>CM033731.1:25712054-30512054 GCA_019671005.1 Hibiscus mutabilis | reverse complement strand
GCCCGATAGAGTTGGGGTTACACCTAATGTATGCATGAGCATGTAGGATTAATAATTGGCATCTAGACAAGATAAAAGGAAAAAATACTAGTTTTCGTTGTATCTCTTTGGTTTGCGTCGGCAAACCTATTGTAGCTTTCTTGATTCGGTCGGTTATCTAAGCCGGGTCGAGGGGGTTACATTTGCGGTTGATATAATGGAGTAGCCATTTCACGGTTTTGATGTAATCTTGTGTATGGATTGGTTGGCTGAGCATAGGATTGTGATCAATTTTGAAGCCAAGCAAGTTTTGTAGAAACTTGTTGATAATTATGAAGTGGTGGTTGTGGCCGAGAATGTTAAATTCTTGTCCAATGTGGTTTCAGCGTTAGAAGTGCAAAAGTTGTTGGAGTTTGGGTGTTAAGCATATCTGCTTATGTTCTGAACCCAAAAATGAAGGAGGTGCATGTTCAGGATATCCTTACCGTTTGCAATTTTCTAGGTGTGTTTCTGGCGGAGTTGACTGGGTTTCCACCAAATAGGGAAGTAGAGTTTTGTATCGAGACGTATGCGAATACGGCTGCGGTTTTGATTGCTCCATATCGTATGACACCTAATGATTTGAAGGAGTTGAAGACGTAACATTAGGAGTTGTCGGATCATGTTTTCATCCGATCAAGTGTGCCACCGTTGGGAGCATCAATGTTGTTCGTGAAAAAAAAGAATGGCACAATGAGGATGTGCATTGATTATCGACAACTGAACAAGTTGAAGATTAAGAATAAGTATCCTTTGCCACAAATTGATGTTTTGTTCAATCAACTTTAGGGTGATACAGTGTTTTCCAAGATTGATCTGAGGTCTAGTTATTATCAGTTGGAGGTTAAGGAAATGCTGAAAACTACTTTTCACACACGTTATGGACATTATAAGTTTTTGGTCATGCTTTTTGGTTGACGAATGCACTTGATTCTTTCATGGATATGATGAATCGGGTGTTCCATGAATATTTGGATCAGTTTGTGGTTGTTTTCATTGATGATATCCTTGTGTACTCTCGTACCGTGGAAGAACACAATCGACATTTGCAGATTGTGTTGCAAACTTTGTTGGAAAATGGTTGTATGCTAAGTTGAGCAAGTGTGAATTTTGGTTAAGGGAATTAGTTTTTCTTGGACATGCGGTGTCAGCGAAAGGTATTCATATGGATCGGCATAAGATTGAGGCGATGATGAGTTAGAAGTTAACTAAGTCGGTGTTAGAGGTTCATAGTTTCTTAGGGTTAGTAGGGTATTATCGTCACTTTGTAGATGGTTTCTCAAGGATTTCTGATTGGTTGACTAAGTGGTTGCAAAAAAATGTTCATTTTGAGTGGAGGGAGGATAAACAACAAGCTTTTCAGAAGTTAAAGGAAGCTTTAACGCAAACTTCAATCTTGATTCAACCTGAATCGGGTAAAGAGATTGTTGTTTATAGTGATGCATCATATGTTGGTTTGGGGGTGTTAATGCAAGATGAAAAAGTTGTGGCTTATGCATCTTGGCAGTTGAAGGTACATGAGCGCAATTATCCTACGTATGATTTAGCGCTTGCCGCAATGGTGTTTGCGTTGAAGATATAGAGGCATTGTCTATATGGTGAAAAGTGTATTGTGTACAAAGATCCTAAGAGTTTGAAGTATTTGATGTCGCAAAAGGAGTTGAATCTTAGGCAATGTCGATGGTTGGAGTTGCTTAAGGATTATGATTTGATGATCGAGTATCACCCTGGTAAGGCTAATGTGGTAGTCGATGCCCTGAGTAGAAAGGTTGCAGCGAAGTTGCGGGAAATGTTTACACGGTTAAGTGTGATGCGAGACAGTGGGTTATTGGCTGAGTTGCAAGTAAAACCATCATTGTTACAGTTAATCATGGAGAAACAACCATATGATGATGTATTGGTTCTGCATTTTAAGGATGTGATAGAGGGTAATCCGACGATTTTTTGTTTTAATGATGATGGTGTTTTATGTTTTAAGAGTCGAATAGTTGTGCCAGAAGATTTTGATTTGAGGCGCACTTTTTTTACGGAGGCGTATTCTAGTCCTTTTGCTATGCATCCGGGTAGTCCGAAGATATACCAAGATTTGAAGAAGTGGTATTGTTGGGTTGGTTTGAAGAAGGATGTAGCAAAGTTTGTTGCTCGATGTATAGTATGTCACTGTGTTAAGGTTGAGCATCAATTTCCTTCTGGGTTGTTACAACCGTTGAGGATTTCGGAATGGAAGTGGGAGTGAATTACCATGGATTTTGTGACCGGGTTGCTGTTGATCCCATCGAAGAAGAATTCTGTTTGGGTAATTATGGATCGGTTTACAAAGTGTGCATATTTTCTGGCAGTTCATACAACATATACGTTAGATAGGTTGGCATATATGTATATTGCTGAGATTGTGAGGTTGCGTGGAGTACCTAAATCTATCATGTCAAATAGGGATCCGCATTTTACAACAAGGTTTTGGGAGTGTTTGTATAGAGCCTTGGGTACACATTTGAATTTCAGTACTTCGTATCATCCTCAGTCGGATGGTCAGTATGAACATGCTATCCAAGTGTTGGAGGATATGTTGCGGTGTTGCATCATTGATTTTCAGGGATCATGGGAGAAGCAACTATTGTTGGTGGAGTTTGCTTATAACAAGAGTTATCAAACGAGTTTTCAAATGGCTCCGTATGAAGTGTTATTTGGTAGGAAGTGCCGTATGCCTCTTTGTTGGGCTAAGGTAGGTGAAAAGTATGTTTCTCTAACTAATGTGTTGAAAGACACTAAAGAGAAGGTAAAGCTTATATGTGATCGGCTGAAGATGGCTTCGGATAGGCAGAAATCTTATGCTGGTTTGAGGCATGTGGAGATTGATTTTGCGGTGGGTGATCATGTGTTTTTGAAAATTTCCCCTTGGAAGAAGGTGATGAGGTTTGGACAAAAAGGGAAGTTGAGTCTAAGGTTCATTGGGCCTTACAAGGTGTTAGAGCGTGTTGGTCTCGTTGTTATAGGTTAAGGCTACCCATGGAGTTGGAGAAGATGCATGATGTTTTCTATGTATCGATGCTTCAGAGGTACAGATCGGACCCATCGCATGTGATGCCTATTGAGGATATTGAGTTGAATCTGGATTCGACCTATAAGGAAGAATCGGTGAAGGTCTTGGATTCTAGTAGTAAGGTTTTTCGTGGAAAGGTCTTTGAGTTGGTAAAGGTATTGTGGCGACATCGAGGTGTCGAGGAGGCCACGTAGGAAAGGAATGAGGACATGAAGAAGCAGGTTCCTCATCTTTTTCCATCTGGTAAATGTCATTGAAAAGAATTCTTAAGAGGGAGAGAATTTTAACTCCCCAAATTTGGGCCTAGAAGTTAGCTAGATAGATTAGACGGTTCGGGAGAACTGGATTAGTTAGTTTGATCTAGATGTAGGAAATTAAATCGTAATAAATATTTTTAACGTGAAATAAAATATGGAAAATAGTGGAAAATGTTTATTTAATCTATTGAGGGTTTTGGTAAATTCAATTTAAATGGAATTTAATGAAATTAAATCATAATAAATATTTTTAATGCAAAATTAAATCCTATTTGTTTTCTTGGAGATTCCACTCAAGTCTTGCCAATTAAGGGAGAAGTCAGCAATTAGAGGTGATTTTCATTTCTCTCCTCTAATCAAAGGTTCTTCACTAAAATTCCTAAGTTTTGGATCCTTTATAGTTGAATTTTGTTATGTATTAATGAATAAATCAAGATTAAAAGGTTTAATTCAGTTTTATAACAAATTTGGTAAATCTTGATAATAGATCAGATTTGTGTTGATTCTAATTGATATAGATCACATGTAAGATATGTTTTAATGTTACGACAAGAGGTTAATAAAAGGAATCCTCAAACTAATTGAATTGCTAATTTTCTAGGTTGTGAATAGTTAGATTTTGATGTGATTAGTGTGTTAAAAGGTTGCTGGAGGTATAAGTTGAAGTTGAAAGTGTTATTAGATGTTAATTGGTGTTATTAAGATGTTGAAATCGTTGATTTAATGCTAGGCTTCATTTATGTTGAGTTTAGTGATGTTTTTGGTTATTCTTGGAAGGCATTTGATGGCTTTTAGTGTGGCGAAGTTGAGAATAGATGTTGTTGGGATTAGAGATGCATAGTTATGCATTAATCCTCTGTGTTTTGCATGGGTAAAATAGGGGAGATGGATCCTTTAGCAATTGAAGAAGTTTCTGAGGCTTCAGAAGCTTGATTTCTCATCGACAAGTGGAGCTTTGTATTGTCGGTGAGTGGAAACATGATTTACAGCTTTGTAAAGGTTTGAAAGTGATTTTGGGAGTTTAGATTAAGCTTGAAATGCTTGTCTTAGCTCGGAAGTAAGTATTAGATGATTTCGCTCTCAATTTTAGGTTGGCAAAGTTGATTTTCACATGCCTGTGTTTATGTTTTGATACATGTTATTTTATGCGTGCTTTGGGAAATGGAATATGATGGAAATGATTTTATATTAATGACATTTGAGTATGGAAAAAGATTTGTGAAAAGGATTTCAATGATGTATAAATGCATGTTTTGTTGCATTAGAAATTGATTTGAATTATGCATATGAAAAACAATGTGATATCACGTTTAAAGTGGAATATATTGGCTAAATGATAATAAAATAAATGTTATTGAATATAGTTGGCATGCCATAGGGTTTAAAGTGCACTATAATAAGTCGCTTTATATGTGTCGAGGGGTTAATTGTGTCGTTTTCTCCACCATGGGAGTTGCATCGGTCAAGGGGTTAATTATGTCATTTTCTCCCGCTGGTGGATAATGTATCACAATGGTTGAGGGGTTAATTGTGTCGTTTTCTCCCATTATAGATATTATACATCATAACCATTGAGGGGTTAAATGTGTCGTTTGCTCTGGTTATGGATGTATGTGAAATGGTCGAATGAACTATTTACGAAATTCGTATATCTGATGTGTTATAATAAAGGAACGGTTATGTTTTTGGGTCACTTGAATGCCAATATATGAATTAATGTATCATGATGGATAAATATGTTTTTTATAATGAGATTTATACATGTTTTGCTCTTTAAGCTTTGCTCTTGGTTGAATAAGCATGTGAAGGCGTAAATTGAGGTTTTGTGTATGGGATTATGCATGAGATCCATGATACATGTTTTGCACATGGTTTAATATGCACGCTTTCAAAGATAAAAAAGGGCATGAGATGTTTTAGCATGATGTTTACCAAGTGTTTTGACTCGAATGGTTTAAATGCATTGATGAGTGTTTTTGAGCATCCTTCACTAGGCATTAATTGCTTACGCTTTCCTTTCTCATCAATGTAGAAAAGTAAGCGTTCGAGGCAGCAAGCAAGGTAGGAGGAATCGAAGAATCGAATCATTTCAAGTATGGTTTTAATAAACGAACTTGTAGTAATAAAAGGGCAATGTGTCCAAGTCGTAATTGGGAGGGTTGTATTCTTACTCCCTGTTTTGGACATGTTTCTTTTGGTATTTTGGATATGTATGTGGCTACATGGCTTGAGTTGAGTGGTTGGGATGAGTTTTGCATGTTTAGGTAGAGACCATAACTATAGGACCTATGGATTGTTTAGCTATGGATTGAATGTTCATCTAGCATGCTTAATTGGTTGTGGAATTGATGTTAAATATGTTTTATGATGTTTGTATGATGTTTGAAGTAGGTTTGATTGAGCCCAAGTGTCATATGTTTGACCATAAGGTCATTACATCTAGTATCAGTAAGTGGGCAATAGTATCGGTATGCCCTTTAGCTATGTAACACCCACTTCCCAGCCTGGTAGGAATCCGGGTTGAAAAGCGATATCGAAACAATAATGCTGATCGGTGCAAGCAATATTCGATAAATTAATGTTATCATGCTTAACAAACAATACAAACGATGCCACAAGTTCAATTAATCCAGTACGAAACTGTGACAATCCATTTAGGACCAATTTTAAACTTTTATAAGCCTTAGGGTCTAAACTATAATTTTGATAAATTAAGGGTCCAATTTGGAATTTGGGTTTGCTACAATGAAACTCAATCAATAAACAGTACCTCTGTAAATTTTTAGGTTAATCAGAGTTCATTTATTAGCCCAATTAAGTGTTCCAATAAACAGTGACCATTTCACAAGTTTTTAGAATTATCAACTAACATACCAGAGCTCGTACCGATACTCGGGAGGCCGTATCAGTACTCCTATGTCAAGACCGTTAAAACCATTACAGATCAATGAGCCCGTATCGATGATGTGTCTACCTATATCGATACACAATGCATATTTTATAATTATCATAGTCCAATGTAAAAGATTTGTATCGGTACAGAATAGAGTATACTAGTACAGGGACTCGTTAATGGAAAATCATTTTTTGAGGGAAAACCCGTGTATCAAAACACCAAGGACTCGTACCAGTACGGCTTTTGTATTGTGCAAGCTAATATGGCGTACCGATACAGTACATTGTGTACTGATACACGTTGTTGTTTTGTATCGGTACGGCCATGTACGTGTCGTACGAGAGGCAGTTTTTACAAGTAATGTCATGGGAACTCATTTCCGGTCTCTTGCGTTTTAGTCCCTAAGTATTGCAAATGTAATTGAATGCACATGGATGATCATATTGACCTGAAATTTGATATGTGGGCATGTAAATGGACTAATTGTGGATTGATAACTTTAATTTCAATTTCGGACCAATAATTTAAAGTATTTACATTTTAGTCCTCGTAATGAGTGTGATGCAATTGGCCGCCTATTTGTGATTCGTTTCCTTCTAACTTTCACCTGCTGCGAGTATGGACATGTAGGATTAATAACTTGCATCTAGACAAAAAAATGGACCGACTTTCGTAACCCTTCCACGGTTTTCTTCAGCGAACCTAAGTAGCTCACTTGATTCAGTCGGGCGTCTAGGCCGGGTCGAGGGGTTGCAATGTTGTTGATTCTGTGATGCTTTGGTATGGTATGTATCCTAGTAATGTTTTATAAGTGTGTGAAGCATGTTAGAGCGTTTTGGTTATCATTAAATCATGTTTAGACAGCAAATTAAGACATTACAGGTTCAAGCGTATCGGTACGGGTGTCCCGGTTTCGGTACGAGTAAGCCATTTTAGGTTTAGCATATCGGTACATGGGCAAGCGTTTCGGTACAAGACTAGGTAAATTTGGCCAGTGTTTTGGTACTCGAGAGGGTGTTTCGATACGGTACAGGGATTTTGTGAAGGGCGTTTCGATACACGAGGGTGTATCGGAATGGATTTTACCTACTAGAATACGAGTTTTGGAAATTATTGAGGCGTACCGAAACACCTACATGCGTACCGATACGGGCTGTAGTTATTTCAGTTATTGGAATATTTGAAAGTTTTTGTTTCTTTCATTTTGGTCCCTGAATTTTGTATATGCAATTGTATGAGATTGGATGATCATTTTGACCTGAAATTTGACATGTAAGCATGTAATTGGACTAAATGAGGATTGGTAACTTCAATTTCAGCTTTGGTCCTTTATTTTATCAGATTTTCATTTTAGTCCCTAAAATGTACGTTATACAATTGGTTGCCTTTCCGTGGTCTGATTTCTTTGTATATTCATCCGCTGTAAGTATGTACACATAGGATTAATAATATGCATCTAGATAAGATAAAAATAAAAAATGGATCGATTTTCGTAATCTTTCCCCAGTTTGCTTCGGTAAACCTAATATAGTTCTCTCGATTTGGTCGGCCATGTAAGCCGCGTCTAGGGGGTTACAATAGCTATGATTAAGACTAACGTCTCTCGATTTGGAACCTGCTTGATTGCCTATTACAATACTATAGAAACTGGCAATACATGTCTATGTAAACCATTAAGTTCTTTATCTATTCGACAAGATTTTCTAATAAACTTCTGACTTTCTCGATGCCTAAAAGTTAATAACATTGAGGTTAAGGTAATACATTTTTGAGTGAACCCTAACAACCCTATTATTTGTTCAAGAACTCCCTTTTAGTCGTTGAAACCCTAAACTTATGTTGAAGCCAGATTAGAACTAATTTAACAGCTTAGCCCCACTATTCACATTTCTATAATCTAACTCTCTCGATATTAAGCCATAGATCAATAGTTAAAAGGCCTCTCTCGATAACTCTTACAATAACTACGCATAAAGAACGATGAATAGAATATATAAAGGAAGAAACAACTATAGCATTATAAAAGGAAATCAAAACATAAAATCCTCGGACGCAATAATCCCAACTAAAGTATTTAGCTCATGTTTGAGAGCAAAACATCCATAACAAAATTATTAATGTATGATAGTTTATCAAGCAAGGAAAAGAAACGAGCCGAGCATCCTCGACAAACTACCTCCAAGCCGTCCAATTGTGCTGTAGGTCTCCCACTCTCTCGGCTTCTCTTGATGGCTTCTGTCATGAGGAGATTTCTGTAGCTTCCACTCTGGTGCTTTTTCGCAAGCTTTATACTAGGACCGTTGACTATAATCGCACTCTCCTTTGAAGTAGCGTCCAAGTCTCTCTTATATAGGCAATGAAACTAGGATTTCAATACCCTAAAGTGCGCGCGACTTCATTAAAGAAAGCCATTGGTTTCCCTCTTCATTTAATGTTACGTATCTGGGAGAAAGAACACATGGGTAAAACTAGATTCATGTAACCCCCTCTACCCGGCCTAGACGCCGACTGAACTGAGGGTGCTACATTAGGTTTGCCAAAGCAAACCGAAGATAGGTTACGAAAAGTCAGTCCATTTTTTTTCTTTTATCTTGTCTAAATGCAAATTAATGTTCATACTCGCAGCAGGTAAGTTCAAGAATGAAACGAGTCACAAAAGACAATCAATTGCATCATATTTAAAATTGAGAACTAAAACGAAAACATTTTAAAATACAAAACCAAAATTGAATTTAAGGTTACCAATCCTCAATTAGTCCATTTACATGCCAACATGATAAATTTCAGATCAATTTAAACATCTCAATTCATACAATTGTATTTAACTCAAGGACTAAAATGAAAGAACCAAAAACTTCCAAGATTCCAAAATAACCAACTTAAAGTTATCTGTATCGGTACGCGTACTCGTGTTTTGATACGCCCTTACGTTTTCAAAAACTCAGAATCTAGTAGCTAAAACCCGTACCGAAACGCTTGTTCACGTACCGGCACGCCTGGCAAAAATGCCTATGACCATATCAAAACACTTGCTCGAGTACAAAAATGTTAATCCTGAAAAGGTAGGTTCGTATCGAAACACCCTCCTGCGTATCGTAATGCTATACCTAAAATGGCCGAGCCGTATCGGTATGAGAACACATGTTTCGATACGCCTGGACCTGTAATAACACTTTTAGCTGGTATTTCACACAAAACTAGATGCATTTAGGTCCTAGCAACTTTCATACATACATATAAGCATCCAACATCACATTTAACAACAGTTTCACAAGGTTTAACTACAACACAAGATTATTCCACCCAAAAGTTTGATCTAGAGGCATGCTCCCTATAACTCTCCACTAAACATACCAAAATGCCCAACTAAGCAAATATCAGCAAGATTACCATACCAGCAACACGCCAATACCATACTCAACAAGATTAGCTCATCAAAACATGTCATCCAAGCAAAACCATCTAGATGCACACCTAGGTAACCATATAACATCAACAATAGGTAACGATGCATGATAAGCGAAACATCAACAATCAAACTCCAAAATCACCGTATTACACATGCTCAAAACTCGGGAAAACTGAATTACAGCTCCCAAAAATCCATGGCGAACACATTGCCTTATTAACTGGAAACTAAAACGAAATTCATACTCAAATAGTCTTGTCTTTGGATCACTTAATCCTTGCCGTTGCTGCCTCCAAGCTTTAATGCTCTCCATCATTAGAGAAAGGAGAGCGTAAGCACACTTGCTTAGTGACGATGCTCTTAAACGATGATGCATTTAGAACCCTTGAAATCCAACACTTGTTTTCAAGCCATGCTTACGACCTAAGCAAGTTCCAATAGCTTCAAATCAAAACAAGCATATCAACCATATGCTAAACAATATATATGTTCCACATGCTTAATCCCAAAGCATCAAATACAAAACCATGCTTAAATCCCAAAGCATTATATACAAAACCATGCTTAAATCCCAAAGCATTAGAAATAGATTCAACGTTAGAATTCTCATATATTGGCAATTATAGTGACCTCGGATAGTCAGCCACTATCCTTGATTAGCCGACCGCTAACCTTTAGTTAACCGACCGTTAACTTTACACATCGGATACACAGATCTCCCTTAATGATCGATCATCATCAAGACTACCCCATGCCGACCACATGAATTTACAACCTTTCCGACCATAGGCATTACATCAACAAGGGGAACCGACCGCTCAACCCAAGTGATAACAACATAGTCCGGGTAGCCGATCGCTATACCTCAAAGGCTCTTAACCCATGATCGATTTTTAACCATATTATAGTGCACTTTATCCTATAGCATGCCAACTATATCCAAATGTTTTCTCACCATGCCACATAGCCAATATATCATTTACAATGCCATTTACTCACTGTTTTACAATGCTTTACTAAAAATACCCACATATGCAAATCACATTGCCATAGCAATATCACATTCCCGATAGGAATAAAAACCAATGCTCACTACCATTAAATATACCTTTAAGCCACTGCATATGTACTTTAAAATCATGCAATAATAGTAGGTAAAGCAAACCATGTTTACGGCTAAAACATGAATCACGCATACTCATATTTGAACCAATATTGAAGAGCAAAAGAGGGAAACTTACTTTCGAGCTTAGGTAAGAATTTCAAACTGATCCTAAACCCCTAAAACCACTTTCAAACCTTTGAAAGACTTTTAAGACCATTTCCACTCAACGATTTTACTTTGCCTTTCTTGCTACCGCGAAACAAGCTCCCGACAAGCCTAGAACCACCTTAAGATGCTACAGCTTGATTATCCCCTATTCGGCCACACAAAATTAGAGGAAACATGCGTTAAAATGCATCCAATACTCTGTTTCAACCCAAAATCCCGTAGCTCTCAAGATGCCCACTCAAAACACATCCGAAACTTACCGAAATCAACTTCAAGCACTACTCAATCTTAACCCAACCATATAATAATGATATTAAACATCAAGCTTCATCAATAGATATCTAAAAACTCATTCCCAACATCCTTTTACTTCTAGCAATGATTAAACACCTTAAATAACCCAAAAACCCTTAACTATCAACCTAAACAATTAGAGATTCAACCAATTTCAGGATTCCATTATTAAAAACAACTTGTCCACATTATAATACATCCAAAATAAGATTGAAATCAATTCACAACACTGTAAAAACAGATCCAAATCGAAAATCACGAGATCCTTCAATTAAACTAAAGTCCATAATCAATTACTCAAAACCTATTGAAAATCATATGTAAAGAGCCAAAAACTTGGGAATTTCAGTAAAGAACTTGTCATTAGAGGAGAAGGACGAAACTTACCTCCAATGAATGAGTTTCCCCTTAATTGGATGGTTTTTTCCTTTTGAAAAACAAAGAAATTCAATAAGATTTGTGGAAAACAATTTGATAAATCATTTTGCAAATCAATGAGTAAAGAAATTGAGGTCATTACCTTAAATCTCTGATGGAAAAAGAGTGTTTTGAGAGAAAATGTGAGAGAAGGAAAGTTACGTCAAAATGTGTTTTACCAAGATAACTACCTTTTTAACAAAATTCCATTTAATTCTTTTAATTAAAACCTTTTAAAAATAATCCTAATTAAGGGAATACTCAAATTAGACCAGATGGTAAAATAGCTCCTTAAAGATACTAAGTTTCGACTCTTTACAAAATAGCCACCTTTTAAAACAATTTTCAAAAATTACATTTTGGTCACTAGCCAAAATGTCATCCTTCCAAGGTTCGTTTTCCAAAATTACTTTCACCAATATTTTTAATATAATATAATATGATTTTAAACATTTTTTTTCCATATTTTTATCCTTCAAAAAAGTATTCGCTCCCGAATCCGGCTCGAATCTCTAACCCGGTCCACTAGACCATCTAACCAGTCCCAAAACCGCTAAGCCCAAAACCAGGGCGTTACAACTCTCCCCCTCTTCAGAAATTTCACCCTTAAAATTTACTTGGAGGAAAAAGATACGGAAATTGCTCCAACATATCCGTTTTGCTTTCCCAAGTGGCTTCCTCGACACCTCAATTTTGCCACAAGACTTTAACCAGTTCTATCATCTTACCCCATAGAAACTTGCTGCTGGAATCAAGGATTTCCATCGGTTCCTCGTCAAAGGATAAATCCAGTCTCAACTCAATATGCTCAACTGGCATAACATGCGAAGGATCCGACCGATACCTCCGTAACATGGATACATGGAACACATCATGTATTTTCTCAAGCTCAAGAGGCAACCTCAACTAATAAGCCACAGGACCAATCCGTTCCACAATCTTATATGGTCCAATAAACCTCGGACAAAGCTTACCTTTACGTCCAAACCACATCACCTTTTTCCACGGTGATACCTTCAAGAACACACGATCACGGACCGCATATTAAATTTCCCTACGCTTTAAATCAACGTAAGATATATGTCGATCCACAACCGCTTTTAAGCGTTCGCAAACAAGATTAAATTTCTCATCCGTGTCTTTCAACACATGAGGAAAGGAAACATGATTTTCCCCTACCTCGGCCCAACACAAGGGCGTACGACACCTATGACCATACAATGCCTCAAATGGTGCCATATGTATACTCGCTTGATAGCTGTTATTATAAGCAAATTCCACCAACGGCAAATGCTTCTCCCATGTTCCTTGAAACTCAATAATACAACACCTTAGCATATCCGCCAAGACCTGGATAACATGCTATGATTGCCCATCCGTCTAAGGATGATACGCGGTACTGAAACTCAACCTCGAGCCCAAAGCCTGATGTAAACATTTCCAAAACCTTGATGTGACACTCAAATCTCTATCTAAAATGATCGACTTTGGTACCCCGTGCAAACACACAATCTTAGAGATAAGAAAATCCGCTAGCTTGTCCAAGGTGTACATCATATGCACTGGCAGAAAATGTGCACACTTTGTAAATGATCAACAACCACCCAAATGGAATCCTTTTTAGCCGGTGTCAACGACAATCCTGACACGAAATCCATGGTGATTATCTCCTATTTCCACTCTTTTTAACAACCCAGATGGAAACTAATGTTCAACTTTAACCCTCTGACACACCATACACTTGGACACAAACTCTGTCACATCCTTCTTCAAACCAACCCAATTGTACCTTTCCTTCAAATCACGATACATTTTGGTACTACCAGGATGCATAGCAAAAGGACTAGAATCTGCTTCCATCAAAATAGTATGCCTGAACTCTAGGACTTCTGACACCACTATCCGACCCTTGAAGCACAAAACTCCATCATCATCAAAATGAAAATCCGTCGAATTACCCACCTTCCCGCGTCACACTCAACCTTGCAAAGAATCATGGTTGCTTAGCCTTAATCAACTGTGACAGCGTAGGGTTAATTTGCAATTCTACCAATAACCCACCTTCCCGCGTCACACTCAACCTTGCAAACATTGCCCTAAGCTGAACCGCCACCCTATGACTCAACACATCCGCCACAACATTGGCTTTTCTAGGATGATACTAATTGTCAAGTCGTAATCCTTAAGCAACTCCAACCACCTTCATTTCCTAAGGTTCAAATCCTTTTGAGACATCAAATACTTCAAACTCTTATGATCTGTAAAGACCGCACACTTCTCTCTATACAGATAGTGTCGCCAAATCATCAAGGTAAACACCACTGCCACAAGCTCCAAATCATGAGTTGGATAATTGCGCTCATGAACCTTCAACCGCCTCGACGCATAGGCCATCACCTTACCATCCTACATCAGCACACAACCCAAAACCACATACGATGCATCACTATAAACCACAAACTACTTCCCAGATTCTGGTTGAATCAACACAAGAGCATGTGTCAAAACCTCCTTCAACTTCTCAAAGCCCTACTGTTGCTTCTCTGCCCAAACGAAAGGAACATTCATTTACAGCAACTTTGCCAACGGAGCAGCAATACTAGAAAACCCTTCCACAAAGCGGCGATAATAGCCTGCCAACCCAAGGAAACTATGCACTTCCGACACGGTCTTAGGTTGTTTCCAATTGAGAATAACCTCAATTTTCTGTGGATCAACACGAATTCCCTCTGTGGATACCACATGTCTGAGAAACATCACCTCATTGAGCCAAAACTTGCACTTGCTCAACTTGCCATATAACTGATTATCCTTCAAAACTTGCAACACAATCCGCAAATGATGGTCATTCTCCTCCTCGATACGAGAGTACACGAGTATATCATCGATAAAAAACCATTACAAACCGATTAAGGTACTCATGAAACACTCTATTCATCATATCCATGAAAGGCACTAGAGTATTTGTCAAACCAAACAACATCACCAAGAACTCGTAATGCCAACACCTCGTACGAAACACCGTCTTATGAACATCCACATCCTTAACTTTCAACTGATAATACCCCGGCCTTAAATCTATCTTTGAAAACACTGCTGCCTTGTGAAACTGATCGAACAAGTCATCTATTCCCAGCAATGATACTTGTTCTTCACTGTCAACTTATTCAACTGACGATAATCAATGCACGTACACATTGATCCATCCTTCTTTTTCACAAAGAGAACCGGAGCACCCAAAGGAGAAATACTTGGTCGAATGAACCCATGATCCAACTACTCTTGAAGCTGTGATTTTAACTCTTTTAACTCCTTCGGTGCCATCCGATAAGGAGCAATGGACACTGGAGTTGTACCTTCATAGGTTTCAATGCGAAACTCCACCTCCCTATCCGGAGGTAAACCATGCAACTCTTCATGAAAAACTTCTAGATAATCACAAACAACTCGAATTATTCCTGCACCTGAACACCATTGGCTTCCAGATTCATAACAATAGCCAAATAAGCTTGGCAACCATCAAACATCATCTTTTTCACTCGGGTAGCCGAAACAACATTGGACAAGAATTTTACATTCTCACCCACAACCATGACTTCATAATCACCAGCTAACTTCAGAGATATCCTTTTGGACTCACAATCCACCACCGCCTTGTGTTCACTTGAACAATCCATGCCCAAGATAACGTTAAAACCATGGAATGGCAACTCTATCAAATCCACGACAAACTTATGACTTGCACCACCAAAGGACAACGTCTATACAACCTTCTTGTTGTAACCGTCTCCCCAAAAGAACTAGTTACCAACATGCCAACATCCAAGATCTCAATAGGCACATTTAATAATGATGCATGCTCACTTAGGATGTATGAATGAGTAGACCCTGAATCAATCAAAGAAAATAATGACAAGGTTTACAAAGTGAAAGTACCTACGATCACATCCCTGTCATTGCACCCCTCACGATGAGCATAGATACGTGCTGGTCCACCATTCTCTGGTTGTACAACAACAGCATGAGCCATAGCTCTCTGACCATCCTCGTGCCTCTGAAAGTTACCCCTGCCACGACCTCAGCCTCTAGTAGGAACAATAGCCCAAATCGGTGCATCACCCACAACACAAGGATAATCATGCTTCATGTGACCAGGAGATCCATATATCCAGCAACTCATGGTACTTTCCCAACACTCATCCGTGTGCCGTCTACCGCAATGCTCACACTCGGTTACAATATGAACACCTTGGTTACTATGGCCACCACCACGCTTGTGATCCGACATGTGACTTTTATCTTGGAACCTCCTATTCTACCTCCCAAAATAGCCAAAGTTAGCTCATTGCTTATTCATGACCATGCCCGAACCTTATCCCGATACCCTCAAGGACTGCTCAATATCCTTAGCACGATTTACAAGCACATCAAAATCTGTGTAGTCCACCGCCAATAGGTATTTTTTGAAATCCTTCACTAACCCATACCAAAACTTGTTGAACCTCTCAAGATCATCTGAAACTAACTTTGAAGCATACTGACTCAAACGGACGAATTTCACCTCATATTCTATCACGGACATGCCACCCTAAACTGAGGACATAAGCTCACATTTTCTTGCATCCAAATACTAAGGACCAATGTACTTCTTCTTGAAAGCTCTTCGAAAGAACTCCCAAGTTACATCTACCTCTGAAACATTAGCAATTGTGGTCACCCACCAATGATAAGCATCACCATGTAACAGCGACACTGTACAATCCAACTTATGCTCATCATTACAGCCCATTTGATCAGAATACGGACCCTACTCTTCAGCCAACCCTTGGCTACCTCAGGGCTCAAACCCCTAAACTCAACACCTCCCAAACTATGGAGATGCTCCAAATGTAACCCCGGGTTAATCGCCACAATAGGTACTAGCATTACCAGCCATAGAATGTGTCTCATGCCAAGCCATGCTAACAAAAGCAACAAAACACATTAAAGTCAGGCTACGCAAGGCAATGGATCCAAGAACATCTTATAAAACATTTTAAAACCTCGATAATAGGCAATGTGTTCCCAGTTCATCATACCCCAACATGATGTAAATCAATCACCGTACATGTATGCAATCATCGTGCATAACCAACAATAATATACTACTAAACAACAATATCCCAACCTTTCGTAACTTGGCTCTGATACCAACAAATGTAACCCCCTTGACCCAGCCTAGACGACCGACCGAACCGAGAGTGCTACATTAGGTTTGCCAAAGCAAACCAGAGATAGGTTACGAAAAGTCGGTCCATTTTTTATGTTGTCTAAATGCAAATTAATCTTCCTACATGTTCATACTCGCAGCGGGTAAGATCACGAATGAAACGAGTCACAAAAGACAGTCAAATGCATCATATTCAAAATTGAGGACTAAAATGTAAACACTTTAAAATACAAAACCAAAATTGAATTTAAGGTTACCAATCCTCAATTAGTCCATTTACATGCCAACATGATAAATTCTAGATCAATTTAAACATCTCAATTCATACAATTGTATTTCTATAACTTAGGGACTAAAATGAAAGAACTACAAAGTTCCAAGATTCCAAAATAACCAACTTGATGGTATCTGTATCGGTACGCGTACTCGTGTTCTGATACTTCCTTACGTTCTCAAAAAATTAGAATCTAGTAGCTAAAACACGTATCAAAACTCTTGTTCGCGTACCGGTACGCCTGACAAAAATGCCTATGATCGTATCAAAACACTTGCTCGAGTACCGAAACGTTAAGCCTGATCGTATCAAAGCACTTACTCAGTGGCTAAATTGTAAAGGATCAAATTCATAGAATCCTTAAGGAGCTATTTTACCAAGTTTTGGTTGGCGGTTTCTCTCCTCAATTAAGACTTTTTGACATGGGTTTATAAAGTAATTAAAAGGGATTTTATAACAAAAAGGTAGTTATTGATTTTAAAGAAAATTTGACGTAAACTTTTCTCTCAAATTTTCTCTCCACTTCTTTTCTACCAAACACTCTTGTTTTCATCAAATCTTAGAGGTGATAGATCTATTTTCTTAAATTCTGGATTTATAATTGATTCTTCATCTTTAATTTACAAAACCTCGTGGAAATCTTGTGTTTTTCAAGCTTTAATCAACCAATTGAGGGAGAAATCACACATTAGAGGTAAGGTTCATTTTCTCCTCTATTAAATGGTTCTTTATTGATATTCCCAAGTATTTGATCCTTGATTTATGATTTATAATCTGATTTTATGATTTTGTAATGATTAATTGGTTTAATTGGGTTTAATTGATGAAATTAAGGAAGATCCGTATTGGAACTTTTTTCCAGTGTTGAGGATTGATTTTAATCATATATTGGAAGTTGTACAATGTTGATAAGTTGTTTTAACCTTGGAATCCTGAAACTCTTGGTATCCCTAATGGTTGTATCTTTGCTGGAGATATAAAGATATTATAATCCCATTTTTAAGAGTTGATTGATGATAATGGAAGTGTTAGATTGTTAGATTGTGACGGGGTTGTGTTTGGAAAGAGTTAGATGATGATTTCGGTTGTTGTGGTTGGGTAATTATGAAAGAATTATTGAGAATTGTTGTTGCAATGTTTTGAATGCACTGAGATGCATTAATCCTCTGTTGTTATATGGTTAAAATAGGGGAGGTTGATCCGAAAGTGATCGGTGAAGCTTTGGAGGCTTTAGACGTTTGAATTTGCATCGGCGAATTGAGGTTTCGCGTATCAATGAGTGAAAACGTGGTTTAAAGCATTTGAAGGTTTGAATCAATGTTTTGGGGGTTTTGGTAGAATTTGAAACGCTTACCTAAGCTCAAAAGTAAGTATCAAAAAGATTTCTCTCTCGGTCGTGCTTTTATGAAATGGTTTTATGCACTTGTTTTGAATTACATGGAAGCTACTATTTAAGCATGTTTTAAAGTATGTGTAATATTATTTTTAATCATGAGATGATGAAGGATGCACACGGTAAGTGATCCTTGTAAGTATGAGAAATACTTCTTTAAAGCATGTTTTGTTGCTTTGATAATGATTTGGGTTAATGCTTATAAAAATAGTGTAGTATATGGTAATTGTGAATTATATTGGCAAGTGATGAGGTTTAAAAATATGATCGGATATAGTTGGCCATCCACAAGATTGATAGTGCACTATAATAAGTCACCTTGGATGTCGAGGGGTTTTACACGGTGTACCAAATACTCCATCCAAGTACCCTAATGGTCGAGGGGTTATATGGTACCGTAAACTCCCGTTAGTGGGTTAAGCATCTAATCGTGGGTTGGGGTTGGTATCCCTTTGGGTTGTAAGTGTAGCCGGTTGTAATGTACCATATTGTGATTGTATCGCTATTCTGGTTGAGATGACTTGAAGTGTTGAGAGGACACTTGTTGAATCCGGGTATCCGATGAACTATTTTGGTAAAGGACTTGGTTATGATCACTTGTAAGCCAATATAATTGTTGATGTGTCATGTAATGGCTTATGTTGTATATTGTGATTTATAAATGTTTACTCTTTAAGCTTTGCATATGGTTCGTTATGCATGGGAAGGCTTAAATAGAGGTCCAGCAATGGGACTTACTGATGTTTAATGACACATGTTGCATAAGGTTTAATATGCTGGTTTTGAAAGTGTTAAGTGCAAGGTATGATGGGTTAATTGTTGTTTAAATATGGATTGAAATGAGATTTCAATGTGTTGTTGAGAAATGGATTTAAATGCATTGATGGTGTCTTGTTCTTGAGCACTCTTCACTAAGCCTAGTGCGCTTACGCTCTCTTTGTCCATCAATGCAGAGAATTAAAGTTTTGAAGACAGCGGGAAGCAAGGGATCACCAAAGAATTGATACTAAAAGTATGTTTTTGAATTAGACCATAAGTAATAAGGGCAATGGGGTTTCTGTTGTTGTTTTGGGAGATGATTTGTTAAACTTCCTGGTTGAGCAATGTTGTTTTGGTGCTCATGGTTTGTAAATGGCCCTTCTGGACTGTTTGTGGTGGTGGTTTGGGATTTCATGTTTTGCTTGGGTTGGTTTTTTAGAAACATGGCTCTAGATTTACCTTTGAAGCATGATGCCATGATTTGATGTTGAATCTGAGATGTTTCATTGTGGAATGATCCTTGAATGTGTTGGCTGTATGTTAGATGCATGCTAGGGTGTTTTGGTATGTTCGAAAGCATGTTAAACCAGCAAGAGATGACATTTCAAGTCCAGGCGTACAGATACGCGTCTCTCTATTTCGGTACGGGTAAGCCAATTCAGGCTTGGCGTATAAGAATGTGGGCAACCGAACCGTTCTGGTATGGGCTTAGGTCATTTGAGGCCAGCATTCCAGTACACAAAGAACCGTTTCGTTACGATATAGTGCACTTGGACAGGGCGTATCGATACGCGAGGGTGTACCAAAACAAGGTTTGGTTATTGGAATTTGGGGTTTTAAAAATAGCAATACCGTACTAATACGGATGTAAGTGAACTGATACGGCTACGGTTAATCCAGTTATATGAAGGTTCTAAAGTTCTGTTTCTTTTCATTTTATCCTCTGAATGTTGTAGTTGCAATTGCACGAGTATGGATGATTGTTTTGACTTGAGTTTTAACATGAATGCATGAAATTGGACTAATTAAAGGTTGGTAACATTAAAAAGGGTTAAGTCCCTATAGTTTTCTAAAATTGCAATTTGGTCCCTAAATTGCGTTTTGGTTCGATTAGATATCAAATCGATGTCCGATTGAGATGGATTCTCACCTGTGATCAGTATGAACACATAGAGTAATGATTTGCAACTAGATAAGATAAAAAGAAAAAATGGGCCGCGATTCGAGTTTTTTCTTCATGGTTTACTTCGGTAAACCTAATGTAGCTCGTTTGGTTCGATCTTGCGACTAGGCCGGGTCGAAGGGGTTATATTTGGTGGTATCAGAGCCAGGTTTGCGATAATTGGAAAGTTTGCGATAGTTGGGAGTTGATATGGTTGTTGTAGTGCTGTTGTGGGTTGTATTCTAATGTTTGCTATGCACGGTGATTGAAATATGCACGTTGATTGCTTTATGCCATGTTGGGGGAAATACAGGAAACCATTGCCTTATTGTTATAGTCCGAAATGTTTTGATTTGAGATGGAAGTCTTGGATCCTTGCTTGAAGCTGGCCTAACTGTGTTGTTTTGAAATGAATATCATGCGTTATATATATTTTTAGCACGATGGGACCCAGGAGAGATTTGTGATCTGGTACGATTGCTGCTACCGTTGGGCAGAGAATGAGGAAGATATTGTACCTCTTGGAGGTTTGTCGCTGCCTCCTCCTGATTCACCTGCGGGAGTGGAGCAAGTACCACCTATGCCAAATGGGTCAGGGATGGGTGATATGGCGCCATTGATTCAGGCCATGACTGATGCTTTTCAGGCAGCATTTGCGGGTGTTCATGTGCTGGCACCAGTGGTTGGGCAGACGGGTTTGCTGTTAGAGCATCTTCGCAGTCTGGGCAGAGTTGAGTTTCCGTGGACTAGCATGAAATTGCTAGTTTCAGCCAGATAAGATTCAGTTTAAGCATAAAAGCATTGAGAGTGTTTTCCAAAGAACTATCTATTGATTGTTGTTGTGGTAATTGATTCTGTTGCCGTGGCATGTTCTGTTGGAATCCTGATGCTTCAATATTCTATCGAGATGTATTATTGTAGCCTTTATCATTATTCAATGAGAAGTTTGGATGATGCTTCCATCCCGGATTATATGTGTTGGAATATGGATTATTGTTCTATTGTAGTTTCCAACGTAAAAACTGGTTTCTGGGTTATGTGGACACTTAGAAGAAACATGCATATCATTACAAAACTCAAAAGTTGAATCTACTACCTTTACCTCCTGTGTGTTGCTGGGACGCTGCGGATTCTTAACCATATTGGTTAATGTGGCCAATTATGCTATGATGGCATCAGTTGAATCAAGCTCAATTTGCAGTGGCATATCACCTTGCCTGTCCCTTCCTAAAGGTTGGAAATTGATAGTCATTGTTGGCAAGTCTATCAAAAATCTTCAATAGAAAAGTGCAAACTCTTATTACCTAAACAAAATCCAATTGTTTCTCACAACAACAAAACACAATAACCCCAACCAATCAAGTTAGTTCATGGTTGGGTTCAAAAGATATACAAAGAATAATCCCCAAACCATGAATCTAATGGAAGCAAAGAAGAAGAAGAAGAAATTGAACTCTCTCCCCCTTGCTCTCTTGTCGAAATCTCTCCCTTCTTGTCCTTTGGAGTTGTCAAAAATCCTCTCTTGTTGCCTTTGGAGTTTGACTGCTTGGTCCTTTAAATAGGAGATGGCTAGGTCAAAATCCTTCTTGAGGAGGAAGTTAAGTTGGAATTAAATTATCTTTAAAGAATATAATTCCTTATTATATTTAAATTCCTTTTAGAACTTCTCCTATCTTCTTGGGATTTAATTTCTCTTTAACCTCTTCATGGAAATCAAACTCCTTTGGGATTTAACTTTGCTCCACGTCATCTTGGGCTTGTCTAGTCATCAATTTCGACTACCATATCACCATATTCTTTGTCGACAATTGCCCTGGCAACTGGCTCGGCATCTCCTTCATGCATTGCCCTGGCAACTAGCTCGGCATCTCCGTCATGCATTGCCCTGGCAACTAGCTTGACATCTCCTTTATGTATTGCCTTGGCAACTGGTTCCAGCCTTGTTTAGGCAAGTGATTCTGCACACACACAAAAACACACCAAAGCAACATCTTTTTCCACAAAAATCACCAACTTATGTAATCAAGCTCAACGGTGGAAAGAAACATGAATTAATGCATGAATGGCTAATTATGCAACTAATATGAGCCTAAGTCTAACAATAATATGTTTAAAAAGGGTAATAAAAATAGTACTTTTGAACACTTATCATACCCCCAAACTCGAACTATTGCTTGTCCTCAAGCAATGCAAACTAACAATTACCTACCAAGACTTTAATCATCAAAGACATGCTTCAAACTTGAATTCAAACCTCAGAACCGTGGCACAAAGTATGATCACCTTTTAATTTTTCGGATAGCACAAAAATTACCCGGAACGAAACTATAATGCTCGTGACAATGTGTGTGCGTAGTTGTGTACAAGTTGATTTTCAAGATTCTATGTGAACTATAGGCTTTTATCAATTTAATTACCGGGGCATTTATTTTTATTTTCACTAGAGCCAATTTTGGGCACCTCTAGCGAAGTAAGTAATTTCTCATTTTATTTTAGTCGACTAGAGCCAATTTCGGGCACCTCTAGCAAAGTAAATAATTTCTCATTTTATTTTAGCCGACTAGAGCCAATTTCGGGCACCTCTAGCGATTCTTTAATGTGCATTAACTACTAGAGCCAGTTTCGGGCACCTCTAGTAAGAAATTAACTTTTAATTTTCAAATTTACCCAAATTTTAAGAAACCTAAGTTCACTAAGTTTCTTTCAATCAACAAGCCACAACCGTGTAAAAAAAATCAGCATCATAGTAAAATTCTAAGTTCTTTTAATGCAATCCTAAAATTAAAGGTTCTTTAAATTAAGTGCATTGCCAAATATTCATCATTGGATATTAAACAAGTCTTAAGCAATTAAATCCAATTAAAGGCATGGCAAGTAACATATGCAACCTATATGTGATTGCTAGAGATGAATGCAACTAAACATGAAACTAACTAGAAACCAATACCCCCAAAATTGAGAGAAGCATTGTCCTCAATGCATGTAAAAGTGAAACAAAATTTAAAAGAAACTAAATGAAATGAGTTAGTCGGAGAGGTCGTCACCTCGAGTGATAAGTTTCCTTCATGCCGTTTGCTTGATTCATTTTTCGATTGGTGGTTAAATGCTTGTGGCCGGTACCGCGTGAATAGCATTGCTTTGATTTGATCCATGTTTGCCGATGCAGGGTCACTTGCCTGGGATTCAGTAGTTAATGAAGCCATTGTTGTTGCTTGGGCATCACTAGTTTCTGTTACCGTGGCAACTGCTAATGTAGTTGCAGGGGCATCCTCCGTTGCGGTTGTCGCGGCAAGTAGTCGGCAGTGAATTTCCTTAACAAAGAAAACCTGGAAACTAAAGATAATGAAGAAAAATAAAAAATCTTCTAAAATTCCAAAACTAAATAAAGAGAAAAAAATAACCGAAAAAATAGAAAAAAATAGTTCAAAAAATAAAATAAAAAGAAAATATCGAAAGGAGACCATGCTCATGCATCTCCTAAGGTGTCAACGTTTTTGTTACGTTCTACATGGGCACCATTGTAGTGCTTCAATCTTTGTCCATTAACTTTGAATTCATGTTCGTCAATGATGGACTTGATTATCACGGCACCATGTGAGAATGGTTTGACAACTTCGAATGGTCCCGACTATCTTGATTTTAGTTTTCCCAGGAAAAGTTTCATCCGAGAATTGAATAAGAGAACTAGTTGCCCTAGCATGAATTGTCGCGACAATAGTTTCTTGTCCTGCCATTGCCGTGTTTTCTCCTTGTAGATTTGTGCATTGTTATAGGCGAGAGCATGAAATTCTTCTATCTCGTTGAGGTCCAACAAACGCTTTTGCCCGGTACTTTCCTAGTCCATATTCATAGTCTTGATTGCCCAATATGCCTTGTGTTCGATTTCCACCGGTTGATGGCATGTTTTGCTATAGACAAGTCGGAAGGGGGACATACCTATGGGTGTTTTGAATGTAGTGCGATATGCCCAAAGTGCGTCATCTAGTCTTACTGATCAATCCTTCCTAGAGGGATTTATAACTTTCTCGAGTATACCCTTCAATTCCTGGTTGGAAATTTCTACTTGCCCATTGGTTTGTGGGTGATATTGCCCGTCCTCTGGCAACGATCACATTGCTTGTAAAACTCTTGGGCATCTTTGTACAGTGTTGGCCAATACAAACCGGATTGCAAAAACTTTGGCTGCGGTACGAGTTCCTCCAAAATGTCCTCCATAGGGTGAAGAATAGCATTGTCGGAGTATATTATGCTACTTATCTTCAGGGATACATTGACGTATGACCTGATCAGGGTATTGTCGAGGCATGTGCTGCCATGGCGACTGCTGAGGCGTGCACGTCTAGAGTTGCCGAGGTGTGTGCGTAAAGAGCTACTGCGGCGTCGAGGGTTGCCGAGGCATGCGCATCCATGGTTGCCGAGGCGTGCGCGTCAAGAGCTGCTACGGCATCGAGGGTTGCCGAGGCATGCGCATCCATGGTTGCTGAAGCGTCAAGGGTTGTTGCGGCATCGAGGGTTATCGAGGCGTGTGCGTCTGGAGTTGCCGAGGCGTGCGCGTCAAGAGCTGCTGCGGCGTCGAGGGTTGCCGAGGCATGCACATCCATGGTTGTTGAGGTGTCAAGGATTGCTGTAGTATTCAGGGTTACCGAGGCATACATGTCTGGAGTTGCCGAGGCATGCGCGACAAGAGCTGCTTCGGCGTCGAGGGTGGCCGAGGCATGCACATCCATGGTTGCCGAGGTGTCAAGGGTTGCTACGGCATCGAGGGTTGCCGAGTCATGCGCATCCATGGTTGCCGAGGCGTCAAGGGTTGTCGAGGCGTGCGCATCCATGGTTGCCGAGGGAACTAAAAGTTGCTTATCCGGGAATGCATCGCATATCTCTAAATCCATATCTTCCTCTATATTGCTTTCTTGTGCGCTGGCCTAGGACTGCTCCTACCGCGAAATCACTTGCATCATACATGAGCTCAAAAGGTAGCGTCCAATCTGGTGGAATGACAATGGGTGTCGAGGTAAGCTTTTCCTTTAGGGTTTCAAATGCTTGGGCGCAAGAATCATCAAAATCGAAGACTTTATCCTATTCAAGCAAATTGCACAAGGGTTTAGTAATTTTAGAAAAATTATGAATCAACCTCCTGTAAAAAACCTGCATGTCCAAGAAAGCTTCGAATTCCTTTAACCGAACTTGGTGGGGGTAATCTCTCGATCACGTCCACCTTGGCTTTGTCTACTTCAATTCCCTTGGATGAAATCTTGTGGCTGAGCACTATTCCTTCATCTACCATAAAATGGCACTTCTCCCAATTAAGGACTAAATTGGTTTCTTCACATCTTGGCAACACCTTCTTAAATTACCGAGGCAACTGTCAAAGTCACTACCAAAAACGAAAAAATCATCCATGAAGATCTAAAGGAAGTCTTTGACCATGTCAGAAAAGAGTGCCATCATGTATCTTCTAATGTTACTGCATATCTGAGAAAACTTGAGGAGGGTCATTTTCTATACTTCTTATAGTCCATTCGTACCCTCCATCGGGTGACAATATTGCCCAAAAAAGAGTTGGGCCAATGTGCTCCCAACTACTCCCTTTTGCATTACCATGGTGGATGCGTCTTTCTTTCGTGTTCCCTTGTAGTCCATAAACATCTTCCACCTTGCTACTGTTCCTGAAGGCATGGATATATTATTAGGAAAAATTATATCAACATCCAACCATTTAATTACCTTATTCTTGTCGGGCTCCATTATGGTTGGATGCAGCCTTCGTTGTCGTGGTAATTGCTGCTTTAGCTAATTACCGTGGCAATCAGTTGCCAAAAATTGCTGTAAGTCAAGGGAAGAACCAATTTTCTGAAAAGCTTCACAAGTCCAAACACCGTTTTCTTTTGGCCTCTCAAACATCTCCATCGGTAGAGATTTCGATGGCTTCAAATCTACCAACATCGGTTCCTCAAGACATATATGCAATGGACGAGGTGAGTTTTTAAAGAATTTAAAAGGTTCAACCATTACCTGCTCGTATTCCATTGGCAAAGTATTATCATCGCGTTGATCTTGCATGTGGTCGTGCGATTGCCATGGCAACTGTAGATGAGAGCAATCTAAAGATTCCTGCTTCAACATCAACGTTGTAACCTTCTGGGCATCAGGTTCCTCAGAATTTGATGTAGTATTGTTGTTCTCAGCTTCACTGAGTGTTGTCGCGGCATTGCTCTGTTCAGGCTCCTCAATCATTACCGAGGCAATTTGTTACTCAGGCTCATCATGTGTTGGGCAGACTTTCTCATCAACATACTCTCGACTTTGAGGTTTTAGTTGTTCCTCACACATCAAAGATCTTTCCTTGCATTGTTCCTTGTCCTCTTGCCTTGGGACTTCAGTATCCATAGGCATGAATTGTTGGTACATGTTATCCATTACATACGTGGATCTCCTCGATTGATCTTCTAAATCCCCCAAGGTTGCATCCCATTGAGCTATCCTCGTATCCATGGACTTTGATAGCTCTCGAATCTCTTCAATTGATCTGTCAAGTCTAGCCAAGGAAGCTAGCAACGATTCCTCCAAGGAATTGGAATGCTCTTGAAAAGGACTACATTGCCATGGCATATCTGTTGCTGCGGCAAAATTGTTATGGTAAAATTTGTTTGAGCTTTTTGACCATACCATGAAGAATTTTGCTGCTGGTTCCCTCTATGGTCCTCCATGTAGTCATATGCACCGAAAATGTGAGGGCAATTTTCAAACACATGATGTTCTCCACACATAGCACAAGATTTTTCACGGTATAGGCTCTTTGGGCTTTTCTTGGTTGGTATAGGTAATCATCAAAGGGTGCAAGAAACTCTTGATTGGATTGATTCATATCTTCCAACATCAACTCTCGAATAGATCGACTTTTATTTCCTGACATGTTGATGTCCCTTAACTTTTAGCGCACCTAATTTTTTTTGGATAAAACAAACAAAAAGAAAAGTTTGTAAAACTAAGAGAAAAAATGCAATAACAAAAACAACTAACACTAATTGCCAATCCCTGGCAACGGTGCCAAAAACTTGTTGAGTTTAATAAGTGCTACACAAATGTGCAAGTATACACGCCGCAAGTAATAAAGTGATATGAGTATCGAGTATCGTCTCCACAGGGATTGGTTTGGGCTTAAGTTACTGCGTTGGAAAAGAAAAACACAAGTAGGTGATTGTAGGACTTATAACTAATGAGTAAACTAAGAGCAATAAACTAAAGAATAGATGAAATTAAAATAGAGCGAATAGGCCAGGTTATCGTGAGTTGAGGTGTGATAGCCGATTGGATCGTCTTGGTAAAAGAGTGCAAGGGCAACTCAGTTGCTGTGGCAACTTGCACAGCGGGGTTGCCTTGGCAACTAATCGATGGTTGCCTGGGCGACTAGCTAGGCAACTACTTGGGTGGCTGGGCAGCAACTTCAAGGTTCGGCAGAGCGTTCTTCAATGGTTTCTTCTTATCCCTAAGTCGAAACTCTAGCTACTTGTGCATATGCCTTGATAATACATCCCTGCGTGAATCAAGGGTGAACAACAACCAATCTTGCACTCCTCTTAGCCGTTGAAATCTTTAACTTATTCCTAAGCCTGATTAATCTTCACCATCAGTAGATTGAATAAAGACCATACTCATTCATTTCTTGAATCTAACTCTCCCGATATTAGATAATTAGACGAAGTTACGAGATCCTCTCCCAATTCACTCGCAAACAAGAATAAAAGCCAAGAATGAGTAAACCTTGAATAGAAAAGTGCAAACTCTTATTACCTAAACGAAATCCAATTGTTTCTCACAACAACAAAACACAATAACCCCAACCAATCAAGTTAGTTCATGGTTGGGTTCAAAAGATATACAAAGAATAATCCCCAAACCATTAATCTAATGGAAGCAAAGAAGAAAAAGAAGAAATTAAACTCTCTCCCCTTGCTCTCTTGTCGAAATCTATCCCTTCTTGCCCTTTGGAGTTGTCAAAAATCCTCTCTTCTTGCCTTTGGAGTTTGACGGCTTGGTCCTTTAAATAGGAGATGACTAGGTCAAAATCCTTCTTGAGGAGGAAGTTAAGTTGGAATTAAATTATTTTTAAAGAATATAATTCTTTATTATATTTAAATTCCTTCTAGAACTTCTCCTATCTTCTTGGGATTTAATTTCTCTTTAACCTCTTCATGGAAATCAAACTCCTTTGGGATTTAACTTTGCTCCACGTCATCTTGGGCTTATCTAGTCATCAATTTCGACTACCATATCACCTTATTCTTTGTCGACAATTGCCCTGGCAACTGGCTCGGCATCTCCTTCATGCATTGCCCTGGCAACTAGCTCAGCATCTCCTTCATGCATTGCCCTGGCAACTAGCTCGGCATCTCCTTCATGTATTGCCTTGGCAACTGGTTCCAGCCTTGTTTAGGCAAGTGATTCTGCACACACACAAAAACACACCAAAGCAATATCTTTTTCCGCAAAAATCACCAAGTTATGTAATCAAGCTCAACGGTGGAAAGAAACATGAATTAATGGCTAATTATGCAACTAATATGAGCCTAAGTCTAACAGTAATATGAGTAAAAAGGGTAATAAAAATAGTACTTTTGAACACTTATCACTGACGCTTGCGCAAATCTTGGTGATACGTTTGTCACACGTGACTTTCCCAAGAATAAACACCGTATTTCCTTAAACTCTTGTTAGCCGCTTGAAATTCTCATCGTCGCCAATCTCCTTCACTTTGACACTTTTTGAAAACTTGGTTCAAGAGAGAATTGGTTTCCTTTAGCTCTCGCAATGTTAGGAAACCCGGATTCAATTCAGTCCATTGATCTCCATCAACTCTCGTATTGTTTGGAAATCAACTTGATTGAGGATTCTCCAATGGTTGTCACTTCATCGAAATGATTCCTTCTCACGAATCCTTCCTTGATCTCGCTCTCCCTTGTGTTGCCATCGATTTAGGGATTTGAGTTTCAACAAATGATTCTCACTCAAGTGTTTATCTCTAAACTACTCAAATTACAAGAACAATAATTTAATCAACATTGTGCATTTAACTTTAAACCAAAATCAAATCATCCATACAAAAGCCTCCCAAAACCTAATAGCCCAAACCATCTAAGTTTAGTTCATGGTTGGGTGAAAAGCAATTACAAAGAAATATTCCCCAAAAATGGAGGGTGATGCACAATTAGAGAAATGAAAGAATAGAGGAGATGAGCTCCTCAATTCGATCACTACCTTGATCAGCTTTCCCTTGATTTAACTTCCCTAATTTCTTCTCTCTCCGATTCAATCCAATTCCTTTCAATTCCCCTTTATTCATGAGTTTCGATCCTTTAAGTAGGTGTGTAGGGGAGTTTGTTGCATGAGAATTTCGTGGAGATAGGCTTCCATTTTGAATTTCAAATGTAGGGGATAATGTAGCTGAAAAATAAATCAAAATTGGGGATTTATCCTTTGCATTTAAATTTGAATTGGGCGGTTGGAGATCCTAACTGCTCTGATTCCTTCAATGCCATGGCAGGCTTCGGCAATTGGCTCGACAATTCATCCTGCGCACAAACAAGCAAAATACCAGCATTTTTTCTACAAAAAGTAATAAAATGTATGGCCAAGCACATTGAACTAGGAAACTATGAACTTATGCATGAATGACTACAAATGCAACTAAAATGAGCTTAAGTCTAACAAAAATGTGAGTAAAAAGGACAAGAAAAACAAAACTTTTACACACTTATCAACCTTCCTGCTCTAGGCATCGGCACAGCATTAGCCTTACCCAGATGATACTCGATTTTTAAATCATAATCCTTAAGCAACTCCAACCATCTTCGTTGCCTAAGATTCAACTCCTTTTGCGGCATCAAATATTTCAAACTCTTATGATCCGTGTATACAATACACTTCTCACCGTAAAACTGATCAAACATTGTAGCACCCCAAAACTGATCAAACAAATTATCAATCCTCAGCAAAGTATACTTGTTCTTTATCGTCAACTTGTTCAGTTGTCGATAATCAACGCAAATTCTCATCGTGCCATCCTTTTTTTTCACGAACACCGGTGCTCCCCATGGTGACACACTTGGCCAAATAAAACCAAGATCCAACAACTCTTGTAACTGTGTCTTTAACTCTTTCAACTCTTTAGGTGCCATATGATACGGTGCAATTGGCACCGAAGCCGTATCTGCGTATGTCTCAATGCAAAACGCTACCAACCTATCTGGTAGTAGACCATGCAACTCTTCCAAAAACACTCCTAGAAAATCCCAAACTGTGCGAACATCTTGGGTACACATTTCTTTCATATTAGGGTTCATAACATAGGCTAAGTATGATTGACCCCACGCTTCTAAAGCTAAAACCATATTTGACAAGAACTTGATATTCTCACCCACAACCACCACTTTTGTAATCCTCTGCATGGTTCAGTGAAACTCGCTTGGTCTCACAGTCAACTACAACCATATGTTGAGACAACCAATCCATCCCCAAAATCACTTCAAATTCGTGAAACCGTAACTCCATCAGGTCAGCCGTAAACACGTTCCCTTTAACCTCTAAGGGACAAGTCCTATACAACGTCCTAGCTATGACTGTCTCACCAAATGAGCTAGTTACCCGCATACCAACATCTAACAAATCTACAGGTATGTTAAGCAAGCAAGCATGTCCGTGCAGAATGTAGGAATGAGTAGAACCAAAATGAATCAAAGATAACAAAGGTGTAGACTGCAAGGTAAAGGTACCTGCAATCACGTCGGTATCATTACTCCCTACATGATGCGCAAATACCCTTATCGGTCCACCGCCCTTTAGCTGAACTGCTACAGTATGTGCCACCACTCTCTGTTTATCCCCTTTATGCTAGAAATGTACACGGCCACGGCCACGACCTCTTTACGCCATAGCTGCAGGCACAGAAGCCTGACCCTCTATGGCTAACTCCGGACAGTCATGCCTAAGAGGATCCCACGATCCACACCTTCAACAAGTGCCCTAAGTACCCTCGGTATTCCCCAGGATGCTTACTACCATATCTCTTACACTCGAGAACTCCAGCATAGGTATTCTGACCCTGATATCCATGCCTAACAGCATTTCCTCCGTACCTCTGATCTGAATGGTACTTTCTATCTCTGTACCTCTTATAACGACCCCTACCAACAACTGACTCAACACTCCTCTTACCTGTAGAAGAACTGCCAGAATAAGCAGACAATCCCAAATTTTGTCCTATATCATTGGCTCAAGAAACCAGGACATCAATGTAATATCCCAAATTTTGGTCAGTGACCAAATTGTAAATTTTGAAAGTTTTGGGGTTAAAAGCGTAAACTTTGGAAAAGTTTAGAGACTAAAATGTAAATTTCCCCAATAAGTAATTTTATTCAATATAAGAGTGAATCGGATCGAAATAAGTACCTTGATATTAGTTTTAAGAATTAAGATGCAGTAAAGGTACTAAATTTGGATCGAATAAAATTGTTAAGCATGCAGGCCAGGGAAATGTTAGGATTGGTGACCTCAGGGAAGGTCTCATAAAAGTGTTTCTGATCGATATTTTGGACTCAGTAAGAGTAGAGAATATTCATATGGATTATCTATAAAGGATTTCTAAGAGAATTTTATTCTATAAAGATTTTCGATAATTATTGAAATAATGGACTGAGTTATGAAATTTCAGTCTAAGTCCTTGGGAAAGGAAATTTTATGAGATGTAGTGTGGATTTCCCGAATATGGAAATATAGAATTTTCGGAATAAATCCGATAGCTCAATAAAGGTAAAATCACAGTAGAGATATTTTATGAATATCGGGATATCGAATCGAACTAAAATTTTAGAGGTTGTTCCATAAGCCATGGAAAAAGTCATAAAATAATATTTATGGAATAGTGGCTGGTTGGAAATTAACTAATTTAGTTGAATTGTAATGGGATGGCAATTTTGAAACAAGCTAGTAAATAAAAACTAGTTGGAGGGCAAATTGGTCATTTCCCCCTAAATTAAAGGTATAGGGACCATTTTGGCAATTCTGAAAGTTAAAGGACTAATCAAAATTTTTATGATTTTGAAGTGTATTTATGTTATTATTGATGTTGGAGATGTGAAATTGAAGTTAGAATTCTAAACCGATGTTAAATTGAGTTAGTGACCATTTTGACAAATTGTCAAAGTTAAGTGACCAATTCAGAAATGAGGTTTTAGAGAAGGACTAGATCTGAGTTTAGTTGAAATAATATAATTCAAGTAGTAATGTTGATTTGAGGACTAAATTGCAAAGTTAAGAAGTTTAAATCCTTATCTTTGCATTTTAGTGACTAATTCAGAAAGAAGGAAAATTAGGGGGTTCAACGTTGAATAATTATTTGATGAAAAATGGTGATAAGTTGATGGCTTGAATCAAGTATTGGGACTAAATTGAAAAGCATAGAAGTAAGGAGAAGTTAGTATAAAGTTTGGAGTTATTTATGGAAGCAGTGTAGAAAACTGGATTACGGCAGTAAATTTGAAAATTCACCATAAATTCTACAAAAATGTTTAGAAGGTGAATTTTATACCAATGTAAATATTTTGTCGTCTAGTTTTGTTTCCAACAAACGAAAACTAATTTCCAGTTCCGAGTAAAAAGATATGAATTTTTAAGTGGTGAAAGATCAGAAAACAGTATGGCAGTCTGTTTCGAAATCAGCACTGGAAATTGACTTTGAAAAATTGTCATAAATCACACAAGTTGAATTTGGGATATTAATTTATATTGTTGAAAAGATTACTGAATCTAGTTCCTTCTAGACCAAACGATCTCGAATTTTGAGTTGATTATTTTATAGAAACATTTATTTGATTAAAAATTTCTAGACCAAAATGAGTTTTTGGACAGTATAAGGATGGAAGGAAAAGTATAGAAATTTTTATGTTGAATGATTCGATACTTTGATTAAAATATCATTATAAATGAATCTAACAAATAGTATTTATATTCATGTGGTTAATGAAGCCAGACACGAATCAAAGAGGATTCGAGATAAAATAAAAAAATGATCCAGAAGAATTTAGTAAGGCATACTATTACATGGCCCAGGTGAGTGCATTTCTAAATGTTTGCATTACATTAAAAATGGCATTGCATTTATCTATAATACATGATATGATACATTGCTCGACATGGCAAGCTTGATGGAATAACAGGTACGAATTATTGTTTGCATAAATGATGATGCATTATGCATACATGAAATATGGATATTGAAACAAGATACACCTGGGGATCCAAGCCCATTGTGCAAAATGCACTAACGAGGTGTTTATATAAGGATCAAATATCATCCTTATATGAGGAGCAAAGAACATCCTCTCGAGTACGTACTCTACATGGTACTATGGTGCAGATAGGCTACGGGGTTTCCATGGGCCTCTAGCCAGATACTCTGATAATATAACAAGATGATTACATGAAAGAACATGATACATGATATAGATGTTACATGATTAGATGATACATGAAAAAGATGTTACATGATTTCATGATACATGAAAAAGAAGTTATATGTTAAATGACAGAGAAGTACATGGCATACATGATAGAAATGATATTGATATATGATAGAAATGTTACATGATATATGATAGAAATGTTACATGATGCATGATTGAGATGTTATATAATACATAATAGAGATGATTCATGCTATACATGATAATGATGTTTTATGATTTACATGATATTGCTGATTTATGATTTAATTGATAGTAATGATACATGAAACATTGATATTGTGACATGATTACCATTTATAGAAAAAAAATTGTATTGTACTTTATATATGACATACTAAATTATATTACTTCATATTTTGATAAACTATTTTGAATGCCTCACTAAGTTCGTACTTAGCTTGTGTCTTATGTCACGCTTAGGTTTCCTGGAAATTGTCTATCGAGGAGGAGCAGAAACTTGGGAAAAATCAAGTTACTACAATAAGTTCAGTAAGTACGTCTTTATCATAATTTGATAGACTAGTGGGCATGTAATTATTTTAAAGTTGAATTGTCTACAGTATAAGTTTATAACATAATTATACACTTTTATGGATGGATAAGTTTAGAAATACGAATTGTTAATAATAACAAAATCCTTGGCATGGTTAAGATATTGTTTAGCCCTAATCGCGTAAAAATTTTAAAAATCAAGAAAGGGTGTACACAGCATACATAGTTTTCACCCTGAATTATATTTTATTTCAATAATTCAATTAGAAATTTTGTAAACCAATTCAGGGTCAAAATTAGTTGTCCCTAGACGACATAGTTTTAAATTTAAAACTGAGAAAGAGTTAAACTACAAATTAAATTTTGGTATAAAAAAATTTAGTCAAGATTTCTTCCAATGATTTCGTAACATCTTTAATGTATATTCAGTCTACGAGTATGCGTTAAGGGTGTTACATTTATTGGTATCAGAGCTACAGGTTTAGCCGATTCTGAAGGCTAAACCAAGTTTTATATGATTTGATGTTAAATACATGCCCCTAGGATGTAATGTTACTAACGTACTGTTGTGTAACTTGATTATGCTCCTCAATAACATAAATAAGATATAGTAGAAATAAGTAATGTCAAGTATTGTTGGACTGTGTTAGAAATCTGATAATTGAGACCAAAAGGAGGACCAAAGTAGAAGTATTGAAATACATAATGTTCCATCTCTGGCTCTCACCTCAATAGAGACACTTTTATAGTAGAGAACTCTAGCACAAAAATATGAAACCTTAGTATGAGCTTTAAAGGTTCTGGTTAATAGAATTAAGACCCTTGTGCTTGCACCTGCCTGGTACCTGCATTAGTAAAGATGTCATTTGTTAAGGAGCATAAAAGGTAGGACCTCCTGAATTTAATGGAGAAAGTGGTCCGATAATTACTAATTTGTGGCATAAATATGTTAAAGTTGTGTTATAGAGGAATTAAACTGCATATATACTAAGAAGTTAGAAGAAGTTGTATCCTGCTAAGGGATCATGCTCGTATTTAGTGGTCTAATGCCACTGTGTTAGTACCTGTTAAGGAAGTGATTTAGAAATTATTTTAAAAAGGTGTGTAAAACCAAATATATGGGCGATCAGTTTAATAAAGAGATGTTGTTAGGTATGAGTTTAACAGTTTATTAGAATTCTTTAAATAAAGCGAAGACCGTGGAGAGAGAGAGCCTGTATTTACTTTAATTGATCCGGATTAGACTCACTCATACATTAGCACTAAGATAATGGCACAAAGAAAGATTTTTAAGGAAACTATTTCTAGTGATGTGATTTTTAGTAATCTATTTGGACATAGTTATGGGTGAGTAGAATATATATTATAAATGTCCATTAGTAATTCAGTGGATTAAGTTCCTAGCGAATTTAACGGAACTTCCATTTCATGAATTTGAAGTTATTCTTGAAATGAATTGGCTATCTACATATGATGCAGAAGTGATGTGTAAAAAAAGGGTTAGTGCTTCAAGAACCTGATGGTTCTGAAGTAAATGTGAAAGAAAGAATTGACTGTTTAGAGTCAGTGATTTCTACGACAATAGCTCAGAGGTTGTTAAGTAAATGGATGTAAGGCGTGTTTAATTTATGTGGTGATTATAAATGTCACCCAAGAAGTTTAAAGATATCCCGATTATGGGAAAATTTCAAACGTGTTTTCGGTAAGTTATTAGGACTACCTCCGGATAGAGAGGTACAATTTGGGATTGATGTTTGTCTTAGAACTGAACCAGTATCGATAGCACCATATAGGATGGTGTCAATTCAGCTAAGAAAGTTGAAAGCTCAATTGCAAGAACTACTAGACTGGATTACACTTGACCGAGTGTATCACTATGGGGTACTCCAGTATTATTTGTAGATAAGAAAGAGGGTTCTCTACAATTATGTATAGATTACCGGTAGTTGAATAAAGTAACTATTAAGAACAAGTATCCAGTACCAAGGATTGAAGATCTATTTGATCAACTTAGAGGTGCAACGGTGTTTTCAAAGATAGATCTTTGATCGGGTTATTATCACCTCAAGGTCAAATAAGAAGATGTATCAAAGATAGTATTTAGGGCTCGTTATGGACATTACGAACTTCTAGTAATGCAATTTGGACATGCAAATGCCCCTGTTGTATTCATGGATTTGATGAATAGGGTATTCCACTACTACTTAGACTAGTTTGTAGTAGTAGTCTTCATGGACAATATTCTGGTATACTTAATATAAGCTGAACATGATTACCATTTTTAAGTGGTATTACAAACATTGAGAGATAAGCTTCTTTATGTAAGGTTTTCTAAATACGAATTTTGGTTATCAGAAGTAATTTTCCTTAGACATGTAGTATCGGATTAAGGAATAAGAGTTGAATTCCAAGGAAGTACAATCTATTCTTGAATAGGAGGCACCAAAAATGTCTCTAAAGTTCGGAGTTCTTGGAAATTAGTTGGATATTATAAATGTTTTGTGTAGAATTTATCTATTATTACTCTGCTACTTACTCAACTATCGTAAAAAGGTATTCCATTGGAATTGTAAGAAGTGTCCTAGTTACACTGATCACAAAGGTATTATGAAGGTATCATCTCGGGAATCTGAAGTGTAATTGAGATGAGTTGGTTATCTGTGCACAAATTAAAAGTGATTATAAGAAGAAACGTTTAATTTTTTTAAAAAAAGAAATTAGTTCCTTAATGAAGTCAAAGGAAGTGTGTTTAGTTGAGGATTGTTTCGACTAATAGAAATTTCCCTAGAAGTGTTAATAGACAAGAATAAGAGTCTCAGATCATAAGGATTATAAAGATACCCGTAGCAGTAACAATGAAATAAAGTATGAACTTTTTTTTATTTTTACTAGATTGAGCTACTAGTGCAGTAGGGGGCTCAAGTACAAGAACAAGAAGTACCTAAGAGGTTGTAACCTTCGGCAATTGTATATAATAAAGCATTGGTTGTTTAAATGCTTAATATGTTGAGAGCCTTAAATGTCAGAGCAAAAAAGAAGTTATGATTGTTTATTTGAAGATGAATGATGATAAAACTCCTATAGAAGAAGTAATATTGATACAGAGGAAGTAGTGGGAAAACTTCCTACAACAGTGTTAGAAATTGGAGTCAGTGATTAGTTCATAAGGAAATGATTTCACTAATTTTTGAGCTTTCATAAAGTACTCACATTGTTTATGAGAAATAGTGTGAGATCAGTGGGTTAATCCGGTATGAAAAGGAATAATTTTATTTGGAGAATTATAGTATGACTGCTAATAAATGATTTGAAGCATAGCACAAGATTTATAAGAAATTTTAAAAACTGTCTGTTAGTAACGCTGAAAATAAAGCTAGTAATCTGAGAGTTCTAAAACCAATTTTAAGATAAATTGGCTACCTATATGAAATGTAGAAGTAAAATGTAAAAAGAAAGTTCATCTTTGGACAATATGTTATCAGTTAAAGCTAAAAGAAGAGAAAAGGAAGAAAAGTATCAATTCGAGGAAGGATGATTTGTATAGGTCAAAAAGGGAAAACTTAGTTTCGGAATTGTTATACCTCAAGGAATCGTGAAAGAGTTGGACCAAGAGTATATTAATGGGTCTTATTTCCAGAAGTGAGCAAAAGTCTATAGTATATGTACTTATGTTTTGAGGGCATTGGCTGAATTATTTACATGTCACCAGTCCTGAATAAATTGAGATGTAATTAGATTTGATACATGAAGAGGGGTTAGTAGAAATATTGGTTTATAGAATTAAAGAAATAAGGAATAAGAAATTTCATTGGCTGAAGTTTTGAGGAAAAATCACAAGGTCAAATAAGCCACTTAGGAGGCTGAGAAGAAAATAAGGAAGTAATATCCGTAAATGTTTGGAATAGGTACGCATTGAAAATTCGAGGGTGAATTTCTTAAGGGGGAGGAATTGTAATATCCCAAATTTTGTTTAGTGACCAAATTGTAATTTATGAAAGTTTTGGGGTTAAAAGTGCAAACTTTGGAAAAGTTTAGGGACTAAACTGTAAATTTTCCCAATAAGTAATTTTATTCAGTATAAGAGTGAATCGGATCGAGATAAGTACCTTGATATCAATTTTAAGAATTAAGATGCAGTAAAAGGTACTAAATTTGGATCGAATAAAATTGTTAAGTGTGCTCAAGCCAGGAAAATGTTAGGATGGGTGACCTCCGGGACTGTCCCATAAAAGTGTTTCTGATCGATATTTTGGATTCAGTAAGAGTAGAGAATATTCGTATGGATTATCGATAAAGGATTTCTAAAATAAATTTTATTCTATAAAAATTTTCGATAATTATTGGAATAATAGACTGTGCTACGAAAATTCAGTCTAAGTCATTGGGAAAGAAAATTTTTATGAGATGGTAGTGTGTATTTCCCGAATATGGAAATATAGAATTTTCGGAATAAATTCAATAGCTCGGTAAAGGTAAAATCGCAATAGAGATATTTTATGAATATTGGGATATCGGATCGAACTGAAATTTCAGAGGTTGTTTCCATAAGACATGGAAAAGTCATAAAATAATATTTATGGAATAGTGGCCGGTTGGAAATGAACTAATTTAGTTGAATTGTAATGGGATGGCAATTTTGAAACAAGCTAGTAAATAAAAACTAGTTGGAAGGCAAATTGGTCATTTTGCCCCAATGGCATTTTTTAAATATTTAAAAAGTTACAAGGATAATTTTGGAAGAAGGAAATGGAAGATTAAATCTTGGCCTTTGATTAATGATAAGATCAATCTCAGCCGTTCGATTAAAAGAGAATTTTAGTAACTTCACTATTTAAATGTATTTAAAATTCATTTATATTTACAAGTGGCATATTTAGATGAATTAAAAACAAAATGGTCAAAAAGATGAATATTTATTCATCTACAATTTCGAAAATGAGGGGAGAAAGAGAGAAATATGGAGAAAAATTGTCTAAGCTCGAATCAAGCCCAAAATTCAATTTTCAGGTAATCTTTTCAACTACAAAGTTGTTCTACTCTTCAAGCTCTATCTTTTGATGTCAATAATTCATGGAATACATGCTTTATTGATGAGAATTTTGATGAGAAAGAAATTAGGGTTTATGGACTAAATTAGGGGTTTTGAGATTTTATGATTCTATGTTGAAATTTAAGTTGTTATGATGATAAAATTTTGTTTTTGAGTTGGGATTTAAACCCTACATATTTTAATTTGTATGAATATTATTAGGGTTTATGGATTCAAGTTTGATTTCGGGGTTGTGATGTTGGATAAATGATATATTAAGCCTGAATTTGTTATTTGGAAGCAAAACCCTAAATTAAAGGTATATGGATCATTTTGGCAATTCTGAAAGTTAAAGGACTAATCTAAATTTTTATGATTTTGAAGTGTATTTATGTTATTATTGATGTTGGAGATGTGAAATTGAAGTTAGAATGCAAAACCGATGTTAAATCGAGTTAGTGACCATTTTGACAAAGTGTCAAAGTTAAGTGACCAATTCAGAAATAAGGTTTCAGAGAAAGACTAAATCTGATTTTAGTTGAAATAATAGAATTCAAGTAGTAATGTTGATTTGAGGACTAAAGTGCAAAGTTAAGAAGTTTAAATCCTTATCTTTGCATTTTAGTAAGTAATTCGGAAAAAAAAGGAAAAATTAGGGGGATCAATGTTGAATAATTATTTGATGAAAAAGGGTAATAAGTTGATGGTTTGAATCAAGTATTGGGACTAAATTGAAAAGTAGAGAAGTAAGGAGAAGTTAGTATAAAGTTTGGAGTTATTTATGGAAGCAATGTAGAAAACTGGATTATGGCAGTAAATTTGAAAATTCACCATAAATTCTACAAATATGGTTAGAAGGTGAATTTTATGTCGATGTAAGCATTTGTTCATCTATTTTCGTTTCCAACAAACGGAAACTGATTTCGAGTTCCGAGTAAAAAAATATGATTTTTTAAGTGGTGAAAGGTCAGAAAACAATATGGCAGTCTCTTCTGAAATCAGCACTGGAAATTAAATTTGAAATTTTGCCATAAATCGTACGAGTTGAATTTGGGCTATTAATTTATATGGTTGAGAAGGTTATTGAATCTAGTTTCTTTCAGATTAAACATAATAGAATTAATTATGCAATTTGCTAAAAAATGAGAATTGATACATTTTGTATCTAAATGTTGGCTAACAAGCTAGAAAGAATTAATTGAAGTTTAAAAAGGTTATTAAGGACCAAAATGAGTTTTTGGACAGTATAAGGATGGAAGGAAGAGTATAGAAATTTTTATGTTGAATGATTTGATACTTTGATTAAAATATTGTTAGAAATGAATCTAACAAATTGTATTTATATTCATGTGGTTAATGAAGTTGAACACGAATCAAAGAGGATTCGAGATACTATAAAGGAAAGGATCAAGTAGAATTTAGTGAGGCATACTGTTACATGGCCTAGGTGAGTGCATTTCTAAATGTTTGCATTACATTGAAAATGGCATTGCATTTCTCTATAATACATGATATGACACATTTCTCGACATGGCAAGCTTGATGGAATACCAGGTACGAATTATTGTTTGCATAAATGATGATGCCTTATGCATACATGAAATATGGATAATGAAAGTGCAAAATGCACTAACGAGGTGTTTATACATGGAGCAAAGAGCGTCCTTATATGAGGAGCAAAGAGCATCCTCTCGAGTACGTACTCTAATGGCACTACGGTGCAGATAGGCTACGGGGTTTCCATGGGCCTCTAGCCAGACACGTTGATAATATAACTAGATGATTACATGAAAGAACATGATACATGATACACATCTTACATGATACATGAAAAAGATGTTACATGATTTCATGATACATGAAATAGAAGTTACATGTTGCATGATAGAGAAGTACATAGCATACATGATAGAAATGTTACATGATACATGATAGAAATGTTACATGATATATGATCAAAATGTTACATGATGCATGATAGAGATGTTATATAATACAAAATAGAGATGATTCATGTTATACATGATAATGATGTTTTATGATTTACATGATATTGCTTATTTATGATTTTCATGATAGTAGTGATACATGAAACATTGATATTGTGACATGATTGCCATTTATAGAAATAAATGTACTTTACTTTATATATGACATACTAAATTATATTACTTCATGTTTTGATAAACTATTTTGAATGCCTCACTAAGTTCGTACTTAGCGTGTTTCTTATGTCACGTGTATGTTTCCTGGAAATCATCTATCGAGGTTGAGCAAAAACTTGGGAAAAATCAAGTTAAGTACGTCTTTATCATAATTTGATAAACTAGTGGGCATGTAAGTATTTAAAGTTGAATTGTCTATAGTATAAGTTTATAAGTAATTATACGCTTTTATGGATGGATAAGTTTAGAAATACGAATTGTTAACAATAGCAAAATCCTTGGTATGGTTAAGATGTTGTTTAGCCCTAATCGCGTAAAAAAATTAAAAATCAATAAAAGGTCTAGTCAGCTTATGTAGTTTTCACCCTGAATTATATTTTATTTCAATAATTCAATTATAATTTTTGTAAACCAATTTAGGGTCAAAACTAGCTGCACCTAGACGACATAGTTTTAAATTTAAAATCGAGAAAGAGTTAAACTAAAAATTAAATTTTGGTATAAAAAATTTTAGTCAAGATTTATTCCAATGATTTCGTAACGTCTTTAATGTATATTCGGTCTACGAGTATACGTTAAAGGTGTTACAATTAAACTCTGTATAATCTGCGGCTAGGATTTATGTCTCCACCTCTTTGAGCAAACCATAGCAGAACCAGTCACATCATTATCGCTCATCAAGAACTAGTTCAGTGGCATACTGGCTCAACCGGACAAACTGGATCTCATACTTAGAAATAGACATTTTCCCCTGCTCCAAGGCCATAAACTCTCTCCTTTTCTCATCTCGATAACGAGTTACCAAATAATTCTTCTAGAAGGCAGAACGAAAGAATTCCCACGTCATATCAGCATGTTCCATGCCCATGATCGCATTTGCCCACCAACAGTAAGCATCACCCTGAAGCAACGTCACAATACAACCCAGCTTGCGAACGTCTATACATTCCATCTATCCAAGGATCCTCTCTATGCTAGCAAACCATTCCTCGGCTGCTTCAGGAGCCAAACCTCTGAACTCAGTGCCATCCAAGCTACATAGACGCTACGAAGGTAAACCGGTATTAACAGCTATAGGCGTCGGTGTAGGTACATGCACTCCAGCCATGGCCACCTAAAAAGCTCCCGTTGCCGCTTAGATCAATGGTGTCATATCCTCGAATACAGCTTCTTGTGGTGCTTGAGGCGTACCACCCTCTACTTCAACACCAGCAGGAGGAATCAGTGGAGGAGGAGGCAACTCATCATCCTGTCTATCTACCACACTCCCCAAATGAGCTCCAGTCTCTCATCCCGATCCCATACGCATAAATATGAGTCTAAAACATGATAATGCAATAAAACAAAACAATTAGGCCAGCTTGTAGTAATAATCCAAGTCACTTTTGTTGAAAAACAAAATCATTTAACTCAAATAGTAATAAGGCAATGTTTCCCCAAGTTAAACACCAGCATTCCATATTTTTAACATAAACTCATAAATTCAAACACCGTGCATGTCAAACAACATATTCATGTATTATCAAATAATCAACCAACCATAACCCACCTCCCAACAATCATAACCTGGCTTTGATACCACCAAATATAACCCCCTTGACCCGGTCTAGTCGCAAGACTGACCCGAGCGAGCTATATTAGGGTTTGTTGAGACAAACCTAAAAGAATTACGTTGAAACGATAAATTTTTTTCTTTTATCTTATCTAAATGCATATTTGGGTCCTAATTTGTTCATACTAGTTATGGTGAAAGTTACACCCTAATCGGGGGTCGATTTGACATCCAATTGACCAAATTCAAATTTTAGGGACTAAAATGTAATTTATATCGTGAAATTGAACTCACCAATCCTTAATTAGTCATATTACATACATTAGGGGTTAAATCTCAACTTTAAATAACCATCAAAACTCATTTAATTGCATAATTAAGGAACATGGACTAAATTGTAAAGAATATACACATTCAGAAGCATCGTAACACAAATAACGGCTAGTGTACCAGTACAGGTCATTACCATATTGCAACGGGTAAAAACGTCAAAGGCGTACCTATATTGTCCTCAAGCATATCGGTACGGATATACCATTTTCAAAAATCAAGATTCTAATAGCCAATGGGCGTATCGATACGGTATCCCGTGTACTGAAACCAGGCCTATTATCTAGCTATGTGTATTGATACGGTTACCAGGTGTATCGGTATGCCTAGGCAATTTTTCCCAAATTGAGCCGAGATAGGTCCTCACGTACTGATCTCTGAGGACCCGTACTAGTACAGATAGACATGTAATGACCTCTAGGTCAAACATATGACACTTTAGCTCAATCTAACATTCACCAAACAACATCTAATCACCATATAACTTCACAATCACCAATTTCTCAAACATAGCTACATGGTAGATGGCCATACACTTCATGGCATATTCAAAGCAAACCCCTATAAGCATGATTTCTACCCAAGCATGTATAATGCCTCCCAACCCCTCAACATCAAGCATTAAGTATCAAACAAATCCAAAACATCAAACCAAACTTATACAAATAGGGAGTAACCAAAATACATCTCCCAAAAACAACTTGGTATTGCCGCTTATTACTACTAGTACTTATAAAACCATACTTTGAAAAGTCTAAACCCTTAGATTCTCCTTTGCTCACTCGTTGTCCGTAAAGGTCTATTTCTCTGCATTGATGAGAAAAGAGAGCGTAAGCTATAAGATCAGCGAGGGAATCTCAAAAACTGTCTCCAATGCAATTAAAATCATTTTAATTCAAACCAAATATAAATGTCTCATGGAAAAATCATCTCATGCTTCAATAATCTCTTCAAGTATGCACATTTAAATAATTTACAACACATGTATCATGGATTCAATCTCTACCTCAATTTAAGCTTCATATGCCACAATTTCTTTAGCAAGCTTAAAGAGCAATCTCATGTATATATCACATTATACAAACATAAACCATTTCTCATGATACATTATCTCATATATTGGCTTTCAAGTGACTCAAAACCAGCAACATTTCATTTCATAAAACATATCAGATACACGAATTTCCCAAGTGGTTCCTACAACCACTTCACATACATCCTCAATCCGAAGCAACAGAACATTTACCCACCTCAATAGTTATGATGTATAAGTCCACCAACGGGAGAAAACGGAACATTTACCCACCTCGACCGCTTTGGTTCTCATGGTGGAGCCAACGGAACATTTACCCATCTCAACGGAACATTACCTCATTGTTTTACATATGCACCAAATCAATCCGATCTCAAACACATTAAACCATGCATTTTAGTATTCTCAAAAATACTTTCATAAACCAAGTTTCATTCCCAATAACCATCATATATGATCATTAGCAACATCTTTCATTTCTAAAACATGCATAATACAGTGAGTAGTCAAAACTATAAACATGTGCATGAGATTTCATTTTGCAAAACCGAAATTGAGAGAGAGCTCAACCAATACTTACTTTTGAGCTTAGATAAGTGTTTCAAACTTTATCTAAACTCCCACAACTTCTTTCAAACCTTTTGTAGCAGTAAAACGTGTTTCCACTCACCAACAATCCAAAGCTAGCTTGTTGTTGCGCAAATCAAGCTTTCGCACCCTCTCTAAAAGCTAAAGGATTCAACTCCCCTGCTTTACCAAATCAAAAACAGAGGATTAAAACACATCTCTGCATCATTAAGTTCCAGCAAACCAACAAACACAACTTCACCTCACAAGAAACCATCAAACACCCTTCTAAAACAACCAAAATCATCATCAAACCTCACATAAACAAAGCCCAGCCAAAACCTATTGATTCTAACATCTTAACAACGCCAATTAGCATCCAAAAACATCATAATTATGTCCTCATACTCCAGCACCTCTACAACATCAAGATCACACCAAAAACTAACTATAAACAACCTAGAAAACAAGCAATTCACATGGTTTTGGGATTTCATTTATTAAACACTTCTTTCAACATTAAAATACAAATTATAATAGATCTAAACTCATTATAATCAATCCATAATATATCCAAAATAGTGCGTATCAAATTTTCCACATAAAACTCAATTTAATCATCAAATCCATGTTTAAACCATACTTCCATAACATAAATCAATAACAAAGGATCAAAAACTTGGGAATTTCTTTAAAGAACCTTTAATTAGAGGAGAGAAATGAAAATCACCTCTAATTGCTGATTTCTCCCTTAATTGGCAAAGCTTGGTTGAAATCCAAGTAGATTTTGCAATAGGAATTGAAGAAATCAATTAGGAAACAAAAAGGAAATCATTTGGAATTGATTCCTATGAATTTTGGAGTGAAAATCTTAGCTTGGCTACTGGAAACTTGAAAGACAAAGTTGGAAGAAAAGTAGTTACGTAAGAAAGTGATTTTGTAAAACTAAAAATCCTTTTATTAATTCTTATTCTATTTTAATAATAAACCAATGAAAAACACTTTAAAATAGCCTAAATTAAGGGGAAAATCTGATAAAAAAGATAAGTCAAACAGCTCTTTAATGATTCTATGTTTTGACCCTTTCACGATTTAGTCACCAAAAACAGTTTTGAAAATTTTTCATTTTCCCGAAACTACCTCGGATTGCCTAAACTGGTTCTCCCGAACCGTCTACCTGATCGGGTTAACATCTAGGCCCAATTTTAGGGTGTTACAAACCCCCTTGACCTGGCCTAAACGCCAGATCGAACTGAGCGAGCTACATTTGGTTTGTTGAGACAAACCTGAACGATTTATTTAAAACAAGGTCCCTTTTTTTCTTTTATCTTGGATAAAAATTATCAATTAAGTCGACCGTCAATTTTGATATCCAATTGAGCGAAATTGCCCTTTAGAGACTGAATTGCAATTCCAAAAAATTGAGGGGACCTACTTAAATCCAAGGTTATCAAACCTTAATTAATCAGGTTACATGCACTTCGGTTAATTTTCAACTTAAAACAATCATCCAAGGCCATTTAATAGCATGTACAAGAAACAGTGAATAATCAACAAAGATTCAAACTTCAACAGTGCAATTACCAGAAATAACCGTCTTGGTACTGGTACACCCCTAGCCCATATTGATACAATATCATTTTGCAAGGGGTATCGGTAGGGGTTTCCGCGTACCGATACTAGTGGTTCAATTTCAAATTAGGTGATTTCAGTAGCTAAATCGCATACCGACATCTAGTGTGATTACCAGAGGGGCGACCAATACGGGGCTATCCGTACTAATACCCATGTGCAATTTTGCACACATTTGAGCCATATCAGACTCCGTATACTAATCCTTGAGGACCCATATCGGTACAACTGGGCCTGTAATGACCTCATGGTCAATCATATGACACTTAGGTAACATAAAAGAAAATGCAATCAATTGTTTAAATCTACCCCACATGATACCATAAAGACCTTGAAGCATAGGCAACATAAAAGAAAAAAGCAATCACCTAGGTAGATCTATAGGCATGAAATCTACCCCACATGCTTAAATCTCCCCAAAGCCCCCAATTTAAAACATAAACCAATCTACAAGTCCAAAACACCCAGTAGAACATGTTCAAAAGTGGGAGTAACCAAAACACTCATCAATGCATTTAAAACCATTTGCTTTTAAACGTGTGTTGAATCTCATGCCAAAACATCTCATGCTTCTTTTGCCTTTCCAAAATATGCACAATAAACCTTATGCCACACATGTATTATGGATCTCTACCATAAACAATATGCAATCCTCAATTTAAGACTTAACATGCTATAATTCATCCAATAGCAAAGCTTAAAGAGCACAACATGTATAAATCACATTATACAAAACATAATCCATTTATCGTGATACATTAATTCATATATTGGCATTAAAGTAACTAAAACCAAATATTTCCATTAGTAAAACACATCAGATACACGGATTTCCCAAGTGGCTCCTTTGACCACTTCACATACATCTACAAACCAGAGTAAATGGCACTACAACCCTTAATGGTTGTGATGTATAAATCTATCAGTGGGAGAATTTGGCACACTCTTGACCCCTCGACCACTGCGGTTCTCATGGTGGAGATATGGCACACTCTTGACCCCTCGACACGCATGAGACAACTTATTATAGTGCACTTTAAACCCTATGGCATGCCAACCATATCCGATAACATTTAACCATTTCCAGTTGCCAATATATTCCATTAAAAACCATGTTACCTCACTGTTTTACATATGCATCAATCTAACCAATTTCCAATACAATAATCCATTATTTCAGCATTCTCAAAATCCTTTCGCAAACCATTTTTCATACCCATGTATCATCAACATAAGATCATTTGTAACATCTTTCATTGCTAAAACAAGCATATAATATTAGGTAATCAAAATCATAAACATGTGAATGAGAATGTATTTTACAAAATGGAAAACAAGAGTGAGAACGCCCAATACTTACTTTTGAGCTTAGACAAGTGTTTCAAGCTTAATCTAAACTCCCGAAATCACTTTCAAACCTTTATAAAGTAGTAAACCTCAGTTCCACTCACCGACAACGCAAAGTCCCACTTGTTGATGTGAAATCAAGTGTCAGTAGCTACCGAAACTTGACCATTTGCTGTAGGATCAATCTCCCTTGTTTTATCCATACAAAAATAGAGGATTAATGCATCATTACGCATCCAAAATCCCAGCAATATCAATTGCCAATATTGCCTCACCAAAAACCACAAAACACCTCCTTAAAATATCCGAAAACATCACCAAACACAATCTAAATAAATCCCAGCCATAAGCCAATGATTTGAACATCTAATCAACATCAATTAACATCTAAAAACATTTGCAACTTCATATTATACCTCCAACAACCTTTTAACACCCTAGGCACTACAAAATCTAACTACTCACAACCTAGAAATTTTGCTATTCAATTAGTTTTGGGATTTCTTTTGTAAATCTATTCTCAAAACATTAAAACATATCTTAGATGTGACCCAAATCAATCAAAACCACCATAAAATCAGATTTATAACAAAGATCTGCTATCTTCTTATTAAAACTAACTTTAACCTTTTTAATCTTGATTCAATCATCAACACATATTAAAAATTGATTGTAAAGGATCAAAAACTTCGAAATTTTAGTAAAGAACCTTTCATTAGAGAAGGGTAACGAAAATCACCTCTAATGGTTGGATTCTCCCTTAATTGGCATGACTTGAGTGAAATCTCCAAGAAAACAAGTAAGGTTTGATGTTGAAATCAAAGGAATCAAATGGGGAATCAAAATGAAATAAAAAAAGTTGATTCCTAATCATTTTAGAGTAAGGTAAGTAGTTTGGCTGCTAGGAAAGTTGAGAGAAAAGTTAGAAGCAAAAGTGGTTACGTGAGAAGAGTGAATCATCTATTAAAATCATTTTAATTAAATCTATTTATTTTTATTTAATAACCATTTTAAAACCATTTAAAAAAGCCTAAATTAAGTAAAAACTCTGATTAAAAACATTGGCAGATTAGCTCCTTAAAGATTCTAAGTTTTGACCCTTTTACGATTTAGTCACCAAAATAGTTTTGAAAACTTTACATTTTAGTCACCAAACAAAAATGTTATTTAATCTAAACTTATTTCGTTAAATTGAGTTTACCAAAACCCTCAATATATTAATTAAACATTTTCCAACATTTTTCCATATTTTATCTTACACAAAAACATTTATTATGAGTTAATTCTCGAAACTAGTTCGAACCGTCTAATATGTTTCACCCTAACCATCTAATCCATCTAGTTAACTTCTAGGCCCAAATTCAGGGCGTTATAACTCTCCCCTACTTATGAAATTTCACCCTCAAAATTACTTGATGGAAGAAGGTAAGGGAACTGCTTCTTCATGTCTTGCTTATTTTCCCATGTTGCTTCCTCTACACCCCGATGTCGCCACAACACCTTTACCAACTCAATGGTATTCCCCCGAAGAACCTTGCTGCTAGAATCCATGATTTTCACCGGTTCCTCACCATAGGTCAAATCCGGATTCAAATCAATCTCCTCAACAGGCATCACATGCGATGGGTCTGATCTGTATCTCCAAAGCATCAATACATGGAAAATATCATTTATCTTTTCCAACTCCACGAGTAACCTTAATTTATAAGCAACTGGACCAATGCGCTCTAATACCATGTAAGGCCAAATGAACCTTGCACTCAACTTGCCCTTACGTCCAAACCTTATCACCTTCTTCCAAGGCAAAACTTTTAGAAACACTTTATCACCTACCGCAAACTCAACTTCCCTACGCATCAAATCCGCATAGGATTTTTGCCTATTCGAAGCCTTTTTTATTAGATCACTGATAAACTTCACTTTCTCATTGGTGCTTTTCAACACATCATGCAAAGAAACATACTTCTCACCTACCTCAGTCCAACAAAGTGGCGTACGACACCCCTACCATACAAAGCTTCATACCATTTGAATGCTCGCCTGACAACTACTATTATAACCAAACTCTACCAATGGTAGTTGCTTCTCCCACGTTCCTTGAAAATCATTGGTGCATCACCGCAACATATCCTCTAACATCTGGATAAGACATTTAAACTATCCATCCATTTGAGGATGATACGAAGTACTAAAATTCAACTGTGTGCCCAAGGCCCTATATAAACACTCCTAAAACCTCACTATAAAGAGCGGATCCCTATCCGATACTATAGACTTAGGTACCCTATGTAACCTCACAATCACCTCTATATACACATCTACTAACTTATCCAACGTATATGTCGTATACACAGCCAGGAAATGTGCACACTTCGTAAACTGACCCACAATTAACCAAATAGAATTCTTCTTCGATGGCGTCAAAGGCAATCTGGTTAAGAAATTCATGGTAATTCTCTCCCACTTCCACTCGCAACAATCTGGAAGGATACTGATGCTCAACCTTAACACGCTGACATACCATACATCAAGTGACAAAATTTTCTACATCCTTATTCAATCCAACCCAATAATATTCATTCTTCAAATCCTGATACATCTTTGTACTTCCTGGATGCATAGCAAAATGACTAGAATGGGCCTCAGTCAAAATAGTGTGCCTCAACCCATCATCTTCCGGCACAACCATTCGACTCTTGAGTACAAAACACCCTCATCATTAAAATAAAAATTCATCGGATTACCGTCTATAATATCCTTAACATGTGGTACCAATGAATCGTCATATGGTTGCTTCTCCTTGATCAATTGTAACAATGAAGATTTAACTTGCAACTCATCCAATAAACCATCGTCTCGCATCACGCTTAACCGCACGAACATTGTCCTCAAATCCATTGCAACCTTCCTACTCAGGGCGTTGGCTACAACATTAGCCTTACTAGGATGGTACTCAATCCTCAAATCATAACCCTTGAGAACCTCTAACCATCTACGTTGCCTAAGATTCATCTCCTTTTACGACATCAAATACTTCAAACTCTTGTGATCTGTATACACGTTACACTTCTCCCCATACAAATAATGCCTCCAAATCTTCAACGCAAACACCAACACAGTAGGCTCTATATCATGCATAGGATAATTGCACTCGTGCCCCTTCAAATGCCTAGATGCATAAGCCACGACTTCCCCTCTTGCATCAACACACACCCCAATCCAACGTAGGATGCATCACTATAGACTACATACTCTTTTCCCGACTCAGGTTGAATCGAGATCGGATCTTGCGTTAAAGCTTTCTTCAGCTTCTCAAAAGTTTGTTGTCTAACCTCAGTCCAATCAAAATGTACATCATTTTGTAACAACTTACTTAAAGGAGCAGCAACCTTCGAAAAACCATCTACAAAACGATGATAATAACCTACCAACACCAAGAAACTACAAACCTCTATCATCGACTTAGGTTACATTTAATTTACAACCACCTCAATCTTCTCGGATCCATAACCTTCTGCCGAAATAACATGACCAAGAAAGACCACTTCTTTAATCCAAAACTCACACTTGCTCAACTTAGCATATAACTGATTATTCAACAAGACTTGCAATACAATTCACAAGTGTCGATCATGATCCTTCTCAGTACGAGAGTACACAAGAATGTCATCAATGAACACTACCACAAATTGATCAAAAAATTCATGGAATACCTAATTCAACATGTCCATGAAAGTTGTAGGTGCATTTGTCAACCCAAACGGCATCACTAAGAACTCAAAACGCCTGTAACATGTGTAAAAAGCTATATTTGGCACGTTTTTATCTGTTACCTTTAATTGATAATATCCAGATCTCATATCAATATTGGAAAACACTATAGCACCCCAAAATTGACCAAACAAGTTGTCAATTTATGGCAAAGGATATTTATTCTTAATTGTCAACTTGTTTAGTTGCCGATAATCGATGTACATTCTTATAGTGCCATCATTCTTTTTCACGAACAACACTGGTGCTCCCCAAGGTGACACACTAGGTTAGCTGAAACCACGATCTACCAACTCTTGAAGTTGCATCTTTAACTCCTTCAACTTTTTCGGTGCCATGCGATACAGAGCAATTGTAACACCCCTGGACCGGTTTAGGACATAAACCGAGTGCAGAAACATTACCACAGAATAATCATTCAAACAATCAAACAAACTTAATACCACAAGCATTCGAAATAAATTATAACTATCTAAACAATTAATTCATCAATGCAATGTAACTTGAAAGATAAGTTGAGCTTATTACCATAAACAAGTTTAGATCATTAATAATTAAAGATTTAAACTTGACTAATTACATTTACTAGAAAGGAAAGCAATATGATAACTTGATCCTTAAGTTGACTTAGTATTGCTAATAACATGTGAAACATTCAAAAACATCAAGATTATTAAGATTACCTATTTACACAATTTGACCAATATGCTTGTAACAAGCCATTAAGACATCAAAGAAACTACACTAGAAGACATGTAGTTTACCAATTCCATTCAATCAAGCTCAAAACATTTTAAACAAAGAAAATCATGCATTCAACCTATCTTGAAGATGATCAAACATTCCAACAATTCTATTAACTACCTAAGAATATCCAAACCAAATAAGGAAGTTTCCAAATCAAACATCATATCATGCTAGCATATTAAATCATCCAAGGTATCTCAAATATTAGATACTAACAACTAGAATATCTATACTATAACACCCCAAAAATACCCCTAATTCGAAAACCTAATTTTGAAATCACTATATTCAAAACCCTAAAAATTGGGAATTTAAAAATAAAACCCTAATTAAGAAATTTGGGAATTAATTAAATTTTAAACAAATTTAGTGATATTTTTATAAAGAATTAATATTAGGTACCTACTTCATGACCCCTATATAAAAACAAGGACTTGCCTTGTAATTTACCCAAAGTTTTTGTGTATTTAAAACCTAAGCCTTCTATCCTCTATCTCACGCCACTGCAACAAATCCCCCTGAAAAATACTTGCTTCTTCACGCCAATCCAAGGTCACGTTTTGGTTCATAATTTTTTTATTTATTTTATTTAATTCAATCAAATCTAGCTGACTTTCTGGCACTGCTCAATTCAACTATATCTTCGGTTGATTTGAAGATCAACTATTTAAATCAGATAAATATTCATTAAATTTTGTTAGATTAGTATTTAAGAATAATTCTTTGATCATAGCGATAACAGTAATAGTGTTATTGTAGGATCATTTTCATAGGTACCAATACAGTTGGGCCCAATACTTATAAATCTTGAGAAATGCCTCAATCAGCAGGTTGAGTTTGCTTTGGCTAAGGTGTGTTTTCTTCCCTTCTATAAATAAATATTTTTTTATGGTTTTATACCTTGCTTGATTATGATCTGCATTATGGCTTGTATGGTTGACATATGTATACGATTTTAGAATGTGGTTTAATTATGACTTGTCAATTATTTGATTTACGAAATATTGGATTTATGGAACTATGATTTACAGAATTATGGATTATGATTTATTGACTTATGAAGTATGTTTATGGAATATCGGATTTATGGAACTATGTTTATGAAATTTGAGTTTTAAACATCATATATATTTGAGTATGGGTTGGGATTTGTACGGAGGAAGTTCAGTGGTTTCACCCTTTGGGCTAAATTCCATTTCGGATTGGCAGACGTAGCGAGGGGGTTACGGGAACCTTCCTCATTTTTGGCGGACGTAGTTGGGGTGCATTGCATTACGCTTGTGATATTGTACCATTGTTTTATGTTTTAAAGAAACTTCAGAAAATATTATTTTCTTTTATGATAATGGTTTTTCTTGCACTCTAGAGACACACTAAGCTCTTTAGGTTACTCCCCCATAGTTTTCTCTTACAAATATCTTTGGACTTTAAGTGACATGGTACTTAGAGGATCTCACATTTTATCCGGTTACTTTATTATTCAGTACAAAACTATTTTTAGATATTCAGTTTATTTTTTTTATTTTGATACATTGATGTAATTTTAAACTTTGACACTAATTATGTTTTGGGACTATTTTTAACATTCTTTTACTATGATTTTATTTTAGAGATTTTATTTAAATATTCGAATCTTATTTAATAAATTTATGTTTTATTTATTATAAGACATTTATTAAATTATCGTTATATATATAGTTTTTAAATTAAAGTATAATCTTTAAAATTTGTTTTCTTGAGGGAAAAGTTTTCAAACGTGACTTCCTAGATTCGACCCATTTCTTCCGGGTCGGGTTTAGGGGTTACATATACTTCATCAAAGTATTAACAACCATCAAAATACTTTAGAGCTTAATTACATATACCATAATGTTTTTATAAATTTTTACATGCCAAAATAGGAATAAACTAGATGCACTAAACCATAACATTGTACCACCATCCTAGGAGTATTACAAAAGAGACAAAACATACTCTGAGGTTGTACTTGTGATTCAACGAGCTCCACAAAAAGGATTGCCTACAAACCTTATCCTGAAATGTAGTGAAAGGATTATGTAAGTATAAACTTAGTGAGACGATTTAAAGTACTTAAAAACAAATCAAGCAAGGTACTCTTTCACTACAATTCTTAACACAAGAAGTCTAAAAAAGCTATTAACTAGAAATTATAAAGTTATTCAAGCAATCATAGACATGCCCAATTTGGTCATTTGAATAGTATGTTTCAAGTATTATATCAATACAATCATTTAAATATATATGCTATAGCATTTTACTAACATAAAATCATATTCCAAAAATAGATACTCATAGCTCCATAAACACAATTTACTTATGAAACAAGTTAACTCAAGATTTACTAGTTTTGATTAGAATCTTTCAAGTATTTCTTTAAGTATAGCCTTGTGAGTCAAGTAACCTAGGTACTTGAATCCCCAACCAACTGTCGCCAAACAAATGGTACTGAATGTACCAGTCAATCCCTCCTACTGTCGCCAAGTGACCATAATACTTCCCTCCCACTGTTGCCAAATAAGGACCGTAGTCCACCCAAAACACGAGCTCTATGGACTTTATGGCATGCCAACTATACCTAAGGCTAACTTGAGACCAAGGCTTTTCATAAGTTCTTACCTAGTCAAAATTTAGATTGAGCTCAGCTCCAAATTCATATAACCATGTAAAATGTTATATTCTTATCATATCAGAAGAGAACTTAGTTCATACTTTCGTGATTGTAACATAGTTAAACTTATCATAACAAGCTTATGTTTAACTACAAGAGCTACTTTCAAACATATAGGGTTTCAAATGACTTATACACGTCTTGAATACTTGAATTTAGATACTTACCTTGTATCCTTTGCTTAAGCACATGCATAAATTAATTTATGAAATAAATCATATAAAGTAAAGTTATTAAGGTTACTCAGGATGGTTTCAATCCTATCCCGAGACTTTAAATCGCACTCACAGTTCTTTTTGAGATAACTTTGCTCCTGTATCACAATTCCTTTTTGTCTATCTATGGTTGAGTCTTCTTTGGTCCTTATAGCTTCCACTCCTTCTTGGTCTAACATACAAAAGTATAACCATGTGTTACAAGATAATTCAATACTCAAGACTATCCATGACTTTATACAAGCATCCCGAACATTTCCAACTGTCCAAAACAATCTTCATTGATACTAACAACCATTTGTTTGCAAAACAATTCACAAATCGTGAGTATACCTAAATTCATTCAAAATAGTCCCATTTTATTTTACACACAAGTACACATTCAAAACAATTCTCAAATGTCTATAAGATGTATTAAACAGTCCATTACAATATATATTTATTTATATGCACAATAGTCCCGTAAACTTATACATATATAAAATAACAGCCCAATTATATGTTCACATATTTACATATACTTCAAAACATATTTCCCCCTTTTTTTAGGTCACTAAAACAATCCTTTTCCTTACTTCTTTATTCTCATATCTATCCAAATTCTTATGCACACATGTATATTATATATGTTCATCAGAACTGCCCTAGGTGCTTCCTAAAGCAATCCTGATTTATAACCATACACGTACATGCTTAAACAATCAATCGAAGACTTATCACCCAGAAATTTTAGCATTCTAAACTATATAAAAATTTTACAAAGTCACGTGTTCTTCATTTACCAATTCATAACATGGATTAAATTCTCTAAAATCTAAAAACGTCAAGTATACATAATTTCTCACAAATTCTCAATTCAGCAAATAGTTTAAGGAAAGGAAAATTGATGCTTACCTTCTCCTCAAGTTACCGATCAAAGGTGCCAGAAAATTAATTAGCTAAACCTAACTCTTTCTCTCTCTCACTAGATGAAGCTTCAGTCATGGCAAGGGAGGAAGAAGATGGTACAAGTTTGGTGTATCATTCTCTCCCCAAATGCCGGTTCACACATTCACCCCCTCACACATGTTTTCCCACATACAAAACAAGTGTCTATGCCCTTAAATTCTTAGAAATTTTGCATGCAAAACCCAAGTTTTATAATATATTCTTTTGAGCTCTTATAATATGGCTCGTAACTTGTCAAAATTTTCGATTGAGTTCTATTTTTCATAATTTGATTATTCTAAAGAACATTTCAATTAATTCGAGTCATATTAGGATCACATTAAAATTCTAAGACATGATTTGGGGTATTAATGCAATCGACACCGGAGCTGTATCCCCATCCATCTCGATACAAAACTCTACCTCCCTATCTGGTGGTAACCCATGCAACTCCTCTGGAAACACTATTGGAAAATCACAAAAGGTACGAATATTCTGAACGTGCACCCCCTTTATATTTGGGTTCATAACATAAGCTAGATATGCTTGACACCCAAGCTCGAACAACTTATGCATTTCTAAAGCCGAAACCACATTGGACCATAATTTAACATTCTCGCCCACAACTACCACTTCATAATCATCAGCAAGTTTCAACGAAACTCACTTGGTTTTGAAATCGACCACAGCCCTATGCTCGTTCAACCAATCCATACCCAAGATTACATCAAAACCATGAAACGACAACTCCATCAAATTAACCGCAAACACATGACCTTGAACCATTAAAGGACATCCCTTAAACAACTACTCTAGCTCCAATAGAACTAGTTACTCCCATGCCCACATTTAACACTTATATAGGTATGTTAAGCAAACGTGCATTTTTGCGCAAGATATATGAACGTGTAGAACCAGAATCTATCAAAGAAAATAATGACATGGACTGCAAAGTAAAAGTACCTGCAATCACATATGTGTCATTCCTTCCCTTGTGATGTGCATAGATCCTTACAAGTCCACCACCTTCAGTTGAACCACCACTGTATGAGCAACAACCCTCTTGCCTTCCTTCATACGCCAAAAATTACCTCAACCACGCCTACTACTTCTCTACAGCATAATAGCAAGAGCAGGAGCATGTCTATCCTTAGGAAACTGAGGAAAATCGTGCCTTATGTGATCTCGCAAACCACAACTCCAGCATGTACCAAGAGTTCCCCATCACTCTCCTGAATGTCGCCTACCACACCGCCCACACTCGGGTGTTCGAGCATAGGTGTTTTGACAGAGCTATCCACGCCCAGCACTACCTCTACCACATATTTGATCAGATACTTCCTATCTCATTGTTTCTTATAAAGATCTCTACCAACATCTAACTCACTGATCCTCTTCCTAGAGCTAAAACTCCTCGAACGAAAGGATAAACCCAGATAATGCTCAACATCCTTACCTCGAGTAACCAAGACATCAAAATTAGTGCAATATGAAGCCATCATATAATCCTTCACTTCCTTGATCATCGGGAACTAGTTCAGGTGTATATTGGCTCAACCGAATAAACTGGGCCTCGTATTCCGATACTATCATGTTACCCTGAACCAAAACTATGAACTCCAACTTCTTTTCATCTTGCTATTGGGAACCCACATATTTCTTCCAAAATACAGTACAAAAAAATCCCACATCACATCCGCATGCTCCATACCCGTGATAATAGTCGACCACCAACTATAACCATCTCTTTGAAGCAAGAACACAATGCAACCCAACTTACAAGCATCTATACATTCTATTTGACCAAGAATCCTCTCTGTACTTGCGAACCACTCTTCAACTACCTCAAGAGCTAAACCCCTAAACTCGTTATCACCCAAACAATGCAAACGCTCCAACAGAAGTCTCGAATTAATAGCTACTGCATGTGCTGGTGTAGGTGCGTGCACTCAAGTCATAGCTTCCTCAAACGCTCCAGTCATATCCTGGATCAACGATGTCATGTATCCAAAAACTGGCACTTGTAGTGTCTGAGGCATACCACCATCTGCTCCAGCACCAATAGGAGGAATCGATGGAGGTGGAGGTAACTCATTATTATGCCCATACACAACACTACCCGTGTTAGCTCGCATCTCTCGTCTCGGTCCCATTCTCAAAAATATGAATCTAAAGCTTGATAATGCAACAACAAAACACTTAGGCCAGCCTGAAGCAAGAATCGACAATGCTGATTATTCAAAACAAAAATTATTTTGTACTCGTAGTAATAAGGCAATGTGTCCGTAAGCTTTTTACCCCAACATAACACATTTCAATGATAAAAACATAAAATCAAACACCGCGTATGTCATTCCATAGCATCATTCAACAACAATATCTCAAACTACCATAACCTATCTCCCAACAATCATAACTTGGCTCTGATACCACCAAATGTAACCCCTTTGACCTGGCCTAGATGTCAGATCGAACCGAGCAAGCTACATTGGGTTTGCCGAGACATTCGATTATTCACAAAACAGCTCACTACTCAAGTATCCAGTTAATTTCACACAAAATAGTCCCATATACTTTCCCATATAACCAAAACATTCAATTCACTTATCATACGTACTTATGTAAATGAAAACGGCCCTTAATATGTTTTTATGCACTCATAATAGTCCAATGCTCGTATACACTCATATACATGTTCAAAATAGTCCACTATATGTTCATGTTTACACAAAATAGGACAGACATATTTGTACACCAAAACACTCCACTATACCCACTTATGTCGGGTTAGTCCATTATGTCGTTCTCTAACACATACTTATGTATTGATTTTGACATCTTCATGTCAATGACAAGACTTTGTCATCAATCAACTACATATTAGTCTTAATATATTATTGTTGTCCATGCCCACAATAATACTCGACTAAGGACATTCAAGAATAACTATATTATTTTAAGGACTTTATTATAATTCAGTTTATTTGTAAATGCACAAAAGAAGATTGAAAAATAATAATGGCTTTATATTAATAAATATGATAAAATAAGTATGTTTTTGCAACCATCTCATGATTGGTCTTTGGGCATACTCCAAAACATAATTTTTACAAGTTACATATTTCATTATCAATTTAAGCTTTAAAACAAAAACAAAGACAAAAGTACTTACCCTCTCCCTTAAGGATCGAACAATACTCAAGAATTTGAGCAACTCTCACTCAAATCTTCAAAACTTCATGGTCACTAGCTTAACTCTCTCTCTCCAATTGGGTTTCGGTTAATTAGGGGAAGATGATGACAATATGGAATTTTAATTCCATGTGGCCAACTCTTCCCCCTTCATGGTTCATCTCTGTGTGCCATGTGTACAAGACCTCAAGAAAAATTTATTTTCACATGCAAACACCATCTTTCACTTCATATTCATTTTAGTTCTTTCTAAAAAGACTATTCAAGTTTTCTTCTTTTCTAATTTGTCCCTAATACATTTAATAGGTCCAATAGGTTATAGTCCTATATCAATTTAACTTATAATCCAATGTAGCATGAAATTCTTTAGTTTGCCAAAGCATTCGTTTTGTCCTTAATTGAATAGCCCTCCACCTCTTATTTACTATAATTTAATCCTAGGGTCATATACTAATACTTCTAGCTTTATTTTGAAATGAATCGAACAAGTAAGCTAGCATTCAAAATCTTAACATACTACTAGACCGGTATTTGGAGCATTATATCTTGGCCAAACTTATGACGCCTTGGCTCAATCTAACATACTTAAAACATCATACAAACACATATAACTTGTTTAACATCATTTCTACAATTAGGTAAACATTCAATCCATAGCAAATCAATCAAGAGAACCTATAGGCATGGTCTCTACCCAAGCATGCAATTCTCATCCCAAACCCACAATCAAACCATATAACCTCATACAAGTCCAAAATACCAAATAGAACATTTCCAACATAGGGAGTAAGCAAACGACCCTCCCAATTACAACTTGGTCATATTGCCTTTTATTACTACAAGTTCATTTATTAAAACCATACCTGAAGTAAATTGAATCTTAGATTCTCCTTTGCTTGCTTGCTGCACCAGAAACTCACTTCTTTGCAACGGTGAGAAAGGAGAGCGTAAGCATATAATGCCTAGTGAGGGATGCTCAAAAAACACTCATCAATGCTGTTAAACTATTAGAGTCAAACCACGTTTTCAACTCCATGCTAAAACATCTCATGCCCTTTTTACCCTTCCAAAATGTGCATATTAAAACATATACAAAACATGCATCATGGATCTCATGCATAATCCCATATGCAAAACCTCAATTTAAGCCTTCACATGCTTATTCATCCAATAGAAAAACTTAAAGAGCAAAACATGTATAAATCACAGTATACAAAACATAAATCTTCCATCATGATACATTAATTCATATATTGGCACTATTTGGTTAGTTAACATATAAGTGCATTCAAGTAATGTTTATAGTACCTTATGAAGAAGGTACAAAGATTTTAATATTTTTGATGCCTATATGTGATATGGTTGATTGACATGATATATGATTGCGTTCTTATTCCTAAATATGTGTGTGATATGATTCCATACTATGTTTGTTGTTAAATACTCCTAAGTTATAAGATGTTATGATCATAATGGCCTAGAATATGTGTATATGAACTTTAATCTCAAAAAGTAATAAAGGAAATGGTAAATAAACTATCGAAATCATAAGTGAGCCTATTATGCTTAATGTTATTATTGCTAATCAATGCTAAAAAAAGAGATGCGTAATTGGTCATCAATGTTAAATGATTTAGGGAAATTTTTGGCATGAATGCATGATTGATTATGGTTTAAGTTACTGTAATTGGATGGTTATATATGAAGTATTGATAAATAAAGTGAATGATGATGCCATGTTTTGAATGAATGAAGGATTAAGTAAAGAACAAAGTTAATACTAGCATATAAATGAATGTAAATATATGATTGAGTTATGAATGTACACTTATGCCTTGGATATTTGAGAAGTGATGTTTATTATGTGATCTTAACCTAGTATTTGAGACTAGGCTTTAAAAATGTGAAACCCTTATGATATATGATGTGAATACAAAACCTATAGTAAAGAACTTTAGGGTTCATCTAAGAAATGTTAAATTATATATATATATTGTCTTAAGAATTATAATTGGGACAAAGAACGCATGGAATAAGAAAGGAAGTTGACCCAAGATGATTTCGGATAACTAAGCTCCTAGTGAATGATTTATCTAACTTGTTTATATTATTGATAACCTACAATATGAACCTTAATACATAATGAATTCAAGGTATTGGTTCTTCATTAGCCTAAATGACCCTTAAACTATCTTAATAATGATGTAAAATTAAATGGTAATATAGGAAACTAGAAATGTATGCCTCTAGTAAAACAATGTTTGATGTGTCTTAAATGGTTAGAAATTGGTTTAAGATCAATGAAGTTTATGATGGAAAAAAATCTTATGAAAATGAAGTAGATACATAATAAGCTTTGCAAACTGAAGTACACAAAATATAAGGATATGTTATGAACTATTGTTTGAAGTTTATACATAATTGACTGTACTTTATTGACGTTGAAGCTTGATCTATGAAATAGTTTTAAAAGTTTTAAATTGCTCCAAAAATCTTACAGCCTCATAAGTTAGTTCTAGCCTTTAAATGCAATATAATGTTTGAAATGGGTATTTGGTAGCACTTCCTAAACCGGTTTAACTCTTGAACCGGGTAGGGGGTGTTACATTAAGTGGTATCAGAGCTAGAGTTTAGTCGGTTCTTGGACTAAGCCAAAGTTATTTGCATATTAATTGTCATACCAAATGCATTTGCCACCTAGGAATTTAAATGTTATTGAAGAATGTGACTTGCAGGCCTGACACGATTTTTTCTGTTCTTAATAGCAATGTGTTTATTATAGACATAAGTAGCGTTGATGAAAAACACTCTATAAATCCAGGTAAGAATTCGATAAAATTCTATTAGACTCTTGGATGTTCGAGATAGGTTTTAAAATCTTCATAATGATTAAGATTAATTTCAAGGATCTTTTCAACAGTTTTTCTAGCTAAAGGAAGGAATCAAAAGGTATATATACGTGTGCTATTAAGAACATAGAAAGAAGAAGGAATAAACATTAGGATCAAGACAAGGGAAATAACCATTAAATTATTATAAGCACCAACTCAGTAGACAATGCAATGAGGAAATAGAATGTATGAAGTCTAAAACTTATAAGTGTCAGATATTTATCAATGGTTTAAACTATAATCTATAGTCCTTCTTTATACCTTGAAACTATTAGATTTCAAAATATAAGATAATCAAGTTCAGAATATTGTTACGGCTATGAGCAGGTCATAAGTAAAGAGAATAGAGTTTACTAAAAAAATTGAGAAAGAATTAGAAAGTGAAATCTCATGAAATTATCTTGGTAATGTTTCTGAATTTGTACATTAGATTAAAAATTAGTATTATTTCAATACATAATATGCATGAAAATTCAAGGATGAATTTTCTTAAGGGGAGAAACGTAACACCCCTAAAACTGGGCTAGGAGTTTTTAAGAATGCCCACATGTTTTGAGAGGTGAATTTTAGATTCTTATAAGACTCAATTGAAATTAATTGAATAAGCTAGCTAATGAAATTGGAAGCAAAGAAGTTAAAAATTAAAGGATTAAGGATCAATTAAGAATTTGTTAAGTGAGCATATTACGAGGCTTATGATGGATTTTATATTAAGAGAAAGTTTAATTAAAGAATTTAATGTTTTAAGATTAAATTGAGGAGAAAGAAAGATACATTAGTGACCTTATTGGAAGATTTAGAAGTAGAAAGGCTATAACTAAGTGACTGAAAAGAATAATTACCAAAACTATAGCTATCCATGGAAAATCTACCATTGTGCATGTTAGTGGGACAAGTGGCTGGCCATAGTCTCTCCCTTGAGATTATTCATCAATTGTATTAAAAAAATAAAATAGAAATGTAAAGAATGGAGGGGGAAGACAATTGGGTATGTTGTGGAGGAAAGAGAAAGAGAATTTGAAGCTTCCTTCATCCTTGTTCTCTCTATTTCCGAAAATTAGAGAGTGAGAGAAACAAATATATATGTTTTGATTGTTGTTTAAATGATGAGAATAGTTATATGCCTATTGAGAAAACGTGTGATAAAAGGTATATATATATTAATGAATATATTTGTGTTGTTTGAATTAAAAGATTGGAGGAGGAAGCAGGAAGGAAGGTTAAAGAATAAAGAAAATCTAGAATCCAAGGATCGAGTGAATCAAGTACGGAATGGAGGAAGTTTGGATGTGATAGTGGATCAAGATATTTCTTAACTTTGGGATATAAGGTGGGTGTAGTTATACTCTTGTGTGGTAGTGATGTTGTATTGAACATCACTTAATTGTTTGATAGAAGCTGAAATGAAATTTCGGTATAATTCTATGATAACATAAGAATGATTTACGATAAAAAGAAAGTAAATAACCAAAAGTATGCAAGAAATATGACTAATTGTGATGAAAGATATGGAAAGTAATTGAGAACTCAATATAAGAATTGAGCTAAGAAAATAGTTACTTGATAGCTTTGAGTACTTAGTTAATGCTATGAAATGAAATAAAAATGGACATTGAACGTACTAATAGTTTGTACAAAGTAGGTCTTAATGGGAATTAATGAGTATACAACTTAGTAAGCTTTGTTAAATGATGCACCAATGATAAAAACAAGTAAGCTCAAGGTAGGCTCTTGTATTAAGTATAGATTGATGATATGGTGAAGTATAGCATAAATTCTTGTTATGTGTGTTAGTACTTCTTTGCTTGAATGTTTGATGATAATTTATTTAAGGTAAGCTAATCAATGTTGAAATTTCGTGATAACAATGATATGTAAGATTGAAATGTAAGGTGAAATGACTATAATTGATGAAAATGAGACGTATGCTATGAATGAATGCTATGCAAGCATTATGCTTAATGAATTAATCGTATGTTAATGGTAACACAATGATATGATGAAAAGTAAATCAAAATGAAGTGATATGATGGCATACTTGGATATGCATTAAATGGAAATGTGAAATGAAATGTGAATGAAAGAAAGGGAGCTAAAGCTCAAATGATAAATGGCAAGCAATGCTTGCAAATGGTTATGAATTGATATAAACCAATGTAAAACCTTGTAAATCCTTGGATTTGAGTCAACTTAGGACACAATTGGCATGCCATTGGATCCATTAAACTTGTGTAGGAGGGACTACGGTCTAGGACAATTGAGGTCCTTATTTGGCGATAGTAGGAGGTATGTGTTGTGATCGGTCATTGATGACAATAGGAGGGTTGACCACATTGTTAAATGTTTATTGGCGATAGTAGGTTGGGGATTCGAATGTCCAAATGTTGTCTAAGTCTAACGAAATTGATTAAAATAATAATGATAAGATTAGAAAGAACTTATAAGTGAATATAAATGTGCTTATTTATGAAAATGAATATGTTTCCACATTATATGCTAATGACGTTAAAGTAAATAAATTAATGAAATGAATAATAATGCTTATGACCTTGACAGAAATGCAGTGGATTGTTTTGTGTGATTCTTAAAATGTATATGAAAGATTGTTACGATATACTTAATAAGGAAACAATATATGATATTGATTGTCACGCTTGGTCCTTGAAGTATATATGAAAACATTAATATGCTTTGAGTATGGAAAAAATTAGGATAGTGAAATTAATGAAATTGCTTGTTGTACGATCTTTGACATGTTAATTGTGTATGGAAAAAAAAGAAATCAATGTTAGCTAATTGGTTAATGATAAAAAAAATATGGATTGTTTTGCATGTTAAAATATGGACTGTTTGTAGATTAAAAAGGGTTATTTTGCAAGTCAAAATATGGATTGTTTTGTAGATTAAAATGAACTCTTTTGCAAGTTAAAATATGGACTCTTTTGTAGATTAAAATTGATTGTTTTGCAAGTGAAAAATGTGGACTGTTTTCCAAAGAATATGGACTATTTTGCAAAGTTAAATGTAGATCGTTTTGCAAGTTAAATGTGGATTGTTTTGCAAGTTAAAATATGAATTGTTTTGTAGATTAAAATGGACTGTTCTGCAAGTTAAAATATAGAGTGTTTTCTAAATTAAAATGGACTATTTTGCAAGTGAAAAATGTGGACTGTTTTGCAAAAAAAATGTGGACTGTTTTGCAATGTTAAATGTGGATCATTTTGCTAGTTAAATGTGGACTGTTTTGCAAGTTAAAATATGGGCTGTTTTGTACATTAAAATGGATTGTTTTACAAGTGAAAATTTTGGACTGTTTTGCAAGTAAAAATGTGGACTGTTTTGTGAAGCGTGCAAGACATAAATTAAAAGTTCAAGTTATATGGTTCTTAGTGAATTAAATATGAAATGGCACAAAGAAAGTGTAAGTAGAGAAAATGGAGTGAACTTTGACTAAATAAAAGGAATCAATCAAAACTAATTCATAAGGACTTTGTAAAAGCAAATATATCTACTTGTATATTTGTATGTCTGGGCTATTTCGGTTACCTTACTAAGTTCTTCAGAACTTATTTGTATTTGATGGATTGATCTTACAAGTATTTATCTTTTAGCTAGCGAGGATCGTGACAACTCTCGACAATAAGTCGCTCAATACCTAAGATTAGAGTATGCGATTAGTAGTATTTGCTTTAAACTCCTAGGGTGGCAATACATGATTAAGGTTTATGCTAACTATTTGGTTAGTTAACTTATAAATGCATTCAAGTAATGTTTATAGTACCTTATGAAAAAAGGTACAAAGATTTTAATATTTTTGATGCATGTATGTGATATGGTTGCTTGACATGATAGGTGATTGAGTTTTTATGCCTGAATATATGTGTGATATGATTCCATACCATGTTTTTTGTTAAATACTCTTAAGTTATAAGATGTTAAGATCATAACGGCCTAGAATATGTGTATATGAACTTTAATCTCGTAAAGTAATAAAGAAAGGGTGAATAAACTATAGAAATCATAAGTGAGCCTATTATGCTTAATGCTATTATTGCTAATCAATGCTAAAAAAAGAGATGCATAATTGGTCATCAATGTTAAATGATTTAGGGAACTTTTTGTGTATGAGTGCATGAATGATTATGGTTTAAGTTATTGTAATTGGATGATTATATATGAGGTATTGATCAACAAAGTGAATGATGATGCCATGTTTTGAATGAATGAATGAAAGAAGGATTAAGTAAAGAACAAATTTAATACTAGCGTATAAATTAATGTAAATATATGATTGAGTTATGAATGTACACTTATGCCTTGGATATTTGAGAAGTGATGTTTATTATGTGATCTTAACCTAGTATTTGAGAGTGGGCTTTAAAAATATGAAACCCTTATGATATATGATGTGAATACAAAACCTATAGTAAAGAACTTTAGGGTTCATCTAAGAATGGTTAAATTATATATATATATATTGTCTTACGAATTATAATTGGGATAAAAAATGCTTAAATAAGAAATGACGTTGACCCAAGATGATTTAGGATATCAAAGCTCATGGTGAATGATTTATCTAACTTGTTTATAATATTGATAACCTAATATATGAACCTTAATACATAATGAATTCAAGGTATTGGTTCTTCATTAGTCTAAATGACCCTTAAACTATCTTAATAATGATGTAACATTAAATTGTAATATGAGAAACTAGAAACTTATGCCTGTAGCAAAACAACATTTGATATGTCTTAAATGGTTAGAAGAATATAAAGTTAGAAATTGGTTTAAGATCAATGAAGTTTATGATGGAAGAAAATCTTATGAAAATGAATTAGAGACATAAAAAGCTTTGCAAACTGAAGTACACAAAATATAAGGATATGTTATGAAGTATTGGTTGACGTGTATTGTATAGTGTATTCATAATTGCTTGTACCTGTATTGATGTTGAAGTTTGATCTATGAAATAGTTTTAAATTACCCTAAAAATCTTACAGCCTCATAAGTTAGTTCAATCCTTTAAATGCAATGTAATGTTTGAATGGGTGTTTGGTAGCATTTCCTAAATCGATTTAACTTCTAAACCGGGTAGGGATGTTACAACTTGCTTGATAACTTTTATTATACGCAAACTTCACCAACGGCAACTCTGTTTCCCAAGTTCCTTGGAACTTAATGAAACAGCACCTCAACATATCCTCCAAGATCTGAATCACCCGCTCAGACTAACCATCTGTCTGAGGATGATACACAGTACTAAAATTCAAGCGAGTGCCCAAAGCTCTATGCAAACACTTCCAAAACCTTGATGTAAACCGCGAATCCCTATCCAAACTATCAACTTGGGCACCCCGTACAACCTCACAATTTCAACAATATAAAGATGCACCAACTTATCCAAGGTATATGTCGTATGCAAAGGCAGAAAATGTGCACACTTCGTAAACTGATCAATAATCACCTAAATAAAATCCTTTTTAGTTGGTGTCAACGATAACCTTAACACAAAATCCATGGTGAATCTCTTCCATTTCCACTATGGAATCCTCAATGGTTGCAACAACCTAGACAGAAACTGATGCTCAGCCTTAACACGCTAACACATCATACACCTAGCAAAAAAATAAGCCACATCCTTTTTTAAACCCACCAAATAGTACTATTCCTTTAGACCTCAACACATCTTGGTACTACCGGGATGCATAGAAAAAGGACTAGCACGAGCCGCATTCAAAATAGTTCACCTCAACTCATCATCGCTAAGCACCACTATCCGATCTCTGAAACATAACACCCATCATCATTAAAGTGAAAATCCATAGGATTTCCATTCATGATCTTTAACTTGTGGTACCAACACCTCATCATAAGGTTTCTTCTCTTTAATCAACTGCGACAAAGATGGCTTTACATGCAACTCGGTCAACAAACCCCCATCACGCGTCACACTCAACCTCGCAAACATGGTCCTCAACTCAACAACCGCTTTTCTACTCAAAGAATTAGCCACAACATTCACCTTGCTCGGATGATACTCAATTGTCAAATCATGCGTAGGATAATTGTGCTCGTGCACCTTCAACTGCCTAGATGCATAAGCTATAACTTTCCCGTCTTGCATCAACACACACCCTAAACCAACATAGGATGCATCATTATAAACCACAAACTTTTTCCTGACTTAGGTTGAATCAAGATCGGAGCTTGCGTCAAAGCTTCCTTCAACTTCTCAAAATCTTGTTGTCTAGCCTCCGTCCATTCGAAACTTATGTAATACCCTAGTTTTGGGATTAAATGGAAATAAATATTTTTGAGTGAGAAAAAAAATGGAAAAATATTCTAAAATTATTATTTAATATGAGAATGATTTTTGTAAAATCAATTTTACAAAAAGAAGTTTCAAAAAGTGACATTTCGGGCCAGTGACCAAAATGTAAAGTTTTAAAACTATTTTTAGTGATTGTTTTTGTAGAAGGGTCAAAACTAAGAATCTTTAAGGAGCTATTTAGCCAAAGTCTAATATCATACTTTTCTCTTTTAATTGGATATTTTAAAAAGGTTTTAAATTAAATAAAAAGGCTTAGGGAAATTAATTTCCTAATTAGCATTTAAAGAAAACTTTACATAACTAACTTTTCACCAAAAGTTTTTCTCTCAAATTCTCTCCAGCCAAACACTCCTTTCTACTTCAATTTTCTTAGGTAAATACTTGATTTCAACATTCTTTTGTTTCCAGATGAATCCTTAATGGTTTCCTAACAAAACCTATTTGATTTGATCTTGTTTTCTCAAAAAAAATTCATCCAATTAAGAGGAGAGCCAAGTTTAGAGGTGAGCTTCATTCTTCTCCTATAATATAAGGTTCTTTACTGAAATTCCCAAGTTATTGATCCTTTACATACATTTTCTAATGAGTTTCAATGGTTTAATTATGGAAAAAGGGGTAAATTGAGGTTTAATTGAAGTATTTGGTTGATTTATGTATGGGCTCTATTTTGTTGAGTTCTTGATTGATTCTAATCATGATTTTGATGTTTAATAATCTTAATAAGTGATCTTTAACATTGGAATCTAGAAATTATTTGAATCTCTAATTTTCTAGGTTGTTAGTTGTGAGTTTTTGAAGAGTTGTGGAGGTTTAATGAATACTGGAGGTATAAGGGTGATGTTAATTGATGGATTAAAACATTAGGTTTTGGCTGGGTTAAGTTTGGAAGATGTTTGATGTTGATTTTGTTTGTTGTGGAGTGAAATTGGTTAGATTTGTTGAGGATTAGTGTTGTTGGGCTGTTGAATGCATTTTGATGCATTGAATCCTCTATTTTGTGTGGTTAAAATAAGGGAAGTTCATCCTTAAGTTTGAGCAAACATTTTAGAAGCTTTGGTGGCTTGTTTACCGAATCGGCAAGCAAGGCTTGCATGTCGGTGAGTGAAAATGTGATTTATAGCTTTTCAAAGTTTTGAAAGTTATTTTTGGGAGTTTAGATCAAGCTTGAAACGTTGGTCTAAGCTTGTAAGTAAGTAAAGAATGAATTTTCTCTCTCAAACTTGGTTTGGCAATTGGTTTAATGCACTTGTTTTGATGACTTGATTACTCACTATATATGCATGTTTTGAGCATGGTTTAATGCAAGAAAATGGTTATGTACTGATGTCGATGTATTTGGGAAGTAATGCATGTTTTGATAATATTTTGAACATTGGTTAATGCATTGGATAAATGATTTGATGCTTATGAAAATAGTGAGCTAATGGTAATGAAATGAATTATATTCGTAAGTGTAGGTATGAAATAGTTATGAAAATGTTATCGAATATAGTTGGCCGACCATAGAATTGATAGTGCACTATAAAAAGTCGCCTTAGTTGTTGAGGGGTTTATTTGTACCGAATACTCCATCCAAGTACCCTAATGGTTGAGGTGTTATATGGTATCGAAGACTCCCGTTAGTGGATTATACATCTAGTAGATGAGTGTTGTTGAGGGGTTTATGTATAGCGAAGACTCCACCACGAGTGTCACAACAATTGATGGGTTTATGTGTATCAAAAAATCTTGTGTGTGATCCTTGAGATGCCAGTTGAGATTGTATGTTAAGTGTTGAGAGGACACTTGTTGAATCTGTGTATTCGATGTGTTATGTTTTGAAAAGTGGAATTTGATTAATGATCACTTGAAAGGCAATATAATTCATAATGTATCATGTTGATGGATTATGTTGTTTAATGTTGGTTTGAACATGTTTTACTCCTTAAGCCTTGCACTGGTAGTATGCATTGGAAATCTTAAATTGAGGGTAGCAAATGGGACTATGTTGTTGAATTCATGATACATGTTGCATATGGTTTAATATGCTGGTTTTGAAAATATAATTGCATAGTTTGCAAGGCATGATAATGATGATAATGTTGATGTTGTTGAAATGATGATTAAAAGGTATTTTTGGAAAGTGGCATTTCATAAGGATTGTTAAATAGTTTTAGATGCATTGATGGCGTTTTGTTTTAGAGAATTCCTCACTAAGCATGGTGTGCTTACACTCTGTTTTTCCATCAATGCGTAGAATTAAAGGTTGAAGGCAACATGCAATCGAAGGACAAATCCAAGGACATGTGTTTACGATAGTATGGCTTTGATTTAGACTTGTAGTAATAAATGCCATATGGCCATTTGTTCTTTGGAAGGGTTGTTTTCTAAACTCCTTGGTTGTGCAAGTTTATGTTGATGTCTTGGATGTGTAATTGGCCATTTATGCTTGTTTGAAGTTTGGTTTGGGGCTTTCACATGTTGAGTAGGAAGCATGCCTATAGATGATGTGGATGCTAGTGCTAGGTGTGTTAGGTTTGCTTAAAATGTTGGTATGTTGGTGTTAAGCATTGTAACGCCCCAGTTTTGGGGCTGGTTAGACGGTCTAGTGCACTGGTTAGAGTTTCGAGTCAAATTCGGGAGCAAGTATTTTTTTGAAAGATAAAATTATGGGAAAATGTTTAAAATCATATTTTATTGTATTAAAAATATTGGTGAAAGCAATTTTGGAAAACAAGCCTTGGAAGGATGACATTTTGGCTAGTGACCAAATGCAATTTTTGAAAACTGTTTTAAAAAAGGTGACTGTTTTGTAAAGAGTCAAAACTTAGAATCTTTAAGGAGTTATTTTACCATTTGGTCTAATCTGAGTATTCCCTTAATTAGGATTATTTTAAAATGGTTTTAATTAAAAGAATCAAAAAATGATTTAGTTAAAAAGGTAGTTATCTTTCTAAAACACATTTTGACGTAACTTTTCTTTTCTCACAGTTTCCCTCAAACAACTATCATCCAAACACTCTTTTTCCATCAGAGATTTAAGGTAATGATCTTAATTTCTTTACTCATTAATTTGCTAAATGATTCCTCAATTTGTTTTCCAAAAATCTTATTGAATTTCGTTGTTTTTCAAGAGGAAAAACCATCCAATTGAGGGGAAACACATTCATTGGAGGTAAGCTCCGTTCTTCTCCTCTATGGAAAGGTTCTTTACTGAAATTCTCAAGTTCTTGGCTCTTTACATATGTTTTTGAATAGGTTTTGATGAATTAATTTTGGATTTAGCTTAATTGAGGATTTATTGAAGAATCTTGTGATTTTCGATTTGGATATATTTTTCCAGTGTTGTGGATTGATTTCATTCTTATTTTTGTTGTATTATAATGTGGATAAGTTGTTTTTAATAATGGAATCCCGGAATTGGTTGAATCTCTAATAAGGTGTTTAATCATTGTTGGAAGTAAAAGGATGTTGGGAATGAGTTTTTAGATATTAATTGATGAAGTTTGATGCTTCGAATCGTTATAATATGGATGGGTTAAAAATGAGTAGTGTTTGAGGTTGATTTCAGCAAGTTTCATATGAGTTTTGAGTGGGCATCTTGAGAGCTAGGGAATTTTGGGTTGAAATAGAGTATTGGATGATTTTAATGCATGTTTCCTCTGGGTTTGTGTGGCCGAAACTTGGGATAATCAAGACGTAGCATCTTGAGGTGGCTCTAGGCTTACTGGGAGCTTGTATCACTGTAGTAAGCAAGGTGAAGTGAAATCGGTGAGTGGAAACAGTCTTAAAAGTCTTTCAAAGGTTTGAAAGTAGTTTTGGGAGTTTATGATAGGTTTGAAACACTTACCTAAGCTCAAAAGTAAGTTTCCCTCTTTTGCTTTAAAATATCGGTTCGGATATGAGCATGTGTGATTCATGTTTTAGTCGTAAACATGGTTTGTTTTACTTACTGATAATGCATGATTTTAAAGTACATATACAATGGCTTAAAGGTATATTTCATGCTAGTGAGCATTGGTTTTTATTCCTGCCGGGAATATGATATTGCTATGGCAACGTGATTTGCATATGTGAGGATTTTGTGTAATGCATTGTAAAACAGTGAGTAAATGGTTTTGTAAATTTATTGGCTATATGACAAGGTGAGAAAACATTCGGACATAGTTGGCATGCCATAGGATAAAGTGCACTATAATATGGTTAAAAATTGATCGTGGGTTAAAAGTCATTGAGGTATAGTGGTCGGCTACCCGGACTATGTTGTTATCACTTGGGTTGAGCGGTCGGTTCCCCTTGTTGATGTAAAGCTTGCGGTCGGCAAGGTTGAAAAGTCATGCGGTCAGAATGGGGTAGTCTTGATGATAGTTGGTCGTTATGGGAGATCCATGCATCCGATGTGTAAAGTTAACGGTCGGTTAACTAAAGATTAGGGGTTGGCTAATCAAGGATAGTGGTCGACTATCTGGGGTCACTATAATTGCCAATATATGAGAATTTTAATGTTGAATCTATTTAAAATGCTTTGGGATTTAAGCATGGTTGTGTATATAATGCTTTGGGATTTAAGCATTTTTTGTATTTAATGCTTTGGGATTAAGCATGTGGAATATATGTATTGATTTTCATATGGTTGATATGCGAGTTTTGATTTGAAACTATTGGAACTTGCTTAGGTCGTAAGCATGGTTGAAAATGAGTGTTGGTTTTCAAGGGTTTTTAAATGCATCATCATTTAAGAGCATCCTCACTAAGCAAGTGTGCTTACGCTCTCTTTTCTCTAATGGTGCAGAGCATTAAAGCTTAGAGGCAGCAAAGGCAAGGATTAAGTGATCCAAAGACAAGACTATTTAAGTATGAACTCAGTTTTAGTTTCTAATTAATAAGGCAATGTGTTCGCCATGAATTTTTGGGATTTGTAATTCAGTTCTCCTTGGGTTTTTGGGATTTGTAATTCAGTTCTCCTTGGATTTGAGCATCTGTAATGCTATGATTTTGGAGTTTGATTGTTGATGTTTCGCTTATCATGCACCGTTACGTTTGGTTGATGTTATATGGTTTCCTAGGTATGCATCTAGATGGTTTTTGCTTGGATGACAAGTTTTGATGAGCTAATCCTATTGAGTATGGTATTGATGTGTTGTTGGTATGTTGTTCTTGCTGATATTTGCTTAATTAGGCATTTTGGTATGTTTGGTGGTGAGTTATAGGGAGCATGCCTCCAGATCAACTTTTTGGGAGGCATAATCTTGTGTTGTGGTTAAACCTTGGTGCAATTATTGTTAAATGAGGTGTTGGAAGTTTATATGTATGTATGTGAGTTGCTAGGACCTAAATGCATCTAGTTTTATGTGAAAACCCAGCTAAATATGTCATTACAGGTCCAGGCGTATCGAAACAGGTGTCCTCATATCGGCACGGCTAGGCCATTTCAGGCATAGCGCTTTGATACGCGGGAGGGTGTTTTGATACGAACTTTCCTTTTCAGATTTAACGTTTTGGTACTCGAGCAAGTGTTTCGATATGGTCATAGGCATTTTTGCCAGGCGTACCGGTACACAAACAAGCATTTTCGTACAGGTTTTAGCTACTCGATTATGAGTTTTTTAGAATGTAAGGGCGTATCGAAACACAAGTATGCGTACCGATATGGGTACCGTTAAGTTGGTTATTTTGGAATCTTGGAAGTTTTTGGTTCTTTCATTTTGGTCCCTGAGCTTTGGGAATGCAATTGTATGAATTGGGATGATTAAATTGACCTGGAATTTATCATGCTGTCATGTAAATGGACTAATTGAGGATTGGTAACCTTAAATTCAATTATGGTTTTGTAATTTAAAGTATTTACATTTTAATCCTCAATTTTGAATATGATGCAATTGATTGTCTTTTGTGACTCGTTTCATTCGTGAACTTACCCGCTGCGAGTATGAACATGTAGGAAAATTAATTTGCATTTAGACAAGATAAAAGAAAAAATGGACTGACTTTTCGTAACCTTTCTCTGGTTTGCTTCGGCAAACCTAATGTGGCACTCTCGGTTCGGTCGGGCGTCTAAGCCAGGCCGAGGGGGTTACATTTGTTGGTACCAGAGCCATGTTACGAAAGGTTGGGATGTTGTTGTTTGGTTGTATATCATTGTTGGTTATGCACGGTGATTGTGTACATGTACGGTGATTGATTTACATCATATTGGGGAATGAAATGGGAATACTTGCATATTACCGATGTTTTAAAATGTTTTATAAGATGGTCTTGGATCCTTTGCCTTATGTTAGCCTGAGTTTAATATGTTTTGTTGCTTTTGTTAGTACGACGTGAGACATGTTCTATGGTTAGTAATGCCGAAATCAGGCAGAATAACATTGAGGAAGAGAATCCTACTAATGTTTTACCTCATCCTCCTCCGTTGATTCCGTCGGTCAATGTTGGGGCTAGTAGTATGCCCCAGGCTCATCAGGTGCCGGTATTTGGTGATCTGACTCCATTAGTTCAGGCGATAACGGGAGCTTTTCAAGCAACGATGGCTGGAGTTCATGTGCAGGCGCCAGCACCTGCTGTGGGGGTTAACCCAGGGTTACCTTTAGAGCGTCGTTGTAGTTTAGGAGGTGTTGAGTTTAGGGGTCTGAGCCCTGAGGCAATCGAGGGTTGGCTAGAGAGTATGATCCATATTCTGGATCAAATAGGTTGTAATGATGAGCGTAAGCTGGGTTGTACAGTGTCGCTATTACATGGTGATGCTTACCATTGGTGGGTGGCCACAATTGCTAATGTCCTGGAGGCGGATGTAACTTGGGATTTCTTTCGAAGAGCTTTCAAGAAGAAGTACCTTGATACTCAGTATCTGGATGGGGGAAATGGGAGTTTATGTCCTTGGTTCAGGGTAGCATGTCCGTTGCAGATTATGAGGTTAAATTCGTCCGTTTCAGTCAGTATGCTTCAGAGTTAGTTTTAGATGATCTTGAGAGGTGCAATAGGTTTAGCTATGGGTTAGTGAAGGATATCAAAACATACTTGTTGACGGCAGACTATACAAATTTTGATGTGCTTGTAAACCGTGCTAAGGATATTGAGTAGTCTTTGAGGGTGTTGGGACAAGGTTCGGGCATGGTCTCGAATAAGCGAGGAGCTGACTTTGGCTATTCTAGGAGGCAAAATAGGAGGTTCCGAGATAAGAGGCACAAGTCAGATAACAGGCGTGGTGGTGGCTATGGTAACCAAGATGTTCGTATTGTAGCTGAGGGTGAGCGTTGCAGTAGACGCCACACGGGTGAGTGTTGGGGAAATACCATTAGTTGCTAGATATGTGGATCTCCTAGTCACATGAAGTGTGACTATCCTTGTGCTGTGGGTGACGCACCGGTTCGGGCTGTCCTCCCTGCTAGGGACCGAGGCTGTGGCAGGGGTAACTTTTAGAGGCACAAGGATGGTCAGAGAGTTGTGGCTCATGCTATTGTTGTACAACCGGAGAATGGTGGACCAGCACAGATCTATGCTCATCGTGAGGGGCACAATGACACGGATGTAATCGCAAGTACTTTCACTTCGCAATCCTTGTCGTTGTTGTCTTTGATTGATTTGGGGTCTACTCATTCATACATCCTAAGTGAGCATGCATCATTGCTAAATGTTCCTGTTGAGATCTTGGATGTTGGCAACTAGTTCTTTTGGGGAGACGGTTATAACTAGAAGGTTGTATAGGCATTGTCCTTTGGCGGTGCAAGGTCCTGAGTTTGCCGCGAATTTGATGGAGTTTCCATTCCATGGTTTTAACGTTATCTTGGGTATGGATTGGTTAAGTGAGCACAAGGAAGAAGTGGATTGTGAGTCCAAAAGGATTTCTCTAAAGTTGGCCGATGAATATGAAGTTATGGTGGTGGGTAAGAATGTAAAATTCTTGTTCGGTGTTGTTTCGGCTGCCCGATCAGAGAAGATGATGTTTGATGGTTGCCAAGCTTATTTGGCTATTGTTATGAATCCGGAAGCCAAAGGTGTTCGGGTGTAGGACATTCGAGCTATTTGTGATTATCTGGAAGTTTTTCCTGAAGAGTTGCCTGGTTTACCTCTAGATAAGGAGGTGGAGTTTCACATTGAAACATTTGAAGGTACAACTTCGGTGTCCATTGCTCCTTATCAGATGGTACCGAAAGAGTTAAAGAAGTTGAAATCACAGTTTCAGGAGTTGTTGGATCATGGGTTTATTTGACCGAGTGTTTCTCCTTGGGGTGCTCTAGTGCTTTTTGAGAAAAAGAATGATGGATCGATGCGTATATGCATTGATTATCGTCAGTTGAATAAGTTGATAGTGAAGAACAAGTATTTGTTGTCGCGGATTGATGACTTGTTCAATCAATTCCATAGGGCGGCATTGTTTTCAAAGATAGATTTAAGGTCTGGGTATTATCAATTGAAAGTTAAGGATGTGGATGTTCATAAGACAGCATTTTGTATGAGGTATAGGCATTACGAGTTCTTGGTGATGCCGTTTGGTTTGACAAATGCTCTGGTGGCTTTCATGGATATGATGAATAGAGTGTTTCATGTGTACCTTGATCAGTTTGTGGTAGTTTTTATCGATGATAAACATGATCAGCATTTGCGGATTGTGTTGCAAGTCTTGAAGGATAATCAATTGTATGCCAAGTTGATCAAGTGCGCGTTTGGATCAAGGAGGTGATGTTTCTCAGACATGTGGTATCCGCGGAAGGAATTCGTGTTGATACACAGAAAATTGAGGTTGGCAGGCTATTATCGTCGTTTGGTGGAAGGGTTTTCTAGTATTGCGACTCCATTGACAAAGTTTCTGCAAAAGAATGTTCCTTTCGTTTGGACGGAGAAACAATGGCAGGGTTTTGAGAAGTTGAAGGAGGTTGCTCATGTGTTGATTCAACCAGAATCTAGGAAAGAGTTTGTGGTTTATAGTGATGCATCGCATGTGGGTTTAGGTTGAATGCTGATGTAGGATGGTAAGGTGGTGGCTTATACGTCGAGGCAATTGAAGGTTCGTGAGCATAATTATCCAACTCATGATTTGGAGCTTACGGTGGTGGTGTTTGCCTTGAGGATTTGGCGACACTATCTATATGGAGAGAAGTGTGTGGTCTTTACGGATCATAAGAGTTTGAAGTATTTGATGTCTCAAAAGGATTTGAACCTTAGGCAACAAAGGTGGTTGGAGTTGCTTAAGGATTACGACTTGACAATTGTGTATTAGCCTGGAAAGGCCAATGTGGTGGTGGATGTGTTGAGTCGTAGGGTGGTTGAGCTTAGGGGAATGTTTGCAAGGTTGAGTGTGACGCGGGAAAGTGGGCTATTGGCTGAATTGCAAGTTAAGCGTACGCTATCACAGTTGATTAAGGCTAAGCAACCATATGATGATTCTTTGGTTCCTAATGTTAAGGACATAGCAGATGGTAATCCGACGGATTTTCATTTTGATGATGATGGAGTTTTGTGCTTCAAAGGTCGAATAGTGGTGCCGAAAGTCCCGGAGCTCAGGCATACTATTTTGGCGGAGGTACATTCTAGACTCAGCTTAAAAACCACTTTGTCCGTAATACTCCTGCTAATCCGAGTGCTAAGCAAAACAACTAACTATAGATGATGTTCATGCCTAAAAGCTTTAAAAATTGACAAAACATAAGCTAGTAACACCCTGTGCATTCAAAACATGATTTTAATCATCATTAAAAATGTATAGAAATAGAGTACATGACCTTATTTGTCGACATTGTCTAATACTTCAATATGATCATCCAACTCGACCATTGCATCGATATGAGAATTAACTAGAGAAATGTCATCATTGGATGAGTGAATCATCAAAGAGGAACTGTCAAGTTCCTTGTGTTGCACATTCTAATTAGCCATATTTCCAACACTAAATATCACATTATTTTGCACCAAATCTGCAAGCATTAGCTGATTCAACAACCTTGAATCTATCGATTTCCGAATCTGCAACCCTCTCCGAGAGTTTTCTTCCATAGTATTGCCCACTTGTACAATGCCTTGTGGACGTACCATAAATTTACTTGCATCATTAGAATTATGCTCGCCAATAGCAACCGTAGTGTGTACACCCGATTTTATCTTAATGGCGTGAGAAACAACTTTAGCACTTTGGCTATCAACAGTGGTAATCACCCTGACCTTAAGATTGGACTTACTAGATGCCTTCGACTTTATATTTGGATTTAACGCCTCATTCTTCATAACATTTTGTGAAACCACACCTGGCTAAACAACCCATCCATCATCATTACTAACAACTACCCCCAGAGTAACTATATGGCGTGCCCCCAGATCCTTTTCATCCAACACAATTTTACTGTCCTCATTCAATGCTACGAACCTAGAACCCTAGTAAAAGCCTTAGCATCCAACTTTGAAGATATAGACTTGAAAAAAGGCTTGGACCGAACATTTTATACCATTATTCATGGACCACAGTGGTCCTGAGCATGCGTTACACTACCAAAGTTTTGAGCCAGAGCCGCTTCCTAAGAACCAGTATCATTCTTTTCCCACCTAGACTAGTCTCAAGCTACAAGTATCCTTAGAGTGTCCATAAACCCCACACGGGAAACATATTTGTTGCAACCCTTCATATTCTATATTCTAATCAGAACCATCAATACAAACACTAGATAAAAGCGGTTTATTAAGATCCATCATAATCGTCAACCTCACAAACTTGCCCCTATCACTATTCTGTGTGCTATATTCAATTTTAATGACCTTACCAATGATCGAAGCAATAAACCAGAAAATAACCTTGGTGTAATACTGATATGGTAAGCCCGGTAAATGGATCCATACAATGACATTGGATGGATGCTTATCGGAAGTAGTAAACGACCTATTCTAAGGTTGGATAGTGAGGTAACTCCCATATATTGTCCAACAACCATCCGTAAACACCTCTGTGTAATCATGCTCATCTGAGAAACAAACTAGAAAATAGTTATTGTCCAAGTCGATCAACTGCAACTCCCCCAATGACTGCCATATAGTATGTAATCTATAGAATCCTCTTGAGGAGTCGAATAATAATCGTATTACAAATATTTCTACCAATATGGGGAATTAGTTTCGGTTGATCAATAAGAACATCTTCTTTGAACACCACCACCTCATCCTTCACATATGTAGTCGTGGAACCTTTATTTGTATCTGTCGAGGTACCCTGAGCAACCTTGCTAGCATATGAAGCACGCCGAGAGCCATGCATATCAATATTCCCGTCGGTAGCGATGATCGAAACTCCAAAATCGGTGTTTGGAGGAGCCTCTAGTCCCCCATATGAGTTCATGACACCATCGACCTCCATATTTGTTGAACTCACGAGCGTCTCCTATGCCATCAAATTCCTAACTTTTTTAACCGACCACTTACCATCTAGTGCCATAGACGAAGTAAACCTTTCTAATGCATGCGACCCCATGATATGTTGTATATTCTCTAGTGGTTGGCGACCGGTATTTTCATAAGGTAATAGATGAGCATTAGGGTTTTTTGAAAAAATGATTTTTAAATCTGAGTTAAATCTCTAAGCATAAAAATAATGATTGTAAGATACATATTGAATCGATACTTGAAGCATATTTGAATAAAAAGAAAATTATCCAATTCTATTCGAAATTAATCAAATCCATTTTACAATTATAAATTTATAAAAGATATTTAAAATATTTTATATTAATATTTGTATATCTTTATAATTAAATTTAAATAAAAATATTTTCATCATTAAAATTTTAATTTGAACCAAAATGGACTCATAGATCTAACAAAATCTCAAACCATTTGAAAAGAACTACATACTACTTTTATTTACGGGAAGGTATGCCGCGCGGCATTTAAAATGCGGCTAATATGTGGCGTTACTTGTTCCATTTACAAGTTACCTGTAACACCCTTAATCCGGATGTCACATTTGGGCCTCAAACCTGAAACCCGACCAACGAATTCTCAACCTAGTTTAGCCCAATCCACAATAAGCTTCCAAAACCCATTTTATTTTAATCCATATAAATACAAGTAAAATTTGAAATGATACAATGGAGCTCCTTTTTTAAAATTATATTATAAAACTCTTGACTCGATCATTTGAAAATCCGAATACAATTTACAGCTCATACAAGTACCTCATACATTTAATAGCATCACATAGATAACACCAACAACATTAAGTGAGGTCCACGTCCATAAAGCATCAGAATCCTACACTTGAGTGAGGCCCGCGTCCACAAAGTATTGGGATCCTACACGATGGGTAAGGCTCGCATCCACACAGCATCAGATTCCTATACTCAAGGGGGTGAGGCCCGCGTCCACAAAGCATCAGGATCATATACTCAAGGGGATGAGGCCTGATCCACAAAGCATCGGGATCCTATACTCTAAGCAAGGCCCAAATCCACAAAGCATCAGGATCCTATACTCAAGGGGATGAGACCCTCGTCCACAAAGCATCGGGATCTAACATTTATGCTCATAATCTCTTATCAACCATCTTTGAATGAGGCCCGCGTCCACAAAGCACGGGGATCCTACATTCGAGGGTCTTCAAGGTGTTGCAACACACTTTTAGGGTATACAAATCCCAACAACAAGGGATGACTCGACTCTCTAGGCATCCTATCAGCATCCAGCAAGGACCTTAATCACCACACAGTACATAACCTCGACACAAGTCTTACCGCACATAGCTCTAACACCCTTACTATCACCTTATGGTTTCTATTAGTTATTATGCCACCCTATTGAACTTATCTATTTACTAGTATGTTATGAAGGTACACATTAGTCGTTCTTATTAATTTATCTTATTATTCAATAAGACTTAACCTTATAGGCGCCCTTTCCAAACACAGCAAGGGCCTAGATTACCACACAGCATCAATCGATCCACCTAGGATCCCTATGGATTACCACATCACATAGCTTGCCCAATATATAACGAGTCATTAGCCATTTATTTTATACACGGGGTTTAAATCTCCATTTCTCAATTTTAATATTCATTTTACAGCTTAGTAGACCCCCAGGGCCCTTTGCCTCGAATTATAGAGTCCCCAAATGCAACCTCAAAATTCTTGGGCAAATTGCCAAGCGAGTACCAATACTTCTATATGGGTATCGGTACGCCCCTCTAGGTACCAGTACTCATCCATGAGTACCGATACTCAATTTGTACTCAAAAGTCTGGTACAACAAGCTGTATCGATACTCTAAACCCCCGTATCGATACTCACTAACAATAGTTATCCACCCGTACCAATCTCAACCCGTATAGGTACACTTACCCTCGCGTACCGATACGCGAAGCCTCCCTTAGGCAATGCAACAATGTATACCGATACGCCCTAAGCGTACCGTTACATAAAGATGCTACTGGAATTCTAATCGTCCAAGGGGTACTGATACATGAAAAGCCGTACCAGTACACCCCTCACAACCTGCCTCCCTTTTTACTAAAGCGTATCGCTACTCGAACATCCCTTATCGGTATGCATGCCCAAAATTCAAACCCTGGGTTCGGATTCCAGTTAGAAATCCTACTTAACCTACATGGTTAAGCCCCAAACTGCTCCTACAAGTTATGGTGGAGTTATTAAGTGGATTTCTACCAATTTTAAGCCTTAAAAACGTCAAACCCATATTTTGCCATTAAAGACTCAACCAAAGCATGTCAAGACATAAACATACAAATCATGCACAAAGCCTATTTTTATGAGTTGCAGGAAACTATAGGAGGTAGTAGTGTACTAACCTGAATTAAAGCTAATGAAGAAGCCCTAAAAGATCCATCTCGTTCTTCCTTTTCAAACCCCCAACTAAACCTCTTCCTTCACCAAACCAAGCAAACCTTACCTCAAATTAAAGATCCTTTCTTGCTTAACAACTTTCCCTCAACGAGCTAAACGAGAAATCCACAGCAAAACCCAAAGATTTGACCTTGAACGTGAAGTAAATTCGGGTGGAAGAGGAAGATGGGTGAGAGATGGAACAAGGATGACTTTTCACCTCTTCCACTTTCTGTATGAAAATAAAGTCTCACCAGCTCTTGTTGTCCTCAATTATGTTTTTACCCATTTGCCCTACTTACTATCACCTTAGCCCATGAACCAACCAACAACCTAAGCCCAAGGTCCTAAGACATGCCCAAAAAGGCTCCCAAAGGCCCAATATCTCGGTCCAAATGTGAAACCCACACCTCGGGTCAACTCGACTCCTGGATCCAAAAATTCGGGTCATTACAACTCTCCCCTCCTAAAAGAAAATTTCGTCCTCAAAATTTAAACAAATAAATGAGATGATATTGTTGAAAATCCAACCATACTTTCAATCACGCATGCCCATGACCCTAAGCTCTCCACAAAACCTTCCTAACCAAAACTCTCAACACAAAATCTCCGCTTTCTACAAGCCTCATCAATAAGACATTCCCAACGTCCAAAACAAAACTCATATTAAACCTGGACATGGATCAACCAACGATAATCTCAACAGCATTATCAAACATCAGCACTCTGAACTCACTCTGGATGAGTCACAACTCGGTGAACGAACCTCTCTACCAACACTAGCTTTTCCAAAGTTTTGAACTCAACCCTCATCTGCGTCAATAACACGACAGTTCTTCAAGGTATACCACTGGGCACTTCCTTATATAAAATCACCATAACCCACGTGTTGAGGAATAACAAACCCTATCAAACATGTTCTATCATCCATCTAACATGAAAATACAACCTTGTTTCACAAATTGGTTAACTAATACAGAACTTGACACTTCATTTACTTAAACCCAGTACGACATAAGCAGATATGAATCCATGATCAAGCGATTCTACTAGACAAGCCACTCCGGTTCCAAAAGAAAATTGTTACCACAACCAAGCTCTACTAGGGATCAAACCACCAAACTATCCTCAAAGGTCCGAACACTCTCTTTTACTCCCAACCACTAAATTCTGACTAACGTTGGTGCTAAAACTTTAGCAAGTCCTTCTAGATTCCTAATGGTTCTCCCAACACAACTTATTACAACACAAGAATCTGATTCCATACAACTTTAACCAAAACCCACATTTCTCTGAAGCCATTCGGAACATCTTTAGACTATCACTATGCATGGAAACAATCCATCTCAAACCTAAATAAGCAACCATTCTATTCATCAAACTTAAGATTATCTCGATGCATTCGTAAGTCCAAAACACTCATCAACTTGCCCTTAGAGTTCAAACATTGCAGCAAACCCCAAATTTTAACATTAATTCTCCTTAACCTTCAACTTACGAGACCATCATCTTGAATGATCTTACAAAAATCTCAAAACTCTACAATATTAACAAGGTCATCAGCCCTGAAAACAAATACTGGCCTTCGATTGTTATACATCGACCCACAACAGCTAACACCACTATATCTCGCTATACCAACATAAGCACGTCTCAAGGTGAACCCCTTGGCGACATCGCCCGCACCCCCTCCTCTACCAAGAAGTCCTCACACAAGAGGTTCGATAGATGTTAGACCACAAGGTGATGAACACTTAAAACCAAACTCAACACATCCTTTATCATGGGTACTACTCCACGATCAACAGGTTATCCCGCTCAACCCTCTAAGAACACCTCAATAACCACTTGCACGTCCACCGCTCTAAATCATAGACTTTCACCCTTGCATCAACTACACGAATTGAGAACGTCTTGCAACCTACAAGGTCGTCTTCAACTAGCATCACATGAGCACAACACATAACCTGAAGAGATAGGATTTATCACAATACTGACAAAGTGTTTCATTCCAAACCCAAACTTTGAGATTCTTGCTCGGAAACTAAGGCACCCCTCGCACTCACGTGACCAACCCGTACCAAGGGTAAGTCTAACAAGTTTATAGGGATTGTTACTCTAAACCATACACACCACCCACGGTGGAACCTTTACTTACCGACACTTACCAATCCATTAATTTACCAAACCAATATCAACCTCGAGAAAAACATATCACAAAACTCGCTCAATAAAATCTCTGCCAAGGTAAGAACAAGAAATCAAACTGCCATTAAAAAACTGAAAACCACAATGGGACCAAATCATTTAACACACTCTAAGTAACAAGCTTGTCATTTCTGGCATGAACAACATATTGTCTAACAAAAGCTCGTGCAATGACTCTAATTGTAGATCTCACCTGACCTCTGTCCTGATACTTTGACAATAACCCAACACCACTTCCCGAAGAACCTTGACTATGCCCAGAAGAAGTCAACCTCAAAGACTGAACCGGTAAATACTCATCCACGATTGAGCAGTCCTTTGCCATGTAAACTGATGTCTGGCACTCATAGCAAATTCCCCAAACAAGAGACATACCTCAAGGTGATGTCAACCACAAGTCTCACGAACCGAAGAGAAAGACGCTAGGGCCGAACCATCAACACTCTCTGTTATAGTAGAAATCGATAAGCCCCCTACAAAACACTCAATTTAGATTTCTGACCAACCCTTAGTTGATCTAAAACAACTTTTTTTGATCCGCTCAAAGCACAAACCCTCCTCTCTTCAGGGCCTGAGAAGAATCTTATGATGTTTTGATTCCCCAAAACACGGTCTACAAAATCCTCAACTGACTCAATGTTGGTTCTAAGGCCATTCGAGTGCTTCGTACTAACGATTAACTCAAAGAATATCCAACGTAAAACTATTGTCCATGCATCAATATGTCAACTTTGAATCCACATCTAACCTCAACCACCTTTACTCTTCGATAGCAACAAACTTTTGGCATAACAACTCAACCGTAGAAAAATCTTACTCATACCCAACACTGCTGGACACCTTAAACCGGCTGCAATAATTGATCCCTCATCTTCTTCATAAAAGCTTCATTGAAAAACGTTTTTCCTGACTCACCCAAGGAACATCCCATGTTGAGAAAACAGGTTGTGGTCCTAACTCTATGGTCTCTTACCATCCGTATGCATTGCCTTTAAGAAAAATATGATACAGTCAAGATTTCCTTAAGACTATTCCACGTCATCCTTAAATCCCTCTGAGTGTTTCTTAACCATCAATCCATTTGATCAGGTCATCCTTTCACAACCTTTTTACTATACTTAGATTCGTAACAATAATGCTCCTCACATTAAAGGAACATGGCTCCCTTTACGACTCTCATTGGTCAATCTCGCACCGTCAACCCAACTGGTCTAAACCGCATTCAGAAGATGGTAGTTTGTCTTTCCCATTACCCTGGGTTTGGTTCCCCCGAAACCTCAAAGCTTCCAACACTACACTTGTCATCTCAAGCTGGCTCATGATCAGACAATAACCGGTGGCCAAAATCATATCAATTCATTTAGAAGGCAACTCCATTGTATCTGCCAACCACATATTCACAAGCCTTACTCAAGCATCGCCTCGCACAAAACCCACGATGTCCTTGCGGCCACTACTATAAACAACCGCAACAAGCATATCTTGCTCGAGATCTCAGGGCATTCAGCTTACTAAGAGCATACTTAGGACCTCACAACCATCATGTACCTCTCTACATTAGACGAAAATCCATATCTTCCAGACGTGCTACATCCCCATCATATAGTACTCACCATTAAGGTTCACTTACTCCGAATGATAGGACCCCCGATCAACACTCCACCACTGGTCAATCAAAAGTAAGTCCTCTTATCCGTTCCATAAAGGTCGTCTACCAATACGTAAAATCTCACCACAGGAGGTTCTCACCATGAACTCAAGGCTTTAAGGTAACTTACGTCACATAACCACGATTACTTCTCAACCGATGGGAGGAGGGCACACCCTCAACTCCTCTATTCCTTCATAAACCCAAGCTTAACGTCTGAGATAACTTCGATCTCGGAATCATTCTCGAAGAAATCAGCCAACATTACAGCCCTCACGACCTCAATCAAACCTATCTTAATGTCGTAACCAGTGACACACGCGAACACGGGGCACACCATCCAGATTCCAGTCTTGAAAGAGTACAACTTAGACACAATGGCTCATATTCGCTAGACACCTATCCACGGCACCTAACCACCCAGGGTTTTCCTAGAACCGGCTAAACCTAGGCTCTAATACCACTAAATGTAATACCCTTGACCCAGATGTCACATTCCTCAAACCTGAAACCCGACCATCAAATTCCTAACCTAGTTTAGCCCAATCTACAATAAGCTTCCAAAACCCATTTATATCAATCCAAGTAAACACAAGTAAAAATTGAAATATATACAGTGGAGCTCTTTTTTTAAATTATATTATAAAACTCTTAACTCGGTCATTTGAAAATTCAAATACAATTTACAATATACAATAGGTTCCTACGAATACACAGCCCAAGGACCTAAATACTGCACTTTGAAGAGATGAGGCGATGGAATCCTTCCTTGATGGTGCTCCTCCAAGAACGAGCCAAACCTACTAACCTACGAACGAAAATAATGATTCCAAATGCTGAGCTAACAAAGCTCAGTGGATACACCCCACTCAACCATGCTTCATGCAAATCATAAATAAAGCAATGCAAAATGAATGACATCATGGCAAGATAACAATGGCGCTACCTTAACCACCTAAACACATAGCATTATGAATGTATGATCACGCACACAGGTCATACAAGTACCTCATACGTTTACAGAGCATCACACAGATAACACCAACAACATTAAGTGAGGTCTACGTCCACAAAGCATCGGATCCTATACTCAAGGGGATGAGGCTTGTGTCCACAAAGCATTGGGATCCTACATCCATGCTCGAAATCTCTCATCAAGCATCTTCGAATGAGGCCCTGATCCACAAAGCATTGGGATCTTACATTCGAGAGTCTTCAAGGTGTCGCAACACACTTCTAGGGTATACAAATCCCAACAATGAGGGACGAATCGACTATCTAGGCATCCTATCAGCACCCAGCAAGGACCCTAATCACCACACAGTACATAACCTCGAGACAAGTCTTACCGCACACAGCTCTAACACCCTTACCATCATCTTATGGTTTCTATCAGTTATTATGCCACCCTATTGAACTTATCTATTCACTAGTATGTTATGAAGGTACATATTAGTTGTTCTCATCAATTTCTCATATTACAATAAGAATTAACCTTATAGGTGCCCCTTCTACACACAGCAAGGGCCCCGATTACCACACAACATCAATCGATCCAGCTAGGATCCCTATGGTTTACCACCTTACATAGCTTACCCAATATATAACGAGTCATTAGCCATTTATTTCATACACGGAGTTCATATCTCCATTTCTCAGTTTTAATATTCATTTTACACCTTAACAGTTCCCTAGGGCCCTTTGCCTCGAATCATAGAGCCCCCGAACGCAACCTCAAAATTCTTGGGTAAATTGCCCAGCGAGTACCGATACTCCTATATGGGTATCGGTACACCCCTTTAGGTACCGAAACTCATCCATGAGTACGGATACTCAATTTAGACTCAAAAGGTCTAGAATAACAAGCCGTACCGATATGCTAAACCCCTGTATCGATACTCACTAGTGGTACTTATCTATCCCGTACCAATCCCAACCCGTACCGGTATGCGAAGCCTCCCTCAAGCAATGCAATAGAGCATATTGATACACCCCAAGTGTACCGATACACAAAGACTCTACTGGAATTTTAATCGACCAAGGAGTACCGATACACGAAAAGCATACCGATACGCCCCTCATAACATGCCTCTTTTTTTGCTAAAGCCTACCGATACTCGAACATCCCGTACCAGTACGCAAGCTCGAAATTCAATCCCTAGGTTCGGATTCCACCTAGAAATCCCACTTAACCTACATGGTTAAGCCCCAAACTGCTCCTACAAGTTATGGTGGAGTTATTAAGTGGGTTTTTACCAATTTTAAGCCTTAAAAATGTCAAACCCATATTTTGCAATTAAAGAGTCAACCAAAGCATATCAAGCCATAAACACACAAATCATGCACAAAGCCTATTTTTATGAGTTGCAGGAAACTATAGGAGTTAGTAGTGTACTAACCTTGAATTAAAGCTAATGAAGAAGCCCTGAAAGATCCATCTCGTTCTTCCTTTTCAAACCCCCAACTAAACCTCATCCTTCGCCAAACCAAGCAAAGCTTACCTCAAATTAAAGATCATTTCTTGCTTAACAACTTACCCTCAAGGAGATAAACGAGAAATCCATACCAAATGTAACCCCTTCGATCCAGCCTAGACACACGACCGAAACGAGAGTGCTACATTAGGTTTGCCAAAGCAAACTGGAGAAAGGTTTTGAAAAGTCGGTCCATTTTTTTCTTTTATCTTGTCCAAATGCAAATTAGTAATCCTATATGTTCATACTCGCAGTAGGTTAGTTTTCGAATGAAACGAGTCACAAAAGACAATCAATTGAATCATATTCAAAATTGATGACTAAAACGTAAATACTTTAAATTATAAGATCAAAACTGAATTTAAGGTTACCAATCCTCAATTAGTCCATTTACATACCAACATGACAAATTTCAGGTTAAAAAGGTCATCCAAACTCAAACAATTGCATTCTCAAGTCACAAGGACCGAAATGAAAGAACAAAAACCTTCAAGATTCCAAAATAACCGATTTAACGGTACTTGTACTGGTGCTCGTACTAGTGTTTCGATATGCCCTTATATTTTCAAAAACTCATAATCCAGTAGCTAAAACCCGTACTAAAATGCTTGATCGCGTATCGAAACGCCTGGCAAAAATGCTTATGACCGTATTGAAACACTTGCTCGAGTACTGAAATGTTAAGCCTAGAAAGGTAGGCCCATACCAAAACACCCTCCCGCATATCGAAACGCTATGCTTGAAATGACCTAGCTGTACCGGTACGGGGACACCTGTTTTGATACGCCTGAACTTCTAATGTCATTTTTAGCTAGTTTTTCACACAAAGCAATATGCATTTAGGTCCTAGCAACTTGCATACATACATATAAGCATCCAACAACACATTTATCAACACTTACGCCAAGTTCTAGCAACATTACGAGCTTATGCTACCTTACGGATTACTCTAGAGGCATGCTCCCTAGATCACCTCACCAAACATACCAAAATGCTCAAACAAACATTTTCCAGCACAAGCACCATACCAACATCATGCCAGTACCCTATTCAACATGTTAAGCTCATCAAACCATACCATCCAAGCAAAACCATCTATATGCATACCTAGGTAACCATATAACATCAACCATAGGTAACGATACACGATATACAAAACATCAACAATCAAGCTTCAAAATCACAGCATTATACATGCTCAAAACCAGGGAAAACTATATTGCAAATCCTAAAAATCCATGGCGAACACATTGCCTTATTAACCGGAAACTAAAACCAAGTTCATACTCAAATACTCTTGTCTTTGGATCACTTAATCCTTGCCTTTGCTGCCTCCAAGCTTTAATGTTCTGCATCATTAGAGAAAAGAGAGCGTAACCACACTTGCTTAGTGAGGATGCTCTTAAACGATGATGCATTTAAAACCCTTGAAAACCAACACTTGTTTTCAACCCATGCTTACGACTTAAGCAAGTTCCAATAGTTTCAAAACAAGACATCCACATCAACCATGTACAAAACAATATATATATTTCACATGCTTAATCCCAAAGCATCAAATACCAAACCATGCTTAAACCCCCAAAGCATTAAAAATAGATTCAACGTTAGAATTATCATATATCGGCAATTATAGTGACCCCGAATAGTCGACCACTATCCTTGATTAGCCAACCGCTAATCTTTAGTTAACTGACCATTAACATTACACATCAGATACACGGATCTTCCTTAATGACCACCATCATCAAGACTACCCCATGCAGACCGTATGACTTTACAACCTTGCCAACCGCAATATCACATATGCCAACCCCAAAGCACTTTATCCTATGGCATGCCAACTATATTCGAATGTTTTCTCACCTTGTCACAAAGCCAATATATCATTTACAAAATCATTTACTCATTGTTTTACAATGCATTACACAAAATCCCTACATATGTAAATCACATTGCCGTAGCAATATCACATTCCCGATCGGAATAAAAACCAATGCTCACTAGCGTTTAATACACTTTTAAGCCACTGCATATGTAATCAAAATCATGCATTTACAGTAAGTAAAAACAAACCATGTTTACGACCAAAACATGAATTACACATGCTCATATCCGAACTGATATTCAAGAGCAAAAGAGGGGAACTTACTTTCGAGCTTAGGTAAGTGTTTCAAACTTATCCTAAACTCCCAAAACCATTTTCAAATCTTTGAAAGACTTTTAAGACCATTTTCACTCACCGATTTCACTTCGCCTTGCTTGCTACCCGAAACAAGCTCCCGACAAGTCTAGAACCACCTCAAGATGCTACGCCTTGATTATCCTCTATTTCGGCCACACAAAACCAGAGGAAACATGCATTAAAATGCATCCAACATTCTGTTTCAACCCAAAATCCCGTAGCTCTCAAGATGCCCACTCAAAACTCATCTGAAACTTACTGAAATCAACCTCAAACACTACTCAATCCTAACTCAGCCATATAATAACAATTCATAACATCAAGCTTCATCAACTGATATCTAAAAACTCATTCACAACATCCTTTTACTTCTAGCAATGATTAAACACCTTAAACAACCCAAAAACCCTTAACTAACAACCTAAATAATTAGAGATTCAACAAATTTCGGGATTCCATTATTAAAAACAACTTATCCACATTATAATACATCGAAAATAAGATTGAAATCAATCCACCTCACTGGAAAAACAGATCCAAATCGAAAAATCACAAGATCCCTCAATTAAGCTAAAATCCATAGATAATTACTCAAGACCTATTAGAAAACATATGTAAAGAAGCAAGAACTTCGGAATTTTAGTAAATAACCTTTCATTAGAGGAGAAGAATGAAACTTACCTCTATTGAATGAGTTTCCCCTTAATTGGATGGTTTTTCCTCTTGAAAAACAAAGAAATTCAATGAATTTTTTGGAAAACAAATTGAGATATCATTTAGCAAATCAATGAGTTAAGAAATTAAGATCATTACCTTAAATCTCTAATGGAAAAAAAGTGTTTGGCTGAGAGTGTTTTGAGAGAAAATGTGAGAGAAGAAAAGTTACGTCTAATTGTGTTTTAGAAAAATAACCACCTTATCACTAAATCTTCTTTTAATTCTTTTAATTAAAACTTTTTAAAATATTCCTAATTAAGAGAAAAATCAGATTAGACCAATTGGTAAAATAGCTCCTTAAAGATTCTAAGTTTTCTCTTTACAGAACAATCACCTTTTAAAAATAGTTTTCAAATTTTGCATTTTGGTCACTTGCCAAAATGTCACCCTTCCAAAGCTCGTTTCCCAAAATTTCTTTCACCAATATTTTTAATATAATAAAATATGATTTTTAATCATGTTTCCATATTTTTATCTTTCGAAAAAATATTTGCTCTTGAATCTGACTTGAATCTCTAACCCGGTCCACTAGACCGTCTAACTAGCCCCAAAACCGCTAGGCCCAAAACCGGTGCGTTACAACTCTCCCCCTCTTAAGCCCTCGAAATTTACCTAGAGGAAAAAGATGCATAAATTGTTCCAACATATCCGTCTTACTTTCCCAAGTGACTTCCTCGACACCTTGATGTCGCCACAAGACTTTAACCAGTTCTATCGTCTTACCACGTAGAACCTTGCTGCTGGAATCAAGAATTTCCATCAGCTCCTCATCAGAGGATAAATTCGGTCTCAGCTCAATATGCTCCACCGGCATAACATGCGAAGGACCCGATCGATACCTCTGTAACATGGATACATGGAACACATCGTGTATTTTCTCAAGCTTGGGAGGCAACCTCAACCGATAAGCCACAGGACCAACTCGCTCCACAATCTCATATGGCCCAATAAACCTCGGACTAAGCTTACCCTTACGTCCGAACCGCATTACCTTTTTCCACAGTGACACCCTCAAGAACACACGATCGCCCACCGCATATTCAATTTCCCTATGCTTTAAATCCGCGTAAGATTTATGTCGATCCGCAGCCGCTTTCAAGCGTTCACACACAAGCTTAACTGTCTCCTCCGTGTCTTTCAACACATATGGCAAGCAAACATGTTTTTCTCCTACCTCGGCCCAACACAAGGGCATACGACATCTCCAGACATACAATGCCTCAAATGGTTCCATCTGTATACTCGCTTGATAGCGGTTATTATAAGCAAATTCCACCAACGGCAACTGCTTCTCCCAGGTTCCTTGAAACTCAATAATACAACACCTTAGCATATCCTCCAAGAACTGGATAACACGCTCAGACTGCCCATATGTCTAAGGATGATATATGGTACTGAAACTCAACCTCAAACCCAAAGCTTGAAAATGCGCACAATCTCAGATATACTTAAAATGATAGACTTTGGTACCCCGTACAAACGCACAATCTCAGATATATATAAATTTTCTAGCTTGTCCAAGGTGTACGTCGTATGCATAGGCTGAAAATGCGCACACTTTGTAAACCGATCATCAATCACCCAAATGGTATCATTTTTAGCCGGTGTCAACAGCAACCCTGACATGAAATCTATAGTGATTCTCTCCCATTTCTATTCCGAGATTCTCAACGGTTGCAACAACCCGGATTGAAACTGATGTTTAGCTTTAACCCGCTGACACACCAAACACTTAGACACAAAATTCACCACCTCCTTTTTCAAACCAACCCAATAGTACATTTCCCTCAAATCACGATACATTTTGGTACTACCAGGATGCATAGCAAAAGGACTAGAATATGCTTCCGCCAAAATAAAGTACCTGAGCTTTGGAACTACCGACACCACTTTTCGGCCCTTAAAACACAGAACACCATCATCATCAAAATGAAAATCCGTTGGATCACCATATGCTATGTCCTTAAAATGAGGAACCAAAGAATCATCATATAGTTGCTTAGCCTTAATCGACTGTGACAACGTAGGCTTAACCTGCAATTCAACCAACAACCCACCTTCCAGTGTCACACTCAACCTTGCAAACATTGCCCTAAGCTCAGCCGCCACCTTACAACTTAACGCATCCGCAACAACATTGGCTTTTCCAAGATGATACTCAATTGTCAAGTCATAATCCATAAGCAACTCCAACCACCTTCGTTGCCTAAGGTTCAAATCCTTTTGAGACATCAAGTATTTCAAACTCTTATGATCCGTAAATACCACACACTTCTCTCCAAAAAGGTAGTGTCACCAAATCTTCAAGGCAAACACCACAACAGCAAGCTCCAAATTATGAGTTGGATAATTGCACTCATGAACCTTCAACTACCTTGACGCATAGGCCACAACCTTTCCATCCTGTATCAGCACATAACCCAAACCAACATACAATGTATAACTATAAACCACAAACTCCTTCCCAGATTTCGGTTGAATCAACACAGGAGCATGTGTCAAAACCTCCTTCAACTTCTCAAAACCCTGTTGTTGCTTCTCCATAACACTCTTTTGCTGCAACTTTATCAATGCAGCCGCAATAGTAGAAAACCCTTCCACAAAACGGTGATAATAATTGCCAACCCAAGGAAACTACGTATTTCCGACATGGTCTTAGGTTGTTTCCAATTGAGAATAGCCTCATTTTTTGTGGATCAACACGAATTCCCTCCGTGAATACCACATGTCCGCGAACACCTCCTCAAGCCAAAATTCGCACTTGCTCAACTTGGCATACAAAAAATTATCCTTCAAGACTTGCAACACAATCCGCAAATGTTGATCATGCTGCTCCTCGGTACGAGAGTACACAAGTATATCATCGATAAAAACCTCCACAAACCAATCAAGGTACTCATGAAACACTCTATTCATCATGTCTATGAAAGTCGCCGGGGCATTTGTCAAATCAAAAGGCATCACCAAAAGCTCGTAATGCCCATACCTCGTACGAAACGTCGTCTTATGAACATCTACATCCTTAACTTTCAACTGATAATGCCGCGACTTAAATCTATCTTCAAAAACACTACTGCCATGCAAAATTGATTGAACAAGTTATCAATCCGTGGCAACGGATACTTGTTCTTCACTGTCAACTTATTCATTTGATGATAATTGATGCACATCAATCCATCCTTCTTTTTCACAAAGAGAACCAGAGCACCCCAAGGAGAAATACTCGGTTGAATGAACCCACGATCCAACAACTCCTGAAGCTACGATTTCAACTCTTTTAACTCCTTCGGTGCTATTTGATAAGTAGCAATTGACACTGGAGTTGTACCTTCATAAGTTTCAATACGGAACTCCACCTTCCTATCTGGAGGTCGGCAACTATTTAGGAAAAACTTCTGGATAATCACAAACAGCTCAAATATTTTGCACCCGAACAACCTTGGCTTTCGAATTTATAACTATAGCCAAATAAGCTTGGCAACCATCAAACATCATCTTCTTCGCTCGGGTAGCCGAAACAACATTAGACAAGAATTTCACATTCTCACCCAGCACCGCAACTTCATAATCATTGGCCAACTTTAGAGAAAACCTTTTGGATTCACAATCCACCACTACCTTATGCTCACTTAACCAATCCATACCCAAGATAACGTCAAAGCCAAGAAATGGCAACTCCATCAAATCTGCGGCAAACTCATGACCTTGCACCGCCAAAGGACAACGCCTATACAACCTTCTAGTTGTATCTGTCTCCCCAAAAGAACTAGTTACTAACATGCCAACATCCAAGATCTCAATAGGACCATTCAAAAATGATGCATGCTCACTTAAGATATATGAATGAGTAAACCCCGAATTAATCAAAGCAAACAACGACAAAGATTTCAAGGTGAAAGTACCTGCAATCACATTTGTTTCATTGTGCCCCTCACGATAAGCATAGATCTGTGTTGGTCCACCATTCTTTGGTTGTACAGCAACAGCATGAGCCACAGCTCTCTGACCATCCTCGCACCTCTGAAAATTACCCATGCCACGGCCTCGACCCCTAGCAGGTACAATAGCCTAAACCAGTGCATCACCCACAGCACGAGGACAATCACGTTTCATGTGACCAGGAGATCTACATATCCAGCAACTCATGGTATTTCCCCAACACTCACCCGTGTGGTGTCTATCGTAACGCTCACACTCAGCTACAATACGAACACCTTAATTACCATGGACACTACCACACTTGTGATCTGACTTATGCCTCTTATCTCGAAACCTTCGTTTTGCTTTCTAGAAAAGCCAAAGTTAGCACCTCGCTTATTCGAGGCCATGCCCAAACCTTCGTTTAGAAACTCACAACTGGCTTGATGCTTATCGTGAACATTACAACATTACCAACCCATTATGATAGTTAAGTTTGAACTAGTAAGTTTTGAAACCTATTGTGAAAGCAATATGTACTGCACTTTTGTACATGAAAGGAATCAAAGTTGTACTCCGACATGACTCATGTCAAGAATCTCTACTGCAAGTGGCTAACACGTCATCTCATGTCAGGAATCTTAGTTATACATGGCTGACACGTCTTTTCATGTCATGAATCTCAGTTGTAACATAACTAAGAGTTTCGATACTTAACCTATAACATAGAAACATTATATGTAACCAAATCCTCTAACACTTTTGGTTTTATGTCCTGAATATCGATACTCCATGTAAAGCTTCGATAGTAATCATGAAACATGTTCATGTATACTGACATGTTCATAAGATATTGGAAGTATCAAACTTAGGGACGAGATTCGATACTTAGCCTGAGAAATGACACCTTAAATGTTACCAAATCATGTAATATTTTTTGTTCATGTTCGTGTATATCAAGACTCAATTTAAAGTATCGATACTACCTGTTAAACATATTCATGTTCATATAAATACCAAAAGATATACACTTCTAATATAAGCTTTCCAATGCCTTCAACTCCTTTTTCAATTCAACGAACTCCATCTATGCTCATTTGTAAGAGCAATGGTGTTTTCATATATGGAGACGAATTGGTTGCACTAGAAGCATATGATCAAAGGGATTTGTCTAACATGTTTAACGATAAACTCAGCTCTGTTTAAGTTGTCAAAATCCATTACATTTGGTACATTTGTTGGAGGAACTGATGTGTGAGAAATATGATGACCAATATGATGACCAACACAAACAAAAGTTAGATTAAAGTATGATCTGAAATTTGATGCATGGTTCATTGATACTAAGCTTAGTTAAAATGAATGGAAGAAGTGTTTGTTTCCTTGCTGTCATAGTCTGTACATATATTATATGTGAAGTTTAATTCCTCAATTATTTGTTCTTTCTCATTTCGTCTCCTGGAATTATGTACAAAAAAATATATTCTTCTACGGAAGGTGGAGCACCTCCCGCGATTCTTGATGAACTAGCTCCTTCATCAAAATTTACATACAACTCGATGTTGGTACCCCCTACACGGTTATATCTCCTAAACATCTTGTGAATGTCGCTTGTAGTACGTATCGTTAGCATGTAATGCACTTTAGGGTCGGGCTCATCAAGGGGGATTTTGGCTTTCAATGAAAAGAATTTATTCCCTGTTGATTTGCTAACCTTTGTGGAAATCAACTCAAAGAAAATCATCATTCTTGATGTTGCTGTTGAATGAAGTGTAGAGGTAAGTTCTAAACAGAAAACGGTTGCAGAAAATATTACGATAATTTTGTAATTACGAATAAGCTGAAACCCTAAAAAATGCTGCAAAATATGATTAAAGTGTTAAAGCATTTATAGACAATTTTTAAGGGTCAAATTTCATTCGGGAGCCTATGTTACTAAGAAATTTAACTTTTTAAGTTTAAAGGGAAACATTTCATTACAACTAGCATTACTAAAATTTAGTTTGGGTTCAACACCTAAAACATTACTGAATTTGAGTTTGGGGCTCGACACCTAAAATGTTACCAAATTTTAGTGTGAGGTTCGGCACCTAAAATGTTATAGAAATTCAGTTTGGAGTTCGGTACCTAAAATGTTACTGAAAATTAGTTTCGGCTTTAGAATCTAAAATGTTACCAAAAATTAGTTTGGGGTTTGACACCTAAAATGTTCCTGAAATGCAGTTTGGGGTCTGGCACCCAAAATGTTACCGAAAATTAGTTTGGGGTTCAGCACCTAAAATGTTATTGAAAATTAATTTGGGGTTTGACACCTAAAATGTTACCAAAAATTAGTTTGGGGTTTGGTACCTAAAATGTTACCAAAAATTCATTATGGGGTTTGGGAACCTAAATCATTACCAAAAAATTTAACTTTGTAACTTGAAAGTGAAACATTTCATTCGGCACCTAAAATATTAACGAAAATTAGTTTGGGGTTTGAGAACCTAAATTATTACGAACATATTTGACTTTTTATGTTGAAAGAGAAACATTTCGTTTGGAACCTAAAATGTTACAGAAAAATCAGTTTAGGGGGTAAAACATTTCATTCGGCAACCTAATATGTTACCCAAAATTTGTTTGGAATTGGTTGGTAATGTAACGACCTGAATTTTTGGATCCAAGAGTCGAGTTGACCCGAGGTGTGGGCTTAGCGTTTGGACCGAGATGTTGGGCCTTTGGGAGCCTTTCTGTGCATGTCTTAGGACCTTGGGCTTAGGTTGTTAGTTGGTTGAGGGCTAAGGTAATAGTAAGAAGGGCAAATGGGTAAAAACATAATCGAAGACAAAGAGAGCTGGTGAGACTTTATTTTTCTACAGAAAGTGGAGGGGGTGAAGTCATCCTTGTTCCCTCTCTCGCCCATTTTCCTCTTCCACCCAAATTTCCTTCATGTTCAAGGTCAAATCTTTGGGTTTTGCTATAACGGCCCAGTTTTGGGCCTAGCAGTTTTGGGACTGGTTAGACGGTCTAGTGGACTGGGTTAGAGATTTGAGTCGAATCCGGGAGCGAATATTTTTACGAAAGATAAAAATATGGAAAAATGTTTAAAAATCATATTTTATTATATTAAAAATATTGGTAAAAGAAATTTTGGGAAACGATCTTTGGAAGGGTGTCGAGGACAACTATCAGTTTATCACGCCAACTCCACATATTCAAACTTTGCTTGCTTAGATAATTGCGTCTAAGAGGGTGCCGAGGACAACTATAAGTTTATCACGCCAACTCCACATATTCAAGCTTACTTCATCGACGCCACCACTATAAGCAAATCTGAATTTTCAGATTTGTTCTTTATTTTGGTTTGTTCTTCTTTTTATTTAGATTTATGCTACTCTATCATTTGGTATAAGAGCTAAAAAATTATTGTTTGTTACCCAATGATATGCCAACCAAGACGAAAGTTCGTAGTGCCTTCTTTTCAAGGGAAGTATGATCCTAATGGTTATTGTGATTGAGAAAATACCGTTGATATCTTGGTCGAGTTTTACAGATGTCCCAAAGAGCTTCAGGTTCTGCTGATTGACTTAACATTCACAGTTTATGCAAAAGTTTTGTTGAAATAATTGCGGCAAAATAGGCGTCTCAATGGAGAAGCCGATATAAGATCTTGAGCAGAACTCAAGAAAGTCATGAGAGAGCGGTTCATTCCCATCCATTATCAATAGCAAGAATCCTCTTTTATTGTATTTGAATCATTGCCGGTACAGCATATTAATGAACCACCATCGATGTGACATGTAGAAAAAGAGGTGAACACCACACCAGAGATGATGATAGTGTAACACCCCTTTCCCGTACTCGTACACTGGGTACGAGTCAGAAATGTTATGACTTCTTTAATCAAAAATTAGGGTAATTTAAAATTTTTATAAAAACTTCTCAATGGTCACCCATCTTCAATTTTCTCTAGCCCAAGCACGCTTAACTTTATTTAAAACCGACATAAATTATTTATTCAAGTTCCAATCATAAATCAATTATCTTAGCATGCAACTCATCACCTAAGGTTATTCTTAACCTTGAATCTTTCCAGAAACAACAATTATCTTGAAACCATAACGAACTTCAAAGGACAATCACAACTCAAACAGGTTTAGCAAGTATACATGCCACTATAATAATCAAACCTTAATTAGGATGTCATTACTGTGATTACCTGTTGAGCTTTCCAATATTGATGCAATGCTCTTCTCACTCTCATCTTGATTTACCTACGTGTGCACAATCAAACACACGCTAAGTACGAACTTAGTGAGGCAATAAAGGAAATTAATAACAAAACTTTATTCAAATTCATGGCTATGTTTATATAACATGATATATATATGCCAAAGCATCAACTTTCACATTGCATTAGTAATGATTTACTACATGCTAATGTCATAAGACTTTCATGCTTGTCCATTTGTCATAATATGCCATATATGCATAAATGCATCATTATCACTAGACATGTATTACCATCATGTTAATCATATATTAACATAATATAATCGGATATAAATTTCTTACCAATATACTTTCCATTTATTCCAAAAGCTCATAAGCTTGTTCACCTGTTTATCTTTTATTAACCAATAAATCATAGCCCAAATATAAGCCTATGAGGACCCTGGGTAAACGAGTCAAATCTGCACCGAAGTGCTAATACACATAAGGTCGTGCCCACCATCTACACATTTATAAGGCAGTGCTAATCATCCGCCCATTTATAAGGTCGTGCTAACCATATACACTAAGTGTCTTTTATATACACTATAGTGCTAAACTGAGTATGCAGTATGTTGTTTGACTCTATGGCTGCCAACTATACCTTGTCCTTCAATGACATACTTGGGCATATATTCCATATTTATTTCATCCATGGCAATGTATATCAACATAATTTAACATTGGGCAGTTCATACCCAAAATAACATTCATAATTTAACATCATATATAGCTAATGATCCATGCATTTATATTTAACTTTTGACATATTTAAAATATATCAATCATATGCTCCATGACACAAATATAAAGACAATAAAATTTAGGTAGGCTCATCGCAAGCCATCCCAATGATGTATAAAACATCAATGTGTCATGATATGTATGCAATTGCACTTTCCTTGGCCACTTAACACAATGCCTCACTAAGTCCTAGCTCGATCTTTTCTTTCATAGTACCTCAAACCTTCTTTGATTCGGACTTGACTTCATTAATCACATTAATAAAATAAAATATTTGTTAGATTATGTTGCGCGTAATAAGTGCTATGCAATTGTGCAAGTATACACGTTGCAAGTTATAGTATAAAAGATATCGTCTTCACAGGGATTGGTGCTACTTCAAGAATCTAGTCTCTTACACTGTAAAAAGTAAAAGAAAACACAAGTAGAAGATTATAAGAGTTTTAACTATTAACTAATATAGAAAGCAAATAAGTAAAATGTGGTGTAATTAAATGAGAGAGATAGGCCAGGTTATCGTGAGTTGAGGTGTGATAGTCAATTGGATCGTCTTGGTAAAAGAGTGCACGGGCAACTCAGTTGCCGTGGAAACTTGCACAACAAGGTTGCCTTGGCAACTAATCGATGGTTGCCTGGGTGACTAGTTGGGCAACTACTTGGGCATCTGGGCAGCAACATTCAAGGTTCGACAGAGCGTTCTTCAATGGTTTCTTCTTATCCCTAAGTCGAAACTCTAGCTACTTGTGCATGCCTTGATAATACATCCCTGCACGAATCAAGGGTGAACAACAACCAATCTTGTGCTCCTCTTAGCCGTTGAAATCCTTAACTTATTCCTAAGCCGGATTAATCTTCACCATCAATAGATTGAATAAAGATCATATTCATTCGTTTCTTGAATCTAACTCTCCTGATATTAGATAAATAGATGAAGTTACGAGATCCTCTCCCAATTCACTCACAAACAAGAATAAGAACCAAGAATGAATAAACCTTGAATAGAAAAGTGCAAACTCTTATTACCTAAACAAAATCAAATAGTTTCTCACAACCACAAGACACAATAACCATAGCCAAATAGATTTAGTTCATGGCTAGGTTCCAAAGAAACACAAGATAAAGAATCCCTAGCATGAACCTAATTGAACAAGAAAGAAAAAGATGAAGGATGAAGCTTGTCGAAATCCTCCTTGCCCTTGATGATTATCGAAATTCTCTCCTCTCTCTCCACTTTTTGGAGTTGACGGCATGGCCTCTAATTTATAGGGCTAGGTCAAATTCATTCTTTGAGGAAGAAGTTAAGTTGGAATTAAATTATCTTTAAAGAATATAATTCTTTATTATAATTATATTCCTTCTAGAACTTCACCTATCTTCTTGGAGTTTAATTCTTCTTTAATCTCTTCATGGAAATCAAACTCCTTTGGGATTTAGCTTTGCTCCACGTCATCTTGGGCTTGTCTAGTCATTAATTTTGACTACCATATCACCTTATTCTTTGTCGACAATTACCCTGGCAACTGGCTTGGCGTCTCCTTCATGCATTGCCCTGGCAACTAGCTCGGCATCTCCTTCATGCATTGCCCTGGCAACTAGCTCTAGCCTTGCTTTGGCAAGTGATCCTGCATATACACAAAAAACACACCAAAGCATAATCTTTTCCCACAAAAACTACCAAGTTATGTAATCAAGCTCAACGATGGAAGGAAACATGGATTAATGCATGAATGGCTAATTATGCAACTAATATGAACCTAAGTCTAACAATAATATGAGTAAAAAGGGTAAGAAAAATAGTACTTTTGAACACTTATCACACCCCCAAACTCGAACTATTGTTTGTCCTCTAGCAATGCAAACTAATAATTACCTGCCAATACTTCAATTTTCACAAACTTAGCTTTGAACTTGATTTCAATTCTCAGAACCGGGTCACAAAGTATGATTGGCTTTTCATTTTTCGGAAAACTTAAGAGTTACTCGGAATCAAACTATAATGCTTGTGAGTGTGTGCGGAGTTGTGTGCAAGCTGATTTTTCGGATTCTATGCAAACAAGAGGTTTTCAAATTACTTCATTGGGTTCTTTTTAACATGTTTTAACTAGAGCCAGTTTTGGGCACCTCTAGTGTTTTGTTTTTAGTTTTCTTAAGTTAATTAATTTATTCGACTAGAGCCGGTTTCGGGCACCTCTAGCGATCAATTTTTTTAGCACATACTAGAGCTAGTTTCGGGCACCTCTAGCGATCAATTTTTTAGAACATGCTAGAGCCAATTTCGGGCACCTCTAGCGATCAATTTTTTAGCACATGCTAGAGCGAATTTCGGGTACCTCTAGAGATCATTTTTTTAGCACATGCTAGAGCCAATTTCGCGCACCTCTATCATTCATCCAATTTTTATTCTAATCCCCCAATTTGTTTAATTATCAACCTAAGTTCACTAGAATTCCTTAAATCAATCAAACCACAATAGTGTTTCATCAAATTTAGCATTATAGTAAAATTCTAAGTTTTTCCATGGTTATCCTAGAATAAAATTCTATCAATTAAGTGCATTGGCAAAGTCATCATCAGATATTCATCAAATCTAGGCAATTGTTGTTCCAGCTAAAGGCATGGCAAGCAATTTATGTATCCTAAATGTAATACTTAAGATGAATGTAACTAAACATGGTGACTACTAATAACAATCCCCCCCAAACTCAAGTAAGGCATTGTCCTCAATACATGTATTAAATAAAAATAACGAAAAATAAAATGCAAATGAGGACTTACTCCGAGAGTTCATCGTCGTGGAAGATTGGTTTCCTTTTGGTCGGTGTCTTGATTCTCTTGCTTGAACGCGATGGTTGTTTCCTTGTTGCCGGTGGTGGAACCGATCCTCCTACGGGGTTGTCTTCATCGTCCTCTTCATCAATGTCATTGGCTTTTCGCTTGGAGGATTCAATTGGTGCGGTCTTTGTTGGTGTAATGGAGGACTCGTCCGAATCTGAAAAATCAGACAATGATTCCGTAGGAGTTGATTCAGGCATAGGTGCTTTACCTTTGGCTTTTGCAGTGGTTGTCGAGATGTCTTTAGCCTTGGTTGCCGTGACATATTTAGGGTTGGTTGTCGTGGCATCTGCTTATGCATGCACGATGTAGGTTGCCGCGGCATCATCTGTTGCCGTGGCGACTGCTTCATTGGTTGCCGGGGCAAGGATCTCGGCAGGAAAGATTGGGAACGGCACGCGATTGTTCGGATACTTTTCTAGGATGACTTGGGTGATGGCATTGTTGTGCTCCTTCATGTACCGCATGAACATTAGTTGCCTGCCTTCAATTTGCCTTAGGTGGCTCGCTAATGGTTGTAAGAGTGCTTCAAAGTGTTACGGGGTTGATGGCCGAGTTGCCCGGGCGTTAGGTGCTTGGGCATTAGGGATTGCTGGGGTGGCAGGAGTTGCTGCGGCAATTGGAGGCCTTGAGGATTTTTATGGTGCCTCTCCCATTAGCTTTCAGATTTGTGCTTGATTCCAACCGGACTTTGGTAGGGCCTTTTCATCGGTTGACTCACTTGGAACATGCATCTCCGTGCAAAGATTAGAAATTAAGCAAGGGAAGAAAAGAGAACCCTTATCTTTTGAGCTACATACAAAAATCTCATCACAAATAATTTTTCCAATTTAATGATGCGATTATGCAAAATAGAATGTATGAGCAAAAGACGTGGTATATCAACGGTAGTATTGTGTGTGGTGGGCATTAAAGAAGTTTTAACAAATTTATTCCATAGTTTTGCCTCAGGTTTAAGCCGAAGGTGATTTACCGTGCCCTTGTATTTACCGTCGTTCCAATGAGTTCCCGGTTAAATGAGTTCTTGAAGCACCTTGTCAAGTTCCTTGGGCGTGATTTGATCAACAAAGGCTTGATGCTCGTCCTTCTCAATGTAGAGCCCGTAAAAGGTGTTGACGTTTTCGGGGCTTATAAGTATGGCCTTGTCACGAACAAAAACATAAGAATTATCCGGGTTAGGTGAGTGAGCATAGAATTCTCTTACCCATGAGATGTTACCTGGTTTCGATTGATGGAAAAGATTTGCCATTTTTGATGTGCAATCCTCTCGAAGATGAATGGTTCAAGGCCAAAATCTTGATGAGAGTTGGAGTATTGAAAGCCTTGTTCTTCGTAAATCTTCCGGCTTTCGAACTTGGAGTGAAATCTTTCTTAAACCATCGGTGTAGCAAACTTCTTGTATCTTGGTTCTTTGGAGGAACTTGGATGAACTAAAAATTTAATTTTGGATGCCATAGATGATCTTGGTTGTGAGTTTTGTAAAAACAAATAAAAGAAACTAAAGAGTTGCAGGATGAAAAGTAGGGATAGGTTTCTTGGAAGTTAAGGGTGATAGGTTTTATAGAAAAGATAGGTAGTAAATATGGTGGGTGGGATTAATTTTTGAAAGACGAAAGAGGGTTTCGGTTTAGGGGAAGGGTGACGGCTAGGGGGTTTAATTAGGGTAAGTTGGAGGCTTTATATAAGCCTTAGATTCAGCCCATTAAATTCCTTGTTGAAGATGTTTTCCTTCTTGTATCAAAATTCCTCTTTATCTTGAACTCTTTTCCTACAATTCAAAGACAAATCAATTAAGGATTAAAATTAAAGATAAACTAATAAAAGAAAATAAATAAAGATGTGTAAGGGATTCTTAAACTTAAAAAGATAAAAAAATCTATCCTAAAAATATAATAATAATCGGAAAAAAAAATTAGTTTGAAAATATAATAAAATAAAAAATAATCAAAAATAATAATAAAATATATATATATATATATCGAAAGGAGAACATGCTCATGCATCTCCTAAGTTGACCACTTCTTTGTTACGTTCCACATGGGCACCATTGTAGTACTTTAATATTTGTCCATTAACTTTGAATTCATGTTTGTCAATGATGGACTTGATTATCACGGCACCATGGGAGAATGGTTTGACAACTTCGAATGCTCCCGACCATCTTGATTTCAGTTTTCCCAGGAAAAGTTTTAGCCGAGAATTGAATAAGAGAACTAGTTGCCCTGGCATGAATTGTCGCGGCAATAGTTTCTTGTCATTCCATTGCTTTGTTTTCTCCTTGTAGATTCGTGCATTGTTATAGGCGAGTGCACGAAATTCTTCTATCTCGTTGAGGTCCAACAAACGCTTTTGTCCGGCACTTTCCCAATCCATATTCACGGTCTTGATTGCCCAATATGCCTTGTGTTCGATTTCCACCGGTAGATGGCATGTTTTGCCATAGACAAGTCGGAAGGGGGACATACCTAAGGGTGTTTTGAATGCAGTGCGATATGCCCAAAGTGCGTCATCTAGTCTTAATGACCAATCCTTCCTAGAGGGATTTACAACTTTCTCGAGTATACCCTTCAATTCCCGGTTGGAAATTTCTGCTTGCCCGTTGGTTTGTGGGTGATATGCCATGGCGATCTTGTGTGATATGCCGAAGTTTTGCAACATCTTGGCAATAAGTCCGTTGTCAAAATGCTTGCCTTCATCACTGATAATTTCTCTAGGCATCCCAAATCGTGTAAATATGTTTTTCTGCAAGAATCGTTACACGTTCTTGGAATCATTGTTGGGAACTGCAGCTGCCTCAACCCATTTAGACACGTAGTCGACGGCAAGTAGAATGTAGAGGTTGCCGAATGAAGATGTGAAAGGTCCGATAAAATCGATCCCCCATACATCGAACAATTCCACCTCGATGATATTTTGGAGCGGCATCTCATGTCGTCTAGAGATATTGCTCGTCCTCTGGCAACGATCACATTGCTTGTAAAAGTTTTGGGCATCTTTGTACAATGTTGGCCAATAGAACCTGGATTGCAAAACTTTGGCCGCGGTACGAGTTCCTCCAAAATGTCCTCCATAGGGTGAAGAATGGCATTGCCGGAGCACATTTTATTGCTCTTCTTCAGGGACACATCGGTGTATAACCTGATCTGCACATTGTTTAAACAAAAGAGGCTCGTCCCAAAAGTAATGCTTAGCATCATGGCGGAACCGCTTCTTCCCTTGGTGAGTAAAGCCATAAGGTAAAATACTACAAACAAGGAAATTAACTAAATCCGCGTACCAGGGTATTGCCGAGGCATGTGCTGCCGTGGCGACTGCTCCCAAAATTGCCGAGGCGTGTGCGTCAAAGGTTGCTGCGGCGTCGAGAGTTGCCGAGGCATCGAGGCATGCGCGTCCATGGTTGCCGAGGCAACTAAAAGTTGTTCATCCAGGAATGCGTCGAATATCTCTAGATCCGCGTCCTCCTCCTTATTGCGTTCTAAACGTGATAAGTGATCGGCCACTTGATTTTCTGTTCCTTTCTTGTCCTTAATTTCAATATCAAATTCTTGTAAAAGTAATATCCAACGAATCAAACGTGGTTTGGCATCCTTTTTAGCAAATAGATATTTGATTGCCGAATGGTCCGTATGAACAATTACCTTTGTACCAATCAAATAGGATCGAAACTTGTCAAATGTGAAAACTACAGCTACTAACTCTTTCTCCGTTGTTGTGTAATTCACTTGAGCACTATTAAGAGTTTTACTAGCGTAGTATATCACTTGGAAGGTCTTACCTGTGCGTTAGCCTAGGACTGCTCCTACCGTGAAATCACTTGCATCACACATGAGCTCAAAAGGTAGCGTCCAATCTAGTGGAACGACAATGGGTGCTGAGGTAAGCTTTTCCCTTAGGGTTTCGAATGCTTGGGTGCAAGAATCATCAAAATTGAAGACTTTATCCTGTTCAAGCAAATTGCACAAGGGTTTAGTGATTTTAGTAAAATTATGAATGAACCTCCTGTAAAACCTATATGTCCAAGAAAGCTTCGAATTCCTTTAACCGAACTTGGTGGGGGTAATCCAACGATCACGTCCACCTTGGCTTTGTCTACATCAATTCCCTTGGATGAAATCTTGTGGTCGAGCACTATTCCTTCATCTACCATAAAATGGCACTTCTCCCAATTGAGGACTAAATCAGTTTCTTCACATCTTGCCAACACCTTCTCCAAATTGCCGAGACAGCAATCGAAGTCATTACCAAAAACAGAAAAATCATCCATGAAGATCTCAAGGAAGTCTTCGACCATGTCTGAAAAGAGTGCCATCATGCATCTTTGGAAGGTTGTCGGGCGTTACACATTCCGAACGACATACTTCGGAAAGCATAAGTACCGTATGGGCATGTGAAGGTTGTCTTTTCTTGATCTTTTGGTGCTATGGCAATTTGATTGTAACCTGAATAACCATCAAGAAAACAATAAAAGGGTTTACCTGCAAGACGGTCAAGCATTTGATCAATAAAGGGTAATGGGAAGTGATCTTTCCTAGTGGCTTTGTTTAGCTTTCGATAATCCATACAAACCCTACAATCGGTCACAGTACTAGTTGGAATGAGTTCATTTTTTCATTACTTACCACCGTTATACCTTCCTTTTTTGGTACACATTGTACCGGACTTACCTATGTACTATCAGAGATAGGGTATATATTGTCGGCGTCAAGCCACTTGATGATTTCTTTCATTACAACCCCTTTCATGGCATGATTCAGTCTCCTCTGGGCCTCAATTGAAGGTTTGTGATCATTTTCCAACAAAATCTTGTGCATGCACACTGTCGGGCTAATTCCCTTCAAGTCGACAATTGTCCATCCTATTGCCTTTTTGTGTAGCTTCAACATTTTGATCAGCTTCTTTTCCTGCTCAGGCTGTAACTTAGAAGAAATAGTTACAGGCAATGTATTATCGGTTCCTAAGTATGCATATTTTAGTTGCCCTGGCAACTGTTTCAACTCAAGAATCGGTGGTTGTTCAATAAAGGGCTTTTCTAGCTTACCTTCCTTACCTGAGTAATCCAGTGGTTCAAAGTATGTACATGGTCGATTGACTAGCCAATTTGCCTCTTCTTGTTGTTCCTCATCGACTGATTCTTCATACTCCTTAAGTTCCTCTTGATCGGCAATGTAGTTGCCGAGGCAACTAAATTCCTCGTCGAAGTTAAACTCTGTCGTGGCATGAAGAAGTTGGCATTCTTCTGGATCATCGGCATGCCTTAGTGTTTGGAACACATTTAGTTTAACTTGCTGGTCATTCCCCCTCATTGTGAGTTCTCCTTTTTCAACATCGGTCAAGGTTCTCCCTGTTGGTAGGAATGGTCTCCCGAGAATGATAGGTGCATGCTCATCTGCTTCACAATCCAAAACAATAAAGTCAGCGGGAAAAATAAATTTATCAACTTTTACCAGTATGTCTTCGATTTTTCCCTCTGGATGCACATAGGATCTGTCGGCTAGTTGTAACATAACTGTTGTAGGTCTTGCCTTTCCGATTCCTAGTTTCTGGAAAACCGATTTAGGCATCAAATATATGCTATCCCCAAGGTCGCATAATGCTTTCCCGACATAGTGGCTTCCAATAGAACAAGGTATTGTGAAACTTCTGGGATCCTTCAACTTAGGTGGCATACGATTGTGCAACATGGACATGCATCCCTCTGTTGCGGCAACTGTTTCAAACTCTCCTAGCCTTGTTCTCTTGGACACAATGTCTTTAAGAAACTTGCATAGTTCGGCATTTGTTCAATTGCTTCCACCAATGGCAAGTTGATGTGGACTTGCTTTAGGATATCAAGAAACTTCTTGAATTGATATTCTTGCTTTTGTCGCTTCAACCTTTGTGGGAATGGTGGTGGAAGTCAGATATCTTCGATCCTTTCATTGGTTTAGAACCTGATTGACGGCATTGCCGGGACAACTAGAGTTGTCGAGGCATTATCAATTGGGATTGTCGAGGCATGCTTTTTACAAGTTGCCAAAGCATCCTTATCGTCGGTTGCCGAGGCATGCTTATTGCCGGTTCCCGCGGCAATTCCTGGTTCAGCATCTGAGACTTTGCCGCTAGGTTCGTCTTGATCTTTTTCTGGAGTTTTGTTTGATGAGCGTGCTTGAGCCTCTTTAAGTTGTTGGCCACTTCTAGTGGTGATCGCCTTACATTGCTCATGGCCAGTTCCTCTTGCGACTTCAGTATCGCTAGGTAAACCTCCTTGCGGTCTAGTATTCAGGTTTTGAGCAAACTGTCCGACTTAATTTTCTAATGATTTGATTGTCGCCTCTTGGTTTTGCAATCTCATCTCGGTCCTGTTAATAAAAGCATCAGTTCTTTTTATGAAGTTACTATTCTCAGCCATATAAGATTCAGTTTTCATCATAAAAGCATTTAGAGAATTTTACAAAGAACTAGATGTTGTCGGTTGTTGCTACGGCAACTGTTGCCGTGGCATATTCTGCTGGAATCCCGATGTTTGTGCATTCTGATTGTTCTGGTTTAGAGCATTGTTGGGATTACTCCATGAAAAATTCTGGTGCTTCTTCCAAACTGGATTGTATGTATTGGACATCACATTGTTGTTCCAATTGTAATTCCCCACATAGAAGCTGGACTCCGGATTCTGCATACATTCAGAAGAATCATGGTTATCATCACATAACTCACAAAAAGAATCCATTACCTTGACCTCATGTGTGTTGTTTGGTTTTGCATGTTCTGGACCATCTTGGTTAAAGTGGCCAATTGTGCCGAAATTGAATATGATGATCCTAGTTCATGTATTGTGGCTTGGCGTCTAACTCCTCCTCTTCTAGTAGAGGGGAATTGATAATCATTCTTGGCCAGCCTGTTTAGAATTTGCATTGCTTCCTCCAGTGACTTATCTAGGAGTATGCCGTTTGCCGAGGCATCTAGCATCATCCTTGTTGGTGTATTCACGGTGTTGTAAAACTTTGTTACTTGAGTCCACACCGGGAACCCGTGTAGGGGGCATTTGTGTAGAAGTTCTCTATATCGCTCCCAAGCCTCGTACATGGATTCATCATCTGCCTGCCGAAAAGAAGTAATGTCGCTGCGAAGCTTATCAGTCAAATTTGTAGGATTAAACCGATCAAGGAAATCACGACAAAGATCGGTCTAAGATCCTATTGATCCGGCAGGAATGCTATTCAACCATGCTTTCTCCCTATCCCTCAGTGAATACGGGAATAATCTTAACCGTAAAACATCGCGGGTGACTCCGTGTATTTTGAACGAGCTGCAAATCTCGAGGAAATATTTAAGATGTTGTCGTGCATCTTCAGTTGCTGAGCCGCCAAATTGACCAATTGTGTTGATCATATTAAACATTACCGGTTTCAACTCAAAGTGGTCGACTTCAATTTCAGGTGCGACAACTCCTGGATTAAGTCCATCAAGATCTTCTTCAAGATAGTCTTAAATAGTTCTGTTTCGTGCAAGAATCACTCCTCCTCCTGCTGGAACATCTTGATTCATATTGCCGTCTTGATTAGCCATTGCTACTCTTATCATTCGTCTAAGTCTTTGTAAGGTTCGTTCGATTTCTGGATCAAAGGGATTTCTGGTGTAATCGGTCTAGCCCTGGTCATACACAAATGCAAAACCAAAGTTTGTTAGCCCTTTGAATCCTAAAAAAGAAAAGTAAAAAGAAAGTGCAAGAAAATAAAAACAAAGTCGCTATTGCCAATCCCCGGCAACGGCGCCAAAAAGTTGTTGTTCGTAATAACTGCTACGCAATTGTGCAAGTATACACGTTGCAAGTTATAGTAGAAAAGATATCGTCTCCACAGGGATTGGTGCCACTTCAAGAATCTAGTCTCTTGCACTGTAAAAAGTAAAAGAAAACACAAGTAGAAGATTGTAGGAGTTTTAACTATTAACTAATCTAGAAAGCAAATAAGTAAAAGGTGATGCAATTAAATGAAAGAGATAGGCCAGGTTATCGTGAGTTGAGGTGTGATAGCCGATTGGATCGTCTTCGTAAAAGAGTGCACGGGCAACTCAGTTGCCGTGGCAACCAGCACAATGGGGTTGCCTTGGCAACTAATCGATGGTTGCCTGGGCGACTAGTTGGGCAACTACTTGGGCGTCTAGGCAGCAGCCTTCAAGGTTGGGCAGAGCGTTCTTCAATGGTTTCTTCTTATCCCTAAGTCGAAACTCTAGCTACTTGTGCATGCCTTGATAGTACATCCCTGTGTGAATCAAGGGTGAACAACAACCAATCTTGCGCTCCTCTTAGCCATTGAAATCCTTAACTTATTCCTAAGCCAAATTAATCTTCACCATCAATAGATTGAATAAAGATCATATTCATTCGTTTCATGAATCTAACTCTCCCGATATTAAATAAATAGATGAAGTTACGAGATCCTCTCCCAATTCACTCGCAAACATGAATAAGAACCAAGAATGAATAAACCTTGAATAGAAAAGTGCAAACTCTTATTACCTAAACAAAATCCAAAAGTTTCTCACAACCACAAGACACAATAACCATAGCCAAATAGATTTAGTTCATGGCTAGTTTCCAAAGAAACACAAGATAAAGAATCTCTCGCATGAACCTAATTGAACAAGAAAGAAAAAGATGAATGATGAAGCTTGTCGAAATCCTCCTTGCCCTTGATGCTTGTCGAAAATTCTCTCCTCTCTCTCCCCTTTTTGGAGTTGACGGCATGGCCTCTAATTTATAGGGCTAGGTCAAAGTCCTTCTTTGAGAAAGAAGTTAAGTCGGAATTAAATTATAATAAAGAATATAATTCTTTATTATAATTATATTCCTTCTAGAACTTCTCCTATCTTCTTGGAATTTAATTCTTCTTTAATCTCTTCATGGAAATCAAACTCCTTTGGGATTTAGCTTTGCTCCACGTCATCTTGGGCTTGTCTAGTCATCAATTTCGACTACCATATCACCTTATTCTTTGTCGACAATTGCCCTGGCAACTGGCTCGGCGTCTCCTTCATGCATTGCCCTGGCAACTAGCTCGGCATCTTCTTCATGCATTGCCCTGGCAACTAGCTCTAGCCTTGCTTTGGCAAGTGATCCTGCACATACACAGAAAACACACCAAAGCAGCATCTTTTCCCACAAAAACTACCAAGTTATGTAATCAAGCTCAACGATGGAAGGAAACATGGATTAATGCGTGAATGGCTAATTATGCAACTAATATGAGCCTAAGTCTAACAATAATATGAGTAAAAAGGGTAAGAAAAATAGTACTTTTGAACACTTATCAGATTACAAATCTAACAATACCTTAAACATGTTGTCTAACACAATCATTCGAATATAAAATTTACAAATATTTTTCCTTTCTTCCTTGTATTGTTCAAAAGCTCATTATGGTCCTTAGTGACCAGTTTGAACTTCCATTAATTCTTCCGAACTTGCTAACTAACATTTGAATACAAAATGTTTCAAATTTTATTTTCTGACTGTTTGCGCTACCTTCAATGATTTACTTATACAGGGAAGAATACATACTGGATCTTAATTTCCTTTATACTGGAGAAACTAGATTCAATAACTGTTCTAAAGGTATAATCCACATAAATTAATAAAATCTACAAAAATTATGAAAAATCACTGAATTCACGTCACATACTGTCAATTCTTTTAACTCAGATACAAATTCATATCTTTTAACTCGGATTTCAAAATTAGTTTCCGTTTGTTGGAAATGAAACTAGACTAACAATTCTTTCCAACAGTATAAAATTCATCAACTAACCATTTTTGTAGAATTTATGGCAAAATTTTAAACTTACTGCCATATTTCAATTCCAACATAACTTTCCATAAATAACTTCTAATTTACACCAACTTCTCCCTATTTCTATACTTGTCAATTTAGTCCCATCACTTTACTTCAAATGACCAGAATAAAGCTTGTATTCATATGTTCTATTTACATCTTTCATCAAAATAGCCTCAAACCTTTACTTCTCTAATTTCTCTTGATTTGTCGAGATGGACACCAAATTTCAAATATAAAGATTCAAGCTTCTTAACTTTGCAAATTAGTCCTTCAATAAACATTACTACCTTAATTTCATTATTTTAACTAAAAATCAGATTTACTCCTTCTACATATCCTCTTTGCCGAATAGACCATTCAAGTATGACAATTTGTCAAAATGGTCACTAATGTGATTAATCGTCGGTTTAGCATTCTAACTTCATTTTCATGTCTCTAACATTGTTAATAATATAAATACACATCAAATTGAATAAAAATCTGATCTGGTCCCTTAATTTTGAAGCTTGCCCAAATGGTCCCTATGCATTTAACTTAGGGTTTTGCTTCCAAACAACAAATCAAGCTTACTAGATCATTAATCTAACATCACAAACCCTTAGTTAGACTAGAATCCATAAACCCCAATCTTCTCTATACAAACTGAAATATGTAGGGTTTAAATCACAACTCAATAACATGATTCCAACATCATACCAGCATGATTCTAACTTAAAATCAACCATGGCTTCAAAAATCATAAAAGCCCCAATTTGTTCATAAACCCTAATTTCTTCCACATATCAAATCTCATCAACCAAGCAACAATTCTATAAATTATTTACATCAAAGGATAGAGTTCAAAGAGTAGAACAACTTTGTAGTTCGAAAGATTACCTAAAAACCGAGATTCGTGGCTTAAATCGAGCTTGGAAATTTCTTTCTTTCTCCTCTTTCTCCATGGTTTATGGCTGGAAAAGCTTAACATTTTTTCATCTTTTTACTATTAAATTACACTTGTAACTATTAAATAAATTTTAAATTAAATTAAATAGTGAAATTACCAATTTAGCCTTTAAATCCAATTGCTAATTTAATCTCATCCAAAATCAAGGGCCAAGATTAAATCCATGTTATTTAATCTTCCAAAAACTTCCTCAAAATTTCAAAAATATTTTAAAATTGTCATCCTTGCCAAATGACAAATTTGCCCTCCAACTAGTCTTTATTTACTAGTTTGTTTAAAAAATTCCATTCCATTATAATCTAACTAAATTAATTCCTTCTCAACTAACCACTATTCCATAAATATCATTTTATGATTTTCCATGGCTTATGGAACAGTCTCTGAAAATTCAATTCTATCTGATTTCCTCATATTCACTAAATACTTCTACTACGATTTTACCTTTACTGAGCTATAGGATTTATTCCGAAAATTCTATATTTCCATAATATACCTCGTGTCATCATCCTTCATCCAATGGCCTAGATTTATTCTTGAGCTAGTAATTACCAACCTTGCCCTTATAATTTTCCAAAAATTACGATCTTGCCATTTTTCATTCAACGACTCATATTTTACATGGAAAATCAACTTAAATCCAAGGGTTCATATTATTCCAACACAAAGAAAATATCTTAGACATGTAAAATGACATAATTAACCTTGCCTTATCATCCTTCAAAATATCCTGGATTTTTTATTCGATCCGATTATCCGAATATTTTTCTAAACTTTATCGCTTTATAGCCATTAATACAAACCCCGTACTAAAAATCTGGGCAACACAAAAACATCATTATTGGGGGTAAACTATTAATTTGTGGGACTAAAATACATAACTTTTGAAAATTACAATTTAGTCCCAGAACTTTTCCTAAGTTTATACTTTATCCACAAAACTTTCAAATTTTACATTTTGGTCACTAGCCAAAAATTGGGATATTACAATTCTCCCCATAAGAAAATTCATCCTCAAATTTTCAATACATGCCTGATTCAAAAACAATGAGAAAATTGTTTTCTCATATTGTAACCCCCTTGACCAGGCCTAGACTCCCAATCAAACCAAGAAGACTACATTAGGTTTGTCATAGCAAACCGAAGAGATACAACAAAACCTGCTCCTTTTTTTCCTTTTTATCTTATCTAGATGCCAATTATTAACCTTACGTGTTCATGTAGACATCAGGTGTAACTCCAACTCAATTGGGAATCAATTTGACATCCAATTGATCATATTTATAATGTAGGGACCAAATTGCAAATACAGAAAATTCTAGGATTAAAGCTCGCTTTTAAGTTACCAGCCTTTAATTAGTCAGGTTCCAAACACCCATCTTAAATTCAGCTCAATCTGATCATTCCATCATATACAATCGCGTTGGCAAGATTTAGGGACTAAAATGTAAAGATGACAAAACTGCCCCAAAGTGACATTTACTTAATAAACGGTCATCCGTACTGATACGGTAAGCCCATATCGATATGGTTTGGAACACCCCATTTTGGTACGCTACCATACCGTATCGGTCGCCTAACTGAAATACCTAACTTTTGAAATGTTATAGACCGTACCGATACGGCTCCTCAAGTGTTTCGGTACGCGGGTTCAAGTTGAAAAAGTGAATTCCAGAGGCTAAAACTCGTACCGAAACACTCATACCTGTATCGGTATGCCTAGCCAAATTTTTCTAGGCATATCGAAACGCACAAGGCCTGTACCGATCCTACAAGCCTGAAAATGTCGAGTCGTACTGATACGGTCCCCCACATATCGGTACGCCTGGCCTGTAATGTCACGTTTTGGCTGGTTTTTCATCCCAAAGCACACTCAAACCATTCCAACATGCTTAAAACACAATACCAACATGCCAAAAATATCACCAGCCAACTAGCATCTCAATTCTAACAACACAACAAGGCTTCATGCATCAAAAGGAAATCTATAGGCATGCTTCCTAATTTTGCATCCAAGCACACACCAAAAGAAAAACAAGCACCAAAATCAATCCTTAAAGGTCATTTACAAACGAAGAGCAACTAAAGAAACATGCTCAATGTAACACCCTTGACCCGGCCTAGACGCCCAACCTAACCGAGAAGGTTACATTAGGCTTGCCGTAGCAAACCGAAGAGATACAACCAAACCCGGTCCATTTTTTTTCTTTTTGTCTTATCTAGATGCCAAATATTAATTCTACATGTTCATGTAGACATCATGTGCAACCCCAACTCAATCGGGCATCAACTTGACATCCAATTGATCACGTTTGCAATTTAGGGACCAAATTGCAAATACAAAGGATTTCAAGATTAAAGCTAACTTTTAGGTAACCAACCTTCAATTAGTCAAAATTCAATCTTTCATTTCAAAATTCAGCTCAAACCGATCATTCTACCACATGTAATTGCATCGGCAAGAATTAGAGACTAAAATGCAAAGAAACCATAACTACCCAAAAGTGACATTCAATGAATAAACGGTCATTCATATCGAAACGGGTAAGCTCATACCGATACTGTTTGAAACACCCTGTTTCGATACACCACCAAGCCGTATCAATACGCCTAACTGAAATACCGAACTTTTGAAATATTTTAATCCGTACAGATGCGATTTCTCAGGTGTTTCGATACGCGAGTTCAAGTTGCAAAAGTGAATTCCAGAGGCTAAAACTTGTATCGAAACGCCCATCCCTGTATCGATACGCCAGGCCAAATTTGCCTAGGCGTATCGAAACGCACAAGACCAGTACCGATCCCACAGGCCTGGAATTGCCTAGCCGTACCAATACGGTCCCCCGCGTAGCGGGACGCCTGGGCCTATAATGTCATATTTGGTTGATTTTTTCATCCCAAAAGCATACTCAAACCACTCCTACATGCTTTAAACACAATACTAACATGTCAAACATATCTCATACCAACTAGCATCACAATTCTAACAACTCAACAAGGATTCATGCATCAAAGAGGATATCTATAGGCATGCTTCCTAATATGCATCCAATCAACATATCAAAATATAAACTAGCATCAGAAACAATCCTTAAAGGCCATTTACAACCCAAGAGCAACTAAAGAAACATGCTCAAACAGGGAGTTCCACAAAACATCTCCCAAAATTCAACAAGTACCCCATTTCCATTATTCATTATAGTCTAAACCAAAACATACCTTGGAAACAAGTCTTGACAAGATCCCCTTGCTTCTTGCTGCCTTCCAAGACCTAAACTATCTGCATTGATGGACAACAAGAGCGTAAGTACACAAGGCTTAGTGAGGAGTGCTAAAAAACAAACACCATCAATGCATTTAAAACCATTTACTTAACATCATCCTTTGAAACCTCATGCCCTTTTAAAACATGCACTTTGCACCATTAAAACCAGCATATAAAACCATATGCTACATGTATCATTATTCAACAGCAAGTCATATTGCTAACCCTCCACTTAAGCCTTCCCATGCATTACTACCAAATGCAAAATTTAAGAGAAACATGTATAAACCACATTATACAACATATACATTCAAATGATACATTAACAATTATATTGGCTTTCAAGTGATCAATAACAAGTTCATTAACAAAAGAGTTCATCGGATACACAGATTCAACAAGTGTTAATCCAACACTTCAAGCCATCTCAACTGGAATAGCGATACAATCACAATCGCGGTACATTAGCAACCGAGTACAATAACAACCGGGTACCATAACAACCCACGGGGACATCCACCATAATCATCGGTTAGACGCTTAATCCACTAACGGGAGTATACGGTACTATTTAACCCCTCTACCATTAAGGTACTTGGATAGAGTCTTCGGTACACCGTATAAACCCCTCAACATCCAAGGCGACTTATTTATAGTACACTCAATCCTATGGCCGGCCAACTATATCCGATAACAATTTTAAAACCACATCACTTGCCAATATAATTATCCAATTAACATTTACCTCACTGTTTTAACAAGCATTAAACCATGCCATTTCCTAAGCAACAACCATGCTTTAAAACACAAGTATAAACCATACTTACAAGGATCACTTACCATGTGCATCCTTCAGCATTTCATGCTTAAAAACAGTATATCAAATACTTTAAAACATGCTTAAATAGTAGGTAACATGTAATTAAAACAAGTGCATAAAACCATTTCAACTAGCACGACCGAGAGAGTAAAATCACTTTACTTACTTTTGAGCTTAGGTAAGTGTTTCAAACTCTACATAAACTCCCAACAACCACCTTTAAAACATTCCAAAGCTGGAATCCACGTTTTCACTCACCGATACATGAAACCTCGATTCACCAACGTGAAATCAAGCATCTGAAACCTCCAACGCTTCTCAAATCACTTCCGGATCAACCTCCCCTATTTTTACCACAAAAAAACAGAGGATTAATGCATCATAATACATTCTAAACACAACAACTACAATCCTTCTCGGATTCCCACAAAACCTTCACAATTAACCCTCATCAACAATCGAAAACATAACCAAAAACTTCAATCCACAACCCAGCCAACATCTATCAATCTAACATCACTTTCAACACCAAAACACATCTAAAAACATATTCAAAACAACCTACCACCTCCGGAAACATTACAACCATAGAAACACCACACAATATCAAAACTAACAACCTAAACAAATAGAGATTATTAAGTATCGGGATTCCATTGATAAAAATCATTTATCAACATTATTAAACATCCAAAATATGAATCAAAGCAACCTTAATTGCTGGAAATTAGATCGAATTCACGAATCAACTCATTTTCCCCAAATAACTCAATTAAACATTAGGAAATCATCAAAATAAGATTAGAAACACAAAAACAAGGATCAAATGCTTGGGAATTTCAATAAAGAACCATAAAATAGAGGAGATCTCGGACCTTACCCCTATTGTGAAGTTTCTCCCTCAATTGATTTGTGAAAAGCTAAGAAAACACAAGATTTCAATGAGATTTTGCATAAACAATCTTTATAAAACAATTTGAAACAATAAAATCAAGTTAGAAATCACCTCACCTCTGGAAATTTGATGAAAATGTGGTTGTTTGGCTGAGGAGAGAATGGAGAGAAAAAGTTGAGAGAAAATGACGTGATTTTTGTTTTGGAAAAGATAACTAACTTTTTAACAAAATCCTCTTTAATTACTAATTAAACCACATGTTAAAATAAGTCAAATCAAGGGAGAAATCATCAGAAACCAATTGGTAAAATAGATCCCTAAAGATTTTAAGTATTTGACCCTTTTCATTTTAGTCACTAGAAAATAACAGTTTTCAAAACTTTCATTTTGGTCACTAACCAAAATGTCCATTTTCCAAAACTTATTTTTCAAAATTGATTCCACCATTATTAAATACATAATTAATAATGATTTTTAAGCATTTTTTCATAATTTTTCCCACACCAAAAATGTACGATCCTGAAACTGACTCGAATTTCTGCTTCGGTCTACCAGACTGTCTAATAACCCACTAAACCGCTAAGCCCTAAAACTGGGGCGTTACACTCAAACAGGGAGTTCCACAAAACATCTCCCAAAACACAACAAGTACCCCCATTGCCCTTATTCATTATAGTCTAGTTTGTAACATACTTTGGAAAAAAGTCTTTCCAAGATACCCTTGCTTCTTGCTGCCTTCCGGGACTTTAATTCTCTGCATTGATGGACAAAGAGAGCATAAGCACACAAGGCTTAGTGAGGAATGCTCAGAACAAAACACCATCAATGCATTTTGTTGCGCGTAATAAGTGCTACACAATTGTGCAAGTATACACGTTGCAAGTTATAGTATAAAAGATATCGTCTCCACAGGGATTGGTGCCACTACAAGAATCTAGTCTCTTGCACTGTAAAAAGTAAAAGAAAACACAAGTAGAAGATTATAGGAGTTTTAACTATTAACTAATCTAGAAAGCAAATAAGTAAAAGGCGATGCAATTAAATGAGAGAGATAGGCCAGGTTATCGTGAGTTGAGGTGTGATAGCCGATTGGATCGTCTTCGTAAAAGAGTGCACGGGCAACTCACTTGTCGTGGCAACTTGCACAACGGGGTTGCCTTGGCAACTAATCGATGGTTGCCTGGGTGACTAGTTGGGCAACAACTTGGGCGTCTGAGCAGCAACCTTCAAGGTTCGGCAGAGCGTTCTTCAATGGTTTCTTCTTATCCCTAAGTCGAAACTCTAGCTACTTGTGCATGCCTTGATAATACATCCCTGCGTGAATCAAGGGTGAACAACAACCAATCTTGCGCTCCTCTTAGCCATTGAAATCCTTAACTTATTCCTAAGCCGGATTAATCTTCGCTATCAATAGATTGAATAAAGATCATATTCATTCGTTTCTTGAATCTAACTCTCCCGATATTAGATCAATAGATGAAGTCACGAGATCCTCTCCCAATTCACTCGCAAACAAGAATAAGAACCAATAATGAATAAACCTTGAATAGAAAAGTGCAAACTCTTATTACCTAAACAAAATCCAATAGTTTATCACAACCACAAAACACAATAACCATAGCCAAATAGATTTAGTTCATGGCTAGGTTCCAAAGAAACACAAGATAAATAATCCCTAGCATGAACCTAATTGAACAAGAAAGAAAAAGATGACGGATGAAGCTTGTCGAAATCCTCCTTGCTCTAGATGCTTGTCAAAAATTCTCTCTTCCCTCTCCCCTTTGGAGTTGATGGCATGGCCTCTAATTTATAGGGCTAGGTCAAAGTCCTTCTTTGAGGAGGAAGTTAAGTTGGAATTAAATTATCTTTAAAGAATATAATTCTTTATTATAATTATATTCCTTCTAGAACTTCTCCTATCTTCTTGGAATTTAATTCTTCTTTAATCTCTTCATGGAAATCAAATTCCTTTGGGATTTAGCTTTGCTCCACGTCATCTTGGGCTTGTCTAGTCATCAATTTCGACTACCATATCACCTTATTCTTTGTTGACAATTGCCCTGGCAACTGGCTCGGCATCTCCTTCATGCATTGCCCTGGCAACTAGCTCGGCATCTCCTTCATGCATTGCCCTGGCAACTAGCTCTAGCCTTGCTTTGACAAGTGATCCTGAACATACACACAAAACACACCAAAGAAGCATCTTTTCCCACAAAAACTACCAAGTTATGTAATCAAGCTCAACGATGCAAGGAAACATGGATTAATGCATGAATGGCTAATTATGCAACTAATATGAGCCTAATTCTAACCATAATATGAGTAAAAAGGGTAAAAAAAATAGTACTTTTGAACACTTATCACATTTAAACCAGTTTCCTTACATCATCCTTTGAGAACATAATGCCCTTTTTAAAACATGCACTTTACATCATTAAAACCAGCATATCAAACCCTATGCTACATGTATCATTAATCAACAGCAAGTAACATTGCTAACCCTCTACTTAAGTCTTTCCATGCATTACTACCAAATGCAAAGCTCAAGGAGAAACATGTATAAATCACATTATACAACATGAAACATTTCAACGATACATTAACAATTATATTGGCTTCAAGTGATCATTAAACAAGTCCAATAACAAAAGAGTTCATCGGATACACGGATTCAACAAGTGTTAACCCAACACTTCAAGCCATCTCAACTGGAATAGTGATACAATCACAATCGCGGTACAATAACATCTGGGTACATTAACAAGCATAAAATCCTTCGAACAAACACGCTTAAAAATATTCCATTTCCAAAGCAACTACCATGCTTAAAACACAAGTATAAACCATACTTAAAAGGATCACTTACCATGTGCATCCTTTAGCAAAACATGCTTAAAAATAGTATATCGAATACTTTAAAACATGCTTAAACAGTATGTACATGAACATTAAAACCAAGTGCATAAAATCCTTCGAACAAGCACGACCGAGAGAGTAAAACCAATTATACTTACTTCCAAGTCTAGGAAAGCATTTCAAGCTCTACCTTAACTCCCAAAACTCTATTCCACAACATCAAAACGCTTTAAACCACATTTTCACTCACCGATACGCGAAACTTCGATTCGTCGATGCGAAATCAAGTATCTGAAACCTCCAACGCTTCTCCAATCAACTCCAGATCAACCTCCCCTATTTTTACCACAAAACAACAGAGGATTAATGCATCACAACACATTCTAAACACAGCAACTACAATCCTTCTCGGATTTCCACAATTAACCCTCTACAACAACATAAAACATAACCAAAACACTTTGATTCAAAACCCAGCCAACATCTAACAATCTAACATCACTTTCAACATCAAAACACATCTAAAAACATATCCAAATCAACCTACCACCTCCAGCAACCTTACAACCATAGAAACACCACAAAACCTCAAAACTAACAACCTAAACAAATAGAGATTCTTAAGTTTCGGGATTCCATTGATAAAAATCTCTTATCATCATTATTAAACATCCAAAATATAAATCAAAGCATCCTTAATTACTGGAAATTAGATCCAATCCGTGAATTAACTCATATTCCCCAAATAACTCAATTAAACATTAGATAATCATCAAAATCAGATTAGAAACACAAAAACAAGGATCATATGCTTGGGAATATCAATAAAGAACCATACAATAGAGGAGATCTCGGACCTTACCCCTACTGTGAAGTTTCTCCCTCAATTGATTTGTGAAAAGCTAAGAAAACATAAGATTTCAATGAGATTTTGCAAAACAAAGTTAAAGAATTAAGTTAAAATCAATAATCTGAGTGAAAAGAATCTCTCACCTCTGGATTTTGATAAAATTCTGATTGTTTGACAGAAAAGAAGTTGAGAGAAAAGGTTTAGGAAAAAGTTACGTAAATTTCCTTTAAAAGTTAATAACTAACTTAGATATTTTAATTCCTCTTAAACCCCCTTTAAAACACATGTTTAAAATGATTTAATTGAATGGAGAAACCACCAGCAAAAACTTGGTAGTTTAGCTCCTTAGGGATTCTAAGAATTTGACCCTTTTCATTTTAGTCACTTTAAAATAGTTTTCAAAAATCGCATTTTGGTCACTAACCAAAATGCCACATTTCCAAATTCCATTTTCCAAAATTTATTCCACCAAAAATCAAAATATATTAAAATATGATTTTTAACTATTTTTCCACTTTTTTATCTTATCAAAAAATATACGGTCCCGAAACTGACTCGAATCCCTACTCCGGTCCACCAGACCGTCTAATAAACCACCAAACCGCTAAGCCCTAATATCGGGGCGTTACAACTCTCCCCACTTAAGAAATTTCGTCCCCAAAATTTACCTGGAGGAAACAGGTGCAGAAATTGTTTTAACATATCCAACTTGTGTTCCACGTGGCCTCCTCAACATCGCGGTGCCTCCACATCACCTTAACGAGCTCAACCATCTTGCCACGCAACACCTTACTGCTGGTATCAAGAACCTCTACCGGTTCCTCATTGTATGATAGGTCCGGTCTCAACTCAATCTTCTCCACCGGCATGACATGCGATGGATCCAAACTATACCTCCGCAACACCGAAGCGTGGAACACATCATGAATCTTTCCCAACTCCGGAGGTAGCCTCAAACGATACGCAACAGGACCTATACACTCAATAACCTTATAAGGTCCAATGAACCTCGGGCTAAGCTTCCCTTTCCGCCCAAACTGCAACACTTTTTTCTAGGGCGACACTTTATCACCCACAACGTACTCTATATCCCTACGCTTCAAATCCGCATAAGATTTCTGGCAATCTGCAGCTACTTTTAAGCGCTCACATATCAACTTTACCTTTTTGGTTGTGCCTTTCAAAACATTGGGCATCGACACAAACTTTTACCCCGCTTCTGCCTAACACACGGGCGTATGACATTTCCTGCCATACAACGCCTCATAAGGTGCCATCTGTATGCTAGCATAATAACTGTTATTATAAGCAAACTCCACCAACGGAAACTGCTTCTCCCACATTCCCTAGTACTCAATAACACAACACCTCAGCATATCCTCGAGAACCTGAATCACGCGCTCCGACTGGCCATCTGTCTGAGGATGAAATGAGGTACTGAAATTCAACCGGGTTCCCAAAGCACAATGCAAACTCACCTAAAACCTTGCGATGAATTGCAGATCCCTATTCGAAACTATAGATTTGAGCACTCCATGCAAACGCACAATCTCAGAGATGTACAACTCAGCCAACCTGTCCAAGGTATACGTAGTATGCACTGCCACAAAATGAACACTTCGTAAATCGATCCACTATCACCCAAATGGAATCCTTTTTGGTCGACGTCAAAGGCAACCCAGACACGAAATCCATGCTGATTCTTTCCCACTTCCATTCTGGTATCCTCAACAGTTGCAACAACACGGAAGGAGACTGATGTTCAGCCTTTACCCGCTGACAAACCATACACCGAGCAACAAAATCAGCTACATCCATTTTTAGTCCAACCCAATAGTACTCCTCTTTCAACCCTCGATACATTTTAGTACTACCGGGATGTATAGCGAAAGGACTAGCATGTGCCTCAATAAAAATAGTATACCTCAACTCTTCGTCCTTAGGCACCACTATTCAACCTTTGAAACACAACACCCCATCATCGTTGAAATGAAAATCCATAGGATTTCCACCCTTGATATCTTCCACATGAGGTACCAAACTCCCATCGTACAGTTGCTTCTCCTTAATCATATGCGACAAGGATGGCTTCACCTGCAACTCAGCCAACAAACCCCATCATTCATCACATTCAACCGAGCAAACATGGCTTTCCCCGGATGATACTCAATGGTCAGATCATAATCCTTAAGCAACTCCAAACGTCTACGTTACCTAAGATTTAGCTCCTTTTGTGACATCAGATATTTTAAACTTTTATGATCCATATAAATCACACATTTCTCACCATAAAGATAATGCCTCCAGATCTTTAAGGCAAACACAATCGTTGCAAGCTCAAGGTCGTGCGTAGGGTAGTTACGTTCATGCACCTTCAACTACCTAGATGCATACGCCACTACCTTACCTTCTTGCATCAACACACAACCAAGCCCAACATACGACGCATCACTATAAACAAAAAACTACTTCCCTGATTCTGGTTGAACCATGACCGGAACTCGCGTCAAGGCTTCCTTCAATCTTTCAAACGCTCGCTGCCTATCTCCTGTCCACTCAAACAAAACATTCTTTTGTAGGAACTTTGTTAACGGAGCCACCAAACTGGAAAACCCTTCCACAAACCTTCGGTAGTAACCCGCCAAACCAAGGAAACTCCTAGCCTCTATCACATACTTGGGCTTCCTCCAACTCATTACAGCCTCAACCTTATGCAGATCGACACGTATTCCTTCGGCTAACACAACATGCCCGAGGAACATAACTTCCTTAAGCCAGAACTCACATTTTCTTAACTTAGCATAAAGCTAATTAGCCAACAGCGTCTGAAGCGCAATTCTCAAATGTCTATCATGATCCTCCTCGGTATGGAAGTACACAAGGATATCGTCGATAAACACAACCATAAACTGGTCCAAAAACTTATGAAACACTCGATTCATCATATCCATAAAAGCAGCTGGTGCATTGGTCAAACCAAACGACATCACAAGAAAATTCCCGTACCTCGTACGAAAGGCTATTTTGGGCACATCCACCTCCTTCACCTTTAACTGGTAGTACCTCGACCTCAAATCTATCTTGGAAAACACTGAGGCTCCCCTGAACTGATCAAACAGGTCATCTATCTGCGGCAAGGGATACTTGTTCTTTATGGTAAACTTATTCAGCTGCCGGTAATCTATACACATCCGCAACGTACCATCTTTCTTCTTACCAAACAGCACTGGCACTCCCCATGGTGAGATACTGGGTCTAATGAACCCACGGTCAAGCAACTCCTGTAACTGCATTTTCAACTCCTTCAATTCCTTTAGAGCCATATGGTACGGAGCAATAGATACCGGTGCTGTACCCGCAAATACCTCGATGCCAAACTCTACCTCACGGTCAGGTGGCAACCCTGTAATTCCTCCAGAAAGACACCTAAAAACTCGCATACGGTGCGAACATCCTACACCCTCAACTCTTTTGATTTAAGATTCATAACATAGGCCAAATAAGCCTGACATCCCGAATCCAACATTCAACTTGCTTCCAAAGTCGAAACAACATTAGATAAAAATTTGGCATTCTCGCCAACAACCACCACCTCATAATCATCCGACAACCTCAAGGATATTCGTTTGGTCTCAAAGTCCACCACAGCCTGATGTTCGGCTAACCAATCCATTCCCAAAATCTCATCAAAACCATAGAATGTTAACTCCATCAAGTCCACAACAAACACATGTCCTTGAACCATCAGCGGAGACCTACGATACAACCTCCTAACCACGACTGTCTCCCCAAGAGAACTAGTCACTCTAACACTCACATTAAAAATTTCAACAGATATCTCAAGCAACTTAGCATGCTCACTCAAAATATATGAATGAGTAGAACCAGAATCAACCAACGAATACAACGATAATGACGGTAGGGTAAAAGTACCTGTAATCACATCAGTGTCATTGCAACCCTCGCGGTGCGCATACACCCTAGTTGGTCCACCTCTCTCAGGCTGGATAGCAACAATATGAGCCACAGTCCTCTGTCCACCATCTCGACGCTGAAACGGTCCGCGGCCACCACCACGACCCTGCTGCGGAGCAACAACAAGTGCAGCACCCTGCCCACCTTGAACTAACAACGGACAATCAGCCTCTGATGGTTGCCTGACCCACAACTCCAGCAAGCATTAGCCACCATAGGCACGGGTGCCTAACCCTCCCTAGCCAAACGCAGACAGTCTTGCCTCAAATGATCTCGGATCCGCATAACCAACAAGTGCTAAACGGGGCTCTAACCTGGCCACCCTGCCCCTGGATTCCACGTCCTACAACACCGCTGCCATGCCTCGGCTCCGGGCGAAACCTCCTATCACGGTGTCTCTTAGCCTGACCACCACTGTAACCTGAAACAGCAGCTCTCTTACCCGAGCTAGATCCTCGCGATCCAGATGCCAAACCCAAATTCTACTCCACATCTTTGGCTCATGAAACCAACATATCAAAATCGGTATAATCAGAAGCAAGCATGTCTTAACATCCTACAGAAGCCCATAGCGGAAACGATCACATCTCATACGCTCTTCAGGAACCAACTCAGGTGCATACTAACTGAACCTTATGAACTGCACCTCATACTCCGCAACAGACATACTGCCTTGCACTAGAGCCATAAACTCACGTTTCTTCTCGTCCTGATATCGGACTCCCAAAAACTTCTTCCAAAAAACCTCGCAAAAGAACTCCCAAGTCACATCCTCAGCCGCTATACCAGATATCGTGGTAGTCCACCATGCATATGCATCACGGTGTAGCAGGGAAACAACACATCCTAGCTTACGAGCATCGGTGCACCCCATTTGGCCTAGTATCCTCTCAACACTAGCCAACCAACCCTCGGAGGCCTCAGGTAACAAACCTCAAAACTTAACTCCTCCCAAACTATGAAAATGTTCAAGCGGGAAACCTTACCCCTCAACAGGTGGTGCAAGCACACGAACACCCACAACTGCTGCCTAAAAAGCACCGATTTGGCCTGTATCAACGGTGCCATATCACCCATCCCTGGCCCAGCCGGCGCATGTGGTACTTGTTCCACTCCCTCAGGTGGAATAGGTGGGGGTGGTGGCAACCCTCCAGGAGGTACAACTTCTCCTTCAGCATCCTGCCAAGTGGCAGCAACAATCGTACCCGATCACAACTCTCTCTTCGGTCCTATTATGCTAATATATATCTAAGGCATGATAATCATTTCAAAACAAAAACAGTCAGGCCAGCCTCAAGCAAGGATCCAAGACTTCCATTTCCAAAATAAAAAATTTCCAAACTATAATAATAAGGCAATGGGTACCCCCAAAATTCTTCAACACAGCATACAATAGCCAACGATCATATACCAATCACCATGCATATCAACCAGCGTACATACAACAATCATCATACAAATCAAACATTGCAACAACATAATAACCTCCCAAACGAACCAAACCTGGCTCTAATACCACCAAATATAACCCCCTTGACCAGACCTAGACGCCCAACTGAACCAAGAAGGCTACATTAGGTTTGCCGTAGAAAATCAAAGAGATACAACAAAACCCGATCCTTTTTTCCTTTCTATCTTATCTAGATGCGAATTATTAACCCTATGTGTCCATGTAGACATCAGTTGTAACCCTAACTCAATCGGGCATCAATTTGACATCCAATTGATCATATTTATAATTTAGGAACCAAATTACAAATACAAAAAATTCTAGGATTAAAGCTAACTTTTAAGTTACCAGCCTTTAATTAGTCAGGTTCCAAACACCCGTCTTAAATTTCATCTCAATCTGATCACTCCATCACATACAATCGCATTGGCAAGATTTAGGGACTAAAATGTAAAGATGACAAAACTGCCCCAAAGTGACATTTACAGAATAAATGGTCATCTGTACCGATACAGGTAAGCCCGTAACGATATGGTTTGGAACACCCCATTTTGATACACTACCATACCTTATCGACACGCCTAACTGAAATACCTAACTTTTGAAATGTTATAGACCATACCGATACGGCTCCTCAGATGTTCCAGTACGCTGGTTCGAGTTGAAAAAGTGAATTCCAGAGGCTAAAAATCGTACCAAAACACCCATACTTGTATCGGTACGCCTGGCCAAATTTTCCTAGGTGTATCGAAACACACAAGGCCTGTACCGATCCCACAAGCCTGAAAATGCCTAGCCGTATCGATACGGTCCCCTGCGTATCGATACGCCTGGCCTGTAATGTCACATTTTGGCTGGTTTTTCATCCCAAAGCACACTCGAACCATTCCAACATGCTTATAACACAATACCAACATGCCAAACATATCACCAGCCAACTAGCATCTCAATTCTAACAACACAACAAGGCTTTATACATCAAAAGGAAATCTATAGGCATGCTTCCTAATTTTTCATCCAAGCACACACCAAAAGACAAACCAACACCAAAATCAATCCTTAAAGGCCATTTACAAACCAAAAGAAACTAAAGAAACATGTTCAAATAGAGAGTTCCACAAAACATCTCCCAAAACACAACAAGTACCCCATTGCCCTTATTCATTATAGTCTAGTTTCTAACATACTTTGGAAACAAGTCTTGCCAAGATCCCCTTGCTTCTTGCTGTCTTTCGGGGACTTTAATTCTCTGCATTGATGGACAAATAGAGCGTAAGCACACAAGACTTGGTGAGGAATGCTCAGAACAAAACACCATCAATGCATTTAAACCACTTTATTTACATCATCCTTTAAAAACATCAAGCCCTTTTTAAAGCATGCACTTTACATCATTAAAACCAGCATACCAAACCATATGCTACATGTATCATTAATCAACAGCAAGTCACATTGCTAACCCTCTACTTATGCCTTTCCATGCATTACTACCAAATGCAAAGCTCAAGGAGAAACATGTATAAATCACATTATACAACATGAAACATTTCAATGATACATTAACAATTATATTGGCTTACAAGTGATCATTAAACAAGTCCAATAATAGAAGAGTTCATCGGATACACGGATTCAACAAGTGTTAACCCAACACTTCAAGCCATCTCAACTGGAATAGCGATACAATCACAATCGATGTACAATAAGAACCGGGTACACATTCAACCCACGGGGACACCCACCCCTTTCATCGGTTAGATGCTTAACAACTAACGAGAGTTTTCGGTACTGTTTAACCCCTCTACCGTTAGGGTACTTGGATGGAGTATTCGGTACACCGTATAAACCCCTCAACATCCAAGTCGACTTCTTTACTGTGATCTCAATCCTATGGCCGACCAACTATATATGATAACAATTTTAAAACCACATCACTTGCCAATATAATTAACCAAATAACATTTACCTCACTGTTTTTAACAAGCATTAAACCATGCCATTTCCAAAGCAACTACCATGCTTTAAAACACAAGTATAAACCATACTTACAAGGATCACTTACCATGTGCATCCTTCAGCAAAACATGCTTAAAAATGGTATATCGAATAGTTTAAAACATGTTTAAATAGTAGGTACATGAACATTAAAACCAAGTGCATAAAATCCTTCGAACATGCACAACCGAGAGAGTAAAACCACTTATACTTACTTTCGAGTCTAATAAGCGTTTCAAGCTCTACCTTAACTCCCAAAACTCTATTCCAAAACATCAAAATGCTTTAAACCATGTTTTCACTCACCGATACGTTCAACCTCGATTCGCCGACATGAAATCAAGTATCTGAAACCTTCAACGCTTCTCCAATCAAATCCAGATCAACCTCCCCTGTTTTTACCACAAAACAACAGAGGATTAATGCAACATAATGCATTCTAAACACAACAACTACAATCCTTCTCAGATTTCCACAAAACCTTCAAATTTACCCTCCACAATAACTGAAAACATAACCAAAACACTTTGATTCACAACCCAGCCAACATCTAACAATCTAACATCACTTTCAACATCAAAGCACATCTAAAAACATATCCAAATCAACCTACTACCTCCAGCAACCTTACAACCATATAAACACCACAAAACCTCAAAACTAACAACCTAAACAAATAGAGATTCTTAACTTTTGGGATTCCATTGATAAAAATATCTTATCAACATTATTAAACATCCAAAATATAAATCAAAGCATCCTTAATTCCTATAAATTAGATCCAATCCGTGAATTAACTCATTTTCCCCAAATAACTCAATTAAACATTAGATAATCATCGAAATCAGATTAGAAACACAAAAACAAGGATCAAATGCTTGGGAATTTCAATAAAGAACCATACAATAGAGGAGATCTTGGACCTTACCCCTATTGTGAAGTTTCTCCCTAAATTGATTTGTGAAAAGCTAAGAAACATAAGATTTCAATGAGATTTTGCAAAACAAAGTTAAAGAATTAAGTTAAAATCAATAATCTGAGTGAAAAGAATCTCGCACCTCTGGATTTTGATGAAATTCTGATTGTTTAGCAGAAAAAAAGTTGAGAGAAAAGGTTTAGGAAAAAGTTACGTAAATTTCCTTTAAAAGCTAATAACTAACTTAGATATTGTAATTCCTCTTAAACCCCCTTTAAAACACATGCTTAAAATGATTTAATTGAAGGAAGAAACCACCAGCAAAAACTTGGTAATTTATCTCCTTAAGGATTCTAAGAATTTGACCCTTTTCATTTTAGTCACTTTAAAATAGTTTTCAGAAATCGCATTTTGGTCACTAACCAAAATGCCACATTTCCAAATTCCATTTTCCAAAATTTATTCCACCAAAAATCAATATATATTAAAAGATGATTTTTAACTACTTTCCATATTTTTATCTTACCAAAAAATATACGGTCTTGAAATCGACTCGAATCCCTACTATAGTCCACCAGATCGTCTAATAAAACACCAAACCGCTAAGCCCTAAAACTAGGGCGTTACACATATCTTTTTCTCTTTCCTAGATTACTTTTTTGACTTCATGATTTCTCCAAAGAACTTTAACAAGCGAGATCATCTTATTCCTTAGTTCTTTGACTCCATGTGCCAGAATCATTACAAATTCTTCCTTGTACTTCAAATCCGGTTGAATCTCTATTCCTTCTGGGTAATGATATGCAAAGGATCTGATTGATACTTCTTGAGCATCGATACATGAAATATATTTTGAATCTTGTCCATTTCCGGAGGTAAGGCTAGCTAATAAGCCATCGGACCAACTCTTTTCACAATCTTATATGGTCCAATAACACTCGGACTCAGCTTCCCTTTTTATCTTAACCATAACACCTCCTTCTAAGGTGAAACTTTTACATAATACTTTATCCTTAACTTCATATTAAATATCTTTTCTTTCAAGTTCAGTAGATAATATCCACCATTCTAAAGCAATTCTAGATTGCTTCGAACTATTCTTAGTTTATTCTCCACATCTTGAACTGAATCAAATCAGATTTAATCACCTCTTAGTTCTCTTTTTAACTCATTATCTTTGGGGATATAAATTACCCTTTGATAATATGAACATTTTTTAGGCTAAACATCGATACCTTTAATTTTTCCCTTTCTACATTACTGAATTCTTTCCAGGCATATCTTATCTTTCATCTATAAATCTTTGATCTGATTTGTCAAAGTAGGCTTGAGCTGAAGTTGTGTAATCAATATTCTATTTTCCTCCAAAGATAATTGGGTATTTAATGCTTATAAGCCAAAGAATAACTTTTGGCTAAATACATCAACTACTACTTTAGCCTTATTTCATCACTACACATCCAACCTATTATCGGATGTATTATTGAATAAGGTAGAATCCTTACTAGATTAATACTGCACTAATACTAGTGCTACTATCAAATCTTATCCTACTGGTAATAATATAATCGTAATTTAATCTTAGAGGAATATTACTGCTTCTTTAACTAACATCACTAGAGCTTCCTAAGGTGATATACTGGGTCGTATAAAACCTCAATCTAATGATTCTTACAACTAGGCCTTTAACTTTCTCAATCTAGTAAGAGCCATTCTGTAGGGTGCAATCGATATAGGTTCAATATTGGATTAAAATCCAATCCTAAACTTAGCCTCTCGATTAAGCGTCAAGCTTGACAGCTCCTCTTAGGCAACCCATTTAAAACTCACAAACAATAGGAATACTCTCTCAGCTTACCCTTAATGTTCGTTATCCATAGCATAAGTTAAATAATTTTCACATTAGTTCAAATTTCAATAAAAACTCTGCATGGTTATGCATGCCAATTATCACAACCTCACATAATTGTTTTTTATAGTTTTCTTGAATCTCCGACAATAATTATAAATGTCAGATAGTTCTTAATTTTCCTTGTCTTGATCTCTTAGCATAACTATGTAATAAATTCAGCTTGATATCTTTGCCGGGAATCCTCACCACTTTTTAGAAGTGGTGAAATACATAATGATTCACTATTCCTCTTTACAAGTTGTGACCTATGTTTGGATATTTTCTCATTATGAACCCTTTGCATTGCATTTGGCATAATTTACTGCTTCGTAGAATTTTGAAATACATAGGGCAGTCAGTACTTCTTTTTACCTGACCTCTAGCCCTCTATGAGCTGTCATAACTTGCTCTCTTTCTGTCTGTAGGAAGCAGTTTAGAAGCAAATCAGTTCAGTTTATTAAACTTGCACTCATACCTATAAATAATCCAATTGCCCTAATAAATATGCAAGAAACTCTGTTGTATCTCTAGGATAAACAGTGTTACAGAACCCTCAACGAAAAAACTTCTAGCTAATAGATTTTTGAATATGTACCGTAACATTACTTTTTAAATACGGGTCTAATCCTTTCAGATGAGATAATACTTTTTCTTTGAGTCTCCTCTGATCATCAATGTAACTTTTATATCATTAAACCATAGATTAACAATCATAGGATCTCCATTAATATTTCTCTGAAAATCTAGTGTGTCAAAACTCTTAATTCTTTTGCAATTGGTGCCTAAGCAGACTGATTCATGATCGCATCTAATGTCTAGAAGAAAAACACTTAATCCAGAATATGCAAATCATGTTACTCTGGTGCCTCTGCACTATGCTAAGCTGAGGGTAGAATATTATCATTAACCTTATCATGCTCGTGAATCTCTTATTGATTCACTCACCTAACACCTAACACGATTCTTTTACCCTCACACATTGGAATTTAACATTATTATCATAATGAAGTAATCAATTGTAGCCATTCAAACAAGTAAAATCATCAGTAATTCTGACATCCTAGTGGCATGTATACACTTTTGACCTTTACCATACTTCTTTTAACTCCAGAACCGGCTAAACTTATAGCTCTGATACCAATAAATGTAACACTCCTTTCCCGTATCCTTACACCGGGTATGAGTCAGAAATGTTACGACTTCTTTAATAAAAAATCAGGGTAATTTAAAATTTTTAGAAAAACTCCTCAATGGTCACCCATCCTCAATTTTCTCTAGCCCAAGCACACTTAACTTTATTTAAAATCGACATAAATTATTTATTCGAGTTCCAATAATAAATCAATTATCTTAGCATGCAACTCATCACCTAAGGTTATTCTTAACCTCGAATCTTTCCAGAAACGCCAATTATCTTGAAACCATAATGAACTTTAAAGGCCAAACACAACTCAAATAGGTTTAGCAAGTATACATGCCACTATAATAACCAAACCTTAATTAGAATGTCATTATTGTGATTACCTGTTGAGATTTCCAATATTGATGCAATGTTCTTCTCACTCTCATCTTGATTTACATACGTGTGCACGATCAAACACACGCTAATTACGAACTTAGTGAGGCAATAAAAGAAATTAATAACAATAATTTAAACTTTATTCGACTTCATGGCTATGTTCATATAACATGATATATATATATATATGCCAAAGCATCAACTTTCACATTGCATTAGTAATGATTTACTACATGCTAATGTCATAAGACTTCCATGCTTTTCCATTTGTCATAATATGTCATATATGTATAAATGCATCATGATCACTAGACATGTATTAACATCATGTTAATCATATATTAACATAATATAAACCGGATATAAATTTCTTACCAATATACTTACCATTTATTCCAAAAGCTCATAAGCTTCTTCACCTGTTTATCTTTTATTAACCAATAAACCATAGCCCAAATATAAGCCTGTGAGGACCCTGGGTACACGAGTCAAATATACACCGAAGTGCTAATACACATAAGGTCGTGCCCACCATCCGCACATTTATAAGGCAGTGCTAACCATCTGCACATTTATAAGGCAGTGCTAACCATCCCCACATTTATAAGGTTGTGCTAACCCTATACACTAAGTGTCTTTTATATGCACTATAGTGCTAAATCGATTATGCAACGTGCTGCTGGACTCTATGGCATGCCAACAATACCCTGTCTCTCAATGACATACTTGGGCATATATTCCATATTTATTTCATCCATTGCAACGTATATCAACATAATTTAACATTGGGCAGTTCATACCCAAAATAACATTCATAATATAACATCATATATAACTAATGATCCATGCATTTATGTTTAACTTTTGACATATTTAAAATATATCATTCATATGTTCCATGACACAAATATAATGACAATAAATTTTGGGTAGGCTCATCGCAAGCCATCCCAATGATGTATAAAACATCAATGTGTCATGATATGTATGCAATTGCAGTCACCTTGGCCACTTAACACAATGCCTCACTAAGTCCTAGCTCGATCCTTTCTTTCATAGTACCTCGAACCTTCTTTGATTCAGACTTGACTTCATTAATCACATGAATAAAATAAAATATTGTTAGATTCCAAATCTAACAATACCTTAAACATGATGTCTAATATAATCATTCGAATATAAAATTTCCAAATATTTTTCCTTTCTTCCTTGTACTGTTCAAAAACTCATAATGGCCCTTAGTGACCAATTTGAACTTCCATTAATTCTTCCCAGCTTGCTAACTAACATTTGAATACAAAAATATTTCAAATTTCATTTTTTGATAGCTTGCGCTACCTTCAAAGATTTACTTATACAGGGCAGAATACATACTGGATCTTAATTTCATTTATACTGGAGAAACTAGATTCGATAACGGTTCTAACTGTATAAGCCGCATAAATTAATAAAATCTACAAAAATTATGAAAAATCACTGAATTCACGTCACAGACTGTCCAAGTATAAAACTGCTCTATAATTTTTTTGACCTTCATTCGAATAAAAATTCATATCTTTTAACTCGGAATTCAAAATTAGTTTCCGTTTGTTGGAAACGAACTAGACTAACAATTCTTTCCAACGGTATAAAATTCATCATCTAACCATTTACATGCAATGATAATATTTCTCTACGACAAGGCAAGTATATCACAATGTACATGTATCATGTATCATAGCTATCACATAAATCATATTATCATTGCATAATATATTCTCTATCATAGACATGCTTTGATCATGTAATCATTTACGTAACATGTGTTCTATCATATAGCATGTAATATTTCTATCATGTAACATCTGTATCATGTATCATCTCTGTCATATGAATCATATATCGTCATGCAGTCATTTGCATGCTCATGATCTACCATGTAATCATCTTGTTATTATTATCATCATGTCTGGATAGAGGCCCATGGAAACCCCATAGCCTATCTACGCCGTAGTGCTTTGTAGAGTACGTACTCGGGAGGACGCTCTTTGCTCCTCATATAAGGACTCCTTATATTAAAACACCTCGTTAGTGCATTTTGCATTATGGGCTTGGATCCCAGGGTGTATCTTGTTTCATTTTAATCTTGTTATTGTCTATATTCATTGTATAGACATACATTGCCATTATGCATAATGCATCATCATTTATGCAAACAATAATTCATGCCTGGTATTCCACCAAGCTTGCCATGTCGAGCATTGTATCATATCATGTATTATAAAGAAATGCAATGCCAATTTCAATGTAATGCAAACATTTAGAAATGCACTCACCTAGGCCATTTATTAATATGCCTCACTAAGCTTTATTGATCCTTTCCTTTTATAGTACCTCGAATCTTCTTTTGATTCGGATCCAACTTCTTTTATCACATGAATATAAATAAACATTTGTTAGATTCACTTCTAACAATATTTCAATTAAGCTATTTAATCATTCAACATAAAAAAATTTCCATAAATTTCCATTCTTCCTTATACTCTCAAAACCACCTTTTGGTTCTTAATAACCATTTTGAGCTTCAAATAATTTTTCTGAACTTGATAACCAACATCAGATACAAAATATCTAAATTTTCATTTTCGAGTAGCTTTGTACAACCTTCAAAGAAATATTTCTATAAAATAATCTACAACTCGAAATTCGATTTCGTTTGTTCTGAAATAATCTAGATTCAATAAGCTTTTCAACCATATTGTAATCACTCATTTTTGACCGGATTTTAGTGTTATTAGTATTATTTTAATAATAATATTATTAATATAAAATTAATGAAAAATCAAATAATAATAATAATAATAAATATATTAAAAAATGAAGAAAATACGTGGAACATGTTGCTCCACGTCACCCTTAACCCACCCCAACTGCCTATATAAAGGCGTGGGGCAGGGGCAAAATGATGCACGCCAATTTGCCACAAATTGGCAAGTGAAATTGGCACCCCAATTCGTGGGAGCCATGGCCGGCCGCAAGGTTGGTCAGGGTTGGGGGCAGTGCCCTCGGCCCCAGTTGGTTCGATCCAACATTCGATCGGGGTCCTATTTTGGATCCGATCTAGTTAATATTTTCGGAGAGGTCGTGGTAGATCCCAGTGGGGTTCAGTCGGGGTTCGTCATTCGAGCTCCTAGTTAGGTATATTTTCTTCCCTTTTTTATTAGTGTTGTAATTTTTATAATTTAATGAAGTATTAGTTATTTTAAAATTGTAGTCTTATTTTTTAGTTTGTATGTTTATGTTCTAGATTAGTATTTAATATGTTTTAAATTTGTGTTTTATATTAATATTTTATTTATGTTAGATATGTTTTTATTTATGAGTTAGATTAATATTTATGTATGTATGTTTTAGAATAGTGTTTTATTTATGTTGAATTTGTTTTTATTTATGTTAGATTAATATTTATGAATATTAGTATTTTATTTATGCTAGATATGTTTTTATTTATGAGTTAGATTAATATGTATATATGTATGTTTTAGTTTAGTATTTTATTTATGTTAGATTAGTATTCTGTTATGTTAATATTTATTGCATTTAAATTGTTTGTCATGTTTTATATTTTTCCCACTAAGATTGCATATCGAAATATAAATTGTCAATGTGGTGCCCTTTTATCCGAGCGTAAATGGGGCCAGTATCAGGCGTAGTGATAGTGGTTGGGCGTTTACTCTTGGATAACGGGGCCTTTAAAATTTATTCGCAATTATAACCGAATTTTAAACTAATCGTCACTTTAACCCGAAAAATCCAATATTAATAAAGCGGTAATTATTAAAGTACCAATTTTGGGCGGTGTGGGGGTGCTAATCCTTCCCCATCCATAACCGACTCTCAAACCCAACAGTTTTTGAATCTCTGGTTTTATGGTGTCCGGCCTACCTAAGTGGCCGGTGGCGACTCCAATTTTTAAATAAAATGCGGTTTTTTTAAAACCCCCCATAGAATAAACATTTCATATCTGGAAAATCACAAACACCTCGAAAACACATTTTTTTAGCGAACATGACGATCGCTACAGATGGCGACTCCGTTGGGGACATTTTTGTTTTTTTTTATAAAAAAAACAAATAAGAGTCAAGCTTTTAAAATAATTACCGCTTTATTAATATTAGAAATTCCGGGTTAAAGTGACTATTAAATTAATATTCAGTTATAATTGCGCGTTTATTTTAACGCATTTAAAATATGGCATATAAACTCATTTTTAAGTGGGGGAAAATGCTAATGCTTTCGTGGAGATATCGTTCTCCCGTATGGGCCTAGCAAGTACCTTCGGGGCTCGAGTACCTTATACTTTCGTAAGGATATCGTTCCATCGTACGGGCATAAGCGAATGGGTCCCCCTGAATTGAACCCGGTTGAAAAGAGCCTATAATGGGTGATGATCGGGGGCCTTGCTTTTCTTAGTAGAGGACAGAAGGACAATTCGGTTACCTCCTAGCACCAACACTGCATGTAGAGAACATATAGAAACCCACCCCTTTAGAGCCATACGGATAACCTTAGGTGCTTTAGACTGGATAAATAGGGTTGTTTTGTTTGTTTACCTTATTTAATTTTTCCTTTTATTTATGTATTTATTATTTTTATCCGGTACTAACTAATTTTTTTGTGTTTTATTTTTATTTTTATTTTACACATACTTTTGTTGCATTATCATTGCATCCACATTACATAGAGGCGTTGATTCAAGTGGTTTGCCCGATTAGAAAATCTTTCATCATGGAAAAATGTGTTTTAGGAAGGACGGCATCAATCCAGTCGCGTGACATCGGTCAGAAATTAATCAACAGATCCGAAGTAACGATTTGCCGAGCAAGCGTGTAGTGCCAAAGTATACACACGAGACCCTGATGGTGGACATACAACGAGCTACAATGTGTGTGAATGACTTAGCTACCGAAGCTGCGACTCTCTGACCTTTCGTAACCCCGAATATGGAAAAAGCACCAAGGTTTATCAAGTTGCTCAGAGCTATCGAGGAGCTAAGAGGTAGAGCTAGGGCTTATGTGTAGAACTTTGTTTTGTAATTAAGACTTTTTGTAATAGGGACTCCTTTTGTAATATGGACCTTTTTTGTAATCTGGACCCTTTAATTCCCATGAAAGTCGTTCGAAAGGGTGATTACCAGTGGAATCAACGCCTTTATTTGCATTCATGTTGCATATCATGGTGTTGATTCAAGAACAGTTCATTAAAAGGCTTTCAAAATAGAAAAAGTATGATTTGCCAGAAACGATAATATTACAGTAACAAGTTAGGCCGAGCAAAGACCAATCTCAAAAGAAGACGGTACGATAGTAAGGCACGTGTGACGCAGAAGATTCAGTCAGGGCCGTAGAACCCCAATTTTAAAACTTCATATTTGACCATTTTTTTAAAAAAATCTCAGATTTTAGTTTAACTCATTTAAAAAAATCGAAAATATTATTATTTTGCTTTGAAACTTCTTCCCTCATAAAACTTTCAGAATAATAATAATAACAAAAAGAAACCTAAAAGTTTCATTTTTAAGTAAGTTAAAACTTTTTGATAATAAAATGGGGGAATTTTTAAACCAAATGATCCTTGAAAATTTTAATTTAAACCCCAAAAAAAGTTTTAAAGTACTCCCCTAGGATCGATAGAATCCATCCATGTTTAGACGTACCCAGATCTACAGAAGAAAATATATTGTTTGATGTCCTTTTCAGAAGCCACAAAAATAAAGATCATGACGTCACGAGTCCATAGAATAGAATAAGAGGAGAAGACAGAGTCATCCATCATCCTGAAGACGACGTCGAGACGTGGAGCACAGGTTTTGCTTCCCGAAGTCAAGGTCTCCAGAATAAATTCAACTGTTGCCTGTAATTCATTATTAATTTCTTGCAAACATACATTTTCTCTATTTAAAGTTTTTCAAAGTCTGTTCGAGAATCAACATCGCATTTGCATGCATTATCGCTTTTATAGGGTATTGATTCCCGAAGTGGTTCCTCAAATCTCAGAAATCGTTCATAATTGGCAAAGGGTCGTCTGGTCAGATATTAGAGGGCACGGATCCAGGGTTTTGTCCCAGAACAATATCAGAGATAATAGAAGAGGAACCATCTGAAGACTTCAGGTCAGACATGGTAAGGAGACACGGTACTGGTAATGAGCAAAGTAAAGTGCAAAAGTTGAAAGAAGTAGAGGGAAGACGTGATGAATCAGATGAATACTTTGATGAAAGGTAAGCGATCCATCAAACCGAAAGAAGAACCGATTAAGGATCAGAATAGAGAGCGAGATAGTCAGAATTCTACCTCCAAATCAGCTAAATACGACAAATTGAACCCTTTTGGTGATCTGCATCAATAAATAGGTGGAAGGTATGCTTGGGTCGGGCTTTCAAAAAATAGAGCTCGGTCTAGAAGAAACTTGAGAAGCAAGTAATGAAAAGAAGTATATCTCGATTCTTGTGAGGTACACCGAACTACTCCTAATGTTCATCGACAAAAGCCTTATTACCTCGGTAAAGTCTCTAGTGAAGAGACCGTCTTATCCGAAAGATTACAACACACGTGCTAGAGGCAGTTACTGTTTAGGAAGTTTGGGTCACGGTATTAAGGATTGCGGGGCCCTGAGGAATGAGTTCAAGATCTTATCGCAATGAGGATTTTAGGTTTCGAAGACGGAGTTCCCCAATTCTATAGTGAGCTAACAATCACCCGAGGGGCAAAGTTGAGGAGGAATCGATATCTAGGACAAAGTTCGAGTAATACCGAAGTGGGTCACTCAAGCGAGTTAAATTTGAAGACCAGATATAGGGGCATCCCAGGAGAGGGATATTCTTTCGATTTCAGCCAGCTCAGATAAGAGAGAGATAACTTGGATAAAATTGAATTTACAGAATGATCATCAGAAGCTTTCCTGAGTGTTTAAGAATATCAGAATAGATGAACGGTGTTGTCCAGTTGAAAGACGACTCGGAATATTGAAAGAAGAGAAACTAGTCAAGCAAGAATCAAGTCAGGCTGTTATCAGGTAAGTTTGAGGAAATTAGGAATAGGTACGACAGTCTCCAGAGATGAGCTACAAAATAACTTAGCCATTAACAAGAGTTTTGGAAACAAGTTTACGGCCGAGCAATGCAATTCAACACTCTTCAGTTGGAAAGGGAAACTTCCAAGCTACGAAAGACTAAGTAGGGGTTGGATGAAGACCCGAAGATCGATATTACTCGAGCAGGTAAGGCGGCTCAACAAGGTGGCAGGCTTAGTCAGAACATGGACCAAGTGTTGAACTACAGAGGCAAGCTGACCGGACTACTGGATGAAGTTAAGAAAGTAGGCACTGAAGCTTATCAGTAACTGTAAATATCTAATATCTGATATACTGAAACCTTTTGGCCTCAATGAACGTCGTTCTATGGGAATCACTTTTGGAATCAATACCTTATTGCATTCATATTTATATTTTAGGATTGCATTGCATTGCTTTGCACGATCCTGGCATGTTTTACATGACATTATCATCACCTTGCATTATTATTACCTTGCATAAATTTTATGAGTAATTCAAAGACCAATTAGGGTTTTATCATGGATAAAAGAATTGAAGACACTCAAAAATCAAGATTTGAGCTGTTAAAAGATGGGCTCGAGAGGAAAAAAGAAAAAAGAAGAAGTTTGATGTCTTCGATACAAGAAAACTTTGTTTGAACCCTAATTTGGTCATTCCTCCAGATTTCAAAGATTCCCATATTTACACATGATGACGGAACAAGCTGCCCCAAGATTCACCTGACCACGTCCTATAGAAAGATAGAGGGCTACATCGAGAATGAAAGATTGCCGATCCACTACTTCTACGACAGTCTAGCATGACCTACCGTGATATGGTACAACTGTTTGAGTAGAGACCAAGTGTAGTCATGCGGAGACTTAACTGACGTCTTTATGGGCAATACATATATACTTTAGACCTATCACCAAGTCATCAGTATCTCTAGGGTACGAAGATGAAACCTAATGAAGGCTTCAAGAAACGTGCTTTGAGGTGGCTGTGTTTAGCAACCCAGGTACAGCCTCCCGTAGATGAAGAGGAAAGTGACTTACATGCCACCTTTCATATTTCTTCTTTAATAAGATGCTCGAGAAAATGAAGGCCAGCTTTGAGGACTTAATGACAATCGGAGAGAGAAACGAACATGCACTCTGAGACCTAAGTTTAAAGACCAGACCTGTCTAGGAGCAGAAGGAAAGAAATAGATAAATGGGTACCACTTTCAAGGTTCTCGTGATCGTAAGAGAAGAAGACAGGCAGTTCCTCCGAATCACCAAGAAAAATTCCTCGAACAAGTACATATTTAGAGATATTCAGAGTATTCCATATGGCCTCATCTGGTCAAGGGTTAGTACCTTACCTCCGGGCCAATAAAGATTACACCTAGCTCATCTGCCCACAGTTTTAATCCATACAGTGCATGTGAGTTCTACATTAAGGCACCGCGACATGGCACCAAGAAATTTGAGATTGTTAATAGAAGAAATCAAGAAGTTGGTTGACGAGGGAGTCATAACAAGAATTGATCCAGCAAGGAAAAACAATAGAAGTGGCACAAGCCTACACTACAAAGGACCGAAATGAGTTAGTACTTGGGAGGTAGTCCGGAGGTCCCTATGGTTTTCCCATCAGTTCACAAAGAAATGCTCAATGCTTTGAAAAAAGAAGAAAAAACTCTCAAGCAAATATTTTTAAAATTAAAAATCACATTTGCATTTAGAAAAGCATTTTTACATTCTTGATTCTTTAAACATTTTATTTTTATAGGGTAGTTTTGTTCTCCCATATGCATATAAACGCAATTTTGAATGGACATACGTATATATCATTTCTATACCAGGTCCTTGAATTTTGAATACAACAGTACATTTGCTTCAGACCCAAAGATCAACATCTAAGTTGCATATATTTAGAAGAGATTGAATGTTGTGGGGATACTATAAATGTGAGTATCTGCTAGTTTACTTAGGCCAACAGAGGAACAAAGCAAGTGTTTAGACAATGGGCAATTCCCATTTTAAGAATTTATCTTCTCAGGCACTTGTCGTTTAAGATCCTTGAAACAAAAGTTGACCCTAAACCTCTACCCCCTAAAGGCATTCTCAGGACATCTGTGAATTTGACAACGAATGATATTCTTTTTACTTTACCATAAGACAGAGATGAGTCCAGACAGATTGGATACGAAGATCAGAAAATCATCAGAGGAAAGTGGTTGTAAACAAGGATATGTCCAAACGAAAAACCAAAGAAAAGAAGAGAAATGGTAATTAGAAGGCTGAAGCAATCCAGATCAAGTAAATATCAGAAGAGCTGCAGAGAGGCAATTAACTTCGAGCAGAAGATCCATCAATACCCAGTATAGATACGTGTTGATTCGAGTATACATTCATAGACTCGAATAAGAAGAAAGAGAATCAATGCTAAAAACCCAAAATGGGCAGTCTAAAAAAGAGAAAAAAAAAAGAAAAAAGAAAAGAAAAGAAAAAATAAAATAAAATAAAATCAGAAAAAATGAGAGAAAGAAAAAATGAAGAAAAACGAAAAAAAGGAAAAAAAAGAAAAAGAAAAAGGAAAAGGAAAAACGAAAAAGAGAAATGAAGAATACTGTCTATGCTTCACACACGGATTAAACAATACAAGAATGAGACTTCAACTATGAGCAAGAGACACAAGGAATCCACATTTCAAGTAAATATCAGTTTTGAAAATCTGTATAGAAGCTCGAATTGAAGCCAAGTCAAGACAAGTCGTCCCGAAGATTGCCAATTTTGAAAAAGGAAATGACATCTAGGGTGAAAACCCAAAAATGGGCAGTCTAGAGTGATCCTGAAAATGAAGAAAAAGAGTAGTCTGCCTGAGCCTGCTGGCATCAATATCCAACCAAAATACACTGAAGGAAGTGACCTCTAGGGTGAAAACCTAAAAATGGGCAGTCTAGAGCGATCCAAGAAAAAAGTGAAAAAGAAAAAAGAAAAAAAAAGAAAAGAAGAAAGAAAGGATAACATTTCATCTGGGCGTGCCAATCACAAGAATTCCCAGAAATGTATTCGTAGTTCTTCATTCAAGAAATCTCAGTTCCGAGGAGTTTTGGAGGATCAAACATTCTTGAATAGAAAACAAACATTAGTATATGGCCAGTATGCAAGGCAGCCTACAGTAAAAAGAAAGGAAATGAACTCTAGGGTGAAAACTCGAAAACGGGCAGTCTAGAGTGATCCAAAAAAGGGAAGGAATAATGGGCATATCCAAGTTACACAAGTACAGAAATACTGTTCCACTTAACCATAAACCAAAGGCCTACATTACAAGCCCCAAAGACCATTCTAGTCACCCATAGATATCCAAGTTGAATGAGAATGTCTTCAGATTTCATTCCGCCTATAAGGGTTAACTTTGCTTCAAGGAACGTCAAACTTCTAAGTGCTTGATCAACACCCAAATAAGGGAAGGATAAGGCATGGTGTGATAGTGAGATTAAGAGAGCCACCTTAAACGGGGTAGAAACTAGGTAGGGTTGCTCCTCTCGAAAGCCTATTAGACCAGAAGAAACTATACATTGGCATATATCTCCATAATGGTCAAGATCTTCTAAATATGCGCTTCATTAGAGTTTATCTCTGGCAACTTGAAGCAGATGCGCTATGGTGTTTGATATTTCGGGGCAAACATGTTTTAAAAGATTTGACATTTTCTCCCAAATTTTTTATGTTTACCATTTCCCCCAAACATTAGTTTTAAAAAAAATGTTTGGCAATATACTTCGAATTTTGTTTACCATTCTCCAAACATTAACTTTTTTAAAAAATGTTTGGTCCTTAAAAAAGAGAGAGAGGATGTTTACCATTTGTCCCAAACAATGTTTTCAAAATGTTTGGTATCCCCTCTAAGTTGTGATTTTCAAAATGATTGTTATCTTTTCAAACAATCATTATTTTTTTTAAATATACACAAGTAAATTACCTTTTGCATTACTTTAAAATGAATGATGATGAGATTTAAAGCATAGGGACCGGAAGTTAGTTCATGTCGAAATGTACGAGAAGCTTAAGGATAAGCTCATGGGATGGAAGCATTTTGGCTCACCCTGGTGACTTGAAATAGATCAAGGCTATGTATGATGGGCCAAAAAATTCAAAGCAGTGGAGCCTGTGGTTGAATGGGGCAACGCCAAGCGAAGAAGATGACAAGGGTTCTTATAAGAATAATATAAGAACCAGAAGATCATTTATGAAGACGAGTGATAACCCCGAAAATAAGAAAATCCTTCCGCACAAAAGGTTTAAAAGCATGTTCAAATGAGGATTTAAGAGCATACAATGAAGAAGTAAAGAGATGAAGAAATTTGAGGAACGACCTTTCAGGGTATATGGCTTTAGAACAAAAAAGGGCTGAAAGAAAAAGAGAAAAAAAGAAAAAAAGAGAAAGAAAGAGAGTAAGAAAGAAAAAGAAAAAGAAAAAATAAGAAGAAATTGAAGGAAAAAGAGAGGAAAAAAAGAAAAATAAAAAATAAAAAAATAAGAAGAAATTGAAAGAAAAAAGAAGAAGAAAAAGAAACAAAAAGAAGAAGAAGAAAGCACGACATTGCATGCATCATATAGATAGAGGCATGTCAATTTTTGCTTGTTCCTAGACAGGTATTTAAAGAATTGTCAAAGAATTTAATAAAGAAAAGAAAGATTTCGGCAGCTATAGTAGCGTAAGTCCTAGAAGATCGGTAGCCATTTTCGGCGTGAATCCCCAAAATTGAAGAAGATCGGCAACCATTTTCGGTGTGAGTCCCCAAATTTGAAGAAAGATCGACAGCCATTCTCGGTGTGAGTCCCCAAATTTGAAGAAAGATTGGCAGCCATTTTCGGCGTGAGCCCCAAATTTAAAGAAGATTTTGGCAGCCATTTTTGGCATGAGTCCCCAAATTTGAAGAAAGTTTGGCAGCCATTTTTGGTGTAAATTCCAAAATTTAAAGAAAGTTTTGGTAGCCATTTTCGGCGTGAGTCCCCAAATTTAAAAGAAAGATTTGGCAGCCACTTTCGGCGTGAGTCCCAAATTTGAAGAAAATTTGACAGCCACCTTTGGCGTGAGACCCAAAAATTTGAAGAAAGTTTGGCAGCCACCTTCGGCGTGAGTCCCAAAAATTTGAAAGATTTCGGCAGCTATAGTAGCGTGAGTCCTAGAAGATCGGTAGCCACTCTCGGCGTGAATCCCCAATTTGAAGAAAGATTTCGGCAGCTATAGCAGCGTGAGTCCTAGAAGATCGGCAACCATTTTCGGTGTTAGTCCCCAAATTCGAAGAAAGTTTGGCAGCCACCTTCGGCGTGAGTCCCCAAAATTTGAAGAAAGATTTCGGCAGCTATAGTAGCGTGAGTCCTAGAAGATCGGTAGCCATTCTCGGCGTGAATCCCCAATTTGAAGAAAGATTTTGGCAGCTATAGCAGCGTGAGTCCTAGAAGATCGGCAACCATTTTCGGTGTGAGTCCCCAAATTCGAAGAAAGATTGGCAGCTATTTTCGGCGTAAGTCCCCAAATTGAAGAAAGATTGGCAGCCATTTTCGGCGTGAGCCCCAAATTAAAGAAAGATTGGCAGCCATTTTTGGCGTGAGTCCCCAAATTGAAGAAAGATTGGCAGCCATTTTCGGCGTGAGCCCCAAATTAAAGAAAGTTTGGCAGCCATTTTCGGCGTGAGTCCCCAAATTAAAGAAAGATCGGCAACCATTTCCGGTGTGAGTCCCTAAATTTAAAGAAAGTTTTGGCGTGAGTCCCCAAATTTGAAGAAAGATCGGTAGCCATTTTCGGCGTGAATCCCCAAATTGAAGAAAAATTTTGGCAGTTATAGCAGCGTGAGTCCTAGAAGATTGACTGCCATTTTCGGCGTGAGTCCCTAAATTTGAAGAAGTCTGGCGGCCATTTTCGGCGTGAGTCCCCAAATTTGAAGAAGTTTTGGCAGCCATTTTCGGCATGAGTCCCCAAATTTAAAGAAAGTTTTGGCAGCCATTTTTGGTGTGAGTCCCCAAATTTGAAGAAAGTTGTGGTAGCCATTTTCGGCATAAGTCCCCAAATATGAAGAAGGTTTGGCAGCCATTTTCGGCGTGAGTCCCCAAATTTGAAGAAGGTTTGGCAGCCATTTTCGGCGTGAGTCCCCAAATTTAAAGAAAGTTTTAGCAGCCATTTTCGGCTTGAGTCCCCAAATTTGAAGAAAGTTTGGCAGCCATTTTCGGCGTGAGTCCCTAAATTTGAAGAAAGATCGGTAGCCATTTTTGGCGTAAATCCCCAAATTGAAGAAAGATTCCGGCAGCCTCAGCAGCGTAAGTCCAGAAAGATCGATAGCCAATTTCAGCATGAATCCCCAAATTTGAAGAAAGGTCGGTAGCCATTTCCGGCGTGAATCCCAAAATTTGAAGAAAGATTTCAGCGGCCTTAGCAGCGTGAGTCCAGAAAGATCGATAGCCATTTTGGCGTGAATCCCAAAATTTGTAGAAAGATTTCGGCGACCTTAGCAGCATGAATCCAGAAAAATCGGCAGCCATAGCAGCGTGAGGCCCAGATGTTAAATCCTTCGGATCATCAGTAAGTCCTTCGGACCATTAGTAAGTCCTTTGGGCATGATGCGGCAGTCTTAAGTAGCGTAAGTCCAAAGATATCAACGGCCTTGTAAAAAAAATGAGATAGAAAAAAAAAGAATAGAAGAAAAAAGGAAGAAAAAGAGAAAAAAAGAGAGCAGAAAAAGGAAAAAGGAAAAAGGAAAAAAGAGAAAAAAAAAGAGAAAAGAGAAATTCGAAGATAAAGGTTCTATATAGGAAGGGCCTATATTTTTAAGCGCCTGCAGAGAGAGGTTCTATGTAGGAAGAATCCACCGCTCCGAGGCTTCAGGAGCTGAAAGTTTTATATAGGAAGGGCTTGCAGCTCCAGGGTGAAGACTAGCAGTTCTATATAGGAAGAACTCCCAGCCGAAGGAATTCACCCATGACACACAAGGTTTTATATAGGGAAAACCTGTTGTGTTGAAAGTGAAGAATCCTATATAGGAAGAGCTTCGAGCTTTACTGTCTTAGAGTGAGAGGTTCTATATAGGAAGAACCCGTAGCTCTCAGATTTCAGAAGCTAAAAGTTCTATATAGGAAGGACTGACGGCTCCAGGGTGAAGACTAGCAGTTCTATATAGGAAGAACTCCCAGCCGAAGGAATTCACCCATGATACACAAGGGAAAACTTGTTGTGTTGAAAGCGAAGAGTCCTATATAGGAAGGGCTTTGAGCTTAACTGTCTTAGAGTGAGAGGTTCTATATAGGAAGAACCCGTAGCTCTGAGATTTCAGAAGCTAAAAGTTCTATGTAGGAAGGACTAACGGCTCCAGGGTTTGAAGACTAGCAGTTATATACATGAGGAACTTCCAGTCGGAAGAATCCATCAGCGGCGCAAAAGGTTTTATATAGGAGAAACCAGCATTGAAGGTGAAGAGTTCTATATAGGAAGGACTCCAAGCTTTACCGTCTCAGAGTGAAAAGTTCTATATAGGAGGGACTCGTAACTCAAGACTTCAGAATGAAAGGTTCTATATAGAGATGGCCTATAGTTCCAAGATCAGAAGGTGAAGAAGTTCTATATAGGAAGAACTTACCAGCTTGAAGATTCAGCTAAGGAAGAGCGGAAAGTTCCAGAAGAACACGTGATTCCGAAGCCAAAGACAAGAAAGTAGGTCAAAATGAGTGCTTTTGATCTTTGCTTTGTCCTCATTTCACAAGAACAAGCAAAGAGGGGCAACTGTAATCACTCATTTTTGACGGGTTTTAGTGTTATTAGTATTATTTTAATAATATTATTATTAATATAAAATTAATGAAAAATCAAAATAATAGTAATAATAATAAATATATTAAAAAAGGAAGAAAATACGTGGAGCATGTTGCTCCACGTCACCCTTAACCCACCCCAACTGCCTATATAAAGGCATGGGGCAGGGGCAAAATGATGCACGCCAATTTGCCACAAATTGGAAAGTGAAATTGGCACCCCAATTCGTGGGAGCCATGGCCGGCCGCAAGGTTGGTCGGGGTTGGGGGCAGTGCCCTCGGCCCTAGTTGGTTCGATCCAACATTCGATCGGGGTCCTATTTTGGATCCGATCTAGTTAATATTTTCGGAGAGGTCGTGGTAGATCCCAGTGGGGTTCAGTCGGGGTTCGTCATTCGAGCTCCTAGTTAGGTATATTTTCTTCCCTTTTTTATTAGTGTAGTAATTTTTATAATTTAATGAAGTATTAGTTATTTTAAAATTGTAGTCTTATTTTTTAGTTTGTATGTTTATGTTTTAGATTAGTATTTAATATGTTTTAAATTTGTGTTTTATATTAATATTTTATTTATGTTAGATATGTTTTTATTTATGAGTTAGATTAATATTTATGTATGTATGTTTTAGATTAGTATTTTATTTATGTTGAATTTGTTTTTATTTATGTTAGATTAATATTTATGAATATTAGTATTTTATTTATGCTAGATATGTTTTTATTTATGAGTTAGATTAATATGTATATATGTATGTTTTAGTTTAGTATTTTATTTATGTTAGATTAGTATTATGTTATGTTAATATTTATTGCATTTAAATTGTTTGCCATGTTTTATATTTTGCCCACTAAGATTGCATATCGAAATATAAATTGTCAATGCGGTGCCCTTTTATCCGAGCATAAACGGGGCCAGTATCAGGCGTAGTGATAGTGGTTGGGCGTTTACTCTCGGATAACGGGGCCTTTAAAATTTATTCGCAATTATAACCGAATTTTAAACTAATCGTCACTTTAACCCGGAAAATCCAATATTAATAAAGCGGTAATTATTAAAGTACCAATTTTGGGTGGTGTGGGGGTGCTAATCCTTCCCCATCCGTAACCGACTCCCGAACCCAACAGTTTTTGAATTTCTGGTTTTATGGTGTCCGGCCTACCTAAGTGGCCGGTGGCGACTCTAATTTTTAAATAAAATGCGGTTTTTTTAAAACCCCCATGGAATAAACATTTCATATCTGGAAAATCACAAACACCTCGAAAACACGTTTTTTTAACGAACAGAACGATCGCTACACATATAAATTAATAGCTCAAATTCAACTTGTACAATTTATGGTGAATTTTTAAAGTCAACTTCCAAGACTAAATTCGAAGCAGACTGCTAAACTGTTTTTCTGACCTTTCGTCACTTAAAAATTCATATCTTTTTGCTCGGAACTCGAAATCAGTTTCTGTTTATTAGGCACGAAACTAGATGAACACATCTTTATATCGGTATAAAATTCACCTTCTAACCATTTTTTTGAAACTTATGGTGAATTTCCAAAGTTACTACCAAATCCAGTTTTTACACAGTTTCATAAATAATTTCAAATCTTGTACTAGTTTCTTGCAATTTAATCCTTAAGCTTTATAAAAATAACAGTTTAGCCACTACTTCTTTTTTGTACATAAATTCATGTACAAATAAACCATTTACTTATTTCTAATAGTTTTAGAAAGTTTTTCTTAAACTTTCAACTTTATTCACTTTAGTCCTTCACTATTCCTTCATTTTTGTAATAGGTCCCTAAACTTTCTTTTCTTGTTATTTCCATCCTCCAACTTTCATAAATACTTAAATATTCATTTATATCAATTTTCCATAAATTCAAAACCAATCCCTAATTTTTCTCAATTTTCCAAATTGGTCTCTAAGGTTCCAAAAATTTTCATTTTGGTCCGTAACCACAAACTCAAGCTTCTTTCATCATAATTCAATGTTTCCAATGCTTAAATAAAATTCTCAATAATTTCCCCTAATTTCCATAAATTTTCAAAATGGTCACTAAAACACAAACTTGGGAAATTATTCATTCTAACATCAAAATCAAGCTTCCAACAACACAATTCAATCAATATCATCCTAGTTTTAGCTTCCTGACTAAAACCCCAAATTTCAGGGTTAGGATTTATACCTTTCAACGTGAAATTTATCCAAAATCAACCCTAATTCCATATCAAAATCATCAATTCAACTAATAACCATTCTAATTCCATCATAAACTTCAACTTCCATCATCAATCTTTATTCGTGACTTAACTTATACTTGACTTTTCCATGCAAAAATACTATCGAAATAAAGAGAATAAAGTGTAGAACAAATTACCTAATTAAAGTTTACTTGAAACTAGTCTTGTTCTTCTTCAAATTTGACTTGAAAGTTTGCAAAATTCTTTCCCCCTTCCCCCTATACCATTCGACAGCCTCAACATAGATGAAGAAAATGTTTTCTTCATCTTTTAATTATTTTAATACACATGGCATTGTTTAATCAATTAAAAATTCATTTAATTCATAAAATTACAATCTTGTCCTTTAATCTAATAGCCATAATTTAATCTCATAAAATCAATGACTAGGATTTATCCATGTATAACCTTCTTATAAAACTGCTCTCAAAGTTGTAAAATATTTAAAAAATGCCATTCATGGAAATTGTCCCAATTGCCCTCCAACTAAACTTCATTTTACAACTAGTCTTGAAAATTGTCATCCCATTAAAATTGAACCAAATTGGTTCCAATCCAACTGGTCATCTCCCAAAAATATCTTAAATTTTATTCATGACATATATTCGATCCAAATATTCGAATTTTCGTCAATACGATTTCCAAATTCTCTTCCTTTGAATTTTTTTATAACCAGTCCATCATATTCTAACTATATCTAGTTAGAACCTAACCAAATGTAATAAAATATTCATAAAATAATACTTTATTACTTTTCCATAATTTCTTGGATCTGTCTTTAAAATTTCAATTCGATCAAATATACCGATAATTATCGAAACTTTTATCGAATACATTTCCTCTATCGAACTATCAAATTTATTTTGGAAATCTCTTACTTTCCAAAATTCCATGAATATTTTCATATTTCTATACAAAATTCTCCATTTAGTAAAGTCAACTTAAAAATTTTGACTCGATCCAAAAATATCGATAATTACCCGAAATCTCTATCGGGTAATATCTTTCTTGAAAATTCTTCATCAAACTTCTATACGAATCTTTCTCACTTCTTTTGAATCCTTTTTGTTGATCAAAATACCGTTATGTGACACTTCCCAGAAGGTCACCCATCCTTGTATTTCCCCAGCCTAAACACGCTTAACAATTTCATTCAATCCAAAATTGATACCTTTTTATGCATCTTAATTCTTAAAACCGATATCAAGGTACCTATTTCGATCCGATTCACTCTTATACTGAATAAAATTACTTGTTGGGAAAATTTACACTTTAATCCCCAAACTTTTCCAAGGTTTATACTTTAACCCCCTAAACTTTCAAAATTTACAATTTAGTCACTAGCCAAAATTTTGGGTGTTACAGTTAGACTTGAATCCATAAACCCTAATCTTTTCTATACAAACCGAAATATGTAAGGTTTAAATCCCAACTCAATAACATGATTTCAACATCATACAAGCATGATTCTAACTTAAAATCAACCATGGATTCATAAAATCATAAAAGCCTCAATTTGTTCATAAACCCTGATTTCTTCCACATATCAAATCTCATCAACCAAGCAACTATTCTATAAATTATTTACATCAAAAGATAGAGATAGAAGAGTAGAACAACTTTATAGTTTGAAATATTACCTAAAAACCGAGATTCGTGGCTTAAATCGAGCTTGGAAATCTCCATCTTCTTTCTCCTCTTTCTCCATGGTTTATGGCTGGAAAAGATGAACATTTTTTTTCATCTTTTTACTATTAAATTACACTTGTAACTATCAAATGAATTTTAAACTCATTTAAATAGTGAAATTACCAATTTACCCTTTAAATCCAATGGCTAATTTAATCTCATCCAAAATCAAGGTCCAGGATTGAATCCATGTATATTTAATCTTCCAAAAACATCCTCAAAATTTCAAAAATATTTCAAAATTGTCATCCTTGCCAAATGACCAATTTGCCCTCCAACTAGTCTTTATTTACTAGTTTGTTTCAAATTTGCCATTCTATTATAATCTAACTAAATTAGTTCCTTCTTAACTGACCACTGTTCCATAAATATCATTTTATGATTTTCCATGGCTCATGGAATAGTCTCTGAAATTTCAATTCAATTTGATTTCCCGATATTCACTAAATACTTCTACTATGATTTTACCTTTACCGAGCTATCGGATCTATTCCGAAAATTCTATATTTCCATAATGTACCTCATGCCATCAACCTTCATCCAATGGCCTAGATTTAATCTTGAGCTAGTAGTTACCAACCTTGCCCTTATAATTTTCCAAAAATTGCGATCTTGCCATTTTTCATCCAACGGCTCAAATTTAACATGGAATATCAACTTAAATCCAAGGGTTCATATTCTTCCAACACAAAGAAAATATCTTAGACATGTATAATGACATAATTAACATTGCCTTATCATCCTTCAAAATATCATGGATATTCGATTCGATCTGATTATCCGAATATTTTTCTAAACTTTATCGCTTTATAGCCATTAATACAACTCCGTACGAAAAATTCAGGTAACACGAAAACATTATTCTTGGGGGTAAACTATTCATTTACGGGACTAAAATACATAACTTTTAAAAATTATAATTTAGTCCATGGACTTTTCCTAAGTTTATACTTTATCCACAAAACTTTCAAAATTTACATTTTGGTTACTAGCCAAAAATTGGGATATTACAGATAGTCCCACAAAACGAACCATCCGTTCTCACCACGACTCTACAAGATATTTCGTGCGAGGACAAAGGAGAACAAGATGATGCACAATCAGAAAATAAAGTACTTGCATGTTACGAAAGTAAGTGTGATTCTAACACTTCATTTAATTATTTTCCTATCATTATGTTAGAAATTATGTTAGAAACACTTCCTCATCTACAAAAATTGTATTTTGGTGACATTTTTTTGTGAGAGGAATTGGGTACGCGAGTTAGTTTATTTGAAAAAGACCGAGAGTCAAGAGGACGAGAGCAATAAAACTCCAATTAATGGCCCAATTAAGGTGAGTGAAAAGAAACAAGAGGTAAAAGTTGATCCATGTTCAAAAGAAAAGGACGAGAAAATATAAAGAGATATTTTTTTCAACCTAACCATAACATCCTTGTTTCGAGTGGTTTTAAGTTATTTTTCCAGAACTTTTTTGAACCATTGCAAGGTGCTCAATTAGATCACTCCACTTATAACAAAGATTCCTTTGTGCTTCCCATTATTTCACGTCCTTCTTTTTCTGGCTTGGATTCGAGGACGAATCCCTTTGAGGATGGAGGCGATGATATGTGTCTGGCAAGGCATATGCGAACACTCAAACCCCCTGCAAACGCTCGACAACTTGCAGACTTGCGAAGACTCTTTGAATGGAATCCTGATTCGAGGATGAATTCTTTTTAAGAGTGAGGGAGTGATACGATCATGAGAGAGGTCAAAATAATCATCTTAAAAAAAGTAGTTGAAACTATTTTGCAAGTCAGAAACGTCAATCAACTTGTGACGCATTTTTGGATAGGATCCAAGCATTTATGGGTCGATATGTCTTCTTAAAACTTGTCCGGCTGTCAATTAGCTTTCCAACGCATCTTGAAACGCCTCAATCAGACATCTGGAACTCAAGATACGTCTATTCTGGAGAATGCAGCGCATGCAAATATTCCTATTCTAAATTAATATGGGATTTTTGGATAATTACGGATCTTCAAGATTTTATTTGATTATTTGTAATTTAAATCAATTTAGGATTCTGTAATATCTAGTAGGATCAGATTTATTCAATTAAGATTTTATTTTAAACATTTATTTATTATTAGAAGTTACTTATCTAATTAGAAGATTAGATTTCAGCATTTATTTATGTATTTAATTTCTTAAGTTTAGTAGGATTAGAACTTCTCCAATGCCTATATAAAGGAGGCTTCACCCACATTGTAATTCAGAATTCCTTTGATTAAAAGAAAGTTCTCTTCTGAATTTAAACTTGCAAGAAGTTTATCTCATTTTTTTAAGCAAATCAATCTTCAAGTTCTTGTGATTTGTTGTTGAGGATCTTCACACTCCTGTTTGTCCATATAATCGCGTTTGGAAGGGTGGGTTAGAGCCGCTTGAGGTTGCTTGCTTAGATAATTGCGTCTAAGAGGTTGCCGAGCACAACTATGAGTTCATCACGCCAACTCCACATATTCAAGCTTCCTCCATTGACACCACCACCATAAGCAAATCTAAATTTTCATATTTGTTCTTTATTTTAGTTTTTTATTTAGATTTGCGCTACTCTATCACTTCTTCTGTAAACATTTATTATCACAAGCTTTACTAACAATTTAGGTTTACACATTTCTCTACAGGTCTAGAACATGTTTTAAAGTTTCTAAACTTTACCTACCCACCTTAAATGTTATGCGTAATTATATCATTCTAGGTTGCAGCAAGAAATGTTATCCCCATCAAGTTTTGATACTACTTTCTAAATGCAAAAACTTACCTGCAACAACTTCTTTTCGGTTCCGCGAGTTTTTTTTTTTGGAATCTAAATCTAACAGTCAAAAACAAAAATTTTAGAAAAAAGGCTCATCCAACAGTTCTAAGAACCTGCCATTTATTAGTCGTATCGTAACACGTCTTTCTTTAGAATCGTCCTTTTATTTATAGCACAAAAGGGAGAGAATATATGATAACATATTTCCCTCATACCTATGCTACAGTATTTCTAAATCCTGTGTATTTAAAATCTCACCCACATTTACAAACATTCTAAGTTCTTACAAGAAATTGTACATTCATTTTACAGCTCGGGCAGCCTTCGTAGATTCATAAACTGAATGGGAATCCCCTTTCCTGAAATTCAATGCCATCATTACCAGAAGAACCACCAAATGGGAACTCACCAATGCCATCAAAAAGCAGCCTACTAAACTCATCATCATCTCCATAACTTCCTGGTTGTTGGTTCTTTGGTCCATCGTCTGCATCGCTACTACTGCCTCCATCTTCGTACAACACATTCGCATTCTTTTCGGCTAGTTCTCGGAATATCGTAGATCGGAATAGCAGATCAAGTGCAGTAGGTGATGAAGATGGTGAACAAGAAGTAGAAGACCTGTGTGAGTTTAATGGGATTTTGTTTTCGGAAACCTCTTGCTTTTCTGGAGATTTCAAGTAATGCTCTGTTGCTAAATAGTGGTAAAATGAAGGCTTAGATTCAGGTTCCGCCATTTCCATTAATTCATTTGCCGAAATTAGATTATTTGTTCCCGGTTTTAACCATCTGAAGTATGTGCTCAAATCGAAGTTGGTCACTGCATTTATTCCTCTATATTCAATTGCTGCAATGTCATAAGCTCGAGCAGCCTCCTCTTGGGTGCCTGCAAGGTCAAAGACTACTGTGTAAGTGTCGAATACGAATATGTTTGTGTCAAAATTCAATGCCGGAAACCGCTTCAAAAGAATCGGAATAACAGTATATAGATATACACTTACTGTACGTGCCAAGGTACAGATATTTGTTCCCAAAGACTCTCCCTATTCTTGCTTCCCATCTTCCATTGTGATGGTGCCTGCAAGATTCACCCAAAGAAATCTTAGAATTTTTTTTGTGCTTTTGCTTAAAATTTGAAAATATTCATCATTTATATTATTCGAACTTTCTGAGCTCGGGTAACATAGTTAATAACCAGATATTCTCAAGAAAAGTACCTTGCAACTCCCCTATACTTGGATACACCTCTTGAAAACCCACTGCTCTTTCTGAAACATAGAAATTCAGATTGGCATACATTACTTAGTAACAATAGCCTTTAGAATTTAGACAAGTATATAAATTTGTGATTTGATTTACATATACATACATAAAGAGTTTACCTTCTTAATGAGGCCAAGTACTCTTCTTTTGTCACAGTTTGCATGATTTCAATCTCTTTTTCATAGTCTGATATCTGCAGAAATCATTAAAGGGAGTTAGATCACTTCTTTACATATTACATTCATTAATGTGTCTTCAAACTAATAGGTCTTGAATCCGAGTATAAGTAAGTTTGAGATTTAAATCTCCGTATCTGCAACCCGGAATGTTCTAGTTACCGGGAAATTGGTGAAAGTCGATGTCCCCCAATACTTAAGTGCAGCTAAATCATATGCTCTCGCAGCAGCTTCTTCATCATCATAAGCTCCTGAAAATTTAGGAAAAAGAAAAGAACATTTGTTCATTTCTCTGTATCATAGAAAGAGATGTTTTATTTAAGAAAGAACAAACTTCACTTTCAACAGTGATCGAGATGCACTCACCAAGATAAACTGCAGGATCCCCAAGAGTCAAATCCACAGCAGGATTCAATGGAGGAACATAAAATCATACAATAAATACATAAGCATCTCTGAATCGAAAACGATGATACGGTAAACCCGAAAAAAGTAGAAGAGAAATGAAAGATTACCTTGTTTCCCTTTCTTCTTCTGTGTAACATTCCAAGAAAGCTTATCCCACAAGTGAGCTTCATATCTACCAGTCCATCTATGCCTGTTCATTTTCACACCAATAAAAGTTGGCCAAACTCAAAAAACCAAACGTCACGGTTACTATTTTGTGGTTTAGAAAGGTCTGGTTCCGCACCTGCTGACACCACGGAACCTCGAGCTTCTTTTCACTGTGGTAGCAGCAATGGTTTGTGGATCATTTTGTTGCTGGGGTTGAACCAGGCCTTGATTGCCATCGAAACCAACTGCAACGGAAGCCGGACTTCTTCGCCGTCTCTTGACACACCTCACGGCTTGAATCTCACCTTCGACGACGACCGAGCTTAACCGGCGCCGACGGCTTCCGAGGCATTGCTGTTCGGTAACCATCATCATTTCCTTCTCTTGTTTGCTGATTTTCTCTTCAACGGCTGCTTGACTCTTAGGAAAGTAAAGAGTTGACGTATATATAATGTGATTATCAAATTTCGAGTTACTCGTGTTTCTTTATGGTTGTGGAAAAACTGTTTGTTTAGTACAAAACAAGTGTGTCGATGATCTCCAAGAACAATGAAGACAAATTTGCAATGTCCAGACGAATTTTAGATGTCCCTGTTATGTTCACCTACCCAAATATATACTTTGAATGACTAAAACCGGTTGCAGACAAAAATAGTGGACTGATTACATGATGTTGAACAGTTAACAACCATCAAGTTATGCTTCGTCTAAGTGTTCTTTTCCAACTAAATCCAGAGGGAATTCCTTGTATTTTCCCCCAACCAGAATTAAATAATAAATTCAAGAATATTTTGCTCCTTGATTCCATAGGAAACTCAGTCGATTGCAGACTCAACCCCGTCCATGGAATTTCCATGAAATGAGGTACCAACAGCCAGCCAGCCAGTTCAAAACGAGACGAAAAATTATAACGGAGAATCCGAAGGCAAAAGTACTGTTGAAGAGTGTACTAATTAAGTACGGAGTTTTGTTTTCAACAGGTTGACAGCATATGATGTTTAACTCTTTCATGCAAAACAAAAAAGCTCAAAGGAATTCCCGGACAATTTCTTGTAAATATAGCCTATGCAGTTTTTTTATACTATATACATTTGTAATGTCATGTCTGAAATAGTTACAATTAAAGTATAAACAAGTATTTTCTTTGTTTTTTACTTGGTTTTTGTTTAGACAGCTGCTGTTCATTGGGTTTAGAGAGATGAGCTGTAATTTATATAAACCATGGAAGAAGCAATGGAATGAAGTTATGAATATCTGTTGGGGTTTGCATTTTTCATGGTTAATCAGGAGTCTAAACCTTGTTGCGGTAAAAGACTCGACTTCTCTCAAGATTGCTGCAATCGGTTTGACTGTTAATTATCATGATAAGTTAGATGATCGTTGGGAGAAAAATTGTTTGATTCACTGATAAAAAACAAGGTTATAAAAGAAACGTTCTTTGTTAGTCACAATCTAAATATTGTTCCATTAATTCTGGATCAGGTTCCATCCATTTTCAACTATAGTTCTCGTTAGACCGGACAAATTTGACCTGAAACCCGAACCGAGACCCAGAATCGACCTGAACATGATGGCCCAAATTTAATATGAAACACGAATAAATCAAACCGAAACTGACCCAAATTTTAGTAGAACAGAAAATGGACCTGAACCGATTTTCAACCGAACCAAATGGACCCAAACTGAAAGCAACCCGAACCGAAGGCAACCCGAAACAAAGAAATGATATTAAAATAAATAAAGAAAGATAGGATGTGAACTGTCGCACAATTCACCTAAAAGCCAAATATACAGGCTATATAAAGTCATATATAATGTGTAAAAAACTAATTCGGCTTGAAAAGCCAACTGAAACCGATCAATCTGTGTAATCACTCATTTTTATCTGGTTTGTAAATATCGTGTTAATATTAGTTTAATAACTAATAGTTTTTATTAGTATGTGTGTTTACTATATAATTAAGATTGTGTGTGATACGTGTGAGCGCATGTATTATATATATATATATATATATTATGTGTGTATGTAATAATAATTAGTATAGTGTATATGTGTCGTACGTAAGTTCGCATGTCAAGCATGTTGTCATTGTTTGAATATGTACAATAGTATATTTATATTATGTGAGATCAAGTATGTGTGTTTATATCTTACGTATGCATTGTTGCATATGTACAATATGCGTATGTTTATAATAATTGTTTGTGATCAGATATATATGTTTGTATCATGTGTTTGAATATATATGTATCACTACAGCAAAATATGTTTTTAGCGGCGTTCTTTTAGCCCTTTAGTAGCGTTTTTTGGCATCGCTAAAAATTCTCGCGGCGCAAAGAAAAGCGCCGCTGAAACCGCCGCTGCAAAAGTTAGCATCGTTTATATTTAAAAAATGCCGCAAGATTTTGATCTATAGCGGCGTTTTTAAAGAAAATGCCACAAAATATCACCGTTTTTTTGCTGAAAACGCCGCAATAGATTATGTTCTATAGCGACTTTTTATATTCAAAACGCTGCTATTACATTGTCTAAAGTGGCATTTTTTTCTAAAACGCCGCAATATGTCATTTGATTTTTTGTGGCATTTTCTATAAACGCCGCCAAACTTACTGCTTTGCAATGAATGATTTGTAAATTATATACTACCCAAATTTAACCTGTTATATTAATAAATAGCAGCAGATTTGATTAATAATTATAAAAATTAAATAGAAATACTTAGCAACAAAAATAAATTCTAGTCTAAAACATTAAAGTGAAATATAGTTTAACGTTAAAGTGAAATAAATTCAAGTCCACAACATTAAAGTGAAATATAGTTCAACGTTAAAGTGAAATAAATTCAAGTCTACAATGTGAACGAACCTAAAATCAACTAAGATGGCGGATTCTTTGGTTGGTTCTGCTTTAATATCGCCATCATTTCTTGAAATTCTTTTTGGAGCTTCTGATATGCTGCTTCTCTCTCGGCTTCTCTCTCAGCTTCTCTTCTTTCTCTCTCTACTTCTCTCCTTTCTTTTTTGTCTTCTCTCGCTTCTACCTCAGCTTGAAATTGAGTTAACTGTTGTTTTAAACGATTAACTTCTGCCTGAGAAGACTGGCTCTGTGATGGCATGTACTAAGACGAGTTAGATCCAAAATATTTTGTTGGGGTAACAAATGATCCCTGGCAGCGAACCCGGCCATATCTTTCAGGACCCAAAACGTCAGCAATAACTTGATTTTTGATCTCATCCACATTAGCAGAACCATTAGTTGAAGTCGTATCTTCATACTCCGTCCTTTTTTCCCTCAATTTCCCCTAATAATCAAGAATATATAACGAATTAAAACATGATTTAAACTAAAAGAATGTTATGCTATTGATAAATATAACATAATCCAAATTTTCTATCAAATGAATATACCATAATTTCTGCAGCTTCAGGGCTCATAGGAGAGCCATCCTTTTTTGTGTGTGTAATGTCGAAGAGTTTTATCCGTCGAACGCTAGTGCCAGACGTAACTTGCTACAACGATAATAAAAATTAATACATATGAAAATATAATACATTAAAAATAATCAACAATTAAAAAAATAATACCTTGTCATTAGCTATACGAGCAAAGCTCTTCGACCCGGCTGTGTGAGTAAACTTCTATTGCTGTCTGCTAGCAACTCCAATGCGCTCTCGATCCTCCAATTTAAAATTTTTATTACGTATATATAAAGCCAATATTATAATAACATAGTATTATTTTTTAAAGTGCATCGAGCATACCTCTCATTTCGTTGAACTCCAAAACCTGACTGCATTTTCCCATTGATACTAGAGTATTCCTGGTGGGACATTTTGCAGTTTCTCCTGAAGACTGAGATTATTCTTGAAACATGTCATTTTCAAGAAGCTCTTATGGTCTCTCCATTTTTTTCCTAACGCATGCTTCACATAATGGTCTGAGACCTCTAAAGAAAATTTATCCTACAAATTACACAATCAAAGTAATGCAAACTATTACTATTTAACTGTAATGGATCAGTTATTACAATGACATTATTACCTTAACAAGATCCAGAGCTTGATTTTTGTTACTATTCAGCACCTGAAGCCATGGCTCATAATTGATCGGCAAGATTGAAGCATTGCGTGCAACAATGCCTAAGTAACTGGCCAGAAGACCTGCTTTTTCCCCAATAGGTTGGCCAACATCATTTCTTGAAACTTTCATGCGTTCCCCAGCAGGAAGATCGTATAATTCCATCAATGTTGCGCGCCCTCTAGTCTTGCGCCTTCGACCATTTCCATATATATATGAAATAATTCAATAAAATTTTTAAAATCAAGTCAATAATAACAAACATCTAGCATTCAAATAAAGTCTTGAACATTACCTTCAACTTCTACATTTTCAACTGTTTCTGGAACTTGTGAAGATCCAACACCAGGAAAATTATCATTATTTGTTACTTCCTCCACTCGAGGAACTTGTAAAATCCGCAGATTACTTAATTTCCTCCTAAGCATAATACCTACAATAAACCAAAAATAATTATAGTAACTAGTGACAACAATACTATTAATGTATGTATTCGACAACAAGTTAGAATTTATAATAGTATAAATTAATAAGTTAAGATATAAATCTTACTACATTGTTATGCACTCAGTTACTATTAAAATCTTCATCCATGTTCTCCCAAACCCATTGGAATTGTGAACTAGAACTAGTGATTGTTCCATCTAAGTTTTGTGCTGCAAAAGGCAAAGTTTTTGATCTTGTTTCAATGCCATCTGTAATTCCATCCCCTATGTCTATCAAGTATCTAGGGATGTTACTGAGTACAACATACCAACCCTCTTTCATTGGATCATGGAATAAAAAATTTGTTTGACTTGAGAAGGAAATACATATGGTTCGTCCATCAATTGTTGACCTGTGTGAATTAATCGAGAGAAGTTCATCATTGTAAAACCAAATTGATCTCTTTTAATGCCTCGAGTAGTATTTACATCAGCCCAGTCACAGCGAAATAACACAACCTTCTGTTTGACATAATAATCCAACTCAATAATGTCCGTAAGAATTCCATAATATTCTACATCTCCCTCTACAGAATAGTTGTCCCGTTAATGAGAAAGGCATTATATCTCTTAACAATTATATTCGACCTTGACAAAGCCATTTAACCTCTTCACTAACTTCTCTCCTACCACCAACCTATTACACGTAAAAGGTGGATTAGTTAGCATTTATATTGATATATTAAACCAAGAAAAGTTATACATTAGGCATGTGTCGTACAAAGATTTAGTTGCTTACCGTCTTCCTTAACCATTCATGGAAAGTTTCTGTAAATAACTTGTGAATCTCTCGTTGATGTAATCTTCAGGAGCTTACAAGAGATTGCAACTCTTCTTTAAACTCACTATAAAGTAGGTTACGTGGTTAAAGAATGAGAAATATAAAAGATGAAGTAAATACATTATGATTTATATAAACTTACGCGCGTAAGGGCTCCATTGAGTCATGATGGAAAAGAACATATCGATGTGCTTAAACCCAAGACTTATCATCTAAGTGTGCAATTTTAACTTTGTCGAGTGGTTCACCATAACTTCCAAACAAATAAGTCTCAGCTAAGTTATTAGTACTGCACACTTCATTTCTATTTGGTCTATTAAATCTCGTTTCAACATCTTCCAAATATCTAGAGCAAAAAGTCAGACACTCCTCTGCTAAATACCATTCAGCAGATGATCCTTTTGGATAACGTTTATTACGACAATAAGACTTCAACTTGCACAAGAACCTATACACATAATAAACAAAACATAATATAAATAGTTGTAATTTTAAAAAAATATTCAATAGTAATTGAATACATATTAAACAATTTGCACCTCTCTATAGGATACATCAAGTGATAGAAAACTGGTCCACAAACTTTAGCTTCGTGAGGGAGATGAACCAAAAAGTACACCATAATTGTAAAGAATGAAGGTGGAAATATCTTCTCCAAGTTGCATAAAGTCAAGGCGACTCGATCTTGCAGTTTCTCAAGTTCTTCAACCATCAGAACTTTCCCACAAATAGCTTTCATTATATTGGAAAGTTCAATTATACAAGATGTCACCTCATTTGACATACAACCGCATAATGCAACTAGCATTAAATCTTGCATCAATATGTGATAATCATGTGACTTTAGAGAATAAAGTCTTCGATCTTTAACACTGACACATCGAGATATATTTGATGCATACCTATCTGGGACTTTTATAACTTTCAACACTGTACAAAACACTTCTTTTTCTTTCTTCGTCATCACAAAATTAGAAGGCGGTAACGAAGATTTTCCATTAGGAATTACGTGAGGATGAAGATCATGTCGAATACTAATGTCAGCTAAGTCAAGTCAACTCTTTAGATTGTCTTTAGATTTTCCATCGACATTGAGAATGATTCCGATAATATTCTCAGAAACATTCTTCTCAATATGCATGACATCAAGATTATGTCTCAAAATATTATGCTTTCAATAAGGCAACTCGAAGAAAATACTTCTCTTTTTCCACAACTCTGCTTCATTTGGATTATCCTCTTCATCAGACTCATCATCACTAAGCTGTTCAACCTCACGGTCATACACATCTTTTGTCTTTTTCTTTGATCGTGGTTCAGTGGTTGGCTCGTCTTTCCATAAGTAAACTTGATATGTTTCAACATCGACAAGATATCAGACCTAATTGTTTGCTCATAAGCTTTTCTAAACTCTTTGGTACCATCAAACATATTCTTTTAATATCTAAATCTATGATTTTCATCTAACCACCGACGATGTCCCCTGTAAGAGAACTTCTTTCCATTATACAACCACTCCGAACATGTCTGTGCAGCACAACAAGGACAAGCATAACGGCCTTTGGTACTCCACCCAGATAAATTTTCATAAGCAGGAAAATCATTAATAGTCCACAATAAAGCTGCACGCAAATTAAAGTTCTCCTTCTTTAACACATCATATGTTTTGACACCCACCCATAATTGTTTCAACTATTCAATAAGAGGTTGCATGTAGATGTCAATATCATTTTCGGGACCTTTCTCACCGGGGATTATCGTGGATAAGATAAATGATGATTGTTTCATACAAATCCACGGGGGTAAATTGTAGGGAACAAGTAGAACAGGCCAAGTACTGTACGAAGTACTCATGATTTTAAAAGGATTAAACCCATCAGATGCAAGGACGAGCCTAACATTTTGAGGATCTCCTGCAAAAATTGGAAATTTTTGGTCAAATGACGTCCAAGCTAAACAATCCGCAGGATGCCTTAATAATCCATCATCAGTTCGTCCATCGTGATGCCGCCTCATAGACTCAGCAGTCTTTGAAGACATAAAAAGTCATTGAAGCCTAGGTATTAGAGGAAAATATCGCAAAATCTTTACTGACTTCTTTCTTGATTGTGCTTCAACTTCATCCTCACTCACATTTTCTGTGTCCTCATTCATCCATCGAGATTTACCGCATACATGACAAGACTCCTGGTTTTTTCGATCACCCCAATACAACATGCAATCATTCGGACAACTATGGATTTTCTCATAACCAAGGTCCAAATCTTTTATCATTTTCTTCATTATCTTTACCGGATTGAGGTATTTTTGCAGAAGGAAACATTTCTCTTAAAAACTCTAATAACTGTGTAAAAGAGTTACCGGTCCACCCTCCCAAGCATTTTAAGTGGAAAAAGACGAATGCAAAAGGAGAGTTTTGAATATTTTGATCCCTCATAAAGTGGTTCATTCATTTCATTAAGCAAATTGTAAAACTTTGCCACTTCTCCATTTGGCTCTTCATCACATCCATTTCTTCCCATCTCGGTGAAATCATTAACACCAATATCACAATTATCTTCTCTGACGGATTGATGATAATCATGCATATTAAATGCATCTCGCAACTTACCCTCCATGTCATCTTCTCTAAGAGATCGATGATGAGAATTAGGAGGATAAGCCGGATTACTCGTGGAAGAAGTACTACGAGGTGTCAACTCTCCATGGAATACCCATTTTCTATAGCCCGAAACAAAGCCATAAACAATTAGATGTTCGTGTACAACTTCACGAATGTGTCAATTAATGTTAACACACTTCTTACAAGGGCAAAGAATCATATTCTCTTGGCTTGCATTCGCAAAAGCTAAATTTAGAAAAGTTTCTACTCCAATTCGATAGTCGGCGTCTACCCTTGACAAATTCATCCAACTCCTATCCATTTAGTATTTCTGTAATATCCATTTCAAATGTTAATTGATAATACTATAGATTCAAATTTATTCTTTTAAATTGATAATTGTAGATAAAAAAATTAAAAGTCTACAAAGTTGAACCTAACATTGTGCATATTTGAAGAATGAAGAGAGATGTAGCTGAAATTATGTAATAGTCAGGGAAATAGGAAAATTCAAGGTTGATGCTTTTGCAGGTTGAACTCGAGAGCACTCAGATATCTTCAGTCAGTATCATGAGTAAGGAACAAGAGAGATGGTATTCAAAAGGTACAAAACTAATGCTAAAAATGAAAAAAAAAAAAGAAAAGAATCATATTTTATAACAAAAACTTACTATAGAGGAAAAACAAAAGAATACAATCTCAATAACTTCAGATTGACAAAAATTATATCCAAATATTTCCAATAGACTGATAAGGCAAATGCAACACTGTTAAAAAAATTAGTGAATTTAGAAAGAGAAGAGTACATACATAAACTTTTTACTTCCTTTGTATAGTGTTTGACAGTGTTCTTTCACCTCCTCAGCAGTGTGTTCCAAAAAGATACCTGATCAATCAATCAACAAATTTATTAGAATTATGTTTGCATAACTTGATCAAATAATTCATTATTTTAACAAACAAGAGCTTTTTATACCATTCTTGACAAGATCATGCCAAATATTACGTTTGCCAATAAACTAAAAATATAAATAAAGGAAGAATTAAAGAATTAAAGACCGTTGAAGGTGAACTAAAATCAATTTTATACCATAAGAGTCCTTGTATTATATTTCATATTGTATATTGGATAAATTGTTCAATGTACACTCGAATAAGAGCAAAATGATCCCTCTTAAAATTCCTATCCATTTTTGTTGTCAAGTACTAAAATGAATAGCTACTTTAAGGGAATAAAATATTCCTATCCATTTCGATCCTAAATAAATTTCCGTAATCTTCAACAAAAGGACCAAAAAACAATCTGAAGTGCTATAATACTTTTAAAGTGGTTTCTATTGTATTTAAATCTAAATGACTCAAATTCCAAACCAAATTTCATTCTTTTTAGTGCATCTGCCATCATTAAATTGGTGGAATCTTGGCCTAGTAAAGTGGAAAACATAAGAAAAGAAGGTTTAATTTTGATATTTGATGGCTTCGGTTGTTTGTTGGGGAAAAGAGGGAAAACATCAAAACATGTGGAATCTTTAGTGCTTTCCCACCAACCAAACAATAATTCAAAAGGTTTCAACAGGAAAGTGGCTAAGAAAGTCTTATAATTCCAATAATTTTATGTTATTCCAACTTAAATAATTAAGGGAATATTTGATTTTCTTTGTCAGGACACAAGTGGTGGGATGGCCACCAGTCAGGTCCTTCCAGAAGAACGCCATAGCCATCCAAAAAGACAGTTCCGAGGAAGAGGGTAACGGCAAGAAGGCCGACAACAGTACAGCTGCTGCCGCTGCAACCGCTGCGCCATTTGTTAAGGTCAGCATGGATGGTGCACCTTATCTACGCAAGGTAGACTTGAAACTTTACAAGAGTTACCAAGAACTCTGGTGCCTTAAGCAAAATGTAAGCCCCATCATCACCAGAGAGTAATGAGTGGCAAAAGGAGAATGAAAATCAGTTCCTAATCGAGACAAACCTAAAAGTGTACATAGTTCATTTTACTGGAAAAATATGACCAAAACAGAAACCAATTGAGATGAACAATAATAACAATGTAAGACCCATCATGACCAAAACTAAAGGAAAAACAGACACAAACCTGAAATTGTCGGAATGCTCACTGCAGGACCATCGAAAAGTTAGGGAATGAGAGCCAATTGAGATGAAGGTACGAGCAACAACACAAACTCGCCGCCAATAGGGGTTGCCTGTCCGATCGAGATGAGGGACTGAGAGCCGATTGAGAGTGAAACGGCGTGAGAGATTGAGAGTCGATGGAGGGAAAATTAGGGATTTTGGGTTATAATTGCGGATCGGATGAGAGAGTAGGGTATAGCGTCAAGATGAAACGGACAGTTTTAATACAAAATTGCGGCGTTTGTATCACAAACGCCACTATCTGTTATATTTTTGTGGCGTTTGTAATTAAAACGCCACTATATGTTATACTATTGTGGCGTTTGTTACCAAAACGCCACTATAAGTACATTGATATTGTTATTTGTGGCGTTCTTCACAGAAATGCCACGATTTCTTCAAAAGTTACGGCATTTGTTCATAAAACGCCGCTAAAAGTGTCGCTGTATACCAGGATTCGTGTAGTGTATGTATGTGTGTTATTATTATTATTATTATTATTATTATTAGAGCTGGGCTAGATTAAAATGAAATCCATAAATTAATTAAAACCCCCAAAAAATCAAGTCCAGTCCATAATTACTAAACCCAATTAAGAAATTACATGGCCCAACCGGCTAAACCCCAAGACCAAAAACCAAAACCCTAAAAAATCTATATGATAAAATAACCCTAATTACATCTTATTCCTTGTGCGCAGTCAACCAAGAGCCGTTGGATCAAATATTGATCCAACGGCCACGATTGAAAAGAGAGACTCCCCATCTACCGCGTGTGGTGCACGCTCGGACCACTCGGCTTCTCACGCACGTGTGCAGGGCACGCACCAGGCTATTCAGATCCCACATTCCACGTGGCTGCATCTGATGGTTCCACGTCACTTCCCAGAAGCAATCAGGGCCACCCATCATTACTAGATCTCGACCGTTCAAATCTGATCCAACGACCGAGATTAAGTCTAGTCGAACAGGTCACCTCTACCACACCGTCGTACCAACCACCAAGCATTGCTGGGAATGGCAAAACAAAAAAAAAATATTTGTCAGTTACCAAATCAAATAGAATATGTATTTTATCTTATTTTCTACCAAACAAAGATAAGAGCTTATATGTATCCAACTAAAAGATCTATAAGGATTCAAACACAAGTTACTAGTTTCAAAAATACAAACAAAAAAAATCCAGTTTCAGTGGTAATCCTTTTCTCCCTTCTTTCCTCTCATGCATGCATATGAAAACAATGAAAAAGAAAAAATAAAAAGAAAGTCGAGTATACCTGAGTTCAAAAACCCCTTCTGGTCGGCGACAAGCTCTTAGGGGTGAGCCGTTTAAGGGGTATTTTCTCTCGTTTCGAAATAGTAGAGGGTTTAAGTCTCTAGGTTCAAAACGGTGAGGGTTTCTAGAGAATTTTTTTTAGGTTTTTAAGGGCGGTCTGGGTGGCCATGAGCCCTGGTCCATGACGGCTTAAGGAGGCTTTTGGGGTTTTAGGGGGTGGTGTTTCTGGAATTTTAGAGAGAAATGGGAGAGCTTTTTAGGGGTTAAAAAATGAGAAAAGAATGGAAAGGGGCCGGTCACATCTCTTTAATAGACAAAAGATAATTTTTTTGGTTCATTTACTTCATACACCATCCCGCGTTTTGTTTTTTTTTCAAATTGAGCCTGCCCCTTGGTATAATCATAAATCTGGTCCCTCTTGCCTTTTAAAATCTTTCAATTTCGTCCCATAATTAACCAAAATCTGTTTAAAAATGGTAAAATTATACACTTAATCCTTCCGTGTTTTGAGATTTTTCAAAACGAGCTTGCCACATGGGTTTATTGCAATGTTAATCCCTTAAGGTTTTGTCCAACTTGCAATCCTGTCCCTGAATTGAATTTTTATTGCTTTTGATTTTGGTTTTCTGTTTTTTTTATTACATTCAGTCCCTTTTTATTATTTTATGTATTTATGTTTTACTTCTTTTTTAGTATGTTTGCATTGTTTTTAGTATGTTTTTATATTTTATGATACATGTTTAGTTTGTGACATAATGCTTTCGTGTTTTAATATAGTTTGTTCGTATACATGCCTATTTTATATGTTATATTTTAGTTTAATTTACGTATCATGTCCATATGTTAGCATGCCTTTTGTTTGTCTCATATTTATTTGTGATATCATGTTTTGTTTGTTCATTATATATATATATATATATATAGGCATGTTTTAGGTGTTGTTCTAGTTGCTTTGTATATAACATGTTTTTGTATGTTAACATAAGTTTTCATATCCCCTTTACATCCTAGGTTACATGTTAGTATGGTGGTAATTTTGTTACGTGTTAGTTTCATGATGTGTTTTTAATTTAAGCATGTAAATTGTGGCATGTGTTGAATATTAGTTTTTGCATATATGTTAAGGTGTTGTTATGACTTGTTAGTTTAACATCATATGTTATTCATGTCATGCATGTGTTATAGTTGTGGTTCATTTTAATATGTTTAGGTATGTTAGGATTAATTAATTTAGTTTTGGAAACATACTTTTGTTCATGTTTATGATTTGTTTTTTTTATCATGATATGTTATGTTTTTTTTATGTATTTTATTATTTTGTTTAATATCGTAATACTCATGTCTTTATGTTTTTTTAATATCATGTCAATATAAATGTACATTTTGTATTTTGGTTCCCAAGATTTCATAAACGGATATATTAATTGTCAATGCGGTGCCCTTTTATTCGAGCATAAACGTGGCCAGTATCAAGTGCAGTGATGGTGGTCTATCAGTTTACTCTCGAATAAAAGAGCCTTTAAAATCTACTCGCGTTTATAACAAAATTTTAATTTAATCGTCACTTTAATCTAGAAAGTTTGATATTAATAAAGCGGTAATTATTAAAGTACCAATTTAGGGCGGTGTGGGGTGCTAATCCTTCCCCATCCGTAACCGACTCTCAAACACAACATTTTTTAAATCTCTGATTTTATGGTGTCTGGCCTACCTTATTGGCTGGTGGCGACTCCATTTTTTAATAAAAAATGGTTTTTATTAAACCCCACGGAAAACATATTTTAAATACCCGAAAAACTCCAAACACCCTTGAAACCCTGTTTTTTGCGTAAAAGGGATTGCTACATATGGCAACTCCGCTGGGGACCATTTCTTGTTTTTCAAAAACAAAAGAGAGTCAAGCTTTTTAAATAATTATCGCTTTATTAATATCAGAAATTTTGGATTAAAGTGACTATTAAATTAACATTCGGTTATAATTGCGTGTTTATTTTAACGCATTTAAAATTTGACATATAAACCCGTCCTTTTAAGTGGGGGGGAACGCTAGTGCTTTCGTGAGGATATCGTTCCTCCGTATAGGCCTAGCAAAGTACCTTCGGGGCTCGAGTACCTTATGCTTTCATGAGGATATTGTTCATTCGTAGGGGCATAAGCGAATGGGTCCCCCTAAATTGAACCCGGTTGAAAGGAGCTTATAATGGGTGATGATCGGGGGCCTTGCTACACTTAGTAGGGGACAGCAAGGACAGTTCGGGTACCTTATAGCACCAACACTGCATGTAGAGAATATAGACAACCCACCTTTTTAGAGCCATGCGGATAAACTAGGTGTTTTAGACAGGATGTAAATAGGGTTGTTTTTGTGTTTACCTTATTTAATTTGCCCTTTTTGTTTATGTATTGATTTATTTTATCCGGTACTGACTCGTTTTTTTTGTTTGTTTTTTTTGCATATATCATTGCATTTGCATTACATAAAGGTACTGGATCAAGTGGCTTGCCCGATCAGAAAATCTTTCATCATGGAAAAAGGTATCTTAAGAATGACGAACTCAACTCAGCCGTCAGACATTGGTCAGAAGTCAATCAGATGACTCAAGGTAATAGTTTGTAGAGCCAGAGCATAGTGTCAGGGTACACCTACGTGAGCCTTCAACAGAATAACCTATGGGATCTTACAAGGATTTGGGAAGGATGGGATCGAAGACTACAAGACTTATTCTGTGATAGTTACGGTGGCATAACATAGTTGATGTATGTCCGAGTCAACCAGCCTTTACTCCTAGCCATCTTCCAGTTCTGGAACCCTACTTTTTGCTGCTTCACTTTCAATGGTCAAGATATGATGCCTACGGTAGAAGAATACACAACCCTACTTAATCAAAAGAATGTCCAGAAAGATTAGATCTATGTGAAGCCACCGAGGAACTAGAATTACTCTTCGAAGCTCAAAACTTTTGTCGGGATGAGTGACGATTGGGTTAATGTCCTGATCCAGGTCCGAGGAGACAGCCTAGCCTTTGCATGGGAGAGTATCCGAGACATCATACCCGCGCACCCAGATGAAGTAAAGAAGATGGACCTATTCGCCTTAGGAATATATGGTTTGGTCATCTTTTCGACGGTTCTTAGAAACATCGATGTAGCCATCCTAGATCTATTTGAGCGTATGAAGAGAAAGGAGAATCCAGTACCAGCAATCCTAGCTGAAACTTTTATTTCTTTGAATGCAAGCCGGAGCCATGAAGAGGGACATTTCAGAGGGTGTGTGCAGCTACTACATGTTTGGATTTAGAGCCATATATGGAAGATACCAACGAGGGTTTTACTAGGAATATCATTCCGAGACTTTTCACCTTGACGAGATTACTTAGCGAAAGAATGGCGAGAAGACTTGAACATGAGGAAATGGACAAGAATCTTTAAGGACATTCAAGACGAAGGCATAGTGTGGAGAGTTCCGTGGCTCGGTAGGGTTATTTACTTCTTATACAGCTGCGACGATTATGACTGCTGATGATATTAGGGCTATATGGTGGAATTTCTTGTGCTACGCTTTTGGTGTCCCGACAATTCAGATCGCGACATTTCATTCCCGTCACCGCCGGTCTAAGTCGAAGTTAGTTTCCTTTCAAGGGCGAGTTTAGGACGAATGTTCAGACCATCATGAGAGCTTGGGATCACTGTTACTGGATCAGGGTAGAAGGAGATACTAAGCCCATGATTACCCTAAATTACGATTTTTGGAGGCGTCTGATGGTTAACGACAAGATTCCAGAACCCGACCAGGGACCAACCATGTCACTTGAAGAGCAAATGAGGATAGTACCGTCTGAGGCCGACATTTTGCAAAGTGAACTCGAGGAAGTTAAGAAGAAGATGAAGGCTTTATAGGCTCAGCATATGGATGAGCTCTACAAGGCAAGTTTAAATGTCGACGAACGAGATGGGACCATCAGGCAACTGAAGAAGCTGAATGCAAATCTGAGTGAGAAGAATGCCCTTTATCAGAAAGATACTCTCTAACTTTAAGCAAAGGTGCAGAATGCCGGCCGAAACCAATTCCTAGCCGTGGAGAAGGAAAGGATGAACGATATGCGTTTAGTCGAAGAAGAATGAGAGAAAGGCAAGCGAGCAATTGAGAAAGAGGTAAAAAGTTGCAAGTTAGCCATCGAGAGTGAAAGACAGTCTTTTAGGGACGCCATTAACCAAGAAAAGAAAGAGCTAGGCAAGAGATTGATAAAGGCAAGCAAGCAATCATCTATGAAAGGGAGAACGCTGCCATTTGGAAGAGGAAATCCATGAGAAGCAGAATAGACTACTAGAGATACAAAAATTGTACAATGACACTGTTCAAAGCCTAAATCAGAGTCAAGATCAGAATGTCGAGTTGGAAGGGAGACTGGAAGAGTTGGAGCAGTCCTTTTAGACCTATCGTCGGAGGAACGGTTTCATCAAACTACAAGAAAGAGAGCGTGAAATTGGTATGTTACGAGTCCGGATCGAGTCACTTGAGGCAACTGTTTAGGATTACAGGGGGAGAATTCAGGTATTTGAAGAAGTTGCAGTAGGTGGAGATAATTTTTGGCAGCGAAAAGTTTGTGATGCCTCCCAAATGATTCATGACAGAGACCAGTATTACATGACCCTAATGGGGTAGATACGACAAGTTGCAGGACATATGACAAATTTATCTGCAGAAGCTGAACCTCTTCGACTTTTCATAACCTTAGATATAAAAGAAGCACCTAGGTTCATCAAGCTGCTCAGGGCTATCGAGAAGATAGGAGATAGAGCTAGGGCTTATGTGTAGAACTCTACTTTGATATTTTGTAATCTAGACCCTTTAATTCCTATGAAAGTAGTTCAAAAGGGTGAATACCAGCGGAATTAGTACCTTTATTTGCATACATTCTTGTACCGCATCATGGCATTTGCATCATTATACATACATTCATCTATTTTTGCAAAAATATTAATAGTGTAAAATATTGTGGCAGTTAAACTACAATATAAGCCGCAACCATTCCACATCCATACTTTACTCGGTTCCAAAGCAAATTAATGGAGGATAGAATAGTTAGTTTGGAAAAGGGGCATAAAGATTTGGAAGCAGATTTCGATGAAGCCAAACGGAGCCTCAGCGAGTAGATCACTCAATCATAAGCTGCGATAGTATCTGACATAACTGCATTGCTGGCAAAAAGCCTTGGGAAAGAAAAGGTTACAGATGAAGTCGCCCAGGAGCTAGAAGGTATCACATCTCACAACAAGGTTCAACCAACGATGCCAAGTCCGGTAAAAAGAGTATACATTGACCCTGTCGGGATATTTGCTAGTCTTCAGGTAGGGGCATCTGAAAGCCAACCTGTTGATACAGAAGCATTCTACGAATAAGGGGTGCCAGATCTGAATTTGGTCGAGAAAATCTGAACAGAGGTAGAAAAGAAGTGGGAAGAAATGTTTCGTCTCATAGAGGAAAAGTTTAGAGCGCTGCAAGCTACAAAATAACTGGGGAATGAGACCAGTGATTTGAGCCTAGTATCTGACCTTGTTCTACCGCCAAAATTTAAAACTCCAGAGTTTGATAAGTATTATGGAACCACATGTCCTTCCACGCATGTGACCATGTATTGTAGAAAGATGGCAGCCTACATCAAGGATGAAAAGCTTTTGATCTATTGTTTCTAGGATAGTTTGACTGGAGCAGCAACCCGGTGGTACACCCAATTAAGCGGAGCAAGTATCAAGTACTGGAAGGACATTTCAAAGGCATTTATTGAGCAGTACAAACATATAACGGATATGACCCCCAACAGGATTATGTTAGAAAACATGGGACATAAGTTTAACGAGAATCTGTGATAATACGCCAGAGGTGGCCGCTCAGATCTAGCCACCAATTCCTGAGCATGAGATTACACCCCTGTTTGTGAATACTCTAAAGGGAACACTATTTGATTGCCTCATCAATAATACAACTCAGAGCTTTGCCGACTTGATCAAGACTGGGGAATCTCTTGAATTGACGATTAAGAGTGGCAGGATTGACAGTGGGGATAACTCACGAAAGTACAACAAGAAGATAGAGAATGAGGTAAATACTAGGAGCACTTACAATGCTCCAAAGAACTTTACGGTCTCTCAGCCGCAAGCATCGACAGGGAAGGCTCAGAACCAAAGAGAAGATAGAGCTCTAAGAAAGGAAAAGGAGAAAGTAGCCTTTACTCCATTGCATGTTTCGTACTTTGAGCTTTATTCTCAGTTGCACAAAGTTGATTTGGTCCGCCCGTACTCTGTTACCCTATTCAAACCTCCCTTCCCATCATGGTATGATCCTAATACACATTGCGATTATCATGGCAGTGCTCCTGGTCACCCTACAGAAAATTGCCTCGCATTCAAGAAACTCGTACAGCGTCTGATCAATTTTGGGGTGCTAAAGTTCGAGGAACCGAATGTGGCCGCTAATCCATTACCTAATCATAAGAACCACAAAGTGAACGCTATAAAGGAGTACTCTACCTGGAAGGATAAAGAGGATGTGTCAGCAATTAAGTCTCCCTTACGGTGGGTTTTCCAACAATTATGCATGGCTCGCTTGATCGACAAGGACATGGTAGTGGTGCAGAAGGGTGTACAACTTATTGCGAGATCCACCAAGACGAAGGGCACAACATCCAGCAATGTGAAGAATTCAGGAGATTGGTTCAGCAGCTGATGGACAGTAAAAAGATAGAATTCTTTGAGGAGGTTGCAGGAAGGAAGGGGTTAGATGTATGTGCGTCAGACAGCTCCAACATCAAATATGGAAAAGACAGATCTTTCGTCGTCTCCTCCAGATTAGAGGGAACAAGTTCATCTCAAGGAGAAGCTACAAAGGTGGTCCCCAAAATCATTATCTCAGCACCTGCCCCGTTTCCATTCAAGGACATGCGGCGGACCCCTTGGAATTATGCAGCCAATGTGACTATACCAGAGAATTCGACACCTAGTAAGAAGGAGGAACAAAGGGTAGAAGAAGAGCCGACATAGAAATATGAACAAACAAATAAAGATGAAAGTGTCAGCGAAGTAGGCCACTTCACGAGGAGCGGCAAGTGCTACTCTTTAGAAACTTTGAAGTCTGTTGAAGCTGCAAAGGAAAAGGGAGAAGGTAAATCAGCTAGTCCTGCACAGATATTTGGAGAGGAGCCCCCTCTAGAGATTAACGAGCCTGTAACTGAAGCTCAAGCACAAGAGTTTTTGAAGTTCTTGAGGCACAGTGAATACAATGTGGTGGAGCAGCTGCGAAAGCAACCTCTAAGGATTGCGGTGTTGGAGCTGCTTTTGAGTTCTGAAAAGCATCGTGAGGCATTGTTAAAGGTGCTGAATCAAACATTTGTACCTGGTGACATTTTTGTGTCTAAGCTGGACAGAATAGTAGGCCATATCATCGCATACAACTACATTACATTTAGTGATGACGAGATCCTAGAAGGAGGTATGGGGTCCACCAAAGCTCTCAACATCACTACCCACTGCAAAGGGTATGTGTTGCCATGAGTACTGATTGATAATGGGTCAGCATTAAACATACTACCACTGGTGACTCTACAAAAGCTACCGATAGATGACTCCCACATGAAACCCTATCATAATACCGTAAGAGCTTTTGACGGTACTCAAATAGGAGTACTTGTGAAAATTGAGGTACCTTTACTGATCGGGCTGACAGAGTACACGATTGATTTTATGGTAATGGACATAAAAACGACCTACAGTTGCCTATTGGGAATACCATGGATTCACTCTGCAGGAGCCGTCCCCTTATCACTCCATTAGAAATTAAAATTTGTCATCGAAGGCAAATTGGTCACTGTGGAAGCTGAGCAAGAGATCATCGCTTCGGTAACATCAGATGCCCCCTACATCCAGAACGACGAAGATGTTGCAGAATGTTCTTTTCGAGCATTGGAGCTGGTAAATGCTACATTTGTTGTGTAAGGTAATAAGATCACTTGCCCTAGGTTATCTAACTGCACCAAGATGACCGTTTCTAAAACTTTAGGCCGAGGAGCCAAAGCAGGAAGAGGTCTGGGAAGGAGATTACAATGAAGCCTACAACCCAGGAGTGTCATCACCAAGAAAGATCGTTTTGGTCTCGGCTATAAACCAAGCATTCAACAAAGAAGAGAGGAATATAGGAGAAAAAAATAACAAAGAAAGGCTAGACTCAAGGGAGAAGACATTCCATGGAGACCGATGTCTTTCCCTCATGTAAAGGATATTTTTGTCTTTGGAGGAATTGATTGTACAAGACAGAAAATAGAAGAAGAAATTCGAGAAAATAACACACTTAACTAGAACGAGATGTTCAGTGAACCTTGAAGGGATATCCATCAACATGATAGCTGAAGATGACAATGGCAGTAACGTGTTGACTAGCATCCGCCCTTGCTGTCCTGGGGAAACACTCGATAACTATAGCTACGTTGATCTACCTGTAGTCTTTAGGGCAATATCAAAGTAATGCTCTGAATTAACCCTTTTGTTTTTGCCCATAGGCAATGGGGATCTTTTGTATAAGGGCACCTATGTTAACTTTTTGTTTGTAATGAAAGAATGTCTACCTCATTTTCTCAAGTGGCAAACATTTCATTTATTTCATTGATTCATTTCTTGTTCATATTCATTCACTTTATTTAAAATCATTCTCTTCCCAATACATTCGTTCTCATTTCATGCAGGATTCCCATAATTAACTGTATGAATGATTCCGAATCCAATCCTGAGGTAGATTTCGAATGCCCCAAGGTCTTAGTAGAAATTGAAGAGGAGGACGACGAGGCAGAATGCAAGGTCCCTGAAGAGTTGGTAAGGATGATGGCCAACGAAGAAAGGCAAATCGTGCCCCACCAAGAAGAAACAGAAATTATGAACTTGGAAACCAATGAGGAGAGAAAAGAAATGAAAATCAAGACTACATTTTCCTCGAAAACCAGGCGTGAACTGATAGCCCTACTCCAAGAGTTCAATGACGCCTTTGCTTGGACTGATCAAGATATGTCGGGGGTTGAATACATATATAGTGGTGCACAAGCTGCCAACGAGGCCAGAATGCAAACCAGTCCAGCAAAAGCTCAGAATAATAAGGACTGGCATGCTGTTAAAGATCTGAGAAGAGGTAAAAAAGTAGTTTGATGCTGGCTTTCTGGAAGTTGCCATATACCTTGAATGGGTTACAAACATTGTACCGATGCCAAAGAAGGATGGGAAGGTTCACATGTGTGTAGATTACAGGGATCTCAATCGAGCAAGTCCTAAGGACAATTTCCCTTTGCCACATATCGACACGTTGGTTGATAATACCGCGGGACACTCATGGTTCTCATTCATGGATGTTTCTCAGGATACAACCAGATAAAGATGGACCTAGAGGACATGGAGAAGACCATGTTTGTAACCATGTGGGGCACGTTTTGTTACAAGGTGATGCCTTTCAGACTCAAGAATGCATGAGCAACTTATAAAAGAGTGATGGTGTCTCTTTTCCATGATATGATGCACAAAGAGATAGAAGTATAAGTAGATGATATGATCGCCAAGCCTCGAACCGAGGAAGAGCACCTTCGAAACCTGAGAAAGCTATTCCAAAGACTACAAAAATACCAGCTGAAGCTCAATCCGGCTACCTTTGCAGTCACATCTGGAAAACTCTTGGGGTTTGTAGTGAGCAGGAAGGGGATTGAGATCGATCCAGAAAAAGTAAAGGCTATCCAGGACCTCCCACCGCCTCATACTCAAAAAGAAGTCTGAGGTTTCCTGGGAAGGTTAAACTATATCTCCCGTTTCTTCTCTCAATTAACAGATAAGTGCGACCCTATCTTCAGACTACTTAGGAAGAATAATCCAGGTGTCTGGGATGAAGAATGTCAAGAAGCTCTAGAGAAGATTAAGAAGTACTTGACGAATGCTCCGATTTTAGTCTCACCAGTACCAAACAGGCCTTTGATCCTTTACCTGACAGTTTTTGAAAACTCGATGGGTTGCGTGTTGGGGCAACATGATGAGTCTAGGTAGAAGGATAGAGCCATCTACTACCTAAGCAAGAAGTTCACTGATTGCGAAGCACGGTACCGTCCAATTCAAAAGCAGCTATGTTGTGCTTTGGTTTAGACAACCAAAAGGCTTACACAGTACATGTTACACCATACTACCTGGTTGATATCCAAATTGGACCCCTTGAAGTTTCTAATGGAAGCACCGGTATTAACGGGGAGGATGGCCCACTGGCAGATGCTGTTATCCGAGTTCGACATTGTATATGTGAGCCAAAAAGCGGTGAAAGGAAGTGCTATAGCGAATTTCTTAGCTAGTCATGCTTTAGATGATTATGAATTATTGAACTTCAGTTTCCCAGATGAAGACTTGATGTGCGTTACGACCGGGGAAGAAGTTGTTTCATATAACGGCTCATGGAAGCTTTACTTTGATAGAGCCTCCAAAGCCCTCGGCCACGGAATATTAGTTGTGCTAATATCTCTAGAAGATGTCTATTATCCCTTCACCAGTAGACTAGAGTTCTTTTGCACAAACAAAATAGCTTAGTACGAAGCCTGTGTCATGGGACTGAATGCAGCCATTGAAAGAAATATCAAAGAACTTCAAGTATTCAGAGATTCATCTTTAGTGATTTATCAACTACGAGGAGAATGGGAAACTAGGGATCCGAATCTGGTCAAATACTACGAGTTGATCCAAGAGCTCATCAAAGCATTTAAAAAGGTCAGTTTCACCCACTTCCTAGAGAAGACAACCAGATGGCAAACGCTTTGGCAACCCTAGCCTCCATGTTCAAAGCAAACACGAAAGTAGAAATGAAGCCAATTGAGATGCAAACTTTTGAAAATCAGCTCACTGTTATAATGTGCAAGAAGAAATAGATGGCAACCCTTTGTATTACGACATCTTGCAATATATCAAGTTCCAAACGTATCCCGAAGGAGCAAACGAAAATGACTGAAAAAACACTTAGAAAGATGGCGACAGGATATGTTTTGGATGGAGAGGTTCTATACAAAAAAAGCCATGATCAGACGTTGTTGAGATGTGTAGATGCCCGGGAGGTGAAAGAAATTTTGGCAAAAGTGCACGATAGTTTGTGTGGAACACATGCCAATGGTTTGTCAATAGCCCAAAAAATTATGAGGTATGGCTATTTCTGGTCGACTATGGAAGGAGATTGCATTGATTACGCCCGAAAATGCCATAAGTGCCAAATATATACTGACAAGATCCATGATCATCCTTTACCTTTACACACCATGAACGCGCCTTGGCCGTTCACAACATGGGACATGGATGTCATCGGACAGATTCATCCGATGGCTTCCAACGGGCACCATTTTATTTTGGTTTCCATTGATTACTTCACTAAATGGGTGGAGGCAGCATCTTACGCCAATATAACAAGGAGGACGGTGTGTAAGTTCCTAAAAAAATCATTTACCGATATGGGTTGCTAGAAAGAATTATCACCGACAACGCTTCCAACTTGAATAACAAATTGATGACTGAGGTGTGCAACCAGTTCAAAATAACACACCATAATTCCATGACCTACCGTCCTAAGATGAATGGGGCAATAGAAGCGGCAAACAAGAACATAAAGAAAATTATTGCGAAGACAACAGACACTTACAAAGATTGGCATGAAAAGCTGCCATTTGCTCTGTTCACCTACCGGACATCCGTTCGCACATCAACAGGCGCAACGCCTTATTCTCTAGTGTATGGCACAGAGGCGGTAGTACCTATTGAGGTTGAGATTTCGTCACTCTGGGTTTTGAATGAAGTAAAACTTGATGAAGCAGAATGGGTGCAAACCAGGCATGAACAGTTAAATCTCATTAAGGAAAAGAGGCCGAAGGCCATCTGCCGTGGTCAAATGTACCAAAAATGAATGATGCAGACATATGATAAGAAAGTGCACCCGAGAGAATTCTGAGAGGGAGATCTAGTGCTTAAAAAGATCCTCCCAATTCAGAAAGATTCCTGGGGGAAGTGGATGCCTAATTGGGAAGGGCCATATGTCGTTAAGAAGGCCTTTTTAGGAGGGGTGTTGATTTTAACTGAAATGGATGGAGAAGAATTGAAAAATCATATGAATTGTGATTCAGTTAAGAAGTATTACATTTGAAAAAAAATGGAAATAAAAAATGAAAAACTGAGGCAAAAACCCGAAAGGGCACCTTGTTAAAAAAGGGAGAGCTTGAGGCGAAAACCCGAAGAAGGGCATCTTGAAGCAAAGAAAGGATCTGAGTTGAAAACCCGTTAAGGGTGACTCAGATAAATTTTTAGATCGGGCCTCCAGCAAGTAGAATTATCCCCACGAGTACCAGAAGAAAGAGCTCCAAGCAGAGATTCTACTTCGGTTGACGGGATCACGCATCATTCATACAGTTGATATTTAGGGATTTTGCATGTCATGTTCTGCTTTCCCTTTTCCTCATGTTTGCCATGACTTTTCTAAAATTGTTCCTAGTCATTAATGTCAATAAGATCATACTTTTGTGCCTTCCTTCCCTTGTCCTCTCATTGTTTTCATAAGCATCATGCAAACAGGTTAACATAGACTTATGATAAACAAAAGATTTCTGAGCATTACTATGATCTAACCCTGAGAGTACAGGTGACTAGAAAACAGAGTTAACTTTGATCTCAAGCTTTCTACATAATGTATGTCGAGGCATGATGAGGGGAAGACTCCGAGCATCAAAATAGGATAACCATCTTCATACACCATTCATAATTGTCTGAGGAAATATTCAAGACAATAGTAAAGATCTCCTAGGTGAAAACCCATAAGGGCACCTAAAAAAATATCTAAAGCTAAAACCCAAAAGGGCACCTAAAAAAATATCTAAAGCTAAAATCCAAAAGGGCACTTTAGAACTGTGAACCACGAATTCACAGAAAAGAATGGTTGAACCCAATAGTGAGATAGGGTACCATTACTAGAAGAAGAAAAGGAAGACAAAGCAAGCAGAGAGTCGAGATTGACTGACTGCGGAAACAGACGCATCGAGATACTGACACCCATGCATCATATATAGTTAGGCATACCTAGGATTAGGAGCATGCTAACTCATTTATCATAACATTTTGTCCATTTTAAATAGGCACTTACAGATTACCAGTGACTTTGATCTGCGACTTTGTTCTGAAGATGTGGATTTATTTGAAGAAGGATTTCGGCAACCATAGTAGCGTGAGTCCAGAAAGTTTGGTAGCCATTTCGGCATGAATCCCCAAATTTAAAGAAAGATTTTGGCAAGCTTAGTAGCGCGAGTCTAGAAAGATTGGTGGCCAGTTTGGCGTGAACCCCAAATTCAAAGATAAAGGTTCTATATAGGAAGGGCCTATATTTTCGAGTCCTCGCAGCGAAAGGTTCTATATAGGAAAGACCCGTAACTTTAAGATTTCATAAGCTAAAAGTTCAATATAGGAAGGACTTGCGGCTCCAGGGTTTGAATACTAGAAGTTCTATATAGTAGGAACTCCCAGTCAGAAGAATCCATCTGTGACGCAAAAGGTTTTATATAGGAAAAACCTGCATCGTTGAAGGCAAAGAGTGCCATATAAGAAGGACTCTGAGCTTTATCGTCTTAGAGTGAAAAGTTCTATATATGAGGGACTCGTAACTCGGGCTTCAGAGTGGAAGGTTCTATATAGGAAGATCCTAACTTCAAGATTTCAAGGTAAAAAGTTCTATATATGAAGAGCTTTTAGCCCGAAGGATCTGCCTGAGAAAGCGAAAGGTTCTATATAGGAAGGACCTATAGCTCCAAGATCAGAAGGTGAAGAAGTTCTATATAGGAAGAACTTACGAGCTTGAAGATTCAGCCAAGGAAAAGCGAAGGGTTCCAGAAGAACACGTGATTCCAAAGCTACAAACAGGGAAGTTGGATAAAAATGAGTGCTTATGATCTTTGTTTTGTTCCCGTTCCACGAGAACGAGCAAAGAGGGGCACTTATAATCACTCATTTTTATCTGTTTTGTAAATATCGTGTTAATATTAGCTTAATAACTAACAGATTTTATTAGTATGTATGTTTACTATATAATTAAGATTGTGTGTGATACGTGTGAGCGCATGTATTATATATATTATGTGTGTATGTATTAATAATTAGTACGGTGTATATGTGTCGTACGTAGGTTCGCATGTCAAGCATGTTGTAATTGTTTGTATATGTACAATATGTATATTTATATTATGTGAGATCAAGTATATGTGTTTATATCTTACGTATGCATTGTTGTTTATGTACAATATGCATATGTTTATAATAATTATGTGTGATCAGATATATATGTTTGTATCATGTATTTGAATATAAATATATGTATGGGTCTGTTATTATTATTATTATAATTAGAGCTGGGCTAGATTAAAATGAAATCCATAAATTAATTAAAACGCAAAATAAATAATCAAGTCCAATCCATAATCACTAAACCCAATTAAGAAATTACATGGCCCAATCGGCCAAACCCCAAGACCAATAACCAAAACCCTAAAAAACCTATATGATAAAATAACCCTAATTACATCTTATTCCTTGTATGCAGCTAACCAAGAGCCGTTGGATCAAATCTTGATCCAACGGCCACGATTGAAAGGAGAGACTCCCCATCTACAGCGTGTGGTGCACGCTCGGACCACTCAGCTTCTCACGCGCGCGTGTAGGGAACGCGCCAGACTATTTAGATCCCATGTTCCACGCAGTTGCATCTGATGGTTCCACGTCACTTCCCAGAAGCAATCAGAGCCACCCATCATTACTAGATCTCGACCGTTGGATCAAATCTGATCCAACGACCGAGATTAAGTCTGGCCGAACAGGTCACCTCTACCACACCCATATACCATCCCCCAAGCATGGCTGAGAATGCCAAAACCAAAAAAAATATTTGTCAATTACCAAATCGAATATAATATGTATTTTATCTTATTTTCTACCAAACAAAGATTAGGGCTTATATGTATCCAACTAAAAATCTGTAAGGATTCACACACAAGTTACCAATTTTGAAAATACAAACAAAAAAAATCTAGTTTCAGTGGTAATCCTTTTCTCCCTTCTTTCCTCTCATGCATGCATATGAAAAAATGAAAAAGCAAAAATAAAAAGAAAGCAGAGTATACATGAGTTCAAAAACCCCTTTTGGGTGAGCCGTTTAAGGGGTATTTTCTCTCATTTTGAAATAGTGGAGGGTTTAAGTCTCTAGGTTCAAAACGGTGAGGGTTTCTTTTAGGTTTTTAAGGGCGGTCTGGGTGGTCGTGAGCCCTGGTCTAGGATGGCTTGAGGTGGCTTTATAGCCAAGCCTTGCCTGAGACAAACCGGGCACGGTTGAGTCGGGCGATCGAGGAAGAGTTTTAGGGTTTTATGGGGTAGTGTTTCTAGAAATTTAGAGAGAAATAGGAGAGCTTTTTAGGGATAGAAATTGATAAAAGAATGAAAAGGGGGGCGGTCACATGTCTTTAATAGACAAAAGATAATTTTTTGGTTCCTCTTGCCTTTTAAAATCTTTCATTTTCGTCCCATAATTAACCAAAATCTATTTAAAAATGGTAAAATTATACACTTAATCCTTCCGTCTTTTGAGATTTTTCAAACCGAGCTTGCCGCATAGGTTTATTGCAATGCTAATCCCTTAAGATTTTGTCCAGCTTGCAATCATGTCCCCGAATTGAATTTTTATTGCTTTTGATTTTGGTTTTGATTTTATTTTTATTACATTTCAATCCCTTTTTTATTATTTTAAGTATTTATGTTTTACTTCTTTTTTTTCTTTTTTAGTATGTTTGCATTGTTTTTAGTATGATTTTATATTTTATGATACATGTTTAGTTTGTGACATAATGCTTTCGTGTTTTAATTTAGTTTGTTCGTATATATGCCTATTTTATATGTTATATTTTACTTTAATTTACGTATCATGTCCATATGTTAGCGTGCCTTTTGTTGTCTCATATTTATTTGTGATATCATGTTTCGTTTGTTCATTATATATATATATAGGCATGTTTTAGGCGTTGTTCTAGTTGCTTTGTATATAACATGTCTTTGCATGTTAACATAAGTTTTCATAACCCCTTTACATCCTAGGTTACATGTTAGTATGGTGGTAATTTTTTTACGTGTTAGTTTCATGATGTGTTTTTAATTTAAGCATGTAAATTGTGTCATGTGTTAAATATTAATTTTTGCATATATGTTAAGGTGTTGTTATGACTTGTTAGTTTAACATCATATGTTATTCATGTCATGCATGTGTTTTTAATTTAAGCATGTAAATTGTGTCATGTGTTAAATATTAGTATTATTGTAATAGTAATATTATTAATTTTAAAATAAAAAATTGGGATAAAAAAGTTTAACTAAAGTGTAAAAAAAAAAACAATGCATGGATCTTAGTGCTCCACGTCACCCTTAAACCCCCCCCACTTGCCTATAAATAAAGGCATGGGGAGAGCAATTGGGGGAGCAAGAGAGCCGACAGTGGCATGGCCAAATAAGGGGGCTTAGGCTCCCGCGCTAGCCAAGGCTGGGGGCAGTGTCCTCGGTCCTAACCGGTTCGATCAGGGTCCTATTTTGGATCCGATCCAGTTAATTTTTGAAGGGATCATGGTAGATATCGGTGGGAGTCAGTCGGGGCTCGGGCTCCTAGTTAGGTATATTTTTATTTATGTTGTTTGATTTAATAAAATGTTGTTTAATTTTGTTCCTATTTTAGTTGGTATGTTTTATATTAGTATTTTATGCTTTATATTTATTTATGTTTTAGATTAGTATTTTATTTATGTTAGATTTGTTTTTATTTATGTGTTGGATTAATATTTATGAATGTTTTAGATTAGTATTTTATTTATGTTAGATTTGTTTTTATTTATGTGTTGGATTAATATTTATTAATGTTTTAGATTAGTATTTTATTTATGTTAGATTTGTTTTTATTTATGTGTTGGATTAATATTTATGAATGTTTTAGATTAGTATTTTATTTATGTTAGATTTGTTTTTATTTATGTGTTAGATTAATTTTTATGTATGCATGTTTCAGATTCGTATTTTATTTATGTTAGATTAGTATTTTATTATGTTAGTATTTATATTTTTATCGCATTGTATTTATTTATATTTTCCATGTTTTAAGTTGCATTTCGGATATATTATTGTCAATACGGTGCCCTTTAAAATCTACTCGCACTTATAACCAAATTTTAATTTAATCGTCACTTTAATCCGGAAAGTTTAATATTAATAAAGTGGTAATTATTAAAGTACCAATTTTCGGCAGTGTGGGGGTGCTAATCCTTCCCCATCCATAACCGACTCCCGAACCCAACATTTTTCTAAATCTTTGGTTTTTACAGTGTCCGACCTACCTTAGTGGCCGGTGGCGACTCCATTTTTTAAATAAAATGCGGTTTTTTCTAAAATCCCACGAAATATTTTTAATACCCGAAAGACCCCAAAATACATTGAAACCCATTTTTTTAGCGAAAAAGGGATATCACTACAGATGGCCACTCTGCTGGGGACATTTTTTAGTTTTCAAAAATAAAAGAGAGACGAGCTTTTTAAATAATTATCGCTTTACTAGTATTGGAAATTTTGGATTAAAGTGACTATTAAATTAACATTTGGTTATAATTGCGTTTTTATTTTAACGCATTTAAAATTTGGCATATAAACCCGTCCTTTTAAGTGGGGGAAAACGCTAGTGCTTTCGTGTGGATATCGTTCCTCCGTATGGGCCTAGCAAGTACCTTCGTGGCTCGAGTACCTTATGCTTTTGTGAGGAAATCGTTCCTTCATATGGGTATAAGCGAATGGGTCCCCCTGAGTTAAACCCGGTTGAAAGGAGCCTATAATTGGTGATGACCGAGGGCCTTGCTACTCTTAGTAGGGGACAACAAGGACAATTCGGGTACCGCTTAATACCAAAACTGCATGTAGAGAATATAGAAAGCCCACCCTTCTAGAGCCACACGGATAACTTAGGTGTTTTAGACGAGATAAATATTATTGCTCTGCTTGTTGCCTTATCTACTTCACTTTTTATTTATGTATCTATTGATTTTATTCGGTACTAACTCATTTCTTTTTTTGTTTTATTTTATTTTTACTTTACACATACTTTTGTTGCATTAGCATTGCATGACATAAATGTGTTGGTTCAAGTGGTTTGTTCGATCAGAAATCTTTCATCATGGATAAAAGGTATCTCAAGAATAGTCGTCAGACATTGGTTAGAAGTCAACCAGTTGGCCCAAGGTAACACTTTGCCGAGTGAGCGCATAATGCCAGGATATACATACAAGAGCCTACAACAGAATGACCTATGGGAGCTTAAAGAGATTTGGGAAGGATGGGATCGATGACTACAATACTTATATTCTGATACTTATGGCGACATAGCACATTTAATGTATGTTCGGGTTAATCAGCCTTTGCATCGAGCCATTTTTTAGTTCTGGAACCTTGCAGCTTCACTTTCAACGGACATGACATGATACCCACAGTAGAAGAGTACATAGCCTTGCTCAAGAAGAAGAATGTTCAAAAAGATTGGATCTATACGAAGCTTCCAAGGAACTAGAATTATCCATTGAAGCTCAAAACCTTTGCCAGGATGAGTGACCATTGGGTCAACGACCTGATTTAAAGTCGAGGAGATAGCCTAGCCTGTGCATGGGAGTGTATCCGAGACATCATACCCGCACACCCGGATGAGGCGATGAAGAAGGACATGTTCTCTTTAGGGATATAGGGTTTGATCATTTTCTCGAGGGTTCTTGGAAACATCAACGTAGCCATCTTGGATCTGTTTGAACGCATGAAGCGGAAGGCAAACCCAGTACCAGCGAATTTAACCGAGACTTTCATTTCCTTGAGTGCGACCCAAAAACATGTAGAGGGGCATATATGTAGAAGTCTTCTTTTATGGCTCCATAATTTGGACCCTTTAATTCCTATGAAAGTTGTTCGAAAGGGTGATTACCAGCGGAATCAACGCCTTTATTTGCATTCATTTTGCATATCATGACATGGTGTTGATTCAAGAAAGGTTCATTTAAAAGGCTTTCAAAATAGAAAAAAAGTATGCCTTGCTGAAAACGATAATATTACAGTATCAAGTTAGGCCGAGCAAAGACCAATCGTGAAAGAAGACAGTCCGATAGTAAGGCATGTGCGGCGCAGAGGATCCAGTGGGGATTACAGAATGCTAATTTTAAAATCTTCACATTTAACCCTTTGTAAAAATCTCAAAAAATTTAATTTAACTCATTAAAAAAATTGAAAATATTATTATTGTGTTTTGAATTCTTTTCCCTCCAAAACTTTGAAAAAAAACCTAAAAGTTTCATTTCAAGTAAGTTAAAACTTTTTGATAATAAAAAGGGGAAATCTTTAAACCAAATGATCTTTGAGAATTTTAATGTAAACCCAAAAGTTTTAAAGACTTTAAGTAGACCCCCTTTGGACTGCTAGGATCAAACCCTATTTAGACGCATTATTCGAAGAACAGTTTGTTTGCACCCAGATCAACCGAAGAAGAAACTCTTGTCTGTATTATGCCTACACTTGTCAATGTTTTTTAGAAGCCAAAGCATGAAGATCATGATGTCACAAGTCTATAGAGTAGCATAAGAGGAGAAGATAAGGTCACCCATCATCCTGAAGACGACGTCAAGACGTGGAGCACGAGCTTTGCTTCCCGAAGTCAAGATCTCCTGAAGGAAGCTAACTGTTACCTGTAAGTCATTATTAGTTTCTTGCAACCAAACATTTTTCTATTGAACGAAAGTATTTTAAGGACTGTTCAAGAATCAACACCACATCTGCGTTCATGCATTGCATCATATTGTACAGTCATGGCATATTTTACATAACATTATCATTACCTTGCATAAAATTTTGGGGGAGCAATCCAAAGAGCAATTAGAGTTTTATCGTGAATACACTCAAAAATCAAGATTCGAGTAGTTAGAAGATGGGCTCGAGAAAAAATTAGAGAAGAAGTTTGATACCTTTGATGCAAGAAAACTCTATTTGAACCCTGATTTGGTCATTCCTTCAGATTTCAAAGATTCCCAGATTTGCACATGATGACGAAACAAGATGCCCCAAGATTCACCTGACCATGTTCTGCAAAAAGATAGAGGGCTGCATTGAGAATGAAAATCACTGTTCCATTACTTCTACGATGGTCTAGCAGGACCCATCGTGATATGGTATAACTGTTTAAGTAGAGACCAAGTTCAGTCGTGGGGAGACTTAGCCAATGCCTTTTTGGGCCAATATAAATATGCTTTGGGCCTAGCACCAAGTCATTGGTATCTCTAGGGTACGAAGATGAAACCTGATGAAGGCTTCAAGGAGTGTGCTTTGAGGTGGCTGTGTTTAGCGACCCAGGTGCAGCCTCTTGTAGACGAAGAGGAAAGTGACTTCCATGTTTCATGCCACATTTCATATTTCTTCTTTGCTAAGATGCTCGGGAAAATGAAGGCCAGCTTTGAGGACTTCATGACAGTCGAAGAGAGAATCTAACATGCACTCCGAGACCTAAGTTTAAAGCCATACCTACCTAGGAGTAGAAGAAAAGAAAGTGATAGATGGGTACCACTTTCAAGATTCCCATAACGGTAAGAGAAGGAGGTCTGATAATCCCTCCGAATCACCGAGGGAAATTTATCGAGCAAGTTTGAAAATATTTGGGGTACTAATTTCAGACATATTTTCTCATTTGGTCGAAGGTTAGCAGCTCACCCCTAGGCCGGTGAATATTACACCTGACACATTTGCCCACAACTTTGACCTGAATAGTGCATATGAGTTTTATGTGGGGGCATTGGAGCATGGCACCGAGAAATCCAGAAGCTGGTTGGTAAGGGAGTCCTAACGCAAGAATTGATCCAGCAAGGAAAAACAAGAGAAATGACAAGACTACACTACATTGAAAGGGCCGAAATGAGTTAGTACTCGGGAGGTAGTCCGAAGGTCCCTATGGTTTTCCCATTAGTTCACAAAAATTCTTAATGTTTTGAAAAAAAAAACTCTCAAACAGATATTTTTTTCGTATTTCCATTTAGAAAGCATTTTTGCATTCTTTAAACATTTCATTCATTGTTATGAGGTAGTTTTTGATTTTCCATACATATATACACATTTTTTTGAATGGACATACGTATATATCATTTCTATACCAGGTCCTTGAATCTCAAATGCAAGAATACATGTGGTTCAAATTTGGAAATCAACTCTAAGTTGCTTATATTTAGAACAAACTGAAAGTTGTGAGGATATTGCAAATGTGAGTATCCGTTAATCCACTTAGGCCAACAGAGGAACACAATGAGTGTTTAGACAATGGGCAATTCCCATTTTAGGAATTTTCCTTCTCAGGCACTTGTCATTTAAGATCCTTGAATTGAGAGTTGACCCTAAACCTTTACCTCCTGAAAGCTTTCTCAGGACATCTATGAATGGAAGGACGAATGGTATTCTTTCACTTTACTAAGAGAAAAAGATAAAACCAGATAGATTGGACATGAAGGCCATAGAACTACCAGAGGAAAATGGATGAAGACAAGTTTATGCTCAGAAAGTAAACCAAGCAACATAAGAAATGGCAATCAGAAGGCCGAAGCAATCAAGAACGAGTACACTAAGTTAAATAGTGTAAGAAAAAGATACATGAAGACTCTACCGTTCGATAGGCACCAGTTTAGAAGAGCTGGGTAGAATTGATTACGTTCAAGCGGGAGCAAGCGATAATGTCCAGCATAGATAAAGTTTGATTCGAGAATACATCGACAAACTCGAATAAGAGGAAAAATACTCTAGGCAAAAAACCCAAAATGGGTAGTCTAAAAAAGAGAGAAAAGAATGAAAAAAGAAAGAGAAAAAGAGAGATTACACTCCACTGTTTGTGTTTACTAAACGGTATTCCTATATAAGAGTGTTTAAAAAGAGAGAAATGAGTAGAATTTTCTGGGGCACTCTACTGTAGTGAAAAGCTCTGAAGGTGGTTGTATGCTCCATCCATCTTTTAAGTCAAAAGTGGAGTAGCTACATGAGTGATATATTCAAATCATGACTATGCCGAGTAACTCAGGGTTTTGTTGTATGCTCCATCATTATCCTCGAGACAAAGGACTGTGATGAGTTGAATTCCCTTAGAAGAAAAAAAAGAAGAAGAAGAGAGAAAAGAAAAGAAAAAGAAAAAGAAACTATACATTTGCATATATCCCCACAATAGTTAAGATCTTCTAAATATGCGCTTCATTGGAGTTGATCTATGCAATTTGAAGCAGATGTGCTATGGTGTTTGATATTTTGGGGGCAAATATGTTTTAAAAGGTTTTACATTTTAACCCAAAGTTTTGATGTTTACCATTTCTCCCAAACATTAGTTTTTAAAATGTGTGGCAATATACTTCGAATTTTGTTTACCATTCTCCAAACATTAATTTTCAAAAATGTTTGGCTTTTAAAAAAAAGAGAAAAAAATAAAAAAGATGTTTACCATTTGTTCCAAACAATTTTTTAAAATGTTTGGTATTCCCTCCAAGTTGTGATTTTCAAACTGACTATTATCTTTTCAAACAATCATTATTTTTTGTATTGAAATATACACAAGTAAATTGCCTTTTGCGTTACTTTTAAAATGAATGATGATGAGATTTAAAGCATAGGGACCGAGAGTTAGTTACCGTTGAAATGCTACGAGAAGATCAAGGATGAGCTCAGGGGATGGAAGCATTTTTGCTCACCCTAGTGATTATGATGGGTCAGGAAGTTCGAAGCAGTGGAGCCTGTGATTGAATGAGGCAACGCCAAGCAAAGAAGATGACAAGGGTTCTTATAAGAATAATATAAGGACCAGAAGATCATTTATGAAGACAGATGATAACCCTGAAGACAAGAAAGCCTTCTGCACGAAAGATTTGAAAGCATGATAATTAAGATTCGAAGTGATTGATCAAATGAGGATTTAAGAGTATACAGTGAAGAAGTAAAGAGATGAAGAAAACTGAGGAATGACCTTTCAGGGTGTAATACTTTAGAATAGAAAACGATTGAAAGAAAAAAGAGAAGAGAAAAGAAAAAGAAAGAAAGAGAGAGAGAAGAGAAAAAAAGAAAAAAGAAAAATAAGAAGAAAAAGATAGAGAAGAAAAAAAGAATTATAGTACGAAAGGGTTAAAAGATATAAATGTGATAAATAATTGATCAAAGGCACGCTGCGATAGAAGATAAGGAAATCTGAAGAACAACCATTTCAATGCACAAGACTGTAGAACAAAAAAAGAGGGGGAAAAAGAAAAAGAGAAAAGAGAGAAGAGAACGAGAGAAGAAAGAAAGAAATAAGAAAAAAAAAGAGAGAAAAGAGAGAAAGAAAAAGGAAAGAAAAAAAAGAGAAGAAGAAAAAGAAGAAAAAGAAAGCATTATATTGTATGAATCATATAGATATAGGCATGTCAATTTTTGCTTGTTTTAGACAGGTATTTGAAGAATTGTCAAAAAGTTTGAAGAAGCAGATTTCATTAAAGAAAGAAAGATTTCGGCAGCCATAGTAGCGTGAGGCCAGATGACGACAGCCATAGTAGCGTGAGGCCATGTGACGGTAGCCAAAGTAGCGTAAAGCCAAATATTAAGTTCTTCGGGACATCAATAAGACCTTCGGGCATGATGATAAGACCTTCGGACCATCAGTAAGTCTTTTGAGCATGGTGATAAGTCCTTCGGGCCATCAATAAGTCCTTTAGGCATGATGCGGTAGCCATAGTAGCGTGAGGCCAGATGACGGAACCATAGTAGCATGAGGCCAGATGACAGTAGCCAAAGTAGCGTAAAGTTGAATATTAAGTCTTTCGGGCCATCAGTAAGACCTTCGGGCATGATGATAAGACCTTCGGGCCACCAGTAAGTCTTTTAAGCATGGTGATAAGTCCTTTGGGCATGATGTGGCAGCCTTAGTAGCATGATTCCCAGAAAGATAGGTAGCCATTTTCGACGTAAATCCTTAAATTTGAAGAAAGTTCGGCAACCATAGTAGCGTGAGTCTAGAAAGATCGGTAGCCATTTTTCGGCGTGAATCCCTAAATTTCCAGAAAGATAGGTAGCCATTTTCGGCGTGAATCCTCAAATTTGAAGAAAGTTCAGCAACCATAGTTGCGAGAGTCCAGAAAGATCGGTGGCCATTTTCGGCGTGAATCCCTAAATTTCCAGAAAGACAGGTAGCCATTTTCAGTGTAAATCTTCAAATTTGAAGAAAGATTTCGGCAGCTATAGTAGCATGAGTCCATAAAGATTGGTGGCCATTTTCAGCGTGAATCCCCAAATTTAAAGAAAGATCGGTAGCCATTTTCAGCGTGAATCCTCAAATTTGAAAGATATGTAGCCATTTTCGGCATGTATCCTCAAATTTGAAGAAAGTTCGGCAACCATAGTTGCGTGAGTCCAGAAAGATCGGTGGCCATTTTCGGCGTGAATCCCTAAATTTCCAGAAAGATAGGTATCCATTTTCAGTGTAAATCCTCAAATTTGAAGAAAGATTTCGGCAGCTATAGTAGCATGAGTCCAGAAAGATTGGTGGCCATTTTCAGCGTGAATCCCCAAATTTAAAGAAAGATTGGTAGCCATTTTCGGCGTGAATCCCCAAATTTGAAGAAAGATTTCGGCAAGCTTAGTATCGTGAGTCCCAAATTCGAAGATAAAGGTTCTATATAGGAAGGGCCTATATTTTTGAGCCTTCGCAGTGAAAGGTTATATAGGAAGAAATCGTAACTACGGGATTTTAGAAGCTAAAATTTTATATAAGAAGGACTTACGGCTCCAGGGTTTGAAGACTAGCAGTTTTATATAAAAGGAACTCTTAGTCGAAAGAATCCATCCGTGACGCAAAAGGTTTTATATAGGAAAAGCTCGCAGCGTTGAAGGCGAAGAGTCCTATATAGGAATGACTCAAGCTTTATAGTCTCAGAGTGAAAAGTTCTATATAGGAGGGACTCATAACTCGGGGCTTCAGAGTGAAAGGTTCTATATCTCATAACTCGGGGCTTCAGAGTGAAAGGTTCTATATAGAAAGAACCCTAACTCCAGGATTTCAAGGTAAAAAGTTCTATATAGGAAGAACTTTCATTACAAAAGATCCACCCAAGAAAGCGAAAGGTTCTATATAGGAAGAACCTATAACTCCAAGATCAGAAGGCGAAAAAGTTCTATATAGGAAGGACTTACAAGCTTGAAGAGTTGGCCAAGGAAGAGCGGAAAGTTCCAGAAGAACCTATGATTCTAAAGCCAAGAACAAGGAAGTAGGTCAAAAATGAGTACTTTTGATCTTTGCTTTGTTCTCGTTTCACAAGAACAAGCAAAGAGGGGCAGCTGTAATCACTCATTTTTGTCCCGGTTTTAGTATTTTTAGTATTATTGTAATAGTAATATTATTAATTTTAAAATAAAACTGGGGTAAAAAAAGGTTGATTAAAGTGTAAAAAAAGAATACAATGCGTGGAGCTTAGTGCTCCACGTCACCCTTAACCCCTTACTTGCCTATAAATAAAGGCACAGGGAGAGCAGTTGGGGGAGAAAGAGAGCCGACAGTGGCATGGCCAAATAAGGGGGCTTAGGCTCCCAGCTAGCCAGGGCTGGGGGTAGTGTCCTCGGTCCTAACCGGTTCTATCGGAGTCCTATTTTGGATTCGATTTAGTTAATTTTTGAAGGGATCGTGGTAGATCTCGGTGGAAGTCAGTCGGGGCTCGGGCTCCTAGTTAGGTATATTTTTATTTATGTTGTTTAATTTTGTTCCTATTTTTAGTTGGTATGTTTTATATTAGTATTTTATGCTTTATATTTATTTATGTTTTAGATTAGTATTTTATTTATGTGTTAGATTAATATTTATGAATGTTTTAGATTAGTATTTTATTTATGTTAGATTTGTTTTTATTTATGTGTTAGATTAATATTTATGAATGTTTTAGATTAGTATTTTATTTATGTTAGATTTATTTTAATTTATGTGTTAGATTAATATTTATGTATTTATGTTTCAGATTAAGATTTTATTTATGTTAGATTAATATTTTATTTATGTTAGTATTTATTTATATTTTTATCGCATTGTATTTATTCATATTTGCCATGTTTTAAGTTGCATTTCAGATATATTATTGTCAATGCAGTGCGCTTTTATTCGAGCGTAAACGTCGTCAGTATCAAGCGTAGTGATGGTTGTCTTTTGGTTTACTCTCGAATGACAGGGACTTTAAAATCTACTCGCACTTATAACCAAATTTTAATTTAATCGTCACTTTAATCCGGAAAGTTTAATATTAATAAAGCAGTAATTATTAAAGTACCAATTTTGGGCGGTGTGGGGGTGCTAATCCTCCCCATCCGTAACCGAGTCCCGAACCCAACATTTTTCTAAATCTCTGGTTTTTACGGTGTCCGACCTACCTTAGTGGCCGGTGGCAACTCCATTTTTAAATAAAATACGATTTTTTCTAAAACCCCACGAAAGATTTTTAAATACCCGAAAGACCCCCAAATACATTGAAACCCGTTTTTTTAGCGAAAAAAGGGATATTACTACCGCATGTGTTATAGTTGTGGTTCATTTTAATATGTTTAAGTATGTTAGGATTAATTAATTTAGTTTTGGAAACATGTTTTTGTTCATGTTTATGATTTGTTTTTTTTATCATGATATGTTATGTTTTTTTATGTACTTTATTATTTTTGTTTAATATCGTAATACTCATGTCTTTATGGTTTTTTTAATATCATGTCAATATAAATGTACATTTTGTATTTTGGTTCCCAAGATTGCATACACGAATATATTAATTGTCAATGCGGTGCCCTTTTATTCGAGCGTAAACGTGGCCAGTATCAAGCGCAGTGATGGTAGTCTATCAGTTTACTCTCGAATAATAGGGCCTTTAAAATCTACTCGCACTTATAACCAAATTTTAATTTAATCGTCACTTTAATCTGAAAAGTTTGATATTAATAAAGCGGTAATTATTAAAGTACCAATTTTAGGCGGTGTGGGGCTGCTAATCCTTCCCCATCCGTAACCGACTCCCAAACCCAACCTTTTTTAAATCTCTGGTTTTATGATGTCCGACCTACCTTAGTGGCCGGTGGCGACTCCACTTTTTAATAAAACACAGTTTTTATTAAACCCCACAGAAAACATATTTTAAATACCCAAAAAACTCCAAACACCCTTGAAACCTGGTTTTTAGCGTAAAAGGGATCGCTACAATCTCCTATTAACCTGATATTGACTCGACCAGAATTCAACTGACCCGATATTAACCAAGCCGAAAGTCAACCGAACCGGAAATCAACCAACCTGACCCGATACCCGAACCAAAATCGCCATAGACACAAACTAAAATCAAACTGGACCTGAGCTGACCTGAACCGAACTTAAATAAAATATAGTCAGGCCCAAAATGACCCGAATCGAATGACCCGTTTGGCACCTCTAGTTCTCGTCTATTTATTTATTTGTGGATAATTATTTGATACACCGGTGGTTGAAACTTTTAGTTTTCACAAAGGCCTTAGATTTAGGGTTTATGGACTTGATTTAGGGGTTTAGGTTTAGTAGTTTAGAATCCAGTGATTGTGAATAGAATTTAGGGTAAAGTACAAAAATGGTGACTAAACTATCTCTAAAAATACAAAATGGTCGTCAAACTTTCAAATGTTACATAATGGCATTAAACTTTAGTTTTTGTTATAAAATGGTCATTGAGCCATTAACTGTCGTTAATTGGGTGACGTGATAATTACAAAATTTTGAATAATATAACATTTAATCCTCCATATTGACATATTTAATCAATTTATTCCTAATTTAACCCTCATTATTAATGTCTAAATTGATTAAATATGTAAATATTGAGGATTAAATATGTTATTATACAAATTTTTGTAACTGTCACGTCTCCCCGTTAACGACAGTTAACGACCCAGTGACTATTTGTAATAAAAACTAAAGTTTAATGACCATTATGTAATTTTTGAAAGTTTGGGACTATTTTGTAATTTTAGGGATAGTTTAGTGACTGTTTGTGTACTTTATCCTAGAATTTAAGGTTTAGGGTTAGAATTTAGTGTTTATAGGTTAATTCCTAAATCCTCAACATATTACCCTAAAACCTAAGTCCTAACCTCTAAACCCCAATTCCTAACCATAAACCTTAAATTCTAACCATTACCCCTAAATTCTAAACCCTACACCTAAACCCCTAAACCTTACACCCTAAAATAAATATCTAAACCCTAAAACTAAGGCGGTTGTAGAAACTAAAAATTTCTACCGCCAGTGTATTGGATATAAATCCTTTATTTAATGGTCTAAATAGAGATTTATCTCGATAAAAAAATGCAAAAACAATAAAATTCTCTCATCGAGTCCATTATTACATTCTCAAATTCTTTCGAAAATAAAAACAATCATGAGTCAATTGATTCATTTAATAGTAAATTTCATCCGTTACCTACATATAACAACAAAATCCCTTTTGTCTTTGTGTACTTCTCAACACTAAAAAATCAAAATTTAAGTCATAACACTATATTCTAAATTCTATATCTAAAACCCTAAACCCTTAAAACTAAATTTTACAATCTAAACTTTAAAGTTAATTTTAACTTTAACCCTAAATTATATTTTTTGGGGTTAAGTTATACATAAGAAAAGGCAAAAAAAAAAAAAACGTTCTACAAATAATGCTTGAGGATTGGGACAAATAGTGATTGAGTCAAAATTTTCAAGGCTAAAGTGATATTTTTGCCCCCGAATTTGATTCAAATTAACAATGTTGTCTCTCATCTGAAAACACAGTCAATTAGGTCTTTCAGTTCGCGAATTGCAGCAAATTAACCCCTTGATCAACGTTGATCAGCGAAAACCGTTAACTTCTGCGTGAGTCACCGTTAACTATATTCAAGTCAACCCTTTGACTTAGTTGACGTGCCATGTCACGCGTGACGTGGCAAAAATACTGACGTGACATAGAATAAAAAATTTAAATTTAAAATTTAATTAAAACCCTAAAAAATCTGTTTCTTCCCCACTTCGTACCCATCTCCGCTGGTGAATAGAGCGAGCAACACGCCGACTTGCTTGAACGCCTTGGAACCCAAATGAACCGGTGAGAATCCGGCGGAATTCAATCGGTTTCTTCTCCAACTTCCTCCAAATGCTCCCCTACACTTTCAACAACGCTTGAAATCACCAAGAAAATGAGAAATTATAGTTTGTTCATGATGAAAAAAAGTAGAAATTACTTGAACTTTAAACAAGAACTTGTGTAAGTTGTAGCTGAAATACCCGACAGCTTCATGCCCAAAAATTATCGGGAAAACTGCGAATGGTACCTAGAGGAGAAGAAAGTGGTTATAGTACATTCTTTTTCTTTTGCCAAACAACATATGAAAAAAAGATGGAAGTTTTATATAGAATTTGAGAAGGGAATTATAGTGGACATTTTCCAGAAGGTAATGTCAGAATGACAAAGAGAAGTGCAGAGAACCTTGATCTTAATCTCCCAAGCTTTAGGTGGATAAACCTCAATTTTCTCTATGACGAGTGCTTCCCCTAGATTTCTGCAAACTGCAGCCGTTTATATCAAATAAATGAACTAATCAAAGAAACAAGCAAAAGAAAAACAGAGAATCCAACACCTAGAAAAGAAAAATAACCTTTGCATCTTATAGCTGTTTATATCAAATAAATAAACGAATTCAGTGAAGAAACCGATTGAATTCCGCCAGATTCTCACTGGTTCATATGGGTTACAACGCATTCAAGCAAGCTAGTCTGTTGCTCGCTCTATGTACCAGTGGAGATGGGTACGGTGTGGAGAAGAAATAGATTCTTTAGGGTTTTAATTAAATTTTAAATTTAATTTCACGTCAAGGTGCCCCGTTGAGTCCTTACCTTTTCCTCCTATGCAGTGAAGGTTTGTCCTCTCTTTTAAGAAGAGTAGATTCCAGTATTGGGTTTAGAATTAACAGACGTGCTCCTTGTATCACTCTTCTATTCTTTGCAGACGACAACCTTATTTTTGGTGAGGCTACCGACAGAGGTGCTAGGGTGCTACGAGACTTGCTTATGGAGTATTCTGTTTGTTCTGGGGCAGATCATTAATTTTAACAAATTTGGAATTTTCTTTAGCACCAACGTCCTCGAGGATAATGATGCTCAATGATAAATAATGTGATCATCTTCTCCATCGTTTGAATCCTAGGGCTGACGTCATCAATGGTTCACCGTCCACTCGATCAGGCATCAAAACATTTCTTCTCTACTAGCCGGTGTTTTGGCAATTTTTGGTCCTTCACTACCAACAGCTACTCGGCATCCTCCTTGGCATCGTTCCCTTCCTGTGCTTATTTGCTATTCTATGCCTGCAATACTTCCAACAAGCAACCCTTCACACTGGAATAGACACAATTCTAAACTCCTTGTGCAAATGCATGTAATTAACAACTAAATGCAGCTAAATATGCTCAAAGACAGGCAAAGATACTGTAAAATAGGCATGATTAGTACTTTTTAAGAGGTAACACTCCCCCAAACCTAACTCATTGCTTGTCCTTAAGTAATGCATGTAAGCTAAGGAAAACAAAAATTGTGAAAATAGTACCTCGGCAAAGTTTTGGGTGGGAATGCTATCAAGTATTGGCAAGCAGAATTAAGCTCTAGATCTGTCCTCAACTGTCTTTGTGCAGTAATACCAAGCAAATTCAAGTGCATCAATATAGATTTATTCTAAGGTCATTAAGCATACAAAAAGTGCAGGTGATATACATCAAATTTACTTAACTTACTTAGCCAAACTCAAAAAATTTCTTCATTATTATTATTCTGCCAAAGGTATATGTTTTTTTATTGTTGGCATTAGATTAGGGTAGCGTCATGCACTATTTGGTGTGAGACATAAGAGGGAGCAAACCACGAATACCCACATTAGTCCAGATTACATCACTGACTAACCTATTACACTCATACCCTTAGTCATGTTGGCTTGAGAACTAAGAGGGAGCAAACCACGAAGACCCAAGTTAATAATTTTCCCTAAGGCAGAGGAGTGATCTAAAGTTCTTCAGCATTTGGCAAACATTGTTGTCTTATTTCCTTTTTTTCTTTGGCAATTATGTCTTTAGTTTTTATAAGTTCAGTTTCAAGAGAGCCTAAGTTCATTAAGCAGAATATATGCATACCTTGTGTAAAGTTCAACCAAAGCTCCCTAAACTAGATTTCAATTGCCAAGCAGCCTTGGCATTACTACTGCTGGCATCAAGCAACTAAAGATTTAAAATTTCTTCATCTGACAGTTTATTTGAAATCTAATAGAACTTGCCTAATGAAGTGTTAGCATTCTTCAAAATTTGGCCGAGACAAAAATTTTCTTTTTCTTCTTTTTTTATTTGTTCAGTATGCATGGCTAAAATCTAATCTATATGGCATGACAACAGAAATGTAAACATGAATGCATGGCATGACATTAATGTGAGGCAACGCATACCCTCAAACCAAAGGTGTGCATTGTCCACAATGATGATAACAACACATATAAACAATTAAACAGAGAAATAAAATGCAGGAACATGGGAAATGCAATGACATGAAAGATATGCAAAAGGAGTTTTTAGGAAGAGGAGGACTCTCCTTCAGATGGTTCTTGTCTTGTGACGCGAGTCTTCTTCTTCAAAAAGGTTCCACGATCAGAGGCCATGTGCTTCTTTCTTTTGAGGCTGGGCTTCGAGGCAGCAGTGGAAGCACCAGCTTTCTTAACGATCTGCACCGGCTCTGATGTGGCAGGAGTGGCAGTAGACGAGGTAGGGGCAACAAATTTCTTCTAAACTTCTTCAGATTCTAATGGTTTTTTAGACTTTCCAGATTCTACTTGAATAGGGGAGACTGGTACTGTGGCATCAGAGGGTGTTGGAGTATGAACGGGTCGAGGACTGGCTGGCATGGAACATCGTTGGCAAGGATTTCCATAAGAAATTTTGGAAAGGCTAGCGTAGAGTCCGAAGACAATCTTTCAAGGATTTCTCTATTGGCAACGTCCCTTGCATGAATGTAATGGCATAGCTTGTTGCTCTATTCCTCGGTTCTTTCCATCTTTTGGAGAATCAACTCCTAGCGTTGGTTAATCTGGTAGAGCATTGCCGTTGGCATAGAAGCCTTAGACTCGGCCTTTGGTGCTTTTGGATTTGGTGTTGACGCGGTAGCCTTTCCCTTATCTTTGTTATTCGAATCGGTGACAGTGAGGTTCTTCCATACAACCAGTGTGATTGTGGTTCCTTTTACTTCTTGGTTTTTTTTAGAATCGGTCTTGGGCACATCATGCTTCATACAAATGTTAGAGATTAACAATAGAAAGAACAAACCACCAGTTGGATTACTAGGATATTTGTATGTTTCATCTATGATGATCCAACCAACATTGATTTTCCTACCCGTGATAATGGAATGTAGTAGTGCCACCCTCTCCTCTGATACGATTTCATTGTGAGTCGTAGGCATCAAGTTTGCCTTAAGGAAGTGGTTCCACCCCCTTGGTTACGATGTTAGTGTCAACTGCTTGATCGTTCTGTGCCATTTTGAGGACACAATCCACTCAGTGCCCAGCTCACATAAATCAGTCAGCATCTTCTTTCTTTTGGCAATAGTCATGGTAGCAACAAACTCTGGATGCTCGTCTTCATCATCCAACTCAAACATAGTGTTGATGTATCCTTCATCAAAGCACATGCATTTTCCTCTAATCATCAAGAATGAATTGGCCTTTGTCGTGAGATGTGTGTAGAACTCTCGAACAATATTGGGAAAAATTTCTCCTTTTTGCTAGCAAAATAGTTCCCATTTGTGCTTGGTGATCACTGCCATGAAATCTGGGGTAAAACCCAAATTTTTCTTATTCTTGAACTAGAAACACTTTTCATAGCAAAACATTTTCGATGAGAAGTTGTCTTCATACTTTTGGCGAATTTCTTAATTGAAGAAGGTCTTGAAAGGTTTTGATAAAGAAGCCACGAGAGCAAAGTCGAAAGCTTGAATGATTGTTGAAAAAAAGAAGAGAAAGATCTTGAATCTTTGGTCCTTTCTTGATAAAGAATTGAAGGGGAAAAGTGAAAAGTTGTCAAACGGCTAGGGTAGATGAAGTGAAGGTTGAGTGTTTAATGGGGGTAATTAAAGAGGTTGGCTTAAAGAGGGGAAACGATGGTATTATGCGTGTATGGGGAAAACAAAAAGAGTTTGATTTGATATAGGTGTAAGTGATAGGGATGATGTGATAAGGGTGTAAGTGATAAGCTAAGTTTAAAGTTTTGGAGGGATAAGAAGTTAAGTTTAAAATAAAACTTATCCCTTATTTGGGCGGCTAGGGTTAGGTTTCAAAACTTTACTTTTCAAAAATTTAATCAAGCTAGGGTAAATCTTCTTTTCCTAAAATTACATCCGCCGCATGCCAAGCTTGTACTCATATTGTGAATGGCACGCAGAATTCTCCCACTTGAAATCGTCTCATGTCAAGTCCTGCCTTGGTGTAATTTTGAACTCGCTAGATCTGCACACACTCAAAGAAAACCTTTCAACGCAACAAAGGAAAATCAAAACAAAAAAGGGAAAAATCAAATAAAGAAAATGCTGAAAAAGAAAAAAAACATCTAACCTAGTATTTACAAAATTTCAAAACCTGATGATGAAGTTATGGTACCTCTGCCAAGAGGATAACCTCCTTGGCATTCTTTTGATCACTTTCCCTATAGTGCTTTAAACACTGGCTGTTTACTTTGAAAATTTCTCCGGACTTCAGATTTTTAATGTCCACAGCTCCATAAATATATGGTTTTATGACTTCAAACGGGCCTGACCATCTCGACCTGAGCTTGCCTGAAAAAACTTTAAGCCTCGAGTTAAGTAGCAGAACACGTTGACCTACTTTAAAGTGTCTTGGCATGATTCTCCTGTCATGCCAGCGTTTTTTCCTTTCCTTGTAGAGTCTGACATTCTCATAGGCATGTGATCTGAACTCTTCCAGCTCGTTTAGGTCTATTAATCTCTCTTCTCCAGCAACTCTCCATGCCATATCAAGTGTTTTGATAGCCCAATGTGCATGGTGCTCCATCTCCACCGGAAGATGACATGCTTTTCCAAACACGAGTCTAAATGGTGAAGTGCCCAAGGGAGTTTTAAATGTTGTCCTGTAAGCCCACAAGGATTCATCTAGTCTCAAGGACCAATCCTTCCTTGATAGATTCACAGTCTTTTCAAGGATACACTGAAATCTCAACTTGCCCATTTGTTTGAGGATGGTACGCCATGGCAATCTTTTACTCAATTCCATATCTGCACAAGGCTTTAAAAATTAGTTTGCATTTAAAATGGGTACCCTCATCATGAATAATCATTCTAGGGGGACCAAATCGAGTAAAAATAAGTTTGTGCAAGAACTTGGCAACGACCTTGGCATCGTTTGTTGGCAATGCCACAACCTCAACCCATTTGGATACGTAATCCACAGCTACAAGGATATACAGATTACCAAACGATGGAGGAAATGGACCCATAAAGTCTATCCCCCATACATCAAATAAGGCATAATGTTTTAGAGCGGTAGTTGGTGCCTGCAAGAGATGTTCCCTGTCTGCTGGCATCGATCACATGCCTTGGCATAGTTATGAGCGTCTTAGTATGTGTGGGCCGAAAGAATCTAGACTGCAGAACCTTGGCAATAGTCTTCATTATCGCAAAGTGACCTCTATAGGGACCGGCATGGCATAGATGCAAAATGTTGTGTTGCTCCTCCTTTGGTACACATTGCCTTATTACTTGGTCGGCACACTATTTGAACAATATTGGCTTATCCAATAGTAATGCATGACTTCTCGCAGAAAACGTTTCCTGGTATTATATGCCAAATCTGGTGGCAGAATATTGCTGACCATGTAGTTGACTATGTCAGCATACCATGGCACAGCTTGGACTGCGAGTAATGATTCGTCTAGGAATTCATCTTTTATGGTAGTGGTCTTACCATTTTCAGAGTGATGTTCTAGGCGTGATAAGTGACCAGCTACTAAATTCTCATTGCCCTTTTATCTCAAATCTCAAGGTCAAATTCCTGTAGTAGAAGTGTCCACCGGATCAATCTGGGCTTGGCATCCTTCTTTTCCAAGAGGTACTTTAATGCCGAGTGATTTGTATACACAACAACTTTATTACCAATCAAATAGGATCTAAATTTGTCAAAAGCAAATACAACAGCTAGAATTTCTCTCTTTGTTGTGGTGTAGTTGAGTTGTGCTTCACTCAAAGTTTGGCTGGCATAGTATATGGCATGAAAAACCTTGCCATGACGTTGTCCCAGTATTGCTCCGACGATATAATCGCTGGCATCACACATGAGTTCAAATGGCTTACTCTAGTCTGGTTCCACGACTATAGGGGCATTGATTAGTCTCTACTTAAGTTTCTGAAACACTCTCAAACAAGCATCATCAAACGCAAATGTGCAATTCTGTTCTAATAGCAAGCATAAAGGTTTAGAAATTTTAGAAAAGTCGTTAATAAAATGGTGGTAAAAACCTGCATGCCCTAAAAAACTTCTTATACCTTTTACACTTGAAGGAGGTGGCAACTGTTTGATTACCTCCACTTTTGCCTTGTCAACTTCCAAGCCTTCCTGGGTCACTTTATGACCGAGAACTATGCCTTCCTTCACCATGAAGTGGCACTTCTCCCAATTCAAGACCAAGTTAGTCTCTATGAATCTCTTCAAAACACGTTCTAGACTTGTAAACATTCATCAAATGTCTTGCCAAAGATCGAGAAGTCATCCATAAAGGCCTCTAGGTTGTGCTCAATCATGTCTGAAAAGATGGACATCATACATCGTTGAAATATTGTCGGTGCATTACACAGTCCGAATGGCATCCTCTTAAATATGAATGTCCCATATGGGCATGTGAGTGTGGTCTTTTCTTGGTCCTCCAGAGCTATGGCAATTTGGTTATATCTTGAATAACCATCTAAAAAACAATATAAAGCTTTAACTGCCAATCTGTCTAACATTTGATCAATGAAGGGCATCGAGAAGTGGTCCTTCTTGGTGGCATTGTTCAGCTTCCTGTAATTCATGCACACTCTCCATCCGATAATAGTTCTGGAAGTGATTAACTCATCCTTGCTATTTTGAACCACGGTTATGCCACTTTTCTTTGGCACGCATTGTACCGGACTGACCCATGAGCTATCGGATATAGGATAGATTATCTCAGCATCTAGCCACTTGATAATTTCTTATTTCACGACTTCCTTCATGCTCGGGTTCAATCTTCTCTGGCCTTCAATCATTTTCCATGATATTCTTCCAGGATTATCTTGTGCATATAGTTAGGCTAATACCTCGAATGTTTGCCAAGGTCCAACCCAACGCTTGCTTGTGCTTACTTAAAATCTCCAACAATATTCCCTCTTGATTATTGGTTAGATCAGCAGAAATGATCATTGGCAAGGTTGAGTGTTTACCTAAATATGCATATATGAGGTGGTATGGCAATGGTTTAAGCTCCAATTCAAGTGGCCCCTCAATGGATGGTTTTGGTGCCACCATCTTTCTATCAGTCAACTCCAATGGCTCTAGTTTTCCGACATAGCTTAATTCTTCAATGTCCTTACTTGCTTCTCCTTCACTATCAGTCTCACTGCATCATCATCAGCTTCTTGGCACAGTTGTGACACGTTCACCTTAAAAATGGACTCTATCCTATCATCTGCTTGGAATTCCTCTGATTCATCTGCATATTTCAAAGCTTGAAAAACATTAAATGTAACCTGCTGATCATTTATGCATATTGTTAATTCTCCTTTATGTACATCAATTAAAGCTCTACCAGTGGCAAGAAAAGGTCTTCCCAATATAATTGGGACATTTACATCAGCTTCATACTCTAAAATAATGAAGTCATCTAGGAATATGAATTTGTCTACCTTTACCAACACATCCTCAATCTTACCCTTAGGATATGTAGAGGATCGGTCTGCCAACTGAAGTGTAGTGGGCCTTGATTCAACACCAAGCTTCTTGAACACCGACATCGACATCAAGTTAATACTAGCTCCCAAGTCACACAGTGCCATGCCCATGAATCTGTTTCCAATAGTGCAAGGGATAGTAAAACTTCCTGGATCTTTCAATTTTGGTGGTCACTGATTGAGTATCCGGCACTGCATCCCTCGGTGAGAGCTACAGTCTCAAAATCACCCAATTTTCTTTTCTCGGACAAGACGTCCTTCATGAATTTAACGTAATTGGGCATCTGCTCGAGTGCTTCCAGTAATGGAAGATTGATCTGCAATTGCTTAAGCACTTCCAAGAAAAGCTTAAATTGCTGATCCTGCTTATGCTTTTGTAACCTTTGTGGAAATGGTGGAGGTGGATACACATATGCTGGTTTTGCTGGCTTTGCCAATAGTTTGCTGGCATCAGATTGCTGTCTGGCATCGATTTGCTCACTGGCATCAGTTTTATGGCTGGTAATGCTACTGTCCGCTTTTTTGTTTTTTGGTTCTTTTGGTACATCTATTGGTCCCTTCTCTTTCTTTTGGCAATGAACTGGTTGTTTGACGGTTGACTCAGCCTCATATTGTTTACCACTCCGAATAGTTACAACTTTGCATTGTTTATTATTTTTTTGTCGGGCATCTTTTGTATTGCTTGGCAAGGTTCCCTGGGGTCTATTGCTAATTGTGCTGGCAAGATGTCCAATCTGAACTTTCAAGTTTTGCATAGAAGTTGCCAAACTTTGACAGTTGCATCATTCCTTTCCATGTATTCCGTCAAAGTCCCCTGGTTGTTCCTTTATCCTCCATAAAAATTGTTTTGTGCCCTTTGTGGCATGGCATTCTGGTTGACCCCTAACATGGCATTGTTTTGACGCTGAGTATTGAACTGATGCTGGGCATTGTTGTTCTACTATTGGGCATTATATTGGTTGCTTCTTTGATTCCCCAAGCTAAATTCGGGTGTTGCCTCCATCTTGCATTATAAGTATTTGAGTTAGAATTAAAATTGCAATTTATATTGCCAACATAATTTACCGACTCAAGGTTGGCAGGGCAATTATCCACATGGTGGCTCTCTCCACAAATGGTACAGAATAGATCTAGTGCTTTAGCTTCTTGGGACTCATTTTTCTTTTGCAAAGTTCTCACCATGCTAGTGAGATTGGAAATCTCGGCATGGATGGATTTTAGTTCATCAACCTATAATTTCCCACTAGTTTTGGTTCCGATCCCATGTCTAGAAACATGATATTCAAAATCATTAATTGAAATCCTCTCAAGAATGCAAACAACCTCTGTGTAGTTCTTGTCAAGCAATGAACTGGCTGCTGAAGCATCAACAATAGTCCTTTTTTGTGCATTTAATCCGTTGTAGAAGGTTTGTATTTGGGTCCAATTTGGAAATCCATGCATAGGACACCTTCTCAATAGATCTTTAAATCTTTCCCAAGCATCATATAAGGCTTCATCTTCAGCCTTCCTAAATGTAATGATCTCACCCCGTAGCTTGGGAGTGAGTGTTGGCGGCTAGAAACACGTCAGAAACTTCTGGCATAGGTCCCCCATAAGGTGACAGAGCCAGTTGGCAAAGAATTGAGCCAAGTTTTTAATTTATCTCTAGAGGAAAAAGTGTATAATTTTAGCTTCACGGTATCCTCTTATACATCAGGCTTCTAAAATAGCTGGCAAATCTCTATGAATTGCTTCAAGTGTTGCCTCGGGTCTCCAGTAAGTGCTCCATCAAATTGGCCTACATTCAAAAGTGTTTGTATCATTACCGGTTTGAGTTCAAAATCGGGTGTATTTACCTCGGGACCAATTAGTCTTGGCATCAAATTGTCAATGTTTGGTGCCAAATGTTCTCTAATAGGTCTCTCCTCTTCCACATTAATAGTTGGGGTAATAGGAGCTGGTGGTATTCAGTTGTTATTAAGTGGATTATTGTTTAACACACCATTTCCTCCATTGCCATGTTGAGCCATCTCTCGAATCTTTTTCTTTAACCTTCGTAGGGTTTTTTTGATTTTTGGATCGTATAGCCAATCTTCCACCACATGGCAGTTTCTGGTTATACACCAATCAAAAAAATGAAAAATAAAAACAAAAAGAAGAAAAGTAAAAGTTTAAAAACAACAAACTTTATTGCAATCCCCGGTAACGGTGCCAAAAACTTGTTACGACAGTGTGAGTGCTTGGCAAAAGGGGTGAAAATGTGTTGGAAATGTATAAAACAGTGCCAAGAATTTTTTTTTGCGTGCAAGTATACACGATCTACAAGTAATAGAGTAGTAAGCTGAGTTATCGATCCCACAAGGATTGGCCTAGAGTTTAATTGCTTCACTTGTTTTACTTGTCAAAGGAAAAGTTTGTTTGGTTTGAAGTTGGTTTTGAAAATAGTTTAAAACAAAAGAAATGAAAACAGAGTTGGCAATGAGAGTTTTCAAATGAGTGATGAGCGTTGGCAAGGGATGCCTGGTTTTCATGCAATTTATGGCATGCCAGCCTTTAATAAAGTCTGTCTTGGCATTGTTTGCGAGTAGATTCAAGTTGGCATTGCCTCTCTCGATGGCAAGGCCCTAATTACCATGTAAAAACTCCTATATATCTATAGTGTAGTTTTTCATAAATCAATTTGATTAAGTTCCAATCATTGCTTCTAAGGGGGTAGAATCACTCTTAAAGTAAGTTCATCTACTTTAACATCTTCTCTCGAAGCATCTCGCCTTAGTATCCGGCAACAGATCGTTGCCCCCTAAGTCTGTTAAGATATTATGGTTCAATAAGCCAACAATGCCAGCTTTCATTTGGCACAGTTATTGTGAAACATTTAAGAACATGCCAGATGGGGAAAACAATGCCGAGGCATTTTAATTAGTTCATGGTGGGGATATCAAACCAAAAACCTTCATCATTTTTAACCAACATCATCATTTAAAAGAAATATAAATAAAATCGATAAAGAGAATGGGCTAGAAGAGGATCTACCGATGCAGCCCTTCTTGGTCTCTCGGTCAAGTTTGGTTCAACCACGTCTCCTTGGTACAGCCAACTGTGATTAATGAAGCTCTCTCTATAATCGTAATCCTCCTCAGGTGTTTGCTTGAGTTCTTTAAATAGGCGTGCAAGGATGACCTAGGATAAGCCTTAAATTTGAATTTGAATGCTCAAGGATAAGGAATGTGATTATCTTATCCCAGGGTTGACGTCATCAATGGTTCACCGTCCACTCGACCGGGCATCAAAGCACTTCTTCTCTGCCAACCAGTGCTTTGGCAATTTTTGGTCCTTCGTTGCCAATAGCTACTCGACATCCTCCATGGCATCGTTCCCTTCCTGCGCTGATATGCTCTGTCGTACCTGCAATACTGCCAACAAGCAACCCTTCACACTGGCATAGACAAATTCTAAACTCCTTGTGCAAATGCATGTAATTAACAACTAAATGTAGCTAAATATGCTCAAAGACAAGCAAAGATACTATAAAATAGGCATGAAAATCAGTACTTTTGAGCAGGTAATAGCCGTCCAACTATGTTGCAGGTATCCCACTCTGTCAGCCTCTCTCGATGCTTTTATCGTGAGGAGATTTCTCTAACTTCCACTTTGGTGGTTCTTCGTAAGCTTTAGACTAGGACTATTGTCTGTAATCACACCTTCTTTGAAGTAGCGTCCAAGTCTCTCTTATATAGGCGGTGAAACTAGGGTTTTAGTACCCTAAAGTGTGCGCGGCTTTATTAAAGAAAACCATTGATTTCCTGCTATATTTAATGTGGCGTATTAGGGAGAAAGTCCATGTGGGAAAAAGTAGATTTATATCCAACTATTTATGCCTCGTTAGCTCCAGCCATGAGATCTGTTACTCTTTTGCTCCAATAATCCTCCAGCATCATGCACATACTCCATAAAGCACCACCTTTCTCGTAAAAAGTACCAATATATGTGGAATTTAAAGCAAAAGCGGTGTAACTCCCTATCTATATGCAAATATATACAATCTAACATAAATGCAAACTATATGAGCTTAAAAACATGCAAAAGACAAGTAAAAAGGGCATACTAATGGCCTATCTATCTTTATTTGGTATGATTGTTGGCTTCCAACTTTAAGTCCAAAGAAGATGGTCACTCCTCAGTTGGGAAGCCTCAACTGGGTTTTAGACTTATTGGTTCCGGACACAACTCAATTGAATACAGAATTAATTGAGTCCAATTTTTTGCCTAGTGAAGTAGCTAAGATACTCTGAATTCCTTTGCCTACGGGGGCCAACCAGACACACTGGTTTGATATGGGGAGCATATAGTAAATAGTGGCTACAAACTCCTTCTACCGAGTGTTCAAACAATGGTTTACAGCCAAGATCTACACCATAAGGTTTGGAAGGCTAATTGCCCATCAAAAATAAAAATTCAAAGCTGGAAGTTTATAAAAACTATGTCCCTACCAAGTGTAATCTAGTGTTTTGCAGAGTAGCAACTGACCCCTTATGCCCTCGTTGTAATCCTCTTGACCTGGTCTAGTCGTAAGACTAAACCGAGCGAGCTACATTAGGATTTACCAACACAAACCCAAAAGAATTACTTAGAAAACGGTCCATTTTTCCTTTTTATCTTTTCTAAATGCTTAATTAAGTCGTAAGATGATCATGCTAGCAACGGTGAAAATTACAACTCAATTGGGTGTCGAATTGACATCCAATTGTACGAAATAGCATTTTAGGGACCAAATCATAATTTTAGATAATTAAGAGGACTTCCTTGAAATTAAAGTTATCAATACTTAATTAGTCATATTTTATACAATCAGGTTGAATCTCAACTTAAAGTAATCAGCCAAACACATTTAATTGCATAATCAAGAAACATAGACTAAACTGCAAAGAATCAAACTTCAGAAAGAATTTGTAATGCCCCGGTTTTGGGTCTAAATGTTTTGGGGTTTGGTTTGAGGGTCCGGTGGACAAGTATTAGAGGTTCGAGTCGGTTTTGGGATTAAATCGGATTAAATATTTTTGAATGTGAGAAAAATATGGGAAAATGTTCTAAAATTATTATTTAATATATTAATGATTGTGGTAAAATTAATTTTGGAAAATGAGATTTGGAAATCAGACATTTTGAACTAGTGACCAAAATGCAAACTTTGGAAACTATTTTTTAGTGATTGTTTTGTAAAGGGTCAAAACTTCGAATCTTTAAGGAGCTAATTGCCCAAATGTCTAATATCATACTTTATCCTTTAATTGACTATTTTTAAAGTGTTTTGGAAAATATAAAAGAGGTTGGAGATAATTAATTGTTAATTAATTCTTTTAAAACAAAAGTTACGTAACTAACTTTCTCATAAATCTTTTCTCTCAAAATCTCTCCAGCCAAACACTAATTCCTTCTTCTAAATCATCAGGTAAATTCTTCATTTTCTTAAATCTTTTGATTTCTAATGGTTTCACAGTGATTTTTAAGTAAAATCTTATTGTTTTAATTTTGTTTTCACATCTAAAATCAGCCAATTAAGGGAGAAAACATCCATTAGAGGTAAGGTTTGTTCTTCTCCTCTAATTAAAGGTTATTTACTGAAATTCCCAGGTTGTTGATCCTTTACAATTATTTTCTAATGTGTTTTGATAGTTTAATTAAGGAAAATTGGTTTAATTGTGTTTTGATTGGTGGAATTGGTGGATTTCCGAATTGGATCTGTTTTGCTGGGTATTGATCAGGTTAGATCATGATTTTGATGTTTAATAATGTTAAAATCTTGGATTTAATATTGTAATCCCGAAACTAGTTGAATCTCTAATATTAAATGTTGTTAGTTAAGGGTTTTTGTGATGTTGGCGTTTAATCATTGCTGGAAGTAAAAGGATGTTGTAAAAAGGTTTTTAGATGTTAATTGGTGAAGTTTGATGTATCGAATTGTTGAATTGTAGCTGGGTTAAGATTGGAAGGTGTTTGAGGATGTTTTCGATAAGTTTCAGATGGGTTTTGAGTGGGCAACTTGTGAGTTGCGGGATTTTGCTTTGAAGCAATGGTTTGGATTCATGTTTCCTCTGGTTTTGTGTGACCAAAATAGGTGAAAATCAAGGCGAAGTAGCTTGAAGTGGATTGTGGCTTGCCGGGAGCTTGTTTTGCTTTGGCGAGCGAGGCGAAGTGAAATCGATGAGTGGAAACTGGTTTTAAACGATTCCTAATTGTTTGAGAATGATGTTGGGAGTTTAGGTTAAGCGTGAAATGCTTAACTAAGCTCAGAAGGAAGTTTCCCTATTTTGCTCTTTAATATCGGATTGGATATGAGCATGGTTGATTACATGTTTTGGGTTTTAAACATGGTTTGTTTTACTTACTGTAAATGCATGGTTTTATAAACATATGCAAAGGTTTAAAAGTATATGAAATGCTGGTGAGCATTGGTTTTCATTCTGGTTGGGAATGGGGTATTGCTTTGGCAATGTGGTTTGTATATGTGGTGGTTTTGTCTAATGCATTTTAAAATAGTGAGTAATTATTTTTTAAATGATATATATTGGCTACATGACAAGATAAGAAACATTCGGATATAGTTGTCATGCCATAGGATAAAGTGCACTATAATATATGTTTGAAATTGACCATGTCTATGGGTACTTGAGGTATAGTGAATTGGCTACTCGGACTATTGGGTTCTCATTAGAGGTTATGCGGATTGGCTAACCTATGTGAGGTTAAATCTTGCAGATTGGCAAGGTTTGAGATATCATGCGGATTGACATAGTATGAGTATGGTGGAGGATTGTTCATCATGAGTTATCAGTGTATCTGATGTATGGATGGAGGATTGCTCATCCAAGGATAGAGGATTGTCTATCCAAGGGTAGAGGATTGTCTACCCGAGGTCACTATAATTGTCAATATATGAAAGTTCACGTGTTGAACCTATTTTATAATGCTTTGGTTTTAAGCATAGTAATACGATTTTATGCTTTGGGATTTAAGCACGGTAATATGATTTTATGCTTTGGGATTTAAGCATGTTGATATGATTTAATGCTTTGGGATTTAAGCATGGAATTTATACATGATGTTTCATAAGGATTGTTATGCATGTTTTTATTGGAAACAATGAAAATGCTTTGGTCGTTAAGCATGTTTTGAAAACAAGTGGCTTTGGTTTTCAAATGGCCTAATTGCATCATTGTTTTAAGAGCATCCTCACTATGCATGTGTGATTACGCTTTCTTTTTCCTAATGATGCAGAGCATTGAAGTTCGGGGGCAGCAAAGGCAAAGTCTAAAGTGATCCAAGGACAAAAGACTACTTTGAGTATGAACTCAGTTTAAGTTTCTGGTTAATAAGGCAATGTATTAGCCATGTTTTTGGGATATGTAATTCTATTTTTCCTCGGGTTTTTGAGCATGGTTAATGTTGTATTTTGGTGATGGATTGTTGTTTATAAGCATGTTAATGGTTTTGCTTATGGTTGTTGCTAGGTGGTTGCCTAGGTATGCATCTAGATAGCTTTGGTTGAATGCTATGCTTTGATGGTTTTAACATGTTGATGATGGTATTAAAGATATGTTGGAATGTTGCATATATTGAAAAATGTTCAATTGAGTGTCTTGGTACATTTGGTGAGTGTTTTAGGGAGCACGCTTATAGACTGATCCTTTGAAAGTATTTGATTTGTTATGGTTGTTTAATGTAGGTGCGGGTGATGGATTATGATCAGATGCATGCTTCTTTGTGTGAATGTGGTTTGTTAGGATCCAAATGCATCTAGATTCAAGTGAAAAACTAGCTAAAATGACATTATAGGCCCATGCGTACCGATACGCTGGGGACTGTATCGGTACGGCTAGGCAAGAATTGGCTTGAGGTTTTGGTACGAGTCAAGGTGTACCGGTACACTATTATACTACTGGAAAATGCTTTTTGGGACAAAACCCGCGTACCGAAACACTAAGTGTCTGTATCAGTACAGCTTTTAAACTTTTTTAACTTTGATTTCAAAATCAACCAAGCGTACCAATACGGTACACGATGTACCAAAACGACGTCGGTCTATAGTAAGCACCGTATAGGTACAGTTGCCCGCATATCGATACGGTTGGCTGTTATTTCAGTTAATGTCATGGAATTTCAATTCTTTTTTCTTTCGATTTAGTCCCTGAATCTTGTATTGGAAATTGTGGAAGTTTGGATGGTTGGATTGAATTAAGAATTGACATGCAAGCATGTAATTTGACTAATTAAGGATGGGTAACCTTAATTTCACTAAAGGCCTTGTAATTTACAGGATTTATGTTTTGGCATCTAAAATTTATTGAATGTATTTAATTTCATTCCATGGTTTGTTTCCTTTGTAATTTCATCCACTAGAGCTTAATCACATTGGGATTAATAATATGCATCTAGACAAGATAAAAGAAAAAATGGACAGGTTTTCGTAATCTTTCTCCGGTTTGCTTCGACAACTTAATGTAGCTCACTAGGTTCGGTCGGGCGTCTAGGTTGGGTCGAGGGTTTTACATTTGTTGGAATTAGAGCCAGGTTACGAAAGGTTGGGATGTTGTTGTTTGATTCATTGCTATTGTTTGATATGCACGCTGATTGTGTACATGTGCGATAATTGCTTTACATCATGTTGGGGTATGTATTGGGAACACATTGCCTATTACCGAGGTTTTAAAATGTTTATAAGGTTGTTTTGGATCATTTTTCCTTATGCTAGCCTAACTTTAATGTGTTTTGATGCTTTTGTTAGCATGGCTCGACGTGAGACTCATTCGATGGCTGGTATTGCCGGATCTGGGCAGAATAATGATGATGGAGTGAATCCTCGTATTACCTTGCCTCCTCATCCTCCATTAGTTCCACCTGTTAATGCTGGGGTAGGTGTTGTACCTCAGGCTCTACAAGGGCCTGTTTTTGATATTTGACTCCGTTAGTTCAAGTAATAACGAGAGCTTTCCAAGAGGCAATGGCTGGAGTGCATGTGCAAGCACCGCCACCTACTTCGGTGGTTAATCAAGGTTTATTGTTGGAACGTCTCCATAGTTTGAGAGGTGTAGAGTTTAGGGGATTGAGCCCTGAGGCATCCGAGGGATGGTTTAAGAGTCCGATTCGTATTCTAAATCAAATAGGTTGTAATGATAAGCACAAGTTGGGTTGTACCATGTCTCTATTACATGGTGATGCATAACATTGGTGGGTAACCATGATAGCTAATGTTCCAAAAGTGGATGTAACTTGGGAGTTCTTTCGAAGGGCTTTCAAGAAGAAGTACCTTGGTCCTCAGTACTTGGGTGCGAGGAAGCATGAGTTTATGGCTTTGGAACAGGGCGGCATGTATGTGGCTGAGTATGAGATAAAGTTTTTCCGCCTGAGTCAGTATGCTGTAGAGTTGGTTCCGGATGATCTTGAGAGGTGCAACAGGTTTTGCTATGGTCTTGTGAAGGATATCAAGACATACCTGTTGGCTGCAGACTACACAGATTTTGTTGTGTTGGTCAATCGTGCCAAGGATATTGAGCAGTCCTTGAGGGTGTCGGGACAAGTTTCAGGCATGGGCTCGAACAAGAAAGGGGTTGATTTTGGCTATTCTGGGAAGCAGAATAGGTCTCATGACAAGAGGTAGAAGTCGGATCACAAGCGTGGTGGTGGTGTTGGTCAGGGTAACCAGGGAGCTCGTGTTGTAGCTGAATGTGAGCGTTGTGGTGGGCGCCACGTGGGTGTGTGTTGGGGAAATGTCGGGTTTTGCTGGGTATGTAGATCTCCTGATCATATGAAGCGTGAGGATGGTCAGAGGGTTATAACTTATGCAGTTGCCGTGTAATTGGAGAATAATGGACCAGCTTGGGTTTATGCTCATCATGAGGGGTGCAATGACACTGATGTAATTGCAAGTACCTTTATCTTGCAATCTTTGTCGTTGTTTTCTTTGATTGATTCAGGGTCTACTCATTCATACATTTTAAGTGAGCATGCATCTTTGCTAAATGTCTTTGTTGTGATCTTAGATGTTGGCACGTTAGTAACTAGTTCCTTTGGGGAGGCAGTTACTACTAGAAGGTTGTTTCAACATTGTCCTTTGGTTGTGCAAAGTCATGATGGAATTGTGATTCCATGGTTTTGATGCTATTTTGGGTATGGATTGGTTGAGTGAGCACAAGGCGGTAGTGGATTGTGAATCTAAAAGGATTTTCTTGAGGTTAGCCGATGATTATGAAGTTGTGGTCGTTGGCGAGAATATAAAATTCTTGTCCAATATTGTTTTGGCTACGCGAGCGGAGAAGATGATGTTTGATGGCTGCCAAGCTTACTTGGCTATTGTTATGAATCCAGAAGCCAAAGGTGTTCGGGTGTAGGACATTTAGACTGTGTGCAATTTTCTAGAGGTGTTTTTGGCAGAGTTGCCAGGTTTACCGCCTAATAGGAAGGTGGAATTCGGTATTGAGACGTACAAGGGTACGAATCTGGTATCTATTGCTCCTTACCGGGTGGCACCGAAGGAAATGAAAGAGTTGAAAACGCAGCTCCAAGATTTGTTATATCATGGGTTCATTTGATTGAGTGTTTCGCCTTGGGGTGCTCCAGTTCTTTTTGTAAAGAAGAATGATGGTTCGATGCGCATGTGCATTGATTATTGTCAGTTGAATAAGTTGACGGTGAAAAAAACAAGTACTCGTTGTCACTGATTTATGATTTGTTCGATTAGTTTTTGGGGCAGCTGTGTTTTCGAAGATTGATTTAAGGTCAAGGTATTATCAGTTGAAGGTTAAAGATGCGGATGTGCATAAGACAGCGTTTCGTACGAGGTACAGGCATTATGAGTTTCTGGTGATGCCGTTTAGGTTAACAAATGCCCCAACTTCATTTATGGACATGATGAATAGGGTGTTTCATGAGTACCTTGATTAGTTCATGGTGGTTTTTATAGGTGACATACTCATGTACTCTCGTACCAAGGAACAGCATGATCAACATTTACGGATTATGTTGCAGGCTTTGAAGGATAATTAGTTGTATGCCAAGCTGAGCAAGTGTGAATTTTTGCACAAGGAGGTGATGTTTCTTGGTCATATGGTATCCGCAGAAGGTATTATTGTTGATCCATAGAAAGTTGAGGCTATCCTTTATTGGAAGCAACCTAAGTCATTGTTTGAGATTCATAGTTTTCTTGGGTTGGCTGGTTATTGTCGACGTTTCGTGGATGGGCTTTCTAGTATTGCAACACCGTTGATGAAGTTGTTGCAGAAGAATGTTCCTTATGTATGGACGGAGGAGCAACAATAGAGTTTTGAAAAGTTGAAGGAAGTATTGACACATGCTCCTGTGTTGATCCAACTTGAGTCAGGGAAAGAGTTTATGGTTTATAGTGATGCATCATAGTTGGGTTGCGTGCTGATGCAAGATGGAAAGGTTATGGCCTACGCGTCAAGACAGCTAAAAGTTCATGAGCGGAACTATCCACTCATGATTTGGAACTTGTGGTTGTGGTGTTTGCTTTGAAGATTTGGAGACACTACCTTTATGGAGAAAAGAGTTGTTTTTACGGATCATAAAAGTTTGAAATATTTAATGTCTCAAAAGGATTTGAACCTTAGGAAACGTAGATGGTTGGAGTTGCTTAAGGATTACGACTTGACAATCGTGTATCACCCGACAAAAGTAAACATGGTTGCGGATGCGTTGAGTCGTAAGGTTGCGGTTGAGCTTAGGGCGATGTTTGCAAGATTAAGTGTGACACAGGAATGTGGTTTATTGGATGAGTTGCAAGTTAAGCCTACATTGTCACAAATGATTAAAACTAAGCAACCGTATGATGATTCTTTGGTTCCTCACGTTAAGGACATATCGGACGGCAAACCATCAGAGTTTCACTTTGATGATGGTGGTGTTTTGTGCTTTAAGGGCCGAATAGTGGTGCCGAAAGATTCGAACCTTAGGCGCACTATTTTGGCGGAGGCACATTCTAGTCCTTTTTCTATGCATCCCGATAGTACCAAGATGTATCGTGATTTAAAAGAAGTGTACTATTGGGTTGGTTTGAAAAAGGATGTGGCAGAGTTTGTTTCTAAGTGCATAGTGTGTCAGCGGGTTAAAGCTGAACATCAGTTTCCATCCGAGTTGTTGCAACCATTGAGAATTTCAGAATAGAAATGGGAAAGAATCACCATAGACTTTGTGTCAGGGTTTCCGTTGACCCCAGCTAAAAAGGATTCCATTTGGGTGATTGTTGATCGGTTTACGAAGTGTGCACATTTTCTGCCAATGCACACGACGTATACTTTGGAAAAGTTGGCGGACTTGTACATGGATGAGATTGTGCGTTTTCACGGGGTACCTAAGTCCATTGTTTCTGATAGAGATCTGAGGTTTAGGGAAAGGTTTTGGAGATGTTTGCACTAGGCTTTGGGTTCGAGGTTAAGTTTCAGCCTACGTATTATCCTCTGACGGATGGACAGTCTGAGCGTGTTATCTAGGTTTTGGAGGATATGTTGAGGTGTTGTATTATTGATTTTCAAGGAACCTGGGAGAAGCATTTACCTTTGGTTGAATTTGCTTATATTAATAGCTATCAAACGAGTATCCAGATGGCTCCGTATGAGGCATTGTATGGCCAAAGATGTCGTACACCGTTGTGTGGGCTGATGTAGGGGAAAAACATGTTTCCTTACTACATGTGTTTAAAGACACGAATGTAAAAGTAAAGCTTGTGTGCGATCGCTTGAAAGCAGCTGCGAATCGGCATAAATCTTACGCGGATTTGAAGCATAGGGATATTGAGTATGCCGTTGGTGATTGTGTGTTCTTAAAGTGTCACCGTGGAATAAGGTAATGCGGTTCGGATATAAGGGTAAGCTTAGTCCGAGGTTTATTGGACCATATGAGGTTGTGGAACGTGTTGGTTCTGTGGCTTATCGGTTGAGTTTGCCTCCGAGCTAGAAAAGATTCATGACGTGTTCCATGTATCTATGTTGCAGAGGTACCGGTCGGATCCCTCGCATGTTATGTTGGTGGAGCATATTGAGTTAAGGCCGAATTTATCCTTTGAAGAGGAGCCGGTGGAAATCCTTGATTCCAGCAACAAATTTCTTTATGGCAAGACGATTAAACTTGTTAACATTTTGTGGCAACATCGAGGTATCGAGGAAGCCACTTGGGAAATCAAGGAGGATATGTTGGAGCAATTTCTGCATTTATTTCCTCCAAGTAAATGTTGTATTTTGGTGATGGATTGTTGTTGATAAGCATGCCAATGGTTTTGCTTATGGTTGTTGCTAGGTGGTTGCCTAGGTATGCATCTAGATAGCTTTGGTTGAATGCTATGCTTTGATGATTTTAACATGTTGATTATGGTATTAGAGATATGTTGGAATGTTGCATATATTGGAAAATGTTCAACTGAGTGTCTTGGTACATTTGGTGAGCGGTTTAGGGAGCATGCCTATAGATTGATCCTTTGAAAGTATTTGAATTGTTATGGTTGTTTAATCTAGGTGCAGGTGATGGATTATGATCAGATGCATGGTTGTTTGTGTGAATGTGGTTTGTTCGGATCCAAATGCATCTAGATTCGAGTGAAAAACTAGCTAAAAATGACATCACAGGCCTAGGCGTACCGAGACGCTGGGGACCGTATCGGTACGGCTAGGCAAGAATTGGCTTGAGGTTTCGGTACGGGTCAAGGTGTACTGGTACGCTATTATGCTAATGGAAAATACTTTTTGGGACAAAACCCGCATACTGGAACACTAAATGTTCGTATCAGTACGGCTATTAAACCTTCTTAACTTGGATTTCAAATCAACCAAGCGTACCGATACGGTACACAGTATACCAAAACGAGTCCAATCAGTAATAAGCACTGTATCGATACGGTTGCCTGCGTATCGATATGGTTGGCTGTTATTTCAGTAAATATCATGGAAGTTCATTTCTATTTTCTTTCGATTTAGTCCCTGAATCTTGTTTTGGCAATTGTGGAAGTTTGGATAGTTGGATTGAATTAAGAATTGACATGCAAGCATGTAATCTGACTAATTGAGGATGGGTAACCTTAATTTTACTAAAGGCCTTATAACTTACAAGATTTACGTTTTGGTCCCTAAAATGTATTGAATGTATTTGATCGCCATTTTTGTGGTCTGTTTCCTTTTTAATTTCATCCACTACGAGCTTAATCACCTTAGGATTAATAATATGCATCTAGACAAGAGAAAAGAAAAAATGGACCAGTTTTCATAATCTTTCTCCGGTTTGCTTCGGCAAACCTAATGTGGCTCACTCGGTTTGGTTGGGCGTCTAGGCTGGGTTGAGGGGGTTACAGCATTTTAACAGAATTAACTAACTACATATCGATACACTAACACCCTATATCGGTATGGGTTCAGATTTAAAGGTGCACCGATACAGTCCTTAAGCGTATCAGTACGGGTATGCGATATTCAAAAAAAGGGATCTAGTAGCCAAAAGGCATACCAGTCAGTTGCCCGTGTACCAACACCAAGCCAAAATTTCAGCATCGCGTACTGATACGGTCACTACGTGTATCAGTACGCCTAGGTATTTTTTCCCAAATTGAGTCGAGACAGTTCCCCGCATACCGATCCCTAAGAACCCGTACCCGCACAGACAGACCTATAATGACCTATTGGTCGAACATATAATACTTTGGCCCAGTCTAACATATTCCAATCAACATCTAATCATCACACAACATCTCAATCATAATTTCCTCAATCATAAAAGCATGGTAGAAGATCATTCGCATCATGGAATATCTGAAACACATCCCTATTGGCATGATCTCTGCCCAAGCATGCATAATGTTTCCCAACCCTTCAAAACCAAACATTAATCATCATACAAGTCCAAAACATAACATAACTTGTACAACTAGGGAGAATCCAAAACTAACCTCCCAATTACAACTTGATCACATTGCCTCTAATTACTACTATGCATTTGTAAAACCATACTTGAAAAAAACTTTGACCCTTGGATCTCCTCTTGCCTACTTGCTGTCCAAATGTGCTCATTTCTCTGCATTGATGAGAAAATAGAGTGTAAGCTATATGCTTAGTGAGGGAATCTAAAAAAAGTCATTAATGCATTTAAAACCGTTTTAAATCAAATAACATGTATAAGTCTCATGCCAAAATCATCTCATGCTTCTATAATCTCTTCAAATATGCACATCTAAATCATTTGCATCACATGTATCATGGATTTCTACCACAAACCTCAATTTAAGCTTCATATACCAAAATCTATAAATAGCAAGCTTAAAGAGCATCTTATGTATAAACCATATTATACAAAACATAATTCATTTCTCATGATACATCATCACATATATTGGCATTCAAGTGACTCAAAAGCAAGTTTCATTCTATTTTAAGAAAATAAATCAAATACAAGTATTTCCCAAGTGGTTCCTTCGACCACTTCACATACATCCTTGAATCAGAGCAACCCTGTAACCCCCTCGACTTGGCCTAGTCGCAAGACTGAACCGAGTAAGCTACATTAGGTTTACCGAAGTAAACCAGGAAGATTAAACCTAAAACACATCCATTTTTTCTTTTATCTTGCCTAGATGTATTAATGCTTTCCTACATGATCATACTATTCAGAGGTGAGCACTCATCTCAATCGGGCATCGTAACGATGTCCTATTGACCCCAAACACAAATTAGGGGCCAAAACGTAATTTTAGCACAATTAAATGACTTTTCTAATTTTTAAGTTACCAACCTTTAATTAAGTACATTTCATGCTTATATGTCAAAAATCAGCTTCAAACGACCATCCATGCTCAAATAATTGGCAAAACTAGATTCATGGACTAAAACAAAAGAAACCAAAACTGCCTTTCCAAGATATTAACAAAAACTAACAATATTCGTATCGATATGCGGAGTCCCGTATCGATACGGTTGTGAACTCATCGTTTCGATACGGCAAGACCCGTACCGGTATGCCACTTCGAATATAAAATACGTTTTAAAATCATTTCACACCGTACCGATACGGTCCCTTGGTGTTTCGATAAGCGGCCTCTTCTTCAAAAAGTAAAATTCCAGTAACCAATTGGTGTATCAAAATGCCCCTACCTGTACCGAAACACCCTGGCCTTATTTTCCTAGCCGTATCGATACGGTCCCCCGCGTATCGGTACGCCTGGGCCTTTAATGTCAAAATTAGCTGGTTTTCACACAATTTTAGATGCAATTGACCCCTAGCAACTTGCATACATGCTGATCAACACTTAAATATACATAAACTACCATTTATATCAAGATTAGGCAACCAAAACAACCTTGTACTTCCAAAGGACCACTCTAGAGGCATGCTTCCTAGACCACTTTGACAAACATACCAAAATGTACATTTAAACCATTTTCAGCATAAGCAACATGCCAACACACTCAACATAGCATATTAAACCTGGTCAAACCAGCACAACATAGCTACCCACAAGGAAACTCTAGATGCATACCTAATCAACCATTCAACCTCAACTATAGGCAAGCAGTAACATCAAGCTGAGCATCATCTAACCATCATCAAAACCAGAATAGAATCATTCTAATAACCACAATGCAACCGATTTACAACTCCCAAAAACCATGGCAAACACATTGTTTTATTAACCGAAACATAAATCGAGTTCATACTCAAAAGTAGTTATCTCTTGGATCCTTGCAAACCTTGCCTTCGCTGCCCCGAACTTTAATGCTCTGAGTCATTAGGAAAAAGAGAGTGTAAGCACACAAGCTTAGTAAGGATGCTCATAAAACAATGATGCATAAAAACCAATTGCAAACCACATGCTTACTTTCCCCAAAACATGCTTACAACCTAAGCATTTTCCATGATTCCAACCGAATCAAAACATAAAAACCTTTATATAACTTTATATACAATCCATTCTTAAATCCCAAAGCATTTTAAACAACCCATGATTAAATCCCAAAGCATTTTAAACAACCCATGCTTAAATCCCAAAGCATTATAAACAAACCATGCTTAAATCCTAAAGCAATTTAAACAAACCATGCTTAAATTCCAAAGCATTATAAACAAAGTTCAACACATGAACTTTTCACATATATTGGCATTTATAGTGACCCAGATAGACTACCTCTATCCTATACACATATCGGATACACGGATCTCTCATACCATGCCTAGCGAAACCACATGATATCCCAAACCTTGCCTAGTTAGACCACAAGATTTGACACCCTCGCCTAGTTATACCGCGAACTTAAGACCCTTTCCTAGTGATAAATGTTCAAAAGTACTATTTTTATTACCCTTTTTACTCATATTATTGTTAGACTTAAGCTCATATTAGTTGCATAATTAGTTATTCATGTTTCTTTCCACCGTTGAGCTTGATTACATAACTTGGTGATTTTTGTGGAAAAAGATGCTGCTTTGGTGTGTTTTTGTGTGTGTGCAGAGTCACTTGCCTAAACAGGGTTAGAACCAGTTGCCAGGGCAATGCATGAAGGAGATGCCGAGCTAGTTGCCAGGGCAATGCATGAAGGAGACGCCGAGCCAGTTGCCAGGGCAATTGTCGACAAAGAATAAGGTGATATGGTAGTCAAAATTGATGACTAGACAAGCCCAAGATGACGTGGAGCAAAGCTAAATCCCGAAGGAATTTGATTTCCATGAAGAGAATAAAGAAGAATTAAATTCCAAGAAGATAGGAGAAGTTCTAGTAGGAATATAATTATAATAAAGAATTATATTCTTTAAAGATAATTTAATTCCAACTTAACTTCCTCCTCAAAGAAGGACTTTGACCTAGCCCTATAAATAATAGGCCATATCGTCAACTTGAGAGTGAGCAAGAGGAGGGAAAATTTCGACAACCCCATAGGGCAAGAAAAGAGAAATTTCGACAAGAGAGCAAGGGGGAGAGAGTTCGATTTCTTCTTCTTCTTTGCTTCCATTAGATTCATGGTTTGGGGATTATTCTTTGTATATATTTTGAACCCAACCATGAACTAACTTGATTGGTTGGGGTTATTGTGTTTTGTTGTTGTGAGAAACAATTGGATTTTGTTTAGGTAATAAGAGTTTGCACTTTTCTATTCAAGGTTTACTCATTCTTGGCTTTTATTCTTGTTTGCGAGTGAATTGGGAGAGGATCTTGTAACTTCATCTATTTATCTAATATCGGGAGAGTTAGATTCAAGAAACGAATGAGTATGGTCTTTATTCAATCTATTGATGGTGAAGATTAATCCGGCTTAGGAATAAGTTAAGGATTTCAACAGCTAAGAGGAGCGCAAGATTGGTTGTTGTTCACCCTTGATTCACGCAGGGATGTATTATCAAGGCATGCACAAGTAGCTAGAGTTTCAACTTAGGGATAAGAAGAAACTATTGAAGAACGCTCCGCCGAACCTTGAAGTTGCTGCCTAGCCGCCCAAGTAGTTGCCCAGCTAGTCGCCCAGGCAACCATCGATTAGTTGCCAAGGCAACCCCGCTGTGCAAGTTGCCACGGCAACTGAGTTGCCCTTGCACTCTTTTACCAAGACGATCCAATCAGCTATTACACCTCAACTCACGATAACCTGGCCTATTTACTCTATTTTAATTTCATCTATTCTTTTAGTTTATTGCTCTTAGTTTAACCGCTAATTAAAACCTCTATTATCAATTGTGCTTTTATTTTCACAATGCAGTAACTTAAGCAAAGTGGACCAAACCAATCCCTGTGGAGACGATACTCGATACTCATATCACTTTATTACTTGCGACGTGTGTACTTGCACATTTGCGTAGCACTTATCACACGCAACACCTAGTTACACCGCAAGTTTTCCATCTTTGCCTTGCTAAACCACAAGATTTGACAATCCTCGCCTAGTTAAACCGCGAGATGTTATTTCCTCGCCTAGTTAAACCGCGAGTTTTACTTCCATGCCTAGTTAAACTGTAAGATGTTATTTCCTCGCCTAGATAAACCGCGAGTTGTTCTTCCTTGCCTAGTTAAACCGCAAGATTACCATCAATTTGGTTTGCCTAGTCAAACCGCATGCCCCAAATGATGTCCCAATAGGCCGAGTTGTCTTGCAAAACCGCCATACCTCAAGGACCCATGGCTACGATCGATTTTATTCATATTTTATAGTGCACTTTTAATCCTATGGCATGCCAACTATATCCGATTGTTTTCTCACCTTTTCACATAGCCAATATATCATTTACAAAACCATTTACTTACTGTTTTACAATGCATTCAACAACACATCACATATGCAAATCTCATTGCCAATGCAATAACTCCATTCCCAACCGGAATGAAAACCAATACTCAATAGCTTTTAAAATACTTTCAAACCCCTGCATATGTACTCAGAATCATGCATTACCAGTAACTAAATCATACCGTGTTTATCACTAAAACATGCAAACAACATGTTCCTGTCCAAGCCTATATTCAAGAGCAAAATACGGGAAACATACTTCCGAGCTTAGTTAAGTGTCTCACGCTTACCCTAAACTCCCAACAACCTTTACAAACCTTTGGAAAGCATTAAAACTAGTTTCCACTCACCGACACGCCTCGCCTTTCTTGCCAATGCGAATCAAGCTCCCGACAAGCAACAAAACAACGTCAAGCTTCGTCGCCTTGATTGTTCCCAGTTTTTAACACATAAAACCAGACGATTAAATGCTTTAAAATGCGTTCAAACCATTTCCTAACAGCAATCTCCCGCAACTCCCAAGTTGCTCACTCAAAAATCAACCGAAACATACTTAAATCATCACCAAACGTTTCCGAAACTTAACCCAGCCATAAAACAACAATTCAACCCATCAACCAACATCTAATAACATCCAAAAACCCTTTCCTAACATCCTTTTACCTCCAGTAAAGATTAAACTCGACTATCTCCATAATAACTCAAAACTAACAACCTAAACAATTAGAGATTCAAGAGTTTCGGGATTCAATTGATAAAAACAACTTATTAACATCAAAACACATATTAAATCAATCTCAAACACTGGAAATCAGATCCAATTCGGAAATTACCATGTTTCATCAATATTTCCAAAATAACTCAATTAAACATTGATAAAACATTAAAATCACATTACAACTTATAAATCAAGGATCAAATACTTGGGAATACCAATAAAGAACCATTTAACAGAGGAGATCACGGACCTTACCCCTATTATGTGATTTATGCCTCGATTAGCTTGTTTAAAGCTAAGAAAACACAAGATTTCAATGGGATTTTGCAAAACAAAGTTAAAAAATCAAATTAAAATCAATAATCTGAATGAAAAGAGTCCATCGCCTCTAGATTTTGATGAAATTCTGAGTGTTTGGAAGAAAATAAGTTGAGAGAAAAGGTTTAGGAAAAAGTTTACGTGAATTTCTTTTAAAAGCTAATAACTAACTTTAGACATTTAATCCTCTTTAACACCTTTTAAAACACATGTTTAAAATGATTTAACTGAAGGGAGAAACCACTAGCAAACACTTGGTAGATTAGCTCCTTAAGGATTCTAAGGATTTGACCCTTTTGATTTTAGTCACTTTAAAACAGATTTCAAAAATCGCATTTTGGTCACTAACCCAAAATGTCATATTTCCAAATTCCCTTTTCTAAAATTGACTCCACCAAAAATCAATATATATTAAAAGATGATTTTTAACTATTCTTCCATATTTTTATCCTACCAAAAATATATGGTCCCGAATTTGACTCAAATCTCTAACCCGATCCACCGGACCGTCTAATAAACCTCAAATTTTCTAGGCCCAAAACCAGGGTGTTACAACTCTCCTCCACTTAATAAATTTCGTCCCCAAAATTACTTGGAGGAAACATATGCGGAAACTGCTCCTTCATATCTGCCTTGCTTTCCCAAGTAGCTTCCTCAACACCTCGGTGTCGCCACAAGACCTTCACGAGCTCCATCGTGTTACCACATAAAAAATTCCTACTGGTATCGAGGATCTCTATGGGTTCCTCATCAAAGGATAGATCCGGCCTCAACTCCACATTCTCCATCGACATAACATGCGATGGATCTACTCGATATCTCCTCAACATCGAAACATGGAACACATTATGAATTTTCTCCAACTTGGGAGGCATCCTCAACCGGTATGCCACATGACCGACACGCTCAATAACCTCGTATGATCCAATAAACCTCAGACTAAGCTTACCCTTACGTCCAAATCTCATCACCTTTTTCCATGGTGACACTTTCAAGAATACGCAATCGCCCACCCCATATTCAACCTCCTTACGCTTCAAATCCGCGTAAGATTTCTACCGATCCACCGCCGCTTTAAATCGGTCGCATACAAGCTTAACCTTCTCATCTGTGTCTTTCAACACATCCAGTAGGATAACATGCTTTTCCCCCACCTCAGCCCAACATAAGGGCGTACGACACCTCCAGCCACATAATGCCTCATACGGTGCTATATGTATACTCGCCTGATAATTGTTGTTGTAAGCAAACTCAACTAAAGGCAAATGCTTCTCCAGGTTCCCTGGAACTCAATAATACATCACCTCAGCATATCCTCCAAAACCTGAACAACCTACTCAGACTGTCCATCCGACTGAGGATGATAAGAAGTGCTAAAACTCAACCTCCCCAAAATATGCTTAAAACCTAAGCATTTTCCATGATTCCAACCAAATCAAAACATAATAACCTTTATATAACTTTATATACAATCCATGCTTAAATCCCAAAGCATTATAAACAAACCATGCTTAAATCCCAAAGCGCTATAAACAAAGTTCAACACGCGAACTTTTCACATAAATTGGCATTTATAGTGACCCGGATAGACTACCTCTATCCTATACACATATCAGATACACAAATCTCTCATACCATGCCTAGCTAAACCACATGATATCCCAAACCTTGCCTAGTTAGACTGCAAGATTTGACATCGTCGCCTAGTTATACCGCGAGCTTAAGACCCTTGCCTAGTTACACCACAAGTTTTCCATCTTTGCCTTTCTAAACCGCAAGATTTGACAATCCTCGCCTAGTTAAACTGCGAGTTTTACTTCCTTGCCTAGTTAAACCGCAGGATGTTATATCCTCGCCTAGTAAAATCGCGAGTTACACTTCCTTGCCAAGTTAAACCACAAGATTACCATCAATTTGGTTTGCCTAGTTAAACTGCATGCCCCAAATGATGTCCCAACAGTCCGAGTGGCTTGTTAAACCGCCATACCTCAAGGACCCATGGCCACGATCGACTTTATTCATATTATATAGTGCACTTTTAATCCTATGGCATGCCAACTATAACCGATTGTTTTCTCACCTTGTCACATAGCCAATATATCATTTACAAAACCATTTACTTACTGTTTTACAATGCATTCAACAACACATCACATATGCAAATCTCATTGCCAATGCAATAACACCATTCCCAACCGGAATAAAAACCAATGCTCAATAGCATTTAAAATACTTTCACACCCCTGCATATGTACTCAAAATCATGCATTACCAGTAAGTAAATCATACCATGTTTATCACCAAAACATGCAAACAACATGCTCATGTCCAAGCCGATATTCAAGAGCAAAATAAGGGTAACTTACTTTCGAGCTTAAGTAAGTGACTCATGCTTACCCTAAACTCCCAACAACCTTTACAAACATTTGTAAAGCATTAAAACCAGTTTCCACTCACTGATACGCCTCGCCTTCCTTGCCAACGTGAAACAAGCTCCCGACAAGTAGCAAAACTACGTCAAGCTTTGTAGCCTTGACTGTCCCCTATTTTTAACACATAAAACCAGAGGATAAATGCATTAAAATGCATTCAAACCATTCCCTAATAGCAATCTCCCGCAACTCCCAAGATGCCCACTCGAAAACCATCTGAAACATACTGAAATCATTACCAAACGTTTCTGAAACTTAACCCAGCATAAAACAACAATTCAACCCATCAACCAACATCTAATAACTTCCAAAAACCCTTTCCTAACATCCTTTTACCGCCAGCAAAGATTAAACTCTTCTATCTCCATAATAATACAAAACTAGCAACCTAAACAATTAGAGATTCAAGAGTTTCGGGATTCAATTGATAAAAACAACTTATTAAGATCAAAACACATATTAAATCAATCTCAAACACTGGAAATCAGATCCACTTCGGAAATTATCATGTTTCATCAATATTTCCAAAATAACTAAATTAAACATTGATAAAACATTAAAATCACATTACAACTTATAAATCAAGGATCAAATACTTGGGAATATCAATAAAGAACAATTTAACAGATGAGGTGACGGACCTTACCCCTGTTATGTGATTTCTCCCTCAATTGGCTTGTTTAAAGCTAATAAATATAAGATTTCAATGAGATTTTGCAGAACAAAGTTAAAAAATCAAATTAAAATCAATAATCTGAATGAAAAGAGTCACTTACCTCTGGATTTTGATGAAATTATGAGTGTTTGGAAGAAAAGAAGTTGAGAGAAAAGGTTTAGGAAAAAGGTTACGTGAATTTCTTTTAAAAGCTAATAACTAACTTTAGATATTTAATCCTCTTTAACACCTTTTAAAACAGTTTAAAATGATTTAATTGAAGGGAGAAACCACCAGCAAACACTTGGTAGATTAGCTCCTTAAGAATTCTAAGGATTTGACCCTTTTTATTTTAGTCACTTTAAAACAGTTTTCAAAAATTGCATTTTGGTCACTAACCCAAAATGTCATATTTCCAAATTCCCTTTTTCTAAAATTGACTCCACCAAAAATCAATATATATTAAAATATGATTTTTAACTATTTTTCCATATTTTTATCCTATCAAAAAATATACGGTCCCAAATTCGACTCAAATTTCTAACCCAATCCACCGGACCATCTAATAAACCTCAAATTCGCTTGGCCCAAAACCGGGGTGTTACAAACCCTCAACGGTTATAATGTATAAATCCACCATCAAGAGAATTGACACACTCTTGACCCCTCGACCGCTGCGGTTCTCATGGTGGAGCATGGCACACTCTTGGCCCCTCGACACACGTGATGTGACTTATTACAGTGTACTTTAAACCCTATGTCTAGCCAACTATATCTGATAACATTTTATCTCAGCCACTTGCCAATATACTCAATAAAAACCACATTAACTTACTGTTTTACATATGCATGAATTCAAATCATTTTCCAATACATTAAACCATGAATTCTTGCATTCTCAAAATTCTTTCATAAATCATTTGATATGGTCAAATATCATCATGTATAATCATTTGCAACATCTTTCATTTCTAAAACATGCATATAACAGTAAGTAATCAAATCTATAAACATGTGCATTACATTGTATTTTGCAAAATCGAAAAGGAGAGAGCAATCAACCAATACTTACTTCCGAGCTTAGATATGTGTTTCAAACTTATTCTAAACTTCCAACAACCATCTTCAAACCTTTTAAAAGCAATAAAATGCGTTTCCACTCACCAACAACCCAAAGCTCTCTTGCCGTCGTGAGAATCGGGCTTGTGAATCTTTTGCAACCTCTCAAAAAGCTAAAGGATCCAACACCCCTGCTTTACCCAATCAAAAATAGAGGATTAATGCACTTCCATGCATCTCTAATTTCCAACAACCAACAAACACAACTTCGCCTCACTAAAACCATCAAATGCCTCTCTAAAACAACTGAAATCATCACCAAACTTCATCTAAACAAAGCCCAGCCAAAACCTATTGATTTTAACATCATAACAACATCCAAAAACATCTTAATAAAGTCCTTATACCTCTAGCAACCTTACAACACCAAGATCACTTCAAAATGTAACTATTTACAACCTAGAAAATTAGCAATTCACATAGCTTTGGGATTCCTTTAATTAATTTCTTCTCACAGCATTGAAACACATCTTATAAGAGATATAAATCAATTAGATTCAAATACAAAACAGATCCATAATAGTGTTCATCAAATTTTCACATCAAAACTCAATTTAAATACCATATTCATGTTTTAATCATAATTCTATAACAAAAATCAGTTGCAAAGGATCAAGAACTTTGGAATTTCATTAAATAACCTTTAATTAGAGGAGAGAAATGAGAATCACCTCTAATTGTTGATTTCTCCCTTAGTTGGCAATGATTGAATGAAAACTTCAAACTTCCAAGTAGATTTTGTTGTAGGAATCAAAGAAATCAAGTAGGAAATCAAAAGAGATTGATTTCTAGAAATTTTGGAAAGAAATTGATACTTTGGCTGCTAAGAAAGTTGAGAGAAAAGTTGAAAGCAAAATTAGTTAGTGAGAAAATGAATTGTGTAATTAAAATCCTTTTTTATTAATTTTATTTTAATATTAAAACCTATTAAAAGCCTTTTAAAATATCTTAAATTAAGGGGAATATATGAATGAAAAAAATTCTTATATTAGCTCCTTAAAGATTCTAAGTTTTGACCCTTTTACGATTTAGTCACCAAAACAGTTTTTGAAAACTTTACATTTTAGTCATCGAACCAAAATGTCTCAAAATCAGATTTAATTCCTTCAAATTGAGTTGACCAAAGTACTTAAAAAATAATTAAGTAATTTCTAGATTTTTCCATATTTTATTTTAGCCAAAACAACTTAGTAAGACTTAATTCCCAAAACTAACTTGAATTGCCTAATTTGGTTCTCCCGGACCGTCTAATGGATCCATCTAACATTTAGGCCCAAATTCAGGGCTTTACAACTCTCAACCTATAGGCAACTGGACCAACACACTCCAACACCTCATAAGGCCCAATAAATCTTGGACATAACTTGCCCTTGCGACCAAACCTCATAACCTTCTTCCAAGGCGAAACCTTAAGAAACACTCGATCACCAACAGAAAACTCAATCTCCCTACGCTTCAAGTCAGCATATGACTTTTGTCGATCTGAAACTATCTTCAACCGATCACTAATAAGCTTCACCTTCTCATTGGTATCCTTCAACACATCAGGCAAAGAAACATACTTTTCTTCGGCCTCCGCCCAACAATGTCGCGTGCTACATCTTCTACCATACAAAGCCTCGTACGGAGCCATTTGGATACTAGCCCGATAAATATTGTTATAGGCAAACTCCACCAAAGGTAACTGATTCTCCCATGGTCCTTGGAAAGCAATGATGCAACACCGTAACATATCCTCCATCACTTGAATAACGAGTTCACTTTGACAACTCCGCCAACTTATCCAAAGTATACATCGTATGGACATCCAAAAAATGTGCACACTTCGTAAACCTATCCACAATCACCCACATAGAATTATTCTTTGGTAACATCAAAGGAAAACCAGTTACAAAATCCATGGTAATTTTCTCCCACTTTTATTTCAGAATCCTTAACAGTTGCAACAACCCTAAAGGAAACTGATGCTCAGATTTAACGCACTGACATACCATACAACAAGTAACATAATCTGCTATATCCTTTTTCAAAATAACCTAAAAATACTCATTTTTCAAATCCTGATATATCTTTGTGCTTCTTGGATATATAGCAAAAGGACTCAAATGTGCCTTAGCCAAGATAGTGTGCCTTAACTCCTTATCTTTCGGCATAACCACTCGACTCTTGAAGCACAAAACTCCTTCGTCATTAAAACAGAAATCCATTTGATTGCCATCCATTATATCCTTGACATGCGGTACTAAAGAATCATCATACGGTTACTTCTCTTTGATTAATTGCAACAATGATGGCTTCACTTGCAACTCAGCCAACAAACCACCATCACGCATTACACTCAACCGAGCAAACATCACCCTCAACTCAACCGCAACCTTTCTACTCGAGGCATCAAATACAACATTAGCTTTTTCCCAGATAATATTCAATCATCAAATTATAATCCTTGAGCAACTCCAACCATCTTCGTTGCCTAAGATTCAACTTCTTCTATGACATCAGATATTTCAGACTCTTGTGATCCATATACACAATACACTTCTCACCATAAAGATAATGTTGCCAAATCTTCAACGTAAACACCACTGCAGCAAGCTCAATATCATGCGTAGGATAGTTGCACTCGTTCACCTTCAACTGCCTAGATGCATAAGCCAAAACTCTTCCTACTTGCATCAGCACACATCCCAAACCAACGTAGGATGCATCGCTATAAACTACAAACTCTTTCCCTGACTTAGGTTGAATCAAGATTGGAGCTTGCGTCAAAGCTTCCTTCAACTTATCAAAAGCTTGTTGTCTGCTCTCCGTCCACTCAAAACTTACATCCTTTTGCAACAACTTCATCAAAGGAGCAGCAATCCTCAAGAACCCATCCACAAAACATCGATAATATCCTACCAACCCCAAAAAACTACAAACCTCTAACACTGACTTTGGTTACTTCCAATTTATAATAGCTTCAATTTTCTACGGATCTACCCGGATACCTTCGGCCAAAACAACATGACCATGAAAAACTACTTGCTTTATCCAAAACATACACTTACTCAGCTTGACATAAAGCTTATTGTCCAACAGAACTTGCAACACAATCCGTAGGTGTCGATTGTGATCTTCCTCGGTACAAGAGTACACAAGAATGTCATTAATAAACACTACCACAAATTATCCAAGAATTCACGGAACACCCGATTCATCATATCTATGAATGTTGTTGGCACATTTGTCAACCCAAACGGTATCACTAAAAACTCATAATGCTTGTAACGCGTGCAAAAAGCTATTTTTGAAACGTATTTATCCTTCACCTTCAACTGATAATACCAGACCTCAAATCAATCTTGGACAACACCATAGCACCCCAAAATTAATCAAACAAATCATCGATTCTCGGTAAAGGATATTTGTTCTTAATTGACAACTTGTTCAGTTGCCGATAGTCAATGTACATTCTCATTGTGTCGTCCTTCTTCTTCACAAACAACACCGGTGCTCCCTATAGTGATACACTAGGGCGAATGAAACCATGCTCCAACAACTCCTGAAGCTGCATTTTCAACTCCTTCAATTCTTTTGGTGCCATGCGATACGGTGCAATCAACACCGAAGCCGTATTCGTGTATGTCTCAAGGCAAAACTCTACTTCCTTATTCGGTGGTAATCCTGGCAACTCTTTTGGAAACACTTTTAGAAAATCACAAATGGTACGGATCTTTTAGACACGTACCTCTTTCATAATCAAATTCATAACATAAACTAGATATGCCTGACTCCTAGATTCTAACAACTTCTGCTCTTCCAAAGCTGAAACAACATTAGACAAGAATTTGACATTCTCACCCATAACCACTACTTCGTAATCCTCAGAAAGTTTCAACGAAACTCGCTTGTTCTCAAAATCAACCACAGCCCTATGTTCAAACAACTAATCCATCCCCGAGATTATATTAAAACCATAAAACGGCAACTCCATCAAATCAGCCTCAAACACATGACCTTAAACAATCAAAAGACATCTCATATACAACCTCCTAACGACTACTGTCTCATCAAAAGAACTAGTTACATGCATACAAGCATCTATCACCTCTACAAGTATATCAACCAAACATGCATGTTCCCGCAAGATGTATGAATGTATAGAACCAGAATCTATCAAAGAAAGCAATGGTATAGACTGCAAGGTAAATGGACCTACAATCACATCAGTATCATTCCTTCAGACACGATGCATGAAAACCCTTGCCGATCTAATACCCTTAGGTTGAACTACTACGGTATGAGCAATTGTCCTCTGACCAACCTCCCTACACTGAAAATGACCTTAACCGTGCCTACGACCTCTCTGTGGCATAATCACGGATGTAGGAGCCTATCCTTCCCAAGCCAACTGCAGATAATCAGGCCTAATGTGATCCTGCGAACCACAAGACATCTCTAATTCCACAACTTCGCTAACGGTACAATGACCTTAGAAAATTCTTCAACGAATTTCGATAAAAAAATTAGCTGATCCTTGAAAACCATGCACTCCTAACTCCAATTGTAATGCCCTGAATTTGGGTATAGATTTTAGAAGGATCGTTTAGACTATTTGGGAGAACTGGATTAGGCAATTCGAGTTAGTTTCTGGAATTAAATCTTAACAAATTGTTTTTGGCTAAAATAAAATATGGAAAAATGCTAGAAAAAACCTAATTAATATTTTAAGTATTTTGGTAAATTAAATTTGATTTTGGGACATTTTGGTCCGATGACTAAAATGTAAAGTTTACAAAATTGTTTTGGTGACTAAATTGTAAAAGGTCAAAACTTATAATTTTTAGGGAGATAATTAACCAAACTTTTCCATCAGATTTTCCTTAATTTAGGACATTTTTAAAGGGTTTTTAAATGGATTTAATGTTAAAATAAAATGGAATTAATAAAATGGATTTTAATTACACAATTCATTTTCTCACGTAACTAACTTTTCTCTCAACTTTCTCAGCATCCAAACTATCAATTTCCTTCCAAAATTTCTAGGAATCAATCTCTTTTTATTTCCTTTTTATTTCCTACATGATTTCTTTGATTCCTACAGCAAAATCTATTTGGTTTCTTGAAGCTTTCATCTAATCTTTGCCAATCAAGGGACAAAAAAGCAATTAGAGGTGATATACATTTCCGTCCTCTAATTAAAGGTTCTTTAATGAAATTGCCAAGTTCTAGATCCTTTACAACTGATTTTTGTTATGGAATTATGATTAAAACGTGAATATGGTATTTAAATAGGGTTTTAATGTGAGAATTTGATGAACACTGTTATGGATCTATTTTGTATTTAATCTAATTGATTTAGATCTTTTATAAGATGTGTTTTACTATTGTAAGAAGAGATTAATTGAAGAATCCCGAAACTATATGAATTGCTAATTTTCTAGGTTGTAAATAGTTAGATTTTGAAGTGATCTTGGTGTTGTAAGGTTGTTGGAGATATAAGGATGTTATAAAGATGTTTTTAGGTGTTAATTGATGTTGTTAAGATGTTAAAATCAATAGGTTTTGTCTAGGCTTTGTTTAGATGAAGTTTGTTAATGATTTCGGTTGTTTTAGAGAGGCATTTGATGGTTTTTAGTAAGGCGAAGTTGTGTTTGTTGGTTGCTGGAAATTTGAGATGCATGAAAAAGCATTAATCCTTTGTTTTTGATTGGGTAAAATAGGGGAGTTGGATCCTTTAGTTTTTTGAGAGGGTGTAGAAGCTTCGGAAGCTTGATTCTCGCAGCGGCAAGAGAGCTTTGGGTTGTTGGGAGTTTAGAATAAGTTTGAAACACTTATCTAAGCTCAGCAGTAAGTATCGGTTGAGCTCTCTCTATTTTTGTTATGCACATGTTAATAATTTTGTTACCTACTGTTATATACATGTTTTAGAAATGAAAGATGTTGCAAATGATCATATATGATGGTTATTTAAAATGAAATATGGTTTATGAATGTATTTTGAGAATACTAGAATACACGGTTTAATGTATTTGAAATTGGATTTATTTGATGCATATGAAAAACAATGAGGTAACGCGGTTTATTTTGAATATATTGGCAAGTGGCTAAGGTAAAATATTATTGGATATAGTTGGCTAGCAATAGGTTTTAAAGTGCACTATAATAAGTCGCCTCATGTGTGTCGAGGGGTTAACTGTGCCATTTTCTCCACCATAGGAATCACAGCGGTCAAGGGGTTAATTGTGTCGTATTTTCCCACTAGAGGATTGAGTATCATAATGGTTGAGGGGTTAAATGTTCCATTTGTTCCCATTGTAGTTATTATACATTGTAACCGTTGAGGGGTTAAATGTGTCGTTTGCTCCGATTAGATGTATGTTAAGTGGTCGAAGGAACCACTTGGGAAATCTATGTATCCGATGTGTTTTTATAAATTGAATGAAACTTGTTTTGAGTCACTTGAAAGTCAATATATGAGATAATGTATCATGAGAAATGGTTTATGATTGTATAATGTGTTTTATACGTGAGATGCTCTTTAAGCTTGATATTTGGAGATTTTGGCATATAAAGCTTAAATTGAGGTTGAGATCGATAACCATGATACATGTGTTGCAAATAATTTAAATGTGCATATTGAATATATTTGAGAAGCATGAGATGGTTTTGGAATGAATATTATAAACTTAATTTGATATAAAATGGTTTTAAATGCAGTAATGAGTGTTATTGAGATTCCCTCACTAAGCTTATCTCATCAATGCAGATAAATAGGCTCATTCGGACCGCGAGTAAGCAAGGGGAGATCCAAGGGTTGAAGCATTTTCAAAGTATGGTTTTATAAATACTAAGTAGTAATAAGAGGCAATGTGACCAAGTTGTATTTGGAAGGTTTATTTTGGACTCCCTATTTGTACAAGTTATGTTTGATGTTGTGGACTTGTATGATGTTGTGGACTCAATTTGCATGCTTGGGTAGAGATCATGCCTATAAGGATTTGATTTGGCTATGATATGTTGTGTATGGTCTGTTTCCATGCTCTTATGCTTGAGGAAATGATGTTTAGGATCCTATATGATGATTAGATATTGATTGGTGTATGTTAGATTGAGTTAAAGTCATATGTTCGACCTAGAGGTCATTATATGTCTGTTCGTACCGATACAAGTCCTCGGGGATCGGTACACGAGGACCTGTCAAGGCTCAATCTAGGAAAAAATGCCTTGGCATACTGATACGCCTAGTGACCTTATCGGTACACAATGCTGAAAAATTAGCTTGGTGTAAGTACATGGGCAACCATACCGATACGCCTTTTGGCTACTAGAATTCTTATTCTCGAATATTGCACACCCGTACTGATATGCTTGAGGACAGTATCGATACACTTTTAAAATTTGAACTTGTATCGATACGGGGTTAGTTAATTCTATTAAAATGCTTTCTGAAGTTTGATTCTTTACAGTTTAGTCCCTGATACTTGATCATGCAATTAAATGTGAATGGATGGTTATTTTAATTTGAGATTTAACCTGATTGTATGAAATATGACTAATTAAGGATTGGTAACTTTAATTTCAAGGAAGTCCTCTTAATTATTTGAAATTATATTTTGGTCCCTATAATGCTAATTCGTACAATTGGATGTCAATTCGATGCCCGATTGAGGTGTAATTTTCACCATAACTAGCATGATCACCTTAGGACTTAAATATACATTTAGATAATATAAAATAAAAAATGGACCATTTTCTAAGTAATTTTTTTGGGTTTGTCTCGATAAACTTTAATGTAGCTTACTCAGTTCGGTCTTGCGACTAGACCGGGTCAAGAGGGTTACATTTGTTGGTATCAGAGCCAGGTTATGATTGTTGGGAGGTGGGTTATGGTTGTTCGATGTATTGTTGATATATGATTCTTTTGTTTGGTATGCACTGTGTTTGATTTTGTGAGATTATGTTTGAAGTATGATATGTTGGAGTGTTTAGCTTGGGGACATATTGCCTTTTTACTATTAGTGTTAAATGATTTTTGTTTTTTAAACATGAGCGACTTGGATTCTTGCTACAAGCTAGTCTAATTGCATTGTTTTATTGCATTATCATGTTTTAGACTCATATTTTGTGAAATAGGACCGAGACAAGAGATGAGAGCTTATATGGGGAGTGTTGTGGATAGACAAGATGATGAGTTACCTCCTCCTCCACCGATTCCCCTATTTTTGTTGGAGTTGAGGGTGGTGCGCCTCAGACACCGCAAGGACCTGTTTATGGTGATATGACACCGTTGATTCAGTCGATGACTGGAGCTTTTCAGGCAACCATAGCTGGAGTGCAAGTACCTGCACCGTGCTTGCATCAGTTGTTAATACCAGGCCTCTGTTAGAGCGTCTGTGTAGCTTGGGTGGTACAGAGTTTAGAGGTTTGGCTTAAAAAGTAGCTGAGGAGTGGTTTGCCAGCACAAAAAGGATCATTGTCTAGATGGAGTGTACGGATGTTCGTAAGCTGGGGTGTATAGTGTCTTTGCTGCAGGGTGATGCTTATAGTTAGTGGATGACTACTATCGCGGGTATGGCACCTGCTGATGTGACATAGAAGTTCTTCTGTGCTGTTTTCTGAAAGTACCTGGGATCTCAATATCAAGATAAAAAGAAAAATGAGTTCATGGCTTTGGAGCAGGGGAACATGTTTATGGCTGAGTATGAGGTTCAATTTGTTCGGTTGAGCCAGTATGCTCCTGAGCTAGTTCTGGATGAACGTCAACGATGTGATCATTTCTGTTAGAAATTGGTTAAGAAGGTGAAGGATTACATGTTGGCTACATACTATACAGAGTTTGATGTCTTGGTATCTCGGGCTAAGGACATAGAACCGAATCTGCGGTTGTCTTCTCGATCAGGGAGTTCTTCTACTGGAAGAGGCATGCTGAATCGGATGTTGGCAGAGATTGATACAAGAAGCATAGAGATAGGATGGATCACCAGGACCAGAGGCGCGGAGGGAGTAATGTGAAATTGAATATGCAATTAGAAGTTAGAATATGTTGATTGAAGTTAGAATTAAAATTAGAATACATAGGGACCAATTCGGCCAGCTTCAAAGTTAAGGGACCGAATCTGAATTTTATGAAATTGGAGTGTATTTATGTAATTAATGATGTTGGAGATTTAAAATTGATGTTAGAATGCTAAGCCGATGTTGAATCGAATTAGTGACCATTTTGACAATTTGTCAAAATCAAGTGACCAAATAGGAAAATGAATTCTTGGATGGGGATTAAATCTGATTTTTTTATAAAATAATAGAATTAAGGTAGTAATGTTGATTTGAGGACTAAATTGCAAAGTTAAGAAATTTGAATCCTTACCTTTGCATTTTAGTGACTATTTTGGCAAAGAAAGAAAATTAGAGAGAATTATTTTGAATAACTATTTGATGAAGAAAATGATGAATTGGTGGTTTGAAGTAAGTAATGGGACTAAATTGACAAGTAGAAAAATAAGAAGAAGTTAGTATAAATTAGAAGTTAATTATGGAAATTTTTATGTTAAATGATTAGATAGCTTTATTAAAATTTTGTTAGAAATGAATCTAACAAATGTTTGTTTATATTTATGTGGATAATAAAATCAAATCCGAATCAAAGAAGATTTGGGGTTCTATGAAGGAAAGGATCTAGTAGAATTTAGTGAGGCATGCTAATAAATGGCCCAGGTGAGTGTAATTTTTATTTATTTATTATATATACGAGATGAATGAATGCATTTTTATCTGTTTATATATATATATATGATGTGAAGAAGACTTGTAATCAGGCAACTTTGATAATAATGAAAATGTATGTTGATCAAACAAATATTAAATAGCATATGTGATACATGGATTTAGCATAATAATTTATTTGAGATAAACCGGATTACAGATTTTGGGTATGAAATGTTCATTATCGAATTATGGTTAATAGTATTGATGAATTGGATATTGAAGGTGAAAGTATTATATTGTTATGCCAAAGTACTAATGAGAAAATGTAAGTACTACGGTGCTGAGACAATGTAGGCACTACAGTGCTGAGATAATGTAAGCACTACGGTGCCGAGACAATGTAGGCACTATGGTGCTGAGACAATGTAGGCACTACAGTGCTGAGATAATGTAGGTACTACAGTGCTGAGATAGACACTAAGGTGTTGTGCGAGGAACAAAGGGCGTCCTCAAGTACATACTCATCTCAATTGCTTCGGCGATACAGATGCTACGGTGTCGTGATGACTCTCATATTATGGCATCACATGATTTTGTACTTTGGACTATATTAGAGAATATGATATGCAAATGATTGCATGATGAAAGTATGACTATATATGCGAATGATTGCGTAATGAAAGCACGACTACTTGATGATCATGAACCATTGATATCAGGATTCTTAAGATAGTCATGATATATGATTATTCCTGCATTACAGATGACATGATTTTATAATTTGGCTATAATACTTGAAATGCAGGTATGCAATTAGTTAAGCTAAAAAGCTTAATGTACACAAGACAGATAAGATAGGTGGAATCCTATGATTCGAATATTATACTTGTTAAATAAATTATACATGCAAGGTAGTTCTATACATGTTTAAAATGTTATCAACTACAATTGGAAATCGCTTGCCAATCTACAGAGTTGTGTTATTATAATCATTGTTTTACATTATTATTATTATATGTCTCATTAAGTTATATTTAACGTGTGTTTTGTATCACACATATGTACTTTGGAATGGATAGCAGAGGAGGAGTTGCACATCATTGAACCAAGTTAGTCGGTATTATCAGTATCACCACATCCTAGTATAGTGGGGCATGTATAGATGTAAAATACGTAGCTATTTTGTATGATTTAGAAGCATGACTTAGTTTGAGGAATTAAGAATATTAGAAAAGATACTTCAAATGATTTTAAACTTAGTTGGTTGATTATCCCGTAGCAATTTTAAAATCAAGAAAAGGTCTAGACAGCACACATAGTTTTCACCCTGAATTATATTTTCATTTTAATAACTGCTTAAAGTATTTTATAAACCAATTCAGGGTCGAAACTAGGTGACTCTAGACAGATTGTAATTTAATAAAAACCGTGAAAGGGTTGTTTAATCAAATTAGTTTTGTATATAAATAAATTAAAAAAAATTACAAGTTTCAACCGAGGTATATTTTAAGGGTGTTACAGTTTCGACCGAGGTATGGATTTGTAAAAAATTGAGCCAGTAGTAAATTGGAAGCAACCTAAGTCGGTGTTAGAAGTTCATAGTTTCTTAGGGTTGGCAAGATATTATTGACGTTTCTTGGATGGTTTTTCAAAGATTGCTGCTCCTTTGATGAAGTTGTTGCAAAAGGATGTAAGTTTTGAATGGTCAGAGAGTAGACAACAAGCCTTTGATAAGTTGAAGGAAGCTCTGATGCTAGCTCCAATCTTGATTCAACCTGAGTTAGGGAAGGAGTTTGTAGTTTATAGTGATGCATCCTACGTTAGTTTGGGATGTAAGTTGATGCAAGAATGTAGGATTGTGGCTTATGTATCTAGACAGTTAAAGGTGCATGAGCAACTATCCTACGTAAGATATTGAGCTTCGGTGGTGTTTGCATTGACTATTTGGCGACATTATCTTTATGGTGAGAAATGTATTGTATACACGGATCACAAGAGTTTGAAACATTTGATGTCACAAAAAGAGTTGAACCTTAGGGAACAAAGTTGCTTGGAGTTGCTTAAGGATTATGATTTGACCATAGAGTATCATTCGAGAAAGGTTAATGTCGTAGCTGATACCTTGAGTAGGAAGGTTGCGGTTGAATTGAGGGTGATGTTTGCTCAGTTGAGTGTGACGAGTGATGGTGGTTTGTTGGCTGAGTTGTAAATGAAGCCATCATTGTTGCAGTTGATTAAGGAGAAGCAACCATATGATGATTCTATGGTACCGCACGTCAAGGATATAATAGATGACAATAAAACGGATTTCTATTTTTAGTGAAGAAGAAGTTTTGTGTTTCAAGAGTCGAGTGGTTGTGCCAAAGGATGAGGAGTTAAGGCACACTATCTTGGCCGAAGCTCATTCGAGTCCTTTTTCTACGCATCCGGGGAGTACAAAGATGTACCAAGATTTGAAAAAGGTGTATTTATGGGTTGGTTTGAAAAAGAGTGTAGCGGATTTTGTTTCTCAATGTATGGTATGTGAACGTGTTAAGGCAGAGCATAAGTTTCCTTCTAGGTTGTTACAACCATTAAGGATTCTAGAATAGAAGTGGGAGAGAATTACCATGGATTTTGTTACCTATTTACCTTTGACCCCATCAAAGAAGATTTTTGTGTGGGTGATTGTGGATAGGTTTACGAAGTGTGCACATTTTCTAGCTGTGCATAGGATGTATACTTTGATAAGTTGGTAGGGTTGTATATCGCTAAGATTGTGAGGTTGCATGGGGTGCCTAAGGCTATAGTATCGGATAGAGATTTGCATTTTATAGCAAGGTTTTAGGAATGTTTGCATAAGGCTTTTGGTACGCGATTGAACTTCAATACTTTGTATCATCCTCAAACGAATGGTCAGTCTGAACGCGTTATCCAAGTGTTGGAGGATATGTTAAGGTGTTGCATCATTGATTTCCATGGATCATGGGAGAAGCAGTTACCTTTAGTTGTGTTTGCTTATAACAATAGTTATCAAGCTAGTATCCAGATGGCGTCGTATGAAGCTTTGTATGGTAGAAGGTGTCGCACGCCACTTTGTTGGGCAGAGGTAGAAGAAAAGTATGTTTTCATGCCTGATGTGTTGAAGGATACCAATGAGGAGGTGAAGCTTATTAGTGATTGGTTAAAGGCGGCTTTGGATCGGCAAAAGTCGTATGCTGAATTGAAGTGTAAGGAGACTGAGTTTTCTGTTGGTGATCGTGTGTTTCTTAAGGTTTCACCATGGAAGAAGGTGATGAGGTTTGGACGAAAGGGCAAGTTGAGTCCAAGGTTTATTGGGCCTTATGAGGTGTTGGAGCATATTGGTCCAGTTGCTTATAAGTTGAGGTTACCTGCGGAGTTGGAGAAGATACATGATGTTTTCCATGTATCGATGCTTCGGAGGTATAGATCATATCCTTCGCACGTGATGACTGTTGAGGAGATTGAGTTGATTCCAAATTTGATCTATGATGAGGAGCCAGTGAGAATTCTAGATTCAAGCAGCAAGGTTTTTCGTGTGAAGACCATAGAGTTGGTGAGGGTATTGTGGCGACATCGTGGTGTCGAGAAAGCCACCTGGGAAAGCAAAGAGGACATTTGAAGTAGTTTCCTTACCTTTTTTCGTCAGGTAAATTTAGAGGATGAAATTTCTTAAGAGGGGGAGAGTTGTAACGCCCTGAATTTGAGTCTAGATGTTAGATGGATTGATTAGACGGTTCGAGAGAACTGGATTAGTCAATTTGAGTTAGTTCGGGAATTAAATCTTAACAAATTATTTTTGGCTAAAATAAAATTTGAAAAAATGCTAGAAAATACCTAATTAATATTTTAAGTATTTTGGTAAATTCAATTTGAAGGAATTAAATCTGATTTTGGGTCATTTTGGTCTGGTGACTAAAATGTGAAGTTTTCAAAACTGTTTTGGGTGACTAAATCCTAAAAGGGTCAAAACTTAGAATCTTTGAGGAGCTAATTAACCAAGCTTTTCCATCAGAATTTTTCCTTAATTTAGGCTATTTTTAAAGGGTTTTTAAATGTTTTTAATGTTAAATAAAATGGAATTAATAAAAAGGATTTTAATTACACAATTTATTTTTCACGCAACTAATTTTTCTCTCAACTTTCTCAGCAGCCAAACTATCAATTTCCTTCCAAAATTTCCATGAATCAATATCTTTTGATTTCCTACTTGATTTCTTTGATTCCTACAATAAAAATTACTTGGTTTCTTGAAGCTTTCATCCAATCTTTGCCAATTAAGGGAGAAATCAGAAATTAGAGGTGATTTTCATTTCTCTCCTCTAATTAAAGGTTCTTTAATGAAATTCCTAAGTTCTTGATCCTTTACAACTAATTTTTTGTTATGGAATTATGATTAAAACAAGAATCTGGTATTTAAATTAGATTTTAATGTGAGAATTTGATGAACACTGTTATGGATCTATTTTTCATTGAATCTAATTGATTTAGATCTCGTATAAGATGTGTTTTAATTTTATAAAAAGAGATTAATTGAAGAAATCCCGAAACTATGTGAATGCTAATTTTCTAGGTTGTAAATAGTTAAATTTTGAAGTGATCTTGGTATTGTAAGGTTTCTGGAGGTATAAGGATGTTATAAAGATGTTTTTAGGTGTTAATTGATGTTGTTAAGATTCTAAAATCAATAGGTTTTGGCTGGGCTTTGTTTAGATGAAGTTTGGTGATGATTTTGGTTATTTTAGAGAGGCGTTTGATGGTTTTTAGTAAGGCGAAGTTGTGTTTGTTGGTTGCTAGAAATTTGAGATGCATGGAAGTGCATTAATCCTCTATTTTTGATTGGGTAAAATAGAGGAGTTGGATCCTTTAGTTTTCGGAGAGGGTGTAAAAGCTTCAAAAGCTTGATTCTCGCAACGACAAGAGAGCTTTGGGTTGGTGGTGAGTGAAAACGTGATTTACTGCTTTTAAAAGGTTTGAAGATGGTTTTTAGGAGTTTAGAATAAGTTTGAAACACTTATCTAAGCTCGCAAGTAAGTATTGGTTGAGCTCTTTCTCATTTTTGGTTTTGCAAAACACAATCTCATGCACATGTTAATGATTTTCATACCTACAGTTATATGCATGTTTTAGAAATGAAAGATGTTGCAAATGGTCATATATGATGGTTATTGAAAATGAAATATGGTTTATGAAAGTATTTTGAGAATACTAGAATACATGATTTAATGTATTTGAAATTGGATTGATTTGATGCATATAAAAAATAGTGACGTAATGTGGTTTATTTTGAATATATTGGCAAGTGGCTGAGGTAAAATATTATCGGATATAGTTGGCTAGCCATAGGGTTTAAAGTGTACTATAATAAGTCGCCTTATATGTGTTGAGGGGTTAATTGTGCCGTTTTCTCCACCATGGGAACCGCAGCGGTCGAGGGTTAATTGGGCCATATTCTCCCGCTGGAGGATTGAGTATCACAATGGTTGAGGGGTTAAACGTGTCGTTTGCTACCATTGTAGATATTATACATTATAACCGTTGAGGGGTTAACTGTGTCGTTTGCTCTGGTTGTATGTTAAGTCGTCGAAGGAACCACTTGGGAAATCCGTGTATGCGATGTGTTTTTATAAATTGAATGGAACTTGTTTTGAGTCAGTTAAAAGCCAATATATGAGATAATGTATCATGAGAAATGGTTTATGTTTGTATAATGTGTTTTATACATGAGATGCTCTTTAAGCTTGATATTTGGAGATTTTGGCATATAAAGCTTAAATTGAGGTTGAGATGGATATCTATGATACATGTGTTGCAAATGAATGCGCATATTGAATAGATTTAAGAAGCATGAAATGGTTTTGGAATGAACATTATAAAATTAACTTGATATAAAAATGGTTTTAAATGCATTGATGAGTGTCATTGAGATTTCCTCAATAAGCTTATAGCTTACGCTCTCCTTTCTCATCAACGTTGAGAAATAGGCTCATTCGAACAATGAATAAGCAATGGGAGATCCAAGGGTTGAAGCAATTTCAAAGTATGGTTTTATAAATACCAAGTAGTAATAAGAGGCAATGTGACTAAGTTGTATTTGAGAGGTTTATTTTGGATACTTTTTGTTTGTACAAGTTATGTTTGATGTTATGGACTTGTATGATGCTTCATATTTGGTTTTGAGGGGTTGAGACTCAATTTACATGCTTGGGTAGAGATCATGCCTATATGGATTTGATTTGGATATGATATGTTGTGTATGGTATCTTTTCATGCTCTTAAGTTTGAGGAAATGATGTTTAGGATGCTCTATGATGATTAGATATTAAGTGGTGTATGTTAGATTGAGCCAAAGTGTCATATGTTCGACCAAGAGGTCATTACAGGTCTGTTCGTACCGGTACAGGTATGTTCGTACCGGGACGGGTCCTCAAGGATTGGTACGCGGGGACCTATCACGGCTCAATCTAGTCAAAAATGCCTTGGCATACCAATACGCCTAGTGACCGCATCGCTATGCGATGCTGAAAAATTAGCTTGGTGACGGTACACGGGCAACTGTACCGGTACGCCTTTTGGCTACTGGAATTTTTATTCTCGAATGTTGCACACGCATACCGATACGCTTGAGGACCGTATCGGTACGCTTTTGAAATTCAGACCCATATCGATACAGGGTGTTAGTGTACCAATACGCAGATAGTTCATTCTATTAAAATGCTTCATGAAGTTTGATTCTTTGCAGTTTAGTCCCTGATTCTTGATCATGCAATTAAATGTGAATGGATGGTTATTTTAAGTTGGGATTTAACCTGGTTGCATGAAATATGACTAAATAAGGATTGGTAACTTTAATTTCAATGAGGTCCTCTTAATTATCTGAAATTGTGTTTTGGTCCCTATAACGCTAATTCGTACAATTGGATGTCAATTCGACGCCCGATTGAGGTGTAATTTTCACCACAACCATCATGATCACCTTAGGACTTAAATATTCATTTAGATAAGATAAAATGAAAAAAATAGACCATTTTCTAAGTAATTCTTTCGGGTTTATCTCGGCAAACCCCAATGTAGCTCACTCAGTTTAGTCTTGCGACTAGACCGGGTCAAGGGGGTTACACCAACCTTGGTTGCTTCAAATCTAACATAACTTCAACCTTCGAAAATCCACCTTAAACATTTCCCAAACCCTATAAGATCCTAAGAATTCTCCTTGCTAGGCTAACTTCTATCGTAATCCCATCGGTCTCCAAAAAGTCATTCGTAAGTGTGAACATATGTATGCATGACTATCTATATGCCCTTATAGATGCCTATGCACATGTATGCGAAACCTCTAATGTCATGCCCAAATGTATGCATGTAATGAAATATTTAAATATATACAAATAAGTGTTTTGTATTGTTCGTGTCTAATAATCCACACTTACTAACAACATTCTCGGACCGAACTTACTCAACTTCAGCGTACCCTTAGAACAGAAAGATACCATCACCTCTACACTTTCTTTCTACTCGCCATCAAAGATCAAAAGAATTCGGGAGCCATACAAAAGTACGTCTCAACACCGAACCTAACTTTGCAACTAAAAGACAACTCCGATAACATCATCTATAACATCTTAGGGAAGTATCCCTAACAACACAACTTCTAGAACCCAAACATCCTCAACCCTTAATTTAATAACACAACCGAGGTAACTTCGCAACATAAGCCTCAACATCCTTTCAATCCCAAGCCAGAGCTACCTCAACCTTAGATTGACCCATGTCTCATTATTCTCTTCAAGGAATGTGGATGTATTCGATCTTAGCTTTCGTCTCGATTGCATACTCAAAAACATGAATTTATAGCATAAAAATAAAACAAAATAATAATCAAACCAGCTTGAAGCAAGAATCTAAGTGGCTCATGTTTAAAAACAAAAATCATTTAACACCAGCAGTAATAGGGCAATGTGTCCCCAAACTTATACCCTAAACATATCATATTTCAAACATAATCTCACAAAATCAAGCATCGTGCACCCCAAACAACAGGATCATACATCAAAAATACATCAAACAACCATAACCCACCTCCCAACAATCATAACCTGGATTTGGTACCAATTAATGTAACCCCCTTGACCCGATTTAGTTGCAAGACCGAGCCGAGCGAGCTACATTGGGTTTTGTCGAGACAAACCCGGAAGAATTACTTAGAAAACTATCCATTTTTTCATTTTATCTTTTCTAAATGCTTAATTAACTCCCAAGGTGATCATGCTAGCAGTGGTGAAAATTTCAACTCAATCGAGCATCGAATTAACATCCAATTGTACGAAATAACATTTCAGGGACCAAATAATAATTTCAGATAATTAAGAGGACTTCTTTGAAATTAAAGTTACCAATCCTTAATTAGTCACAATTCATACAATCAGGTTGAATCTCAACTTAAAATAGTCATCCAAACACATTTAATTGCATAATCAAGAAACAAGGGTTAAACTACAAAGAATCAAACTTTAGAAGGCATTTTAACAGAATTAACTAACTGCGTATTGGTACACTAACACCTCGTATCGATACAGGTTCAAATTTCAAAGGCGTATCGATACGGTTCTCAAGCATATCGACACGGGTATGCGATATTCAGAAAAAGAGATTCTAGTAGCCAAAAGGCGTACCTATACGATTGCACGTGTATCAACACCAAGCCAAAATTCCAACATCGCGTACCGATATGGTCACTAGGTATATCGATATGCCTAGGCATTTTTGCCCAAATTGAGCTGAGATAGGTCCCCGTGTACCGATCCCTGAGGACTCGTACCGATACAGACATGCCTGTAATGACCTCATGGTCGAACATATGACAGTTTGACCCAATCTAACATACTCCAATCAACATCTAATTATCATACAACATATCAAAAATAATTTCCTCAATCATAAAAGCATGGTAGAAGATCATTCGCATCATGGCATATCCAAACAAATCCCTATAGGCATGATCTATACCCAAGCATGCATAATGTTTTCCAACCCCTCAAAACCAAACATTAAGCATCATACAAGTCCAAAACATCAAACATAACTTGTACAAACAGGGAGTATCCAAAATTAACCTCCCAATTACAACTTGGTTACATTGCCTCTTATTACTATTATGTATTTGTAAAACCATACTTGAAAAATACTTCAACCCTTGGATCTCCTCTTGCCTACTTGTTGTCCAAAAGTTCTTATTTCTCTGCATTGATGAGAAAGGAGAGTGTAAGCTATAAGCTTAGTGAGGGAATCTCAAAAACACTCAGCAATGCATCTAAAACCATTTTAAATCAATTTACATTTATAAGTCTCATGCTAAAATCGTCTCATGCTTCAATAATCTCTTCAAATATGCACATTTAAATCATTAACATCACATGTATCATGGATTTCTACCACAAAACTCAATTTAAGCTTCATATGCCAAAATCTCTAAATAGCAAGCTTAAAGAGCATCTCATGTATAAACCATATTATACAAAACATAATTCATTTCTCATGATACGTCATCCCATATATTGGCATTCAAGTGGCTCAAAAGCAAGTTTCATTCTATTTTAAGAAAACACATCGGATACATGGATTTCCAGGTGGTTCCTTTGACCACTTCACATACGTCCTCGCATCGGAGCAACCCTCAACGGTTATAACGTATAAATCCACCAGCGAGAGAATCGGCACACCCTTGACCCCTCGACCGCTGCGGTTCTCATGGTAGAGCATGGCATACTCTTGACCCCTCGACACACATGAAGTGACTTATTATAGTGCACTTTAAACCCTATGGCTAGCCAACTATATCCGATAATATTTTATCTCAGCCACTTGCCAATATACTTAATAAAAACCACATTAACTTATTGTTTTCATATGCATCAATTCAAATCATTTTCTAATACATTAAACCATGTATTCTAGCATTCTTAAAATTCTTTCATAAATCATTTGTTATGCTTAAATATCATCATATATAATCATTTACAATATCTTTAATTTTTAAAACACGCATATAACAGTAAATAATCAAATCTATAAACATGTGCATGAGATTGTATTTTGCAAAACCAAAAATGGGAGAGAGATCAACCAATATTTACTTCCGATCTATAACAGTAAACACACGTTTCCACTCACCAACAACCCAAAGCTCTCTTGCTGTTGCGAGAATCAAGCTTCCGAAACATCCGCAACCTCTCCAAAAGCTAAAGGATCCAACTCGCCTACTTTACCCAATCAAAAATAGAGTATTAATGCACTTCCATGCATCTCTAATTTTCAGCAACCAACAAACACAACTTCACCTCACTAAACCATTGAACGCCTCTCTAAAACAACCGAAATCATCACCAAACTTCATCTAAATAAAGCCCAGCCAAAACCTATTGATTTTAACATCTTAACAACATCAATTAACATCCAAAAACATCTTAATAACTTCCTTATACCTCCAGCAACCTTACAAGACCAATATCACTTTAAAATCTAACTATTTACAACGTAGAAAATTAGCAATTCACGTAGTTTCGGGATTCCTTTAATTAATCTCTTTTCACAACATTAAACACATCTTATAAGGGATCTAAATCAATTAGATTCAATATAAAATAGATCCATAACCGTGTTCATCAAATTTTCTCATCAAAACTCAATTTAAATACCATATTCATGTTTTAATCATAATTCCAAAACAAAAATCAGTTGTAAAGGATCAATAACTTGAGAATTTCATTAAAGAACCTATAATTAGAGGAGAGAAACGAAAATCAACTTTAATTGTTGATTTCTCTCTTAATTGGCAAGGATTGAATGAAAACTTCAAAAATCTAAGTAGATTTTATTGTAGGAATCAAAGAAATCAAGTAGGAAATCAAAAGGAAATCAAAAAAATCAAGTAGGAAATCAAAAGGAAATCAAGTAGGAACCTAAAATTTCTGGTTAAACATTTAGCATTCCAAGTATGAGAGAAACAAAATATATTGATGGAAACCAAAGAAATTGATAGTTTGATTGCTGAGAAAATTGAGAGAAAAGTTGAAAACAAAATTAGTTACTTGAGAAAATGAATTGTGTAATTAAAATCCTTTTTATTAATTCTATTTTATTTTAATATTAAAACCACTTAAAAACCTTTTAAAATAGCCTGAATTAAGGAGAAAATCTGATGGAAAAGTTTGGTAAATTAACTTTTTAATTATTCTAAGTTTTGACCCTTTTACGATTTAGTCACCAAAATAGTTTTGAAAGCTTTACATTTTAGTCACCGAACCAAAATATTTCAAAATCGGATTTAATTCCTTCAAATTGAGTTTACCAAAGTACTTAAAATACTAATCAGGTATTTTCTAGCATTTTTTCATATTTTATTTTAGCCAAAACAATTTAGTAAGATTTAATTCCCGAAACTAACTTGAATTGCCTAATCTTGTTCTCTTGAACCGTCTAATCGATTCATCTAACATCTAGGCCCAAATTCAGAGCATTACACTCGTTGCCATCAAAGGATAGAAGATCTCCCTCATGTTCTTAGGGACTGCTCTTTTGCAATGCAAGTTTGGTCTATTTCTAGCTTAAACAACCTATCCCATGCACAATTTTCCAGTTATCAAGCGTGGTTTGAAGCTATTTTGCAGATTAATGGCAGAGATAATGTAGAGAAACTACTTATTTTATTCTATGCTCTATGATTTTCGCGCAACAAATTCTTTTTTGAAGGACATAATGGTCATCCTAAAGAAGTGCTTACGTTTGCTTAGAGTTGTTGTGATGATTTTAGGCTGCTCCATTCTCGACTTGCTCCTGATTCCTCCCATAGCCATGGTCACTAGAATACTCCTCAGTCCCCGATGGTTAAGGCCAACTTCGACGCGAGTTTTATCCCTGTAAGCAACACTGCCACGTTGGGAATGGTCACTAGAGACGCGGAAGGTTTTATTCCCAGAGCTAATTGCAAGATTTCTTACCATGTTGCTTCCAGCTTTACAGCTGAGGCTAAAGCGATAATCAAGGGCTTGGAGCTAGCTTCTGATCTGGGTTTTAATCGGCTCACTCTCAAAGGGGATTCCAGGTCAGTCATCTCCAAGCTCAGTTCAAACAGAGAGGACAAATCAGAGATTAATGCGCTAATTTGGAATGCTAAATGTTTAACCAGAAATTTTAGGTTCGTTTCTTTCAATTTCACTCACAGAGAAGGAAATCGGACAACCAATCTTATGGCTCGAGCTTGGGTACAATTTAACTGTGATCGTACTTGGGTTAAAGAAGCTCCGACGACTGTAGAAGCATCAGCGGCCGAAGACAGAAGATGGGTCGATCCTCCTTAGCTCACAGACCCATTTTTCCCTTTCATTCCAATGGGTATCAACAACACCAGTCTTCTACGTCACCCAGGGGTTTTAGTTTCATCTCCTCTCCTCGTTCTGATGATCCGATTTCATCTAGTTTTTTTGCATTTAGATGGAGATTGCTGGCCTAGCTACCGTTTAATTTACCTTGTTTTTTTTTTTTGTCATTTTGAGTACCTTTAATGTTTTTGATTCTGGTTGTTTTTAATTTTTTCATCTTTTGGTTTTCTCAATAAAGTTAGCTGGCACGTTTATCAAAAACAATTTTTTTTAAATTTTATGCTACATCAGCATTTATATCATCATACGTGACATGAGATATTAAAGGGCTGACTTAAACATAATTAACAGTGATTTACGCGAAAGTTTATAATTTTTGTCTGTCAACGTTGGTTAATGAATTAATTTAATGTACTTCACGAATTAAAAAACTTAATAAACTGTATTTTTGCGTGTGGACACATTATTAATTTAAGTCAAATTCGGGGATAAAAATATCCCTTAACTAAATTTCAAATAAATACGGATACAAAACAAGTTCAATTATGGATACTTGAAAATTGAGACATATCAAGACTAAATAGGGATGCCGATGGAGCATAATGAAACGGTATAGATGTAAGATGATGTTAAATTTATTATTGTTTTATTATTAAGATGTTCGGTTTTACTTTTTTATATATAATTTTAAACATCTCTACTCTGGAAAATATCTAGATATTGCAGTGGGAAAATATTTTTCCAAAGTATTGCATATTTGTTTTTACTTTTTAATTTATTACTATAAAGGGTGAAGACAACAGACTTGCATACCGAGTTTACAATACATCTATTTCTTTATTAAAAAATGTTGAAGATACACCGCACTGCTGCCACTTGCCACCCTGCATGCTTGCATGCCTTGCTGAAGACGCGCATACAAGCCAACTTCACAGATCACAGAACATCATCACCATTTAATAAAAAGGGGACAAAATACAAATTTTATCACTCAACTTTACTATTACTCCTATTTTAATCACTGAACTTTAAAATATTTTAATATAATCACTCAATTTGACATTACTTCTATTTTAGTCACTTTACTGTGATGACGTGACTCATTTTATTAATATTTTATAATAATATATATTATTTTATTAATATTTATTCCACATAAACGTCAATTAAAAATTTATAATTAAAAAAAATTAATATCACTCACCACCATCAACCAATAACCACTCAATCATCTATCCGAATAAACCCAGATTTCAGCCATCAGATTGGTCATTGTTCCGATCATCCAACCGCCAATCAACATCTGATGCATAAAAAACAAAGTAATAATCAGACATGAATAAACAAAGTAATCATCATATAGAAAGGACCGGGCTGAGTGAAATCAGCATCCAATTCCAATTGATCAGAATTACCAGATCTCTCTTCATCAACAACAAGGGGTAAAAATGGGTTCCTCGGATGTTCGAACCTGCTCCGATGCTGATAAACCAACTTCAGCCTTCTCACCATGTTGAACTCTCCTTACCCGTACAACTGAAGTAACACGAACTCGTTTCAATTTCAAAGTCTCTTGCGTCCAATGGGTACGTAAATGCATAGTTTTTTTTTTCTGGGTATCAAATCGTCTTCTTCTTTTAATCCAAGGTATTTTTAGAAATTAAACCTTTGTTAAAAAAAAAATTTCATCCAACGTTGGACGACAAAGATTGGAGAATAAAAATCTAAATAATTTAACATTAAATTCATGGAGTACAAGGTGTTTTTCGGTTAAACGTACATCAAATTTGTATTTAAGAGAAAGATGAAGAGAAAAAATATTTTTTAATTTTTATATGAATTTAAAATGACATCGTTTTAGTGTCGTTTTTTATGTCATAATACTGTTAACTATTTAATGATGAAATGGTCAAAACATAAACAGTGTCGAAGTTAATGAAAATAAAAAAAATTAAAATTTAGTAGCCAAAATAAAAGTGAGAAACAAGTTCAATGATGAAAAATATAATTTATCTTAAAAAGTTGAATGAACAGTGAAGCCGACACTAACCAAACCCCACCTTTCACGTAGAAAATACTATAAGTTGGAAAATAAAAAAAGGTGCAGTATTTTGAAAAAATTTAAAAAATCCTATTGTAATATCTTAGTAATTTAGCCCTCAACTCAACTACTTTTGAGAATGATGAATATATTCATCTTCACCCATCTTAACTTAACTTAATTTCCTTTTTAATAATTATTTATAATCCTTTTCAATCTTTTGAAAAGTAAAAAACATATTTTAAAAAAAATTAACTTATTCTATAATATATTTTTATCTATTTAATAATTATATAAGGATAAAATAATAATTTTATATATAGAACTACACATAATGAAACAAGCAATGACCAAAACAATGTTAAAAGTTGTTGAATAATATTTTAATTTTTATCTATTTTAATTTTTTCATTTTTGATAATGTTAATAATATATAATATTTCTATTTATTATTTTTCTAGATTTCTCATGTTTTTATAATTTTAGAACTTTTAGAGTTTTCAAATAACTTTTAACAACATTTAATATTTTCATAATTTTTAATCTTTAGATTTTCTCATATAATATTGTAAATATCACGTAATCATAATATATCACATGAAAATAATAATTAGAAAATTATAAAAAACTTAACGTTTTTTTAATTGAAATTCAATTAAATGAAAAAAATTAGATTTATTACATTTTAAGTCTTACGAATTTTAACTCGAGTCAAATTAAGTTTTGACTCACAGTTAAAATTAAATAAATTACCCCTAATTATTCAAAGTCGATTTATTTAGAATTTATTGAATGTACATGCACAAGACTTGTTCACCTGGCTTAGTAGCTCATCCTTAATGATTATTTACTGGACACTTCCCAAATATTTTATACAAAGCATACGTATTACAATCAAAGGCTTGATAACATGGAAAATACTCTCAATTTCACCCATTATAAATCTTTAGAAATTATCACCCAACTAGTCTAGTCCAAGTCTGATCATCAAAATTTTGTCCTTTGAGTAAAGTAATGAGAAGAACAATGATAGTTGGCTAACTAACGCATTTCATGCCAAAAGATATGTAAAACAAAAAATGATTTCAAAAAGTTCCCACCTCTATTTTTCTTCATTTTATTATTTTTTAAAATGAAAAATCATTGATAGATAGATGGCAACACCATCAAAATTACTAAAACAAAAAAAATTCTTAAGCCTACCATACCCTTCACCAGATTAAGCTCTCACGGCTTGAGTGCGAAAGCAAGTCTGACCTTGGGACTCTTGTCCATGAACTTGGTATCCACCTCTCCTGAAATCGTAAACAGGGATTTCGGGCGCCACTCATGCTGGATGAGAGCGCTTGCCTTTCCCAAATTGTTCATTCGTGCTTTCACTGTGGTCAATGGGTCCAATGCATGTTGTATTCCTACAGTGATGGTGTTCATATTTGTAGAGAAGCTATGTGTCACCTCGGCATCAATAGCAATGTTGATCAACGAGTTCACGATATGATAGTAGGATGCGTTGACAGAGTCACCTTTTCATTCTTGCACCCATAAACAAGGTATTGAGATAGAGATATACACCCTAAAATGTTCAGCTGTAGAAAGGTACATAAAAATATAATCACCTACAGAGCCAATGAAGCAATGAGATTCACATTAGTGAAGCTCAATCCAGCATTGCATTTGGTGAAATTCCCAGTCTTCGTGTCGAAAGAGATATCAGTATCAAGTCCAAAAACATTTGTCCCAAGCATACCAGAAAATTTAAATATTGGATTTGCAGTCAATTCAATGCTCGAGTTTATCCCAACATACTCGTACAAATATTAGACTTCAATCTGGTGTACATAGAGAGAAAATAGATATGTCCAACAACATCATAAAGCTGTATCCATGCTTAGACAATTGTAACATGTTCTCGAGCTAAAAGCCAAAATAAAAAGGAAGTTCCCAATGCTACAAATTAATTTTTGATGACAAAATTGTGTACCTTGTCAGACCTCTGATCAGGGACTCTGAAGTTAAAGATTGTCTTCAGCCCAGGTGTAGGTTCATCAACCGTTATAATGGTAAATAGATGATAAATGTAAGCTACTTTAGTACAACAAATAATATTCAAAATAGCTTTATAAAAGATGGCACACACATAAATCAATAGCAAAGAAATACGAAAAAAAAATTATAAACTCAGCCAAAGAGACCCTTTAATCTAATACCATTTCTACCAAAAATATTTGATCCCTAAAAGTTACATCATGCGCCAGTTATATGATGTTCTAAACAATGTTATCAAGATCACATTCTCCTGGTTAAAACACATATTCCAAAGAAGAGAAGATAATCCATGCATGGGAAGTAAAACCAATTAAATTGTGTATTTCAATGGTTAAGACCCCTCTCCATGCTTGAATCAGGGGATGAGATACATGATTAGTAGTTTTCTTAAAAAATTAACTTAGATGAAGGATGAAGAACATATAATTGAGAAAAGAGCATCATATCTCACATGCAAAAAAAAAAAAAAAATTGCACCCCAACAGTCCAAGTTACACATCAAATAAACTGCAAATCAACAAGAAGGACAAATAGAATACTTACATTGTAGTTGGTGTCCACTTTAATATCAGCTGTAATATTCATATTCTTTAGCAGGGTGTTAACATCAGCCAGACAGAGTCACCTTTCTTCATTCCAGCATAAGTAATAGCCTAAAGATAAAGAGGAAAAAACCAAGGCCAAAGAATTAATTCGAATTCTTAAAGCAGATAGAGATATCGAGTATCTCCCATGATACATTGAAGCAAAAAGTATGATATAACCATCCTAAAATTCTAAAAATACAATAGCAAGAAATGCTCTAAAAGCCAAAAAGACACATCTATGTATATGTATAAAAAAACACATCAAATAATAGCCTTTGGTCAGCTTAAACTATTCATTCTTTATTAGTAATTAACATAACTTTAAAATAAGTCATGCCTAAAAAAAGATCTTACAAAATTTAAAAATATAACAAAAACAGCATTTAGGTTCACTGAAATAAAGAACACATGCATTTTTTATCAAGCTGAAGAAACCTAGAAAGAAAGCTAAGAAAATCTTAGCAATTCCATAGCATGACAAAAATCTAACTTGAGTTTCACGGAACAAAGCGACTAAAATCAATTCTTTAAATAAAAAAATCTAGAGAAAAAATAAAATAGAAAACTCCAAAAAATTAAAATCAAAATTTAACCCAAAAAGCAAAAAGTAAGAACTTACAACTCCAGTGGGAGAACTAATGGTCAGAGTGAACTTTTGATCAGTCTGATAATCCTTGTAAAGAATATCTATATAATCCCAAAAAATATAAATATTAAAGCTTTGAAGCTTCAAATAAGTATAAAAATAAGCAATTCCTGTTATTGATCAAAGAAATTCCTGTTAAAAATAAATCGTATTTTAGACCTTTGGCTTTCTTGCCAATTTCAGTATAGAGACTAGGACCTTTGCACATTATTTTCTTTAGAATTAAAAATCTTAAGGTAAAAATCTTTTAAGGAGAATTTCAGTGACAAAAAGAAAATGAGAAATAAAGCTTCCTTAGAGGTGGATAAATAAATAGGAAAATCCAAAACCCTAAATTCACCACCATTTCGGGGATTGGGGTTTTGGAATTAAAATACTATTTTATTAATGAAAAATTGTGGACCGTGGGATGCAAGAGGTGAGTCGGTTTCTCTTCCGTTGATTCAATTGGAGGTCTTTACGTAGTCATCATAAAATATTTTATTCCAGTAAAAAATTAATTTGAGTTTTCTTTTTATATTTTTAAACTATATTTTTTTAAATGGTAATAAATCTTTTGCGTGTATTTTAGTTTATTTATTATTTTCAATTATAGTCTTCGTTTTTTATTTTTTACTGAATAAATAGTTCTTAATTATATTTTTTTGATGGAATCTTAATTATATTTAGATAATTGAATAAAAAAACATTTTTAATTTGATAACTAATTTTCAATTTAATTTCAATTAAGTAATTGATCTTTAATTATTATCAAGATGATTTATATAAAAGGATTAATGCTTCGTGGACAAGTGTTCATTTTTTTTGACAATAAAGATAAATTCATTCATACAAAGTCAAAGCAGCCATACAACCACACACCATGCACAACCACTTCATGGCAAGACCAGCTACTCCACAGCACAAAGGAGAGCCAAAAAACTGAAACAAAGACACCCAAACAAGGGGAAAAAGGTCAAAAGGTCAACATACTATGACCAAAAGGATCCAAAGCAAACCAGGACAAGGCAGCCGACCAAAGTAGAACGAGAACACCCCAAGATCAAACGTGAACCATAGCAATAGCTCCAGCACCGGAGGCAGGCTTCCCCCATTCTGTGAGAACGAGGATCTTGTCATCAACGATTTCGTTTGTGAGGTTCCAGAAAAACAAGATCAATCCTTATTCAAAACACAAACAACCATAATGGTGAGACCATCAGACAGGCAAGAGGATACAAGAACCTGGTACATTAATCATCCCAACCACAAAAACATTGATCATAAGCCAGCAAACGCACATACATAAAAAGCCAAATGATCAATAGGGAATGAGAGGGTTTAAAAGTCATCATTCGCACCTTCTCATAGTCGAAGATGGCACGGTCGAAATAAGTCATATGTGATGCGAATGACTTTTCGAGGAGTCATCCGCAAAAAAATGTTGGCTGAGCGTCCCCACTCATTGCATCATCTTGCTTCTCCACGATCGAGAGGCAAGAGTCAACAGCAAAAAATGGATGCTAGAAATATTGAACCCAAAAGGGTCCAAACCTAATTCAAGAACCCAATTATCCTCAAAGGTCGTCCTAAAAATTTCCATGCAGCATCCTTCTTGCAACTTTCTTGATCACACTAAACCTTTTAGAACCAAACATGCATCCAACTTTAATTTTTTCCACACCATTAATAATCGGAGAACAACCAGTGAATGATTTTGGAAAGAATGCAAACTCAAGAATGTTTTCATTCGCAATTTTCCCAAAAGCCCTGATCGCACCAATTACCAGGACTATTCCCCATAACTCCTTCAAAAAATTTGTCAAGAAGCTCTCTCTTCTTCAGACTCGACAGCTCATCAGAAACATCTCAGTCCCTCTTTCTTTTCTACAAAATCGAGATGTCCATTGCTGACAATTCATAAGCAATGCCCTATCCCAGGGTATTAATCTCATGCAAGTATTTCTATAGAAGTCAACTTTTGACAGATTATCATCATTACAAAAGGCAACTACGCTTTGCATCCCCCTTGCTTGTTTCTTGTTTTGTCGAGATAATCAACCTTAAAAGCTTTCGAAGATGATGAGGCAGCATAGATTTTACCATCTAGAGAAGCAGACATGATCCCATATTTTTGGGGATAAGTAATCATAAAATGACTACTATTCTCATTCCATGCGTTACCATTTATCACCTTTGCACCTTCATGTACAATTGGCATTAAAGCCCTATGTATGACACAAATTTCTTGCCCATTGGTTTGATCTCCATCTTTGAACCCATATTCAATCCTTTGTTTACCATCAACCTTGTTCAAATTTGCAAAAACTTTCATTTTCGAAGATGAAACCCCTATTTTCCAAGGTTGAGCTCTTCCTTGCTATGTTTCCAGCTGAGTGATGCCCTCATCCAAGGCTCGTACATTTCTTCCCTTTTATACACCGATAGATCGAACCAACACAAACGTTCAACATGCCCTAAACGTCCACACACATAGCAGAACTCGGGAATCTTCTCATACTTGAAAGAAACATCAATTAGGTTATAGATTTTCGGTTAAGTGAGAAATCGATCTTCAAAGGATCTTCAACCCTTAAAGCCACTGTAACCCCCTTAGGCCGGCCTAGCCGAAACTGAACTAAAAGAATCACATTTGGTTTGTCAAAGTAAACCCGAGCTAATAACCTAAACCGAGCACTTTTTTCTTTTTTATCTTGTCTAAATACATTGAAGTATTATCCTAAGTTGAACATGCTTCAGCAGAAATGTCACATTGGAATCAGATTTCAAAACGGGGTTCAGTTGCTCAACGTTACACATTAGGGACCAAAACATAATTTTTGCAAATTACAGGGTCTTTATCACAATTAAAGTCACCAACCTTTATTAGTCCAATTTCATGCTCATATGATAAATTCTAACTCAAAACAATCATCCATGCTCATTCAATTGCATGCATAAAAATTGGGGACCAAATTACAAGATTTCCAAACTTCAGCAAACTACATACACAAAGTCAACAAAGCGTACCGATACGGGCAAGCCCGTACCAATATAGCTTAATGAACAAAACGACTACTCGTACTGATACACATACAACCATATCGATAGAGTGTGTTGACCCACCCGTACCGATACGGCCTTCACCCTGTATCGATCCCCCTTGTATTTCTCAAAAACTCATAATTCTAGTGAGCAAATCACATACCGATACAGTGCCCCGCATATCGATACGACTCTTTAAAATTGAAGGGATCGTATCGGTACTTGAACCCATGTACCAACACTAGTACAAAATTTCCTCAAGGCGTACCGATATAGTGGCTAGGCATATATATACCCTCTACTTTATTTCATTGAATTGAGCCTTTCCAGACCCCGCGTACCGATCCTTGGGTAACCGTACCGGTACGCAGAGGCTTGTAATAACCCCTAGATCCAACATATGACACTTTGGCTCACTCTAAACAACCTTAACACATATTTAAGCAACTTATAACATCAGAAGCATGCTTGACAACAACATACCAGCATTATAAACAAACCTAATAAGTCTAGCACAATCAATCACAAAGTCTATATGCATGCTCCCTAGTCAACATCCAAAACATAAATCTATCCACATCTCAAGCACTTTAAACCTTTTACAAGTCTAAACCAACAATTACAACTTGCACAAACAGGGAGTTCACCAAAAAGCCTCCCAAATCAACATTTGACACATTTCTCTTATTACTACTTTATAACATTTCAAACCATACTTTGAAAACAAGTCCTTGGAATTCTTTCCTTGCTCCCTCACTGCCCTTGACCTTTAATTCTCTGCATTGATGGAAAAAGAGAGCGTAAGAATACAAGGCTTAGTGGGGAATGCTCAAAAACCAACCATCATCAATGCATTTAAAACCATTTAACATTCCTTTTAAAAGCCATTTTCCAAAACACTTTTCAATCATCATTTCCACATCACGCCTTATCAAACCATGCACTTAACATTTCCAAAACATGCATATTAAACCATATGCAACATGTATCATGGATCAACAGCAAAATCCCATTTGCTACCCTCAATTTAAGCTTTCCCATGCATACTACCAATGCAAGGCTTAAAGAGTAAAACATGTTTAAACCACATTAAATAACATAATCCATCTCATGATACATCATCAATTATATTGGCCTACAAGTGATCATTAACAAAATTCCACTTTTCAAATCATAATATTGGATACACGGATTCAACAAGTGTTCCCTCAACACTTAACATACAATCTACCGACATCTCAAGGTTCACCAACGAGAGTTTTCAGTATACATAACCCTTCCGCCATTGTGATACCCGTGGTGGAGTTTTTGGTACACATAAACCCCTAAACACCACTCATCGGCTAGATGTATAACCCACTAACGGGAGTCTTCGGTACAAAGATCTAAACCCTCAACTGTTAGGGTACTTGGATGGAGTATTAGGTACTACGGATCAAAACCCCTCAACATCCAAGGTGACTTTTTATAGTGCACTATCAATCATATGGCCGGCCAACTATATTCGATAACATTTTCAAACTTTTTTATACCATCACTTACCAATATAATTCATTTTATTAACATTGACTCACTATTTTCATATGCATCATCAAAATCATCTTTCCAATGCAATCAACCTTGCATTAACTAATGTTCAAAAACATTAATAAATCATGCATTACCTTACAATGCATCAACATCATCATATAAACAATTTCCAGCATTAAACCTTGATAAAAAAACATGCATATACAATGAGTAAGTAAAACAATAAAACAAGTGCATAAAAACCAATTGCCAAACCGAGTTCGAAAGAGAATTCACCTTTTACTTGCTTTCGAGCTTAGACCAGCATTTCAAGCTTGATCTAAACTCCCAAACACAACTTCCAAACCTTTGCAAAGCTATAAAACACTTCTCACTCACCGACACACAAAGCCTCGCTTGTCGATACATTAAACTTGCCTCCAAAGCTTCTGAAATGATCGTTCAAGCTTGAGGACCAACTTCCCCTATTTATCCACACAAAACAAAATCCATTCAACAACACATCAACATAAATCCTCAACATTCATTATCCAATTATACTCCACAATAACCGAAATTAACATCAAACATCTTCCAAACTTAACCCAGCCAAAACCTAACGTTTTAACCCATCAATTAACATCTAAAAACACAACAAAAGCATCTTTATGCCTCCAACATTCATAAAACCACCACCACACCCCAAAAATTCACAACAAACAACCTAGGAAATTAGAGATTCACATAGTTTCGGGATTCCAATGTTAAAGCCCACTTATTAACATTATTAAACATTAAAATCATGATTAGAGCCAATGAAGAACTCAACAAAACAGAGTCTATTCGAAAATCCACCAACTTAACCAATTAAACCTCAATTTAACCAATTTTCCATAATTAAACCATCAAATCAAGTTAGAAACATATGTTAAGGATCAATAACTTGGGAATTTCAATAAAGAACCTTATATTAGAGGAGAAGAACAAAGCTCACCTATAAATTTGGCTTTCCTCTTAACTGGATGAATTTTCTTGAGAAAACAAGATCAAACCAAATAGGTTTTGTTAGGAAACCATTAAAGATGCATTTGATAACAAAAGAATATAAAAATCAAGTGTTCACCTAAGAAAATTGAAGTGGAAAAGAGTGTTTGGCTGGAGAGAATTTGAGAGAAAAGCTTTTGTTGAAAAGTTAGTTACGTGATATTTCTTTAAAAATCTAATTATGTAATTAATCTCCCTAAACCTTTTTATCTATTTTAAAACCTCTTTAAAATATCCAATTTTAAGAGAAAAGTCTGATATTAGACTTTGTCCAAATAGCTCCTTAAAGATTCTAAGTTTTCACCCTTTTACAAAACAGTCACTAAAACAGTTTTAAAATTTTACATTTTGGTCGCTAACAAAATGTCCAATTTTGAGATCTCTTTTTGTAAAATTGATTTTAACAAAATCATTTGCATATTAAATAATGATTTTAGACCATTTTTTGTATTTTTATCTCACCCGAAAATATTTATTTCAAATTAAATCCCAAAACTGACTCGAATCCTCTAATTCAACCTGCCAGACCATCTAAACAACCTAGAAAACTCCTAGGCCCACAACCGGGGCGTTACAGCCACCTTAACAAGAAGTTGACTATCCCTACTTGCTCATCCTCAACATTCTAATCGATGAAGAATGAGAAAATACTTCCAATCTTGAGTGCATTGTTTTTGTTGATGAGAGCCATTGGAACATTATGAACCTAGACCCAAAACTCAGCAAGGGGGAAATTGATCTCTTCTAAGATGGCTTCGATAGACCATTCATTGAGAATAAGCAACCAGTTTTGAACTGGCCAAGGACATTGGCTTAAAATAGTTTGTTTTTCTTGCTCCGAATGAAAAACAAACAAGAACATGTTTTTACCATGATCATGGCACTCAAAACCTTCCTCACAATGCCATGCTTTCTTCAAAATAACATAAATTGCAAGGTATTTGGCAACTCGGTTTAGGATGATCTTACCTATAAGGGAATGAGTGTAACACTCCAATCCCGATTCGGATATGAAGTACTACATTTGGGTCACCCAAAACCTGACCCATCAAATTTTCCATTTAGAACCATAAGTTTAGCCTTGTCCAAATAAATAAATTCATGCATAACCTCATGAACTTAAATAAAACATTATAAATAAATTTACAAAATTAGAGCTTCAAGCTTATAACATCGTATATCAAAATAATATTTCAAAATAAGGTTACAGACTCGAGCACGTAAGGTCCTATGAATAGACAACCCATTAAATACAAGCATCGTATTCTTATGATCACTGCTTGTAGGAATCCTGCACGGATAGTGCTCCTCAACCTTACGTGTAACCCCCTTGATCCGGCCTAGCTGCCAGACCGAACCAAGCGAGCTACATTGGTTTTGCCGAGACAAACCTAAACGAAATACTTAAACCAAGGTCCATTTTTTATTTTATATTGTCTAAATGCATAATTAATCCCTACGATGAACATGCTGGCAGCGAGTGAAATATCGAAAGAAATGGACGTCAGTTAGACATCTAATTAAACACATTTTCTATTTAGGGACCAAAATGCGATTCTAGAAAACTAAGGGGACTTACTTAAATCCAAGGTTACCAAACCCTAATTAATAAGGTTACATGCATGTCGGTTAAATTTCAAAATAAAGCAATCATCCAAGCTCAACTAATTGCATATACAAGAAACAAGGACTAAACCACAAAGATTCAAACTTCAGCAAAACAATTACAAGAAATAACAGACTTGGTGCCGATACACCCCGTGCCAATATCGATATGAGTTTATTTTTCACAAGGTATCCGTACGGTCCGCTCACATACCGATACCAAGGATTTGATATCAAAATAGGGGATTTCAGTAGCTAAGACGCGTATCGATACGATTGCCCATGTACCGACACTAGTGTATTTTTAAGGGGCATGCCGATACGTAGCTAGGCTTACCGGTACCCTTGTGAAATTTTGTACACTTTTGAGCTGTAATAGACCTCGTGTACCGATCGTTAAAGACCTGTACCGGTACGACTGAGTTTGTAAAGATCTCTTGGTCGAACATATGATACTTAAGCTCAATCGAAAACACATCAAACATGTAAACATCATACCAACTAATGAACTACCAAAAACACCACAGAAACTTTGAAACATAGGCATCATAGAAGCATAAGCAATCATCAAAGTAAACCTATAGGCATGACTTCTACCCCACATGCTTAAATTTTCCCAAAGCCCCCAATTCAAAGCATGTATCAATTTACAAGTCCAAAACACCAAATAAAACATATCCAAAACATGGAGTAACCAAAACAACCCTCCCAATTACAACTTGGTCATATTACCATTTATTACTACGTAGTATTTATAAAATTGTACTTGAATTAGCTCAACCCTTGGATTGCTTTTTGCTTGCTCACTGTCTGAATGCTTACTTTTTTGCATTGATGAGAAAAGAGAGCGTAAGCACATTAAAGCTTAGTGAGGGATGCTCAAAACACTCACCAATGCATTCAAAACATGTATTGATTCTCATGCCAAAACATCTCATGCTCCTTTCATCTTTCCAAAATATGCACATTAAACTCTTTGGTCACACATGTATCATGGATTTCTAGCATAACATCAAGCAAACCTCAATTTAAGCCTTCACATGCAAATTCATCTGATAGCAAAGCTTAAAGAGCACCACATGTATAAATCCCATTATACAAACACAATCCATTCATAATGATACATCAATTCATATATTGGCATTAAAGTGACCCAAAACCAAATCTTTCCATTTTGTAAAACAAATTGGATACACAGATTTCCCAAGTGGTTTCTTTGAGCACTTCACATACATCCTCGAATCGGAGCAAATGGTACTACTACCCCTTAACGGTTATGATGTATAAATCCACCAGCGGGAGAATTTGGCACACTCTTGACCCCTCGACTGCTACGGTTCACATGGTTGAGAAAATGGTACAATCACAACCCCTCGACACACATGAGGCAATTTATTATAGTGCACTTTAAACCCTATGGCATGCCAACTATATCCGATAACATTTAACCATTGCCACTTGCCAATATATTCTATTAAAACATATTACCTCACTATTTTACATATGCATCAAACCAAATAATCTTCAATGCAATAAAACCATGCATTACTCATCCTCAAAATCCTTTTCACAAATCATTTTCCATACTCATATATCATCAATATATGATCATTTGAATTATATTTCTATTCAAAAAATGCATGTAACAGTAGGTATGCTAAATCATAAACATGTGCATGAGAATGTATTTTGCAAAACTGAAAATGAGAGCAAGAGTGTCCAATACTTACTTCTGAGCTTACACAAGAGTTTTAAGCTTGATGTAAACTCCCAAAATCACTTTCAAACCTTTATTAAGCAGTAAACCTCATTTCCACTCAATGACAACACAAAGCTCTACTTGCCGATGCAAAAACAAGCGTTCGAAGCTACCGAAACTTCACCACTCGACGTAGGATCAATCTCCCCTAGTTTAACCACAAAATAACAGAGGATTAATGCATCATTGTACATCCATAATCCCAGCAACACCAATTCCCAACATCGCCTCATCAAAAACCATAAAACTCCTCATTAAAACAACCGAAAACATCAGTAAACACAACCTAAACAAAGCCCAGCCATAAACCAATGATTTAAACATCTAATCAACATCAATTAACATCTAAAAACACTTTCAACTTTAGCTTTTACCTTCAGCAACCTTCTAACACCCTGATCACCTCAAAATCTAACTATTCACAAACTAGAAAATTAGCAATTCAATTAGTTTTGGGATTTCTTTTATAAATCTATTCTTATAACATTAAAACATGTCTTTAAGTGTGATCTACATCAATTAAAACCACCACAAATAAGATCTATAGAAAAGATCCCCCAATTCCTTATTAAAACTAGCTTTAAACCTTTTAATCTTAATTTATTCATCAACACAACTCAAAAATCAATTGTAAAGGATCAAGAACTTGGGAATTTTAGTAAAGAACCTTTGATTAGAGGAGAGAAATGAAAATCACCTCTAATGGTTGGCTTCTCCCTTAATTGGCATGATTTGAGTGAAACCTCCAAGAAAACAAGTAAGATTTGACGTAGAAATCAAAGAAATCAATTGAGAAATCAAAATGAGATCAAGAAGAGTTGATTCCTGATCATTTTGGAGCAAGAGAGGTAATTTGGCTACTGGGAAAATTGAGAGAAAAGTTGAGAGCAAAAGTGGTTATGTAAGAAAAGTAACTAATCTTTTAAAAATCTTTTTAATAAAATATATTTTATTTTTATTTAATAAAAAATTTAAAACCATTTAAAAATAGCCTAAATAAAGGGAAAAGTCTGATTAAAAAATTGGTAAATTAGCTCTTTAAAGATTCTATGTTTTGACCCTTTTACAATTTAGTCACCAAAACAGTTTTGAAAACTTTACATTTTAGTCACCAAACCAAAATGTCATTTAATTCGGAATTATTTCATTAATTGATTTTCCAACATTTCTCCATGTTTTTAACTCACACTAAAATATTTATTTTGTATTAATTCCCGAAACTAGTTCGAACCGCCCAATCCGGCTCACCCGAACCGTCTAATCTATCTAGCTAACTTCTAGGCCCAAATTTGGGGCGTTACACCATGATCCAACGATCAATCAACACACAGAAATAATGATTCCGAGCGCTGAGCTTACAAGGCTCAATGGTACACATCTACTCTACTATACTTCAAGCTAATCATAAACATAAGCATGCAAGCTTGTACAAGCAATAAGGAGAGACAATAAATATGTGGTGTAACACCCCCGGTTTTGGGCCTAGGTGTTTTCTAGGTCTATTAGATGGTCTGATGGACCAAGATTGGTGATTCAAGGCAGTTTCAAGATTAAATCAGAATAAATATTTCTGAGTGAGAAACAAATATGGAAAAATGTCCTAAAATCATTATTTAATATGTAATGTTTTTGGTAAGATCAATTTTAGAAAATGGAATTTCAAAATTTGACATTTTGGCTAGTGACCAAAATGTAAAGAATGGAAAACTATTTTTAGTGACTGTTTTGGAAAAAGGGTCAAAACTTAGAATCTTTAAGTAGCTATTTGGACAAAGTCTAATATCAAACTTTTCTCTTTAATTGGCTACTTTTAAAAGGATTTAAAAGGGTATAAATAGGCTTGGAAAAATAATTTTATAATTAATTTCCAAAAACAAATTTTACATAACTAACTTTTCTCTAAAAGATTTTCTCTCAAATTCTCTCCAGCAAAACACTCTTTTCTTCTTCAAAATTCTCATGTAACTTCTTGATTTCTTCAATATCTTGATTTCAAATGAGTTTCCTATGATTTCCTATCAAAACCTTATTGTTTAATATTGTTTTCTCATGTAAATCAATCCAATTAAGGGGAAAGTCAGCATTAGAGGTGAGCTTCATTCTTCTCCTCTAATGAATAGTTTTTTACTAAAATTCTATAACCCCCTTGACCCGGTCTAGTCGCAAGACCGAACCAAGTGAGCTACATTAGGGTTTGCCAAGTTAAACCATGAATATTTACTTAGAAAACGATCCATTTTTTCTTTTATCTAATCTAAATGCATATTTAGGTCCTAGGGTGATCATGCTGGTTATGATGAAGATTACAACTCAATCGAGTGGTGAATTGACATCCAATTGTACACTTTTGTGTTGCAGGTACCAAAATGTAATTTTTGATAATTAAAATGAATTTCTTGTAATTAAAGTTACCAATCCTTAATTATTCATACTTCATACAACCAGGTTACATTTTAACTTAAAATAACCATCCAAACTTATTTAATTACATAATCAAGAAACAGAGACTAAACTGCAAATAATCAAACTTCAAAAAGCATTTTAACTAAAAATACCTAACTGCGTATTGATACACTGCATCCCTGTATCGATACGGGTTCAAGTCTCAAAGGCGTACCAATAAAGTCCTCAAGCGTATTGGTACAGGTATGTAATATTCAAAATTGAGAATTCCAGTAGCCAAAAGGCGTACCGGTACAGTTGCCCGTGTATAAAAACCAATCTAAAATATCAGCATCGCATACTAATACGGTCCCTAGGTGTATCGGTATGCCAAGGCATTTTTGTCTGGATTGAGCCGAGATAGGTCCCTGCGTAATGATCCTAGAGGACCCGTACCGGTACGGACAGACCTGCAATGACCTCTTGGTCAAACATATGACACTTTGGCTCAATCTAACATACTCCAAACAATATCTACTCATCATACAACTTCCTAAACATCAATTCCTTAGACATAGAGCATGGTAGAAGATCATACACAACATATCAAATCCAAACATAACTCCTATAGCATGATTTCTACCCAAGCATGCATGATGTTTCCCAACCCCTCAAAACCAAGCATTAAGCATCATACAAGTACAAAACATCAAACATAACCTGTACAAATAGGGAGTAACCAAAATAAACCTCCCAATTACAACTTGGTCACATTGCCTCTTATTACTACTATGCACGTGTAAAACCATACTTGAAAATACTTTAATCCTTGAATCCTTCCTTGTCACTTGCTGCCCGAAAGAGTCTATTTCTCTTCATTGATGAAAAAGGAGAGAGTAAGCTATAAGCTTAGTGAGGGAATCTCAAAAACACTCATCAATACAGTTAAAATCATTTTATTTCAAACCAAATGTATAAGTCTCATGGCAAAATCACCTAATGCTTCTATAATCTCTTCAAATATGCATATTTAAAGCATTTGCAACACATGTATCATGGATTTCTATCATAAACCTCAATTTAAGATTCATATGCCAAAATCTCTATATAGCAAGCTTAAAGAGCATCTCATGTATAAACTGTAACCCCTTGACCCGGTCTAGTCGCAAGACCGAACTAAGTGAGCTACATTAGGGTTTGTCGAGACTAACCAGAAGAATTACATTAGAAATGGTCTTTTTTTCTTTTATCTTACCTAAATGCATATTTAAGTCCTAAGGTGTTCATGCTGGTCATGGTGAAAGTTACATCTCAATCGGGTGTCGATTCGACATCTAATTGCTCGAATTTGTATTTTAGGGACTAAAACATAATTTTCTTTAATTAAAAGGACTTTCAAGAAATTAAAGTTACCCATACTTAATTAGTCATATTACATGCGATCAGGTTAAATCTCAACTTAAAATAACCATCCAAACCCTTTTAATTGCACAATTAAGAAACAATGACTAATTTGCAAAGAATACAAACATTCAAAAGAATCTTAAATGAAATAACAACTAGCATACCAGTACAGGCCATTATCGTATCGTAGCGGGTGAAAATGACAAAAGTGTACCAATACGGTCCTCACTCGTATCGGTATGAGCATATGTATTTTGAAATTTGGAATTCCAGTGGTTAAAGGGCGTACCGGTACGGTTGCCCGTGTACCAACACCAGGCCTATTTCCCAGCTATGCATACCGATACAGTTACCAGGCGTATCGATATGGAAAGGCTATTTTACCCATATTGAGCCGAGTAAGGTCCCCGTGTACCGATCCCTAAGGACCCATACCAGTACGGACAGACTTGTAATGACCTTTTAGTCTAATATATGACACTTTGGCTCAATCTAACATGCACCAAATAACATCTAATCACCATATAACTTCACATACATCAAATCTTCAAACATAGGAACATGGTAGAAGATCATACACATCATGGCATATTCATAGCAAACTCCTATAGACATGATTTCTACCCAAGCATGCACAATGTTTCCCAACCCCTCAACATCAAGCATTTAGTATCAAGCAAGTCCAAAACATCAAATCAAACTTATAAAAAGGGAGTAACCAAAATACATCTCCCAAAAACAAATTGGTCACATTGTCTCTTATTAGTACTTAGTACTTATAAAACCATACTTTGAAAATCTCAACCCTTGGATTCTCCCTTGCTCACTCACTGTCCGATATGGTCTATTTCACTGCATTTATGAGAAAGAAGAGCGTAAGCTATAAGCTTAGTGAGGAAATTTCAAAAACACTCATCAATGAAATTAAAATCATTTAATTCAAACTGAGTAAAAATGTCTCATGGCAAAAACATCATGTTACCTATCCAAAAGTATTGTTTTTAATGCCAATCTTAAAATACTTTTGCTTGTTTTTAGGTACATTTAGTTGCATTAGGATGTTAAAACCATGCATTCACATAAGAAGTTTAGAATTCTGTCTATGCCAGTGTGAAGGGTTGTTTTGTTGGCAATTTTGCAAATTTGGCATAGTATTTAGCTCAGAAAAGCAACATAGGAAGGAATGCTAGAGAGAATGCCGAGTGTCGTTGGCACAGATGGACCAGATAATGCCAAGCACCGGTTGGCAGAGAAGTGAACTTGATGCCATGCCAAGAAGCTGTTCAACCCTGAAAAAATAGGACAAGATCAAGCTCCGAAAAGATAGCAATTGGATCAATCTTTGAAAAAATAGCGGATAAGATGGTGCCAAGAGTGGTTGGTAGATCCATGCCAAGCTTGGATGCCAATGCAACATCGACAGTATGACGTCAGCTTTAGCCTGATCAGCTCTTATTCAAATTTGGATAAGATGATTATCTCTTATCCCTTCAACATTTAAAATTCAAATGAGGAGCTCATCCTATCCCTTCCTTGCACGCCTATTTAAACACCAACCAGGCAAGCATTTGAAAGGACAAAAAATTGGGGAGAGTGATCGAGTGAGGAGTTGGAGTGCAAGACGAGTGATGATCAGGGAAACTCAAATCAAGATTGACGGCCCTTTTGAAGTGGTAAAACCATATGCCCATGGAGCTGTGGACATTAAGAACTTGAAGTTGGGAGAAATTTTTAAAGTGAATGGCCAACGTTTAAAGCACTACATGGAAGGTGATCGGAACAATGCCAAGAAGGTGATCCTCTTGGCAGAGGTAACAAGAAAACACCATCAGGTTCAAATTTTTGTAAATATTAAGATAGTTGTTTTTCTTTGTTTTTAGGTTTCTAGGTTTTTAAGAGTTTTTCTTTCTATTTTTTTTTCATTTTTATTCCTTGTCTATGTTGAAAGGTTTTCTTTGAGTCAAAGCAGAATCAGCCAGGAACAAATTTTTATTCCATGAACAATGCAGGAACGATGTCAGGAGCAATGCCAGGATTAATGCCAATGGGAGATTTGGCATGCGCCGGTGCCACAATAGGAGAATTATGTGTGCCAAGCACATTTCCAAGGGCATTGCCAAGTTCAATGCCAAAGCATATTGGCATGCGACGAATTGAAACATGGAAAGAGGAAGTAAACCCTAACTTGATCGGCCCATTAGATAAGAGAGATTATTTTCTTTAAATTTAAACCCTACTTGCCCAAAAAATTGGGTTGAAATTTAAATTCAATCTAATCACCTTCACTCCAATCTTTACCAAATCTTATCACTTTACCCTCTTTTCAAATAAAATCTTTTTACCTTCCATCATTATCCCTATTTACTCGGTTACTAACCCCATTAAAACACCCAACCTTTTCACTTTCTTTCCCTAGCCAAATTTAAAGAACCCAACTCTCTCTCAATTTTCCACTTCTTTTCAAGCAGGAACCAAGCTTTACATCGTCTTTTCTTCTTCTTCCTTGAGTTAAAACCATTCCAAATTCTTGCATGTTTCCAATAGTTTCTTCTTCTACCATTTTCAACCGATTTTTCAATGAGGAGATTCGAAAAAAGTTTGAAGCCAACTTTGCTTCAAGATCTTTTTGCTGTGAAAAACATTTCGATTTCAAGATGGAGAAAAACATTGGCTTCCCTCCAGAATTCATGGCAATAGTCGACATGCACAAGTGGAATCTGTTTTACCAACAAAAGGGGAGATTTATTCCACCATTGTTCAAGAATTTATGCTTATCTTGTGACCATGGATTCGCCCTTCTTGATGATTCGATGTAAGTGTGTGCGTTTTGATGAAGGGTACATTAACACTATATTTGAATTGGATGGTGCAAGAGATGAATATTTTGATTATGCCGATTCGATTAATGCTGCCAAGCGAAAGAAAATGCTTGCAGACTTGTGTGAGCCTGACATGGCATGGACAATGTCATTAAAGGGACACTGCACGGTAAATCGGTTGGCGTTGAAACCTCAATGGAGAGGATGGAATCACTTTGCCAAGGCAAATCTATGCCAACATCCCACAATGAGACTGTTTCGGAAGAGAGGCTGATCCTATTGCATTCCATTATTATGGGGCGCAAGATTAATGTTGGCAAGCTCATTATTGATGAAACCTATAAATGTTCAGCAAAGGATAATGGCAGTTTGTTCTTTCATTTGTTAATTTCTAACATTTGCATGCTTCATGGTGTGCCAAAGCTTGATACAGATAAAGGTCAAAGGATCAAGGGAACAACAATCACAGCTACTATTTGGAGAAACCTCACAGCTGCCGAGCCAAAGGACAAAGGCAAGGGGAAGGCGAAAGTGCCCACACCAAAGCCAAAGGTTCCAAAGGCAGTGCCAGACACCGTGTCGGAAACTATGCCAGACAGTTCATTGGCAATGCTATCACAAATTTACCATAGCCAGAAAATCATTCTCCGACAGCTAGAGAAAGCCGAGGAGCCCAATGCCAAAATGCGGCATTACATACAGGCCAAGGATGTTTTAATCAAGAAAGCTCTTCAGAAATTTTCCAATGATTTTGTGCCAGAATTTCCAAACTTCCCCACCGAGCCCTCTGCTAGCGACAATGCCATGCCAGCCAGTCTCGTTCATATCCCATCTGATGCCATAGTCCCATTGTCTCCAGCTCATGTTGATTCTGCCAGTTTTGATTCCTCATCTGCATCAAAGGACACCAAAGCCAAGTCTACTACAGCCAAGTCACTAGTGACACTTGCTATACAGACACCATCTGATGCCATCGATGCACTTGCCGCCTCGGAACCTGCCAAGAAAAAGGAGGAAGTTGGAGTCTCCACTGCCGCTTCACAACCAATCATGAAAGGAATGAAACTAATGGCCCATGCTCATGGTCGATTTTTGAAAAGAGAGACCAGCGTCACACGAGAAGAAGTCTCTGAAAGGGAGTCATCTTCTTATTAAACTCATTTATATTTCATTGCATTGCATTTACATTATCATGCATTTTATTGTTCTATTTTAATTGTATAAATGTGTTGTTTTCATGCATTGAGGACAATGCACATCTTGGGTTTGGGGGTGTGCATTTTCTCACATTTGTGCCATGCCATACATTTCATATTTAATTTCTGTTGCCACGCCATTTGCCATGCCATCTAGGTCATTTAGAATAGATGCATATCGAACCACTAAAAAGAAAAATAAAATTTTGCCTCGGTTTAATTTTGAAGAATGTTAACACTTGTTAGGAAAGTTTAATTTGATCAAGGTGTCTCTCCAATGAGGAAATTCTAATCTTTAATTGTCATGCCATGTAGCAAAGTAGTATGCCAGGTTTGCTTGGCAATTGATCTCTTAGTTTAGGGAGCTACAATTTCACTTAACACGTAGTATGTATCTAGTTCCTTAGCAAACTTAGACTCTTTGAAACTATGCTCAGATTTTAAAAAAAAAGATCAAATGATGCCAGGGTAAAAGAAACTAATAAGGTAGCAATGTTCTACCAGGGCAATGGAAAAAATGAACTCTCCTCTACCTAGGGATAATAAGTTACTTGGGGCTTCTTGGTTTGCTCCCATTTAGTTCTCAAGTCCAAAACTTTAGGGTATGAGTTGAAGAGAAAGCCTAGTGATGTCTAGATTAAGGTGGGGATTCATGGTATGCTCATTCTTATCTCTCACGCTAAATAGTGTCATGAAGCAAGCTTAAATTAATGTAAACAGAAACCTTTTGCAAAGAGAAAAATGATAAAAATAAGAATATGAGTTTAGATAGTAAAATTGACTAAGGGAGTGAAAGGATACTTGATGCATATTGCCTACACATCATGCACTCTTCAAGGACTTAGATTACATTTATATTGCTGCACTTGAATTACTACCTGCTTGGCATTATTTCGCTGAGATATTGAGGACATAAATAGATCCAAATTCTGCTTGCCAGCACTTGTTGGCATCCAACCAAAATTTTGCCGAGGTAATGTTTTCACTATTTTTGCTTTTATTTTGTTTGCATTACTTGAGGACAAGCAATGAGTTAGGTTTGGGGGTGTATTACCTCTCCAAGAGTACTATTTTTAATGCCAATCTTACAAAGCTTTTGCTTGTTTTTAGGTACATTTAATTGCATTAGGATGTTAAAACCATGCATTCACATAAGGAGTTTAGAATTCTGTCTATGCCAGTGTGAAAGGTTGTTTCGTTGGCAATTTTGCAGATTTGGCATAGTATTTGGCTTAGAAAAGCAACACATGAAGGAATGCCAGAGAGGATGCCGAGTGTTGTTGGCATAGATGGACCAGATAATGCCAAGCACCGGTTTGCAGAGAAGTGAACTTGATGCCATGCCAAGAAGCTGTTAAACCCCGAAAAAATAGGACAAGATCAGGCTCTGAAAAGATAGTAATTGGATCAATCTCCGAAAAAATAACGGATAAAATGGTGCCAAGAGTGGTTGGCAGATCCATGCCAAGCTTGGATGCCAAGGCAACGTCAGCAGTATGACGTCAGCTCTAGCCTGATCAACTCTCATTCAAATTTGGATAAGATGATTATCTCTTATCCCTTCAGCATTTAAAATTCAAATGAGGAGTTGATCATATCCCTTCCTTGCATGACTATTTAAACACCAACCAAGCAAGCATTTGAAAGGACGAAAAATTGGGAAGAGTGATCGAGTGAAGAGTTGGAGTGCAAGACGAGTGATGATTGGCTGCACCTAGGAAGGGTGGTTCGACCAGCTTGGCCGGGAGCTTGGATCTTGAGGGCTGCATCGAGAGGCCTCTCTCGCCCATTCTCTTGTTTTAAGTTGTTTTGAATTCTTTTTAATGATGATGTATTTTGAAAACGTTTATGGTTTTTTGGTTAAATCACTCACCATGAACTAATCTAATAGTTGGCGGGGGATGTTTTGTATTGAACGTTGTTTATGTTTTAGTTTTTGATAATAAATCTGCCTTCGGCAACTTTAATGTTTCCTAAATACTATGCCAAGCGAGAGCTGGAACTGTTGGCTTATTACTCTTCAATATCTTAATAGACTTGGGGTGACAACGACTAAGTTGTTGAATACTAAGGAGAGAAGCTTCGGGAGAAGTCGTTCAAGTAGATGAACTTACTTCGGGAGTGAAATCTACCCCTTAAGAGTACAGATTGGATCTTAATCAAATTGGTTTATTTAAAAGCATGCACTATAGAGATATAGGGGTTTTTACATGATCAATTTAGGGCAATGACCATCGAGAGAAGCTTTGCTAATTTTGAATATGCTCGGCAAACAATGCAAAGATAGGTTGTTATTGAAGGCTGGCACGACATGAATAGCATGAAAACCAGGCATTCCTTGCCATCGCTCATCATTCATTGAAGCAACTTCCTTGCTAACGTCTTACTTTACTTTCCTTTCTTTTATTTCATTTCAATTATTTCCAAAACCAACTTCAAAATAAACAACTTTTTCTTAAGGCAAGTAACAATCAAAGACAATTGAATTCCAAGTCAATCTTTGTAGGATCGATACTCAGCTTAACTACTGTATTACTTGCAGACCGTGTATACTTGCACGCAAAAGACTCATCTTGGCACTGTTTTATATTTTTCCAATACATATCTTCTGCCTCTTTTGCCAGCACTTTACCTAGAGAGTCTACACATCTCATGCTTCAATAATCTCTTCAAGTATGCGCATTTAAGTATTTTACAACACATTTATCATGGATTCTATCTCTACCTCAATTTAAGCTTCATATTCCACAATCACAAGAACAAGCTTAAATAGCAATCTGATGTATAAATCACATTATACATACATAATCCATTCCTCATGATACATTATCTCATGTATTGGCTTTCAAGTGACTCAAAATCAGCAACATTTCATTTTATAAAACACATTGGATACACGGATTTCCCAAGTGGTTCCTACTACCACTTCACATATATCCTCGAACCGGAGCAACAAAACAATTACCCACCTCAACGGTTATGATGTATAAATCCACCAGCGAGAGAAAACAAAACATTTACCCACCTCGACCGCTGCGGTTCTCATAGTAGAGCCAACGAAACATTTACCCACCTCGACACACATGAGGTGACTTATTATAGTGCACTTTAAACCCTATAAATAAGAAACTATATCCGATAACATTTTAAACTTTGCCAGTTGCCAATATATTCAATAAACAATATTACCTCACTCTTTTGCATATACATCAAATTAATCTTACTTCAAATACATTAAACCATGCATTTTAGTATTCTCAAGAATACTTTCATAAACCAAGTTTCATTCTCAATAACCATCATATATGATCATTAGCAACATCTTTCATTTCTAAAACATGCATAATACAACGAGTAATTAAAACCATAAATATGTACATGAGATTTCATTTTTCAAAACCGAAATCGAGAGAGAGCTCAATCAATACTTACTTCCGAGCTTAGATAAGTGTTTCAAACTTTATCTAAACTCCCACAACTTCTTTCAAATCTTTTTAATAGCAGCAAAACATGTTTCCACTCACCAAAAATCCAAAGCTAGCTCGCCGTTGCGCGAATCAAGCTTCCGAAGTTTCCGCACCCTCTCCAAAACCTAAAGGATTCAACTCCCATGCTTTACCCAATCAAAAACAGATGATTAAAACACATCTCTACATCTTTAACCTCCATAAACCAACAAACACAACCTTGCCTCACAAGAAACCATCAAACGTCTCTCTAAAATAATCGAAATCACCACCAAACCTCATCTAAACAAATACCAGCGAAAACCTATTGATTCTAACATCTTAACAACATCAATTAACATCCAAAACATCTTAACTACGTCCTTATACCTCCAACACCTCTACAACAACAAGATCACACCAAAATCTAACTACAAACAACCTAGAAAATAGCAATTCACGTAGTTTCAGAATTTCATTGATTAATCACTTCTTTCAACATTAAAATACAACTTATGATAGATCTAAACTCATTATAATCAATCCATAATAGTGTGTATCAAATTTTCCACATAAAACTCAATTTAATCATCAAATCCATGTTCAAATCATAATTCCATAACACAAATCAATAACAAAGGATCAAGAACTTGAGAGTTTCATTAAAGAACCTTTAATTAGAGGAGAGAAAAGAAAATCACCTCTAATTGCTGATTTCTCCCTTAATTGGCAAAGCTTAGTTGAAATCCAAGTAAATTTTGCAATAGGAATCAAAGAAATCAATTAGGAAACAAAAAGGAAATCAATAGTTATTGATCCCTGAGAATTTAGGAGTGAAAAATCTTAGTTTGGCTGCTAGGATATTTGAGAGAAAAAGGTTGGAAGAAAAGTAGTTACGTAAGAAAGTGATTTTGTAAAACTAAAAATCATTTTAATTAAATCCTATTTTATTTTAATAATAAATCAATTTAAAAACTTTAAAAATATCCTAAATTAAGGGAAAAATCTGATGAAAATGATTGGTCAAATAGATCCTTAAAGATTCTAAGTTTTGACCCTTTTACGATTTAGTCACCAAAACCAGTTTTGAAAACTTTTTATTTGAGTCACTAGACCAAAATGTCCCAAAATCAGATTTAATTACTTCAAATTGAATTTACCAAAATACTTAAAATATTCATTAAGTATTTTCTAGCATTTTTCCATATTTTATTTTAGCCAAAATTAATTTTATAAGATTTAATTCCCGAAACTAACTCAAATTGCCAAATCGGTTCTCTGGAACCGTATACCCGATCTGATTAACATCTAGGCCCAATTTTAGGGCGTTACAACTCTCCCCTCTTAATAAATTTTGGCCTCAAAATTTACCTGGCAGAAAAGATGAGGAAACTACTTCAACATATCCTCATTGTTTTCCCAAGTGGCTTCCTAACACCACGATGTTGCCACAACACCTTTACCAACTCTATGGTCTTTCCACGAAGAAATTTGCTGCTCAAATCCATTATCCTCACCGGCTCCTCATCATAGGTTAAATTCGAATTTAGCTCAATCTCTTCCACATGCATTACATGCAAAGGATCCGATTTATACCTCCGAATCATCGATACATGGAAAACATCATGTATCTTTTCTAATTTCTCCAGCAACCTCAACCTATATGCAACTGGGCCAACACGCTCCAACACCGCATAAGGTCCAATAAACCTAGAACTTAACTTGCCCTTCCATCCAAACCTCATCACCTTCTTCCAAGGCGAAACCTTAAGGAATACAAGGTCACCAACTACATACTCAGTCTCCCTTCGCTTCAAGTCAGCTTAAGGCTTTTACCGATTCAAAGCCGCCTTCAACTGGTCACTAATGAGCTTTACCTTTTCATTGGTATCATTCAACACATCCGGCAAAGAAACATACTTTTCTCCTACCTCCGCCCAACAAAGTGGCGTACGACACCTTCTACAATACAAAGCCTCGTACGGTGCCATTTGGAAACTAGCTTGATAATTATTGTTATAAGCAAACTCTGCCAATGGTAACTGCTTCTCCCAAGATCCTTTGTAACCCCCTTGACCCGGCCTAGATTGTAACGCCCCAGTTTTGGGCCTAGTAGTTTTGAGGTTTATTGGATTGTTCGGTGGATCGGGTTAGGGATTCGAGTTAGATTCAGGAGTAAATATTTTTCAGTAAGATAAAAATATGGAAAAATGGTTAAAAAATCATATTTTGATATGAAAAATATTGGTGAAATCAATTTTGTAAAATGAGGTTTGGAAGGGTGACATTTTGGTAAATGACCAAAATGTAATTTTTGAAAACTATTTTTAAAGGTGACTAAAATGAAAAGGATCAAATTCTTAGAATCCTTAAAGATCTATATTACCATGTTTTGGCTGATGGTTTCTCCCTTCAATTAAGTCATTTTAAACATGTGGTTTATAAATAATTAAAAGAGTTTTGGATATTAAAAAGTTAGTTATTGGATTAAAAGAATTTGACGTAACTTTTCTCTCCACTTCTTTTCTGCCAAACACTATTGTTTTCATCAAAATCAGAGGTGAGAGATCTTTTTACTTATATTCTTAATTTGTATTTGATTCTTTAACTTTGATTTTTAAAACCTCATTGAAATCTTGTGTTTTCCTAGCTTTAAACAATCAATTGAATGAGGAAATCATACAATAGAGGTAACGTTCGTGATCTCCTCTATTGAATGGTTCTTTATTGATATTCCCAAGTATTTGATCCTTGATTTATAGTTTTTAATCTGATTTTATGTTTTTATATTGATTTAGTTGGGTTAAGTTGATGAAAAAGTGAAAGATACATATTGGATCTGTGTTTCTAGTGTTGAGGTTGATTTTAATCATATTTTGGATGTATTATAATGTTGATAAGTTGATTTTAACAATGGAATCCCGAAACTCTTGAATCCCTAGTTGTTAAGGTTGTTAGATTTGTATTTTTGTGGAGTTGTGGTGGCTGTTTAATTGTTGGAAGTATTTGGAAGAGTTAATCATGTTTTTAAGTGTTAAATGATGATTATGGAAGTGTTAGATTGTGGCTGGGTTGTGTTTGGAAAGAGTTAGATGATGATTTTGGTTGTTGTGGTTGGGTAATTGTGAGAAGGTTGTGGAAGTCCATGTAGATTTGTGGTTGCAGTGTTTTGAATGTATTGAGATGAATTAATCCTTTACTGTAATGTGGTTAAAACAGGGGATGATGGATCCAAAAGTGATCGATGAAGCTTTGGAGGCTTCAGACGCTTGATTTTTGCATTGACAAATCAAGGTTTCACGCATCGGTGAGTGAGAACGTGAATTCTAGCTTTGGAATGTTTAAAAGCTATTTATAGGAGTTTAAACTTAGCTTGAAATGCTGGTTTAAACTCGGAAGTAAGTAAAATGTTGTTTTCCCTCTCGGTCGTGCTAGTGTAAAATGATTTTTATGCACTTGTTTTGATTTACATTGTACCTACGATTTAAGCATGATTTAGAGTATTTGAGATACTATTTTTAATCATGAAATGCCGAAGGATGCACATGATAAGTGATCCTTGTAAGTATATGGGTTATACTTGTGTTTTAAAGCATGGTTGTTGCTTTGGAAAATTCGTTTGGTTAATACTTGTTGAAAACAGTGAGGTAAATGGTAAATGGTTAATTATATTGGCAAGGATGTGGTTTTAAAATTTTTATCGGATATAGTTGGCCGGCCATAGGATTGATAGTGCACTATAATAAGAAGCCTTAGATGTTGAGGGGTTTAGATCCGTGTACCGAAAACTCCATCCAAGTACCCTAACGATAGAGGGGTTATACAGTACCGTATACTCCCGTTAGTAGATTAAGCATCTAACCGAGGTAAGGGGTTGGTGTCCCCGTGGGTTGAAAGTGTACCCGATTGTTTAGGTACCACAAATGTGATTGTATCGCTATTTTCGGTTGAGATGGCTTGATGTGTTGGGAGAACACTTGTTGAATCCGTGTATCCGATGAACTACTTTTGTAAAGGAACTTGGTTAATGATCACTTGTAAGACAATATAATTGTTGTTGTATCATTGAAAGGTTTATATTGTATAATGTGGTTTATACATTTTTACTCTTTAAGCTTTGCATATGGTTGTTATGCATGGGAAGGCTTAAATTGAGGTTGAGCAATGGGATTTGCTGTTGGTTAATGATACATGTTTCATATGGTTTAATATGCTGATTTTAAATATGTTAAGTGCATGGTTTTAAAGGCATGATAATGTTTTAAAAGGTGATTGAAATGAGATTTCAATGAAATGTTGAGAAATGGTTTTAATGCATTGATGGTGTGTTGTTTTGAGTACTCCTCACTAAGCCTAGTGTGCTTATGCTCTTTTTGTCCATTAATACAGAGTCTTTAAAGTCATGGAAAGCAGCGAGGAGCAAGATTGGTACAAGACTTGGGAACCAAAGTATATTTTGATTTAGACTATAAGTAATAAGGGTAATGAGGGTTTCCGTTGTTTCTGGGAGATGTTTTGTTAAACTTCCTGGTTGAACAAGTTTGTTTTGTTGCTCTTGAGCTGTAAAGGGCCTTTATGGTTTGATTTTGGAGATGGTTTGGAGTTTTATGTTTTACTTGATTGATGTTCTAGGTTGCATGCCTATAGATTTACATTTGATGCAAGATGCCATGAAATGATGTTGAATTTGTGATGTTATGTTGAGGTTTGATTCTAGATTATGTTGTTGTGTGTTAGGAGCATGCTATGATGTTTTGGTATGGTTGAAAGTATGTTAAACCAGCTAAAAGTGACATTAAAGGCCAGTCGTACCGATACGTGGGGGACCATATCAGTACGGCTAGGCAAATTTAGGCTCTGGGTTTCAGTACGGGCTAAGGTGTACCGGTATGGTTCTACGCCACTGGAATCCTACTTTTTGAGTTAAAACCCGCGTACCGAAACACTTATAACCCGCATCGATATGGGTATTAAATATTCTAAAAGGAAACCTATTTTCCAGCTAGGCATACCAAAATTGGCCGTTAATTCTGTTAATGTCATGGAAGAGAAGTTATGTTTTTTTATGATTTGGTCCCTGAGTATTGTGGATGCAATTGAATGAGTATGAATGACCTTCTTGAGCTAATTTTTGACATGTAAGCATGAAACCTGTTAAATTAAAGGCTGGTAGCATAAAAATGAGCTAAGTCCATGTAGTTTTCTAAAATTGCAATATGGTCCCTAAATTGCAACTGTTGTCAACTGGATGTCAATTCAATGCCCGATTGAGTTAGGTTTTCACCTATGATCAGTATGTACATGTAGGATAATAATTGTGCATCTAGACAAGATAAAAGAAAAAAATAGACGTGCTTTGGGTTTCATCTTCATGGTTTACTTCGGTAAACCTAATGTAAAGGAACTTGGTTAATGATCACTTGTAAGCCAATATAATTGTTGATGTATCATTGAAAGGTTTTTGTTGTATAATGTGGTTTATACATGTTTACGCTTTAAGCTTTGCATATGGTTGTTATGCATGGGAAGGCTTAAATTGAGGTTGAGCAATGGGATTTGCTATTGGTTAATGATACATGTTGCATATGGTTTAATATGGTGGTTTTAAATATGTTAAGTGCATGGTTTTAAAGGCATGATAATGTTTTAAAAGATGATTGAAATGAGATTTCAATGAAATGTTGAGAAATGGTTTTAATGCATTGATGGTGTGTTGTTTTGAGCACTCCTCACAAATCCTAGTGTGCTTATGCTCTTTTTGTCCATTAATACAGAGTCTTTAAAGTCATGGAAAGCAGCGAGGAGCAAGATTGGTACAAGACTTGGTAACCAAAGTATGTTTTGATTTAGACTATAAGTAATAAGGGCAATGAGGGTTTTTGTTGTTTTTGGGAGATGTTTTGTTAAACTCTCTGGTTGAGCAAGTTTGTTTTGTTGCTCTTGATCTGTAAATGGCCTTTATGGTTTGATTTTGGAGATGGTTTGGAGTTTCATGTTTTGCTTGATTGGTGTTCTAGGTAGCATGCCTATAGATTTACATTTGATGAAAGAGGCCATGAAATGATGTTAAATCTGTGATGTTATGTTGAGGTTTGATTCTAGATTATGTTGGTTGTGTGTTAGGAGCATGCTAGGATGTTTTGGTATGGTTGAAAGCATGTTAAACCAGCTAAAAGTGACATTACAGGCCCAAGCGTACCGATACGCGGGGGACCGTATTGGTACGGCTAGGTAAATTTAGGCTCTGGGTTTCGGTACGAGCTAAGGTGTACCGGTACGGTTCCATACCACTGGAATCCTGTTTTTTGAGTTAAAAACCACATACCAAAACACTTATAAGCGTTATCGGTACGGGTATTAAATATTCTAAAATGAAACCTATTTTCCAGCTAGGCGTACCGGTACGGTACATGGAGTATCGAAACAGGCCTGAGCATAATTGATCACTATATCGATACGATCGGCCTCGTATCGATACGGTTGGCCGTTAATTCTGTTAATGTCATGGAAGTGAAGTTTTGTTTTCTTACGTTTTGGTCCCTGAGTATTATGGATGCAATTGAATGAGTATGAATGACCTTCTTGAGCTGATTTTTGACATGTAAGCTTGGGACCTGTTAAATTAAAGGTTGGTAACATAAAAATGAGCTAAGTCCCTGTAGTTTTCTGAAATTGGAATGTGGCCCCTAAATTGCAAATGTTGTCAATCGGATGTAGATTCGATGCCCGATTTAGTTAGGTTTTCACCTGTGATCAATATGTACATGTAGGATAATAATTGTGCATCTAGACGAGATAAAAGAAAAAATGGACGTTTGGGTTTCATCTTTACGGTTTACTTTGGTAAACTTAATGTAGCTTGATCGGTTCGGTCTTGCGACTAGACTGGGTCAAGGGGGTTACATAGATGCCTGACTGAACTGGAGAGAACTACATTAGGTTTGCTGAAGCAAATCGGGGAAAGATTACGAAAACAGGTCCATTTTTTCCTTTATATATTGTTTGGATGCATATCATTAATCCTATGTGTACATACTTGCAGAAGGTGAATTTACAAAGGATTCAGACAATGGAAAGGCAACCAATTACATAACGTACATTTTAGGGACTAAAATGCAAATTTGATAAAATAAAGGACCAAAACTGAAATTAAAGTTACCAATCCTCAATTAGTCCAATTACATGCTTACATGTCAAATTTCAGGTCTAAACAATCATCCAATCTTATACAATTGCAAAGACAAAGCTCAGGGACCAAAATGAAAGAAATAGAAACTTCCAAATATTCCAATAACTGAAATAACTGCAGCCCGTATCGGTACACGTGTACGTGTTTTGGTATGCCTAAATAATTTCCAAAACTCAGACTCCAGTAGCTAAAATCCGTTTTGATACGCCCCCACATTTTGAAACGCCTTTCATAAAATCCCTGTACCGTATCGAAACACCCTCTCGAGTACCGAAACGCTGGCCAAATTTGCCTAGGCTCGCATCGAAATGCTTGCCCGTGTACCGGTATGCTAAGCCTGAAATGGCTTACTCGTACTAAAATAGGGACACCCATACTGGTACGCCTAGACCTGCAATGCCCCAATTTGCTGTCTAAACATGCTTTAATGATAACCAAAACGCTCTAACATGCTTCAAACACTTATACAACATTACTAGGATACATACCATACCAAAACATCACGGAATCAACAACATTTTATGACACTCTACACCCCAAGATATTCTATAGGCATGCTTCCTAATATCATTCTACCAAACAACCAAAACTCACATTAGGCACTTTTAAGGCGTACTCATCATGCTTACAAATCTAAAGCATCAAATCAAACTTGCTTGAATCATCAAAACATGGAAACCATCAAAAGTTAACTAGATGCATTCCTATGCAACCACCTAATCTCAACTATAAGTAAGGATCATCAATTAACATATCAGCATCAAATCAACCTTACAATCCAGCACATAACATGCTTAAAAACCATGGTAAAACAAAATTACAAATCCCCAAAATATGGCGAACACATTGCCTTATTAACTGAAAACATAAATCGAGTTCATACTCAAAGTAGTCCTTGTCTTGGATCGCTTTAAACCTTGCCTTTGCCGCCCCCAAACTTCAATGCTCTGCATCATTAGGAAAAAGAGAGTGTAAGCACAGATGCTTAGTGAGGATGCTCTTAAAACAATGATGCGATATAACCCTTGAGAACTAAACACTTGTTTTTGATCCATGCTTACGACCTAAGTAATTCCAATGATTCCAAACGAAACATGCATATCGACCATATGCAAAAAACTTTACATGCCACATGCTTAAATCCCAAAACATCAATTTACAAAACCATGCTTAAATCCCAAAGCATTAAAACTAGGTTCAACATATGAACTTGCATACATTGGCATTTATAGTGACCCCGGATAGTCGACCACTATCATTGATTAGCCGACCGCTAATCCTTGGTTAACCGACCATTAACCTTACACATCGGATACAAGGATTTCCCATGATAGTTGACCACTACCATGACCCATACCATGCGGACCGCATGATACAACACCCTTGTCGACTGCAAGATCAACATCAACAAGGGGAACTGACCGCTCAACCCAAGTGATAACATTATAGTCCGAGTAGCCGACCACTTACCTCAAGGACTTTTAACCACGAATATTTTCTCCTATGGCATGACAACTATATCTGAATGTTTTCTCATCATGTCACATAGCTAATATATCATTTACAAAACCATTTACTCACTGTTTTACAATGCATTATACAAAATCACCACATATACAAATCACATTGCCAAAGCAATAATACCATTCCTGATTGGAATGAAAACCAATGCTCACTAGCATTACTTATACTTTTAAACTTCTGCATATTTACTTAAAATCATGCATTTCCAGTAAGTAAATCAAACCATGTTTATGACAAAACATGAATTACACATGCTTATATCCGAACCGATATTAAAGAGCAAAAGAGGGAAAGCTTGCTTCCTAGCTCCGGGCAAGCAACAAACAACGTCGAGCTTCATTACCTTGATTATCCCCTATTTTAATCACATAAAACCAGAGGGCAAATGCATCATTATGTATTCAAACCATTGCCAACAAGCAATTACCCGCAACTCTTAAGGTGTCCACTCAAAATCTATCCAAAACACATCGAAAACATCCTCAAACACTTTCGAAACTCAACCCAGCCATAATATAACGATTCATCCCATTAACACCATCAATTAACATCCAAAACCCTTTCCCAAATCCTTTTACTTCCAGCAATGATTAAACTCAACTATCACCCCAAAAACCCTTGATTAACAACCTTAAACATTAGAGATTCAACTTGTTTTGGGATTACTATGTTAAAACCAAGTTATTAACTGAATTAAACATCAAAATCATGATCTAATCTGATCAAAATCCTAGCAAAATAGAACAAGTACCAAGATCCACAAATTCCATCAATCAAAACACAATTAAATTTTTTTTCCTCAATTAAACTATCAAAACACATTACAAAACAATTGTAAAGAGTCATCAACTTAAGAATTTCAGTAAAGAACCTTTTATTAGAGGAGGAGAACGAACCTTACCTCTAATGGATACTTTCTCCCTTAATTGGATGATTTACATGAGAAAGAAAGTTAAAACAATAAGGTTTTGGTAAACTAACAACAAAGAATCATTTACAAACAAAAGATTTAAGAAAAGAAAGGTTTACCTAAAGATTTAGAAGAAGAAATTGATGTTTGGCTGGAGAGATTTTGAGAGAAAATATTTTGAGAAAGTTAGTTACGCAATTTTTGTCTTAAAGATTTTAATTACAAATTAACCCTCCCCAACCTATTTATATTTTCTAAAACACTTTAAAAATAGCCAATTAAGGGATAAAGTATGATATTATAATTTTAGGGAAATTAGCTCCTTAAAGATTCAAAGTTTTGACTCTTTACAAAACAGCCACCAAAAATAGTTTTCAAAGTTTTCATTTTGGTCACTAGTCCAAAATGTCTGATTTCCAAAACCCATTTTCCAAAATTGACTTTACCATAATCATTAATATATTTAATAATGATTTTAGAATATTTTTTCACAATTTTATTACCTTAAAAAATATCTAATCCGATTAAATCACGAAATCGACTCGAATCTCTAATACCGGTCCACCGAACCTTCGAATCGACTCTTAAAACATCTAAGCCCAAAACCGGGGTGTTACATCCTTGGGGACCAATGATGCAACACCTCAGCATATCCTCCAACCATAACACCCCCTACCAGGGTTGGCAACAAACCTATTTGGGAGCGTTACCAACGTACAATACAAACATGTACAAGGCAAGGATAGGTTAACTCATCCCTATTAGATGAGTTACTTAACTAACAAGTAACCAAACATACATTACTTAACACGTAAGAAATCTTAATTACATACATTATAGGTTACCAAAAATTTCAATTAACATTATCATACAATCATCATTATTCGAATAGCTTACGGACAAACATGCTTCCATTTCATTTCATTGTTTCTTAACTTGATACATGTAACATTCAATTGTACATACATTGTCTCCAAGCAAGCAATATGCCAGCCTTATCATTTGGCATTTACCATTCAAGATTATAAAATACATATACAACATGTCATGATTATACAAGACTATCTTAACTCACAAGACATTCGAATGGCACAAGACTAGATCAATTACTTTGATAAAATCAATATATACATAACCATATGCGCAGCAAATACTTACAATACATAAAATTTAAGTTATTTACTTGATTTATATTAATAACCAAGTTCACAAGATAGTAGGCCCATTCAAGATCATATACATATATAAAAGATCAAGTATTCAAAATGCATGCACTAGACAATATATACAACTAAGTGCCACCAACTAGGGGAGTACAAAACAAGTATGAACCATACTTTGGCAATGCTTGTGTCTTGCTTCGAGCTCAAGAATTCAGGCTTCAGGATCAAGCAACGATCAAATCCTTTATCCCGTGGTTGGGAAGAATGAAAACAAGAGTGATAAGTACAAGATTGTACTTAGTGAGGTAGCAACTAGTTCTAACCATTTTATTAACATGTATCAATTAGCTAAGCTTGAACCTAGTCAAGATTTATAGAAATCGAATTAAGCTTTCTATACCAAGTAGTTCAAGAATCAAGTAACTCAAGTATCAAATAGTTCAAGAATCAAGTACTTCAAGAGTCAAGTATTTCATATAGCAAGTCATACAATACAAGGTTCAAGCATAGAAAATTTTCATTTCAGAGATTCATGCCAGGATTCAAGCATTCATGTCAAGCAATTCGAATATTTCAAGGATTCATGTCAAGATTCAAGTATTCAAGGTGATATTAGTTCATTTAATATATTTAACACAATCTTTGGTTTATAGTTTGTCATTTCAAGAATACATGTCAAGCAATTCAAGTAACAAATATTTCTAGACAAGTATTTAAACAATTCATACTTATTAGCTCATTTATATTCCTTTAAAACAATCCTTGGTTTATAGTTTGACTAGGTAATCAAGTCTCCAACCAACTGTCACCACAAGATGTACCATAGTACTGGTCAACCCTCCTACTGTCTCCAAAGACCACACATACGTACCCTCCGTCTGTCACCAATTAGGGGCCTTAGCCCAGGACCGTAGTCCACCCTGACACAATGAGCTCTAGACTCCAAGGCGTGCACTTCTACCTATTCAACTAGCAACCAAGATTTTTTGATTACACTTTACGTATTCAAGAGTTATCAAGCTTTTCAAGTTCAAGATCATGTAGTCAAGAATCATTTCAAGCAAGTAAAACAATATTATGCTTTAGCCCTTAGGCCAATTGAGCCTTAGCTCTTAATTTCATTTCACGTTTTCATGTGTTTCATGATCAAGACAATACAATTCAAGTAAGTATTCAAGTGAATTTCATTCATGATTCAAGGATCAAGCATCATATATCATTATCGTACATATATGCCATTACTTGAATAGGCACAATCAAGAACAAGAAATCAAGCATTTGGTTTCACTTTTCTTTCTAATTATTTTCTCAATTTGCATGCTATTACTTATTCACAATTTTAGTTTAGTCCATTCTTCCCTTTTATTCAATTCAAGTTAAAATTGAGATCATTAACATGGAATATCAATGGCAAGAAGATAATCATGCACATTTGGTTAGGACCTAAGTCATAACCCTATTGTAAACTACACTCACAATACTCCAAGCTTAATTAGTCTTGCAAGACTATCCCCTTTTTCTTGTCCCTTGAATGCTCGACTTTAGATCCTTCTCCAAGGTCTTCTCTTTGCTCTAATAAATCACATAGATAGGACAAGGTCAAAATATGAAATCACAAAATCATTCAACATAGCAACAAGGTTAACACATCACCTATACAAGACCAATAACATCTAAACTGTTGCTGCTACTGCCTGGCAGCATTGCACTGTTTACTAAAACGACATAACTTTCATTCCGTACGTAGGTATTTCAATTGGTTTACACCGTTGAAAAGCTAACTTAATTTTCTTTCTAACCATATAGGCCTTGAATTTTAATTCTTTCCCAATTAATACAGTTTTTGTTTAAAGACAAGGCAATTTACAACACTGGACATTTTGCACTGTCCCTAGAATTTCATTTCTACAATTCATTCTACAATCCAGAATTCAGTTCTGTTTTCTCCTAATTAACTTAGACATATTAAGGCACTACCCATAAAATTTCTAGACTTAAATTCCCTTTGTACAATTTATAGTGATTTTTTCAAAGTTACTGTCCTGAATAGAGTATTATGGACAGATTACACTAGTTTAAGTTTCTAGCTTCATTATTCACTTAGATGACATTTCTAACATGTTAATTCAACTTATATACATACTCATACAAGTCTAGGTCAGTTCTATTCACCTATCAATGTGATAAAAATAGGCCATTTTATAAAATCAATCATGTTTACACAATCTTCAACTAGCAATGTGATCAAAACAGTTCTATGCCATGATACATTCAAATCATACCAATTTAGTACCTAAATTTCCAGTAACCATATACATTTTCCTTAGCAATTTGATCAACAACACTCAAAATTTCAAGAATATTAGAAGCTAACATCACTATAACATGCATATCTTTCATCCTATTCAAATTAGGCAACAATAACATCACTAATTCAATATTCAAGCATACTATTTCAATCATTCAAATCTATAACATGTAGGAATCGAGCATTTTACCTTCAAGATTAATTGATAAGAGATGGAGATGAATCTAACAACTAGCTTTAGCCCACTCTTCTCCCACTCGATAAGGTAAAGAAAACAATAACCATGGATGTTATTTCGGTTGAGAGCAAATGAAGAAGATGTAAAAAAGATTGCATTCCCTTTTCTCTTTTTCCCTCTTACCCGGCAAGTCTTCCATTTTCCTTTTAATTTCATTAAAAAAATCAAATTGCTTTGGTGAATAATCACATAGAGATAGTCAATGCTGGCCACGTAGTTAATGTCATGCATAGAGAAAGAATTGCCATGCAACCATTGAATCTTTGTTAGATTTTCATAATGGTCGCTTTTAATTTGGCACTATACTTGTTGGCTATGACATTTTAGTCCTTTAATTATGTTAGATAATGTTCTTCCCTCAATTAATTTATAATTCTTTTAATTTGACTAACACTTAATTCATTTAGTTAATCACTTAGATAGTGGTAACTTTCCTAGGCCCGATTTAGGGTGTTACAATTCTCCCCCTTTAAAATAAATTCGCCCTCGAATTTACCTGAGTTGAACAAGTGAGGATATTGATCTCTCATCGTAGCCTCAGGTTCCCAAGTTGCCTCTTCCATTTTATGATTGCTCCATAACACTTTCACCAATGGAACATTCTTGTTTCAGAGTCTTCTAACTTCTTTCTCAAGTATTCGCATTGGCTCTTCTTCATACGATAAGTTGGGATTTAACTCTACTTCTTCAGGCTCAAGGAAATGGGATGGGTCAGATCGATATCTTCAGAGCATGAATACGTGAAAGACATTATGAATCTTTTCATATTCACTGGGAAGAGCTAATCGATAGGCCACTAGCCCTATCCTTTCAATGATTTCAAACGGACCAATGAATCGGGGACTGAGTTTCCCTTTTCTTCCAAACTGAAAGACTTTCTTCCAAGGGGACACTTTCAGGAAGACTTTATCTCTAACATTGTATTGGATGTCTCTCCTTTTCAAGTCTGCATAGGCTTTATGTCTATCAAAGGCTTGTTTAAATCAACCATGTATGATTTTCACTTGTTCTTCGGTTTCTCTAAGCAATTGAGGCTCCAATACCTTGTTTTCTCCCAGTTCAAACCAGCACAAGGGAGTTCTATATTTCTTTCCGTATAGAGCTTCGAAGGGAGCAATCTGAATAGATGTCTGGTAGCTATTGTTGTAAGCAAACTCTACTAGGGGTAGAGATTTCTCCTAGTTCTTTTCGAAGTCTATAACACAAGCACGTAGCATGTCTTCAAGTACTTATATCACCCTTTCTGATTGGCCATCACTTTGTGGATGAAAAACTGTGCTCAAATGCACTTTGGTTCCAAGGGCTTTTTGCAAGGAATTCCAGAATCAAGAAGCAAATCGAGGGTCTCGATAAGAGATTATAGCTGTAGGTACGCCGTGTAATCGAATTACTTCACAAATGTATAGCTCGACTAAGATTTCCAAGCTCATGTTCATTCAAACAGGGATGAAATGAGTATACTTTGTGAATCTATCAACAATTACCCATACAACATCGTTCTTTCTTGTAATGGAAGGAAGACCAGTAACGAAGTCCATTGGAATCTGATCCCATTTCCAATGAAGAAATTCGATTGGTTGGAGTAATCCAATAGGGACTTGATGCTCGGCTTTGACCCTCTAATAAGTTAAGCACTTTGAAACAAAGTATGTGATTGCCGATTTCATGCCTGGCCACCAGTATAGTGGCTTTAGGTCCTTGTACATCTTAACCGATCCAGGGTGAACCGAGAAAGAGCTTTGGTGAGCTTCTTTTAACATCTCGTGCCTTAGTTCTTCGTTGTTAGGAACACATACTATATCCTTGAAATAGAGGAGTCCATTCAACTTGAGGGAGAATTCAGAATTAGACTTAGAGTCTAGCTTGGACATGATCTTCTGATGATATGGATCAATTTGTTGGAGTTCTTTGATTCTCGAGATTAGACTAGATTGAACTTGAAGTTCAGACAAGAATTTTGTCCTTTGGATAAACGAAAATGAGAATTGATAGCCAAGGAAGCTATAAACGAATGGAAAAGATCATTAAGGAAGATTTTTGAATAGTTACTTGTAAGTCAAGAAAAGTCTAATTCGAATGGTTACTTGCAAGTCAAGAAAGAAACATTTCAAATAAATTATTCTAGGATTTAGATTTAAGGGTTTACCCGAGTATGTTCTACGACTAAGGGCATCAGCAACCACATTTGCTTTCCCCAGATGGTAGTCGATAACCAAATCGTAATCTTTAAGTAACTCTAGCCATCCCCTTTGCCTCAAGTTCAAGTCTTTCTGAGTTAGGAGGTATTTGAGGCTCTTGTGGTATGTGAACAAGTTGCATTTCTCCCTGTACAAGTAATGTCTCCAGACTTTGAGTGCAAACACGATAGCTGCCAATTCTAGATCGTGAGTAGGGTAGTTTGACTCGTGTGGTTTTAGTTGCCTTGAAGCCTAAGCTACCACGTTTCCATCTTGCATTAGGACACATCCTAGTCCCAAATGAGATGCATCACTGTAAATAGTGTACTCCTTGCCTAATACTGGTTGGATGAGAACCGGAGCATGAGTTAGGGCTTGTTTAAGCTTATCGAAGCTTTGTTGTTGGTTCTCTGACCGAGCAAAGGGTGTATCTTTGTGAGTTAACTTAGTCAAACTTACGGCAATGTATGATAATCCCTTGACAAAACATCGATAATACCCAGCTAAACCGAGAAAGCTTTTGACCTCACCAACATTCCTCAGAGGTCTCCAATCCAGGATAGATTGAATCTTTCTTGGATCTACTTTAATCCTTTCTGCCGAGATAACATGTCCAAGAAATGACACTTTCGATAGCCAAAATTCATATTTAGAGAACTTTGCAAACAATTGACGTTCTCAAAGAGTTTACAGTACAATTCGAAGGTGTACATAATGTTCTTCCTTATTCCGAGAATACACCAAAATGTCATCAATAAAAACGACCACGAACTTGTCAAGATAGGGCTTGAATACACGGTTCATGAGATCCATAAAAGCGAATGGAGCATTCATTAATCTGAATGGTATTTCAAGGAATTCAAAATGGCCATATCGAGTACGAAGGTTGTCTTGGGTACAACTTCTTCTTTTACCCTCATTTGGTAGTATCTCGATCGTAGATCGATATTTGAGAAAACTGCGACATCTTTGAGTTGATCAAAAAGATCTTCAATCCTTGGGAGAGGATATCGATTCTTGATAGTAAGCTTGTTCAATTGTTTGTAGTTAATACAGAGTCTCATAGTATCATCTTTCTTCTTCACGAACAAGACTGGAGCACCCAGGGAGACGAGCTAGGCCTCATGAAACCCTTGTCTTGTAGCTCTTGGAGTTGCTTCTTGAGTTCTTTCAACTCAACAAATGCCATTCGATAAGGTGAGATGGACACCAAAATTGTTCCAGGTTAGACATCGATCCTAAACTCTACTTCTCTGGTTGGAGGGAGACTAGGGAGTTCCTTGGGAAAAACATCGAGATATTCAGCTACAATAGGCACACTAGGTAAGCCAAATTCAAGTTCATCTTGTAAGACTATAGTAGCAAAAATTGAGGTCAATTTCTTGTCAATTAAAAGAATTGATTCATTTCCTAAACCCCGGAGGTAAAGTCTCATATTTAGGCAATCTACCCAGGCTTCATGCTTGCTTAACCAATCTAGTCCCAGTACTAGATCGAACTCACAAGTTGGTAGTACATATAGATTAACAAGAAGGGGTACATTTCGAATGAATAGGGGACAATTTCTACAGATAAGACTTATTTATGTTTGTAATTCCCCTTATAGGGTTCGAAACTACGAGGCTTTGTTTTACAATTTCAGGCTTTAGGTTTAACTTTTCAATCAAGGTTGAGCATACAAAAGAATGAGTGGATCCCGAGTCTATTAAAGCATAAACAATAGTCGAATTTAACTCAACGGTACCTACTATAACATTGGGTGATTCTTCATCTTCTTTTCCTCAGATATTCTTGGTGAGTAAGGGCATTCGAATGTTGTCCTTCGCCTTTCCCCTGATTTCCAGACTGAGCTTGTCTGGGACCTTTGTTTCGAACGGAAGGAGCTGAGCTAGCATTTGCAGGAGTTCGGTTTGGAACCTTGTTAGGATTCTAAGGACAATCCCTGATATAGTGATCGGAGGCTCCACATAAGTAACACAGATTCTGTTGAGTTTTACACTGACCAGTGTGGTGTTTCTGGCAAAACTTGCAAGTAGGATATTGAGCAGCTTTACCAGAATTCCTTGTACTATCAACAGAGATAATCGGGGCTGAAGGCTTGGTTACCGATTGGCGTCTCGGTATGAAATTGCTTTTTTAGGCAGAAGTGTAATTCGAAGAGTGATCCTTAGAATATTTGGACTTCTTTGACTGCAGTGAGGCTTGTCATCATTCCTTGACCGTTTGTCTTTCTAGGAGTTTCCGCTTTTGCGTTTCTCAGAGGCTTTCATCTTTGCCTCGGTTGCAATGGCCTGGTTCACCAAATTCTGGAAGTCAGTGATACCCAGGGTAGTGAATATTGGACTTAATTCATCATTCAATCCATCAACAAACATCCTACACTTCTTAGCATCAGTCTTGATGTATTCCGACCCGTATTTGCAAAAGTCACTCAGGTACTATTCGATAGGTCAGCCACCTTGCTTGAGGTACAAGAAACGCTTCTGACGCTCGGCCAGGTATTGTTCATTGATGTATTTCTTCTTGAATTCCTCGAGGAAGAATTTCCAAGTTACAGCTTCAGCAGGATCAGTTAGGGTAGTGGTTTCCCACCATCTCAGAGCTTCGTCTACAACAGGGCTATAGGACATTCGAGTTTGTGTTCATCAGAACAGGGTAGTTGTTTGGTCAGAATTCGATTAGTGGCCTCTAACCAATACTCAGTGATTTCAGGATTGGCTTCATCAGTACCGGTGAAAGTATAAGATCGGTATTGAGCCAGTTTGTCAATTGGGGCTCTTGCTGGAACAGTAGGAGGAGGAGGAATAGGATGGTCTAGTTTCAAAGTAGTTACAAGATGATCGAACATCTTCTTCATGCTCAAGAGACATTCATGCTGCACAGGATTTATAGCAGGAGCTTCCTATTGAGCAGCAGCTTGGACTCTAGGTTCAGCTTGTTGTTGTGGAGGATTCTGATCCATCCTCACACTATCTCCTTCATTTGAGGAGCCTACGAGACTTTCATCATCCCAAGTGAGCCTTGTTTCAGACATTCTACATTTAAATAGAACAATTAGGAATTTGGTTTAGTTAAGAAAATACACAAGCTATACAATACAAGTCTCCTAGGCGGCACAAGTATCCTACATGATGCAAGAGGGCTCAGTTTAGTCCCAGAACCGACTAAAAAGCTCTGATTACCAATAAATGTAAAACCCCTTACCTGGGTTGGCAGTAAACCGGTTCGGGAGCGTTACCAACGTACAATACAAGCATGAACAAGGCAAGGATAGGCTAACTCATCCCTATTAGATAAGTTACTTAACTAACAAGTAACCAAACATACATTACTTAACATGTAAGCAATCTTAATTACATACATTATAGGTTACCAAAAATTTCAATTAACATTATCATACAATCATCATCATTTGAATAGCTTAAGGACAAACATGCTTCCATTTCATTTCATTGTTTCTTAACTTGATACATGTAACATTCAATTCTACATACCTTGTCTCCAAGCAAGTAATATGCCAACCTTACCATTAGGCATTTACCATTCAAGATTATAAAATACATATATAACATGTCATGATCATACAAGACTATCTTAACTCACAAGTCATTCGAATGGCACAAGACTAGATCAATTACTTTGATAAAATCAATATATACATAACCATATGCGCATCAAATACTTACAATACATAGAATTTAAGTTCTTTACTTGATTTATATTAATAACCAAGTTCACAAGATAGTAGCCCATTCAAGATCATATACATATATACAAGATCAAGTATTCAAAACGCATGCACTAGACATTATATACAACTAAGTGCCACCAACGAGGGGAGTACAAAACAAGTATGAACCATACTTTAGCTATGCTTGTGTCTTGCTTTGAGCTCAAGAATTCAGGCTTCAGGATCAAGCAACCATCGAATCCTTTATCCTGTGGTTGGGAAGAATGAAAACAAGAGTGATAAGTACAAGATTGTACTTAGTGGGGTAGCAACTAGTTCTAACCATTTTATTAACATGTATCGATTAGCTAAGCTTGAACCTAGTCAAGATTTATAGAAATCGAACTAAGCTTTATATACCAAGTAGTTCAAGAATCAAGTAACTCAAGTATCAAGTAGTTCAAGAATCAAATAGTTAAAGAGCCAAGTATTTCATGTAGTAAGTCATACAATACAAGGTTCAAACATAGACAATTATCATTTCCAAGAGATTCATGCCAAGATTCAAGCATTACATGTCAAGCAATTTGAATATTTCAAGGATTCATGTCAAGATTCAAGTATTCAAGGTGATATTAGTTCATTTAATATATTTAACATAATCCTTGGTTTATAGTTTGTCATTTCAAGAATACATGTGAAGCAATTCAAGTAACAAATATTTCAAGACAAGTATTTAAAAAATTCATACTTATTAGCTCGTTTATATTCTTTTGAAACAATCCTTGGTTTATAGTTTGACTAGGTAATCAATTCTCCAACCAACTGTCGCCACAAGATGTACCGTAGTACTGGTCAACCCTCCTACTGTCGCCAAAGACCACACATTACATACCCTCCATCTGTCTCCAATTAGAGGCCTTAGACCTGGACCGTAGTCCACCCTGACACAATGAGCTCTAGACTCTAAGGCATGCCCTTCCACCTATTCAACTAGCAAGGTTGTTTGATTACACTTTACTTATTCAAGAGTTATCAAGCTTTTCAAGTTCAAGATCATGTAGTCAAGAATCATTTCAAGCAAGTAAAGAAATATTATGCTTTAGCCCTTCATTTCACGTTTCATGTGTTTCGTGATCAAGACAATACAATTCAAGTAAGTATTCAAGTGAATTTCATTCATGATTCAAGGATCAAGCATCATATATCATTATCATACATATATTCCATTACTTGAATAGGCACAATCAATAACAAGAAATCAAGCATTTGTTTTCACTTTTCTTTCTAATTAATTTCTCAATTTGCATGCTATTACATATTCACAATTTTAGTTTAGTCCATTCTTCCCTTTTATTCATATTCAAGTTAAAATTGAGATCATTAACATGGCATATCAATGGCAAGAAGATAATCATGCACATTTGGTTAGGACCTAAGTCCTAACCCTATTGTAAACTACACTTACAATACTCCAAGCTTAATTAGTCTTGCAAGACTATCCCCCTTTTCTTGTCCCTTGAATGCTCGACTTTAGATCCTTCTCCAAAGTCTTCTCTTTGCTCTAATAAATCACATAGATAGGACAAGCTCAAAACATGAAATCACAAAATTATTCAACATAGCAACAAGGTTAGCACATCACCTATACAATACCAATAACATCTAAACTGCTGCTGCTACTGCCTGGCAGCATGTGCACTGTTTACTAAAACATGCATAACTTTCATTCCGTACGTTGGAATTTCAATTGATTTACACCGTTGGAATGCTAAATTAATTATATTTCTAACAATATAGGCCTTGCATTTTAATTCTTTCCCAATTAATACAGCTTTTTGTTTAAAGACAAAGCAATTTACAACACTGGACAGTTTGTACTATCCCTAGAGTTTCATTTCTACAATTCATTCTACAATCCAGAATTTAGTTATGTTTTCTCCTAATGAATTTAGAAATATTAAGGCACTATACATAAAATTTTCAGCCTTAAATTCCTTTTTTACAAGTTATAGTGATTTTTCAAAGTTACTGCCCAGAACAGAGTGTTCTGGGCAGATTACACTAGTTTAAGTTTCTAGCTTCATTATTCACTTAGATGACATTTCTAACATGTTAATTCAACTTATATACACACTCATACAAGTCTAGGTCAGTTCTATTCACCGATCAATGTGATCAAAACATGGCATTTTATAAAATTAATCATGTTTACACAATCTTCAACTAGCAATGTGATCAAAACAGTTTCATGCCATGATACATTCAAATCATACCAATTTAGTACCTAAATTTCCAGCAACTTCCAAGTAAATTTCCAGCAACCATATACATTTTCCTTAGCAATTTGATCAACAACACTCAAAATTTCAAGAATCTTAGAAGCTAACATCACTATAACATGCATATCTTTCATTATATTCAAATTAGGCAACAATAACATCACTAATTCAATATTCAAACATTCTATTTCAACATTCAAATCTATAACATGTAGGAATCGAGCATTTTACCTTCAAGATTAATTGATAAGAAATGGAGATGAATCTAATAACTAGCTTTAGCCCACTCTTCTCCCACTCCATAAGCTAAAGAAAACAATAACCATGGATGTTCTTTCGGTTGAGAGCAAATGAAGAAGATGATAAATATGTAAAAAAATTGCATTCCCTTTCCTCTTTTTCCCTCTTACCCAACAAGTCTTCCATTTTCCTTTTAATTTCATTAAAAAATCAAATTGCTTTGGTGAATAATCACCTAGAGATAGTCAATGCTGGCCACGTAGTTAATGTCATGCATAGAGGAAGAATTGCCATGCAACCATTGAATCTTTGTTAGATTTTCATAATGGTAACTTTTAATTCTGCACTATACTTGTTAGCTTTAACATTTTAGTCCTTTAATTATGTTAGCTAATGTTCTTCCCTCAATTAATTTCCAATTCATTTAATTTGACTAACACTTAATTCAATTAGTTAATCACTTAGATAGTGGTAACTTTCCTAGGCCCGGTTTAGGGTGTTACACCAACACTTGGATAACACGTTCAGACTGGGGGTGTGCATTATTCGGTTTTAACCGAATTAACCGATCAAATCAAATCTTTTTCGATTAATTTTAATTAAGTTTGGTTAACGGTTAATTTTTTTAGAAAATTCGGTTATCGGTAAATTCAGTTCGAAATCATTTAATTAACCGAATTAACCAAAATCATTATATATTAAATATGATATATAATACATATATTTATTTTTTGTCATTGAACTCTTAAAAATTATAAAATGATCTTTAAATTTTTTGATATATTATAAAATGTTCATTAAAATTTTATCAAATTAGTATAAAATGAAAGTTCGGTGACTAAAAAGGTCATTTTAGCATAATTTAGTGACCAATTGTGTAATTTACCTAAAATTTTATAACAAATTTCGGTTAATTCGAAAACCGGCCGAATTAACCGAAATAATTTCGGTTCGGTTAATTCGGTTTTGTTAATGGTTAAAGTTCTAATAATTTCGGTTAAATCGGTTATGGCTAATTCGGTTCGGCCGCTGACCAAATTAACCGAATGCACACCCTTAGTTCAGACTGACCATCCGTTTGAGGATGATATGAAGTACTGAAGTTCAACTGTGTACCCAAAGATCTATGCAAACACTCTCAAACCCTCGCTGTAAAACACAGATCTCTATTTGATACAATAGACTTTAGTGCTCCGTGCAACCTCACAATCTCAGCAACATGCAACTCTGCCAACTTGTCCAAAGTATACGTCGTATGCACAGATAGAAAATGTGCACACTTTGTAAACTTGTCCACAATCACCCCCACAGAATTATTCTCTGTTGGGGTCAAAGGCAAACCGACACGAAACCCATAGTAATTTTCTCCCACTTTTATTCTGGAATCCTTAACGGTTTCAACAATCTTGAAGGAAACTGATGCTCAGCCTTAACACGTTGACAAACCATACAACGAGCAACAAAATCTGCGACATCCTTTTTCAAGCCAACCCAGAAATACCCTTTCTTCAAATCCTGATACATCTTCGTACTCCTTGGATGCATAGCAAAAAGACTCGAATGTGCCTCAGTCAAGATAGTGTGCCTTAGCTCTTCATCTTTCGGCACCACCACTCGATTTTTAAAACAGAAAACACCTTCCTCACTAAAGCAAAAATCTGTCTGACTGTCGTCCATAATATCCTTAACATGCGCTACCAAGGAGTCATCATACAGTTGCTTCTCCTTGATCAACTGCAACAACGATGGATTCACTTGCATCTCACCCAATAACCCACCATCTCACCCAATAACCCACCATCTCGTGTCACACTTAACCGAGCAAACATCTCCCTCAACTCAACCGCAACCTTTCTACTTAAGGCATCGGCTACAACATTAGCCTTACTCGGATGATACTCGATTGTTAAATCATAATCCTTAAGCAACTCCAACCATCTTCATTGCCTAAGATTCAACTCCTTTTGCGACATTAGGTATTTCAAACTCTTGTCATCCATGTATACAATACACTTCTGACCATAAAGATAATGCGCCAAATCTTCAACGCAAACACCACCACAACCCTTCCTTCTTGCATCAACCCACACCCCAAACCCACATAGGATGTACCACTATAAACTAAAAACTCCTTCCTAGACTCAGGTTGAATCAAGATTGGAGCTTGCGTCAAAGCTTTCTTCAACTTATCAAAAGCTTGATGTCAACTCTCTGTCCATTCAAAACTTACATCCATTTGCAACAACTTTGTAAAATGAACAGCAATCCTCGAGAAACCATCCATAAAGCGATGATAATATTCTGCCAACACCAAGAAACTACGAACTTCTAACACTGACTTAGGTTGCTTCCAGTTCACAACAGCTTTAATTTTTTGCAGATCCACACGAATTCCCTCGACTAAAACCATATGACCAAGAAAAACCACTTGCTTGATCCAAAACTCACACTTACTCAACTTGGCATACAACTTATTGTCCAACAAAACTTGCTACACAATCCGTAGGTGTCGATCGTGATCTTCCTCGGTACGAGAGTACACAAGAATGTCATTGATGAACACTACTACAAGTTGATCCAAGAATTTATGGAACACCCGATTCATCATATCCATGAATGTTGCTGGTGTATTTATCAACCCAAATGGCATCAATAAGAACTCGTAATGCCCATCCCGCATGCGAAAAATTGTCTTGGGCACGTCTTTATCCTTCACCTTTAAATAATAATACCTAAACCTCAAATCAATCTTTGAAAACACCATAGCACCTCAAAATAGATCAAACAAATCATTTATCCTCAAAAAAGATAAATGTTCTTACTCATCAACTTGTTTAGTTGCCTGTAATCAATGTATATTCTCATCATGCCATCTTTCCTTTTCACAAACAACATTGGTGCTCCCCACGGTGATACACCAAAGTTGTATTCTCATACATCTTAATTCAAAACTCTACCTTCCTATTCGACGACAAACTAGGCAATTCTTTCGAAAATACTCTTGGAAAATCACAAACGGTGTGAATATCCTGGGCATGCACTTCCTTCATATTAGGTTCATAACATAAGCTAGGTATGCTTGACCCCCAGATTCTAACATCTTTCATGCTTCTAAAGCCGAAAGAACATTGGGCAAGAATTTGACATTCTCACCCACAACCACCATTTCGTAATCCTTAACAAGTTTCAACAAAACTCGCTTGGTCTCGAAATCAACCACAACCCTATGTTCATACAACCAATCCATCCATAAGATTACATCAAAATCGTAAAATGGCAGCTTTATCAAATCAGCCTCAAACACATGACCCTGAACCATCAAAAGACATCTCCTATACAACCTCCTAGCAACTACTATCTCACCAAAAGAACAAGTTACCCTCATACCAACATCTAACACTTCTACAGGTATATCAAGTAAACATGCATGTTTGCGCAAGATATATGACTGTGTAGAACCAAAATTTATCAAAGAAAGTATTGGTATGAAATGAAAAATAAATGTACCTACAATCATATAGGTATTATTCCTTCACGCTCGGTGATCAAAAACTCTCACCGGTCCACCACCCTCAAATTGAACTATTACGGTATGAGCAACCACTCTCTAACTATCCTTCTTACGCTGGAAATGTCCACAGCCGCGCCCACGGCCTCTATGTGGCACAACAGTAGGTGTAGGAGCCTGACCTTCCCTAGCTAACTATGGACATTCACGCCTAATGTGATCCTGTGAACCATAGCTCCAACAAGTACCAAGAGTACCCCAAACACTCCCTCGTGTGTCGTCTGCCACATCTCCCACACTAGGTGCTCGAGCAAAAGTATTCTGAACAGGCTGTCCATGCCCAACATTACTCCCTCCACGTCTGTGATCTAGATAATACCTCCTATCTCTATGCTTCTTGTATCGATCTCTGCTAACATCTGATTCAGCATTCTTTTTTCCATAGAAGAACTCCTTGATCGAGCAGACAACCCCAAATTCTATTATATGTCCTTAGCTCAGGAATCCAAGACATCAAACTCGGTATAATCCGTAGCAAGCATGTATGTCCTCACCTTTTTCACCAACCCATAACAGAATTGGTTGCATTGTTGTCGCTCATTAGGAACTAGTTTAGGAGCATACTGGCTCAACCGAACAAACTAGATCTTATACTCGAAAATAGACATGTTCCTCTACTCTAAAGCCATGAACTCCCTCTTCATCTCATATTGATATCAAGATCCCAGATACTTCTTCTGGAAGGTAGCACAAAAGAACTCCCATATCACATCTACCGGTGCTATACCCGCAATAGCTATCGTTCACCAACTGTAAGCATACCGCTGAACCAACGACACTATGCAACCCAACTTGCAGACATCTGCACACTCCATCTGACTAAGGATCCTTTCCGTGATAGCAAACCACTCCTCAGCTACTTTAGGAGCCAAAACTCTAAACTCAATAGATCCTAAGCTACGTAGACGCTCCAAAGGTAGCCCGTTATTAACAGCTACAAGCACCAGTGTAGGTACTTGCACTCCAGCCATGGCCACCTGAAAAGCTTTATTTATCGCTTGGATGAACAATGTCATATCACCAAAAGTAGGTCCTTGGAATGCCTAACGCACACCACCTTCAACTCCAACACCAGCATCAGGAATCGGTGGAGGAGGTAACTCATCATCATGTCTATCCACAACACTTCCCATATAGTCTAACCCAAACATACTTTGGTAAACAAGTCTTGCTAGGATCCCTTGCTCCTTGATGCCTCCAAAGCTCTCAATTCTCTGCATTGATGGACAATAAGAGCGTAAGCACACAAGGCTTAGTGAGGAACGCTCACAAACAAAACACCATCAATGCATTTAAAAATCATTTCTCAACATTACATTGAAACTTATTTCAAACAACTTTTAGAACATTATCATGCGTTTAAAACCATGCACTTAACATCTTTAAAACCAACATATTGACCATATGCAACATGTATCATTAACCAACAACAAGTCCCATTGCTCAACCTCAATTTAAGCCTTCCCATGCATCACTACCATATGCAAAGCTTAAAGAGTAAACATGTATAAACCACATCATACAACATAAACCTTTCAATGATACATTAACAATTATATTGGCTTACAAGTGATCATTAAACAAGTCCATTAACAAAAGAGTTCATCAGATACACGGATTCAACAAGTGTTCAACCAACATTTCAAGCCATCTCAACCGGAATAGCGATACAATAACAATCGCGGTATATTACCAACCAGGTACACCTTCCAATCCACGGGGACACCAACCCAATCATCGGTTAGACGCTTAATCCACTAACGAGATTCTACGGTACTGTTTAACCCCTCTACCGCTAGGGTACTCGGATGGAGTTTTCGATACCCAAATCTAAACCCCTCAACATCCAAGGTGACTTATTATAGTGCACTCAAACTCATGGCCAGCCAACTATATCTGATAACAATTTTAAAGCCACATCACTTGTCAATATAAATAACCATTTAACATTTACCTTACCGTTTTTAACAAGCATTAACGACCCATTTTTCCAAAGCAACAACCATGATTCAAACCACAAGTATAAAACCATACTTACAAGGATCAATTACCATGTGCAACCTTAACCATTTCTTGCTTATAAACAGTATTTCAAATACTTTAAATCATGCTTAAACAGTAGGTAACATATAAATCAAAACAAGTGCATAAAACCATTTAACGCTAGCACAACCGAGAGAGATATCCATTTATACTTACTTCCGAGTTTAAACCAGCATAACAAGCTAAGTTTAAACTCCCATAAGCCACCTTAAAATATTCCAAAGCTAGAATACACGTTCTCACTCACCGATACGCGAAGCCTTCATTTGCCAACACGAAATAAAGCGTCTGAAGCCTCCAATGCCACATTGTTTGCTTCTAAAACAACCTTGTAACGCCTCGGTTTTAGGTCTTAGTAGTTTGGTGGTTTATTAGACGGTCCAATAGACTAGAGTAGAGATTCGAGTCGGTTTCAGGATTGTATATTTTTGGTGTCAGAAAAATTATATAAAATTCTCTAAAATCATTATTAATTATGTATTTAATAATGGTGATATCGATTTTGTAAAATGAGTTTTGGAAGATGGACATTTTGGTTAGTGACCAACATGAGAGTTTTGAAAACTGAGATTTCCTAGTGACTAAAATGAAAGGGGTCAAATACTTAGAATCTTTAAGGAGCTATTTTACCAATTGGTTTCTGATGATTTCTCCCTTAATTTTACTTATTTTAACATGTGTTTTAATTAGTAATTAAACAGAATTTTGTTAAAAAGTTAGTTATTACTTTCCAAAACAAAAATCACGTCATTTTCTCTCAACTTTTTCTCTCCATTCTCTCCTCAGACAAACACTCAGGTTTTCATCAAATTTCCAGAGGTGAGGTGGTTTCTAACTTGATTTTATTGTTTCAAATTGTTTTATAAAGATTGTTTACACAAAATATTACATTAATCTTGTGTTTTCTTAGCTTTTCACAAATCAATTAAGGGAGAAACTTCACAATAGGGGTAAAGTCCGAGAGCTCCTTTATTTTATGGTTCTTTACTGAAATTCCCAAGCATTTGATCATTGTTTTTGTGTTTCTAATCTGATTTTGATGTTTTCCTAATGTTTAATTGATTTATGTGGGGAAAATGAGTTGATTCGTGGATTGGATTTGATTTCCAGTAATTAAGGATGCTTTGATTTATATTTTGGATGTTTAATAATGCTGATAAGTGATTTTAATCAATGAAATCCCGAAGCTTAAGATTCTCTACTAGTTTAGGTTGTTAGTTTAGAGGTTTTGTGGTGTTTTTGTGGTTGTAAGGTTGTTGGAGGTGGTAGCTTGTCTTGGATCTGTTTTTAGAGGTGTTTTGATGTTGAAAATGATGTTAGATTGATAGATGTTGGCTGGGTTGTGAATCAAAGTGTTTTGGTTATGTTTTTGGGTGTTGTAGAGGGTTAATTGTGGAAATCCGAGAAAGATTGTAGTTGTTGTGCTTAGAATGCATTATGATGCATTAATCCTCTGTTGTGTTATGGTCAAAGCAGGGGAAGTTGATCCGGAAGTGATTAGAGAAGCGTTGGAGGCTTCAGATACTTGATTTTGCGTCGGCGAATCGAGGCTTTGCGTATCGATGAGTGAAAGCGTCTTGATGTTTTAAATTAGAGGTTTGAGAGTTAAGGTAGAGCTTGAAACGCTTACCTAGACTCGGAAATAAGTATAAAGTGGTTTTACTCTCTCGGTCGTGCTAGTTTGAAATGGTTTTATGCACTTGTTTTAATTTACATGTTACCTACTGTTTAAGCATGTTTTAAAGTATTTAACATACCGTTTTTAAGCATGAAATGCTGAAAGGATGCACATGGTAAGTGATCCTTGTAAGTATGTGGTTAATACTTGTGTTTAAAGCATGCGATGTTGCTTTGGAAAAATGGATTGGTGAATGCTTGTTATAAAGTGAGGTAATTGGAAAATGGTTAATTATATTGGCAAGTGATGTGGTTTTAAAATTGTTATCGGATATAGTTGGCCGACCATAGGATTGAGTGCACTGTAAATAAGTCTCCTTGGATGTGAAGGGTTTATACGGTGTACCGAATACTCCATCCAAGTACCCTAACGATTGAAGGGTTATATGGTACCAAAAACTCCCGTTAGTGGGTTAAGCATCTAATCGATGAAAGGGGATGGTGTCCCCGCGGGTTGGAAGCGTACCCAATTGTTAATGTACCGCGATTGTGATTTTATCGCTATTCCGGTTGAGATGGCTTGAAGTGTTGGGTAACAATTGTTGAATTCGTGTATCCGATGAACTCTTTTGTTATTGGACTTGTCTAATGTTCACTTGTAAGCCAATATAATTGTTAATGTATCATTGAAATGTTTTATGTTGTATAATGTGAGTTATACATGTTTCTCCTTGAGCTTTGCATTTGGTAGTAATGCATGGGAAGGCTTAAGTAGAGGGTTAGCAATGTGACTTGCTGTTGATTAATGATACATGTAGCAAATGTTTTAATATGCTAGTTTTAATGATGTGAAATGCATGTTTTAAAAAGGGAATGATGTTTTAAATGAAGATGTTAAGTAAATGGTTTTATATGCATTGATGGTGTTTTGTTCTGAGCAATCCTCACTAAGCCTTGTGTGCTTACTCTCTCCTTGTCCATCAACGCAGAGAATTTAAGTCCCCGAAGGCAGCAAGAAGCAAGGGGATCTTGGCAAGACTTGTTTCCAAAGTATGATAGAGACTAGACTATAATGAATAAGGGCAATGGGGTACAAGTTGTGTTTTGTGAGATGTTGTGTGGAACTCCCTATTTGAGCATGTTTCATTAGTTTCTCTTAAGTTGTGAATGGCCTTGAACGTTTGGTTTTGGTGCTGGTTTATCTTTTGATATGTTGGTTGGTTGCATAATAGGGAGCATGCCTATAGATCATCTTTTGACTCATGATACTATGTTGCGATGTTGATCTTGTGAAGCATGAATGCTTGTAATATGCTTGGCATGTTGGTGTTGTGTTATAGGCATGTAGGAATGGTTTGGGAATGCTTTTGGGGTGAAAAACCAGCAAGATATGACATTATAGGTCCAGACGTGCCGATACGCTGGGGACCGTATCGGTACGTCTAGACATTTTTTGGCAGGGGGATTTGTACTTGTATATGTGTACCGGTACGCCTAGGCAATTTTAGCCTGGCATACCGATATGGGTAAGAGAGTATCGGTACACGTTCTAGCCTCTGGAATTTCACTTTTTCAACTCAAACCCGTGTACCGATACCCACGTAAGCGTACCGGTACGAATGTTTGAAAATTCAAAAGTTAGGTAAGTTTGTTATTGCGTATCGGTACGGGCTGTGGTGTATCGGTACGGAACATTTTTATGCGTATTAGTACGGTAACGCCATTACCGATACTCGAGGCCGATTTCTATTAATATCAGCTGGGCAGTTTTGCTTTCTTTGTATTTTAGTCCCTGAATCTTGCCAATGCAATTCTATGTGATTGAATGGTCGGATTGAGTCAAAATTTGAGATGAAAGTTTGGAACCAGATTAATTAAAATTTGGTAACTTAAAAGTGAGCTTAAATCCTAAATTTTTTTGTATTTGCAACTTGGTCCCTAAATTGCAAATGTGATCAATTGGATGTCAAATTGATGCCCGATTGAGTTGGGGTTATATCTGATGTCTACATGAACATGTAGGGTTATTAATTGGCATCTAGTAAGATAAATAAAAAAGAACTGGGTTTTGTTGTATCTCTTCAGTTTGCTACGGCAAACCTAATGTAGTATTCTTGGTTCGGTTGGGCGTCTAGGTTGTGTCAAGGGGGTTACAAACCTCCCCTGTTTAAACCACATAAAAACAGAGGATTAATGCATCTCCATGCATTTACAACACTGCAACAACAGATCCTCACGGTTTCTTGAATTCACCTCATAATTACCCAACCACGACAACCGAAAACTTCAACTAATCCTTTCCAAACACAACCCAGCCACAACCTAACAATCTAACACCACTTTTATCATCAATTAACATATAGAAACAGAATCAAATCAAACTAACACCATCACCAAACACACAACCGCCATAACACCTCAAAAACACAAATCTAGCAACCTAAGCAATTAGAGATTCAAGAGTTTTGGGATTCTATTGATAAAATCGACTTATCAACATCATTAAACATCCAAAATATGTACAAAAACAATTCATAACAATGGAAATCAGATTCAATTTGAATCTTTAATCATTTCATCAATTTCACCCAATTAAATCTATATAAAAACATAAAATCAGATTATAAACCATAAATCAAGGATCAAATGATTGGGAATATCAATAAAGAACCATTTAATAGAGGAGATCACAGACTTTACCCTTGCTATGTGATTTCTCCTTGTTTAAAGTTGAGAAAACATAAAATTTTAATGAGATTTTGTAAAAGAAAGTTAAAGAATCAAGTTAGAATCAATAATCTGAGTGAAAAGAATCCATCACCTATGGATTTTGATGAAATTCTGAGTGTTTGGCAGAAAAGAAGTTGAGAGAAAAGGTTTAGGAAAAAGTTACGTAAATTTTCTTTAAAAGCAAATAACTAACTTAGATATTTTAATCCCTCTTAAACCACCTTTAAAACACATGTTTAAAATGATTTAATTGAAGGTATAAACCACCAACAAAACCTTGGTAATTTATCTCCTTAAGGATTCTAAGAATTTGACCCTTTTTATTTTAGTCACTAACCAAAATGTTACATTTCCAAATTCCATTTTCCAAAATTGATTCCACCAAAAATTAATATATATTAAAAGATGATTTTTAAATATTTTCCACATTTTTTATATTATCAAAAACTATACAGTCCTGAACCAGACTCGAATCTCTAACCTGGTCCACTGGACCGTCTAATAAACCTCAAAACTGGTAGGCCCAAAACCGGGGTGTTACAACTCTCCCCCACTTAAGAAATTTCGTTCTCAAAATTTACCTAGAGGAAACAAATGTGGAAACTGCTCCAGCATCTCCGACTTACTTTCCCACATGGCTTCCTCAACTCCGTGGTGCCTCCACAACACCTTAACTAGCTCAACCGTCTTGCCACGAAGAACCTTACTCCTGGTATAGAGAATCTCTATTGGTTCTTAATCATAAGATAGGTCCGGCCTCAACTCAATATCTTCCACTAGAATAACATGCGAGGGATCCGACTGATACCTCTGCAACATCGTAACATGAAACACATCATGAATCTTCTCCAACTCAGGAGATAACCTCAAACGGTAAGCGGCAAGACCCACATGCTCAACAACCTCGTACGGTCCAATAAACCTCGAGCTAAGCTTCCCCTTTCGCCCAAAACGCATCACCTTTTTCCAAGGCGATACCTTCAAAAACACTCGGTCACCAACAACATACTCTATATCTCTACGCCTCAAATCCGCGTAGGATTTCTGACGGTCTAAAGCCGCTTTAAGTGCTCACATATCAACTTTACTTTCACACTATGCCTTTTAAAATGTCAGGCAAAGAAAGATTCTTCTCCCTAACCTCAGCCCAGCACACGGGCGTACGACACCTCCTTCTATACAATGCCTCACACGGTGCCATTTGTATACTAGCCTAATAACTGTTATTATAAGAAAACTCCACCAATGGAAGTTGCTTCTCCCACGTTCCCTTAGCTCAATAATTCAGCATCTCAACATATCTTTAAGAACTTGAATTACCCGCTCCGACTGACCATCTGACTGAGAATGATATAAAGTGCTGAAATTCAATCTTGTCCCCAGAGCATGATGCAAACATATCCAAAACCTTGCCGTGAAACACAGATCTCTATCTGAGACTATAGATTTAGGCATACCATGCAAATGAACAACCTCAGAGATGTACAAATCGGCCAACCTATCTAAGGTATATATAGTATGCACTAGCACAAAATGCGCACACTTCATGAACCGATCAACAATCAACCAAATGGAATTCTTCTTGGTCGGTGTCAAAGGCAATCCAGACACAAAATCCATGGTGATCCTTTCCCACTTCCATTCCAGTATCCTCAATGGTTGCAACAACCCGGAAGAAAACTGATGCTCACCTTAAGCCACTGACATACCATGAAACGAGAAACAAAATCAGCCACATCTTTCTTTAGCCCAACCCAAAAATACTCTTCCTTCAACCCATGATACATCTTAGTACTATCGGGGTGGATAGCAAAAGGACTAACATGTGCTTTTGTCAAAACGGTATGCCTTAACTTTTCATCTTCAGGCACCACAATTCGACATTTGAAACAGAACATCGCATTGTCATTGAAATGAAAGTCCTTAGGATTTCCATCCATGATATCTTTCACATGCAGCACCAAACTCTCATCATGTGGTTGCCTCTCCTTGATCAACTACGACAAGGACGGTTTCACTTGTAACTCAACCAACAAACCACCATCACCCGTCAGACTCAAACGAGCAAACATAGCTCTCAACTCCACTACTGCTTCTTAAGAAATTTTGCTCTCAAAATTTACCTGGAGGAAAAAGATACAGAAATTGCTCTGACATATCAGCCTTGCTTTTCTAAGTGGCTTTCTCGACACCTCGATGTCGCCACAAGACTTTAACCAGTTATATCGTCTTACCCTGTAGAACCTTGCTGCTGGAATCAAGGATTTCCACCGGCTCCTCATCAAAGGATAAATCTGGTCTCAACTCAATTTGCTCCACCGGCATAACATGCGAAGGATCCTACCGACACCTCTGTAACATGGATACATGGAACATATCATGTATTTTCTCAAGCTCGGGAGGCAACCTCAACCGATAAGCCAGAGGACCAATTCGCTCCACAATCTCATATGGTCCAATAAACCTCGGACTAATCTTACCCTTACGTCTAAACCGCATCGCCTTTTTCCGCGGTGACACCTTCAAGAACACACGATCGCCCACCGCATATTCAATTTCCCTACACTTTAAATCCGTGTAAGATTTTTGCCGATCCGCAACCGGTTTCAAGCGTTCAAACAAAAGCTTAACTTTCTCATCCGTCTCTTTCAACACACGAGGCAAGGGAAACATGGTTTTCCCCTACCTCGGCCCAACATAAGGGTGTACGACACCTCCGGCCATAAAATGCCTCAAATGGTGCCATCTGTATACTCACTTGATAGCTGTTATTATACGAAAATTCCACCAACGGAAAATGCTTCTCCCAGGTTCCTTAAAACTCAATAATACAACACCTTAGCATATCCTACAAGACCTAGATAACACGCTCAGACTGCCCATCCGTCTGAGGATAATACGCTTTGCTAAAACTCAACCTCGAACCCAAAACCTGATGTAAACATTTCCAAAACCTTGATATGAACCTCGGATATCTATTCAAAGCGATCGACTTTGGTAACCCTTGCAAACGCACAATCTTAGAGATAAACACATCATCTAACTTGTCCAAGGTGTACGTCGTATGCACTAGCAGAAAATGTGCACACTTTGTAAACCGAACGACGACCACGCAAATGGAATCCTTTTTAGTTGGTGTCAACGGCAACACTAACACAAAATCCATGGTGATTCTCTCCCATTTCCACTCCGGAATCCTCAACGGTTGCAAGAACCCAGATGGAAACTGATGTTCAGCTTTAACCCGCAAACACACTATACACTAGGACATAAACACACCACATCCTTCTTCAAACCAACCAAAGTGAACCGCGGATCCCTATCTGAAACTATAGATTTGGACACCTCGTGCAAACACACTATTTAAGAGATGTACAACTCAGCCAACTTATCCAAGGTATACGTAGTATGCACGGCACAAAATGCGCACACTTTGTAAACCGATCCACGATAACCCAAATGGAATCCTTTTTGGTCGGCGTCAAAGGTAGCCCAGACACGAAATCCATGGTGATTCTTTCCTACATCCATTCTGGTATGCTCAATGGTTGCAACAACCCGGAAGGAAACTGATGTTCAGCCTTTACCCGCTGACAAACCATACACCGAGCAAAGAAATTAGCCATATCCCCTTTTCAGTCTAACCCAATAGTACTCCTCCTTCAACCCTCGATACATTTTAATACTACCGGGATGCATAGCAAAAGGACTAGCATGTACCTCAGTCAAAATAGTACACCTCACTCTTCGTCCTCAGGCACCACTATTCGACCATTAAAACACAACACCCCATCATCGTTGAAATGAAAATCCGTAGGATTTCCATCTTTGATATATTCCACATAAGGTACCAAACTCCCATCATACGGTTGCTTCTCCTATCTGCGACAAGGACGACTTCACCTGCAACTCGGCCAACAAACCCCTGTCACTCGTCACACTCAACCGAGCAAACATGGTTCTCAGTTCCACAGCCACTTTTCTGCTCAAAGCATCCGCCACAACATTGGCTTTCCCCGGATGATACTCAATGGTCAAATCATAATTTTTAAGCAACTCCAACCATATACGTTGCCTAAGATTCAGCTCCTTTTGTGACATTAGATATTTCAAACTTTTATGATATGTGTAAACCATACATTTCTCACCATAAAGATAATGCCTCCAAATCTTAAAGGCAAACATAACCGCTGCAAGCTCAAGATCGTAAGTAGGGTAGTTACGTTCAGGCACCTTTAACTGCCTAGATGCATATGCCACAACCTTACCCTCTTGCATCAACACACAATCAAGCTCAACATACGATGCATCACTATAAACAACAAACTCCTTCCCAGATTTAGGTTGAACTGAGACTGGAGCTCTCGTCAAGGCTTCCTTCAACCTTTCAAAAGCTCACTGTATATCCTCCGTCCACTCAAACTGAACTTTCTTCTGTATTAACTTTGTTAACGGAGCTGCCAAACTAGAGAACCCCTCCACAAATCTTCAGTAGCAACCCGCCAAACTGAGGAAGCTCCTAACCTCCGTCACTGACTTGGGCTCCTTCCAACTCATTACAGCCTCAACCTTATGTGGATCAACACGAATTCCCTCGACCGACACAACATGCCCAAGAAACACAACTTTCCTAAGCCAAAACTCACATTTTCTTAACTTAGCATAAAGTTGATTAGCCAACAGCGTCTGAAGCACAATCCTCAAATGTCTATTATGATCCTCCTCAGTACGGGACTACACAAGGATATCGTTGATAAACACAACCACAAACTGGTCTAAAAACTCATAAAACACTTGATTCATCATATCCATGAAAGCAGCTGGTGCATTGTTCAAACCAAATGGCATCACAAGAAACTCGTAATGCATACAAAAGGCTATTTTGGGCACATCCACCTCCTTCACCTTTAACTGGTAGTACCCCGATCTCAAGTCTATATTAGAAAGCACTGAGGCTCCCCTGAACTAATCAAACAGGTCATCTATCTGCGGTAACGGATACTTGTTCTTTATTGTCAACTTATTCAGCTACCGATAATCTATACACATCCGTAACATACTATATTTCTTCTTAACAAACAACACCAGCGCTCCCCACGGTGAAATATTGGGTCTAATGAACCCACGGTCAAGTAACTCTTGCAACTGCATTTTTAACTCCTTCAATTCCTTTGGAGCCATGCGGTACGGAGCAATGGATACCGGTACCATACCAGCAAAGATCTTAATGATAAACTCTACCTCACGGTCAAGTGGCAACCCTGGTAATTCCTCCGTAAAAATACCCGAAAACTCGCATATGGTGTGAACATCATGCACCCTCATCTCCTTTGATCCAGGATTCACAACATAGGCCAAATAAGCCTGATGTCCTGAATCCAACATTCGACTTGCTTCCAAAGCTGAAACAACACTAGACATAAATTTGGCATTCTCGCTGACAACCACCACCTCATAACCATCTGACAACCTCAAGGATATCTGTTTGGTCTCAAAATCCACCACATCCCGATGTTCAGTTAACCAATCCATACCCAAAATCACAACAAAACCATGGAATGGTAACTCCATCAAGTCCACAGCAAACACATGTCCTCGAACCATCAGCGGACATCAACGATACAACCTCCTAACCACGACTGTCTCCCCAAGAAAACTAGTCACTCTAACACCCACATTAAGAATTTCAATAGATATATCAAGTAGCTCAGCATGCTCACTCAAAATGTATGAATGAGTAGAACCAGAATCAACCAACGAATACAACGACAGAGACTGTAGGGTGAATGTACCTGCAATCATATTGGTGTCATTGCGACCCTCGTGGTGCGCATAAACCCTAGCCGGTCCACCTCCCTCAGGCTGGATAGCAACAGTATGAGCCCACTGCAGAGCAATAACAAGTCTACCCACCATCTCGATGCTGAAACGATCTACGGCCACGACCACGACCCCACTACGGAGCAATAACATGTGTAGCACCCTGCCCACCTCGAGCTAACAACAGACAATCACGCCTCTGATGGTCGCCTAACCCACAACTCAAACAAGCATTAGCCACCACAGGTGCAGGTGCCTGACCCTCCCTGGCCAAATGCGGGTTATCTCATCTCAAATGATCTCGGGATCCACAAAACCAACAAGTGCTAAACGGGGCTCTAACCTGGGCACCCTGCCCCTAGACTCCACATCCCACAACACCTCTGCCATGCCTCAGCTCTGGGTGAAACATCCTATCACGGTGTCTCTTGGCCTGACCACCGCTATAACCCGAATCAACAGCTCTCTTACCTGAGCTAGAACCTCGCAATCCAGATGGCAAACCCAAATTCTACTCCATATCCTTGTCTTGTGAAACTAATACATCAAAATCAGTGTAATCAGCAGCAAGCATGAATGTCTTAACATCCTGCACAAGCCTATAGCAGAATCAATCACATCGCATATGCTCATCAGGAACCAATTCAGGCGCATACTGACTCAACCTCACAAACTGCACCTCATACTCCGCAACAGACATATTGCCCTACACCGGAGCCATAAACTCACGCTTCTTCTCGTCCTGATATTGGACTCCCAAAAACTTCTTTCGAAAAGCTTCATAGAAGAACTCCCAGGTCACATCATCCGTCGCCATATCGGATATCGTGGTAGTCCACTATGCATAAGCATCACCCTGTAGTAGGGAAACAACACAGCCCAACTTACGAGCATCGATGCACCCCATCTGGCCATGTATCCTCTCAGTACTAGCCAACCAGCCCTCGGAAGCCTCAGGTGATAACCCCGCGAAACTTAATTCCACCCAAACTACAAAGACGCTCAAGCGGCAAACCTTGCCCCTTAACCGGTGGTGCTAGCACACGAACACCTGCAATTGCTGCCTAAAAAGCACCGGTCATAGCCTGTATCAACGGTGCCATATCACCCATTCCTGGCCCAGCCGGCACAGGTGGTACTTGTTCCACTCCTTCAGGTGGAATAGGAGGGGGTGGTGCAACCCTCCAGCAGGCACAACATCTCCTTCAGCATCCTGCCCAGTGGCAACAACTATCGTACCCCATCGTAACTCTCTCCTCGGTCCCATTGTGCTAAAATATATCTAAGACATGATAATCATTTCAAAACAAAAACAGTCAGACTAGCCTTAAGCAAGGATCCAAGACTTTCATTTCAAAAATCAAAACGTTCTAGACTATAATAATAAGGCAATGGGTACCCCAAAACATCCCCAACATAGTATAAAATAGCCAACATTCATATATCAATCACCGTGCATATCAACTAGCATACATACAACAATCACCGTGCAAATCAAACATGGCAACAACATAACAACCTTCCAAACGAACCCAACCAAGCTTTGATACCACCAAATGTACCCCTTGTCCCGGCCTAGATGCCTAACTAAACCAATAAGGCTACATTAGGTTTCCCGTAGCAAACTGAAGATATTCAACAAAAACCCGGTCTATTTTTTTATTTTTTATCTTATCTAGATGCCAATTTTTAACTCTACATGTTCATGCAGACATTAGGTGTAACCCCAACTCAATCGGGCATCAACTTAACATCCAATTGATCATATTTATAATTCAGGGACTAAAATGCAAATATAAATAATTGCATGGTTAAAGCTCACTTTTAGGTTACCAACCTTTAATTAGTCAGGTTCCAATCTTTCATCTCAAAATTTAGCTCAATCTGATTATCCTATCACATACAATTCCATGGGCAAGATTCAGGAACTAAAATGCAAAGAAAGCAAAATCGCCCAAAAGTGACATTAACATAATAAACAGTCATCTGTACGATATAGGTAAGCCCGTTTTGATACGATTTGAAACACCCTATTTCGATACACCACCAAGCCGTATCGATATGCCTAACTGTAATACCGAACTTTTGAAATATTTTAAACTATACCGATACGGTTTCTCAGGTGTTTCAATACATAGGTTCAAATTGCAAAAGTGAATTCCATAGGCTAAAACTTGTATCGAAACGCCTATTCCCGCATCGAAACGAGCTTAGTGAGGAATGCTCAAAAACATGCTCAAACGGGGAGTTCCACAAAACATCTCCCAAAACTCGACAATTACCCCATTGCCCTTATTCATTATAGTCTAGTCCCTAACATACTTGGGAAACAAGTCTTGCCAAGATCCTCTTGCTTCTTACTGCCTTCCAAGACCTCAATTATCTGCATTGATGGACAATGAGAGCGTAAGCACACAAGGCTTAGTGAGGAATGCTAAAAAACAAACACCATCAATGCATTTAAAATCATTTACTTAACATCATCCTTCAAAACATCATGCCCCTACTAAAACATGCACTTTACATCATTAAAACCAACATATTAACCGTATGCTACATGTATCATTAATCAACAGCAAATCACACTGCTAACCCTCTACTTAAGCCTTCCCATGCACTACTACCAAATGAAAAGCTCAAGGAGAAACATGTATAAATCACATTATACAACGTAAACATTTCAATGATACATTAACAATTATATTGGCTTGCAAGTGATTATTAAACAAGTCCAATAACAAAAGAGTTCATCGGATACGCGGATTCAACAAGTGTTAACCCAACACTTGAAGCCATCTCAACTAGAATAGTAATACAATCACAATCGCGGTACAATTACAACTGGGTACATTAACAACCCATGGGGACACCCATCTTTTTCATCGGTTAGATGCTTAACCCACTAATGGGAGTTTTTGGTACTGTCTAACCCCTCTACCGTTAGGGTACTTGGATGGAGTATTCGGTACGCCGTATAAACCCCTCAACGTCCAAGGTGACCTATTTATAGTGCACTCAATCCTATGGCCGGCGAACTATATCCAATAATAATTTTAAAACCACATCACTTGCCAATATAATTAACCATTTAACATTTACCACACTGTTTTAAACAAGCATTAAACCATACCATTACCCAAAGCAATAACCATGCTTTAAACCATAAGTATAAACCACACTTACAAGGATCACTTACCATGTGCATCCTTCAGCAAAACATGCTTAAAACAGTATATCAAATACTTTAAAGCATGCTTAGTATTAGGTAACATGTAAATCAAATCAAGTGCATAAAACCATTTCAAACTAGCACGACTGAGAGAGAAAACCACTTTATACTTACTTCCGAGTCTAGGTAAACATTTCAAGCTCTACCTTAACTCCCAAAACTCTGTTCTCATAACATCAAAATGATTTAAACCACATTTTCACTCACCGATACGCGAAACCTCAATTCGCCGATGCAAAATCAAGTATCTGAAACCTCCAACGCTTCTCCAATCACTTCTGGATCAACCTCCCATGTTTTTACCACAAAAGAACAGAGGATTAATGCATCATAATGCATTCTAAACACAGCAACTACAATCCTTCTCAGATTTCCACAACACCTTCACAATTAACCCTCCACAACAACCGAAAACATAACCAAAACACTTCGATTCACAACCCAGCCAACATCTATCAATCTAACATCACTTTCAACATAAAAACACATTTAAAAACAGATCCAAATCAACCTATCACTTCCAGCAACCTTACAACCAAAGAAACACCACAAAACCTCAAAACTAACAACCTAAACAAATAGAGATTCTTAAGTTTCGGGATTCCATTGATAAAAATCACTTATCAACATTATTAAACATCCAAAATATAAATCAAATCATCCTTAATTACTGGAAATTAGATCCAATCCGTGAATTAACTCATTTTCCCTAAATAACTCAATTAAACATTGGAAAATCATCAAAATCAGATTAGAAACACAAAAACAAGGATCAAATGCTTGGCAATTTCAATAAAAACCATACAATATAGGAGATCTCGGACCTTACCCCTATTGTGAAGTTTCTCCCTCAATTGATTTGTGAAAAGCTAAAAAAACATAAGATTTCAATGAGATTTTGCAAAACAAAGTTAAAGAATCAAGTTAGAATCAATAATCTGAGAGAAAAGGATCTCTCACCTCTGGATTTTGATGAAATTCTGATTATTTGGTAGAGAATAAGTTGAGAGAAAATATTTAGGAAAAAGTTACGTAGATTTTCTTTAAAATCTAATAACTAATTATATATTTTAATCCCTCTTAAACCATCTTTAAAACACATGTTTAAAATGATTTAATTGAAGGGAGAAACCTCCAGCAAAAACTTGGTAATTTAGCTCCTTAAGGATTCTAAGAATTTGACCCTTTTCATTTCGGTCACTTTAAAATAGTTTTCAAAAATTACATTTTGGTCACTAACCAAAATGTCATATTTCCAAACATCATTTTCCAAAATTTATTCCACCAAAAATCAATATATATTAAAATATGATTTTTAACTATTTTTCCATACTTTTATCTTACCGAAAAATATACGGTCCTAAAACCGACTCGAATCCCTACTTCGGTCCACCGGACCGTCTAATAAACCACCAAACCGCTAAGCCTTAGAATCGAGGCGTTACAACAGATTACTCGACATAAAAAATACCTATTAGCAAAAAAAGATGCCAAGCCCAGACTGATTCGATAGACACTTTTTCTACAAGAATTTGATCTCGAGATTAGAGACAAGAAGATGAGCGAAAACTTGGAAGCTGACCATTTATCTCGGTTAGACTGTTACCTTGAGAAAGGGAAAGCCCTGACCATTAGAGATGAATTCCCCGATGATTATTTACTTACAGTCGATTCTTTGCCATGGTATGCTGACATAGTTAGTTATCTGGTAAGCAATATTTTGCCACCGAATCTAGCGAGTAGTGCCAAAAAATAGTTTATGTGCGATGTTTGGCAATATTATTAGGATGAGCCGATTTTGTTCAAGCAATGTTTCGACCAAGTGATTCGCCGATGTGTGCTAGAGGAGGAGGAGCACAACATTTTACAGTTATGACATGCAGCACCGTATAAAGGACACTTTGCTGGAATAAAGACTGCTACCAAGGTGTTACAGTCTGGGTTCTTTTGGCCTACGTTATTTAAAGATGCTCATTACTTTTCCAAGGCATGTGATCGATGCCAGCGGATGGGTAACATTTCTAGCAGACATCAATTGCCACTCCAAAATATTATGTAGTGGAGCTGTTTGACGTATGGGGAATAGACTTTATGGATCCCTTTCCTTCATCATTCAGGAACCTATATATCCTTGTGGCTGTTGACTATGTTTCAAAATGGGTAGAGGCAGTAGCTTTGCCGACAAACGATGCCAAAGTTGTTGCCGAATTCCTTTACAAGCACATCTTTACTAAATTTGGTGTCCCCATAGCCATCATTCATGATGAAGGAACGCATTTTAAGTGCAACTTAATCTTTAGAGATCTGTGTAGGTGCTGGATCCAGGAACGTATTGCCACAACCTACCACCCTCAAACAAATTGTCAGGCGGAGATCTCCAACAAAGAGATCAAGAACATTCTAGAAAAGATAGTGAATTCGACAAGGAGGGACTAGACTTTGAGACTAGATGATTCCTTGTGGGTATACAAAACGGCCTTTAACACTCTTTTGGGAACCTCTCTTTATAAGCTCGTGTTTGAGAAGGCATGCCACTTGCCAGTGGAATTAGAGCATAGAGCTTATTAGGTAATCAAAAAAGCCCAACATGGAGTAGAAAGCTGAGGGTGCAAAACATTTATTGGACATAAATGAATTAGAGGAGTTTAGAACGCAAGCTTATGAGAATTCCAGACTCTACAAAGAAAGAACAAAACAATGGCATGATAATAGGATATTACCGAGACAATTTGAAGTAGGCCAGCGTGTCTTGTTGTTTAATCAAGGATAAAGTTGTTTCCGGGTAAGCTCAAGTCTAGATGGTCAGAACCCTTTGAAGTTGTAAAACGATATGCTTATGGAGCAGTTGATATCAAGGATATGAAAACGGAAACAATTTTCAAAGTAAACGGCTAAAGATTGAAGCACTACTACTTGCAAAACACTCGCAATGATGCCAACGAGGTTGTCCACTTGGCAGAGGTTCTGTGAACATCATCATGGTGTGATTTTTGTATATATTAGTTTAGATGTTTTATTTTTGGGTATTTCTTATTTATTCATTTTCTTTTTTATTTCTTTTATTTTATTCCACTTTTGCTGCATTGAAAGGTTTTGTTGAGTGGATACAAGAAGCATTGCTAGGAAGAATGCCAAGGAAGATGACTGGCAGGGGGCGATAAAAAAAATTTAGAGAAGGGTTTTTAATTAAGTAGCCCAAGGTTTGATGAGATCAGCCCAAGAAAGGAGGAAACCTTCTTGGCTACATGTTGAATTTTACCCTAGCCGCCCAAGGTGAAAAATTGAAATTCAAATTTTAACCTTATCCCTTATTCTCTTCCCATGTCATCTTATCATCTTACCTCTTATCACATCATAATTTATTTTCCCCAAACACGCTAACCCTTATCATTATCCCTACTCAACTGGCCACATTAGAATTACCATTTAAAACACTCAGCCGTTTTACCCCTTCATCTAATTAAACCCTAACCAACTCTTAGCTGGGCCTTTCTATTCTTTCTTCACTCTCATAAACCCTTGTCTTCGAAAAGATCACTGAAGAAATCTTCATGGCAGCATCTTCAACGCCTTTGAAAATCTTTTTTCAATAAAGAAATCTGTAAGAAGTATGAGGAGAATTTTGCATCAACAACCTTTTGCTATGAGAAAGGCTTTGAGTTCAAGAATGAACCCAACTTGGCTTACTCCTCAGAATTCATCAAAGTGATAAAGATAGATAACTGGGAAAAATTTTGCCAACTGCCAAGGAAAGTATATGCCAACGTTGTTAGAGAATATTATGCTCATCTTACAACCAAGGATTCACCTTTCTTGATGGTATGATGTAAGTGTGTTCATTTTGATGAAGGGTATATAAATGATATGCTTTCTTTGGATGGAACAGAGGACGAACACACTAAGTTTGTGGAATCTTTGGATGATGCCAAAAGGAAGATGATATTAAAGGAGCTATGTGAGGCCGACACTCAATGGAATGTCACATCGAAAGGACATCAAGTTGTGAAACAGTTGGCGTTAAACCCGAGGCGCAGGGCTGGAACCACTTCTTAAAGGCCAACTTGATGTCGACTACTCACAATGAAATAGTTTTGGAGGAAAGATTGGCACTACTGCACTCTATCATGACTGACCGTAAGATTAATGTTGGACTGCTTATCATTGAAGAGACTTTTAAATGTGCTGGTAAGAGCAATGGGAGTTTACTTTTTCTTTCTCTAATCTCTACCATTTGCATGTAGCACGACGTGCATCATCTCGACTCAGATACCATTCAAAAGTGTAAGGGGACCACCATAACTCTTGCCCTATAGAGACAGTTGACTGCTACGGAGGCAAAGGAGAAAGGAAAACAAAAGACGACAGAGTCTGTGTCAAAAGCAAAGGTGCCAAAGGCAGAACCTGTGACTCTGATGCCAGTTGGATTAGTGTCAATACTTTTTGAGATCTACCAATACCAGGAAATCATTCTCTAAAAATTTGAGAAAGTCGAGGAGCAGAACTCCATGTTCTGGCAATATGTATATGCCTCAGAGAATGCCATAAAGAAAACCCTTGAAAGAATATCAACTCAAACATTACCAACGTTCCATGAGTTAGCTGCCGACCTCCTTGCCAAAGATGACATGCCAGTCAGTCCTCACTCTGTCCACACTCAGACACAATCTAATGCCACTGTCCTAGTCTCTTCAATACAAGTTGAATCTCCCAGAACTTATACGCCACCTGAATCCGATGATTAAGGAATTCAAAGCCATGCCACACCTACAACACCTACCACACCTGCAGCACCTACCTCATCTTCTACCACTGATGTCCTAGCTACCTCTGAGCCGGTGAAGATCATTGAGAAAGTTCTCCATAACCTTAGAGCCTTTACAGCCGCATCAAAACCCAGCCTTAAGCGTAAGAAACATATGGCTCCTAGTAGAGGGAGCTTCATCAAAAGAAAAAACACGTGTATCATGGCCAGAACCCTCCAAAGGGGAGTCCTCATCCTCTTAAACTCCTTGCAGTTTATTTCATTCTCATTCACATGTTCATGCATTTTAAATTCTATCTGTATATATATGTGTGTTGTTTCCATGCATTGAGGATGATTGCACACCTTAGGTTTGGGGGTGTGAGTTGTCTCACATCTATTTTCATGGCATTCATGTTTATATTTCAGTTTTCATTTTGGTTGCCATGTAGGATTTAACACATGTATACCAAACCGTAAAAATTTGCCTCGATTAATTTTATATTTGTTTCCAACACTGCTAGGTTAGGAGAAGTTGTGCTAGATCATCTGTTTCATAAAGAAAATTGGAATTTAGAACCTCTATGCCAGCAGGTTAGCATTGCCAAGTAGCTTGGCAATTGAACTCTAGTTTAGGGAACTTTAGTTTCACTTTACACGTGGCATGTATCTAGTCTGCGAAGCAAACTTAGGTCTGCTTGAATTTAAGCTCAATAAAAAATAAAAAATAAATATATATATTGTCATGGTAAAAAGAATGAATAAGGCAACAATGTTTTACCAAAAGCTGAAGAAACTTTAGAACACTCCTATGCCTTAGGGAAAATAATTAACTTGGATCTTCGTGGTTTGCTCCCTCTTAGCTCTCAAGCCAACATAGCATTGGGGTATGAGTGTAATGGGTTAGCTTGGTGATGTAATCTAGATTAGCGTGGGTATTCGTGGTTTGCTACCTCTTATTTCACACGCCAAACAGTTCATGAGGCAACCCTAATAAAATACCAGCTTATTTTCTATAAAAACACCCTTGGCAAATAAGTGAAATTATGAGTTTGGATAGTAGATTTGTCTAAGGGAGTAACATAAACTTGATGCATATTGCCCGCACGTTCTATAAACTAGATGCCCCTAGACTAGAACTTTATTGGTGCATTTGGGTTTGTTATTCTAACTAGCATTGATACACTGAATATCTGAGGACAGACCTATGATAATACTTTTCTAGCTGGTAGGTGTTGGGAACCATGAAAATTCTTGCCGAGGTACCTTTTTCGGTTTTTCTAGATTTTTAGTTGCATTACTAGGGACAAACAATGAGCTAGGTTTGGGCATGTATTAACTCCTCAAAAGTACTGCTTTTTATGCTTATTTCACAATGCTGTTGCTTGTCTTTAAATAGATATGTTCGCATTTAGTTGTTAAAATCCATGCATTTGCATAAGGAGTTGGGAGTTATTTTATTTCCAGGATGAAAGGTTGTTCTGCTGGTTTTGATACAGGACATAAGAAGGTAGGCACGACAGAAAAATGCTGGCAAAGAGCGCAGGAAAAGAAGCAAGAGAATTGCCGAGTAACAGTTGTCATGGATGGACCAGACAATGCCAAAGCTCGGCTGGCAAAGGATTGATGCCCATTAACCGGTTGAGGTAGCCGTTGGACCCTATACACATTAGCCCTAGGATTCAAATTAGGATAAGAAGATACCACATCTTATCCCTCTGCGCGTTCAAATTTTAAACTCAAGGAGTTTATCCTAGGTTTCCACGCAAGCCTATTTAAAGAAGCTCAAGTCATCACTTGAGGGAATCGAATCGAAGGAGGCTGCACTGTGGTGAACCGAGAGGCGACGTGGTTCGAACGGCTAAGACCGAGAGCTCTGGAGCAACTGAAGGGCTACATCAATGGATCTCCTTCGTGCCTATTCTCTTAGTATTAATTTTATTTGAATGGTGATGTTGAGATACGATAATATTCTGTGGATGGACCCCCCAACCATGAACTAAGCTTTTTTAGTTGGTTGGGGGATGTTTTCGATGAACGTTAAATTTATGTTTGGTTTTTAATAATTTAAACTGCCTTGGCATTATTTTCTATCTTCTATCACTTAATTTTCTCAAATCCTTTGCCACACGACAATTGGCATAGTGTGCTTATTGCACCTTAATATCTTAACAGACTTAAGGGGAAATGATCAGTTGTCAAATACTAAGGTGAAAAGCTTCGACAGAAGATGTTCAAGTAGATGAACTTACTTCGGAAGTGAGTCTACCCCTTAGGAGTAAAGGTTGACACTTAATCAAGTTAATTAATGAAAGACCTCACTATAGACATATAGGGGTTTAATTATGGTTAACTCAGGGTAATGCCATCGACAGAGGCAATAATACTTTTAATCTGCTCGACAATAAAACCAAGGCAGGACATTATTAAAGGCTGGCATAAGTAGCGTGAGATCCAGACATCCCTTGCCAACACTCATCATTCACTTGAACATTTCGTTGCCAGACTGTTTTCATTTTTCAGTACTTTGCTTTTGCTATCTTTCGGTCAAAAATCCAATTTATTCCAACACTGCATTTTTTCTTCCTACAAACAAGTAAACATTAAGCAAATAAGTTTTTGGTCAATCCCTGTGGATTCGATACTCAGCTTATTGTTGTATTACTTGCTGACTGTGTATACTTGCACGCATAAGACTCACCTTTCGCATTGTTTTCTTGCACTTTTATACTAACTATTCAATCGTTTGCCAAGTGTTAGCAAAAGTCGAAAACTATAAAGCCTATTTAGACATGCACGCCTTAAACCCCAACGGGTTGACTATAAAGCCCATTTAGGCATGAACGCCTTAAACCCAACAAAACGGCCGCAAAATAAGATTAAATAAAATTTCATTAGTTATAATATTTGATTATGAGCTTTTGATTATGATTATATAGCTTAGCCTCATTTTCAAAAAAATTTACTCGATTAAAATTCCATCAGGTCCACTATAAAGTCCATTTAGACATGGACGCCTTAAACCCAACAAAACAACCACAAAATAAGATTAAATCAAATTTAGTTATGGGCTTTTTAACATGATTATATAGCTTAACCTCATTTTTAGAAATTTTTACTCGGTTAAAATTCCAACGTGTCCACTGTAAAGCCCATTTAGACATACACGCCTTATACCCCAACAAAACGGCAAAAAAAATAAGATTAAATCACATTTTATGAATTGAAATATTTAGTTATGGGATTTTGAACATTATTATATAGCTTAACCTTATTTTCATAAATTTTTACTCTGTTAAAATTTCAACGGGTCCACTATAAAGCCCATTTAGACATGCACACCTTAAACCCAACAAAACGGCCACAAAATAAGATTAAATAAAACTTTAAGAGTTAAAATATTTTATTATGGGATATTGCATACGATTATACAACTTAACCTCATTTTTTGAACATGTTACTCAGTTAAAATTCCAACGGGTCCAGTATAAAAGCCCATTTAGATATGTACGCCTTAAACCCAACAAAAAGGACAAAAAATATGATTAAACTAAATTTTTTAGTTATGGGTTTTTGAAAATGGTTATATAGTTTAACCTCTTTCTTAGAAACTTTCCCTCGGTTAAAATTCCAACGGGTCAACTGTAAAGCCCATTTAGACATGTACGGCTTAAAACCCAACAAAATGGCCGCAAAATAAGATTAAATCAAATTTTGTTAATTAAAATAAATAGTTATGGGATTTTGAACATGATTATACAGCTTAACCTCAATTTTAGAACTTTTTACTTGGTTAAAATTCCAACGAGTCCACTATAAAACCCACTTAGACATGCACGCCTTAAACCCTAACAAAATGGCCGCAAAATAAGATTAAGTAAAATTTTATGCATTAAAATAATTAGTTATGTGCTTTTGAACATGATCATATAGCTTAACATTTTTTTCAAAAAATTTTACTCGTATAAAATTCCATCTGGTCCACTTTAAAGCCCAATTAGACATGCACACCTTAAAACTCAAACAAATGCCCACAAAATAATATTAAATCAAATTATATGAATTAAAATAATTAGTTATGGGCTTCTGAACATGATTATACAGCTTAACTTCAATTTTAGAACTTTATACTCTGTTAAAACTCCACCTTGTCCACTATAAAGCCCATTTAGATATGCACGCCTTAAACCCAAGAGAATGGACAAAAAATAAGATTAAATCACATTTTAAGAATTAAAATATTTAGCTATGGTCTTTTGAACATTATTATATAGCTTAACCTCATTTTCAAAAAATTTGACTCGGTTAAAATTCCAACGGGTCAACTGTAAAGCCCACTTAGACATGCACACCTTACACACAACAAAACGACTGCAAAATAAGATTAAATCAAAATTTATGTGTTAAAATATTTTATTATGTGCTTTTGAATATGATTATATACCTTAACCTCAATTTTAAAACTTTTTACTTGGTTAAAATTTCAACTAGTCTACTAGATAGCCCATTTAGACATGCACACCTTAAACCTAACAAAACGGCCACAAAATAAGATTAAATCAAATTTTATGAGTTAAAATATTTAATTATGTCCTTTTGAATATGATTATATATCTTAACCTCAATTTTAGAACTTTTTACTCGGTTAAAATTCCAACATGTCCACTATAAGGCCGACATAGACATTCACACCTTAAACCCCAACAAAATGGTCGAAAACATGATTAAATCAAATTTAATTAATTAAAATATTTATTTATGGGATTTTGAACATGATTATATAGCTTAAATCCATTTTCAAAAATTTTTACTCGGTTAAAATTCCTCCAGGTTCACTATAAGGCCCACATAGACATGCACACCTTAAACCTCAAAAAATGGCTGCAAAAAAAGATTAAATCAAATTTTATAAAATAAGATATTTACTTATGAGATTTTGAATATGATTATAAAGCTTAACCTTATTTTCAGAAATTTTTACTCATTTAAAATTCCAAAGGGTCCACTGTAAAGCCCATTTGGACATGCACACCTTAGACCCAACAAAACGGCCACAAATATGATTAAATAAAATTTTATGAGTTAAAATATTTAGTTATGGGCTTTTGAAAATGATTATATAGCTTAACCTCAATTTTATAACCTTTTACTATGTTCAAATTCCAATAGGTCCAATATAAAGCCCATTTAGACATGCACGCCTTAAACCCCAACAAAAAAGCTGAAAAATAAGATTAAATCACATTTTATGACTTAAAATATTTATTTATGCGAATTTGATCATGATTACACAGCTTAACCTCATTTTCAGAACTTTTTACTGGTCAAAATTTCAAAAGGTCCACCATAAAGTCAATTTAGACATGCATGCCTTAAACCCCAACAAAACGGACAAAAAATAAGATTCAATTATCTTTTATGAATTAAAATATTTAGTTATGGGTTTTTGAACATGATTATATAGCTTAACCTCATTATTAGAAATTTTTACTCGGTTAAAATTCCAATGGGTCCACTATAAAACTTATTTAGACATGCACGCCTTAAAACCCAACAAAATGGCCACAAAATAAGATTAAATCAAATTTTATGAATTCAAATATTTATTTATTGGCTTTTGAACATGATGATATTGCTTAAACTTTATTTTAGAACATTTTACTCGGTTAAAGTTCTAACGGGTCCAATGTAAAGCCCATTTAGAAGTACATGCCTGAAACCCAACACAACGACCGAAAAATAAGATTCAATCACAATCTATGACTTAAAATATTTAGTTATAGGATTTTCAACATGATTATATAGCTGAACCTCATTTTCAAAAATTTTTATTCTGTTAAAATTCCAACGAGTCCATTATAGAGCCCATTTAGACATGCACGCCTTAAACCACAACAAAATGAATGCAAAATAAGATTAAATCCAATTTTATGAATTAAAATATTTAGTTTTTGGCTTTTGAAAATGATTATATAGCTTAACCACATTTTCAAATTTTTTTACTCAGTTAAAATTCCAACAGGTCCACTATAAAGCCCATTTAGACATGCACACCTTATACCCAGCAAAACAACCACAAAATAAGATTAAATCAAATTTTATTAATTAAAATATTTAGTTATGGGCTTTTGAACATGATTATACAGCTTAAACTCAAATTTAGAACTTTTTACTCGGTTAAAATTCCAACGAGTCCACTATAATGCACATTTAGACATGCACACCTTAAACCCCAACAAAATGGCCACAAAATAAGATTAAATCAAATTTTATGAATTAAAATATTTAGTTGTAGGCTTTTGAACATGATTATACAGCTTAAACTCAATTTTAGAACTTTTTTACTAGGTTAAAATTCCAACGGATCCACTCTAAAGCCCATTTAGACATGCACACCTTAAACCCCCAACAAAACGGTCGAAAAATAAGATTTAATCACAATTTATGAATTAAAATATTTAGTTACGGGCTTTTGAACATGATTATATAGCTTAACCTCATTTTCAAAAATTTTTACTCGAGTAAAATTTCAACGGGTCCATTGTAAAGCACATTTAGACATGTACGCCTTAAACCCGAACAAAACAGACGCAAAATAAGATTAAATCAAATTTTATGAATTAAAATATTTAGTTATGGGTTTTTTACATTATGATATAGCATAACCTCATTTTCAAAAACCTTTACTCGATTAAAATTCCAACGGGTCCACTGTAAAGCCTGTTTACACATGCACACCTTAAACCCAACAAAATAGCCACAAAATAAGATTATATCAAATATTATGAGTTAAAATATTTGATTATGGACTTTTGAACATGATTATGTAGCTTAACCTCTTTTTTAGAACTTTTTACTCGGTTAAAATTCCAACTGGTCCATTATAAAGCCCATTTAGACATGCGCGCCTTAAACCCAACCAAATGGACGAAAAATAAGATTAAAACACATTTTATGATTTAAAATATTTATTTATGGGTTTTTGAAAAAGATTATATAGCTTAACCTCATTTTTAGAAAGTTTTACTCAGTTAAAATTACAACGGGTCCACTATAAAAGCTCATTTAGACATGTACGCCTTAAACCCAACAAAATGGCCAAAAAATAAGATTAAATTAAATTTTATTAGTTAAAATATTTGATTATGGGTTTTTGAATATGATTATATAGCTTGACCTCAATTTTAGAAGTTTTTACTCGGTTAAAATTCCAACGGGTCCACTATAAAGTCCATTTAGACATGCAAGCCTTAAACCCCAACAAAACGACCCAAAAATAAGATTAAATCAAATTTTACGAGTTAAAATATTTTATTATGGGGTTTTGAATATGAATATATAGCTTAACCTCAATTTTAGAACGTTTTACTCGGTTAAAATTCCAGCGGGTCCACTATAAAGCTCACTTAGACATGCACGCCTTAAACCCCAACAAAATCGCCGCAAAATAGGATTAAATCAAATTTTATGAATTAAAATATTTTGTTATGGGCTTTTGAACATGATTATATTTCTTAAACTGAATAACCATCCAGAAAACAATAGAAAGCTTTACATGCCAACCTGTCTAGCATCTGATCAATGAATGGCAATGGGAAGTGGTCCTTCCTCGTGGCATTGTTCAGCCTCCTATAGTTCATGCACACTCTCCACCCAGTGATAGTTCTGGAGGGGATCAACTCAGCTTCACTATTTTGTACCACGGTCATGCCACCCTTCTTTGGCACGCATTGCACTAGGCTAACCCAAGAGCTATTAGAAATAGGATATATAATCCCAGCATCAAGCCATTTTATGATATTTTTTCACTACCTCTTTCATGCTTGGGTTTAGCCTTATTTTGCCTTCAATGGTCTTGCCATGGTACTCCTCCAAGAAAATCTTATGCATGCAGATGGTTGGGCTAATACCACTGATGTCTGCCAAAGTCCACCCTAATGCCTGCTTATAGTCACGTAATATTGCCAACAATCTTTCCTCCTGATCATTAGTGAGACCAGTGGCAATGATCATTGGCAGAGTTGAGTGCTAGCCTAAATAAGCATACATCAAGTGATCTGGCAGTGGTTTCAGTTCCAACGCTGGTGGCTCCTTAATTGATGGTTTAGGTGCCTTGATTTCTCTACCGGCCAACTGTAATGGCTCAAAATAACTCGCCTCTTCAACCTCCAAGACTAGTTCTTCTGGTTCCTCAAACAGATCAGTTATGCCATCTAAATTGTCGGCATCAAATTCTATATCTTGGCATAACTGTGACGTGTCTAAAGTGTAAATGAACTCAATCATCTCCTCTGCTTGGCACTCATCAGGTTCATCTGCACATTTCAAAGCTTGAAACACATTAAATGTAACATGCTGGTCATTCATGCGCATTGTTAGTTCCCCTTTATGAACATCAATCAAAGCCCTACCCGTGGCAAGGAAATGTCTCCCCAAAATAATCAGGACATTAATATCAGCATCATAATCCAAAATGATAAAATCAGTTGGAAAAATAAATTTATCTACCTTTACCAACACATCCTCAATCTTACCCTTGGGGTGTGAATAAGATCGGTCTGCCAGCTGAAGTGTCACTGTGGTAGTTCTTGCTTCTATGCCAAGCTTCCAAAAAACTGACATTGGTATCAAGTTGATGCTGGCTCCTAGGTCACACAGTGCCTTGCCCATGAATTTATTGCCAATGGTGTAGGAATAGTGAAACTTCCCAGATCTTTCAACTTTGGTGGCAAACGGTTTAGGATCATGGCACTGCATCCTTCGGTCAGAGCAACAGTTTCAAAGTCTCCCAACTTTCCTTTTTTGGACAGAATGTCCTTCATAAATTTGACATATTTGGGCATTTGTTCAAGGGCTTCTACCAATGGAATGTTGATTTGTAATTTCTTAAGAACCTCCAAGAAGCGCTTGAACTACTAATCTTGCTTATGCTTTTGAAGTCTTGCTGGAAATGGTGGTGGCAGATAAACATATACCGGTGCTACTGGCTTTGCCAGGGCAGTGCTGGCATTAGTCTGTTTGGCATCGGTGATGGCATCAATTTGCTGTCTGGCATCAGTTCTAGCATCATCTGCTTTTGTTTCCTCTTTCTCGGCTTCCCTGGGATTATCTGTTGGCACAAGCTTCTCATCTTGGCAATTAATTGGCTGCTTAGCAACCTTCTCCATCTCACACTACTTACAACTCCGAAGAGTTATAGCTTTGCACTACTCATTATCTTTGTGCTGAGCATCTTCTGTGTCCCTTGGGAATGCTCTCTGGGGTCGATTGTTGAGTGTACTGGCAATCTGCCCAAACTGAACTTCCAAGTTTCTCATTGATGCTGCCAAACTCTAGACTGTGGCATCATTCCTCTCCATGTACTCTGTGAGAGTGCCTCCTTGGTTGAGTCTCTACCATTGCTTAAAATTGTTTTGGGCTTTCTGTGGCATGACATTATGATAGAATGCTGGCATGGCATTGTTAATCTGCCTCTGGGTATTCTGGCACTGGCATTGTATTGGTTACCTCCTTGACTTCCCCAAGCTAAATTAGGGTGTTGTCTCCAACCTGCATTATAAGTATTGGAGTTAGGATTATAGTAATGATTAACATTGCCAACAAAGTTTACCGATTCAGGGTTGGCAGGGCATTCATCCACATGATGATTCTCTCCACATATTGTACAGAAAGGGTCTAATGCTTTGACTTCCCGGGACTCGTTGCACTTTTGCAACATTCCTACCATGCTAGTAAGGTTGGAAATTTTGGCATGAATGGATGTTAATTCATCAACATGAAATTTCCTATTGGTTTTAGTTATGGTCCCAAGTCTTGCAAGAGGATATTCAAAATCATTGATTGCAATCCTCTCTAGAATGTCAATAGCCTCAGTATAGGTCTTGTCAAGCAATGAACCGACTATTGAAACATCAACAATAGTCCTCGTCTGTGCATTCAATCCATTGTCAAAGGTTTGAATCTGAGTTCAATTCGGGAATCCATGTGTTGTGCGTAATAAGTGCTACGCAATTGTGCAAGTATACTCGCCGCAAGTAATAAAGTGATACGAGTATCGAGTATCGTCTCCATAGGGATTCGTTTGGGCCACTTTTCTTAAGTTACTGCGTTGGAAAAGAAAAACACAAGTAGATGATTGTAGGAATTATAACTAATGAGTAAACTAAGAGCAATAAACTAAAAGAATAGATGAAATCAAAAAAGAGTGAATTGGCCAGGTTATCGTGAGTTGAGGTGTGATAGCCAATTGGGTCGTCTTGGTAAAAGAGTGAATAAACTAATCGACGGCTGCCTGGCTAGGCAACTATTTGGGCGGCTGGGCAGCAGCTTCAAGGTTCGGCGGTGCGTTCTTCAATGGTTTCTTCTTATCCCTAAGTCAAAACTCTAGCTATTTATGCATGTCCTGATAATACATCCCCGCGTGAATCAAGGGTGAACAACCAATCTTGCGCTCCTCTTAGCCGTTGAAATCCTTAACTTATTCCTAAGCCAGATTAATCTTCACCATCAAAAGATTGAATAAAGACCGTACTTATTCGTTTCTTGAATCTATCTCTCCCGATATTAGATAAATAGATGAAGTTACGAGATCCTCTCCCAATTCACTCGCAAACAAGAATAAAAATCATGAATGAATAAACCTTGAATTGAAAGTGCAAACTCTTATTACCTAAACAAAATCCAATTGTTTCTCAAAACTACAAAACTCAATAACCCCAACCAATCAAGTTAGTTCATGGTTGGGTTCAAAAGATATACAAAGAATAATCCTCAAACCATGAATCTAATGGAAGCAAAGAAAAAGGAGAAGAAGAAATCGATCAGCCCCTTGCTCTCCTCTCTCAATCGAGCTCTCCCCCTTTGCCTCTCTTCTTGTCGAAATCTCTCCCCTTCTTGCTCTCCCTTGTCGAAATCTCTCCCTTCTTGCCCTCCCTTTGACGGCTTTGTCTCCTTTAAATAGGAGATGGCTAGGTTAAAATCCTTCTTGAGGAGGAAGCTAAGTTGGAATTAAATACTTTAAAATAATATATTTCTTTATTATATTTAAATTCCTTCTAGATCTTCTCCTATCTTTTTGGGATTTAATTTCTCTTTGACCCTTTCATGGAAATCAAACTCCTTTGGGATTTAACTTTGGTCCACGTCATCTTGGGCTTATCTAGTCATCAATTTTGACTACCATATCATCTTATCCCTTATCGAAAATTTCCCTCGCAATTAGCTCGGCATCTCCTTCATGCATTGACCTGGCAACTGCTTCGGCATCTCCTTCATGCACTGCCCTGACAACTGGTTCTAGCCTTGTTTAGGCAAGTGATTCTGCACACACACAAAAACACACCAAAGCAACATCTTTTTCCACAAAAATCACCAAGTTATGTAATCAAGCTCAATAGTGGAAAAAACATGAATTAATGCATGAATGACTAATTATGCAACTAATATGAGCCTAAGTCTAACAATAATATGAGTAAAAATAAAAAGTACTTCTAAACACTTATCACACCCCCAAACTCGAACTATTGCTTGTCCTCAAGCAATGCAAACTAACAATTACTTGCCAAGACTTTACTAATCAAAGACATGTTTCAAACTTGAATTCAAACCTCGGAACTGTGGCACAAAGTATGATCACCTTTTAAATTTTCGGATAGCACAAAAATTACCCGGAATCAAACTATAATGCTCGTGACAATTTGTGTGCGTAGTTGTGTATAAGTTGATTTTCAAGATTCTATGTGAGCAATAGGCTTTTATCAATTTAATTACCAGGGCATTTAGTTTTATATTCACTAGAGCCAATTTCGGGCACCTCTAGCAAAGTAAGCAATTTCTCATTTTATTTTAGTCGACTAGAGCCAATTTCGGGCACCTCTAGCCATTCTTTGATGTGCATTAACTACTAGAGCCAGTTTCGGGCACCTCTAGCAATTCTCTAATGTGAATTAACTACTAGAGCCAGTTTTGGGTACCTCTAGTAAGAAATTAACTTTTAATTTTGGAATTTAAATTTACCAAATTTTTAAGCAACCTAAGTTCATTAAGTTTCTTTCAATCAACAAGCCACAACCGTGTAAAAAAAATAAGCATCATAGTAAAATTCTAAGTTCTTTTCATGCAATCCTAAAATTATGGGTTCTTTGAATTAAGTGCAGTGGCAAAAATTCATCATTGGATATTCAACAAATCTTAAACAATTAAATCCAATCAAAGGCATGGCAAGTAACACATGCAACCTATATGTGATTGCTAAAGATGAATGCAACTAAACATGAAACTAACTAGAAACCAACATCCCCCAAACTCGAGAGAAGCATTGTCCTCAATGCATGTAAAAGTGAAACAAAATTTAAATGAAACTAAATGAAATGAGTTAGTCAAAGAGGTCGTCACCTCGAGTGAAAGTTTCCTTCGTGTCGTTTGCTTGATTCACTTTCCGGTCGGTGGTTGAATGGTTGTGGCCGGTACCCGTGAATAGCATTGCTTTGATTTGATCCATGTTTGCCGAGGCAGGTTCACTTGTCTGGGCATCAGTAGTTGCCGAAGCCGTTGTTGTTGCCTGGGCATCGCCAGTTTCTATTGCCATGGCAACTGCTGAGGTAGTTGTTGGGGCATCCTCTGTTGCGGTTGCCGTGGCAAGTACTCGGCAGTGAATTTCCTTAGCATGGTGGTTGTGAGTCTTGTTGTGGAAAAGAAAAGAAAACAAAGAAAACCTGGAAACTAAATATAATGAAGAAAAATAAAATAAAATATCTCCTAAAAATTCTAAAAATAAATATAAAAAAATGAAAATAAAATAAAGTTCCAAAAAAATGAAAAATTAAAAATTCTTAGAAAGAGCATTTTTCATGCATCTTCTAATGTTACTGCATATCTGAGAAAACTTGAGGAGGGTCATTTCCGATACTTCTTATAGTCCATCCGCACCCTCCACCAGGTGACAATATTGCCCAAAAAGAGTTTGGCCAATGTGTTTGCCACTACTCCTTTTTGCGTTACCATGGTGGAGGTGTCTTTCTTTCGTGTTCCCTTGTAGTCCATGCACATCTTCCACCTTGCTACTGTTCCTGAAGGTATGAATATATTATTATGAAAAACTATATCAACATCCAACCATTTAATTATCTCATTCTCGCCGGGCTCCATCATGGTTGGATGTAGCCTTCGTTGTCGTGGCAATTGCTGCTATAGCCAATTGCCGTGGCAATCAGTTGCCAAAATTTGTTGTAAGTCAAGGGAAGAACCAATTTTCTGAAAAGCTTTATGAATCCAAAAACCTTTTTCTTTTGACCTCTCAAACATCTCCATCAGTAGAGATTTTGATGTCTTCAAATCTACCAACATCGGTTTCTTAAGGCATACCTGTAATGGACGAGGTGAGTTTTTAAAGAATTCGAAAGGTTCAACCATTACCTGCTCATATTCCATTGGCAATGTATTATCATATCGTTGATCTTGCATGTGGTCGTGTAATTGCCGTGGCAAGTGTAGATGAGAGCAATCTACAAATTCCTGCTTCAACATCAACGTTGTAACCTTCATGTGTTGGGCAGTCTCTCTCATTGACATCCTCTTGACTTGGAGGTTCTAGTTGTTCCCCACACATCGGAGAGCTTTCTTTGCATTGCTCCTTATCCTCTTGCCTTGGAACATCAGTATCCCCAGGAATAGATTGTTGGTGCATGTTATCCAAGGCATATGTGGATCTCCTCAATTGATATTCTGAATCCCCCAAGGTTGCATCCCATTAAGCTATCCTCGCATCCATTTTCTTTGATAGCTCTCGAATCTCTTCAATTGATCCATCAAGTATAGCCAAGGAAGCTAGCAACGTCTCCTCCAAGGAATTTGAATGTTCTTGAAAATGACTACATTGCCATGGTATATCTGTTGCCGTGACACTAGGCTGCTGATAAGGACTACATTGTCGAGGTATGTCTGTTGCTGCAGCAAAATTGTTATAGTAAAAAAATTTTCGAGCTTTTTGATCATACCATGAAGGATTTTGCTGTTGGTTCCATCTATGGTTCTCCATGTAGTCATATACACCGAAAATGTGAGGGCAATTTTCAAACACATGATGTTCTCCACAAGTGCACGAGTTTTCCATGGTATATGCTTTTCTCGGTTGGTATAGGTAATCATCGAAGGGTGCAAGAAACTCTTGATTGGATTGATTCACATCTTCCAACATCAACTCTCGAATAGATCAGCTTTTATTTCCTGACATGTTAATGTCCCTTAACTTGTAGCGCACCTAATTGTCTTTGATAAAACAAACAAAAAGAAAAGTTAGTAAAACTAAGAGAAAAAATGCAATAACAAAAACAACTAACACCAATTGCCAATCCCCGGCAACGGCGCCAAAAACTTGTTGCGCGTAATAGGTGCTACGCAATTGTGCAAGTATACACGTCGAAAGTAATAAAGTGATACGAGTATCGAGTATCGTCTCCACAGGGATTGGTTTGGGCCACTTTGCTTAAGTTACTGTGTTGGAAAAGAAAAACACAAGTAGGTGATTGTAGGAATTATAACTAATGAGTAAACTAAGAGCAATAAACTAAAAGAATAGATGAAATCAAATTAGAGTTAATAGGCCAGGTTATCGTGAGTTGAGGTGTGATAGCCGATTGGATCATCTTGGTAAAAGAGTGCAAAGGCAACTCAGTTGTCGTGGCAACTTACGCAGCGGGGTTTCCTTGGCAACTAATCGACGGTTGCCTGGGCAACTGGCTAGGCAACTGTTTGGACGACTGGGCAGCAGCTTCAAGGTTCGGCAGAGTGTTCTTCAATGGTTTCTTCTTATCCCTAAGTCGAAACTCTAGCTATTTGTGCATGCCTTGATAATACATCCATGCGTGAATCAAGGGTGAATAACAACCAATCATGCGCTCCTCTTAGCCGTTGAAATCCATAACTTATTCCTAAGTCGGATTAATCTTCACCATCAATAGATTGAATAAAGACCATACTCATTCGTTTCTTGAATCTAACTCTCCCGATATTAGATAAATAGATGATGTTACGAGATCCTCTCCCAATTCACTCGCAAACAATAATAAAACCAAGAATGAGTAAACCTTGAATTGAAAGTGCAAACTCTTATTACCTAAACAAAATCCAATTGCTTCTCACAACCATAAAACACAATAACCCCAACCAATCAAGTTAGTTCATGGTTGGGTTCAAAAGATATACAAAGAATAATCCCCAAACCATGAATCTAATGGAAGCAAAGAATAAAGAGAACAATAAATCGACCAGCCCCTTTCTCTCCTGTCTCAATCGAACTCTCCCCCTTTGCCCCTCTTCTTGTCGAAATCTCCCCCATTCTTACTCTCCCTCATCAAAATCTCTCCTTTCTTGCCCTCCCTTTGACGGCTTGGTCCCCTTTAAATAGGAGATGGCTAGGTTAAAATCCTTATTGAGGAGGAAGTTAAGTTGGAATTAAATACTTTAAAATATAATAAAATTCTTTATTATATTTAAATTCCTTCTAGATCTTCTCCTATCTTTTTGGGATTTAATTTCTCTTTGGTCTTTTCATGGAAATCAAACTCCTTTGGGATTTAACTTTGGTCCACGTCATCTTGGGCTTATATAGTCATCAATTTCGACTACCATATCATCTTATCCCTTATCGAAAATTGCCCTGGCAACTAGCTCGACATCTCCTTCATGCATGCCATTCACAATGCCAGCACAAGCTTGGCATGTGGTGGATGTAATTTTGGGAAAAGAAGATTTACCATAGCTTGATTAAATTTTTGAAAAGTGAAGTTTTGAAACCTAACCCTAGCCTCCCAAATAAGGGATAAGTTTTAATTTGAACTTAACCTCTTATCCCTCAAAAAATTTAAACTTACCTTATCACTTACACCCTTATCACATCATCTCTATCACTTACACCCATATCAAATCAAACTCTTTTTCTTTTCCCCATACACGCATAATACCATCATTGTCCCTCTTTAAGCCGACCTCTTTAATTACCCCCATTAAACACTCAACCTTCACTTCATCTACCCTAGCCGTTTGACAACTTTTCACTTTTCCCCTTCGATTCTTTATCAAGCAAGAACCAAAGATTCAAGATCTTTCTCTTCTTTTTATTCAACAATCGTTCAAGCTTTTGACTTTGCTCCCATGGCTTCTTCATCAAAACCTTTCAAGACCTTCTTCAATGAAGAAATCCGCCAAAAGTATGAAGACAACTTCTCATCGAAGATGTTTTGCTATGAAAAGTGTTTTGAGTTAAAGAATGAGAAAATTTTGGGTTTTACCCTGTCTTTCATGGTAGTAGTCACCAAGCACAAATGGGAACTATTTTGCCAGCAAAAAGGAGAAATCTTTCCCAACATTGCTCGAGAGTTCTATGCACATCTCACGACTAAGGCCAATCTATTCTTGATGATTAGAGGAAAATGCGTGCAATTTGATGAAGTATACATCAACACTATGTTTGGGTTGGATGATGAAGACAGGCATGTAGAGTTTGTTGCTACCATGACTGCTACCAAAAGAGAGAATATGCTGACGGATTTATGTGAGTCGGGCACTGAGTGGATTATGTCCTCAAAAGGGCACTAACGTCACAACCGAAGGGGTGGAACCACTTTCTCAAGGCAAACTTGATGCCTACGACACAATGAAATCGTATCAGAGGAGAGGATGGCAGTACTACATTCTATTATCACGGGCAGGAAAATCAATGTTGGTTGGATCATCATAGATGAAACATACAAATGTGATGGTAAGCCAATTGGTTGTTTGTTCTTTCCGTTGTTAATCTCTAACATTTGTATGAAGCATGATGTGCCCAAGACCAATACTAAAAAAATCCAAGAAGTAAAAGGAACCACAATCACACCGGTAGTATAGAAGAACCTTACTGCCACCGATTCGAAGGACAAAGGTAAGGGAAAAGCTGTCGCGCCAACACCAAAGCCAAAAGCACCGAAGGCTAAGTCTAAGGCTTCTATGCCAGCGACAATGCTCTGCCAAGTCAACCAACGCTAGGAGTTGATTCTCCAAAAGATAGAAAAAACTGAGGAATAGAGAAGCAAGATATGGCATTACATTCATGTTAGGGATGTTGCCATCAGAGAAATCCTTGAAAGATTGTCCCTAGACTCTATGCCAGGCTTCCCAAAATTTCCTGTGGAAATCTTTACCAACGATGGTGTCATGCCAGCCAGTCCTCGACCCGTTCATACTCTAACACCCTCTGATGCCATAATACCAGTCTCCCATGTTCAAGTAAAATCTGCAAAGTTCGAAACACCATTAGAATCTGAAGAAGAAGTTCAAAAGAAATATGGTGTCCTTGCCTTGTCCGCTGCCACTCCTACCACATCAGAGCTAGTGCAAATCATTAAGGAAGCTGGTGCTTCCACTGCTACCTCGAAGCCCAGCCTCAAAAGAAAAAAGTACATGGCCCCTGATCGTGGGACCTTTGTGAAGAGGAAGACCCAAGTCACAATACAAGAACCATCCGAAAGGGAGTCCTCCTCTTCCTAAAAACTCCTTTTGCATATCTTTCATTTCATTGCATTTCCCATGTTCATGCATTTTATTTCTCTATTTAATTGTTTATACGTGTTGTTATCATGCATTGAGGACAATGCACACCTTTGGTTTGGGGGTGTATGTTGCCTCACATTTATGCCATGCCACGCATTCATGTTTACATTTCTATTGTCATGCCATATAAATTAGATTTTAGCCATGCATACTGAACCAATAGAAAAAGAAGAAAATTAAATTTTTTCTCGGCCAAATTTTGAAGAATGCTAACACTTCTTAGGCAAGTTCTATTAGATTTTGAATAAACTGTCCGATGAAGAAATTTTAAATCTTTAGTTACCTGATGCCAGCAGAGTAGTAATGCCAAGGCTGCTTGGAAATTGCACTCTAGTTTAGGGAACTTTGGTTGAACTTTACACGAGGTATGCATCTAGTCTGCTTAATGAACTTAGGCTCTCTTGAAACTGAACTTAGAAAAAACAAACAACAAAATTGCCAAAGAAAAAAAGGGAATATGACAACAATGTTTGCCAAATACTGAAAACATTCAAGCACTCATCTTCCTTGGGGGAAATTATTAACATGGATCTTCGAGGTTTTCTCTATAACACCCCAAAAACGGGTCTAGTCACAATTAAGTTTTGGTGATTAGAGATTTTGTATCAGAATGGTCCAATCAATATATAGACTCCTTTATTGTATTCAATTGTATTGTATTGAACCTTAATTGAGCATAACTAATGATATTGGACCTTTTTGAAAGAATTAAAAGTCTTTTACTGACTAAATTGTGAAATTTGAAAGTTTTTGGGTAAAAGTGCAAACTTTAGAAAGTTGAGGGACCATTCTCATAATTTGACCATTTTGAGGTATGAGTCATCTCCTTGCTTGATCTAAATCACGTGAAGATGATGAAATTTATGTCATAAAAGATGACTTATCCTTGGGAAAAGAATTGGAGTTTGTTACCATAATAAAATAGGTTTCCTTCCAAGCTAGGAAACCATACTATTGGTTGCTTGGGAGGCCACCAATCATGAGGGAAGTTCACAACAACTTAGTATTAAGAGAAAGGGAAGTGAAACTTAACACTTTTCCTAAACTGAGACAAGCTTCAATCTTCTTCATCATTTCCACCAAACAAATCAAGCTAACACCAGCATTGTCATCTTCTTCCGCAAGCTCAAGCAAGCACCTCACTCCAATCCTTGGAGTTTCTTTGATTTCAAAACACCAAACTAAAGCTTTTGGATTGGTGAGTTAAACCCCCCAATCAATTTATAGATTCCATAGATATTTGAAGTTTAATTTCAAGATTAGGTCTTGAAACGTTGAAGTTGAACCCATGCGTTATAAGTTTAATTCCTTGGATTTAATGTTGTCTACGAGCTATAGTAAGCTTGAATATTGATTTTGATTTTAAAAAATTCCCTAATCTTTTGCCTAGCTCAAGCTTTAGAAGATCAACCACCATCTCCTACTAAAGCTAAAGGCATGGTAATTTTAATTCGGGAGCCTTCAAAGCTTCAAAAATCAAGGTGAGTGTAGTCGAAGTCTCGGTATTTGGCTAGGTGCCTTTATCGATTTTCATTTTGATTGAATATAACATAGCTAACATTGGATTTTAAGGTCGTTGCATTAAATCCCTTTTGAGGGGTGTATTGGTAAGCTTCAATAAGCTTCCTCATAGAATTATTGATCATTGACACCATTCATTGAATACAGAACATTGTTATTGAATCATGGGGTATTGATCCTAGACATGGAACGATTGAATATTGATCATTGACATCTAAGCATTGATTATGAACATTTGCATAGCATTGGAAAGATCATCATTGCCATTGGCTATTGGACACTAAGTAACTTATTATCCCTAGGTAGAGCAGAGTTCATTTTTTTCACTGCCCTGGCAGAACATTGCTGCCTTATTATTTTCTCTTACCCTGGCATTATTTGATCTTCTTTTTTTAAATCTGAGCATAGTTTCAAAGAGTTTGAGTTTGCTAAGGAACTAGATACATACTACGTGTAAAGTGAAGCTTCAGTTCCCTAAACTAGAGATCAATTGCTAAGCTAACCTGGCATACTACGCTACTGGCATGGCATGACAACTAAAGATTAAAATTTCCTCATTGGACAGATACCTATATCAAATTAAACTTGCCTAACAAATGTTAACATTTTTCAAAATTAAACCAAAGCAAAATTTTCTATTTCTTTTTTTTAGCGGTTTAGTATGCATTTACTTTAAATGACCTAGATGGAATGGCAAAAGGGATGGCAACAGAAATTAAACGTGAAATACATGGCATGGAATAAATGTGAGGAAATGCACACCCCCAAACCAAGATGTGCATTGTCCTCAATGCATGGAACAACACATATATACAAGAAAAATAGAAGAAAATTAAAATGCATTATCATGTAAATACAAAGAAATGAAATGTAAAGAAGTTTAGGAAGAAGATGACTCCCCTTTAGAGACTATTTGACATGCGGCACGAGTTTTTCTTCTCACAAATGGCCCACGATCAGGGGCCATGTGCTTCTTTCTTTTCAGGCTTGGTTTTGAAGCGGCAGTGGAGGCTCCAACTTCCTCCTTTTCCTTGGCAGGCTCTGATGCGGCATGTGTATTAGTGGCATCAGATGGCATATGTAAAGCAGGTGAAACTGGTGACTTGGCTTTGGCAGACTTGGCTTTTGTTTCCTTTAATTCAGATGAAGAATCAGAACTGGCAAACTCGACTTGAACTGGAGACAATGAGACTGTGGCATTGGACGGGGTATGAACTAGACTAGCTGGCATGGCATTGTCGCTGGCAGAGGGCTCGGTAGGGAAGTCTAGAAATTTTGGAACAAAATCAGTTGATAATTTTGTAAGAGACTCCCTGATTACAACATCTCTGGCCTGGATGTAATGTTTCAGCTTGACATTAAGCTCCTCCGCTTTTTCCAGCTTTTGGAGAATAATCTCATGGCGTTGGTGAATTGGGACAGCATTACTAGTGAACTATCTATCATGGTTTTTGGCATGGTTGCTGGCTCGGCCTTTCACACTTTAGGCCTTGGCGTGGGCACTTTTGTTTTTCCCTTGCCCATGTCCTTGGGCTCAGCAGCAATGAGATTTCTCCATATAGCAGCAGTAATTGTTGTTCCCTTGATCGTTTGTCCCTTATTTGTATCAAGCTTTGGAGCATGCAAATGTTAGAAATCAACAAAGGGAAGAACAAACTACCATTACCTTTCGCTGCGCACTTGTAAGTTTCCTTAATAATAAGCTTGCCAACATTGATCTTGCGCCCCATAACAATGGAGTGCAACAAGATCATCCTCTCTTCCGACACAGTCTCGTTATGGGATGTGGGCATCAGATTAGCCTTGAGAAAGTGATTCCATCCTCTCTATTGGGGTTTCAATGCCAGCCTTTTCACCGTACGGTGCCCTTTGAATGACATTGTCCATGTCGTGCTAGGCTCACATAGATCTGCCAGCAGCCTCTTTCTCTTGGCAGCGTTCATTGAGTCAGCGTACTCGAAATACTCATCCTTGGTCACAAGGTGCGCATAGAATTCTTGGATGATGGTGGCATAAATCTCCCCTTTTTACTGGCAGAACTGAGTCCATTTGTGCAAGTTAATCGTAGACATGACTTCTAGAGGGAAGCCATTGGTTGTCTCTGTTTTGAACTCAAAGAGCTTCTCGTAGCAAAAATTTCTCGACGCAAAATTAGATTCAAACTTTTTTTGAATATTCTCGTTGAAGAATCGCTTGAAAGAAGTTGAAGAGGAAGCCATTAAAATCGTTGAAGAATTTGAATGGTGTTGAACAAAGATGAAGAAGAAGAGACGAATTGGGTTTTGGTACTTGCTTGTCGAAAAGGAAAGTAAAAAGTGAGAGAGAGTTTTGGTTATTTTAACCGGCTAGGTTAAGAAGATGAAAAGTGAACGGTTGAATGTTTTAATGGGAGGGGTAATTAGGGATAATGATGGAAGAATAAAAATAATTGATTTGAAAGGGGTAAAGTGATAAGGGTGAAGTTATAAGGTGATAGGTAATAGGATAGGGTAAGGATTTAAAGTGATTAGGTTAAATTTAAATTTTAACCTAATTTTTTTAAACGGCTAAGGGTTTAATATTAAGGAAAAATACTCTCTCTTTGTTAACTGGGCCGACCAAGCTAGGGTTTCTCTCATCCTTCCGTCTTTTACACCGCTTCATGCCAAGCTATTCTGGCACTATGTCTGGCAAATTTCTCTATTGGGGCACCGACTCCTGCCATCAACCCTGGCATTGTTCTTGGCACTATGTCTGGCAAATTTCTCTATTGGGGCACCGACTCCTACCAGCAACCCTGACATTGTTCCTGGCATAATGAATCTGCACAACTCAAACAAAACCTTTCAACACAGTAAATGAATAAAAACTTGAAATTTAAAACAAAGAAAAACTACTAAAAACCTTGAATCCTAAAAACAAAGAAAACATCTTTCCTAATATTTACAAAAGTTCAAACCTAATAGTGTTTCCATGTCACCTCTACCAAGAGGATCACCTTCCATGTAGTGCTTTAAACGTTGACCATTCACCTTAAAGATTTTCCTGTCTTCAAATTTTTAATGTCCTCAGCTCCATGGGCATATGGTCTCACAACTTCAAAAGGGCTCGTCCATCTTTATCTGAGTTTCCCTGGAAACAACTTCAGTCGTGAGTTGAATAACAAAACACGTTGGCCTACCTCAAACTGTCTTGGCATTATCCTACTATCATGCCAGCGTTTTACCTTTTCCTTATAGATCTTGGCGTTCTCATAGGCTTGTGTTTTGAATTCTTCCAACTCATTTAGGTCTAGTAACCTTTTTCCTCCAGCAGCTCTCCATGACATGCCAAGCCAAGTTTTCTGATGGCCTAGTAGGCTTTATGCTCAAGCTCTACTAGAAAATGACATGGTTTACCGAAAACAAGTCTAAACGGTGAAGTACCCAAAGGAGTTTTAAAGGTAGTCCTGTAAGCCCACAAGGACTCATCTAGTCGCAAGGACTAGTTTTTCCTTGATGGATTCATAGTCTTCTCTAGAATGCTTTTAATCTCCTTGTTTGAAATCTCAGCCTGCCCATTCATTTGTGGATGATATGACGTGGCAATTCTCTGCTATATACCATACCTGTATAAAGCTTTAGAGATTATATTACATTTAAAATGGGAGCCCTCGTGATGAATAATTACCCTAGGGGCACCAAATCTAGTAAAAATGTGTCTGTGCAAAAACTTGGCAATAGCCTCTTCTATATACCATACATGCACAAAGCTTTAGAGATTAGATTACATTTAAAATGGGTGCCCTCGTGATGAATAATCACCCTAGGGGCACCAAAACTAGTAAAAATGTGTTTGTGCAAAAACTTGGCAATGGCCTTGGCATCGTTTGTTAGCAGGGCAATAGCTTCTACCCATTTAGACATATAGTCAACAGCCACAAGAATATATACATTATCAAATGAGGGTGGAAAAGGACCCATAAAGTCTATCCCCCATACATCAAATAAGTCCACAGGCATAATGTTTTGGAGTGGTAGTTTGTGTCTGCCAGAGATATTTCTTATCTATTGGCATCGATCACATGCCTTGGCATACTCGTGGGCATCCTTATATAGCGTGGGCCAAAATAATCCTGACTGCACCACCTTGGCAACAGTCTTAATCCCAACAAAGTGACCTCCATATGGTGCGGCATGGCACAAATGCAATATGTTATACTGCTCATCCTCTAGCACACGCCGGAAGATCACTTCGTTGGCACACTGTTTGAACAAAATTGGCTCGTCCCAATAATGTTGCCTAACTTCCCGCAAGAACCTCTTCTTAGCATTGTATGCCAAGTCTAGTGGCAGAATGTTACTTACCAAGTAGTTGACAATATCGGCGTACCATGGCATGGCATTAACTACAAGCAAATACTCATTAGGAAATTCATCTCTTATAAGATTGGTCTTACCATCTTCAAGAGGAAGTTCTAAATGTGAGAGATGGTCAGCTACTAAGTTTTCACTACCCTTTTTGTCTCAGATCTCAAGATCAAATTCTTGGAGTAGGACCGTACATCAGATTAGTCTGGCTTGGCATCCTTCTTTGCCAAGAGATACTTCAAAGCCGAATGATCTGTAAAAACCACAACTTTGTTAACAATTAAATAAGATCTAAATTTGTCAAAAGCAAATACAACCGCAAGAAATTCTTTCTCGATCCTAGAGTAATTCAGTTGTGCTTCGTTCAAGGTTCGACTATCATAGTAGATGGCATGAAAAACCTTGCCATGCCTTTGTCTCAAGACTGCTCCAACGGCATAGTCGCTGGCATCACATATGAGCTCAAAGGGCTCATTCCAGTCCGGTGCAACAACTATAGGGGCATTGATCAACTTTTCTTTAAGCTCCTAAAATGCTCTCAAACAAGAATCTCTAAAAGCAAAAGTGGCATTATGTTCTAATAACAAGCATAAAGGTTTAGCAATTTTTTAAAATCTTTAATAAAATGCAGGTAAAAGTTGGCATATCCTAAAAAACTCCTTATACCTTTGACACTCGTTGGAGGTGGCAATTACTTAATTACCTCGACTTTTGCTTGATCAACTTCTAATCTTCTCTCAGTTACCTTGTGTCCGAAAACAATGCCCCCATTCACCATGAAGTGGCATTTTTCCAGTTCAACACTAGGCTTTTCTCTATGCATCTCTTCAAGACTTGCTCCAAACTTTGAAGACTTTCGTCAAATGTTTTGCGAAACACTGAGAAGTCATCCATGAATACTTCCATATTGTGCTCTATCTTATCGGAAAAAATGGACATCATGGAACGTTGAAATGTTACCGGTATGTTGCATAGGCTGAATGGCATCCATCTAAACGCAAATGTCCCATAAAGGCACATGAACGTGGTCTTCTCTTGATATTCAGGGGCAACGACAATCTGATTATAACCTGAATAACCATCCAAAAAATAGAAAGCTTTACGTGCCAACCTGTCTAGCATCTGATCAATAATGGCAATGGGATGTGGTCTTTCCTCGTGGCATTGTTCATCTTCCTATAGTCCATGCACACTCTCCATCATGTGATAGTTTTGGAGGGAATCAATTTAGCTTTACTATTTTGTACCACGGTCATGCCACCTTTCTTTGGCACACATTGCACCGGGCTAACCCAAGATAATCTTATGATCCCTTTTTTCACACCTCTTTCATGCTTGGGTTTAGCCTTCTCTGGCCTTCAATGGTCTTGCCATGGTACTCCTCCAAGATAATCTTGTGCATGCAAATGGTTGGGCTAATACCTCTGATATCTGCCAAAGTCCATTCTAATGTTTTCTTATAATTGCGTAATGTTGCCAACAATCTCTTTTCCTGATCATTAATGAGATTAGTGGCAATGATCACTAGCAACGTTGAGTGTTCACCTAAATAAGCATACTCAAGTGATCTGGCAGTGGTTTCAGTTCCAACGCTGGTAGCTCCTCCTCAATTGATAGTCTAGGTGCCTCAATCTCTCTACCGGCCAACTGTAGTGGCTCAAAATAACTCGCCTCCACAACCTTCAATACTGGTTCTTCTGGTTCCTCAAACAATTGAAATATTCCGTCTAAGTTGCTAGCATCAAATTCTGTATTCTAGCATAACTGTGCAATGTCCAAAGTATAGATGGATTCCATCATCTCCTCTGCTTGACTTTCATCTGGACATTTCAAAGCTTGAAACACATTAAATGTAACATTTTGCTCACTCATGTGCATTGTTAGTTCTCCTTTATGAACGTCAATCAAAGCCCTACCTGTGGCAAGAAAAGGTCTACCTAAAATAATCGAAACATTAATATATGCCTCATAATCCAAAATGATGAAATCAGCTGGGAAAATAAATTTGTCTACCTTTACTAGCACATCCTCAATCTTACCCTTGAGATGTACATAGGACTGGTCGGCCAGCTAGAGTGTCACTGTGGTGGGTCTGGCTTCTATGCCAAGCTTCCTGAAAACTAACATTGGTATCAAGTTGATGCTGGCGCCTAAGTTGCACAGTGCCTTGCCCATGAATTTGTTGCCAATGGTACAGGGAATGGTAAAACTTCCTGGATCTTTCAGCTTTGGTAGTAATCGATTTAGGATCATGGCACTGCATCCCTCGATCAAAGCAACAGTTTCAAAGTCTCCCAACTTCCTTTTCTTAGACATGATGTCCTTCATGAATTTAACATAGTTGGACATCTGCTCAAGGGCTTCTACCAATGGAATGTTGATTTGCAATTGCTTAAGAACCTCCAAGAAATGCTTGAATTGTTGGTCTTGCTTATGCTTTTGAAGTCCCACTGGATATGGTGGTGGCGGATAAACATATGCCGGCACTGCTGGCTTTGCCAAGGCAGTGATGGCATCAGTCTACTTGGCATCAATTCTGGCATCAGTTTTGGCATCTGTTTTGGCATTGCTATTGGCATCATCTATGTTTGGTTCCTTTTTCTCTGCTTCCTTGGGGTTTTCTGCTGGCACTGGCTTCTCGATTTGGAAATTAACTGGCTGCTTGCCAGCCTTCCCCATCTCACACTGCTTACCACCCCGAAGAGTTATAGTTTTGCACTGCTCATTGTCATTGTGCCGAGCATCTTCTGTGTCACTTGGTAATGTTATTTAGGGTCGATTGATGAATGCATTGGCAATCTGCCCAATTTGAACTACCAAGTTCCTCATTAACGCTGCTAAACTCTGGACTATGGCATCATTCCTCTCCATGTACTCTGTGAGAGTGCCTCCTTGGTTGAATCTCTGCCCTTACTAGAAATTGTTTTGAGCTTTTGTGGCATGGCATTCTGATAGAATGTTGGCTTGGCATTGTTATTCTGCCTCTTGGTATTCTGGCACTGGGCATTGTACTGGTTACCTCTTTGATTTCCCCATGCTAAGCTAGGGTATTGTCTCCAACCTGCATTATAAGTATTGGAGTTAGGATTATAGTAAAGGTTAACATTGCCAACAAAGTTTACCGATTCAAGAATGGTAGGGCATTCATCCACAAGATGATTCTCTCCACAAATTGTACAAAATGGGTCTAATGCTTTGACTTCTTGGGACTCATTGTTCTTTTGCAACGTTCTTACCATGCTAGTAAGGTTGGAAATCTCGGCATGGATGGACGTTAGTTCATCAACCTGAAATTTCCCATTGGTTTTAGTTCCGGTCCCAATTCTAGCAACAGGATATTCAAAATCATTAATTGCAATCCTCTCTAAAATGTCAACAGCCTCGGTATACGTCTTGTCAAGCAACGAACCAGCTGCTGAACCATCAACAACAATCCTTGTTTGTGCATTTAATCCATTGTAAAAGGTTTGTATTGGAGTCCAATTCGGGAATCCATGCAGAGGACACCTCCTCAGCAGATCTTTAAATCTTTCCCAGGCATCATATAAGGTCTCATCCTCGGCCTACCTGAATGTAATGATCTCACCACGTAGCTTGGCAGTAAGTGTTGGCGGCTGGAATCTTATCAAGAATTTTTGGCATAGGTCTTCCCATGAAGTGACTGAGCCAGGTGGCAAGGAATTAAGCCAAGCCTTAGCTCTATCTCTCAAGGAAAAGGTGAATAACTTCAGTTTCACGGTATCTTCAGGTACTCCATTTTGTTGAAATAACTGGAAAATCTCCATGAACAGCTTCAGATATTGCCTCGGATCTCCAGTAAGTGCTCCATCAAACTGACCTACATTCAAAAAAGTTTTAATCATTACCAGCTTAAGTTCAAAATTAACAGCGTTTACCTCTGTGCCAACAACTCCTGGCATCAAATTGTCAATGGTTGGTGCCGAGTGTTCTCTAAAAGTTCTCCCATTAATAATTGGGACAGCAGGTGGTGGTGGTATCTTATTGTTAAGTGGGTTTCCTCCATTGTTCACCACACCATTCCCTCCATTTCCTTGGTTTTGCATCTTTCGAAATCTTCTTCTTAACCTCTGCTAGGTTTTCTCAATTTTCGGATCGTATGGCCACTCGTCCACCACAGGATGGCTTCTGGTCATACACCAACAAAAACAAAAGGTAAAAACAAAAATTAAAAGAAAGACAAGTAAGAATTGGAAAACAATTAGTTCTATTGTAATCCCTGGCAATAGTGCCAAAATCTTGTACTCTCTAAGTGAATGCTGGCAAAAGGGGCAAAAGATATGTGTTGGAAAAATATAAAATAGTGCCAAGATGAGTCTTTTGCGTGCAAGTATACACGGTCTGTAAGTAATACAGCTGGTAAGGTGAGTATCGATCCCACAGAGATTGACTTGGAATTCAATTGCTTTGATTGTTACTTGCCTTGAGGAAAATTTGTTTGTTTGAAGTGGTTTTGGAAATAATTGAAATAAAATAAAATAAAGAAAATAAAGTAAAGACGTTGGCAAGGAAGGTGCTTTAATGAATGATGAGCATTGGCAGGGAATGCCTGGTTTTCACGCTATTAATGTCGTTCCAGCCTTTAATAACAACCTTCCTTGGCATTGTATGCCGAGCAGATTCAAAATTAGCAAAGCCTCTCTCGATGGTCATTACCCTAAATTGATCATGTAAAAACCCCTATATCTCTATAGTGCATGCTTTTAAATAAACCAATTTGATTAAGATCCAATCCATACTCCTAAAGGGTAGATTTCACTCCCGAAGTAAGTTCATCTACTTGAACGACTTCTCTCGAAGCTTTTCTCCTTAGTATTCAACAACTTGATCGTTGCCACCCCAAGTCTGTTAAGATATTGAGGAGCAATAGGCCAACAGTGCTAGCTCTCGCTTGGCATATTATTTAGAAAACATTAAAGTATGTCGAATAGATGAAACATTGCCAATGCAGATTTATTATTAAAAACTAAAACATAAAATAGCGTTTAACGCAAACATCCCCCACCAACTATAAAATTAGTTCATGGTGAGGGACTTAACCAGAAATCCACAAACTATAAAATATTTATTTATGGGCTTTTGAACATGATTATAGAACTTAACCTCTATTTTTTAACTTTTTACTCAATTAAAATTCCAACGGGTCCACTGTAATTCCATTTAGACCTGTACGCCTTAAACCACAACAAAGCGGCTGGAAAATAAGATTAAATCATATTTTATGACTTAAAATATTTAGCTATGGACTTTTGAACATGATTATATATCTTAACCTCATTTTCGGAATATTTTACTCGGTTAAAATTCAAACGGGTCAGCCATAAAACCCATTTAGACATGCACGCCTTAAACCCCAACAAAGCGGCTAAAAAATAAGATTAAATCATATTTTATGAATTAAAATATTTTTTTATGGGTTTATGAATATGATTATGTAGCTTAACCTCATTTTTAGAAATTTTTACTCGGTTAAAATTCCAGTGTGTACACTATAAAGCCCATTTAGATATGCACGCATTACAACCCAACAAAATGGCCACAAAATAACATTGAATCAAATTGTTTGATTTAAAATTTTTTGTTATGGGCTTTTGAACTTGATTATACAGCTTAACCTCAATTTTAGTACTTTTTACTCTGTTAAAATTCAAACAGGTCCACTATAAAGCCCATCTAGACATGCGTGCCTTAAACCCCAACAAAATGGCAAAAAATAAGATTAAATCACATTTTCTGACTTAAAATATTTATTTATGGGATTTTGAACATGATTATATAGCTTAACCTTATTTTGAGGACTTTTTATATGGTTAAAATTCTAAGTGGTCCACTATAAGGCCCATTTAGACATGCACGCCTTAAACCCCAACAAAAAGAACGAAAAATAAGATTAAATCATATTTTATGAATTAAAATATTTAGTTATGGGTTTTCAAACATGATTATATAGCTCAAACAAGCATAAAGCCCATTTAGACATGCACGCCCTAAAACCCAACAGAAACGACCGAAAAATAAGATTAAATCAAATTTTATGACTTAAAATATTTGATTGTGGGCTTTTGAATATGATTATATATCTTAACGTCAATTTTAGAACTTTTAACTCGGTTAAAATTCTAACGGGTCCACTGTAAAGCCCACTTAGACATGCACGCTTTAAACACAACAAAACGGCCACAAAATAAGATTAAATCAAATTTTATGAGTTAAAATATTTGATTATGGGTTTTTGAATATGATTATATAGCTTAACCTTAATTTCAAGACTTTTTACTCGGTTAAAATTCCAACGGGTCCACTGTAAACCCCATTTAGACATGCACACCTTAAACCCCAACAAAATGGCCGCAAAATAAGATTAAATCAGAAATTTTTGAATTAAAAATTTTAGTTATAGGTTTTTGAACAAGATTATACAGGTTATCCTCACTTTTAGAACTTTTTACTCTGTAAAAATTACAACGAGTCCACTATAAAGCCAACTTAGACATGCACGCCTTAAACCCCAACAAAATGGCCGCAAAATATGATTAAATCAAATTTTATGAATTACAATATTTAGTTATGGGCCTTTAAACATGATTATATAGTTTAACCTCATTTTCAAAACTTTTTACTCGGTTAAAATTTCAACTGGTCCACTGTGAAGCCCTTTTAGACATGTGCGTCTTAACCCCAACAGAACGGCCACAAAGTAAGATTAAATAAAATTTAAGGAATTAAAATATTTGATTATGGTCTTTTGAATACGATTATATAGCTTAACCTCAATTTTAGAACTTTTAACTCGGTTAAAATTCCTACGGGTCCACTGTAAAGTCCGCTTAGACATGCACGCCTTAAAAGCCACCAAAATGGCCGCAAAATAAGATTAAATCAAAATTTTATGAATTAAAATATTTAGTTATGGGATTTTGAACATGATTATAAAGCTTAATCTCAATTTTATAACTTTTTACTCGGTTAAAATTCCAATGGGTCTATTGTCAAAAAAAATTCCTACGGGTCCACTATAATGCCCTTTTAGACATGCACGCCTTAAACCCCATCAAAACGGCGAAAAAATAAGATTAAATCACATTTTATGACTTAAAATATTTAGTTATGGGCTTTTGAACATGATTATATAGCTTAACCTCATATTCAAAAATTTTTACTTAGTTAAAATTCCAACGTGTCCATTGTAAAGCTCATTTAGACATGTACGCCTTAAGCCCAACGGCCACAAAATAAGATTAAATCAAATTTTATGTGTTAAAATATTTGATCATGGGCTTTTGAATATGATTATATAGCTTAACCTCGTTTTCAAGACTCTTTACTCTGTAAAACATTCCAACGGGTCCATTGTAAAGCCATTTAGACATGCACACCATTAACCCCAGCAAAATGGCCACAAAATAATATTAAATCAAATTTTATGAATTAAAATTTTTAATTATAGGCTTTTGAACATGATTTTATAGCTTAACCTCAATTTTAGAATTTTTTACTCAGTTAAAGTTCCAACGGGTCCACTTAAAGCCCACTTAGACATGCACGCTTTAAACACAACAAAACGGCCACAAAATAAGATTAAATCAAATTTTATGAGTTAAAATATTTGATTATGGGTTTTTGAATATGATTATATAGCTTAACCTTAATTTCAAGACTTTTTACTCGGTTAAAATTCCAACGGGTCCACTGTAAACCCCATTTAGACATGCACACCTTAAACCCCAACAAAATGGCCGCAAAATAAGATTAAATCAGAAATTTTTGAATTAAAAATTTTAGTTATAGGTTTTTGAACAAGATTATACAGGTTATCCTCACTTTTAGAACTTTTTACTCTGTAAAAATTACAACGAGTCCACTATAAAGCCAACTTAGACATGCACGCCTTAAACCCCAACAAAATGACCGCAAAATATGATTAAATCAAATTTTATGAATTAAAATATTTAGTTATGGGCCTTTAAACATGATTATATAGCTTAACCTCATTTTCAGAACTTTTTACTCGGTTAAAATTTCAACTAGTCCACTGTGAAGCCCTTTTAGACATGTGCGTCTTAACCCCAACAGAACGGCCACAAAGTAAGATTAAATAAAATTTTAGGAATTAAAATATTTGATTATGGTCTTTTGAATACGATTATATAGCTTAACCTCAATTTTAGAACTTTTAACTCGGTTAAAATTCCTACGGGTCCACTGTAAAGTCCGCTTAGACATGCACGCCTTAAAAGCCACCAAAATGGCCGCAAAATAAGATTAAATCAAAATTTTATGAATTAAAATATTTAGTTATGGGATTTTGAACATGATTATAAAGCTTAATCTCAATTTTATAACTTTTTACTCGGTTAAAATTCCAATGGGTCTATTGTCAAAAAAAATTCCTACGGGTCCACTATAAAGCCCTTTTAGACATGCACGCCTTAAACCCCATCAAAACGGCCAAAAAATAAGATTAAATCACATTTTATGACTTAAAATATTTAGTTATGGGCTTTTGAACATGATTATATAGCTTAACCTCATATTCAAAAATTTTTACTTAGTTAAAATTCCAACGTGTCCATTGTAAAGCTCATTTAGACATGTACGCCTTAAGCCCAACGGCCACAAAATAAGATTAAATCAAATTTTATGTGTTAAAATATTTGATCATGGGCTTTTGAATATGATTATATAGCTTAACCTCGTTTTCAAGACTCTTTACTTTGTAAAACATTCCAACGGGTCCATTGTAAAGCCATTTAGACATGCACACCATTAACCCCAGCAAAATGGCCACAAAATAATATTAAATCAAATTTTATGAATTAAAATTTTTAATTATAGGCTTTTGAACATGATTTTATAGCTTAACCTCAATTTTAGAATTTTTTGCTCAGTTAAAGTTCCAACGGGTCCACTGTAAAGCACATTTAGACATGCATGCCTTAAACCCCAACAAAACGGCCAAAAAATAAAATTAAATCACATTTTATGTGTTAAAATATTTATTTATGGGATTTTGAACATGATTATATAGCTTAACCTCATTTTTAGAACTTTTTACTTAGTTAAAATTCTAGTGGGTCACTCCAACTAATCTCGAACAACTTGATCGTTTTGTTGCCAACACAGATTGGTTTAATTCATACCCTTCGCACTACACCACTTCTGAATTTAATGCGAAATACGACCATTGCTTGATACTCATGGAAACTGACTTCATCAATAATCAACGCCTCCAACCGCATGAACATATTTTTAGGTTTGAAAACTGTTAGGCAAACAATAAGGATTGTATCTCCATTGTTAAAGAAACTTGGTCAACCACTAATGGCTCTACCATTGACAGAATACAAGTTGTTGGAACTTGCCTTAATGACTGGCAATCGTACCAACAATGCATTTCTACAGGCCGTATAAATAAATTACATAAACAAATCAATAGCTGTCTATGCCATCGCCTTTCGAATTATGAGGAATAATCCTATCTCGCAGCTAAATCAGAGCTTAATAACTTCTTGAAACACAAGAAGCTTATTGGGTACAACGGTCTCGTACAACATGGCTTGCCCACGGAGATAAAAATACATCTTTTTTTATGCTCGTGCAAATGCACGGCGTAAGAAAAATACAATAAAGGCTTTTTCGACAACAATAATATTTGGCACGATGATGAAAGGGATATCACGGGAATTGTCGTTGACTAATTTTAGAATCTTTTTTCATCATCGAACCCTGATGTACTGCCTCAAATTCTTAATAATATTAATTCCTCTATTACCCCTGCTATGAATGAAGCTTTGCAAAGACCCTTTACACCAAAGGAAATCACAAATGCATTTCGTGACATCAATCCAAGGAAAGCTCCTGGTATTGATGGTCTACCAAGTGGGTTCTACCGCCAACACGGGGAACAGTGGGTCAAGACGTAATTACTCTTTGTCTGGATCTTCTCTCTGGGAAAACAAACATGTCTGAAATTAACCGTACAGTTTTGGTCTTAATACCCAAAGTCAATAAACCAACTACGATGAGACAACTTCGTCCCATTAGTCTATGTACAGTCATTTATAAGACTGTTGCCAAAGTTCTGGTCAATCGAATGAAAGCCATCATCCCTTGTTGTATTAGTGATAACCAAGCTGCCTTTGTTCAAGGCAGAAACATTATTGATAACATATTAATTGCACATGAACTCATTCACTCCCTAAACGTAGGAGACTCTAATCTCTCACAAGGAGCAGCGCTTAAATTAGACATGGAAAAGGCTTTCGATCGGATAGAATTGTCTTACCTTCGGCAGGTCATGCTTCAAATGGATTTTAATTCAAAATGGATCTCTACAATCATGTGATGTATTACATTTGTCTCCTTCACTACTAGAGTAAATACCTCCCTTTCACCGATCTTCAAACCAAAATGAGGCTTACGACAAGAGGACCCTCTCTTCCCTTTTCTTTTCCTTTTCTGCACTCAAGGTCTTTCAGCGATTCTTAATGCTGAACAACATAATGGGTTTCTACCTAGACTACGTGCTAGTCGACTTGGGCCTCGAGTAAATCATCTCCTTTTTGCGGATGACTGCATGGTTTTCTCAGGAACAATACTGTAGAGGCAGAACATCTAAAAAATGCCTTTAAAACTTATGTTCAATCCACAGGGCAAGCTATTAAATTTGAAAAATCAACCATCTTTTTTAATCCACGGTCATTGGTTGAACATAAAAAGGCTATTAACGCTATCCTCCAAGTTAGGGAAGTGGTTGATCCTGGAATCTACCTTGGTGTACCCCTCTTAATAGGGAAAAATAAAACTACAGCCCTCGGCTTCACACGGGATAAGGTGAACTCCCGTATGTCTCATTGGGACAAACACCTCCTCTCTCAGTGGTCGAGAGGTTTTCATCAAAGCCGTTATCAAATTTCTACCACAATATGTGATGTCTTGTTACCTACTACCACAAAATATTATTGATGATATGACAACATCCATACGACGTTACTGGTGGTTGGGGAAAAATAATAAACGAGGTTGGAATATGATTCTGTGGGACACTGTTTGTCAACCAAAATCTACTGGTGGCATTGGCTTTCGGGACTTGCATCTTTTCAGCATTGCACTGCTTGGTAAACAAACATGGCGTCTCAATTGTGAACCTAATAATCTGCTTGTATAGATCTATAAGGCCAAATACTATCCCTCGGGACTTATACTTGAATCTCAGACTAATCATCGAGCATCCTTTTCCTGGAAAGGTCTTCACCAAGCCTTACTGAAAATCTATAGTGGTTTTCTCAAAAGATTAGGGATTGATAGTAAAATTCGAATCCACCATGACTTTTAGGGCGGTTCCTCGGTAGTTCAGCTTTATGGCGAATATGATATTAATGATGAACCACATACTTACTGTCGCGAATTCATGGTTCACTGCCAACCTAGATGGGATACCACGAAGGTTCGAAGCTATTTCGATCAAGAAGATGCAAACATTATCTTAGGTGTTCCTATCATCAACGACCAACAAGACACGATTTTATGGAGTAACCATGACTCTGGCATCTATTTAGTATGCTCTGGCTATTCGTTTTTGCAGAGACCACTGACACCAATTAATAGACCATCTCGTATCTGGAAAGTTATATCCAAGTTACATGTTCTACCAAAAGTACGAACATTTGGATGGTGATTAGGCCATGACGCCTTACCTACTGGAACTAAACCTCAAGCAGCAAACCTTGGTATAGGGATTTGTCCACTTTACAATGTGGCCCCAGAAACAGCTCTACATGCTCTGCGTGAATGTCCAGATGCAAAAGAAGCTCTACGTCTGGCTGGTCTGCCTAATTTCATCCTCTCTAGCAACACAACCTCACATTTACAATGGATTGAACAAGGAGCTAGTACTATACCTCTTCAATCATTCGCTTTGTTTATGACAGTCCTTTGGAACATATGGAACAAACATAATGATTGGATCCATAATCACCACTTACAACCAACTTGGCTTACGGTACTTAATTCTCAGGCCATTTTTGAGGGATTACACAAAGGGTACATCAATTGCTCCATCCTCTCGACAGTCAAAATGACCTCCCCTTGTGCAAACTTGTTGGCAACGTCCCCGAAGAGGATCTCTAAAGCTTAACACGGATGGGGCTTTCGATCCTATCACAAGAGCTACTATTGTAAGAGTTGTTGTGAGAAATTCTAATGGTGTTGTCCTTGGTGGCCTTGCTTATCCTTTGAGTAGTTGTCTGGATGCTGCCACGGCCGAAGCTCATGCGGTAGTTGCAGGCACCATTCTAGCACGTGATCGTGGCTGGTCCAACCTAATCATTGAAATAGATTCGGCTACAATTGCTAACAAAATCAACCGGCATGATGCTGATCTATCTGCCCTACAGCCTCTTATTCAACATGCTAAATCTCTTCTAGCTTCTACTGTTGATTTTAATATACGTTTTGTACCTAGAGGAGAAAATGTTGTTGATCATACTCTAGCCACTAGGGCTCTTCGTTCCATGTCATTTGTTCACTTTGGTACGGATTATCCATATTATATTCGAACCTTTGTAACAAATGAGATTTATTCTCATCCAATATAATTTTTATGGGTACTCTTTTTTCCCCATAGGTGCTCACTTGGAGACTTTTGGCAATGGGTGACTTTAGAGGGGTTTCTAACGAGGCCCATCTTTCCTTCAAAAAAAATTCCAGCGGGTCCACTATAATGCCTATTTAGACATGTACGCCTTTAACCCCAACAAAACAGACAAAAAATGTGATTAAATCAAATTTTATGAGTTAAAATATTTGATTATTGGCTTTTGAACATGATTATACAACTTAACCTCATTTTTAAAACTTTTTACTTGGTTAAAATTCCAACAGGTCCACTGTAAAGCCCACTTAGACATGTACACCTTAAACCCCAACAAAATGGCCGCAAAGTAAAATTAAATCAAATTTCATGGGTTAAAATATTTGATTATGGGCCTTTGAGTATGATTATATGGCTTAACCTCAATTTTAGAACTTTTTACTCAGTTAAAATACCAACGGGTTCACTGTAAAGCCTATTTAGACATGCACGCCTTAAACCCCAACAAAATGGCCGCAAAATAAGATTAAATCAAATTTTATCAATTAAAATATTTAGTTATGGGCTTTTTGATACATGCATAGGAGGACTGGAAATAAACATTAAAGACAATAAGTTGACATTGTTTCACATGCTCGGTTTTCTTCCCTTTTATACTTTCGATTCAAGGACGAATCCTTTTGAGGAAGGAAATGGATGATACATGCATGAAAGTGCTGGAAAGATGCATCGAAGACAAGAAGTTGAAACTGTTTTCTAAGTCTGGAAAATTAGTTGGCTTGAGGTGATCTTTCGTATGGGATTCGAGCATTTTTGGGTAGAGTTGTCTTCTTAAGACTTGACCGTCATTTAGTTACATTTCCAACGCATCTTGAAACGCATCATTCCAATGTCGAAAACTCAAGATACGTTCATTTTACTGAAGAATACGCATGCAAAAAACTGGATACGGGATTTTATAAAATTCAGCCCAAAAGCTAACATATAAGGCTTTGGACGAATTAAACATAACCCAATGTATTTATTATCATTTTAATTGATGTTTTTAGGGTTTTATATACTTTAGGAACTAGCCACATTTCTCCCAAGCCGTTAGATCAAGTCCAATTTAATGGACCAGATTTCTTTGTTTATTTTATTCATTCTTAGCTTTAGGTTAAAGTCATCCTTCATCTATAAAAGGATGATACTTTCTTCTTTGTTTTTGAGATTTTCTTTGATTAATAAAAAGTTCTCTTTTGAGATTTTAGTATTCTTTGAATACATGTTTGCAAGTGTTCGGTAAACTTGTCTAGAAGCCATCTTCAACGTTTCAACCGGGTTGATTGTTGTTGATCTTCACACTCCGGGTTGCCTATCTAATTGCAGGCATGAGGGTCAGTTAGAGCCATATCACAGAGATTGCCTATTCAATTGCGAGTAGGATTATTCTGCGGGACATCTATCAAACCATCAAGCCATAACCATGTTCTTCTTCAACTCCATTGTCGCCATGTACATAAACAAAGCTGGAAATATTTAGATTTGTTTTACCTATCTTTATTTTTATCTTTTTCAATTTTTTTAGCTTGATTCTTATTATTCATCATCTAACCCTTCTTCTTGACTTTGTTTCTTTAATTTTCCAGCCTTAATTCTGAAATTTTCAAGAAACTCCCAACTAGTTTTTCTTGAATTTTCAGATTTGCGCCTAACTTCCTTGTTCAAGTCTAAAGCCCTAGGTTTGCTTCCAAGTAACTAAATTGAAGGTTTCAACGGACCAAGGCACCCTTCTATCATTTGGTATCAGATTGGACCGACTCTTGGGCAAATTTTTTACTTTTTGGGTGAAAAAATTGAAAAAAAAAACTCACAAAAACCAAATAAACGAATTTTGAACTGAAAATTTCCAGATCACATCTACACCATTTTAGGAGTCACCATACAAAATTTTAGAATTTTTTGACTTCGGGAACACCTCGAAAAAAGTGAATCAAGTTGCTGCAAATTTTACTATTTTTTGGGTTTTTTTGGTTTTCTTTCATTCTTAACTATTAATTTTCCTTTGTTTTAGCTTTTTTTTTATTCTTATACATCTTCTAACACCTTCTTGTTTCTTGTGTTAGTAGAAATTTAAAAGTTTCATAAATTCCTTCTTCCTTGCAACTCAATTCAATTGGTGTCATACAGTTCCTTGGACTCCTAGAGCCTTTGTTTGGAGTGAATAACAGTGAGGATTTGGTTCGTTTTTCTTTCTTTTGTGAAATTTCTGGATGTGTTACACTTGTCGCACTAAACCTTCTTTGGCTATACCAACTCACAACATATCTCCATTCGAAGGAACATCCGACCCAGATGCTTATTGTGAATGGGAGTACGAGATTGATGATATGTTTTATAAGCATTGCGATACGATAACATGTTCGTTAGCTATCATAGGATTCACTAACCATGCTACTATTTTGTGGAATAGATTAGTGAAAGGCCGAAAGTTTTATGGAAAATGACATATTGATTCCTGGAGTGAATTAAAGCGGATCATGAGGATTCATTATGTCCCACTAGAATATTATGAGGACATCGGGAGAAAGCTTCAACGGTTGACACAGGGTACAATGTTCGTGGAAAAGTACTTCAACACCATGATAGTACTTATGCACTGAGCTGATATCATTGAAAAAGAACGAGACATGGTAAAACAATTCTATTTCAGATTAAATGAAGAGATCACCAAAAAAATAATTCCAACTGTATAAAAATTTGATGGATTTTGTCGAACAAGCAATCTGAATCAAGCATCAACTACAACAATCCACAGCCCGTTAGATTTCATACTCACCTGTTGATATAGGTACATCTCCACCTCCCACTTTTCATAACCCTACTAATAATCATGTCGACTCTAGTAGGACAAATCCGAATGAAGAAGACTCATCCCTAGTCTAAGGGGATAGTGCAGACAAACCATTGAGGAGTCGTGGTAGAGAGGTTGTCGAAAACCTACTCTTGCCCTATGATGAGGAAGAAATTCTCTATCCTGAAGAATGGTGGAAAGATGCTGACTTGTCATGTTGTGACAAAGAAAATGATCACCATCCAATGGCAAATACCGATGATGATGTGAATGAGTTGCCTTATGACACAAATGAGACCGATGATTATGCTACCAAAGAGAAGGAACTCGTACATAACATGGCCAAAAGAGACTCAAAACAATAATTCTTTGACACGACTTATCTCCTACGGTACTTTGATGACCTGATCCCCATCATCGATTTAGATTCGGGGATGAATCTTTTTGAGCAGTGGGGGAATGGTACATGAATAGGAGGGCTGGAAATAAACATTAAAGACAAGAAGTTGACACTGTTTCACATGCCCGATTTTCTTCCCTTTGATGCTTTAGATTCGAGGATGAATCCTTTTGAGGAATGGAGGATGATACATGCATAGGGGGCTGGAAATATGCATTGAAGACAAGAAGTTGAAACTGTTTTCTTAGTTTGGAAAATCAGTTGATTTGAGGCGACTTTCCGAAGGAGATCCGGGCATTTTTGGGTCGGGTTGTCTTCTTAAGAATTGACCTCATTCAGTTACCTTTCCAACACATCTTAAAAATCATCATTATAATGTCGGGAACTCAAGATATGCCCATTTTATTGAAGACTACGCATGCAGAAAAATGGATACGAGATTATTACGGGATTTTATAAAATTCAGCCCAAAAGCTAACATATAAGGCTTTGGACGAATTAAGCATAACTCAATGAATTTATTATCATTTAAATTGATGGTTTTAGGGATTTATATACTTTAGGAACCAGCCACCCTTCTCCCAAGCTGTTAGATCAAGTCCAATTTAATAGACCAGATTTCTTTGTTTATGTTATTCATTCTTAGCTTTAGGTTATTCATCTATAAAATGATGATACTTTCTTCTTTGTTTTTGAGATTTTCATTGATTAATAAAAAGTTCTCTTTTTATATTTTAGTATTCTTTGAATACGTGTTTGCAAGTGTTCGCTAAACTTGTCTAGAAGCCATCTTCAACATTTCAACCAGGTTGATTGTTGTTGATCTTCACACTCTGGATTGCCTATCTAATTGCGGGTAGAAGGGTCAGTTATAGCCATATAACGGAGGTTTCCTATTCAATTGTGAGCAGGAAGGTTCCACGGGACATCTATCAAACCATCACGCCATAACCATCTTCTTCTTCAATTCCATTGTCACCACCTCCATAAAAAAAGCTGGAAATTTTCAGAATTGTTTTACCTATCTTTATTTTTATCTTTTTCAACCTTTATAGTTTTATTCTTATTATTCATCATCTAATCGTTCTTACTGACTTTGTTTCTTAAATTTTCCAGCCTCAATTCTGAAATTTTCAAGAAACTCCCAACTAGTTTCTCTTGAATTTTCAAATTTGCGCCTAACTTCCTTTTTCGACTCTAAAGCCCTAGGTTTGCTTCCAAGTAACCAAATAGAAGGTCGCAACATCCCTAGAAAGCCTCATAGCACTTTTAAACATGATTAAATAGTTTAACATCATTTTCAGAAATTTTCACTCGGTTAAAATTCTAACGAGTCCACTAAAAAGCCCATTTAGACATACACGCCTTAAACCCAACAAAACTGCTGCAAAGTAAGATTAAATCAAATTTTACGAGTTAAAATATTTGATTATGGGCTTTTTAATATGATTATATGCCTTAACCTCAATTTTATAACTTTTTACTCAATTAAAATTCCTACGGGTCCACCAATAAAACGACCACAAAATAAGATTAAATAAAATTTAATGAATCGAAATATTTGATTATAGGCTTTTGATTATAATTATATAGCTTAACCTCAATTTTATAACTATTTACTCAGTTACAAATCCAACGAGTCCACTTCATAGCCCATTTAGACATACACGTCTTAAACCCCAACAAAATGGCTGCGAAATAAGATTAAATCAAATTGTATGAATTAAAATGATTAGTTATGAGATTTTGAACATGATTATGCCACTTAACCTCAATTTTATAACTTTCTACTCTGCTAAAATTCCGGCAGGTCCACTATAAATCCCATTTAGACATGCATGCCTTAAACCCCAACAAAGCGAACGAAAAATAAGATTAAATCACATTTTATGACTTAAAATATTTAGGTATGGACTTTTGAACATGATTATATAGCTTAACCTCATTTTCAAAACTTTTTATTCGGTTAAAATTCCCGCATCTGGAAAATCATGTCCAAGCTACTAGCTCATTCGAAAATTCGTTCCTTTGGATGGCGTATAGGCCATGATGCTCTTCTGACTGGACAGAGACTTCAGGCGGAAAATATCACCCCAGGACTTTGCCCCTTTTGTCGTATGAACCAGGAAACAACAGTTCATGCTTTACGTGAATGCCCATGTGCCAACGAAGCCCTCCTTTTGGCTAGTTTGCCGGTTTCTATCATCTCTAGTAATGCAGATTCAGCCTTATCTTGGCTTGAGGAATGGGCTGCATGTTTATCAATTCAATCCTTTGCTCACCCTTTGGGCAGCTACGTGGATGCTGCCTCAGCCGAAGCACAAAGGGTTCTTGCTGGCATCCTTTTTGCTCGTGATCGTGCCTGGTCCAATTTGGTAATTGAGACGGATTTGGCTATAGTGGCTAATAAGTTAAATCGGAAATGTACTGATTTGTCTATACTGAGCTCGTTTATTTAACATGCTCGTCTTCTACTTGCCGATGCAGATACTTTTAGTATTCATTTTGTTTCTATGGTGGTGAACAATGTTGCCCACACTCTCGCCTCTAGGGCTCTGAGGTCTATGTCGTCCACACTTTTAGGTTCGAATTATCCCGATTATCTTCATTCTTTTGTAACTAATGAGATTATTTCTCATCCAAGTTAATATATTTGGGTACTCTTTTCCCCATAGTTGCTCACTTGGGGCCTCCTTGCCACGTGTGACTTTAGAGGGGTTTTTAATGAGGCCCACCTTTCTTCAAAAAAAAAATTCCAACAGGTCCACTATAAAGCCCATTTAGACATGCACGCCTTAAACGCCAACAAAACGTAAGAAAATAAGATTAAATTACACTTTATGAATTAATATATTTAGTTACGGGTTTTCGAACATGATTATATTGCTTAACCTCTTTTTTAGAATTTTTTACTTGTTAAAATTCCAAGGGATCCCATGTAATGCCCATTTAGACATGCATGCCTTAAACACAACAAAATGAAAACAAAATTAGATTAAACCAAATTTTATGAGTTAAAATGTTTGATTATGGGCTTTTGAAAATGATTATATACCTTAACCTCAATTTTAGAACTTTTTACTGAGTTAAAATTCTAATAGGTCTACTGTAAAGCCCATTTAGACACGCACGCCTTAAACCCAGCAAAACGGCCACAAAATAAGATTAAATCAAATTTTATGAGTTAAAATATTTGATTATGGACTTTTGAATATGATTATATAGCTTAACATGAATTTTAGAACTTTTTACTCGGTTAAAATTCCAAAGGGTCTATTGTAAAGCCCATTTAGACATGCATGCCTTAAACCAAACAAAACGACCACATAATAAGATTAAATCAAATTTTATGAGTTAAAATATTTGATTATGGGACTTCAGGATATTTTTATATAGCTTAATCTTAATTTTAGATCTTTTTACACAGTTAAAATTGCAACTGGTCCACTGTAAAGCCACATAGACATGCGCTCCTTAAACCCCAACAAACGGGCCGCAAAATAAGATTAAATCAAATTTTAAGAAATAAAATATTTATTTATGGGATTTTGAACATGATTATATAGCTTAACCTCATTTTCATAAATTTTAACTCGGTTACAATTCCAACGGTCCCACTATAAAGCCCATTTAGACATGCACGCCTTAAACGCCAAAAAACGGACGGAAAATAAGATTAAATCACATTTTATGAATTAATATATTTAGTTATGGGTTTTTGAACATAATTATATAGCTTAACCTCAATTTTAGAACTTTTTACACAGTTAAAGTTCCAACGGGTCCACTATAAAGCCCATTTAGACATGCACGCCTTAAAACGCAACAAAATAGCCAAAAAATAATATTAAATCACTTTTTATGACTTAAAATATTTATTTATGGGATTTTGAACATAATTATACAGACTAACCTCATTTTCAGAACTTTTTTCGGTTAAAATTCCAACGGGTCCACTATAATGCCCATTTAGACATTCACGACAAAACAGGAGAAAAATAAGATTAAATCAAATTTTATAAGTTAAAATATTTGATATGGGCTTTTCAATATGATTATATAGCTTAATCTCAATTCTAGAACTTTATAATCGGTTAAAATTCCAACGAGTCCACTGTAATGCCCATTTAGACATGCACTCCTTAAATCCTAATAAAATGGCCGCAAAATAAGATTAAATCACATTTTTTGAATTAAAATATTTAGTTATGGGCTTTTGAAACTGATTATATAGCTTAACCTCATTTTCAAAAAAATTTACTCGGTTAAAATTCCAACAGGTCCACGGTAAGCCCATTTAGACTTGCACTCTTTAAACCCAACAAAATGGCCACAAAATAAGATTAAAAAATATGAGTTAAAATATTTGTTTATGGGCTTTTGAATATGATTATATAGCTTAACCTGAATTTTAGAACTTTTTACTCGGTTAAAAGTCCAACAGTTCCACTATAAAGCCCACTTAGACATACACGCCTTAAACCCCAACAAAATGGCCGAAAAATAAGATTAAATCTAATTTTATGAAATTAAATATTTAGTTATGGGCTTTTGAACATGATTATATAGCTTAACCTCATTTTCAAAAAATTTTACTCGGTGAAGTTCCAACGGGTCCACTGTAAAGCGCATTTAGACATGCATACCTTAAACCCAACAAACGACCACAAAATAAGATTAAATAAAATTTTATGAGTTAAAATATTTGATTATGGGCTTTTGAATATGATTATATAGCTTAAACTCAATTTTAAAACTTTTTACTCAGATGAAATTCCAACGGGCCCACTGTAAAGTCCACTTAGACATGCACGCCTTAAACCCCAACAAAATGGCTGCAAAATAAGATTAAGTCAAATTTTATGAATAAAAATATTTATTTATGGGTTTTTGAATATGATTATATATCTTAACCTCAATTTTAGAACTATTTGCCTAGTTAAAATTCCAATGGGTCTATTGTAATGTAACCCCCTCGACTCGGCCTAGACGCCCGACCAAACTGAGAGAACTACATTAGGTTTCCCGAAGTAAACCAGAGAGCAATTACAAAAAACCAAACCATTTTTTTTATTTTTATCTTATCTAGATGCATGTTATTAATCCTACATGTGTATACTTGTAGCGGTTGAATTTACAAAGAAAATGGATCACGGAAAGACCACTGATTGCATAACATGCGTTTCAGGTACGAAATTGCAAAAGTAGTAATTTTAGGGACCTAAACTATAATTAAAGTTACCAATCCTCAATAGGCCATTTACATGCTCACGTGACAAATTCAGGTTATTATGATCATTCAAACACTTACAATTGCATTCACATAACATGGACCAAAATAAAAGAAGCAGAAACCTTCAAGATTCCAAAATAACCGATTTAACGGTAGCCGTACCGGTACGCATACAGGTGTTTCGGTATGCCCTTATGATTTCAAAAACATAGATTCTAGTAGCTAAAACACATAACGAAACGCTTGCTCACGTATCGAAATGCCTTGCCAAAATGCTTAAGACCGTATCGAAACACTTGCTTGAGTACCGAAACGCTATGCTTGGAAAGGCTTGTCCGTATCGAAACACCCACCCGCGTATCAAAACGTTATGCCTGTAATGTCCCAAATTGTTGTTTAAGCACACTTTTAAGAAAGCCAAACCACTTAAACATGCTTCCAACCCTTATACAACATTACTAAGATAGACTACCCACCAAAGCTTCACAAAAACATCAACCAACCATGGCATTTATACAATCTTGTTGATCTATAGGCATGCTTCCTAATATCATTCTACCAAACAATTAAAACTACCATTTGGTGCATTTAAGGCTTACTCAACATGCTTGCACATTTATAATACCATATCAAACCTGCTCGAATCATCAAAACATGGCAACTACACCAAAATAGCTAGATGCATTCCTAAGACACATCTAGCATCAAAATAGGCAATGATTCACACAAATCTAACAACAAACCAACATGAAATCCAACACTTCTCGTTCTTAAAAACCATGGAAAAAGAGAATTACAAATCCCCAAAATATGGCGAACACATTGCCTTATTAACCGGAATTATAAACCGAGTTTATACTCAAAGTAGTCTTTGTCTTAGGATCACTTTAGCCCTGCCCTTGCAGCCCCAAACCTTAATGCTCTGCATCATTAAGAAAAAGAGAGCGTAAGTACACATGCTTAGTGAGGATGTTCATGAAACAATGATGCATTTGAAAACATTTAAAACCAAAACACTTGTATCTAAAACATGCTTACAACCAAAGCACTTTCCTTGTCTCCAACCGAGACATGCATAAACACCCTTATGCAACATCATATACTTATTCCATGCTTAGATCCCAAAGCACTAAATCATAAACCATGCTTAAATCCCAAAGCATTATTAAATAAACCATGCTTAAATCCCAAAGGATTACAAAAATGGGTTCAACACATGAACTTTCACATATATTGGCATTAGTAGCGACCCAGATAGACTACCCTATATCCAACATATTGGATATACGGATCTCTCATACCATGCCAAGTTAAACCGCGTGATATCCCCAAACCTTTCCTAGTTAAACCGCGAGATTTACCACCTTTGCCTAGTTAATCCGCAAGTATACTGACCTTGCCTAGTGAAACCGCAAGATCACCATCACATTGGGTTGCCTAGTTAAACGGCATGCCCAATGAGGTTCCCAACAGTCCGAGGGCCTTGTTAAACTGCCATACCTCAAGGACCCATGGCCACGATCGATTTTGTTCATATTTTATAGTGCACCTTAATCCTATGGCATGCCAACTATATCCGATTGTTTTTTACCCTGTCACATAGCCAATATACCATTTCCAAAACCATTTACCTACTACTTCAATGCATCAAACCAAAACCACCACATATGCAATCCACATTGCCCAAATCAATACCCTATTCCCAACAAGAATAAAAACCAATGCTCACTAGCATTTATATACATAAAATCCATTGCATATGTGTTCATAACAATGCATTTACAGTAGTAAATTAAACCATGTTTAACACCAAAACATGAACTCAACAAGCTCATATCTAAACCGATATTCAAGGGCGAAATAAGGGAAACTTACTTCCAAGCTTAGGTAAGTGTTTCATGCTTACCCTAAACTCCCAACAACCTTTATCAAACCTTTTAATGGTGTTAAAACCAGTTTCCACTCACCGATACACTTCGCCTTGCTCGCCAATGCAAATCGAGCTCCCGACAAGCAACAATCAATGTCAAACTTCGTCGCCTTGATTATCCCATATTTTAACAACATAAAACCAGAGGACAAATGCATTAATATGCATTCAAACCATTGCCTCACAACAATCTCCCGTAACTCTCAAGTTGCCCACTCAACAACCATCCTAAACATATCGAAAACATCATCAAAACTTTCCAAAACTTAACCCAGCCATAATATAACGATTCAAACCATCAAACTTCATCAATTAACATCTAAAAACCCTTTCCCAACATCCTTTTACTTCCATCAATGATTAAACACCAAAATCGTCACACAAACCCTTAACTAACAACCTTAAATATTGGAGATTCAATTAGTTCCGGGATTACAATGTTAAATCCAAACTTTTAACATCCAATAATGCCAAAATCATGATCTATTCTGATCTAAAACTCATCAAAACAGATCCACTTCGAAAATATACCAATTTCATCAATCAAAACACAATCAATCCAATTTTCCTTAATTAAACTATCAAAACACATTAGAAAACAACTACAAAGGATCAAGAACTTTGGTTTTTACCTGAATCCTATGGCTTTTACCTCCAATGCTGATTTCTCCCCTTAATTGCTGAGTAAAACATGAAAATCAAGAGAATAAAAATAATCATTTGATGAAGAAGCATTAGGAAATCAAATAGAAATCAAACCTTTGGCTTTTACTTGAAGAAATTGAAGTTGGAAAGGTGTTTGCTGGAGAGAAATTGAGAGAAAGAAGTTGCAAAGTTTGTTACGTAAATATTGTAAAAAGTCTAAAATATGATTTATTAATTCTCTCCATTTTTAAAGCATTTTAAAACTCATTTAAAATCAGTTAATTAAAGGAAGAAAACTATTAATATCTAGGATAATTAGCTCCTTAAAGATTCAAAGTTTTGGTCCTTTTCAAAATAGTCACTAAAAATAGTTTTTAAAGTTTGCATTTTGGCCACTAGTCCAAAATGTCCAATTTCCGAATCTCATTTTCCAAAATTGATTTTACCACAATCATTATTATATTAAATAATGAATTTACAACATTTTCCCATATTTTTTATCACCTTTAAAAATATTTAATCTGATTTAATCCCGAAACAAACTCGAACCTCTAATATCGATCCACCGGACCTTCGAACCAACCCTTAAACCATCCAAGCCCAAAATCGAGGTGTTAGAACACTCCCCTCTTAATAAATTTTGTTCTCGAAATTTACCTTGAGGAAAAAGATGTGAAAATTGCTCCATCATATCCGCCTTGCTTTCCTATGTGGCTTCCTCGACACCTCGATACCGCCATAAGATTTTAACAAGTTCTATCATCTTGCCACGAAGAACTTTACTGCTGGAGTCAAGGATTTCCACCGGCTCCTCATCATAGGATAAATTCGGTCTCAACTCAATATGCTCCACCAGCTTAACATGCGAGGGATCCGACCAATACCTCTGCAACATAGATACATGGAACACATCATGTATTTTCTCAAGCTTGGGAGGTAACCTCAACTGATAAGCCACATGACCTACACGCTCCACAATCACACATGGTTCAATAAACCTTGGACTAAGCTTCCCTTTACGTCAGAACCACATCACCTTCTTCCATGGTGACACTTTCAAGAATACACGATCGCCCACCGCATATTCAACTTCCCTACGCTTCAAATCCGTGAATGATTTTTGTCGATCCGCAGCCGCTTTCAAGAGATCACACACGAGCTTTACCTTTCCATCCGTGTCTTTCAACACATTCAGTAAGGAAATATGCTTTTCCCCTACCTCAGCCCAACACAAGGGCGTACAACACCTCCGGCCATGCAATGCCTCATACGGTGCCATCTATATACTTGCTTGATAGCTATTGTTGTACGCGAATTCAACCAAAGGTAGATGTTTCTCCCAGGTTCCTTGAAACTCAATAATACAACACCTCAGCATATCCTCCAAAACCTAGATAACCCGCTCAGAATGTCCATCCGACTGAGGATGATACATGGTGCTGAAATTCAATCTCGTGCCGAAAGCCCAGTGCAGACACACCCAAAACCTTGATGTGAACCTCGGATCCCTATCAAAAACAAAAGACTTTGGTACCCCGTGCAGACGCACGATCTCAGAAATGTAAAAATCTGCTAACTTGTCCAAAGTGTACTTCGTATGCACTGGCAAAAAATGTGCACACTTCGTAAGCTGATCAACAATCACCCAAATGGAATCATTTTTAGTCATTGTCAAAGGTAACCCTAAAGCAAAATCTAGAGTGATTCTCTCCCATTTCTATTTCAGAATTCCCAACGGTTGCACCAATCTGGATGAACACTGATGTTCAGCCTTAACCCGCTGACACACCATACACTTAGAAACAAACTCTGCCACATCCTTTTTCAAACCAACCTAGTAGTGCACTTCCTTTAAATCACGATACATTTTGGTACTACAGGGATGCATAACAAAAGGACTAGAATCTGCCTCTACCAAAATAGTGTGCCTAAGCTCTGAATCCTCCAGCACCACTATTCGGCCTTTAAAACACAAAACACCATCATCGTCAAAATGAAAATTCGTTACCATTCGCTATGTCCTTAACATTAGGAACCAAAGAATCATCAAACAGTTGCTTAGCTTTAATCATCTGCAACAATGTAGGCTTAACCTGCAACTCAGCCAACAAACCACAGTCCTGTGTCATGCTCAACCTAACAAACATCGCCCTAATCTCAACAACAACCTTATGACTTAGTGCATCTGCCACCACATTGGCTTTTTCAAGATGATACTCAAATGTTAAGTCGTTATCTTTAAGCAACTCCAACCATCTTCGTTGCCTAAGGTTCAAATCCTTTTGAGACATCAAATATTTCAAACTCTTGTGGCCCGTAAAAACCACACACTTTTCACAATAAAGGTAGTGTCTCCAAATTTTCAAGGCAAAAACCACAGCCGCAAGCTCCAAATCATGAGTTGGATAGTTGCGCTCATGAACCTTTAGCTGTCTCGATGCATAGGCCACAACCTTTCCGTCTTGCATCAGCATACAACCCAAGCCAACATACGATGCATCACTATAAACCACAAACTCCTTCCCAAATTTAGGTTGAATCAACATAGGAGCATGTGTCAAAACCTCATTCAACTTCTCAAAACTCTACTAATGCTTATCCTTCCACACATAAGAAACATTCTTTTGCAACAACTTCGTCAAAGGTGTTGCAATACTCGAAAACCCATCTACAAAGCGACGATAATAACCAGTTAGCCCAAGAAAATTGTGAACCTTCGATATAGATTTAGGTTGCTTCCAATTGAGAATAGCCTCAATTTTCAGTGGATCAACACGAATACCCTCCGCGGAAACCACATGACCTAAAAACATCACCTCCTTGAGCCAAAACTAGCACCTGCCCAACTTGGCATACAACTGACTATCCTTCAACACTTGCAACACAATCCACAAATGCTGATCATTCTCCTCCTCGGTATGAGAATACACGAGTATATCATCGATAAAAACCACCACAAACTAATCAAGGTACACATTAAACACTCTATTCATCATATCCATGAAAGCAACTAGAGCATTCGTCAAACCAAACGGCATCACCAAAAACTTGTAATGCCCGTACCTCATACGAAACGCAGTTTTATGCACATCTACATCTTTAACCTTCAACTGGTAATACCCTGATCTTAAATCAATCTTTGAAAACACCGCTGCCCTGCAAAATTGATCAAACAAGTCATCAATCTGCGGCAACGGGTACTTGTTCTTCACCGTCAACTTATTCAACTATCGGTAATCAATGTACATACGCATCAATCCATCCTTCTTCTTTACAAAAAGAATAGGGGCACCCTAAGGCAAAATACTAGGTCGAATGAACCCATGATCTAACAACTCCTGAAGGTGTGTTTTTAACTCTTTCAACTCCTCTGGTGCCATCCATAAGGAGTAATGGACACCAGAGTCGAACCCTCGTACGTCTCTATACCGAATTCCACCTCTCTATCATGCGGCAAACCTAGTAACCCTTCAGGAAACACCTCCAAAAATTAACACACAGTCTGAATATCCTGCACTCGAACACCCTTGGCTTCCGGATTCAAGACGATAGCCAAATAAGCTTGGCAGCCTTCAAACATCATCTTCTCTGCTCGAGTAGCTGAAACAATATTGGATAAGAACTTCACATTCTCACCAACCACCACAACTTCATAATCATCGGCTAACTTCAAGGAAATCCTTTTGGATTCACAATCCACCACCGCCTTGTGCTCACTTAACCAATCCATACCTAGAATAACGTCAAAACCATAGAATAGCAATTCCATTATATATGCGGCAAATTCATGACCTTGAACAACCAGATGACAACGCTTATACAACCTTCTAGTAGTAATCATCTCCCCAAAGGAACTAGTTACTAACATGCCCACATCTAAGATCTCAACAGGAACATACAGTAATGATGCATGCTCACTTAAGATATATGAATGAGTAGACCCCGAATCAATCAAAGAAAATAATGACAAATATTGCATAGTAAAGGTACCTGTGACCACATCGGTGGCATTGCACCCCTCGCGATGAGCATATACTCGAGCTAGTCCACTATTCTCTGGTCGCATAGCAACTGCATATGCTACAGCCCTCTACCCATCCTCTCGCCTCTGGAAATTACCCCTACCTCGGGCTCGGCCCCTAGCAGGTGCAGCAACATGAACCAGTGCATCCCTCACAGCACGAGGACAATCACACTTCATATGCTCAGAAGATCCACATATCCAGTAAACTCCAGAGGTACCCCAACACAGACATGTGTGTTTCCTTCCACAATGCTCACACTCTGGTGCAACACAAGCTACCTGATTGCCTTGACCAGCACCACCACCACGCTTGTGATATGGCATGTGTCTCTTGTCCCGAAACTCTTATTTTGCTCCATATAATAGCTAGAGTCGGCCACTCTCTTACCCAAACTCGCACTCGCAGCCTAAAGCGATGTACCTAAATACTGCTCAATATCCTTGGCCCGATTAACCAACACGTCAAAATCTGTGTAATCCGCGGCAAACAGATATGTTTTAATGTTCTTCATCAAACCATAGCGGAACCTATAACATCTCTGTTGATCATCATGGACCAACTTCGGGCATACAGACTCAAACAAACAAACTTTACCTCATATTCGGCAACTGACATGCCATACTGCATCAGCGACATAAACTCGCGCTTCTTTGCATCCAAATACTGGGTACCAGGATACTTTCTCTTGAAAGCTCTCTGGAAAAACTTCCAAGTCATATCCACCTCTGGTACTCCCGTAATTGTGGTCACCCACCAATGATATGCATCACCCAGCAACCCAACTTGCGCTCCTCATTACAACCCATCTGGTTCAAAATATGGATTGTCTTCTCTAGCCATCCCTCGGCCTCCTCAGGACTCAAACCCTAAAATTTCTTACCTCCCAAACTACGAAAACGCTCCAAGGGTAAACCTTGATATGCTACCACAGCAAGTGCCGGTGGTTGAGCTTGCACTCCAACCATCGCTACCTGAAATGCTCCCATCATCGTTTGGATTAACGGAGTTAAATCACCAAATACTGGCACTGGACGAACCTGGGATACATCACCAACCCCATAATCAACATGAGGAACCAACGGAGGAGGATGAGATAAAACATTAGGGAGATTCTCTTCCTCAACGTTATTCTTCCCAACTCCGGCATTAATAGCCATCGAATGCGTCTCACATCGAGCCATGCTAATAAAAGCATCAAAACACATTAAAGTTAGGCTAGCATAAGGCAAAGGAGCAAAGACAACCTTATAAAACATTTTAAAACCTCGATAATAGGTAATGTGTTCCCAATTCATACCCAACATGATATTAAATAATCACCGAACATATACACAATCACCGTGCAATTCAAACATCACTTACTAATCAAACAACAACATCCCAACTTTTTGAAACCAGTCTCTGATACCAACAAATGTAACCCCCCCGGCCTAGATGCCCGATCAAACCGAGAGAACTATATTATGTTTGTCGAAGCAAATCGAAGAGCAATTACGAAAAGTCAATCCATTTTTTATTTTTATCTTATCTAGATGCATGTTATTAATCATACATGTGTATACTTGTAGCGGTTGAATTTACAAAGAAAATGGATCACGGAAAGGCCTCATTGCATTTTAGGGACTAAATTGCAAAACTAATAATTTTAGGGACCTAAACTATAATTAAAGTTACCAATCCTCAATTAGTCCATTTACATGCTCACGTGACAAATTCTAAGTCATTATGATCATTCAAACTCTTACAATTGCATTCACATAACTCAAGGACCAAAATGAAAGAAGCAAAACCCTTCAAGATTCCAAAATAACTGATTTAACGGTAGTCGTACCGGTACACGTACAAGTGTTTGGGTACGCCCTTATGATTTCAAAAACTCGTATTATAGTAGCTAAAACACATACCGAAACACTTGCTCGCGTATTGAAATGCCTGGCCAAAATGCTTGAGACCGTATCAGAACACTTGCCCGAGTACCGAAACGTTATGCCTAAAAAGGCTTGTCTGTATCGAAACACCCACCCGTGAATCGAAACGATATGCCTGTAATGGCCTAGCAGTACCGGTATGGGGTCACCTGTTTCGATACGCCTGGACCTATAATGTCCCAAATTGCTATTTAAACACACTTTTAAGAAAGCCAAACCACTTAAACATGCTTCCAACCCGTATACAATATTACTAAGATACACTACCCACCAAAGCATCACAAAAACATCAACCAACCATGGCATTTATACAATCTTGTTGATCTATAGGCATGCTTCCTAATATCATTCTACCAACAATTAAAATTACCATTTGGTGCATTTAAGGCTTACTCAACATGCTTGCACATTTATAATACCATACCAAACCTGCTTGAATCATCAAAACATGGCAACCACACCAAAATAGCTAGATGCATTCCTTAGAACACATCTAACATCAAAATAAGTAATGATTCACACAAATCTAACAACAACAAACCAACTTGAAATCCAACACTTCTCGTGCTTAAAAACCATGGAAAAAGAGAATTACAAATCCCCAAAATATGGCGAACACATTGTCTTATTAACCGGAATCATAAACTGAGTTCATACTCAAAGTAGTCTTTATCTTAGGATAACTTTAGCCTTGCCCTTACAGCCCCAAACCTTAATGCTCTGCATCATTAAGAAAAAGAGAGCGTAAGAACACATGCTTAGTGAGGATGCTCATGAAACATGATGCATTTGAAAACATTTAAAACCAAAACACATGTTTCTAAAACATGCTTACAACCAAAGTATTTTCCTTGTCTCCAACTGAGATATGCATAAACACCCTTATGCAACATCATATACTTATTCCATGCTTAGATCCCAAAGCATTAAATCATAAACCATGCTTATATCCCAAAGCATTATTAAATAAACCATGCTTAAATCCCAAAGCATTACAAAAATAGGTTCAACACATGAACTTTCACATATATTGGCATTAGTAGTGACCCTGATAGACTACCCTCTATCCAACAAATCGGATACACAGATCTCTCATACCACGCCTACTTAAATGGCGTGATATCCCCAAACCTTGTCTAGTTAAACCGCAATATTTGACACCCTCGCCTAGTTAAACCGCGAGATTTACCACCCTTACCTAGTTAATCCGCAAGTATACTAACCTTGCCTAGTTAAACCTCAAGATCTCCATCAAATTGGGTTGCCTAGTTAAACCGCATGCCCAATGAGGTTGCCAACAGTCAGAGTAGCCTTGTTAAACCACCATACCTGAACACCCATTGCCACGATCAATTCTGTTCATATTTTACAGTGCACCTTAATCCTATGGCATGCCAACTATATTCGATTGTTTCTTACCCTGTCACATAGCCAATATACCACTTCCAAAACCATTTACCTACTGTTTCAATGCATCAAACCAAGACCACCACATATGCAATCCACATTGCCCAAAGCAATACCCCATTCCCAACCGGAATGAAAACCAATACTCACTAGCTTTTATATACATAAAATCCATTGCATATGTGTTCATAACCATACATTTACATTAGTAAAATAAACTATGTTTAACACGAAAACATGAACTCAACATGTTCATATCTAACCCGATATTCAAGGGCGAAATAAGGGAAACTTACTTTCGAGCTTAGGTAAGTGTTTCATGCTTACCCTAAACTCCCACCAACCTTTATCAAACCTTTTAAGGGTGTTAAAACCATTTTCCACTCACTAATACACTTCGCCTTGCTCGCTAATGCAAATTGAGCTCCCGACAAGCAACAATTAATGTCAAACTTCGTCGCCTTAATTATCCCCTTTTTAACAACAAAAAACCAGAGGAAAAATGCATTAATATGCATTCAAACCATTGCCAAACAGCAATCTCCCGCAACTCTCAAGTTGCCCTCTAAACAACAATTCTAAACATGTCGAAAACATCATCAAACCCTTCCAGACCTTAACCCAACCATAATATAACGATCCAAACCATCAAACTTCATCAATTAACATCTAAAAACCCTTTCCCAACATCCTTTTACTTCCAGCAATGATTAAACACCAAAATCATCACACAAACCCTTAACTAACAACCTTAAATATTGGAGATTCAACTAGTTTCAGGATTACAATCTTAAATCCAAACTTTTAACATCCAATAACACCAAAATCATGATCTATTTTGATTTAAAACCCAGCAAACAGATCCACTTCGAAAATATACCAATTTCGTCAATCAAAACACAATTAAACCAATTTTCCTTAATTAAACTATCAAAACACATTAGAAAACAATTGCAAAGGATCAAGAACTTGGGAATTTCAGTAAATAACCTTTCATTAGAGAAGAAGAACGAATCTTTACTTCCAATGCTAATTTCTCCCCTCAATAGCTTGGTAAAACATGAAAATAAAGAGAATAACAATAAGTATTTGATGAAGAAGCATTAGGAAATCAAATAAAAATCAAACCTTTGACTTTTACCTGAAGAAATTGAAGTTGGAAAGGTGTTTGGCTGAAGAGAAATTGAGAGAAAGAAGTTGCAAAGTTTGTTACGTGAATTTTGTAAAAAGTCTAAAATAGGATTTATTAATTCTCTCCACTTTTAAAGCCTTTTAAAACTCATTTAAAATCATTTAATTAAAGGAAGAAATCTTTTAAAAATATCTAGGATAATAAGATCCTTAAAGTTCAAAGTTTTGATCCTAATCAAAATAGTCACTAAAAGCAGTTTTCAGAGTTTGCATTTTTGTCACTAGTCCAAAATGTCCAATTTCCGAATCTCATTTTCCAAAATTGATTTTACCACAATCATTATTATATTAAATAATGATTTTACAACATTTCTCCATATTTTTTTATCACCTTTGAAAATATTTAATCTGATTTAATCCTGAAACTCACTTGAACCTCTAATATCGGTCCACGGGACCTTCGAACCAACCCTTAAACCATCCAAGCCCAAAAACTGGGCCGTTACAACTCTCCCCTCTTAAGAAATTTCGTCCTCGAAATTTACCTAGAGGAAAAAGATGCAGAAATTGCTCCATCATATCCGCCTTGCTTTCCCAAGTGGCTTCCTCGACACCTCGATACCGCCATAAGATTTTAACAAGTTCTATCGTCTTTCCGCGAAGAACTTTACTACTGGAGTCAAGGATTTCCACCGGCTCCTCATCATAGAATAAATTTGGTCTCAACTCAATATGCTCCACCGGCATAACATGCGAGGGATCCGACCGATACCTCTGCAACATATATACACGGAACACATCATGTATTTTCTCAACCTTTGGAGGTAACCTCAACCGATAAGCCACATGACATACACGCTCCACAATCTCATATGGTCTAATAAACCTTGGACTAAGCTTTCCCTTACGTCAGAACCACATCACTTTCTTCCATGGTGACACTTTCAAGAATACACGATCGCCCACCGCATATTCAATTTCCCTACGCTTCAAATCCGCGTAAGATTTCTATCGATTCGCAGCCGTTTTCAAGAGATCACACACAAGCTTTACCTTTTCATCTGTGTCTTTCAACACATTCAGTAAGGAAATATGCTTTTCCCCTACCTCAGCCCAACACAAGGGTGTACAACACCTTCGGCCATACAATGCCTCATACGGTGCCATCTGTATACTTGCTTTATAGCTATTGTTGTACGCAAATTCAACCAAAGGTAGATGTTTCTCCCAGGTTCCTTGAAACTCAATAATACAACACCTCAACATATCCTCCAAAACCTGGATAACCCACTCAGAATGTCCATCCGACTAAAGATGATATGTGGTGTTGAAATTCAATCTCGTACCTAAAGCTAGTGCAGACTCACCCAAAACCTCGATGTGAACCTCGGATCCCTATCCAAAACAATGGACTTCGGTACCCCATGCAGATGCACGATCTCATAAATGTAAAAATCTGCTAACTTGTCCAAAGTGTACGTCGTATGCACTGGACGAAAATGTGCACACTTCGTAAGCTGATCTACAGTCACCCAAATGGAATCCTTTTTAGCCGGTGTCAAAGGTAACCCTAACACAAAATCCATAGTGATTATCTCTCATTTCTATTTCAGAATTCTCAACGGTTGCACCAATCTGGATGGAAACTGATGTTCAGCCTTAACCCGTTGACACACCATACACTTAGAAACAAACTCTGCCACATCCTTTTTTCAAACCAACCCAGTAGTGCAATTCCTTTAAATCACGATACATTTTGGTACTACAATGATGCATAGCAAAAGGACTAGAATGTGCCTTCGTCAAAATAGTGTGCCTAAGCTCCGAATCGTCCAGCACCACTATTCGGCCTTTAAAACACAAAACACCATCATCGCCAAAATGAAAATTCTTCGGATTACTATCCTCTATGTCCTTAACATGAGGAACCAAAGAATCATCAAATGGTTGCTTAGCTTTAATCATCTGTGATAATGTTGGCTTAACCTGCAACTCAGCCAACAAACCACATTCATGTGTCATGCTCAACCTCGCAAACATCGCCCTAAGCTTAACAACAACCTTACAACTCAACGCATCTGCCACCATATTGGCTTTTCCAGGATGATACTCGATTGTTAAGTCGTAATCATTAAGCAACTCCAACCATCTTCATTGACTAAGGTTCAAATCCTTTTGGGACATCAAATATTTCAAACTCTTGTGGTCCGTAAAAACCACACACTTTTCACAATAAAGGTAGTATCTCCAAATTTTCAAGGCAAAAACCACAGCCGCAAGCTCCAAATCATGAGTTGGAATGTTGCACTCATGAACCTTTAGTTGTCTAGATGCATAGGCCATAACCTTTCCGTCTTGCATCAGCACACAACCTAAGCCAACATACGATGCATCACTATAAATCGCAAACTCCTTTCATTAGAGAAGAAGAACGAATCTTTACTTCCAATGCTAATTTCTCCCCTTAATTGCTTAGTAAAACATGAAAATCAAGAGAATAACAACAAGCATTAGGAAATCAAATAGAAATCAAACCTTTGACTTTTACCTGAAGAAATTGAAGTTGGAAAGGTGTTTGGCTAGAGAGAAATTGAGAGAAAGAAGTTGCAAAGTTTGTTTTGTGAATTTTGCAAAAAGTCTAAAATATGATTTATTAATTCTCTCCACTTTTAAAGCCTTTTAAAATCAGTTAATTAAATGAAGAAATATGTTAAAAATATCTAGGATAATAAGCTCCTTAAAGTTCAAAGTTTTGATCCTATTCAAAACAATCACTAAAATCAGTTTTCAAAGTTTTCATTTTGGTCACTAGTCCAAAATGTCCAATTTCCAAATCTCAATTTCCAAAATTGATTTTACCACAATCATTATTATATTAAATAATGATTTTACAACATTTTTCCATATTTAATCTGATTTAATCCCGAAACTAATTCAAACCTCTAATACCGATCCACCGAACCTTCAAACCAACTCTTAAACCATCCAAGCCCAAAAACCGGGGTGTTGCATGTAAAGCCCATTTAGACATGCACGCCTTAGACTCGACAAAACGGCCCTAAAAAAGATTAATTCAAATTTTATGTGTTAAAATATTTGATTATGGGCTTTTGAATATGATTCTATAGCTTAACCTGGATTTTAGAACTTTTTACTCTGTTAAAATTCCAGCGGGTCTATTGTAAAGCGCATTTAGACATGTACGCCTTAAACCCAACAAAACGGCCACAAATCAAATTTTATGAGTTAAAATATTTGATTATGGGATTTTGAATATGATTATATAGCTTAACCTCAAACTTAGAACATTTTACTCAGTTAAAATTTTAGCGGGTCCACTATAAAGCCCACTTAGACACACACGCCTTAAACCCCAACAAAATGGCCGTAAAATAATATTAAATAAAATTTTATTATTTAAAATATTAATTTATGGGCTTTTAAACATGATTATATAGCTTAACTCTTTTTTGAAAATTTTACGAGGTTAAAATTCCAACGGGTCCACTATAAGGCACATTTAGACATGCACGCCATAAACCCAACAAAATAGCCAAAAAATAAGATTAAATAAAATTTTATGAGATAGAATATATTATTATGGGATTTTTCAATATGATTATATACCTTAACCTCAATTTTAGAACTTTTTACTCAATTAAAATTTCAACTGGTCCACTGTAAAGCTTATTTAGACATGCACGCCTTAAACCCAACAAAACGGCCATAAAATAAAATTAAATAAAATTTTATGAATTAAAATATGTGATTGCCTTTTATTATGATTATATAGCTTAACCTCAATTTTAGAACTTTTCACTAGGTTAAAATTGCACTGGGTCCACAGTAATGCCCATTTAGACATGCATGCCTTAAACCCCAACAAAATGGCCGCAACATAAGATTAAATCAAATTTTATGAATTAAAATATTTATTTATGGGCTTTTGAACATGATTATACAGCTTAACCTCAATTTTAAAACTTTTTACTTTGTTAAAATTCCAACAGGTCCACTGTAAAGCCCATTTAGACATGCACCCCTTAAACCCCAACAAAACGGACAAAAATAAGATTAAATCACACTTTATAACTTAAAATATTTAGTTTTGGGATTTTGAACTTGATTATACAGCTTAACCTCATTTTTAAAAGTTTTACTCGGTTTAAATTCCAACATGTCCACTCTAAAGCCCATTTTTTCATGCACACCTTAAACGACAATAAAATGGACAAAAAATAAAATTAAATCACATTTTATGAATTAATATATTTATTTATGTTCTTTTGAACATGATTATATAGCTTAACCTCATATTTAGAAATTTTTACTTGGTTAGAATTCCAACGAGACCACAGTAATGCCCATCTAGACATGCACGCCTTAAACGTAACAAAACGGCCACAAAAAAGATTAATTCAAATTTTATGAGTTAAAATATTTGATTATGGGATTTTGCATATGATTATATACCTTAACCTCAATTTTAGAACTTTTTACCAGGTTAAAATTCCAACGGATCTACTGTAAAGCCAATTTAGAAATGCACGCCTTAAGCCCAACAAAACGGCCACAGAATAAGATTAAATCAAATTTTATGAGTTAAAATATTTGATTATGGGATTTTGAAAATGATTATGTAGCTTAACCTAAATTTTAGAACTTTTTTATTCAGCTAAAATTCCAACGGTTTTATTGTAAAGCCCATTTATACACGCACGCCTTAAACCCAACAAAACAGCCACATAATAAGATTAAATCAAATTTTATAAGTTAAAATATTTGATGTTAAGCTTTTGAATATAATTATATAGCTTAACCTCAATTTTAGAACTTTTTACTCGATTAAAATTCCAATGGGTCCACTGTAAAGCCCACTTAGACTTGCACGCCTTAAACCCCCAATAACTGCCCGCAAAATAGGATTAAATCAAATTTTATGAATTAAAATACTTATTTATGCGATTTTAAACATTATTATATAGCTTAACCTCATTTTCAGAAATTTTTACTCGGCTAAAATTCCAACGGGTCCCTTTAGACATGCACGCATTAAACCCAACAAAACGGCCACAAAATAGGATTAAATCAAATTTAATGAGTTAAAATATTTCATTATGAGCTTTGGAATATGATTATATAAATTAACCTCAATTTTAGAACTTTTTACTCGGTTAAAATTTCAACGAGTCCACTGTAAAGCCCATTTAGACATGCACGCCTTAAAACCCAACAAAATGGCCTCAAAATAAAATTAAATTAAGTTTTATGAATTAAAATATTTAGTTATGGGATTTTGAACATGATTATACAGCTTAACGTCAATTTTGGAACTTTTTACTTGGTTAAAATTCTAACGGGTCCACTATAAAGCCCATTTAGACATGCACGCCTTAAACACCAACAAAACGTCCGAAAAATAAGATTAAATCACATTTTATGACTTAAAATATTTAGTTATGGGCTTTTGAACATGATTATATAGCTTAACCTTATTTTCAAAACTTTTTACTCGGTTAAAATTCCAACAGGTCCACTATAGAGCCCATTTAGACATGCACGCATTAAACGCCAACAAAACGGACAAAAAATAAGATTGATTCACATTTTATGATTTAATATATTTAGTTATGGGTTTTGAACATCATTATATATCTTAATCTCATTTTTATAAATTTTTACTCAGTTAAAATTCTAACAGCTCCACTATAAAGCTCATTTAGACATGCACGCCTTAAAATCCAACAAAATGACCGCAAAATTAGATTAAGACAAATTTTATGATTTAAAATATTTATTTATGGGCTTTTGAACATGATTATACAACTTAACCGCAATTTTAGAACTTTTTACTCTGTTAAAGTTCCAATGTGTCCACAGTAAAGCCCATTTACACATGCACGCTTTAAAACCCAACAAAATGGCCAAAAAATAAGATTAAATCACATTTTATGACTTAAAATATGTATTTATGGGCTTTTGAAAATTATTATATAGCTTAAACTCATTTTCAGAACTTTTTACTCGGTTAAAATTCCAACGTGTCCACTATAATACCCATTTAGACATGCACGCCTTAAACCCCAACAAAATAGACGAAAGATAAGAATAAATCAAATTTTATGAGATAAAATATTTTATTATGGGATTTTGAATATGATTATATATCTTAACCTCAATTTCAGAACTTTTTACTCAGTTAAAATTCCAACGGGTCCACTCTAACGACCATTTAGACATGCACGCTTTAAACCACAACAAAATGGCTGTAAAATAAGATTAAATCAAATTTTATGAATTAAAATATTTAGTTATGGAATTTTGACCATGATTATACAGCTTAACCTTAATTTTAGAACTTTTTACTCTATTAAAATTCCAACGGGTCCATTGTAATGCCCATTTAGACATGCACGCCTTAAACCCCAACAAAACGAACGAAAAAAAGATTAAATCATATTTTATGAATTAAAATATTTTTATGGGTTTTTGAACATGAATATATATATCTTAAACTCAGTTTTAGAACTTTTTACTCGGTTAAAATTTCAACAGGCCCACCGTAAAGCCCATTTCGACATGCACGCCTTAAAAACCAACAAAACGGACAAAATAAGATTAAATCATATTTTATGACTTAAAATATTTATTTATGGGCTTTTGAACATGATTATATAGCTTAACCTCATTTTCAAAAAATTTTGCTTAGTTAAAATTCCAACGGGTCCACTATGAAGCCCATTTAGACATGCACGCCTTAAACCCAACAAAACGGCCACAAAAAAAATAAATAAACTTTTATGAGTTAAAATATTTGATTATGAGATTTTGAATATTATTATATAGCTGAACCACAATTTTGAAACTTTTTACTTGGTTAAAATTCCAATGGGTCCACTATAAAGCTTAACCTCGACATGCATGCCTTAAACCCAACAAAATGGCTATAAAATAAGATTAAATAAACTTTTATGAGTTAAAATATCTGATTATGGACTTTTGATTATGATTATATAACTTAAACTCATTTTTAGAAATTTTTACTCGGTTAAAATTCCAACGAGTCCACTTTAAAGCCCATTTAGACATGCACGTCTTAAACCCAACAAAACGGCCACAAAATAAGATTAAATAAAATTTTATGAATTAAAATATTTGATTATGGCCTTTTGAAAATGATATTATAGCTTAACCTCAATTTTAGGATTTTTTACTCGTTAAAAGTCCAACGGGTCCACTATAAAGCCCACTTAGACATGCACACCTTAAACCCCAACCAAATGGCCACAAAATAAGATTATATGAAAATTTATGAATTAAAATATTTAGTTTTGGGCTTTTTAACATGATTATATAGCTTAACCTCATTTTCATAAATTTTTACTTGGTTAAAATTTCAACGGGTCCACTGTAAAGCCCATTTAGAATTGCACGCCTTAAACCCAACAAAATGAACACAAAATAAGATTAAATAAAATTTTATGAGTTAAAATATTTGATTATGGCCTTTTTAATATAATTATATAGATTAACCTCAATTTTAGAACTTTTTACTATGTTATAATTCCAACGGGTCCACTATAAAGCCCACTTAGACATGCACACCTTAAACCCCAACAAAATAGCCGCAAAATAAGATTAAAACAAATTTTATGAATTAATATATTAAGTTATGGGCTTTTGAACATGATTATATAGCTTAACCTCATTTTAAGAAATTTTTACTTGGTTAAAATTCCAAGGGGTCCACTGTAAGGCCCATTTAGACATGTCCACCTTAAACCAAGCAAAATGGGCAAAAAATAAGATTAAATAAAATTTTATAAGTTAAAATAATTGATTATGGGATTTTGAATATTATTATATACCTTAACCTCAATTTTTGAACTTTTTACTCAATTAAAATTCCAACGGGTCCATTGTAAAGCCCATTTAGGCATACACACCTTAAACCCAACAAAACGGCCAAAAAATAAGATTAAAAAAATTATGAGTTAATTTTTTTATTACGGGCTTTTAATTATGAATATATAGCTTAACCTCAATTTTATACGTTTTTACTCTGTTAAAATTCCAACAGGTCCACTGTAAAGCCCATTTCGACATGTACGCCTTAAACCCCAACAAAATGGACGAAAAATAAGATTAAAATGCATTTTATGACTTTAAATATTTAGTTTTGGGCTTTTGATCATGATTATACAGCTTAACCTCATCTTTAAAACCTTTTACTCGATTAAAATTCCAATAGGTCCACTATAAAGCTCATATTTAGAAATTTTTACTCGGTTAAAATTCCAACGGGTCCACAGTAATGCCCATTTAGACATGCACCCCTTTAACACAACAAAACGGACCCAAAATAAGATTAAACCAAATTTTATGAATTAAAATTTTTGATCATGTGCTTTTAAATATGATAATATACCTTATCCTCATTTTTAGATCTTTTTACCCGGTTAAAATTCTAAAGGGTCTACTGTAAAGCCCATTTAGACATGCACGTCTTAAACCCAGCAAAACGACCATAAAATAAGATTAAATAAAATTTTATAAGTTAAAATATTTGATTATGGCTTTTGAATATGATTATATAGCTTAACCTGAATTTTAGATCTTTTTTACTCAGTTAAAATTCCAAAGGGTTTATTGTAAAGCACATTTAGACATGCACGCCTTAAACCCAACAAAACGGCCACATAATAAGATTAAATCAAATTTTATGAGTTAAAATATTTGAATATGGGATTTTTATTATAACTATATCTTAACCTCAATTTTAGAACTTTTTCTCAGTAAAAATTTCAACTGGTCCACTATAATGCCCACTAGGACATGCATGGCTTAAACCCCAACAATATGGCCGCAAAACAGGACTAAATCAAATTTTATGAATTAAAATATTTAGTTATGGGCTTTTGAACATGATTATATAGCTTAACCTCATTTTTAGAAATTTTTACACGGCTAAAATTCCAACGGGTGCACTATAAATCCCATTTAGACATTCAAGCATTAAACCCAACAAAACAACCACAAAATATGATTAAATGAAATTTAAAGAGTTAAAATATTTGATTATGAGCTCTGGAATATGTTTATATAGCTTAACCTGAATTTTAGAACTTTTTACTCGGTTGAAAATCAAACGGGTCCACAGTAAAGCCCATTTAGACATGCACGCCTTAAACCCAACAAAATGGCCACAAAATAAGAGTAAATAAAATTTTATGAGTTAAAATATTTTATTATATGCTTTTGAATATGATTATATAGCTTAACCTTTTCTCAATTAAAATTAAAACGGGTCCACTCTAAAGCTCATTTGGACATGCACGCCTTAAACACAAACAAAACGGCTTAAAAATAAGATTAACTCAAAATTTATGAATTAAAATATTTATTTATGGCCATTTGAACATGATTATACAGTTTAACCTCAATTTTAGAACTTTTTACTCGGTTAAAATTCCAACGGGTCCACTATAAGGCCCATTTAAACATGCACGCCTGAAACGCCAACAAAACGGACAAAAAATAAGATTAAACACATTTTATGAATTAATATATTTAGTTATGGGTTTTTGAACATGATTATATAGCTTAAACTCATTTTAGAAATTTTTACTCGGTTAAAATTCTAACTGGTCCACTGTAAAAGCCCACTTAGACATGAACGCCTTAAAAGCCAACAAAATATGATAAAATCAAATTTTATGAATTAAAATATTCAGTTATAGGCTTTTGAACATGATTATACATCTTAACATCAATTTTAGAACTTTTTTACTTGGTTAAAATTCTAACGGGTCCACTTAAATCCCATTTAGACATGCACGCCTTAAACACCAACAAAACGGCTGAAAAATAAGATTAAATCATATTGTATGACTTAAATTATTTATTTATGGGTTTTTGAACATGATTATATAGCTTAACCTCATTTTCAAAACTTTTTACTCGGTTAAAATTCCAACGGGTCCACTGTAAAGCCCATTTACACATGCACGCCTTAAAACCAAACAAAATAGCTTCAAAATAAGATTAAATCAAATTTTATTAATTAAAATATTTATATACGGGCTTTTGAACATTATTATACAAGTTAACGTCAATTTTGGAACTTTTTACTGGGTTAAAATTCCAACGGGTCTACTGTAAAGCCCATTTAGAAATGCACACCTTAAACCCCAACAAAACAGCCGAAAAATAAGATTAAATCACAATTTATGTCTTAAAAAATTTATTTATGGGCTTTTGAACATGATTATATAACTTAACCTCAATTTCAAGACTTTTTACTAGGTTAAAATTCCAACGGGTCCGCTGTAAAACCCATTTAGGCAAGCACTCCTTAAACCCCAACAAAATGACCGCAAAATAAGATTGAATAAAATTTTATGAATTAAAATATTTAGTTATGGTTTTTGAACATGATTATATAGCTTAATCTCATTTTTAGAAATTTTTCCTCGGTTAAAATTCCAACATGTCCGCTGTAAAGCCCATTTTGATCTGTACGCCTTAAACCAAACAAAACGGCCTCAAAATAAGATTAAATAATTTTTTGAGTTAAATATTTGATTACGGGCTTTTGGTTATGATTATATAGCTAAGCCTCAATTGTAGAGCTTTTTACTTTGTTAAAATTCCAACGGGTCCACTGTAAAGCCCATTTAGACTTGCACGCCTTAAACCCTGACAAAATGGCTTCAAAATAAGATTAAATCAAATTTTATGAATTAAAATATTTAGACTTGCACGCCTTAAACCCAACAAAACTCCCACAAAATAATATTAAATCAAATTTTATGAGTTAAAATATTTGATTATGGGCTTTTGAAAATGATTATATATCAATTTTAGAGCTTTTTAATCTGTTAAAATTCAAACGGGTCTACTGTAAAGCCCATTTAGGCATGTACGCCTTAAACCCAACAAAACGGCCACATAATAAGATAAAAACAAATTTTATGAGTTAAAATATTTGATTATGGGCTTTTGAATATGATTATATATCTTAACCTCAATTTCATAACTTTTTGCTCGGTTAAAATTCCAACGGGCCCACCGTAAAGCCTATTTAGACATGCACGCCTTAAAATACAACAAAATGGCCAAAAATAAGATTAAATCACATTTTATGACTTAAAAAATTTGTTTTATGGGCTTTTGAACACAATTATATAGCTTAACCTCATTTTCAAAAAATTGTACTCAGTTAAAATTCCAACAGGTCCATTGTAAAGCCCATTAGACAAGCACGACTTAAACCCCAACAAAATGGCCACAAAATAAGATTAAATCAAATTTTATGAATTAAAATATTTAGTTTTGGGCTTTCGAACATGATTATATAGCTTAACCTCATTTTGAGAAATTTTTACTCAGTTAAAATTCCAACGGGTCCACTATGAACCCCATTTAGACATGCACGCCTTAAAACCAACAAAACGACCACAAAATAAGATTAAATAAAATTTTATGAGTTAAAATATTTGATTATGGGCTTTTGAATATGATTACATAGCTTAACCTCAATTTTAGAACTTTTTACTCTTAAAATTCCAATGGGTACACTATAAAGCTTAACCTCAACATGCACACCTTAAACCCAACAAAACGGCCACGTAATAAGATTAAATAAAATTTTATGAGTTAAAATATTTGATTATTGACTTTTGATTATGATTATATAGCTTAACCTCATTTTTAGAAATTTTTAGTCGGTTAAAATTCCAACGGGTCCACTGTAAAAGCCTATTTAGATATGCAAGCTTTAAACCCAAAAAAACAGACAAAAATTAAGATTAAATCATATTTTATGACTTCAAATAGTTATTTATAGGCTTTTGAACATGGTTATATAGCTTAAAATCATTTTCAGAATTTTTTACTAGATAAAAATTCCAATGGGTCCACTATAATGCCCATTTAGACATGCATGCCTTAAACCGCAACAAAACGGACGAAAAATAAGATTAAATCGCATTTTATGAATTAAAATATTTATTTATGGGCTTTTGAACATGATTATATAGCTTAACCTCATTTCAGGAATTTTTACACAGTTAAAATTCCTACGGGTCCATTGTAAAGTCCATTTAGACATGCACGCCTTAAACCACAACAAAATGCCCGCAAAATAGGATTAAATAAAATTTTAAGAATTAAAATATTTAGTTATAGGATTTTGAACATGATGAAACACCTTACCACAATTTTAGAACTTTTTACTCTGTTAAAATTCCAACGGGTCCACTATAAAGCCTATTTAGACATGCATGCCTTAAACCACAACAAAACGGATGAAAAATAAGGTTAAATCACAATTTACAACATAAAATATTTAGTTATGCGCTATTGAACATGATTATATAGCTTAACCTTATTTTCAAAACTTTTTACTCGGTTAAAATTCCAACGGGTCCACTATAAAACTCATATAGACATGCACACATTAAACGCTAACAAAATAGACGAAAAATAAGATTAACTCACATTTTATGAATTAATATATTTATTTATTGGTTTTTGAGCATAATTATATAGCTTAACCTCTTTTTAGAAATTTTTACCTGGTTAAAATTCCAACGGGTCTATTGTAAAGCCCATTTAGACATGCACTCCTTAAACCCAACAAAACGGATACAAAATAAGATTAAATCAAATTTTATGAGTTAAAATATTTGATTATGGGCTTTTGAATATGATTATATAGCTAAACTTAAATTTTAGAACTTTTTACTCGGTTAAAATTCTAACGGATCCACTGTAAATCCCATTTTGACATGCACGCCTTAAACACCAACAAAACGACTGAAAAATAATATTAAATCACATTGTATGACTTAAATTATTTATTTATGGGGTTTTGAACATGATTATATAGCTTAACCTTATTTTCAAAACTTTTTTACTCGGTTAAAATTCCAACGGGTCCACTGTAAAGCCCATTTAGACATGCACGCCTTAAAACCCAACAAAATAGCTGCAAAATAAGATTAAATCAAATTTTATGAATTAAAATATTTATTTATGGGTTTTTTAACATGATTATACACCTTATCGTCAATTTTGAAACTTTTTACTCTGTTAAAATTCCAGCGGGTCCATTGTAAACCCCATTTAGAAATGCACGCCTTAAACCACAACAAAATGGCTGAAAAATAAGATTAAATCATATTTTATATCTTAAAATATTTATTTATGGGCTTTTGAACATGATTATATAGCTTAACCTCAATTTCAAGACTTTTTACTAGGTTAAAATTCCAACGGGTCCACTGTAAAGCCCCTTTAGAGATGCACACCTTAAAACCCAACAAAATGGCCGCAAAATAAGGTTAAATAAAATTTTATGAATTAAAATATTTAGTTATGAGTTTTTTAACATGATTATATAGCTTAACCTGATTTTTAAAAAAAATTACTCAATTAAGTTTCCACAGGTCCACTGTAAAGTCCATTTTGACCTGTACGCCTTAAATCAAACAAAACGGTCTCAAATTAAGATTAAATAAAATTTTGAGTTAAAATAATTGATTATGGGATTTTGAGTATGATTATATATCTAAACCTCAATTTTAGAATTTTTTGCTTTGTTAAAATTGCATCGGGTCCACTGTAAAGCCCATTTAGTCTTACACGCCTTAAACCCCAACAAAATGGCCGCAAAATAAGATCAAATCAAATATTATGAATTAAAATATTTAGTTATGAGCTTTTGAACATGATTATACAGCTTAACCTCAATTTTAGAACTTTTTACTCGGTTAAAATTTCAACGGGTCTACTATAAAGCCCATTTAGACATGCACGCCTTAAACCCAACAAAACTCCCAAAAAATAAGATTAAATCAAATTTTACGAGTTAAAATTTTTTATTATGGGCTTTTGAATATGATTATATAGCTTAACCTTAATTTTAGAACTTTTTAATTGGTTATAATTCCAACGGGTCTCCTGTAAAAGCCCATTTAGACATGCACGCCTTAAACACATCAAAACGGCCACAAAATAAGGTTAAATCAAATTTAATGAGTTAAAATATTTGATTATGGGATTTTGAATATGATTATATAGCTTAACCTCAATTTTTGAACCTTTTACTTGGTTAAAATTCCAACTGGTCCACTGTAAACTCACTTAGATATTCACGCCTTAAACCCTAACAAAATGGCCGCAAAATAAGATTAAATCAAAATTTATGTATTAAAATATTTATTTATGCGCTTTTGAACATGATTTTATAGCCTAACCTCATTTTTAAAAAGTTTTACTCGGTTAAATTTCTATCAGGTCCACTATAAAAGCCCATTTAGACATGCACGCCTTAAACCTAACAAAACGGCCATAAAATAAGATTAAATAAAATTGTATGAGCTAAAATATTTCATTATGGGATTTTGATTATGATTATATAGCTTAACCTCAATTTTAGACTTTTTACTCGGTTAAAATTCCAACGGGTCCACTGTAAAGCCCGTTTAGACACGCACGCCTTAAACCCCAACAAAAAGGCCGCAAAATAAGAATAAATGAAAATTTATGAATTAAATTATTTATTTATGGGCTTGCTTTTGAACATGATTACACCGCTTAAACTCTATTTTATAACTTTGTACTCTATTAAAATTCCAACGGGTCCATTGTAAAGCACATTTAGACATGCACGCCTTAAACACCAACAAAACGACCAAAAAATAAGATTAAATAACATTTTCTAAATTAAAATATTTATTTATGGTTTTTTGAACATGATTATATAGCTTAAACTCATTTTCAAAATGTTTTTCTCAGTTAAAATTCCAACCTTAAAACCCAACAAAATGGCCGCAAAATAAGATTAAATCAAATTTTATGAATTAAAATATTTATTTATGGGACTTTCAACTTGATTATACAGCTTAAGCCCAATTTTGGAAACTTTTACTCGGTTAAAATTCCAAATGGTCCACTATAAAGCCCTTTTAGTCATGCACGACTTAAACCCCAGCAAAACGGCCGAAAAATAAGATTAGATCACATTTTATGACTTAAAATATTTAGTTATAGGCATTTGAACATGATTATATAGCTTAAACTCATTTCAAAACTTTTTACTCGGTTAAACTTCTAACGGGTCCACTATAAAGACCATTTAGACATGCACGCCTTAAACTCCAACAAAACGGACAAAAAATAAGATTAAATCACATTTAATGAATTAAAATATTTATTTATTGGTTTTTGAGCATGATTATATAGCTTAACCTCAATTTTAGAACTTTTTACTCAGTTAAAATTTCATTGGGTCCGCTGTGAAGTCCATTTAGACATGCACGCCTTAAAACCCAACAAAATGGCCGCAAAATTAAATCAAATTTTATGAATTAAAATATTTAGTTATGGACTTTTGAACATGATTATACATCTTAACCTAAATTTTAGAATTTGCTACTCAGTTAAAATTCCAACGGGTCCACTATAAAGCCCATTTAGAGATACACACCTTAAACCCCAACAAAACGGCCTTAAAATAAGATTAAATCACATTTTATGACTTAAAATATTTATTTATGGGCTTTTGAACACGATTATACAGCTTAACCTCAATTTTAGAACTTTTTACTAGGTTAAAATTACAACGGGTCCAATGTCAATCCCATTTAAACATGCACGCCTTAAACCCAACAAAATGGCCGCAAAATATGATTAAATCAAATTTTATGAGTTAAAATATTTGATTATGGGCTTTCGAATATGATTATATAACTTAACCTCAATTTTAGAACTTTTTTCTCGGTTAAAATTCCAACGGGTCTACTATAAAGCCCACTTAAACATGCAAGCCTGAAACCCTAACAAAATGGCCGCAAAATAAGATTAAATCAAATTTTATGAATTAAAATATTTAGCTATGGGCTTTTGAACATGATTATATAGCTTAACCTCATTTTCAGAAATTTTTACTCTGTTAAAGTTCCAACGGTCCACTGTAAATCCCATTTAGACATGCACACCTTAAACCCAATAAAACGACCATAAAATAAGATTAAATAAAATTTTATAAGTTAAAATATACCATTGGCCTTCATAGCCTTGGTGGATCCCTTTGAAAAAAATATACCATTACAAATATACTATTTTACGATCTATCTCGAATATTCTACACAATCTTCTAAAACCAAAACTAAATCCGATAAATCAAAATTTTAATCAAAATGGATGCAATCCTTGGATTAACCATGGTACAAATTCTCGAACTTTAACTTCAATTTACACCTTTCTATTACAAAAATTACTGACCTTATTATGTTATTAAATTTAAGATTTACCAACACCAAAATCGCTTCTAATTCCATTAGAATATTTAAAAAATTTCTTCTTATTTGTTTGGTTCAAGCATCCCTCACCCTCCACCAGTTAATAACATTATTCACAATATTTTTTACAGTTTCTCTGGATTATTGCGTTGTTGACTGGTTAACATTATTTATTAAGGTTTTAACCTTTCACGAATTTACCTGGATATCTGGTTCAGTTTGGTTTAAACATCTCTGTAAGGCCTTTGTTATAATCTTAAATCTTTCCTATTATGACTCTGTTTCCATCGCATCTCAAATTCCATCATAAGTTGCTCATGCCCATTCTTATTTGTACGTGTACTATGATTTCTATGTACTTTTTAGATACAAAATGTTACTCGAAACAAGTGAGTATAAACGATAATTCTCTTCATCGATTATATTTATGCAAATTTATTCTCTTTTCTCACGGTGCCCTTCAAGAGAAAGAGTTTATACGGTGCTCTATGACATTAAAAATTGCTGCCTTTTCAAGGCACATGTCTTGGTCTTCATGGCCTTGGTTGAGTTTCACTAACAATATATGTCAATTTAATTGTGCTTTACCAAAATCCTTCTTCATTTTTTCTATAATTAAAGCTTATTATCATAAATATTATTCTAATTCATATCGGATATGGATGTCGGAATAACCATAATACCAGTATACGAATATTATATAAGTTTAAATACAACAAAACTTTTAGTAGATTCCATCAACTTTTCCACATCACATTGGAGTTCCAATTACATACTGCCATTACAAATAAAATTACTCCATCATTGAATTTGTTTTCAAATGCAATTAACACTAAATCCATATCTATTGTTATTTCCTTAATTAAATTTGTTTTGACTAATCATAATTCTAAAAATAAAGTACAGATACAAACGAATCTGATTATAGTATGGAATTTTAGGAATTCTCTAATTTTACCTATATTATATATTTTCCCATTCATTACGTTATCCATTTGGAAACAAATTCTTATTCAACCTTTCTTACTTTGGACTTCACTTATTTCGTTATCCACCAACCTTAAATATTTTATTCTAATTTTTAATCACTCTACAACATATATTTTTTTGGTTGTCACCCATTCCATGTGATTTTTTATACCAATCTAAATACATCATCTTTTATGTAGGAATTATTACTCAATCTTTTAATCATATTTACCTCTTCTTGTCCCTCCTGATTACAATTCATTCTATCTCCATTGACTATGGGAAAATTAACTTCAATATCTTTTCCAAATTAAATCTTGCCATTAATATTAATTTCCCCTTAGTTGGATCTCTTGGAACTATTTTTTCTCTTATTAGCTTTCACTCGGTGTCTTACTTGGTTGTATCCTCATCCACCCAATTTGAATTTCGATTTGCAATATCTTTCCCTAAATATTATTTTATTCTTAAAACAATTATAACCGTTTCAAACAACCATTTCAGTATTCAACTTACAAATTCGACTAATTTATTCCCTTATTTCTTTCCCACCAGAGTATCTAGCATACATTTCTTAATTAATATTCCTTTTCCTAATCAACTTTCAAGTTACAAACGGGACATATGGCAATTTCGATCCATCCTCTCTTCATGTAAAACTATGTGCATTTTCAATAGACAAACTTCGGAATCATTTCCTAAATTTCGGTTACCTCTATATTTGAGAAAATCAGTAGACAAATTTAAATGTGGTGGAAATTTTGCTCATCCTTTTCTTTCCTTAATATTCACTGTATGCTCTATCAAAGTCCTTATTGTATATAAATCCCAAAGGAGTTATAAAGGAGTTACACCTCCTTTACTTTCTAAATTAAATTTTAAAGGAGTTACATCTCTATTAATTATATTTCCCATCTTAATTCAAAAAAATTCCCAATTTAATTCCCTTTTCGCCAACAATTTATTACTCCATTTAACCTACATTACATCCGTATTAAATCTCCCCACCAGCCTCTACAATTCTAATATTCTAATTAACACTCTATTTTATCTGTCGTTTTGGTGGAATCATTATTCCATATTCATTGCTGGAATCTTTATTTTACCCCGCTCATATTTGTTAAATTATCGGTTATTTTCCCTTTTTACTTTATTTACTCTCTTCATGATTAGCAATGAGAAATTTAATCCCCTTATTCTCTCCATAGTCAAATTTATCTTTTCCATTACCAATATTTTAATTGGTTCCGTTGGAGCAAAATCTTATGTTATCAACTTTCATATGGTAATTTCCTTTTATGTTTTCAACTTTACCCAATTTGGCCTTCTTTCTCCAAGATATTACCATAAATCTTATACCAAGTTATTCCCTCTCAATAACGGTTCAATCACCATTTTGATGATTTTATTTCCTTATATTTTTTCCACCGCCTATTATAATTTAATCCCCCTAATCGACATCCATTTTTTAAATCAATTGTCAATCAATTTCTCTCCTAATTTCTTGCAATTTCGGATCAAGCATTATATATGTCACGGACCAAACTTTTTGGATCGAGACATTAGCGCGAGCAACAAATAGGGAGGTTTTGCGCAATGCAACGGGCGTGTCAAATGTGGCCCAGCACTCGGAGAATGGCGAGGGCCATACCTTTGGGACCGAGGCGTTAGCGCAAGAACCAGCTAAAAAAGGTTTGTGCGGTGTGACGAGCTTGCCAAGATCATTAGACTTGGCCCAGCACTTGGAGGAAGGCGTGGACCAGACCTTTGGGACCGAGGCATTGGCGCAAGAATCAGCCAAAGAGAGTTTGCGCGGTGGAACGGGCTTGCCAAGACCATCACACTTGACTGGCACTTGAGGAATGCTAAAGAGCCCACAAGCCTACAAGACTTAGCCAAATCCATGGAGGATTCAGGAGGGTAATTTGGTCAAAGCATTATCCATTTATTTGAATATAATGTGTAGATAATGTTTGTGATAATTAGAGATTTGAATTTGAGATTTGATCAGATAAGATAAGATAAGATCAATCTCGACCGTCGATGTAATTTAAACTGAGCCGTTGGATGTAGGGGAGTTCAACTATAAATAGAGGCTCCCTCCTCACTTGTAAATCATCTCATATCTCATATTCACTTCACTTTGAGTAATACAAGTAGCATTTACTCTAAAACTCTTTGAGTGTTCTTTCTATTGTTCTTTGTTGTTCTTGAGTGTTCTTCATTGTTCTAGCTGCCAATCTCTTTCTATTGTTCATTGATTAGCTTTCGCTTAGAACGATCTTTCGTTCGAGGGCTTCGAGGAGTATTTGATCTTCCGGAGCGAGAATCCTGGTTGAGTTAGGTGTTTGTCGAGAGATCTTCACCTAAGACCGTGACAAGGTACTTCAGGGTGACTTAGTCGATGTTTCAACTGAGAAAGCGACTAAGGTCTGGCACGATTCGTCTGGCAAAGGTCTAGCCCGCGACACAAGTGGTGTCAGTGACGAGATCCATCGAAACCTGGAGTGATTGTCGAAGCCGTTGTCGAGCAGGAGTACTCACAAGGCTAGTTGAAGGCTGACTTAGGCATAGGAATCGACTGATTTGCGTCGAAGGCGTCTAAGGCCGCACGGATCAGCTAGAGTCAAAATCTAGCCCCGTGACAGTTGGTATCAGAGCCGGTAGCCGGTAGCTAGGTTCCGTGACAGTAGGCATCGGAGTGAAGTTCTGCTGATAGTTGGTATCAGAGTTGAGCGGTGATAAGTTGCTATCAGAGACGGTAGCGGGTTCCGTGATAGTTGGCATCGGAGCGAAGTCTTGCTGATAGTTGATATCAGAAAGAGCCGTGAGAGTTGGTAATAGAGAGAGCCACGAGAGGTGGAATTAGAGAAGTGCCGTGATAAGTACTATCCGAGCGAGTCGAGGAAGGGACTTACGTTCGAGCCAGCTCGCAGTTGCAGTCAAGCGTGGTGGTGACTTGTGTTCAAGCCAACTTGCAGGTGTAGTCAAGTGTGGTGGATTTCAGCTTGTAGTTGCAGTTAAGCGTGGTGGTGGTTTGCGTTCGAGTTAGTCGAAGTGATCAGGGATCAGACTAGTTCGTGGCAAAGTGGTGATTGAGATGGCACCAAAGAAGAAGACACTGACAATGGACGATGTAAGAAAGACTCTGAACGAATTTGACGAGAGGAGCAACCGTCTTGAAAATAAGGTACAATCGAATCTTGAATTCATAACAGTCGTGGAGACTGGGGTCGATAAACTCTTGGACTTCAAGAAGGAGGCCGAGGTGGTGTTTGAACAGTTGGAGTCAGTAAACCTTGAGAAGCTGGGTTCGTTGGATATTGAGATGTTAGAGTCTCTAGAAGGGATCTAGGAGGAGGTTCAATGGGCTCTTAATGGCTTGGATGTGAAGATATCTGAGCGTGGCGATTCCTTAGAGGCTGCAGTGGAAACTCTAAGAGAGGAGGCCAAAAAGACCCAGAGTGCTGTGGAGTCACGTCTTGAAAGTTAGAGTCCATGGAGGGCAAGTTCAATGACGAGACGCAACGCATCCTCAACGAATTGGAGGTAGTTAGAGAGAGTTGTGCTTGTGAAGCCAAGATGGTGGATTTGCAAAAAGCGGATGATTCTTCCAAGGAGGAAACCGCGAAGGAGATCCAAGAAGTTCTCAACTCGGTGTACGAGAAGTTGAACCAACAAGGTAATTCCCTTCAAGATGCAGTGGAGGCAATGAAGGTGGAATTGGAGTCGTTGGGAAAGAGGGTTTGTAGACTTGAGAAATCCGAGGAGGAGGCCAAGTAGACCCAGGATGTTTTCGAGTCCCGTCTTGATGAGGTAGAGTCCATAGATGACCGGTTCAAGGATGAGACACGAGAAGTTCTCAACAAGTTGGTGACATTTCGAGGGAGTAATGCGAGTGAAGCTGAGATGGAAGCTTTGCGAAAAGAAGTGGATGAGCTCAAGAGGGAGCTGCTCAGTTGCAAGACGGCAATGAGCGAATGTGATGCGCTCAAGACCTTCTTAGAGGGATTTAGACCGGGGGTGAAGCTCGCAGATGAGCGAGGAGATGCCCGAGAGACTTTCGAGAGGCTATCGTTGTTGCCGAACCTCGGCCGAGCCCGCGAGAATGCAAGCGGGCGAGTGTTGAGTCAACCAGGCCCGATTCGAGAGACAAGGGAATGGTGAGGCTAAGTCCGTGCGGAGAAGAGAAGAAGGAGAGCAAGAAGTTGAAGTGCTACTTCTGTGATGGTCCTCATTTGATAAGGGGATGTCCCGAGAAGAACCGCCTAGTTGCCATGGTGAAGAGAGCAGACGAGTCAAAGGGTGAAGTAGCGAGACTTGGGGCGATTGCGTGTGTCAATGCTGCCAAGCGGAGTGAGAACCGTGGTTCGACTACGAGTGCCAAAGTAGTCCAGCCAGCGATGAGACTTGGGGCGATTGTGAGTGTCAATGCCGCCAAGCAAAGGGAGAGCCGTGGTTCGACTACGAGTGCCAAAGTAGTCCAGCCAGCGATGAGACTTGGTGCGATAGCAAGTGAGGAAGCTCTCAAGCCGAGGGTAAAGACGAGGCAATTGAGGTGCTACCGATGTAAGGGACCTCATAAGTTGCGGAGATGCCCGTTTCGAGCCATGTGGTCCGATGGACAGGACAAGGCCAAGAGTAAAGAGCCTGTGAAACTTGGTTCCGAGTTGTTTAGTTCTGCCAAGGTAGCGGAGACCATGAGCGAGAATGGGTTGAAGATGTCAGGAAGGCTGGGAAAGAGCTTGCCGAATGTTCGAGTGAAGAACATTACTTTTGAGACCAAGATCTGATGTCGAAGGGGGCTTAGCCGTCGAGGGACATAGCAACCGTTAAGATGCCACCTATGGGCAAGGTGGGAAAGAAGCGAAGGACTTCAAGGAAGAAGTGCCGACGCAAGTTGAAGCAACTAGAGTGCTACCAGTGTAAGGGGCCTCACAAATTGCGAGATTGTCTGGATCGAGTCAAGCCATCCAAGGAGTTGGATGAGCCCGAAGAGAGCGAGGCTGCATCGCTTGATCCGATAATGTCGAGTTCTGCCAAGGCCAAGGGGGACCGAAAGCATAAAGGGGTAACCATGTCCGAGAAGGCTACCGAGGAGCTTGCCGAGGATGTTCAGGGAAAGAGCATCGCTTTTGAGACCATTGTAGAGTCGAAGGGGGCCAAGCCGTTAGGGGACATAGTAACCGTGGAGACACCACCAATGGGTAAGGTGGGAAACGAGCGACGAACTTCAGGTAGGAAGTGTCGACGCAAGAGAAAGTATCGAACTTCAAGGAAGAAGGATCGATGCAAGAGAGCACCAAACTTCAAGTCAGAAGGGCGGATGCAACCAGATGCAACGGACTTCAGGGAAGAAGAGCCGATGTAGAGTAACGCAACGGACTTTGTGGCGAAAGTGCCGATGCATGCAAAGAACTTCGATGAAGAAGGTTCAATGCAGAGGGGGCCAGACTTCAAGGAGAAAGAAGGGCTGACCCATTTTAGAGTAAATGTGATCGAGGAGAAGGTACATCTCAAACACATTCCTAGTGTTTTTGGTTTTGATTTGCCATTGTTGATGAGCGTAGGTCAAGTACGACCTAGTCTTCAGTGCGGGGGAAAAGAAGATTGGAAGAGACCTTTCAGAGTTCAAAGGGGCAAGCCAGAGTTGTCGACGAATCTGAGAGTTCAGTCTGTGTTCAATGTTGTGACGACTTCCAAGTCTTTGCCGTAGGACCAAGTAGGTCTGAGTCGAGGTAAATCAGAGTTTGTGGGAGAGTGCTCCTACAAGGGAGATGTATCAAGAGGCGTCTTAGCACGCGATGTTCAACGACAGTTTGAGTCAAGGCGAGCAGTTCATATGGGGGAATTGCATGAAGCCGAGGCATCGACGAGTAATCAAGTTGACCCTGCCCAGGATTGTTCGAGTGCAGCGACGAGGGCGTCGCTAAGTCAAGTGGGGGAGATTGTCACGGACCAAACTTTTTGGATCGAGACATTAGCGCGAGCAACAAATAGGGAGGTTGTGCGTAATGCAACGGGCGTGTCAAATGTGGCCCAGCACTCAGAGAATGGCGAGGACCATACCTTTGGGACCGAGGCGTTAGCGCAAGAACCAGCTAAAAAAGGTTTGCGCGGTGTGACGAGCTTGCCAAGATCATTAGACTTGGCCCAGCACTTGGAGGAAGGCGTGGACCAGACCTTTGGGACCGAGGCATTGGCGCAAGAATCAGCCAAAGAGAGTTTGCGCGGTGGAACGGGCTTGCCAAGACCATCACACTTGACTGGCACTTGAGGAATGCTAAAGAGCCCGCAAGCCTACAAGACTTAGCCAAATCCATGGAGGATTCAGGAGGGTAATTTGGTCAAAGCATTATCCATTTATTTGAATATAATGTGTAGATAATGTTTGTGATAATTAGAGATTTGAATTTGAGATTTGATCAGATAAGATAAGATAAGATCAATCTCGACCGTCGATGTAATTTAAACTGAGCCGTTGGATGTAGGGGAGTTCAACTATAAATAAAGGCTCCCTCCTCACTTGTAAATCATCTCATATCTCATATTCACTTCACTTTGAGTAATACAAGAAGCATTTACTCTAAAACTCTTTGAGTGTTCTTTCTATTGTTCTTTGTTGTTCTTGAGTGTTCTTCATTGTTCTAGCTGCCAATCTCTTTTTGTTGTTCATTGATTAGCTTTCGCTTAGAACGATCTTTCGTTCGAGGGCTTCGAGGAGTATTTGATCTTCCGGAGCGAGAATCCTGGTTGAGTTAGGTGTTTGTCGAGAGATCTTCACCTAAGACCGTGACAAGGTACTTCAGGGTGACTTAGTCGACGTTTCAACTGAGAAAGCGACTAAGGTCTGGCACGATTCGTCTGGCAAAGGTCTAGCCCGCGACACAAGTGGTGTCAGTGACGAGATCCATCAAAACCTGGAGTGATTGTCGAAGCCGTTGTCGAGCAAGAGTACTCACAAGGCTAGTTGAAGGCTGACTTAGGCGTAGGAATCGACTGATTTGCGTCGAAGGCGTCTAAGGCCGCACGGATCAGCTAGAGTCAAAATCTAGCCCCGTGACAATATACATAATATCTTTTTAAGTTATAAAGGAGTTACATCACTCTTAATTATATTTACTCCTTTTATAACTGTCTATATGAGGTTTAAATTCTATCTATTCTCCAATTCAAAATCCTATTTATTCTCCAATTTAAAATTCAACACCATTATTAAAAACTTTAATATTTCCTTATCTGACGTTGTTGGAGCAAATTCTTTCTTAATCAACCTTCTAATTTTATTTGATTTTTTTGACTTGGGAACTATTTTGATTTTTTTACTCAGCTTAACTATTGTCCCCGATATTAATATTACCTTTTTGACCTTTATGGAGTAAGTTATTTATTAATTTGCTCACTAATTATTGTTTACTTTAAAGTGGGATCTTTCTTATTTTTATTAGTTTCACATTTTGTTTTCAATAATAATCATCCTAATTTAGCTTTACTCACCACTAATTTTGATCACAATATTTTTTATAATGGTTGTCCTTCACTTTATTTTACAATTAAAATCATTTCCAATTTTGTGTCCTCTATCTTTTCAATCCGTTCATTTCGTTTAAACAAAATCACTCCCTTATCTTCCTCTACCTCTCAGGGGAAAGGGTTTATTGCGTTTTTAAGGCTTTTGTCCAGGTCTTCAAAGCCATGGTTGTTTTTTTCGAATAATTTGCGAATTCGGTTCTTTCATTCAAGTAGAATTTTATATATATTCCATTATATCATATACAATGATGAAGTTAATTCCAAAATTATCACCCAATTGGTTTTCTTTCCTCTTGTAACCACAATTTACAATTATGATTTTCTACTCATAAGATCTCTCCATAATATTCTTCCTGAAATAACCCTCTTACTCCTCAACTATGGTAACTACATATTTGTTGAAGGAAGAATCCCAATTAAGACTCCTCTTATGATTTATCTTTCAGTCAATTCAATCAATTACATTTCTTACTTATTACACTGTTGGATTTCGGATGTCCATAGAATTTCCATCCATAGTAAAGGTCATTTTGATTATGAATTTTGGCCGATTATACAATATTATAATTTTGAGATTATTGCATCCACAATTTACTTCCTTCTTCTAATCTCTACTTCTTTGTTAACTCAAAATTTAAAAGTTGGGATGAGCAGCGGAAAAAGCTCTCCGGCGGTGGTTGACGTTCAACCCCATTGAGGAAAATGAAAATTCTATGTTGGAACTGTCGGGGTCTTGGTAAAGCCCAGGCAGTTCAGTCCTTAGGGCGAGTTGTAGCTAAGTTTAATCCTGATGTTTTATTCATTTGTGAAACTCGCCTAAACAAATTCCTTAGTGAAAGGCTTCGTATTTCTCTTACTATGAATGACTGCTTCACTATTGAAAGTAGCCACACTTGTTCCGGGTTAATTATGCTATGGAATAATAAAATAAATGTTGATTTACTTTCGTACTCAGACCATCACATTGATACTATTATTTATACACATACATCTCACTTCCACTTTTTAGGAATTTACGGTTAAGCGGAAACAAACCAAAAAAACTAAAACTTGGGAACTAATTGACAATCTAAATTCCTCCTCGTTGCTTCCCTGGCTTATTGGTGGAGATTTAAATGAAATCTTGCCTGCTAATGAAAAATAAGGCGGTTGTCACCGTGCTCATTCACAAATTAGTAATTTTAGGGATTGCTTATCCCATAATGGCCTTTTTTTATTGTAAACCGGGCAAAGGCAGGTTTACTTAGACCAAATCAGGTCCGAGAACTGCAACTATTTTTGAAAGACTAGATCGCTTTGTTGCCAATATGGCTTGGCTACACACGCATCCAACTTATTGTGCGACTTCAGATTTTCATACAAAATCTGACCATTGCTACATTCTTATGGAGACAGATCACACTATCACTGCTTGCTCTATGCCTCAAGTCGATCATTTTCGTTTTGAGGGCTGTTGGGCGAAAAACCCTGATTGCATCTCTATCGTTCAAACAACATGGTTATCCACTCATGGTTCAGCTGTGGAAAAAATCCAAGCTATTGGCTCTTGCCTTAAAGACTGTTAGTTACACCAACGAATCAACTCCACCGGCTGAATTAATGATCTAAATAAACAAATAAACTCTTGTCTCAGTAGACGCCTTTCCACTGCTAATGAGGAGACCTTTCTAGCGGCAAAATTCGAGCTTAGTCACCTTCTTGCTGCACAAGAATCGTATTGGGCTCAACGCTCGCGCATCTTTTGGCTTTCTCAAGGTGATAAGAATACATCATTCTTTCACGAACGTGCTAATGGCCGACGTAAGAAAAACAAAATTAAGGGTTTATTCAACCGCTCAAATATTTGGCGGGACAATAAGGAAGACATAAAGGGGATTATTGTTGACTATTTCCAGGGTCTTTTCTCATCTTCTGATCCAAATATTTCTCCACATATTTTTGAAAACATTGCCACTATCATCACTCCTGAGATGAATGCGGCTTTAACTAGGCCCTTTAATGCAGAAGAAATACATCACACCTTTCGTGACATTAACCCAAGAAAAGCTCCTGGTATTGATGGTTTGCCTAGTGTCTTCTACCGTCAGCACTGAGACATAGTAGGACAAGATGTCATTAATTTGTGCCTAAACCTTCTTTCTAGGAATACGGACATGGCTGTTGTTAATCGCATTGCCTTAGTCTTGATTCCAAAGGTGTCTGAACCAACTACTATGAGGCAATTACGGCCCATCAGCCTATGCACGTGATCTATAAGATTCTTGCTAAAGTGCTTGTAAATCGCATGAAATCCATTATACCTTTTTGTCTCAGTGACAACCAAGCCGCTTTTGTTCAGGGTCGGAATATCACTGATAATATCTTAATTGCCCATGAACTAGTGCATTCCCTCAATTTTGGAGAGTCAAGCCCTTTTCAAGGGGTAGCACTTAAGTTAGACATGGAAAAGGCTTTTGACCGTGTAGAATGGTCCTTCCTTCGACAGATTATGCTCAAATTGGGCTTTGATGTTAACTGGATTGATATAATTATGCGATGCATTACAAATGTTTCCTTTACTGCGAGAGTAAATAATTCACTTTCCCCAGTGTTTTACCCAAACCGTGGGCTCCGACAGGGGGATCCTCTTTCATCTTTTCCTTTCCTTTTTTTGTACGCAAGGCCTCTCTGCAATTCTTCACGCTGAGCAACAGGTTGGTCTGCTACCGGGGCTATGCGCTAGTCGACATGGACCACGAGTAAATCATCTGTTCTCCATTGATGATTGCATGATTTTCATCAGAAACAATACTACAGAGGCCTCTAATCTTAAAAACGCTCTTCAACTATATACATCTTCTTTTGGGCAGGCGGTGAATTTTGAAAAATCAACAATTTTCTTTAATCCACGCACTTCCCCTGAATACAAACAGGCGGTCCATGATATCCTTCATTTTAGAGAAGTGGACGATCCAGAGATATATCTCGGAGTCCCTCTTTTGATTGGGAAAAATAAAACTGCTTCCCTTGGGTTTACTCGTGACAAGGTGAACTCACGTATGTCTCATTGGGACAAACATCTTCTCTCGTTCAGTGGTCGAGAGGTCTTTATTAAGTATGTGATCCAATCCCTACCCCAATACATGATGTCTTGTTACCTTCTCCCCCAGAACATTATCGATGATATGACTAAATCTATCCGGCGTTACTGGTGGTCCGAGAAAAACAAAAAACGAGGATGACCTCTAATTCCTTGGAATATTGTTTGTACGCCTAAATCAGTAGAAGGTATCAGCTTCCGGGATATGCATTTTTTTAACATTACCCTCATTGGCAAACAAATTTGGCGCCTTATCACTGAGCCTAATTCTCTGCTTGCTCAGATTTACAAGGAAAATTACTATCCATCTCGTGATATTTTACAGTCTAAGACTAATCGGAAAGCGTCCTTCGCCTGGAAAAGTATTCACCAGGCCATGATGAAACTTCATGCCGGCTTCTTTAAGAGGCCGGGGATGGATAGTAAAATTTGAGTTCACTCTGATAATTGGGAGGTGCATATGTAATACATCTCTACGGTGATTATGAGGATAGAGATGAACTTCCAATTCGTTGTCGCGAATTTATGATTCATGGCCAGTCTAGATGGGATAAAATAAAAGTTTGACATTATTTTGATGCGGATGATTCCAACACAGTTCTTAGCATTCCAATTATTAATGATCGAAATGATATGATTCTATAGAGCAATCATGACTCTGGTATTTACACGGTTCGGTCTGGATACTCTTACTTACAACGACCACCAGTCCCAATTAATAGACCTTCCTGCATCTGGAAAATTATGTCCAAACTACCAATTCTTCCAAAAATTTGTTCCTTTGGATGGCATATAGGCCATAATGCCCTTCCGACCGGCCATAAACTTCAGGTGGTAAATCTCACCCAAGGGATATGCCCTCTTTGTCGTATCAACCAGGAAACAACAATTCGTGCTTTACGTGAATGCCCAGGTGCCAACGAGGCCCTTCGTCTGGCTGGTTTGCCTAGTTCTATCATCTCTAGTAATACAGATTCAACCTTATCTTGGCTTGAGGAAAGGGCTGCATGTTTATCGCTTCAATCTTTTGTGATGTTCCTAACGGTTCTTTGGAACCTATGGAACATATGTAATGATTGGTTACATAATCATTGTTTCCAACCCTCTTGGCTCACGGCTCTCAACTTCCAGGGCATTCTACAAGATTACGCTGCAGCTACATCAACCAGCTCCACCTCTCAATTTACGGATGAACCTACTCTTACGCACCCGCATTGGCAACCCCCCGAGATGGGTCCATGAAGATCAACACAGATGGGGCCTTTGATCCTCTCACCAAGGCTGCTGTAGTGGGTGTCGTGGCGCGCGATTCTAGTGGTCCAGTCATTGGAGGGCTTGCTCACCCTTTGGGCAGTTGAGTGGATGCTACCTTGGTTGAAGCTGAAGTGGTTCTTGTTGGCATCATTTTTGCTCGTGATCATGGTTGGTCTAATTTGGTTATTGAGAAAGATTCGGCGATAGTGGCAAATAAGTTAAATCGTCACTGTACTGATTTGACTATATTGAGCTCGTTTATCGAACATGCTCGTCTTTGCTTGCCGATGTAGATAATATTAGTATTCATTTTGTTCCTAGGGTGGTGAACAATGTTGCCCACACTTTTTCCTATGATATCCCAATTTTTTAATTAGTGACCAAAATGTAATTTTTGAAAATTTAGGGGTTAAAGTGTAAACTTTTAAAAAGTTCAGGGACAAAAGTGTAATTTTAAAAAAGTTATGTAATTTAACCCTGTAAATAAATAGTTCACCCCCAACAGTGGTATTTCCATGTTACCCGAATTTTTCATACGAGGCTTATATTATTAGAATTTTGGATCGAATGAAAATTGTTAAGCATGCTTAAACCAGAACAGTACAGTACATGGATGGGTGACCTCCTGGGAAGGTCCCATATTCAATATTTTGACTGATAAAAAGGATTCATTTTAAGCCAATATAATATTTGAAATGGATTGTGGATATACGATTTCTAAGAGGAAATGCATCCAATAAAATTTCCCGGTAATTATCGATATATCGGATCAAACTGGAATTTTAAAGATAGTTCCAAGAAATTATGGAAAATTCATAAAATATTATTTTATGAATATTTTATTACATTTATTTGGATTCTAACTAGATTTAGTTAGATTTTAAAGGAATGACAATTTTCAAGTCTTGTTAGTAAATAAAGTCTAGTTGGAGGGCAAATTGGACATTTGCCATGGATGGCATTTTTGAAATATTTTAAAACTTTGAGGGCAATTCTGGAAGAATATTTACACATGGATTAAATCATGGCCCTTGATTTTGATGAGATTGAATATTGGCCATTAGATTAAAAGGGCAAAATGGTAATTTCACTAATTAAATGGATTTTAAATTCATTTAATATGACATGTGGATTAAATAGGTTAAAAGATGAGAAAAAAATCATCTTTATTCTAGAGCAGTTCGAAAGTTTAAAGAAAGAAGGGGAAAGAATTTTTCCAACTTTCAAGCCAAATTTTGAAGAAATCAAGACAAGTTTCAAGCAAAATTTATTTAGGTAAATTGATCAACACTTGATTCTCTTCAATTTGATAGTATTTTTGCATGATAAAAGTCAAGTATGAGTTGTATTATGGATGAAGATTGATTTTGGAAATTGAAGTTGATGATGGAATTAGACTTGTAGATAGTTAAATTGATGGTTTAAACATGGAATTAATGTTGAAATTGGATAAATTCCATGTTAGAGATTATAAACCCTAACCCTAAAATTAGGGGTTTTGGTTAGGAAGCTAAATTAAGGATGAAATTGATTGAATTATGATGTTAGGAGATCTATTTTGATGATATGTTGAATAATTTCCCAAGTTGTAAATTTAGGGACTATTTCAAAAATTTGGAAAATTAGGGGAAATTATTGTAAATTTTATTTTAGCATTGGAATCATTGAATTATGGTTAAAGTAGCTTGAATTGGTGATTCAGTACCAAAATGAAAATTTTTGGAAATTCAAGGACCAATTCGACAATTTAGGAAAAATTAAGGATTGGTCTTGAATTGATAGAATTGAAGATTCAAGCATGTTATGAAAGTTAAGGGATTGAAATGTCAAGAAAGGAAATATGAGGGACCTATTTCAAAATAAAGAATTTAGTGTAGGACCAAGTTGAATAAAGTTGAAAGTTGAAGGAAAAATTTTAAAAATGTTAGAAAATAAATAAATGGTTTATTGGTACATGAATTTATCTACAAAAGTGAAGTAGTGACAAAAATGTCACTTTTATAAAGTTTAAGGACTAAAAGGTAATAGTCCAAAATTAATAAATGATTATGGAAATTGTTCAAATTAGGCTTGAGCAACTGTTTAATGTTCAAAATGATCACTAAGGACATAGGGACCAATTCGGCAACTTTGAAGAATATTGGGGAAATTTTTAGAAAATTTTATATTCGAATAGTTATGTTTAAGAATCAAGTTAGCAATGTTAGATTTAAGTCAAATACGAGAGTGGTAATATATATGTTCGATTGGTCATATACAGTTCTAAAAGAGATTGAAGGAGAACCAAATGATAAAAAAAGAAAGAAAAGGAAACTCGTGTAAGCTTAGTGAGACATACCATTACATGGCCCAGGTGAGTGCATTTATATGTTTTAAATTGCAATTACGAAGACTAACGAATAGTCGACCTTAATTTAAAAATAGTATTGCCATATATATATATGTATATGTTGCACTATTGCATGTTGCAATAAAGGTAGATTAAATGGAATATGAAGTATGAATTATTATTCTGAGAAATGATGATGATCTATATTTGCCATAACTATTTATGATGAAGCATGAAACATGAAATGTCTATTTATGTGATTAATTAAGATGTTGAGTTGATGATGGAAGAAATGCCCAAGTATTGTGTATGAGAGTCCATGGTATAGTTGACATGCCATAGAGTCTTTAGCATCTGCACCCTCATGTTCATGTTATCAGAAAGATATTGTGACAAATAATTGTGTCACATGCACCCTGGGGATCCACGCCCACTGTGCCCGAGTACACTGTCGAGGTGCTACATGTTTATGGGGAGCAAAGAGCGTCCCTGAGTACGTACTCATCTTCACGTTCACGCTAGACACTATGGCGTCATTTCAAGATGACTCACGTACCTCGATCTCATATAGCGTACTTTGGGCAATGATAAAAGAATCATGTCACGTAAATGAATCATGTCATGTAAACGAATCATGTTAAGTATATGAATCATGTCATGAATATGAACCATGCCGTGTATATGAATTAAATCACGTATATGAATCATGTCATGTAAATGAATCAAGTTATGTATATGAATCATGTCACATATATGAACCATGACATATATATATATATATTATGTTACGTATATGAATTATGTCATGCATATGAATTAAGCCATGTACACGTATAATGTTATGTACATGAATTAAGTCATGTTTATGAACGATGTCACGTATATGAATCATGCCACGTATATGAATTATGACACATATATGGATTCTGCCATGTATATAATTCATGCCATATATATGAATTATGCCATGTATATGAAGTATGTCATGTATGTGAAATATATGTGAATTGTGTCATATATATATATATATAAATCATGCCATGCATGTGAATTATAAAATGTGTATGAAACATGCCATGTATGTGAACTATGCCATGTCTATGATTTACTTGATAATGATGGAGTATTGGAAACTGGACTAAGTTAGAAAAATTATGACTTGCACATGAATATTGACTGACTATGAAAACCTTGTTAGTACGATACTACCTTAGACAGAAACTATGTTAGGTTAATGTATAACATGTATTACTTTATTTTATGTTTTGATAAATAAGATTATTGCCTCACTAAGTTCGTACATAGCGTGTAACACGTAGGTTCTCCCAAGTAGAATGGCAAGAAGGAGCTATTAAATTGGAAAATCAAGTTACATTAGTAAACACGGTATGTATATCTTAACTTGTAAGTTTGATGTCTAGTAGGCGTGTACATATTTAGTGGATTTAAAGAGACAAACTGTTTTGTAATCTTAAGTTTATAATGTGTTCATGCACTATTACAATGTATGAATTTAGAAATTGGTTTGCTATAAGTAGTTATATTTTTCGATATAGTTAAGTATAGTTTAACCCTAATCACGTAGTAATTTTAAAATCAAGAAAGGGTCTAGGCAGGATACATAGTTTTCTCCCTGAATTATATTTTTATTTCAATAACATATTTATAACTTTTATAAAACAATTCAGGGTTAAAACTAGCTGCTATAGACTGACGTAGTTTTTAATTTAAAACCTAAAAGGGTTAGGTCAAGTTTTTCTTAATAACTCTGTAACATCTTTAGTGTATATACGGTCTACGAATATACATTAAGGGTGTTACATTTATTGGTATTAGAGCTACAGGTTTAGCTAATTCTGGAGGCTAAATCGAGTTTAACGTGATTTAATGTTAAGTACATGCCCCTAGGATGTCATGTTACTGATGTACTACTGTGTAATTTGATTATGCTCCCCCAATAAAATGAATAAGTTGTAGTAGAAATAGATGATGTTAAGTATTGATGGACTACAAGAAATGTTTAATTATGGGAATCAAAAGAAGGAAGAAGAATGTTTAAAGCCAAGTATGTTGGCAACTAGTTAAAAGAGAAATGTGCAGCAATCCTAAGTTTGAAACAAGGTACTCGAAATGTCTATGAGTACGAGTTAGATTTTAATAGACTGAGTTGGTACGTAGTTAAATTGATGTCGATCGAAAAGTCTCGATGTGAATGGTTATAGAGAAGCTTCGTCCAAGGCCCAAGGAGATTCTATTAGGCATGAACTTATCAAATTTCCAAGAGGCTATGAACAGAACGAAGGCTATGGAAAGAACCTGTAATTGTTTTAATTGATTCGGGTTTGATTAATATATATATTGGTACTAAGATAATATCCCAAAGAAAGATTTCTATGGAGAATATCTAGTGATGTGATTGCCAATAATCCTCTTGGACATAGTGCACGAGTGACTAGAATATGTAAGAATTGTCCTTTAGAAATTCAAGGGATTAAGTTCCCGGTAGACTTAATGGAACTTCCATTCCATGAATTTGAAGTCATTCTTGGAATGGATTGGCTATTTGCATGCGATGCAGATGTAAAATGTAAGAAGGTTGGTACTTCAAGAACCCGATGGTTCTTGAGTAATTATTGAAAGAGAAAGAACTGACTGTTTAGAGTCAATAATTTCTACAACGACAACTCAAAGTCTACTATGCAATAGATGTGAAGCATGTTTAATTTGTAACCCCCTCAATCCGGCCTAGTCGTAAGACTAAACCGAGCAAGCCACATTAGGTTTACATTGGTAAACCGTGAAGATGAAACTCAAAACACGACCATTTTTTCCTTTTATCTTATCTAGAGTCATAATTATTAACCTATATGTACATACTGATCATAAGTGTAAACTCAACTCAATCGGCATTGAATTGACGTCCAATTGAACACTATTACAAAATAGGGACCAAAACGTAATTTCCATAAGTTAAGGGTTCAATTAACAAATTAAGTTTACCAATCCAAAATTAAGCTCATTTCATGCAAGCTCATGAAATTTCATCGCAATTAGATCACCACATCACCCTCAATTTATCATTCAAACATTTAGGGACCAAATTGTAAATATGCAAAACTATAAGGACTTACCTAAATTTTGATTTACCAATATTCAATTAGTCATGTTTCATGCATACATGCCAAATTTTAGCTTAAAACACCCATCCAAACTCATTGAATTGCATACACAACATCTAGGGACCAAACTGCAAGATTTCAAAGCTTAAATCGAACATATAACCAAAATAACGGTCCTTGGTTCCGGTACATGGATTTCCAGATCGATACGGGGCTAAATTATATTAGAGGTTTCGAAACCACCCCTACAGGTTTCAAAACCAGGCATCCAGAACTTAAAACACGTACCGGTACGACTCCCAGCGAACCGCACCACATAGCCAAATTTGGCCTACAGGTTTCGAAACTAGGGGCCTGGTTTTGAAACCTCTGGGCCTGGAATGAGAATTTTAACTGGTTTTTCATCCATTTATGATTTCCAAAACACTTAAACATGCTTCAAACATATATCCAACATATTTAAGGATCGAACCACATCAAAGCATCACAGATTCAACATCGATTCATGGCATCTTGCATCAAATGAAAATTTATAGGCATGCTTCCTAGAAACCAATCAAGCAACGCATGAAACTTCAAACCATCACCAATAACACTTTATAATGGCCATTTACAATTCAAGAGCAACAAAATAAACTTGCTCGAATAGGGAGTTTTACAACCATCTCCCGAAACATCAACGGAAACCCTGTTGCCCTTATTACTTATAGTCAAATTCCAAAAAACATACTTTGATTACCAAGACTTGTTGAGATCCCTTGCTTCCCACTGCCTCCCAAACCTTTAGTTCTCTACATTGATGGACAAAGGGAGCGTAAGCACACTAGGCCTAGTGAGGAGTGCTAAAAAACAACACACCATCAATGCATTTAAAACCATTTTCCATCAACACTATGAAATTCCTATTTCAAACCATATTTATCATCATATAAAACATCATGCCTTTAAAACCATGCACTTTAACACTTTCAAAACCAGCATATTAAACCATATGCAACATGTATCATTAACCAACAACAAATCCCATTGCTAACCTCAATTTAAGCCTTCCCATGCAAAACAACCATATGCAAAGCTTAAAGAGTAAACATGTATAAATCACATTATACAAAATAAACCTTTCAATGATACATTAACAACTATATTTGGCTTACAAGTGATCATTAAACAAGTCCATTAACAAAAGAGTTCATCGAATACACAGATTCAACAAGTGTTAACCCAACACTTCAAGCCATCTCAACCGGAATAGCGATACAATCACAATCGCGGTACATTAACAACCTGGTACACTTTCAACCCACGGGGACACCAACCCCTTTCATTGGTTAGATGCTTAACCCGCTAACGGGAGTTTTTGGTACCGTATAACCCTCAACCGTTAGGGTACTTGGATGGAGTATTCGGTACATCGTATAAACCTCTCAACATCCAAGATGACTTATTTACAGTGCACTCAATCCTATGGCCGGCCAACTATATCCGATAACAATTTTAAAACCATGTCACTTGCCAATATAATTAACCATTTCTATTTACCTCACTGTTTTAACAAGCATTCACCAAACCATTTTTCCAAAGCAACATCACATGCTTTAAACACAAGTATAAACCACATACTTACAAAGATCACTTACCATGTGCATCCTTCAGCATTTCATGCTTAAAAACAGTATATCAAATACTTTAAAACATGCTTAAACAATAGGTAACATGTAAACTAAAACAAGTGCATAAAACTATTTCAAACTAACACGACCGAGAGAGAAAACCACTTTATACTTACTTCTGAGTTTAAACTATCGTTTCAAGCTTAGTTTAAACTCCCATAAACCACTTTTAAAACATTCCAAAGTTGGAATCCACATTCTCACTCACCGATACGCAAAACCTTGATTCGTCGACGCGAAATCAAGCGTCCAAAGCTTCTAAAACCCCAATGATCATTTCCGGATCAACCTCCCCTGTTTTAACCACATAACAACAGAGGATTAATGCATCTCAATGCCTTCAAACACTGCATCAACAGATCCTCACGGATTCTCACAATCACTTCTCAATTACCCAACCACAACAACCGAAAACATTATCTAATCCTTTCCAAATACAACCCAGCCATAATCTTACAATTAGACACCTTCAATATCATCAATTAACATTTAAAACAGGATCAAAACATCCTAACACTTCCAGCAACCAAACAGCCACCACAACTCCACAAAAACACAATTCTAACAACCTAAACAATTAGAGATTCAAGAGTTACGGGATTCCATTGTTAAAAACGACTTATCAACATTATTATACATCCATAGTATGTTTAAAATCAATCTACATCACTGGAAAACAGATCCAATTTAGATCTTTCGCTATTTCATCAATTTTACCCAATTAAATCAATTAATTCAATATAAAAACACAAAATCAGATTATAAACCATAAATCAAGGATCAAACACTTGGGAATATCATTAAAGAACCATTCAATAGAGGTGATCACGGACCTTACCCCTATTGTGTGATTTCTCCCTCAATTGGCTTGTTTAAAGCTAGGAAAACACAAGATTTCAATGAGGTTTTGTAATCAAAGTTAAATAATCAATTGTAGATCAGGAATCTAAATAAAAAGGATCCCTCACCTCTAGTTTTTGATGAAAACTTGAGTGTTTGGTAGAAAAGAAGTGGAGAGAAAAGTTGAGAGAAAAGTTACATCAAATTTGTTTAAAAGCAAATAACTAACTTTAATATCTAAAACCCCTTTTAATTAACTTTTAAAACACATGTTAAAATGATTTAATTGAAGGGAGAAATCAAATCACCAGCAAAAACTTGGTAAAATAGATCCTTAAGGATTCTAAGAATTTGACCCTTTTCATTTTAGTCACTTTAAAAATAGTTTTCTAAAATTTCATTTTGGTCACTAGTCAAAATGTCATACCTCCAAATCTCATTTTCCAAAATTGATTCTACCAATATTAATCATATATTAAAACATGATTTTTAACCATTTTTCCATATTTTTATCTCACCGAAAAATATATGGTCCCGAATCTGACTCGAATCTCTAACCTGGTCCACTAGACCGTCTAATAAACCTCAAAACCACTAGGCCCAAAACTGGGGCGTTACATAATTTACGTGGTAGATACACAAAAGTTACCCAAAAAGATTGAAGACATCCTGACTGTAAAGGAATTTCAGGATATATTTCTGGATAAGTTATCAGGATTACCTCCGGATAGGGAAATACAGTTTGGGATTGATGTTTATCCTAGAACTAAGCCGATATCAATGGTACTATATAGGATGACACCAACTGTGTTACGGGAATTAAAAGTTCAATTACAAGAATTGCTGGACCGGAGTTACATTCGACCGAATGTATCACAATGGGGTGCTCCGGTATTATTTGTAAAAAAGAAAGTTGGTTTCTTATAATCATGTATAGATTACCGTCAGTTAAATAAAGTAACTATTAAGAACAAGTATTCCCTACCAACAATTGAGGATTTAGTTGATCAACTTAAAGATGCAGTAGTATTTTTAAAGATAGATCTTCGATCAGGATTATTATCAGCTCAAGGTCAAAGAATAAGATGTACCATGGACAGTATCCAGAACTCGTTATGGACACTACGAGTTTCTGGTAATACCGTTTGGACTTACAAATGCCCATGCTGCATTCATGGAACTGATGAATAGGGTATTCCAACCCTATTTGGATCAATTTGTTATGGTCTTCATAGATGATATTTTGGTTTATTCGAAGACCGAAGCTAAACATGACTACCATCTTCGAATGGTACTGCAAACTTTAAGAGATAAGCAACTTTATGCCAAGTTTTCTAAATGTGAGTTCTAGTTGTCGGAAAGTTTTGAAAGATTAAAGAAAGTTCTGACTGAAAAACCAGTTCTAATTCAACCAGAAACAAGAAAATAATATACTCTGTATAATGATGTATCTCTTTATGGTTTAAGTTGCGTGTTGATGCAAGAAGGTTGTGTCATGGATTATGATCAAGGCAACTCAAAACTCATGAAAAGAACTATCCGACACATGATTTGGAAATGGCAGCTGTAATTTTTGCTTTAAAAATCTGGTGACATTATCTATATGGCGAAAAGTTTCATATTTAGACAGATCACAAAAGTTTAAAGTATCTGATGACGCAAAAGGATCTAAATCTTCGACAGAAGGTGGGTTGAATTTTTAAAGGATTATGATGTGGTTATCGATTACCACCCTGGAAAGGCTAATGTAGTCGCAGATGCTCTTAGCCGAAAGACATTTGTTGCTTTGTGTATGATGAATGCATAGTTGTCATTGGAACGAGATGGTTCCTTGATAGCAGAATTTCAGATAAGGCCAACTTTATTGGAACAATTCAAAGATTTGCAGTTTATGGATGAAAGATGTCTTAAAAAGAGGAGACAAGCTGAAACTAGAAAAGTACAGGACTATAAAATTAAGCCAAATGGTTGATTATATTACTGAGGTAAAGTATATGTTTTTGAAAATGATAATCTGAAGAAAGAGATATTAACAGAGGCCCATTATAGTCCATTGACTATGCACCCAAGGAGTAATAAGATGTATCAGGATTTAAAGACTCTAAACTGTGATCAAATACCTTATGGATTACTGCAGTCTATTTCTATTCCCCAATGAAAGTAGGGATGAGCAACGATGGATTGTATAACGGAATTGTCAGCTACACCAAGTAAAAAGAATTTAATAAGCCTCATTATGAATCGTCTGACAAAGTTTGCTCACTTTATTCCAGTTTGAATGGATTATTCGCTGGATAAATATGCAGAACTTTATGTTCGAGAGATAGTAAGACTACATGGTGTCTCAGCATCAATAGTGTCAGACAGAGAATGAAGGTTTACTTTAGGGTATTGGGGTACGTTATTTGAAGCTTTAGGTACTAACCTAAATTTTAGTACATCCTTTCATCCGCAAAAAGATGGACAATCTGAAAGGGTCATACATATTTTGGAAGATATGTTACGGGCTTATGTAATCGAGTTTGCGGGATCATGGGAAAAGTAATTGCCTTTGGCTGAATTTGATTACAACAACAGTTATCAGGTAAGTATTAAGATGGCACCTTTCGAAGCATTATATGGAAGAAAGTGCCAAACTCTTCTTAATTGGTTCGAATTGCAAGATCGAAATGTTCAGAATAACTCAAATGTTGGAGGAGTTGAATTAACACAAGACATGGAGGATAAAGTAAAGTTTATTTAGCAAAATCTCAAGGCCGCCATGGATCGATAAAATGTCTATGCAAATAAGAAGAAAAAGGATATTGAATATGAAGTAAAAAAAATGTTTTTTAAAGGTTTCACATTGGAAGAAGGTGTTACGTTTTGGTTGAAATGGAAAGATTAGTCCCAGATTTAATGAGCCATATGAGATTCTAAAAAGAAAGGAGCCAATGGCTTATCAATTGCTTTACCTCCAGATAGGAACAAGACTCATTATGTGTTTCACGTATTCATGCTTCGGAGGTATTGATCTGATTCTTCACATGTAATTACTTCTGAGGAGATTGAACTGCAACCAGGTTTGACATATAAATAAGAACTAGTAAAAATCCTAGCATACAAAGTTAAAGAATTAAGGGACAAGAAAATTATACTGGTTAAAGTCCTCTGGAGAAATCATAAAGTAGAAAAAGTCATTTGGGAAACTAAAGAGAGAATGAATAAGCAATATATGAAATTGTTTGAAATGGGTAAACGTTGAAAATTCGAGGGCGAATTTTCTTAATGGGGAGAAATTGTAATATCCCAATTTTTGAATAGTGACCAATATGTAACTTTTGAAAGTTTAGGGGTTAAAGTGTAAACTTTGGAAAAGTTTTAGGGAACAAAGTGTAATTTTAAAAACATTACGTAATTTAACCCCGTAAATGAATAGTTCACCCCCAAGAGTGATATTTTCGTGTTACCCGGATTTTTCATACGAGGCTTATATTATTAAAATTTTTGGATCGAATGAAAATTGTTAAGCGTGCTCAAACCAGAACAGTACAGGGATGGGTGACCTCCTGGAAAGGTCCCATATTCAATATTTTGACAGATAAAAAGGATTCATTTTAAGCCAACAATATTCGAAATGGATTGTGGAGATAAGATTTATAAGAGGAAATGTATCCAATAAAATTTTCCGGTAATTATCAGTATATCGGATCGAACTAAAATTTTAAAGATAGTTCCAAGAAATTATGGAAAATTCATAAAATATTATTTTATGCATATTTTATTACATTTAGTTGGATTCTAACTAGATTTAGTTAGATTTTAAAGGAATGACAATTTTCAATTCTTGTTAGTAAATAAAGTCTAGTTAGAGGGCAAATTGGACATTTGCCATGAATGACATTTATGAAATATTTTAAAACTTTGAGGGAAATTTTGGAAGAAGATTTACACATGGATTAAATCATGGCCATTGATTTTGATGAGATTGAATCGTGGCCATTAGATTAAAAGGCAAAATGGTAATTTCACTAATTAAATGGATTTTAAATTCATTTAATATGACACGTGGATTAAATAGGTTAAAAGATGATAAAAAAAATTATCTTTATTCTAAGAGAGCTGTTCGAAAGTTTAAAGAAAGAAGGGGAAAGAATTTTTCCAACTTTCAAGCCAAATTTTGAAGAAATCAAGACAAGTTTCAAGCAAAATTTATTTAGGTAAATTGATATACACTTGATTCTCTTCAATTTGATAGTATTTTTGCATGATAAAATTCAAGTATGAGTTGTATTATGGATGAAGATTGATTGTGGAAATTGAAGTTGATGATGGAATTAGACTTATAGGTAGTTAAATTAATGGTTTAAACATGGAATTAAGGTTGAAATTGGATAAATTCCATGTTAGAGATTATAAACCCTAACCCTAAAATTTGGGGGTTTTGGTTAGGAAGATAAATTAAAGATGAAGTTGATTGAATTATGATGTTAGGAGATCTATTTTGATGATATGTTGAATAATTTCCCAAGTTGTAAATTTAGGGACTATTTCAAAATTTTGGAAAATTAGGGGAAATTATTGTAAATTTTATTTTTGCATTGGAATCATTGAATTATGGTGAAAGTATCTTGAATTGATGATTAGGGACGAAAATGAATTTTTTTGGAAATTCAAGGACCAATTAGGCAATTTAGGAAAAATTAAGGATTGGTCTTGAATTTATGGAAAATTGATAGAATTGAAGATTCAAGCATGTTATGAAAGTTAAGGGAATGAAATGTCAAGAAAGGAAATATGAGGTACCTATTTCGAAATAAAGAATTTAGTGAAGGACCAAGTTGAATAAAGTTGAAAGTTGAAGGAAAATTTTAAAGAATGTTAGAAAATAAATGAATGGTTTATTTGTACTTGAATTTATGTACAAAAGTGAAGTAGTGACTAAAATGACAATTTTATAAAGTTTAAGGACTAAAAGGTAATAGTCCAAAATTAATAAATGATTATGGAAATTGTTCAAATTAGGCTTGAACAATTGTTTAATGTTCAAAATGGTCACTGAGGACCTAGGGACCAATTCGGCAACTTTGAAGAATATTGAGGAAATTTTCAAAAAAAATTATATTCGAATAGTTATGTTTAAGAATCAAGTTAGCAATGTTAGATTTAAGTCAAATACGAGAGTGGTAATGTATATGTTCGATTGGTCTTATACAGTTCCAAAAGAGATTGAAGGATAACCAAATGATAAAAAAGAAAGAAGACAAAACTCGTGTACGCTTAGTGAGGCATACCATTACATGGCCCAGGTGAGTGCATTTATATGTTTTAAATTGCAATTAGGAAGACTAACGAATAGTCGACCTTAATTTAAAAATAGTATTGCCATATATATATATATATATATATATATATATATATATATATGTTGCGGTATTGCATGTTGCAATAAAGGTAGATTAAATGGAATATGAAGTATGAATTATTATTCTGAGAAATGATGATGATCTATATTTTCCATGACTACTTATGATGAAGCATGAAACATGAAATGTCTATTTATATGATTAATTAAGATGTTGAGTTGATGATGAAAGAAATGCCCAAGTATTGTGTATGAGAGTCCATGGTATAGTTGGCATGCCATAGAGTCTTTAGCAGCTGCACCCTCATGTTCATGTTATCAGAAATATATTGTGACAAAATAATTGTGTCACATGTACCCTGGGGATCCACGGCCACTATGCTCGAGTGCACTGTCGAGGTACTACATTTTTATGGGGATCAAAGAGCATCCAGAGTATGTACTCATCTTCACGTTCACGTTAGACACTACGGTGTCATTTCAAGATGACTCGCGTACCTCGATCTCATATAGCATACTTTGGGCAATGATAAAAGAATCATGTCACGTAAATGAATCATGTCATGTAAAGGAATCATTTAAGTATATGAATCATGTCATGAATACGAACCATGCCATGTAGATGAATTAAATCACGTATATGAATCATGTCAGGTAAAAGAATCATGTCATGTAAATGAATCAAGTTATGTATATGAATCATGTCACGTATATGAATCATGACATGTATACATATTATGTTACGTATATGAATTATGTCATGCATATGAATTATGCCATGTACAGGTATCATGTTGTGTATATGAATTAAGTCATGTATATGAATGATGCCACATATATGAATTATGACACATATATAGATTCTGCCATGTATATAATTCATGCCATACATATATGAATTATGCCATGTATATGAAGTATGTCATGTATGTGAATTATATGTGAATTATGTCACATATATATATATAAATCATGTCATGCATGTGAATTATGCCATTTCTAGAATAAGATTCTTTAATCCCAATCGATACCTTTTCGTTATATACAATATTAAATATTTTCTAATTTACCTTTCATTTATACAATTCATCCACACTTGCTTTTCTTTCTCCAGTTCGACACTTAATATCCTGCAAGCAATGGCCTCTGAATCCTTCATCCAACAATTAGGATATCTCAACTTCACCTCCGAAGAACAATGAGTGGTCTTCAATTGGGATTCCCCTACTGAAGATGATGATTTGATACTCATAGGGAAAATTGTATCCACCAAAAATATCGATGGCCAAGCCTTAATCCATGCTTTCCAAACTATTTGGAAAAATAATAATGTTATCTCTATCTCGATGCTGAAGACCAATTTCTTTCGCATAAAGTTTTCCTCGGCTGCAAAGAGTAACGAAATTTTACAACGTGGTCCGTGGACATTCAATGAAGAATGGTTTGCTTTTGCTCCTTTTGATTCAAAGCTATCCATAGATGGATACTACTTCACTCAGATAAGAATATGGGATCGAATTCATAATCTTCCAACCATCCTAATGATGAATGATCAAGTGGTAGTCAACACCGGTAAATCTCTGGGTTCCATCATTAGAACCATTGTTAAAACAAATACTAGATACCTTGATGGGAACATGGTGGACTACCTTCAGGTTGGGATTATCATGGATGCCACAAAACCACTGCGCCATTGTGTGGCGATAAGTAGTTCTGGACTATCGCCAAAACTCTGCCCACTCCAATATGAAAGATTACCAGTTCTTTGCCATGGTTGTGGCATAGTTGGCCATCCAATCTCTTCTTGCACAACTGTTAAGTTGTCTGCCAATACCAAATTACAATACGGGGACTGGCTCTGTTTCATACCTCCTAGATCGAAAGGAGGCCCTACTCAATTGAAAGGATACATAGGCTACCACGATGTCGAACCATCTCCTAAGTCGACCAAAATCATCTCGGGTACCCTATTTTACCAAATAATTATTTTTTATAATATTATCTTTGAAGAATTAACTTATTCAATTTTATATGCAGATAATGGTAAACATCTACCAATCTCTAACCTTGAAGACAATATAGTGAATCATGATACTATTTTTTCAATTTCACTTAACCACCTCGATTCTATTTTGCTTGTTTTGACTACCTATTGGTTTTCAGACAAAGGAACGTCAATACCGAACCAAAATAAGGAAAACTCCATGGATGCAGAATCCTATAGCACTGCCCCTATCATTGGAGCTGCCATGGCCGGTATTAAACCAAATTCATCCACCCAAGGGGATTCCAATGTTCTGGCGGATTCCTTCCCTGCTGCTTTGCTGGATCCAGCAGCACACACTGCTGAGTACAAGGCTAATATACCACATCCTACAGCCACCACCCAACCGATGCCAACTGCTTTCCCCAGCCCACTGGCCACTGGGTCTTTTGATTTGGCTGATGCAACAACAAAAGAGGAGACTGTTGTTACTGTGCCAATATAAGCAGTCCCCTTACCACCATTCCAGCTGTGGATAGTGGTACTATGACAACGAGCCTGGAACATGATATGGGTAAGCCTACCAACTTTGCATCAACAACTATGCTCTTCGCCTTTGATGATTGGTTAACTAAACAACCAAAATCCACAGCTCCAAACGTCAAAGGTCCAGCAGATTCGAATCTGAGCAGCAATAAAAGACGTTCTCCTCTCGTTGAAGCTATCAAGACTAAGAAGCTTCGTCCTTCACCCCCTACCAAGATTAACAAAGCTGGGATGAGCAGCGGAAAAAACTCTCCGGTAGAGGTTGACGTTCAGCCCCACCGAGGAAAATGAAAATTATATGTTGGAACTGCCGAGGTCTTGGTAAAGCCCAGGCAGTTCAAGACTTAGGACGAGCAGTTGCTAAATTTAATGTTGATCTCTTATTCCTAAGTGAAACTCGTCTTAACAAATTTCTTAGTGAACGTCTGCGTATCTCTCTTAGAATGAATAGTTGTATCACTGTTGATAGCAGCCCTACTTGCTCTGGAATAATTTTATTATGGAATAATAATATTAATGTCAGTTTACTTTCGTACTCAGATCGTCACATTGATGCAATTATTCACTCCAATACATCTCAATTTCGTTTTTACAAAATTTATGGATACTCTAAAACAAACAAAAAAACAAAAACTTGGAAGCTTATTGATACCTTAAGTTCCTCCTCACCCCTTCCATGGCTAATTGGGGGAGATTTTAATGAAATTTTTTCTGATAATGAAAAACAAGGTGGATGTCGGCGAGCACGATCTCAAATTGACCACTTTCGGGATTGCTTATCTCGTAATAATTTATTTGACTGCAAACCATCCAAAGGATGGTTTACTTGGACCAAATCGGGCCCTAGAACCCCTACTATATATGAGCGCCTTGACCATTTTATCGCAACTCAGGCATGGTTCAATACCCATAATGATTATAGGGCATCTTCAGAATATCATGCAAACTCTGACCACTGCTTCATTATTATGGAAATTGGCCCTTTTATTCATGATCCTATCATGGCTCGTGATGACCACTTTCATTTTGAAAATTGTTGGGCAAATAACTCTGACTGCATATCCCTTTTCCAAAACGCTTGGTCCACGACACCTGGATCTGCGATAGACAAACTACTAGCGGTTGGCGCCAGATTTAAGGATTGGTAGGCACATCAACGCAACAACTCTCATGTCCACATAGCAGCTTTGAATAAACAAATTAATTAATGTCTTCAACAATGACTTTCTACTGCTGAAGAGGAAACCTTCCTGGCAGCTAAAGTATAACTTCCCCAGCTCCTCGACACCCAGGAAGCTTATTGGGCTCAATGATCCAAAATTACCTGGCTCGCTCAGGGGGATAAGAACACGTCTTTTTTCCATGCTCGTGCCAACGAAAGACGAAAAAAAATCAAGGGATTATATGACTCCTCTAATGAATAGAGAGAAACTAAGGAAGATGTCATGGGAATAGTCACTGATTACTTTTAGGGATTATTTACCATATCTGAACCATCAATCTCGCCAAGGATTCTCGAAAATATTATTCCCTCTATAACGTCGAAAATGAATGGTGCCCTGATTAGGCCATTCACGAAGGTTGAAATCTTTACTGCCTTTCGGGAGATAAATCCAAAAAAAGCCCCAGGCTATGATGGACTCTCAAGCGGGTTTTACAGACAACATTGGGACACTGTTGGACAAGATGTCATAAACCTTTACCTAGCTCTTCTATCCGGTGAAGAGGACATGGCTACTGTAAACTGAACTGTGTTGGTCCTTATCCCAGAGTTCAAAGACCCTACCACTATGAGATAATTACAACCAATCAGTCTCTGTACTGTTATATATAAAATCATCTCTAAAGTGCTCGTCAACATGATGAAATCAATAATTCCTTACTGCATCAGTAACAATCAGGCTGCTTTTGTTAAAGGTAGGGCCATCACCGACAATATCTTAATTGCCCACGAGTTGATTCACTCTATCAACTCTGGAGAATCAAGCCATTTTCAAGGATCTGCTTTGAAATTAGATATGGAGAAAGCCTTCGATCGTGTAGAGTGGTATTTCCTCTAGCAGATTATGCTTAAAATGGGTTTTGCTGTTTCTTGGGTTGATATACTCGTGAGATGTATCTCTTCTGTCTCATTTACTGCTCGGGTAAACGGTTCACTCTCACCAGTGTTCTACCCACAATGAGGCTTAAGACAGGGTGATCCTCTCTCCGTCTTCTTATTCCTTATTTGTACTCAAGGGCTTTTAGCTACCCTTCTTGCTGAGCAACAAGCAGGACGACTCTCAGGCCTTTGCGCTAGTCGTCATGGGCCTCGGGTAAACCACCTGTTATTTGCTAATGATAGCATGGTCTTTATTCATAATGACATTACAGAGGCTTCCCGCTTAAAAGAAATCTTACATCTATATGCCTCTTCCTCTGGTCAAGCAATAAACCTTGACAAATCGATGATCTTTTTAGCCCTATAACCCCTCCTGACCTTAAGCAGGCAATTCAGGACATTCTTCAGGTCCAAGAAGTGGATGACCCAGGGATCTTCCTTGGAGTTCCATTTCTTATCCAGAAAAATAAAACTGCATCGATTGGCTTTACTAGGGATAAGGTTAATTCTCGTATGTCTAATTGGGATACACACCTTCTCTCGTATAGTGGTAGAGAGGTTTTTATCAAAACAGTGATTCAATCTTTGCCACAATATGTGATGTCGTGCTACCTTCTCCCACACAATATAATAGATGACATGACCAAATCTGTTCGACGTTATTGGTGGTTTGGGAAAAATGATAAACGGGGTTGGCCTATGATACCTTGGGACATTATTTGCTCACCTAAGTCTGTAGGGGGTGTTGGTTTTCATGACATGCATCTCTTTAATATAGCCCTCCTTGGAAAGAAAATTTGGAGACTCGTTATTGAACCAAACGCTCTTCTTACTCAATTATACAAGGCCATTTTTTAGGACATTTTTTAGGCTGAGGCCAACTAGAAGGATTCATTTGCATGGAAAGGACTTACTCAGGCATTGTCGCAACTAAGTTCTAGTTTCTTTAAGAGACTAGGGATGAATAGAAAAATTTGTGTGCATACTGACAATTGGGGGGTATTGTAGCAATCAATTTATATGGTGATTATGAAGTCAATGCTAAACTTCCGGTTAGATGGCGTGACTTTATGTTATTGGAGCAACCTCGTTGGGATGAGTCTAAAGTCTGTCTTTACTTTGATAGTGTTGATGACGTCACAGTGCTCAATGTTCCTATTATCAATGATGCCATTGATACTATTCTTTGGGCGAATCATGACTCTGGCATCTATTCCGTCAAATCTGGATATTTATACTTACAACGACCACCTCCACCTGTTAACAGGCCATCCCTTATTTGAAGAGTACTCTCCAAACTGTCGGTTTTTCCAAAGAACCGTTCATTTGGATGGCGTTTAGGCCATGATGCTCTCCCAACTTGGCATAAGCTGCAGTCTGTAGGTATAGGGCCAGGGACCTGCCCTTTGTGTAACCAGAGTCTGGAAACATCGATCCATACTCTACGTGATTGTTGGGGTGCAACTGAAGCACTACGTTTGGCTTACTTTTTGAACTCTCTCATCTTCAGTCCTTCAGCCTCCATTTTAGCATGGCTTGAGGAATGGGCTACATGTCTGCCGATTCAATCCTTTTCTCTCTTCCTTACAATTCTATGGAACATTTGGAATAGACGAAATGATTGGATCCATAACAATAGACTCCAACCCCCTGGATTACCGTTATCAATTCGCACGGACTTCTTCGTGACTACGTAGCGGCCACATCAACTGGATCATCACCAAGGACGTTAGGAGAGCCGACCCTTGCCCGCCCCCGATGGCAGCAGCCTAGAGAAGGAATCCTTAAGATCAACATTGATGGGGCTTTTGACCCTCTAACCAAATTTGCTGCAGTTGGAGTTATAGCACGAGATACTCGTGGCATGGTCATCGATGGTATTGCTCACCCTTTGTCCAATTGCACAGATGCTGCGTCGGCAGAAGCGCAAGCTGTAATTGGCGGCGTCTGTTTTGGTCGTGATCACGGTTGGTCTGGGGTTGTCGTTGAGTCTGACTCCACTATTGTTGTCAACAAAATCAATCGGCAGTGTTCGGATATATATACTCTGAGTCCTCTTATTGACCACACTCGACTTCTGATTGCTGGTGTAGATGATTTTAGTGTCTGGTTTGTACCTAGGACCATGAACAATGTTGCCTATACTCTGGCATCTAGGGTATTAAGGACTATGTCCTCTATTTCTTGCTCTTTGACCTATCCCATGTATTTGCATGATATTGTAACTAATGAGATTCATTCTCATCCAAATTAATACATATGGGTACTCTTTTCCCCATAGGTGCTCACTTGGGACCTTTGGTTCACAAGTGAGTTTAGAGGGGTTTTTTAATGAGGCCCACCTTTTTCTCAAGAAAAAATTCCAACGGGTCCACTGTAAATCCCATTCACACATGCACGCCTTAAACCCAACAAAATGGCCGCAAAATAAGATTAAATCAAATTTTACGAGTTAAAATATTTGATTATAGGCTTTTGAATACGATTATATATCTTAACATCAATTTTAGAACTTTTTTCTCGATTAAAATTCTAATAGGTCCACTGTAAAGCTCATTTAGACATGCACGTCTTAAACCCAATAAAACTGCCACAAAATAAGATTAAATAAAATTTTATGAGTTAAAATATTTGATTCTGGGATTTTGACTATGATTATATAGCTTAACCTCAATTTGAGAACTTTTTTCTCGATTAAAATTCCAACGGGTCCACTATAAAGACCATTTAGACATGCAGTCCTTAAACCCCAACAAAACGGCCACAAAATAAGATTAAATCAACTTTTATGAGTTAAAAATATTTGATTATGGGGTTTTGATTATCATTATATAGCTTAACCTCATTTATAGAAATTTTTACTCGGTTAAAATTCTAACGGGTCCGCTGTAAAGCCCATTTAGAGATACACGCCTTAAACCCTAACAAAATGCCCTTAAAATAATATTAAATCACATTTTATGACTTAAAATATTTATTTATGGGCTTTTGAACTTGATTATATAGCTTAACCTCAATTTTAGAACTTTTTACTAGGTTAAAATTACAACGGGCTCACTGTAAATCCCATTTAGACATGCACGCCTTAAATCCAACAAAATGGCCGCAAAATAAGATTGAATCAAATTTTATGAGTTAAAATATTTGATTATGGGATTTTGAATATGATTATATAACTTAACCTCAATTTTAGAACTTTTTTCTTGGTTAAAATTCCAACGGGTCCACTATAAAGCCCACTTAGACTTCCAAGCCTGAAACCCTAACAAAATGACCACAAAATAAAATTAAATCAAATTTTATGAATTATAATATTTAGCTGTGGGATTTTGAACATAATTATATAGCTTAACCTCATTTTTAAAAAATTTTACTATGTTAAAATTCCAACAGGTCCACTGTAAATCCCATTTAGACATGCACGCCTTAAACCTACACAAAACGGACAAAAATAAGTTTAATTCACATTTTATGAATTAAAAAATTTAGTTATGAGTTTTTGAACATCATTATATAGCTGAACCTCTTTTTTAGATATTTTTACTTGGTTACAATTCTAACGGGTCCACTGTAAAGCCCATTTAGAGATACACACCCTAAACCCCAACAAAATGGCCTTAAAATAAGTTTAAATCACATTTTATGACTTAAAATATTTATTTATGGGCATTTGAACATGATTATATAGCTTAACCTCAATTTTAGAACTTTTTACTACGTTAAAATTACAACGGGTCCAGTAAATCCCATTTAGACATTCACGCCTTAAACCCAACAAAATGGTCGTAAATAAAATTAAATCAAATTCTATGAGTTAAAATATTTGATTATGGGATTTTGAATATGATTATATAGCTTAACCTCAATTTTAGAGCTTTTTTCTCAGTTAAAATATTTGATTGTGGGCTTTTGAATATGATTATATAGCTTAATCTCAATTTTAGAAATTTGTACTCGGTTAAAATTCCAACGGGTCCACTGTAAAGCTCATTTAGACATGCACGCCTTAAACCCCAATAAAACAGCCAAAAAATAAGATTAAATCACATGTTATGACTTAAAATGTTTATTTTTGGGCTTTTGAACATGATTATATATCTTACCTCATTTGCAGAAACTATTACTCGGTTAAAATTCTAACGGGTCGACTATAAAGCCCATTTAGACATGCAAGCCTTAAACCCCAACAAAACGGCCGAAAAATAAGATTAAATCACTTTTTACGAATTTAAATATTTATTTATGGGCTTTTAAACATGATTATATAGCTTAACCTCATTTTAAAAAAATATTACTCGATCAAAATTTCAACAGGTCCATTATAAAGCCCATTTATAGACATGCACGCCTTATACCCAACGAAGCAGGTACAAAATAAGATTAAATCAAATTTTGAGTTAAAATATTTTGTTATGGGTTTTTGAATATGATTATATAAAATATTTGGTTAAGGGCTTTTAAATATGAATATATAGCTTAACCTCAATTTTAGTACTTTTTACTCGGTTAAAATTCGAACGGGTCCATTGTAAAGCTCATTTAGACATGCACACCTTAAACCCAATAAAACGACCATAAAATAAGATTAAATCAAATTTTATGAGTTAAAAATATTTGATTATGGGTTTTTGAATTTGATTATATAGATTAACCTCGTTTTCAGAACTTTTTACTCAGTTAAAATTCTAATGGGTCCACTATAAAGCCCATTTAGACATGCACGCCTTAAACCCCAAGAAAACGGCCGAAAAATAAGATTAAATCAGTTTTTATAAATTTAAAAATTTATTTATGGGCTTTTAAACATTATTATATAACTTAACTTCATTTTTTAAAAAAATTACTCGATCAAATTGTGAAGCCCATTTAGACATGCACGCCTTAAACCCAACGAAGCGGCTACAAAATAATATTAAATCAAATTTTATGAGTTAAAATATTTGTTTATGTTCTTTTGGAATATGATTATATAAAATATTTGGTTAAGGGCTCTTGAATATGATTATATAGCTTAACCTCAATTTTAATACTTTTTACTCGGTTAAAATTCCAACGGGTCCATTGTAAAGCTCATTTAGACATGCACACCTTAAACCCAACAAAACGGCCATAAAATAAGATTAAATCAAATTTTATAAGTTAAAAATATTTTATTATGAGCTTTTGAATTTGATTCTATAGCTTAACCTCATTTTTCGAACTTTTAACTGAGTTAGAATTCTAACATGTCCACTATATAGTCCATTTAGACATGCACGCCTTAAACCCCAACAAATCGGGCAAAAAATAAGATTAAATCACTTTTTGTAAATTTAAATATTTATTTATGGGCTTTTAAACATGATTATATAGCTTAACCTCATTTTAAAAAAAATTTCTCGATTAAAATTCCAACGGGTCCATTATAAAGCCCATCTACACATGCACGCCTTAAAACCAACGAAGCAGCCACAAAATAAGATTAAATCAATTTTTATGAGTTCAAATATTTGGTTATGGGCTTTTGAATATGATTATATAGCTTAACCTCAATTTTAGTACTTTTTACTCGGTTAAAATTCCAACGGGTCCGTTGTAAAGCTCATTTAGACATGCACGCCTTAAACCCAATAAAACGACCATAAAATAATATTAAATTAAATTTTATGGGTTAAAATATTTTATTGTGGGCTTTTGAATATGATTATATAGCTTAATCTCAATTTTAGAAATTTTTACTCGGTTAAAATTCCAATGGGTCCACTATAAAGCCCATTTAGACATGCACGCCTTAAACCCCAATAAAACGGCCGAAAATAAGATTAAATCACTTTTTATAAATTTAAATATTTATTTATGGGCTTTTAAACATGATTATATAGCTTAACCTCATTCTTAAAAAATTTTCTCGGTTAAAATTCCGACGGGTCCATTGTAAAGCCCATCTAGACATGCACGCCTCAAACCTAACAATGTAGCCACAACATAAGATTGAATCAAATTTAATAAGTTAAAATATTTGGTTATGGGATTTTTAATATGATTATATAGCTTAACCTCAATTTTAGTACTTTTTACTTTGTTAAAATCCCAACGGGTCCATTGTAAAGCTCATTTAGACATACGCGCCTTAAACCCAATAAAGCGGCCACAAAATAAGATTAATTCAAATTTTATGAGTTAAAAATATTTTATTATGGGCTTTTGAATATGATTATATAGCTTAACCTCATTTTTAGAACTTTTTACTCAATTAAAATTCTAACGGGTCCACTGTAAAGCCCATTTAGACATGCACTCCTTAAACCCCAAAAAACGGTCAAAAAATGAGATTAAATCACATTTTATGACTTGAAATATTTATTTATGAGATTTTGGACATGATTATGTAGCTTAACCTCATTTTCAAAAAAAATTACTTGCTTAAAATTCCAACGGCTCCACTATAAAGCCCATGAAGACATACACGCCTTAAACACAACAAAACAGCCACAAAATAAGATTAAATAAAATTTTATGATTTAAAATATTTGATTATGGGCTTTTGAATATGATTATATAGCTTAACCTCAATTTCTGAACTTTTTACTTGGTTAAAATTCCAACGGGTCCACTGTAGAGCCCATTTAGACATGCACGCCTTCAACCAAAAAATAAGATTAAATCAAATTTTATGACTTAAAATAGTTATTCATGGGCTTTTGAACATGTCTATATAGCTTAACCTCATTTTCGAAAAATTTTACTCAGTTAAAATTCCAACGGGTCTCATATAATGCCCATTTGGATATCCACACCTTAAACCCCAAAAAACGGCCAAAAATAAGATTAAATCACATCTTATGACTTAGAATATTTATTTATGGGCTTTTGAACATGATTATATAGCTTAACCTCTTTTTCAAAAAAATTTACTCGGTTAAAATTCCAACGGGTCCACTATAATGCCCATTTAGACATGCACACCTTAAACCCAAAAAAAATGCCAGCAAAATAAGATTGGATAATATTTTATAAATTTAATTATTTAACTATGGGCTTTTTAACATGATTATATACCTTAACCTCATTTTTAAAAATTTTTATTAGGTTAAAATTCTAGTTTGTCTATTGTAAAGCCCATTTAGACATGCACGCCTTAAACCCAACAAATCGGACACAAAATACGATTAAATAAAAATGTATTAGTTAAAATATTTGGTTATGGGCTTTTGAATATGATTATGTAGCTTAACCTCAATTTTAGAACTTTTTACTCAGTTAAAATTCTAATGGGTCCATTATAAAGCCCAATTAGACATGCACGTCTTAAACCCAATAAAATGTGCAAAAAATAAGATTAAATCACATTTTATGACTTAAAATATTTATTTATGGGTTTTATACATGATTATATATCTTAACCTCTTTTGCATAAATTTTTACTCGGTTAAAATTCTAACGGGTCGACTATAAACCCCATTTAGACATGCGCGCCTTAAACCCCAACAAAACGGCCGAAAAATAAGATTAAATCAATTTTTATGAATTTAAATATTTATTTATGGGATTTTAAACATTATTATATAGCTTAACCTCATTTTAAAATATTTTTAGTCGATTAAAAATCCAACAGGTCCATTGTAAAGCCCATTTAGACATGCACGCCTTAAACCCAACTAAACGGCTACAAAATAAGATTAAATCAAATTTTATGAGTTAAAATATTTGGTTATGGACTTTTGAATATGATTATATAAAATATTTGGTTTAGGGATTTTGAATATGATTATATAGCTTAACCTCAATTTTAGTACTTTTTACTCGGTTAAAATTCCAACGGGTCCATTGTAAAGCTGATTTAGACATGCACACCTTAAACCCAATAAAACGGCCATAAAATAAGATCAAATCAAATTTTATGAGTTAAAAATATTTGATTATGGGCTTTTGAATATGATTATATAGCTTAACCTCATTTTCAGAATTTTTTACTCAGTTAAAATTCTAACGGGTCCACTGTAAAGCCCATTTAGACATACACGCCTTAAACCCCAACAAAACGGCCAAAAAATAAGATTAAATCACTTTTTATAAATTTAAATATTTACTTATGGGCTTTTAAACATGATTGTATAGCTTAACCTCATTTTTAAAAAAAAAAATCTCGATTAAAATTCTAACGGGTCCATTGTAAAGTTCACCTAGACATGCACACCTTAAACCCAACAAAGCAGCCACAAAACAAGATTAACTCAAATTTTATGAGTTAAAATATTTGGTTATGGGATTTTGAATATGATTTATAGCTTAACCTCAATCTTAGTACTTTTTTACTTGGTTAAAATTCCAACGAGTCCATTGTAAAGCTTATTTAGACAAGGTCCCATCTTAACTTTATCTCACTCCCTTTGGTTCGACAAGGTCCCATCTTTCTATTGCTATTTTAATTCCATTCAATCGGCTAGGCATGAATGGTTGAATTTTTCCCATGATCCTATCATTCTTACAAAATTAAATATACCAGCCTTAGTGCTTTACTGTTTATCAACGACTATGTAGGAGAACTTGGTCCAAATATGTTTATAAAGATTTCTCAGCAGCATTATGGTACATTGTCTTTTTTAGTACAATGGATTACATTTTCCTCTTAATTTGCTATAACATATATGCTTTTGTTTTTATTTCATCTATCTTGCTTTACATTACTCTCTTCTCCCACTGTGTTATTCAGGGGAATGAGTTTATTGGGTGCTCCACAGCATCCGCTACCTCTGCCTTTGTCGGGCAATTGTCCTGGTCTCTACGACTTTAGTTTTGATATTCGAATTTTATAAGTCAATATTACGAGACCACCTCATTTTCATCAATTGGTTCCCTAGGCCAAACATCAAATTCCAACGTTATTACAAAAATTTTCACCTGGTGCACTTTCTACAACCAAGCCAGAATAACATGCAAAATAACATATAACACAATTTCCATCATAACTCTCATCTTTTCTATCAACGTGTATAAAATTCTACATTATACTTTGCCAATAATTACTCTAGTAATTGGTATCCCAGTCACTTTAGCCTCATTTATCCCTCTCAACTATGGTAATGGTCTGCTTAACATAACGATATCAGCATTATTATGGGAAACGAGTCTATTTCTATATATACAAACTCGAATCTTTTACCTTTACGTACACAAATACAAGTCAACCAGCTCTCATAATAATATTCAACTCATCCAATTACCAATAGTTACTCAACTAATACTCAGTCCAACTATCTTCAATCCTAATATCAAGGCTTTTAATTCTATCACCCACAACACCTCCTCCACTCTTGTTCTGACAAAGATCCCACCAATCTCAGAAATTGAAATATTTACCAAATCGAATTATATGGATTCACCTCCGTTTTTACTTTATTCAGAGAAACTAGATTTTTTAGCATTATTATTAATTCCTAATTTATCTCATATCCATCTACTCATAATTCCCACGAATGCTAATCTCTTCTTACTTAAAAGTATATACTTTACTAATAAAATCCCTACTCTTAAATATCTGTTATTACCAATTTTAACTCACCTTAATTACCAAAGAAACAAAGGTTGTTCGGAAGCTATCAATCCATATTTTTTACCAAGTTTAATTTGCCAAGAGAGACCAAAAAACTATTCCACTAATGTAAAATACTTAACTATATTCACCCACTTAGTTATTTCCTTTTCTGTTCTATTCGATTACCATTATTGTACTCAATCACCAAATAATTTCCATTCCATCTATTTTCTGACCAATCTAATTCAATTATGCTTTCTGTCTAAGACCAATAAGCTATCTCCCGATCCTTTGCTGTCTTTATCCCATAATTTTCTCTCCAAATTTTCTTACATTTTAACTTGCCTCCAATACATCAATCTACTGAAAATGCAAGCTGTTTATTTCCTTAAATTCGTTCTATATTGGACAATGCTATTCATTTATAATTTTAATGCTGAATTTAATAGTAATTTTACCATTTTCCTTTATACATCCAAATCTTGGAAAGTTTTACATTTTTATATGCTAACTTTCCTTCACCAATTCATTCTCTTATACGTAGAAACGTTCACCCACCAAAATGTTTACAACTCTTCCCATTTATACCGATTTCACTAAAACTTTTACCATCTTCTCATATATTTCCAAAATTTTGAAATATCCTCTCCTTATCTCTTTGTATTTCCTATGTCAACTTTCCCATTTTCTCCTACACGCCAATTGTTTTTACTCAACAATTGGAAACTATTTCAAAATAAATCCTCTCTTTATTTATTTCCCCTTTCTGGAACGAATCCCTTTAAGTCCAAATGCCTTATTTTCTTCCCCAATAGCATTAAAAGCATACTGTCTCTCATCCATTCTACCTTTCTTTTACACTTGCGTATCAACTACAATCTTGCTGCTTCCTTCTCTGAAAATCATGGCCACCGAATCCTTCTTAAAACAACTAAGTGACCTTAGCTTTACCTCTGATGAACAAGGGGTGATCTTCAATCCTTCCTTCAATGGGGACTCTTCCACCGAAGACCATGATCTCATTCTCATTGGGAAAATTGTCTCTACCTAAAACATTGATGGTCAAGCTTTAATCCGCGCTTTCCAAACCATTTGGAAGAACAATGATGTTATATCTATATCTCTTCTGAAAACCAACTTCTTCTGCATCAAGTTCTCTTCGACTACAAAAGGTCCGAGATTTTGCAACGCGGCCTTGGACATTCAAGGATGAGTGGTTCGCCCTGGCTCCTTTCGACCTGAAACTTTCAATTGATGAATACTCCTTCTCCCAGATGCGAATCTGGGTCAGAATTCATAGCTCCCGACAATCCTGTTCGAAAACGACCAAACAACAGTTAATACTGGTCGATCCTTGGGCTCCTTCATTGGTACTGTAGTCAAAACTGACACTCGCTATATTGGTGGAAATATGGTAGACTATCTTCCTGTTGGAATCATTATGGATGCTACCAAACCTTTCCGTAGATGTGTGGCGATTGGTGGATTTGGGTCTTCGCTAAACTTTGCCCACTTCAATATGAAAGATTGCCTATTTTCTGCATTGGATGTGGCATTATAGGACATTTAGTGACTTCTTGCTCAACTATTAAGCTCAGTACCACCACCAAACTTCAATATGGGGACTGGTTCCGCTTCACTCCTCCTAAGGCTAAAGGAGGTTCTTCCCAGGCAAAAGGTCGCATCCGTTATCATGAAGATGATTCTACAAACAAGTTGCCACAAAACACCTCTGGTACTCTTACTCCCTTTATACTTTTCATTCTCTTGTTTAATATTTGTAAATCTTATTGTTACTTCTCTATATACGGATAAGGGTAAGGACACTGACAAAGAAGGTCACTTACCGGCTCTGGTTGCTGACAATACGATGGACAATGAAATGGCCAATCCCGTTAAAGGAGAAACTGCCCTTCCATAGGATCCTCTTACTATTGTCCTGGCCCCCGCCTCTTGGTTCTGCAAAACAGAATGATGCTGACTCTGTTCCAATAAATGCGGTCCCTCTCAGCACCATCCCGACTGCGGAAGATGACATCGCAACCATGGATAACCATGCTCTTGACCATGACATAGGTAAGGCGGTCTACTTTACATCATCACCTATGCTTTCTACTTTCGATGATTGGTTATCTAAACAACCATCATCTGCAGCCCCTATCATCCAAGGGCTGGTGGATTTGATACCTCAAGGCAACAAAAGACGTTCTCTTCTTGTTGAACCAATCAAAACTAAGAAACTACGTCCTTCACCACCTATCAAGAATAGCAAAGCTGGGATGAGCAGCGGGAAAAACTCTACGGTGGAGGTTAATATTCTACCCCACCGAGAAAAATGAAAATATTATGTTGGAACTGCCAGGGCCTTGGTAAAGCCTAGGTGGTTCAATCTTTAGGCAGAGTGGTCTCCAAACTTAATCGGGATTTATTATTCTTATGCGAAACTCGCCTAAATAAGAATTATAGTTAACGTCTACGTTTATCGCTTAGTATGTTGGGCTGAATCACTGTTGAGAATAGTCCCACTTGCTCTAGAATAAATCTTTTATGGAATAATAATATTAAAGTTGATTTGCTTTCGTACTCTGACCGTCATATTGACACGATTATTTATTCTCAACCCTCTCAATTTCGGTTTTCTAAAATTGTTGGCTATTTTGAAACAAACCAAAAAGTCAAAACTTGGGAACTAATTGACACCTTATTCTCTTCCTCTCCTCTTCTCTGGCTAATTGGCGGAGATTTGAATGAAATTTTGTCTGTTAATAAAAACGAAGGTGGATGTTGTCGGGCACGATCCCAAATTGACAACTTTCAAGATTGCTTGTTCCGTAATAACTTATTTGACTGTAAACCTTCCAAAGGTTAGTTTACTTTGACTAAATCGGGGCCAAGAACCCCAACTATATATATGAACGTCTTGATCGATTTTTCACCAACTCGGCTTGGATCAATTCTCATAATGATTATAGAGCAATCTTGAAATATCATTCGAATTTTGACCATTGTTTCATCTTAATGGAAACGGTTCAAACACCTCACGAAACATTTACAGTTGGCAACGATCACTTTCGTTTTGAAAATTGTTGGGCTTACAAACTGGAGTGCATATCCTTGGTTCAAAATACTTGGATCACAACCCTTGGCTCTACGCTTGACAAATTACAAGCGGTTGGCGCTTGTCTTAATGATTGGCAGGTACAACAACGTAGCAACTCCCACAGTCGCATAGTCGAATTGAACAAACAAATAAACTCCTGCCTTCAAAGGCGTCTCTCTAAGGCCGAGGAGAAAACCTTCTTGACAACCAAATCTAAGCTTCATCACCTTCTTGACACCCAAGAGACTTATTGGGCCCAACGATCCTGTATATCTTGGCACGCCTAGGGAGATAAGAATGCATCTTTCTTCCATGCACGTGCCAATGGAAGGTGAAAGAAAAACAAGATACGGGGCCTTTTTGACTCCTCTAATATCTGGAAAGAAAACATATCTGATATTTTTACAATTGTCTCTGATTACTTTCAAGGTCTTTTCACTACTTCTAATCCATCTTTCTCTGCCTTTATCCTTGACAATATTGCACCTTCTATAACATCTGAAATGAATACTGCTCTAATAAAACCATTCACGGAGACAAAAATCGTCGCCACTTTTTGAGACATCAACCCAAAGAAAGCACTCGGATTTGATAGACTACCTAGCGGATTTTATCGTCATCATTGGAATACTGTTGGAAGGGATGTCATTAACCTATGTCTGGATCTTTTATCCGGGAATGCAAATATTGAATTAGTAAACCTCACAATTTTGGTTCTTATCCTAAAAGTTAAAAGCCCTACAACTATGCGACAGCTTCGACCGATTAGTCTCTATACTGTTATTTACAAAATCGTTGCTAAAGTGCTCGTTAATTGCATGAAATTTGTCATTCCCTTTTGTATAAATAACACACAAGCCGCTTTTGTCAAAAGGAAGGAACATCACGGGTAATATTTTAATTGCCCATGAATTAGTTCATTATATCAATTCAGGGGGCTCGAGCCATTTTCAGGGCGCAGCTCTGAAACTCGACATGGAAAAAGCATTTGATCGCGTGGAATGGTCTTTCATCCAACAAATTATGCTTAAGTTGGGTTTTTGCAGATCCTTGGGTTGACATCATCATGAGATGTATTTCTTCTGTTTCTTTTACTACTCGAGTGAATGGAACGCTAACGCCGGTCTTCTACCCTTAACGAGGGTTAAGACAGGGAGACCCTCTTTCACCTTTTCTTTTCCTTTTTTTCACACAATGACTACCGGCTACTCTTCTAGCTGAGCAACAGGCAGGACGACTACCGAGCCTTTGTGCTAGTCAACACGGGCCTCGTGTGAATCACCTGTTTTTTGCTGATGATAGTATGGTCTTTATTAAAAAAGATATTGCAGAGGCTTCCCAACTAAAAAAACATTTTACATTTATATGCCTCTTCCTCCGGTCAAGCAGTTAACTTTGAAAAATCGACGATCTTCTTAGTCCAGGTACTCCTTCTGAACATAAAATGGCTATTAATAACATTCTTCGAGTACGAGAGGTGGAATACCCGAGGATCTACCTTGGCATCCCACTTCTAATCTGAAAAAATAAAACTACATCTCTTGGTTTTGCTAGGGATAAGGAAAACACATGTCTGTCTTCTTGGGACAAGCGCCTTATCTCGTACAGCGGTCGTGAGGTATTTATCAAATTTGTAATTCAATTTTTGCCTCAATAAGTGATGTCTTGCTATCTACTTCCGCAAAACATAATAGATGACATTACAAAATCTGACCGCCGTTATTGGTGGTCTGGTTAAAATAATAAACAAGGTTGGCCTATGATCCCTTGGGACACTATTTGTTCACCTAAGTCAACAGGGGCATTGGTTTTCACAACATGTATCATTTTAATGTTACCCTCCTCGGGAAGCAAATTTGGCGCATTATTTCTGAGCCTAATTCCCTTCTAGCACAGATATACAGGGCTAAATAGTTTCCCTCTAGGGATATTTTTGATGTGAAATCCAAACAAAAGGATTCCTTTGCTTGGAAAGGTATCATACAGGCGATGACGCATCTTCGTGCTGGTTTTTTTTAAAAGGCCAGGGATTAATAGTAAAATCCGTGTGCACTCTAACCTTTGGGGAGGTTCATCTGCTATTCTTCTGTACGGTGACTATGAGAAGAACGAAGAGATACTAGTTCGATGCTGTGATTTTATGATCTCAGGACAACCTCGATGGGATGAGGCTAAATTTCGTCTCTATTTTGATATAGATAATGCTACAACAGTCCTCAATGTCCCAATTATCAATGATACCAATGACACAAACCTTTGGGCACATCATGACTCTGGCATTTACTCGGCTCGATCTAGATATTTGTTTTTACAACGACCTCCAGCCCCTATCTACAGGCCTTCTCATAACTGGAAAATTATCTCCAAACTACCAGTCCTACCAAAGATACGTTCTTTCGGATGGCGGATGGGCCATGATGCTCTCCCAACTGGGCATAAGATACAATTTGCAGGTATCAGTCTAGGCCTCTATCCATTGTGTAATCAGAATTTTGAAACTACGATCCATGTTCTCCGTGACTACTCTGGCGCTTCTGAGGCATTACGTTTGGCATGCTTACTGAATTCCTTTATTTTCAATCCGCCAACATCCATTATAACATGGCTTGAGGAAGGAGTTGTTTGTCTACCAATACAATCCTTTGCGCTATTTCTTACAGTTCTATGGAATATTTTGAATAGACGAAATGATTGGCTTCATAACCATAGACTCCAACCCCATTGGATTACAATTCTTAATTCACAGGGACTTCTACGTGACTATGCAGAGGCCACATCCACCAGTTCAGCCCCAAGGACACCATGAGAACCGACCTTTACTCACCCATGTTGGATGCCGCATAGAGAAGGTTTCTTCAAGATCAACACTGATGGGGCTTTTGATCCTATGACCAAAGCAATCGTTGTGGGCGTTATAGCATGCGATGCTAGCGGTTTTGTCGTTGGTGGTTTAGCTCAATCTTTGACCCATTGAACATATGCTTCCTCGGCTGAAGCATAAGTAGTCATTGATGGCATTAGTTTGGGTCGAGTATGCGGTTGGTCCAGGATTGTCAATGAGATAGACTCTGCTACTGTTGCTAACAAAATCAATCGGCAATGTACTGACATTTCTATTATGCGCCCTCTTATTGAGCAAGCTTGTCTTTTGCTTGCCAATGCAAATGAGTTTAGTGTCTGTTTTGTTCCTAGGAAGATGAACAGTGCTGCCCACACTCTTGCTTCTTGGCTATGAGGACTATATCCTATATTTCCTTCTATTAGAATTACCCTATGTATTTGCATGACATTGTAACTAATGAGGCTCATCCTCATCCAAGCTAATACAATTGGGTACTCTTTCCCCATAGGCGCCCCCTCAGGTCCTTTGGATCACAAGTGAGCTTAGAGGGGTTTTTAATGAGGCCTACCTTTTCTAAGAAAAAATTCCAACGGGTCCATTGTAAAGCTCATTTAGACATGTACGTCTTAAACCCAATAAAACAACCATAAAACAATATTAAATCAAATTTTATGAGTTAAAAATATTTTATTATGGGATTTTGAATATGATTATATAGCTTAATCTCATTTTCAAAACTTTTTACTCAATTAAATTACTAGCGGGTCCACTGTGAAGCCCATTTAGACATGCACGCCTTAAACCCCAACAAAATAGCCAAAAAATAAGATTAAATCACTTTTTATAAATTTAAATATTTATTTATGGGCTTTTAAACATGATTATATAGCTTAACCTCATTTTAAAAAAATTCTCGATTAAAATTCCAACGGGTCCATTGTAAAGCCCATCTAGACATGCACACCTTAAACCCAACGAAGCAGCCCCAAAATAAGATTAACTCAAATTTTATGAGTTAAAATATTTGGTTATGGGCTTTGAATATGATTATATAGCTTAACCTCAATTTTAGTACTTTTTACTAGGTTAAAATTCCAACGGTCCATTGTAAAGCTCATTTAGACATGCACGCCTTAAACCCAATAAAACGGCCATAAAACAAGATTAAATCAAATTTTATGAGTTAAAAATATTTGATTATGGGCTTTTAAATATGATTATATAGATTAACCTCATTTTCAGAACTTTTTACTCAGCTAAAATTCTAACGGGTCTACTATAAAGCCCATTTAGACATGCACGCTTTAAACCCCAGCAAAATGACCAAAAAATAAGATTAAATCACCTTTTATAAATTTAAATATTTATTTATGGGCTTTTAAACATGATTATATAGCTTAACCTCATTTTTAAATTTTTTTCTCGATTAAAATTCGAACGGGTCCATTGTAAAGCTCATTTAGACATGCACGCCATAATCCCAATGAAGCGGGCACAAAATAAGATTAAATCAAATTTTATGAGTTAAAATATTTGATTATGGGCTTTTGAATATGATTATATAGCTTAACCTCAATTTTAGTACTTTTTACTAGGTTAAAATTCCAACGGGTCCATTGTAAAGCTCATTTAGACACGCACGCCTTAAACCCAATAAAACGGCCATAAAATAAGATTAAATAAAATCTTATGAGTTAAAAATATTTGATTATGGGCTTTTGAATATGATTATATAGATTAACCTCATTTTCAGAACTTTTTACTCAGCTAAAATTCTAACGGGTCTACTATAAAGCCCATTTAGACATGCACGCCTTAAACCCCAACAAAATGACCGAAAAATAAGATTAAATCACCTTTTATAAATTTAAATATTTATTTATGGGCTTTTAAACATGATTATATAGCTTTTTTAACCTCATTTTTAATCCCAATGAAAATTTTATGAGTTAAAATATTTGATTATGGGCTTTTGAATTAAAAATTTTAGTACTTTTTACTAGGTTAAAATTCCAACGACCATTGTAAAGCTCATTTAGACATGCACACCTTAAAACCCAAACAATAAAAATAAACATAAAATAAGATTAAATCAAATTTTATGAGTTAAAATATTTGATTATGGGCTTTTGAATATGATTATATAGCTTAACCTCATTTTTAGTAGTACTTTTTACTAGGTAAAAAAAACCCATTTAGACATGGGTCCATTGTAAAGCCTTTTATTTAGACATGATTATATAGCAACCTTTTTTAAACCCAATAAAACGGCCAAAAATAAGATAAATAAATCAAATTTTATGAGTTAAAATATTTGATTATGGGCTTTTGAATATGATTATATAGAACCTAACCTCATTTTTGAAAATTTTTTAAACTCAAAACAACCAAAAATTTAAATCAAAACTTAAAATATTTATTTATCTTTTGAGCATGATATAAAACCCATTTAGACATGCACGCATTTGTATAGCCTTTTAAATGTACCCAATAAAATGACAAAAAATAAAATCAAATTTTTGATTAAATATTTAATTATTTTATATTAATAAAAATATTTATTTATGGGCTTTTAAACATGATTATATAGCTTAACCTCATTTTTAAAATTTTTTCTCGATTAAAATTCGAACAGCTCCATTGTAAAGCTCATTTAGACATGCACGCCTTAATCCTAATGAAGCGAGCACAAAATAAAATTAAATCAAATTTTATGAGTTAAAATATTTGGTTATGGGCTTTTGAATATGATTATATAGCTTAACCTCAATTTTAGTACTTTTTACTTGGTTAAAATCCCAACGGGTCCATTGTAAAGCGTATTTAAACATGCACGCCTTAAACCCAACAAAACAACCATAAAATAAGATTAAATCACATTTTATGACTTAAAATATTTATTTATGGGCTTTTGAGCATGATTATACAGCTTAACCTCATTTTCAAAAAAAATTTAACAGTCTAAAAAAATTCCAACGGGTCCAAATTTTTATGTTAAAATATTTGCCTATTTAGACATGTAAACCTTGATTAAAATTCAAAGAAAATTTAAAATAATATTAAATTAAAATTTTTGAGTTAAAATATTAGATTATGGGCTCTTGAATATGATTATATAGCTTAATCTCAATTTTAGAAATTTTTACTCGGTTAAAATTCCAACGGGTCCACTATAAAGCCCATTTAGACATGCACGTCTTAAACCCCCAATAAAACAGCCAAAGAATAAGATTAAATCACATTTTATGACTTAAAATATTTATTTATGGGCTTTTGAACATGATTATATATCTTAACCTCATTTGCTGAAATTTTTACTAGGTTAAAATTTGAACGGGTCAATTATAAATAAATTTTTTAACATGCAAGCTTTAAAATTCCCCAACAAAAAGACGCACAAAAAAATAAGATTAAATAAGTTTTTATGAATTTAAATATTTATTTATGAGCTTTCAAACATGATTATATAGCTTAATCTAATTTTAATAAATTTTTACTCGATTAAAATTTCAACAGGTCTATTGTAAAGCTCATTTACACATGCACGCCTTAAACCCAACGAAGCAGCTACAAAATAAGGTTAAATCAAATTTTATGAGTTAAAATATTTGGTTATGGGCTTTTAATATGATTATTTAAGATTAAATCATTTGGTATAACTTTTGAATATGATTATATTTTAACCTCATTTTTTTTTTACTAATTAAAATTCCAAACGGGTCAATTGTAAAGCCCATTTAGACATTTAAAAATTCAATAAATTTAAAATATTTTTAATTTAAATATTTATATTTTTAAATTTTATTGTAAAGCTCATTTAGACATGCACACCTTAAACCCAATAAAAACGCCATAAAATAAGATTAAATCAAATTTTATAAGTTAAAATATTTGATTATGGGCTTTTGAATATGATTATATAGCTTAACCTCATTTTTTGCACGCCTAAAACTTTTTACTCGATTAAATAAAATTCTAACGGGTCCACTATAAAGCCCATTTAGACAAGCACGCCTTAAACCCCAACAAAACGGCCAAAAAATAAGATTAAATCACTTTTATAAATTTAAATAATTATTTATGGGCTTTTAAACATAATTATATAGCTTAACCTTATTTTTAAAAAAATTTCTCGATTCAAATTCCAATGGGTCCATTGTAAAGCCCATCTAGACATGCACGCCTTAAACCCAACGAAGAAGCAACAAAATAAGATTAAATCAAATTTTATGAGTTAAAATATTTGTTTATGGGCTTTTAAAATTCCAACGGGTCCATTGTAAAGCCTATCTAGAATATGATTATATATAGCTTTGTTTAACTTAACTTTTTTAGTACTTTTTACTCGGTTAAAATTCCAACGGGTCCATTGTAAAGCTCATTTAGACATGCACGCCTTAAACACAATAAAACGACCATAAAATAAGATTAAATCAAATTTTATAAGTTAAAATATTTGATTATGGGATTTTGAATATGATTATATAACTTAACCTCATTTTCAGAACTTATTACTCAGTTAAAATTCTAACGGGTCTACTATAAAGCCCATTTAGACATGCACGCCTTAAACCCCAACAAAACGGCCAAAAAATAAGATTAAATAACTTTTTATAAATTTAAATATTTATTTATGGACTTTTAAAAATGATTATATAGCTTAACCTCATTCTTAAAAAATTTTCTCGATTAAAATTCCAATGGGTCTATTGTAAAGCCCATCTAGACATGCACGCCTTAAACCCAACAACAAAATGACCAAGATTAAATCAAATTTTATAAATTAAAATATTTTTATGGGCTTTTAAATATGATTATATAGCATAACCTTAACCTCATTTAAAAAAATTTACTCGATTAAAATTCCCACGGGACCATTGTAAAGCCCATTTAGACATGCACGCTTTAAACCCCAACAAAAAACCATAAAAATAAGATTAAATCAAATTTTATGAGTTAAAAATATTTGGTTATGGGCTTTTTAATATGATTATATAGCTTAACCTCATTTTTTTTTTTTTTACTTTGTTTAAAATTCCAACGGGTCCATTGTAAAGCCCATTTAGACATTTACACTGGCTTAAACCCAAAAAACAACCATAAAATAAGATTAAATCAAATTTTATGAGTTAAAAATATTTATTATGGGCTTTTTAATATGATTATATAGCTTAACCTCATTTTTGGAACTTTTTACTTAGTTAAAATTCCAACAAAACGACCGAAAAATAAAATTAAATCACTTTTTATAAATTTGAATATTTATTTATGGGAAAACATGCCTATTTAGACATGCACGCCTTTTAAACCCCAAAAATCGGCCAAAAATAAGAAAAAAATAAGATTAAATCAAATTTTATGACTTAAAATATTTATTTATGGGCTTTTGAACATGATTATATGATTAAAAAAATTTATATTATGGGCTTTTAGCTTAACCTCATTTTCAAAAAAATTTTAATCTTTTATTTAAAATTTAATGGGCTTTTGAATATGATTAAAGCCTCATTTAGACATGCATTGTAAAGCTCATTTAGACATACACTCCCCAAAAAAACAACCATAAAATAAGATTAATTCAAATTTTATGAGTTAAAAATAAATGGGCTTTTTACAACAAAAAACTTGGGTCTCTTGTAAAGCCTATTTACCATGCACGCCTTAAACCCCAAAAAAGGCAAAAATAAAATTAAATCACATTTTATGATTTAAAATATTTATTTATGGACTTTTGAATATGATTATATAGCTTAACCTCATTTTTAAAAAATTTTACTCGATTAAAATTCCAACGGATCCATTTGTAAAGCCCATTTAGACATGCACGCCTTAAACCCAACAAAACAACCAAAAAAAAATTAAATCAAATTTTATGATAAAATATTTAATTATGGACTTTTGAATATGATTATAAAACCTTAATTATTTTTACTCGAAAAATCATGATCCACGCATTTAGAAAACCCCAAAAAAAGGCAAAAAAATAAGATTAAATTAAATTTTATGACTTAAAATATTTGGACATGCACGCATTAAAACCCCAAAAAAGGCGGAAAATAAGATTAAATCATATTTTATGACTAAGAATATTTATTTATGGTCTTTTGAACATGATTATATAGCTTAACCTCATTTTCAAAAAAAATTACTCGGTTCAAATTCCAATGGGTCCACTATAATGCCCATTTAGACATGCACACGTTAAACCCAAACAAAACGGATGAAAAATAAGATTAAATCATATTTTATAAATTTAAATATTTGATTATGGGCTTTTGAACATGATTATATACCTTAATCTCATTTTTAGAAATTTTTATTAGGTTAAAATTTCAATCGGTCCATTGTAAAGCCCATTTAGACACGCATGCCTTAAACCCAACAAATCGGCCACAAAATACAATTAAATCAAATTTTATGAGTTAAAATATTTGGTTATGGGCTTTTGAATTGATTATATAGCTTAACCTCAATTTTAGAACTTTTTACTCGGTTAAAATTCCAACGGGTCCATTGTGAAGCCCATTTAGACATGCACTTCTTAAACCCCAACAAAACGGCCGAAAAATAAAATTAAATCACTTTTTATAAATTTGAATATTTATTTATGGGATTTTAAACATGATTATATAGCTTAATCTCAATTTTAGAAATTTTTACGCGGTTAAAATTCCAATGGGTCCACTGTAAAGGTCATTTAGACATGTACGCCTTAAACCCTAATAAAACGACCAAAAAATAAAATTAAATCACATGTTATGACTTAAAATATTTATTTATGGGCTTTTGAACATGATTATATATCTTAACCTCATTTGTAGGAAATTTTACTCGGTTAAAATTCTAATGGGTCCACTATAAAGCCCATTTAGACATGCACGTCTTAAACCCCAACAAAACGTCTTAAAAATAAGATTAAATCACTTTTTACAAATTTAAATATTTTTATGGGCTTTTAAACATGATTATATAGCTTAACCTCATTTTAAATTTTTTTTACTCAATTAAAATTCCAACATATCCATTGTAAAGACCATTTAGACATGCACACCTTAAACCCAACGAAGTGGCTACAAAATAAGTTTAAATCAAATTTTATGAGTTAAAATATTTTTTTATGGGCTTTTGAATGTGATTATATAAAATATTTGGTTATGGACTTTTGAATATGATTATATAGCTTAACCTCAATTTTAGTACTTTTTACTCGGTTAAAATTCCAACGGGTCCATTGTAAAGCCCATTTAGACATACACACCCTAAACACAATAAAACAACCATAAAATAAGATTAAATCAAATTTTATGAGTTAAAAATATTTGATTATGGGCTTTTGAATTTGATTATATAGCTTAACCTCATTTTCAGATTTTTTTACTCAGTTAAAATTTTAACGGGTCCACTATAAAGCTCATTTAGGCATGCACGCCTTAAACCCCAACAAAACGGCCAAAAAATGAGATTAAATCACTTTTTATAAATTTAAATATTTATTTATGGGATTTTAAACATGATTATATAGCTTAACCTTATTTTTAAAAAAAAATTATCGATTAAAATTTCAACGGGTCCATTGTAAAGCCCATCTAGACATGCACTTCTTAAACTCAACGAAGCATCCACAAAACAAGATTAAATCAAATTTTATGAGTTAAAATATTTGGTTAAGGGCTTTTGAATATGATTGTATAGCTTAACCTTAATTTTAGTACTTTTTACTCGGTTAAAATTTCAACGGGTACGAACGGGTGTTTTGAAATTCTCTCACTCTCAGCTCATTTCTCTCAACCTTTCTCTTCTCTCACCTTGCTCCGGCCTCCTCCCCTCCACCTGGTGTTCCCCCCCTCCGCACTGATTCTATGAAGTACCGACCAGCAACTTTGTCAGATCTCAGCTGTTCACCCTTTTCTCCTCTGGCGAGTGTGCTTCACCCATGCATTGGAGTTTTGGATCTGAATGTAATTGCTGGCTGTTGGGCGCCATTTTTTTTTATCCCTATCTATCCCTGGTCACCCTTTCGGATCTGTTATGATCCTTCACCTCTGAAAGGTGAATTTTTTCGATCCCCCGTGGTCATCTTCATCATTTCCAATCGGCAGTCCATAGCTGGATGAAATTATTATATTGTTCCAATTTTTCCATTACTTTACATGTGTTAGCCATAGGACCCTTCAACATGTTTATGGTTCTTACCGTCCAAAGTTTTTTCTTAGATAAAAAATATGGTTATTTTATTCCCACCATCATAACTTTATCTTACTCCCTTTGGTTCGACAAGGTCCCATCTTTCTATTGCTATTTTATTTCCATTCAATCGGCTAGGCATGAATTGTTGAATTTTTCCCATGATCCCATCATTCTCACAAAATTAAATATACCAGCCTTAGTGCCTTACTATATGGCTTCGTTTTCTTTCTTTACTGTTTATCAACGACTATGTAGGAGAACTTGGTCCAAATATGTTTATAAAGATTTCTCAGCAGCATTATGGTACATTGTCTTTTTTAGTACAATGGACTACATTTTCCTCTTAATTTGCTATAACATATATGATTTTGTTTTTATTTCATCTATCTTGCTTTACATTACTCTCTTCTCCCACTGTGTTATTCAGGGGAATGAGTTTATTGGGTGCTCCACAGCATCCGCTACCTCTGCCTTTGTCGGGCAATTATCCTGGTCTCTACGACCTTGGTTTCGATATTCGAATTTTATAAGTCAATATTACCAGACCACCTCATTTTCATCAATGGGTTCCTAGGCCGAACATCAAATTCCACCGTTATTACAATAATTTTCACCTGGTGCACTTTCTACAACCAAGCCAGAAGAACATGCAAAATAGCATATAACACAATTTCCATCATAACTCTCATCTTTTCTATCAACGTGTATAAAATTCTACATTATACTTTGCCAATAATTACTCTAGTAATTGGTATCCCAGACACTTTAGCCTCATTTATCCCTCTCAACTATGGTAATGGTCTGCTTAACATAACGATATCAGCATTATTATGGGAAACGAGTCTATTTCTATATATACAAACTCGAATCTTTTACGTTTACGTACACAAATACAATTCAACCAGCTCTCATAATAATATTCAACTCATCCAATTACCAATAGTTACTCAACTAATACTCAGTCCTACTATCTTCAATCCTAATATCAAGGCCTTTAATTCTATCACCCACAACACCTCCTCCACTCTTGTTCTGACAAAGATCCCACCAATCTCAGAAATTGAAATATTTGCCAAATCAAATTATATGGATTCACCTCATTTTTTACTTTATTCAGAGAAACTAGATTTTTTAGCATTATTATTAATTCCTAATTTATCTCATATCCATCTACTCATAATTCCCACGAGTACTAATCTCTTCTTACTTAAAAGTATATACTTTACTAATAAAATCCCCACTCTTAAATATCGGTTATTACCAATTTTAACTCACCTTAATTACCAAAGAAACAAAGGTTGTTCGGAAGCTATCAATCCATATTTTTACCAAGTTTAATTTGCCAAGAGAGACCAAAAAACTATTCCACTAATGTAAAATACTTAACTATATTCACCCACTTAGTTATTTTATTTTCTGTTCTATTCGATTACCATTATTGTACTCAATCACCAAATAATTTCCATTCCATCTATTTTCTGACCAATCTAATTCAATTCTGCTTTCTGTCTAAGACCAATAAGCTATCTCCCGATCCTTTGCTGTCTTTATCCCATAATTTTCTCTCCAAATTTTCTTACATTTTAACTTGCCTCAAATACATCAATCTACTGAAAATGCAAGCTGTTTATTTCCTTAAATTCGTTCTATATTGGACAATGCTATTCATTTATAATTTTAATGCTGAATTTAATAGTAATTTTACCATTTTCCTTTATACATCCAAATCTTGGAAAGTTTTACATTTCTATATACTAACTTTCCGTCACCAATTCATTCTCTTATACGTAGAAACTGTTCATCCACCAAAATGTTTACAACTCTTCCCATTTATACCGATTTCACTAAAACTTTTACCATCTTCTCATATATTTCCAAATTTTGAAATATCCTCTCCTTCCTTATCTCTTTGTATTTCCTATGTCAACTTTCCCATCTTCTCCTACACGCCAATTGTTTTTACTCAACAATTGGAAACTATTTCAAAATAAATCCTCCCTTTATTTATTTCCCCTTTCTCGAATGAATCCCTTTAAGCCCAAATGCCTTATTTTCTTTCCCAACAGCATTAAAAGCATACTTTGTCTCTCATTCATTGTACCTTTCTTTTACACTTGCGTATCAACTTCAACCTTGCTGCTTCCTTCTCTGAAAATCATGGCCACCGAATCCTTCTTAAAACAACTAAGTGACATTAGCTTTACCTTTGATGAACAAGGGGTGATCTTCAATCCTTCCTTCAATGGGGAGTCTTCCACTGAAGACCATGATCTCATTCTCATTGAGAAAATTGTCTCTACCAAAAACATTGATGGTCAAGCTTTAATCTGCGATTTCCAAACCATTTGGAAGAACAATGATGTTATTTCTATATCTCTTCTGAAAAACAACTTCTTCCGCATCAAGTTCTCTTCGACTACAAAAAGGTCCGAGATTTTGCAACGCGGACCTTGAACTTTCAAGGATGAGTGGTTCGCCCTGGCTCCTTTCGACCCGAAACTTTCAACTGATGAATACTCATTCTCCCAGATGCGAATCTGAGTCAGAATTCATAGCCTCCCGACAATCCTGATGGAAAACGACCAAACAACAGTTAATACTGGTTGATCCTTGGGCTCCTTCATTGGTACTATAGTCAAATCTGACACTCGCTATATTGGTGGAAATATGGTAGACTATCTTCATGTTGGAATCATTATGGATGCTACCAAACCTTTGCGTGGATGTGTGACGATTGGTGGATTTGGGTCTTCGCCTAAACTTTTCCCACTTCAATATGAAGGATTGCCTGTTTTCTGCCATGGATGTGGCATTATAGGACATTTAGTGACTTCTTGCTCAACTATTAAGCTCAGTACCACCACCAAATTTCAATATGGGGACTGGCTCCGCTTCACTCCTCCTAAGGCTAAAGGAGGTTCTTCCCAGGAAAAGGGTCGCATCCATTATCATGAAGATGATTCTTCAAACAAGTTTCCACAAAACACCTCGGGTACTCTTACTCCCTATATACTTCTATTCTATTGTTTAATATTTGTAAATCTTATTGTTACTTCTCTATATACGTATAAGGGTAAGGACACTGACAAAGAAGGTCACTTACTGGCTCTGGTTACTGACGATACGATGGACGCTGAAATGGCCAATCCCGTTCTAGGAGAAACTGCCCTTCCATAGGATCATCTCACTAATGTCCTGGCATACTCAACTGTACATGCTGTTGACGATAACGTAGCTCCCCTGCCTCTTGGTTCTGCAAAACAGAATGATGCTGACTCTGTTCCAATAAATGCGGCCCCTCTCAACACCATCCCGGCTGCGGAAGATGGCATCGCAACCATGGATAATCATGCTCTTGACTAGGACATAGGTAAGGCGGTCAACTTTTCATCATCACCTATGCTTTCTGCTTTCGATGACTGATTATCCAAACAACCATCATCTATAACCCCTATCATCCAAGGGCAGGCGGATTTGATACCTCGAGGTAACAAAAGACATTCTCCTCTTGTTGAACCAATCAAGACTAAGAAACTACGTCCTTCACCACCTATCAAGAATAGCAAAGCTGGGATGAGCAGCGGGAAAAACTCTACGACAGAGGTTGATATTCAACCCCACTGAGGGAAATGGAAATATTATGCTGGAACTACCGGGGCCTTGGTAAAGCAAATGCAGTTCAATCTTTAGGCAGAGTGGTCGCCAAACTTAATTCGGATTTATTATTTTTATGCTAAACTCGCCTAAATAAGCATTATAGTGAATGTCTACGTTTATCGCTTAGTATGTAGGACTGTATCACTGTTGGGAACAGTCCCACTTGCTCTTGAATAAATCTTTTATGGAATAATAATATTAAAGTTGATTTGCTTTCATACTTGGACCGTCATATTGATAGGATTTTTCATTTTCAACCATTTCAATTTCGGTTTTCTGAAATTTATGGCTATTCTGAACAAACCAAAAAGTCAAAACTTGGGAGCTAATTGACACCTTATACTCTTCCTCACGTCTTTCCTGGCTAATCGGGGGGGCTTTGGATGAAATTTTTTCTGATAATGAAAAACAAGATGGATGTACGTCGGGCACTATTCCAAATTGACAACTTTCAAGATTGCTTATTCCGTAATAAATTATTTGACTGTAAACCTTCCAAAGGTTGGTTTACTTGGACTAAATTGGGGCCAAGAACCCTAACTATATATGAATGTCTTGACTGATTTGTGGCCAACTCGACTTGGATCAATTCTCATAATTATTATAGAACAATCTTAGAATATCATTCGAATTCTGACCACTGTTTAATCATAATGGAAACGGTTCAAACACCTCACGAAACGTTTACAGTTGGCAATGATCACTTTCGTTTTGAAAATTGTTGGGTTTACAAACGGGAGTGCATATCTTTGGTTCAAAACACTTGGAGCACAACCCTTGGCTCTACGCTTGACAAAATACAAGCGGTTGGCACTTGTTTTAATGTTTGGCGGGTACAACAACGTAGCAACTCCCACGGTCGCATAGTCGAATTGGACAAATAAATCAACTTCTACCTTCAAAGGCGTCTCTCTACGACCGAGGAGAAAACCTTCTTGACAGCCAAATCTAAGCTTCGTCACCTTCTTGACACCCAAGAGGCTTATTGGGCCCAACGATCCCGTATATCTTGGCTCGCCCAGGGAGATAAGAACACGTCTTTCTTCCATGCACGTGCCAATGGAAGGCAAAAGAAAAAAAAGATATGGGGCCTTTTTGACTCATATAATATCTGGAAAGAAAACATATCTGATATTCTTACAATTGTCTCTAATTATTTTCAAGGTCTTTTCACTACTTCTATCCATCTTTCTCTGCCTTTATCCTTGACAATATTGTACCTTCTATAACATCTGACTGGTCTAATAAAACCATTCCCAGAGACAAAAATTGTCACCGCTTTTTGAGACATCAACCCAAAGAAAGCACCCAGATTTGATAGACTACCTAGCAGATTTTATCGTTTGCATTGAGATACTGTTGGCAGGGATGTCATTAACCTATGTCTGGATCTTTTAATTGGGAATGCAAATATAGCATATGTAAACCGCACAATTTTGGTTCTTATCCCAAAAGTCAAAAACCCTACAACTATGCGACAGCTTCGATCGATTAGTCTTTGTACTGTTATTTACAAAATTGTTGCTAAAATGCTCGTTAATCGCATGAAATCTGTCATTCCATTTTGTATAAATGACACACAGGTTGCTTTTGTCAAAGGAAGGAACATCACGGATAATATTTTAATTTCCCATGAATAAATTCATTCTATCAATTCAGGGGCTCGAGCCATTTTCAGGGCGCAACTCTGAAACTCTACATGGAAAAAGCATTTGATCGTGTGGAGTGGTCTTTCATCCAGCAGATTATGCTTAAGTTGGGTTTTGCAGATCCTTGGGTTGACATCATCATGAGATGTATTTCTTCTATTTATTTTACTGCTCGAGTGAATGGAACGCTAATGCCGGTCTTCTACCCCCAACGAGGGTTAAGACAGGGAGACCCCCTTTCACCTTTTCTTTTCCTTTTTTGCACACAAGGACTATCAGCTACTCTTCTGGCCGAGCAATAGGCATGACGGCTACCGGGCCTTTGTGCTAGTCAACACAGGCCTCGTGTGAATCACCTACTTTTTGCTGATGATAGTATGATCTTTATTAAAAATGATATTGCAGAGGCTTCCAAACTAAAAAACATTTTACATTTATATGCCTCTACCTCCAGCCAAGCAGTTAACATTCTTCGAGTACGAGAGGTGGAAGACCTGAGGATCTACCTTGGCATCCCGCTTCTAATTTAAAAAAATAAAACTGCATCTCTTGGTTTTGCTAGGGATAAGGTAAACACACGTCTGTCTTCTTGGGACAAACACCTTATCTCTTACAACGGTCGCGAGGTTTTTATCAAATCTGTCATTCAATCTTTGCCTCAATACATGATGTCTTGCTATCTGCTTCCGCAAAACATAATAGTTGACATTACAAAATATGTCCACCGTTATTGGTGGTCCGGGAAAAATAATAAATGAGGTTGGCCTAGGATCCCTTGGGACACTATTTGTTCACCTAAGTCTACAGGGGCATTGGTTTTCGCAACATGCATCTTTTTAATATTACCCTCCTCGGGAAGCAAATTTGGCGCATTATTTCTGAGCCTAATTCCCTTCTAGCATAGATATACAAGGCTAAATACTTTCCCTCTGGGGGTATTTTTGATGCGGAATCCAAACAAAAGGATTCCTTTACTTGGAAAGGATCATACAGGCGATGACGCATCTTCGTGCTGATTTTTTTAAAAGGCTAAGGATTAATAGTAAAATTTGTGTGCACTCTGACCTTTGGGGATGTTCATCTGCTATTCTTCTATACAATGAGTATGAGGAGAACGAAGAGATATCGGTTCGATGCCGCGATTTTATGATCTCAAGACAACCTCGATGGGATGAGGCTAAAGTCCGTCTCTATCTTGATGTAGATTATGCTACCACAGTCCTCAATGTCCCAATTATCAATGATACTAATGACACAAACCTTTGGGCACATCATGACTCGGTCATTTACTCGGTTCGATCCAGATATTTGCTTTTACAACGACCTCCAGCTCCTATCTACAAGCAGTCCTACCAAAGATACGTTATTTCGGATGACGGATTGGCCATGATGCTCTCCTAACTGGCATAAGCTACAAGCTACATGTATCAGTCTAGGCCTCTGTCCATTGTGTAATCAGAATTTGGAAACTATGATCCATGCTCTTCGTGACTACTCTGGCGCTTTTTAGGCATTACGTTTGGCATGCTTACCGAATTCCCTTATTTTCAGTCCGTAAACCTTCATTATAACATGGCTTGAGGAAAGAGCTGCTTGTCCACCAATACAATCCTTTACGCTATTTCTTACAGTTCTATGGAATATTTGGAACAGACGAAATGATTGGCTTCATAACCATAGACTCCAACCCCCTTGGATTGCAGTTCTTAATTCACAAGGACTTCTACGTGACTTTGTAGCGGCCATATCCCCCAGTTTAGCTCCAAGGACGCCAGGAGAACCGACCTTTGCTCACCCATGTTGGCTGGCGCCTAGAGAAGGTTTTTTCAAGATCAACACTGATGAGGCTTTTGATCCTATAACCAAAGCAACTGCTGTGGGCGTTATAGCACGTGATGCTAGCGGTTTTGTCATTGGTGGTTTAGCTCAACCTTTGACCCATTGCATATATGCTTCCTCGGCTGAAGCGCAAGCAATCATTGCCGGCATTGACTTGGTTTGAGACTGTGGTTGGTCAAGGATTGTCATTGAGATAGATTCTGCTACTGTTGCTAACAAAATCAATCGGCAATGTACTGATATTTCTATTCTGCATCCTCTTATTGAGCAAGCTTGTCTTTTGCTTGCCAATGCAGATGAGTTTAGTGTCCGCTTTGTTCCTAGGAAGATGAACACTGCTGCCCACACCCTTGGTTCTTGGGCTATGAGGACTATGTCCTCTATTTCCTTACATTCGAATTATCATATGTATTTGCATGGCATTGTAAATAACGAGGCTCATCCTCATCCAAGCTAATACAATTGGGTACTCTTTCCCCATAGGCGCTCCCTCGGGTTCTTTAGGTCACAAGTGAGCTTGGAGGGGTTTTTAACGAGGCCCACCTTTTCTGAAAAAAAATCCAACGGGTCCATTGTAAAGCCATTTAGACATGCACGCCTTAAACCCAATAAAACGACCATAAAATAAGATTAAATCAAATTTTATGAGTTAAAAATATTTGATTATGGGCTTTTGAATATGATTATATAGCTTAACCTAAATTTCAAAACTTTTTACTCAGTTAAAATTCTAACGGGTTCACTGTAAAGCCCATTTAGACATGCACGCCTTAAACCCCAACAAAACGGCCGAAAAATAAGATTAAATCACTTTTTATAAATTTAAATATTTATTTATGGGATTTTAAGCATGATTATATAGCTTAACCTCATTTTTAAAAAATTTTCTCGATTAAAATTCCAACGGGTCCATTGAGAAGCCCATCTAAACATGCACGCCTTAAACCCAATGAAGCAGCCACAAAATAAGATTAAATCAAATTTTGTGAGTTAAAATATTTGTTTATGGGCTTTTGAATATGATTATATAGCTTAACCTCAATTTTAGTACTTTTTACTCAGTTAAAATTCCAATGGGTCCATTATGAAGCTCATTTAGACATGCACGCCTTAAACCCAATAAAACGTCCATAAAATAAGATTAAATCAAATTTTATGAGTTAAAAATATTTTATTATGGGCTTTTGAATATGATTATATAGCTTAACCTCATTTTTAGAACTTTTTACTCAGTTAAAATTCTAACGGGTCCACTGTAAAGCCCATTTAGACATGCACGCCTTAAACCCCAACAAAACGACTAAAAAGAAGATTAAATCACTTTTTTTATAAATTTAAATATTTATTTATGGGATTTTAAACATGATTATATAGCTTAACCTCATTTTAAAAAAATTTTCTCGATTAAAATTCGAACGGGTCCATTGTAAAGCCCATTTAGACACGCACGCCTTAAACCCAATGAAGCGGCCACAAAATAAGATTAAATCAAATTTTATGAGTTAAAATATTTGGTTATGGGATTTTGAATATGATTATACAACTTAACCTCAATTTTAGTACTTTTTACTTGGTTAAAATCCCAAAGGGTCCATTGTAAAGCTCATTTAGACATGTACGCCTTAAACCCAATAAAACGACCAGAAAATAAGATTAAATCAAACTTTATGCGTTAAAAATATTTTATTATGGGATTTTGAATATGATTATATAGCTTAACCTCATTTTCAGAACTTTTTACTCGGTTAAAATTCTAACGGGTCCACTGTAAGGCCCATTTAGACATGCACGCCTTAAACCCAAAAAAGCCGAAAAATAAGATTAAATCACATTTTATGACTTAAAGCTTGTATTTATGAGCTTTTGAACATGATTATATAGCTTAACCTCATTTTCAAAATTTTTTACTCGATTAAAATTCCAACGGCTCCACTGTAAAGCCCATTTAGACATGCACACCTTAAACACTACAAAACAACCACAAATTAAGATTAAATCAAATTTTATGATTTAAAATATTTGATTATGGGCTTTTGAATATGATTGTATGGCTTAAACTCAATTTCTAAACTTTTTACTCGGTTAAAATTGCAACGGATCCACCGTAAAGCCCATTTAGACATGCAGGCCTTGAACAAAAAAAAACGGTTGAAAAGTAAGATTAAATCAAATTTTATGACTTAAAATATTTATTTATGGGCTTTTGAACACGATTATATAGCTTAACCACATTTTCAAAAAAAATTACTCGGTTAAAATTCCAAAGGGTCCCCTATAATGCCCGTTTGGACACGCACGCCTTAAACCCCAAAAAAACGGCCAAAAAATAGGATTGAATCACATTTTATGACTTAGAATATTTATTTATGGGCTTTTGAACGTGATTATATAGCTTAACCTCATTTTCAAAAAAAAAAAATACTCGGTTAAAATTCCAATGGGTCCACTATAATGCTTATTTAGACATGCATACCTTAAACCCCAACAAAACGGATGAAAAATAAGATTAAATCATATTTTATAATTTTAAATATTTAATTATGGGCTTTTGAACATGATTATATAGCTTAATCTCATTTTTAGAAATTTTTACTATGTTAAAATTCAACCCGGTCCATTGTAAAGCCCATTTAGACATGCACGACTTAAACCCAACAAACCAGCCACAAAATACGATTAAATCCAATTTTACGAGTTAAAAGCCCATTTAGATATTCACGTCTTAAACCCAATAAAACATCCACAAAATAAGATAAAATCAAATTTTATGAGTTAATATATTTGATTATGGGCTTTTGAATATGATTATATAGCTTAACCTCAATTTCAGAACTTTTTACTCAGTTAAAATTCTAACGGGTCCACTGTAAAGCCCATTTAGACATGCACGCCTTAAACCCCAACAAAACGACCGAAAATAAGATTAAATCACTTTTTATGACTTAAAATATTTATTTATGATCTTTCGAACATGATTATACCGCTTAACCTCATTTTCAAAAATTTTTACTCGGTTAAAATTCCAACGGCTCCACTATAAAGCCTATTTAGACATGTACGCCTTGAACACAATAAAGCGACCACAAAATAATATTAAATTAAATTTATAATTTAAAATATTTGATTATGGGCTTTTGAATATGATTATATAGCTTAATCTCAATTTTAGAAATTTTTACTCGGTTAAAATTCCAATGGGTCCACTGTAAAGCCCATTTAGACATGCACCCCTTAAACCCCAATAAAACGGCCAAAAAATAAGATTAAATCTCATGTTATGACTGAAAATATTTATTTATGAGATTTTGAACATGATTATATATCTTAACCTCATTTACAGAAATTTTTACTCGGTTAAAATTCCAACGAGTCCACTATAAATCCCATTTAGACATGCATGCCTTAAACGCCAACAAAACGGCCGAAAAATAAGATTAAATCACATTTTATGACTTAAAATATTTAGTTATGAGCTTTTGAACATGATTATATAGCTTAACCTCATTTTTAGAAATTTTTACTAGATTAAAATTCCAACGGTCCATTGTAAAGCCCTTTTAGACATGCACACCTTAAACCCAACAAAACGACCACAAAATAAAATTAAATCAAATTTTATGAGTTAAAATATTGATTATGGTCTTTTGAATATGATTATATAGCTTAACCTCAATTTTAGAACTTTTTACTCGGTTAAAATTCCAACGAGTCCAATATAAAGCCCATTTAGACATGCATGCTTTAAACCCAACAAAACGACCACAAAATAAGATTAAATAAAGTTTTATGAGTTAAAATATTTGATTATAAGCTTTTGAATATGATTATATAGCTTAGCCTCAATTTCAGAACTTTGTACTCAGTCAAAATTCCAACTGGTATTCTCTCTCAACTTTTTCAACCCTTTCATCCACCCTTTTTCCTTTTCCTTCTCTATTTTCACCAACTTCCCCCTCTCATTCTCCGGCCAGCCACCAATTTCTGCCTTTTCTGTCCATTATTTTTGCTTCCTGAAGATATGGCTTATCATCATATGCCAGAAAATATGGCTTTTCATCATATGGGCACTGTTTTGGATCTTTGTGATTCGGGTTGATATTTGGTTACTCTGCGTCCTCATCTTTCTTTTTTGGACTAGGAGTAATTCATTTGTTGTAACGGATCAGTTCTGTGCCTAGCAGTTTTGAGGTTTGTTAGACGGTCTGGTGGATCGGGTTAGGGATTCGAGTCAGATTCGGGAGTAAATATGTTTTTCGGTAAGATAAAAATATGGAAAAATGGTTAAAAAATAATATTTCAATATATGATTAATATTGGTGAAAACAATTTTGGAAAATGGGTTTTGGAAGGGTGTAAGTGACCAAAATGTAATTTTTGAAAACTCTTTTTAAAGGTGACTAAAATGAAAATGGTCAAGTTCTTAGAATCCTTAAGAAGCTATATTACCATGTTTTGGATAATGGTTTCTCCCTCCAATTAAGATATTTTAACATGTGTTTTAAAGATAATTAAAAGAGTTTTGTTATTAAAATGTTAGTTATAGGATTAAAAGAAATTTCACGTAACTTTTCTCTCCACTACTTTTCTACCAAACACTCTTGGTTTCCATCAAGATCCAGAGGTGAGAGATCATTTTACTTAGATTATTGGATTGTAACTGATTCTTTAACTTTGATTTATAAAACCTCATTGAAATCTTGTGTTTTTCTAGCTTTAATCAACCAATTGAGGGAGAAATCACACAATAGAGGTAAGGTTCATTCTTCTCCTCTATTGATGGTTCTTTATTGATATTCCCAAGTTTTTGATCCTTGCTTTATGATTTATAAACTGATTTTGTGTTTTGTAATGATTAATTGATTTAATTGGGTGAAATTGATGAAATAGAGAAAGATCAGAATTGGATTGTTTTCTAGTGTTGGGGATTGATTTTAAGTATATATTGGATGTATTATAATGTTGATAAGTCATTTTTAACAATGGAATCCCGAAATTCTTGAATCTCTAATTGTTTGGGTTGTTAGACTTGTGTTTTTGTGGAGTTGTGATGGCTGTGTAGTTGCTGGAAGTATTTGGATGAATTAATCATGTTTTTAAGTGTTAATTTATGATTATGGAAGTTTTAGATTGATAGATTGTGGCTGGGTTGTGTTTGGAAAGAGTTAGATGATGTTTTCGGTTGTTGTGGTTGGGTAATTGTGAGAGGATTGTGGAAGTGCGTGAGGATTTGTTGTTCCAGTGTTTTGAATGCATTGAGATTCGTTAATCCTCTATTGTGATGTGGTTAAAATAGAAGAGGTTGATCCGGAAGTGGTCAGTGAAAGCTTCAGACACTTGATTTCATGTCGGTGAATCAAAGTTTTGCGTATCGGTGAGTGAGAACGTGGATTTTAGCTTTGCAATGTTTTAAAAAGTGGTTTATGGGTGTTTAAATTGAGCTTGAAATGCTAGTTTAAACTCGAAAGTAAGTATAACGTGGTTTTCTCTTTTAGTTGTGCTAATTTGAATGGTTTTATGCACTTGTTTTGATTTACATTAAACCTACTATTTAAGCATGATTTTAAGTATATGAGATACTATTTTTGAGCATGAAATGCTGAAGGATGCACATCGTAAGTGATCCTTGTAAGTATATGGTTTATACATGTGGTTTAAAGCATGGTTTGTTGCTTTGGAAAATGGTTTGGTTTAATGCTTGGTAAAACAGTGAGGTAAATGGTTAATTATATTGGCAAGTGATGTGGTTTAAAATTTTTTATCGAATATAGTTGGCCGGACATAGGATTGATAGTGCACTATAATAAGTCACCTAGGATGTTGAGGGGTTTGATTTGGTGTACCGAAAACTCCATCCAAGTACCCTAACAGTTAAGGGGTTATATGGTACCGTAAACTCCCGTTAGTGGATTAAGCGTCTAACAGATGAGTGGGGTTGGTGTCCCCGTGGGTTGTAAGTGTAACCGGTTGTAATGTACCGCGATTGTGATTGTATCGCTATTCCGGTTGATATGGCTTGAAGTTTTGTGAGGACACTTGTTGAATCCGTGTATCCGATGAACTATTTTGGTAAAGGAACATGGTTATGATCAGTTGTAAGCCAATATAATTGTTAATGTATCATTGAAAGTTTTATGTTGTATAATGTGATTTATATATGTTTACTCTTTAAGCTTTGCATATGGTTGTTATGCATGGGAAGGCTTAAATTGGGGATGAACAATGGTTTTGCTGTTGGTTAACGGTACATGTTGCATATGGTTTAAATGCTGGTTTTTAAAGATGTTATGTGCATGGTTTTCAAGGCATGATAATGTTTTAAATGATGTTTAAAGGATGATTGAAATGAGATTTCAATATGTTGTAAAGAAATGGTTTTAATGCATCGATGGTGTGTTGTTTTTTAGCACTCCTCACTAAGCCTTGTGTGCTTACGCTCTCTTTGTCTATCAATGCAGAGAATTAACAGCCCAGAAGGCAGCGGGAGGCAAAGGATCCTAGCAAGACTTGATAAACAACGTATGTTTTTGGGCTAGACTATAAATAATAAGGGCAGTGAGGTTTCTGTCGTTGTTTTGGGAGGTGTTTTTCTAAACTCCTTGTTTGAGCAAGTTTATTTGGTTGCTCTTGGATTGTAAATGGTCATTGTAGATTGTTTGTGGTGATGGTTTGAAGTTTCATGTTTTGCTTGAAAGGTTTCTAAGGGAGCATGCCTATAGATTTACATTTGAAGCATGATGCCATGAATTGTGGTTGGAACTGAGTTGCTTTGGTGTGGTTTGATCTTTGTTTATGTTGGAGGTAAGTTAAAAGCATGTTAGAGTGTTTTGGTATGTTCGAAAGCATGTTAAACCAGTGAAAATGGATATTACAGGTCCAGGTGTACCGGTACGGGTGTCCCTGTTTCGGTATGGGCAAACATTTTAGGCTTAGCATACCGGTACGCGGGCAACTGTTTCGGTACGAGCCAAGGTAAAATTGGCCAGTGTTTTGGTACTCGGGAGAGCATTTTGATACGACATAGTGACTTTATAAAGGGTGTTTCGATATGCTAGGGCGTATCGGAACAGAAATTGGCTACTGGAATCCTGGTGTTTTGAAATCAAGAAGGCGTATCGAAACACCCTTGTCCGTACCGATATGGTGTTAGTTAAATCAGTTATTTGGGATATTCTGAAGTACTGTTTTCTTGTGTTTTAGTCCCTGATTGTTGTGGATGCAATTGAATGAGTATGGGTGATCTTTTTAAGCTGATTTTTGACATGTAAGCATGAAACCTACTTAATTAAAGGTTGGTAACATAAAAAAGGGTTAAGTCCCTATAATTTTCTAAAATTACAATTTGATCCCTAAATTGCAGTTGGGTTCAATTAGATGTCAATTCGACCTCGGTTGAGTTGGGTCTTCACCTAATAACTGTATGTACTTGTAGGATAATAATTATGCGTTTAGAAAAGATAAAAGAAAAAAAATGGAAGTGTTTCAAGTCTCATCTTCATGTTTTACTTTGGTAAACCTAATATAGCTCGCTTTGTTCGGTCTTGCGACTAGTCCAGGTCGATAGGGTTATATTTGGTGGTATCAAAGCCATGTTTATGATAAGTGAGAGTTTGTTTGATTGTTGTGATGTTGTTGTGATTTGAAATTTGTTGTTTGTGATGCACGGTGATTGTAATATGCACGGTGGTTGCTTTATGCCATGTTATGGGGAAATTTGGGAAACCCATTGCCTTATTAGTATGCTCTGAAATGTTATAATTTTGAAATAGAAGTCTTGGATCCTTTCTTAAAGCTAGCCTAATTATTTTGTTTTAAGATGATTATCATACCTTAGATGTATTGTTAGCACGATGGGACCGAGGAGAGAGTTGCGATCTGGTACGATTGCCACTACCGTTGAGCAGGGAAATAAGGAGGATATTGTACCTCGTGAGGGGTTGCCACCGCCCCCATCTAATCTACCTGCGAATGTGGAGCAAGTACCACCTGCGCCAGCTGGGCCAGGGATGGGTGACATGGTGCCTTTGATTTAGGCCATGACTGTTGTGTGTTCTAGGCAGTAGTTGCGGGTGTTCATGTACCGGCACCAGTAGTTGGGCATGGTTTGCCGTTAGAGCGTCTTCGCAGTTTGGGCAGAGTTGAGTTTCAAGGTTTGGCACCTGAGGCTTCCGAGGATTGGTTGGCCAGTACTGAGAGGATACTAGGTCAGATGGGCTGTACAAATGCCTATAAGCTGGGCTGTGCTATGTCCTTGTTATAGGGTGATGCTTATACATGGTGGACTACCACGATATTTGGTATGATGACTAAGGATGTAACATGAGAGTTCTTTTGTGGTTCTTTTTGAAAAAAGTACCTGGGAGCCTGATATCATGACGATAGGAAATTAGAGTTCATGGCTCTAGTGTATGGCCGTATGTCTGTGGCTGAGTACGAGGTGCAGTTTGGAGATTAAGCCAGTATGCACCCAAGTTAGTCTTTGACGAGCAGCAACGATATGACTATTTTTGCTATGGGCTTGTGCATGAGGTTAAGACATACATGCTTGCTGCTGATTGTACAGATTTTGATGTGTTGGTTACGTGGGCCAAGGATGTTGAGCAGAACCTTGGTTAGGTTTCTAGGTCTCGAGGTTATAACTCTGGTAAGAGAGTGGCTGATTCTAGTTTTAGCGGTGGTCAAGCTAAGAGACACCGTGATCGAAGGTATCGCCTTGAGTCGAGGCGTGGTGGAGGTGTTGTCGGTTGTGGAGCGCAAGGGTAGGGTTCCCAGGTTAGGGCTCTGCATAGCACCTGTTAGGCTTGTGGATCCCATGATCATTTGAGGCGAGATTGTCTGCGTTTGGCCAGAGAGGTCAGGCACCTGTGGCGGTTGTGGCTAATGCTTGTTGGAGTTTTAGGTCTGGCGACTATTTGAGACGTGATTGTCCTTTGTTGGCTGGAGTTGGGCAAGGTGCTGCACCTGTTGTTGCTCTGTATAGAGGCCATGGCCGTGGACGTGGGCCGTTTCAGCGTAGAGATGGTGGGCAGAGGGCTGTGGCTCATACCGTTGCTATCCAACCTGAGGGAGGTGGACCAGCTAGGGTGTATGCGCATCGTGAGGGTCGCAATAACACCGATGTGATTGCAGGTACTTTTACCTTACAGTCTTTTTCGTTGTATTCTTTGGTTGATTCTGGTTCTACCCATTCATATATCCTGAGTGAGCATGCACATTTACTAGATATATCTGTTGAAATTCTTAATGTGGGTGTTAGATTGACTAGTTCTCTTGGGTCATGGTTAGGAAGTTTTATCGTAGATGTTCGCTGATGGTTTAGGGACATATACTTGCTGTGGATCTGATGGAGTAGCCATTCCATGGTTTTGATGTTATTTTGGGCATGGATTGGTTGATCGAGCACCAGAATGTAGTGAATCTTGAGACCAAATGAATAACCTTGAGGTTGGTGGATGATTTTGAGGTGGTTGTTGTTGGAGAGAACGCTAAGTTGTTTCTAATGCTATTTCAGCTTTGGAAACGAGTTTGATGTTGGGTTCTGGATGTCAAGCTTTCATAGCCTATGTTATGAATCATGGTTCGAAAGAGTTGAGGCTGCATAATATTTGCACGGTATACGAGTTTTCGAGTATCTTTTCGAAAGAGTTGTCAGGGTTGCTACAAGACCGTGAAGTGGAGTTTGGCATTGAGACCTATACGGATACGACACCAGTGTCTATTGATCCATATCGCATGGCCCTAAAAGAGTTAAAGACGCAACTACAGGAGTTGCTTGATCAAGGATTCATCAGACGTAGTATTTCACCGTGGGGTGCATCAGTGTTGTTTGTAAAGAAGAAGGATGGTACGTTGCAGATGTGTATAGATTATCGGTAACTAAACAAGTTGATGATAAAGAATAAGTATCCTTTTCCATGAATAGATAACTTGTTTGATCAGTTCAAGGGTGCCTCGGTGTTTTCCAAGATAGATTTGAGGTCTGGTACTATCAGTTGAAGGTGAAAGATGAGGATGCGCCCAAGATAGCTTTTCGTACGAGGTACGGGCATTATGAGTTTCTGGTGATGCCGTTTGGTTTGACCAATACACCGGCTGCTTTTATGGACATGATGAACCAGGTGTTCTATGAGTTTTTAGACCAGTTTGTGGTCGTGTTTATCGATGATATCCGTGTGTACTCTCGTACCGAGGAGGATTATGATAGGCATTTTTGGATTGTGCTTCAGACGTTGTTGGCTAATCAGTTGTATGCCAAGCTAAGCAAGTGTGAGTTTTGGCTTAAGGAAGTTGTTTTCCTTGGGCATGTTGTGTCGGTCGAAGGAATTCGTGTTGATCCGCACAAGGTTGAGGCCGTAATGAGTTGGAAGGTGCCTAAATTGGTGTCAGAAGTTCGGATTTTTCTTGGATTGGCTGGTTATTACCGTGGATTTGTTTAAGGGTTCTCCAGTTTAGCAGCTCCTTTAACCAAGTTGTTGCAAAAAAATGTTCGGTTTGAGTGGATGGAGGATAGGCAACGAGCTTTTGAAAAGTTGAAGGAAGCTTTGACGCGAGCTCCAGTCTTGGTTTGGCCAGAATCAGGAAAAGAGTTCGTTGTTTATAGTGATGCATCTTATGTTAGACTTGGTTGCATGTTTATGCAGGAGGGTAAGGTAGGTACATATGTATCTAGACAGTAGAAGGTGCATGAACGTAATTACCCTACTCATGATCATGAGCTTGCCGCAGTTGTATTTGCCTTGAAAATCTGGAGGCGTTACCTTTATGGCAAAAAGTGTGGTTTATACGGATCATAAGAGTTTGCAGTATCTATTGTCGCAGAAGGAGTTGAATCTTAGGCAACGAAAATGGTTGGAGTTGCTTAAGGATTATGATCTATCTATCTATCAAATATCATCCGGGTAAAGCCAATGTGGTGGCTGATACTTTGAGTAGAAAAGCTGCTATAGAGTTGAGAGCTATGTTTGCTCGATTGAGTGTGACGGGTGACGGTGGGTTGTTGGCAGAGTTGCAAGTGAAATCATCCTTGTCACAATTGATTAAGGAGAGGCAACCACATGATGAGAGTTTGGTACCGCATGTGAAGGATATCATGGATGGGAATTCTACGGATTTTTATTTTAATGATGATGAAGTGTTTTGTTTCAAAGTTTAAATTGTCGTACCTGAAGATGAGGAGTTGAGGCATACCATTTTGGCTGAATCACATGCTAATCCTTTCGCTATGCATCTCGGTAGTACTAAGATTTATCGAGGTTTGAAGGAAGAGTACTATTGGGTTGGTTTGAAGAAGGATGTGACTGATTTTGTTGCTCAATGCATGGTGTGTCAGCGGGTAAAGGTTGAGCATCAGTTTCCTTCTGGGTTGTTGCAATCGTTGCGGATACCAAAATGGAAGTGGGAAAGAATCACCATGGATTTTGTGTCTGGGTTATCTTTGATACCGACAAAAAAGGATTCCATTTAGGTGATTGTTGACGGTTAATGAAGTGTGCGCATTTTGTACCTGTACATACAACGTAAACCTTGGATAGATTGGCCGATCTGTATATCTCTGAGATTGTGCGTTTGCACGGGGTTCCCAAATCCATAGTTTCGGATAAAGATCTACGTTTTACAGCAAGATTTTGGATGAGCTTGCATCGTACTCTAGGAACTCGGCTGAATTTTAGTACTTCGTATCATCCTCAGACGGATGGTCAGTTGGAGCGTGTGATTCAGGTCTTGGAAGATATGTTGAGATGCTGTATCGTTGAGTTCCAAGGAACGTGGAAAAAATAGTTGCCTTTGGTGGAGTTTGCTTATAATAAAAGTTATCAAGCCAGTATACAAATGGCACTGTACGAGGCGTTGTATGGTAGGAAGTGTCGTATGCCCGTATGTTGGGCTTAAATTGGGGAAAAACATGTTTCCATGCCTGATGTTTTGAAAGGAAACGAAGCTTGACGTTGTTTTGTTGCTTGCCGGGAGCTCGTTTCGTGTTGGCAAGGAAGGCGAGGCATAGCGGTGAGTGCAAACTGGTTTTAAATGCTTTACAAAGGTTTGTAAAGGTTGTTGGGTGTTTATGGTAAGCGTGAGACACTTACCTAAGCTCGAAAGTAAGTTTCCCTTATTTTTGCTCTTGAATATCAGCTTGGATATGAGCATGTTGTTTTCATGTTTTGATGATAAACATGGTATGATTTACTTACTGGAAATGCATGATTCTAAGTACATATGCAGGGGTTTAAAAGTATGATAAATGCTAGTGAACTTTGGATTTCATTCCGGTTGGGAATGGTGTTATTGCTTCGGCAATGTGACTTTGCATATGTGGTGTTTATGTATAATGCATTGTAAAACAATAAGTAAATGGATTTGTAAATGATATATTGGCTATGTGACAAGGTGGGAAAACAATCAGATATAGTTGGCATGCCATAGGATTAAAAGTGCACTATAAAACTTGAATAAAATCGATCGTGGCCATGGGTCCTTGAGGTATGGCGGCTTTACAAGGCCACTCAGACTGTTGGGGACCTCATTTGGGGTATGTGGTTTAACTAGGAAACCCAAATTGATGGCGAACTTGCGGATTAACTAGGCAAGATCGGTACGCTTGCGGTCTAACTAGGTGAGGGTGGAATCTCAAGTTTAACTAGGCGAGGGTGTTAAATTTTGTGGTTTACTAGGCAAGGTTTGGATATCATGCGGTTCAACTAGGCATGGTATGAGAGATCTGTGTATCTGATATGTATAGGATAGAGGTAGTCTATCTGGGTCACTATAAATGCCAATATATGTGATAGTTCATGTGTTGAGCCTATATTTAATGCTTTGGGATTTAAGCATGATTTATGATATACCAGATTGGGATTTTGGCATGGAAAATGTATGTGATGTTGCATAGAGGCTGTTATGCATTGATTCAGTTGGAATCATAGATAATTCTTTGGTTTAAGCATGTTTTTGGAAAACAAGTATATGGTTTTCAAATGGTTTTAATGCATTATTGTTTTATGAGCAACCTCACTAAGCGTGTATGTTTACACTCTCTTTTTCCTAATAATGCAGATAATTAAGGTTCAGGGCAGCAAAGGCAAGGTTTGAAGAGATCCAAGAGATAAACTACTTTTGAGTATGAACTTGATTTGTGTTTCTGGTTAATAAGGCGATGTGTTTGCCACAGTTATTGGGAGTTGTAATATTGTTTTTCTATGGCTTTTAAGTATGTTTTTATGCTAGATTATAAGGACGTTTTGATGTTGCTAAGCTTGATGTTAATCCTTGCTTATAGTTATGGATGAGTGGTTGCTTAGGTATGCATCTAGAACTATCTTGATGATTGCCATGTTAAGATGGTTTGAGCAAATTTCCTATGCTGTGCTGGATGTGTTGATATGTTGCTTATGTTGAGAATGGCCTATTTGTGCATCTTGGTATATTTGGTAAAGTGGTTTAGGAAGCATGGCTATAGATTGGTCCTTTTGAGTGCATAGGTTAATTTTAGTGGATGAATCTAGGTGCAAGGGATGGTTTATGCTGAGTTGAATGTTTTTATAATGTATGCAAGTTGTTAGGACCCAAATGAATCTAGACTCGAGTGAAAAACCAGCTAAAAATGACATTACAGGGCCATGCATACAGATATGCGGGGGACCGTATCGGTACGACTAGGCAATTTTGGGTAGAGTGTTTCGGTACGGGTGTAGGTGTTCCGATACGATTAAATGCTACTGGAATTTCACTTTTTGGAACGAGCCCGCGTATCGAAACACGAGCTGACTGTATCAGTACGGTATTTAAACAAATAAATATGATTTTGTATTCAAAGTGGCGTACCGGTACGATGCATGGCGCACTGAAATAGAGTTGCAATACCGTATCAATAGTGTCCTTACGTATCAATACAGGGGGACAGTTAAGTCAGTTAATGTCATGAAAATGAAGTTCTATTTTCTTATATTTTGGTCCCCAAATGTTGTGGATGCAATTGAATGAGTATGGATGATCGTATTAAGTTGATTTTCAACATGTAAGCATGAAATATATTTAATTAAAGGATGGTAACATAAAATTGGGTAAAGTTATTGAGTTTTGCTGAAATTGCAATTTGGTCCCTAAATTGCGTTTAAGTCCAATTGGATGTCAAATCAATGCCCGATTGAGCTGAGTTTTCACCTGCTGCAATATGAACATGTAGGATAATAATTATGCCTTTAGAAAAGATAAAAAATTGGTTGCATTTTAGGTTTTGTCTCACGGTTTACCTTGTAAACCTAATGTAGCTCGCTCGATTTAGTCTTGCGACTAGGCCGGGTCAAGGAGGTTACATAACTTATATCCTAGAATTTTCAGTGGGAAAATTTCCTTGTCCATACAAGTTATATGCTATCTTTAACTCGGATCCATGTATTTTAAGAATCGTTCCATTTATGGTTTTAGATGCCTTTAAAACCACTTTCCAAAAATCTTGTATTGGATTTTCAAGTACGGATTTATTACAAGAATCAAATACGACCTACTCCTTGCTTCATGGTGATCCCTATTTAATGCTTCCCTTTAATTTTTGGAAGGTTTTCTTCTTGGGTAAAATTGATATAATCTTGAATATAAATATCATCTTTGGCATGACTTCATCCATATTTAGTGTTGGAATAAACTTTAATTTAGATGACTCATCTCTAGTATGTATTTTAATTCTCTACAAAGTAATAAATAACCTTGTTTCCAAATCAAATCCAATCTCCTTTTCTACAGCTGGGATGAGCAACATTAAAAACTCTTCGGCGGGTGTTGATACTCAACCCCCCCGAGAAAAATGAAGATTATGTCTTTATACTGCCGAGGTCTCGGTAAGCCTCAGACAGTTTGATCTTTAGGGCAGTTTGTTGCCCGTTCTCATCATGATATTGTGTTTTTATGTGAGACTCGTTTAAATAGCTCTAGTAATGATTGTTTGAAACATGCTTTAAATATGCAAGGTTGTATCTCTATTGACAGCAGTCGTACCTGTTCGGGCCTCATGCTCCTTTGGAGTAATAATAATAATATTACCGTCGATTTGATTTGTATTCTGGTCGCCATATCGATATCAATATTCATACAAATCTAGACCATTATCACTTTTCAGGAATATATGGTTATGCTAATACAAATAAAAATATAAGACTTGGGAGTTAATCGATACTTTAAGTAACTCATCGCCTCTCCCTTGGCTAATTGGGGGAGATCTCAACGAGATCCTTTTCGATAGTGAGAAAGAAGGAGGTAGTTGGCGTGCTCGGTCAGAAATTGATAGTTTTAGGGATTGCTTATCCTGGAATCAATTGTTTGATTGTAAGCCAACCAAGGGGTGGTTCACTTGGACCAAATATGGTCCTAACACCTCACCCATTCTAGATCATCTTGATCGCTTTGTAGCTACTTCATCATGGCTTAATGCTTATCCAGGACATCGTGTCGTATCGAATATAACACAAACTCGGATCATTGTGTTATTTTTCTAGAAACCAGCACCATTCCACATGACTCTCAAACCCATTTTTGGTTTGAAAATTGTTGGGCCCATAATGCATGCTATGTTTCAACAGTGCAAAGAGCTTGGGCAGCAACACCTGGTTCAACCATTGACAAGATTCATGTTGTTGGGGATTGCCTTAAGACATGGCAAGACCAGCAACGCATAGACTCCCACTACCACATCACTGAATTATACAAACATATTAATTTGTATATGCGGCGTCGAATTTCTGAGGCTGACATGGAGACGCTTCTGGCAGCTAAATCTAAACTTCGACATCTCTTTGATAATAAGGAAACTTATTGGGCACAACGCTCTCGAATAACATGGCTCTCTCAGGGTGACAAGAATACATTTTTTCCATGCTTGTACATATGGAAGAAGAAAGAAAAATAATATTAAGGGTCTATTCGATCACAACAATGTTTGGCAAAGAGGTACGGATGAAATTATGGGAGTAGTCACTGCTTACTTTTAGAATTTATTCACCTCTTCGAATCCGACTATTAACCCTCTAATCCTTGAAAATATTGCTCCCTTAGTCACTCCTGATATGAATACAGTTTTGACTAGACCTTTCTCTAAGGATGAAATCACTTTTGCCTTTAGGTATATCAACCCAAGGAAAACCCCGGGTATCGATGAATTTCCAAGTAGCTTTTACAGGAAGCATTGGGATACGGTTGGAAAAGATGTCGTAAAGCTATGTCTGGATCTCCTCAATGGTGATGTAGACATGGCTTTAGTAAACCATACAGTCCTAATCTTAATACCAAAGGTGGCTGAACATAACTCTATGTGCCAACTCTGACCAATTAGTCTATGCACCTTAATCTATAAAATTGTAGCAAAGGTGCTTGTCATCTGTTTCCTTTGTGGCACGGGTTAATGGGTCGCTCTCGCCCACCTTCTATCCTCACCGGGGACTAAGGCAGGGGATCCTCTCTCACCTTGTCTGTTTCTCATTTGCACACAAGGACTATCGGCTATGCTAACTGCTGAGCAACAAGCAGGACGTCTGCAAGGCCTTTGCACTAGTTACTATGGTCCTCGAGTCAATCATCTTCTCTTCGTAGATTCTAGTATGATTTTCGTTTAGAATATATCCAAAAAATAACTCGAGTTAAAGAAATTCTTCACCTTTATGCTTCCTCTTCGGGACAAGTGGTGAATTTTGAAAAATCTACCATCTTCTTCAATCCTCGTACCATTCGGGTCATAAGCAAGCTGTAAATGATATTCTCCATGTCTGCAAAGTTAACGACCCTAAAATTTATCTAGGAATTCATCTTCTTATCAGGCAGAATAAAACAGAAAAACTTGGGTTTACTAGAGACAAACTGAACTCCCGAATGGCAAGTTGGAACAATCATCTAATCTCGTTCAGCGGACGAGAGGTCTTCATCAAATCAGTTATTCAATTTTTGCCACAGTACGTCATGTTACATTTTGCCTCAAAACATAATTAATGACATATATAATTCTATGTGTCGTTACTGGTGGTAAGGTCGCAACAACAAAAAGGGTTGGGGAATGGGCTTCCATGATATGCATCTCTTTCATGTTGCATTGTTGGGCAAGAAAATTTGGCATCTAATCACTGAGCATGATTCCCTATTATCTCATTCTACAAGGCGCGATACTTTCCTTCTAGAAATATCTTTTATGCCGAGGCCCCTAAGAATTCTTCATAAACTTGGAAAGATCTTCACCAAGCCATGCGTAAGCTATATTCTGGTTCTTTCAAAGACCTGGAATCAACAGCAAGATTCGTGTACACTCAGATAGTTGGGGTGGTGCATCTGCGCTACACTTATATGGTGATTATACGGACAATGATGAAATACTGGTTCGTTGCCGTGATTTCATGGTAAGAGGGCAACCTACTTGGGATGAAGCAAAAATCCATTGCTATTTTGACTTGGATGATGAAAACGCAATCCTCCATGTCCATATTATTAGTGACAATCTAGACACGGTACTTTTGAGTAACCATGATTCTGGCATCTACTCAGTTAGATCGGGATATCTGTTCTTGCAAAGGTCGCATAGCCCGTTAAATCGACCATCGTGCAACTGGAAGATTCTTTCAAAGATCCTTATTATTCCTAAGATTCGGTCTTTTGGATGGAGGGTAGGTCATGATGCACTGTCAACCGTTCAAAGATTACGATCGACAGACTTGGCCTTGAGCACTTGCCCTCTTTGCCACCTAGCCCCTAAAACCACCATCCATGCCTTAAGTGACTGTTCGGGTTCAACTGAGGCTCTTCATTTGGCTGGTCATCAACATGAGAATATTTACAGCACTATCCATTCTTCCATGTGACACCTTTGTTTTGTTCCTTACAGTTCTTTTGAATTTATGGAATCGTAGAAATGACTAGGCCCATAATAACCGTCTGCGACCTTCTTGGCTCACAGTGCTAAACTCTCAAGGCCTTATCCGAGACTAAGCAACTGTAATACCCCGAAAATATTTTTTTCATGTTAGTTAAGGGTTCATATGAAGTTTGATCCAAATCTGAAAAGAATAAGATCAGTGATCAAAATGACACTTTAGTAAAAGTTTAGGGATTGAAGTGTAAAATATTAAGTATGTGGTTTTATTTGGTATAAGGGTGAATATAATCAAAATAAGAATTTTGATATTAGATTTGGAAATTAAGATGCAATAGAAGGTATCGATTTTTTGATCGAATAAAATTGTTAAGCGTGCTCAAACCAGAGTAACACTAGGATGGGTGACCTCTAGGAAGGTTTCATATCCGTGTTTTTGATCGATAAATGACTCAGAAAAATTAGGAATAATTCGTTTGAATTCTGTTAAAGGAATTTTAAGGAAAAATTTTATCTGATAGAGATTTCGGGTAATTATCGATATTTTAGATCGAGTCAAAGTTTCAGAGTTTGACTCCATAAATATGAGAGATTTGTTATGACAATATTATTTATTTATAGAATTTAGAGATATGAGATTTTTGGATTAGATTCGATAGTTCGATCAATGAAAAATCGTTTAGGTGATTATCGGGTATTTGGATCGAATAAAAAAATATAAAATAAAATTTTATGATTTTTTTGGGAATGGCCGGTTATGAAAGAACCAAAATTGGTTCAAATTTAATGGAATGGCATTTTTGAAGATGAATTGTAAAAATGAATTTAGTTGAAGGGCAAATTAGTACTTTGGATAAAAATGAATTTAATATTCATTTTAATTTGATAAGTGGCAAAATTAAGTTTAATTAGGATAATATTAAGTTAAAAATTAAACAAAATTTTGTTTTTCCTAACTTGCTTATGCCGTGGAGAAGGAAGAAAGAAGAGAAAGAAGAAAATTTCATTTTCAAGCTAATTTTGATGGTTTAAAGGCTAGATTCAAGTAAAATAAATTAAAGTAAAGTGATCTATGCTTAATTCTCTTCATTTTGATGGTATTTTTGCGTGGAAAGGTTAAGATTAGGTTATATTTTTGAAGAAGAATATTGTGAGATTTATGAATACATGTTGAATATGAAGTTTGATTTGAATAAATAAGATGTTGTAGGCATGAAAACAAGCTTGAATCTAGTTTAATTTTATGTTTAAGGTTATAAACCCTAACCTTAGAATTTGGAATTTTATTAGGAAAATTGAATTAAGGATGAAAATGAATGATTTTTGATACAAGAAGGCTTATTTTGATGTTAGAATGAAAATTCTCCCTTAGGAAATTAAAGGGGCATTTCGGTAAAGAAGGAAAATTAGGGGGATTATTTTTGAATAATTATTTGATAAAGGAAGTGATGAATTGGTGATGAAAATGTCATTTTGATAATGTTAGAATGATGATTTGATCAAAAATAATCCTTTGAGGATTAAAGGATAATTTCAGCTAAAAGAGAAAATTAAGGAGAAATACTTTGAAAATTTATTTTGATAGCGTACTTGAAAAGATTGAGATAGTATAAGTTAAATTATGATGTAGGGATCAAATTAAAATCCTTGTAAAGGTTGAAGGATTAAATCGACTATGTGGATATTTTGGGATGGACCAATTCGGCCAGTGCCTTAAATTAAAGGAAAAGTTGGTAGAATTTTAGAAATGTTGGATTGGTTGATTAATGTATGAATTCAAGTATATTTAGTGAAATTAGTGACTAAAGTGTCACTTAAGTAAAGATTAATGGTTGAAAGGCAAAGAATGAAAGTTAGTGAATAACAAAGAAATTATGGAATAATTGTTATTCAAGCATGAATAAATTATTTGATGTCCAAAATGGTCACTAAGGACCTTAGGACTAAATCGACAATCATATGGAAATTGGGGGAAAATTTCAAAAATATTTTATATTCGAATAATTGTGTTTCATAAATTAAGTTAGCAATGTTAGATTTGAGTCTAACAAAATAATGGTAATACATGTATTCGATTGGTCTTCTACAATTCCGAGGGAGACTGAGGGAGACACAAGTATTAGAGGAAAAGAAAAGGTTACCGAGTAAGCTTAGTGAGGCTACTTTTGCATTGCTACAGGTGAGTGCATTATTTATGTATATGTTATTTTTAAAAAAATAGACTTGTGATAAGTCGACCTTAATATAGAAATGATTTATATTGCTTTGAAGCATATGGATTTGATGCATAAAATAGAAAAGGCAAGTGACATATATTCTATATACGAAGGAAGTTAGGGTATAAATTGCCCACTTTGATTTCTTGATGATATATGATTATGATGAAATATGGGATGTGAATTGCCCGTTTACAAGAACGATGATGATTTACTTATAATGAAATGAACTGCCCAAGTATTATGTTACGAGAGTCCATGGTATAGTTGGATATCCATAGAGTCTTTAGCAGCTGCATCACTCAATTTATGATATGATTACATGTTTTGTGACTACTACGGTGTCACATACACCTTGGGGACCCAAGCCCTTGGTGTGAACCCTGGGGATCCAAGGCCATAGTGCTAATGGCACTAACGAGGTGCTTTAATGAGAAGCAAAGAGCGTCATCAAGTACGTACTCATTTACAAGTTCACGTTAGACACTCATGTGTCTTATTCATGTGATTCGAGTACCATGATCTCATATTATGTACTTTGGATTATCTTTAAAAGAATGTTATACTATAAATGATTACATGATGACTGATAAATACTTATAACATGATATTTATATTTGTTTTATGATATGATATAAATTGTACTAGGATCGCTTGCCATTTTGCAGGAACTGTATTGCATTTGCATATGATATACTGTACTAATTATTGTATGTTTTAATTAAGTAAGTTTATTTGCCTCACTAAGTCGTTACTTAGTGTGTGTTTTATTTCACTCGTAGGTTCTTCGAATTAGACTAGTGAGGAGGAGTTGTTCTTTTGAAGTCAAGTTACTACAGTAAGTTACTGTATGTACATCCTTATTGTAGTTTGATAAACTAGTGGGCATGTAAATATTTTTTTAAAGTAAACTGTTCTGTATAACTAAGTTTTAACCTATGTTTATGATAATATAGATGTATTATATTTGAAATTATGGACTAAGGATATTGGTAAAGTAAATAGATCTAGTAAAAGTACCTTGATTATTAATTATCTTGTAACAATTTCAAAATCAAGAAAGGGTCTGGGCAACACACATGTTTTCATTTTGAATTGTATTTTCATTTTAATAGTTAACTTATAAGTTTTACAAACCAATTCAAGGTCGAAACAAGGTGTGCTTGCCTGGCATTGTTTTAAATTAGAACCGAGAAAGGGCCAACCACTGGACTAGCTAGGCAAGAATAGTATAAAAAATTTTCAAGTTTTTCGAATATGACTATGAACATCTATAATGTATATTTGGCCTACGAGTATACGTTAAGGTTGTTACATTTAGTGGTATCAGAGCTACATGTTTAGCCGATTCTGGAGGATAAATTGAGTCTAATATGTTTCGTTATTAAGAACATGCCCCTTGGATGTCATGTTACTGATGCACTATATGTGTAACTTGATTTTGCTCCTCAATAATATGAATAGGTTACTTTGGTAATAGAAAATGTCGAATACTGTTGGATCGCGTCAAGCGATAGATTACGGGGACCAATAGGAGGTCCAAAGTGGAAGCAATGAGGTACACATCGTGCGCCACCTCCAGCTCCTGACCCAGCTGAGCCTCCTGCGCAGCATAGAGCTCAAGCCCAAGAATATGGAGCGTTAGTACAAGCTTTAGAAGCTATGGTTAACAGGCTTCAGCCTCCAGCGCCCGCACCCGTACTAGTTAGAGCGTCGACTACGAAGGAACTTAAAAAGTTAGGGGATCCAGAATTTCATGGAGAGGTTGGTCCGATGGCTACCAACTTGTGGCTGAACGATGTCAAAGTCCTGATGGAAGAGTTAAGTTGTACAAATGCTGAAAAGTTAGAAGGGGCTGTATCTTTATTAAGAGAACATGCTCGTATTTGGTGGTCTAATGCCACAGAATTAGTATCAGCTGCTGAAGTAACTTGGACATTTTTCCAAGAAGCATTCAAGGCCAAGTATGTTGGGGATCAATTCAAGAGAGAGATGCTGCAACCGTTTTTAAACCTTAAGCAATGTACTCGTACTGTCTATGAGTACGAGTTAGAGTTCAATAGATTGAGTCGGTATGCAGCTGATTTGATGCCGACTGAAAAGGCCCGATGTGAGTGGTTCATGGAGGGGCGTCACCCAAGGCCTAAAGAAATTCTATTCGGCATGAATTTATCAATATACCAGGACGCAGTGAACAGAGCTAAGGCCATAGAGAGAGTCTACTTGGAGCGAGTTAGAGCTCAGTCCTCTCGATCATCAAAGAGGCCTAGTGAGACTTCTACCTCAACACAGTCTAAACGAGGTAGAGGTAATCGATCACATAGCAACTGCCACGACAACGAGCCCCAACTTCTCTGATGGAACCAACCATGCCCGGCCTGCTCAGACTAATGACCCAATGTTAGCAAGGCCGTTATAATACCCCTAAAACTGGGTCAACTATATTCAATAATTTTGGTATTTGAAATAGTCCCTAGAGATAAAATAAATTTGCATAAGTTTATTTGGTAGCTATTAAACACATTCAAAGTTAAATAAAAGTGTGAAATTAATTTGATATATATATATATATATTTAAATATATATGTAAATATAAAAGTAGATTTAATTAAGAGCTTAGGACTAAATTGAAAGAAAAGAAGTGATGGATAACCAATTGAAGGAAGGACTAAACCGATCTTTAAAGAAACATTAATGGTTGCATGTTAAACTAGAAATCCAAGGGGGGTTATTACACATGTCATTTTGAAAGACAATACATATGCTATTAGCTTAGGGAGATTAAGACAACTATTATGATCATCTTCTTGATTCTATCGGGAATTAGAGGGAGAGGGGAGAGATAGAAAGCTTACCAAAAGTTCGTATAAAATTTCACTTGGTTCGATCGGATGAACCCTATTCCGAAATGTTTTGAAATTTGGTATGTATCCTTCATCTTACTCGTTAATCTAAGGCATGCATGATAATTTCTTAAGTTGTTGAAGGGACTTTAATCCTTTAGTAGACCTTTCTATAACCATGCTGCTGCTAGAATTATAGAAGAACATTTCATGCTTTGACACTCCATAGAATGATAGAATGGTTAATCCATGTGAGGGAATGAATCTAGATCGATCAATTGATTCATGCATTGAGCTGAATCATGTATGTATCTTGTAAAACTATGTAGAACATCTTCTTTGAACTTTGGTTATGTGTGGTTGTAAAGTCCTTAGTCATTCGAATGGTATGTATATAATTAAATTGCCATGCTATGAGACTTTGCAACTTAATTAAGATACTAAAAATGCTTGGTTAGGTATTAGTGGTTTAATCAAATGGGCACATGTGTATAAATGTGTATATAAGCATTTTGTACTGTATTATACATAAAGGAATAAGTATAAGGGTTATTATAATGATATAAAAACAGGGAAAACTGATTTTGCTTGAATAGAAGTCTTAGTGGATTGTTTCATACATGAATTTGTATATATATATGAAATGGAAACTTTTTTTTGCTTGGAAATGAGTATGTGGACTGTTTTCGATGTATTTTTATATATATATGTACATGAACGTTTGGACAGTTATGTATAAACCTGAAAGTATGGGACTGTTTCATTGTATAAAAATGTGCGTGTAAGAATAGGAGACTAATTTGAAAGCATGGAAAAATATTGGGACTGTTTTGGGAGCTTAACAAGCAGAATTTTTAAGAATTAAAGGGGTCGAATTATATTAAAGTAAATGTTGATGGTCTGATGAGTGGATATGTAAATGCGTACATTTGAAAATGAAGTTTTCCGAATGAATAGAAACATGTTAGGGGCAGTTTCGAGTGTAATGGAAGCATGCTGGACTGTTTGTGTTGTATGTGTATTTATAACAAATTTGGGGACTGTTTTGAAAGTAAAATAAAATGTGTGGATTGTTTGGAGTAGTTTAAAAATAGGAGAATTGCTTCATGACTGTGTAAGGACTGTTTTGCATAGATATAAACATTGTTGGACTGTTTTGATTATGAAATTGTGTAAATGTGAAATAAGGACTATTTTTCCATAAATATGAACATTACTGGACTGTTTGACATGTATATATGTGTTAAATGAAAGCTGGAAAATCTTGGGTGGTTAAATTGGTACATGTTGGACTGTTTTGCCTCATTCATAGCATGGTATCTTTGATAAGCCTTTTAGTTATGTTTGTATTACATATGCATCTTGTTCCTTGCTATACTATGTTTGTAATGAAAGATTGTGTATACTTTGATCCTAATAAAAGAATTAAATTCCAAAGTTATAAGTTCATGAATTCTAAACCCCTAAGGAGCTAAAAGCTCATCTCATGTTATAAGATACTAAGAAAAGGAACAAATAAGATTACTTGTATCATAAGATAACCCCTAACTTTAAAGCATAAAATATTTAAGTTGCCTAAACAATGGAAGTTCTTGGACACTTTGGCATGTGTTGTCACTCGATGTTCACTCGAATATGTTATTTGTTTATTTTATTTTGTTATGTGAATTTTAAATAAAAACCCCATTTTTAAATAGAACCCACCCAAAATAAGTAGTCCATTTTAATTTATTAGAAACCCAAAAAAAATATATAAAAGTAAAACCCACTAGAAAAATAATAAATAAGGAACCCATTTTATTTTTAAAGAGGCCCAAAATAACCCATTTATCTTTTTTCAAGTTTATTCAAGATCGTCGGATCTGGGGTTAAAATTATGGACGGCTTGGATCGAATAAAAGAAAAAAAAGGGGGAAAAGGGGTGGATCCCGCTCAGCCACGCGCCAGCGCGTGCGAGATCATCTCCCTTAACCCCTCCCCTGTTCGCACGCATCACGGCTGCCATTGCTTCCCCGCCATCCCTGGGTCACGGCGGCTGCCATGGTTGGTGCTGGTCGACTCGCCTCGTTTGGCTGAGTCGAACGCCGTCGTCTCCGCCCCTTGCCATCGCTGGTCACCTGCAAATTGGAAGGAAAAAGAGTCAAACCCTAGCTCGGTATTAGGAGTAAATTTATCCCCAAATCTGAGCCAAATTGGATTGTTTGCTGGAATTCAACCGAAAATCAAGTCCTCTATCTAATTTTGGCTCGAATTTAAGGATAAGAATCTAATTTTTGCCTTGAATCTCAATCCCCCAAACCCTATAAATAGTGCTCCATTCTCCATTGTTGAAACACATGAAGCATCCAAAAATATACTGAAAAATTGGTCTGAAAATAGCAAGAAAAATACTCTGAAGATTTTTAGGAAGTTGCTGAAATTTTTAGAGTTTTGTGCCGCATTGGTTCAAATTTTCGCAAGGAGTAGGAGCTAGTAATTCTTTGCTTCGTCGGTATAATTTCTTCCCTTTTCTTTTATAGTTTTAATTTAGTCTTTTTTTATTCGTTCATTTTAATGTTCTTACTTTCTATTTATTTTATTCGTATAAGTTTACATTAATCAGGTTTTGTTCGAATTAATCCCTTTATTGTGATGTTTCTTTCAAAAAAATAATAAAAAGGAACACCAAGAACATGTTGTTTTCTTTTAAGTATGACGTTTGATTCATTTGGTTTTTAAAAAAATAAAAAATGATATTTGTTTGATTTTTTTCTTTTTTAAAATAAACAAAAACAAAAAACAACAAAAATAATAAAACATTTTTAAGAAAAGAAGGGTTTCTTTAAATTTCTTTCAAAAAGGGGGTTTTAATTAAAAAAGGTTTTCATAAAAAAACTCACAACTCTTTGATTTTTTAAAAAAAAGGGTTTAAAATTTAAAATTAAAATAAAAAACTCTAAAACATAAAAAGACATAAAAAAAACATCTCAACTAAAAGCTTTAAAACAAAAAAAGAAGAAAAAAAACTTTGTAAAATTATAAAAAAGGCTTAGAAAGGAAAGAAGTATAATTTTTAAATAAAAAAAATAAAAAGCTTTTAAAATATAAAAAGAAAAACAATCTTTTTAAATAAAGGCTTTAAACAAAAAAAATAAAATAAAAAAACAACTTTTCAAAATATTGTTAAAAAGAAAATAATAAACTAACCTTTTCTTAGAAAAAAAATAAACACCCTTTCTAAAATAAAATTCTATTCTTAAGTCATCAAAAACTTTAGAAAAAAATAGCAAATATTTAAAACAAAAAAAGAGAGTAAAAAGATCTAAAATACAAAAATGGTAAATAACATTTTGAATAAAAGATTTAAATCACAGAAAGTCAACAAATATATTTTAAATAAAAAGCTTTAGAACAAAAAACAAAATAAAAATAAAACCTTTTCAATTTATCAAAAAAAGTTCTCGAATATAAAAAGAAATAAAAAACCCTCTCTTCATATAAACTCAAAAATAAAAAAAATGATTTTTTAATAGTAAAAATATTTTCCAAATAAAACTAAACCAAGCCCATCAAAAAACTTCGAATTCTAATTCTCTTGTTTTGCTTTCGTTTGCTTTAGTATTAAGTTGGCCTTAGAAATAGGTTCTTCAAACCTTAAAGAAAGACTTCTTTGGAATAAAATTTCCTTCACAAAAAAAAAAATAAAACACGCTTAATAAAATTTAAACCCTCAAATAGGAAAAACACTTAGACTTTTTTAGGATTAATAAATTTTAACTTAGAATAAGTAAAAATCTTCAACAAATCAAGTTTCTTTGTTTTTTAAAAAAGTGAAACTAAAGTAATGTGGTATTTTACTAAGCGGAAATGACAGGTTAGCGCCAGAAGTGTTGGCGGTGATTAGAGTTAATTTTCGAATAGTAAGGTCGTTAAAATAAAATTAAACATATAAACGGACAATAATTTAAGCTTTACATCGATTCGCAAAATTCGACTTTAAAACCTTTTGTTACCGACAAGGTACCAATTTTTGGGCGTCGTGGGGGTGCTAATCCTTTCCTACGCATAAGCGACTCTCGAACCCTTTTTTGTGTTTTCCCAGACCAAAATTGTTGTTTTAATAAAATAAAATAATTTTATTAAAATTACCCATTTTTAGGTGATCCAATCACACCTTTTTTTTAAAAAAAAAGATTGCTGGCGACTCCGTTATTTTTGGCTTTATAAAAAAAATCATTAAGACCTCCTTAAAAAAGGGGTTGCGACAGCTTGGCGACTCCGCTGGGGATATTTTTTTGTTTTTTACAAAAGAGAGAGTCAGGCCACAAGTAGGTTACATCTTGTTTTAATTTCGAAATTTGTGAATTTAAGTAAAGCTTAACTTAATTATCTGTTTATAAGTTTAATTTTTTTACGCATTTAAGACTTAAATCCAAGCTCTAAGCTCGAGCTTTGTCCCGATCATTTAAGTAGGGGAAAACGCTATTGCTCTCGTGGGAATAGTGATTCTCAGTATGGGCCTAGAAAGTACCTTTGGGGCCCACGCTCTATGTCCCCGTGTGGATATTGATCCTCCGTATGGGCATAGGAGTGGGTCCCCCTGAGTTGGACCTGATTCGTTTGAAGCCTATAATGGGTGAGAATCAGGGGTCTTGCTACCCTTAGCAAGGGACGACGAGGACAATTCGAGAACCTTTTTAGAACCCAACCTATGTGAGAGTTTAGAAGCCTACCTCGTTAGTGCCATGTGTAAAACCCTAGGCTGTGATTTTGGTCAAAATTATTTTGTAGGAATAGTCCGTGGACACATGTCCAAAAGTGTTGGAACGCGCTGCCCAGTTACTATTTGTACAATAAAATTATTTTGGACTTTTTTTGTTGTTTTTTGAAGTATTAATCATTTCCTTCCCTTGTCTTGTTTTTGTTTTGCATGTTTGCATCCTCATTCCATATCTAGAAGGGGTTGATTCTTAGGACATTTGCTCAATTAGAAAACAACTCTTGTCATGGATAGGAGGTACTTAAAGAAGGAAGAAGACGATATGGATGTACGTCACCGGTCTGAGGTCAACCAACAAGCACACAGAGATAGTTTGACAGTTGATCACAAGATAGAGACATCAGAGTATGCCCATATAAGTGTAAAGCAGAACAATGTACTTGAGCTATGAGAGATATTGGGCCGTTTTGACTATGCAACAAAGCAATTGTTCCTTGATACTTATAGCGACATAGCATATTTGCTACATGTAAAGGTGGATGAACCATTCCTCAAAGCATTGATTCAGTTATGGAATCGTGGGTACTGTTGTTTTACTTTTAATGGTGAAGATATGATGCCTACATTTGAGGAGTATTTTGCACTTTTCAACCTACACATGGCGAAGAAGGACCGAGTCTATGCTAAACCTTTTAAGAACAAGAATGCTCACTTGAGGCTCAGATCTTTTGCTGGCATGGGGGATGGTTGGGTAAAAGGACAGATACAGAAAAGATGGGGCAGCTTTTCATTCCCTTGGTGGAGCATCCGAAACATAATTCCCACTTATCCAGATAAGGAAAAGAGAGTGGATCTCTTGGCTATGGCAATTTACGGCTTAGTCATCTTTCCAAGAGTATTGGGCAAGATCGATGTGGCCATGTTAGTTTTCTTCGAGCAGTTGAAAAGGGAAACCAACCCAGTGCCAGTTGTACTAGCAGAACATTCATCTCTTTGAATTCATGTCGTAAGCTGAAAGGTGCGCGTTTTAGAGGATATGCACATTTGCTATAGGTTTGGGCCCTTAGCCATTTTTGGAAGTGTCTGACCCTAGCCTTGTCTAATATACACTCCCCAAATTTTTCCCCACTCCGAGAATTTATGGCAAAGAAGTGGCCGGTAGCTAAGAGGAACAAGTGGGTTGATATCTTCCGGGATCGCCGTGATCAAGACATCGTATGGAGAGTTCCATGGATGGGCCACACCAAGGTGTTGTATAGGTGTGGGGATTATGATTATTTGATGTTGTTAGGCCTATGGGGAGGAATTGGTTGCGCCCCCTTACTAGTATCACGACAGTATGGCTCTCGACAGTTTGTCCCTTTGACTACGGGTCTTAATTTATTAGAATTTGAGTTCCAATGAGAGTTTAGAGAGAAGATCCAAACTATTAACGATTTGTGGAAGCATTGCTACCTTATGGAAATCGAGTTCGACAGTCAGTGTATGTTCACCCCTGATTATGACGTTTAGAGATGTGTCAGGATGAATGATAAAGTTTTACCACCAACTCCGGGACAGCTAAATCCTTGGAGGAACATCTGAAGGTAATCCCGTCTGAAGCTGATATTCTAAGAGCCGAGTTGAAGAGAGCCAAGGCTGAGATTGAAGACCTACAAAACTAGAGCACAGATGACTTATTTGAAGCAAGCCTAGATATGGATAAGTATAAAGGAGACAAATTGGTTAGTGAAGCTGTACAAGGACTTAGAAGCGAAATTTGAGATTCAGAGGGTGGATTTTCTCAAATTTCAGGCCACCGTTTGAAATGCTGATTTGAGGAAGACTCCAGAGTAGTGGAGGCAAGAAACTGAGCTGGCCGTGAGAAAAGAAAGAGAGCATGGCAAGAAAGAAGTTGAAAAATATAAACGATTGTTGATGGATAAGAAGAAAAGAGGGAAGCAGGTAGTTGAGAATGAAAATAACAAGCTGGCCCTTGAAAAAGAAAAAGGAAGTGTGCTGCATGGAAGAGGAAAACCCATGACAACAAAGTCTGTTTGTTTGAGTTGCAAAGGGTATGTGATGAGACAAATAAGAAGTTAAAGCAGAGCCAAGCCTCCATTGTTGAGTTGCAAGCTAGAATAGCAGACCTGAATCATTCACAACATAGGTTCTAGAATCATCATACTTATATCGAACTCCAGGCCAGTCTGAGTGGAAATGATACATTTAAGAAGCAAGTAGAAGCTATGGAGGACATTATTTAGGAGTATAGGATGAAGATTCTAGTTCTCGAAGATATCAATGAAGGGGATGAATTCAAAAAAAGCATCATGACCCAGAACGAGATGAATTCAACAAAAGCATCATGACCCAAATACAAGATGTAGCTAAGCATGTAAAGATGCTAGCTACTGAAGCTATGACCCTCCTCTAGTATGTCATACCAGTTGGTGAGGTACGACCAAGATTCATATGGCTGATAGAGGAAATGAAGGAATTAGGTATTCGGGCATAAAGATATTTGTAAAAAAAAAGGAGACAAGAGTTATTGTAATAAAGATCCTTCCATCCAATAAAGAGTTCGTTCTTTGAGCAATTACTTTATAGAATCAATGGCCCTTTGTTTACATTCATGCTTTTTTCCTTTTTTTTCATTTCTTTGATTGTTTTGCGTTAGATTAATATTATTTCATACATATACATAACATAAGATTTTAATCGAAATAATTTACCCAAATAGAAAATTCAAAATAGCAAGTCACAAATATGGTACCCGTTCTAAAACCAGAGCAATGGACAAAAGTATTGAAGACAGAATGATATCTCTCGAAATCAACCACAAGAGTACTCAGGACAGGCTGGATAAGATTGAGAGTGACTTGAAACATGAGATTGAATTGGCGCACATGAAGACGGTTAGTCAGATTGCAACCATGTTTGGGTTTAGAGACCCTGATGCTCAAGATAACCAGAAAATGTTAACACCTTACCACAGTTTCAGGTGATTCACCCCAGGATACCAAGAGGGGCCTCCCTGTGCAAGGCTGAAACCCGCTCAACCTTACAGAATCTTCTGCCCGTACACAAACTGGGCCAGTGGTCAACCTTGGGGTAGTACATGATCATGAGGTTTCGGATCTTGATGAAATTGCTGATAAGGTCAACATGAACAAAAACCTTGAAGATCGATGTGATAAATTAGAGGAGATCATTAGGAACTTCCAAGAACGGAACACCCATAGAGGCGTTGACGCTAGAGACCTGAGTCTAGTATCTAACTTGACAATTCCTCTGAAGTTCAAGACCCCTGACTTCGATAAATACGATATGACTACATATCCCAAGGCTCACCTGACTATGTATTGCCGCAGAATGTTAATGTACCTAGAAAATGAGAAACTTCTCATTCATTGCTTCCAGTACAACTTGTCTGGGTCTGCCACTCGCTGGTACAATCAGCTAAGCCGGGAAAGCATCCAAACTTGGAAGGATTTGTCAAGGGCGTTCGGTGAAAAGTACAAACATTTTGCTGATATGGTCCCAAACAGGCTTGTTTTACAAGGGATGGAACAAAGACATAATAAAAGCTTTTGCCAATACGCTCAGAGATGGATGGATGTAGCCGCTCAAGTTCAGCCGCCACTACTGGAAAATGAGATAACGCCCATGTTTGTGGACACCCTTAAAAGTGCTTTCTATGATCGTATGATCAATCATGCGATGAAGAGTTTTGTAGACATGTTAATGAACAGGGAATTGATTTTGGCAGCTGTTAAGAGCGGGAAGCTCGATGGAGGAGAGATGAAGAAACCATATAAGAAAAAAGACAATAAATTCAGCATGACAGATGTTTACAACCCTAATTATTCAAAAGGGGTGGTCCTTAATAAGCCTGTCACCTAGAATACCAATCTTGTGGCTTTAAATCCGCCAAAAGATGAACGAAAATATAAAAGGGAATAAGAAGCTGTATTTTCCTCCTATCCCAATGAAGTATGTCGAGTTATTCTCCGAATTGGTTGAAGCACGGATGGTGCTACCATGACACGTTCCTCATTTTTCTCCTCTATACCTGCCATGGTATGATGAGAAGGCTCAATGCGAATACCACGCTGGGAACATGGAGTATACTATTGAGAATTGCGCTGCCTTCAAAAGGGTAGTAGATGATCTACGAAAATCAGGCATGCTATCTTTTGATACTTCAAACGCGAAAGATAACCAACTTCCTAACCACCAAAAGACTGAAGTGAATGCAGTGGACAAGGAGGAAGGCAAGTAGGTTAAGGAATATGTTGAAGAAGTTAAGGCACCTATGGCATGGGTATGGGCCCAAATGGTGAAGGCTGGACTACTAAGAAACAAGACATGGACGTTAAAGGCAGATGGTGAGTTCTTCTATGAATACCATCAAGGGGGAGGACATGAAATTCAAAGTTGTTTTGAATTCAGGAGTTTGGTCCAAGACAATATGGACAACAAAGAACTAGAGTTCTTTGTAGAGAAGGAAAGGTGTTGCACGTCAGATGTATGCGCCTCGAATGAAAGCCCCGCAAGAAGGGACTATACGGGAATGGAGCCCTTAGTAATTAAGACCAAGGTTAGAGTTACTGAGAATGAGAAGGGAACAATTCTGAAGCTGGTTTTAAAGGCTGTCGGTTGACCACTCTTACATGACTGCATACCAAAACACTGTAAGAGCATTCGATGGAACCCAGAGGGATATTTTGGGGAAAATAAAGGTACCCCTACAAATTGGCCCATCTAATTTTGAAATAGATTTCGTGGCGATGGACATCAAGCCCACCTATATTGCCTGCTGGGGCGCCCTTGGATCCACACTGCAGGGGTTGTTCCCTCCACTTTGCATCAGAAGTTGAAATTCATAGTTGATGGCCAACTAGTGATAGTCGTAGCTGAAGAAGATATCATCGCCTCGGTATCATGCTACCTTTTTCCACTGAAGGAAACAAGGTTCCTGAGCGTGAATTGTTAAATAACGCAAAAATGCAAGTCAAGCAGACTCTGGGAAAAGGGGAAAAGGATGGAAAAGGCCTCAAGCAAGCAGCTTCAGGGGAGGCCATACCCCGTGATGATCCTTGAAAAGAGAGACCGGTTTGGTGTAGGTTACAAGCCCAACCCAGTACAGAGAAGAGTAGCGATAAGAGAGAGGTAGGAAAGAAAGAAAGCATGTAAAGACGTAGCTAAGCATGTAAAGCCGGTACATTGGTTTACTCGGCTTAGCAATAATGTTAGGGAGTTCCAAGAACGAGATGAATTCAACGAAAGCATCATGACCCAGATACAAGACGTAGCTAAGCATGTAGAGATGCTAGCTATTGAAGCTACGACCCTCCGCCAGTATGTTAGACCAGTTGGTGAGGTAGGACCAAGACTCATATGGCTGATAGAGGAAATGAAGGATTTAGGTATTCGGGCAGAAAGATATTTGTAAAAAAAACATAGAAGAGTTATTGTAATAAAGATCCTTCCATCCAATAAAGAGTTCGTTCTTTGAGCAATTACTTTATGGAATCAATGGCCCTTTGTTTACATTCATGTTTTTTTCCTTTTTTCATTTCTTTGATTGTTTTCCGTTAGATTAATATCATCGCATACATATACATAACATAAGATTCTAATCGAAATAACTTACACAAATAGAAAATTCAAAATAGCAAGTCACAAATATGGTACCCGTTCTAAAACCAGAGCAACAGACAAAAGTATTGAAGACATATTGACATCTCTCGAAATCAACCACAAGAATACTCAGGACAGGTTGGATAAGATTGAGAGTGACTTGAAACATGATATTGAATTGGCGCACAGGAAGACGGTTGGTCAGATCGCAGCCATGTTTTGGTTTAGAGACCCTGATGCTCAAGATAACCCAGAAAATGTTAACACCTTACCACAGTTTTAGGTGATTCACCCCAAGATACTTAGAGGGGACTCCCCGTGCAAGGCCGAATACACACTCAACTTTACAAAATCTTCTGCCCGTGCACAAACTGGGCCAGTGGTCAACCCTGGGGTAGTACATGATCATGAGGTTTAGGACCTTGATGAAATTGCTGATAAGGTCAACATGAACAAAAACCTTGAAGATCATTGTGATAAGTTAGAGGAGATCATTAGGAACTTCCAAGAAGGGAACACCCATTGAGGCATTGATGCTATAGACCTGAGTCTAGTATCCAACTTGACAATTCCTCCGCAGTTCAAGACCCCTGACTTCGATAAATATGATAGGACTACATGTCCCAAGGCTCACCTGACTATGTATTGCCGCATAATGTTAATGTACCTAGAAAATGAGAAACTTCTCATTCATTGCTTCTAGTACAGCTTGTCTGGGTCCGTCACTCGATGGTACAATCAGTTAAGTCGAGAAAGCCTCCGAACTTGGAAGGATTTGCAAGGGCATTCGGTGAACAGTACAAACATGTTGTTGATATGGTCCCAAACAGGCTTGTTTTGCAAGGGATAAAACAAAGATATAATGAAAGCTTCCGCCAATACGCTCAGAGATGGTGGGATGTGGCCGCTCAAGTTCAACTGCCACTATTGGAAAATGAGATAACGCCCATGTTTGAGGACACCCTTAAATGTGCTTTCTAGGATCGTATGATCAATCATGCGACGAAGAGTTTTGCAAACATGTTAATGAACATGGAACTAATTTTGGTAACTGTTAAGAGCGGGAAGCTCGATGGAGGAGATATGAAGAAACCATATAAGAAGAAAGACAATAAAGTCAGCATGATAGGTGTTTACAACCCTAATTATTCAAAAGGGGTGGCCTTAATAAGCCTGTCACCTAGAATACCAATCTTGTGGCTTCAAATCTGCCAAAAGATGAACAAAAATACCAAGGGAATAAAAAGCTGTATATTCTTCCTATCCCAATGACGTATGCTGAGTTATTCTCTGAATTGGTTGAAGCAGGGATGGTGCTACCATGACACGTTCCTCCTTTTTCTCCTCCATACCTTCCATGGTATGATGAGAAGGCTCAATGTGAATACCACGCTGGGAACATGGGGTATACTATTGAGAACTGCACTGCCTTTAAAAGGGTAGTAGATGATCTACGAAAATCAGGCATGCTATCTTTCGATACTTCAGACGCGAAAGATAACCCACTGCCTAACCACTAGAAGACTGAAGTGAATGCAGTGGATAAGGAGGAAGGCAAGTTGGTTAAGGAATATGTTGAAGAAGTTAAGGCACCTATGACATGGGTATGGGCCCAAATGGTGAAGGCTGGACTACTAAGAAACAAGACATGGAAGTTGAAGGCGGATGGTGAGTTCTTCTGTGAGTACCATCAAGAGGGAGGACATGAAATTCAAAACTGTTTTAAATTCAAGAGTTTGGTCCAAGACAAGATGGGCAACAAAGAACTAAACTTCTTTGAAGAGAAGGAAAGGTGTTGCACGTCAGATGTATGCGCCTCGGGTGAAAGCCTCGCAAGAAGGGACTATACGCGAATGGAGCCCTTAGTAATTAAGACCAATGTTAGAATTTTTGAGCCTAAGAAGGGAACAATTCCGAAGCTAGTTATAACGGCACCTACCCCTTTTCCATACAAGGACAGTAAACAAGTACCTTGGAATTATGCTTGCTCGGTAACGGCCCCAGGAAATAAATCAAGTGGAGAAGAAAAGAAGAATTGATCAATCAGGTGGGCAATTTTACAAGAAGTGGAATGTGTTACTCACCATGAGAAGCTGAAGATAAGGATGCCACCCAGAGGAAGACAGCAACTGAAGAACCTAAGGGAGAAAATGATTTCTTTATAGAGTAGCCCATGATTCATCTTGAGCTAATGAAAGAATCGGAGGCTCAGGAATTTTTAATGATACTCAAACATAGTGAGTACAGTGTGGTGGAGCAGCTCCATAAACTACCGGCAAGAATTTCAATGCTATCTCTATTGCTGAGTTCGGAGGGCCACCATGACGCCCTTTTAAAGATCCTAAATTAGACTTTTATTCCAAAAGAGATGACGACTGACATGATGGACAAGTTGGTCAGCAACATTGCGGTGAATAATTTCATCACATTCAACGACGAAGAGATTCTGGCAACTGGGAGTGGATCCTACAAAGCCCTTCATATCTATGTTAGATGCAAGAGGCACATGCTGCCAGGTGTTCTTATTGACAACAGGTCAACGTTGAATGTATTGCCTTTGAATACCTTGAAAAAGTTGTCGGTTGACCACTCTCACATGACTGCATACCAAAACACTGTAAGAGCATTCGACGGAACCCAGAGGGATATTTTAGGGAAAATAAAGGTACCCCTACAAATTGGCCATTCTACTTTTGAAATAGATTTCGTGGTGATGGACATCAAGCCCACCTATACTGCCTGCTGGGGTTCCCTTGGATCCACACTGCAGGGGCTGTTCCCTCCACTTTGCATCGAAAGTTGAAATTCATAGTTGATGGCCAATTAGTGATAGTCAGAGATAAAGAAGATATCATCGCCTCGGTATCAACTGACACTCCTTATATAGAAATAGATGAAGGTGCGCTTGCGTGTCATTTCAGGACATTTGAGCTCGTTAATGCTACCTTTGTCGCTAAAGGAAATAAGGTCCCTTAGCTTGAACTGTCAAATAACGCAAAAATGCAAGTCAAGCAGACTCTGGGAAAAGGGGAAAATGCCTCAACAAGCAGCTTCAGGGGAGGCCATACCCCGTGATGATCGCTAAAAAGAAAGACCAGTTTGGTCTAGGTTACAAGCCCAACCCAATACAGAGAATAACATCGATAAGGGAGAGGTAGGAAAGAAGGAAAACATGTAAAGACGTAGCTAAGCATGTAAAGCCGATACATTGGTTTACTCGGCTTAGGGACAATGCCAAAGAGTTCCAAGAATGAGATGAGTTCAACAAAAGCATCATGACCCAAATACAAGTGTAGCTAAGCATGTAAAGATGCTAGCTACTGAAGCTACGACCCTCCGCCAGTATGTCAGACCAGTTGGTGAGGTAGGACCAAGACTCGTATGGCTGATAGAGGAAATGAAGGAATTAGGTATTCGAGCAGAAATATATTTGTAAAAAAAAAAGGAGACAAGAGTTATTGTAATAAAGATCCTCCCATCCAATAAAGAGTTCGTTCTTTGAGCAATTACTTTATGGAATCAATGGCCCTTTGTTTACATTCATGCTTTTTTCCTTTTTTTCATTTCGTTGATTGTTTTGCATTAGATTAATATCATTGCATACATATACATAACATAAGATTTTAATCGAAATAATTTACCCAAATAGAAAATTCAAAATAGCAAGTCACGAACACGGTACCCATTCTAAAACCAGAGCAATGGACAAAAGTATTGAAGACAGAATGACATCTCTCGAAATCAACCACAAGAGTACTCAGGATATGCTGGATAAGATTGAGAGTGACTTGAAACAAGAGATTGAGTTGGCGCACAGGAAGACGGTTGGTCAGTTTGCAGCCATGTTTGGGTTCAGAGACCCTGATGCTCAAGATAACCCAGAAAATGTTAACACCTCACCATAGTTTCAGGTGATTCACCCCAGGATACCAAGAAGGGACTCCCCGTGCAAGGCCGAATACCCGCTCAACTTTACAGATTTTTCTGCTCGTGCACCAACTGGGCCAGTGGTCAACCCTTGGGTAGTACATGACCATGAGGTTTCGGACCTTGATGAAATTGCTAATAAGTTCAACATGAACAAAAACCTTGAAGATCGCTGTGATAATTTAGAGGAGATCGTTAGGAACATCCAAGAAGGGAACACCCATGAAGGCATTGATGCTAGAGACCTGAGTCTAGTATCCAACTTGACAATTCCTCCGAAGTTCAAGACCCCTGACTTTGATAAATACGATGAGACTGCATGTCCCAAAGCTCATCTGACTATATATTACCGTAGAATGTCAATGTACCTAGAAAATGAGAAACTTCTCATTCATTGCTTCCAGTACAGCTTGTCTGGGTTCGCCACTCGCTTGTACAATTAGTTAAGCTGGGAAAGCATCCAGACTTGGAAGGGTTTGTCAATGGCGTTTGGTGAACAGTACAAACATGTTGCACATATGGTCCCAAATAGGCTTGTTTTACAAGGGATAGAACAAAGACATAATGAAAGCTTCCGCCAATATGCTCAGAGATGGCGGGATGTGGCCGCTCAAGTTTAGCCACCACTACTGGAAAATGAGATAACGCCCATGTTTGTGGACACCCTTAAAGGTGCTTTCTATGATCGCATGATCAATCATGCGACGAAGAGTTTTGCACACATGTTAATGAACAAGGGACTAATTTTGGCATCTGTTAAGCGCGGGAAGCTCGATGGAGGACATATGAAGAAACCATATAAGAAAGAAGACAATAAAGTCAGCATGACAGGTGTTTACAACCCTAATTATTCAAAAGGGGTGGTCCTTATTTAGCCTGTCACCTAGAAAACCAATCTTTTGGCTTCAAATCCGCAAAAAGATGAACAAAAATACCAAGGGAATAAGAAGGTATATTTTCCTCCTTTCCCAATGACGTATGCCGAGTTATTCTCTGAATTGGTTGAAGCACGAATGGTGCTACCATGACACGTTCCTCCTTTTTCTCTTCTATACCTGCTATGATATGATAAGAAGGCTGCGAATACCACACTGGGAACATAGGGTATACTATTAAGAACTGCACTGCCTTCAAAGGGGTAGTACATGATCTACGAAAATCAGGCATGTTATCTTTTGATACTTCAGACGTGAAAGATAACCCACTGCCTAACCACCAGAAGAATGAAGTGAATGCAATAGACAAGGAGGGAGGCAAGTTGGTTAAGAAATATGTTGAAGAAGTTAAGGCAGCTATGGCATGGGTATGGGCCCAAATGGTGAAGGCTGGACTACTAAGAAACAAGACATGGAAGTTGAAGGCGGATGGTGAGTTCTTCTGTGAGTACCATCGATAGGGAGGACATGAAATTCAAAGCTGTTTTGAATTCAGGAGTTTGGTCGAAGACAAGATGGACAACAAAGAAGTAGAGTTCTTTGAAGAGAAGGAAAGGTGTTGCACGTCGGATGTATGCGCCTCGGATCAAAGCCCCGCAAGAAGGGACTATACGGGAATAGAGCCCTTAGTAATTAAGACCAAGGTTAGAATTACTGAGCCTGAGAAGGGAACAATTCAGAAGCTGGTTATAAAGGCACCTACCCCTTTTCCATACAAGGACAGTAAACAAGTACCTTGGAATTACGCTTGCTCGGTAACGGCCCCAGGAAATACATCAGGTGGAGAAGGAAAAGAAGAACCGGTCAATCAGGTGGGCAATTTTACAAGAAGGGGAAAGTGTTACTCACCACTAGAAGCTGAAGATAAGGATGCCACCCAGAGGATGACAGCAATTGAAGAACCTGAGGGAGAAAAGGATTTCTTTATGGAGAAGACCAGGACTCATCTTGAGCCAGTGAAAGAATCAGAGGCTCAAGAATTTTTAAAGATACTCAAACATAGTGAGTACAGTGTGGTGGAGCAGCTCCATAAACTACCGGCAAGAATTTCAATGCTATCTCTATTGCTGAGTTATGAGGGCCACAGTGACGCCCTTTTAAAGATCCTGAATCAGACTTTTGTTCCTAAGGAGATGACGACTGACAAGATGGACAAGTTGGTCAGCAACATTGCGGTGAAAAATTTCATCACATTAAACGACGAAGAGATTATGGCAACTGGGAGGGGATCCTACAAAGCCCTTTATATCTCTGTTAGATGCAAGGGGCACATACTGCCAGGGGTTCTTATTGACAACGGGTCAGCATTGAATGTATTGCCTTTGGATACCTTGAAAAAACTGCCGGTTGACCACTCTCACATGACTGCATACCAAAACACTATAAGAGCATTCGTTGGAACCTAGAGGGATATTTTGGGGAAAATAAAGGTACCCCTACAAATTGGCCCATTTACTTTTTAAATAGATTTCATGGTGATGGACATCAAGCCCACCTATACTGCCTGCTGGGGCACCCTTGGATCCATACTGCAGGGGCTGTTCCCTCCATTTTGCATCAGAAGTTGAAATTCATAGTTGATGGACAGCTAGTGATTGTCGAAGCTGAAGAAGATATCATCGCCTCGGTATCAACTAGCGCCCCTTATATAGAAATAGATGAAGGTGCACTCGCGTGTTATTTCAGGACATTTGAGCTCGTTAATGCTACCTTTGTCACTGAAGGAAACAAGGTCCCTGAGCCTGAATTGTCAAATAACAGAAAAATGCAAGTCAAGCAGACTCTAGGAAAATGGGAAAAGGCTGGAAAAGGCCTTAGCAAGCAGCTTCAGGGGAGGCCATACCCTATGATGATCCCTGAAAAGAGAGACCAGTTTAGTCTAGGTTACAAGCCCAACCCAATGCAGAGAAAGGCAGCGATAAGAGAGGTAGGAAAGAAGGAAAGCAAGAAAAAATGGAGAAGAAATTAAATGGGAACCAATGACATTCCCACCTATCAGTCATAGTTTTAGGTCATGAGGTATCATGAATCCTGAAGCTACAAATGATGAGGAGGAGAAAGGAAAGAAAGAACTCGAGAAAGCTTTTGAAGGGCTGAACATTAATGCCGTATCAGAGGAGGATGAGGGAAACAAGTACCTTCCCATGATACGCCCCTGCTCGGAGCTGAACTGGGCTATGGAAGAAATTCCTATAGCTTTTAGGTCATCCAAAAAGTAATGCTCGAAACTAACTCTTTTGTCTTAGACCCGAAGGCATTAGAGATCTCTTGTTAAGGGTCAATGTCAAAAACCATTATGGTTCCTATATCAATAAAAGATGTTTTTCTAATAAATCTTATGTGGCAGACTTTCTTTTTAATTAAAACATCGTAAATAAAGCTCAAAGCAAATTAAAGTAAAAACCAAAATAAAAAAAATCATCATTCTTTTGTTTTGACTTTTCCTTCCTGCTGTACACATATATATATTCCATTTCTTTCAGGTTTCTAGATATCAACGGTACAAATAACTCCGAATCTAATTTAGAAATCAACTTCGAGTTGCCCATGTGTTTAGAGAGGTCGAAGACTACAAAGTTGAAGAAGAAAATGAACTGCCTAACGAGATGCTCAAAATGTTAGAAAGCAAAGAGAAGCAAATTATGCCTCACGAGGAAGAATTAGAAGTTCTAAATCTCGGTTCTGAAGAAGAAAGGCATGAGGTGAAGATCGACACTTCTATCACTACTGAAAATCGACACAAGTTGATCAAGCTCCTACAAGAATATAATGACATTTTCGCCTAGTCATATCAAGACATGCCTGGTTTAGACACTGACACTATTATGCATCAACTTCCTATTAGGCCCGAATGCAAGCCTGTGCAACAGAAGCTAAGGAGGATGAAACCTGAAATGCTTCTAAAAATTAGGGATGAAGTAAAAAAGCAGTATGACGCCGGTTTCCTCGAGGTGGTTAAGTATTCTGAATGGGTGGCTAACATTGTCCCAGTTCCGAAAAAGGTGGGAAAGTATGAATGCGTGTTGATTGTCGAGGCCTTAATAGGGAAGCCCTAAAGATAATTTCCTATTGCCGCACATTGACATGCTGGTGGATAACATAGCAGGGCATTTTCTTTTCTCTTTCATGGATGGATTCTCAGGGTACAACCAAATCAAAACGTGCCTAGAAGATATGAATAAAACAATATTCGTAACATGGTGGGGAACCTTTTGTTACAAAGTCATGCCTTTTGGATTAAAGAATACAGGGGAAACCTACCAACGTGCCATGGTAACCTTGTTCCATGACATGATGCACAAAGAGATAGAGGTGTATGTTGATGATATGATAGCAAAATCTCGATCAGAAGATGAACATATCGAAAACTTGGAAAAACTTTTTAAAAGGTTGAGAAAATTCTAGTTGAGACTCAATCCGTCCAAATGCACTTTTGGAGTACGATCGAGAAAGTTGCTAGGATTTGTTATGAGTGAGAAGGGGATTGAAGTCAATCCAGACAAAATTAAGGCCATCCAAGAACTTTCTCTACCTCGAACACAAAAAGAGGTTAGAGGATTCCTTGGAAGGTTAAACTACATTGCTTGTTTCATCTCCCAATTAACGAAAAAATGCAGCCCTGTATTTAAATTGCTTCGGAAAAATAATCCGGGAACATGGAATGAAGAATGTCAAGTGGCCTTAGAGGAAATCAAAAGGTAGTTGATGAATCCACATATTTTAGTACCACTTGCTCTAGGGAAGCCCCTGATCTTGTACTTAACCGTTCACGAAAACTCAATGGGATGTGTATTGGGACAACATGATGAAACCGGGAGGAAAGAAAGAGCAATCTATTATCTAAGTAAGAAGTTCATAGATTATGAAACCAGATATTCCTTAATTGAAAAACTGTGTTGCACTTTGAGATGGACCGCCAAGAGGCTTAGGCAATACATGTTATACCACACACATGGCTGATATCGAAGTTAGATCCCTTAAAATATATGATAGAGGCTCCAGCCTTTTTAGGAAAATGGCTCGTTGGCAAATGTTACTTTCAGAATCTGACATCCAATATGTAAGCCATAAAGCAATAAATGGGAGTGCAATAGCAGACTTTTTGGAAACTCGCGCTTCCGAAGATTATGAGGCCCTGAACTTCAATTTTCCTGATGAAGAACTAATGTGCATTTCGATTGACAAGGATAATAGCTCAGAAGAATCTTGGGTGATGAACTTTGATGGAGCTGCAAATGCATTGGGACGTGGCATTGGAGCAGTTTTAGTTTCACCAGAAGGGGATTATTACCCTTTCTCTTGTCAGTTCAAATTCTTATGCACCAATAACATGGCTGAATATGAAGCTTGTCTATTGGGTTTGCCAGCGGCCATTGAAAGAAATATCAATGTTTTAAGAGTTTTCGGAGATTCTACACTGGTCATTTACCAGATACGTGGAGAGTGGGAGACTAAGGATGCAAAATTAATCAAATATCATTCGCTAGTTCTTGAATTAATCAAGGAGTTTGACAAAATCACCTTCAAGCATCTCCCGAGAGAGGATAATCAAATGGTTGATGCTCTCGCTACTCTGGCTGCCATGTTCAAGGCTAGTGAAGGTACTGAAATAATGCCAATCAAGGTGGAAATGTTAGAATTCCTAGTCCATTGTTGCAATTTGGAAGAAGAAGCTGATGGTCTCCCATGGTACCATGACATTTTACAGTATATGAAAACTCAAGAATATCCATTACAGGAAACTGACAATGATAAGAAAATGATTCGAAAGTTAGCTGCGGGCTATATCCTTGATGGCGAGGTTCTATATAAAAAGAGTCAAGATCAAGTGCTGTTAAGGTGTGTAGACGCTAAAGAAGCTCAAATGATCTTGGAAGAAGTGCATGAAGGGGTTTGTGGGGCTCACCCTAGTGGCTTTACTATGGCAAGGAGAATAATGCGCTTAGGATATTATTGGTCCACTATGAAAACAGATTGCATCAACTATGCCCATAGATGCCACAAGTGCCAGGTATATGCTGACAAGATTCATGCACCTCCTCTACCAAGCATGTCATGACTGCCCCATGGCCCTTCTCAATGTGGGGCATGGATGTAATTGGCCAGATTTACCCTAAAGCCTCGAACGGCCACAGGTTCATCTTAGTGGCTATTGACTACTTCACAAAATGGGTAGAAGCAGCCTCATACGCGAATGTCACCAGGTCGGTTGTTTGCAAATTTTTGAAAAAAAAAAGATCATTTGCCACTATGGCTTACCGGAAAGAATCATCACCGACAATGAATCCAATTTAAATAACAACATAATAGATGGGGTTTGTGAACAGTTCCAGATCAAACACCACAATTTGGTAACATATCACCTAAAGATGAATAGGGCTGTCGAAGCTGCAAATAAGAACATCAAGAAGATAGTCGCAAAGATGGCTGACACTTACACTGATTGGCATGAGAAGTTGCCATTCACATTGTATGTTTATAGAACGGTTGTACGAACTTCCACTAGGGCAACACCGTTTTCATTAATATATGGAATGGAGGTTGTACTGCCAATTGATGTTGAAAACCCTTCACTCTGTATTTTGATGGAGGCAAAACCCTTCACTCTGCCGAGGAAGTTCAGGAGGGAGATATCATGCTAAAGAAGATATCGCCAATCCAAAAGGATTCGCGAGGAAAATGGGCACCAAACTGTGAGGGGCCATATGTGGTATCAAAAGCTTTTGATGGAGGGGCGCTAATTCTAGCTGAAATGGGTGGAGACGAGCTCAAAAATTAGTGAATTCTGATGCACTCAAGAAATATTATGCATGAAATGATGAAGAAAAAGAAAATAAAAAAGCAAAAACCCGTAAAGGGTGCTCAAAAAAGGAAAAAAAGAAAAAAAATAAAAATAAAAAAAGAGAGAAAAAAGAAGAAGAAGGAAAAAAAGGAAAAAGGGGAAAAGGGAGGGTTCAAGATGAAAACCCGCAAAAGGCATCTTGAAACCAAAGGAGGATTCAAGTTGAAAACCCGCAAAGGGCGGCTTGAATTATTATAGACAATGAATAATCCCTTCAGAGGCTTGGCTATTCGAAATGAATTTCATATCTCCATTCATTGTTGTAGTGGACGAAATCTTCTCGACAAAGGCATCACTCGAGGTTGTTTCGAGGAAAGTTCAGACCTTTGATATATGGATACTTGTCTTTTGACCTTTCTTTTGTACTTTTCTTTCATGTTTGCCACAACATTAATGAAATTCTTCTTTTAAGCCTATCTTTCTTTGAATGTCCCCTTTACATGAATGTCTTTTATTTGGTTAAGGGTCATTTTGGTTTAGACATCATTAAAATATGCAAGATATTTTCGTGTATTACTCCCAAAATGATTTAAGAACATAGGAACTAGGACATAATCCCTTGTTAAGCCTCGAATATGGGGCATGTTATGATCAGGGGAAATTGATACCCAATCGCTTTGGCAATAAGCCTATAAAGAAAAAGGTTAAAATTCTGTGTCATTCGACGATGTTTTACGAGAATTCATGAAGATCCTCAAAAGGGCCTTGTCATACACAATACTGCTTGAAACTCACTCACCCATTACTGATGTATCAACTACAATGATAGTTGAATGTGCGAAAGAGTATATTTTTCAATGGGCAAAGAGATACAAAGAATAGTGAAGAAGAAAACTACCATTCAAAGATTAGTGAAGTAGAAGACGATCGTTGTCACTAGAATAAGCAAAGAAGGGGCAACTGTTGTCACTCGATTTTCACCCAAATATGTTATTTGTTTATTTTATTTTATTTTATTATGTGAATTTTAAATAAAAACCCAATTTTTAAATAGAACCCACCCAAAATAAGTAGTCCATTTTAATTTATCAAAAACCCAAAAAAATATATAAAAGTAAAAACCCACTAAAAAAATAATAAATAAGGAACCCATTTTATTTTTAAAGAGGCCCAAAATAACCCATTTATCTTTTTTTAGGTTTATTCAAGACCGTCGGATTTGGGGTTGAAATTATGGATGGCTTGGATCGAATAAAAGAAAAAAAGGGAAAATGGGTGGATCCCGCGTAGCCACGCTCTAGCGCGTGCCCTGTACGCGTGCGAGATCATCTCCCCTAACCTCTATCATGTTTGCACGCAGCATGGCACCCATTGCTTCCCCCGTCCTTGGGTCACGACAGCCGTCGCGGTTGGTGCCAGTCGACTCGCCTCGGCCGGCTGATTCCAAGGTCGTCGTCCTCGCCCCTTGCCGTCACCGGTCACCTACAAATTGGAAGGAAAAAGAGTCAAACCTTAGCTCGGTATTAGGAGTAAAGTCAAACCTCTATCTGATTTTGGCTCGAATTTAGGGATAAGAATTAGATTTTTGCCTTGAATTCCAATCCCCAAACCCTATAAATAGTGCTCCATTCTCCATTGTTGAAACACAAGAAGCATCCAAAAAAATACTGAAAAATTGATCCGAAAATACCAATAAAAATACTCTGAAGATTTTTGAGAAGTTGCTAAAATTTTTGGAGTTTTGTGCAGCATTGGTTCGAATTTTCACAAGGAGTAGGAGCTAGTAATTCATTGCTTCGTCGGTATAATTTCTTCCCTTTTTCTTTTATAATTTTAATTTAGTATTTTTTATTCGTTCATTTTAATGGTCTTACTTTCTATTTATTTTATTCGTATAAGTTTACATTAATCAGGTTTTGTTCGAATTAATCCCTTTATTGTGATGTTTCTTTCAAAAAAATAATAAAAGGAACACCAAGAACATGTTGTTTTCTTTTAAGTATGACGTTTGATTCATTTGGTTTCTAAAAAACATAAAAAATGATATTTGTTTGATTTTTTTATTTTTTAAAATAAACAAAAACAAAAAAAACAAAAAAAATAAAACATTTTTAAGAAAAGAAGGGTTAGTTTAAATTTCTTTCAAAAAGGGGGTTTTAATTAAAAAGGGTTTTCATAAAAAAACTCACAACTCTTTGATTTTTCAAAAAAAAGGTTAAAAATAAAAATAAAAAAACTCTAAAACATAAAAAGACATAAAAAAACATCTCAAATAAAATCTTAAAAAAAAGAAAAAAATCTTTTCTAAATTATCAAAAAGGCTTAGAAAGGAAAGAAGTAAAATTTTTAAATAAAAAGAATAAAAAGCTTTTAAAATACAAAAAGAAAAACAATCTTTCTAATTAAAGGCTTTTAAACAAAAAAATAAAAAAAGAGCAACTTTTCAAAACATTGTTAAAAAGAAAATAATAAACTAACCTTTTCTTAGAAAAACAAAAAATTAACACCTTTCTAATATAAAATTCTATTCTTAAGTCATCAAAAAACTTTAGAAAAAAATAGCAAATATTTAAAACAAAAAAGAGAGTAAAAAGCTCTAAAATAGAAAATAGGTAAATAACATTTTGAATAAAAGCTTTAAATCAAAAAAAGTCAAAAAATATATTTTAAATAAAAAGCTTTAGAACAAACAGCAAAATAAAAAAATAAAACGTTTTCAATTTATCAAAAAGAAAGAAAAAAAACTTCTCGAATATAAAAATAAATAAAAGACTCTCTCTTCAAATAAACTCAAAAATAAAAAATGATTTTTTAATAATAAAAATCTTTTCCAAATAAAACTAAACCAAGCCCATAAAAAAACTTCGAATTCTAATTCTCTTGTTTTGCTTTCGTTTGCTTTAGTATTAAGTTGGCCTTAGGAATAGGTACTTCAAACCTTGAATAGAGACTTCTTTGGAATAAAATTTCCTTCACAAAAAATAAATAAAACACGCTTAATAAAATTTAAACCCTCAAATAGGAAAAACACTTAAACTTTTTTAGGATTAATAAATTTTAACTTAAAATAAGTAAAAATCTTCAACAAATCAAGTTTCTTTGTTTGTTAAAAAAGTGAAATTAAAGTAATGCGGTGTCTTACTAAGCGAAAATGACGGGTTAACGCCAGAAGTGTTGGCGGTGATTATAGTTCATTTTCGAATAGTAAGGCCGTTAAAATAAAATTAAACTTATAAACGGACATTAATTTAAGCTTTGCATCGATTCACAAAATCCAACTTTAAAACATTTTGTAAATGACAAAGTACCAATTTTTGGGCGTCGTGGGGGGTGCTAATCCTTCCCTACGCGTAATCGACTCCCAAACCCGTTTTTATGTTTTCGCAGATGAAAATTTTTGTTCTAATAAAATAAAATAATTTTATTAAAATGACCCATTTTTAGGTGATCCAATCACACCTTTTTTTAAAAAAAAAGATTGGTGGTGACTTTATTATTTTTGGCTTTATAAAAAAATCGCCAAGACCTCCTTAAAAAGGGGTTGCGATAGCATGGTGCAAAGGTATATATTTCGGGGCTACGGCTCAAGGTGACGACCCTATATATGTGAAATATTGGCAACAGTAGGAGGTAACGGGGGAGATGTAAGGAGATTGACAATAGTTGGTTGGATAGATGATAAGTTAGGTTTGTTATGTTCTGACACTAGCCATTTCTATGTGCTTTGAGCTATGTGTAACGCGGACCAATACTTCCCATGTCCCAATGTGATCCAAGGCAAATGTTCTAAAAGATATGAACTCATATACTAAGCTTTAATAAGAAATTTTGATAAGAAGTGTTATGAATGCAGATAAGCTCTGTTATGAGCTCCAATAAGCTTTGATTAGAACTTCGATAAGCTTTGATAAGACTCCAGTAAGATAAGATGCAAACTCTGATAAGTTCGATAAGAAATTCGAAAGAATTCAGTTAAAACTTTGAAATTTTTGAATAAGATTTGGAAGATTATAAACCCTAATAAAGCTTCAAAGACAAGCCCGGTCTTAATAAAGTTCAAAAAATTTGAGTACTCATTACCACTAATAAAATTTGAAATCTTATTACCTTCCTTTATTATGTATTCATGGCTCACTACCTCACTTAGGCTATTTAAGCCTAATGCATTCATTTTCATGCATTTTTCAGGACTTAGAGAGTTCTCCATGGTCGATCGTGATTGAAGGTTGCAAGTCATTGCTTAAAGTTCCATGTATATTTAGATTTCTTAGTTGAACTCCTTAAATGGTGGCATAGTGTATGTATAGAAGCATATCAATAAATATTGGTGTAGCATTGCATTGATCATTGTAAAGTTTGAATGGCATATCTATTTCTCAAAATTGTTTATATAATTATTGTTGGTTGATCACTTTGATTAATTAATTAGTAATTATCACAGTAGCATGTATGCTCAAGCTAGTGGATGGAATGAGGCTAACACACAGGAAAATGCTAACTAAATAGAATACTTACATATGTGCCTTGCAATAATTTGTATAATAAGCAAGATGTATCTATTGAGCTTCTTGAAAATCCTTTGGAAGAAGATATATATATATATATATATATATGTTAATACCTTAGTATATTCGTGTTCATTAGATTGGCTATATATACATGCTTGGTTGAAACACATTCATGTGTTCATGTACATGTTAGTTCGAATAGTTAATGCCTTATTTGACAAGTAATCTATGTTGTTCCATGCCAAATCGATACCTTATTTAATAAGTAAATCATGTTATGATATACATCAAGTTCAAATGCTTGTATGCCAAGTATTTTATATACTGTGAACCTTCGATAAGGATAAACCTAGAAAGTTTATAATTCAATTAATGAATCATATAAAAGGCTTGCATAGCAAGTAATGTTTTTTTATTGATTATTGAATATCTAATTGAGTGAATAGATTTACTTGACCAAATACCCATGTATTTATATATGCCTTGAGTGAATAATCATGTATATGTGTTGTAACACCCCGGTTTTGGGGCTAGACGTTTCAAAGGTTGGTTCGAAGTTTCGGTGGACCAAAATTAGAGATTCGAGTCAGTTTTAGAATTTAATCGAGTTAAATATTTTTGAAGGTGTTAAAAATCATTATTTAATATGTTAAGGTTTATGGTGAAGTCAATTTTGGAAAATGGATTTTGGAAGGGTGACATTTTGGTTAGTGACCAAAATGTAAAATTTGAAAACTGGTTTAAAAGGTGACTAAAATGAAAAGGGATCAAATTCTTAGAATCCTTAAGGAGCTATTTTACCAAGTTTTTGCTGGTGATTTATCCTTTCAATTAAGCTATTTTAACATGTGTTTCTAAAGTTAATTAAAGGGATTTTAGATACTAAAAGTTAGTTAACCTTTTTCAAGATATTTTGACGTAACTTTTCTCTCAACCTTTCTCATCACTTCTCTCTCAGCCAAACACTCAAGTTTTCATTAAAATCCAGAGGTAAGAGATCTTTTTACTCAGATTATTGATTTATAATTGATTCTTTAACTTTGTTTTACAAAATCTCATTGAAATCTTGTGTTTTCCTAGTCTTAAACAAGCTAATTGAAGGATAAATCTCACCATAGGGGTAAGGTCCGTGATCTCCTCTATTGAATTGTTCTTTATTGATATTCCCAAGTGTTTGATCCTTAATTCATGATTTATAAACTAATTCTTCATGTTTTACAATGTTTAATTGAATTAATTGGGTGAAATTGATGGAATAGTGAAAGGTTCACAGTGGATCTATTTTCCAGTTTTTAAGATTGATTTTAAACATATTTTGGATTTATTATGATGTTGATAAGTTGTTTTTATCAATGGAATCCTGAAACTCTTAAATCTCTAATTGGTTAGGTTGTTAGATTTGTGTCTTTATGGTGATATTTGAGTTTTATCATTGCTGTATGTAAAATGATGTTGGAGAAGGGTTTTTAGTTGTTAATTGATGAATTTTAATGGTTTGAATCATTATATTAAGGCTGGGTTAAGTTTTGGAATTGTTTGAGGATGATTTGAGTATGTTTCGGATGGTTGTTGAGTGGGCAACTTGAGAGTTGTGGGAGATTGTTGTTAGGCAATGGTTTGAATGTTTTAATGCATTTGGACTCTGGTTTAATGTTGTTAAAACATGGGATAATCAAGGCGACGAAGTTTGACATTGATTGTTGCTTGTTGGGAGCTCGATTCGTGTTGGCGAAAAAGGCACGAAGTGTATTGGTGAGTGTAAACAAGATTTAAATGTTTTACAGAGGTTTGTAAAGGTTGTTGGGAGTTTAGGGTAAGCATGAGACACTTACCTAAGCTCAGAAGTAAGTTTCTCTTATTTTGCTCTTGAATATCGGCTTGGATATGAGCATGTTGTTTTCATGTTTTGGTGATAAACATGGTATGATTTACTTACTGGAAATGCATGATTTTAAGTACATATGCAGGGGATTAAAAGTATGTTAAATGCTAGTGAGCATTGGATTACATTCCAGTTGGGAATAGAGTTATTGCTTGTGCAATGTGATTTGCATATGTGGTGTTTTATATAATGCATTGTAAAACAGTAAGTAAATGGTTTTGGAAATGATATATTGGCTATGCGACGTGATGAGAAAAAAATTGGATATAGTTGGCATGTCATAGGATTATAAGTGCACAATAAAATATAAACAAAATCGATCGTGGCCATGGGTCCTTGAGGTATAGCGGTTTAACAAGGCCACTCGGACCATTGCAGACCTTATTTGGCATATGCGGTTTAACAAGGCAACACAAATTGATGGTGATTTTACGGATTAACTAGGCAAGGGTGGAGTCTCGTTGTCTAACTAGGCAAGGGTGTCAAATCTTGCGGTTTAACTAGGCAAGGTTTGGGATATCATGCGGTTAGGCATGGTATGAGAGATTCGTGTATCTGATATGTGTGGGATAGAGGTAGTCTATCCGGGTCACTATAAATGCCAATATATGTAAAAGTTTATGAATGGAACCTATTTTATAATGCTTTGGGATTTAAGCATGGTTTGTTTATAATGCTTTGGGATCTAAGCATGGATTATGTATATGATGTTGCATAAGGGTGATTATGCATGTCTCGATTGGGACAAGGAAAATGTCGTGGTTGTTAAGCATGATTTTAGAAACAAGTGCACAATTTTCAAAAGATTTTAATTGCATCATTGTTTTATGAGCATCCTTACTAAGCATGTGCGCTTACGCTCGCTTTTTCCTAATGACGCAGAGCATTAAGGTTTGTGCAGCAAAGGCAAGGGTTGAAAGGATCCAAGTGATAAACTACTTTTAAGTTTGAACTCGGTTTATGTTTCTGATTAATAAGCCAATGTGATCTCCATATTTTGGGGAGTTGTAATTCTGTTTTCTATGGCTTTTAAGTATGTTTCTATGCTGGATTATAAGGGTGATTTGGTGTTGCTAAGCTTGAGGTTAATCCTTGCTTATGGTTGTTGATGTGTGGTTATTTAGGTATGCATCTAGAATTGCCTTAATGGTATCCATGTTATGATAGTATGTGCAAGTTTACTATTCTGTGTTTGTGATGTTGATATGTTGCTTATGCTGAGAATGGTCTATTTATGCATTTTGGTATGTTTGGAAAAAGGTTTTGGGAGCTTGCCTATGGTTTTGTCATTTGAACATATAAGTTGTTATGGTTGTTGAATTCTGATGTTAGAGTTGAAAAATGCTTAGATAGATGTTTGTATGCATGGATGATAGTTTCTAGGACCTAAATTCTTCTAGATTCGAGTGAATAATCAGCTGAAAATGACATTACAGGCCTAGGCATACCGATAAGCGAAGGACCGTATCAGTACGGCTAGATAATTTTGAGCTAGGTGTATCAGAATGGGTGCGAGGGTTTTGGTACGGTCTATTGCTACTAGAATCCTTATTTTTAGTCTGAACCTACATGCCGAAATGCATGCTAACCGTATTGGTACGGTGTTTTAACAATATTAAATAGATTTTTAGGTTTGAAGTGGTGTATCAGTATGGTACTAAGCGTACAGAAATGGGATTGCAATACCGTATTTGTACGGGTCCTACCGTATTGATACGGCTGGCCGTTATTTTAGTTAATGTCATGGAAGCTAGTTCTATTTTCTTGCATTGTAGTCCCTAAATGTCTTAGAATGCCTTAGAAGTTTGGGAGGCGAGGAATTTTGAAACAAATGGTGGCTAATCAAGGTTTACCCTTGGAATGCCTTAGAAGTTTGGGAGGCGAGGAATTTTAGGGTCTGAGTCCTGAGGCAGCCGAGGGTTGGATTTAGAAAATGATTCATATTTTGAAACATATGGGTTGCAATGAGGAGCGCAGGTTGGGTTGTACTGTGTCACTGTTGCAAGGTGATGCATATCATTGGTGGGTGACCATGATTGTGAGTGTTCTTGAGGCGGATGTAACTTGGGAGTTCTTTCAGAGAGCTTTCAAGAGGAAGTATCTGGGTACTTAATATTTGGATATGAAAAAGCTCGAGTTTATGTCGTTGGCGCATGGTGGCATGTTTGTAGCCAAATATGAAGTGAAGTTTGTTCGCTTGAGTCAGTATGCTCCTGAGTTGGTCCCTGATGATCAACAGAGATGTGACAGGTTCCATTATGGGTTGGTGAAGAATATTATGACGTATCTCTTGGCTGCGAATTATACAGATTTGGATGTCTTGGTCAATCGGGCCAAAGATGTTGAGCAGTCTTTGGGGCCAAACCTGTTTGAGGCTGTGGAATGGGTATTTTTTAGAGGCGCGAGGATGGATAGAGAGTTATGGCTCATGCCGCAATGGTGAGACCAGAGGGTGGTGGATCAGCTCGAGTCTATGCTCATCGTGAGGACCATAATGACACGAATGTGATCGCAGGTACGTTTACTTTGCAATCCTTGTCATTGTTATCCTTGTTTGATTCGGGGTCTACTCATTCTTATATCTTGAGTGAGCATGCATCTTTTTTGAATGTACCTGTTGAGATCCTTGATGTTGGCATGTTAGTAACTAGTTCCTTTGGAGAGACGATTACAACTAGGAAGTTGTATAGGCGGTGTCTTTCAGTTATGCAAGGTCATAAGTTTGCCGCAGATCTAATGGAGTTTTCGTTCCATGGTTTAAATGTCATCTCAGGTATGGATTGGTTGAGTGAGCACCAGGCAGTTGTGGATTGTGAATCTAAAAGGATTACCTTGAGGTTGATTAATGATTATGAGGTTGTGGTGGTTGGCGAGAATGTGAAGTTCTTGTCCAATGTTGTTTCGGCCACCCGAGCAGAAAAGATGATGCAAGGGGGTTGCCAAGATTATTTGGCTATCGTGATGAACCCTGAGGCTAAAGGTGTCCGGGTGCAGGACATTCGAGTTGTTTGTGATTTTTCAAAGGTTTTTCTTGAGAAATTACAGGGTTTACCGCCGGATAGAGAGGTAGAATTTAGTATTGAGTTGTATACGGGTACAGCACCGGTGTCCATTACTCCATATAGAATAGCACCGAAGGAGTTAAAGGATTTGAAGTCACAGCTTCAGGAGTTGTTGGATCATGGGTTTATTCTACCGAGTACTTCGCCTTGGGGTGCTCCGGTTCTCTTTGTAAAGAAGAAAGATGGTACAATGCGTATGTGCATTGATTACCGGCAGTTGAATAAGCTAATGGTGAAGAATAAGTATCCGTTGCCGCAAATTGATGACTTGTTTGATCAGTTTTGTGGGGCAGCGGTATATTCTAAGATCGATTTAAGATCAGGGTATTACCAATTGAAGGTTAAGGATGAAGATATGCATAAGACCTTGTTTCGTACGAGGTATGGGCATTATGAGTTCTTGGTCATGCCTTCGGTTTTGACAAATGCCCTAGCTGCGTTCATGGATATGATGAATAGGGTGTTTTATGAATATGTTGACCAGTTCATGGTGGTGTTCATACATGATATTCTCGTGTACTCTCGTACCGAGGAAGAACACGATCGGCATTTGCGGATTATGTTGCAAGTGTTGAAGGATAATCTGTTGTATGCCAAGCTAAGTAAGTGTGAGTTTTGGCTTAGGGAGGTGATGTTCCTTGGTCATGTGGTGTCCGCGAAGGGTATTCGTGTTGATCCACAGAAAATTGAGGTTATTCTCAATTGGAAACAACCTAAATATGTTTTGGAGGTGTGTAGTTTTCTTTGGTTGGCTGGTTATTATCATTGCTTTGTAGAAGGGTTTTTGAGTATTGCAGCACCGTTAACAAAGTTGTTACAAAAGAATGTTCCCTATGTGTGGACGAAGAAGCAACAGCTCAGTTTTGAAAAGTTGAAGGAGGTTTTGACACATGCTACCGTGTTAATTCAACCTGAATTTAGGAAAGAGTTTGTGGTTTATAATGATGCATCGTATGTTGGGTTGGGTTGTGTGCTGATGCAAGATGGTAAGGTGGTGTCCTATGCATCGAGGCAGTTGAAGGTTCATGAGCACAACTACCCAACTCATGATCTGGAGCTTGCAACTGTGGTTTTTGCCTTGAAGATTTGGAGACACTACCTTTGTGGTGAAAAGTGTGTGATTTTTACGAACCACTAGAGTTTGAAATATTTTATGTCTCAAAAGGATTTGAACCTTAGGCAACGAAGATGGCTGGTTTTGCTTAAGGATTACGACTTAACAATTGAGTATCATCCTAGAAAAGCCAACGTGGTGGTGGATGCGCTAAGTCGTAAGGTTGCTATTGAGCTTAGGGCGATGTTTACGAGGTTAAGTGTGACACGGGGAGGTGGTTTGTTGGCTGAGTTGCAGGTTAAGCCTACATTATCGCAGATGATTAAAGCTAAACAACCGTTTGATGATTTTTTGGTTCCTCATGTTAAGGACATAGCAGATGGTAATCTGATGGATTTTCATTTCCATGATGATGGTGTTCTGTTCTTTAAGGTCCGAATAGTTGTGTCAGAGGATTCGAAGCTTAGGCACACTATTTTGGCAGAGACACATTCTAGTCCTTTTGATGTGCATCCCGGTAGTACTAAGATGCATCATGATTTAGAGGAGGTGTACTATTGGGTTGGTTTGAAAAAAGGATATGGTAAAGTTTGTTTCTAAGTGTGTGGTGTGCCAGCGGGTTAAGGCTGAACATCAATTTCCGTTTAGGTTGTTGCAACCATTTAGAATTCCAGAATGGAAATGAGAGAGAATCACCATGGATTTTGTGTCAGGGTTACCTTTGACACCGACCAAAAAGGATTCCATTTGGGTGATTGTGGATCGGCTTACGAAGTGTGCACATTTTCTGCCAGTGCATACGACGTACTCTTTAGATAAGTTAGCAGATTTGTACATTTCTAAGATCGTGCATCTGCACAGGGTACCGAAGTCCATTGTTTCAGATAGGGATCTGAGGTTCACAACAAGGTTTTGGGTGAGCCTGCATCGGGCTTTAGGTACGAGATTGAATTTCAGCATTGCATATCATCCTTAGTCGGATGGATAGTCTGAGCGGGTTATCCAGATTTTGGGGGATATGTTGAGGTGTTTTATGATTGAGTTTCAAAGAACCTGGGAGAAACATCTACCTTTGGTTGAATTTGTGTATAACAATAGCTATTAAGCAAGAATACAGATGGCGCAGTATGAGGCATTGTATGGCCGGAGGTGTCGTACGCCCTTGTGTTGGGGAAGGAGAAAAACATGTTTCCTTACCGAATATGTTGAAAGAACCGGATAAAAAGGTAAACTTGTATGCGATCGCTTGAAAGAAGCTACGGATCGATAGAAATCTTACGCAGATTTGAGGCGTAGGGAAATAGAACATGCGGTGAGAGATCGTGTATTCTTGAAAGTGTAACAGTGGAAAAAGGTGATGCGGTTAGGAAGGAAGGGTAAGCTTAGTTTGAGGTTTATTGGACCTTACAAGGTTATAGAGCGTGTAAGTCTTGTGGCTTATCGGTTGAGGTTGCCTCCTGAGTTGGAGAAAATACATGATGTGTTCCATGTTGCGGAGGTATCGGTCAGATCCCTCGCATGTCATGCCAGTGGAGCATATTGAGTTAAGACCATATTTATCCTATGATGAGGAATCGGTGGACATTCTTAATTCCAGCAGAAAAGTTCTTCGTGGCAAGATGATTGAGCTTGTTAAGGTTTTGTTGCGGCACCTTGGTGTCGAGGAAGCCACTTGGGAAAGTAAGGCGGACATGATAGAGCAGTATCCGCAATTGTTTCCTCCAGGTAAATTTTGAGGACAAAATTTCTTAAGTGGGGGAGAGTTGTAATACCCCGGTTTTGGGGCTCGATGTTTCCAAGGTTGGTTCGATGGTCCGATGGACCAGAATTAGAGATTCGAGTCGATTTCGGGATTTAATCTAGTTAAATATTTTTGAAGGTGTTAAAATTGTGGAAAAATATGCTAAAATCATTATTTAATATGTTAAGGTTTATGGTGAAGTCAATTTTGGAAAATGGATTTTGGAAGGGTGACATTTTGGTTAGTGACCAAAATGTAAAATTTGAAAACTGATTTAAAAGGTGACTAAAATATAAAGGGATCAAACTTCTTAGAATCCTTAAGGAGCTATTTTACCAAGTTTTTGCCGATGATTTCTCCTTTCAATAAAGCTATTTTAACATGTGTTTCTAAAGTTAATTAAAGGGATTTTAGATATTAAAAGTTAATTAACCTTTTTCAAGATATTTTGACATAACTTTTCTCTCAACCTTTCTCTTTAGTTCTCTCTCAGCCAAACACTCAAGTTTTCATCAAAATCCAGAGGTGAGAGATCTTTTCACTCAAATTTTCCTAGTTTTAAACAAGATAGTTGAAGGAGAAATCTCACAATAGGGGTAAGGTCCATGATCTCCTCTATTGAATGGTTCTTTATTGATATTCCCAAGTGTTTGATCCTTAATTCATGATTTATAAACCGACTCTTCATGTTTTACAATGTTTAATTGAATTAATTGGGTGAAATTGATGGAATAGTGAAAGGTTCAAAATGGATCTATTTTCCAGTGTTTAAGATTAATTTTAAACTTATTTTGGATGTATTATGACGTTGATAAGTTGTTTTTATCAATGGAATCCCGAAACTCTTAAATCTCTAATTGGTTAGGTTGTTAGATTTGTGTTTTTGAGGTGATATTTGAGTTTTATCATTGCTGGAAGTAAATGGATGTTGGGGAAGGGTTTTTAGTTGTTAATTGATGCAATTTAATGGTTTGAATACTTATGTTAAGGTTGGGTTAAGTTTTGGAATTGTTTAGGGATGATTTTAGTATGTTTCATATGGTTGTTGAGTGCGCAACTTGAGAGTTGCAGGAGATTGTTGTTAGGCAATGGTTTGAATGCATTTTAATGCATTTGGCCTCTGGTTTTATGTTGTTAAAACAGGGGATAATCAAGGCGACGAAGTTCGACATTGATTGTTGCTTGACGGGAGCTCGATTCGAGTTGGCGAGCAAGGCGAAGTGTATCGGTGAGTGGAAACTGGATTTAAATGCTTTACAAAGGTTTGTAAAGGTTGTTAGGAGTTTACAGTAAGCGTGAGACACTTGCCTAAGCTCGGAAGTAAGTTTCCCTGTTTCCCTTATTTTGCTCTTGAATATCGGCTTAGATAAGAGCATGTTGCTTTCATGTTCTGGTGATAAACATGGTATGATTTACTTACTGGAAATGCATGATTTTAAGTACATATGTAGGGGATTAAAAGTATGTTAAATGCTAGTGAGCATTGGATTACATTCCGGTTGGGAATGGTGTTATTGCTTGGGCAATGTGGTTTGCATATGTGGTGTTTTATATAATGCATTGTAAAACAATAAGTAAATGGTTTTGCAAATGATATATTGGCTATGTGACGTGATGAGAAAACAATCGGATATAGTTGGCATGCCATAGGATTATAAGTGCACTATAAAATATGAACAAAATCAATCGTGGCCATGAGTCCTTGAGGTATGGCAGTTTAACAAGGCCACTCAGACTATTGGGTACCTCATTTGGGGCATGCGGTTTAACAGGGCAACCCAAATTGATGGTGATCTTACGGATAAACTAGGCAAGGTCGTACACTTGCGGTTTAACTAGGCAAGGTTTAGGATATTTGCGGTTTAACTGGGCATGGCATAAGAGATCTGTGTATCCGATATGTGTGGGATAGAGGTAGTCTATCTGGGTCACTATAAATACAAATATATGTGAAAGTTTATGAATGGAACCTATTTTATAATACTTTGGGATTTAAGCATGGTTTGTTTATAATGCTTTGGGATCTAAGCATGGATCATGTATATGATGTTGCATAAGGGTGATTATGCATGTCTCAATTGGGACAAGGAAAATGCTTTGGTTGTTAAGCATGTTTTTAGAAACAAGTGCACGGTTTTCAAAAGGTTTTAATTGCATCATTGTTTTATGAGCATCCTCACTAAGCATATGTGCTTACGCTCACTTTTTCCTAATGATGCGGAGCATTAAGGTTCGGGGCAGCAAAGGCAAGGGTTGAAAGGATCCAAGTGATAAACTAATTTTGAATATAATCTCGGTTTATGTTTCCGGTGAATAAGGCAATGTGATCGCCATATTTTTGGGAGCTGTAATTTTGTTTTCTATGGCTTTTAAGTATGTTTCTATGCTGGATTATAAGGGTGATTTGATGTTGCTAAGCTTGAGGTAATCCTTGCTTATGGTTGTTGATGTGTGGTTGTTTAGGTATGCATCTAGATTTGTCTTAATGATATCCATGTTGAGATTGTCCGTGCAAGTTTACTATGTTGTGTTTGTGATGTTGATATGTTGCTTATGGTTAGAATGGTGCATTTGTGCATTTTGGTATGTTTGGTAAAAAGGTTTTGGGAGCTTGCCTATGGTTTGGTCATTTGAATGTATAAGTTGTTATGGTTGTTGAATACTGATGTTAGAGTTGAAAAATGCTTAGATGGATGTTTGTATGCAAGGATGAGAGTTGCCACGACCTAAATGCATCTAGATTTTAGTGAAAAATCAGCTGAAAATGACATTACAGGTCCATGCGTACTGATACGTGGAGGACCGTATCGGTACGGCTAGGCATTTTTGAGCTAGGTGTATCGGAACAGCTGCAGGGGTTTCGGTACGGTCTACTACTACTGGAATCCTTCTTTTTAGTCTGAGCCTGTGTACCGAAACTTACACTGACCGTATCAGTACGATGTTTTAACAATATTAAATGGATTTTTGGGTTCGAAGTGGTGTACCGGTACGGTACCAAGCGTACCAAAACGGGATTGCAATACCGTATCAGTACGGTCCTACCGTATTGATACGGCTGGCAGTTATTCCAGTTAATGTCATGGAAGCTAGTTCTATTTTCTTACATTTTAGTCCCTAAATGTTGTGAATGCAATTGAATGAGTTTGGTTGGTCCTCTTGAGTTAATTTTTGACATGTTTTCATGAAATCTACCTATCTAAAGGCTAGTAACATCAAAATGGGTCAAGTCCTTGGAATTTTTAGAATTTGCAATTTGGTCCTCTATGGCTTTTTCGAGCAATTGGATGTCTATTAGATGCCCGATTGAGATGATCTTTCTTCCGCTGCTGTATAAACATATAGGGTGATAATTTGCATCTAGAAAAGATAAAAAAGAAAAAAAAAGGACGTGTTTCAAGTAATTTCTTCTTGGTTTACCTCGGTAAACCTAATGTAGCTCGCTTGGTCCGGTCTTGCAACTAGGCCGGGTCGAGGGGGTTACATGTGTATAGGCTTATTTTGAATATTTTTGTAAAATTTTAATCACTTGTTCAAATGGTCTTGATCCTTCTTGGTCCTTAATATAAGATTATTCTTGTTTGTTGTTGTGTAATCTTTGTAATGTGGAAATATTTCCTGGATCTCAAACATGCTCTTTAAAGTTTGAATCATAATTGACTTATAGAAGGGGTAGCTATATTAAGAAAAAGATATTGAATTTCCTAATCAATATGACCTTGTCTTATTGTTTGAAGCATATTTCGATAAGTCATATAATTTTGAAAATCTATGTATTTTATCTATGTTTGGCATGTCAAAATGGACGAGATATGAAAATATTCCCATACTAGTTGAATAATAACCTGGGTTGTAACATAAATTAAGTTCAATGTGTAGTATGATTTAAATAAGTTATATGATTTAAGTTTTTCCTAAAGAAAAATCTTGTTAATTGATCTCGGTTTACTTTAAAAGTTTTAATTGTTGGTTACATGGTTCTTGAATTATCTTGCAGTGACATCTTCGACTCCGATTTTCTTCTAAACCGGATTGAGGGTGTTACAGCCACGTTGGAGAACCCAGAGGACTGGAACAGCTAAGATCAATACAGATGGCGCCTTCCTCTCGGCCTCCAAGGATGCAACAATAGGAGTTATTGCAAGGGATGATGAAGTTGCTATTCTTGACGGATTAACACAACATTCAATTGCCTGCCTAAATGGTATTTCGGCTGAGCTTCATACAGTCACAGCCGGTATTCAGCTTGGACGTACACGAGGTTGGTCCAATGTTATTATTGAAACCGATTCATCCATGGTGGCTAACAAATTGAATCACCAAAAAATGATCTATCCTTGTTCAGACCTCTATTTGAGAATGCCCGCCTTCTACTTGCAAGTTCTGAGGGTTTTTGTGTTCAGTTTGTACATATGGAGGCTAATTTTGTCTCCCATACGCTTGCCTCTAAGGCCATGCAATCCTTGTCATCTATTTTTTATTCGGTTTGTCCTAACTACATACATTCTATTGTAAGCAATGAGATTCCATCTCATTGTATATAATGAATATGGGTACTTTTTTCCCCTTTGGTGGTCTCCATCGATCTAAGATTGGTGGTGACTTTTTTGAAGTTTTTAACGAGGTCCAGCTTTTCTTCAAAAAAATTCCAATTGGTCCACTATAAGCCCATTTAGACATGCACACCTTAAAACCCAACAAAAATGATCGAAAAATAAGATTAAATAATATTTTATGACTTAAAATCTTTATTTATGAGGTTTTGAACATGATTATATAGCTTAACCTCATTTTTTAGAATTTTTACTCGGTTAAAATACCAACTGGTCCACTATAATGCCCATTAAGACATGCGCGCCTTAAACCCCAATAAAATGGACGAAAAGTACGATTAAATCACATTTTATTAATTAAAATATTTAGTTATGGGGTTTTGAACATGATTATATAGCTTAACCTCATTTTCATAACTTTTTACCTGGTTAAAATTCCAACGGGTCCACTATAAAGCCCATTTAGACATGCACGCCTTAAACCCCAACAAAATGGACGAAAAATAAGATTAAATTACATTTTATGAATTTAAATATTTAGTTATGGGCATTTGAGCATGATTATATAGCTTAACCACTTTTCCATAAATTTTTACTGGGGCAAAATTGCAACGGGTCCACTCTAAAGCCCATTTAGACATGCACACCTTAAACACAACAAAACGGCCACAAAGTAAGGTTAAATCAAATTTTATGAGTTAAAATATTTTATTATGAACTTTTGAATATGATTATATAGCTTAACCCCAATTTTAAAACTTTTGACTCGGATAAAATTACAACAGGTCCACTATAAAGCCCATTTAGACATGCACGCCCTAAACCCAACAAAACAACCACAAAATAAGATTAAATCAGATTTTATGAGTTAAAATATTTTATTATGGGCTTTTGAATATGATTATATAGCTTAACATCAATTTCATAACTTTTTACTCAGTTAAAATTTCAACGGGTCCACTATAAAGCCCATTTAGACATGCACGCCTTAATCCCCAACAAAACCGCCAAAAAATAAGATTAAATCACATTTTATGACTTAATATATTTAATTATGAGCTTTTAACATGATTATATAGCTTAACCACATTTTCAGAAATTTTTACTCGGTTAAAATACCAACGGGTCCACTATAAAGCCCATTTAGACAAGCACGCCTTAAACACAACAAAACGGCCATAAAAAAGATTAAATCAAATTTTATGAGTTAAAATATTTTATTATTGGCTTTTGAATATGATTATATAGCATAACCTCGATTTTAGAACTTTTTACTCGGTTAAAACTCCAACGGATCCACTATAAAGCCAATTTAGACATGCACACCTTAAACACCAATAAAAGGCAAAAAACTAAGATTAAAACACATTTTAAGGCTTTAAAAGTTTATTTATGGGCTTTTCAACATGATTATATAGCTTAACTTCATTTGCAGAAAATTTTACTCGGTTAAAATTCCAACGAGTCTACTGTAAAGCCCATTTAGACATGCACGCCTTAAACCCCCAACAAAACGGCTAAATCATTTTTATAACTTAAAATATTTAGCTATGAGATTTTGAACATGATTATACAGCTTAACCTCATTTTCATAAATTTTTACTCGATTAAAATTCCAACGGGTCCATTGTAAAGCCCATTTAGACATGCACTCCTTAAACCCAACAAAACGGCCACAAAATAAGATTAAATCAAAATTTATGAGTTAAAATATTTGATTATGGGCCTTTTAATATGATTATATAGCTTAACCTCAATTTCAGAACTTTTTACTAGGTTAAAATTCCAATGGGTCCACTGTAAAGCGCATTTAGACATGCACGCCTTAAACCCCAAAAAACGGCCAAAAAATAATATTAAATCACATTTTATGACTTAAAATATTTAGTTATGACCTTTTGAGCATGATTATATAGCTTAACCTCATTTTCAAAAAATTTTACTTGGTTAAAATTCCAACGGGTCCCCTATAATGCCCATTTAGACATGCACACCTTAAAACCCAACAAAACGGACAAAAAATAAGATTAAATCACATTTTATTATTTAAAATATTTAGTTATGGGATTTTGAACATGATTATATAACTTAACCTCATTTTCAAAACTTTTTACTTAGTTAAAATTCCAGCGGTTCCACTATAAAGCCCATTTAGACATGCACGCCTTAAACCCCCAACAAAACGGCCAAAAAAGATTAAATCATATTTTATAACTTAAAATATTTAGTTATGAGATTTTGAACATGGTTATACAGCTTAACCTCATTTTCATAAATTTTTACTCGATTAAAATTCGAACTGGTCCAATGTAAAGCCCATTTACACAAGCACACCTTAAACCCAACAAAACGGCCACAAAATAAGATTAAATCAAATTTTATGAGTTAAAATATTTGATTATGGACTTTTGAATATGATTACATAGCTTAACCTCAATTTTAGAACTTTTTACTTGGTAAAAATTCCAACGTGTCCACTATAAAAGCCCATTTAGACCTGCACACCTTAAACCCAACAAAGCGGCCACAAAATAAGACTGAATCAAAATTTATAGATTAAAATATTTGATTATAATATATTTTATAGCTTAACCTCAATTTCAGAACTTTTGACTCGGTTAAAATTCTAACTGGTCCATTGTAAAGCTTATTAGACATGCATGCCATAAACCCCAATGGGTCCACTATAATGCCCATTTGGACATGAACACCTTAAAGTATTTAGTTATGAGCTTGTGAATATGATTATATAGTTTAACCTTGTTTTCAAAAAATTTTACTCGGTTAAAATTCCTACGGGTCCACTATAATGCCCATTTAGACATGCACGCCTTAAACCCCAACAAAACCGACAAAAAATAAAATTAAATCATATTTTATGACTTAAAATATTTATTTATGGGCTTTTGAACATGATTATATAGCTTAGCCTCATTTTTAGACCTTTATATTTGGTTCAAATTCCAACGGGTCCACTATAAAACTCATTTAGACATGCAAGCCTTAAACCCTAACAAAACGGACGGAAAATAAGATTAAATCACATTTTATGAATTTAAATATTTAGTTACGGGCTTTTGAATATGATTATAGAGCTTAACCTCATTTTCCGAAATTTTTACTCTGTTAAAATTCCAATGGGTCCACTGTAAAGCTCATTTAGACATACACACCTTAAACACAACAAAACGGCCACAAACTAAGATTAAATCAAATTTTATGAGTTAAAATATTTGATTATGGACTTTTGAATATGATTATATAGCTTAACCTCAATTTTATAATTTTTTAATCGGTTAAAATTACAACGGGTCCACTGTAAAGTCCATTTAGACATGCACCCCTTAAACCCAACAAAAAGGCCCCAAAATAAGATTAAATCAAATTTTACGTGTTAAAATATCTGATTATGGGCTTTTGGGTATGATTATATAGCTCTACCTCAATTTCAGAACATTTTACTCTGTTAAACTTCCAATGGGTCCACCGTAAAAACTATTTAAGCATGCACGCCTTAAACCCCAACAAAACGACAGAAAAAATATTAAATCACATTTTATGACTTATAATAATTAGTTATGATCTATTTAAAATTATTTTATAGCTTAACCTCATTTTCAGAAATTTTTAATTGGTTAAAATTCCAACATGTCCATTGTAAAGCCCATTTAGAAATGCACGACTTAAACACAACAAAATGACCACAAAATAAGATTAAACCAAATTTTATGAGTTAAAATATTTGATTATGGGCTTTTGAATATGATTATATAGATTAACCGCAATTTTAGAACTTTTTACTCGGTTAAAATTCTAACAGGTCCTTTGTAAAGCCCATTTAGACATACACGCCTTAAACCCAACAAAACATCCACAAAATAAGATTAAATCAAATTTTATGAGTTAAAAATTTTTATTATGGGCTTTTGAATATTATTATATAGTTGAATCTCAATTTCATAACTTTTTACTCGTTAAAATTCCAACAAATCCACTACAAAGCCCATTTAGACATGCACGCCTTAAACACAACAAAATGGATACAAAATAAGATTAAATAAAATTTGATGAGTTAAAATATTTTATTATGGGCTTTTGAATTTGATTGTATAGCTTAACCTCAATTTTAGAACTGTTTACTCGGTAAATATTCTAACGGATTCACTGTAAAGCTCCTTTAGACATGCACGCCTTAAACACAACAAAACGGTCACAAAATATAATTAAATAAAATTTTATGAGTTAAAATATTTGATTATGGCATTTTGAATATGATTATATATCCTAACCACAATTTCAGAACTCTTTACTCGGTCAAAATTCCAAAGGGTCCACTGTAAAGCCCATTTAGACATGTACGCCTGAAATCCTAACAAAACGGACGAAAAATAATATTAATTCACATTTTATGACTTCAAATTTTTAGTTATGAGCTTCTGAACATGATTATGTAGCTTAACCTCATGTTCAAAAAATTTTACTCGGTCAAAATTCCAACATGTCTATTGTAAAGCCCATTTAGACATACACGCCTTAAACACAACAAAACGAACACAAAATAAGATTAAATCAAATTTTATGAGTTAAAATATTTGATTATGGGATTTTGAATATAATTATATAGCATAAACTCAATTTTAGATCTTTTTACTCAGTTAAAATTCCAACGGGTCCACTGCAAAGCCAATTTTGACCTGCACGCCTTAAACCCCAATAAAACGGCCAGAAAATAAGATTAAATCACATTTTATGTCTTAAAATATTTAGTTATGGGCTTTTGAACATGTTTATATAGCTTAACCTCATTTGCAAAAAATTTTACTCGGTTAAAATTCCAACGAGTCCACTATAAAGCCCATTTAGACATGCACGCCTTAAACCCCAACAAAACAGCCAAAAAATAATATTAAATCACATTTTATGAATTAAAAAATTAGTTATGAGATTTTTAACATGATTATATAGCTTAACCTCAGTTTTAGAAATTTTTACTCGATTAAAATTCCAACTGGTCAACTGTAAAGCCCATTTAGACATGCACGCCTTAAACACAACAAAACGACCACAAAATAAGATTAAGTCAAATTTTATGAGTTAAAATACTTGATCATGAGCTTTTGAATTTGATTATATAGCAGAATCTCAATTTTAGAACTTTTTACTCAGTTAAAATTCAAAAGGGTCCACTGTAAAGACTATTTAGACATGCACGCCTTAAACCCCAATAAAACGGCCAAAAAAATAAGATTAAATCACATTTTATGACTTAAAATATCTAGTTATGGTCTTTTGAACATGATTATATAGCTTAACCTCATTTGTAAAAAAAATTACTCGGTTAAAATTCCAAGGAGTCCATCGTAAAACCTATTTGGACATGCACGCCTTAAACCCCAACAAAACGGCAGAAAAATAATATTAAATCACATTTTATGACTTAAAATATTTACTCATGGGCTTTTGAACAAGATTATATAACTTAACCTCATTTTCAGAACTTTTTACTCGGTTAAAATTCCAACGGGTCCACTACAAAGCCCATTTAGACATGCACGCCTTAAACTCCTACAAAATGGACAAAAAATATGATTATATAGCTTAACCTCATTTTTAGAAATTTTTACTCGATTAAAATTCCAACGGATCCATTGCAAAGCCCATTTAGATATGCACGCCTTAAACCGAACAAAACGACCACAAAATAAGATTAAAACAAATTTTATAAGTTAAAATATTTGATTATGGGCTTTTGAATATGGTTATATATCTTAACATCAATTTTATAACTTTTTACTCGGTTCAAATTCCAACGAGTCCACTGTAAAGCCCATATAGACATGCATGCCTTAAACCCCAACAAAACGGCCGAAAAATAAGATTAAATCACATTTTATGAATTAAAATATTTATTTATGAGTGTTTGAACATGATTATATAGCTTAAACGCATTTTCAAAAATTTTTACTGGTTTAAAATTCCAACGGGTCCACTATAATGCCCATTTAGACATGCACGCCTTAGACCCTAACAAAACGGACTAAAAATTTGATTAAATCACATTTTATGCCTTAAAATATTTACTCATGGGCTTTTGAACAAGATTATATAACTTAACCTCATTTTTAGAACATTTTACTCGGTTAAAATTCCAACGGGTCCACTACAAAGCCCATTTAGACATGCACGCCTTAAACCCCTACAAAACGGACAAAAAATAAGATTAAATCACATTTTATGAATTTAAATATTTATTTATGGGCTTTTGAACATGATTATATAGCTTAACCTCATTTTTAGAAATTTTTACTCGATTAAAATTCCAACGGATCCATTGTAAATCTCATTTAGACATGCACGCCTTAAACCCAACAAAACGGCCACAAAATAAGATTAAAACAAATTTTATAAGTTAAAATATTTGATTATGGGCTTTTGAATATGGTTATATAGCTTCACCTCAATTTTAGAACCTTTTACTCAGTTCAAATTCCAACGAGTTTTGTATATGGGTTTTGGTAGAAAAGTTGAATTTGGATTGATTTTGATTTGGGAATGAATGTAAAAGCTTGGAAGTGATGTTTAAGTGTTAATTGGACCGATTTGGAAATTTGGAAAATCATAGGGATGAATTCGACAAATTGAAAGAATTAGGGGAAATTATGGAAATTTTTCCATAAATTTGGAAATATTGAAATTATGATTTTAGAAGCTTTAAAATGTCATTTGGACCATTTTAGAAGTTTGTAAAAACCTAGGGATCGATTTGGAAATCTTGAAAAGATTAGGGACCAATCTGGCAATTTGGAAGAATTTAAGGACTAAAGTGAAAATTTTATTTTCATGGAAGCATTATGCTGAAATAAATGTTATAATGAGTTATAAATCATTATTTGAGTAAATGTTTGAAGAAATACAAAGTATTGAGGATGAAAGGACTTGAGTCATGAAACTAATATTTGGAAAATATTAGGGTGTTTATAGGAAAATTATTCCTATATTGTTTATGTGTTAGTAAGATACTAACATATATTTTGGAATGTACTTATGGTATTTTTAATACACTTGTAGACTGTGAACAAAATCAAGATCGAATTAGTAATCGAGGAATGGAACGAGGCCAAAGTTTAACGTAGTGAGGCTAGTTGGATATTGACAAAGTATAAACTGTCAAGGTGAGTGCATTATATGCATGGAAAAAATAATATGTGCAAATTGAAAGACTTGTGATAAGTCTGTTATAATTACATGCTTGATGATTATATTAATCTCGATATTTGACATAGTAGAAATTTTCAAAGGTAGAAGAATTACATGCATTGATCACAGGTAATTAAATTTTAATATGTTTATATTATATTTAGGGTATGAACTGCCCAGTATTTAATTATATTGCCATGGATGAATCGAATATGGAACTGGAAAGTATGCCCAAATAAGTAATTGAGCTATAAAGTATAGTTGGCATGCCATAGAGTCCAGCGGTTTAGCACTCTGGTGCGGTTTATTAACACTTATGTGTGGTTCTTTAGCACTTATGTGCGGTCTCTTAGCACTTAGGTGCGGTGTATTAGCACTTCGGTGCAGTTTTGACTTGTGTACTCAAGTCCTCAAACTATGTTGGGCAATAATTTATTTGATAATAAATGGTTAATAAATTAGAGAGTAGGTAAACTCTCGAATAATGGCAAGGATGTTATTAGGATTTATGAATCCATATTATATTATATTAATATTTGATTAACATAAGGAAAATAAATAAATAGTGATTAAATTGCATGTTTATTTTATTATTGTTATAATTCAAGCATGTTGATTTATGTTAAATAATTATAATGCCTCACTAAGTATATACTTAACGTGTGATGGTTTTCATGCATAGGTAGTAATCCCGGACATGAGTAAAGAGTATCGGTATCATCATCCTGAGGGATAATAGTTGTATCGGTAATTTACATCTTTGATGTATTTTGATTATCCCTAGTTGGCATGTATAAAATATTAGTAGCTCACTTTAACTAGTCTAGATATGGTTTGTAATATTAATATCTAGATAAGTGGTTACCTTATAATGTGGATTATATTAGTTTAAAGAAATTACTAGTAATAGAAATCGGGTAAAGTTATAAATTTGATTTTTAGAGTAATCAAGACCATTTTTAATTTAGGAAGTTTTTAGGCAGTTTTCTTAATTAAAATGTGTAGTTACAAACTGCCAAGTTACTGCCTGAAAATGGAAGCTATTTGACGGGTTAAAAATTAGTAATTGGTTTTACACGATAAACTGAAATTTTTGAAAATTTTTGTTTTTGATTAAATTGAGTAGTATAAAATACGGTTAAAGATTAGGTGACATTCCTTACTAGTATTAAGAATTAGATACTGGTAAGGGTGTTACATTTTGAGGCATCCGTTCTAGCAGAGTCATCATTGTTCTTTCACAAACAAAGCTAAAAAAATGAATAACCGTTTGGAAAAAGTTGAAAAGGCATACGAAGATATAAAGAGTGATATGGAGCAAAACCTGCAAAAGCTGCAACTAGCAACTCGCGACCACATCTCACATTCACAGGAGGATCTACTGGCCAAGATAGCTGCGATGTTGGCAGATAACGATCCTAAAAGGGGAAAATGATTGGTCATAGACCTTGATGCTCTACAAAAATCAGAGAATCCTTGTGACAAGACACCTCTGCAAGCGGCGACTTCAGCTGGAAAGCAACAAGGTCTTCAGGCTGGAATCGCATAGAGGAACTAAAGAGCGCTCTGTCCCAGATCTGAACAAAGTGGGTAAGCCGAAGGTCGAACTACCCTAGCAGCTAGAAGATTGGTGCCAGTGGCTAGAGGAAAATTTTAAAGTTGTAGAAGGGGAAAATGCAATCTGTGAAATGGACGCAATAAAATTGAGCTTGGTCCTGATCTGGTGTTACTTCCAAAGTTCAAAATGCCAGAGTTTGAAAAGTTCGATGGAACAAGTTCTCCATCTGCTCACCTCACCGTGTTCTGCCAAAAGATGATGAGGCATGTTGATAATGACAAGCTTTTAATTCACTGTTTTCAAGATAGTTTAAAAGGGTCTGCTGCCAGGTTGTACAATCAGCTTAGCTGGGACGAGATACAATAATGGAAGGATCTGGCTAATGCCTTCATAGAGCAGTACAACCATATAACAAACGTTAACCCAGACCGTTTAACATTGAAAAACATGAAGAAGAGGCCTAACATGAGCTTTAGGATGTATGTGCAAAGGTGGAAGGATGTTGCAGCACAAGTACAACTGCCTCTACTTGAAAGGGAGATAACGCCTACTTTTGTTAGAACCCTAGAAGATCCATTCCTGAAGTATATGCTAGTAAATGCAACCAAGAACTTCGAAGACCTTGTGATATCAAGTGAACTCGTAGAAGAAGCCATCAGACAAGGAAAGATCACAAATTCCAATAGTGCGATCTTCGGTAGAGGAAATGGATTAGAGGTTCATATGGTGGGGTCTTATCCATCCAATCAAAATTGGTCCTTGTACCAATCAAACTTGGTCCTTGTACTCATGTAACACCCTCAACCTGGTTTAGAAGAAAATCAAAATCGAACATGTCACTGTGAGACAAAACAGGAAACATGGGAACAAAAACTAAAACTTCCGACGAATTTGAGATAGGCTAACAAAAAATTTTCTATTATATTATTTTGTTTATAATCATTCATTAATAATGTATCTTAAATTGACATATATATACAACTCTAAATCTTGAAACATTTCTGAATACACTCAAATCTATTATTTTATTCAGAACTAGGCAAAATTGATAATCCAGAAGTCTTTACCCTAATCGATTTACTTGCTCTTCAACATAATGTTAATAGTATCTATATTATTTACATAGGAAACATCAACTTTGATATAGCATATAAGGCTCAAATAGAGAAAACTTCAAGTTTCATATTATATACATGAACAAGTCATCTAGGGAAAGTGAGCAACCCAAGAAGCATTTCCAAATATTTCATAGATTATTCAACAACAACCAAGGGTAATATTACATTAAAGATCAAGAGGGATGGAGATCTTTTAAACAAATATTTGTACATTTTCATAGATATATCAAGATAAGCATATCTATTCATTCTATTAGTACTCAAAATCATTGGAAAGACATTACATACTATGTTATACTCACAATAATTCTTTAATCTAGTTTATAACCTTCCATGGTTTCATTATCATAGAATTCCAATACATAAAAATATCCTACACATAAGTCATATAGCTTGGCATATCATAATATGAGTTTCTTGCCAAGACAATATCAACTTAACATAGCATCGTATGAATTACTTGCTAAATAAGGTATTCATACTGATCGAACCAAACACGTAAATATAAACTATTAATGGAACATACATATACTTAGGTATTAACAAAACGTATATCTTCTTTCAAGGATTATTGATAAATTCAATTAGCACATCTTACTTGTTATACAAGATATTTTCAAGAGAACCTATCTAAGGATTCTATTAAGTATTGATCAATCTCAAAAATTAAACAAGCTTTGAAGCCCACACATAGGATTCATACAACCCATCAAATTTTCATGTTCATGTACTTTAGTCTCATGCCAACCATTTAGTAAATTCTTATACACTTCTATGATATTTGTTCATTAAGTATACAAAGTAGTCAACCCAATATAACTATTTAAACATTTCCAAAGAATAGACAAGCCGATTACAAGTTTGTAGTGTCTAATACCATGACATATCAATTTTAATGATATGCTTCTGTACACCACTATACCACCATCTAAGGAGTTCAGCTAAGGAAATCTATATCTACTTGGAATCTTTAAGCAGTGACTTGCAACTTTCAACATGATCAACTCAAGGAGAATCATATAACCTGAATATGCATGAAAATGAATGCATTAGGCTTATTTAGCCTAAGTGAGGCAGTGACACCAAAATCAAGGCACAATATCAATGATATTGGAAGAAAATTCAAAGAATACACTTTGGTTAGCAATGGATTCTCATATTTTAATCTTAACTTAACAAAGCTTTATTCGGGTTCAAAATCGTCAAAACTTAACTGATTATCTTTGTGGTTTTTAATAGTTTCATATCAAAGTTTATTGATTTTCATATTAGACATATGTTCTCTGCATGTGAATTTCTCCTTATGAATGAGCATTGCTCTATATCCTTATTAGCTTGCCACCAAGGCATATTTTATAGTACATCACAAGTTTTTCCACTTGTTTCATTTGAACCAGGATGTGTCAAATGTTCATAGATCATTTAAAATGTTAGTATCCGTGTTCAAGTCTTTTAAAACATTTTCCTTGGATCACATTTGGACATACATACCATTGTTCCAAATTACACATAGCACTAAGCACTAAGCAATGTCTAGTGTCTGAACATAATAATCCTAACTTCTCACTATCCACCCAAACTGTCGCCAATCTCCTTACATCTCCCCCGTTACCTCCTACTGCCGCCAATATAACACATATAATGGGTCGTCACCTGAGCCATAGCTCATGGATCGTAGTCCCAAAGTATACCATGTATCATGCCAATGTGTCTAAGGGCTTCCATTGAATAGGCAACTTAAATATCTTATATTTTGAAGTTAGGAGAGATTTCTTATATTAAAAGTAGACTTACTTATTTCTTCTTTCCAGTATCTTATGACACAAGTTGAACTTCTAGCTCCTTAAGGCTTATAATTATGAACTTATGACTTTGATATTCAATTCCTTTATTGGAATCTTATAGCCTTATTGGTTATTAGTTAGCTCCAAGCATTTTAGCAAAGTGCACATAATCATCTATTACAAACATAGCATAGCAAGGAACAAGGTGCATATGTGATACAATATAACCAAATGATTTATCAATGATGCCATGCTATGAATGCATTCACACATTGTGCTCTATGTGAGCCATATGCACATGTTTATGTATTAAATTAATATACTACCTCCGTCCCACTGAAAATGTCCAGTATTGACTTTTTTAAGTCAAACTTTTTAAACTTTGACTATTTATTACTTTAAATGTATTATTGGTAAAAATATAAAAAATATGTTTTAAAAACCTTATATCAAGTAGTTTAAAAATATATATTTTATAAAATTTAATTAATTCAAATATTTAAAATAATTATGGTCAAAGATAAAAAAATTGACTTTTTAAAAGTCAATACTGGACAAAATTGGTGGGACAAAGGGAGTATATATTATAGAAAAGAGGATCGACATGACACAGTGTCATCTCAAATAAATATAACTACACTCACCTCTTATCCCGAAGTTACGGGATACCTGAATCCTTAATCATATCTAGCTTTCATCTAACTCTTTCTTCAACTCATCCTTAACATGATATGTACCCCAAACAGAATAATAAATCTTTACAACCAACTTAATTCAATTACTAACACTCCAATTTCACACTCATATGTTTATACATACAATTTAGTCAACATACTTTCTTATTTACTCAAACAATCCACGTTTCATGTGTATCCATACATGTAACCAAAACAGTCCATACAATTTCTTATATGCTTAAAACAGCCCTATTCCACATATATATTTATATGTACATGATCAATCAACCCTTCATAATATATATATACCAAACATAACATTTGTATTTATATACATTTTACGCATTAAAAGTAGTCCCTCTCCAGTTCTTATATACTCAAAACAACCCTCTAAGGTTTATTTTATGCCAAATTAATCCTTTAACTTGCTTATATATTCTATTCAAAACAGTCTATCATACCTTCATATAAATACCAAACAATATAAATTTCAAGTACATACTTATACAGTCCCTTAATTTTTATGACAATACAAAACAGTCTCAAATGTATATTTACATACACATTTTTATATCTTAAAACAGCCCCTAAAGTTCTTAGGTATTCAAATCAGTCCCGCATCTCTACATACATATTTGTGTGTACCCAAATCAATCCATGCTTTCATATGTGTACATCAATCTATTCAAAACATTCCACTTTCATACATATATACACAAATCTGGACATATTTCATATGTGTTCATTAATCTATTCAAAACAGTCCACTTAACTTCATGTTTATACAAATCAGTCCAATTTACATGTATACATAATTTCAAAACAACAAAACAGTCCATTTAACATCATGTTGATACAAATCAGCCCAATTTACATGTGTACATAATTTCACAACAACAAAACAGTCCATATAACTTCATGTTGATGCAAATCAGTCCAATTTACACGTATACATAATTTCACAACAACAAAAAAGTCAGTATAACTTCTTGTTTATGCAAATCAGTCCAATTTACATGTATACATAATTTCACAACAACAAAACAGTCCGTATAACTTCATGTTGATACAAATCAGTCCAATTTACAAGTATACAAAATTTCACAACAACAAAACATTCCATATAACTTTATGTTGATACAAATCAGTCCAATTTACATGTATACATAATTTCACAACAACAAATAGTCCATATAACTTCATGTTGATACAAATCAGTCCAATTTACGTGTATAGATAATTTCACAACAACAAAATAGTCCATATAACTTCCAAGATTTCTTAGGATGAATTGATCATGCAACCATTATAGTAACCAAATGATTAAAAGAAATTTCACAATCAATTCTCAATTTACAACTTAATTAGGATAAAAAAGAAGAGTGCCTTCACCTTCTTCTTCAAGCTATCGAATGAAATTGCTCTCAAATTGAACCAATTAAGCTCAAATTTTCATCAAACCAAAGCAAGTCCCCCTTCTCTCTCTAACATTGCTATGTCACAGCTAAAAATGGGGATGAAGAAGATGATCTTCTTTTCTTATTGCCGTGACCCTCTCCACATGTTCTAACAAGTTTTTGGCAAGTGGCCAAGTCCATGTATTTTTCTTTGATTTACATGCAATCATCTCACTTCTTAGAGCATTCGTTTTGATCCCTTCTTATAATAGCTATCATACTTTCCATTTTTCACATTTAGTCCTTAATTCTCTCATTTAATCATTCTAAATCCATCGTAAGTCAATTTAGATCACACTCGAATTAGTAACATACTTCTAGGCCACATTTTGGGATATTACAATTCTCCCTCCCTTGAAAGAAATTTTTCCTCGAATTTCTCTTGAACCAAGAAGCAAAGTCTAATATTCTTATTCAAAATTGTTACTAACACAAAAACGAATCAGATTGCGTTAGTTGCATGTCACAGATGTTAAATGAAATTTTAAACTCCTAAGTGGCATATGTAGGATGCAGACATACAATAAACTTCAATTTAGTCCCGAACCGACTAAACACTAGCTTTGATACCGAAATGTAACACCCTCAACCTGGTTTAGAAGAAAATCGAAATTGAAGATGTCACTACAAGACAAAACAAGAATCATGCGAACAAAAACTAAAACTTCTGACAAATTCGAGACAGGCTAACAAAATTTTTTATTATATTATTTTCTTTATAATCATTCATTAATCATGTATCTTAAACTAACATATATATACAACTCTAAATCTTGAAACATTTCTGAACACACTCAAATCTATTGTTTTATTCAGAAGTAGGCAAAATTGATAATCCAGAAGTCTTTACCCTAATCGATTTACTGGCTCTTTAACATAATGTTTATAGTATTTATATTGTTTACATAGGAAACATCTGCATTGATATAACGTATAAGGCTCAAATCGAGCAAACTTCAAGTTTCATATTATGTACAAGAACAAGTCATCTAGGGAACATGAGCAACCCAAGAAGCATTTCCAAATATTTCATAGATTATTCAACAACAACCAAGGGTAATCTTACATTATAGATCAAGAGGGATCGAGATCTTTTAAACAAATATTTGTACTTTTTCATATATATATATCAAGATAAGCATATCTATTCATTCTATTAGTACTCAAAATCATTAGAAAGACATTACTTACTATGTTATACTCACAATAATTCATTATTTTGGTTTATAACCTTCCCTGGTTTCATTATCATAGATTTCCAATACATAAAAATATCCGACACATAAGTCATCTAGCTTGGCATATCATAATATGAGTTTCTTGCCAAGAAAATATCAACTTAACATAGCATCATACGAATTACTTGCTAAATAAGGTATTCATACTAATCGAACCAAACACGTAAACTATTAATGGAACATACATATACCAAGGTATTAACAAAAAGTATATCTTCTTTCAAGGATTATTGATAAATTCAATTAGTACATCTTACTTGTCATACAAGATATTTTCAAGAGAACCACTATAACGATTCTATTAAGTATTGATCGATCTCAAAAATTAAACACGCTTTTAAGCCCACACATAGGATTCATACAACCCATCCAATTTTCATGTTCAGGTACTTTAGTCTCATGCCAACCATTTAGTAAATTCTTATAAACTTCTATGATATTTGTTCAATAAGTATACAAAGTAGTCAACCCAATATAACTATTTAAACATTCCCAAAGAACATACAAGCCAATTACAAGTTTGTAGTGTCTAATACCATGACACATCAATTTTAATGTTATGCTTCTATACACCACTATGCCACCATCTAAGGAGTTCAGCTAAGGAAATCTATATCTACTTGGAATCTTTAAACAGTGACTTGCAACTTTCAACACGATCAACTCAAGGAGAATCATATAACCTGCATATGCATGAAAATGAATGCATTAGGCTTATTTAGCCTAAGTGAGGTAGTGACCCCAAAATCAAGGCACAATATCAATGATATTAAAAGAAAATTCAAAGAATACAAGCTTAGGTTAGAAATTGATTCTCATATTTTAACCTTAACAAAGCTTTATTCTGCTTCAAAATCTTCAAAACTTAACTGATTATCTTTGTGGTTTTTAATAGTTTCATATCAAAGTTTCTTGCTTTTCATATTAGACATATGTTCTCCGCATGTGAATTTCTCCTTATGAATGAGCATTGCACCATATCCTTATTAGCTTGCCACCAAGGCATATTTTATAATACATCACAAGTTTTTCCCACTTGTTTCATTTGAACCATGATGTATCAAATGTTCATAGATCATTTCAAATCTTAGTATCCATGTTCAAGTCTTTTAAAACATTTGCCCTGGATCACATTTGGACATACGTACCATTGGTCCGAATTGCACATAGCACAAAGCATTAAGCAATGGCTAGTGTCTGAACATAATAATCCTAACTTCTCACTGTCCAACCAAACTGTTGCCAATCTCCTTACATCTCCCCCGTTACCTCCTACTGCCGCCAATATATCACATATAATGGGTCGTCACTAGAACCGTAGCTCATGGACCGTAGTCCCAAAGTATACCATGTATCATGCCAATGTGTCCAAAGGGCTTCCATTGAATAGGCAACTTAAATATCTTATATTTTGAAGTTATGAGAGATTTCTTATATTACAAGTAGACTTACTTATTTCTTCTTTCCAGTATCTTATAACACAAGTTGAGCTTCTAGCTCCTTAAGGCTTAGAAATATGAACTTATGACTGATATTCAGTTCCTTTATTGGAATTGTATAGCCTTATTGGTTAGTAGTTAGCTCCAAGAATTTTAGCAAAGTGTACATAATCATATATTACAAACTTAGCATAGAAAGGAACAAGGTTCATATGTGATACAATATAACCAAATGATTTATCAATGATGCCATGCTATGAATGCATTCACATATTATGCTCTATGTGAGCCAGATACACATGCTTATGTATTAAATTGATATATATATTATAGAAACGAGGATCAAAATGAATCTGTGTCATCCGAAATAAATATAACTATACTCACCTCTTATCTCGAAGTTACGGGATACCTGAATCATTAATCACATCTAGCTTTCATCTAACTCTTCCTTCAACTCATCCTTAACATGATATGTACCTCAAACAGAATAATAAACCATTACAACCAACTTAATTCAATTACTAACACTCTAATTGCACACTCATATGTTTATACATACAATTTAGTCAAAATACTTTCTTATGTACTCAAACAATCCACATTTCATGTGTATCCATACATGTAACCAAAACAGTCCATACTATTTCTTATATGCTTAAAACATCCCTATTCCACATATATACTTATATGTACATGATCAATCAACCCTTCATAATATATATATATATATATACCAAACAGAACATTTGTATTTATATACATTTTACGCATTAAAAGTAGTCCCTCTCTAGTTCTTATATACTCAAAATAGCCCTCTAAGGTTTATTTAATGCCAAATTAATCCTTTAACTTGCTTACATATTCTATTCAAAATAGTATATCATACCTTCATATAAATATCAAACAATCTAAATTTCAAGTACATACTTATAGGTACATATAACAGTCCCTTAGTTTTTATGAAAATACAAAACAATCTCAAATGTAGATTTGCATATATATTTGTATATCTTAAAACAGCCCCCTAAAGTTCTTAGGTATTCAAATCAGTCCCGCACATCTACATACATATTTATCTGTACCCAAAACATTCCAACAATTACTCAAGATACTCAAAACAGTCCATGCTTTCATATTTGTACATCAATCCATTCAAAACAGTCCACTTTCATACATATACACACAAATCTGGACATATTTCATATGTGTTCATTAATCTATTCAAAACAGTCCATTTTACTTCATGTTTATACAAATCAGTCCAATTTACATGTATACATATTTTCACACAACAAAACAATCCATATAACTTCATATTGATACAAATCAGTCCAATTTACATGTATACGTAATTTCACAACAACAAAACAGTCCATATAACTTCATGTTGATGCAAATCAGTCCAATTTACATGTGTAACCCCCTAGACCCGGTTATGCGACACACCTAAATCTAGGAGGTCACATTAGAGTCACGAGAGCGACCCACAGTAAAATCCACATAAAATGTTTTTCTTTAACTACATTGAAACCAAAAAAAACAAACTTCTAACTGAGAAAATCATATCGAGAAATCATTTAAACATATAACAGAAAATTCAAATAGCATATTACAGACTCTAACATAAAACAATACACGTCATACATGCCCACTAACTATACCAGTATCGTACTCCGAAAGCCACACAGAGAGAACTCTAAACACAAATGTCGGTCAGTAAACCATGATTGATTTCTTCTAACCTGCGATGGTAAAAACAACGTGAGCTTGGAAAAGCTTAGTAATACATAACTACCAAGAGATGCTAAAGGTATAAGCAAGTATACAGCCGAGCATGAAGCTATCAAGGTATTCTGAGTAACAAGTTCCAAATTACAATTCATTAATTCAAATAAACGTTATATTTGAAGGTAATAAAGTTGTTCTTTATTCGATCACCGAGTATCAGTCGAGAAGCCTAATAAATTGAAGAATCAGAAGAGTGAGGATTAAATTAAATTAGGGAGTTTAGTGTGTTCCAACAGCGCTAAGTTAATACATACAATTGTAACCATGCAATAAACTTTTTATTTCACGAGCACATAATTCAAGTAGCAGTAAAGTTCATTTTAAATTCTTATCTACCCTCCAACCGAACTCCAGTATACAGTTCCCCATAACGGTATCATATATCGACATTAACCCAAACCCATCAGGCGTAGGTACCATCCTAAGAGAATGCCTTAGGTCACGGGCAGAATTACCCCAGCCAAAGCATGGGAACCTAATACGGGCAAAATTGCTCTTGCCGAAGTGGAGGATCTGAAATCGGGAATTAACCCTGGCCTATTGGGCGAGGGTACCATCCCAAGGGAATACCTTAGGTCACGGGCAGAATTACCCCAGCCAAAGCATGGGAACCTAATACAGGCAGAATCGCTCTTGCCGAAGAAGAGGATTCGAAAACGGGCATTAACCTTGGCATATTGGACGAGGGCACCATCCTAAGCGAATACCTCAGGTCACGGGCGAAATTACCCTAGCCAAAGCTATGAACCTAGTACGGGCATAATTACCAGCATGATCAGGGCTGAACCTACAGTCTTCAATCAATATTCCAATACCCAATAAAACAATTTTTAACGATAATAGTCAATTCAGTATTCAATAGCAGTATGTCAGGAGTTCAGGATACAGATAGATGTTTGATCAGTAGAATCGAAGTATCATGAACCATGAATCGTGTATACTTGTATCAGAAACTAGGAACCAGAAGTTATGTTTTTACTTCAGATTATAGGATCACTTGGGATCAGCATAAATAGACTAGTTTCCAATCATGAAGATTAGTCATGTAATCATGGAACACACTAAATGGTCCAATTTATTACTCAGGAATCCTTATAATTACAGAAATAAGACACTGGATTATGGTCTTTTTTAGACTGACTTTAGAATCATGAATCATATTCGAAGGAATTCTTTAATTATCAACTTCATCTAAGTATTCAGGAATTATACTTAAAGCCCATTCAGTATTACCGGTATATCATGATTATGCAGGAATTTTGATATATCAGGACAAATTTTAAAAGTTTGGGTAGATCAGGATCAATCAAGATTTTGGATATATCATGAGAGTTCCAGTAAATTTACTTACAAGGGTATTTTGGTTATTTTTAACCTTTAGGGGGTGATTTAGTAATTTATTCCTGATAGGGTTAAGTCGGTAATTTGCAGAGCTAAAGATTGCTAACGGTTTGCCCGGTTTCCAAGGCCATTCCACTAAACACGTCTCATTAATGCATTACTTTCTAAGCATTCAAATTGGTACACCTTATCCGTGTTCAATATTTAGTTCTGGTTGCGTTGGACATCTGGACAGATCACTGTCACATATTATCTCAGAACAAGCCTCAAAAGTTTGAACATGTATTTGTGTAGTATTTTCCCATTATTGTTACAATGTTAAGAATGACTGATTTACATAAGTCATGCCTCAAACCCACAGGGGCACTACGGTCATTTGTGGTCTATTGGAAATTTCATGATTTTCTAATCTTCTGCTTATCTTTAGCTAGGAGGGTATTTCAATAATTAACGCGCCTAATGTTAATTCAGTCATCTCGGTCCTTTCAGTTCTTCCAAACCATTCATTTATTTCAGGACTCAAGGGCTTATCTGTCATTTTAGTTAATTTAGAAATTCCAAAACTCGAGGACATTTTGGTCATTTTCCAATTCAACCAAGTCAGTATTACTTATTCTCTCACTTATTTCAGTCATTATAATCAATCCCGTATTTTCTGACAATTTGATTAATCCGACATACAAAAAGTTTCTCACAAATTTCTCTTGAGAGATTTATTCAGAATTTAGGTTAAATCAACGTACTTATCATTCTCGGAGGTTTACGTCTTGTTACCGCATCTTTCCAAGTACAACGAGGTTTCTAGATGAATCAAGAACAAGTGTAGAATACCAAGATCGATATTCACCAATAGGGGTATTTTGGTCATTCTTACACTTCAAGGGTATTTTCACAATTTTATAACCAACTGGTTCAAGAATTAAATCATTCAACCCTATTAATCAAATTTGGAGATTTACAGTCTTATTCACAATTTATGGCACTCAAGATCCTTTCGATTTATTAATTTTCTCATTCGGATATTATGATCTTATCCAGATTACCATTCTTATTTTTCTTAATCGATTTGATTTAGGCAGAATTAAAAGTACTCTTAATCATATTCATGCATGCATTAACCAATTACTCACATGTCTCATAAAAAATGTAAGAGGTAGTAATGTATTACCTTGAATCCTTGTTATATCAGTCGACCCTTGAAACGACATTCAAACATTCTCAAACCCGAATTCGATGTCCTGTAAAATCTTAGATTCCAGGATATACGAACACCTTCATTTAACCACAGTCTAAAATTAGTCCCTAATCACATTGCCTTAAAACTAAAAGATAAAACAAATAAGCATGTTCGATCCAAGGTCAGATTCGGAGGCTTTCGAGTCAAAATTTCACGAAACATACTTCAAAAACAGACTGAGGACGTCGAAAACCCAAAATATGACTTTTCAAAAAAGTCAACTTTTAGTCAAAGTCAACCTAAAAAGTCAACGGTCAACGAGTTGACTTTGGTCAACTAGTCAACTCAGGTCAGGTTAATGGTTCAGGATTTGGTTCAATTTGGGCTGGCCGATTCGGTTCGGGTCGGTTGGATTTAAGGATAACATGATCCTAGAATTGGGTTCACCCAATTCATCCCAGAACATGACCATCTCACTATTACCATTCAACCCACTCACACAATTCATTCAAGCACACACACACACGCCACCCGGCTTAACAAACCCAATTAGCCCAACCCCACTAACACCCATACACAATCCCTAGGGTTTGCCTAACCCACAACAGCGATGGCTCACCGGCAGTACGGTGACTAGTCGTTGACATGAACGACGACTCCACAGGTGGTTTTAGACAATCATCGAACGGGGAAACCATCATTACCCAAAACACAGACCAATCATCACCAAAAAGATTAAAAAAATGGTCACAAACCTTACCCAAATCTGGGTTTTCCAAATATATGACGGAGGAAAGTTTTCGGTGGCGGTCAGACAATGATGTCGCCGTTACGAAAAGGGAAACTCACAGTGGCATAATCGACCAAAAATAGAGGGAAAGCTTGGGTTCTGATGAAGCTTTTGGGCAATCTCCACGGCGAACGGTGGAGCTTCACCGCGAGTGGAAGACCAGAACTTGGTTGTAGGACGACGGTGTATCCAGGTACAACAGCGGTGTAAAGCACGAACGTCGAACAAGGTGGCAACCACCAGAAAATCACGACTGACCCTTGGGATTTCAACAGGCTTTCAAGCCGTTTTCTACGGCAAACGGCGCGAAACAACATCTAGTGGTGGCCAGGGGCTTGGTCAGAGTGTGATGGCAGTTCAAATACGATAGGCGGTGCACGCCATGGACGAACAATGGCTGAGATCGGTACGCTGGCTGGTGGCAAAAAAGGGGGAAATTTTGGGAAGCTTTTGGATCCCTTTCTTTCTCGAAATAGAAAGCAATTAAGAGGGGGTTAGGGATTTAATTCGATTTTTTTTTTCAGAATGGCAATAGGGTATAGCTTAAATTAAATTTTGGGGCAGCAATCTCACCAAGAGCACTTGGCTCAGATGGCTGGGTACACGGCCTAAGCAGCCAAGGTCTTGGGTTAGAGTCCCCCTGGCTGCAATACCCCCTATTTTATTTATTTTTTTTAACTTCCTTCTCACTCTCTCTCTCTATATATATATAACTCAGGGTGTTACAACATGTGTACATAATTTCACAACAACAAAACAGTCCATATAACTTCATGTTGAAGCAAATCAGTCCAATTTACATGTATACATAATTTCACAACAACAAAATAGTCCATATAACTTCATGTTGATACGAATCAGTCCAATTTACATGTATACATAATTTCAAAACAACAAAATAGTCCATATAACTGCATGTTGATACAAATCAGTCCAATTTACATGTATACATAATTTCACAACAACAAAACAGTCCATATAACTTCATGTTGATACAAATCAGTCCAATTTACATGCATACAAAATTTCACAAGAACAAAACAGTCCATATAACTTCAAAGATTTCTTAGCATGAATTGATCATCCAACCATTCTAGTAACCACATGATTAAAAGAAATTCCACAATCAATTCTCAATTTACAACTTAATTAGGATAAAAAAGAAGAGTGCTTTCACCTTCTTCTTCAAGCTATCGAATGAAATTGCTCTCATATTGAAGCAATTAAGCTCAAAATTTCATCAAACCGAACCAAGTCCCCTTTCTCTCTCAAACATTGCTATGTCACAGCTAAAAATGGGGATGAAGAAGATGATCTTCTTTTATTATTTCCCTGACCCTCTCCACATTTTCTAACATGTTTTTGGCATGTTCCCAAGTCCATGTATTTTTCTTTGATTTACATGCAATCATCTCACTTCTTAGAGCATTCATTTTGATCCCTTCTCATAATAGCTATCATACTTTCCATTTTTCACATTTAGTCCTTAATTCTCTCATTTAATAATTCTAAAACCATCGTAAGTCAATTTAGACCACACTCGAATTAGAAACATACTTCTACACCATATTTTGGGAAATTACAACTCACGTCGACCTACTACATTTCTTAAAGATGTCCATCCAATCTTGGTAACTTATGCAAAGTTACTTCTGATGCTTGTTGAGAAGAACTTGTTAGCCCCGGTTCTGTCTAAACCAAAACAACCTCCTTATCCAGAAGGTTATGATGCTAAGGCTGTATGTTATTATCATCTAGGAAGCATGGGCCACACTACTGAGAATTGTGGAGCTCTTAAAAGAAAGGTGTAAAATCTGATTGAAAAATGGCACTTTGAAATTCAATAGTGGAGTCCCTGAGATGAACTGACGAGGGGATAATGTTGGATCTGCCTGGAATTTAGACAAACTTTTAGGACACCTTTGCATCTTAAATCTCTTTTTGAGTAATGTCTGAAACAAACCTGCTGCCTAAACCCGAAGGCAGAAAGGGAATCTTTTGCCAGGGTGTACATATGTTTTTAATAAATGATGCATTTCTACAAATATTTTTCACAAAATTTTTCATACATTTATCATGAGTCTTTTGCACATGCATACATGTATATATTTTTTTTAGGAGCGGCATCGATTCTAATCCGACGGTTGATTTTGAGCAACCATGTGTCTAGAGGAAATTGAAAAGTGTGAAGATGAAGGGTCATGTGACCTATCTTCCGATCTACTCAGGCCAACAGAAGGATAACTAAGTGTGTTAGGGAGCGATGAAAGGTCCCAAACACAAATTTTGAGTAAACATTTCCTCTCAAGCATTGTTGTCTAAGATTTTTGAATATCGTGATAACTCCAAACATTTATCCAACTAAAGACAACCCTTCTTCGATGTATGAGATGTTATCTGAAAGAGGAAGCCTAGTTAAACAAATCATATTCAGCGATGATATCGGCGAGTCGCAGCTCAATCAAGTTTTGAACAAAAATTTTAGATCAAATCATCGAGGCTAGAAAATTTCCTCGATGAGAAAAAATCTCCAGACAAAGGATAATCAAAACAGCAAGGCCAGTGCACTATTACCTTCTTTTAGACCATATTGGTTTTCAGCCGATGATCTGCAGGAACTTGTTCGTTTCCTGACATATGAGCATCACTGCCACATCTATAGTCATTCCAATTTACCACGCTTATCTTAATTGGGTCAATTCATGAATTTTGGTGATGCTTCAGACGTCTTTGAGTTATGATGATGGGATTGATTCTAAAACCACTACCTTCTATCCACTTCCCAGATTGAACAAGTGTCAGCAAATTCCTACTCTTTTGTTAAAAAAAAGAAAAATGGAACCTTCATAAGAAAAATGACTGCATAACTTTATCCCTACTCAAAAGAGATTTGAAAGATTGCTCATCTGCAAAACTGAAGCAGACGCCGATGTTCAGCCAGAATAAAAGTTTGCTTAAGCTACAAAGGTCCAAACTAGAAGAAAAAAGAAATGAACTCTAGGGTGAAAACCCAAAAACATGAAGTCTAGAGCGATCCAGAAAGAAAGTGAAAAGAAAAAAAATAATGCATCTAAGCATGTTCAAATCAAGCATTGCAGAAATAGCATGTCGTTCATAATTGCAAGCTCTGCCTACATTGTACGTCTCCAAGGACCATCTTAATCAAACTTGGATATCTGAGTTGAAGGAGTTCATCTTCAGATTACATTCCACCTTATGGAGTTTTCCTTTCTTCAAAGATTTGAAACTTCTAATGCTCGATCAAGATCAGAAAAGAGGGTAAAATAGAATGAGGGGAGTTCGTGAGTCAAAGAGAGCCACCCAAATTGGTCAGAAATTAGGCATGCGGGAAATGTCCTTCTTAAAAGCCTAATAGCCTGGGATGACCCTCGGCAAGTGGGTTCAAAGACGCTCATGCACAAAATATATGGGGCCCCTATTTTTCGAAAATCATATTTTTGAAAGAATAATTATTCTTTGATCATTCACATAAGCATCTTGCATTGTTACAAAACAAAAGATTTCTTGCATTACTCTTTATAGAGATTTAAAATACAGGGACCTAAGGCAGGTGTCTGCTCAGAACAAAAGCTTGAAGCCTTCAGAGGTATCCAAAAATATATAAGCCGGAGAATAAATGGGGCATCTGAGCTCCAAACAATGATGAATTCAATCTCCCTCGAGAAAAAGAAAATAGATGACACCAAAGGTCATTCGGCTCAAAAGCTCAAATTTTCATGACAATGAATGTCAGGGGCAACATAATGCGTTCTTGAAAACAACGAAAGCCCATCAAGAAAAGGCATAAACATACTTCAAGCTTTGAGAGTAGTCTCAGAAGAAATGTTGGGGCATTTACCTGAGGAAGTAATCTAAAAGATGATCGAACCCAAGAAAGGTTGGGGCATCCTCACATATAAGGCACTGAACACTACCTAATCAAAAGCAAAGATTTAACCAGCGGAGAGACAGGAGCATCCCTTTAAGGACCAAGGAAAATCATGTCATGTTCATCACGTGCATCAAATATACATCTAAAATTTATCATACATTTAGACTAAAAACATACATTTAGGCATAAAGATGCATTCATACTAAATGCATTTTTTGGCTTGAATGTACAAACAGGTCTAGGAAAGACACCGAAGAACATCAACTATGGGGGCAATAATTGGTGACAAACTTTTAGCCCCGAAGGAGGCTGAATAAGCAAAAAGCTCAAACATCCAAATGATAAACGATGAAATTTTCTGAACAGATTACTCAGATTACTAACTAAAGTTTCTTTTAGTTTTCAGGTCATGACTCCCCATCATCAACCTTTTCTGATCTCGCCTTCCTCAGTGGTAACAGGCCAGTTTAATCCAGATTTTGCATTCCTGATGGTGGTATCGCAAGTCGATTTCCCTTGAGAAAAAGAAAGAAGATGACGTTAGGTTCATTCACCTCAAAAGATCAAATCCAGAAAATAATGAGGATAATGAAATTTTAGGGGTGAACTTTTGTTGGGGCCGATTTGGAACATAAATGAATCAGAAAATCAAGTTGGGCCAGAAGAAAAAGACTTCTGCAAGTATCACGTGCATCCTCATCCACCCTAAGGGCATACATGAAAGCATATGCATCGTTGCATCATCAAGCATGTTCATACGTCATGACATCTAGCATTGATAACTTGAAGATTCTGACAAAGATTTCATGCATCCCTACATCATCATGAAAATGTACACATACATGTCATTTACATAAATACATTACCTAAAATTAACTTTGTATTTTTTACTCAAAGCAATTTTCTAAAATTATGTCCTTCTATAAGGATATTTTTCTCAAGAACATGAGTTTCTTAACTTCGTCCTTCCATAAGGACATTTTCTCAAAAAAGGAATTTCTTAATTTCATCCTTCCATAAGGACATTTTTCAAAAACAAGAATTTCTTAATTCTATCCTTTCTTAAGGACGTTTTTCTCAAAATAGGAATTTCTTAATTCTATCCTTCCATAAGGACATTTTTCTCAAAAACATGAGTTTTTTAGCTCCGTCCTTCTATAAAGACATTTTTCTCATAAACGAGAAATTCTTAATTTCATCATTCCATAAAGACATTTTTCTCAAAAACGGGAATTTCTTAGTTCCATCCTTTCTTAAGGACGTTTTTCTTAAAATGGGATTTTTTTAATTCTATCCTTTCTTGAGGATGTTTTTTTCTCAAAATGGGAATTTCTTAATTCCATCCTTTCTTAAAGATGTTTTTCTCAAAATGAGAATTTCTTAATTACATCATTTTTTAAGGACGTTTTCTCAAAAGTATGAGTTTCTCAATTTTGTCCTTCTATAAGGACATTTTTCTCAAAAAAAGGAATTTCTTAATTCATTCCTTCCATAAGGACACTTTAATTCCTTAATTCTATCATTCCATAAGGATATTTTCCTCAAAACATGAATTTCTTAATCAAATCTTTTCTCAAAAGATATCTTCTTAAATCAAATCCTATCTTTTCTTAAAGATATTCAATCTTTTTTTTTAAATTTACAGGTCTGACATCCCAAACAGGAAGGAGCAAATAGTCGTCAACAAATTACAACATCCTCGACATGGGGAAAATATTGTCCGGCACCTTCAACCAAGAATAAATAGACAAACATAACAAGATCCAAAATCCTTGACACGAAAGAGTGAATCAATCAAATAAAATATTCAAATCAAACCTTTCAGTTTTATAGTTTTAAAATAAAGCAGTTAATTTGTGGCTCACTTTGACCAAACACTCTTTTAACTTTTGCAGGTCCTATATCACCTGTAACATGATGTAGCGGATCAAACTCTCTTCTCCAGATTCTGTCTCTCCGACAAGTGGTGGAGCAGGTCAACACCAACAAGTTCATCTCCTTGAAGTTGTAGTGGAATGGACACCTCAACTATCTCATCTCTTGAAGTTGCAGTGGAATGAGTACACCAACAAGTTCATCTCCTTGAAGTTGTAGTGGAATGGACACCTCAACTGTCTCATCTCCCTGAAGTTGCAGCGGAATGAGTACACCAACAAGTTCATCTCCTTGAAGTTGCAGTGGAATGGACACGTCAACTGTCTCATCTCTCTGAAGTTACAGCAAAATGAGTGCACCAACAAGTTCATCTCCTTGAAGTTGTAGTGGAATGGACACCTCAACCATCTTATCTCTCTGAAGTTGCAGCGGAATGAGTACACCAACAAGTTCATCTCCTTGAAGTTTTAGTGGAATGGACACCTCCACTATCTCATCTCCCTGAAGTTGCAAATGAATGAGTACACCAACAAGTTCATCTCCCTGAAGTTGCAGTGGAACAAGTACACCAACAAGTTCATCTCTCTGAAGTTGCAGTAGAATAAGTACCGTAACAATCTCATCTCTCTAAAGTTGTACTGGAATGAGCACCTCAACAATTTCATCTCCATGAATTTGCAGTGAAATGAGCACGACCACAAGTTGCAGCAAAACGAACTCAACAAATCGATCTTGTCTCCTTAAGGATGCAATGGAGCGAATCATCTAGTTTATTTAAAAAATAAAAAAGTAAAAAAAAAACAAAAAAAAGCCAAAAAAATGAAAAGCCAAAAAAAAGAAAGAAGAAAACCAAAGCTCTATTCAGATCACGCCTCTTCGTCAGCATTGTAGTTGAACCAAATTTACTGACTTCTGATCCTGCCTCTTCATTGGTGTTGTAGCTGGATCAACATTACTGACTTCAAAAATTGCCTCTTCGTCGGTGTTGTAGCTGGGTCAAACCTTACTGACTTTAGGTCTTGCCTCTCCATCGTTGTTGTAGTTGTACCAAATCTATTGATTTTTGACCCTGCTTCTTCATCGGTTTTGTTGCTGGATCAACCTTATTGACTTCATACCTTGCCTCTTCGTCAGGTGTTGCAACTTGGTCGAACTATACTGTTCTTCTATCCTGCCTCTTCGTCAGGTGTTGTAGCTGGGCCAAATTTACTCTTTCATATCCTGTCTCTTCGTCAGAGTTGTAGCTGGATCAGACATCATAACCTTTATCTTTCGACCTTGTCTCTTCGTCAGAGTTGCAAATGGATCAAAACCATTTTGACAAGTCCAACAGAAATGTTGGCACAACGTGCTTAAACACAATAAAGTTTAAGATAATGGATAATTCAAATGTCCATCGAAAATCCATTTTCACGAATGATCGAAGGAAAATAAATCCTTTGAAAAATCCAATGTCATGATTGGTATAAACTAATTGTACCCAGGGAAAGGTACAGCTAGCTCGGAGCAAACAACTACCAATAAAGGCAACTCAAATCCATTAATCTCTGTGCATTTGGGAAAATGAAAAAAGAAATCTATGAGCTGAGCTCTGAATAAAACTTGCTGACTTCTCGTCCTACCTCCTCGGCAGTATTGTAGCTGGGCCAAACCTTTATCTTCCGATTATGTGTCTTCGCCAGTGTTACAGCTGGATCAAGTTTTGCAAACCTTGTCTCTTCGTCAGAGTTGTAGATAGGTCAAGTTTTCTCCAGGCATTGTGTCGTCGTCAGAGTCGTAGCAAGCCAAACTTATTTTGTCTCCTCCAACGGATGACCTCAGGTTTTTGTCTTCCCCAACGGATCCTCTATTTTGAGGGATTTTGTTTACAAGAGCAGCAAGAAGATCAAGAGAAGCCCAAGAAAAAGCGGTGGCCAAAGAAACAAAATTTGACCTGACTGGACAAAAATGGTCCTCTATTCGTCTTTCCTCCATTGCCGTTGCACAATAATGAGCAAAGAAGGGCAGCTGTAGATGCCCATTTTTGTCTGGGCTTAACCCATTAACCCAATATAAACCCATACCCAAATTAAAAACCCAACAACATTACACCAGCCCACATCCAAAAATAAACCAAATACCCATTAACAGTCCAAATACCCATTTTAATTAAAAAAATCCTAATTATATCTAAACCCTAGTATGCTAAAATTACCTAAACTACCCTTAACCCTAAAAGATAACCTAAAAACCTAACCTTTCTTATCCTAGTCGCCGCCGGCCATGACCGTTCATATTCCCCCACGCGCGGCTCTTCCCTTGCCTGTGGCCGCCACGCATCACACTGATAGGTCTCCACCGCCCAAGCTACCGCCCTTCAAACCTGCAAACCAGAAAAAGAAAATATCAAATTTTTTATTATATGTATTTAGGGTTATAAAAACCTGTTTGAAATCAAGTAAAATGGCAGTTTTTGGAATGACATAAAAAAGAGATACTTTTTTGAATTAAATAAAAAAGGCTATTCGAAACAAAAAATGAAATAAAAATCAAAATAAAAAAACAATAACAAAAAAATGCATCTTTCGGTCATTAGATCCGCTAACCTAGAGCGATTATCCAGAAAAGCCAACCTCAGATTTGAACTCATCGTGTCGAGAAGAGTCAAAAAAGTTGTTCCTTTTGAACTTTCAGCCACCGTGAACAGCGACGACCGTCGCCAGCAGGCGGCGGCCTACGGCGATAAGCCAGGCGGCAACCAAGTCTGAAGACCGGGTGATTGTGGAGAATAGAGAGAAAAATGGGATATTTTTTATTTATCAATTAGGAAATGATTTTTTGGTAAAATTGGCTATTTAAAGGCCAATCAAAACGGTGCCATTTTGGTGCTCTTGACCTGCGTTCAAACCCGACCCGGCCTTGGGGGATCTACGCGTTTCCAGCTGATGGGGAAATTGCACTTTCAGCCATTCCGCCTCTATGCTCTTTACATTTTCGCCTTGTAATTTATGATTCCTTGCAATTCCATCCTCTTTTCAGTTCTTCTTAGGTTTCATTTCTTTAAATTTAGTCACTTTTATTATCGTATTCATATTTATGTTGATATTATGTATATATGCTTCAATACTTATATAATAGTATCTATATAATATATTTATACGTATAATATATATGTAGCATATCATATGTATAGATTATTACAATATATATTTATGCGCATATGTATATGTACGTAGTATACGTATATAATATATATATATAATATACATATTATATAATTATGTGTATTTAATATGCGTATAGTACTATATAAAATAAAGTGTATTTATATGCATGCATGTAACACCCTTACCAGTATTTATTAACCAATACTGGCATAGAGTCTCACATACTATTTAACTGTATTTTTGTACTAACCAATTTAATCCAAAAATTAGTAATATTTTTTTATCGCGTAAAATCAATTACTAATTTTTAATTAGTCAAATAGATTATGTTTTCAGACAGCAATTTAGCAGTTTGTAACTACACTTTTTAATTAAGTATACTGCCTAAAAAGTGCCTAAATTAAAAATGGTCTTAACTACTCTAAAAATCAAAGTTATAAATTTTACCTGATTTCCATTGCTAAAAAGTTCATTAAACTACTATAAACCACATTATAAAGTACTCATTTATCTAGATATTAATGTTACAAATCATATCTAGATCAGTTAAAGTGAGCTACTACTATTTTATACATGCCAACTAGAGATAACCAAAATACATCAAACATGTAAAATTACTGATACAACTATTTTCCCTCAAGATGATGATGCTGATATTCCTTACTCATGCCCTGGATTACTACCTACACGTGAAAACCACCACACGTTAAGCAAACACTTAGTGAGGCATTATAATTATTTAACATACATCAACATGCTTGAATTATATCAATAATATAAAAAACATGTAATTTGATCACCATTCTTTAATTTTACTTATGTTAATCAAATATTAACATAATATATTCCGGATTTATAAATCCTATTAATATCCTTGCCATTATCCGAGAGTTTATCTACCCTCTAATTTTATTAACCATTTATTATCAAATAATTTATTGCCCAACTATACTACATACCTTATTAACTTACTTGGGCATACTTTCCAATTCCATATTTGATTCATTCATGGCAATATAATTAAATACTGGGCAGTTCATACCCTAAATATAACATAAACATACATACCTGATATATCTAGTGATCAAATGCATCATAGTTCTACCTTTGAAAATTCTCAATATGTCAAATATCAAAATAAATATAATCTTCAAGCATATAATTATACCAGACTTATCACAAGTCTTTTAAATCAAACATAATATTTTCCATGCATAAAACTGCACTCAACTCGACATTTTATACTTTGTCAATGTTCAACTAGCCTCACTAAGTTCAACTTTGATCTCGTTCCTTGCCTCGATTGCTAACTCGGTCTTGATTTGTTCACAGTCTACAGTGTATTAAAAATTACCATCAGGACATTCCAAATTATATGTTAGTATCCTACTAACACATAAACAATATAGAAATGATTTTCTTATAAACACCCTAATATTTTCCAAATATTAGTTTTATGACTCAAGTCATATCATCCCCAATACTTTGTATTTCTTCCAACCTTTACTCAAAGAATGATTTATAACTCATTCTAACCTTAATTCCAGCATAATGCTTCCATGAAAATAAATTTTCACTTTAGTCCTTAAATTCTTTCTAATTGCCGAATTGGTCCCTAATCTTTTCCAAATTTTTGAATTGATCCCTATGTTCTACAAACTTCCAAAATGGTCCAAATAACATTTTTAAAGCTTGCAAAATCATAATTTCAACATTTCCAAATTTATGGAAAATTTTCCATAATTTCCCCTAATTCCTTCAAAATGCTGAAATCACCCCTCTACTTTTCCAAGTTTCTAATTTAGTCTACTTAACACTTAAATATCATTTCCAAGCCTTCATAACCATTCCCAACTCAAAATCATTCCAATTTTAACTTTTCTACTAAAACCCTAACATTAAACAATTTAGGGTTTAGCTATTTCCATGTAATTTCAACCATCACACAAGCTTTAATATGATTCCACAACATCATATTTATCAAAAACTAACCTTAGTTCATCCTAAATCAACATCCCCTTCATCCATCAATTCCTCAAAACTAAGGTTTTAAGAAATAAAAGTATGAACAAATGGTACCAAGAGATAGAGAATTTCATGTAGATTAATTCTTTGTTTCATGCTTTCATCCAAAATCCAAAGAAATAAGCTTGAAAAATCAAAATAAATTTTTTCTCCTTACCTCAAGAAGTGTTCGAACAATGGCTAATACTGGGAGAAAAATCTTGAATTTTCTTTTAGCTCAATTTTGGCCATTTTTCCTTAATATAATTAAAATGAATTTAAAATTCATTTTAATGTTTAATGATCGTTTTACCCTTGAAATCCAAAGATCCATATCAAGCCACATGTCTAACTACCAAACTAAAGGTCCAAAACAATCCAAGGAGTTAGTGATTACAAACTTTGCCCTTGCCATCTTCAAAAATTACCATCTTGCCATTTTTTATCCAATGGCTAAGATTTAAACATGGAAAAGTAATCTTTAATCCAATGATCCATATTAATTTCCATTAAAATAAGGCATGGAAATGACCCTTTTACCCTTGCCTTATTTTAATAAAATATCTCATAAAAGATTTCTCATTTATTCGATTAAATCCGATTATCCGAATTTTTCTCAAACTTTAAAGCTTTATAGCACTTAATACAAACTCCGTATCAAAAATCAATGTATCACGAAAATGCTACTCTTGGGGCTGAACTATTCATTTACGGGACTAACTTACATACTTTTGAAAATTACAACTTGGTCCCTGAACTTTCCAAAGTTTACACTTTGGCACCAAACTTTTCAAATTTTACATTTTAGTCACTAAACTTTTCAAGTTTTACATTTTGGTCACTAACAAAAATTTCAAGATATTACAATTCTCCCCTTAAGAAAATTCGTCCTCGAATTTTCCTAAGTACTAGGTTGAAAAAGATGCGGATACTGCTTTTTCATTGATTCCTCAGGTTACCAAGTAGCTCCCTCTACTTTGTGATTTCTCCATAACACTTTGACTAGAGGAATCTTTTTATTTCTTAACTGTTTTTCTCTGTGAGCTAATATTCTTATAGGTTCCTCCTCGCATGTTAGATCTTGCCGAATCTCAATTTCTTTCGGTGTAATGACATGCGACGGACCTGATCAATACTTCCTCAACATGGATACATGAAAAACATTATGGATCTTACTCAACTCAAGTGGCAATTCTAATTGATATGCCACTGGTCCAACCCTTTTTAGAATCTCATATGGGCCGATGAATCCTAGACTAAGCTTGTCTTTTCGTCCAAAGCGTAACACCTTTTTCCAGTGTGATACTTTTAAAAATACCTTATCTCCAACTTCAAACTCAATATCTTTTCTTTTAAGATCCGAGTAAGATTTTTGTCTACCGGAGGCAGCTTTGAGATTGTCTTGAATAATTTTTACCTTATCTTCCATTCTCTGAACAAAATCTGGTCCAATAACCTTTCGATCCTCAAGCTCGAACCAATTCAACGGTGTTCTGCATTTCCTCCCACGTAATGCTTCGTAAGGAGCCATCTTTATGCTTGTTTGATAACTATTGTTATATGCGAATTCCGCTAATGGAAGATGCTATTCCCAGGAACCCGAAAAATTTATTACGCATGCTCTAAGCATATCCTCCAATACTTTGATAGTTCTCTCCAACTGCCCGTCCGTCTGGGGATGAAAAGCATTACAAAAATGCAATTTAGTTCCCAATGACTCGTATAAAGCACTCCAAAATCTTGAGGTGAACTTGGGATCCATGTCTGATATAATAGACATAGGAACACCATGCAATTTAACAATCTCTTTGATATAAGTTCCGCTAACTTGTTCAAAGAATAATTCGTGCGAACTGGTATGAAGTGTGCCGATTAAGTTAATCGATCCACAATCACCCAAATTGCATCCTTTTTACTTGGTGTCAAAGGCAATCCCGTTACAAAATCTATAGTAACTCTCTCTCATTTCCACTGTGGAGTGGAAATTGGTTGAAGTAATCCGGATGGTACTTGATGTTCTGCTTTTACTTGTTGACAAGTCAAACACTTGGCAACAAACTATGTGATGGCTCGTTTCATGCCCGGCCACCAAAAATGACCTTTCACATCTTGATACATTTTGTTACCGCCTGGATGCATTGTTAAAGGCTGTAATGGGCTTCAAAAAGTATTTCTTTCTTCAGCTCATCATTCTCAGGAACGTATAAACGTCCTTTATATTATAAGCACCCATTAGACTTTACTTAAAAGTCCTTAGATTCACCACTTTCTATTTGTTTCATCTTCTCCAAGCACCCTTCATCTTTGGCTTGTAACTCTTTAATTTTCTCTATCAAAGTGGGCTTGATTTGAAATTCTACCACTAATGCACCATCTTCCTGAATTTTCAATTGGGCATTCAGGGCTCTCAAGGAAAAAAAATGTTTTCCGGCTAAGTGCGTCTGCTACCACATTAGCCTTTCTCGGATGATAATCAATAATTACATCATAATCCTTGATTAATTATATCCATCTTCTCTGCCTCAAATTGAGCTTCTTTTGGGATAGCAAATACTTCAAACTTTTATGGTCAGTGAAAATATAGCATTTTTCACCATATAAGTAGTGTCGCCAAATTTTTAGGGCAAACACCACTGCAGCCAACTCTAAATCATGAGTGGGATAGTTTCTTTCATGAGTTTTGAGTTGCCGTGAAGCATAAGCTACCACCCTTCCTTCTTGCATCAGCACACATCCCAAAACATTATGGGAGGCATCGCTATATATTACAAATTCTTTTCCAGGTTCTGATTGTACTAGAACAGGAGCTTCTACCAAAACCTTCTTTAATTGATCAAAGCTTTCTTTATATTTTCCGTCCAAACAAACGGTACATCTTTTCTTAACAGCTTGGTTATCGAAGAAGCAATCATTGAAAAATCTTTCACAAACCGTCGATAATAACCAGCTAATCCCAAAAAGCTTCTCACTTCGGAGATGTTCTTAGGGACTTTCCATTCAAGGATTGCTTGAACCTTCTTGGGATCAACTCGAATTCCTTCACTGAAACTACATGCCCAAGGAAATTTACTTCTGATAACCAGAATTCACACTTTGACAGCTTTGCATATAACTTCTTTTCTCGTAAGATCTGGAGAACAACTCGTAGATGACCATCATGCTCCTTCATGATTCTAGAGTAAACCAATATATCATCAATAAATACTACCACAAATCGATCCAAATACGGCTGAAAGATTCGATTCATTAAATCTATAAACGCCGCGGTGCAATTGTAAGTCCAAATGACATTACTACAAACTCGTAGTGCCCATATCTAGTTTTGAAGGTTGTCTTTGGTATATCTGCTTCTTTGATTTTTAATTGATGATACCCCGATCGAAGATCAATGTTAGAGAACATCATTGCTCCCTTAAGTTGATCAAAAAGATCATCAATCCTCGGTAAAGGATACTTATTCTTTATCGTCACCTTATTAAGTTGACAATAATCCACACATAGCCTCATTGATTCATCTTTCTTCTTTACAAACAAGACTGGGGCTCCCAAGGTGATATGCTTGGTCGAATGAAGCCTTTATCTAACAATTCTTGCAACTGGGCCTTCAACTCCTTGAGCTTTGCATGAGCCATTATATAAGGTTCTATTGATATTGGTGTTGTTCTAGGGAGTACATCAATACCAAATTCCACCTCTCGATCTGGGGGTAAGCCGGGTAATTCATCCGGAAAAATATTTGGAAATTCTCACACCGTGGGTATGTTTTCCAGATCTATTTTTGTTTCTGGAGCACTTATCATATGAGCTAAATAGGCTTCATAATCACATGAGAACAACTTTTCGGTAGCTATAGGTGCAATCTCCGAGCACAAATAGTTATGTCTTTCACTTTCAAACACTATTTCTGAACCCTCTGGCCCCTTTAAGACTACTCTTTTTAATCGACATTCAACCATAGCATCAAATGCCGATAGCCAATCCATTCCAAGAATAATTTCAAATTCTTGAAGAGGCAATTCCAAAAGATCGGTAGGAAATTCTACTGCTTGAATTTTTTTAAAGGACATTTCCTACATATCCTGCTCACTTTGGCACTTTGTCCTATTGGGTTGACGGCAACTATCTCACTCAAAATTAGTTCTACTGGGATGTTTCTTTCAAGTATTACTCTAGAACTAATGTATGAATGAGTAGAGCCTGGATCAATTAAGGTAAAAATAGGTCTGCCAAAGAGTTCGATCATACCTGCAACGATTTCTGCATCATTTCGATCTTCAACGATTTTGATGTTGTATACATGAGCTGTAGCTCTACTTTCTTGATTAGGTTTTGATGCAGATGCTCCCGGTTTTCCACCTTTGTTCCCCTTGCCCCTTGGTGGTGCTGCAGCAAACTGATGTGGATGAAGCTCCGAACAATTATTCTTGAAATGCCCAGCTTGTCCACAATGGAAACATGCTCTGATCAACCAGCATTGACCAGGATGCCTCTTCCCACAATGCTCACATTCTAAAATCGGGCGAACTCTAGACCCTCGAGTACCTGCAGTATTCATCTGGGATTGCTTTGATTTCCCTCTTGCATACCCCTTTTTAAGTAAAGAGGCAGATGCTGCAGGATGCTGGTGTGACATTCCCTTGCTGCGTTTAAACGATGACACATCAAATAACCCTCCTAACCTTTTTCCGATCTGACTCTGCTTTTCTGCCTTCTCTTCGAGGTCCACTCTTTCTATAGCCTTGGCTCGGTTCACCATTTCTTGAAAAGTAGTGAAATTACAGGAAACCAATATCCTCTTATATTGTGAATCTAATCCAGATATGAATCTGTCGATTCTAGATCTTTCAATTGGGAGAAATTCCGTCACAAATCGGCTGTTTATTAAATTCGCATTCGTACTCATAAACTGATTTGTCATGTTGTTTAAGCTGCAGAAATTGTTGCCTCATATCTTCCACAAATACATCTCCAATATACTTTTCTTTGAATTCTTGAAGAAAGAATTCCCAAGTAAGCCGCTCCGGAGGTACTTGTGCAGTTATCACATTCCACAATGTACTGGCTGGTTCCATTAGAAGGGATACTACTCCTTCCAATTTTCCTTGATCATCACAAGGAATTCTGCTTAACATAATCTTGATATCGTTTAACCAATAATCAGCATCCATCGGATTTGCATCAGTATCACCTCAGAATTCTGGTGCTCCGATTTTCCTTAGCTCCTTAGGGACTGATACTGGTGCTCGTCGATTTATAATCGCATCCAAGGATTGTAAAAATAAAACTTGATCCTGTACTGGCATATTTCTTTGTTCCCGAACTGGTCGCTCTACATTCTGTTGGGCCAGTTGCTCCAGATTTTGTTGAACCTGAGGAGGATTATGATTCACCTCATTACTTCCGCTTTGAGCAAGCACATCCCGCTCAACAGCCTGTCTCGATTCTCGATAATCTGACATATGTTCATGTCACGACTATCTTAAGTAAGTAAGGAGTAATCTTCCAAATATCAAGCATCATCATAATACTATACAACGTTAGTAATTTTATTTATCCTAGTGGCATGTATATAACTTTGACTTTCTATAGAGATTCATTTATCATCCAGAACCGGCTAAACATGTAGCTCTGATACCAACAAATGTAACACCCTTACCAGTTTTTATTAACCAATACTGGTATAGAGTCTCACATACTATTTAACTATATTTTTGTACTAACCAATTTAATCCAAAAATCAGTAATATTTTTTTATCGCGTAAAATCAATTACTAATTTTTAATTACTCAAATAGATTTCGTTTTCAGGCAGCAATTTAGCAGTTTGTAACTACACCTTTTAATTAAGTATACTGTCTAAATTAAAAATGGTCTTAACTACTCTAAAAATCAAAGTTATAAATTTCACCTGATTTCCATTGCTAGAAAGTTCTTTAAACTATTATAAACCACATTATAAAGTACAATTTATGTAGATATTAATATTACAAACCATATCTAGATCAGTTAAAGTGAGCTACTACTATTTTATACATGCCAACTAGAGATAACCCAAAATACATCAAAGATGTAAAATTACCGATACAACTATTTTTCCTCAAGGTGATGATGCTGATATTCCTTACTCATGCCTCGGATTACTACCTACGCGTGAAAACCACCATACGTTAAGCAAACACTTAGTGAGGCATTATAATTATTTAACATACATCAACATGCTTGAATTATATCCATAATATAAAGAACATGTAATTTGATTACCATTCTTTAATTTTTCTTATGTTAATCAAATATTAACATAATATATTCCGGATTTATAAATCCTATTAATATCCTTGCCATTATCCGAGAGTTTATCTACCCTCTAATTTTATTAACCATTTATTATCAAATAATTGCCCAACCTAGTTTGAGGACTTGAGTACACGATTCATAAACCGCACCGTAGTGCTAAGTGACCGCACATAAGTGCTAAAGAACCACACCTAAGTGTTAATAAACCGCACCGAAGTGCTAAACCGCTAGACTCTATGGCATGCCAACTATGCTCTATACCTCATTAAATTACTTGGGCATACTTTCCAATTCCATATTTGATTCATTCATGGCAATATAATTAAATATTGGGCAGTTCATACCCTAAATATAACATAAACATACATACCCGATATATCTAATGATCAAATGCATCATAGTTCTACCTTTGACAATTCTCAATATGTCAAATATCAAAATAAATATAATCTTCAAGCATATAATTATACCAGACTTATCACAAGTCTTTTAAATCAAACACAATATTTTCTATGCATAAAAATTCACTCACCTCGACACTTTATACTTTGTCAATGTTCAATTAGCCTCACTAAGTCAACTTTGATCTCGTTTATTTCCTCGATTGCTAACTCGGTCTTGATTTTGTTCACAGTCTACAGTGTATTAAAAATTACCATAAGGACATTCCAAATTATATGTTAGTATCCTACTAACACATAAACAATATAGGAATAATTTTCCTATAAACACCCTAATATTTTCCAAATATTAGTTTTATGACACAAGTCATTCCATCCCCAATACTTTGTATTTCTTCCAACCTTTACTCAAAGAATGATTTATAACTCATTCTAACCTTAATTCCAGCATAATGCTTCCATGACAATAAATTTTCACTTTAGTCCTTAAATTCTTTCTAATTGTCGAATTGGTCCCCAATATTTTCTAAATTTTCCGAATTGATCCCTATGTTCTACAAACTTCCGAAATAGTCCAAATAACATTTTTAAAGCTTGTAAAATCATAATTTCAACATTTCCAAATTTATGGAAAATTTTCCATAATTTCCCCTAATTCCTTCAAAATGCCGAAATCACCCCTCTACTTTTCCAAGTTTCCAATTTAGTCTACTTAACACATAAACATCATTTCCAAGCCTTCACAACCATTCCCAACTCAAAATCATTCCAAATTCAACTTTTCTACTAAAACCCTAACTTTAAACAATTTAGGGTTTAGCTATTTCCATGTAATCTCAACCATCACACAAGCTTTAATATGATTCCACAACATCATATTTATCAAAAACTAACCTTAGTTCATCCTAAATCAACATCCCCTTCATCCATCAATTCCTCAAAACTAAGGTTTTAAGAAAGAAAAGTATGAACAAATGGTACCAAGAGATAGAGAATTTCATGTAGATTAATTCTTTGTTTCATGCTTTCATCCAAAATCCAAAGAAATAAGCTTGAAAAATCAAAATAAAATTTTTCACCTTACCTCAAGAAGTGTTCGAACAATGGTTGATATTGGGAGAAAAATCTTGAATTTTCTTTTAGCTCAATTTTGGCCATTTGTCCTTAATATAATTAAAATGAATTTAAAATTCATTTTAATGTTTAATGACCTTTTTACCCTTGAAATCCAAAGCTCCATATCAAGCCACATGTCTAACTACCAAACCAAAGGTCCAAAACAATCCAAGGAGTTAGTGATTACAAACTTTGCCCTTGCCATCTTCAAAAATTACCATCTTGCCATTTTTTATCCAATGGCTAAGATTAAACATGGAAAAGTAATCTTTGATCCAATGATCCATATTAATTTCCATTAAAATAAGGCATGGAAATGACCCTTTTACCCTTGCCTTATTTTAATAAAATATCTCCTAAAATATCTCATAAAAGATTTCTCATTTATTCGATTAAATCCGATTATCAGGATTTTTCTCGAACTTTAAAACTTTATAGCTCTTAATACAAACTCCGTATCAAAAATCCGTATATCACGAAAATGCCACTCTTGGGGGTGAACTATTGATTTACGGGACTAACTTACATACTTTTGAAAATTACAACTTGGTCGCTAAACTTTCCAAAGTTTACACTTTGGCACCAAACTTTTCAAATTCTACATTTTATTCACCAAACTTTTCAAGTTTTACATTTTGGCCACTAACCAAAATTTCAAGATATTACAATACATATATCTAATATGTATATCTAGAATATTTATATGATATGCATATTATATGTTTATTATCACTTATTATGACGTGTATATATATATATTATTTTCTTATTATATATTTATAATCTAACATATATATATATGCATATATACATCTTGCACAATTTCTTTAATCAAATTTTAAATAAAAAATGATCCTCTTTTTTATTAAGGATTATTGTGAAAAATGTACCTCGAACGTAAAGGGTGCCGCTTTCCGTTAATCTCTATCGCAAAATACCATTTTAATTTCTAAATTATAATTCTCAAAATAGGTTCCCTTTATTCGAGAATCTAACGGAAATTAAGCCCCGGGTGTAGGGGTGTAAATTCTTTTCATACACAGAAACATTCTTTTAAATATTTTAAAGGATTACAAATTTTAAATTAAATTCGAATTTCTAATTTCCATCATTAAAACGGTAAATAATTAACCAGGTACCAATTTTGAGCGTTGTAGCGGTGCTCACCCTTCCCCACACATAACTGACTCTCGAACCTGTTTTTCTTGTTTTGCATGCCAAAACTCATTGTTTTAATAAAATGATGCAAAAACAGGTTTTATTAAAATTGTCGGGTTTTCAGGTGATCCAATCTCACCTAAATTAAAAAGATTGGGGGCGACTCCTTTCTATCCCAAATATTTTCGTAAAAACGCGTCAAGCACCACCAGCAGGGCGGGGCCATTGTTACAACCGCATTTTTTAGAAACTTTTACTCGGTTAAAATTCAAACGTGTCCTCCGTAAAGCCCATTTAGACATGCACGCCTTAAACACAACAAAACGACCATAAAATAAGATAAAATCAAATTTTATGAGCTAAAATATTTGATTATGGGCTTTTGAATATTATATAGCTTAACATCAATTTTAGAACTTTTTACACGGTTAAAATTACAACGGGTCCACAGTAAAGCCCATTTCGACATGGACGCCTGAAACCCAACAAAACGGCCACAAAATAAGATTAAATCAAATTTTATGAGTTAAAATATTTGATTATGGGTGTTTGAATTTAATTATATAGCTTAACCTCAATTTCAGAGCTTTTTACTCAGTTAAAATTCCAACGGGTCCACTGTAAAGCTCATTTAGACATGCACGCCTTAAACCCCAACAAAACGGCCGAAAATAAGATTAAATCACATTTTATGACGTAAAAAATTTAGTTACAAGCTTTGGAATATGATTATATTCGCTTAACCTCAATCTCAGAAATTTTTACTCAGTTATAATTCCAAGAGCTCCACTGTAAAGCTCATTTAGACATACACGCATTAAACACAACAAAACTGTCACAAAATAACATTAAATCAAATTTTATGAGTTAAAATATTTGATTATAAGCTTTAGAACATGATTATATAGCTTAACCTCATTTTCAAAATTTTTTACTCGGTTAAAATTCCAACGGGTCCATTGTAAAGCTCATTTAGACATGCACGGCTTAAACCTAACAAAAACGGCCACAAAATAAGACTAAATCAAATTTTATGAGTTAAAATGTTTGATTATGGGCTTTTGAACATGATTGTACAACTTAACCTTAATTTTAGAACTTTGTACTCGATTAAAATTTAAACAGGTAAAAGCGCAATAATTTTCACGTTATTACCGATGAGAATGATTCTCTCGACTCACTTGAAATTAAACTGTACCTTTCTTACTCTTTTTTACGCATGTAAAATTACTCTTTTTTCTCCATGGAGGGAAGAGTTTATCAGATGCCTTTTGGCATCTAAAATTACTACCTTCTTAAGGTGTTTATCCTGGTCTTCATGGCTTTGGTGGATCTCCCTAAACAGGATATGCCATTATAACTATAAAATTTTAGGATCTATTTTCGATATTCTGCTTACATCTCTCGTACCAAATCTATATCTGACAAATTACCTTATGATTCATATTGGATACAGTCTTTGGATCAACCATGATAACAATTCCCGAACATTGGATAAAGTTCGATACAACTTTTCTACTGCTAATTTATGTCCCCGTTATTTACTTACTATTATTTCCCATGCATTACTTTCTATTACAAATCTTATTGCTCTTAATTTAATATCAAACCCAAATGTAATCATGACCAAAATCATCTCTAAAACTATTAAAATATCTAAAATTATTATAATTACATTCCGAATTTTTGGAATAATCTGGAATCTCACTTTTATCCTCTGTATACGGATAATTATAAATGCTTTCAACCATGAGAATTCATATTCTGGTTTCATGGATGCTATAACTAAATCCTCCAATTTTTTACATACTAATTATATAATCAATAAAGTTAATAGTACGTTTTCTTTTTTCGGGAACAATCTTTCTCACCCTTTAATCTACCAAAATATCAACACAGGAATTCGATTTAAAAATATACAGTCAATTTCTATCCATTATGGTTGTGAATCATTATGACAAATTCCACCTAATCACCGTTCTCATCCTTATCAAAGGAGGGCTAAATGCAATTTAAATTATAATCTACTAATTTGCCTTAAATTCATTAATAGGAACCGTTTTCCTTATCTTCTACACATGTTAACAATTTCCTTGTATATTTTCTTAGACAATAAATAATACCACAATCAATTCCTTTCATGGAATTTTATTTTTGGTTAACTAATTTTCCAATATATCTAAACCAATCTAAAAACACCATAATCAATGATGGAATCTCTACCTTTAATTACCATATTTACCCACTTTTCATTCCTTCTACTCCCTACGTTGCTAGTTATGGGGGATTTAAATTCATTGGTTACTCCAAATACATGTTTATCACTAAAATTACTACTATTTTAATTAATTCTTTTGGCCTACTTTTGATTATTGCATCTTATGTTTCTACTTTTCACCAAATTGGCTTTCAACCAAGAAACTCCCACACGAATTATTATACTCTATTGACACTTTTGACATCAATCAACCTCTTAATGAATTTGCTCCCTTTTCCGGAGAGACCTTATATTCCGACTTTCCTTATGGAAGCCATTACTATTAACCGAATAACAATCAATTTCTCCCCTAATCTATTGCAATCATGGAAAAAGCATCCTCTCTATAATTTTAACTTTGGTCTCAATCGAACCTTTAATGCTATTTACTCTTTCATTTCCAATCTTTGGAAAGGTCAACATATGTTAACAATTCTTTTCATTCCTAAATTCAAATATTCAACTTTTTTTCCTACTAATTTCCAAGCTAATTTTTCTACAACCAACGTCTTTTCTATTAAGATGTTATCAAATTCAAATGTAATCAATACCAAAATCATTCCTAAATTTGCTAGGAAAATTAAATTTATTTTGACCATACTTTGTTATATTGGAATCAAACCATATCTCCCATTTATACTTACTCTACTATGGGAATTTATTATTATCCAAAGATTTACATATTTTTACTACCACCAAAATTCATGTTCTGGATACATGAAAATGACAATTATATATTCAAATCTTTTACCTTCCACCTATGTAATCATTAATATTAATAGTGATTATATTTCCATTACTAAGAATCGTTGCTTTCTTCATATTAACATGCCTATACTTTTCCCATTTACGCTCTTAAGCAATCAATTTATATTGTAATTATTAACATTTTTGGACTATAATTTTCGGTTTTCCAAGATTCCAAACATATCTCTGAACCAATACAAAAAAGCCATATTCAATGATGGAATCTCTAAAATTAATTACCGACTTTCCCCCTTTTTATTTCCTTTTCTTTCAATTGACACTAGCTATAGCAGATTCGAATTCACTATCATCTCAATTTTCACCTACTCTCCAATAAATTCTGCTACAATTTTTGTTTCTATTGAAGCAATTCAAAAATTAATGCCTTACCATTTAAATACGATCTTCTTTGTTTTCAATTTTAACCAAAATGGACATCCTTTTTCATGATATTTCTATACAACTATTGCCCAATGTATGGCCAATTTGTTTCCTTCTCGGCAGTCTCATATGAATTCATTCCCTTATATTTTTCCATCAGCTTTTATTGCATAACTTTCCAAATAAACATTCTACTGCCATTTAATTCCTCCAACAATATCCTACAATCCGGGACAAATCAATTTTTAATAATTCTAAATATGGTTCAAATCGATACGTTCTTACTATATCTACCTTCCATTTCAATTCTTGGAATAACAAGAATAACAAAGTTGGGATGAGCAGCGGGAAAACTCTCCGGCGGAGGTTGACGTTCAAACCCGCCGAGAAAAATGAAAATATTATGTTGGAACTGCCGGGGTATTGGTAAAGCCCAGACAATTCAAGCCCTAGGACGAGTTGTCGCTAAATCTAATCCTGGTCTATTATTCCTATGCAAAACTCGCCTTAACAAATTTCTTACTGAACGTCTGCGTATCTCTCTTAGCATGAACGGCTGTATCACTGTTGATAGCAACCCAACTTGTTATGGAATAATTCTATTATGGAATAATAATATTAATGTAGATTTGCTTTCGTACTCAGACCATCATGTTGATGCTAATATTCATTCCAATACATCTCACTGCCACTTTTATGAAATTTATGGCTACTCTGAAACAAATCAAAAAACTAAAACTTGGGAGCTAATTGACACTCTAAGATCCTCATCGCCTCTTCCCTAGCGAATTGGGGGAGATTTGAATGAAATTTTGTCTAATAACGAAAAACAGGGTGGATGTCGTCGAGCTCGATCCCAGATTGACAACTTTCAGGATTGCTTATCCCTTAATAATTTATTTGATTGCAAACCCTCCAAAGGTTGGTTTACTTGGACCAAATTGGGCCTTAGAACCCAACTATATATGAGCGTCTTGACCGTTTTGTTGCAAATTCGGCTTGGTTTGATATCCATAATGATTATAGAGCAACTTCGGAGTATCATGCGAACTCTGACCACTATTTCATTCTTATGGAAACGGGCCAACTTGCTCATGATAACTTTGTGGCTAGCGATGACCATTTTCGTTTTGAAACCTGTTGGGCGAATAACTCTGATTGCATATCCATAGTCCAAAACGCTTGGTCCACGACACTTGGCTTTGCGGTAGACAAATTACAAGTTGTTGGCTCTTGTCTTAAGGATTGGCAGACATAATAATGCAATAACTCTCGAGTTCGCATCACAAAATTGAACAAACAAATTAATTCTTGTCTTTAAAGGTGACTCTCTATTGCTGAGGAGTAAACTTTCCTGGCAGCTAAAGTAGAGCTTCGTCATCTGCTCGATACCCAGGAAGCATATTGGGCTCAACGATCCTGAATTACCTAGCTTGCTCAGGGTGATAAGAACACGTCTTTCTTCCATGCTCGTGCTAACGGAAGGCGGAAGAAAAATAAAACCTGAGGCTTATTTGACTACTCTAATGTCTGGAGAGAAAATGAGGAAGATGTCATGGGAATTGTCACTGACTACATTCATGGACTATTTACCACATCCGAGCCATCAATCTTGCCGAGGATCCTCGAAAACATCACTCCCTCTATAACGACGGAAATGAATGCTGGCCTGACTAGGCCATTCACAGAGGCTGAAATCTTCACTACCTTTCAGGATATAAATCCAAAAAAAGCCCTCGGCCATGACAGACTCCCAAGCGGATTTTACAGTCAGCATTGGGACACTGTTGGACAAGACGTCGTTAATCTGTTCCTGGCTCTTTTATCCGGCGACGCGGACATGGCTATAGTAAATCGAACTGTGTTGGTCCTAATCCCAAAGGTCAAAGACCCTACCACTATGCGACAGCTACGACCAATCAGTCTCTGCACTGTTATATATAAAATCATCTCTAAGGTGCTCGTTAACCGAATAAAATCGATAATTCTTTTCTGCATCAGTGACACAGAAGCTACTTTTGTTAAAGGTAGGGCCATCAACGACAACATCTTAGTTGCCCACGAATTGGTTCACTCTATCAATTCTGGGGGATCAAGCCATTTTCAGGGAGCTACACTGAAATTAGACATGGAGAAAGCCTTTAACCTTGTAGAGTGGTCTTTCCTTCAGCAGATTATGCTTAAAATGGGATTTGTAGATTCTTGGGTTGATATCCTCATGAGATGTATCACTTCTATCTCCTTTACTGCTCATGTTAATGGTTCCCTCTCGTCAGTGTTCTACCTCCAACATGGTTTAAGACAGGGTGATCCTCTTTCCCCCTTTTTACTCATTCTTTGTACTCAAGGTCTATCGGCAACTCTTCTCGCCGAGCAACAAGCAAGACGACTCCCAGGCCTTTGCGCTATTCGTCATAGGCCTCATGTGAATCACATGCTATTTGATGATGATAGCATGGTCTTTATTCGTAATGACATTACTGAGGCTTCCCACATAAAAGATATTTTACATCTATACGCATCTTCCTCTAGTCAAGCAATAAACTTTGACAAATTGACGATCTTTTTCAGGCCAAGAACTCCTCCCGACCATAAGCAAGCAATTCATGATATTCTTCAGTACGAGAAGTGGATGACCCAGAGATCTATCTTGGAGTTCCACTTTTTATCAAGAAAAATAAAACTGCATTGCTTGGTTTTTCCCGGGATAAGGTAAAATCACGTATGTCTAATTGGGACAAACACCTTCTCTCGTACAGTGGACGAGAGGTTTTTATCAAGTTCGTGATTCAATATTTGCCACAATACGTGATGTCTTGCTACCTTCTCCCTCAAAACATAATAGATGACATGACCAATTCTGTCGGACGTTATTGGTGGTCTGGAAAAATAATAAACGGGGTTGGCCTATGATCCCATGGGACACTATTTGCTCACCGAAGTCTGTAGGGGCATTGGCTTTCGAGACATGCATCTCTTTAACATAGCCCTTCTTGGAAAAAAAATTTGGCGACTCATTACTGAGCCAAACTCTCTTCTTACTCAAATATACAGAGCAAAATACTTTCCCTCTGGGAATATTTTTGAGGCTGAGCCCAAAAAAAAGGACTCATTTGCATGGAAAAGACTCACTCAGGCAATGACCCTACTGCGTTCTGGTTTCTTTAAGCGGCCAGGGGTGAGTAGCAAAATTCGAGTGCATGCCGAAAATTGGGAGGTGTCTGCGATCAATTTATATGGTGATTATGAGGATAACGATGAGCTTCCAGTTAGATGTCGCGACTTTATGATATTGGGGCAACCACGTTGGGATGAATCAAAAGTCCGCATTTACTTTGATAGGGATGATGCCAACACAGTCCTCGGTGTTCCCATTATCAATGATACAACTAACACTGTCCTTTGGGCGAATCATGATTCTGGCATCTACTCGGTTAGATCCAGATATTTATACTTACAACAACCACCTGCACCAGTTAACAGGCCTTCACATATTTGGAAAGTTATATCCAAACTGTCGGTCCTTCCAAAGATTCGATCATTTGGATGGCAGATAGGCCATGATGCATTCCCGACTGAGAAAAAACTACAGGCTACAAGTATCAGCACTGGAATTTGTCCACTATGCCGTCAGGGGCTGGAAACAACGATCCATGCTTTACGTGACTACCTAGTTGCATCTGAGGCTTTAAGGTTGGCAAGCATGCCGACCTCCCTCATTTTTAGTCTTACAGTCTCTATTTTATCTTAGCTTGAAAAAGGCGCTGCCTGTCTCCCACTCCAATCATTTGCGTTAATTATAACCATTCTTTGGAACCTTTGGAATAGACGTAATGATTGGATTCATAACCAAAGACTTCAACCCCCTTGGATTACAGTTATCAATTCACAGGGTATTCTTCGTGACTACATAGCTGCAACATCAACTAGCTCATCCCTGAGGATAGAAGACGAACGGACTTTTGCTTGCCCACAATGGAAGCCTCCTGGAGCAGGAATCTTAAAGATCAACACAGATGGGGCACTTGATCCTATAACCAAGGCAGCCACAGTGGGAGTTATAGCACGAGATACCAACGGTGTTGTCCTAGGAGGGTTCGCCCACACTTTGGTCAATTACACAGATACTTCATCTACTGAAGCACAAGCAGTCATTGTCGGCAGCTGCTTGGGTCGTGATTACGGTTGGTCCAAGGTTATTATTGAGACTGACTCAGCTATGGTTACAAACAAAATCAATCGGCAGTATACTAACATATCTCTTCTAAGCCCCTTAATTGAGCATTATCGCCTTCTGCTAGCCAATTCAGATCACTTTAGTAGTTGTTATGTACCTAGGATGATGAACAATGTTGCCCACACTCTTTCTTCTAGGGCCTTACGGTCTATGTCATCCATTTCATTTTCTTTGGAATATCCCATTTTTCTCCAAAATGTTGTAATTAATGAGTTTTATACTCATCCAAATTAATATATATGGGTACTCTTTTCCCCATAGGCGCTGACTTGGGGCCTCCGGGTCATATGTGAGGTTAGCGGGGTTTTTAATGAGGCCCACTTTTCAAAAAAAACTTTAAACAGGTTCAAAGTAAAGCCCATTTAGACATGCACGCCTTAAACCCCAACAAAACGACCGAAAATAATATTAAATCACATTTTATGACTTAAAATATTTATTTACGAGCTTTTGAACATGATTATATAGCTTAACCTTATTTTATGAAAATTTTACTCGATTAAAATACCAACGGGTCCACTATAAAGCCCATTTAGTTATGCACGCCTTAAACACAATAAAACGAACACAAAATAAGATTAAATCAAATTTTATGAGTTAAAATATTTGGTTATGGGATTTTATATATGATTATATAGCTTAACCTCTGTTTTAGAACTTTTTACTCGGTTAAAATTACAACGGGTCCACTTAAAGAGCATTTAGACATGCACGCCTTAAACACAACAAAACGACCACAAAATAAGATTAAATCAAATTTTATGAGTTCAAATATTTGATTATGGGCCTTCGAATATGATTATATAGCATAATCTCAATTTTAGAACTTTTTACTTAGTTAAAATTCCAATGGGTCCACTATAAAGCCCATTTCGACATGCACGCCTTAATCCCCAACAAAACGGCCGAAAAATATGATTAAATCACATTTTATGACTTAAAATATTTAGTTATGAGATTTTGAAAATGATTATATAGCTTAACCAAATTTTTAGAAATTTTTACTCCGTTGAAATTCCAACAGGTCCACTGTAAAGCCCATTTAGACATATACGCCTTAAACAGAACAAAACAGCCACAAAATAAGGTTAAATCAAGTTTTATCTGTTAACATATTTGATTATAGGCTTTTGAATATGATTATATAGCTTAACCTCAATTTTAGAACTTTTTACTTGGTTAAAATTCCAACGGGTACATTGTAAACTCATTTAGACATGCAAGCTTTAAACCCCAATAAAATGAAAAAAAACAAGATTAAATCACATTTTATGACTTAAAATATTTATTTATGGGCTTTTTAACATGATTATAAAGCTTAAACTCATTTTCATAACTTTTTACTCGGTTAAAATTCCAACGGGTCCACTATAAAGCCCATTTAGACATGCACGCCTTAAACACAACAGAACGGCCTCAAAATAAGATTAAATCAAATTTTATGAGTTAAAATAATTAATTAAAGGATTTTTATTATGATTATATAGATTAACCTCAATTTTAGAAATTTTTACTCGATTAAAATTACAACGGGTCCACTATAAAGCCCATTTAGACATGCACGCCTTAAACCCCAACAAAACGGCCGACAAATATGATTAAATCACATTTTATGATTTAAAATATTTAGTTATGAAATTTTGAAAATGATTATATAGCTTAACCTAACTTCTAGAAATTTTGACTCTGTTAAAATTCCAACAAGTCCACTGTAAAGCCCATTTAGACATGCCTGCCTTAAACAGAACAAAACGGCCACAGAATAAGGTTAAATCAAGTTTTATGTGTTAAAATATTTGATTATGGGCTTTAGAATATGATTATATAGCTTAACCTCAATTTTAGAACTTTTTACTTGGATAAAATTCCAACGGGTACACTGTAAAACCCATTTAGACATGCACGCCTTAAACCTCAATAAAACAGAAAAAAATAAGATTAAATCACATTTTATGACTTAAAATATTTAGTTATGGGCTTTTGAACATGATTATAAAGCTTAACCTCGTTTTCAAAACTTTTTACTCGATTAAAATTCCAACGGGTCCACTATAAAGTCCATTTAGACAAGCGTGAATTAAACCCAACAAAACGGTTGAAAAATAAGATTAAATCACATTTTATGAATTTAAATATTTTTTATGGGCATTTGAAAATTATTATATAGCTTAAACACATTTTTAGAATTTTTTACTCGGTTAAAATTCCAACGGGTCCACTATAAAGCCCATTTAGACATGCACGCCTTAAACACAACAAAACGGCCTCAAAATAATATTAAATCAAATTTCATGAGTTAAAATATTTGATTAAATGATTTTGAATAATATTATATAGCTTAAACTCAGTTTTAGAATTTTAACTCGGTTAAAATTACAACGGGTCCACTGTAAAGCCCATTTAGACATGCACGCCTTAAACACAACAAAACGACCACAAAACAATATTAAATCAAATTTCATGAGTTAAAATAGTTGATTATGGTATTTTGAATATGATTATATAGCTTAAACTCAATTTTAGATCTTTTCACTCGGTTAAAATTACGAGTCCACTGTAAAGCCCCTTTAGATATGCACGCCATAAACCCAACAAAACGGCCACAAAATAACACTAAATCAAATTTTATGAGTTACAATTTTTAATTATGGGCTTTTGAATATGATTATATAACTTAAACTCAATTTCAAAACTTTTTACTCAGTTAAAATTCCAACGGATCCACTGTAAAGCCCATTTAGACATGCACGCCTTAAGACATGCAGGCCATAAACCCAACAAAACGGCCACAAAGTAAGACTAAATCAAATTTATGAGTTAAAATAGTTGATTATGGGCTTTTGAATATGATTAAAATATTTGGTTATGGGATTTTGAATACGATTATATAGCTTATCCTCAATTTTTGAACTTTTTACTTGGTTAAAATTACAACGGGTCCACTGTAAAGCCTATTTACACATGTACGCCTTAAACCCAACAAAACGGCCTCAAAATAAGACTAAATCAAATTTTATGAGTTAAAATATTTGATTATGGGATTTTGAATATGAATATATAGATTAACCTCAATTTTAGAATTTTTTACTCGGTTAAAATTACATCGGGTCCACTGTAAAGCCCATTTAGACATGCACAACTTAAACCCAACAAAACGGCCAAGAAATAAGACTAAACCAAATTTTATGAGTTAAAAGTTTTTATTATGGTCATTTGAATAAGATTATATAGCTTATCCTCAATTTCTGAACTTTTACTTGGTTAAACTTACAATGGGTCCATTGTAAAGGCCATTTGGACATGCACGCCTTAAACACAACAGAACGACCACAAAATAAGATTAAATCAAATTTTATGAGTTAAAATACTTGATTATGGGATTTTGAATATGATTATATAGCTTAACCTCAGTTCTAGAAATTTTTACTCGATTAAAATTACAACGGGTCCACTATAAAGCCCATTTAGACATGCACGCCTTAAAACCAACATAACGGTCACAAAATAAGACTAAATCAAATTTTATGAGTTTAAATTTTTTATTATGGTCTTTTGAATATGATTATATAGCTTAACCTCAATTTCTAAACTTTTTACTCAGTTAGAATTACAATGGGTCCACTATAAACGCCATTTAGACATGCACGCCTTCAACACAACAAAACGACCACAAAATAAGATTAAATCAAATTTTATGAGTTAAAGTATTTGATTATGGTCTTTTGAATATGATTATATAGCTTAACCTCAATTTTAGAACTTTTTACTCGGTTAAAATTACGAGTCCACCGTTAAGCCCATTTAGACATGCACGCCTTAAACCCAACAAATGGCCACAAAATAAGACTAAATCAGATTTTATGAGTTAAATTTTTTTATTATGGGATTTTGAATATGATTATTTACTTAATCTCAATTTTAGAACTTTTTACTCGGTTAAAATTACAACGAGCCCACAATAAAACTCATTTAGACATGCACGCCCTAAACCCAGCAAAACGGCCATAAAATAATACTAAATCAAATTTTATGAGTTACAATTTTTGATTATAGGATTTGGAACATAATTATATAACTTAACCTCAATTTCAAAACTTTTACTCAGTTAAAATTCCAACGGGACCTCTGTAAAGCCCATTTTGTCATGCACGCCTTAAACACAACAAAACGGCCACAAAATAAGATTAAATCAAAATTTATGTGTTAAAATAGTTGATTATGGACTTTTGAATATGATTAAAATATTTGGTTATGGTATTTTGAATATGATTATATAGCTTAACCTCAATTTTAGATAGTTTTACTCGGTTAAAATTACAACGGATCCACTATAAAGCCCATTTAGACATGCACTTCTTAAACCCAACAAAATGGCCACAAAATAAGACTAAATCAAATTTTATGAGTTATGGTATTTCGAATACGATTATATATCTTAACCTCAATTTCTAAACTTTTTACTCGGTTAAAATTATAACAGGTCCACTATAAAGGCCATTTAGACATGCACGCCTTAAACACAACAAAACGACCACAAAATAAGATTAAATCAAATTTTACGAGTTAAAATATTTGATTATGGGCTTTTGAATATGATTATATAGCTTAACATCAATTTTAGAACTTTTTACACGGTTAAAATTACGAGTCCACTATAAAGCCCATTTAGACATGCACGCCTTAAACCCAACAAAATGGCCACAAATTAAGACTAAATCAAATTTTATGAGTTAAAATTTTTTATTATGGGATTTTGAATATGATTATTTAGCTTAACCTCAATTTTAGAACTTTTTACTCGGTTAAACTTACAACGAGTCCACAATAAATCTCATTTAGACATGCACGCCTTAAACCCAACAAAACGGCCATAAAATAATACTAAATCAAATTTTATGAGTTACATTTTTTGATTATGGGCTTTAGAATATAATTATATAACTTAACCTCAATTTTAGAACTTTTTACTCGGTTAAAATTCCAACGGGGCCTCTGTAAAGCCCATTTAGTCATGCACGCCTTAAACACAACAAAACGGCCACAAAATAAGATTAAATAAAATTTTATGAGCTAAAATAGTTGATTATAGGCTTTTAAATATGATTAAAATATTTGTTTATGGGATTTTGAATATGATTATATAGCCTAACCTTAATTTTAGAAATTTTTACTAGGTTAAAATTACAACGGGTCCACTGTAAAGCCCATTCAGACATACACGCCTTAAACCCAACAAAACGGCCACAAAATAAGATTAAATCAAATTTTATGAGTTCAAATTTTTTATTATGGTCTTTTGAATATGATTATATGGCTTAACCTCAATTTCTAAACTTTTTACTCGGTTAAAATTACAACGAGTCCACTGTAAAGCCCATTTAGACATGCACGCCTTCAACACAGCAAAATGACCACAAAATAAGATTAAATCAAATTTTATGAGTTAAAATATTTGATTATGGGCTTTTGAATATGATTATATAGCTTAACCTCAATTTTAGAACTTTTTACTCGGTTAAAATTACGAGTCCATTGTAAAGCCCATTTAGACATGCACGCCTTAAACCAAACAAAACGGCCACAAAATAAGACTAAATCAAATTTTATAAGTTAAAATTTTTGATTATGAGATTTTGAAATTGATTACATACCTTAACCTCAATTTTAGAACCTTTTACTCGGTTAAAATTATAACGAGTCCACAATAAAGCCCATTTAGACATATATGCCTTAAACCCAACAAAACAGTCACAAAATGATACTAAATCAAATTTTATGAGTTACAATTTTTTTATTATGGGCTTTGGATTCTGATTACATAACTTAACCTCAATTTCAGAACTTTTTACTCGGTTAAAATTCCAATGGGTCCGCTGTAAAGCCCATTTAGTCATGCACGCCTTAAACACAACAAAACGGCCACAAAATAAGATTAAATCAAATTTTATGGGTTAAAATAGTTGATTTTGGGCTTTTGAATATTATTAAAATATTTGGTTATGTGATTTTGAATATGATTATATAGCTTAACCTCAATTTTTTTAACTTTTTACTCGGTTAAAATTACAACAGGTCCACTGTATAGCCCATTTAGACATGCACGCCTTAAGCCAAACAAAACGGCCACAAAATAAGACTAAATCAAATTTTATGAGTTAAAATTTTTGATTATAGGATTTTGAAATTGATTACATATCTTAACCTCAATTTTAGAACCTTTTACTCGGTTAAAATTACAACGAGTCCACAATAAAGCCCATTTAGACATGCACGCCTTAAACCCAACAAAACAGCCACAAAATGATACTAAATCAAATTTTATGAGTTACAATTTTTGATTATGGGCTTTGGATTCTGATTATATAACTCTTTCCAAGAAGAAAAATGAAATCAGGGGGCAAGGGTCTGATTTCCTGATGCTTTTTATCTACTTTCATATATACCCTCTTGAGTGAATTTTATTTGTTCAAATAGGATATTCGATAACTTGTATCTTGCAAAGTCTTACCTCGTCTTTGCATGTTGCTGGATAGTTTCACCGTTTCTGTTGTAATCGTACAAGAGAAGCTCCAGTTTCTATAAACGTATGAATGGTTTCAAGAAGCTATACAACAAAGGGTTATGGGATTTTGAATATGATTATATAGCTTAACCTCAATTTTAGAAATTTTTACTAGGTTAAAATTACAACGGGTCCACTATAAAGCCCATTTAGACATGCACGCCTTAAACCCAACAAAACGGCCACAAAATAAGATTAAATCAAATTTTATGAGTTCAAATTTTTTATTATGGTCTTTTTAATATGATTATATGGCTTAACCTCAATTTCTAAACTTTTTACTCGGTTAAAATTACAACGGGTCCACTGTAAAGCCCATTTAGACATGCACGCCTTAAACACAACAAAACGACCACAAAATAAGATTAAATCAAACTTTATGAGTTAAAATATTTGATTATGGGCTTTTGAATATGATTATATAGCTTAACCTCAATTTTAGAACTTTTTACTCGGTTAAAATTACGAGTCCATTGTAAAGCTCATTTAGACATGCACGCCTTAAACCAAACAAAATGACCACAAAATAAGACTAAATCAAATTTTATAAGTTAAATTTTTTTATTATGATATTTTGAAATTGATTACATACCTTAACCTCAATTTTAGAACCTTTTACTCGGTTAAAATTACAACGAGTCCACAATAAAGCCCATTTAGACATGCACGCCTTAAACCCAACAAAACAGCCACAAAATGATACTAAATCAAATTTTTTGAGTTACAATTTTTTATTTATGGGCTTTGGATTCTGATTATATAACTTAACCTCAATTTCAGAACTTTTTACTCGGTTAAAATTCCAATGGGTCCGTTGTAAAGCCCATTTAGTCATGCACGCCTTAAACACAACAAAACGGCCACAAAATAAGATTAAATCAAATTTTATGGGTTAAAATAGTTGATTTTAGGCTTTTGAATATTATTAAAATATTTGATTATGAGATTTTGAATATGATTATATAGCTTAACCTCAATTTTTTTAACTTTTTACTCGGTTAAAATTACAACGGGTCTACTGTATAGCCCATTTAGACATAAGCCAAACAAAACGGCCACAAAATAAGACTAAATCAAATTTTATGAGTTAAAATTTTTTATTATAGGATTTTGAAATTGATTGCATATCTTAACCTCAATTTTAGAACCATTTACTCGGTTAAAATTACAACGAGTCCACAATAAAGCCCATTTAGACATGCACGCCTTAAACCCAACAAAACAGCCACAAAATGATACTAAATCAAAATTTATGAGGTACAATTTTTGATTATGGGCTTTGGATTCTGATTATATAACTTAACCTCAATTTCAGAACTTTTTACTCGGTTAAAATTCCAACGGGTCTTCTATAAAGCCCATTTAGTCATGCACGCCTTAAACACAACAAAACGGCTACAAAATAAGATTAAATCAAATTTTATGGGTTAAAATAGTTGATTTTGGGCTTTTGACTATTATTAAAATATTTGGTTATGAGATTTTGAATATGATTATATAGCTTAACCTCAATTTTTTAACTTTTTACTCGGTTAAAATTACAACGGGTCCACTATAAAGCCCATTTAGACATCCACGATTCTCTTCAAGTTTTCTCATATATGCAGTAACATTAGAAGATGCATGATGGAACTCTTTTCAGACATGGTTGAAGACTTCCTTGAGATCTTCACGGATGATTTTTCCGTTTTTTGTAATGACTTCGACAGTTGCCTCGGCAATTTAGAGAAGGTGTTGGCAAGATGTGAAGAAACTGATTTAGTCCTTAATTGGGATAAGTGCCATCTTATGGTAGATGAAGGAATAGTGCTCAGCCACAAGATTTCATCCAAGGGAATTGAAGTAGACAAAGCCAAGGTGATGTGATCGAGACACTACCCCCACCAAGATAAAGTCTTCAATTTTGATGATTCTTACGCCCAAGCATTCAAAACCCTAAAGGAAAAGCTTGCCTCGGCACCCATTGTCGTTCCACCAGATTGGACACTACCTTTTCAGCTCATGTGTGATGCAAGTGATTTCACGGTAGGAGCAGTCCTAGGCTAACGCACACGAAAGGAACAGAAAATCAAGTGGCCGATCACATATCACGTTTAGAATGCAATAGGGAGGAGGATGCAGATTTAGAGATATGCGATGCATTCTCGGATGAGCAACTTTTAGTTACCTCGGCAACCATGGATGCGTACGCCTTGGCAACCCTTGACGCCTCGGCAACCATGGATGTGCATGCCTCGGCAACCCTCGATGTCGCAGCAGCTCTTGACGTGCACGCCTCGGCAACCATGGATGCGCATGCCTCGGCAACCCTCGACGCCACATCAGCTCTTGACGCGCACGCCTCGACAACCATGGATGCGCATGCCTCGGCAACCCTCGACGCTTCAATAACTCTTGACGCGCACGCCTCAGCAACTCCAGACGCACATGCCTCGGCAACCACTGATACGCAAGCCGCGGTAACCACTGATACGTACGCCTTGACAACCATGGACGCGTATGCCTCGAAAACTTTAGACGCTTATGCCTCGGCAATCTTGGGAGCAGTCACCACGTCAGCACATGCCTCGGCAATACCCTGGTACGCGGATTTAGTTAATTTCCTTGTTTGTGGTATTTTACCTTATGGCCTTACTCACCAAGGGAAGAAGCGGTTCTGCCATGATGCTAAGCATTACTTTTGGGATGAGCCTCTTTTGTTTAAACAATGTGCAGATCAGGTTATACGCTGATGTGTCCCTGAAGAGGAGCATTAGAATGTATTCCAGCAATGCCATTCTTCATCTTATGGAGGACATTTTGGAGGAACACGTACCGCGGCCAAAGTTTTGCAATCCGGTTTGTATTGGCCAACACTGTACAAAGATGCCCAAAAGTTTTACAAGCAATGTGATCGTTGGCAGAGGACGGGCAATATCTCTAGACGACATGAGATGCCGCTCCAAAACATCATCGAGGTAGAATTGTTCGATGTATGAGGTATTGATTTTATGGGACCTTTCCCATCTTCATTCGGCAACCCCTACATTCTACTTGTCGTCGACTACGTGTCTAAATGGGTTGAGGCATCTACAGTTCCCACCAATGATTCTAAGATCGTGCAACGATTCTTGCAGAAAAACATATTTACACAGTTTGGGATGCCGAGAGCAATTATTAGTGATGAAGGCAAGCATTTTGACAACAGACTTATTGCCAAGATGTTGCAACGCTTCGGTATATCGCACAAGATTGCCATGGCATATCACCCACAAACCAATGGGCAAGCAGAAATTTCCAACCGGGAATTGAAGGGTATACTCGAGAAAGTTGTAAATCCCTCTAGGAATGATTGGTCAGTAAGACTAGATGACGCACTTTGGGCATATCACACTGCATTCAAAACACCCTTAGGTATGTCCCCCTTTCGACTTGTCTATGGAAAAACATGCCATCTACCGGTGGAGATCGAACACAAGGCATATTGGGTAATCAAGACCGTGAATATGGATTGGGAAAGTGCTGGGCAAAAGCGTTTTTTGGACCTCAACGAGATAGAAGAATTCCGTGCACTCGCCTATAACAATGCACGAATCTACAAGGAGAAAACAAAGCAATGGAAGGACAAGAAACTATTGCCGCGGCAATTCATGCCAGGGCAACTAGTTCTCTTATTCAACTCTCGGCTGAAACTTTTCCCGGAAAAACTAAAATCAAGACGATCGGGACCATTCAAAGTTGTCAAACCATTCTCCCATGGTGTCGTGACAATCAAGTCCATTACCGACGAACATGAATTCAAAGTTAACGGACAAATATTGAAGCACTGCAACGATGCCCATGTAGAACATAACAAAGAAGTTGACACCTTAGGAGATGCATGAGCATGCTCTCCTTTCAATATTTTCTTTTTCTTTTTTTTCTTTTTCTTTTTATTTTTAGAAGATATTTTATTTTATTTTTCTTCATTATCTTTAGTTTCCAGGTTTTCTTTGTTTTCTTTTCCACAACAAGACTCACAACCAACATGCTAAGGAAATTCACTGCCGAATACTTGCCACGACAACTGCAATAGAGGATGCCCCTGAAACTACCTCAGCAATTGCCACGGCAACAGAAACTGACGATGCCCAAGCAACAACAATGGCTTCGACAACTACTGATGCCCAGGCAAGTGAACCTGCATCGACAAACATGGATCAAATCAAAGCAATATTATTTACGCGGTACCAGCATTCAACCACCGGCTGAAAAATGAATCAAGCAAACGGCACGAAGGAAACTTATCACTCGAGGTGACGACCTCTCCGACTAACTTAACCCCAATTTTAGAACTTTTTACGGTTAAAATTACGAGTCTACTATAAAGCCCATTTAGACATGCACGCCTTAAAACCAACAAAACGGCCACAAAATAAGACTAAATCAAATTTTATGAGTTGAAATATTTGATTATAGGATTTTGAATATGATTATATTATTTAACCTAAATTTTAGAACTTTTTACTCGGTTAAAAATACAACGAGTCCACAATAAAGCCCATTCAGACATGCACACCTTAAACACAACAAAACGGCCACAAAATGAGGTTAAATGAAATTTTATGTGTTAAATTATTTGATTATGGGCTTTTGAATATGATTATAAAGCTTAACCTCAATTTTAGGACTTTTTACTCGGTTAAAATTACTACGGGTCCACTATAAAGCCCATTTAGACATGCACGCCTTAAACCCAACAAAACGGCCACAAAATAAGACTAAATCAAATTTTATGAGTTAAAATTTGTGATTATGGTCTTTTGAATATGATTATATAGCTTAACCTCAATTTCTAAACTTTTTACTCGGTTAAAATTGCACCGGGTCCACTGTAAAGCCCATTTAGTCATGCACGCCTTAAACACAACAAAACGACCACAAAATAAGATTAAATCAAATTTTATGAGTTAAAATATTTTATTATGGGCTTTTGAATATGATTATATAGCTTAACCTCAATTTTAGAACTTTTTACGATTAAAATTTTGAGTCCATTGTAAAGCCCATTTTGACACGCACGCCTTAAAACCAACAAAACGACCACAAAATAATTGATTATGGGATTTCGAATATGATTATATAGTTAACCTCAATTTTAGAACTTTTTACTCGGTTAAAAATATAACGAGTCCACAATAAAGCCCATTTAGACATGCACGCCTTAAACACAACAAAACGGCTTAAACACAACAATTTCTAAACTTTTGAATATGATTATATAGCTTAACCACAATTTCTAAACTTTTTACTCGGTTAAAATTGCACCGGGTCCACTGTAAAGCCCATTTAGACATACACGCCTTAAACACAACAAAACGACCACAAAATAAGATTAAATCAAATTTTATGAGTTAAAATATTTGATTGTGGGCTTTTGAATATGATTATATAGCTTAACCCAATTTTAGAACTTTTTACGGTTAAAATTACGAGTCCACTATAAATCCCATTTAGACATTCACGCCTTAAAACCAACAAAACGGCCACAAAATAAGACTAAATAAAATTTTATGAGTTAAAAATTTTGATTATGGTCTTTTGAATATGATTATATAGCTTAACCTCAATCTCTAAACTTTTTACTCGGTTAAAATTACACTGGGTCCACGTAAAGCCCATTTAGACATGCACGCCTTAAACACGACAAAATGAACACGAAATAAGATTAAATCAAATTTTATGAGTTAAAATATTTGATTGTGGGCTTTTGAATATGATTATATAGCTTAACCCAATTTTAGAACTTTTTACGGTTAAAATTACGAGTCCACTATAAAGCCCATTTAGACATTCACGCCTTAAAACCAACAAAACGGCCACAAAATAAGACTAAATCAAATTTTATGGGTGAAAATATTTGATTATGGGATTTCGAATATGATTATATAGCTTAACCTCAATTTTAGAACTTTTTACTCGGTTAAAAATACAACGAGTCCACAATAAAACTCATTTAGACATGCACGCTTAAACACAACAAAACAGCCACAAAATGAGGTTAAATGAAATTTTATGTGTTAAATTGTTTGATTATGGGATTTTGAATATGATTATGTAGCTTAACCTCAATTTTAGCCATTTTTACTCGGTTAAAATTACTACAGGTCCACTATAAAGCCCATTTAGACATGCAGGCCTTAAACCCAACAAAAAGGCCACGAAATAAGACTAAATCAAATTTTAGGAGTTAAAATTTTTTATTATGGTCTTTTGAATATGATTATATAGCTTAACCTCAATTTCTAAACTTTTTACTCGTTTAACATTACACCGGTCCACGAAAGCCCATTTAGACAGGCAAGCCTTAAACACAACAAAACGAAAACAAAATACGATTAAATCAAATTTTATGAGTTAAAATATTTGATTATGGGCTTTTGAATATGATTATATAGCTTAACCTCAATTTTAGAACTTTTTAATTGGTTAAAATTACGAGTCTACTATAAAGCCCATTAAGAAATGCACGCCTTAAACCCAACAAAACGACCACAAAACAAGACTAAATCAAATTTTATGAGTTGAAATATTTGATTATGGGATTTTGAATATGATTATATTGCTTAACCTCAATTTTAGAACTTTTTACTCGGTTAAAAATACGAGTCCACAATAAAGCCCATTTGGACATGCACGCCTTAAACATAACAAAACGGCCACAAAATAAGGTTAAATGAAATTTTATGTGTTAAATTATTTGATTATGGGCTTTTGAATATGATTATATAGCTTAACCTCAATTTTAGGACTTTTTACTCGGTTAAAATTACTACGGGTCCACTATAAAGCCCATTTAGACATGCACTCCTTAAACCCAACAAAATGGCCACAAAATAAGACTAAATCAAATTTTATGAGTTAAAATTTTTGATTATGGTCTTTTGAATATGATTATATAGCTTAACCTCAATTTCTAAACTTTTTACTCGGTTAAAATTGTACCGGGTCCACTGTAAATCCCATTTAGACATGCACGCCTTAAACACAACAAAACGACCACAAAATAAGATTAAATCAAATTTTATGAGTTAAAATATTTGATTATGGGCTTTTGAATATGATTATATAGCTTAACCTCAATTTTAGAACTTTTTATGATTAAAATTACGAGTCCATTGTAAAGCCCATTTTGACACGCACGCCTTAAAACCAACAAAACGACCACAAAATAAGACTAAACCAAATTTTATGAGTTAAAATATTTGATTATGGGATTTCGAATATGATTATATAGTTAGCCTGAATTTTAGAACTTTTTACTCGGTTAAAAATATAACGAGTCCACAATAAAGCCCATTTAGACATGCACGCCTTAGCACAACAAAACGACTTAAACACAACAATTTCTAAACTTTTGAATATGATTATATAGCTTAACCTCAATTTCTAAACTTTTTACTCGGTTAAAATTGCACCGGATCCACTGTAAAGCCCATTTAGACATGCACGCCTTAAACACAACAAAACGACCACAAAATAAGATTAAATCAAATTTTATGAGTTAAAATATTTGATTGTGGGCTTTTGAATATGATTATATAGCTTAACCCAATTTTATAACTTTTTACGGTTAAAATTACGAGTCCACTATAAAGTCCATTTAGACATTCACGCCTTAAAACCAACAAAACGACCATAAAATAAGACTAAATCAAATTTTATGAGTGAAAATATTTGATTATGGGATTTCAAATACGATTATATAGCTTAACCTCAATTTTAAAACTTTTTACTCGATTAAAATTACGAGTCTGATAAGTGTTCAAAAGTACTATTTTATTACCCTTTTTACTCATATTATTGTTAGACTTAAGCTTATATTAGTTGCATAATTAGTCATTCATGCATTAATTCATGTTTCTTTCCACCGTGGAGCCTGATTACATAACTTGGTGATTTTTGTGGAAAAATATGCTGCTTTGGTGTGTTTTTGTGTGTGTGTGCAGAGTCACTTGCCTAAACAAGGCTAGAACCAGTTGCCAGGGCAATGCATGAAGGAGATGTCGAGTTAGTTGCCAGGGCAATGCATGAAGGAGACGCCGAGCCAGTTGCCAGGGCAATTGTCGACAAAGAATAAGGTGATATGGTAGTCAAAATTGATGACTAGACAAGCCCAAGATGACATGGAGCAAAGCTAAATCCCAAAGGAATTTGATTTCCATGAAGATATTAAAGAAGAATTAAATTCCAAGAAGATAGGAGAAGTTCTAGTAGGAATATAATTATAATAAAGAATTATATTCTTTAAAGATAATTTAATTCCAACTTAACTTCCTCCTCAAAGAAGGACTTTGACCTAGCCCTATAAATAAGAGGCCATATCGTCAACTTGAAGGAGAGCAAGAGGAAGGAAAATTTTGACAACCCCATAGGGCAAGAAGAGAGAAATTTCGACAAGAGAGCAAGGGGAGAGAGTTCGATTTCTTCTTCTTCTTCTTTGCTTCCATTAGATTCATGGTTTGGGGATTATTCTTTGTATATCTTTTGAACCCAACCATGAACTAACTTGATTGATTGGGGTTATTGTGTTTTGTTGTTGTGAGAAACAATTGGATTTTGTTTAGGTAATAAGAGTTTGCACTTTTCTTTTCAAGGTTTACTCATTCTTGGCTTTTATTCTTGTTTGCGAGTGAATTGGGAAAGGATCTCGTAACTTCATCTATTTATCTAATATCGGGAGAGTTAGATTCAAGAAACGAATGAGTATGGTCTTTATTCAATCTATTGATGGTGAAGATTAATCCGGCTTAGGAATAAGTTAAGGATTTCAACGGCTAAGAGGTGCACAAGTTTGGTTGTTGTTCACCCTTGATTCACGCATGGATGTATTATCAAGGCATGCACAAGTAGCTAGAGTTTCAACTTAGGGATAAGAAGAAACCATTGAAGAACGCTCTGTCGAACCTTGAAGTTGCTGCCCAGACGCCCAAGTAGTTGCCCAGCTAGTCGCCTAGGCAACCATCGATTAGTTGCCAAGGCAACCCCGCTGTACAAGTTGCCCTGCACTCTTTTACCAAGATGATCCAATCGGCTATCACACCTCAACTCATGATAACCTGACCTATTCTCTCTTTTGATTTAATCTATTCTTTTAGTTTATTGCTCTTAGTTTACTCGTTAATTAGAACTCCTATTATCAATTGTGTTTTTACTTTTCACAGTGCAGTAGCTTAAGCAAAGTGGCCCAAACCAATCCATGTGGAGACGATACTCATATCACTTTATTACTTGCGACGTGTATACTTGCACAATTGCGTAGCACTTATTACACGCAACAAGTTTTTGGCGTCGTTGCTGGGGATTGACAATTGGTGTTAGTTGTTTTTGTTATTGCATTTTTTTCTCTTAGTTTTACTAACTTCTCTTTTTGTTTGTTTTATCAAAAAAAAATTAGGTGCGCTACAAGTTAAGGGACATCAACATGTCGGGAAATAAAAGCCGATCTATTCGAGAGATGATGTTGGAAGATATGAATCAATCCAATCAAGAGTCTCTTGCACCCTTTGATGATTCCCTATACCAACCGAGAAAAGCCCAAAGAACTTATACCGTGGAAAAATCTTGTGCTATGTGTGGAGAACACCATGTGTTTGAAAATTGCCCTCACATTTTCGGTGCATATAACTACATGGAGGACCATAGAGGGAACCAGCAGCAAAATTCTTCATGGTATGGTCAAAAAGATCAAAAAAAAATTTACCATAACAATTTTGCCGCAGCAACAGATATGCCATGGCAATGTAGTCCTTTTCAAGAGCATTCCAATTCCTTGGAGGAAACATTACTAGCTTCCTTGGATAGACTTGACGGATCAATTGAAGAGATTCGAGAGCTATCAAAATCTATGGATACGAGGATAGCTCAGTGGGATACAACCTTAGGGGATTCAGAAGATCAATTGGGGAGATCCACATATGTCATGGATAACATGCACCAACAATTCATTCCTAGGGATACTGACATCCTAAGGCAAGAGGATAAGGAGCAATGCAAAGAAAGCTCTCTGATGTGTGAGGAACAACTAGAACCTCAAAGTCAAGAGGATGCCAATGAGAGAGACTGCCCAACACATGATGAGCTTGAACAACAAATTACCTCGGCAATGATTGAGGAGCCTGAACAGAGCAATGCCGCGACAACACTCAGTGAAGCTGAGAACAACAATACTATAACAAATTCTGAGGAACCTGATGCCCAGAAGGTTACAATGTTGATGTTGAAGCAGGAATCTGTAGATTGCTCTTATCTACAATTGCCACGGCAATTACACGACCACATGCAAGATCAACGAGATGATAATACTTTGCCAATGGAATATGAGCAGGTAATAGTTAAACCTTTTGAATTCTTTAAAAACTCATCTCGTCCATTGCAGGTATGTCTTGAGGAACCGAGGTTGGTAGATTTGAAGCCATCGAAATCTCTACTAATGGAGATGTTTGAGAGGCCAAAAGAAAACAGTGTTTGGATTCGTAAAGCTTTTCAGAAAATTGGTTCTTCCCTTGACTTACAGCAAATTTTGGCAACTGATTGCCATGGCAATTGGCTTGAGCAGCAATTGCCACGACAACAAAGGCTACATCCAACCATGATAGAATTCAACAAAAATGAGGTAATTGAATGGTTGAGAATGGATATAATTTTTCCTATTAATATATTTGTGCCTTCAGGAATAGTAGCAAGGTGGAGAGTTTACATGGATTACAAGCGAACAAAGAAGAAAGACACATCCACCATGATAACGCAAAAAGGAGTAGTGGCAAGCACATTGGCCAAACTCTTTTTGGGCAATATTGTCACCCGATGGAGGGTGCGGATGGACTATAAGAAGTATCGAAAATGACCATCCTCATGTTTTCTCAGATATGCACTAACATTAGAAGATGCATGATGGCACTCTTTTCAGACATGGTCGAAGACTTCCTTGAGATCTTCATGGATGATTTTTTCATTTTTGGTAGTGACTTCAACAGTTGCCTCGACAATTTAGAGAATGTGTTGGCAAGATGTGAAGAAACCGATTTAGTCCTTAATTGGGAGAAGTGCCATCTTATGGTAGATGAAGGAATGGTGCTCGCCACAAGATTTCATTCAAGGGAATTGAAGTAGACAAAGCTAAGGTGGACGTGATTGAGAGACTACCTTCACCAAGATAAAGTCTTCAATTTTGATGATTCTTGCGCCCAAGCATTCGAAACCCTAAAGAAAAAGCTTGCCTCGGCAACCCTCGACACCGCAGCAGCTCCTGATATGCACGCCTTAGCAACCATGGATGTGCATGCCTCGGCAACCTTCAACATCGCAGCAACTCCTAATACGCACGCCTCGACAACCATGGATGCGCACGCCTCGGCAACCATGGATGCACATGCCTCGGCAACCACTGATACGCACGCCTCGGCAACCATGGATGCGTATGCCTCGGCAACTCTAGACGCACACGCCTCGGCAACCTTGGGAGTAGTCACCACGGTAGCACATGCCTCGGCAATACCCTGGTACGCGGATTTAGTTAATTTCCTTGTTTGTGGTATTTTACCTTATGGCCTTACTCACCAAGGGAGGAAGCGATTCCGCCATGATGCTAAGCATTACTTTTGGGACGAGCCTCTTTTGTTTAAACAATGTGCAGATCAGGTTATACGACGTTGTGTCCTTGAAGAGGAGTAACAAAATGTACTCCGACAATGCCATTCTTCACCCTATGGAGGACATTTTGAAGGAACTCGTACCACGGCCAAAGTTTTTCAATCCGGTTTGTATTGGCCAACACTGTACAAAGATGCCCAAGAGTTTTACAAGCAATCTGATCGTTGCCAGAGGACGGGCAATATCACCTACAAACCAATGGGCAATCAAGACCGTGAATATGGATTAGGAAAGTGCCGGACAAAAGCGTTTGTTGTACCTCAACGGGATAGAAGAATTTCGTGCACTCGCCTATAACAATGCACAAATCTACAAGGAGAAAACAAAGCAATAGCACGACAAGAAACTACTGCCGTGACAATTCATGCCAGGGCAACTAGTTCTCTTATTCAATTCTCGGCTAATACTTTTCCCGGGAAAGCTGAAATCAAGATGGTCGGGACCATTCGAAGTTGTCAAACTATTCTTCCATGGTACCGTGATAATCAAGTCCATTACCAACGGACATGAATTCAAAGTTAACGGACACAGATTGAAGCACTACAACGGTGCCCATGTAGAGCGAAACAAAGAAGTTGACACCTTAGGAGATGCATGAGCATGCTCTCCTTTCGATATTTTCTTTTTTCTTTTTCTTTTTTTTTTGAACTATTTTTTTCTATTATTTTCAGTTATTTTTTATCTCTTTATTTATTTTTGGAATTTTTAGGAGAGATTTTATTTTTCTTCATTATCTTTAGTTTCCAGGTGTTCTTTTCCACAACAAGACTCACAACCACCATGCTAAGGAAATTCACTGCCGACTACTTGCCACAGCAACCACAATAGAAATTGGCGATGCCCAGGCAACAACAATGGCTTCGGCAACTACTGATGCCCATGCAAGTGAACCTGCATCGGCAAACATGGATCAAATCAAAGCAATGCTATTCACGCGGTACCAGCATTCAACCACCGACTGAAAAATGAATCAAGCAAACGGCACAAAGAAAACTTATCACTCGAGGTGACGACCTCTTCGACTAACTCATTTCATTTAGTTTCTTTTAAATTTTGTTTCACTCTTACATGCATTGAGGACAATGCTTCTCTCGAGTTTAGGGGGTGTTGGTTTCTAGTTAGCTTCATGTTTAGTTGCATTCATCTTTAGCAATCACATATAGGTTGCATATGTTACTTGCCATGCCTTTAATTGGATTTAATTGCTTAAGACTTGTTGAGTATCCAATGATGAATTTTTGCCACTGCACTTAATTGAAAGAACCTTTAATTTTAGGATTACATGAAAAGAACTTAGAATTTTACTATGATGCTGAATTTTTTTACACGGTTGTGGCTTGTTGATTGAAAGAAACTTAGTGAACTTAGGTTGCTTAAAATTAAGGTAAATTTAAAATTGAAAATTAAAAGTTAATTTCTTGCTAGAGGTGCCCAAAACTGGCTCTAGTAGTAATTGCTCTTTCTTGCTAGAGGTGCCCGAAACTGACTCTAGTAGTTAATGCACATTAAAGAATCGCTAGAGGTGCCCGAAATTGGCTCTAGTTGACTAAAATAAAATGAGAAATTGCTTACTTTGCTAGAGGTGCCCGAAATTGGCTCTAGTGAAAATAAAAATAAATGCCCCGGTAATTAAATTGATAAAAGCCTATTGTTCACATAGAATCTTGAAAATCAACTTGTACACAACTACGCACACACAATGTCACGAGGATTATAGTTTGGTTCCGGGTAATTTTTGAGCTATCCGAAAAACTAAAAGGTGATCATACTTTGTGCCACGGTTCCGAGGTTTGAAGCATGTCTTTGATGATTAAAGTCTTGGTAGGTAATTGTTAGTTTGCATTGCTTGAGGACAAGCAATAGTTCAAGTTTGGGGCTGTGATAAGTGTTCAAAAGTACTATTTTTATTACCCTTTTTACTCATATTATTGTTAGACTTAAGTTCATATTAGTTGCATAATTAGTCATTCATGCATTAATTCATGTTTCTTTCCACCGTGGAGCTTGATTACATAACTTGGTGATTTTTGTGGAAAAAGATGCTGCTTTGGTGTGTTTTTGTGTGTGTGCAGAGTTACTTGCCTAAACAAGGCTAAAACCAGTTGCCAGGGCAATGCATGAAGGAGATGTCGAGTTAGTTGCCAGGGCAATGCATGAAGGAGACGCCGAGCCAGTTGCCAGGGCAATTGTCGACAAAGAATAAGGTGATATGGTAGTCAAAATTGACGACTAGACAAGCCCAAGATGACGTGGAGCAAAGCTAAATCCCAAAGGAATTTGATTTCCATGAAGAGATTAAAGAAGAATTAAATTCCAAGAAGATAGGAGAAGTTCTAGTAGGAATATAATTATAATAAAGAATTATATTCTTTAAAGATAATTTAATTCCAACTTAACTTCCTCCTCAAAGAAGGACTTTGACCTAGCCCTATAAATAAGAGGCCATATCGTCAACTTGAAGGAGAGCAAGAGGAAGGAAAATTTTGACAACCACATAGGCCAAGATGAGAGAAATTTCGACAAGAGAGCAAGGGGGAGAGAGTTCGATTTCTTCTTCTTCTTCTTTGCTTCCATTAGATTCATGGTTTGGGGATTATTCTTTGTATATCTTTTGAACCCAACCATGAACTAACTTGATTGGTTGGGGTTATTGTGTTTTGTTGTTGTGAGAAACAATTGGATTTTGTTTAGGTAATAAGAGTTTGCACTTTTCTATTCAAGGTTTACTCATTCTTGGCTTTTATTCTTGTTTGCGAGTGAATTGGGAGAGGATCTCGTAACTTCATCTATTTATCTAATATCGGGAGAGTTAGATTCAAGAAACGAATGAGTATGGTCTTTATTCAATCTATTGATGGTGAAGATTAATCCGGCTTAGGAATAAGTTAAGGATTTCAACGGCTAAGAGGAGAGCAAGATTGGTTGTTGTTCACCCTTGATTCACGCAGGGATGTATTATCAAGGCATGCACAAGTAGCTAGAGTTTCAACTTAGGGATAAGAAGAAACCATTGAAGAACGCTCTGTCGAACCTTGAAGTTGCTTCCCAGACGCCCAAGTAGTTGCCCAGCTAGTCGCCCAGGCAACCATTGATTAGTTGCCAAGGCAACCCCGCTGTACAAGTTGCCACGGCAACTGAGTTGCCTTGCACTCTTTTACCAAGACGATCCAATCGGCTATCACACCGCAACTCATGATAACCTGACCTATTCTCTCTTTTGATTTAATCTATTCTTTTAGTTTATTGCTCTTAGTTTACTCGTTAATTAGAACTCCTATTATCAATTGTGTTTTTACTTTTCACAGTGCAGTAACTTAAGCAAAGTAGCCCAAACCAATCCCTGTGGAGACGATACTCGATACTCATATCACTTTATTACTTGCGACGTGTATACTTGCACAATTGCGTAGCACTTATTACACGCAACAGAGTCCACAATAAAGCCCATTTAGACACGCACGCCTTAAACACAACACAACAGCCACAAAATAAGGTTAAATGAAATTTTATGTGTTAAATTATTTGATTATGGTCTTTTGAATATGATTATATAGCTTAACCTCAATTTTAGAAATTACTAAGGCCACAAAATAAGACTAAATAAAATTTTATGAGTTAAAATTTTTGATTATGGTCTTTTGAATATGATTATATAGCTTAACCTCAATCTCTAAACTTTTTACTCGGTTAAAATTACACTGGGTCCACGTAAAGCCCATTTAGACATGCACGCCTTAAACACGACAAAATGAACACGAAATAAGATTAAATCAAATTTTATGAGTTAAAATATTTTATTGTGGGATTTTGAATATGATTATATAGCTTAATCCCAAATTTAGAACTTTTTACGGTTAAAATTACGAGTCCACTATAAAGCCCATTTAAACATGCACGCCTTAAAACCATCAAAACGGCCACAAAAAAGACTAAATCAAATTTTATGAGTTAAAATATTTTATTATGGGATTTTGAATATGATTATATAGCTTAACCTCAATTTTAGAACTGTTTACTCGGTTAAAAATACAACGAGTCCACAATAAAGCCCATTTAGACATGCACGCCATAAACATAACAAAACGGCCACAAAATGAGGTTAAATGAAATTTTATGTGTTAAATAATTTGATTATGAGCTTTTGAATATGATTATATAGCTTAACCTCAATTTTAGGACTTTTTACTCGGTTAAAATTACTATGCGTCCACTATAAAGCCCATTTAGACATGCACGTCTTAAACCCAACAAAACGGCCACAAAATAAGACTAAATCAAATTTTATGAGTTAAAATTTTCGATTATGGTCTTTTGAATATGATTATATAACTTAACCTCAATTTCTAAACTTTTTACTCGGTTAAAATTACACCGGGTCCACGTAAAGCCCAATTAGACATGTACCCCTTAAACACAACAAAACGAACACAAAATAAGATTAAATCAAATTTTATGAGTTAAAATATTTGATTGTGGGCTTTTGAATGTGATTATATAGCTTAACCCAATTTTAGAACTTTTTACGGTTAAAATTACGAGTCCACTATAAAGCCCATTTAGACATTCACGCCTTAAAACCAGCAAAACGGCCACAAAATAAGACTAAATCAAATTTTATGAGTGAAAATATTTGATTATGGCTTTTGAATATGATTATATAGCTTAACCTCAATTTTAGAACTTTTTACTCGATTAAAATTACAACGAGTCCACAATAAAGTCCATTTAGACATGCACGCCTTAAGCACAACAAAACAGCCATAAAATAAGGTTAAATGAAATTTTATGTGTTAAATTATTTGATTATGGGCTTTTGAATATGATTATATAGCTTAAAATCAATTTTAGAAATTTTTACTCGGTTAAAATTACTACGGGTCCACTATAAAGCGCATTTAGAAATGTACGCCTTAAACCCAACAAAACGGCCACAAAATAAGACTAAATAAAATTTTATGAGTTAAAATTTTTTATTATGGTCTTTTGAATATGATTATATAGCTTAACCTCAATTTCTAAACTTTTTACTCGGTTAAAATTACACTGGGTCCACGTAAAGCCCATTTAGACATGCACGCCTTAAACACGACAAAACGAACACGAAATAAGATTAAATCAAATTTTATGAGTTAAAATATTTGATTGTGCTCTTTTTAATATGATTATATAGCTTAACCCCAAATTTAGAACTTTTTACGGTTAAAATTACAAGTCCACTATAAAGCCCATTTAGACATGCATGCCTTAAAACCAACAAAACGACCACAAAATAAGACGAAATAATATTTTATAAGTTAAAATATTTGATTATGGGATTTGGAATATGATTATATAGCTTAACCTCAATTTTAGAACTTTTTACTCGGTTAAAAATACAACGAGTCCACAATAAAGCCCATTTAGACATGCACGCCTTAAATACAACAAAACGGCCACAAAATGAGGTTAAATGAAATTTTATGTGTTAAATTATTTGATTATGGGCTTTTGAATATGATTATATAGCTTAACCTCAATTTTAGGACTTTTTACTCGGTTAAAATTACTATGGGTCCACTATAAAGCCCATTTAGACATGCACGCCTTAAACCCAACAAAACGGCCAGAAAATAAGACTAAATAAAATTTTATGAGTTAAAATTTTTTATTATGGTCTTTTGAATATGATTATATAGCTTAACCACAATTTTTAAACTTTTTACTCGGTTAAAATTACACCGGGACCACGTAAAGCCCATTTAGACATGCACGCCTTAAACACAACAAAACGAACACAAAATAAGAATAAATCAAATTTTATGAGTTAAAATATTTGATTATGGGCTTTTGAATATGATTATATAGCTTAACCTGAATTTTATAACTTTTTAAACGGTTAAAATTACGAGTCCACTGTAAAGCCCATTTATACATGCACACCTTAAACACAACAAAACGGCCACAAAACAAGACTAAATCAAATTTTATGAGTTGAAATATTTGATTATGGGATTTTGAATATGATTATATAGCTTAACCTCAATTTTAGAACTTTTTACTCGGTTAAAAATACAAGTCCACAATAAAACCCATTTCGACACACACGCCTTAAACACAACAAAACGGCCACAAAATAAGGTTAAATTATTATGTGTTAAATTATTTGATTATGGGCTTTTGAATATGATTATATAGCTTAACCTCAATTTTAGAAATTTTTACTCGCTTAAAATTACTACGGGTCCATTATAAAGCCTATTTAGACATGCACGCCTTAAACCTAACAAAACGGCCACAAAATAAGACTAAATAAAATTTTATGAGTTAAAATTTTTTATTATGGTCTTTTGAATATGATTATATAGCTTAACCGCAATTTATAAACTTTTTACTTGGTTAAAATTACACCGGTTCCACGTAAAGCCCATTTAGACATGCACGCCTTAAACACAACAAAACGAACACGAAATAAGATTAAATCAAATTTTATGAGTTAAAATATTTGATTGTGGGCTTTTGAATATGATTATATAGCTTAACCCCAATTTTATAAATTTTCACGGTTAAAATTACGAGTCTACTATAAAGCCCATTTAGACATGCACGCCTTAAACACAACAAAACGGCCACAAAATGAGGTTAAATGAAATTTTATGTGTTAAATTGTTTGATTATGGGATTTTGAATATGATTATATAGCTTAACCTGAATTTTAGCCATTTTACTCGGTTAAAATTACTACGGGTCCACTATAAAGCCCATTTAGACATGCACGCCTTAAACCCAACAAAACGGCCACGAAATAAGATTAAATCAAATTTTATGAGTTAAAATTTTTGATTATGCGATTTTGAATATGATTATATAGCTTAACCTCAATTTTAGAACTGTTTACTCGGTTAAAAGTACAACGAGTCCACAATAAAGCCCATTTAGACATGCACGCCATAAACACAACAAAACGGCCACAAAATGAGGTTAAATGAAATTTTCTGTGTTAAATTATTTGATTATGGGCTTTTGAATATAATTATATAGCATAACCTCAATTTTAGGACTTTTTACTCGGTTAAAATTACTATGGGTCCACTATAAAGCCCATTTAGACATGCACGCCTTAAACCCAACAAAACGGCCACAAAATAAGACTAAATCAAATTTTATGAGTTAAAATTTTTGATTATGGTCTTTTGAATATGATTATATAGCTTAACCTCAATTTCTAAACTTTTTACTCGGTTAAAATTACACCGGGTCCACGTAAAGCCCATTTAGACATGTACCCCTCAAACACAACAAAACGAACACAAAATAAGATTAAATCAAATTTTATGAGTTAAAATATTTGATTGTGGGCTTTTGAATATGATTATATAGCTTAACCTCAATTTTAGAACTTTTTACACGGTTAAAATTACAACGAGTCCACTATAAAGCCCATTTAGACATTCACGCCTTAAAACCAACAAAACGGCCACAAAATAAGACTAAATCAAATTTTATGAGTGAAAATATTTGATTATTACTTTTGAATATGATTATATAGCTTAACCTCAATTTTAGAACTTTTTACTCGATTAAAATTACAACGAGTCCACAATAAAGCCCATTTAGACATGCACGCCTTATACACAACAAAACAGCCATAAAATAAGGTTAAATGAAATTTTATGTGTTAAATTATTTGATTATGGGCTTTTGAATGTGATTATATAGCTTAACCTCAATTTTAGAAATTTTTACTCGGTTAAAATTACTACGGGTCCACTATAAAGCGCATTTAGAAATGTACGCCTTAAACCCAACAAAACGGCCACAAAATAAGACTAAATAAAATTTTATGAGTTAAATTTTTTTTATTATGGTCTTTTGAATATGATTATATAGCTTAACCTCAATTTCTAAACTTTTTACTCGGTTAAAATTACACTCCCACGTAAAGCCCATTTAGACATGCACACCTTTAAACCCAACAAAACGAACAAAATAAGATTAAATCAAATTTTATGAGTTAAAATATTTTTTATGGGCTTTTTTGAATATGATTATATAGCTTAACCTCAAATTTAGAACTTTTTACTCGGTTAAAAATTACGAGTCCACTATAAAGCCCATTTAGACATGCATGCCTTAAAACAACAAAACGACCACAAAATAAGGTTAAATAAAATTTTATAAGTTAAAATATTTGATTATGGGATTTTAATATGATTATATAGCTTAACCTCAATTTTAGAACTTTTTACTCGGTTAAAAAATGCAACGAGTCCACAATAAAGCCCATTTAGACATGCACGCCTTAAACACAACAAAACGGCCACAAAATAAGACTAAATGAAATTTTATGAGTTAAATTATTTGATTATGGGCTTTTGAATATGATTATATAGCTTAACCTCAATTTTAAACTTTTTACTCGGTTAAAATTACTACGGGTCCACTATAAAGCCCATTTAGAAATGTACGCCAAAAAACCCAACAAAACGAACACAAAATAAGACTAAATAAAATTGTATGAGTTAAAATTTTTGATTATGGTCTTTTGAATATGATTATATAGCTTAACCACAATTTCTAAACTTTTTACTCGGTTAAAATTACACCGGGACCACATAAAGCCCATTTAGACATCCACGCCTTAAAAACAACAAAACGAACACAAAATAAGATTAAATCAAATTTTATGAGTTAAAATATTTGATTTACGAGTCCACTGTAAAGCCCATTTATACATGCACACCTTAAACCCAAGAAAACGGCCACAAAATAAGACTAAATCAAATTTTATGAGTTGAAATATTTGATTATGGGATTTTGAATACGATTATATAGCTTAACCTCAATTTTAAAACTTTTTACTCGGTTAAAAATATGAGTCCACAATAAAACCCATTTCGACACACACGCCTTAAACACAACAAAACGGCCACAAAATAAGGTTAAATGATTATGTGTTACATTATTTGATTATGGGCTTTTGAATATGATTATATAGCTTCAACCTTAATTTTAGAAATTTTTACTCGCTTAAAATTACTACGGGTCCATTAGAAAGCCCATTTAGACATGCACGCCTTAAACCTAACAAAACGGCCACAAAATAAGACTAAATAAAATTTTATGAGTTAAAATTTTTTATTATGGTCTTTTGAATACAATTATATAGCTTAACCTCAATTTATAAACTTTTTACTTGGTTAAAATTACATCGGATCCACGTAAAGCCTATTTAGACATGCACGCCTTAAACACAACAAAACGAACACGAAATAAGTTTAAATCAAATTTTATGAGTTAAAATATTTGATTGTGGGCTTTTGAATATGATTTATAGCTTAACCCCAATTTTAGAAAATTTTACGGTTAAAATTACGAGTCTACTATAAAGCCCATTTAGACATGCAAGCCTTAAACACAACAAAACGACCACAAAATGAGGTTAAATGAAATTTTATGTGTTAAATTGTTTGATTATGGGATTTTGAATATGATTATATAGCTTAACCTGAATTTTAGCCATTTTACTCGGTTAAAATTACTACGGGTCCACTATAAAGCCCAATTAGACATGCTCGCCTTAAACCCAATAAAACGGCCACGAAATAAGATTAAATCAAATTTTATGAGTTAAAATATTTGATTATGGGCTTTTGAATATGATTATATAGCTTAACCTCAATTTTAGAAATTTTTATTCCGTTAAAATTACTACGGGTCCACTATAAAGCCCATTTAGACATGCACGCCTTAAACCTAACAAAACGGCCACGAAATAAGACTAAATCAAATTTTATGAGTTAAAAGTTTTTATTATGGTCTTTTGAATATGATTATATAGCTTAACCTAAATTTCTAAACTTTTTACTCGGTTAAAATTACACCGGGTCCACGTAAAGCTCATTTAGACATGCACGCCATAAATACAACAAAATGAACACAAAATAAGATTAAATCAAATTTTATGAGTTAAAATATTTGATTATGGGCTTTTGAATATGATTATATAGCTTAACCTCAATTTTAGAACTTTTTACTCGGTTAAAATTACGAGTCCACAATAAAGCCCATTTAGACATGCACGCCTTAAACCCAACAAAACGGCCACAAAATAAGACTAAATCAAATTTTATGAGTTAAAATATTTGATTATGGGATTTTGAATATGATTATATAGCTTAACCTCAATTTTAAACTTTTTACTCGGTTAAAAATACACCCACGAGTCCACAATAAAGCCCATTTAGACATGCAAACGCTTTAAACACAACAAAAAATTTTACAAAATAAGATTAAATCAAATTTTATGAGTTAAAATATTTGATTATGGGCTTTTGAATATGATTATATAGGTTAACCTCAATTTTTGAAATTTTTACTCGGTTAAAATTACTACGGGTCCACTATAAAGCCCATTTAGACATGCACGCCTTAAACCCAACAAAAAACGAACACAAAATAAGACTAAATCAAATTTTATGAGTTAAAATATTTGATTATGGGATTTTGAATATGATAATATAGCTTAACCTCAATTTTAGAACTTTTTACTCGGCTAAAAATACAACGAGTCCACAATAAAGCCCATTTAGACATGCACGCCTTAAACACAACAAAACGAACACAAAATAAGATTAAATCAAATTTTATGAGTTAAAATATTTGATTATGGGCTTTTGAATATGATTATATAGCTTAACCTCAATTTTAGAACTTTTTACTAAAAATTACTACGGGTCCACTATAAAGCCCATTTAGACATGCACGCCTTAAACCCAACAAAACGGCCACAAAATAAGACTAAATCAAATTTTATGAGTTAAAATTTTTTTTTATTATGGTCTTTTGAATATGATTATATAGCTTAACCTCAATTTTAAAAATTTTACTTGGTTAAAATTACACCGGTCCACTAAAAGCCCATTTAGACATGCACGCCATAAATACAACAAAATGAACACAAAATAAGATTAAATCAAATTTTATGAGTTAAATTATTTGATTATGGGCTTTTGAATATGATTATATAGCTTAACCTCAATTTTAGAACTTTTTACTTGGTTAAAATTACGAGTCCACTATAAAGCCCATTTAGACATGCACGCCTTAAAACCAACAAAACGGCACAAAATAAGACTAAATCAAATTTTATGAGTTAAAATATTTGATTATGGGCTTTTGAATATGATTATATAGCTTAACCTCAATTTTAGAACTTTTTACTCGGTTAAAAATTACAACGTCCACAATAAAGCCCATTTAGACATGCACGCCTTAAACACAACAAAACGGAACACAAAATAAGATTAAATCAAATTTTATGAGTTAAAATTATTTGATTATGGGCTTTTGAATATGATTATATAGCTTAACCTCAATTTTAGAAATTTTTACTCGGTTAAAATTACTACGTCCACTATAAAGCCCATTTAGACATGCACGCCTTAAACCCAACAAAACGGCCACAAAATAAGACTAAATCAAATTTTATGAGTTAAAATATTTTGATTATGGGCTTTTGAATATGATTATATAGCTTAACCTCAATTTTAAACTTTTTACTCGGTTAAAATTACACGGGTCCACAATAAAGCCCATTTAGACATGCACGCCTTAAAACACAACAAAACGAACAAAAAAATAAGATTAAATCAAATTTTATGAGTTAAAATATTTGATTATGGGCTTTTGAATATGATTATATAGCTTAACCTCAATTTTATAACTTTTTACTTGGTTAAAATTACACCGTCCACAAAAAAATCCATTTAGACATGCACGCCTTAAACCCAACAAAACGAACACAAAATAAGACTAAATCAAATTTTATGAGTTAAAATATTTGATTATGGGCTTTTGAATATGATTATATAGCTTAACCTCAATTTTAAACTTTTTACTCGGTTAAAAATACACCGGGTCCACAATAAAAAGCCCATTTAGACATGCACGCCTTAAACACAAACAAAACGAACACAAAAAATAAGATTAAATCAAATTTTATGAGTTAAAATATTTGATTATGGGCTTTTGAATATGATTATATAGCTTAACCTCAATTTTAGAACTTTTTACTTGGTTAAAAATTACACGTCCACCACAATAAAGCCCATTTAGACATGCACGCCTTAAACACAACAAAACGGCCACAAAATAAGACTAAATCAAATTTTATGAGTTAAAATATTTGATTATGGGCTTTTGAATATGATTATATAGCTTAACCTCAATTTTAAACTTTTTACTTGGTTAAAATTACACCGGGTCCACCATAAAGCCCATTTAGACATGCACGCCTTAAACACAACAAAACGAACACAAAATAAGATTAAATCAAATTTTATGAGTTAAAATATTTGATTATGGGCTTTTGAATATGATTATATAGCTTAACCTCAATTTTAGAACTTTTTACTCGGTTAAAATTACACCAGTCCACTATAAAGCCCATTTAGACATGCACGCCTTTAAACCAACAAAAAAACACAAAATAAGACTAAATCAAATTTTATGAGTTAAAATATTTGATTATGGGATTTTTGAATATGATTATATAGCTTAACCTCAATTTTAGAACTTTTTACTCGGTTAAAAATACAACGAGTCCACAATAAAGCCCATTTAGACATGCACGCCTTAAACACAACAAAACGACCACAAAATAAGATTAAATCAAATTTTATGAAATAAATTATTTGATTATGGGCTTTTGAATATGATTATATAGCTTAACCTCAATTTTAAACTTTTTACTCGGTTAAAATTACTACGGGTCCACTATAAAGCCCATTTAGACATGCACGCCTTAAACCCAACAAAACGAAAACGGCACAAAATAAGACTAAATCAAATTTTATGAGTTAAAATTTTTTATTATGGTCTTTTGAATATGATTATATAGCTTAACCTCAATTTCTAAACTTTTTACTCGGTTAAAATTACACCGGGTCCACGTAAAGCCCATTTAGACATGCACGCCATAAATACAACAAAATGAACACAAAATAAGATTAAATCAAATTTTATGAGTTAAAATATTTGATTATGGGCTTTTGAATATGATTATATAGCTTAACCTCAATTTTATAACTTTTTAATCGGTTAAAATTACGAGTCCACTGTAAAGCCCATTTATACATGCACGCCTTAAACCCAACAAAACGACCACAAAATAAGACTAAATCAAATTTTATGAGTTAAAATATTTGATTATGGGATTTTGAATATGATTATATAGCTTAACCTCAATTTTAGAACTTTTTACTCGGTTAAAAATACAACGAGTCCACAATAAAGCCCATTTAGACATGCACGCCTTAAACACAACAAAACGGCCACAAAATAAGGTTAAATGAAATTTTATGTGTTAAATTATTTGATTATGGGCTTTTGAATATGATTATATAGCTTAACCTCAATTTTAGAAATTTTTACTCGGTTAAAATTACTACGGGTCCACTATAAAGCCCATTTAGACATGCACGCCTTAAACCCAACAAAACGAACACAAAATAAGACTAAATCAAATTTTATGAGTTAAATTTTTGATTATGGTCTTTTGAATATGATTATATAGCTTAACCTAAATTTCTAAACTTTTTACTCGGTTAAAATTACACCGGGTCCACGTAAAGCCCATTTAGACATGCACGCCATAAATACAACAAAATGAACACAAAATAAGATTAAATCAAATTTTATGAGTTAAAATATTTGATTATGGGCTTTTGAATATGATTATATAGCTTAACCTCAATTTTATAACTTTTTAATCGGTTAAAATTACGAGTCCACTGTAAAGCCCATTTATACATGCACGGCTTAAACCCAACAAAACGACCACAAAATAAGACTAAATCAAATTTCATGAGTTGAAATATTTGATTATGGGATTTTGAATATGATTATACAGCTTAACCTCAATTTTAGAAATTTTTACACGGTTAAAAATATGAGTCCACAATAAAGCCCATTTAGACATACACGCCTTAAACACAACAAAACGGCCACAAAATAAGGTTAAATGAAATTTTATGTGTTAAATTATTTGATTATGGGCTTTTGAATATGATTATATAGCTTAACCTCAATTTTATAACTTTTTACTGGGTTAAAATTACGAGTCCACTGTAAAGCCCATTTATACATGCACACCTTAAACCTAACAAAAAAACGACCACAAAATAAGACTAAATCAAATTTTATGAGTTAAAATTTTTGATTATGGTCTTTTGAATATGATTATATAGCTTAACCTCAATTTCTAAACTTTTTACTTGGTTAAAATTACACTAGTTCACGTAAAGCCCATTTAGACATGCACGCCTTAAACACAACAAAAAGAACACGAAATAAGATTAAATCAAATTTTATGAGTTAAAATATTCGATTGTCGACTTTTGAATATGATTATATAGCTTATCCCCAATTTTAGAACTTTTTACTCGGTTAAAAATACAACGAGTCCACTATAAAGCCCATTTAGACATGCACACTTAAACACAAAAAATTTAGACATGAACACAAAATAAGACTAAATCAAATTTTATGAGTTAAAATATTTGATTATGGGATTTTGAATATGATTATATAGCTTAACCTCAATTTTAGAACTTTTTACTCGGTTAAAAATACGAGTCCACAATAAAGCCCATTTAGACATGCACGCCTTAAACACAACAAAACGGCCACAAAATAAGGTTAAATGAAATTTTATGTGTTAAATTATTTGATTATGGGCTTTTGAATATGATTATATAGCTTAACCTCAATTTTAGAAATTTTTACTCGGTTAAAATTACTACGGGTCCACTATAAAGCCCATTTAGACATGCACGCCTTAAACCCAACAAAACGGCCACAAAATAAGACTAAATCAAATTTTATGAGTTAAAATTTTTGATTATGGTCTTTTGAATATGATTATATAGCTTAACCTCAATTTCTAAACTTTTTACTTGGTTAAAATTACACCGGGTCCACGTAAAGCCCATTTAGACATGCACGCCTTAAACGCAACAAAACAAACACAAAATAAGATTAAATCAAATTTTATGAGTTAAAATATTTGATTATGGGCTTTTGAATATGATTATATAGCTTAACCTCAATTTTAGAACTTTTTACTCGGTTAAAATTACGAGTCCACTATAAAGCCCATTTAGACATGCACGCCTTAAAACCAACAAAACGACCACAAAATAAGACTAAATCAAATTTTATGAGTTAAAATATTTGATTATGGGATTTTGAATATGATTATATAGCTTAACCTCAATTTTAGAACTTTTTACTCGGTTAAAAATACAACGAGTCCACAATAAAGCCCATTTAGACATGCACGCCTTAAACCCAACAAAACGGCCACAAAATAATACTAAATCAAATTTTAGGAGTTACAATTTTTGATTATGGGCTTTTGCATATGATTATATAACTTAACCTCAATTTTAAACTTTTTACTTGGTTAAAATTACACCGGTCCACAATAAAGCCCATTTAGACATGCACGCCTTAAACACAACAAACGACCACAAAATAAGATTAAATCAAATTTTATGAGTTAAAATATTTGATTATGGGCTTTTGAATATGATTATATAGCTTAACCTCAATTTTAGAACTTTTTACTCGGTTAAAATTACGAGTCCACTATAAAGCCCATTTAGACATGCACGCCTTAAACCCAACAAAACGGCCACAAAATAAGACTAAATCAAATTTTATGAGTTAAAATATTTGATTATGGGATTTTGAATATGATTATATAGCTTAACCTCAATTTTAGAACTTTTTACTCGGTTAAAATTATAACGGATCCACATAAAGCCCATTTAGACATGCACGCCTTAAACCCAACAAAACGACCACAAAATAAGATTAAATCAAATTTTATGAGTTATTATGGGCTTTTGAATATGATTATATAGCTTAACCTCAATTTTAGAACTTTTTACTTGGTTAAAATTACACACGGGTCCACTATAAAGCCCATTTAGACATGCACGCCTTAAACAAAACAAAACGGCCACAAAATTAAGACTAAATCAAATTTTATGAGTTAAAATTTTTGATTATGGTTTTTTGAATATGATTATATAGCTTAACCTCATTTCTAAACTTTTTACTTGGTTAAAATTACACTACGGGTCCACAATAAAAAGCCCATTTAGACATGCACGCCTTAAACACAACAAAAACGCACACAAAATAAGACTAAATCAAATTTTATGAGTTAAAATATTTGATTATGGGCTTTTGAATATGATTATATAGCTTAACCTCAATTTTAGAAATTTTTACTCGGTTAAAAATTACACACGGTCCACAATAAAGCCCATTTAGACATGCACGCCTTAAACCAACAAAACGAACACAAAATAAGACTAAATCAAATTTTATGAGTTAAAATTTTTGATTATGGGCTTTTTGAATATGATTATATAGCTTAACCTCAATTTTAAAACTTTTACTCGGTTAAAATTACACGGTCCACAATAAAAGCCCCCATTTAGACATGCACGCCTTAAACACAAAAAAAAAACACAAAAATAAGATTAAATAAAAATTTTATGAAATAAAAAATATTTGATTATGGGCTTTTGAATATGATTATATAGCTTAACCTCAATTTTAGAACTTTTTACTTGGTTAAAATTACGAGTCCACAATAAAGCCCATTTAGACATGCACACCTTAAACCCAACAAAACGGCCACAAAATAAGACTAAATCAAATTTTATGAGTTAAAATATTTGATTATGGGATTTTGAATATGATTATATAGCTTAACCTCAATTTTAGAACTTTTTACTCGGTTAAAAATACAACGTCCACAATAAAGCCCATTTAGACATGCACGCTTAAACACAAAAAAACGAACACAAAAAATAAGACTAAATCAAATTTTATGAGTTAAAATATTTGATTATGGGCTTTTGAATATGATTATATAGCTTAACCTCAATTTTAGAAATTTTTACTCGGTTAAAAAATAGCTTAAAAACAAGAGTCCACTATAAAGCCCATTTAGACATGCACGCCTTAAACCAAAAAAAAAAACGAACACAAAATAAGACTAAATCAAATTTTATGAGTTAAAATTTTTGATTATGGTCTTTTGAATATGATTATATAGCTTAACCTCAATTTCTAAACTTTTTACTCGGTTAAAATTACACCGGGTCCACTGTAAAGCCCATTTAGACATGCACGCCTTAAACACAACAAAACGACCACAAAATAAGATTAAATCAAATTTTATGAGTTAAAATATTTGATTATGGGCTTTTGAATATGATTATATAGATTAACCTCAATTTTAGAACTTTTTATGGTTAAAATTACGAGTCCACTGTAAAGCCCATTTAGACATGCACGCCTTAAAACCAACAAAACGACCACAAAATAAGACTAAATCAAATTTTATGAGTTAAAATATTTGATTATGGGATTTTGAATATGATTATATAGCTTAACCTCAATTTTAGAACTTTTTACTCGGTTAAAATTACAACGAGTCCACAATAAAGCCCATTTAGACATGCACGCCTTAAACACAAAAATGGCCACAAAATAAGGTTAAATGAAATTTTATGTGTTAAATTATTTGATTATGGGCTTTTGAATATGATTATATAGCTTAACCTCAATTTTAGAAATTTTTACTCGGTTAAAATTACTACGGGTCCACTATAAAGCCCATTTAGACATGCACGCCTTAAACAAAACAAAACGGCCACAAAATAAGACTAAATCAAATTTTATGAGTTAAATTTTTTGATTATGGTCTTTTGAATATGATTATATAGCTTAACCTCAATTTCTAAACTTTTTACTTGGTTAAAATTACACCGGGTCCACGTAAAGCCCATTTAGACATGCACGCCTTAAACACAACAAAACGAACACAAAATAAGATTAAATCAAATTTTATGAGTTAAAATATTTGATTATGGGCTTTTGAATATGATTATATAGCTTAACCCCAATTTTAGAACTTTTTACGGTTAAAATTACGAGTCCACTATAAAGCCCATTTAGACATGCACGCCTTAAAACCAACAAAACAGACACAAAATAAGACTAAATCAAATTTTATGAGTTAAAATATTTGATTATGGGATTTTGAATATGATTATATAGCTTAACCTCAATTTTAGAACTTTTTACTCGGTTAAAAATACAACGAGTCCACAATAAAGCCCATTTAGACATGCACGCCTTAAACACAACAAAACGACCACAAAATAAGATTAAATCAAATTTTATGAGTTAAAATATTTGATTATGGGCTTTTGAATATGATTATATAGCTTTACCTCAATTTTAGAAATTTTTACTTGGTTAAAATTACTACGGTCCACTATAAAGCCCATTTAGACATGCACGCATTAAACCCAACAAAACGGCCACAAACTATGACTAAATCAAATTTTATGAGTTAAAATATTTGATTATGGTCTTTTGAATATGATTATATAGCTTAACCTCAATTTATAAACTTTTTACTGGGTTAAAATTACACCGGGTCCACGTAAAGCCCATTTAGACATGCACGCCTTAAACACAACAAAAATGAACACAAAATAAAAGATTAAATCAAATTTTATGAGTTAAAATATTTGATTATGGGCTTTTGAATATGATTATATAGCTTAACCTCAATTTTAGAACTTTTTAATCGGTTAAAATTACACCGTCCACTAAAGCCCATTTAGACATGCACGCCTTAAACCTACAAAAACAAAAAACAAAAAAAAAAGACTAAATCAAATTTTATGAGTTAAAATATTTGATTATGGGCTTTTGAATATGATTATACAGCTTAACCTCAATTTTAGAACTTTTTACTCGATTAAAAATACGAGTCCACAATAAAGCCCATTTAGACATACACGCCTTATACCCAACAAAACGGCCACAAAATAAGACTAAATAAAATTTTAAGAGTTAAAATTTTTTATTATGGTATTTTGAATATGATTATATAGCTTAACCTCACTTTTAGAACTTTTTACTTGGTTAAAATTACACGTCCACCAATAAAAGCCCATTTAGACATGCACGCTTAAACACAACAAAACGGCCACAAAATAAGACTAAATAAAATTTTAAGAGTTAAATTTTTTTATTATGGTCTTTTGAATATGATTATATAGCTTAACCTCACTTTTTGAAATTTTTACTCGGTTAAAATTACTACGGGTCCACTATAAAGCCCATTTAGACATGCACGCCTTAAACCTAACAAAACGACCACGAAATAAGACTAAATCAAATTTTATGAGTTAAAATTTTTTATTATGGTCTTTTGAATATGATTATATAGCTTAACCTCAATTTTAGAAACTTTTTACTTGGTTAAAATTACACCGGGTCCACGTAAATGCCCATTTAGACATGCACGCCTTAAAAAAACAAAACGAACACAAAATAAGATTAAATCAAATTTTATGAGTTAAAATATTTGATTATGGGCTTTTGAATATGATTATATAGCTTAACCTCAATTTTAGAACTTTTTACTCGGTTAAAAAATACACAAATCAAATTTTATGAGTCCACAATAAAGCCCATTTAGACATGCACGCCTTAAACACAAACAAAACGAACACAAAATAAGATTAAATCAAATTTTATGAGTTAAATTATTTGATTATGGGCTTTTGAATATGATTATATAGCTTAACCTCAATTTTAGAACTTTTTACACGGTTAAAAATACGAGTCCACAATAAAGCCCATTTAGACATACACGCCTTATACCCAACAAAACGGCCACAAAATAAGACTAAATCAAATTTTATGAGTTAAAATTTTTTATTATGGTCTTTTGAATATGATTATATAGCTTAACCTCAATTTCTAAACTTTTTACTTGGTTAAAATTACACCGGGTCCACGTAAAGCCCATTTAGACATGCACGCCTTAAACACAACAAAACGAACACAAAATAAGATTAAATCAAATTTTATGAGTTAAAATATTTTATTATGGGCTTTTGAATATGATTATATAGCTTAACCTCAATTTTAGAACTTTTTAATCGGTTAAAATTACGAGTCCACTGTAAAGCCCATTTAGACATGCACGCCTTAAACCCAACAAAACGGCCACAAAATAAGACTAAATCAAATTTTATGAGTTGAAATATTTGATTATGGGATTTTGAATATGATTATATAGCTTAACCTCAATTTTAGAACTTTTACTCGGTTAAAAATACGAGTCCACAATAAAGCCCATTTAGACATGCACGCCTTAAACACAACAAAACGACCACAAAATAAGGTTAAATGAAATTTTATGTGTTAAATTATTTGATTATGGGCTTTTGAATATGATTATATAGCTTAACCTCAATTTTAGAAATTTTTACTCGGTTAAAATTACTACGGGTCCACTATAAAGCCCATTTAGACATGCACGCCTTAAACCCAACAAAACGGCCACAAAATAAGACTAAATCAAATTTTATGAGTTAAATTTTTTTTATTATGGTCTTTTGAATATGATTATATAGCTTAACCTCAATTTCTAAACTTTTTACTTGGTTAAAATTACACCGGGTCCACGTAAAGCCCATTTAGACATGCACGCCTTAAACACAACAAAACGAACACAAAATAAGATTAAATCAAATTTTATGAGTTAAAATATTTGATTGTGGGCTTTTGAATATGATTATATAGCTTAACCCCAATTTTAGAACTTTTTACGGTTAAAATTACGAGTCCACTATAAAGCCCATTTAGACATGCACGCCTTAAACCAACAAAACGACCACAAAATAAGACTAAATCAAATTTTATGAGTTAAAATATTTGATTATGGGATTTTGAATATGATTATATAGCTTAACCTCAATTTTAGAACTTTTTACTTTAAAAATACGAGTCCACAATAAAGTCCATTTAGACATGCACGCCTTAAACACAACAAAACGGCCACAAAATGAGGTTAAATGAAATTTTATGTGTTAAATTATTTGATTATGGGATTTTGAATATGATTATATAGCTTAACCTCAATTTTAGACATTTTTACTTAAAAAATTACTACGGGTCCACTATAAAGCCCATTTAGACATGCACGCCTTAAACCCAACAAAACGGCCACAAAATAAGAATAAATCAAATTTTATGAGTTAAAATTTTGATTATGGTCTTTTGAATATGATTATATAGCTTAACCTCAATTTCTAAACTTTTTACTTGGTTAAAATTACACCGGGTCCACGTAAAGCCCATTTAGACATGCACGCCTTAAACGCAACAAAACGAACACGAAATAAGATTAAATCAAATTTTATGAGTTAAAATATTCGATTGTCGACTTTTGAATATGATTATATAGCTTAACCCCAATTTTAGAACTTTTTACGTTTAAAATTACGAGTCCACTATAAAGCCCATTTAGACATGCACGCCTTAAAACCAACAAAACGGCCACAAAATAAGACTAAATCAAATTTTATGAGTTAAAATATTTGATTATGGGATTTTGAATATGATTATATAGCTTAACCTCAATTTTAGAACTTTTTACTCGGTTAAAAATACGAGTCCACAATAAAGCCCATTTAGACATACACGCTTTAAACACAACAAAACGGCCACAAAAATAAGGTTAAATGAAATTTTATGTGTTAAATTATTTGATTATGGGCTTTTGAATATGATTATATAGCTTAACCTCAATTTTAGACATTTTACGCGGTTAAAATTACTACGAGTCCACTATAAAGCCCATTTAGACATGCACGCCTTAAACCCAACAAAACGGCCACAAAATAAGACTAAATCAAATTTTATGAGTTAAAATTTTTTTGATTATGGTCTTTTGAATATGATTATATAGCTTAACCTCAATTTCTAAACTTTTTACTTGGTTAAAATTACAATGGGTCCACTTAAAGCCCATTTAGACATGCACGACTTAAACACAAGAAAACGAACACGAAATAAGATTAAATCAAATTTTATGAGTTAAAATATTTGATTTTGGGATTTTGAATATGATTATATAGCTTAACCCCAATTTTAGAACTTTTTACGGTTAAAATTACGAGTCCACTATAAAGCCCATTTAGACATGCACGCCTTAAAAAACAACAAAAAACGGCCACAAAATAAGAAATAAACTAAATCAAATTTTATGAGTTAAAATATTTGATTATGGGATTTTGAATATGATTATATAGCTTAACCTCAATTTTAGAACTTTTTACTCGGTTAAAATTACAACGAGTCCACAATAAAGCCCATTTAGACATGCACGCCTTAAACACAACAAAACGACCACAAAATAAGGTTAAATGAAATTTTATATGTTAAATTATTTGATTATGGGCTTTTGAATATGATTATATAGCTTAACCTCAATTTTAGACATTTTTACTCGGTTAAAATTACTACGGGTCCACTATAAAGCCCATTTAGACATGCACGCCTTAAACCCAACAAAACGGCCACAAAATAAGACTAAATCAAATTTTATGAGTTAAAATTTTTGATTATGGTCTTTTGAATATGATTATATAGCTTAACCTCAATTTCTAAACTTTTTACTTGGTTAAAATTAGACTTTGAATCCACGTAAAGCCCATTTAGACATGCAAAATTACACCATCCTTAAAACACAACAAAACGAACACAAAAAATAAGATTAAATCAAATTTTATGAGTTAAAATATTTGATTGTGGGCTTTTGAATATGATTATATAGCTTAACCCCAATTTTAGAACTTTTTACGTTTAAAATTACGAGTCCACTATAAAGCCCATTTAGACATGCACGCCTTAAAACCAACAAAACGGCCACAAAATAAGACTAAATCAAATTTTATGAGTTAAAATATTTGATTATGGGATTTTGAATATGATTATATAGCTTAACCTCAATTTTAGAACTTTTTACTCGGTTAAAAATACGAGTCCACAATAAAGCCCATTTAGACATGCACGCCTTAAACACAACAAAACGGCCACAAAATAAGGTTAAATGAAATTTTATGTGTTAAATTATTTGATTATGGGATTTTGAATATGATTATATAGATTAACCTCAATTTTAGAAATTTTTACTCGGTTAAAATTACTACGGATCCACTATAAAGCCCATTTAGACATGCACGCCTTAAACCCAACAAAACGACCACAAAATAAGACTAAATCAAATTTTATGAGTTAAAATTTTTGATTATGGTCTTTTGAATATGATTATATAGCTTAACCTCAATTTCTAAACTTTTTACTTGGTTAAAATTACACCGGGTCCACGTAAAGCCCATTTAGACATGCACACCTTAAACACAACAAAACGAACACAAAATAAGATTAAATCAAATTTTATGAGTTAAAATATTTAATTGTGGGCTTTTGAATATGATTATATAGCTTAACCCCAATTTTAGAACTTTTTACGGTTAAAATTACGAGTCCACTGTAAAGCCCATTTAGACATGCACGCCTTAAAACCAACAAAACGGCCAAAAAATAAGACTAAATCAAAATTTATGAGTTAAAATATTTGATTATGGGATTTTGAATATGATTATATAGCTTTACCACAATTTTAGAAGTTTTTACTCGGTTAAAATTACAACGAGTCCACAATAAATCCCATTTAGACATGCACGCCTTAAACACAACAAAACGGCCACAAAATAAGGTTAAATGAAATTTTATGTGTTAAATTATTTGATTATGGGCTTTTTAATATGATTATATAGCTTAACCTCAATTTTAGAAATTTTTACTCGGTTAAAATTACTACGGGTCCACTATAAAGCCCATTTAGACATGCACGCCTTAAACCCAACAAAACGGCCACAAAATAAGACTAAATCAAATTTTATGAGTTAAAATTTTTGATTATGGTCTTTTGAATATGATTATATAGCTTAACCTCAATTTCTAAACTTTTTACTCGGTTAACATTTCACCGGGTCCACGTAAAGCCCATTTAGACATGCAAACCTTAAACACAACAAAACGAACACGAAATAAGATTAAATCAAATTTTATGAGTTAAAATATTTGATTGTGGGCTTTTGAATATGATTATATAGCTTAACCCCAATTTTAGAACTTTTTACGGTTAAAATTACGAGTCCACTGTAAAGCCCATTTAGACATGCACAGCTTAAAACCAAGAAAACGGCCACAAAATAAGACTAAATCAAATTTTATGACTTAAAATATTTGATTATGGGATTTTGAATATGATTATATAGCTTAACCTCAATTTTAGAACTTTTTACTCGGTTAAAAATACATCGAGTCCACAATAAAGCCGATTTAGACATGCACGCCTTAAACACAACAAAACGGCCACAAAATGAGGTTAAATGAAATTTTATGTGTTAAATTATTTGATTACGGGCTTCTGAATATGATTATATAGCTTAACCTCAATTTTAGCCTTTTTTACTCGGTTAAAATTACTACGGGTCCACTATAAAGCCCATTTAGACATGCACGCCTTAAACCCAATGTTGCGCGTAATAAGTGCTACGCAAATGTGCAAGTATACACGTCGCAAGTTATAGTATAAAAGATATCGTCTCCACAGGGATTGGTGCCACTTCAAGAATCTAGTCTCTTGCACTGTAAAAAGTAAAAACACAAGTAAAGGATCTAATTACTAATCTAGAAAGCAATAAAATAAAATAAAAGATGAATTCAATTGAGAGAGATAGGCTAGGTTATCGTGAGTTGAGGTGTGATAGCCGATTGGATTGTCTTGGTAAAAGAGTGCATGGGCAACTCAGTTGCCGTGGCGACTTGCACAACGGGGGTTGCCTTGGCAACTAATTGATGGTTGCTTGGGCGACTAGTTGGGCAACTACTTGGGCGATCGGGCAGCAACTTCAAGGTTCGGCGGAGCGTTCTTCAATGGTTTCTTCTTATCCCTAAGTCGAAACTCTAGCTACTTGTGCATGCATTGATAATACATCCTCCTGCGTGAATCAAGGGTGAACAACAACCAATCTTGCGCTCCTCTTAGCCGTTGAAATCCTTAACTTATTTCTAAGCCGGATTAATCTTCACCATCATTGGATTGCATAAAGATCATATTCATTCGTTTCTTGAATCTAACTCTCCCGATATTAGATAAATGGATAATATCACGAGATCCTCTCCCAATTCACTCGCAAACAATAATAGGAACCAAGAATGAATAAACCTTGAAATAGAAAAGTGCAAACTCTTATTACCTAAACAAAAACCAATAGTTTCTCACAACCACAAAACACAATAACCATAGCCGAGTAAATTTAGTTCATGGCTAGGTTCCAAAGAAACACAAGATAATTAATCCCTAGCATGAACCCAATCGAACAAAGATGAAGGAAGAGGCTTGTCGAAATCCTCCTTGCCCTTGATGCTTGTCGAAAATTCTCTCCTCTTGCCCTACTTGGACTTGCCAAATTTCCCTCTTGCTCTCTCTATTCATTGTCGAAATCTCCTTGCTATTTATAGGGCTAGGCCAAAGTCCTTCTTTGAGGAGGAGTTTGAGTTGGAATTAAATTATCTTTAAAGAATATAATTCTTTATTATAATTTTATTCCTATTAGAACTTCTCCTATCTTCTTGGAATTTAATTCTTCTTTAATCTCTGCATGGCAATCAAATTCCTTTGGGCTTGGGCCTTGCTCCATGTCATCTTGGGCTTGTAAAGTCATGAATTTCGACATCCATATTGCTTTTTGTCTTTGTCGACAAATGCCATGGCAACTAGCTCGCGTCTCCTTCATGCACCGCCACGCAACTAGCTCGGCATTGCTTTGGCAAGTGATCCTGCACATACACACAAAAAACACACCAAAGCAGCATCTATTTCCACAAAAATCACCAAGTTATGTAATCAAGTTCAACGTTTGAAGGAAACATGGATTAATGCATGAATGACTAACTATGCAACTAATATGAGCCTAAGTCTAACAAAATAATATGTAAAAAGGGTAAGAAAAATAGTACTTTTGAACACTTATCACACCCCAAACTCGAACTATTGCTTGTCCTCAAGCAATGCAAACTCATAATTACCGCCAAGATTTCAAATTTTCACAAACTTAGCTTTGAACTTGATTTCAATTCTCCAACCGGGCACAAAGTATGATTGGCTTTTTATTTTTCGTAAAACTGATGAATTACTCGGAATCAAACTATAATGCTTGTGAGTGTGTGCGGAGTTGTGTGCAAGTTGATTTTTCGGATTCTATGCAAACAATAGGTTTTCAAATTACTTCATTGGGTTCTTTTTAACATGTTTTAACTAGAGCCAATTTCGGGCACCTCTAGTGTTTTATTTTTAGTTTTCTTAAGTTAATTTAATCGACTAGAGCCGGTTTCGGGCACCTCTAGTTAAAATTTTTTTAACACATCCTAGAGCCAGTTTCGGGCACCTCTAGTGAATTTTTTTTTTTTTTAGCACATGCTAGAGCCAATTTCGGGCACCTCTAGCATTCATCCAATTTTTATTCTAATCCCCCAATTTGTTAATTATCAACCTAAGTTTACTAGAACTCCTTAAATCAATCAAACCACAACAGTGTTTCATCAAATTTAGCATCATAGTAAAATTCTAAGTTTTTCCATGGTTATCCTAGAATAAAAATTCTATCAATTAAGTGCATTGGTAAAGTCATCATTGAATATTCATCAAATCTAAGCAATTCTTGTTCCAATTAAAGGCATGGCAAGCAATTTATGTATCCTAAATGTAATGCTTAAGATTAATGTAACTAAACATGGTAATTACTAATAACAATCCCCCCCAAACTCGAGTGAGGCATTGTCCTCAATGCATGCATAAAAATAACGAAAAATAAAAATAAAATGCATACGAGGACTTACTTGAGAGTTCGTCATTGTAGATGATTAGTTTCCTTCTAGTTGGCGTCTTGACTTTCTTGCTTGAACGCGATGGTTGTTTTTTCTTGTTGCCGGTGGTGGAATCGATCCTCGTCGGGGTTGTCCTCATCATCCTCTTCATCAATGTCAATGGCTTTTCGTTTGGAGGATTCAATTGGTGCGGTCTTTATTGGTTCAATGGAGGACTCGTCCGAATCTGAAAAATTAGAAAATGATTCCGTAGGAGTTGATTCAGGTATAGGTGCTTTACCTTTGGCTTTTTCAGTGGTTGCCGGGCATTGTCGATTTGGTTGCCGTGGCGTCGGCTTCCTTGGTTGCCGTGGCAAGGATATCGGCGGGAAATATTGGGAACGGCACACGGTTGTCCGGGTACTTTTCTAGGATGACTTGGGTGATGGCATTGTTGTGCTCCTTCATGTACCGCATGAACATTAGTTGCCGATCTTCAATTTGCCTTAGGCGGCTTTCCAATGGGTGCAAAAGTGCTTCAATGTGTCCCGGGATTAATGGCCGAGTTGCCTGGCGCGTTAGGTGCTTGGGCATTAGGGATTGCCGCGGCGGCGAGAGTTGCCGTGACAATTGGGGGCCTTGAAGAATCTCCCCTGCCTCTCCCATTAGCTTCCGGATTAGTGCTTGATTCCAACCAGACTTGGGTAGGGCTTTTCATCGGTGGACTCACTGGGACATGCATCTCCTTGCAAAGATTGGAAATTAAGCAAGGGAAGAAAAGATAACCCTTATCTTTTGAGCTGCATACAAAAATCTCATCGCAAATAATTTTTCCAATGTTAATGATGCGATTATGCAAAATAGAATGTATGAGCAAAAGACGTGGTATGTCAACGGTAGTATTGTGTGTGGAGGGCATTAAAGAAGTTTTAACAAACTTATTCCATAGTTTTGCCTCGGGTTTAAGCCGAAGGCGATTTACCGTGCCCTTGTATTTACCGTCGTTCCAATGAGTTCCCTGTTGAGTGAGTTCTTGAAGCACCTTGTCGAGTTGCTTGGGATTGATTTGGTCAACGAAGGCTTGATGTTCGTCCTTCTCAATGTAAAGTCCGTAAAGGTGTTGATGCTTTCGGGACTTATAAGTATGGCCTTGTCACGAACAAAAACATAAGGATTATCCGGGTTAGGTGAGTGAGCATAGAATTCTCTTACCCATGAGATGTTACCCGTTCGGTTGATGGCAAAAGATTTGCCACTTTTGATGTGCAATCCTTTTGAAGATGAATGGTTCAAGGCCAAATCTTGAGATCTGGAGTATTCAAAGCCTTGTTCTTCATGAATCTTCCGGCTTTCAAACTTGGATTGAAATCTTTCTTGAACCGCCGGTGTAGCAAACTTCTTGTATCTTGGTTCTTTGGAGGAACTTGGATGAACTAACAGTTTAATCTTGGATGCCATGTATGATCTTGGTTGTGAGTAAAAACAAAGAAAAGACTAAAAAGTTGCAAGATAGAAAGTAGGAATAGGTTAAGGGTGATGGGTTGTATAGAATCGATAGGTGGGTGGGGTTAGGGTTTAGGGTAAAACGAAAAAGGGTTTAGGGTTTTGTAGGAGTTGTCGACAAGGGTTTTGGTTAGGATGAATTGGAGGCTTTATATAAGCCTTAGATTCAACCCATTAGTTTCCTTGTTGAAGATGTTTTCCTACTTGGTTTAGAATTCCTTCTTTATCTTGAACTTCCTTTCCTACAATTCAAAAACAAATCAAATAAGGATTAAAATTAAAGATAAACTAATAAAGAAAATAAATAAAGATGTGTAATAGGATTCTTAGACTTGAATAAAAAAATCTATCCTAAAACTACTAATAATCGGCAAGATAATAAAAAAAAAAAATCGAAAAAAAATAAAAATAAATAATTAAATAATCGACAAAAACAAAAATAAAAATAAATAAAAATAAAAATATCAAAAGGGAGAGCATGCTCATGCATCTCCTAGATTGACCACTTCCTTGTTACGCTCCACATGGGCACCATTGTAGTGCTTCAATCTTTGTCCATTAACTTTGAATTCATGATTGTCGAGATGGACTTGATTATTACGGCACCATGAGAGAATGGTTTGATTTACTTTGAATGGTCCCGACCATCTTGATTTCAGCTTTCCGGAAAAAGTTTTAGCCGAGAATTGAATAGGAGAACTAGTTGCCTGGCGTGAATTGTCGTGGCAATAGTTTCTTGTCGTGCCATCGCTTTGTTTTCTCCTTGTAGATTTGTGCATTGTTATAGGCGAGTGCACGAAATTCTTCTATCTCATTGAGATCCATCAAGCGCTTTTGTCCGCACTTTCCCAATCCATATTCACGGTCTTGATTGCCCAAAGACGCCTTGTGCTCGATTTCCACCGGTAGATGACATGTTTTACCATAGACAAGCCGGAAGGGGACATACCTAATGGTGTTTTGAATGCAGTGCGATATGCCCAAAGTGCGTCATCTAGTCTTAATGACCAATCCTTCCTTGCGGGATTTACAACTTTCTCGAGTATTCCCTTCAACTCCCGGTTGGAAATTTCGCTTGCCCGTTGGTTTGTGGGTGATATGCCGTGGCGATCTTGTGTGATATGCCGAGCGTTGCAACATCTTGGCAATTAGTCCATTGTCAAAATGCTTGCCCCGTCGCTGATAATTGCTCTCGGCATCCCAAACCGTAAATATGTTTTTCTCAGAATCGTTGCACGGTCTTGGAATCGCCGTTGGGAACTGCAGCTGCCTCTACCCATTTAGACACATAGTCGACGGCGCGAGTAAGATGTAGAGGTTGCCGAATGAAGATGGAAAAGGTCCCATAAAATCGATCCCCATACATCGAATGGTTCCACCTCGATGATGTTCGAGTGGCATCTCATGTCGCCTAGAGATATTGCCCGTCCCTCCGCAACGATCACATTGCTTGTAAAAGTCTTGGGCATCTTTGTACAATGTTGGCCAATACAAACCGGATTGCAAGACTTTGGCCGCGGATACGAGTTCCTCCAAAATGTCCTCCATAGGGTGAAGAATGGCATTGCCGAGTACATTCTGTTGCTCTTCTTCTTGAGGACACATCGACGTATAACCTGATCTGCACATTGTTTAAACAAAAGAGGCTCGTCCCAAAAGTAATGCTTAGCATTATGGCGGAACCGCTTCTTCCCTTGGTGAGTAATGCCATACGGAAAAATACCACAAACAAGGAAGTTAACTAAATCTGCGTGCGAGGTATTGCCGGGGCATTTGCTTTGCCGTAGTGTCTGCTCCCAAAATTGCTGAGGCGTGCTCGTCAAAGACTGCCTGCGGCGCCGAGAGTTGCCGAGGCGCGTCATGGGCTGTCGAGGCGTCAAGGGTTGCCGAGGCGATTAGAATTTGTTCATCCGGGAATGCATCGCATATCTCTAGATCCGCGTCCTCTTCCCTATTGCGTTCCAAACGTGATAAGTGATCGGCCACTTGATTTTCTGTTCCTTTCCTGTCCTTAATTTCAATATAAATTCTTGTAAAAGTAATATCCAACGAATCAAACGAGGTTTAGCATCCTTTTTAGCAAATAAGTATTTGATTGCCGAATGGTCCGTATGAACAATTACCTTTGTACCAATTAAATAGGATCGAACTTGTCAAATGCGAAAACTACAGCTAGTAACTCTTTCTCCGTTGTTGTGTAATTCATTTGAGCATCGTTAAGAGTTTTACTAGCGTAGTATATCACATGGAAGGTCTTACTCGTGCGTTGGCCTAGGACTGCTCCTACCGCGAAATCACTTGCATCACACATGAGCTCAAAAGGTAGCGTCAAACTGGTGGAACAACAATGGGTGCCGAGGCAAGCTTTTTCTTTAGGGTTTCAAATGCTTGAGTGCAAGAATCATCAAAATCAAGACTTTATCCTGTTCAAGCAGATTACACAAAGGTTTAGTGATTTTAGAAAAGTTATGAATGAACCTCCTGTAAAAACCTGCATGTCCGAGAAAACTTCAATTCCTTTAACCGAATTTGGTGGGGTAATCTCTCGATCACGTCCACCTTGGCTTTGTCTACTTCAATTCCCTTGGATGAAATCTTATGGCCGAGCACTATTCCTTCATCTACCATAAAGTGGCATTTCTCCCAATTGAGGACTAAATCCGTTTCTTCGCATCTTGCCAACACCCTCTCTAAATTGCCGAGACAGCCGTCGGTCATTACCAAAAACCGAAAAATCATCCATGAAGATCTCAAGGAAGTCTTCGACCATGTCTGAAAAGAGCGCCATCATACATCTTTGGAAGGTTGCCGGGCGTTACATAATCCACGGCATCCTTCGGAAGGCATAAGTACCGTAGGGGCATGTGAAGGTTGTCTTTTCTTGATCTTCTGGTGCTATGGCAATCTGATTGTAACCTGAATAACCATCAAGAAAACAAGTAAAAGGGTTTACCCGCAAGACGGTCAAGCATTTGATCAATAAAGGGTAATGGGAAGTGATCTTTCCTAGTGGCTTTGTTTAGCTTTCGATAGTCCATACAAACCTCCAAACGGTCACACACCTGGTTGGGATAAGTTCATTATTTTCATTGCTTACCACTGTTATACCTCCTTTTTTCACACATTGTACGGACTTACCCACGTACTATCGGAGATAGGGTATATAATGCCGCGTCAAGCCACTTGATGATTTCTTTCATTACAACCCCTTTCATGGCATGATTCAGTCTCCTCCGGGCCTCAATTGAAGGTTTGTGATCATCTTCCAACAAGATCTTGTGCATGCACACCGCCGGCTAATTCCCTTCAAGTCGGCAATTGTCCACCCTATTGCCTTTTATGTAGCTTCAACATGTTTATTAGCTTCTTTTCCTGCTCAGGCTGTAACTTAGAGGAAATAATTACAGGTAATGTATTATCGATCCCTAAGTATACATATTTTAGTTGATCCGCAATTGTTTCAACTCAAGAATTGGTGGATTTTCGATAGAGGGTTTTTCGATCTTACCTTCCTTACCTGAGTAGTCCAAAGGTTCAAAGTATGTACCTGGTCGATTTACTAGCCAATTTACCTCTTCTGTTGTTCCTCATCGACCGCTCTTCATTCTCCTCAGTTCCTCTTGATCAGCAATGTAGTTGCCGAGGCAACTAAATTCCTCATCGGTTAAACTCTGCCGTGGCATGAAGTAGTTGGCATTCTTCGGATCATCGGCATGCCTTAGTGTTTGGAATACATTTAGTTTTACCTGCTGGTCATTCACCCTCATTGTGAGTTCTCCCTTTTCAACGCCGATCAAGGTTCTCCCCTGCCGCTAGGAATGGTCTCCCGCAATGATAGGTGCATGCTCATCCGCTTTCACAATCCAAAACAATAAAGTCAGCGGGAAAAATGAATTTATCGACTTTTACCAAGTATGTCCTCGATTTTTCCCTCTGGATGCACATAGGATCTGTCGGCTAGCTGCAAAGATAATCATTGTAGGTCTTGCCTTCCCGATTCCTAGTTTCTGAAAAACCGATTTAGGCATCAAGTTTATGCTAGCCCCTAGGTCGCATAGTGCTTTCCCGACATAGTGATTTCCAATAGAACAGGGTATTGTGAAACTTCCGGGATCCTTCAACTTGGGCGGCATACGATTGTGCAACATTGCCATGCATCCCTCTCTGCGGCAATTGTTTCAAACTCTCCTAGCCTTGTTCTCTTGGACACAATGTCTTTAAGAAACTTGGCATAGTTTGGCATTTGTTCAATTGCTTCCACCAATGGCAAGTTGATGTGGACTTGCTTTAAGATATCAAGAAACTTCTTGAATTGGTATTCTTGCTTTTGTCGCTTCAATCTTTGTGGGAATGGTGGTGGAAGTCGGATATCTTCTATCCTTTCATTGGTTTGAAACCTGATTGACGGCATTACAGGGGACATCTGGAGTTGCCGATGCGTTACCAACCTGGGTTGCCGAGGCGTGCTTATCGCAAGTTGCGAGGCGTCACCGGTTGCCGCAGCAATTCCTGGTTCAGCAAGATCCGAGACTTTGCCGCTAGGTTCGTCTTGATCTTTTTGTGGAGTTTTGTTTGACGAGCGGGTTTGAACCTCTCTAAGTTGTTGGCCACTTCGGTGGTGATTGCCTTACATTGCTCATGGCCGTTCCTCTTGCGACTTCAGTGATCGCTAGGTAAACCTCCTTGTGGTCTAGTGTTCATTTTTGAGCAAATTGTCCGACTTGATTTTCCAATGATTTGATTGCCGCCTCTTGGTTTTGCAATCCCATCTCGGTCCTGTTAATAAAAGCATCAGTTCTTTTTATGAAATTACTATTCTCAGCCATATAAGATTCAGTTTTCATCATAAAAGCATTTAGAGAATTTTCCAAAGAACTAGATGTTGTCGGTTGTTGTTTGCGGCATCCGCTGTCGTGGCATATTTTGTCGAATCCCGATGCTTGTGCATTCTGATTGTTCTGTTTAGAGCATTGTTGGGATTACTCCATGAAAAATTCGGTGCTTCTTCCAAGCTGGATTGTATGTATTTGACATCATGTTGTTGCCCGATTGTAATTCCCCACATAGAAGCTAGATTCGGATTCTGCATGCATTCGGAAGAATTATGGTTATCACCACATAACTCACAAAAAGAATCCATTACCTTGACTTCATGTGTGTTGTTTGGTTTTTGCATGTTCGACCATCTTGGTTAAAGCGCCCAATTGTGCCGAAATTGAATCGATGATCCTAGTTCATGTATTGTGGCTTGGCGCCTAACTCCTCCTCTTCTAGTAGATGGGAATTGATAGTCATTCTTGGCCAGCCTGTTTAAAATTTGCTTGCTTCTTCCGGTGACTTATCTAGGAGTATGCCGTTTGCGAGGCGTCTAGCATCATCCTTGTTGGTGTATTCACGGCATTGTAAAACATTGTCACTTGAGTCCACACCGGGAATCCGTGTAGAGGGCATTTATGTAGAAGTTCTCTATATCGCTCCCAAGCCTCGTACATGGATTCATCATCCGCTGCCGAAAAGAAGTAATGTCGTTCTGAAGCTTATCGATTAAATTTGTAGGATTAAATCTAGCAAGGAAATCACGACAAAGATCAGTCCAAGATGCTATGGATCCGGCAGAATGCTATTTAGCCATGCTTTCGCCTATCCCTCAAAGAAATAGGGGAATAATCTTAATCGTAGGACATCGGGGGTAACTCCGTGTATCTTGAACGAGTTGCAAATCTCGAGGAAAGATTTCAGATGTTGTCGTGCATCTTCAGTTGCTGAGCCGCCAAATTGACCTATTGTGTTGATCATATTAAACATTACGGTTTCAACTCAAAGTGGTCGGCTTCAATTTCGGGTGCGACAACTCCTGGTTAAGTCCATCAAGATCTTCTTCAAGATAGTCTCGAATAGTTCTGTTTCGCAAGAATCACTCCTCCTCCCGCCGAACATCTTGATTAATATTGCCGTCTTGATTTGCCATTGCTTCTCTTATCCTTCGTCTAAGTCCTTGTAAGGTTCGTTCGATTTCGGATCAAAGGGATATTCTGGTGAAGTCGGTCTTGCCCTGGTCATATACCAATGCAAAACCAAAGTTTGTTAGCCCTTTGAATTTTAAACAAGAAAAATAAAAAGAATGTGCAAGAAAGTAAAAACAAAGTCGCTATTGCCAATCCCGCAACGGCGCCAAAAACTTGTTGCGCGTAATAAGTGCTACGCAAATGTGCAAGTATACACGCAAGTTAGTTATAGTATAAAAGATATCGTCTCCACGAGGATTGGTGCCACTTCAAGAATCTAGTCTCTTGCACTGTAAAAAGTAAAAACACAAGTAAAGGATTATCGAAGTTTAACTAATTACTAATCTAGAAAGCAATAAAATAAAATAAAAGATGAATTCAATTGAGAGAGATAGGCTAGGTTATCGTGAGTTGAGGTGTGATAGCCGATTGGATTGTCTTGGTAAAGAGTGCATGGGCAACTCGATTTGCCGTGGCGACTTGCACTGTGAGGTTGCCTTGGCAACTAATTGATGGTTGCTTGGGCGACTAGTTGGGCAACTACTTGGGCGATCGGGCAGCAACTTCAAGGTTCGGCGGAGCGTTCTTCAATGGTTTCTTCTTATCCCTAAGTCGAAACTCTAGCTACTTGTGCATGCCTTGATAATACATCCCTACGTGAATCAAGGGTGAACAACAACCAATCTTGCGCTCCTCTTAGCCGTTGAAATCCTTAACTTATTTCTAAGCCGGATTAATCTTCACCATCATTGGATTGCATAAAGATCATATTCATTCGTTTCTTGAATCTAACTCTCCCGATATTAGATAAATGGATAATATCACGAGATCCTCTCCCAATTCACTCGCAAACAATAATAGGAACCAAGAATGAATAAACCTTGAAATAGAAAAGTGCAAACTCTTATTACCTAAACAAAAACCAATAGTTTCTCACAACCACAAAACACAATAACCATAGCCGAGTAAATTTAGTTCATGGCTAGGTTCCAAAGAAACACAAGATAATTAATCCCTAGCATGAACCCAATCGAACAAAGATGAAGGAAGAGGCTTGTCGAAATCCTCCTTGCCCTTGATGCTTGTCGAAAATTCTCTCCTCTTGCCCTACTTGGACTTGCCGAAATTTCCCTCTTGCTCTCTCTATTCATTGTCGAAATCTCCTTGCTATTTATAGGGCTAGGCCAAAGTCCTTCTTTGAGGAGGAGTTTGAGTTGGAATTAAATTATCTTTAAAGAATATAATTCTTTATTATAATTTTATTCCTATTAGAACTTCTCCTATCTTCTTGGAATTTAATTCTTCTTTAATCTTGCATGGCAATCAAATTCCTTTGGGCTTGGGCCTTGCTCCATGTCATCTTGGGCTTGTAAAGTCATGAATTTCGACATCCATATTGCTTTTTGTCTTTGTCGACAAATGCCATGGCAACTAGCTCGGCGTCTCCTTCATGCACTGCCCTGGCAACTAGCTCGGCATTGCTTTGGCAAGTGATCCTGCACATACACACACAAAAACACACCAAAGCAGCATCTATTTCCACAAAAATCACCAAGTTATGTAATCAAGTTCAACGTTTGAAGGAAACATGGATTAATGCATGAATGACTAACTATGCAACTAATATGAGCCTAAGTCTAACAGTAATATGAGTAAAAAGGGTAAGAAAAATAGTACTTTTGAACACTTATCACCCAACAAAACGGCCACGAAATATGACTAAATCAAATTTTATGAGTTAAAATTTTTTATTATGGTCTTTTGAATATGATTATATAGCTTAACCTCAATTTCTAAACTTTTTACTCGGTTAAATTACATCGGGTCCACGTAAAGCCCATTTAGACATGCACGCCTTAAACACAACAAAACGAACAGGAAATAAGATTAAATCAAATTTTATGAGCTAAAATATTTGATTGTGGGCTTTTGAATATGATTATATAGCTTAACCCCAATTTTAGAACTTTTTACGGTTAAAATTACGAGTCCACTATAAAGCCTATTTAGAAATGCACGCCTTAAAACCAACAAAACGGCCACAAAATAAGACTAAATCAAATTTTACGAGTTCAAATATTTGATTATGGGATTTTGAATATGATTATATAGCTTAACCTCAATTTTAGAACTTTTTACCCCGTTGAAAATACAACGAGTCCATTATAAAGCCCATTTAGAAATGCACGCCTTAAACCCAACAAAACGGCCACAAAATAAGACTAAATCAAATTTTATGAGTTGAAATATTTGATTATGGGATTTTGAATATGATTATATAGCTTAACCTCAATTTTAGAAAATTTTACTCGGTTGAAAATACGAGTCCACAATAAAGCCCATTTAGACATGCACGCCTTAAACACAACAAAACAGACACGAAATAAGGTTAAATGAAATTTTATGCGTTAAATTATTTGATTATGGGATTTTGAATATGATTATATAGCTTAACCTCAATTTCATAAATTTTTACTCGGTTAAAATTACACCGGTCCACGTAAAGCCCATTTAGACATACACGCCTTAAACACAACAAAACGAACACAAAATAAGATTAAATCAAATTTTATGAGTTGATTATGGGCTTTTGAATATGATTATATAGCTTAACCTCAATTTTAGAACTTTTTAATTGGTTAAAATTACGAGTCCACTACAAAGCCCTTTTAGACATGCACGCCTTAAACCCAACAAAACGGCCACAAAGCAAGACTAAATCAAATTTTATGAGTTGAAATATTTGATTATGGGATTTTGAATATGATTATATAGCTTAACCTCAATTTTAGAACTTTGGATTCGTTTAAAATTACGAGTCCACAATAAAGCCAATTTAGACATGCACACCTTAAACACAACAAAACGGCCACAAAATAAGGTTAAATGAAATTTTATGTGTTAAATTATTTGATTATGGGCTTTTGAATATGATTATATAGCTTAACCTCAATTTCATAAATTTTTACTCGATTAAAATTACTACAGGTCCACTATAAAGCCCATTTAGACATGCACGCCTTAAACCCAACAAAACGGCCACAAAATAAGACTAAATCAAATTTTATGAGTTAAAAATTTTGATTATGGTCTTTTGAATATGATTATATAGCTTAACCTCAATTTCTAAACTTTTTACTTGGTTAAAATTACACTGGGTCCACGTAAAGCCCATTTAGACATGCACGCCTTAAACGCAACAAAACGAACACGAAATAAGATAAAATCAAATTTTATGAATTAAAATATTCGATTGTCGACTTTTTACGGTTAAAATTTTAGGAGTTAAAATATTTGATTGTGGGCTTTTGAATATGATTATATAGCTTAACCTTAATTTTAGAACTTTTTACTCGGTTAAAAATACAACGAGTCCACAATAAAGCCCATTTAGACATGCACGCCTTAAACATAACAAAATGGCCACAATAAAGCCCATTTATGTCTTAAATTGTTTGATTATGGGCTTTTGAATATGATTATGTAGCTTAACCTCAATTTTAAACATTTTTACTCGGTTAAAATTACTACGGGTCCACTATAAAGCCCATTTAGACATGCACGCCTTAAACCCAACAAAACGACCACGAAATAAAACTAAATCAAATTTTACGATTTAAATTTTTTTATTATGGTCTTTTGAATATGATTATATAGATTTACCTCAATATCTAAACTTTTTACTCGGTTAAAATTACACCGGTCCACGTAAAGCCCATTTAGACATGCACGCCTTAAACAAAACGAACACAAAATAAGATTAAATCAAATTTTATGAGTTAAAATATTTGACTATGGGCTTTTGAATATGATTATATATCTTAACCTCAATTTTAGAACTTTTTACTCGGTTAAAAATACGAGTCCACAATAAAGCCCATTTAGACATGCACGCCTTAAACACAACAAAACGACCACAAAATAAGGTTAAATGAAATTTTATGTGTTAAATTATTTGATTATGGGATTTTGAATATGATTATATAGCTTAACCTCAATTTTAGAACTTTTTATGCGGTTAAAAATACAACGAGTCCAAAATAAAGCCCGTTTAGACATGCACGCCTTAAACACAACAAAACGGCCACAAAATGAGGTTAAATCAAATTTTATGAGTTACAATTTTTGATTATGGTCTTTTGAATATGATTATATATCTTAACCCCATTTTAGAAACTTTTTAGGTTAAAATTACGAGTCCACTATAAAGCCCATTTAGACATGCACGCCTTAAAACCAACAATTTTTACTCAGTTTTTAATTATGGTCTTTTGAATATGATTATATAGCTTAACCTCAATTTCTAAACTTTTTACTCAGTTAAAATTACACCGGATCCACGTAAAGCCCATTTAGACATGCACCCCTTAAAACCTACAAAACGAACACAAAATAAGATTAAATCTAATTTTATATTATATAGCTTAACCTCAATTTTAGAACTTTTTAATCATTAAAATTACAAAGGGTCCACTTTAAAAAGCCCATTTTTATGCACATGCCTTAAACACAACAAAACGCCACAAAATAAGACCAAATCAAATTTTTATGAGTTAAAATATTTGATTATGGGATTTTGAATATGATTATATAGCTTAACCTCAAATTTAGAACTTTTTTTACTCGGTTAAAAATACAACGAGTCCACAATAAAGCCCATTTAGACATGCATGCCTTAAACACAACAAAAACAAACAACAAAAATAAGATTAAATCAAATTTTATGAGTTAAAATTTTTTTTATGGGCTTTTGAATATGATTATATAGCATAACCTCAATTTTAGAAATTTTTACTTAGGTTAAAATAACTAGGGTCCATTATAAAGCCCATTTAGACATGCACGCCTTTAAACCCAACAAAACGGCCACAAAATAAGACTAAATTAAATTTTATGAGTTAATTTTTTTGATTATGGTATTTTGAATATGATTATATAAGCTTAACCTCAATTTCTAAACTTTTTACTTGGTTAAAATTACAACGGGTCCATGTAAAGCCCATTTAGACATGCACGCCTTAAAGACAACAAAACGAACACGAAATAAGATTAAATCAAATTTTATGAGTTGAAATATTTGATTATGGGATTTTGAATATGATTATATAGCTTAACCCCAATTTTAGAACTTTTTACGGTTAAAATTACGAGTCCACTATAAAGCCCATTAAGACATGCACGACTTAAAACCAACAAAACGGACACAAAATAAGACTAAATCAAATTTGATGAGTTAAAATGTTTGATTATGGGATTTTGAATATGATAATATAGCTTAACCTCAATTTTAGAACTTTTTACTCGGCTAAAAACACAACGAGTCCACAATAAAACCTATTTAGACATGCACGCCTTAAACACAACAAAACGGCCACAAAATAAGACTAAATCAAATTTTATGAGTTAAAATATTTGATTATGGGCTTTTGAATATGATTATATAGCTTAACCTCAATTTTAGAACTTTTTAATCGGTTAAAATTACGAGTCCACTATAAAGCCCATTTAGAAATGCACGCCTTAAACCCAACAAAACGGCCACAAAATAAGACTAAATCAAATTTTATGAGTTGAAATATTTGATTATGGGATTTTGAATATGATTATATAGCTTAACCTCAATTTTAGAAAATTTTACTCGGTTAAAATTACTACAGGTCCACTATAAAGCCCATTTAGACATGCACGCCTTAAACCCAACAAAACGGCCACAAAATAAGACTAAATCAAATTTTAAGAGTTAAAATTTTTTATTATGGTCTTTTGAATATGATTATATAGCTTAACCTCAGTTTCTAAACTTTTTACTAGGTTAAAATTACACTGGGACCACTGTAAAGCCCATTTAGACATGAACGCCTTAAACACAACAAAACGACCACAAAACAAGATTAAATCAAATTTTATGAGTTAAAATATTTGATTATGGGCTTTTGAATATGATTATATAGCTTAACCTCAATTTTAGAAATTTTTACTCGGTTAAAATTACAACGGGTCCACTATAAAGCCCATTTAGACATGCACGCCTTAAAACCAACAAAACGGCCACAAAATAAGACTAAATCAAATTTTATGAGTTAAAATATTTGATTATGGGATTTTGAATATGATTATATAGCTTAACCTCAATTTTAGAACTTTTTACTCGGTTAAAAATACAACGAGTCCACAATAAAGTCCATTTAGACATGCACGCCTTAAAAACACAACAAAACGACCACAAAAATGAGATTAAATCAAATTTTATGAGTTAAAATATTTGATTATGGGCTTTTGAATATGATTATATAACTTAACCTCAATTTTAGAACTTTTTACTCGGTTAAAATTACTACGAGTCCACTTAAAAGCCCATTTAGACATGCACGTCTTAAACCCAAAAAACGGCCAAAAAAAGACTAAATCAAATTTTATGATTTAAAATATTTTTTATTATGGTATTTTGAATATGATTATATAACTTAACCTCAATTTCTAAACTTTTTACTTGGTTAAAAATTCCAAAAGGTCCACGTAAAGCCCATTTAGACATGCATGCCTTAAACACAACAAAAAACGAACACAAAATAAGATTAAATCAAATTTTATGAGTTAAAATATTGATTATTGGATTTTGAATATGATTATATAGCTTAACCTCAATTTTAGAACTTTTTACTTAGTTAAAATTACAACAGTCCCACTATAAAGCCCATTTAGACATGCATGCCATAAACACAACAAAACAGCAACAAAATAAGATTAAATCAAATTTTATGAGTTAAAATATTTGATTATTAGGGGCTTTTGAATATGATTATATAGCATAACCTCAATTTTAGAACTTTTTACTTGGTAAAAAAATTACCAACGGGTTCACTATAAACCCATTTAGACATGCACGCCTTAAACCCCAAAAACGGCCTCAAAATAAGATTAAATCAAATTTTATGACATTAAAATTTTTATTATGGTTTTTGAAAATGATTATATAGCTTAACCTAAATTTTAGAAATTTTTACTTAGTTAAAATTCCAACGGGTCCACTATAAAGCCCATTTAGACATGCACTCCTTAAACACAACAAAATGGCACAAAATAAGATTAAATAAAATTTTATGAGTTAAAATATTTGATTATGGGCTTTTGAATATGATTATATAGCTTAACCTCAATTTTAGAAATTTTTACTTACGGTTAAATACAACGAGTCCACAATAAAACCCATTTAGACATGCACACCTTAAACCCAACAAAAAAAAGCACAAAATAAGGTTAAATGAAATTTTATGTGTTAAAATTATTTGATTATGGGCTTTTGAATATGATTATATAGCTTAACATCAATTTTAGAACTTTTTTACTCGGTTAAAATTACTACGGGTCCATTATAAACCCATTTAGACATGCACGCCTAAAAACCAACAAAACGGCCACAAAATAAGACTAAATCAAATTTTATGAGTTAAAATATTTGATTATAGGCTTTTGAATATGATTATATAGCTTAACCTCAATTTTAGAAAGTTTTTACTCGGTTAAAATTACACTTTGGTCCACAATAAAGCCCATTTAGACATGCACACCTTAAACACAACAACAAACGGTCACAAAATAAGATTAAATCAAATTTTATGAGTTAAAATATTTTATTATGGGCTTTTGAATATGATTATATAGCTTAACCTCAATTTTAGAACATTTTTACTCGGTTAAAATTACTACGGGTCCACTTATAAAGCCCATTTAGACATGAACACCTTAAACCCAACAAAATGACCACAAAATAAGACTAAATCAAATTTTATGAGTTAAAATTTTTTATTATAGGCTTTTGAATATGATTATATATCTTAACCTCAATTTTAAACTTTTTAATTAGTTAAAAAATTACACCGGTCCACAATAAAGCCCATTTAGACATGCACGCCTAAACACAACAAAACGAACACAAAATAAGATTAAATCAAATTTTATGAGTTAAAATATTTGATTATTGGATTTTGAATATGATTATATAGCTTAAACTCAATTTTAGAAATTTTTACTCGTTAAAATTACTACGGGTCCACTATAAAGCCCATTTAGACATGCACGCTTAAAGCCAACAAAACGGCCAAAAATAAGACTAAATCAACTTTTATGAGTTAAATTTTTTATTATGGTCTTTTGAATATGATTATATAGCTTAACCTCAATTTCTAAACTTTTTACTCGGTTAAAATTACACCGGGTCCACTGTAAAGCCCATTTAGACATGCACGCCTTAAACACAACAAAACGACCACAAAATAAGATTAAATCAAATTTTATGAGTTAAAATATTTGATTATGGGCTTTTGAATATGATTATATAACTCAATTTCAATTTTAGAACTTAACCTCAATTTTAAAAAGCTTAAACCCAACAAAAAAACAGCCACAAAATAATACTAAACCAAATTTTATGAGCCACAATTTTTGATTAGGGGCTTTTGCATCTGATTAAATAACTTAACCTCAATTTCAGAACCTTTTACTCGGTTAAAATTCCAAAAGGTCCACTGTAAAGCCCATTTAGTCATGCATGCCTTAAACACAACAAAACGGCCACAAAATAAGATTAAATCAAATTTTATGAGTTAAAATAGTTGATTATGGGATTTTGAATATGATTATATAGCTTAACCTCAATTTATGAACTTTTTACTCGGTTAAAATTACAACAGGTCCACTATAAAGACCACTTAGACATGCATGCCATAAACACAACAAAACAGCAACAAAATAAGATTAAATCAAATTTTATGAGTTAAAATATTTTATTAGGGGCTTTCGAATATGATTATATAGCATAATCTCAATTTTAGAACTTTTTACTTAGGTAAAATTCCAACGGGTCCACTGTAAAGCCCATTTAGACATGCACGCCTTTAACCCCAACAAAATGGAAGAAAAATAAGATTAAATGAAATTTTATGACATAAAATATTTAGTTATGAGACTTTGAAAATGATTATAAAGCTTAACCTAATTTTTAGAAATTTTTACTTAGTTAAAATTCAAACGGGACCACTATAAAGCCCATTAAGACGTGCACTCCTTAAACACAACAAAATGGCTACAAAATAAGGTTAAATAAAATCTTATGTGTTAAATTATTTGATTATGGGCTTTTAAATATGATTATATAGCTTAACCTCAATTTTAGAAATTTTTACTCGGTTAAAATTACAACGAGTCCACAATAAAACCCATTTAGACATGCACGCCTTAAACCCAACAAAACGGCCACAAAATAAGGTTAAATGAAATTTTATATGTTAAAATATTTGATTATGGGCATTTGACTATGATTATATAGCTTAACCTCAATTTTAGAACTTTTTACTATGTTAAAATTACTACAGGTCCATTGTAAAGCCCATTTAGACATGCACGCCTAAAAACCAACAAAACGGCCACAAAATAAGACTAAATCAAATTTTATGAGTTAAAATATTTGATTATAGGCTTTTGAATATGATTATATAGCTTAACCTCAATTTTAGAACTTTTTACTCGGTTAAAATTACGAGTCCACAATAAAGCCCATTTAGACATGCACACCTTAAACACAACAAAACGGCCACAAAATAAGGTTAAATGAAATTTTATGTGTTAAATTATTTGATTATGGGATTTTGAATATTATTATATAGCTTAACCTCAATTTTAGACATTTTTACTCTGTTAAAATTACTACGGGCCCACTATAAAGCCCATTTAGACATGAACACCTTAAACCCAACAAAATGGCCACGGAATAAGACTAAATCAAATTTTATGAGTTAAAATTTTTTATTATGGTCTTTTGAATATGATTATATAGCTTAACCTCAATTTCTAAACTTTTTACTCGGTTAAAATTACACCGGGTCCACGTAAAGCTCATTTAGACATGCACGCCTTAAACACAACAAAACGAACACAAAATAAGATTAAATCAAATTTTATGAGTTAAAATATTTGATTATGGGATTTTGAATATGATTATATAGCTTAAACTCAATTTTAGAAATTTTTACTCGGTTAAAATTACTACGGGTCCACTATAAAGCCCATTTAGACATGCACGCCTTAAGCCCAACAAAACGGCCAAGAAATAAGACTAAATCAACTTTTATGAGTTAAAATTTTTGATTATGGTCTTTTGAATATGATTATATAGCTTAACCTCGATTTCTAAACTTTTTACTCGGTTAAAATTACATCGGGTCCACTGTAAAGCCCATTTAGACATGCACGCCTTAAACACAACAAAACGACCACAAAATAAGATTAAATCGAATTTTATGAGTTAAAATATTTGATTGTGGGCTTTTGAATATGATTATATAACTTAACCTCAATTTTAGAACTTAACCTCAATTTTATGAGCCTTAAACCCAACAAAACAGCCACAAAATAATACTAAACCAAATTTTATGAGCCACAATTTTTGATTAGGGGCTTTTGCATCTGATTAAATAACTTAACCTCAATTTCAGAACCTTTTACTCGGTTAAAATTGCAAAGGGTCCACTGTAAAGCCCATTTAGTCATGCATGCCTTAAACACAACAAAACGGCCACAAAATAAGATTAAATCAAATTTTATGAGTTAAAATAGTTGATTATGGGATTTTGAATATGATTATATAGCTTAACCTCAATTTATGAACTTTTTACTCGGTTAAAATTACAACAGGTCCACTATAAAGACCACTTAGACATGCATGCCATAAACACAACAAAACAGCAACAAAATAAGATTAAATCAAATTTTATGAGTTAAAATATTTTATTAGGGGCTTTCGAATATGATTATATAGCATAATCTCAATTTTAGAACTTTTTACTTGGGTAAAATTTCAACGGGTCCACTGTAAAGCCCATTTAGACATGCACGCCTTTAACCCCAACAAAACGGAAGAAAAATAAGATTAAATGAAATTTTATGACATAAAATATTTAGTTATGAGATTTTGAAAATGATTATAAAGCTTAACCTAATTTTTAGAAAATTTTACTTGGTTAAAATTCCAACGGGACCACTATAAAGCCCATTAGGACGTCCACTCCTTAAACACAACAAAATGGCTACAAAATAAGGTTAAATAAAATTTTATGTGTTAAATTATTTGATTATGGGCTTTTAAATATGATTATATAGCTTAACCTCAATTTTAGAAATTTTTACTCGGTTAAAATTACAAAGAGTCCACAATAAAACCCATTTAGACATGCACTCCTTAAACCCAACAAAACGGCCACAAAATAAGGTTAAATGAAATTTTATATGTTAAGATATTTGATTATGGGCATTTGACTATGATTATATATCTTAACATCAATTTTAGAACTTTTTACTCGGTTAAAATTACTACAAGTCCATTGTAAAGCCCATTTAGACATGCACGCCTAAAAACCAACAAAACGGCCACAAAATAAGACTAAATCAAATTTTATGAGTTAAAATATTTGATTATAGGCTTTTGAATATGATTATATAGCTTAACCTCAATTTTAGAACTTTTTACTTGGTTAAAATTACGAGTCCACAATAAAGCCCATTTAGACATGCACACCTTAAACACAACAAAACGGTCACAAAATAAGGTTAAATGAAATTTTATGTGTTAAATTATTTGATTATGGGATTTTGAATATTATTATATAGCTTAACCTCAATTTTAGACATTTTTACTCGGTTAAAATTACTACGGGCCCACTATAAAGCCCATTTAGACATGAACGCCTTAAACCCAACAAAATGGCCACGGAATAAGACTAAATCAAATTTTAGGATTTAAAATTTTTTATTATGGTCTTTTGAATATGATTATATAGCTTAACCTCAATTTCTAAACTTTTTACTCGGTTAAAATTACAACGGGTCCACGTAAAGCTCATTTAGACATGCACGCCTTAAACACAACAAAACGAACACAAAATAAGATTAAATCAAATTTTATGAGTTAAAATATTTGATTATGGGATTTTGAATATGATTATATAGCTTAACCTCAATTTTAGAAATTTTTACTCGTTAAAATTACAACGGGTCCACTATAAAGCCCATTTAGACATGCACGCCTTAAACCCAACAAAACGGCCACAAAATAAGACTAAATCAAATTTTATGAGTTAAAATTTTTTATTATGGTCTTTTGAATATGATTATATAGCTTAACCTCAATTTCTAAACTTTTTACTCGGTTAAAATTACAACGGGTCCACTGTAAAGGCCATTTAGACATGCACGCCTTAAACACAACAAAACGACCACAAAATAAGATTAAATCAAATTTTATGAGTTAAAATATTTGATTATGGGCTTTTGAATATGATTATATAGCTTAACCTCAATTTTAGAACTTAACCTCAATTTTATGAGCCACTTAAACCCAACAAAACACCAAAAAATAATACTAAATCAAATTTTATGAGCCAAAATTTTTGATTAGGGGCTTTTGCATCTGATTATATAACTTAACCTCAATTTTAAACTTTTTACCCGGTTAAAATTCCAAAGGGTCCACTATAAAGCCCATTTAGTCATGCACGCCTTAAGCACAAAAAAATGGCCACAAAATAAGATTAAATCAAATTTTATGAGTTAAAATAGTTGATTATGGGATTTTGAATATGATTATATAGCTTAACCTCAATTTTTGAACTTTTTACTCGGTTAAAATTACAACGGGTCCACTGTAAAGACCACTTAGACATGCACGCCTTAAACACAACAAAATAAGATTAAATCAAATTTTATGAGTTAAAATATTTGATTAGGGGCTTTCGAATATGATTATATAGCATAATCTCAATTTTAGAACTTTTTACTTGGGTAAAATTCCAACGGGTCCACTGTAAAGCCCATTTAGACATGCACGCCTTTAACCCCAACAAAACGGAAGAAAAATAAGATTAAATGAAATTTTATGACATAAAATATTTAGTTATGAGATTTTGAAAATGATTATAAAGCTTAACCTAATTTTTAGAAATTTTTACTTAGTTAAAATTCCAACGGGACCACTATAAAGCCCATTAAGACGTGCACTCCTTAAACACAACAAAATGGCTACAAAATAAGGTTAAATAAAATTTTATGTATTAAATTATTTGATTATGGGCTTTTAAATATGATTAGATAGCTTAACCTCAATTTTAGAAATTTTTACTCGGTTAAAATTACAACGAGTCCACAATAAAACCCATTTAGACATGCACCCCTTAAACCCAGCAAAACGGCCACAAAATAAGGTTAAATGAAATTTTATATGTTAAAATATTTGATTATGGGCATTTGACTATGATTATATAGCTTAACCTCAATTTTAGAACTTTTTACTCAGTTAAAATTACTACAGGTCCATTGTAAAGCCCATTTAGACATGCACGCCATAAACACAACAAAACTGCGACAAAATATGGTTAAATGAACTTTTAGGTGTTAAATTATTTGAGTTATGGGATTTTGAATATGATTATATAGGATTTTGATTAATTTTAAAATTTTTACTTTTTAAAATTACAAAATTCCACTAAATAAAATTTTATGACATAAAATATTTGATTATAACAAAACGGTCATAAAATAATATAAATCAAATTTTATGAGTTAAAATATTAACTTTTTTGAATTATGATTATATAGCTTAACCTCAATTTTAGAACTTTTAGGTGTTAAAATTATATGGTTAAATGAACTTTTAGGTGTTAAAATTACTAAATAAAATTTTATGAGTTAAAATATTTGATTATAGGATTTTGAATATGATTATATAGCTTAACCTCAATTTTAGAACTTTTTAGTCGGTTAAAAATACGAGTCCACATTAAAGCCCATTTAGACATGCACGCCACAAACACAACAAAACTGCGACAAAATATGGTTAAATGAACTTTTAGGTGTTAAATTATTTGATTATGGGATTTTGAATATGATTATATAGCTTAACCTCAATTTCTAAACTTTTTACTCGGTTAAAATTACAACGGGTCCACTGTAAACGCCATTTAGACATGCACGCCTTAAACACAACAAAACGACCACAAAAAAGATTAAATCAAATTTTATGAGTTAAAATATTTGATTATGGTCTTTTGAATATTATTACATAGCTTAACCTCAATTTCTAAACTTTTTACTCAGTTAAAATTACACCGGGTCAACTGTAAAGCCTATTTAGACATGCACGCCTTAAACACAACAAAACGACCAAAAAATAAGATTAAATCAAATTTTATGAGTTAAAATTTTTGATTATAGTCATTTGAATATGATTATATAGCTTATCCTCAATTTCTGAACTTTTTACTCGGTTAAAATTACAACGGGTCCGCTGTAAAGGCCATTTAGTCATGCACGCCTTAAACCCAACAAAATGGCCACAAAATAATACTAAATCAAATTTTATGAGTTAAAATATTTGATAATGGGATTTTGAATATGATTAAATAGCTTATCCTCAATTTCTGAACTTTTTACTCGGTTAAAATTACAACGGGTCCGCTGTAAAGCCCATTTAGACATGCACGTCTTAAACCAAACAAAACGGCCAAAAATAAGACTAAATCAAATTTTATGAGTTAACATTTTTCATTATGGTCGTTTGAATATGATTATATAGCTTATCCTCAATTTCTGAACTTTTTACTTGGTTAAAATTACATCGGGTCCGCTGTAAAAGGGCCATTTAGACATGCACGCATTAAACACAACAAAACGGCCACAAAATAAGACTAAATCAAATTTTATGAGTTAAAATATTTGATTATGGGCTTGTGAATATGATTATATAGCTTAACCTCAATTTCTAAACTTTTTACTTGGTTAAAATTACACCGGGTCCACTGTAAAGCCCATTTAAACATGCACGCACTAAACACAACAAAACGACTACAAAATAAGATTAAATCAAATTTTACGAGTTAAAATATTTGATTATGGGCTTTTGAATATGATTATATAGCTTAACCTCAATTTTAGAACTTTTTACTCGGTTAAAATTACAACGAGTCCACAATAAAGCCAATTTAGACATGCACGCCTTAAAACTTTTTATGAGTTACAATTTTTGATTAGGGGCTTTTGCATATGATTATATAACTTAACCTCAATTTCAGAACTTTTTACTCAGTTAAAATTCTAAAGGTTCCACTATAAACCCCATTTAGTCATGCACACCTTAAAAACAACAAAACGGCCACAAAATAAGATTAAATCAAATTTTATGAGTTAAAATAGTTGATTATGGGATTTTGAATATGATTAAAATATTTGGTTATGGGATTTTGAATATGATTATATAGCTTAACCTCAAATTTTGAACTCTTTACTCGGTTAAAATTACAACGGCTCCACTGTAAAGACCACTCAGACATGCACGCCTTAAACACAACAAAACAACAACAACAAAATAAGATTAAATCAAATTTTATGAGTTAAAATATTTTATTAGGGGCTTTCGAATATGATTATATAGCATAATCTCAATTTTAGAACTTTTTACTCAGTTAAAATTCCAACGGGTCCACTGTAAAGCCCATTTAGACATTAACGCCTTTAACCCCAACAAAACGGAAGAAAAATAAGATTAAATGAAATTTTATGACTTAAAATATTTGATTTATGGGCTTTTTGAAAATGATTATAAAGCTTAACCTAATTTTTAGAAATTTTTACACAGTTAAAATTCCAACGGGTCCACTATAAAGCCCATTTAGACATCCACTCCTTAAACATAACAAAACAACTACAAAATAAGGTTAAATAAAATTTCATGTGCTAAATTATTTGATTATGGGCTTTTGAATATGATTATATAGATTAACCTCAATTTTATAAACTTTTACTCTGTTAAAATTACAACGGGTCCACTATAAAGCCCATTTAGACATGCACACCTTAAACAAACACAAAAAACGACCAAAAATAAGATTAAATCAAATTTTATGAGTTAAAATATTTGATTATGGGCTTTTGAATATGATTATATAGCTTAACCTCAATTTTAGAACTTTTTACTTGATTAAAATTACAACGGGTCCACTTAAAGCCCATTTAGACATGCACAAAACCAACAAAACGACCACAAAATAAGACTAAATCAAATTTTATGAGTTAAAATTTTGATTATGGGGCTTTGAATATGATTATATAACTTAACCTCAATTTCATAACTTTTTACTCGGTTAAAATTCCAAAGGGTCCATTGTAAAACCCATTTAGTCATGCACGCCTTAAACACAACAAAACGGCTACAAAATAAGATTAAATCAAATTTTATGAGTTAAAGTAGTTGATTATGGGATTTTGAATATGATTATATATTTGCTTAATTTTGAATTTTATAACAACTTTTTGAACTCTTTACTCGGTTAAAATTACAACGGGTCCACTGTAAAGACCATTCAGACATGCACACCTTAAACACAACAAAACAACAACAAAATAAGATTAAATCAAATTTTATGAGTTAAAATATTTTATTAGGGGCTTTTGAATATGATTATATAGCATAATCTCAATTATAGAACTTTTTACTCAGTTAAAATTCCAACGGGTCCACTGTAAAGCCCATTTAGACATGCACGCCTTTAACCCCAACAAAACGGAAGAAAAATAAGATTAAATGAAATTTTATGACTTAAAATATTTAGTTATGAGATTTTTAAAATGATTATAAAGCTTAACCTAATTTTTAGAAATTTTTACACAGTTAAAATTCCAACGGGTCCACTTAAAGCCCATTTAGACATGCACTCCTTAAACACAACAAAACGGCTACAAAATAAGGTTAAATAAAATTCTATGTGTTAAATTATTTGATTATGGGCTTTTGAATATGATTATATAGCTTAACCTCAATTTTAGAAATTTTTACTTGGTTAAAATTACAACGGGTCTACTATAAAGCCCATTTAGACATGCACGCCTTAAACCCAACAAAACGGCCACAAAATAAGACTAAATCAAATTTTATGAGTTAAAATTTTTTATTATGGTCTTTTGAATATGATTATATAGCTTAACCTCAATTTCTAAGTATTTTACTCGGTTAAAATTACAACCGGTCCACTATAAAGCCCATTTAGACATGCACGTCTTAAACCCAACAAAACGACCAAAAAATAAGACTAAATCAAATTTTATGCGTTAAAATTTTTTATTATGGTTGTTTGAATATGATTATATAGCTTATCCTCAATTTTAGAACTTTTTACTTGGTTAAAATTACATCGGGTCCGTTGTAAAGGCCATTTAAACATGCACACATTAAACACAACAAAACGGCCACAAAATAAGATTAAATCAAATTTTAGCAGTTAAAATATTTGATTATGGGCTTTTGAATATGATTATATAGCGTAACCTCAATTTTAGAAATTTTTACTCGGTTAAAATTACAACGGGTCCACTTAAAGCCCATTTAGACATGCACACCTTAAACCCAACAAAACGGCCCCAAAATAAGACTAAATCAAATTTTATGAGTTAAAATTTTTGATTATGGGCTTTTGAATATGATTATATAGCTTAACCTCAATTTTAGAAATTTTTACTTGGTTAAAATTACAACGGCTCCACTTAAAGCCCATTTAGACATGCACAACTTAAACCCAACAAAACGGCTACAAAATAAGACTAAATCAAATTTTATGAGTTAAAATATTTGATTATGGGCTTTTGAATATGATTATATAGCTTAACCTCAATTTTAGAAATTTTTACTCGGTTAAAATTACAACGGGTCCACTTAAAGCCCATTTAGACATGCACACCTTAAACCCAACAAAACGGCCACAAAATAAGACTAAATCAAATTTTATGAGTTAAAATTTTTTATTATGGTCTTTTGAATATGATTATATAGCTTAACCTCAATTTCTAAACTTTTTACTCGGTTAAAATTACAGTGGGTCCACTGTAAAGCCCATTTAGACATGGACGCCCTAAACACAACAAAACGACCACAAAATAAGATTAAATCAAAATTTATGAGTTAAAATATTTGATTATGGGCTTTTGAATATGATTATATAGCTTAACCTCAATTTTAGAACTTTTTACTCGGTTAAAAAATTACAACGGGTCCACAATAAAAAGCCATTTAGACATGCACACCTTAAAACACAACAAAACGACCACAAAAAAAGAAACAAATCAAATTTTAAATGAGTTAAAATATTTGATTATGGGATTTTGAATATGATTATATAGCTTAACCTCAATTTTAGAACTTTTTACTCAGTTAAAATTACAACGGGTCTACTATAAAGCCCATTTAGACATGCACACCTTAAACACAACAAAACGGCCACAAAATAAAATTAAATCAAATTTTATGAGTTAAAATATTTGATTATGGGCTTTTGAATATGATTATATAGCGTAACCTCAATTTTAGAAATTTTTACTCGGTTAAAATTACAACGGGTCCACTATAAAGCCCATTTAGACATGCACGCCTTAAACCCAACAAAACGGCCCCAAAATAAGACTAAATCAAATTTTATGAGTTAAAATTTTTGATTATGGTCTTTTGAATATGATTATATAGCTTAACCTCAATTTCTAAACTTTTTACTCGGTTAAAATTACAGTGGGTCCACTGTAAAGCCCATTTAGACATGGACGCCCTAAACACAACAAAACGACCACAAAATAAGATTAAATCAAAATTTATGAGTTAAAATATTTGATTTATGGGCTTTTGAATATGATTATATAGCTTAACCTCAATTTTAGAACTTTTTACTCAGTTAAAATTACAACGGGTCTACTATAAAGCCCATTTAGACATGCACACCTTAAACCCAACAAAACGGCCACAAAATAAGACTAAATCAAATTTTATGAGTTAAAATTTTTTGATTATGGGCTTTTGAATATGATTATATAGCTTAACATCAATTTTAGAAATTTTTACTCTTAAAAAATTACAACGGGTCTACTATAAAGCCCATTTAGACATGCACACCTTAAACCCAACAAAACGGCCACAAAATAAAATTAAATCAAATTTTATGAGTTAAAATATTTGATTATGGGCTTTTGAATATGATTATATAGCGTAACCTCAATTTTAGAAATTTTTACTCGGTTAAAATTACAACGGGTCCACTTAAAGCCCATTTAGACATGCACACCTTAAACCCAACAAAACGGCCACAAAATAAGACTAAATCAAATTTTATGAGTTAAAATATTTGATTATGGGCTTTTGAATATGATTATATAGCTTAACCTCAATTTTAGAAATTTTTACTTGGTTAAAATTACACACGGGTCCACTATAAAGCCCATTTTTAGACATGCACACCTTAAACAAACAAAACGGCCACAAAAAATAAGATTAAATCAAATTTTATGAGTTAAAATATTTTGATTATGGGCTTTTGAATATGATTATATAGCTTAACCTCAATTTTAGAACTTTTTACTCTGTTAAAATTACAACGGGTCTACTATAAAGCCCATTTAGACATGCACACCTTAAACACAACAAAACGACCAAAAATAAGACTAAATCAAATTTTATGAGTTAAAATATTTGATTATGGGCTTTTGAATATGATTATATAGCTTAACCTCAATTTTAGAAATTTTTACTTGGTTAAAATTACAACGGGTCTACTATAAAAAGCCCATTTAGACATGCACGCCTTAAACCCAACAAAACGGCCACAAAATAAGACTAAATCAAATTTTATGAGTTAAAATTTTTGATTATGGTCTTTTGAATATGATTATATAGCTTAACCTCAATTTCTAAGTATTTTACTCGGTTAAAATTACAACGGTCCACTATAAAGCCCATTTAGACATGCACGTCTTAAACCCAACAAAACGACCAAAAAATAAGACTAAATCAAATTTTATGCGTTAAAATTTTTTTATTATGGTTGTTTGAATATGATTATATAGCTTAACCTCAATTTTAGAAATTTTTACTTGGTTAAAATTACAACGGGTCCACTTAAAGCCCATTTAGACATGCACACATTAAACACAACAAAACGGCTACAAAATAAGATTAAATCAAATTTTATGAGTTAAAATATTTGATTATGGGCTTTTGAATATGATTATATAGCTTAACCTCAATTTTAGAAATTTTTACTCGGTTAAAATTACAACGGGTCCACTTAAAGCCCATTTAGACATGCACACCTTAAACCCAACAAAACGGCCCCAAAATAAGACTAAATCAAATTTTATGAGTTAAATTTTTTTATTATGGTCTTTTGAATATGATTATATAGCTTAACCTCAATTTCTAAACTTTTTACTTGGTTAAAATTACAGCGGGTCCACTGTAAAGCCCATTTAGACATGGACGCCCTAAACACAACAAAACGACCACAAAATAAGATTAAATCAAAATTTATGAGTTAAAATATTTGATTTATGGGCTTTTGAATATGATTATATAGCTTAACCTCAATTTTAGAACTTTTTACTCAGTTAAAATTACAACGAGTCCACAATAAAGCCAATTTAGACATGCACGCCTTAAAACCAACAAAACGACCATAAAATAATACTAAATCAAATTTTATGAGTTAAAATTTTTGATTATGGGCTTTTGAATATGATTATATAGCTTAACCTCAATTTTAGAAATTTTTACTCGGTTAAAATTACAACGGCTCCACTTAAAGCCCATTTAGACATGCACAACTTAAACCCAACAAAACGGCTACAAAATAAGGTTAAATAAAATTCTATGTGTTAAAATATTTGATTATGGGCTTTTGAATATGATTATATAGCGTAACCTCAATTTTAGAAATTTTTACTCGGTTAAAATTACAACGGGTCCACTTAAAGCCCATTTAGACATGCACACCTTAAACCCAACAAAACGGCCCCAAAATAAGACTAAATCAAATTTTATGAGTTAAAATTTTTTATTATGGTCTTTTGAATATGATTATATAGCTTAACCTCAATTTCTAAACTTTTTACTCGGTTAAAATTACAGCGGGTCCACTGTAAAGCCCATTTAGACATGGACGCCCTAAACACAACAAAACGACCACAAAATAAGATTAAATCAAAATTTATGAGTTAAAATATTTGATTTATGGGCTTTTGAATATGATTATATAGCTTAACCTCAATTTTAGAACTTTTTACTCAGTTAAAATTACAACGAGTCCACAATAAAGCCAATTTAGACATGCACGCCTTAAAACCAACAAAACGACCATAAAATAATACTAAATCAAATTTTATGAGTTAAAATATTTGATTATGGGATTTTGAATATGATTATATAGCTTAACCTCAATTTTAGAACTTTTTACTTAGTTAAAATTACAACGGGTCCACTATAAAGCCCATTTAGACATGCACACCTTAAACACAACAAAACGACCACAAAATAAGATTAAATCAAATTTTATGAGTTAAAATATTTGATTATGGGCTTTTGAATATGATTATATAGCGTAACCTCAATTTTAGAAATTTTTACTCTGTTAAAATTACAACGGGTCCACTTAAAGCCCATTTAGACATGCACACCTTAAACCCAACAAAACGGCCCCAAAATAAGACTAAATCAAATTTTATGAGTTAAAATTTTTGATTATGGTCTTTTGAATATGATTATATAGCTTAACCTCAATTTTAGAAATTTTTACTCGGTTAAAATTACAACGGGTCCACTTAAAAAGCCCATTTAGACATGCACGCCTAAAACACAACAAAACGACCACAAAATAAGAAGATTAAATCAAAATTTATATGTTAAAATATTTGATTATGGGCTTTTTTGAATATGATTATATAGCTTAACCTCAATTTTAGAAATTTTTACTTGGTTAAAATTACAACGGGTCCACTATAAAGCCCATTTAGACATGCACACCTTAAAAACCAACAAAAACGACCACAAAATAAGACTAAATCAAATTTTATGAGTTAAAATATTTGATTATGGGCTTTTGAATATGATTATATAGCTTAACCTCAATTTTAGAAATTTTTACTTAGGTTAAAATTACAACGGGTCCACTATAAAGCCCATTTAGACATGCACACCTTAAACCAACAAAACGACCAAAAAAATAAGATTAAATCAAATTTTATGAGTTAAAATATTTGATTATGGGCTTTTGAATATGATTATATAGCTTAACCTCAATTTTAGAAATTTTTACTTGTTAAAATTACAAACGGGTCCACTTAAAAGCCCATTTAGACATGCACACCTTAAACCCAACAAAACGGCCCCAAAATAAGACTAAATCAAATTTTATGAGTTAAAATATTTATTATGGGCTTTTGAATATGATTATATAGCTTAACCTCAATTTTAGAAATTTTTACTTGTTAAAATTACAACGGGTCCACTTAAAAAGCCCATTTAGACATGCACACCTTAAACCCAACAAAACGGCCACAAAAAAATAAGATTAAATCAAATTTTATGAGTTAAAATATTTTGATTATGGGCTTTTGAATATGATTATATAGCTTAACCTCAATTTTAGAAATTTTACTACTCGTTAAAATTACAACGGGTCCACTTAAAGCCCATTTAGACATGCACACCTTAAACCCAACAAAACGGCCACAAAAAAATAAGACTAAATCAAATTTTATGAGTTAAAATATTTTATTATGGGCTTTTGAATATGATTATATAGCTTAACCTCAATTTTAGAACTTTTTACTTGGTTAAATTTCCAACGGGTCTACTATAAAGCCCATTTAGACATGCACGCCTTAAACCCAACAAAACGGCCACAAAATAAGATTAAATCAAATTTTATGAGTTAAAATATTTGTATTATGGGCTTTTGAATATGATTATATAGCTTAACCTCAATTTTAGAAATTTTTACTCGGTTAAAATTACAACCGGTCCACTATAAAGCCCATTTAGACATGCACGTCTTAAACCCAACAAAACGACCAAAAAATAAGACTAAATCAAATTTTATGCGTTAAAATTTTTTATTATGGGATTTTGAATATGATTATATAGCTTATCCTCAATTTTAGAACTTTTTACTTGGATAAAATTACATCGGGTCCACTTAAAGCCCATTTTAGACATGCACACCTTAAACCAACAAAACGGCTACAAAAAATAAGATTAAATCAAATTTTAGCAGTTAAAATATTTGATTATGGGCTTTTGAATATGATTATATAGCGTAACCTCAATTTTAGAAATTTTTACTCGGTTAAAATTACAACGGGTCCACTTAAAGCCCATTTAGACATGCACACCTTAAACCCAACAAAACGGCCCCAAAAATAAAGACTAAATCAAATTTTATGAGTTAAAATTTTTTATTTATGGTCTTTTGAATATGATTATATAGCTTAACCTCAATTTTAGAACTTTTTACTCGGTTAAAATTACAGCGGGTCCACTGTAAAGCCCATTTAGACATGGACGCCCTAAACACAACAAAACGACCACAAAATAAGATTAAATCAAATTTTATGAGTTAAAATATTTGATTTATGGGCTTTTGAATATGATTATATAGCTTAACCTCAATTTTAGAACTTTTTACTCGGTTAAAATTACAACGGGTCTACTATAAAGCCCATTTAGACATGCACACCTTAAAACCAACAAAACGACCAAAAATAAAGACTAAATCAAATTTTATGAGTTAAAATATTTGATTATTATGGGCTTTTGAATATGATTATATAGCTTAACCTCAATTTTAGAAATTTTTACTTGGTTAAAATTACAACGGGTCTACTATAAAGCCCATTTAGACATGCACACCTTAAACCCAACAAAACGGCCACAAAATAAAATTAAATCAAATTTTATGAGTTAAAATATTTGATTATGGGCTTTTGAATATGATTATATAGCGTAACCTCAATTTTAGAAATTTTTACTCGGTTAAAATTACAACGGGTCCACTTAAAGCCCATTTAGACATGCACACCTTAAACCCAACAAAACGGCCCCAAAATAAGACTAAATCAAATTTTATGAGTTAAAATTTTTGATTATGGGCTTTTGAATATGATTATATAGCTTAACCTCAATTTTAGAAATTTTTACTCGGTTAAAATTACAACGGCTCCACTTAAAGCCCATTTAGACATGCACAACTTAAACCCAACAAAACGACTACAAAATAAGGTTAAATAAAATTCTATGTGTTAAATTATTTGATTATGGGCTTTTGAATATGATTATATAGCTTAACCTCAATTTTAGAAATTTTTACTTGGTTAAAATTACAACGGGTCTACTATAAAGCCCATTTAGACATGCACGCCTTAAACCCAACAAAACGGCCACAAAATAAGACTAAATCAAATTTTATGAGTTAAAATTTTTTATTATGGTCTTTTGAATATGATTATATAGCTTAACCTCAATTTCTAAACTTTTTACTCAGTTAAAATTACAACCGGACCACTGTAAATCCGATTTAGACATGCACGTCTTAAACCCAAAAAATAAGACTAAATCAAATTTTATGAGTTAAAATTTTTGATTATGGGCTTTTGAATATGATTATATAGCTTAACCTCAATTTTAGAACTTTTTACTCGGTTAAAATTACAACGGGTCTACTATAAAGCCCATTTAGACATGCACACCTTAAACACAACAAAACGGCCACAAAATAAAATTAAATCAAATTTTATGAGTTAAAATATTTGATTATGGGCTTCTGAATATGATTATATAGCGTAACCTCAATTTTAGAAATTTTTACTCGGTTAAAATTACAACGGGTCCACTTAAAGCCCATTTAGACATGCACACCTTAAACCCAACAAAACGGCCCCAAAATAAGACTAAATCAAATTTTATGAGTTAAAATTTTTGATTATGGGCTTTTGAATATGATTATATAGCTTAACCTCAATTTTAGAAATTTTTACTCGGTTAAAATTACAACGGGTCCACTAAAGCCCATTTAGACATGCACAACTTAAACCCAACAAAACGGCTACAAAATAAGGTTAAATAAAATTCTATGTGTTAAATTATTTGATTATGGGCTTTTGAATATGATTATATAGCTTAACCTCAATTTTAGAAATTTTTACTTGGTTAAAATTACAACGGGTCTACTATAAAGCCCATTTAGACATGCACACCTTAAACCCAACAAAACGGCCACAAAATAAGACTAAATCAAATTTTATGAGTTAAAATTTTTTATTATGGTCTTTTGAATATGATTATATAGCTTAACCTCAATTTTAGAAATTTTTACTCGGTTAAAATTACAACGGGTCCACTTAAAGCCCATTTAGACATGCACACCTTAAACCCAACAAAACGGCCCCAAAATAAGACTAAATCAAATTTTATGAGTTAAAATTTTTTATTATGGGCTTTTGAATATGATTATATAGCTTAACCTCAATTTTAGAAATTTTTACTTGGTTAAAATTACAACGGGTCCACTTAAAAGCCATTTAGACATGCACACCTTAAACCCAACAAAACGACGACAAAATAAGATTAAATCAAATTTTATGAGTTAAAATATTTGATTATGGGCTTTTGAATATGATTATATAGCTTAACCTCAATTTTAGAAATTTTTACTCGGTTAAAATTACAACGGGTCCACTATAAAGCCCATTTAGACATGCACGCCTTAAACCCAACAAAACGGCCAAAAATAAGACTAAATCAAATTTTATGAGTTAAAATTTTTTTTATTATGGTCTTTTGAATATGATTATATAGCTTAACCTCAATTTTAAAATTTTTACTTGGTTAAAATTACAACGGGTCCACTATAAAAAGCCCATTTAGACATGCACGCCTTAAACACAACAAAACGACCACAAAAAATAAGATTAAATCAAATTTTAGTTAAAATATTTGAAATATTTGATTATGGGATTTTGAATATGATTATATAGCTTAACCTCAATTTTAGAACTTTTTACTTAAGAATAAATAAAATTAAAAAACGGGGTCCACTATAAAGCCCATTTAGACATGCACAAACTTAAACCCAACAAAACGGCAAAAAAAAATAAAAATTAAATCAAATTTTATGAGTTAAAATATTTGATTATGGGATTTTGAATATGATTATATAGCTTAACCTCAATTTTAGAAATTTTTACTCGGTTAAAATTACAACGGGTCCACTTAAAGCCCATTTAGACATGCACGCCTAAAACCCAACAAAACGGACACAAAATAAGACTAAATCAAATTTTATAAGTTAAAATTTTTGATTATGGTCTTTTGAATATGATTATATAGCTTAACCTCAATTTCTAAACTTTTTACTCGGTTAAAATTACACCGGTTCCACTGTAAAGCCCATTTAGACATGCACGCCTTAAGCCCAACAAAACGGCTAAAAAATAAGACCAAATCAAATTTTATGAGTTAAAATTTTTGATTATGGTCGTTTGAATATGATTATATATCTTATCCTCAATTTCTGAACTTTTTACTTGGTTAAAATTACAACGGGTCCGTTGTAAAGGCCATTTAGTCATGCACGCCTTAAACACAACAAAACGACCACAAAATAAGATTAAATCAAATTTTATGAGTTAAAATATTTGATTATGGGATTTTGAATATGATTATATAGCTTAACCTCAATTTTAGAAATTTTTACTCGGTTAAAATTACAACGGGTCCACTTAAAGCCCATTTAGACATGCACGCCTAAAACCCAACAAAACGGGCACAAAATAAGACTAAATCAAATTTTATAAGTTAAAATTTTTGATTATGGTCTTTTGAATATGATTATATAGCTTAACCTCAATTTCTAAAATTTTTACTCTGTTAAAATTACACTGGTTCCACTATAAAGCCATTTAGACATGCACGCCTTAAACCCAACAAAACGGTCAAAAAACAAGATTAAATCACATTTTATGCATTAAAACATTTAGTTATGAGCTTTTGAACATGATTATATAGCTTAATCACATTTTCAAAAAATTTTACTCGGTTAAAATTCCAACGGGTCCACTGTAAAGCCCATTTAGACATGCACGCCTTAAACACAACAAAACAGCCACAAATAAGATTAAATCAAATTTTATGAGTTAAATAGTTGATTATGGAATTTTGAATACGATTATATAGCTTAACCTCAATTTTATAACTTTTTAGTCGGTTAAAATTATGAGTCCACTGTAAAGCCCATTTAGGCATGCACGCCTTAAACACAACAAAACAACCACAAAATAAAATTAAATCAAATTTTACGAGTTAAAATAGTTTATTATGGGATTTTCAATAAGATTATATAGCTTAACCTCAATTTTAGAACTTTTTAGTCGGTTAAAATTCCAAAGGGTCCACTGTTAAATCCCATTTAGACATGCACGCCTTAAACCCCAACAAAATGGCCGAAAAATAAGATTAAATCACATTTTGTGACTTAAAATATTTATTTATGAGATTTTGAACATGATTATGTAGCTTAACCTCATTTTCAAATTTTTTACTAAATCTTAAAATTCCAACGGGTCCACTATAAAGCACATTTACACATTCACGCCTTCAACCTAACAAAACAACCACAAAAATAAGATTAAATCAAATTTTATGAGTTAAAATGTTCGATTGTGGGCTTTTCAACGTGATTATACAACTTAACCTCAATTTTAGAACTTTTTACTCGATTAAAATTTAAACAGGTTCACTATAATGCCCATTTAGGCATACACACCCTAAACCTCAACAAAACGATAGAAAATAAGATTAAATCACATTTTATGACTTAAAATATTTATTTATGAGCTTTGGAACATGATTATATAGCTTAACCTCATTTTTAGAAATTTTTACTCGGCTAAAATTCAAACAGTTCCACTGTAAAGCTCATTTAGTCATGCAAGCCATAAACACAACAAAACTGCCAAAAAATAAGATTAAATTAAATTTTATGAGTTAAAATATATGGTTATGGGCTTTTGAATATGATTATATAGCTTAACCTCAATAGTAGAACTTTTTTCTCGGTTAAAATTACAACAGGTCCACTGTAAAGCCCATTTAGACATGCACGCCTTAAAGTCAACAAAACGGCCACAAAATAAGGTTAAATCAAATTTTATGGTTTGTTTATGGGGTTTTGAATATGATTATATAGCATAATCTCAATTTTAGAACTTTTTACACAGTTAAAATTCCAACGGATTCAATGTGAAACCCATTTAGACATGCACGGCTTAAACCCCAACAAAACGGCGGAAAAATATGATTAAACTACATTTTATGACTTAAAATATTTAGTTATGAGCTTTTGGAAATAATTATATAGCTTAACCTATTTTTTAGAATTTTTTACTCAGTTAAAATTCCAACGGCTCCACTGTAAAGCCCATTTAGTCAAGCACTCCTTAAACACAACAAAACGGCCAAAAATAAGGTTAAATATAATTTTATGTGTTAAAATATATGATTATGGGATTTTGAATATGATTATATAGATTAACCTCAATTTTAAAACTTTTTACTCGGTTAAATTTCCAACAGGTACACTATAAAACCCATTTAGACATGCACGCCTTAAACCCCAACAAAACGACCAAAAAATAAGATTAAATCATATTTTATTGCTTAAATTGAACATGATTATAAGCTTAACCTCATTTTCAGAACTTTTTCTCGGTTAAAATTCCAATGGGTCCACTATAAAGTCCATTTAGACCTGTGCTCCTTAAACCCCAACAAAACGGTCGAAAAATAAGATTAAATCACATTTTTTGATTTTAAATATTTCGTTATGGGCATTTGAACATGATTATGTAGATTAACCGCATTGTTATAAATTTTTACTCGGTTAAAATTCCAACGGGTCCACTGTAAAACACATTTAGACATGCACGCCTTAAACACAACAAATCCGCCTCAAAATAAGATTAAATCAAATTTTATGAGTTAAAATAGTTGATTATCGGATTTTGAATATGATTATATAGCTTAACCTCAATTTTAGAGATTTTTACACGGTTAAAATTAAAACGGGTCTACTGTAAAGCCCATTTAGACATGCACACCTTAAACCCCAACAAAACGGCTGAAAAATAAGATTAAATCACATTTTATGACTTAAAATATTTATTTATGATATTTTGAACTTGTTTATATAGCTTAACCTCATTTTCAAAAAAATTTACTAAATGTTAAAATTCCAACGGGTCCAATGTAAAGCCCATTTAGACATGCACGCCTTAAACACAACAAAACGATCACAAAATAAGATTAAATCAAATTTTATGAGTTAAACTATTTTATTATGGGCTTTTGAATATGATTATATATCTTAACCTCAATTTTAGAACTTTTTACTCGGTTAAAATTCCAACGGGTCCATGGTAAAGCCCATTTAGGCATGCACGCCTTAAACACAACAAAACGGCAACAAAATATGACTAAATCAAATTTTATGAGTTAAAATATTTGGTTATGGGATTTTGAATATGTTTAAATAGCTTAACCTCAATTTAAGAACTTTTCACTCGGTTAAAATTACAACGAGTCCAGAATAAAGCCTATTCAGACATGCACGCCTTAAACCGAAATAAACGGCCACAAAATAATACTAAATCAAATTTAATGAGTTACAATTTTTGATTATGGGCTTTTGAATATGATTATATAACTTAACCTCAATTTCAGAACTTTTTACTTGGTTAAAATTCCAACGGGTCCACTGTAAAGCCAATTTAGACATGCACGCTTTAAACACATTTAGACATGCACGCCATAAACCCTAGCAAAACGGCCAAAAAATAAGATTAAATCAAATTTTATGCATTAAAATATTTATTTATGAGATTTAGAACATGATTATATAGCTTAACCTTATTTTCAAAAAATTTTACTCGGTTAAAATTCGAACAGGTCCACTGTAAAGCCCATTTAGAAATGCACGCCTTAAACACAACAAAACGGCCACAAAATAAGATTAAATCAATTTTTATGAGTTAAAATAGATGATTATGGGATTTTGAATATGGTTATACAACTTAACCTCAATTTCATAACTTTTTAGTAGGTTAAAATTCCTTCGGGTCCACTGTAAATCCCATTTAGACATGCACACCTTAAACCACAACAAAACGGCCGAAAAATAAGATTAAATTATATTTTATGACTTAAAATATTTTTATGACATTTTGAACATGTTTATATAGCTTAACCTCATTTTCAATTTTTTTTACTAAATGTTAAAATTCCAACGGGTCCACTATAAAGCTCATTTAGACATTCATGCCTTAAACCCAACAAAACGACCACAAAATAAGATTAAATCAAATTTTTCGAGTTAAAATGTTTGATTTTGGGCTTTGGAACATGATTATACATCTTAACCTCAATTTTAGAACTTTTTACTCGATTAAAATTTAAACGGGTTCACTATAAAGCCCATCTAGACATGCAAGCCTTAAACCCCAACAACAAGATTAAATCACATGTTATGACTTAAAATATTTATTTATGAGCTTTTGAACATGATTATATATCTTAACCTCATTTTTATAAATTTTTACTCGGTTAAAATTTCAACGGGTCCACCATAAAACTCATTTAGTCATGCACGTCATAAACACAACAAAACGGCCACAAAATACGATTCAATCAATTTTTATGAGTTAAAATATTTGGTTATGGGCTTTTGAATAAGATTATATAGTGTAAAATCAATTTTAGATTTTTTTACTCGGTTAAAATTACAACGGGTCCACTGTAAAGCCCATTTAGACATGCACACCTTAAACACAACAAAACGACCCCAAAATAAGATTAAATCAAATTTTATGAGTTAAAACCGTTGATTATGGGATTTTGAATATTATTATATAGCTTAACCTAAATTTCAAAACTTTTTAGTCGGTTAAAATTCCATCAGGTCCACTGTAAATCCCATTTAGACATGCACACCTTAAACACTAACAAAACGGCCGAGAAATAAGATTAAATCACATTTCATGTCTTAAAATATTTATTTATGAGATTTTGAACATGTTTATATAGCTTAAACTCATTTTCAAATTTTTTACTAAATGTTAAAATTCCAACGGGTCCAATGTAAAGCCCATTTAGACATTCACGCCTTAAACCCAACAAAACGGCCACAAAATAAGATTAAATCAAATTTTACGAGTTAAAATGTTTGATTGTGGGCATTTTAACATGATTATACATCTTAACCTCAATTTTAGAACTTTTTACTTGATTAAAATTTAAACGGGTTCACTATAAAGCTCATTTAGACATGCACGCGTTAAACCCCAACAAAACGACCGAAAATAAGATTGAATCATATTTTATGACTTAAAAATATTTATTTATGTGCTTTTGAACATGATTATATAGCTTAACCTAATTTTTAGAAATTTTTACTCAGTTAAAATTCCAACGGGTCCACTATAAAACTCATTTAGTCATGCACGCCATAAACACAACAAAACGGCCACAAAATAAGATTCAATCAAATTTTATGAGTTAAAATATTTGGTTATGGGCTTTTGAATATGATTATATAACTTAAACTCAATTTTATAACTTTTTAGTCCGTTAAAATTCCATCGGGACCACTATAAATCCCATTTAGACATGCACACCTTAAACCCCAACAAAACGGCCACAAAATAAGATTAAATAAAATTTTACGAGTTAAAATGTTTGATTGTGGGCTTTTGAACACGATTATACATCTTAACCTCAATTTTAGATCATTTTACTCGATTAAAATTTAAACGGGTTCACTATAAAACCCATTTAGACATGAACGCTTTAAACTCAAACAAAACTACTGAAAATATGATTAAATCACATTTTATGACTTAAAATATTTATTTATGAGATTTTGGCCAAGATTATATAGCTTAAGTTCATTTTTAGAAATTTTTACTCAGTTAAAATTTCAACGGGTCCACTATAAAACTCATTTAGCCATGCACGCCATAAACGCAACAAATTGACCACAAAAATAAGATTCAATCAAATTTTATGAGTTAAAATATTTGGTTATGGGCTTTTGAATATGATTATATAGCTTAAACTCAATTTTAGAACTTTTTACTCGGTTAAAATTACAACGGGTCCACTGTAAAGCCCATTTAGACATGCACGCCTTAAACACAACAAAACGGCCCCAAAATAAGATTAAATCAAATTTTATGAGTTAAAACCGTTGATTATGGGATTTTGAATATGATTATATAGCTTAACCTAAATTTCAAAACTTTTTAGTCGGTTAAAATTCCATCGGGTCCACTGTAAATCCCATTTAGACATGCACACCTTAAACACTAACAAAACGGCCGAGAAATAAGATTAAATCACATTTCATGTCTTAAAATATTTATTTATGAGATTTTGAACATGTTTATATAGCTTAAACTCATTTTCAAATTTTTTACTAAATGTTAAAATTCCAACGGGTCCACTGTAAAGCCCATTTAGACATTCACACCTTAAACCCAACAAAACGGCCACAAAATAAGATTAAATCAAATTTTACGAGTTAAAATGTTTGATTGTGGGCATTTGAACATGATTATACATCTTAACCTCAATTTTAGAACTTTTTACTTGATTAAAATTTAAACGGGTTCACTATAAAGCTCATTTAGACATGCACGCGTTAAACCCCAACAAAACGACCGAAAATAAGATTGAATCACATTTTATGACTTAAAAATATTTATTTATGTGCTTTTGAACATGATTATATAGCTTAACCTCATTTTTAGAAATTTTTACTCAGTTAAAATTCCAACAGGTCCACTATAAAACTCATTTAGTCATGCACGCCATAAACACAACAAAACGGCCACAAAATAAGATTCAATCAAATTTTATGAGTTAAAATATTTGGTTATGGGCTTTTGAATATGATTATATAGCTTAAACTCAATTTTATAACTTTTTAGTCGGTTAAAATTCCATCGGGACCACTATAAATCCAATTTAGACATGCACACCTTAAACCCCAAAAAAACGGCCACAAAATAAGATTAAATAAAATTTTACGAGTTAAAATGTTTGATTGTGGGCTTTTGAACACGATTATACATCTTAACCTCAATTTTAGATCATTTTACTCGATTAAAATTTAAACGGGTTCACTATAAAACCCATTTAGACATGCACGCTTTAAACCCCAACAAAACTACTAAAAATAAGATTAAATCACATTTTATGACTTAAAATATTTATTTATGAGCTTTTGGCCATGATTATATAGCTTAAGTTCATTTTTAGAAATTTTTACTCGGTTAAAATTCCAACGGGTCCACTATAAAACTCATTTAGCCATGCACGCCATAAACGCAACAAATCAACCACAAAAATAAGATTCAATCAAATTTTATGAGTTAAAATATTTGGTTATGGGCTTTTGAATATGATTATATAGCTTAAACTCAATTTTAGAACTTTTTACTCGGTTAAAATTACAACGGGTCCACTGTAAAGCCCATTTAGACATGCACGCCTTAAACACAACAAAACGACCCCAAAATAAGATTAAATCATATTTTACAAGTTAAAATCGTTGATTATGGGATTTTGAGTATGATAATATAGCTTAACCTCAATTTCAGAACTTTTTAGTCGATTAAAATTCCATCGGGCCTACTGTAAATTCCATTTAGACATGCACACCTAAACGCTAACAAAACGGCCGAAAAATAAGATTAAATCACATTTTGTGTCCTAAAATATTTATTTATGAGATTTTGAACATTTTTATATAGCTTAACCTCATTTTCAATTTTTTTTACTAAATGTTAAAATTTCAACGGGTCCACTGTAAAGCCCATTTAGACATGCACGCCTTAAACACAACAAAACAGACACAAAATATGATTAAATCAAATTTTATGAGTTAAGATATATTATTATGGGATTTTGAATATGATTATATAGCTTAACCTCAATTTTAGAACTTTTTACTCGGTTAAAATTCCAACGGATCCACTGTAAAACCCATTTAGACAGCATGTCTTAAACACAACAAAACGACCACAAAATAAGACTAAATCAAATTTTATGAGTAAAAATATTTGATTATGGGATTTTGAATATGATTATATAGCTTAACCTCATATTTAGAAATTTTTACTTGGTTAAAATTACAACAAGTCCACAATAAAGCCCATTTAGACATGCACACCTTAAACCCAAAAAAACGGCCACAAAATAATACTAAATCAAATTTTATGAGTTACAATTTTTGATTATAGGCTTTTGAATATGATTATATAACTAAACATCAATTTTAGAACTTTTTACTCGGTTAAAATTCCAACAGATCCACTGTAAAGCCCATTTAGACAAGCACGCCTTAAACCCATTTAGATATGCACGCCATAAACCCTAACAAAACAGCAAAAAAATAAGATTAAATCATATTTTATGCATTAAAATATTTAATTATGAAATTTTAAACATGATTATTTAGCTTAATCTCATTTTCAAAAAAAATTACTCGTTAAAATTCCCACAGGTCCACTGTAAAGCCCATTTAGACATACACGCCTTAAACACAACAAAACAACCACAAAATAAGATAAATCAAATTTTATGAGTTAAAATAGTTGATTATGGGATTTTGAATATTATTATATATCTTAACCTCAATTTCAAAACTTTTTAGTCAGTTAAAATTCCATTGGGTCCACTGTAAATCCCATTTAGACATGCACACCTTAAACGCCAACAAAATGGCCGAAAAATAAGATTAAATCATATTATACGACTTAAAATAATTATTTATGAGACTTTGAACATGTTTATATAGCTTAACCTCATTTTTCAATTTTTTTTTACTAAATGTTAAAATTCCAACGGGTCCATTGTAAAGCCCATTTAGACATTCACGCCTTAAACCCAACAAAACGACCACAAAATAAGATTAAATCAAATTTTACGAGTTAAAATGTTTGATTGTGGGCTTTTGAACATAATTATACATCTTAGCCTCATTTTTTGAACTTTTTACTCGATTAAAATTTAAACGGGTTCACTATGAAGCCCATTTAGACGTGCACGCCTTAAACCCCAACAAAATGACCAAAAATTAGACTAAATCACATTTTATGACTTAAAATATTTGTTTATGAGCTTTTGAACATGATTATATAGCTTAACCTCATTTTCAAAAAGTTTTACTCGGTTAAAATTCCAACTGATCCACTGTAAAGCTCATTTGGTCATGCACGCATAAACACAACAAAACGACAACAAATTAAGATTAAATCAAATTTTATGAGTTAAAATATTTGTTTATGGGCTTTTTAATATGATCATATAGCTTAACCTCAATTTTAGAACATTTTACTCGGTTAAAATTACAATGGGTCCACTGTAAAGCCCATTTAGACATGCACGCCTTAAACACAACAAAACGGCCACAAAATAAGATTAAGTGTGTGAGTGTTGCAACACATGAAGGCCACTCGATGTGAGATTTTGAGTGATATGAAAGAGCTCTATCCACATTTGCTTCCACCAGGTAAATTTTGAGGACAATTTTGTTTAAGGAGAGAGTTGTCACAACTTGGGCTTTGAACTCGATTGTTGGGTTAACCTGAGACAAGGGCCTCATGTTTAGGACATGTTATTGGGCCTTATGAACATTTTTGGGCTTGGGTTTTTAGTTCGGTGTGGGCTTAAGAAGATGGCTTGGAGTATTTTGGTAAATGCCAAAATGGGATGAAAAAGAGGAAGAAAGCTTTAATTTTTTGCATTTTGCAGAATTTGGTGATATCACCATCTTTATATCTTCTTCCTCTTTCCTAAACCCATTCTTCCCCTTCAAACAACATCATCAAAGGTAGGATTTTGAAGTTTAGCCTCTTGAATCACGTTTGGCTTGTAGGTGGAAGTTTTATCTGCATTTAAGGATATATAAAACAAGGTAAGAATGGTTTAAAATGGTGGGGGTTGAGGTTTTGGTGGGGGCTCTTGAGGAAGAACGAGAGTGTGTTTTGGGGAGCTCTATTTATGGTTAAACATGAGTTTTTAGCTTCCTAAAACTTCTTCAATATTGTAGTAATCCTGTAACACCCCTACCCGATCTAGGAGAATAAACCAGCTTAGGACTTGTTACTAAACAAACATACAAACATTCATGTCCAACGATCAATCAAGTCTTCAAAAGATGGAGTAATTTAATACTTTTTAAATAGTTCAAAGATCTAAACCTCAATTCTACAACATGTATCAACTATACATATATTAGGCATTACACATGAATCACTAGCTCATAACATGTCCTTATATTCTATGTATTTCAGATTCAAGGTTTTTTTTTATAAAGGTTATCCATTAACACAAAAGATTCTTTTCATAAATAAGGATTGCTTATTATTTAGCATACTTTTAACCTTTGTTAAAACAAATGGATTAAGGCCTAAGATTATTCGATAAAACAGAAAATCAGATTAACAATCCTTAAGCTTCCAATATATCTTATTTACCTACAAAACTTGTTATCATGATTACCATATAAACATTAAATAACATAATCAGCTATACATATAATTCTATAGAGATAAAATTTCAGGTAACAAGCTTATCTTAGACTAACCATTAAACAATCATTCGATTAACATGTCCAACATACCTAACCAGCAAGAAATTCTTTGAGTAACATAATCAGCATATTTAACCAATCAGATTTGAAGGCATATAACTTTCAATAACCATTCCATACTTATACCATAACTATCAGACAATTTCTTATTTAACCAATAATCTAATTAAACTAGTTATATTAACATATCAGTATTTATCACATGATAATAGGTGTATACTTATGTATATATCGGCTTACTTTCATATATCAATAAGGTGGTCTAGAAACCTAAAGCACATGTAGATATTTAAGCAACCATACGACATACTAACATTTATAATTCATATGGCAAGCAGCTAAGAATTAATTAAAGGCCCATTTTACATCACTACAAAACTTAAAATAAACTTATATACAAAACATATCCAAAATGAAAGCCAAATGCACTATGTATGTTTACCAACTATGTGCCACCATCTAGGAGTTCTAAAGATATAAAAGCAGATCATACTCGAAGGTTCTTGTGATCACGTCCAAGCTCAAGAGAAAATCGAAGACATAATTTTCCCTAAAAGGTAATGAAGGAAATAAAGTAAGCAGTTGCTTAGTGAGGTAGCATTAAAGCAAAACAAATCATAAAACAATAATTGATCCTTTCACCAACATTTATCAATCATATACATGATTCTAGGCTTGGGCAAGAAATTAACCATTTTAGAGTGAGACATTTGAACAAGGATACAACATACTTGATTGATTGAACAAAGTACATACATATATGCATGGATGCTCAACAAAAAAATAAACAATTATACATATAGGTAATTCGAGTAAGCACATAGACATGGATGCTCAACAAAGTACATACTTATATACATGGGTTACCAACAAGGCACGAATGCATTTGTATACACATGTAATCGATTAAGTATAAATACATAGATACTCAACACGATACAATTTACATTTGTACACATATGACACCGAATAGACATATATACATGGAAACTCATCATAGTACATACACATTGTACACATTGTACAAGAATTATTAAACATAGCATCTTAAGAGAATGTATACTTGTCACTCATTTTATCATAAATAATATTTCATAACATAGCTACTTGTCAGATAGTTACCAAACATAGTAACATATAACATAGGTACTTTTTACCTTATTCATCAAACATAGTGAATTAGTTTAACATGTAATTTCAATATTTACCTTTTTACATATTCTTAGGAGTCAAGTAAGGTTTTAAACCAAATCAAGGAACTAACCATTTGATTAGCCATATTCAAATGACACACAACTCTTTTCGTATTAAGTTATACAAAGTTCATATATAAGCGGTTGTTACTTAGTAAATAGTGTATCTAACATAGTATATCATTCATATAAGTTTCTTATTTTGTAACTATCGAACACAATACATTAAGGTATGAATTTCTTATTACATAAGTTATCAAAATAAATAATAAATTAGGTTTGCATGAATCATTGTTTTAACTTTAACATAGACTTGAGAATTCAAGTTACAACCTATCAACACGTAAGTTACTTATGCATTGCTTATCAAACAAGTTACCGAGCATAGAATATCATGATCAAGTGTTATCTGTCATAAAAGATAGCAAACATTGCATAATATAGGCATAGAATGCTTAACACCATAGGTGTTTAACATAACATATCATAGGCTTGAATGAATAGTCCCAAAGGGCGTAATACATAACATATCTTAAGCATGTGGTACTTATCATATAAGATTACAACCATATCATTATAGATATCGAGCTCTTGTCACAAGGAGTATTAAGATTATTCATTAAATAACTTGAATTACATTATTTTACTTTAACATAGACTTTCATTCGAAGCAAATGCACATATTAGAGAAATTCTCAATTTCATTAGAATCATGTTACGTATCAAACCAGTTATCATAACTCTTCATTAATTTAACTTATAGTCTCATACTTTCTTATTATCATAGCCTTGAGAATCGAATTACAGTTTAGGTACACGAATCCCTAACCAAACTGTCGCCAAATAAAATGGTACTCGTAGTACTGGTCAATCCCTCCTACTGTCGCCAAGTGACCAACATACATCCCTCCTACTGTCGCCTCATAAGGGCCATAGACCAGGACCATAGTCCACCCTAAACACGAGCTCTATGGATTCTATGGCATGCCAACTATACGTATGACTGACTTGAAACCAAGGCTTTATACATAATCTTATCTTATCAGAATCAGGGTTGAGCTTAGCTCCTTATTCATATAGTTATGAGCTTGTCATATTCTCAACAAAGTTGAGTATCGTTCATATTCTTACTTTCATGCCATCAAAGCTTACTCCATAGTATTCACAAGTTCAACCATACATGGATACATCATTCGAACATAATTAGTACTTCATTTATATATTGCTACCATAAATACATCGAATGAACATAGCTTTTAATTGTTCATTCTAAATATATATATATATAGTTCGCACATAAAGTTTTAAGTGTTATAATCTTTTTATTTATTTTTTTGTCATATGGTAATATAGAACGATCATTCGTCAAATACACATAATTTTAGTTTTGAGCATAAGTCCATAATCATATAAACTGAGTTCATATGTTATTCCATCATATCAAAAACTGAATAGAACATTATTTTACATACTTATAACCAAGGATCATAGCTCATTTCATAGAATAACAACCATTTAATCAAGTTAAGTTTCCGAATACATTTTGTATTTTTAAACATGTTAACAACATATATTTGTTTAATCGACTAATCAAGACTTAAGATTTATCATATCGATCACAAATAGCAACACATACATAATTTTCCATGTGATCAAATACTTAACCAATTAATGTGTATCATAAATACCTTATTTTTAAACACTTACCTTGAATCCAAGCTAGATTTAAAGCATAATTTAGCCCAAAATTAAAAATAACCAATCAAATCAAGGAAGGATGCTCAGGAAGGCTACAACCTATCAGGAGCCTTTAAACTACACTCACAAGTTAATCCAAGCCATGTATGTTCTTGAATCCTTGCTTCCTTCACCAATTCATGGTCTAATACAATGACAATTATACACATATATTAAAATCTTTTCCATGGTTCTATAAGCAAGGTCATACATCCTTATATATACTAAAACAACTCCTAAATACATGAATACATACTTTCAATGTCCTAAACAGTTCTCATTACATTCATATACAGGTAGGTAAATCCATACATTTGCATACATTCTTATTGACATCAAAACAACTTACAAGCTTTCTTTTATATGCAAATCATTCCTAATTACACATGTTCATACTTATGTGTACCCAAACAGTCCATCATGTAATCTTGTATATATAAAACAAGCCCATATTTTATATACATACATATACAAACTCAAAACAGCCCCATATCTTTTCTATATCACTAAAAAACAATCGAACACTCACGTGCATACTTGTGCTTACGTATAAAACAATTCCAAACAGTTTTCTTTTTATACATTCGAACAGTTTCAAGCAGTCTTATTGTAATCGAATTAATCCCCTATTTTGAAATTGAAATATGCCCATTCTTTTACTCTTCAAACAGTCCCTATGTTTTAATTTATACAAATAGACCTCAAAATTTATCAAAACAATCCCTCTTTTAATTCCATTTTTATGAAATAGTCAGATTATTCATATGTACACCTATAGCTATACACAAGACAACCGATATGGTTTCCTATGTATCTAAAGCAGTCCAATTTTACATATATTTATATATATACGCATATGCCAATTCCATTAGTCACAAGTTCAAAATAAAGTAGTTTAGCATCTTACTCATGTTGTAAAAGTACATAATATAGCAATCTAATCGTATATCATTCGAAAGATCAGAAACTTCACACTAATCACATAATCGAATTTCAAAGAGGATGCCATTCATAGATTTTACAATTCACTTGCATACTTCAACTTAATGTATGAATCAATAGATTGATCTATAGGTGTTCGCTAACACGTTTTAACCATTCAAACACTAACAAAACTTGATGCTTAAAATTTTGATAATAAATTTCCAAGTGAGCTCTAGAACTTGGAAAAAAGAAGAGTTTACTTACCCATCCTTTAGCTACACGATCAAGAGATTAGAGAAAAGAAAAACTTGATCTTCTAATTTCTTCCGTGGGTGAATTTAATCCTCTCTCACTCTTAGCATAAATGGTTCGGTGATGAGGCCAAAGGAAAGAGAAGAGAATTTCTTTAAGGCTGAAACCTCCTCAACATTTTCCATTATCAAGAGTACACATATGTCCTTGTCCTTATGTTTTTCTTTATTTAGCACGCAATCATAAATTCATCATAGAATTCGGTTAGGTCATTAAAACCGAGCTGATAAATTCTTCCTTAATTTAACTTAATCCCAACCTACTTAATTAATCTAATAGGTAACCAATTTCATAGTATAATAACATTGTTTCAAAAGTAGTTTACACCTATGCCCCTTTTTAGGATATTACAATTCTCTCCCCTTAAAAGAAATTCTTCCTCAAATTTCCTAAGGTGGACAAATGAGAATAAGATTCATATATAATTGCCTTCGATTTCATTTTACAGAGGAAACATCCTCATCATACAGGGTGAAAAAGAGTAGCTTCTTGCTAATTTTAGAAACATTTTAAGAGTTCTGTTGTTCTCTTTTCATTCTTACTCTTCTTTCTTCGTTGGGGGAACCAATTGGGATCCTTATATCTCGATCCTAACGTGTCTTAAACGTATCTATAGGCTAATAACACATAAAATAGAGCTTTTTATCATACGTAGATCACAAGTATTTATCAAATTTAACTCCTAGGTGTCACATCAACTTATGATGATGCAACAACTTCCAGTTTAGTTTGAGAATCGACTAAACCTAAGCTCTGATACCAATAAATGTAACACCCCTACCCTGTCTAGGAGAATAAACTGGCTTAGGACGCGTTACTAAACAAGCATACAAACGTTCATGTCCAATGATCAAACAAGTCTCTAAAGGACGGAGTAATTTAAAACTTTTTAAATAATTCAAAGATCTAAACCTCAATTTTACAACATGTATCAACTATACATATATTAGGCATTACACGTGAATCACTAGCTCATAACATGTCCTTATATTCTATGTATTTCAGAATCAAGGTTTGTTAAAAATGTTATCCATTAACACAAAAGATTCTTTTCATAAATAAGGATTGTTTATTATTTAGCATACTTCTAACATTTCTTAAAACAAATGGATTAAGGTCTAAGATTATTCGATAAAACATAAAACCATATTAAGAATCCTTAAGCTTCCGATATATCTCATTTACCTACAAAACTTGTTAACATGATTACCATATAAACATCACATAACATAATCAGCAATACATATAAATCCATAGAGACAAAATTTCAGGTAACAAGCTTATCTTAGACTAACCATTAAATAATCATTCGATTAACATGTCCAACGTACCTAACCACAAGAAATTCTTTAAGTATCATAATCAGCATATTTAACCAATCAGATTTGAAGGCATATAATTTTCAATAACATTCCATACTTATATCATAGCTATCAGAAAATTTCTGATTTAACCAATAATCTAATTAAACTAGTTATATTAACATCTCAGATTTATCACATGATAATAGGTGTATACTTTTGTATATACCGACTTACTTTCATATATCAATAAGGTGGTCCAGAAACCTAAAGCACGGGTAGATATTTAAGCAACCATACGACATACTAACATTTATAATTCATATGGCAAGCAGCTAAGAATTAATTAAAGGCCCCTTTATATCACTGTAAAACTTAAAATAAACTTATTTATAGAACATATCCAAAATGAAAGCAAAATGCACTATGCATGTTTATCAACTATGTGCCACCATCTAGGAGTTCTAAAGAAATAAAATCACATCATACTCGAAGGTTCTTGTGATCACGTCCAAGCTTAAGAGAAAATCGAAGACATAATTTTCCCTGAAAGGTAATGAAGGAAATAAAGTAAGCAGTTTAGAGTGAGACATTCAAACAAGGATACAACATACTTGATTGATTGAACAAAGTACATACATATATGCATGGATGCTCAACAAAAAAATACACATTTATACATACAAGTAATTCGAGTAAGCACATATACATAGATGCTCAACAAAGGACATACTTATATACATGGGTAACCAACAAGGCACGAATGCATTTGTATACACATGTAATCGATTAAGTATAAATACATAGATACTCAACAAGATACAATTTACATTTGTACATATATGACACTGAATAGACGTATATACATGGAAACTCATCATAGTACATACACATTGTACACTTATGTAATCGAATAGGCTTAAGTACTTAGATACTCAGCAATACACATATACATTTGTTATAGAAATCATTGCAATAGATCATTGATTCCACTTATAGCCTTCAACATAATCCAAGGTATATTCATTTATATCAATTTAGTCCATCGGTTATGTATACACATTATTACATTACAAAACAGTCCAGCATGTTTACATTTCACACAAAAATAGTATAACATATTTGTTTATGTCATAGTATCTCATATATATATTACCCATCCAATGTAAATTATCGAGCATATCAATAATAAACATGAATTTCTCATCAATTAAGATATCATACATAACATTTTAGAAACATGGGTTACTTGTCTCATAAAACATTAAACATATCTTAATCATAGCGCAACATAGGCATGATTTTTACTTATCAAATAATTTATCAGTTAAACAAATCATGTACTCAAATTTCTTATTATTATAAGATATCAAATTTATCATATCCTTGACTTATGTTTGTGTTTTACAAGAATTATTAAACATAGCATCTTAAGAGAATGTATACTTATCGCTCATTTTATCATACATATTATTTCATAACATAGCTACTTGTCAGATAGTCACCAAACATAGTAACATATAACATAGGTACTTTTTATCTTATTCATCAAACATAGTGAATTAGTTTAACTTGTAATCTCAATATTTACCTTTTTACATATTCTTAGGAGTCAAGTAATATTTTAAACCAATTCAAGGAACTAACTATTTGATTAGCCATATTCAAATGACACACAACTCTTTTCGATTAAGTTACACAAAGATCATATATAAGCGATTGTTACTTAGTAAACAGAGTATCTAACATAGTATATCATTAGTATAAGTTTCTTATTTTGTAACTATCGAACACAATACATTAAAGTATGAATTTCTTATTACATAAGTTATCAAAATATATAATTAATTAGGTTTGCATGAATAATTGTTTTAAATTTAACATAGCCTTGAGAATTCAAGTTACAACCTATCAACACGTAAGTTACTTGTCCATTGCTTATCAAACAAGTTACCGAGCATGGAATATCATGATCAAGTGTTACTTGTCATAAAAAGATAGCAAACATTGCATAATATAGGCATAGAATGCTTAACACTAGAGGTGTTTAACAAAACATATCATAGGCTTGAATTACTGGTCACCAAGGGCGTAATACATAACATATCTTAAGCATGTGGTACTTATCATATAAGATTACAGCCATATCATTTTATAGATATAGAGCTCTTGTCACAAGGAGTATTAAGATTATTCATTAAAATAGCTTGAACTACATTATTTTACTTTAAGATAACCTTTCATTCGAAGCAAATGCACATATTAGAGAAATACTCAATTTCATTAGAGTCATGTTGCCTATCAAACAAGTTATCACAACTCTTTATTAATTTAACTTATAATCTCATACTTTCTTATTATCATAGCCGTGAGAATTGAAGTACAATCTAGGTACACGAATCCCCAACCAAACTGATGCCAAATAAAATGGTACTCACAGTACCTGTCAATCCCTCCTACTGTCGCGAAGTGACCGACATACATCCCTCCTACTGTCGCCTCATAAGGGCCATAGCCCAAGACCGTAGTCCACCCTAAACATGAGCTTTGTGGGCTCTATGGCATGCCAAATATACCTATGACTAACTCGATTCCAAGGCTTTATACATAATCTTATCTTATCAGAATCAGGGTTGAGCTTATCTCCTTATTCATATAGTTATGAGCTTTTCATATTCTCAACAAAGTTGAGTATCATTCATATTCTTACTTTCATGCCATCAAAGCCTACTCCATAGTATTCACAAGTTCAACCATACATGGATACATCATTCGAACATAATTAGTACTTCAATTATATATTGTTACCATAAATACATCGAATGAACATAGCTTTTAATTGTTCATTCTAAATATATATATATATAGTTCGCACATGAAGTTCTAAGTGTTATAATCTTTTTATTTATTTTTCTGGTCATATGGTAATATAGAAAGATCACTCGTCAAATACACATAAATTTAGTTGTGAGCATAAGTCCATAATCATATCAACATATAAACTAAGTTCATATGTTATCGCATCATATCAGAAACTGAATATAACTTTATTTTACATACTTATAACCAAGGATCATAGCTCATTAATGTGTATCAAATACTTAACCAATTAATGTGTTTCATAAATACCATATTTTGTGTTTTTAAACATCTCAACAACATATATTTGTTTAATCGACTAATTAAGATTTAAGATTTATCATATCGATAAGAAATAGCAACACACACAGAATTTTCCATGTGATCAAATACTTAACCAATTAATGTGTATCATAAATACCATATTTTTAAACACTTGCCTCGAATCGAAGCTAGATTTAAAGCATAATTTAGCCCAAAATTTAAAATAACCAATTAAATCAAGGAAGGATGCTCGAGAAGGCTACAACCTATGCCGAGGCTTTTAACTACACTCACAAATTAATCCAAGCTATGAATGTTCTTGAATCATTGCTTCCTTCACCAATTCATGGTCTAATACAATGACAAGTATACACATATATTAAAATCTTTTCCATGGTTCTATAAGCAAGGTCATACATCCTTATATATACTAAAAGAACTCCTAAATACATGCATACATACTTTCAATGTCCTAAGCAGTTTTCATTAGATTCATATACAGGTAGGTCAATCCATACATTTGCATACACTCTTTTTACATCAAAACAACTTACAAGCTTTCATTTATATGCAAAATATTCCTAATTACACATGTTCATATTTAAGTGTACCCAAACAGTACATCATGTAATCTTGTATATTCAAAACAGTCCCATCTTTTACATACATACATATACAGACTCAAAACAGCCCTATATCTTTTCTATATCACTCAAAAACAATTGAACACTCATGTGCATGCTTGTGCTTTTGTACGAAACAATTCGAAACAATTTCCTTTTTATACATTCGAACATTTTCAAGCAGTCTTATTGCAATCGACATAAACCCCTGTTTTGAAAATATGCCCATTCTTTTACTCTTCAAACAGTCCCTATGTTTTAATTTATACAAATAGACCTCAAAATTTATCAAAACAATCTCTCCTTTAATTCCATTTTTATGAAACAGTCAGATTATTCATATGTACACCTATACCTATACACAAGACAACTGATATGGTTTCCTATGTATCTAAAGCAGTCCAATTTTACATATATTTATATATATATATATATATGCATATGCCAATTCCATTAGTCACAAGTTCAAAATCAAGCAGTTTAGCATCTTACTCATGTTGTAAAAATACATAATATAGCAATCTAATCGTATATCATTCAAATGATCAGGAACTTCACATTAATCACATATTCGAATTTCAAAGAGAATGCCATTCATAGATTTTACAATTCACTTACATACTTCAACTTAATGTATGAATCAATAGATCGATCTATAGGTGTTCTCTAACACGTTCTATCCATTCAAGGACTAACAAAACATGATGCTTAAAATTTTGATAATAAATTTCCAAGTGAGCTCTAGAACTTGAAAAAAAGAAGAGTTTACTTACCCATCCTTTAGCTACAGGATCAAGAGATTAAAGAAAAGAAAAACTTGATCTTCTAATTTCTTCTATAAATGAATTCAATCCTCTCTCACTCTTAGCATAATTGGTTCGGTGATGAGGCCAAAGGAAAGAGAAGAGAATTTCCTTAAGGTTGAAACCTCCTCGACATTTGCCATTATCAAGAGTACACACATGTCCTTATCCTTATGTTTTTCTTTATTTAGCATGCAATCACTAAATTCATCATAACATTCAGTTAGGTCATTAAAATTGAGCTGAGAAATTCTTCCTTAATTCAGTTTAATCCCAACCTACTTAATTAATCCAATAGGTGACCAATTCATAGTATAATAACATTGTTTCAAAAGTAGTTTACACCTAAGCCCCTTTTTGGGATATTACAAATCCCTTGACAATCTTTCTTATAGTGCAAGAGGTGGGAGAGCCTTCCAAAGGCCTGGGGTAGGAGCAGGCTTAAAGGAGTGCCAAGAGCTTTTTTCCAACAAAAAATTCGAGGTTAGTACACTTCTAACTTCTATGTATTCATGTGCATAATAATTTTGTTATGCGTTGCTTGAAATATGATGTTTTGCTTATGTTAGAGCTTAGTTGATCATCATTGGTAGATTCTTTAATTGGTGTTGTTTGAGGGTAAAAATGGCTAAAACACACTTAATGACTCTTTATAACTTGTAGAAACTATTTGGGGCTTAACTATATAGTTTAAGTAGGATTTCAGGCTGAAATCCTAACCAAACTTTGGAAATCCAGGGTCGCATATCGGTACAGGGTGGTCCGTATCGGTACGCCTTGGTACACAAAAGGGCTTATTGTGAGGGGCGTACCGGTATAGCAGGTCGCGTATTGGTACCCCGTGCTTGATAAGGATTCTAGAGGCAATTTTGTGTACCGGTATGCAAGGGACATATCGGTACTACTATTCTATTGCCTGAGAAAGGCTTTCGTGTACCGGTACACAAGTGTAGGAGTACCAGTACAGGTGGGAATCTATACGGGGTGATTCACGTATCGATACTGAGTACCGATACAGGAGTGAGCATATCAGTACAACTTGAGGACCCATTTCTTTTAAACCTAATTTGCGTATCAGTACTCGTGGAAGAGTACCGATACCTGGAGGGTGTACCGATACCCATATAGGAGTATCGATACTCACTGGGCAATCTGCCTAAGAAATTAAGTTTGTGTTCGAGGGTTCTATATTTCGAGACAAAGGGACCAAGGGGTCTCTTATGTTGTAAACTGAATGATAAAACTAAAAAAGGAGTTTCTAACTTCCCTAAGTATTAATTGGCCCATAATGTGTTTGATTAAAAAGGGACTGCACATTTTAGCAAATCTTAGGGATCCTTGGTGGATCATATGTGGTTGTGCCATGAGAGGGCACTTGGTTGGTTACGAGTCTTTGTTGGTGGGATCCGGATACCCAGTGTGTGAGTGTTGCAACACATGAAGGCCACTCGATGTGAGATTTTGAGTGATGAAATAAAGGCCATATGATTTTTTGGGTGATGATATTTTGTTTGATGTGATATTCCAAGCCCCGTTCGATGTGAGATATTGAGTATATTAGCTCGATGTGAGATTCTAAGCAGCTCGATGTGAGATTCCAAGCATAAGTGGATTTTCCAGTGTCGAGTGACATTGGGCCTCACTCTTAGGTTGTTTATTAATGTGTTTTTTTGTTGTGATATTGTAATGTGCATTCATGTGTTTAGGCGATTATGGTAGCGCTATTGTTTTTTCTTACCTTGATATCATGTCATCTAGCATGCTTTTAATTATGATTCACCTGAAGCATGGTCGAGTGGTTGTGTATTCACTGAGCTTTAGCTCAGCATTCAGAATTGTTGTTTATGTTAGCAAGTGTAAGTAGGTCTTTTGTATGTAGCGGAGCACCATCGAAGCAAGAAATTTAGCATTGGCCATTTGGTAGAGTACATGTACTTAGATGTAAAGGGCTATGTATTCGTAGGACCCTTGTAATTGTAACTATTTTGAATTAAATTTGTATCGGTCAAATGTTGATTTTTGGAGCTCCTCATAGATGTTTAATTGTTTTAAATACTATTGGACTTACTATTTTTGAAAATGTCATGGTTTGGACTTTGTGATTTGTGTTTATTGGATTTACAAATGAAAATTTTATGGCAGTAGTTTGGGCTTATGGCCCAAATGTCGCATTCGGGTTTAGGGTGTTACAGACTTATTAATAATTAGGGTTATCAACATGAAAGTCAATGCATGAATATCTTGTGTACAATTTTTTAGTATAATTAGAGTTCATTTGTACACTCAATTAGGCCTTATAAAATTCAGTGACCATTTTACAAGATTCTAAAACCTCTTTCGTTAGCTTTTAACCAACTTACCTAACTCGGTACCAATACTCGAAGAGGCTGTATCGGTACGCCTTGTCATGGTCATTAAAATAGTTACAGACACTAAGGGTTGTCCGGTACGGGTATACCCGTATCGGTACGCCATGTTGATCTAATTAAACTTAGCTTCTAATGTCGACTAGCTATACCGATACACTTTAGGCTGTATCGGTATGCCTAACATGATCGTTAAAATGTTTAAATTCTTTAAACTCGTACCGATACTAGGTAACGGTACGTGCAGTCAATGCTAAACTAGTCAACTCTAGGGATCGGTACAGTGTCGATACGGTGCTACATTAATTTTCTACATTCGATTAACCGTACCAATACTTCAGTAGCCGTATCGGTATGCCTTATACTTACGTCCCAAATTGCACACCTGTACAGATACGCCATCACCCGTATCAGTACGGACAGACCTGTAATGATAGATTTAGCATGGTTTTTAATCAAATTAGGGATCTTAACCTTGTCCAATGATTACCAAATTTTTCCAACAAGTTTATAAACATCAAATCTAGATTCATGCCAAATTTCATACCAAAACGAATCCATTTACTATGTTTTCACTTGTTAGAGCATTTTAGGCCATTTTGCCACTTTTACCAACATGTCATATTTCATGTTTTAGTCCTTTCAACATAGTGAGCAATATATACACACAAAATGGGGTTAAACTAACATGACTAGACCTTATGCCACCATACTAGGAGTTCAAAGGCTAGGTTTACATTACTTATAGCTGGTGTGACTTGCTTCAAAACTCTCCTAGCTATGATCCTTGATCGGACACACCTACTTAACCTAAAAATGCATGGAAATGAGATGCATTAGGCTTATATATCCTAGTGAGGTAGTCAACAATAATAACATGAATCCCATTAATATCAACAACATGTATATCAATGTAAATGCATATCAAATAATGTTTTAGCAATAATTTCAATAACTTAATTCCTTAGATCGATATGGGAATGTGGATACACGAATTCCCAACCAACATCGCCAACAATAAATGGTCATTGTCCTCTAACATCGCCAATAAGACCAAAACCAACACATCCTGCCAACATCTCCAAATAGAGCCTTAGCTCAAGGATCGTAGTCCACTACGTACCAATGAGCTCATGTATTATATGGCATGCCAATTGTACCCCATGTCCATTCTTATCCAAGGATTGAATACTTAGACCAGTAACAATAACAATAGCAATAGCAGTAACAATATTAATGTTAACTTATCAATGATGGTATATCATGACCAATATGGCCTTTCTCAATATTTCAAAGTTATCAATGACAATACGATGAATCAATAATCAATGTAAGAATGCAATAAGCTTACCAAAGCTTACCAATGATACCTTCAACAAGGTTTTCATGTATCCATACCTTGATCTCAATGATGAAAATGTAATAAACCAAGACAATGAAATTAGAAATGGCATCTAGCCAATCCTGAGACTCCGACTACACTCACTAATACTCTCAAAGCTTTTAGGGCTCTCGGATGACAATTCCGTTGTTCTTATAATTATTGAAATTTGATAGATTTCATGATTCTTCACCTTGATTTTCTTGAGCTACAAAAGAGATAGAAATCACAAGGATTTCAATATTAATACTAGATTCATAGCAATTTATTAGCTATGTAAAACAATAGAAATTGAGCCTTGATATCCCTAGGAAATTCTAGGGTCCTAACTTCTTGAACTTAGATTTAAACATGGTTTTAGCCATGGAATTGATGAATCATTGAAGAGATATTGCTTACCTGATCAATAGATATAATTTGGGAATGACAACTTGAAGAAAAACAAAGCTTGACTATGCCTCCAATAGAGGTGCTTGCTTACTTAATGCCAGAGGAAGAAGATGAAGATGGTGCTTGCTTTTTGATTTCATAACTAGTGAGTTTCTTTCTTTTCTTTTATTGTTTAAGCTTTCCTTCAATTGATGGAATTCATTCTCCTAATCCCACGTATGTGGTGATTAGGCTTGAGGAGAGGCTAATCGCAAGATTAGTCCATCAACTCTTTACTTTCTATACTTTTGCCCCCAAACTTTAGATTTTCTCAATTTAGTCACTAGGACAATTTTAAAGGTTTACAATAAGGTCCTTGATCAATAATAATAATACTTAATTAGGGTTCAGTAATCCAATAATGGACCACTTGGTCAAAGGTCACATTATAATTTGACTCTTCGATGCAAAACTTCCGGTTGTCGAAAATGAATTCTAACTAGGCCCAGTTTTAGGATGTTACATTAATATTCTAAGGGTTTTAGAAATCTCAATTTGAAGAAATAAAATCAAATTTTGGGACATTTTGGTTTGGTGACTAAAATGTAAAGTTTTCAAAACTATTTTGGTGGCTAAATCGTAAAAGGGTCAAAACTTAGAATCTTTAAGGAGCTAATTTACCAAAGTTTTTAATCAGATTTTCCCTTAATTTAGGCTATTTTTAAATGGTTTTTGAAAGGTCAATAAATAAAAATAAAATAGATTTGATTAAAAAGATTTTAAGAGCCAAATTTTTTTTCTTACGTAACTATTTTTGCTCTCAACTTTCTCAGCAGCCAAACTATCAATTTGCTTTCTTGAAGATTTCACTCAAATCTTGCCAATCAAGGGGGAAATCAGAAATTAGAGGTTATTTTCATTTCTCTCCTCTAATTAAATATTCTTTATTGAAATTCCCAAGTTCTTGATCTTTTACAATTGATTTTTGTTACGTGTTTGTGATTAAATCATGATTTTAAGGTTTTAATTGAGTTTTGATAAGAAATTTGATGAATCTTGATATGGATCTGATTTGTATTGATTCTAATTGATCTAGATCACTTCTAAGATATGTTTTAATGTTATGAGAAGATATTAATAATAGGAATCCTAAAACTAAGTGAATTGCTAATTTTCTAGGTTGTTAATAGTTAGATTTTAAGGTGATCTTGGTGTTGAAAGGTTGCTGGAGATATAAGGTTGATATATTGTTGTTTCTGGATGTTAATTGATGATGTTAAGATGTTAAAATAGTTAGGTTTTGGCTGGGCTTTGTTCAGGTTGAGTTTGATGATGATTTCAGATGTTTTAAGGGAACATTTGATGGTTTTAGTGAGGCAAAGTTGAGGAGATGTGTTTCTGTGTTTAGAGATGCATGAAATGAATTAATTGTGTGCATAAAATAGGGGAGACATATCCTTCATCCTTTGAAGAGGTTCAGGAGGCTTCGGAAGCTTGATTTTGCTTCGGCTAGTGGAGCATCGAGTTGTCGGTGAGTGGAAACGTGGTTTACGGCTTTTAAAAAGGTTTGAAGATGATTTTTTGGAGTTTAGATTAAGTTTGAAACACTTGTCTAAGCTCAAAAGTAATTATTGGTTGATCTCACTCTTGTTTACGATTTTGCAAATTACAATCTCATACACATGTTTATGGTTTTGGTTACTTATTGTTATATGAATGTTTTAGAAATGAAAGATGTTGCATATGATCATATGCGATGACTATTGAGTATGAAAAATGGTTTACGAAAAGAGTTTTGAGAATGCTAGAATACATGGTTTGATGTATTGGAAATTGTTTTTCACTTGATGCATATGTAAAACAGTGAGGTAAAATGGTTTTATAGAATATATTGGCAAGTGGTTGTGATTAAAAGTTATCGAATATAGTTGGCTAGCCATAGGGTTTAAAGTGCAGTAAAATAAGTCACTCCATGTGTGTCGAGGGGTCAAGAGTGTGACATGCTCCACCATGAGAATCGCAACGGTCGAGGGGTTAAGAGTGTGCCAATTCTCTTGCTGGTGGATTTATACATCATAACCATTGAGGGGTAGCAGTACCATGCTACGGTTCGAGGATGTATATGAAGTGGTCGAAGGAACCACTTGGGAAATCCATGTATCTAATGTGTTTTTATAAATAGATTGTGTAACCCCCTTGACCCGGCCTAGTAGCAAGACCGAAATGAGCGAGCTACCTTAGGTTTATCAAGGTAAATCGCAAGAAGAAATCCAAAACGCAACCATTTTTTTCTTTTATCTTGTTTAAAGGCACAAATATTATCCTACATGTTCATTCTGGCAGCAGGTGAAAACTCAACTCAATCGGTCATCTATTTGACATCCAATTGGACTTAAACGTAAATTAGGGACCAAATTGCAGTTTCAACAACCTTCAAAAACTTTACCCAATTTTATGTTACCTTCAAAAGCAGTACCCAATCTCACCCAATTGCAACCAGAACAATCAGGGACTAAAACGAAAGAAAAGCAAAGCTGCCCCTCCATGACATTAACAGAATTAACTGCCACCGTATCAATATGCTAAGGCCCGTATCAATACGGTATTGCAACCTCGTTTCGGTACGCCAAGCACCGTACTGGTACGTCACTTCGAATACAAAAATTCCATTGAATTTCTTAAAACACCATACTGATACGGTCATCTAGTGTTTCGATACGCGGGCTCGTTCCAAAAAGTGAAATTCCAGTAGCAATAAATTGTATCGAAACGCCTACAACCGTACCAAAACACCCTAGCTAAAATTGCCTAGCCGTACCGATACAGTCCCCTGCGTATCGGTACGCTGGGCCTGTAATGTCAAATTTAACTGGTTTTTCACTCGAATCTAGATGCATTTAGGTCCTAGCAACTTGCATGCATGCATACAAACAACCATAAATACCTAAGCTCACGTTTATACCAGGGTTAAACATCCAGGTCAATCTCATGCTACCCAAGGATCAGTCTAAAGGCAGGCTTCCTATATCACTTCACCAAACATACCAAAATGCACAAATAGACCATTCTCCAAAATAAGTATCATGCCAGTACAACAAACACAGGATAATACACTTGCACAAACCATCACAACATGGAAAACAACAAGGAAGCTCTAGATGCATACCTAAGCAACCATTCAACCACAACTATAAGCAAGGATTAACATCAAGTTTAGCAACATCAAACTATCCTCAAGGACCAGCATAGAAACATACTAAAATCCATAAGGAAATAGAATTACAACTCCCCAAAACCATGGCGAACACATTACCTTATTCATACTCGAACATGTAAATATCCTTGGATCACTTAGCCTTGCCTCTTGCTGCCCCCCAAACGTTAATGTTCTGCATCATTAGGAAAAAGAGAGTGTAAGCACACTTGCTTAGTGAGGATGCTCGTGAAACAATGATGCATTACAACCATTTGAAAACCATATGCTTGTTTTCCAAAAATATGCTTACAACCAAAGCAATTTTCCATGATTCTAACCGAATCAAAGCATAATAACCTATATGCAACATCATGTACATTCCATGCTTAAGTCCCCGAAGCATTAAATCATAAAACATGCTTAAATCCCAAAGCATTAAAATTAGGTTCAACATATGAACTTTCTCATATATTGGCATTTATAGTGACCTGGATAGACCACATCTATCCCATACATATCAGATACACGGATCTCTCATACCATGCCTAGTTAAGCCACATGATAACCCAAACCTTGCCTAGTTAAACCGCAAGGTTTGACACCCTCGCCTAGTTTAACTGTGAGATTCCACCCTTGCCTAGTTAATCCCATACATATATTGGCATTTAGGTTCACTTTCTCATTGCCAATGCAATAACACCATTCCCAACCGGAATGAAAACCAATTCTCATTACCATTTAATATACTTTTAAACCCCTGTATCTGTACTCAAAATCATGCATTTTCAGTAAGTAAATCATACCATGTTTATCACCAAAACATGCAAAAAACATGCTCATATCCAAGCCGATATTCAAGAGCAAAATAAGGGAAACTTACTTCTGAGCTTAGGTAAGTGTCTCACGCTTACCCTAAACTCCCAACAACATTTACAAACCTTTGTAAAGCATTTAAAACCAGTTTACACTCACCGATACACTTCTCCTTCCTTGCCAACGAGATACAAGCTCCCGACAAGCAGCAAAACAACGTCAAGCTTCGTCATCATTATGCATTCAAACCACTGCCTCAAAGGAAAACCCCGCAACTCTCGGTTTGCCCGCTTAGAAATCATCCGAAACAAACCAAAATCATCTTCTGACATTTTCAAAACTAAACCCAGCCATAAAACAACGATTTAACCCAACAATCAACATCAATTAACATCAAAAAACCCTTTCCCAACATCCTTTTACTTCCAACAAAGATTAAACTCGAATATCATCACAAAAACTCAAATCTACAACCTAACCAATTAGAGATTCAAGAGTTTCGGGATTCTATTGATAGAAACAACTTATCAACATCATAATACATCCAAAATATGTATTAAATAAATCTTAAACACTGGAAATCAGATCCACTTTGAATATTACCTTGTTTCATCAATTTTACCCAATTTACTCAATCAAACGTAGATAAAACATTAAAATCACTTTACAATTCATAAACCAATGATCAAAGATTTGGGAATTTTAGTAAAGAACCATACAATAGAGGAGATCGTGGACCTTACCCCTATTGTGAGATTTCTCCCTCATTTAGTTTGATAAAAGCTAAGAAAACTCAAGATTTAAATGAGATTTTTGCAAAAACAATGTTAATTAATCAATTACAAATCATAAATACAAGTTAGAAAGACTTATCACCTATGGATTTGATGAAAACTTAAGTGTTTGGCTGAGGAGAGAATGGAGAGAAAAGTTGTGTGAATTTTCTTTAAAAAGCTTAACTAACTTTTTAACTAAAATCCCTTTTTAATTAACTTTAAAACACATGTTAAAATATCTTTAATTAAAGGAGAAATCATCAGGAAAAACTTGGTAAAATAGCTCCTTAAAGATTCTAAGAATTTGACCCTTTTCATTTTAGTTACCTTCAAAAGCAATTTTCAAAAATTGCATTTTGGTCACTAACCAAAATTTCCAATTTCCAAATCTTATTTTATGATTAATGATGATTTTAAATTATTTTTCCACAATTTTATCACCTTCAAAATATATTTAAACCAATTTAATCCCGAAAGTAGCTCCAAAACTTTAATATCGGTCCATTAGACCCTCGAACCGACCTTTAAAACATCTAAGCCCTAAAACCGGGGTGTTACAACTCTCTCCCACTTAAGAAATTTCGTCCTCAAAATTACTTGGAGGAAACAAATGCAAAAATTGCTCCATCATATCCGCCTTGCTTTCCCAAGTGGCTTCCTTGACACCTCGATGTCGCCACAAGACTTTAACTAGCTCAATTGTCTTGCCACGTAGAACTTTGCTGTTGGAATCAAGGATTTCCACTGGCTCTTCATCATAGGATAAATTTGGCCTCAACTCAATATGCTCCACCGGCATACCATGTGAAGGATCTGACCGATACCTCCACAACATGGATACATGGAACACATCATGAATTTTCTCCAACTCGGGAGGCAACCTCAACCGATAAGCAACAGGCCAACACGCTCAACAGCCTCGTACGGTCCAATAAACCTCGGACTAAGCTTACCCTTCCGTTCGAATTGCATCAACTTTTTCCACATGACACTTTCAAGAATACACGATCTCCCACCGCATATTCTATTTCCCTACGCCTCAAATTCGCGTAAGACTTCTGCCGATCCGAAGCTGCTTTCAAGCGATCAGACACAAGCTTTACCTTTTCATCCCTGTCTTTCAACACATTCGGTAAGGAGACATGTTTTTCTCCTGCCTCAGCCCAACACAAGGGCGTACGACACCTCTAGCCATACAATGCCTCATACGATGCCATCTGTATACTTGCTTGGTAGCTATTGTTGTACACGAATTTAACCAAAGGTAGATGTTTCTCTTAGGTTCCTTGAAACTCAATAATACAACTCCTTAGCATATCCTCCAAAATTTGGATAACCCGCTCAGACTGTCTATCCGACTAAGGATGATACGCGGTGCTAAAATTCAACCACGAACCCAAAGCATGGTGTAAACTTCTCCAAAACCTTGCCATAAACCTCAGATCTCTATCAGACACAATGGACTTAGGTACCCCGTGCAAGCGCACAATCTCAGCAATGTACAGATTTACCAGTTTGTCCAAGGTATCCGTCGTGCGCACTGGCAAGAAATGTGCAAACTTCATAAACTGGTCAACAATCACCTGAATGGAATCCTTTTTAGCTGGGTCAACAGCAGCCCCGTCAAAAAATCCATGGTGATTCTCTCCCATTTCCACTCTGAAATTCTCAACAGTTGCAACAACCCGGATGGAAACTAATGTATAGCCTTAACACGCTGACACACCATACACTTAGAAAAAAACTCGGCCATATCCTTTTTCAAACCAACCCCAATAGTACACCTCCTATAAATCATAATAAATCTTGGTACTACCGGGATGCATAGCAAAAGGACTAGAATGTGCCTCCAACAAAATAGTGTGCCTCAACTCTGGATCCTCTGGTACCACTATTCGACCCTTAAAACACAAAACCCCGTCATCATCAAAATGAAAATTCATCGGATTACCCTCCGATATGTCCTTAACATGCTCAACCAAAGAATCATCATACGATTGTTTAGCTTTAATCAAATGTGACAACGCAGGCTTAACTTGTAGCTCGGCTAACAACCCACCTTCCCGTGTCACACTCAACTTTGCAAACTTAGCTCTAAACTCAACCTCAACCTTACGACTCAATGCATCCGTAACCATATTGGCTTTACCGGGATGATACTTAATTGTCAAGTCATAATCCTTAAGCAACTCCAACCATCTACGTTGCCTAAGTTCAAATCCTTTTGAGACATCAAATACTTCAAACTCTTGTGATCTATAAAAACTACACACTTTTCGCCATAAAGATGAGGCCTCCAGATTTTCAAGGCAAAAACCACAGCCGCAAGCTCCAAATCATGAGTTGGATAGTTGTGCTCATGAACCTTCAACTGTCTCGATGCATAGGCCACAACCTTACCATCTTGCATCAACACACATCCTAATCCAATATATGACGCATCACTATAAACCATAAACTCCTTCCCCGATTCCGATTGAACCAACACATGAACATGTGTCAAAACCTCCTTCAACTTGTCAAAACTGTGCTTATACCTCTCCGTCCACACATAAGGAACTTTTTTTGCAACAACTTTGTAAACGGTGCTGTAATGCTCAAAAACCCCTCAACAAAACGACGATAATAACTAGCCAACCTAAGAAAACTACGCACCTCCGATACAGACTTAGGTTGCTTCCAATTTAGAATAGCCTTAATTTTCTGTAGATCAATATGAATACCCTCTACGGAAACCACATGTCCAAGGAAGATTATTTCCTTAAGCCAAAACTCGCACTTGCTCAGCTTAGCATACAACTGATTATCCTTCAACACTTGCAACATAATCCGCAAATGCTGATCATGTTCCTCCTCGGTACGAGAGTACAATAGAATATTATTTATAAACACCACAACGAACTGATCAAGATATTCATTGAATACCCTATTCATCATATCCATGAACCCAGTTGGGGCATTTTTCAAACCAAAAGGCATGACCAAAAACTCATAATCTCCATACCTCGTACAGAACGCAGTCTTATGCACATCCTTATCCTTAACCTTCAGTTGATAATACTCTGATCTCAAATCTATCTTGGAAAACACCGCTGCTCCATGAAATTGATCGAACAAGTCATCAATTTGCAGCAACGAATACTTGTTCTTCACTGTTAACTTATTCAACTATCAGTAATCAATGCACATACGCATCGTACCATCCTTTTTTTTCTCAAAGAGAACAGAAGCACCCCAAGGAGAAACACTTGGTCAAATGAACCCATGATCCAACAACTCCTGAAGCTGTGACTTCAACTCCTTCAATTCCTTCGGTGCCATCCTATAAGGAGCAATGGACACCAGTGCCATACCCGCAAACAATTCAATACCAAATTCTACATCTCTATCTGGCGGTAAACTTGACAACTCTTTAGGAAAAACCTCCAAAAACTCGCAAATAGCTCGAATGTCCTACACTCGAACACCCTTGACTTTAGGATTTATCACAATAGCCAAATAAGCTTGGCAAGCTCCTTGCATCATCCTTTTAGCTCGGGTGGTCGAAACAAAATTGGACAAGAACTTTACATTATCGCCAACCACCACAACTTCATAATCGTCAGCCAACCTCAAGGTAATCATTTTGGATTCACAATTCACAACCGCCTTGTGCTAACTCAACCAATCCATACCCAAAATGATATCAAAACCATGGAATGGCAACTCCATTAGATCCGTGGCAAACTAATGACCTTGCACAACCAAATGACACCGCCTATACAACTTTCTAGTAGTAACTATCTCACCAAAATAACTAGTTACTAACATACCAACATCAAGGATCTCAATAGGAACATTCAACAATGATGCATGCTCACTCAAGATATATGAATGAGTAGACCCCAAATCAATCAAAGATAACAATGACACAGATTGCAAAGTAAAGGTACTTGCGATCACATCCGTGTCATTACGACCCTCGCGATGAGCAAAGACCCGAGCTGGTCCACCATCATTTGGTATCACCGCTGCGGCATGAGCCATAACCCTCTGACCATTCTCGCGCCTCTAAAAATTACCCCTGCCACGGCCTCGGCCTCTAGGAGGTGCAGTAACCTATGTCGGTGCATCCCTCACAGCACGAAGACAATCAAGCTTCAAGTGATCCGATGATCCATAAATCCAACAAACTCTAGTATTTCCCCAGCATATCCCATGTGGCGCCTACCTCATCGCTCATACTCCACTACAGCACGAGCTCCCTGGGCACCTTGGCCAACTTTGCCACCACGTCTGTGATCTGGGCTATGTCTCTTGTCCCTGAACTTCCTTTTTTGCCTGCCAAAATAGCCAGATTTAGCCACTCTCTGACCCAAGCTCTCACCCGCAGCTTGAACTGGTGCACCCAAGGACTGCTCGATATCCTTGGCCTAGTTGACCAATACATCAAAATCTATGTAATTTGTAGCCAGAAGATACGTCTTAATGTCCTTAACAAGACCATAACAGAACTTGTCACATCTCTACTGATCATCTAGAACCAACTCCGGAGCATACTAACTCAGGCAAACAACTTCACCTCATATTCAGCAATAGACATGCCACCCTATGTCAGTTTTATGAACTCGTACTTTTTCATATCCAAATACTGGGTTCCAAGATTCTTTTTCTTGAAAGCTCTCTAAAAGAACTCCTAAGTAAAATATGCCTCTGGAACGCCAGCAATTGTGGTCACCCACCAATGATATGCATCACCCTGCAACAATGACACGGTGCAACCCAACCTGTGCTCCTCATTGCATCCCATATGATTCAAGATACGTATCATCTTTTCCAACCAAGCCTCGGCTCCCTCGGGGATCAAACCCTAAAATTCCTCACCTCCCAAACTCTTTAAACGCTATAAGGGTAACCTTGATTAGCCACCACAATAGGTGTCGGTGCTTGTGCCTGCACCTCAGCCATCGCTGCTTGGAAAGCCCTCGTTACTGCTTGAACTAATGTAGTCAAATCACCATATACAGGCACCTGATGAACCTGGGGTACTTCACCCGTCCCAACAACAACTAGAGGAACTATCAGAGGAGGAGGTAAAACATTAGGGAGATTCTCTTCCATCTCATTATTCTACCCTACCCTGGCAGTGTTAGCCATCGATCGTATCTCACGTCAAGCCATGCTATCAAAAGCATCAAAACACATTAAAGTTAGGCCAGCATTAGGAGAGGATCCAAGACAACTTTAAAATCATTTTAAAACCTCAGTAATAGGCAATGTGTCCCCAATTCATACCCCCAACATGATATTAAACAATCACCGTACATATACACAATCACCGTGCAATTGAAACAACATCAGCTAATCAAACAACAACATCCCAATTTTTTGCAAACCTGTCTCTAATACTAGAAAATGTAACCCCCTTGACCCGGCCTAGTCGCACGACTGAACCGAGTGAGCTATATTAGGTTTACCGAGGTAAACCGTGAGAAGAAACCTGAAACATAACCATTTTTCCATTTATCATATCTAAATGCACAAATATCATCGTACATGTTCATTCTGGCAGCAGGTGAAAACTCAACTCAATCGGGCCTCTATTTGACGTCCAATTGGACTTAAACGTAAATTAAGGACCAAATTGCAGTTTTAGCAACCTTCAAAAACTTCACCCAATTTTATGTTACCAGCCTTTAATTAAATGTATTTCATGCTTACATGTTGAAAATTAACTCAAAACCATTACCCAATCTCACCCAATTGCAACTGGAACAATCAGAGACTAAAACTAAAGAAAAACAAAGTAGCCCCTCCATGACATTAACAGAATTAACTCCTCCGTCTCGATACGCTAAGGCCTGTATCGATACGATATTGCAACATCATTTCAGTACGCCAAGCACCGTACCGATACATCACTTTGAATACAAAAATTCTATTTAATTTCTTAAAACACCGTACTGATACGGTCGTCATGTGTTTTGGCATACAAGCTCGTTCCAAAAAGTGAAATTCCAGTAGCAATAAACTGTATAGAAACGCATACAACCGTACCGAAACACCCTGCCCAAAATTGCCTAGCCGTACCGATACGGTCCCCCGTGTACCAGTATGCTGGGCCTGTAATGTCAAATTTGGATGGCTTTTCACTCGAATCTAGATGCATTTAGGTCCTAGCAACTTGCATACATGCATACAAACAACCATAAATACCTAAGCTCACGTTTATACCAGGGTTAATCTTCCAGGTCAATCTCATGCTACCCAAGGATCACTCTAAAGGCATTCTTCTATTTCACTTCACCAAACATACCAAAATGCACAAATAGACCATTCTCCAGCATAAGTATCATTGCAACACAACCAACACAGCATAATACAGTTGCACAAACCATCACAACATGGCAAACAACAAGGAAGCTCTAGATGCATACCTAAGCAACCATTCAACCATAACTATAAGCAAGGGTTAATATCAAGCTTAGCAACATCAAACTATCCTCAAGGACCAGCATAGAAACATACTTAAAATCCATAAGGAAACATAATTACAACTCCCAAAAACCATGGTGAACACATTGCCTTATTCATACTCAAACTTGTAAATGTCCTTGGATCACTTAGTCTTGCCTCTTGCTGCCCCCCAAACCTTAATGTTCTGCATCATTAGGAAAAAGAGAGTGTTGCTTAGTAAGGATGCTGGTGAAGTAATGATGCATTAAAACCATTTGAAAATCATATGCTTGTTTTCCAAAAACATGCTTACAACCAAAGTATTTTCCATGATTCTAACCGAATCAAAGCATAATAACCTATATGCAACAACATGTACATTCCATGCTTAAGTCCCCGAAGCATTAAATCATATAACATGCTTAAATCCCTAAGCATTAAAATTAGGTTCAACACATGAACTTTCTCATATATTGGCATTTATGGTGACCCGGATAGACCACATCTATCCCATACATATCGGATACACGGATCTCTCATACCATGCCTAGTTAAACCACATGATAACCCAAACCTTGCCTAGTTAAACCGCAAGGTTTGACACTCTCGCCTAGTGTAACTGCGAGATTCCACCCTTGCCTAGTTAGACCGCAAGTGTACCGACCATGCCTAGTTAATCCGCAAGATCACCATCAAATTAGGTTGCCTAGTTAAACCGCATACCCCAAATGAGGTCCCCAATAGTCCGAGTGGCCTTGTTAAACTGCCAAACCTTAAGGACCCATGGTCACGATCGATTTTGTTCATATTATATAGTGCACTTTTAATCCTATGGCATGCCAACTATATCTGATTTTTCCTCACCATGTCACATAGCCAATATACCATTTACAAACCATTTACTTACTACTTTACAATGCATTATACAAAACATCACATATGCAAATCTCATTGCCAATGCAATAACACCATTCCCAACCGAAATGAAAACCAATGCTCATTAGCATTTAATATACTTTTAAACCCATGCATATGTACTCAAAATCATGTTTTTTTAGTAAGTAAATCATACCATGTTTATCACCAAAACATGCAAACAACATGCTCATATCCAAGCCGATATTCAAGAGCAAAATAAGGGAAACTTACTTCCAAGCTTAGGTAAGTGTCTCACGCTTACCCTAAACTCCCAACAACCTTTACAAACCTTTGTAAAGCATTTAAAACCAGTTTCCACTCACCTATACGCTTTGCCTTCCTTGCCAACGCGATACAAGCTCCCGACAAGCAGTAAAATAACGTCAAGCTTCGTCGCCTTGATTTTCCCCTATTTTAAACACATAAAATGGAGGATAAATGCATCATTATGCATTCAAAACACCGACTCAAAGTAAAACCCCGCAACTCTCAGGTTGCCCACTTAGAAACCATTTGAAACAAACTGAAATCATCATTAAACATTTTTGACACATAACCCAGCCATAAAACAACGATTTAACCCAACAATCAACATCAATTAACATCTAAAAAACCTTTCCTAACATCCTTTTACTTCCAACAAAGATTAAACTCAAATATCATCACAAAAACTCAAATATACAACCTAACCAATTAGAGATTCGAGAGTTTTGGTATTCTATTGATAGAAACAACTTATCAACATCATAATATATACAAAATATGTATTAAATCAATCTTAAACACTAGAAATCAGAACCACTTCGAATATTACCTTGTTTCATCAATTTTACCCAATTTACTCAATCAAACATTGATAAAACATTAAAATCAGCTTACAATTCATAAATCAAGGATCAAATACTTAGGAATTTCAGTAAAGAACCATACAATAGAGGAGATGGTGGACCTTACCCCTATTGTGAGATTTCTCCCTCAATTAGTTTGATAAAAGCTAAGAAAACTCAAGATTTAAATGAAATTTTGTAAAAACAATGTTAATTAATCAATTACAAATCATAAATACAATTTAGAAAGACTTATCACCTATTGATTTAATGAAAACTTGAGTGTTTGGATGAGGAGAGAACGAAGAGAAAGGTTGCGTGAATTTTCTTTAAAAAGCTTAACTAACTTTTTAACTAAAATCCCCTTTTAATTAACTTTAAAACACATGGTAAAATATCTTTAATTAAAGGAGAAATCATCAGGAAAAACTCGGTAAAATAGCTCCTTAAAGATTCTAAGAATTTGACCCTTTTCATTTTAGTCACCTTTAAAAGCAGTTTTCAAAACTTGCATTTTGGTCACTAACCAAAATGTCTGATTTCCAAATCTTATTTTCTAAAATAGATTTCACCATTATCCTTAATATGATTAATGATGATTTTAAAATATTTTTCCATGATTTTATCACCTTCAAAAAAATATTTAAACCAATTTAATCCCAAAACTCTAATACCGATCCATCAGACCCTCGAACCGACCTTTAAAACATTTGAGCCCAAAAACTGGGGAGTTACAGATTGAAATGGTTTTTGGGTCACTTGACTGTCAATATATGATATAATGTATCATGAGAAATGGATTATGTTTTAGATAATATAGTTTATTCATGAGATGTTCTTTAAACTTGCTATTTTGAGGTTTTAGTATGAGAAAGCTTAAATTGAGGTTTATGCTAGAAATCCATGATACATGTGTTGCAACTATTTAAAAGTGAATATTTCTAAAGACTACAGAAGCATGAGATGTTTTGGCATGAGTTTTAATACTTATTTGGAAACAAAATGGTTTTAAATGCATTGATGAGTGTTTTTGAGTTTCCCTCACTAAGCTTGTAAGGTGACGCTCTCATTTCTCATCAATACAGAGAAGTAAGCATTTTTGGACAGCGAGCAAGCAAGAGGCAATCCAAGGGTGAAGCAATTTCAAGTATGGTTTTATAAATACTAGGTACTAATAAGAGGCAATGTGACCAAGTTGAAATTAGGAGGGTTGTTTTGGTTACTCCCTGTTTTAGACAAGTTTCTTTTGATGCTTTGGACTTGTAAGATACTTATTATCTTGCTTTGAGGGGTTGGGATATGTTTTGCATGCTTGGGTAGCGATCACGCCTGTAGAACCTTTGTTTGGTTTTGCTATGATGTGAATGATCCTCTACCATGCTTATTTGATTGTGGAAATGTCGCTAGACTTGTTATATGATGTTTGTGTTATGTTTGAGGCATGTTTGATTGATCCAACATGTCATATGTTCGACCAATGGGTCATTATTGGTCAGTCTGTACCGGTACAGGTCCTCAAAGATCAATATGTGGGGCTTGTCTTAGTTCAAATCTGTGCAAAATTGTACAGGTATATCGGTACGCCTTGTAGCAGTATTGGTACGCATAGCTAAAAATTACAACTGCTACCGGTACACGGGCAATTGTATCGGTATGCATAGCTAAAAATTACATCTGGTGTCGGTACACGGGCAATTGTATCGGTACTCTCTTTTGCTACTAGAATCCCCTATTTTTGATATCGAGCAACCATATCGGTACGCTTGAAGGCTATACCGATATCCTTTTGAAAATGTACCATATCGATACGGGCAAGTAGCTTACCGATACCCAGTTAGTTAATTCTTGTAATATGCTTTTTGAAGTTTGAATCTTTACAGTATAGTCCATATTTCTTGATCATGCAATTAAATAAGTTTGGATGATTATTTTAAGTTGAGATTTACCCAAAATGCATGAAACATGATTAATTGAGGTTTGGTAACTTTGAATTTAAGTAACTCTTTCTAGATTTATAAAATTACAATTTGGTCACTAAAGTGAAATCTTAACCAATCGATTGTCGATTCGACGCCTGATTTAATTATAAATTTTACCGCTGCTGGCATGATCACCTTAGGACATAATTATGCATTTAGATAAGATAAAATGGAAACAAGACTGTTTTTAAGTAATTTGTTTGGGTTTGTCTCGACAAACCCAATGTAGCTTACTCGATTTGGTCTAGCATTTAGGCCAAGTTAAGTGGGTTATATTTGGTGGTATCAGAGCCAGGTTATAATTGTTGGGAGGTGGGTTATGGTTGTTTGATGTATTGTTGTTGTATGATTCTATTGTATAGCATGCACAGTGTACGATTTTGTGTGTTTATGTTTGAAATGTGCTATGTTGGGGTACACGTTGCCTTATGACTAGAAAGTGTAAAATGATTTTTGTTTTGAAACATGTGTGACTTGGATTTTTGCTTGAAGCTTGCCTAATTGTTGTGTTTTATTGCATTATCAAGTTTTAGACTCATATTTTCGAGAAATGGGACCGAGACGAGAGTCATGAGCTTATATGGGTAGTGTTGTGGATGGTTATAATCATGAGTTGCCTCCTTCTCCACCAATTCCTTCTGTTGGTACTGAAGTTGAGGGTGGTGTACCTTAGGCACCACAAGGACTGGTTTTCAGGGATATGACACTATTGATCCAAGCAATGACTAGAGCGTTTCAAGCATCTATGGCTAGAGTGCAAGTACCTACACCGGCACCTGTAACAATTATTAATACATGACTTATGTTGGAGCACTTGTATAGTTTGAGAGGTACTAAGTTTAGGGGTTTAGCTTCAGAGGATGTTGATGACTGGTTCACAAGCACTAAGAGGATTCTTGGACAGATGGAGTGTACAAATGTTCGTAAGTTATGTTGTATAGTATCTTTGCTTTAGGGAGATGCCTATAGCTGGTGGACGACTTTTATCGTGGGTATAACACCTGCAAATGTGACGTGGGAGTTCTTTTTTGCTGCTTTTCAGAAGAAGTATCTGGGTTCCTGATATCAAGATAAAAAGAAGCGAGAGTTCATGGCGTCGGTCAAGGGTAGCATGATCGTGTAAGAATACGAGGTTCAGTTTGTTTGGTTGAGCCAGTATGCACCTAAACTGGTTCTTAATAACCGTTAGCGATGTGATTGTTTCTAGCATTGGTTAGTTATAGAAGTGAAGACTTATATGCTAGCTACAGATTACATAGAGTTTGATGTTTTGGTTTCTCGAGCTAACGATATAGAGCAGAATCTGGGATTATCCTCACGATCAGGGAGTTTAAGTGCTGGAAAGAGAATTATCGAGTTAGACATTGGTAGATATCGTTATATAAGTATTGAGATAAGAGGTATCGCCTTGATCGGAGACGTGGTGGGAGTAGTGCTGGGCGTGGATAACACAGTCAGAGCACCTATTTTAGAGCACCTGAGTGTGGGTGGTGTGGTAGGTAACATTCAGGGGAGTGTTGGGATACTCTTGGTACATATTGGAACTGTCTTTCGCAAGATCACATTAGGCGTGATTGTCTGCAGTTGGCTAGGGAAGGACAGGCTTTTGCGGCTGCTATTGTACCATAGAGAGGTCGTGGGGAGGTAGAGGTAATTTTTAGTTTATAAAGGAAGGTTAAAGGAAAGTTGCTCATACCGTGGCGGATCAACTAAAAGGTGGTGTGTAACGCCCCAGTTTTGGGTTTGGTTGTTTTGGGGTTTCTTTTGAGGGTCCGATGGACCGGTATTAGAGATTCGAGTTGGTTGCGAGATTAAATCAGATTAAATATTTTTAAAGGTGATAAAAATATAGAAAAATGTTCTAAAATCATTATTTAATATATTAATGATTGTGGTGAAATCAATTTTGTAAAATGTGTTTTTGAAATCAGACATTTTGGACTAGTGACCAAAATGTAAACTTTGAAAACTATTTTTAGTGAGTTTTGTAAAAGGGTCAAAACTTTGAATATTTAAGGAGCTATTTGCATAAAGTCTAATCTCAGACTTTATCCTTTAATTGGCTATTTTCAAAGTGTTTTGGAAAATATAAATAGGTTGGGCAGAATTAATTTGATAATTAATTCTTTAAAAAAGTTACGTAACTAACTTTCTCTCGAAATCTCTCTAGCCAAACAACATTTTTTTTCTTCTAAATCTTTAGGTAAATCTTTATTTTCTTAAATCTTTTGATTTCAAATGGATTCTCAATGGTTACCAAACAAAAGCTTATTGTTTTAACTTTGTTTTCTCATTAAAATCATCCAATTAAGGGAGAAATCATCCATTAGAGGTAATGTTTGTTCTTATCCTCTAATGAAAGGTTCTTTACTAAAATTCCCAAGTTATTGATCCTTTACAATTGTTTTCTAACGCGTTTTGATAGTTTCATTATGAAAAATTGATTTAATTGTGATTTAATGGTGAAAATTGATAGATTTTCGAATTGGATCTATTTTTTCTGAGTTCTTGATCAGATTAGATCATGATTTTGATCTTTAATAATGTTAATGGAAGGGTTTTAACATTGTAATCCTGAAACTCGTCGAAACTCTAATGTTTATGGTAGTTAGTTAAGGGGTTTTGCAATGTTAATGGAGTTTAATCATTGCTGGAAGTTAAAGGATGATGTTAAAGTGTTTTTAGATGTTGATTGATGAGGTTTGATGTATCAAATCGTTATAATGTGGCTAGGCTAAGTTTGGAAGGTATTTGAGATTGATTTCGATAAGTTTCGGATGGTTTTTGAGTGGGCAACTTGTGAGTTGTAGGCAATTGCTTGTAGGCAATGGTTTGGATGCATAATGATGCATTTTCCTTATGGTTTAATGTGGCTAAAATAGGGGATAATTAAGGTGAAGTAGCTTGAAGTGGATCGTTGCTTGCCGAGAGCTCATTTTGTGTTGGCAAGCAAGGTGAGGTGTATCAGTGAGTGGAAACTAGTTTTAAATGCCTTTAAAGGGTTTGCAAATGATGTTGGGAGTTTAGGATAAGCTTGAAACACTTACCTAAGCTCGAAAGTACGTTTCCCTCATTTTGCTCTTGAATAGCAGATTGAATATGAGCATGGTTGATTACATGTTTTGGTTTTAAACATGGTTTGATTTGCTTACTGTAATGCATGGTTTTGAATACACATGCAATGGATTTTAAAGTATATGAATGCTAGTGAGCATTGGTTTATGCTAGTGAGCATTGGTTTTCATTCTGGTTGGGAATGTGGTGTTGCTTTTGCAATGTGGTTTGCATATGTGGTGATTTTGTATGATGCATTGTAAAACAGAGAGTAAGTGGTTTTGTAAATGGTATATTGGCTATGTGACATGATGAGAAAACATTCGAATATAGTTGGCATGCCATAGGATTAAAGTGAACTATAATATATAAACAAAATCGATCGTGGCCATGGGTCCTTGAGGTATAGTGGTTTAACTAGGCCACTCGAACTATTGGGACATCACTTGGGGCATGCGGTTTAACTAGGCAACCCAAGTTGATGGTGATCTTGTGGTTTAACTAGGCAAGGTCGGTAAAACTCACAGTTTAACTAGGTGAGGTTGTCAAAACTTACGGTTTAACTAGGAAATGATTGGGATATCATGCAATTTAACTAGGCATGGTATGAGTTATGGTGGAGGCGAGTCCATCATGTGAATTCGTGTATCCGATATGTGTGGATTGAGGTTTGTCTATCCAGGGTCACTATAAATGCCAATATATGGAAGTCCATGTGTTGAACCTATTTTGTAATGATTTGGGATTTAAGCATGATAATATGATTTAATGCTTTGGGATTTAAGCATGGGATCTATAAATGATGTTGCATAAGGATCGTTATGCATGTTACGGTTGGAAACAATGACAATGCTTTGGTCGTTAAGCATGTTTTGAAAACAAGTGGTTTTGGTTTTCAAATGGTTTTAAATGCATCATTGTTTTTATGAGCATCCTCACTAAGCATTTGTGCTTACGCTCTCTTTTCTAAATGATGGAGAGCACTAGAGTTTGGGGCAGCATTGGAAAGGGAAAAGGCAATCCAAGACCTATACTATCTTTGAGTATGAAACTCGGTGTTACTTTCGGTTAATAAGGTAATGTGTTTGCCATATTTTAGGGGATTTGTAATGACGTTTTAACATGGTTTTTGTTGTGGTTTACATGATGTGGTTTGATGATCATTTGATGGATGAAAAGCGTGTTGGTTGAGCCATGCTAGTATGTGATGTTGCTAGGAGATACCTTGGATTGCATCTAGCTTGTGTTGGCTTGTTTCAATGCTTTTATGATACTAGCATGTTTTGATCGATGCTAGGGAGGTATTGGTTTGTTAACCACCGTTGTTTGGAAGTAAAACCCTAAGTTAAATATATGGGGACCGATTCGGCAATCTTCAAAGTTAAGGGACCAAATCTGAATTTTTTGAAATTGGAGTGTATTTATGTAATTAATGTGTTGGAGATGTGAAATTGATGTTAGAATGCTAAACCGATGTTGAATCGAATTAGTGACCATTTTGAAAAATTGTCCAAATCAAGTGACCACATAGGAGATGAATTCTTGGATGGGGAATAAATCTGATTTTTAGTTAAAATAATATAATTAAGGTAGTAGTGTTGATTTGAGAACTAAATTGCAAAGTTAAGAAGTTTGAATTCTTACCTTTGCATTTTAGTGACTATTTTGGGCAAAGAAAGAAAATTAGACGGAATTGTTTTGAATAATTATTTGATGAAGAAGATGATGAATTGGTGGTTTGAAGCAAATGATGGGACTAAAATGACAAGTAGAAAAATAAGAAGAAGTTGGTATAAATTAGAAGTTTATTATGGAAAGCTATGAAGAAGATTAAATTTTCGCAGTGACTTCGAAAATTCACAATAAATTCTACAAAAATATTTAGATGATGAATTTTATACCGTTATAAATATTTGTTCGTCTAGTTTTGTTTCCATCAAACGTAAACTGATTTCGAGTTAAAAGATATGAATTTTTAATCGAATGAAGGTTAGAAAATTTATAGAGCAGATTCTGTAAGGACAGATCTATGACGAGAGTTTGAAGAATTTTCATAATTTTTGTAGATTTTATTAATTTTGTGGCTTATACCATTAGAACCGTTATCTAATCTAGTTTTTCCAGTATAAAGGAAATTAGGATTCGGTATGTATTCTTCCCGGTATAAGTAAATATTTGAAGGTATCGCAAGCTGTCAGAAAATAGAATTTGAGACATTTTGTATCTAAATGTTTGATAACAAGCTCGAAAGAATTATTGGAAGTTCAAATTGGTCACTAAGGACCATAATGAGTTTTTGAACAGTACAAGGAAGAAAGGAAAAATATTTGGAAATTTTATATTCAAATGATTATATTAGACAACGTGTTTAAGGTATTGTTAGATTTGAATCTAACAAATATTTTATCTTATTCATGTGATTAATGAAGTCAAGGCCGAATCAAAGAAGATTCAAGGTTCTATAAAGGAAAGGATCGAGTATAATTTAGTGAGGCATGCTAATAAATGGCCCATGTGAGTGCAATGCATACACAACATGATACATATATGTTTTATACATTATTGGGAAGACATGCGATAAGTCTACCTAGTTTATATATCGGCATGATATTTATGTCATTGATCATATGATTGACATATTTTAAATATGTCAAAGATTTTATATAAATGCATGGATCACTAGTTATATTTGGTATGTGAGTTGCTTGATTTTAGGGACCATGCCTCTAGACATGAGATTTGAGTAGATTGCCAAGATATGTTGATGAAAATATGATATTATGATTAGGATCGATCTTTGGTAATGTTGTATGAATGTTAGAAGCATGTTTTAGTGTTTTGGAATCCATAAATGTATGTTAAACCAACAAATTTTAACATTACAGGCCAAGGCGTATTGATACGCGTGAGACTGTATCAATACGGGTTAGTGCTTTCAGGCATAGTGTATTGATACGCGTAAGACCATATCGATATAGGTCAGTGTTTTCAGGCATAGCGTATCGATACGCGTGAGATCGTATCGATACAGGTTGGTGTTTTAAGGCATGGCGTATTGATACTCGAAAAAGTGTATCAATACAGGTTTGAACTACTAGAATCTGGAATTTTGAAAATGCACAGGTGTACCGATAAAATTGGCTGAGTATCGATACGGGTAGCCATTAATTCAGTTTAAGTGTGATATAAAGGTTCTATTTTCTTACATTTTAGTCCCTAAATAGTGTGCATGCAATTAAATGGGTTCGAATGGTCGGTTTGAGCTGAGAATTGGCACGCAAGCATGTAATCTGACTAATTAAGGATTGATAACCCTAGTTTCTGTAATGGGTGTAACGCCCCAGTTTTAGGGCTTAGCGGTTTAGTGGGTTATTAGACGGTTTGGTGGACCATAGTACAGATTCGAGTCAGTTTCAGGATCGTATATTTTTTGTGTTGAAAAAATTATGGAAAATGTTTAAAAATCATTATTAATTATATATTTAATAATGGTGGAATCAATTTTGAAAAATTAGTTTTCAAAGGTGGACATTTTGGTTAGTGACCAAAATGAAAGTTTTGAAAACTGTGATTTTCTAGTGACTAAAATGAAAAGGGGTTAAATACTTAGAATCTTAGGGAGCTATTTTACCAATTTGTTTCTGAAGGTTTTTCCCTTAATTTAATTAATTTAAACATGTGCTTTAATTAATAATTAAAGTGGATTTTGTTAAAAAGGTGGTTATCTTTTCTTAAACAAAAAATCACGTCATTTTTCTCTCAACTTTTTATCTCTATTCTCTCCTCAGCCAAACACTCAGATTTCATCAAATTTCCAGAGGTGAGGTTGTTTCTAACTTGATTTTATTGTTCCAAATTGTTTTACAAAGATTGTTTATGCAAAATCTCACATTAATCTTGTGATTTCTTAACCTTTTCACAAATCAATTGAGGGAGAAACTTCACAATAGGGATAAGGTCCGAGATCTCCTCTACTGTATGGTTCTTTATTGAAATTCCCAAGCATTTGATCTTTGCTTTTGCATTTCTAATCTGATTTTTATGATTTTCTAATGATTTAATGAGATCTTTGGGGAAAATGTGTTCATTCGCGAATTAAATCTATTTTCCAGTATGTAATGGTGATTTGACTCATATTTTGGATGTTTAAAAATGTTGATAAGTGATTTTTATTAATGGAATCCCGAAACATAAGAGTCAGTATTTGTTTAGGTTGTTAGTTTTGATGTTTTGTGTTGAAATTATGATTGCTAGGTTGCTAGAGGTGGTAGGTTGTCTTGGATCTATTTTTAGATGTGTTTTGGTGTTGAAAATGATGCTAGGTGGATAGCTGTTGGCTTAGTTGTGAATCGAAGTGCTTTGGTCTTGATTTCCGTTGTTGTGGAGGGTTATTTGTGAGGGTGTTGTTGAAATCCGAGAAGGATTGTGTTTGCTGCGTTTAGAATGAATTATGATGCATTAATCCTCTGTTGTTGTGTGGTAAAAATAGGGGAGGTTGATCCGGAGGTGTGTGGAGAAGTGTAGGAGACTTTGGATGCTTGTTTGTGCATTGGCATTGGCAAATCGAAGTTTCACGTATCGGCGAATGAAAATGTAGTTTAAAGTGTTTTGATATGATGGAACAAAATTATGGGAGTTAAGTTAGAGCTGGAAACGTTTAACTAGACTCAGAAGTAAATAAAGTGGTTTTACTCTCTCGGTCGTTATAATTTTTGACGGTTTTATGCACTTGTTTTAATTTACATGTTACCTACTGTTTTAAGCATGTTTTGCTAAAGGATGCACATGGTAAGTGATCCTTGTAAGTATGGTTTATACTTGTGTTTTAAAGCATGGTTGTTGCTTTAGATAAATGCCATGGTTTAATGCTTGTTAAAAACAGTGAGGTAAATGTTGAAATGGTTAATTATATTGGCAAGTGATGTGGTTTTAAAATGGTTATCGGATATAGTTGGCCGGCCATAGGATTGAGTGCACTGTAAATAAGTTGCCTTGGATGTCGAGGGGTTTATACGATGTACCAAATACTCTATCCGAGTACCCTAATGGTAGAAGGGGTTAAACGGTACCGAATACTCCCGTTAGTGGATTAAGCGTCTAACCGATGATTGGAGTGGATGTCCCCATGCGTTGTTATTGTACCCTATTGTTAATGTATCGCAATTGTAATTGTATCGCTATTTCGATTGAGATGGGTTGAAGTGTTGGGTTAACACTTGTTGAATCTGTGTATCCGATGAACTCTTGTGTTAATGGACTTGTTATTGATCACTTAAAAGCCAACATAATTGTTAATGCATCATTGAAATGTCTTATGTTGTATAAAGTGATTTATACATGTTTCTCCTTAAGCTTTGCATTTGGTAGTAATGCATGGGAAGGCTTAACTAGAGGGTTAGAAATGGGATTTGCTGTTGATTAATTATACATGTAGCATATGGTTTATTATGCTGGTTTTAATGATATAAAGTGCATGTTTTCAAAAGGGGCATGATGATGATGTTTTTAAAGGATGATGTTAAATAAATGGTTTTAAATGCATTGATGGTGGTTGTTCTTTGCATTCATCACTAAGCCTTGTATGCTTACGCTCTTGTTGTCCATCAATGTTGATAATTGAGGCATTGGAAGGCAGCAAGAAGCAAGGGGATATTGGCAAGACTTGTTTCCAAAGAATGTCTTGGTTTAGACTATAATGAACAAGGACAATGGGGTACCTATTGTGTTTTGGGAGATGTTTTGTGGAACTCACTGTTTGAGCATATTTCTTTAGTTACTCTTGGGTTGTAGATGGCCTTTAAAGTTTGTTTTGATGCTGGTTTACCTTTTTGACATGTTGCTTGAATGGACATTAGGAAACATGCCTATAGATTCCCTTTTGATGCTTGATACTTGTTGTGCTGTAGGAATGAAGTTGCTAGTTGGCTTGTGATACATATGACATGTTGGAATGGTGTTATAAGTATGTTGGAATGGTTTGAGAATGTTTCTAAGATGAAAAACTAGCAAATTGTGGCATTATAGGTTCAGGCGTACTGATACGCGGGGGACCATATCGGTACGGCTAGGCATTTTCTGGCCTGAGGGATCGGTACGCGTAAGGGAGTACCAGTATGCCTAGGGGATTTTTGGCTTGGAGTACCGATACAGGTAATGGTGTATCGATACACGTTATAGCCTCTGGAATTTCACTTTTTCAATCTAAACTCGTGTATCGATACCCATGTAAGCGTACCGATACGTATATTAAAAAGATTCAAAAGTTAGGTAAGTTTGTTATGGCATATTGATACTTGCCGTAGTGTATCGGTATGAACATTTTACATGTATCGGTATTGTAACACACGTACCGATACCCGAGGCCATTTTTTGTAATGTTGGCTTGGTAGTTTTGCTTTCTTTGCATTCTAGTCCCTAAATCTTTGTCCATGCGATTGTATGAGCTTGAATGATCCATTTTAGATGAATGATCAGAATCTGACCAATTAAAGATTGGTATATTAAAAGTGGCTTAAATCCTGCAAATTTCATGTATTTGCAATTTGGTCCCTAAATTGCAAATGTGATCGGTTGGATGTCAAAATAATGCTCGATTAAGGTAGGGTTAGACCTGAGTGATGCATGTACACGTAGGACTAATAATTGGCATCTAGACAAGATAAAAAATGGACCTGGTTTTGTTGAATCTCTTTTGTTTGCTATGGGAAACCTAATACAGCTTCCTCAATTTGGCCTGGCAGCTAGACCAGGTCAAGGGGGTTACATTTGGTGGTATCAGAGCCAGGTTTGGCTCGTTTGGGAGGTTGCTGTGCTGTTGCCATGTTTGATTTGCACGGTGATTGTTATATGTATGCTGGTTGTTATGCACGGTGATTGATTATATGAATGTTGATGGTCATATGCTATGTTTGGGATGTTTTGGGGTACCCATTGCCTTATTATTATAGTCTGGAAAGTTTTGATTTTTGAAATGAAAGTCTTGGATCCTTGCTTGAGGCAGGCCTAACTGTTTTGTTTTGAAATGATTATCATGCCTTAGATATATTTTAGCACGATGAGACAGATGAGAGATTTGCGATCTCGTGCGATTGCTGCTGCCGCTAGACAGGATGATGAAGGAGAAGTTGTACCTCCTAGAGGTTTGCCACTGCCCCCACCTAATCTACCTGAGGGAGTGGAGCAAGTACCACATGTGTCGGCTGGGCCAGGGATGAGTGATATGGCACCGCTGATACAGGCCATGACCAGTGCGTTTTAGGCAATAGTTGTAGGTCTTTGTGTACCAGTACCACCAGTTGAGGGGCAAGGTTTGCCGCTTGAGCGTCTTCGTAGTTTGGGTGGAGTTGAGTTTCAAGGGTTGTCGCCTGAGGCTTCTAAGGGCTGGTTGGCCAGTACTGAGAGGATACTAGGCCAGATGGGGTGCACTGATGCTCGTAAGTTGGGTTGTGTTGTTTCCCTGTTGCAGGGTGATGCCTATACATGGTGGACTACCACTATATCTGGTATGGCGACAGATGATGTGACCTGGGAGTTCTTCTGTGAAGCTTTTCGGAAGAACTTATTGGGAGTCCGATATCAGGACGAGAGGAAGCAGGAGTTTATGGTGTTGGTGCAGAGCAGTATGTTTGTGGCGGAGTACGAGGTGCAGTTCGTGAGGTTGAGTCAGTATGCACTTGATTTGGTTCTTGACGAGCATACTCGATGTGATCGTTTTCGTTATGGGCTTGTGCAGGATGTTTAGAGATACATGCTTGATGCTGATTATACCAATTTTGATGTGTTGGTTTCGCGAGCCAAGAATATAGAGCAGAATTTAGGCTTGGCTTCTGGATCACGAGGTTTGAGCTCGGGTAAAAGAGCTACTGATTTGGGTTATAGCGGTGGACAGGCCAAGAGACACCGTGACAGGAGGTTTCGCCCAGAGCCGAGGCATGGTAGAGGTGTTGTGGGATGTGGAGTCCAGGGGCAGGGTGCCCAGGTCAAAGCCTCGTATAGCATTTGCTGGTTTTGTGGATCCCAAGACAATTTGAGGCGAGATTGCCCACGGTTGGCCATGGAGGGTCAGGCACCTGCACCTGTGGTGGCTAATGCTTGTTGGAGTTGTGGGTCGGGCGACCACCAGAGGCGTGATTGTCTGTTGTTGGCTCGAGGTGGGCAGGGTGTTGCACGTATTGTTGTTCTGCAGTAGGGTCATGGTCGTGGCCGCGGACCGTTTTAGCGTCGAGATAGGGAACAGGGGAGTGTGGCTCATACTGTTGCTATCCAGCCTGAGGGAGGTGGACCGGCTAGGGTGTATGTGCACCATGAGGGTCGCATTAACAGCGGTGTGATTGCAAGTACTTTTACCCTTCAGTCTCTGTCGTTGTATTCGTTGGTTGATTCTGGATGTACTCATTCATACATTTTGAGTGAGCATGCTGAGTTGCTTGATATATATGTTGAAATTCTTAATGTGGGAGTTAGAGTGATTAGTTCTCTTGGAGAGACGGACGTGGTTAGGAGGTTGTATCGTAGGTGTCCGTTGATGGTTCAAGGACATGTGTTTGCCGTAGACTTGATAGAGCTACCATTCTATGGTTTTGACGTGATCTTGAGTATGGATTGGTTGATCGAACATCGGGCTGTGGTGGATTTTGAGACCAAGTGGATATCTTTGAGGTTGTCGAATGATTATGAGGTGGTGGTTGTTGGCGAGAATGCCAAGTTTTTGTCTAGTGTTGTTTTGGTTTTGGAGGCAAGACAAATATTGGATTCGGGATGTTAGGCTTATTTGGCTTATGTTATGAATCTTGGATCAAAAGAGTTGAGAGTGCAGGATGTTCGCACCGTATGTGAGTTTCCAGGTGTTTTTTCGGAGAAATTGCCGGGGGTGCCACCTGACCGTGAGGTAGAGTTTGGCATCGAGGTTTTTGCGGGCACAATACTAGTATCGATTGCTCTGTACCACATGGCTCTGAATGAATTGAAGAAGTTAAAGATGCAGTTGTAGGAGTTGTTGGATCGGGGCTTTATTAGACCCAGTATTTCACCGTCGAGAGCGCCAATATTTCTTGTTAAGAAGAAAGATGGTACGTTGCGAATGTGTATAGATTACCGGCAACTGAATAAGTTGACAATAAAGAACAAGTATCCCTTACCGTAGATTGATGATATGTTTGACCAGTTCAGGGGAGCTTCGGTGTTTTCCAAGATAGATCCGAGGTCATGGTATTATCAGTTAAAGGTGAAGGAGGTGGATGTGCCCAAAACAGCCTTTCATACAAGGTACGAGCATTATGAGTTTCTTGTAATGCCATTTGGTTTTACCAATGCTCCAGCTGCTTTTATGGACATGATGAACGGTGTGTTTCATAAGTTTTTGGATCAGTTTGTGGTGGTGTTTATCGATGATATCCTTGTGTACTATCGTAACGAGGAGGATCATGATAGCCATTTACGAGCTATGCTTCAGAAACTGACGGAGAATCAGTTGTATGCTAAGTTAAGCAAATGTGAGTTATGGCTTAAAGAAGTTGTGTTTCTCGGACATGTGGTGTCGGCCGAAGGAATTCGTGTCGATCCGCATAAGGTTGAGGCTGTAATGGGTTGGAAGGAGCCCAAGTATGTGATGGAAGTTAGGAGTTTCCTTAGTTTGGCGGGTTATTACCGGAGGTTTGTGGAGGGGTTCTCCAGTGTGGCAGCTTCGTTAACAAAGTTGCTATAGTAGAATGTTAAGTTTGAGTGGACGGAGGATAAGCAGCGAGCTTTCGAAAGTTTGAAGGAAGCCTTGACGCGAGCTCCAGTTTTGGTTCAACTAGAATCGAGAAAGGAGTTTGTTGTTTATAGTGATGCGTCGTATGTTGGGCTTGTTTGCGTGTTGATGTAGGAGGGTAAGGTAGTGGCGTATGCATCTAGGCAGTTGAAGGTGCATGAACGTAACTATCCTACTCACGATCTTGAGCTTGCAACGGTAATTTTTGCCTTGAAGATCTGGAGGCATTATCTGTATGGTGAGAAATATGTGGTTTACACGGATCATAAGAGCTTGAAATATCTGATGTCATAGAAGGAGTTGAATTTTAGGCAATGTATATGGTTAGAGTTGCTTAAGGATTATGATTTGACTATTGAGTATAATCCAGGGAAAGCCAATGTTGTAGCGGATGCTTTGAGTAGGAAAGCGGCTGTGGAGTTGAAAGCCATGTTTGCTAGATTGAGTGTGACGAATGACGGAGGTTTGTTGGTTGAGTTACAAGTGAAGCCGTCCTTGTCGCAGATGATTAAGGAGAAGCAACCGTGTGATGGGATTTTGGTATCTCATGTGGAAGATATCAGGGATGGAAATCCTACGTATTTTCATTTCAACGATGATGGGGTGTTGTGTTTCAAAGGTTGAATAGTGGTGCATGAGGACGAAGAGTTGAGGCATACTATTTTGAATGAGGCACACGCTAGTCCTTTTGCTATGCATCCTGGTAGTACTAAGATGTATCGAGGGTTGAAGGAGGAGTACTATTGGGCTGGATTGAAGAAGGATGTGGCTGATTTTGTACCTTGGTGTATGGTTTGTCAGGGGGTAAAGGCTGAACATCAGTTCCCTTCAGAATTGTTGCAACCGTTGAACATACCGGAATGGAAGTGGGAAAAAAACAGCATAGATTTTGTGTCTGGGTGATCATAGATCGGTTTACGAAGTGTGCGCATTTTGTGCCAGTGCATACTACGTATACCTTGGACAGGTTGGCTGAGTTGTACATCTCTGAGATGGTGCGATTGCACGGGGTGCCCAAATCTATAGTTTTGGATAGGAATCCGTGATTCACCGCAAGGTTTGGGTGAGTTTACATCGTGCTTTAGGAACCCGGTTGAGTTTCAGTACCTTGCACCACCCTCAGTCGGATGGCCAGCCGGAGCGCGCGATTCAGATTCTCGAGGATATGTTAAGGAGTTGTGTTACCGAGTACCAGGGAACTTGCGAGAAGCAGTTGCCAGTGGTGGAGATGGTTACAATAACAGTTATCATGCTAGTATACAGATGGCCCCTTATGAGGCGTTGTATGGCAGGAAGTGTCGTACGCCAGTGTGTTGGGCAAAAGCAGGGGAACAGTTTGTGTCTATGCCCAATGTCTTGAAAGGCACGACCGAAAAGGTAAAGTTCATATGTGAGCGCTTAAAAGCGGCTGCAGATTGCCAGAAATCCTATGCAAATTTGAAGCGTAGGGATATAGAGTACGTTGTGGGTGATAAAGTGTTTTTGAAAGTGTCGCCCTCTAAAAAGGTGTTGCGTTTTGGACGGAAAGGGAAGCTTAGCCTGAGGTTCATTAGAACATACGAGGTCGTTGAGCATGTGGGTCCTGTTGTGTATCGTTTGAGGTTACCTCCGGAGTTGGGAAAGATTCATGATGTGTTCCACGTTTCGGTGTTGCGGAGGTATAGGTCGGTTCCATCACATGTCATGCTGGTGGAGGAGATCGAGTTGAGACCAGACCTATCTTATGATGAGGAACCAATAGAGATTCTTGACACCAGCAGTAAGGTGCTCCATGGCAAGATAGTCGAGCTGGTTAAGGTGTTGTAGAAGCACAACGGTGTTGAGGAGGCCATGTGGGAGCGTAAGTCGGATATGTTGAACGAGTTTCTACACCTATTTCCTCCAGGTAAATTTTGAGGACAAAATTTCTTATGTGGGGGAGAGTTGTAATGCCCCAGTTTTAGGGCTTAGCGATTTAGTGGGTTATTAGACGATTTGGTGGACCGGAGTAGAGATTCGAGTCAGTTTCAGGATTGTATATTTTCGGTGTTGGAAAAATTATGGAAAAATGTTTAAAAATCATTATTAATTATATATTTAATAATGGTGGAACCAATTTTGAAAAATTAGTTTTGGAAGGTGGACATTTTGGTAGTGACCAAAATGATAGTTTTGAAAACTGTGATTTTCTAGTGATTAAAATGAAAAGGGGTCAAATACTTAGAATCTTTAAGGAGCTATTTTACCAATTTGTTTCTGAAGGTTTCTCCCATAATTTAATTAATTTAAACATGTACTTTAATTAATAATTAAAGTGGATTTTGTTAAAAAGGTGGTTATCTTTTATTAAACTAAAAATCGCGTCATTTTTCTCTCAACTTTTTCTCTCTATTCTCTCCTCATCCAAACACTCAGATTTCATCAAATTTCTAGAGGTGAGGTAGTTTCTAACTCGATTTTATTGTTCCAAATTGTTTTACAGAGATTGTTTATACAAAATCTCACATTAATCTTGTGATTTCTTAGCTTTTCACAAATCAATTGAGGGAGAAACTTCACAATAGGGGTAAGGTCCGAGATCTCCTCTATTGTATGGTTCTTTATTGAAATTCCCAATCATTTGGTCCTTGTTTTTGCATTTCTAATCTGATTTTCTAATGATTTAATGAGATCTTTGGGGAAAATGTGTTGATTCGCGAATTGAATCTGATTTCCAGTATGTAATGGTGATTTGGCTCATATTTTGGATGTTTAACAATGTTGATAAGTGATTTTTATTAATGGAATCCCGAAACATAAGAGTCTCTATTTGTTTGGGTTGTTAGTTTTGAGGTTTTGTGTTGAAATTTTGGTTGTTAGGTTGTTGGAGGTGGTAGGTTGTCTTGGATCTATTTTTAGATGTGTTTTGGTTTTGAAAATGATGATAGGTTGATAGATGTTGGCTGGGTTGTTAATCGAAGAGCTTTGGTCTTGATTTCGGTTGTTGTAGAGGGTTAATTGTGAGGGTGTTGTGGAAATAGGAGAAGGATTGTGTTTGTTGTGTTTAGAATGCATTATGATGCATTAATCCTCTGTTGTTGTGTGGTAAAAATAGGGGAGGTTGATCCGGAGGTGTTTAGAGAAGCGTAGGAGACTTCAGATGCTTGTTTGCTCATCGGTGAATCGAAGGTTCGCGTATCGGTGAGTGAAAACGTGGTTTAAAGCATTTTTATTTGATGGAACAAAGTTATAGGAGTTAAGGTAGAGCTTGAAATGTTTACCTAGACTCGGAAGTAAGTAAAGTGGTTTTACTCTCTCGGTCGTGCTTGTGTTTGACGATTTTATGCACTTGTTTTAATTTACATGTTACCTACTATTTTAAGCATGTTTTGGTGAATGATGCACATGGTAAGTGATCCTTGTAAGTATGGTTTATACTTGTGTTTTAAAGCATGGTTGTTGCTTTGGATAAATGGCATGGTTTAATGCTTGTTAAAAACAATGAGGTAAATGTTGAAATGGTTAATTATATTGGCAAGTGATGTGGTTTTAAAATGGTTATTGGATATAGTTGGCCGGCCATAGGATTTAGTGCAATGTAAATAAGTCGCCTTGGATGTCGAGGGGTTTATACGGTGTACCAAATACTCTATCTAAGTACCCTAATGATAGAGGGTTAAACGGTACCGAATACTCCCGTTAGTGGATTAAGCGTCTAAACGATGATTGGGGTGGATGTCCCTGTGGGTTGTTATTGTACCCTGTTGTTAATGTTCCGCAATTGTAATTGTATAGCTATTCCGGTTGAGATGGCTTGAAGTGTTGGGTTAACACTTGTTGAATCTGTGTATCTGATGAACTCTTTTGTTAATGGACTTGTTATTGATCACTTGAAAGACAATATAATTGTTAATGTATCATTGGAATGACTTATGTTGTATAACGTGATTTATACATGCTTCTCCTTAAGCTTTGCATTTGGTAGTAATGTATGGGAAGGCTTAAGTGGAGGGTTAGCAATGGGATTTGCTATTGATTAATGATACATGTAGCATATGGTTTATTATGCTGGTTTTAATGATATAAAGTGCATGTTTTCAAAAGGGGCACGATGATGATGTTTTTAAAGGATGATGTTAAATAAATGGTTTTAAATGCATTGATGGTGGTTGTTTCGAGCATTCCTCACTAAGCCTTGTGTGTTTACACTCTTGCTGTCCATCAATGCAGATAATTGAGATCTTGGAAGGCAGCAAGAAGCAATGGGATCTTGGCAAGACTTGTTTCCAAAGTATTTATTGGTTTAGACTATAATGAATAAGGACAATGGGGTACCTATTGTGTTTTGGGAGATGTTTTGTGGAACTCCCTGTTTGAGCATATTTCTTTAGTTACTCTTGGGTTGTAAATGGCCTTTAAAATTTGTTTTGATGCAGGTTTACCTTTTTGACATGTTGCTTGAATGGACATTAGGAACCATGCCTATAGATTCCCTTTTGATGCTTGATACTTGTTGTGCTGTAGGAATGAAGTTGCTAGTTGGCTTGTGATACGTATGGCATGTTGGTATGGTGTTATAAGCATGTTGGAATGGTTTAAGAATGTTTTGAGATGAAAAACCAGCAAATTGTGGCATTACAGGCCCAGACATACTGATACGCGGGGACCGCATCGGTACGACTAGGCATTTTTTGGCCTGAGGGATCGGTACGTGTAAGGGAGTATCGGTACGCCTAGGTGATTTTTGGCCCGGCGTACTGATACGAGTAATGGTGTATCGGTACACGTTCTAGCCTTTGGAATTTCACTTTTTCAATCCAAACCCGTGTACCGATACCCATGTAAGCGTACCGGTACGTATATTAAAAAGATTCAAAAGTTAGGTAAGTTCGTTATGGCGTATTGATACCTACCGTGGTGTATCGGTACGAGCATTTTACGCGTATTGGTACGGTGACACTCGTACCGATACCTGAGGCCGTTTTTCTGTAATGTTGGCTTGGCGGTTTTACTTTCTTTGCATTCTAGTCCCTGAATCTTGTCCATGCTATTGTATGAGCCTGAATGATCCATTTGAGATGAATGATTAGAACCTGACTAATTAAAGATTGGTATATTAAAAGTGGCTTAAATCTTGCAAATTTCCCGTATTTGCAATTTAGTCCCTAAATTGCAAATGTGATCAATTATATAGTGAGGTTATACCTGAGTGATGCATGTACATGTAGGACTAATAATTGGCATCTAGACAAGATAAAAAAATGGACTGTGTTTTGTTGAATCTCTTCGGTTTGCTACGGCAAACCTAAGGTCCTCGACTTGGTATGGCGGCTAGACCACGTCAAGGGGGTTACAATTGGCCTTTAATTTACTAGTTTTATGTTTTAGTCCCTAAGATGAATTGTATGCAATTGGTTTCCTTTCCAAGGTCCGTTTCCTTTGTAACTTCACCCGCTACAAGCATGATCACTTAGGAATAGTAATATGTATCTAGACAAGATAAAAGGGAAAAATGGACCGATTTTCATAATCTTTCTCTGGTTTGCTTCGGTAAACCTAATATAGCTTCCTCAGTTCTGTCGGGAGTCTAAGACAAGTCGAGGGGGTTACATTTGGTGGTATTATAGCCAGGTTATGAAAGGTTGAGATGTTGTTGATTGATTGATCACTATTGTCTGTTATGCACGGTGATTGTATATGTGTACAATGATTGTTTTATATCATGTTAAGGTATGAATTGGGAACACATTACCTATTATCGAGGTTTTAAAATGTTTTATAGGTTGTCTTGGATCTTTTACCAAATGCTATCCTAACTTTAATGTGTTTTTGATACTTTTATTCGCATGGCTCGACGTGAGACTTGTTCGACGTTTGGTAATTCTGGGTCTGGAAGAATAATGATGATGTAGGGAATCTTCGTAATACTTTACCTCTTCATCCTCTTTTGGTTCCTCCCACTGATGCTGGGGTAGGTGATGTACCTCAAGCTCCACAAGGACCAGTGATTTGATTTTGTTGATCCAAGCAATGATGGGAGCTTTTCAGGCAGCGGTGGATGGAGTACAAGTGCAAGCACCGGCACCTACCATAGTGGTTAATCAAAGTTTACCCTTGGAACATCTTCATAGTTTGGAAGGCGTAGTGTTCAGGGGTCTGAGTCCTGAAGCAGTCGAGAAATGGCTAGAAAAGACAATCTATATTCTGAATCAGATGGATTGTAGTGATGTGCGTAAGTTGGGTTGCACCATGTCCCTGATGCAGGGTGATGCTTAACATTGGTGGGTAACCACGATTGTGGGTGTCCCATAGGTAGATGTGACTTGGGAGAAGTATCTTGATCCTCAGTATCTAGATGTGAGGAAGCATGAGTTTATGTCTTTGGCTCATGATGACATGTTTATGGTTGAATATAGGATGAATTTTTTTCATCTGAGTCAGTACGCTTCAAAATTGGTGCTTGATGATCGCTAGAGGTGTGAAAGGTTTCATTATGGTATTGTCAAGGAGATTAGGATGTGCTTGTTAGCCGCAGACTATAGTGTTATCACTTGGGTTGAGCGGTCAGTTCCCCTTGTTGATGTTAATCTTGCAGTTGACAAGGTTTACATATCATGGGGTCAGCATGGTATGTATTTTTATGGTGGTCGATCATCATGAGAGATTGCGTGACAAGCATGGTGGTGGTCGGGTTATGGTTATGTATGCATAAGAGTCTTTTCCTGAGGATATAACGTGATTAGCGCTAGTTGGGTTTTAGACCGTTATCCGATATGGCTATTTGTAGAAGCCTCGAATGTTCTAGTGACATTCAAGAAAATGACGTGTTGGGTATTCTCTAAATATCTAGTTTTGGGTAGTGGCCAGAGTGGTGGTGTTCTCGTGTATTGTGGTACCGAGAAAGAGTTTTGATCAATATTTATGGGTTGCTAGAGTGTTTTCAACGGGTTGGAGGAAATATTGGTACTGGGAATATTATAAGTGTGGATGTTGAACATGCACAGTGCAAAAACACTTATATGTATATACTTAAATATGTCAGTACATGCATACATCTTTGGGCATGACATTAGAGGTTTTACATACATATGCATAGACATCTAGGATGACATATAAGGAATCATGCATACATATGTCCACACTTACGGATAAATTCTCAAAGGCCGATGAAGTGTTAGTAACTAGTTCCCTTGGTGAGACAGTTACGGTTAGGAAGTTGTTAGGGGATGTCATTTAGTGGTGCGAGGGCATGAGTTTGTCACAGATTTGATGGAGTTTGCAGTTCCATGTTTTTGACATTATTTTTTGTATGAATTGGTTAAGTGAGCACAAGGTGGTTGTAGATTGTGAATCCAAAAGGATTTCTTGAGGTTAGCTGGTGATTATGAAGTTGTGGTGGTTGGCGAGAATGTGAGATTCTTGCCCAATGTTGTTTCGGCTAATCCAGCGGAAAAGATGATGGAAGGAGGTTGCCAAGCTTATTTGGCTATCTTGATGAATCCAGAAGCCAATGGTGTTTGATTGCAGGTATGGTACCGGTTTACATTGCTCCTTATTTGGCTACTATTAGTGTTTTTTGGAGTTTTTTCCTAAAGAGTTACCGAGTTTAACACCAGATAGGGAGGTGGACTTTGGTATTGAGACGTATGCGGGTATGGTACCGGTTTCCATTGCTCCTTATAGGATGGCACCGAAAGAATTGAAAGAGTTGAAGACACAGCTTCAGGAGTTGCTGGATCATTGTTTCATTCGACCAAGTGTTTCACCTTGGGGTGCTCCGGTTCTTTTTGTGAAAAAAGAAGGATGGCACGATGCGTATATGCATTAATTATCGGTAGTTGGATAAGTTGGCGGTAAAGAAAAAGTACCTGTTGCCACGAATTGATGACTTGTTTGATCAGTTTCGTTGAGCAGTGGTGTTGTCTAAGATTGATTTAAGATTAGGGTATTATCAGTTGAAGGTTAAAGGATGTGGATGTGCATAAGACTGCGTTTCGTACGAGGTACGAACATTATGAGTTCTTGGGATACCGTTTCATTTGACGAATGCCTCGGTTGCTTTCATGGAAATGATGAATAAGGTGTTCCATGAATATCTTGATCAATTCGTAGTAGTAATTACAAATGATATTCTTGTGTACTCTCGACCAAGGAAGAACATGATCGGTATTTGCAGATTATACTGCAATTTTTGAAGGATAATTAGTTGTGCGCTAAGCTGAGTAAGTGTGAGTTTTGGCTGAGGGAAGTGATGTTCCTTGGTTATGTGGTTCCCGCGGAAGATATTCGTGTTGATCCACAGAAAATTGAGGCTATTCTCAATTGAAGGCAACCAAGTATATGTCGGAGGTGTGTAGTTTCCTTGGGTTAATTGGATGTTATCGTCGTTTTGTGGACGGGTTTTCTGGTATTGTGGCTCCGTTGATGAAGTTGTTGCAAAAGAATGTTCCTTATGTGTAGACGGAGAAGCAACAATAGAGTTTTAAGAAGTTATAAGAGGTTTTGACACATGCTCCTGTGCTGATTCAACCTGAGTCCAGAAAGAAGTTTGTGGTTTATAGTGATGCATCTTACATTGGTTTGGGTTGTGTGCTGATACAAGATGGTAAGGTGGTGGCCTATGCATCGAGACAGCGGAAAGTTCATGAGCGAAACTACCTGACTCTTGATTGGAGCTTGCGATTGTGGTATTTTCCCTCAAGATTTGGAGACCTTATCTTTAAGGAGAGAAGTGTGTTGTTTTTATGGATCATAAGAGTTTGAAGTTTTTGATGTCTCCAAAGGATTTGAATCTTAGGCAACGTAGATGGTTGGAGTTACTTAAAGATTATGACTTGACGATCGAGTATCATTCTGGAAAGGCTAATATGGTTGCGGATGTATTAAGTCGTAAGGTTGTGGTTGAGCGTAGGGCCATGTTTGCGAGGTTGAGTGTGACATGCGAAGATGGTTTGTTGGCTAAGTTGCAAGTTAAGCCGATGTTGTCACAAGTGATTAAAGCTAAGAAACCATATAATAATTCTTTGGTTCCTTATGTTGAGGACATATTGGATGGTAATCCGATGAATTTTCATTTTTATGATGATAGGTTTTTTCTATTTTAAGGGTTAAATAGTTGTGCCAAATGATTCGGGGTTAAGGCAATTTATTTTGACGGAGGGACACTCTAGTCCTTTCGCTTTGCATCCCTGTAGTACCAAGATGTATTTGGGTTGAAAGAATTGTACTATTGGGTTGGTTTGAAGAAAGATGTGACGGATTTTGTTTCTAAATGCATGGTATGTCTGCGGGTTAAGGCTGAGCATCAATTTCCTTCTAGTTGTTGTAACCTTTAAAGATTCTAGAATGGAAATGGGAGAGAATCACCATAGATTTTGTGTCAAGGTTACCTTTAACACCGACTAAAAAGGATTCAATTTGGATGATTGTTGATCGGTTTACGAAGTGTGCACACTTTGTGCCAGTGCATACAATGTGTACATTGGACAAGTTGGCGGATTTGAATATCGCTAAAATTGTGCGTTTGCACGGGGTGCCAAGTCTATTATTTCGGATCGAGATCCGAGGTTTACAATAAGGTTTTGGGAGTGTTTGCATCAGGCTTTGGGCACGAGGTTGAGATTCAATACTGTAGATCATCCTTAGTCGGATGGTCAGTTTGAGCATGTTATCCAAGTTTTGGAGTATATTTTGAGGTGTTGCATCATTGAGTTCCAAGGAACCTAGGGGAAGCATTTACCTTTGGTTGAGTTTGCGTACAACAATAGTTATCAAACGGGTATACAAATGGCACCGTATGAGGCATTGTATGGCCGGAGGTGTCATGGGCCTTTGTGTTGGCCTGAGGTAGGGGAAAAGTATGTTTCCTTACTGGATGTGTTGAAGGACACGGATGAGAAGGTAAAGCTTGTGTGTGATCACTTGAAAGCGACTGCTGATCAGCAAAAATCTTATGCGGATTTGACGCTTAAGGAGATTGAATATGCGATTGATGATCATGTGTTTTTGAAAGTGTCACCGTGGAAAAGGTGATGCGGTTAGGACGTAAGGGTAACCTTAGTCCAAGACTTATTGGACCATATGAAGTTGTGGAGCGTGTTGGTCCTTTGGCTTATCAGTTGAGATTGCCTCCCGAGCTAGACAAAATACATGATGTGTTTCATGTATCTATATTGCGAAAGTATCGGTCGGATCCCTCGCATGTTATGCCGGTGGAGCATATTAAGTTGAGGCCGGATCTATCTTGTGATAAGGAGCCACTGGGAATCCTTGATCCCAGCAGTAGAGTTATTCGTGGCAAGACGATTGAACTTGTTAAAGTTTTGTGGCGACATCGTGGTGTCGAAGAAGCCACTTGGGAAAGCAAGGCAGATAGGTTGGAGCAATTTTCGCATTTATTTCCTCCATTTAAATTTTGAGGATCAAATTTCTTAAGTGGGGGAGAGTTGTAACTCCCTGATTTTGGGTCTGGTTGTTTTGGGGTTCGTTTTGAGGTTCCGGTGGTCTGGTATTAGAGATTCGAGTTGGTTTTAAGATTAAATCGGATTAAATACTTTTGAAGGTGATAAAATATAGAAAAATATTATAAAATCATTATTTAATATATTAATGATTGTGGTGAAATCAATTTTGTAAAATGATATTTTGAAATAGGACATTTTGGACTAGTGACCAAAATGTAAACTTTGAAAACTATTTTTAGTGACTGTTTTGTAAATGGGTCAAAACTTTGAATTTTTAAGGAGCTATTTTCCCAAAGTCTAATCTCAGGCTTTATCCTTTAATTGGCTATTTTTAAAGTGTTTTGAAAAATATAAATAGGTTGGGGAGAATCAATTTGATAATTAATTCTTTAAACAAAAGTTACGTAACTAACTTTCTCACAAAATCTTTTCTCTCAAAATCTCTCCAGCCAAACACCATTCTTTTATTCTAAATCTTCATGTAAATCTTTCTTTTCTTAAATCTTTTGATTTCAAATGGATTCTCAATGGTTACCAAACAAAACCTTATTATTTTTACTTTGTTTTCTCATGGATAATCATCCAATTAAGGGAGAAAACATCAATTAGAGGTAATGTTCGCTCTTCTCCTCTAATGAATGGTTCTTTACTGGAATTCCCAAGTTATTGATCCTTTATAATTTTTTCCTAATGTGTTTTGATAGTTTGATTATGGAAAATTGATTTAATTGTAATTTAATGGTGAAAATTGATAGATTTTCGAATTGGATATGTTTTGTTGAGTTCTTGATCATATTAGATCCTGATTTTGATGTTTATTAATGTTAATGGAAGGATTTTAACATTGTAATCCTGGAACTAGTTGAATCTCTAATGTTTAAGGTTGTTAGTTAAGAGTTTTTGTGATGTTAATGGAGTTTAATCATTGTTGGAAGTTAAAAGATGATGTTAAGGTGTTTTTAGATGTTGATTGATGAGGTTTGATGTATCAAATCGTTATAATGTGGTTGGGTTAAGTTTGGAAGGTATTTGAGATTGATTTTGATAAGTTTCAGATGGTTTTTGAGTGGGCAACATGTGAATTATGGGTAATTGCTAGTAGGCAGTGGTTTGGATGCATAATGATGCATTTTCCATCTGGTTTTATGTGGTTAAAATAGGGGATAATCAAGGAAAAGTAGCTTGAAGTGGATTGTTGCTTGTCGAGAGCTCGTTTAGCGTTAGCGAGCAAGGCGAGGTGTATCGGTGAATGGAAACTGGTTTTAAATGCCTTTAAAGGGTTTGCAAATGATGTTGGGAGTTTAGGATACGCTTGAAACACTTACCTAAGCTCAGAAGTAAGTTTCCCTCATTTTGCTCTTGAATATCGAATTGGATATGAGCATGGTTGATTACATGTTTTGGCTTTAAACATGGTTTAATTTACTTACTGTAATGCATGTTTTTGAATACATATGCAGTGGATTTAAAAGTATATGAATGCTAGTAAGCATTGGTTTTCATTTCGGTTGGGAATGTGGTATTGCTTTGGCAATGTGCTTTGCATATGTGGTGATTTTGTATGATGCATTGTAAAATAGTGAATAAGTGGTTTTGTAAATGGTACATTGGCTATGTGACACGATGAGAAAACATTCCGATATAGTTGGCATGCCATAGGATTAAAGTGCACTATAATATATAAACAAAATCGATCATGGCCATGGGTCCTTGAGGTATGGCAGTTTAACTAGGCCACTCATACTATTGGGACATCACTTGGGGCATGCGGTTTAACTAGGCAACCCAAGTTGATGGTGATCTTGCAGTTTAACTAGGAAAGGTCAGTAAAGCTCACAGTTTAACTAGGCGAGGTTGTCAAATCTTGCGATTTAACTAGATAAGGTTTGGGATATCATGCGGTTTAACTAGGCATGGTTTGAGCTATGGTGGAGGTGAGTCCATCATGTGAATCCATGTATCTGATATGTGTGGATAGAGGTTCGTCTATCCAGGGTCACTATAAATGCCAATATATAGAAGTTTGTGTTGAACCTATTTTGTAATGCTTTGGGATTTAAGCATGGTAATATGATTTAATGCTTTGGGATTTAAGCATAGGATTTATAAATGATGTTGTATAAGGATCGTTATGCATGTTACGATTGGAAACAATGAAAATGCTTTGGTCGTTAAACATGTTTTGAAAAAAGTGGTTTTGGTTTCAAATGGTTTTAAATGCATCATTGTTTTGACGAGCATCCTCACTAAGCATTTGTGCTTACGCTCTCTTTTCTAAATGATGCAGAGTGCTAGAGTTTGGGGCAGCATTGGCAAGGCAAAAAGTAATCCAAGACCTATACTATCTTTGAGTATGAAACTTGGTGTTACTTTCGGTTAATAAGGCAATGTGTTCGCCATATTTTGGGGAATTTGTAATGACTTTTTACCATGGTTTTTGTTGTGGTTTATATGCTATGGTTTGATGATCATTTGATGGATAAAAGCGTGTTGGTTGAGCCATGCTAGTATGTGATGTTGCTAGGAGATACCTTGGATTACATCTAGCTTGCGTTGGTTTGTTTCAATGCTTTTATGGTACTAGCATGTTTTGATCGATGCTTGGGAGGTATTGGTTTGTTGTCCATGTGGTTAATTGCCTTATGTTTGGATTTTGGTTTACGAGTTGCTTGATTTTAGGGAGCATGCCTCTAGACTTGAGATTCGAGTAGATTGCCATGATATGTTGATGAAACTGTGATATTACGATTAAGATCGATCCTTGGTAATGTTGTATGAATGTTAGAAGCATGTTTTAGTGTTTTGGAATCCATGAATGTATATTAAACCAGCAAATTTGAACATTGCAAGCCAGGGCGTATTGATACGCGTGAGACTGTATCAATACGAGTTAGTATTTTCAGGCATAGTATGTTGATTCACGTAAGACCGTACCGATACGAGTCAGTGTTTTTAGGCATACCGTATCAATACGCGTGACTGTACCGATGCGGGTTGGTGTTTTTAGGTATAGTGTAACACCCTCAACTCGGTTTAGAAGAAAACTAAAATCGAAGATGTCACTGCAAGACAGTTTAGGAAACATATGAACAAAACTGAAACTTCCAACTAATTCGAGACAGGATAACAAAATTTTTATTTTTTATATACATTCTTTAACCATATCTCTTAAACTGTCATAAATACTACTCCAAATCTTGTAAAATTTCCGAATACACTTAAATCTATTATCTTATTTAAAATTAGGCAAAATTAATATTTGGAAAGTCTTTACCCTAATTGATTTACTTACTATTTAACATACTGTTAATAGCATTTATATTAATCACATAGGAAGCATCTACATTGATGTAACATATAAGACTCAAATCAAGTAAACTTCAAAATATGCATGTGAACAAGTCATCAAGAAAGTGTGTGTGACCCAATAAGCATTTCCAAACATTTCATAGATTATTCAACAACAAACAAGGGTAATATTACATCAAAGACCAAAGAGATCAAGGTCATTTAAACAAATGTTTGTATCTTTTCATGGATATTTCGAAATAAACATATCTATTCATTCTATGAGTTACTCAAAATCATTAGAAAGATATTACTTACTTTTCTATACTTATAATAGTACAATAATTTAGTTTATAAACTTTCTTGGCTAATACTTGACATATTATAATACGAATTCCTTGCCTAATAAGTATCAACTTAACATAACATCATATGGATTTACTTGTCAAATAAGGTATTTTTACTAATCGATCCAAACATGTATATATAAACCATCAATCGAACACACATATACTAAGGTATTAGCAAAACATATATATATTCCCGAGGATTTTCAAGAATTTCAATTGATACATCTTACTTTTCATACAAGATATTTTCATGGAGACATATATATATATAAGGATTCTATCAAGCATTTGATCAATCCCAAAATTAAACAAACTTTTAAGCCCATACATAAGTTTCATACAAACCATCTAGTAAGTTCTTATACACTTCGGTGATATTTAGTCATTAAGTAAACAAAGTAGTCAACCAATTATAACTATATAAACATTGTCAAGGAATAGATAAGCCATTTACAACCTTTGCAGTGTCTAATGCCATATTACATCAATATTAATGATATGCTTCAATACACCATTATGCCACCATCTAAGGAGTTTAGCTAAGGAAATCTATATCTACTTGGAACTTAAGCAGTGACCTGCAAACTTTCGACACGATCAACCCAAGGAGAAATCATATAACCTGCATATGCATGAAATTGAATACATTAGGCTTATTTAGACTAAGTGAGGTAGTGACACCAAATTATCAAAGCATAGTGCCAATGATATTGGAAGGAAATTCAAAGAATACAAGCTTAGGTTACCATTTGATTCTTATGCTTTAACCTTAACTTAAACAAAGCTTTACTGGGGTTTATAATCTTCAAAACTTAACTGATTATCTTTATGGCTTTTAACTGAGTTTCATATCAAAGTTTATTGCCTTTCATATTAGGCATATGTTTGCTTGCATGTGAATTTCTACTTATGGATTAGCATTGCCCCATATCCTTATTGACTTTGCCACCAAAGCATATTTTATAGTACATCACAAGTTTATCCACTTGTTTCATTCAAACAAGGATGTATTAAATGTTCATAGATCATTCCAAGTCTTAGTATCCATGTTCAAATATTTTAAATTATTTGCCTTGGATCACATTTGGATATAAGTACTATTGGTCCAGTTTGACCGTATTGGTCCAAGTTACACATAGCACAAAGGACCAAGCAATGGCTAGTGTCTGAACATAATAATCCTAACTTCTCACTATCCAACCAATATGTCACCAATCTCTTTACATCTCCCCCGTTACCTCCTACTGTCGCCAATATATCACATATAATGGGTAGGCACCCGAGCTGTAGCTCATGGACCATAGTCCCAAAGTATACCATGTATTATGCCAATGTGTCCAAGGGCTTCCATTGAATAGGCAACTTAAATATTTTATACTTTAAAGTTAGGAGAGGTATCATATGGCACTAGTAATCTTATTTGTTTCTTTTCTTAGTATCTTATAACATGAGATGAGCTTTTAGCTCCTTAGGAGTTTAGAATTCACGAACTTATAACATTAGAAATGAATTCTTTTAATTAGAATCTTTTGTCATTGTAAGTCAGAAGTTAACTTCAAAGTTGATAACAAAGTATACATAAACTTCCATTACAAGACATAGCATAGCAAGGTACCAAATACATATGTAATGCAAACATAACCATAAGGTTTATCAAGGACGCCATGCTATGAATGTATTCACACATTATGCTCTCTATGTGAGCCATATGCATATGCCCATGTATTAATCAAAACATAACATAGAAACAAAGATCATAATGACGTTGTGTCACCCGAGACAATTGCAACTACACTCACCTACTATTCCAAGGTTACGAAATACCTGAACCTCAATTATATTTCACTTCTCAATCTGATCCCTTCCCTAGTCATCCTTACCAATAAGCGTACCTCAAAACAATTAACCAAACATTACCAACCATGTCATCCAAAATAACATGTCCTACCAAACTTTACACACATTAATCACATCTATCAGTTTGATACTTAAGAGAATTTACACTTGTTTGCATTTTGAACTATGTGTAGGTTCGAACATGCTACTCTTTTATCTTACACGATATATTACAAAAATTCATTTCATTATGAAACACTTTCTTAGACTTGTAAATTATCCATTTAACAAGTTTACAAGACAATCCAAAGCATTGTTATATATTTTTATATGAAACTGACTGATGTATCCATTTACAAGAACAATCCAAATGCATATGTATTCAAATACATACTCAAACAGTCCTCATTATTCTCATGTATGCAAGGTAGCTCACATATTTTCTTATCAACATAAAACAGCCCCTAATTCATTTACATGGATGCAAAAATAGTCCTTTGCTCATAATCACACATATACATAGTCAAAACAATTCACTAATGTTCAAGAAATTGCAATTATGCCCTTTTTTCCTAAATGTACAAACACATGTCCAAAACAGTCCCAAAACACTTAGATATGCATTTATAAACTCAAAAAGTCCATATTCTCATATATATATATTTTTACCCTCAAAGTAGTCCAACAATTATTCAATGTACTCAAAACAGTCCATGTTTACATATATGTACCTATTTACGCTCAAAACAGTCCAACAATTATTCAATGTACTCAAAACAGTCCATGTTTACATATATGTACATATTTATGCTCAAAATAGTCCAACAATTATTCAATGTACTCAAAACAGTCCATGTTGACCTATATGTACATATTTATACTCAAAACAGTCGAACAATTATTCAATGTACTCAAAACAATCCATGTTTACATATATGTACATATTTATACTCAAAACAGTCGAACAATTATTCAATGTACTCAAAACAGTCCATGTTGACCTATATGTACATATTTATACTCAAAACAGTCCAACAATTATTCAATGTACTCAAAACAATCCATGTTTACATATATATACATATTTATACTCAAAACAGTCCAACAATTATTCAATGTACTCAAAACAGTCCATGTTTACATATATGTACTTATTTATACTCAAAATAGTCCAATAATTATTCAATGAACTCAAAACAGTCCAGATTTTACATATATGTACATATTTATACTCAAAACAGTCCAATAATTGTTCAATGTACTCAAGCAATCCAACATAATTTCAATATGTCCAAAACAGTCCATTAAATTGATATTCATGTCAATTTAGTCTATTTCAATTGCATGCATACTCTTATAAATAAATTCAGTTCCCAATTCATTTATAAACATGCCCAAAGCAACTTATTTCATTAGCAAGATAATTTTCCCTTATTCCTTCAGCTCCGAAACATTTTTGAGCTATCTTCTTACAATCCAAGTAATTCTTGATGACTCCTTTAATTTGCTCATATTTGAACCATTAACAAGAATCAAAAGATTCAACACTTAACATCTCTAATCACTCTTGCAAAATTTCTAAATCATGATAACCATCAAGTATCTATTTGAATAATAAAAAGGAAAACATAACATAAATAATTCCTCTAACAATTATATTACTATCAAAGTTCATAGAGGTATATGGAAGGCTTTGACAACTTTCGACTTAAACTTAAAGGGGTAAGGAATTGTTACCTTGAAGATCAATTACTCAAGAATATATCAAAACAATTGATTCATGAGTTTCCAAACCAGCCTTGAAAGCATTCTTCCTCCCTTTTCTCCCTTAAGGCTCGGTATTCCCCCCCCCAAGTAAACTAAATGGGATAGCCATTCTTTTACTCATCCTACCGAACCTACACTCCACATGTCCAAACTCCCTTGACATGTGTTTAGGCCATTGAACAAAAATGTTCTTTGCATGCAATTCCATAATTCATGCATTATTCAAATCGGGATGGCCAGAGGGCTGTAGCACATGCAGTTGCTGTGCAACCAGAGAATGGTGGGTGGCTCGGGTTTATGCTCATCGTGAGGGGCGCAATGACACCAATGTGATCGCAGGTACCTTTACCTTGCAATCTTTGTCATTATTTTATTTGATTGATTCGGGGTCTACTCATTCATATATATTAAGTGAGCATGCATCTTTGCTGAATGTTCTTGTTGAGTTCTTAGATGTTGGCATGTTAGTAACTAGTTCCTTTGGGAAGACGGTTACTAATAGAAGGTTGTATATGCATTGTCCTTTGGTTGTGCAAGGGCTTGAATTTGCCGCGGATCTAATGGAATTGCAATTCCATGGTTTTTATGTTATTCTGGGTAAAGATTGGTTAAGTGAGCACAAGGCGGTGGTGTATTGTGAATATAAAAGGATTTTTTTGAGGTTAGCCAATGTTTATAAGGTTTTAGTTGTTGGCGAGAATGTAAAATTCATGTCCAATGTTCTTTCGGCTACTCAAGCGAAGAAGATGATGTTTGAGGGTTGCCAAGCTTATTTGGCTATTGTTATGAATCCAGAAGCCAAGGGTGTTCGAGTACAGGACATTCAGACTGTGTGTGAATTTTCGAAGGTTTTTCCTGAAGAATTATCGGGTTTATCGCCAGATAGAGAGGTAGAATTTGGTATTGAGACATATGAGGGTTCGACTCTGATGTCCATTGCTCCTTATCGGATGGCACCGAAGGAGTTGAAGATGCAGCTCTAGGAGTTGTTAGACCATGTGTTCGTTCGACCGAGTGTGTCGCCTTGGGGTGCTCCAGTTTTTTTGTAAAGAAAAAAGGATGGATCGATGCATATATGCATTGATTATCGGTAGTTGAATAAGTTGACGGTGAAGAAAAAGTACCTGTTACGGCAAATTAATGACATGTTCGTTCAATTTCACGGGGCAGCGGTGTTTTCAAAGATTGATTTAAGATCGGGGTATTACCAGTTAAAGGTTAAGGATGTGGATGTGCATAAGACGGCATTTCGTATGAGGTACACACATTTCGAGTTCCTAGTGATGCCGTTTGGTTTGACGAATGCCCTGGCTACTTTTATGGACATAATGAATAGGGTGTTTCATGAGTACCTTGATCAGTTTGTGGTGTTTTTTATCGATGATATACTGATGTACTCTCGTACCGGGGAACAACATAATCAACATTTGCGGATTGTGTTGCAAGCTCTGAAGGATAATCAGTTGTATGCTAAGTTGAGAAAGTGCGAGTTTTGGCTCAATGAGGTGATGTTTCTTAGTCATATGATTTTTGTGGAGGGTATCCGTGTTGATCCATAGAAAGTTAAGGCTATTCTCAATTGGAAGCAACCTAAGTCATTGTCTGAGATTTGTAGTTTTCTTGGGTTGGCTAGTTATTATCGACGTTTCGTGGAAGCTTTTTCTAGTATTGCTGCACCGTTAACGAATTTGTTATAGAAGAATGTATCGTCTATGTGGACGAAGAAGCAGAAGTAGATTTTTGAGAAGTTGAAGGAGGTATTGACACATGCTCTTGTGTTGATCCAACCTGAGTCAGGGAAGGAATTTGTAGTTTATAGTGATGCATCGTACATTGGGTGTAAGATGGCAAGGTTGTGGCCTATACGCTGAGACAGCTGAAAGTTCATGAGTGAAACTACCCAACTCATGATTTGGAGCTTGTGGCTGTCGTATTTGCCTTGAAGATTTGGAGACACTACCTTTATGGTGAAAAGTGTGTGGTTTTTACGGACCATAAGAGTTTGAAATACTTGATGTCTCAAAAGGATTTGAACCTTAGGCAACGAAGATGGTTGGAGTTGCTTAAGGATTACGACCAGACGATTGAGTATTGTTGCGCGTAATAAGTGCTACGCAAATGTGCAAGTATACACGTCGCAAGTTATAGTATAAAAGATATCGTCTCCACAGGGATTGGTGCCACTTCAAGAATCTAGTCTCTTGCACTGTAAAAAGTAAAAACACAAGTAAAGGATTATCGAAGTTTAACTAATTACTAATCTAGAAAGCAATAAAATAAAATAAAAGATGAATTCAATTGAGAGAGATAGGCTAGGTTATCGTGAGTTGAGGTGTGATAGCCGATTGGATTGTCTTGGTAAAAGAGTGCATGGGCAACTCAGTTGCCGTGGTGACTTGCTGTGGGGTTGCCTTGGCAACTAATTGATGGTTGCTTGGGCGACTAGTTGGGCAACTACTTGGGCGATCGGGCAGCAACTTCAAGGTTCGGCAGAGCGTTCTTCAATGGTTTCTTCTTATCCCTAAGTCGAAACTCTAGCTACTTGTGCATGCCTTGATAATACATCCTGCGTGAATCAAGGGTGAACAACAACCAATCTTGCACTCCTCTTAGCCGTTGAAATCCTTAACTTATTCCTAAGCCGGATTAATCTTCACCATCATTGGATTGCATAAAGATCATATTCATTCGTTTCTTGAATCTAACTCTCCCGATATTAGATAAATGGATGAAATCACGAGATCCTCTCCCAATTCACTGCAAAGCAATAATAGGAACCAAGAATGAATAAACCTTGAAATAGAAAAGTGCAAACTCTTATTACCTAAACAAAAAAACCAATAGTTTCTCACAACCACAAAACACAATAACCATAGCCGAGTAAATTTAGTTCATGGCTAGGTTCCAAAGAAACACAAGATAATTAATCCCTAGCATGAACCCAATCGAACAAAGATGAAGGAAGAGGCTTGTCGAAATCCTCCTTGCCCTTGATGCTTGTCGAAAATTCTCTCCTCTTGCCCTACTTGGACTTGCCAAATTTCCCTCTTGCTCTCTCTCTTCATCTTGTCGAAATCTCCTTGGTATTTATAGGGCTAGGCCAAAGTCCTTCTTTGAGGAGGAGTTTGAGTTGGAATTAAATTATCTTTAAAGAATATAATTCTTTATTATAATTTTATTCCTATTAGAACTTCTCCTATCCTCTTGGAATTTAATTCTTCTTTAATCTCTGCATGGCAATCAAATTCCTTTGGGCTTGGGCCTTGCTCCATGTCATCTTGGGCTTGTAAAGTCATGAATTTCGACATCCATATTGCTTTTGGTCTTTGTCGACAAATGCCATGGCAACTAGCTCGGCGTCTCCTTCATGCACTGCCACGGCAACTAGCTCGGCATATCCTTCATGCATTGCCACGGCAACTAGCTCGGCATTGCTTTGGCAAGTGATCCTGCACATACACACAAAAACACACCAAAGCAGCATCTATTTCCACAAAAATCACCAAGTTATGTAATCAAGCTCAACGATTGAAGGAAACATGGATTAATGCATGAATGGCTAACTATGCAACTAATATGAGCCTAAGTCTAACAATAATATGAGTAAAAGGGTAAGAAAAATAGTACTTTTGAACACTTATCACACCCCAAACTCGAACTATTGCTTGTCCTCAAGCAATGCAAACTCATAATTACCTGCCAAGACTTCAAATTTTCACAAACTTAGCTTTGAACTTGATTTCAATTCTCTCAACCGGGGCACAAAGTATGATTGGCTTTTTATTTTTCAGAAACCTGATGAATTACTCGGAATCAAACTATAATGCTTGTGAGTGTGTGCGGAGTTGTGTGCAAGTTGATTTTTCGGATTCTATGCAAACAATAGGTTTTCAAATTACTTCATTGGGTTCTTTTTAACATGTTTTAACTAGAGCCAATTTCGGGCACCTCTAGTGTTTTATTTTTAGTTTTCTTAAGTTAATTTAATCGACTAGAGCCGGTTTCGGGCACCTCTAGTTAAAATTTTTTAACACATCCTAGAGCCAGTTTCGGGCACCTCTAGTGAATTTTTTTTAGCACATGCTAGAGCCAATTTCGGGCACCTCTAACATTCATCCAATTTTTATTCTAATCCCCCAGTTTGTTAATTATCAACCTAAGTTTACTAGAACTCCTTAAATCAATCAAACCACAACAGTGTTTCATCAAATTTAGCATCATAGTAAAATTCTAAGTTTTTCCATGGTTATCCTAGAATAAAAATTCTATCAATTAAGTGCATTGGTAAAGTCATCATTGAATATTCATCAAATCTAAGCAATTCTTGTTCCAATTAAAGGCATGGCAAGCAATTTATGTATCCTAAATGTAATGCTTAAGATTAATGTAACTAAACATGGTAATTACTAATAACAATCCCCCCCAAACTCGAGTGAGGCATTATCCTCAATGCATGCATAAAAATAACGAAAAATAAAAATAAAATGCATACGAGGACTTACTTGAGAGTTCGTCATTGTAGATGATTAGTTTCCTTCTAGTTAGCGTCTTGATTTTCTTGCTTGAATGCAATGGTTGTTTTCTTGTTGCCGGGATGTCTTGACTTTGGTTGCCGTGGCATCTTCGGGGTTGGTTGCCGTGGCATCAGCTTGTGCATGCATGAAGTAAGTTGTCGCGGCATCTTCTTCATTGGTTGCGGGGCAATGATCTTGGCAGTAAATTTCCTTAGCATAGTAGTTGTGAGTCTTGTTGTGAAAAAGAAAATAAAGAAAACCTGAAAACTAAAGATAATGAAGAAAAAATAAAATATCTCCTAAAATTAAAAATAAAAATAAAAAGAAAAAGAAAAAGGAAATCTTGAGAGGAGAGCATGCTCATGCATCTCCTAAGTTGACCACTTCCTTGTTACGTTCCACATGGGCACCATTGTAGTGCTTCAATCTTTGTCCATTAACTTTGAATTCATGGTTGTCGAGATGGACTTGATTATCACAAACCATGGGAGAATGGTTTGACGACTTCAAATGGTCCCGACCATCTTGATTTCAGCTTTCCCGGGAAAAGTTTTAGCCGAGAATTGAATAGGAGAACTAGTTGCCCTGGCGTGAATTGCCGTGGCAATAGTTTCTTGTCATGCCATCGCTTTGTTTTCTCCTTGTATATTCGTGCATTGTTATAGGCGAGTGCACGAAATTCTTCTATCTCATTGAGATCCATCAAGCGCTTTTGTCCGGCACTTTCCCAATCCATATTCACGGTCTTGATTGCCCAATCGCCTTGTGCTCGATTTCCACCGGTAGATGACATGTTTTACCATAGACAAGCCGGAAGGGGACATACCCTAATGGTGTTTTGAATGCGGTCGATATGCCCAAAGTCGTCATCTAGTCTTAATGACCAATCCTTCCTTGAGGGATTTACAACTTTCTCGAGTATTCCCTTCAACTCCCGGTTGGAAATTTACGCTTGCCCGTTGGTTTGTGGGTGATATGCCGTGGCGATCTTGTGTGATATGCCGAGCGTTGCAACATCTTGGCAATTAGTCATTGTCAAAATGCTTGCCCCCGTCGCTGATAATTGCTCTCGGCATCCCAAACCGTAAATATGTTTTTCTGCGAGGAATCGTTGCACGGTCTTGGAATCGTCGTTGGGAACTGCAGCTGCCTCTACCCATTTAGACACATAGTCGACGGCGAGTAAGATGTAGAGGTTGCGAATGAAGATGGGAAAGGTCCCATAAAATCGATCCCCATACATCGAACAGTTCCACCTCGATGATGTTCGGGTGGCATCTCATGTCGCCTAGAGATATTGCCCGTCTTACGGCAACGATCACATTGCTTGTAAAAGTCTTGGGCATCTTTGTACAATGTTGGCCAATACAACCCGGATTGCAAGACTTTGGCCATGATACGAGTTCCTCCAAAATGTCCTCCATAGGGTGAAGAATGGCATTGTCGGAGTACATTCTGTTGCTCTTCTTCAGGGACACATCGGCGTATAACCTGATCTGCACATTGTTTAAACAAAAGAGGCTCGTCCCAAAAGTAATGCTTAGCATTATGGCGGAACCGCTTCTTCCCTTGGTGAGTAATGCCATACGGAAAAATACCACAAACAAGGAAGTTAACTAAATCTGCGTACCAAGGTATTGCCGGGGCATGTGCTGTCGTAGTGTCTGCTCCCAAAATTGCTTTGAGGCGTGCTCAAAAAAAGTCTGCTGCGGCGTCAAGAGTTGCCGAGGCGTGTGCTTCCATGGTTTCCGAGGCGTCATGGGCTGCCGAGGCGTCAAGGGTTTCCGAGGCGATTAGAATTTGTTCATCCGGGAATGCATCACATATCTCTAGATCCGCGTCCTCCTCCCTATTGCGTTCCAAACGTGATAAGTGATCGGCCACTTGATTTTCTGTTCCTTTCCTGTCCTTAATTTCAATATCAAATTCTTGTAAAAGTAATATCCAACGAATCAAACGAGGTTTAGCATCCTTTTTAGCAAATAAGTATTTGATTGCCGAATGGTCCGTATGAACAATTACCTTTGTACCAATTAAATAGGATCGAACTTGTCAAATGCGAAAACTACAGCTAGTAACTCTTTCTCCGTTGTTGTGTAATTCACTTGAGCATCGTTAAGAGTTTTACTAGCGTAGTATATCACATGGAATGTCTTACCTGTGCGTTGGCCTAGGACTGCTCCTACCGCGAAATCACTTGCATCACACATGAGCTCAAAAGGTAGCGTCCAATCTGGTGGAACAACAATGGGTGCCGAGGCAAGCTTTTTCTTTAGGGTTTCAAATGCTTGAGTGCAAGAATCATCAAAATCGAAGACTTTATCCTGTTCAAGCAGATTACACAAAGGTTTAGTGATTTTAGAAAAGTTATGAATGAACCTCCTGTAAAAACCTGGCATGTCCGAGAAAACGTCGAATTCTTTAAACCGATTTGGTGGGGGTAATCTCTCGATCACGTCCACCTTGGCTTTGTCTACTTCAATTCCCTTGGATGAAATCTTATGGCCGAGCACTATTCCTTCATCTACCATAAAGTGGCATTTCTCCCAATTGAGGACTAAATCCGTTTCTTCGCATCTTGCCAACACCCTCTCTAAATTGCCGAGACAGCCGTCGAAGTCATTACCAAAAACCGAAAAATCATCCATGAAGATCTCAAGGAAGTCTTCGACCATGTCTGAAAAGAGCGCCATCATGCATCTTTGGAAGGTTGCCGGGCGTTACACAATCCGAACGGCATCCTTCGGAAGGCATAAGTACCGTAGGGGCATGTGAAGGTTGTCTTTTCTTGATCTTACAGTGCTATGGCAATCTGATTGTAACCTGAATAACCGGCAAGAAAACAAGTAAAAGGGTTTACCCGCAAGACGGTCAAGCATTTGATCAATAAAGGGTAATGGGAAGTGATCTTTCCTAGTGGCTTTGTTTAGCTTTCGATAGTCCATACAAACCCTCCAACCGGTCACAGTCCTGGTTGGGATAAGTTCATTATTTTCATTGCTTACCACTGTTATACCTCCCTTTTTCGGCACACATTGTACGGACTTACCCACGTACTATCGGAGATAGGGTATATAATGCCGGCGTCAAGCCACTTGATGATTTCTTTCATTACAACCCCTTTCATGGCATGATTCAGTCTCCTCTGGGCCTCAATTGAAGGTTTGTGATCATCTTCCAACAAGATCTTGTGCATGCACACCGCAGGCTAATTCCCTTCAAGTCGGCAATTGTCCACCCTATTGCCTTTTTATGTAGCTTCAACATGTTGATCAGCTTCTTTTCTGCTCAGGCTGTAACTTAGAAGAAATAATTACAGGTAATGTATTATCGGTCCCTAAGTATACATATTTGATTGCTCTCGCAATTGTTTCAACTCAAGAATTGGTGGATTTTCGATAGAGGGTTTTTCGATCTTACCTTCCTTACCCGAGTAGTCCAGTGGTTCAAAGTATGTACCGGTCGATTGACTAGCCAATTTGCCTCTTCGGTTGTTCCTCATCGACCGGTTCTTCATACTCCTCGGGTTCCTCTTGATCGGCAATGTAGTTGCCGAGGCAACTAAATTCCTCATCGGGTTAAACTCTGCCGTGGCATGAAGTAGTTGGCATTCTTCTGGATCATCGGCATGCCTTAGTGTTTTGGAACACATTTAGTTTTACCTGCTGGTCATTCACCCTCATTGTGAGTTCTCCTTTTCAACGTCGATCAAGGTTCTCCCTGTCGCTAGGAATGGTCTCCCGAGAATGATAGGTGCATGCTCATCTGCTTCACAATCCAAAACAATAAAGTCAGCGGGAAAAATGAATTTATCGACTTTTACCAGTATGTCCTCGATTTTTCCCTCTGGATGCACATAGGATCTGTCTTTCAGCTGCAGCATAATCATTGTAGGTCTTGCCTTCCCGATTCCTAGTTTCTGAAAAACCGATTTAGGCATCAAGTTTATGCTAGCCCCTAGGTCGCATAGTGCTTTCCCGACATAGTGATTTCCAATAGAACAGGGTATTGTGAAACTTCCGGGATCCTTCAACTTGGGCGGCATACGATTGTGCAACATTGCCATGCATCCCTCTGTTGCGGCAATTGTTTCAAACTCTCCTAGCCTTGTTCTCTTAGACACAATGTCTTTAAGAAACTTGGCATAGTTTGGCATTTGTTCAATTGCTTCCACCAATGGCAAGTTGATGTGGACTTGCTTTAGGATATCAAGAAACTTCTTGAATTGGTATTCTTGCTTTTGTCGCTTCAACCTTTGTGGGAATGGTGGTGGAAGTCGGATATCTTCGATCTTTTCATTGGTTTGAAACCTGATTGACGGCATTACAGGGACATCTGGAGTTGCCGATGTGTTACCAACTGGGGTTGCCGAGGCGTGCTTATCGCAAGTTGCCGAGGCGTCACCGGTTGCCGCAGCAATTCCTGGTTCAGCATCTGAGACTTTGCCGCTAGGTTCGTCTTGATCTTTTTGTGGAGTTTTGTTTGACGAGCGGGTTTGAACCTCTCTAAGTTGTTGGCCACTTCTGTGGTGATTGCCTTACATTGCTCATGGCGTTCCTCTTGCGACTTGATATCGCTAGGTAAACCTCCTTGTGGTCTAGTGTTCGATTTTGAGCAAACCGTCCGACTTGATTTTCCAATGATTTGATTGCCGCCTCTTGGTTTTGCAATCTCATCTCGGTCTGTTAATAAAAGCATCAGTTCTTTTTATGAAATTACTATTCTCAGCCATATAAGATTCAGTTTTCATCATAAAAGCATTTAGAGAATTTTCCAAAGAACTAGATGTTGTCGGTTGTTGTTTGCGGCATCCATTGCCGTGGCATATTCTCGCTGAATCCCGATGCTTGTGCATTCTGATTGTTCTGGTTTAGAGCATTGTTGGGATTACTCCATGAAAAATTCGGTGCTTCTTCCAAGCTGGATTGTATGTATTTGACATCATGTTGTTGCCCGATTGTAATTCCCCACATAGAAGCTAGATTCGGATTCTGCATGCATTCGGAAGAATTATGGTTATCACCACATAACTCACAAAAAGAATCCATTACCTTGACTTCATGTGTGTTGTTTGGTTTTTGCATGTTCTGGACCATCTTGGTTAAAGCGGCCAATTGTGCGAAATTGAATCGATGATCCTAGTTCATGTATTGTGGCTTAGCGCCTAACTCCTCCTCTTCTAGTAGATGGGAATTGATAGTCATTCTTGGCCAGCCTGTTTAAAATTTGCATTGCTTCCTCCGCGACTTATCTAAGAGTATGCCGTTTGCCGAGGCATCTAGCATCATCCTTGTTGGTGTATTCACGGCGTTGTAAAACATTGTCACTTGAGTCCAACCGGGAATCCGTGTAGAGGACATTTGTGTAGAAGTTCTCTATATCGCTCCCAAGCCTCGTACATGGATTCATCATCCGCTGCCGAAAAGAAGTAATGTCGTTCTGAAGCTTATCGATTAAATTTGTAGGATTAAATCTAGCAAGGAAATCACGACAAAGATCAGTCCAAGATGCTATGGATCCGGCAGAATGCTATTTAGCCATGCTTTCGCCCTATCCCTCAGTGAATAGGGAATAATCTTAATCGTAAGACATCAGGGGTGACTCCGTGTATCTTGAACGAGTTGCAAATCTCGAGGAAAGATTTCAGATGTTGTCGTGCATCTTCAGTTGCTGAGCCGCCAAATTGACCTATTGTGTTGATCATATTAAACATTACCGGTTTCAACTCAAAGTGGTCGGCTTCAATTTCGGGTGCGACAACTCCTGGGTTGAGTCCATCAAGATCTTCTTCAAGATAGTCTCGAATCGTTCTGTTTCGTGCAAGAATCACTCCTCCCCCTGCTCGAACATCTTGATTAATATTGCCGTCTTGATTTGCCATTGCTTCTCTTATCCTTCGTCTAAGTCTTTGTAAGGTTCGTTCGATTTACGGATCAAAGGGATATTCTGGTGAAGTCGGTCTCGCCCTGGTCATATACCAATGCAAAACCAATGTTTGTTAGCCCTTTGAATTTTAAACAAGAAAAATAAAAAGAATGTGCAAGAAAATAAAAACAAAGTCGCTATTGCCAATCCCCGGCAACGGCGCCAAAAACTTGTTGCTGTAATAAGTGCTACGCAAATGTGCAAGTATACACGTCGCAAGTTATAGTATAAAAGATATCGTCTCCACAGGGATTGGTGCCACTTCAAGAATCTAGTCTCTTGCACTGTAAAAAGTAAAAACACAAGTAAAGGATTATCGAAGTTTAACTAATTACTAATCTAGAAAGCAATAAAATAAAATAAAAGATGAATTCAATTGAGAGAGATAGGCTAGGTTATCGTGAGTTGAGGTGTGATAGCCGATTGGATTGTCTTGGTAAAAGAGTGCATGGGCAACTCAGTTGCCGTGGTGACTTGCTGTGCGGGGTTGCCTTGGCAACTAATTGATGGTTGCTTGGGCGACTAGTTGGGCAACTACTTGGGCGACTGGGCAGCAACTTCAAGGTTCGGCAGAGCGTTCTTCAATGGTTTCTTCTTATCCCTAAGTCGAAACTCTAGCTACTTGTGCATGCCTTGATAATACATCCCTGCGTGAATCAAGGGTGAACAACAACCAATCTTGCACTCCTCTTAGCCGTTGAAATCCTTAACTTATTCCTAAGCTGGATTAATCTTCACCATCATTGGATTGCATAAAGATCATATTCATTCGTTTCTTGAATCTAACTCTCCCGATATTAGATAAATGGATGAAATCACGAGATCCTCTCCCAATTCACTCGCAAGCAATAATAGGAACCAAGAATGAATAAACCTTGAAATAGAAAAGTGCAAACTCTTATTACCTAAACAAAAACCAATAGTTTCTCACAACCACAAAACACAATAACCATAGCCGAGTAAATTTAGTTCATGGCTAGGTTCCAAAGAAACACAAGATAATTAATCCCTAGCATGAACCCAATCGAACAAAGATGAAGGAAGAGGCTTGTCGAAATCCTCCTTGCCCTTGATGCTTGTCGAAAATTCTCTCCTCTTGCCCTACTTGGACTTGCCGAAATTTCCCTCTTGCTCTCTCTCTTCATCTTGTCGAAATCTCCTTGGTATTTATAGGGCTAGGCCAAAGTCCTTCTTTGAGGAGGAGTTTGAGTTGGAATTAAATTATCTTTAAAGAATATAATTCTTTATTATAATTTTATTCCTATTAGAACTTCTCCTATCCTCTTGGAATTTAATTCTTCTTTAATCTCTGCATGGCAATCAAATTCCTTTGGGCTTGGGCCTTGCTCCATGTCATCTTGGGCTTGTAAAGTCATGAATTTCGACATCCATATTGCTTTTGGTCTTTGTCGACAAATGCCATGGCAACTAGCTCGGCGTCTCCTTCATGCACTGCCCTGGCAACTAGCTCGGCATATCCTTCATGCATTGCCCTGGCAACTAGCTCGGCATTGCTTTGGCAAGTGATCCTGCACATACACACAAAAACACACCAAAGCAGCATCTATTTCCACAAAAATCACCAAGTTATGTAATCAAGCTCAACGATTGAAGGAAACATGGATTAATGCATGAATGGCTAACTATGCAACTAATATGAGCCTAAGTCTAACAATAATATGAGTAAAAAGGGTAAGAAAAATAGTACTTTTGAACACTTATCAAGTATCATCCAGGAAAAGCCATAGTGGTTGCAGATTCGTTGAGCCGTAAGGTTGCGATTGAGCTTACGACGATGTTTACGAGGATGAGTGTGACACGGGAAGGTGGTTTGCTGGCTGAGTTCCAGGTTAAGCCTACTTTGTCCCAGATGATTAAAGCTAAGAAACCGTTTAATAATTCTTTGGTTCCTCATGTTAAGGACATATTGGATGGTAATCCATAGGAGTTTCATTTTGATGATGATGGTATTATGTGCTTTAAGGGTCGAATAGTGGTGCCGGAGGATTTAGAGCTTAGGCGTACTATTTTGTCGGAGGCACACTCTGGTCCTTTTGCTATGCATCTCGGTAGTACCGAGATGTACCGTGATTTAAAGGAAGTGCACTATTGGGTTGGTTTGAAAAAAAAATATGGTGGAGTTTGTTTCTAAGTGCATGGTGTGCCAGTAGGTTAAAGCTGAACATCAATTTCCATCCGGGTTGTTGCAACCGTTGAGAATTCCAGAATGGAAATAGGAGAGAATCACCATGGATTTTGTGTCAGGGCCGCCTTTGACACCATCTAAAAAGGATTCCTTTTGGGTGATTGTTGATCGGTTTACGAAGTGTGCGCATTTTCTACCAGTGCATACAACATATACCTTGGATAAGTTGGCAGATTTGTATGTTGCTGAGATTATGCGTTTCACGGGGTACCTAATTTTATTGTTTTTAATAGAGACCTGAGGTTTAAAAACGAGGTTCAGGCGATGTTTGCATCAGGCTTTGGATATGAAGTTGACGTTTAGTACCGCGTATCACCCTTAGATGGATAGACAGTCTGAATGTGTTATCCAGGTTTTGGAGGATATGATGAGGTGTTGTATAATTGAGTTTCAAGGAACCTGGGAGAAGCATTTACCCTTGATTGAGTTCGCGTACAACAATAGCTATCAAGCAAGTATCCTGATGGCACCGTATGAGGCATTGTATGGCCGGAGGTGTCGTACGCCCTTGTGTTGGGCTGAGGTAGGGGAAAAACATGTTTCCTTGCCACATGTGTTGAAAGAAACAGATGAAAAGGTAAAGCTTATGTGTGATTGCTGGAAAGCGGCTGCAGATTGGTAGAAATCTTATGCGGATTTAAAGCGTAGAGAGATTGAATATGCAATTGGTGATCGGGTGTTCTTGAAAGTATCACCATGGAAAAAGGTGATACGGTTCGGACGTAAGGATAAGCTTAGCCCGAGGTTTATTAGACCATATGAGGTTATTAAGCGTGTTAGTCCTGTGGCTTATTGGTTGAGGTTGCCTCCCGAGCTTGAGAAAAAACATGTTGTGTTCCATGTATCTATGTTGCGGAGGTATTGGTTGGATCCCTCGCATGTTATGCTGGTGGAGCATATTGAGTTGAGGCCGGATTTATCCTATGATGAGGAACCGATGGAAATCCTTGATTCTAGCATCAAAGTTCTTCGTGGCAAGATGATTGAGCTTGTTAAGGTCTTGTGGCGACACCGTGGTGTCGAGAAAGCCACGTGGGAAAGCAAAGCGAACATGTTGGAGCAATTTCCGCATTTGTTTTCTCTAGGTAAATTTTGTGGATGAAATTTCTTAAGTGGGGGAGAGTTATAACACCCCGGTTTTGGGCTTAGACGTTTTAAAGGTTGGTTCTAAGGTCTGGTGGACCGGTATTAGAGATTCGAGTCAGTTTCGGGATTAAATCGGAATAAATATTTTTTGAATGTGATAAAATTGTGGGAAAATATTCTAAAATCATTATTAAATATATTAATGATTTTTGTGGAATCAATTTTGGAAAACAAGTTTTGAAATTAGACATTTTGGACTAGTGACCAAAAAGCAAACTTCGGAAATTGTTTTGTAAAGAGTCAAAACTTTGAATCTTTAAGTAGATAATTGCCTAGAAAGTCCAATATCCGACTTTATCCCTTAATTGATTATTTTTAAAGTGCTTTGGAAAAATATAAATAGGTTGGGGAGAATTAATTTGGTTATTAAATCTTTTTTAAAAAAAGTTACGCAACTAACTTTCTCAAAATATTTTCTATCAAAATCTCTCTAGCCAAACATCAATTTCTTCTTCTAAATCTTCAGGTAAACCTTTCTTTTCTTAAATCTTTTGTTTCCAAATGATTTCTTGTTGTTAGTTTACCAAAACCTTATTGTTTTAACTTTTTTTTCTCATGTAAATCATCCAATTAAGGGAGAAAGCATCCATTAGAGGTAAGGTTCGTTCTCCTCTGCTAATGAAAGGTTCTTTACTGAAATTCCCAAGTTGTTGACTCTTTACAATTGTTTTCTAATGTGTTTTAATAGTTTAATTGAGAAAAATTGGTTTAATTGTATTTTGATTGATGAAATTTGTGTACCTTCATACTTATTCTATTTTGCTGGGATTTTGGTCAGATTAGATCATGATTTTGACGTTTAATTGAGTTAATAATTTGGTTTTAACATTGTAATCCCGAAACAAGTTGAATCTCTAATGTTTAAGGTTGGTAATAAAGGGTTTTGGGGGTAATAGTTGAGTTTAATAATTGCTGGAAGTAAAAGGATGTTGGGAAAGGGTTTTTGGATGTTAATTGATGATGGTTGATGGGTTGAATCATTATATTATGGATGGGCTGAGTTTTGGAAGTGTTTGAGGATGATTTCAATATATTTTGGATGGTTTTTAGTGGGTAACTTGAGAGTTGTGGGTATTTGCTTGTTGGCAATGGTTATAATGCATAATGATGCATTTTCCCTCTAGTTTTATGTGGTTAAAACAAGGGATAATCAGGGTGACGAAGCTTGACGTTGTTTGCCGGGGGCTCAATTTGCATTGACAAGCAAGGCGAGGTGTATCGGTGAGTGGAAATAGTTTTAGAAGTTTTTCAATGGTTTGAAAGTGGTTTTGGGAGTTTAGGATAAGTTTGAAACACCTACCTAAGCTCGGAAGTAAGTTTCCATCTTTTGCTCTTTAATATCGATTCAGATATGAGCATGTGTTATTTTTGTTTTGGTTGTAAACATGGTTTGATTTTACTTACTGTAAATGCATGATTTTGGGTACTTATGCAGTAGTCTAAAAGTATATGAAATGCTAGTGAGCATTGGTTTTCATTCCGGTCGGGAAATGTGGTATTGCTTTGGCAATGTGGTTTGCATATGTGGTGTTTTGCTTAATGCATTATAAAACAGTGAGTAAATTGTTTTGTAAATAATATCTTGGCTATGTGACAGGTGGGAAAACATTCGGATATAGTTGGCATGCCATACGATAAAGTGCACTATAATTTGTTAAAAATCGATTGTGGTTAGAGGTCCTTAAGGTATAGCGGTTGGCTACTCAGACTACGATGTGTTTACTTGGGTTGAGCGGTCGGTTCCCCTTGTTGATGTTGATCTTGTGAACGGAAAGGTTGTCATATCATGCAGTTAGCATGGTATGAGTCTTGATGGCGGTCGGTCATTAAGGGAGATTCGTGTATCCGATGTGTAAGGTTAACTGTCGGTTAACCAATGATTAGCAGTCGGCTAATCAAGGATAGTGGTCAACTATCTGGGGTCACTATAATTGCCAATATATGAAAGTTCATGTGTAGAACCTACTTTTTAGTGCTTTGGCATTTAAGCATGAGATGACTTAATGCTTTGGGATTTAAGCATGTGATTTGTAAACGTTGTTGCATATGGTCGATATGCAAGTTTTGATTGGAATCAATGAAAATGCTTTGGACGTAAGCATGGTGGTGACTCTCTAGGTGAAATGCTGACAAAAAAGGCAAAAGTTATGTTGGAAAAGTATAAAACAATGCCAAGATGAGTCTTTTGCGTGCAAGTATACACGGTCTTGGAATTCAATTGCTTTGATTGTTACTTGCCTTGAGAAAAAGTTGTTTTGTTTTGAAGTTGGTTTTGGAAATGATTGAATAGAAAATAAATAAAAGTAAGCAAAGACGTTGGCAAGGAAGGCGTTTTAATGAATAATGAGCGATGGTAGGGAATGCCTAGTTTTCACGCTATTCATGTCGTGCGAGCCTTTAATAACAACATGTATTGGCATTGTTTGCTGAGCAGAATCAAAATTAGCAAAGCCTCTCTCGATGGTCATTGCCCTAAATTGATCATGTAAAAACCCCTATATCTCTATAGTGCATGCTTTTAAATAAAACAATTTGATTAAGATCCAATCTATACTCCTAAGGGGTAGATTTCACTTCCAAAGTAAGTTCATCTACTTGAACGACTTCTCTCAAAGCTTCTCTCCTTAGTATTCAACAACTTAATCATTGCCACCCCAAGTCTGTTAAGATATTGAGGAGCAATAGGCCAACAGTGCCGGCTCTCGCTTGGCATAGTATTTAGGAAATATTAAAGTATGTTGAATAGTGAAAACATTGCCAAGGCAGATTTATTATTGAAAACTAAAACATAAAAATAGCGTTCAACGCAAACATCCCCCACCAACTATGAAATTAGTTCATGGTGAGGGACTTAACCAAAAAACAACAAACGTTTCCCAAGTACATCATCATTTAGAACAAAATAAAATAACTTGAAAGAGAATATGGGCTAGAAGGGGTCTCTCGATGCAGCCCTTCAAGATCCAGGATTCTCGGCCAAGTTGGTCGGACCACCCTTCCTAGATGCAGCCGGTTGTCAATCGTCACACACCAACTCATCACTCTGATCTTCTTTTCCCCACCAAATGCTAGCTTGGTTGGTGTTTAAATAGGCGTACGAGGAAGGGATATGATTAGCTCTTTAAATTTTGAACTTCAACTGCCCAAGGGAAAAGGGATTATCATTTTATCCAAATTTGAATGAGAGCTGATTAGGCTGGGGCTGACGTCATACTATTGACGCTACCTTGGCGCCGAAGCTTGGCATGAATCTGCCAACAAGTCTTGGCACCATCTTATCAGCTATTTTTTGGAGATTGATCCAATTACTATCTTTTCGGAGCTTGATCATTTCCTATTTTTTCGGGATCCAACAGCTTCTTAGCGTGGCATCAAGTTCACTTCTCTGCTAACTAGCGCTTGGCATTGTCTAGTCTATCTATGCCAACAACACTCGGCATTCTCTCTGGCACTCCTTCCTGTGTTGCTTTTTTGGGTCAAATCCTATGCCAACCTGCAAAATTGCCAACAAAACAACCATTCACACTGGCGTAGACAAAACTCTAAACTCCTTATGCAAATGCATGATTCTAGCATCCTAATGCAACTAAATGTACATAAAAACAAGCAAAGCATTGTAAGATTGGCATTAAAAACAGTACTTTTGGAGAGGTAACACACACCCAAACCTAAATCGTTGCTTGTCCTCAAGTAATGCAAACAAAATAAAAACAAAAACTGTGAAAAATTTACCTCAACAAAATTTTGGTTGAATGCCAACGCGTGCTGGCAAGCAGAATTTGGCTCTATTTCTGTCCTCAGTATCTCAGTGCAATAATGGCAAGCAGGTAGTAATTCAAGTACAGCAATATAACTCTATTCTAAGTTTATAAAGAGTGCATGATGTGTAGGCAATATGCATCAAGTATCCTTTCACTCCCTTAGCCAATTTTACTACCTAAGCTCAGATTTTTATCTTTTTTTTCTTTCTTTTGCCAAGGGTTTCTGTTGGCATCAACTTAAGCTTGCTTCGTGACACTATTTAGCGTGAGAGATAAGAGGCAAATACCACGAATCCCCAACTTAATCTAGAAATCACTAGGCTTTCTCTTCAACTCATACTCCAAGGTTTTGGACTTGAGAACTAAAAGAGAGCAAACCACGAAGCCCCAAGTAACTTATTATCCCTAGGTAGAGGAGAGTTCATTTAATTTTTTCTTGCCTTGGAAGAACATTGCTGCCTTATTTATTTCTTTTTACCCTGGCGTCATTTTTTTTCTAAATCCAAGCATAGCTTCAAAAAGTCTAAGTTTGCTAAGGAAGTAGATACATACTACATGTTAAGTGTAAGTTCAATTCCCTAAACTAGAGATCAATTGCCAAGAAAACCTAGCATACTACGCTGCTGGCATGGCATGAAAACTAAAGATTAAAATTTCCTCATTGGACAGACACCTAGATCAAATTAAACATGCCTAACAAGTCTTAACATTTTTCAAAATTAAAGCGAGGCAAAATTTTCTTTTTCTTTTTTTAGCGGTTCGATATGCATTTATCTAAATGACCTAAATGGCTTGGCGATAGAATTTAGACATGAAATGTATGGCATGGCATAAATGTGAGAAAATGCACACCCCCAAACCCAAGATGTGCATTGTCCCCAATGCATGAAACAACACATATATACAAGAAAAACAGGAACAAAAATAAAAATGCATGATCATATAAATGCAATGGAATGAAATGTAAAGGAGTTTAGGAAGAAGATGACTCCCCTTCAACGACTATTTGCCGTGTGGCACAGGTTTTTCTTCTCACAAATGGCCCACGATCAGGGGCCATGTGCTTCTTTCTTTTTAGGCTTGGTTTTGAAGTGGCAATGGAGGCTTCAACTTCCTCCCTTTCCTTGGCAGGCTCCGATGTAGCAGGTGCATCGGTGGCATCAAATGGCGTATGTATAGCAGGTGTCACTGGCGACTTGGCTTTGGTTTTCTTTGTTTTAGATGAATAATTAGAACTGGCAGACTCGACTTCAACTGGAGACAACAGGACTGTGGCATCGGACAAGGTATGAACTCGACTAGCTGAGATGGCATTTTTGCTGGCAGAGAGCTCGGTAGGGAAGTCTGGAAACTCTGGCGCAAAATTAGTTGATAATTTTGTAAGAGCCTCTCTGTTCACAACATCTCTGGTCTAGATGTAGTGTCGCATCTTGACATTGAGCTCCTCAGCATTTTCCAGCTTTTGGAGAATAATCTCCTAGCATTGGTGAATTTGGGACAGCATTTCCATTGAATTGTCTGGCACAGTTTCTGGCATGGTTGCTGAAGCAGCCCTTCATTCCTTGGGCTTTGGCATGGGTGCTCTTGCCTTTCCCTTCCCCTTGTCCTTGGGCTCGGTAGTAACAAGATTCCTCCATATAGCAGTAGTAATTGTTGTTCCTTTGATCGTTTGCCCTTTATCCGTATCAAGCCTTGGCACATCATAAAGCATACAAACGTTAGAAATCAATAAAGGGAAAAACAAGCTGCCAGTACCTTTCGCTGTGCACTTGTAAGTTTCCTCAAGAATGAGCTTGCCAACAATGATTTTACGCCCCATAACAATGGAGTGCAACAGGATCATCCTTTCTTCCGACACGGTCTCGTTACGGGATGTGGGCATCAGATTCACCTTGAGAAAGTGATTCCATCCTCTTCATTAGGGCTTCAATGCTAGCCTATTCATCGTACAGTGCCCCTTGGATGACACTGTCCATGCCATGCCAGGCTCGCACAGATCTACCAGCAGCCTCTTTCTCTTGGCAGCGTTCATTGATTCAGCGTACTCGAAATACTCATCCACTGTACCATCTAACTCAAACATATTATTGATATACCCTTCATCGAAACGAACACATTTACCTCTAATCATAAAGAATGGAGAATCCTTGGTCACAAGGTGCACATAGAATTCTTGGATGATTGTGGCATAAACCTCCCCTTTTTGCTGGCAAAACTGAGTCCATTTGTGCAAGTTAATTGTTGACATGACTTTCGGAGGGAATCCATTGTTTGTCTCTGTGTTGAGGTCGAAGTGCTTCTCACAGCAAAAATTCTTCAAGGCAAAATTGGATTCGAACTTTTTCTCGATCTCCTCGTTGAAGAATCGCTTGAAGGGGATAGAGGATGAAGCCATTGAAACTCGTTGAAGGAACTTGAAACGATATTGAAAGATGAAGAAAAAATGATTTGGGTTTTGCACTTGCTTATCGAAGAGAAAGTAAAAAGTGAGAGAGAGTTGTTTGGTTTCTTTAATCGGCAATGGTGAGAAAGTGAATGGTTTTGGGTTGGTTGAGTGTTTTAATAGGAGGAATAATTAGGGATAATGATGAAAAATAAAAAAAAGAATTAAATTAAAAGAGGTGACGTGATAAGGGTGAAGTGATAAGGTGATAGGTGATAAGATAGGGTAAGGATTGGAGTTATAAGGTGTTTGGTTCAAATTTTAAATTTTAACCCAAATTTTGGGCGGCTAAGGTTTAAGGTCAAAAGAAAAATACTCTTCCTCATATTGAATGGGCCGGTCAAGCTAGGGTTTTTCTCATTCTTCCAAATTTAGCACTACTGCATGCCAAGCTGTTCTAGCACTATGTCTGGCAGACTTTGCTATTAGGACATCAGCTCCTGCCAAATAATCTCGGTATTGTTCCTAGCATGGTTCATGGCATAACGAATCTGTGCAACTCAAAGGAAACCTTTCAACACAGTAAAGGAATAAAACTTGAAATATAAAAAGAAAGAAAAAATAAATAAAAACCTTGAAACATAAAAAACAAATAAAACATCTAACCTAATATTTACAAAGGTTCAAACCTGATGGTGTTTTCATGTTATCTCTGCCAAGAGGATCACCTCTTTGGCATTGTTCTGATCACCTTCCTTGTAGTGCTTTAAACATTGGTCGTTCACCTTAAAGATTTCGCCCGTCTTCAAGTTCTTAATGTCCACAGCTCCATGAGCATAGGGTTTCACAACTTTATAAGGGCCCGTCCATCTCGATCTAAGTTTCTTTGGAAACAACTTAAGTTGTGAGTTGAATAACAAAATATGTTGGCCTTCCTCAAACTGTCTTGGCATTATCCAACTGTCATGCCATCGTTTTGCCTTCTTCTTATAGATCCTGACATTCTCATAGGCTTGTGTTCTGATGGCCCAGTAGGCTTTATGCTCAAGCTCCACTGGCAGATGGCATGGTTTGTTGAAAACAAGTTGAAATGGTGACATACCCAAAGGAGTTTTAAATGCAGTCTTATAAGCCCACAATGACTCATCTAGTCTCAAGGACCAATCCTTCCTTGATAGATTAACAATATTCTCTAGAATGATCTTAATCTCCTTATTTGAAGTCTCAGCTTGCCCATTTGTTTGTGGATGATATGCCGTGGCAATTCTCTGCTGTATACCATACATGCACAAAGCTTTAGAGATTAGATTACACTTAAAATGGGTGCCCTCATCGTGAATAATCACCATAGGGGAGCCAAATCTAGTAAAAATGTGTTTGTGCAAGAACTTGGCAACAGCTTTGGCATCGTTTGTTGGAAGGGCCACAACCTCTACCCATTTAGATACATAGTTAACAGCCACAAAAATATATACATTACCGAATGAAGGTGGAAAAAGACCCATAAAGTTTATCCCCAATACATCAAATAAATCTACAGGCATAATGTTTTGGAGTGGTAGTTGGTGTCTGCCAGAGATGTTTCCTGTCCGTTGGCATAGATCACATGCCTTGGCATACTCATAGGGATCCTTATACAGTGTGGGCCAAAAGAATCCTGATTGCAGTACTATGGCAATAGTCTTTACCCCCGCAAAGTGACCTCCATATGGTGGGGCATGGCATAGATGCAATATGTTGTGCTGCTTATCCTCAGCACACACCGGCATATTACTTGGTTTGCACACTATTTGAACAATATTGGCTTGTCAAGAACCTCTTCTTGGAATTATATGCCAAGTCTGGTGGCAGAATGTTACTTACCAAGTAGTTGACAATGTCAGCATACCATGGCACTGCATTAACTGCAAGCAAATACTCATCGGGAAGTTCATATCTTATAAAATTGGTCTTACCATCTTCAAGATGATGCTCTAAACGTGAGAGATGGTCAACTACTAGGTTTTCGCTTCCCTTCTTGTCTCGGATCATAAGGTTGAATTCTTGAAGTATGAGCGTCCATCAGATTAGTCTGGGCTTGGCATCCTTCTTTGCCAAGAGATACTTCAAAGCCGAATGATCTGTAAAAACCACTACTTTGTTACCAATTAAGTAAGATCTAAATTTTTCAAAAGCAAATACAACCGCAAGAAATTCTTTCTCAGCCGTAGAGTAGTTCAGTTGTGCTTTGTTCAAGGTTCGGCTGCCGTACTAGATGGCATGAAAAACCTTGCCATGCCTTTGTCCGAAGACTGCTCTAACGGCATAGTCGCTTGCATCGCACATGAGCTCGAAGGGCTCACTCCAGTTTTGTGCCACAACTATAGAGGCATTGATCAACTTCCCTTTAAGCTCCTAAAATGCTCTCAAACAAGAATCGTCAAATGCAAATGTGGCATTATGTTCTAACAACAAGCATAAAAGTTTAGCAATTTTTGAAAAGTCTTTAATAAAATGCCGATAAAAACCGGCATGTCCTAAAAAACTCCTTATACCTTTAACACTCGTTAGAGGCGATAGCTGTTTAATTACCTCAACCTTTGCTTGATCCACTTCTAACACTCTCCCAGTTACCGTGTGCCCAAGAACAATGCCCTCCTTCACCATGAAGTGGCATTTTTCCCAAATTCAACACTAGGTTTGTCTCTATGCATCTCTTCAAGACTTGCTCCAAACTCAGAAGGCATTCCTCAAATGTTTTGCCAAACACTGAGAAATCATCCATGAACAATTCCATGTTGTGCTCGATCATATCGAAAAAAATGGACATCATTCAATGTTGAAACGTTGTTGGTGCATTACATAGGCCGAATGACATTCTTCTAAACGCAAACGTCCCATAAGGGCACATGAACGTGGTCTTCTCTTGATCATCAAGGGCGGTGGCAATCTGATTATAACCTGAATAACCATCCAAAAAACAATAGAAAGCTTTACCTGCCAACCTGTCTAGCATCTGATCAATGAATGGCAATGGGAAGTGGTCCTTCCTCGTGGCATTGTTCAGCCTCCTATAGTCCATGCGCACTCTCCATCCCGTGATAGTTCTGGAGGGGATTAATTCAGCTTCACTATTTTGTACCACGGTCATGCCACCCTTATTTGCCACGCATTACACCGGGCTAACCCAAGAGCTATCGAAAATGGGATAAATAATCCTGACATCAAGCCATTTTATGATATCTTTTTTTGCTACCTCTTTCATGCTTGGGTTTAGCCTTCTTTGGCCTTCAATGGTCTTGCCATGGTACTCCTCCAAGAAAATCTTGTACATGCAAATGGTTGGGCTAATACCTCTGATGTCTACCAAGGTCCACCCTAATACTCGCTTATAATCGCGTAATATTGCCAACAATCTTGCCTCCTGATCATTAGTGAGACCAGTGGCAATGATCACCGGCAGAGTTGAGTGTTCATCTAAGTAAGCATACATGAAGTGATCTGGTAGTAGTTTCAGTTCCAACGCTAGTGGATCCTCAATTGATGGTCTAGGTGCCATGATTTCTCTGCCGGCTAACTAAAGTGGCTCAAAATAACTCGCCTCTTAAGCCTCCAAGACTGGTTCTTCTGGTTCCTCAAACAGATCAGCTATGCCATCTAAATTGTTGGCATCGAATTCTGTATCTTGGCATAACTGAGCCATGTCCAAAGTGTAAATAGACTCCATCATATCCTCTTCTTGGCACTCATTAGGTTCATCTGCACATTTCAAAGCTTGAAACACATTAAATGTAACATGCTGGTCATTCATGCTCATTGTTAGATCCCCTTTATGAACATCAATCAAAGCCCTATCTGTGGCAAGAAAAGGTCTCCCAAAAATAATCGGGACATTAATCTCAGCCTCATAATCCAAAATGATAAAATCAGTTGGAAAAATAAATTTGTCTACCTTTACCAACACGTCCTCAATCGTACCCTTAGGATATGCATATGATCGGTTTGCTAGCTGAAGTGTCTCCGTGGTAGGTCTTGCTTCTATGCCAAGCTTCCGAAAAAGTGACATTGGCATAAGTTGATGCTACCTTCTAGGTCACACAGTGCGTTGCCCATGAATTTTTTGCCAATGGTGCAGGGAATAGTGAAACTCCCCGGATCTTTCAGCTTTGGTGGCAATCGGTTTAGGATCATGGCATTGCTTCCTTCGGTTAGAGCAACAGTTTTGAAGTCTCCCAACTTCCTCTTCTTAGACAGGATGTTCTTCATCAATTTGACATAGTTGGGCCTTTGCTCAAGGGCTTCTACCAATGGAATATTGATTTGCAATTGCTTAAGAACCTCCAAGAAGCGATTGAATTGCTGGTCTTGCTTATGCTTTTGAAGTCTTGCTGGAAATGGTGGTGATGGATAAACATATGCTGGCGCTGCTGGCTTTCCCAAAGCAATGCTGGCATCAGTCTCTTTGGCATCAGTGCTGGCATCGGTATGCTGTCTAGCATCAGTACTGGCATCATCTGCTTTTGGTTTCTCTTTCTCTGCCTCACTAGGATTATCTACTGGCTCTGGCTTCTCGACTTGGCAGTTATCTGGCTGCTTAGCAGCCCTCTCCACCTCACACTACTTACCGCTCCAAAGAGTTATGGCTTTATATTTTCTCATTTTCTTTGTGCCGAGCGTCTTCTGTGTCACTTGACAATGTTCCTTGGGGTCGATTGCTGAGTGCATTGGCAATCTGCCCTATTTGGACTTCCAAGTTTCGCATTAATGATGCCAAACTCTAGACTGTGGCATCATTCCTCTCCATGAACTCTGTGAGTGTGCCTCTTTGGTTGAATCTCTACCCTTGCTGAAAATTGTTTTGAGCTTTCTGTGGCATGGCATTATGATAGAATGCTGGCATGCCATTATTGTTGAAAGCTGGCAAGCCATTGTTATTCTACCTCTAGGTATTCTGGCGTTGGGCATTGTACTGGTTTCCTCCTTGATTTCCCTATGCTAAGTTAGGGTGTTGTCTCCAACCTGCATTAAGTATTGGAGTTAGGATTATAGTAACGATTAACATTGCAAACAAAATTTACCGATTCAGGATTGACAGGGCATTCATCTACATGATGATTTTCTCCGTAAATTGTACAGAAAGGGTCTAATGCTTTGACTTCTTGGGCCTCATTGTTCTTTTGCAATGTTCTCACTATTCTGGTAAGATTGGAAATCTCGGCATGGATGGACGTTAGTTCATCAACCTGAAATTTCCCATTGGTTTTAGTTCTGGTCCAAAGTCTAGCAATAGGATATTCAAAATCATTGATTGCAATCCTTTCAATGATGTCAACAGCCTCAGAATATGTCTTGTCAAACAGTGAAGCAGCTGTTGAAGCATCAACAACAGTCCTCGTTTGTGCATTTAATCCATTGTAAAAGGTTTGTATTTGAGTCCAATTCTGGAATCCATGCACATGACACCTTCGCAGCATATCTTTAAATCTATCACAGGCATCATATAAGGCCTCATCCTCAGCCTGCCTGAATGTAATGATCTCACATCGCAGTTAGGCAGAGAGTGTTGGCGGCTGGAATCTTGTTAAGAATTTCTGGCATAGGTCTGCCCATGAAGTAACTGAGCCAGGTGGCAAGGAGTTAAGCCAAGCCTTTACTCTGTCTCTCAAAGGAAAAGTAAATAACTTCAGCTTCATGGTATCTTCAGGTACTCCATTTTGTTAAAATAACTGGAAAATCTCCATGAACTGCTTTAGATGTTGCCTCGGATCTCCAGTGAGTGCTCCATCAAACTGGCCAACATTCAAAAGAGTTTGAATCATTATCGGCTTAAGTTTGAAATTGACAGCGTTTACCTCTGTGCCAACAAGTCCTGGCATCAAATTGTTAATGGTTGGTGCCGAATGTCTCTAATAGGTCTCTCATTAACAACTGGGACAACAAGTGGTGGTGGTATCTCATTATTAAGTGGATTTCCTCCATTGTTCACCACACCATTCCCTCCATTACATTGGTTTTGCATCTCTCGAAATCTTATTTTTAACCTCCGTAAGGTTTTCTCAATTTCCGAATTGTATGGCCACTCGGCCACCACAGGATGGCTTCTGGTCATACACCGATAAAATTAAAAGGTAAAAACAAAAAGAAAAATAAAAATTAAAGAAAGACAAGTAAGAATTTAAAAACAGTCAATTCCATTGCAATCCTCGGCAACGACGCCAAAAACTTGGTGACTCTATAGGTGAAATGCTGGCAAAAAAGGCAAAAGTTATGTTGGAAAAGTATAAACAACAATAATCTACTACGAATATTATTGACTCATATTGAATCCTTTTTATTAGTCAAAAATACTTGTAGGTCACCCATCCTAAATGTTTGATCAAAAATAGATTTTCACATAAACTTCGTACCGAAAATCTGATTCCCATAAACCAATTTCCTATAATCCTGTCCTATTTATCTTTGAAATAAAAAATTTATTAGGAAAATTATTCCTTAGGAGCCTATACTTTTCCCATCTTTAGACTCTAGACACTAACTTTTGACATACTATCATTTTGATCATTAAACTTTATACTTCAATCCCTATTCCAATTTTTATCAGATTTTAACCACACTTTGCAAGTACCTTATTCAGCTTACTGTCTTTCACACGATGCCTTATAATCTCAGAAATTCCTTTTCTAAAGCTCCCAATTTAAAAAATCTAAACTTTTTCCTTTTTGTCATTTTAGTCACTAAGTTAGCTTTTAATCTCAGAAATCCCTTAATTGACATAGCAAATTTTGGGGTTTTACAATTCTTCCCCTTCAGAAAATTCGTCCTCGAATTTTCAAAACATATCTGTTTTGAAAAGTTGCGGATGTTGTTCTCTCATTTTCTTCTCGGTTTCCTAGGTGGATTCCTCTATATTGTGATTCCTCCAAAGGACTTTAACCAATGGAATTTTCTTGTTCCTTAATTCCTTGACTTCGTACGATAAGATTTCCACCATTTCCTCTTCATATGTCAAATTTGGTTGCAGTTCAATTTCCTCTGGAGTAATAACATGTGAAGGGTTCGATCAATACCTCTGAAGCATTGACACGTAAAATACATCATGAATATTACTCATCTCTGGAGGCAAGCCCAATTGATAGGCCACCAGGCCAACTCTTTTGAGGATCTCATAAGGTCCAATAAACCTGGGACTAAACTTTCATTTTCGACCAAAATGTAGGACCTTCTTCCAAGGTGATACCTTTCGGAATATTTTGTCCCCAACTTCAAATTTAATATCTTTTCTCCTCTTGCTCGCATTTTCCTTTTGTTGATCTACGGCTGCTTTGAGATTGTTTTAAATAATTCGTACTTTGTCTTCTATTTCTCAAGTTAAATAAACTCCACCTATTTTTGGATTATTCTGAACATTTTGATCTTGTAGCTCGAACCAATTCAGATGTGTTCTGTAACGCCCCGGTTTTTTGGGCCTAGAAGTTTTGGGGGTTATTAGACGGTCTGGTGGACCGGGTTAGAGATTCAGGTTAGATTCGAGATAACATATTTTTTGGTAAGATAAAGATATGGAAAATAGTTAAAAATCATCTTTTAATATATAATAATTTTTTGGTGGAATCAATTTTGGAAAATGAGTTTTGGAAGTCGTACATTTTGGGCTAGTGACCAAAATGCAAGTTTTGGAAAACTGTGATTTTCTAGCGACTAAAATGAAAAGGGTCAAAATTTTAGAATCTTTAAGGAGCTATTTTACCAATTTGTTTCTGATGGCTTATCCCTTAATCAGACTTATTTTAACATGTGTTTTATTAATCAATTAAAGGGATTTTTGGTTAAAAGGTGGTTATTAGTTTTGGAAAGTAAATCACGTTATTTTTCTCTCAACTTCTCTTTCCATTTTCTCCCCAGCCAAACACCCAAGTTTTCATCAAATTCCAGAGGTGAGATGGTTTCTAACTTGATTTTATGGTTTCAAATTGTTTAACTAAGATTGTTTATGCAAAATCTTACATTAATCTTGTGTTTTCTTAGCTTTTATCAAACCAATTGAGGGAAAAACTTCACAATAGGGGTAAGGTCTGAGATCTCCTCTATTGTATGGTTCTTTACTAAAATTCCCAAGCATTTGATCCTTGATTTTTGTGTTTATAATATGATTTTAGGTTTAAATATGGATTTAATTGGGTAAATCTATGAAATGATGAAGGATTCATACTGAATCTATTTTTCCAGTGCTATGAATTGATTTGAGTATATTTTGGATTTATAATGATGTTGTTAAGTCAATTTTATCAATGGAATCTCGAAACTCTTGAATCTCTAATTGTTTAGGTTGCTAGATTTGTGTTTTTAAGGTGTTGTGGTGGCTGTATGTTTGCTGGAGGTATTAGGTTGATTTGATTCTGTTTCTAGATGTTATTTGATGATAAAAGTGATGTTAGATTGCTGGTTGGGTTGTGTTTGGAAAAGATTAGACGGTGTTTTTGGTTATTGTGGTTGGGTAATTGTGAGGTGTATGTATGAATCCATGAGGAGCTAGTGTTGCAATGTTATAAATGCATTGAGATGCATTAATTCTATATTGTGGTGTGGCTAAATTAGGGGAGATGGAGGTTTTGCGTATCGGTGAGTGAGAATGTGGATTCCAGCTTTGGAATGTTTTAAAGGTGGTTTATGGGAGTTTAAACTTAGCTTGATACACTAGTTTAAACTCGGAAGTAAGTATAAAGTGGTTTTCTCTCTCGGTCGTGTTTAATGAAATGGTTTAGGCACTTGTTTTGATTTACATGTTACCTACTATTTAAGCATGATTTAAAGTATTTGATATACTGTTATTGAGCATGAAACGCTGAAGGATGAACATAGTAAGTGATCCTTGTAAGTATATGGTTTATACTTGTGTTTTATAGCATGGTTGTTGCTTTGGAAAATTGGTTTGGTTCATGCTTGTTAAAAACAGCGAGGTAAATGTGTTATGGTTAATTATATTGGCAAGTGATGTGGTTTTAAAATTGTTATTGGATATAGTTGTCCGACCATAGGATTGAGTGCACTGTAAAATAAGTCGCCTTGGATATTGAGGGGTTTATACGGCGTACCGAATACTCTATTTGAGTACACTAACGGTAGATGGGTTAAACAGTACTGAAAACTATCTTTAGAGGATTAAGCGTCTAACCGAAGAAAGGGGTTGGTGTCCCCAAGGGTTGTATAAATACCCGGTTGGTAATGTACTACGATTGTTATGGTATCACTATTCCAGTTGAGATGGCTTGAAGTGTTGGTTGAACACTTGTTGAATCCGTGTATCCGATGACCTCTTTCGCTATTGGACTTGTTTAATGATCACTTGTAAGCCAATATAATTGTTAATGTATCATTGAAATATTTATGATTTATAGTGTGAAGTATACATTTTTTTTTCCTTAAGCTTTGCATATGGTTTGTTATGCATGGGAAGGCTTGAGTTGAGGTTTAGCAATGGAATTTGCTGTTGGTTAATGATACATGTTGTTCGTTCACTCTTTAAGCTTTGCATATGGTTGTTATGCATGGAAATGCTTAAATTGAGGTTTAGCAATGGAATGTGCTGGTGGTTAATGGTATAGGTCACATATGATTTTACATGCTAGTTTTGAAAGTGTAATGTACATAGTTTTAAAGGCATGATAATGATTACATGATGTTTTTAAAGTGGTTTGGACAAGAATTGAAATGAGTTTTCAAAGTGTTGTTGAGAAACGGCTTTAAATGCATTGATGGTGTTTTGTGTTTTGAGCATTCCTCACTAAGCCTTGTACGCTTACGCTCTCTTTGTCCATCAATGCAATGGTTTGAAAGCTTGGAAGTCAGCGTGAAGCAAGGGATCAGTACAAGACTTGGTAACCAAAGTATGTTTTGACTTAGATTATAAATAATAAGGGCAGTTGGGGTTTTCATTGATTTTGGAAGATGTATGTTAAATTCCCTATTGAACAAGTTTGTTGGATTGCTATTGTGATGCAAATGACCTCTATGGCTTGGTTTTGGTAATGAATTGAAGCTTTATGTTTTACATGAATGGTTTTATAGGAAGCATGCCTATAGTTTCACATTAATTGTAAAACGCCATGAATCCATGTTGAAACTGTGATGTTATGCTATGAAAAGTATCTTGAGCTCATTGGTTGTATATTAGAAGCATGTTAGGGTGTTTTAGATGGGCTAAGAGCTTGTAAAACCAGCTAAAAACGACCTTACGAGTTCAGGCGTATCGGTACGAGTGTCTACGTTTAGGTACGGGTAGACCAATTCAGGCTTAGCATACCGGTACGCGGGCCATCGTTTCGAATATTCTAGGTGAAATCAAGCCAGGCATATCGATATAGGCAAGGGTGTTTCAGTACGTCTTTGAGACACTGGAATCTGCTTTTTGGGATTAAACCCGCGAACTGAAACATTTGCACCCTCTACCGGTACGGTTGTAAAAAACATTTTCAGATGGCCGTTAATTTCAGTTATATGTATCGGTACGTTTCTAGGCGTCTCTAAACAGGGGCTATGTAATTTGGGCACCATATTGATACAGTTGGTCACGTTTCGATACGGGTGGCTGTTATTTTAGTTAATGTTAAGGAATTGAAATTTTGTTTACTTGTATTTTAATCCTTGAGTTTTGTTTATGCAATTAAATGCCCTTGAGTGATCGGATTGAGCTGAATTTTGAGATGTATGATTGAATCTTGATTAATTACGATTTGTAATATAAAAATGAGCTTTAATGATGTAATTTTCTGGATTTTCAATTTGGTCCCTAAATTGCATTTGAGACCAATTGGATGTCAAATCAACGCCCAATTGAGTTGGGTTTCATCTTCTGTCAGCATGAACATGTAGGATATTAACTAAGCGTCTAAACAAGATAAAAGAGAAAAAATGGTCTCATTTTGGGGTTTCTTCTCTCGATTTACCTCGGTAAACCTAATGTGACTCGCTCGGATCAGTCTTGCGACTAGGCCGGGTCGAGGGGGTTACAAGTTCAGCACTTCCGTCCGTACTGTCTTCAAATGGTGCCATTTTTATGCTAGACTGGTAGCTATTGTTATATCCAAATTGAGCTAGAGGCAAGTACCTATCCTAAGATCCATTAAAGTCAATAATGTTGGCTCGGAGCATGTCCTCCAAAATTTGAATAGTCCGCTCTGATTGTCCATCTGTCTGTGGGTGAAATGATGTACTAAAATTCAATTTAGTACCCAAAGCCTCATTAAAGCTTCCCAAAACCTCAGGTCTCTATCTTGTACTATCGATATCGGAACACCACGCAGTTGGGCTATCTCGCATACATACAACTCAGCATATCTATTCAGAGTATAATCCATACGAACTGGAATAAAGTGTGCTGACTTCGTCAGCCGATCCACAATAACCCAGATCGAATCCTTTTTGCTTGGAGTGACTGGTAACCTTGTTACAAAATCCATTGTTACTTTTTCCCATTTCCACTAGGGAATAGAGATAGGCTAAAGCGTTCCAGAAGGCACTTGATGTTTCGCTTTGAATTGTTGACATGTTAGACATTTTGTTACAACTCTAATATTGCTCTTTTCATGTAACCCCCTCAACCCGGCCTAGTCGCAAGACCGAACCAAGCGAGCTACATTAGGTTTACCGAAGTAAATCAAGAAGGTAAAACCTGAAATGCATCCATTTTTTCCTTTTATCTTGTCTAGATGCAGAGTTATTATCCTACATGTTCATTCTGAATTTCAATGAAAACTCAACTCAATCAGGCATGGAATTGACATCCGATTGATCGCACTAACAAATTAGGGACCAAATTGCAAATTCAAAAAACTGCAGGGTCTTAGCTCATTTTCACGTTACCAATCTTTAATTAAGTATGTTTCATGCTTACATGTCAAAAATCAAATCAAAAAGGTCATCCAAACTCATTCAATTGCATCCACAACATTAGGGACTAAAACGTAAGAAAATAGAACTTTAGAAGATTCCAAATAAAACAACTTAACTGCCACCGTACCGGTACGACAAGTGGTGTTTCGATACGTGTTCGTTAATTTGAAACCCTAGAATTCCAGTAGCCAAAACTCGTTTTGATACGCCCCTGCATATCGAAACGCCCTTCATGAAAATATTATACCATATCGAGACGCCTCCCCGAGTACCGAAACACTGGCCAAAGTAGCCTAAGCCCGTACCGAAATAGTTTCCTGTGTACCGGTACGCTAAGCCTAGAATGGCTTACCCGTACCAAAACAGGGACACCCGTATAGGTACGCTTGGACATGTTGTTGCGCGTAATAAGTGCTACGCAAATGTGCAAGTATACACGTCGCAAGTTATAGTATAAAAGATATCGTCTCCACAGGGATTGGTGCCACTTCAAGAATCTAGTCTCTTGCACTGTAAAAAGTAAAAACACAAGTAAAGGATTATCGAAGTTTAACTAATTACTAATCTAGAAAGCAATAAAATAAAATAAAAGATGAATTCAATTGAGAGAGATAGGCTAGGTTATCGTGAGTTGAGGTGTGATAGCCGATTGGATTGTCTTGGTAAAAGAGTGCATGGGCAACTCAGTTGCCGTGGCGATTTGCTGCACGGGGTTGCCTTGGCAACTAATTGATGGTTGCTTGGGCGACTAGTTGGGCAACTACTTGGGCGATCGGGCAGCAACTTCAAGGTTCGGCGGAGCGTTCTTCAATGGTTTCTTCTTATCCCTAAGTCGAAACTCTAGCTACTTGTGCATGCCTTGATAATACATCCTGCGTGAATCAAGGGTGAACAACAACCAATCTTGCGCTCCTCTTAGCCGTTGAAATCCTTAACTTATTCCTAAGCCGGATTAATCTTCACCATCATTGGATTGCATAAAGATCATATTCATTCGTTTCTTGAATCTAACTCTCCCGATATTAGATAAATGGATGAAATCACGAGATCCTCTCCCAATTCACTAAAAAACAATAATAAGAATCAAGAATGAATAAACCTTGAAATAGAAAAGTGCAAACTCTTATTACCTAAACAAAAACCAATAGTTTCTCACAACCACAAAACACAATAACCATAGCCAAGTAAATTTAGTTCATGGCTAGGTTCCAAAGAAACACAAGATAATTAATCCCTAGCATGAACCCAATCGAACAAAGATGAAGGAAGAGGCTTGTCGAAATCCTCCTTGCCCTTGATGCTTGTCGAAAATTCTCTCCTCTTGCCCTACTTGGACTTGCCAAAAATTTCCCTCTTGCTCTCTCTCTTGAATTGTCGAAATCTCTTGCTATTTATAGGGCTAGGCCAAAGTCCTTCTTTGAGGAGGAGTTTGAGTTGGAATTAAATTATCTTTAAAGAATATAATTCTTTATTATAATTTTATTCCTATTAGAACTTCTCCTATCCACTTGGAATTTAATTCTTCTTTAATCTCTGCATGGCAATCAAATTCCTTTGGGCTTGGACCTTGCTCCATGTCATCTTGGGCTTGTAAAATCATGAATTTCGACATCCATATTGCTTTTGGTCTTTGTCGACAAATGCCATGGCAACTGGCTCAGCGTCTCCTTCATGCACTTATACGGCAACTAGCTCGGCATATCCTTCATGCATTGCCCTCGCAACTAGCTCGGCATTGCTTTGGCAAGTGATCCTGCATATACACAAAAAACACACCAAAGCAGCATCTATTTCCACAAAAATCACCAAGTTATGTAATCAAGCTCAACGATTGAAGGAAACATGGATTAATGCATGAATGGCTAACTATGCAACTAATATGAGCCTAAGTCTAACAATAATATGAGTAAAAAGGGTAAGAAAAATAGTACTTTTGAACACTTATCACACCCCCAAACTCGAACTATTGCTTGTCCTCAAGCAATGCAAACTCATAATTACCGCCAAGACTTCAAATTTTCACAAACTTAGCTTTGAACTTGATTTCAATTCTCTGAACCGGGGCACAAAGTATGATTGGCTTTTTATTTTTCAAAAACTGATGAATTACTCGGAATCAAACTATAATGCTTGTGAGTGTGTGCGGAGTTGTGTGCAAGTTGATTTTTCGGATTCTATGCAAACAATAGGTTTTCAAATTACTTCATTGGGTTCTTTTTAACATGTTTTAACTAGAGCCAATTTCGGGCACCTCTAGTGTTTTATTTTTAGTTTTCTTAAGTTAATTTAATCGACTAGAGCCGGTTTGGGCACCTCTAGTTAAAATTTTTTAACATCCTAGAGCCAGTTTGGGCACCTCTAGTGAATTTTTTTAGCACATGCTAGAGCCAATTTCGGGCACCTCTAGCATTCATCCAATTTTTATTCTAATCCCCAATTTGTTAATTATCAACCTAAGTTTACTAGAACTCCTTAAATCAATCAAACCACAACAGTGTTTCATCAAATTTAGCATCATAGTAAAATTCTAAGTTTTTCCATGGTTATCCTAGAATAAAAATTCTATCAATTAAGTGCATTGGTAAAGTCATCATTGAATATTCATCAAATCTAAGCAATTCTTGTTCCAATTAAAGGCATGGCAAGCAATTTATGTATCCTAAATGTAATGCTTAAGATTAATGTAACTAAACATGGTAATTACTAATAACAATCCCCCCCAAACTCGAGTGAGGCATTGTCCTCAATGCATGCATAAAAATAACGAAAAATAAATATAAAAATAAAATGCATACGAGGACTTACTCCGAGAGTTCGTCATCGTAGATGATTAGTTTCCTTCTAGTTGGCGTCTTGACTTTCTTGCTTGAACGCGATGGTTGTTTTCTTGTTGCCGGTGGTGGAATCGATCCTCGTACGGGGTTGTCCTCATCATCCTCTTCATCAATGTCAATGGCTTTTCGTTTGGAGGATTCAATTGGTGCGGTCTTTATTGGTTCAATGGAGGACTCGTCCGAATCTGAAAAATTAGAAAATGATTCCGTAGGGAGTTGATTCAGGTATAGGTGCTTTACCTTTGGCTTTTTCGGTGGTTGCCGGGGCATTGTCGATTTGGTTGCCGTGGCGTCGGCTTCTCTTGGTTGCCGTGGCAAGGATATCGGCGGAAATATTGGGAACGGCACACGGTTGTCCGGGTACTTTTCTAGGATGACTTGGGTGATGGCATTGTTGTGCTCCTTCATGTACCGCATGAACATTAGTTGCCGATCTTCAATTTGCCTTAGGCGGCTTTCCAATGGGTGCAAAAGTGCTTCAATGTGTCCCGGGATTAATGGCCGAGTTGCCCTGGCGTTAGGTGCTTGGGCATTAGGGATTGCCGCGGCGGCAGGAGTTGCCGTGACAATTGGGGGCCTTGAAGAATCTCCCGGTGCCTCTCCCATTAGCTTCCGGATTAGTGCTTGATTCCAACCAGACTTGGGTAGGGCTTTTCATCGGTGGACTCACTGGGACATGCATCTCCTTGCAAAGATTGGAAATTAAGCAAGGGAAGAAAAGATAACCCTTATCTTTTTTGAGCTGCATACAAAAATCTCATCGCAAATAATTTTTCCAATGTTAATGATGCGATTAAAAATAGAATGTATGAGCAAAAGACGTGGTATGTCAACGGTAGTATTGTGTGTGGAGGGCATTAAAGAAGTTTTAACAAACTTATTCCATAGTTTTGCCTCGGGTTTAAGCCGAAGGCGATTTACCGTGCCCTTGTATTTACCGTCGTTCCAATGAGTTCCCTGTTGAGTGAGTTCTTGAAGCACCTTGTCGAGTTGCTTGGGATTGATTTGGTCAACGAAGGCTTGATGTTCGTCCTTCTCAATGTAAAGTCCGTAAAAGGTGTTGATGCTTTCGGGACTTATAAGTATGGCCTTGTCACGAACAAAAACATAAGGATTATCCGGGTTAGGTGAGTGAGCATAGAATTCTCTTACCCATGAGATGTTACCCGGTTCGGTTGATGGCAAAAGATTTGCCACTTTTGATGTGCAATCCTTTTGAAGATGAATGGTTCAAGGCCAAATCTTGAGATCCGGAGTATTCAAAGCCTTGTTCTTCATGAATCTTCCGGCTTTCAAACTTGGATTGAAATCTTTCTTGAACCGCCGGTGTAGCAAACTTCTTGTATCTTGGTTCTTTGGAGGAACTTGGATGAACTAACATTTAATCTTGGATGCCATGTATGATCTTGGTTGTGAGTAAAAACAAAGAAAAGACTAAAAAGTTGCAAGATAGAAAGTAGGAATAGGTTAAGGGTGATGGGTTGTATAGAATCGATAGGTGGGTGGGGTTAGGGTTTAGGGTAAAACGAAAAAGGGTTTAGGGTTTTGTAGGAGTTGTCGACAAGGGTTTTGGTTAGGATGAATTGGAGGCTTTATATAAGCCTTAGATTCAACCCATTAGTTTCCTTGTTGAAGATGTTTTCCTACTTGGTTTAGAATTCCTTCTTTATCTTGAACTTCCTTTCCTACAATTCAAAAACAAATCAAATAAGGATTAAAATTAAAGATAAACTAATAAAGAAAATAAATAAAGATGTGTAATAGGATTCTTAGACTTGAATAAAAAAAATCTATCCTAAAACTACTAATAATCGGCAAGATAATAAAAAAAATCGAAAAAAAATGAAAAATAAATAATTAAATAATCGACAAAAACAAAAATAAAAATAAATAAAAATAAAAATATCAAAAGGGAGAGCATGCTCATGCATCTCCTAGATTGACCACTTCCTTGTTACGTTCCACATGGGCACCATTGTAGTGCTTCAATCTTTGTCCATTAACTTTGAATTCATGATTGTCAGAGATGGACTTGATTATTACGGCACCATGAGAGAATGGTTTGACGACTTTGAATGGTCCCGACCATCTTGATTTCAGCTTTCCCGGGAAAAGTTTTAGCCGAGAATTGAATAGGAGAACTAGTTGCCCTGGCGTGAATTGTCGTGGCAATAGTTTCTTGTCGTGCCATCGCTTTGTTTTCTCCTTGTAGATTTGTGCATTGTTATAGGCGAGTGCACGAAATTCTTCTATCTCATTGAGATCCATCAAGCGCTTTTGTCCGCACTTTCCCAATCCATATTTCACGGTCTTGATTGCCCAAAGACGCCTTGTGCTCGATTTCCACCGGTAGATGACATGTTTTACCATAGACAAGCCGGAAGGGGACATACCTAATGGTGTTTTGAATGCAGTGCGATATGCCCAAAGTGCGTCATCTAGTCTTAATGACCAATCCTTCCTTGCGGGATTTACAACTTTCTCGAGTATTCCCTTCAACTCCCGGTTGGAAATTTCTGCTTGCCCGTTGGTTTGTGGGTGATATGTCGTGGCGATCTTGTGTGATATGCCGAAGCGTTGCAACATCTTGGCAATTAGTCTGTTGTCAAAATGCTTGCCCCGTCGCTGATAATTGCTCTCGGCATCCCAAACCGTGTAAATATGTTTTTCTGCAGGAATCGTTGCACGGTCTTGGAATCGTCGTTGGGAACTGCAGCTGCCTCTACCCATTTAGACACATAGTCGACGGCGAGTAAGATGTAGAGGTTGCCGAATGAAGATGGAAAAGGTCCCATAAAATCGATCCCCCATACATCGAACAGTTCCACCTCGATGATGTTCGGAGTGGCATCTCATGTCGCCTAGAGATATTGCCCGTCCTCTCGCGCAACGATCACATTGCTTGTAAAAGTCTTGGGCATCTTTGTACAATGTTGGCCAATACAAACCGGATTGCAAGACTTTGGCGCGATACGAGTTCCTCCAAAATGTCCTCCATAGGGTGAAGAATGGCATTGCCGAGTACATTCTGTTGCTCTTCTTCTTGAGGACACACATCGACGTATAACCTGATCTGCACATTGTTTAAACAAAAGAGGCTCGTCCCAAAAGTAATGCTTAGCATTATGGCGGAACCGCTTCTTCCCTTGGTGAGTAATGCCATACGGAAAAATACCACAAAACAAGGAAGTTAACTAAATCTGCGTGCGGGGTATTGCCGGGGCATTTGCTGCCCGTAGTGTCTGCTCCCAAAATTGCTGAGGCGTGCTCGTCAAAGACTGCTGCGGCGTCGAGTTGCCGAGGCGTCATGGGCTGTCGAGGCGTCAAGGGTTGCCGAGGCGATTAGAATTTGTTCATCCGGGAATGCATCGCATATCTCTAGATCCGCGTCCTCTTCCTATTGCGTTCCAAACGTGATAAGTGATCGCCACTTGATTTTCTGTTCCTTTCCGTCCTTAATTTCAATATCAAATTCTTGTAAAAGTAATATCCAACGAATCAAACGAGGTTTAGCATCCTTTTTAGCAAATAAGTATTTGATTGCCGAATGGTCCGTATGAACAATTACCTTTGTACCAATTAAATAGGATCGAACTTGTCAAATGCGAAAACTACAGCTAGTAACTCTTTCTCCGTTGTTGTGTAATTCATTTGAGCATCGTTAAGAGTTTTACTAGCGTAGTATATCACATGGAAGGTCTTACCTGTGCGTTGGCCTAGGACTGCTCCTACCGCGAAATCACTTGCATCACACATGAGCTCAAAAGGTAGCGTCAATGGGTGGAACAACAATGGGTGCCGAGGCAAGCTTTTTCTTTAGGGTTTCAAATGCTTGAGTGCAAGAATCATCAAAATCGAAGACTTTATCCTGTTCAAGCAGATTACACAAAGGTTTAGTGATTTTAGAAAAGTTATGAATGAACCTCCTGTAAAAACCTGCATGTCCGAGAAAACTTCGAATTCCTTTAACCGAATTTGGTGGGGGTAATCTCTCGATCACGTCCACCTTGGCTTTGTCTACTTCAATTCCCTTGGATGAGATCTTATGGCCGAGCACTATTCCTTCATCTACCATAAAGTGGCATTTCTCCCAATTGAGGACTAAATCTGTTTCTTCGCATCTTGCCAACACCCTCTCTAAATTGCCGAGACAGCCGTCGAAGTCATTACCAAAAACCGAAAAATCATCCATGAAGATCTCAAGGAAGTCTTCGACCATGTCTGAAAAGAGCGCCATCATACATCTTTGGAAGGTTGCCGGGGCGTTACATAATCCGAACGGCATCCTTCGGAAGGCATAAGTACCGTAGGGGCATGTGAAGGTTGTCTTTTCTTGATCTTACAGTGCTATGGCAATCTGATTGTAACCTGAATAACCATCAAGAAAACAATAAAAGGGTTTACCTGCAAGACGGTCAAGCATTTGATCAATAAAGGGTAATGGGAAGTGATCTTTCCTAGTGGCTTTGTTTAGCTTTCGATAGTCCATACAAACCCTCCAACCGTCACATCTGGTTGGGATAAGTTCATTATTTTCATTGCTTACCACTGTTATATACCTCCCTTTTTCGCACACATTGTACCGGACTTACCCACGCACTATCGGAGATAGGGTATATAATGCCGGCGTCAAGCCACTTGATGATTTCTTTCATTACAACCCCTTTCATGGCATGATTCAGTCTCCTCTGGGCCTCAATTGAAGGTTTGTGATCATCTTCCAACAAGATCTTGTGCATGCACACCGCCGGGCTAATTCCCTTCAAGTCGGCAATTGTCCACCCTATTGCCTTTTTATGTAGCTTCAACATGTTGATCAGCTTCTTTTCTGCTCAGGCTGTAACTTAGAAGAAATAATTACGGGTAATGTATTATCGGTCCCTAAGTATACATATTTCATTTGCTCGCAATTGTTTCAACTCAAGAATTGGTGGATTTTCGATAGGGGGTTTTTCGATCTTACCTTCCTTACCCGAGTAGTCCAGTGGTTCAAAGTATGTACCGGTCGATTGACTAGCCAATTTGCCTCTTCTGTTGTTCCTCATCGACCGGTTCTTCATACTCCTCGGTTTCCTCTTGATCGGCAATGTAGTTGCCGAGGCAACTAAATTCCTCATCGGTTAAACTCTGCCGTGGCATGAAGTAGTTGGCATTCTTCTCGGATCATCGGCATGCCTTAGTGTTTGGAACACATTTAGTTTTACCTGCTGGTCATTCACCCTCATTGTGAGTTCTCCCTTTTCAACGCCGATCAAGGTTCTCCACATGCGCTAGGAATGGTCTCCCGAGAATGATAGGTGCATGCTCATCCGCTTCACAATCCAAAACAATAAAGTCAGCGGAAAAATGAATTTATCGACTTTTACCAAAGTATGTCCTCGATTTTTCCCTCTGGATGCACATAGGATCTGTCGGCTAGCTGCAGATAATCATTGTAGGTCTTGCCTTCCCGATTCCTAGTTTCTGAAAAACCGATTTAGGCATCAAGTTTATGCTAGCCCCTAGGTCGCATAGTGCTTTCCCGACATAGTGATTTCCAATAGAACAGGGTATTGTGAAACTTCCGGATCCTTCAACTTGGGCGGCATACGATTGTGCAACATTGCCATGCATCCCTCTCATTGCGGCAATTGTTTCAAACTCTCCTAGCCTTGTTCTCTTGGACACAATGTCTTTAAGAAACTTGGCATAGTTTGGCATTTGTTCAATTGCTTCCACCAATGGCAAGTTGATGTGGACTTGCTTTAAGATATCAAGAAACTTCTTGAATTGGTATTCTTGCTTTTGTCGCTTCAATCTTTGTGGGAATGGTGGTGGAAGTCGGATATCTTCTATCCTTTCATTGGTTTGAAACCTGATTGACGGCATTACGGGGACATCCGGAGTTGCCGATCGTTACCAACCGGGGTTGTTGCCGCGTGCTTATCGCAAGTTGCGGGCGTCACCGCCGCCGCAGCAATTCCTGGTTCAGCATCCGAGACTTTGCCGCTAGGTTCGTCTTGATCTTTTTGTGGAGTTTTGTTTGACGAGCGGGTTTGAACCTCTCTAAGTTGTTGGCCACTTCTGGTGGTGATTGCCTTACATTGCTCATGGCCGTTCCTCTTGCGACTTGATGATCGCTAGGTAAACCTCCTTGTGGTCTAGTGTTCAGATTTTGAGCAAATTGTCCGACTTGATTTTCCAATGATTTGATTGCCGCCTCTTGGTTTTGCAATCTCATCTCGGTCCTGTTAATAAAAGCATCAGTTTCTTTTATGAAATTACTATTCTCAGCCATATAAGATTCAGTTTTCATCATAAAAGCATTTAGAGAATTTTCCAAAGAACTAGATGTTGTCGGTTGTTGTTGCTGCGGCATCCGCTGCCGTGGCATATTTTGCTGGAATCCGATGCTTGTGCATTCTGATTGTTCTGGTTTAGAGCATTGTTGGGATTACTCCATGAAAAATTCGGTGCTTCTTCCAAGCTGGATTGTATGTATTTGACATCATGTTGTTGCCCGATTGTAATTCCCCACATAGAAGCTAGATTCCGGATTCTCGCATGCATTCGGAAGAATTATGGTTATCACCACATAACTCACAAAAAGAATCCATTACCTTGACTTCATGTGTGTTGTTTGGTTTTTGCATGTTCTGACCATCTTGGTTAAAGCGCCAATTGTGCGAAATTGAATCGATGATCCTAGTTCATGTATTGTGGCTTGCGTCTAACTCCTCCTCTTCTAGTAGATGGGAATTGATAGTCATTCTTGGCCAGCCTGTTTAAAATTTGCATTGCTTCTTCCGGTGACTTATCTAGGAGTATGCCGTTGCCGAGGCGTCTAGCATCATCCTTGTTGGTGTATTCACGGCATTGTAAAACATTGTCACTTGAGTCCACACCGAATCCGTGTAGGGCATTTATGTAGAAGTTCTCTATATCGCTCCCAAGCCTCGTACATGGATTCATCATCCGCTGCCGAAAAAGAAGTAATGTCGTTCTGAAAGCTTATCGATTAAATTTGTAGGATTAAATCTAGCAAGGAAATCACGACAAAGATCAGTCCAAGATGCTATGGATCCGGCAGAATGCTATTTAGCCATGCTTTCGCCTATCCCTCGGTGAATAGGGAATAATCTTAATCGTAAGACATCGGGGTGACTCCGTGTATCTTGAACGAGTTGCAAATCTCGAGGAAAGATTTCAGATGTTGTCGTGCATCTTGATTCTTGAGCCGAGCCAAATTGACCTATTGTGTTGATCATATTAAACATTACGGTTTCAACTCAAAGTGGTCGGCTTCAATTTCGGTGCGACAACTCTGGGTTAAGTCCATCAAGATCTTCTTCAAGATAGTCTCGAATAGTTCTGTTTAGCAAGAATCACTCCTCCTCCCGCTCGAACATCTTGATTAATATTGCCGTCTTGATTTGCCATTGCTTCTCTTATCCTTCGCCTAAGTCCTTGTAAGGTTCGTTCGATTTACGGATCAAAGGGATATTCTGGTGAAGTCGGTCTTGCCTGGTCATATACCAATGCAAAACCAAAGTTTGTTAGCCCTTTGAATTTTAAACAAGAAAAATAAAAAGAATGTGCAAGAAAGTAAAAACAAAGTCGCTATTGCCAATTCCCGAAGAACGGCGCCAAAAACTTGTTGCGCGTAATAAGTGCTACGCAAATGTGCAAGTATACACGTCGCAAGTTATAGTATAAAAGATATCGTCTCCACAGGGATTGGTGCCACTTCAAGAATCTAGTCTCTTGCACTGTAAAAAGTAAAAACACAAGTAAAGGATTATCGAAGTTTAACTAATTACTAATCTAGAAAGCAATAAAATAAAATAAAAGATGAATTCAATTGAGAGAGATAGGCTAGGTTATCGTGAGTTGAGGTGTGATAGCCGATTGGATTGTCTTGGTAAAAGAGTGCATGGGCAACTCAGTTGCCGTGGCGATTTGCACAACGGGGTTGCCTTGGCAACTAATTGATGGTTGCTTGGGCGACTAGTTGGGCAACTACTTGGGCGACTGGGCAGCAACTTCAAGGTTCGGCGGAGCGTTCTTCAATGGTTTCTTCTTATCCCTAAGTCGAAACTCTAGCTACTTGTGCATGCCTTGATAATACATCCTGCGTGAATCAAGGGTGAACAACAACCAATCTTGCGCTCCTCTTAGCCGTTGAAATCCTTAACTTATTCCTAAGCGGATTAATCTTCACCATCATTGGATTGCATAAAGATCATATTCATTCGTTTCTTGAATCTAACTCTCCCGATATTAGATAAATGGATGAAATCACGAGATCCTCTCCCAATTCACTCGCAAACAATAATAAGAATCAAGAATGAATAAACCTTGAAATAGAAAAGTGCAAACTCTTATTACCTAAACAAAAACCAATAGTTTCTCACAACCACAAAACACAATAACCATAGCCAAGTAAATTTAGTTCATGGCTAGGTTCCAAAGAAACACAAGATAATTAATCCCTAGCATGAACCCAATCGAACAAAGATGAAGGAAGAGGCTTGTCGAAATCCTCCTTGCCCTTGATGCTTGTCGAAAATTCTCTCCTCTTGCCCTACTTGGACTTGCCAAAATTTCCCTCTTGCTCTCTCTCTTGAATTGTCGAAATCTCTTGCTATTTATAGGGCTAGGCCAAAGTCCTTCTTTGAGGAGGAGTTTGAGTTGGAATTAAATTATCTTTAAAGAATATAATTCTTTATTATAATTTTATTCCTATTAGAACTTCTCCTATCCACTTGGAATTTAATTCTTCTTTAATCTCTGCATGGCAATCAAATTCCTTTGGGCTTGGACCTTGCTCCATGTCATCTTGGGCTTGTAAAATCATGAATTTCGACATCCATATTGCTTTTGGTCTTTGTCGACAAATGCCATGGCAACTGGCTCGGCGTCTCCTTCATGCACTGCCCTGGCAACTAGCTCGGTATATCCTTCATGCATTGCCCTGGCAACTAGCTCGGCATTGCTTTGGCAAGTGATCCTGCACATACACACAAAAACACACCAAAGCAGCATCTATTTCCACAAAAATCACCAAGTTATGTAATCAAGCTCAACGATTGAAGGAAACATGGATTAATGCATGAATGGCTAACTATGCAACTAATATGAGCCTAAGTCTAACAATAATATGAGTAAAAAGGGTAAGAAAAATAGTACTTTTGAACACTTATCACATGTAATGTCCCAAATTGCTTTCTAAACGTATTTTGATGATAACCAAACCACTCCAACAGCTTAAAAACTTATACAACATTATTAAGATACATTACTAACCAAAGCATCACAGATTTAACAACCATTCTTGGCATTTATACCACTCAAGACCTTCTATAGGCATTCATCCTAGTTTCATTCCACCAAGCAACCGAAACTTCCATTTGGTGCATTTAAGGCATTCTCAACATGCTTGCACACTTATAGCATCATACCAAACTTTATTGAAACATCAAACAATGGCAACAAGATAAATCCAACCAGATGCTTACTCTAGCACTTAGCTAGCAACAACATTGGCATGAATCACCCAAACTCAACAATATCAAACAACTATAAAATCCAGCACATCACATGCTTAAAACTCATAGAAAAACAAAAATACAAATCCCCAAAATATGGCGAACACATTGCCTTATTAATCGGAATTATAAACCGAGTTCATCCTCAAACTAATTCTTATCCTTGGATCACTTCGGCCTTGCCCTTGCAGCCCCAAACTTTAGTGCTCTGCATCATTAAGGAAAAGAGAGCATAAGCACACTTGCTTATTGAGGATGTTCATAAAACAATGATGCATTATAACCCTTGAAAACTAAACACTTGTTTCCAAACCATGCTTACGACCTAAGCAAGTTCCAATGATTCCAATTCAAACATGCATATCGACCATATGCAAACATTATAATTCACATGCATAAATCCCCAAAGCATTATATACCAACCATGCTTAAGTTCCAAAGCATTATATACAAAACTATGCTTAAAATCCAAAGCATTATAAAATAAGTTCAACACCTGAATTTTCATATATTGGCATTCATAGTGACCCCGAATAGACGACCTCTATCCTTAATTAGCTGATCGTTAATCTCTAGATAACCAACCGTTAACCTTACCATTCGGATACACGAATCTCGCATGATAGTCGACAACTACCATAACCCATACCATGTCAACCGCAAGATTAACATCAACAAGGGGAACCGACTGCTCAACCCAAGTGACAACATTATAATCCGAGTAGCCGACCGCTTACCTCAAGGACTCTTATCCACAATCAATTTTTAACATATTATAGTGCACTTCATCCTATGGCATGACAACTATATCTGAATGTTATCTCATCATGTCGCATAGCCAATATATCATTTATAAAAACATTTGCCCACTGTTTAACAGTGCATTATACAAAATCACCACATATGCAAATTATATTACCAAATCAACACCATTCCCGACCGGAATGAAAACCAATGCTCACTAGCATTTCTTTTACTTTTAAACCCATGCGTATGTATTCAAAACCATGCATTTCCAGCAAGTAAATCAAAGTTTACGACCTAAACATGAAATACACATGCTCATATCCGAACCAATATTAAAAAGAAAAAGAGGGAAACTTACTTCTGAGCTTAGGTATGTGTTTCAAACTTAACCTAAATTCCCAACAACATTTATTAACCCTTTTAAAGGTGTTTAAACCAATATCCACTCACCGATACGCCTTGCTTTGCTTGCCAACGCAAATCAAGCTTTCGGTAAGCCACAATCAACGTCAAGCTTCTTCACTTTGATTATCCCATGTTTTAACCACATAAAACAGAGAGCAAATGCATCATTATGCATTCAAACCATTGCCTACAAAAAATTACCTGCAACTCTCAAGTTGCCCACACAAAACTTATCCAAACATACCGAAATCTTCATAAAACACTTCCGAAACTTAACCCAACCTTATTATAATGATTCAATCCAACAAACCTCATCAATTAACACCTAAAAACCCTTTACCAACACCCTTTTACTTCCAACAAAGATTAAACACAACTTTTACCACAAAAGCCTTTAATTAACCACATTAAACGTTAGAGATTCAACTTGTTTTGAGATTGCAATATTAAAACCAAGTTATTAACTCAATTAAACATCAAAATCATGGTATAATCTGATCAAAATTCCCTCAAAATAGAACAAGTACGAAGATCCATAAATCTCATCAATCAAAACACAATTAAACCAAATTTCTTTAATTAAACTATCGAAACACGTTAGAAAACAATTGTAAAGGATCAAGAACTTGGGAATTTCAGTAAAGAACCTTTCATTAGAGGAGAAGAATGAATTCTTACCTCTAATGCTTATTTCTCCCCTTAATTGCTTAATAAAACATGAAAATCAAGAGACTAACAATAAGTATTTGATGAAAAAGCATTAGGAAATCAAATAGAAATCAAAACCTTTGATTTTTGCCTAAAGAAATTGAAATTGAAAAGAAGTTTGGCTGGAGAGAAATTGAGAGAAAGAAGTTGCAAAGTTGTTACGTGAATTTTGTTAAAAGTCTAAAATGTGATTTATTAATTCTCTCCACTTTTAAATCCTTTTAAAACCACTTTAAAATCAGTTAATTAAAGGGAGAAATCTGTTAAAAATATCTAGGATATTTAGCTCCTTAAAGATTCAAAGTTTTGATCCTTTTCAAAATAGTCACTAAAAATAGTTTTCAAAGTTTGCATTTTGGTCAATAGTCCAAAATGTCCAATTTCCAAATCTCATTTTCCAAAATTGATTTTACCACAATCATAATTATATTTAATAATGATTTTACCACATTTTCTCATATTTTTATCACCTTTAAAAATATCTAAACCGATTAAATCTCAAAACTAACTCGAACCTCTAATACCGGTCCATCGGACCTTCGAACTAACCCTGAAAACATCCAAGCTCAAAACTGGGGTGTTACATTTCATTCCCAGCCACCAATACCGGGTCTTCAGATATTGATACATCTTGTTGCTTCATGGATGCATAGTTTGTAATACCCTAAACTTTGGCCTAGAAGAATGTTACATTGGACCTTATGTTAGATTGTTATAGGTTATTAAATCAATTGATCTTATAAAAAGTATATTAGGATCAAATCATAATTGAAGGAAACTTGAATGGTAATTTATGAAAGGACTAAAATGAATTCTAAGTGAAAGAATTCATTTGCATGATAAAGAAATAAACTAAGGGGGGGACTTGTACACATGGCATACAAGGATGAAGCCATGAAGGGAAAGGTTTGGCCATTTGGAATTACAATTCCAAAGTGTTATCTTCTTCCCTTATTGAGAAGTCGAAACCTCAAGAGAAAGAATTCAGCCTTGTTAGCTATGGAATTTTGGAGGTTTGAGTTTTGTTAACTCAAAATTTTTAAACTTTGTCGGTCCATAAAGAATGAGGGTCAGTATTCTTGTTACATTTCTTATATTAGAGTTTATTTTGGAGGATTATATAGGAAGCCCTTGTGTAATCTAAGTATTGATATTGGTTTAGAAAGAGAGTTAAATGTAAGATAAGATTTCCCTTGAATGTTGAATGCTTATAAGGGTTCGAATAGATAGCTATTTTTAAAGGAGATATGAATTTGAATGGTTACATAGTAAATTTTATGAATTATAATCTTCGCAGCATAATTCGAGTTGACCATGTTGTTTGATAGAAAATTTTAGGAATTAAGGAGAATGTAACATTCAACTACATACTTGTTGATTATTCCTTAATGATTGAACAAATTTTGTGAGCCTTGCTTGCTATAGATCCCATTTAGAGGCTGTTTTGAGTTTATATTTGAATGAATATAAATACTGGACTGATATAATTGGATATGGCGTTAGAAGGGTTGTTTTGATACATACATAAATGTGAGCATATGAAAGCTGCCCTATGTTGCATATATATATATATATATTTATGAAATTGGACTTTTGATCGAGTAAAAGTACATACATGAAAGCTACCTTGTTTTGTGTATATGTATAATGTTATAGATTGCTTGTTTGTACACAAACTTGTTAGGGACTGTTGGTGAAAATATGTATGCATATACATGTGTAATGGGATTATTTTACCTTAATATATATGTGATGGATAGTTTGGTGATTATATAAGTGATTACATGAATCTTGGGGTTGTTTTGTATCCATGTGAATGTGAGTAATTGTTCTGTGAATGATTGAAAGTTAAAGAATAATTCTAATGCATAGTTAAAATTCTTGTTATAATTAGACAAGGAAGATTTTGATCAAGTGAGGCATAAAGTAGACAAAGCTATGGAGAGGCAAAAAGGAATTGAAATACGGGAACAAAACTAGCTCGGAACAAACATTGAGTGTAGTTTTAGAGTCTCAAGATAGGCTAGTAACCTACCCAAGCATCCTTTGTTGTTTTTCGTTACCTTGAATTATCTTTAATTATGTTGTGAATAAGCAAGCTTGGATCGAAGGTAAGTCACTCTAAATTATGTTTGATAAGTGCAATTATTGTTCATGTTCATTACTATGTAAACTTGATAACATACTTAATTATAAACTATACATGATATATGTTGGAAGTAATATGGGCTATAAAGCTATTTATTAAAAGTAATGAAACAATGAGAAGTTAACATTGAGGCGAATACCTACCCAAATTGAAAAAGGGTAATATGCTTATTGATTTGATTTCTTGAGAAGGAGCTATGCTCACTTTGTTATGAATAAGATATGATAAATGTGAAAGCCTTGGTTTTGAGTCAGTCTTAGGTATAGATGGCATGCCATAGAGTCCATAGAAATCGTGTTTGGGGTGGACTACGGTCCTTATTTGGCGACAGTAGGAGGGAAGTTTTGTGGTCACTTGGTGACAGTAGGAGGGATTGACCGATACTGCGAGTACCATTTTACTTGGCGATAGTTGGTTGGGGATTCACGTACCTAGACTTTATTCGATTCTCAATGCTATATTAATAAGAAACCATGAAAACTTATAAGATAAGTGTAAAGAACAGTAATAACTTGCATAACAAGTAATAAGACACTATCATGAATCATTTAATTCTTGTAGAAGAATGCATGTTTCGAATGAGAGTACGTTTATATTTACACATTTTATACTCTTGGGCTGAAATGGTTATATTATTCACATTGAGTGGATTTTTCCATGATTAAGATAAGCTTGCTCGAATGACTTACTTTGGTATACCTCTTATTCAAGTGAAAGCTTTTGAATTAAAGTTTTGTAGTGAAAGGTTAACTTGTTGCCTATTACTTTTATGTACCTTAAATTACCTCACTAAGTGTATACTTATAAAACTCTTTCACTACATTTCCGGATCTATCTCGTAAGCACATCTCTTCTTGGAGCTTGGTCGGATTGCAAGTACTGCTTAGCGTATGTTTTATCATCTTTTGTAATACTCCTAGAGTTGTGGCACAAAGTTTAATTTACAAGCATGTAGATCATTTTGGAGTGTATAAATCTTAATCTGTAAGCTTGTAAGGCCTATATGTAAATATATTTTTTTGGTGGTTGGTTGCATGATGCTAACCATAGATAATATTAGATGGTTTAGTAGTTGATATATGCATGTTTTGGGTATTTTGATTATAAAGGTTTGGCATGTTGAATGAGTAAACCATTATGCTAGTTAAGTAGGTTAAACTTAATGTATAAATACTTGGGTTGCAAAGGTGGATAATCCTTGACTAAGTTCATGAAAGTTTATTTGTGTAAAGCAAAAGTCTCAAGTGTATTAGGAGTGAATTATGTGAATGCTTGTCTAAGCTAATGTACTTATTTGACTATTAGTTAAATAGTAGTCTATGAATTTGGTAATCAGAGCTAAGGTTTAGTTTATCCTAGGACTAAACTGAGTTTCATGCATTGTCATTTGTTATTTGTGCCGCCTAGCAGTTAATTGGATATGTACTTGTGGTCGTACTTGATTAAGCTCTTTTTATATGATCAATTATTAGAATGTCAGAGACACATTTGGGTCAGGATAGCAAGAGCCTGGTTGGTTCCTCCAATGAAGGAGGAAGTGTGAGAATGAATCAAAATCAACAGGAGCCTTAAAAGACTGTTGAACCTCAGCAGGTTCAACAGGAAGCTCCTTCTATCCATCCTATTCAACGGGAGTGTCTTCTTAGTATGAAGAAGATGTTTAATCAACTAGTCACCTCTTTGAGGCAAACTACTCCAACTGTTCTCACTCCTTCTGTAGCTGTGATAACTAGAGCCCCGATCGATAAGTTAGCTCAACATCGAGCTTATACATTCACTGGTGGTAATGAAGAAAAGCCAAAAGATGCTGAATATTTACCAGAAGCTACTACTAGGATCTTAGCCAAACAATTGCAGTGTTCAGATGGACACAAATTGGAGTGTGCCATAGCCCTTCTTGCTGATGAGGCATTAAGTTGGTGGGAAACATCAACCCTTACGGCTCCGGCCAATGCTATCACTTGGGAATTCTTTCTTAAAGAATTTAAAAAGAAGTACATAAGTGAACAATACCTTGTTAAGCGTACAAGATGTTTCTTATTTTTGAAGCAATGATGGAAACCAATTGAGCAATATATGAGCAAATTTTGTAAATATTGCAAGTATGGGTCTGAATTTATCAAGAAAGAAAAGGATATGTGCCAGATGTTTATTGATGGGCTTAATGATGAACTAGGCCCTATGTTTACTGCCCTTGAAATACTGATTTTCACGAACTGGTGAATCAAGCTATAGCTACTGAAGCTAAGATGAAGGCATCCGAGAAGAGAAAAGGGAACTATTCTTAAAAAGGTAAAAGATCGAGGGACGATAATAAATCCCGTTGGCAGTCCAATAAGTTAAATCATCATCGAGGGAGTTCCACAAACTACAACTCTTCCCTAAAGAGTAACTATTTACCAAAGCCTCAGACTGTGGTTAAAACTTCTGCACCTTCAGTTTCTATAAACAGTACAGGGAATACGAGAAGGGAGTCACAACATCCCACTTGCAATGTCTCTTAGAAGAATCATGTGGGTCAATGTAGAAAGCAAGACGGTGCCTGTTTCTTATGTGGAGAAACAAATCACTTCATCAAAGATTGTCCTTAGAACCCGAATAAATTTCCAACTCATGTGCCAAATAATTCAAATTATGTCCAATCACCAAGGGGAAAAGGGCCTAAACAAGCTTAGTCTGGTAATTATGGAAAGAATAGGGGTCAGGCTCCAAAATCTACTTATCAAGAATCTCGCACACCATTTCGATTATGCCATGTTTGAGACCGAGAAGAAGAAGACTCCCCTGATATAGTTGCAGGTACTATCAAGTTATTTACGCATCCTATTTATGCTCTATTTGGTTTGGAATCGACACATTCCTTCATATGTTCTTCTTTGATTGAAAAGTTTAAATTGAAATCTGAACCAATTGTAATTTGATAGCTACAAATCCCTTAAGAGATAAGGTAATTGTTAATCGAGTATGTAAAGACTACCCCTTGTTTATTCAAGGAATTCTTTTTCCTGCTGATCTTTTAGCTTTACCATTCAACGAGTTTGACCTTATATTAGGTTTAGATTGGTTGGGAAAACATCAGGCCTGGGTAGACTGTGCTAAGAAAAGGCTTTTCCTTCTCGGATTAGGAAAAGAATCAATAACATTGTTAAATAAGAAATCTTTTGAACCAACCCAAATGTTTACTGCTATATCAAATATAAATGAAACCAAACCCTCCTTTGATTCCGTTTTAACTGTCTCTGAATTTCTTGATGAGTTTTCTGAGGAACTTTCGGGATTACCCCCAACAAGAGAAGTTAAGTTTGGAATCAAAGTTCAACCGGGATCAGCTCCAGTTTCCATTACACCTTATCGGATGGCCCCGATTGAACTTAAAGAACTTAAGAATCAGTTGCAAGAATTACAAGATAAAGGCTTCATTAGGTCGAGTTTGTCTCCTTGGGAGCCCCAATTTTGTTTGTAAAGAAGAATGATGGATTGATGAGGCTTTGCATTGACTATCGGCAATTGAACCAGCTTACTATCAAGAATAAGTATCCATTACCGAGAATTGAAGACTTGTTTGATCAGCTCAAAAATTCCACGGTTTTCCATGATTAATCTTTGATCGGGATACTATTAGATGAAAGTTAAAGAGTCCGATGGTCCTAAAACTACATTCAAAACTCGATATGGTCACTATTAGTTTTTAGTGATGCCTTTTGGCTTAACGAATGCTCCTACTGCATTCATGGACCTTATGAATCAAATCTTTAGACCCTATTTGGATAATTTCGTAGTAGTCTTTATAGATGACATCCTTATTTACTCCAAGAATAAGGATGAACATTCGAAACATCTCCGAATTGTTTTACAAACCCTTCGAGATAACCAGTTTTATGCCAAGTTCAATAAATGTTAATTTTGGTTGTCTGAGGTATCTTTCATTGGACATGTTATATCCGCAAAAGGTATTAAGGTTGATCCAAAGAAGATTCAGGCTGTAGTTGATTGGAGACCTCCGAAGAATGTTGGCGAAGTTAGAAGCTTCCTTGGATTAGCAAGTTACTATCGAAGATTTGTAAAAGGGTTCTCTATGTTAGCTACCCCTTTAACCAAACTTCTTCAAAAAGATGTACCATTTTTTTGGTCAAAACATTAGCAAAGACATTTTGATCAATTGAAACAAGTCCTTACAAAAGCTCCACTTTTAACATAACCTGAGTCAGGAAAAGAATATACAGTCTTTAGTGATGCATCTCATCTTGGTCTGGGATGTGTTCTTATGTAAGATGAAAAGGTGGTAGCTTATGCATCCCGTCAATTGAAGTCTCATGAATTGAGTTATCCGACTCATGACCTCGAGCTAGCTGCGGTTATTTTTGTACTAAAGATTTGGAGACATTATCTATTTGGAGAGAAATGTTAACTATTCACTGATCACAAAAAGCTTGAAGTACCTTTTGACTAAAAAAGAGTTAAACCTTAGACAAAGAAGATGGATAGAGTTACTTAAAGACTATGATCTAGTCATCGATTATCACACGGGAACATTGAATGTAGTAGCTGATGCACTCAGCCGCAAACGTTTAATTGGTAAGATCCTAAATGAATCACATATAGTCCATTCTTACTTGAAATCTAAACCTTGTTATCTAAGTATGTTCCATTGTTATGTAGCCCCTACTATAATCAATGTACATTTCATATTGCTAAAAGATCAAAGGCTTTTAGCTGAGCTTCAGGTTCAATCTGATATGATCTCGAGAATCAGGACACTTGAGCAAACTGATCCTGAACTTTAGAAAATCTTCTGCAAACTTGAATCTGAACCTAATCTAGATTTTTCCTTAAAGCCTAATGGTCTACTCTATTTTTGAAATAGAGTGTGTGCCAAATGATGAAACCTTTAAGAGAGAAATGATGTATGAAGCCCATAATAGCCTATTCTCTATCCATCCGGGGTCGGTTAAGATGTACAAGGATTTAAAGGCGCTGTATTGGTGGTCAGGGATGAAGAGTGCTATTACGAAATTTATATCCAAGTGCTTGACTTGTTTGAAGGTTAAAGCCGAACATCAAGTTCCTACGGGACTCTTACAACCTATCGAGTTACCTCAATGGAAATGGGATCGAATAACTATGGATTTTGTAACTGGTTTGCCTCTATCACCAAAGAAGAATGATGTTGTTTGGGTAATAGTTGATAATTTTCTAAGGCAGCACACTTCATACCTGTTCAAATGACCATGGGCTTAGATCAGTTGGCCGAATTGTACATAAGAGAAGTAATTCGTTTGCATGGTGTTCCCACTTCTATTATATCAGATCATGATCTTCGATTTACTTCTAGATTCTGGAATTCTTTATAAAGGCCTTGGGAACCAAGACAAACTTTAGTACAACTTTCCATCCTCAAACAGATGGTCAGTCCGAAAGAGTAATTCAGATTTTTGAAGACATGTTCAGGGCTTGCATAATTGATTTTGGGAAGAATTGGGAGAAATCCTTACCTTTGGTAGAGTTTGCGTATAACAATAGCTATCAGACCTCTATCAAGATGGCCCCATTGAAGCCTTATATGGAAGAAGATGCAAAACTTCTTTATGATGGTCAGAAATAGGTGAAAACAAAACCTTGGGACCTGGACTCCTTCGAGAAACAGAGAATCAAATACAAGTTATTCATAGTCGATTAAAAGAAGCTTTTGATAGAAAGAAACCTTATGCTGACCTTAAGAGAAATGACATTTAGTTTAATGTGGGAGATAATGTTTTCCTAAAGGTATCTCCGTGGAAAATGTGTTTATATTCGAGAAAAAAATAAAAGCTCAGTCCACGTTTTATAGGACCATTTGAGATTATGGAAAGGATTGGCCTTGTTGCTTATCGTTTGGCTCTTCCTAATGAATTTGACAATATTCACAATGTATTCCATGTATCTATGCTTCGAAAATATCGTTCTGATCCTTCTCACGTGTTAGAACTGGAAGAGGTAGAACTTAATCCATATTTGTCCTACGAAGAAGAGCCAATGTGAATTATTGACCGCGAAATTAAAAGACTTCGTAACAAATCAGTTCCTCTTGTTAAAGTGTTATGGAGAAACCACAATATTGAAGAAGCTACCTAGGAACCGGAGTCAGCTAAAAAGAATCAATATCCTCATTTGTTTTCCATAGGTAAATTCGAGGATAAATTTATGTTTTTAGGGGGAGAATTGTAACACCCTAAACCTTGGCCTCGAAGAATGTTACATTAGACCTTATGTTATATTGTTATGGGTTATTAAATCAATTGATCTTATAAATTATATTAGGATCAAATCATAATTGAAGGAAACTTGAATGGTCGTTTATGAAATGACTAAAATGAATTCTAAGTGAAAGAATTAGTTTGCATAATAAAGAAATAAATTAAGGGGGACTTGTACACATGGCATACAAGGATGAAGCCATGAAGGGAGGGGTTCGACCATTTGGAATTACAATTCCAAAGTTTTATCTTCTTCCCTTATTGAGAAGCCAAAACCTCAAGAGGGAGAATTCAAGCTTGTTAGCTATGGAATTTTGGAGGTTTGAGTTTTGTTAACTCAAAATTCTTAAACTTTGTCGGTCCATAAAGAAGAACAGTGCGTATTCTTGTTACATTTCTTATATTAGAGTTTGTTTTGGAGGATTATATGGGAATCCCTTGTGTAATCTAAGTAATGATATTGGTTTAGAAAGAGAGTTAAATGTAAGATAAGATTTCCCTTGAATGTTGAATGCTTTTGAGGGTTTGAATAGATAAATATCTTCAAAGGAGATATGAATTTGAATGGTTAAGTAGTAAATTTTATGAATTATAATATTGGTAGCATAATTTGAGTTGACCATGTTGTTTGATAGAAAATTCTAGGAATTAAGGAGAATTTAATATTCAATTACATACTTGTTGATTATGACGTAATGATTGAACTAATTTTTGTGAGTCTTGCTTGCTATAGATCCCATTTAGAGGATGTTTTGAGTTTATATTTGAATGAATATAAAACTAGACAGTTATAATTGGATACGACGTTAGAAGGGTTGTTTTCATACATACATACATGTGAGGATATGAAAGCTACCCTGTTTTGCATATATATATTTATGAAATTGGACTTTTTGATCATGTAAATGTACATACATGAAAGCTGTCCTGTTTTGTGCATATGTATAATGTTATAGATTGCTTGTTTGTACACAAACTTGTTAGGGACTGTTGGTGAATGTAAGTTGCTTGTTTTTAATAATAAAAAATTCCTTGGCATTGTTTTCCCTATTTGTCATGTTTTACTATTTTTTAAATAATGTGGCAAGCGACTGCTGGCACAGTATGCTTATTGCACCTTAATATCTTAACAGACTTAGAGGGCAACAATTAGTTGCTAGATACTAAGGCAAGATGCTTCGACGGAAGATGTTCAAGTAAATGAACTTACTTCGGGAGTGAGTCTACCCCTTAGGAGTATAGATTGGGACTTAATCAAATTGATTTATGAAAAACTTCATTATAGAGATTAAGGGTTTTTACATGGTTAATTTCGGGCATTGCCATCGGCAGAAGCAATGCAAACTTTGAATCTGCTCGGCAAATAATATCATGTCAGAAAATTATTAAAGGCTGGCGTACAAAGTAGGCATCCCTTGCCAACGCTCATGACTCATTTAACTCTCCTTGTGCCAACGTTGTTTTCCTTTTATTTATTTTCTTTTAAACTGTTTTCAAAACCTACTTAAAATTAACATTACTTTCCCTTTGATGAGTAAACAAGCAAGGCAAACAAACTCTTGGCCAATCCTTGTGGGATCGATAACCAGCTTACTGTTGTATTACTCGCAGACCGTGTATACTTGCACGCAAAAGACTGAGTCTTGACACTGTTTTTATACATTTCCAATACATTTTCCACCTTTTTGCCAAGCACTCACAGAGTCGAACAAGTTTTTTGCATCGTTGTCAGGGATTGCAACATGGTTTATTATTTTTAAATTTTTACTTGTCTTCTTTTTATTTTTGTTCTTTATTTTATTTCTTTGTTTTGACCGGTGTATGACCAGAAACTACCCTGTGGTGGAAGATTGGCTATAGGATCCAGAAATCGAAAGAACCATGTGAAGGTTAAAGAAAAGGATTTGAGATATGGCTCAATCAGGAAGTGGAAGAAATGATGTGTTAAACAATGCGGAAAATCCACCCAATAATAATGGAATATCACTATCTCTTGTTGCCCCGACTATTAATGTGGAGGAAGAGAGACTATTTGAGAACATTCGGCACCAAACATTGACAATTTGATGTCAGGACTAATTGGTCCCGAGGTAAATACACCTAATTTTGAACTCAAATCGGTAATGATACAAACGCTTTTGAATGTAGGTCAATTTGATGGAGCACCTACTGGAGATTCAAGGTGATACTTGAAGCAGTTCATGGAAGTCTTCCAGCTATTTTAGTAGCTTGTAGTATTAGAGGATACAGTGAAGCTAAATTTGTTTACATTTTCTTTGAGAGATAGAGAAAAGGCGTGGCTAAGTTTTTTGCCACCTGGTTTTGTCACCTCATGGGGAGATATATACCATAAATATTTGTTACGATTCCAGCCACCTAACTCACCACCAAGCTGAGGGGTGAGATCATTACATTTAGGCAGGCTGATGATGAGGCCCTATATGATGCATGGGAGAGATATAAAGATATGTTGAGGAGATGTCCCGTGCATGGATTCCTAAAATGGACCCAAATGGATACCTTCTACTATGGACTTAATGCGCAAACTAGAATAGTTGTTGATGCGTCGACAAATGGCTCACTGCTTGACAAAAACTATACAGAGGCAGTTGGTATCCTTGAAAGGATTTCAATCAATGATTTTGAATATCCTGTTGCCAGACTTGGGACCATAACTAAAACTGGTGTGAAATTACAGATAGATGAGCTCATATCCATTTACGCTGAGATTTCCAATCTTACTAGCATGGTGAGAACTTTGCAAAAGAGTTATGAGGACCAAGAAGTTAAGGGATTAGCCTCATTTTGTACAATATGTGGAGAGGATCATTGGTAAGTGTTCAAAAGTACTATTTTTCTTACCCTTTTTACTCGTATTATTGTTAGACTTAGGATCATATTAGTTACATAATTAGTCATTCATGCATTAATCAATGTTTCCTTTCATCGTTGAGCTTGATTGCATAACTTGGTTGTTTTTGTGGTAAAAGATGCTGCTTTGGTGTGTTTTGTGTGTATGTGCAGGATCACTTGCCAAAGCAACGCTAGAGCTAGTTGCCAGGGCAATGCATGAAGGAGATGCCGAGCTAGTTGTCAGGGCAATGCATGAAGGAGACGCCGAGCCAGTTGCCAAGGCAATTGTCGACAAAGAACAAGGTGATATTGTAGTCGAAATTGATGACTAGACAAGCCCAAGATGACGTGGAGCAAATCCAAATCTCAAAGGAGTTTGATTTCCATGAAGAGGTTAAAGAAGAATTAAATTCCAAGAATATAGGAAAAATTCTAGAAGGAATATAATTATAATAAAGAATTATATTCTTTAAAGATAATTTAATCCAACTTAACTTCCTCCTCAAAGAAGGACTTTGACCTAGCCCTATAAATTAGAGGCCATGCCGTCAACTCCAAAGGGAGAGAGATGAGTGAATTTTCGACAAGCATCTAGGGCAAGGAGATTTCGACAAGCTTCATCTTTCATCGTTTTCTTCCTTGTTCAATTAGGTTCATGCTAGGAATTCTTTATCTTGTGTTTCTTTGGAACCTAGCCATGAACTAAATCTATTTGGCTAAGGTTATTGTGTCTTGTGGTTGTGAGAAACTATTGGATTTTGTTTAGGTAATAAGAGTTTGCACTTTTCTATTCAAGGTTTATTCATTCTTGGTTCTTATTCTTGTTTGCGAGTGAATTGGGAGAGGATCTCGTAACTTCATATATTTATCTAATATCGGGAGAGTTAGATTCAAGAAACGAATGAATATGATCTTTATTCAATCTATTGATGGTCAAGATTAATCTGGCTTAGGAGTAAGTTAAGGATTTCAACGGCTAAGAGGAGCGCAAGATTGGTTGTTGTTCACCCTTGATTCACGCAGGGATGTATTATCAAGGCATGCACAAGTAGCTAGAGTTTTGACTTAGGGATAAGAAGAAACCATTGGACAACACTCTGCCGAACCTTGAAGGTTGCTGCCCAGATGCCCAAGTAGTTGCCCAACTAGTCACCCAGGCAACCATCGATTAGTTGCCAAGGCAACCCCGTTGTGCAAGTTGGCATAACAACTGAGTTGCCCGTGCACTCTTTTACCAAGACAATCCAATCGGCTATCACGCCTAAACTCACGATAACCTGGCCTATCTCTCTCATTTAATTACATCGCCTTTTACTTATTTGCTTTCTAGATTAGTTATTAGTTAAAACTCCTATAATCTTCTACTGTGTTTTCTTTTACTTTTTACAGTGCAAGAGACTAGATTATTGAAGTGGCACCAATCCCTGTGGAGACGATAACTTTTATACTATAACTTGCGACGTGTATACTTGCACAATTGCGTAGCACTTATTAGGCGCAACAAGTTTTTGGCGCCGTTTCTGGGGGATTGGCAATAGCGACTTTGTTTTTATTTTCTTGCACTTTCTTTTTACTTTTCTTGTTTAAGATTCAAAGGGCTAACAAACTTTGGTTTTGCATTGGTATATTACTAGGGCGAGACCGATTACACCAGAATATCCATTTGATCCAAAAATCTAACGAACCTTACAAAGACTTAGACGAAGGTTAAGAGTAGCAATGGCTAATCAAGACGGCAATATGAATCAAGATGTTCCAGCAGGAGGAGGAGTGATTCTTGCACAAAACATAACTATTCGAGACTATCTTGAAGAAGATCTTGATAGACTTAATCCAGGAGTTGTCACACCTGAAATTGAAGCCGACCATTTTGAGTTGAAATTGGTGATGTTTAATATGATCAACACAATTGGTCAATTTGGCGGCTCAGCAACTGAAGATACACGACAACATCTTAAATCTTTCCTCCAGATTTGCAACTCGTTCAAAATAAACGGAGTCACCCCCGATGTTTTACGATTAAGATTATTCCCCTATTCACTGAGGGATAGGGCAAAAACGTGGTTGAATAGCATTCTTGCCGGATCAATAGGATCTTGGACCGATCTTTGTCGTGATTTCCTTGCTCAGTTTAATCCTACAAATTTGACTGATAAGCTTTGTAACGACATTACTTCTTTTCGGCAGGCAGATAATGAATTTATGTACGAGGCTTGGAAGCGATATAGAGAACTTCTACACAAATGCCCCCTACTTGTATTCCCGGTGTGGACACAAGTAACAATGTTTTACAATGCCGTGAATACACCAACAAGGATGATGCTAGATTCCTCGGCAAACGGCATACTCCTAGATAAGTCACCGAAGGACGCAATGGAAATTCTAAATAGGCTTGCTAAGAATGACTATCAATTCCCCTCTACTAGAAGAGGAGGAGTTAGACTCCAAGCCACAATACATGAACTAGGATCATTAGACTCAATTTCGGCACAATTGGCTACTTTAACCAAGATGGTCCAGAACATGCAGAATCCAAACAACACACATGATGTCAAGGTAATGGATTCTTTTTGTGAGTTATGTGGTGGTAACCATGATTCTTCTGAATGTATGCAGAATCCGGAATCCAGCTTCTATATGGGGAATTACAACGGGAACAACAATGTGATGTCCAATACATACAATCCAGCTTGGAAGAAGCACCCGAATTTTTCATGGAGTAATCCCAACAATGCTCTAAACCATAACAATCAGAATGCACAAGCATCAGGATTCCAGCAGAATATGCCACAGCAACAGTTGCCACAGCAACAACCGACAACATCTAGTTCTTTGGAAAATTATCTAAATGCTTTTATGATGAAAAATGAATCTTATATGGCTGAGAATAGTAACTTCATAAAAAGAACTGATGCTTTTATTAACAGGACCGAGATGAGATTGCAAAACCAAGAGGCGGCAATCAAATCATTGGAAAATCAAGTCAGACAATTTGCTCAAAACCTGAATACTAGACCGCAAGGAGGTTTACCTAGCGATACTGAAGTTGCAATAGGAAGTGGCCATGAGCAATGTAAGGCGATCACCACTAGAAGTGGCCAACAACTTAAAGAGGCTCAAGCCCGCTCATCAAACAAAACTCCACAAAAAGATCAAGACGAACCTAGCGGCAAAGCCTCAGGTGCTGAACCAGGAATTGCCGCGGCAACCGGCAATAAGCATGCCTCGGCAACCGACGATAAGGATGCCTCAGCAACCGGAAATAAGCATGCCTCGGCAACCGACGATAAGGATGCCTCGGCAACTTGCAATAAGCATACCTCGATAACCCCAATTGATAATGCCTCGACAACTCCAGTTGTCCCGGCAATGCCGTCAATCAGGTTCCGAACCAATGAAAGGATTGAAGATATCTGACTTCCACCACCATTCCCACAAAGGTTGAAGCGACAAAAACAAGAATATCAATTAAAGAAGCTTCTTGATATCTTAAAGTAAGTCCACATCAACTTGCCATTGGTGGAAGCAATTGAACAAATGTCAAACTATGCCAAGTTTCTTAAAGACATTGTGTCCAAGAGAACAAGGCTATGAGAGTTTGAAATAGTTGCCGCAACAGAGGGATGCATGGCCATGTTGTATAATCGTATGCCACCTAAGTTGAAGGATCCCGGAAGTTTCACAATACCCTGTTCCATTGGAAATAACTATGTCGGGAAAGCATTATGCGACCTTGGGGCTAGCATAAACTTGAAGCCTAAATCGGTTTTCCAGAAACTAGGAATCGGGAAGGCAAGACCTACAACAGTTATGCTACGGCTAGCCGACAGATCCTATGTGCATCCTGAGGGAAAAATCGAAGATATACTGGTAAAAGTTGATAAATTTATTTTTCCTGCAGACTTTATTGTTTTGGATTGTGAAGCAGATGAGCATGCACCTATCATTCTCGGGAGACCATTCCTAGCAATAGGGAGAACCTTGATCGATGTTGAAAAGGTAGAACTCACAATGAGGGTGAATGACCAGCAAGTTAAACTAAATGTGTTCCAAACACTAAGGCATGCCGATGATCCTGAAGAGTGCCAACTTCTTCATGCCACGACAGAGTTTAACTTCGACGAGGAATTTAGTTGCCTCGGCAACTACATTGCCGATCAAGAGGAACCGGAGGAGTATGAAGAACCGGTCGATGATGAATAACAAGAAGAGGCAAATTGGCTAGTCAATCGACCAGGTACATACTTTGAACCACTGGATTACTCAGGTAAGGAAGGTAAGCTCAAAAAGCCCTCTATAGAACAACCACCGATTCTTGAGTTGAAACAATTGCCAGAGCAACTAAAATATGCATACTTAGGAACCGATAATGCATTGCCTGTAATTATTTCTTCTAAGTTACAGCCTGAGCAGGAAAAGAAGCTGATCAAAATGTTGATGCTACACAAGAAGGCAATAGGGTGGACAATTGCCGACTTGAGGGGAATTAGCCCGGCAGTGTGCATGCACAAGATTTTGTTGGAAGATGATCACAAACCTTCAATTGAGGCCCAGAGGAGACTGAATCATGCCATAAAAGGGGTTGTAATGAAAGAAATCATGAAGTGGCTTGACGCTGGCATTATATACCCTATCTCTGATAGTACATGGGTAAGTCTGGTACAATGTGTACCGAAAAAGGAAGGTATAACGGTGGTAAGTAATGAAAACAATGAACTCATTCCAGCCAGGATTATGACCGGTTGGAGGGTTTGTACGGATTATCGAAAGCTAAACAAGCCACTAGGAAATATCACTTCACATTACCATTTATTGATCAAATGCTTGACCGTCTTGCAGGTAAACCCTTTTATTGTTTTCTTGATGGTTATTCAGGTTACAATCAAATTGCCATAGCACCAGAAGATCAAGAAAAGACAACCTTCACATGCCCATACAGTACTTATGCTTTCCGAATGATGCCGTTCGAATTGTGTAACACCCCGGTAACCTTCCAAAGATGAATGATGCCACTCTTTTTAGACATGGTCAAAGACTTCCTTAAGATCTTCATGGATGATTTTTCTATTTTTGGTAATGACTTCGACAGCTGCCTCGGGAATTTAGAGAAGGTCTTGGCAAGATGTGAAGAAACTGATTTAGTCCTCAATTGGGAGAAGTGCCATTTTATGGTAGATGAAGGAATAGTGCTCGGCCACAAGATTTCATCCAAGGGAATTGAAGTAGACAAAGCCAAGGTGGACGTGATCGAGAGATTACCCCCACCAAGTTCGGTTAAAGGAATTCGAAGCTTTCTTGGACATGCAGGTTTTTACAGGAGGTTCATTCATAATTTTTCTAAAATCATTAAACCCTTGTGCAATTTGCTTGAACAGGATAAAGTCTTCGATTTTGATGATTCTTGAACCCAAGCATTCGAAACCCTAAAGGAAAAGCTTACCTCAGCACCCATTGTCGTTCCACTAGATTGGACGCTACCTTTTGAGCTCATGTGATGCAAGTGATTTTGCGGTAGGAGCAGTCCTAGGCCAACGCATAGGTAAGACCTTCCATGTGATATACTATGCTAGTAAAACTCTTAATAGTGCTCAAATGAATTACATAACAACGGAGAAAGAGTTACTAGCTGTAGTTTTTGCATTTGACAAGTTCCGATCCTATTTGATGGGTACAAAGGTAATTGTTCATACAGACCATTCGACAAATCAAATATCTATTTGCTAAAAAGGATGCCAAACCTCGTTTGAGTCGTTGGATATTACTTTTACAAGAATTTGATATTGAAATTAAGGACAGGAAAGGAACAAAAACTCAAGTGGTCGATCACTTATCACGTTTAGAACGTAATAGGGAGGTGATAAGTGTTCAAAAGTACTATTTTTCTTACCCTTTTTACTCATATTATTGTTAGACTTAGGCCCATATTAGTTGCATAGTTAGCCATTCATGCATTAATCCATGTTTCCTTCCACCGTTGAGCTTGATTATATAACTTGGTAGTTTTTGGAAAAGATGCCGCTTTGGTGTGCTTTGTGTGTGTATGTGCAGGATCACTTGCCAAAGCAATGCCAAGCTAGTTGCCAGGGCAATGCATGAAGGATATGCCGAGCTAGTTGCCAGGGCAATGCATGAAGGAGACGCCGAGCCAGTTGCCATGGCAATTGTCGACAAAGAGAAAATGCAATAGGGATGTCGAAATTAATGACTTTACAAGCCCAAGATGACATGGAGCAAGGCCCAAGCCCAAAGGAATTTGATTGCCATGTAGAGATTAAAGAAGAATTAAATTCCAAGAAGATAGGAGAAGTTCTAATAGGAATAAAATTATAATAAAGAATTATATTCTTTAAAGATAATTTAATTCCAACTCAAACTCCTCCTCAAAGAAGGACTTTGGCCTAGCCCTATAAATAGATAGGAGATTTCGACAACTTGGGAGAGAGCAAGAGGGCAAAATTCGACAAGTCCAAGAGAGGAAGCAAGGGGAATTTTCGGCAAGCATCTAGGGCAAGGAGGATTTCGAAAAGCTTCCTTCTTCAGCCTTTTCTTTCTTGTTCGATTGGGTTCATGCTAGGGATTATTTATCTTGTGTTTCTTTATAACCTAGCCATGAACTAAATCTATTTGGCTATGGTTATTGTGTTTTGTAGTTGTGGGAAACTATTGGTTTTTGTTTAGGTAATAAGAGTTTGCACTTTTCTATTTCAAGGTTTATTCATTCTTGGTTCTTATTATTGTTTGCGAGTGAATTGGGAGAGGATCTCGTGATTTCATCCATTTATCTAATATTGGGAGAGTTAGATTCAATAAATGAATGAATATGATCTTTATTCAATCCAATGATGGTGAAGATTAATCCGGCTTAGGAATAAGTTAAGGATTTCAACGGCTAAGAGGAGCGCAAGATTGGTTGTTGTTCACCCTTGATTCACGCAGGGATGTATTATCAAGGCATGCACAAGTAGCTAGAGTTTCGACTTAGGGATAAGAAGAAACCATTGAAGAACGCTCTGCCGAACCTTGAAGTTGCTGCCCAGAAGCCCAAGTAGTTGCCCAGCTAGTCGCCCAGGCAACCATCGATTAGTTGCCAAGGCAACCCCGCTGTGCAAGTTGCCACGGCAACTGAGTTTCCCTTGCACTCTTTTACCAAGACGATCCAATCGGCTATCACACATCAACTCACGATAACCTAGCCTATCTCTCTTAATTGAATTCATCTTTTCTTTTACTTATTTTCTTTCTAGATTAGTTAGACTTCTATAATCTTTTATTTGTGTTTTTATTTTTACAGTGCAAGAGACTAGATTCTTGAAGTAGCACCAATCCCTGTGGAGACGATATCTTTTATACTATAACTTGCGACGTGTATACTTGCACATTTGCGTAGCACTTATTACGCGCAACAAGTTTTTGGCGCCGTTGCCGGGGATTGGCAATAGCGACTTTGTTTTTATTTTCTTGCACTTTCTTTTTATTTTTTCTTGTTTAAAATTCAAAGGGCTAACAAACTTTGGTTTTGCATTGGTATATGACCAGGGCGAGACCGACTTCACCAGAATATCCCTTTGATCCAGAAATCGAACGAACCTTACAAAGACTTAGACAAAGGATAAGAGAAGCAATGGCAAATCAAGACGGCAATATGAATCAAGATGTTCGAGCAGGAGGAGGAGTGATTCTTGCACGAAACAGAACTATTCAAGACTATCTTGAAGAAGATCTTGATGGACTTAACCCAGGAGTTGTCGCACCTGAAATTGAAGCCGACCACTTTGAGTTAAAACCGGTATTGTTTAATATGATCAACACAATTGGTCAATTTGGCGGCTCAGCAACTGAAGATGCACGGCAACATCTGAAATCTTTCCTCGAGATTTGCAACTCGTTCAAGATACACGAAGTCGCCCCCGATGTCCTACGATTAAGATTATTCCCCTATTCACTGAGGGATAGGGCGAAAGCATGGTTGAATAGCATTCCTGCCAGATCCATAGCATCTTGGACTGATCTTTGTCGTGATTTCCTTGCTAGATTTAATCCTACAAATTTTACTGATAAGCTTCGTAACGACATTACTTCTTTTCGGCAGGCAGATGATGAATCCATGTACGAGGCTTGGGAGCGATATAGAGAACTTCTACACAAATGCCCTTTACACGGATTCCCAGTGTGGACTCAAGTAACAATGTTTTACAACGTCGTGAATACACCAACAAGGATGATTCTAGATGCCTCGGCAAACGGCATACTCCTAGATAAGTCGCCGGAGGAAGCAATGCAAATTTTAAACAGGCTGGCCAAGAATGATTATCAATTCCCATCTACTAGAAGAGGAGGAGTTAGACGCCAAACCACAATGCATGAACTAGGATCATCAGATTCAATTTCGGCACAATTGGCCGCTTTAACCAAGATGGTCCAGAACATGCAAAAACCAAACAACACACATGAAGTCAAGGTAATGGATTCTTTTTGTGAGTTATGTGGTGATAACCATAATTATTCTGAATGTATGCAGAATCCGGAATCCAGCTTCTATGTGGGGAATTACAATCAGAGCAACAACATGATGTCCAATACATACAATCCAGCTTGGAAGAAGCACCCGAACTTTTCATGGAGTAATCCCAACAATGCTCTAAACCAGAACAATCAAAATGCACAAGCATCGAGATTCCAGCAGAATATGCCACGACAACAGACGCCGCAACAACAATCGACAACATCTAGTTCTTTGGAAAATTCTCTAAATGCTTTTATGATGAAAACTAAATATTATATGGCTGAGAATAGTAATTTCATAAAAAGAACTGATGCTTTTATTAACAGGACCGAGATGAGATTGCAAAACCAAGAGGCGGCAATCAAATCATTGGAAAATCAAGTCGAACAGTTTGCTCAAAATCTGAATACTAGACCACAAGGAGGTTTACCTAGCGATACTGAAGTCGCGAGAGGAACTGGCCATGAGCAATGTAAGGCGATCACCACTAGAAGTGGCCAACAACTTAGAGAGGTTCAAACCCGCTCGTCAAACAAAACTCCACAAAAAGATCAAGACGAACCTAGCGGCAAAGCCTCAGATGATGAACCAGGAATTGTCGCGGCAACCGACAATAAGCATGCCTCGGCAACCGACGATAAAGACACCTTGGCAACTTGCGATAAGCATGCCTCGACAACTCCAGATGTCCCGGCAATGCCGTCAATCAGGTTTCAAACCAATGAAAGGATCAAAGATATCCGACTTCCACCACCATTCCCACAAAGGTTGAAGCGACAATAGCAAGAATACCAATTCAAGAAGTTTCTTGATATCCTAAAGCAAGTCCACATCAACTTGCCATTGGTGGAAGCAATTGAACATATGCCAAACTATGCCAAGTTTCTTAAAGACATTGTGTCCAAGAGAACAAGCCTAGGAGAGTTCGAAACAGTTGCCGCGATAGAGGGATGCATGGCAATGTTGCACAATCGTATGCCACCCAAGTTGAAGGATCCCGGAAGTTTCACAATACCCTGTTCCATTGGAAATCACTATGTCGGGAAAGCATTATGTGACCTTGGGGCTAGCATAAACTTGATGCCTAAATTGGTTTTCCAAAAACTAGGAATCGGGAAGGCAAGACCTACAACAGTCATGCTGCAGCTAGCCGACAGATCCTATGTGCATCCAGAGGGAAAAATCGAAGACATACTGGTAAAAGTCGATAAATTTATTTTTCCCGCTGACTTTAGTGTTTTGGATTGTGAAGCAGATGAGCATGCACCCATCATTCTCGGGAGACCATTCCTAGCGACAGGGAGAACCTTGATCGATGTTGAAAAGGGAGAACTCACAATGAGGGTGAATGACCAGCAAGTTAAACTAAACGTGTTCCAAACACTAAGGCATGCCGATGATCCAGAAGAATGCCAACTACTTCATGCCACGGCAGAGTTTAACTTCGATGAGGAATTTAGTTGCCTCGGCAACTACATTGCCGATCAAGAGGAACCGGAGGAGTATGAAGAACCGGTCGATGAGGAACAACAAGAAGAGGCAAATTGGCTAGTCAACTGACCAGGTACATACATTGAACCACTGGATTACTCAGGTAAGGAAGGTAAGCTCGAAAAACCCTCTATTGAACATCCACCAATTCTTGAGCTGAAACAATTGCCGTGAGCAACTAAAATATGTATACTTAGGGACCGATAATACATTGCCGTAATTATTTCTTCTAAGTTACAGCCTGAGCAGGAAAAGAAACTGATCAAGATGTTGAAGCTACACAAAAAGGCAATAGGGTGGACAATTGCCGACTTGAAGGGAATTAGCCTGGCGGTGTGCATGCACAAGATATTGTTGGAAGATGATCACAAACCTTCAATTGAGGCCCAGAGGAGACTGAATCATGCCATGAAAGGGGTTGTAATGAAAGAAATCATCAAGTGGCTTGACGCCGACATTATCGATAGTACGTGGGTAAGTCCGGTACAATGTGTACCGAAAAAGGGAGGTATAACAGTGGTAAGCAATGAAAATAATGAACTTATCCCAACCAGGACTGTGACCGGTTGGAGGGTTTGTATGGACTATCGAAAGCTAAACAAAGCAACTAGGAAAGATCACTTCCCATTACCCTTTATTGATCAAATGCTTGACCGTCTTGCAGGTAAACACTTTTATTGTTTTCTTGATGGTTATTCAGGTTACAATCAGATTGCCATAGCACCAAAAGATCAAGAAAAGACAACCTTCACATGCCCATACGGTACTTATGCCTTCCGAAGGATGCCGTTCGGATTGTGTAACGCCCCGGCAACCTTCCAAAGATGCATGATGGCACTCTTTTCAGACATGGTCGTAGACTTCCTTGAGATCTTCATGGATGATTTTTCGGTTTTTGGTAATGACTTCAACGGCTGTCTCGGCAATTTAGAGAGGGTGTTGGCAAGATGCGAAGAAACAGATTTAGTCCTCAATTGGGAGAAATGCCACTTTATGGTAGATGAAGGAATAGTGCTCGGCCACAAGATTTCATCCAAGGGAATTGAAGTAGACAAAGCCAAGGTGGACGTGATCGAGAGATTACCCCCACCAAATTCGGTTAAAGGAATTCGAAGTTTTCTCGGACATGCAGGTTTTTACAGGAGGTTCATTCATAAATTTTCTAAAATCACAAAACCTTTGTGTAATCTGCTTGAAGAGGATAAAGTCTTCGATTTTGATGATTCTTGCACTCAAGCATTCGAAACCCTAAAGAAAAAGCTTGCCTCGGCACCCATTGTCGTTCCACTAGATTGGACGCTACCTTTTGAGCTCATGTGTGATGCAAGTGATTTCGCGGTAGGAGCAGTCCTAGGCCAACGCACAGGTAAGACCTTCCATGTGATATACTACGCTAGTAAAACTCTTAATAGCGCTCAAGTGAATTATACAACAACAGAGAAAGAGTTACTAGCTGTAGTTTTCGCATTTGACAAGTTTCGATCCTATTTAATTGGTACAAAGGTAATTGTTCATACGGACCATTCGGCAATCAAATACTTATTTGCTAAAAAGGATGCTAAACCTCATTTGATTCGTTGGATATTACTTTTACAAGAATTTGATATTGAAATTAAGGACAGGAAAGGAACAGAAAATCAAGTGGCCGATCACTTATCACGTTTGGAACGCAATAGGGAGGAGGACGCGGATCTAGAGAGATGCGATGCATTCTCGGATGAACAAATTCTAGTTGCCTCGGCAACCCTCAACGCCTCGGTAACCCTTGACGCCTCGGCAACCCTCGACGCCTCGGCAACCCTAGACGCCTCGGCAACCATGGATGCACACGCCTCGGCAACTCTCGACGCCGCAGTAGCCTTTGACGCGCACGCCTCGGCCATTTTGGGAGCAGTCGCCACGGCAGCACATGCCTCGGCAATACCCTGGTACGCGGATTTAGTTAACTTCCTTGTTTGTGGTATTTTTCCTTATGGCATTACTCACCAAGGGAAGAAGCGGTTCTGCCATGATGCTAAGAATTACTTTTGGGATGAACCTCTTTTGTTTAAACAATGTGCAGATCAGGTTATACGCCGATGTGTCCCTGAAGAAGAGCAACAGAATGTACTCCGGCAATGCCATTCTTCACCCTGTGGAGGACATTTTGGAGGAACTCGTACCACGGCCAAAGTCTTGCAATCCGGTTTGTATTGGCCAACATTGTACAAAGATGCCCAAGACTTTTACAAGCAATGTGATCGTTGCCAAAGGACGGGCAATATCTCTAGACGACATGAGATGCCACTCCAGAACATCATCGAGGTGGAACTGTTCGATGTATGGGGGATCGATTTTATGGGACCTTTCCCATATTCATTCGGCAACCTCTACATCTTACTCGCCGTCGACTATGTGTCTAAATGGGTAGAGGCAGCTGCAGTTCCCAACGACGATTCCAAGACCGTGCAACGATTCCTGCAGAAAAACATATTTACACGGTTTGGGATGTCGAGAGCAATTATCAGTGACGGGGGTAAGCATTTTGACAACAGACTAATTGCCAAGATGATGCAATGCTTCGGCATATCACACAAGATCGCCACGGCATATCACCCACAAACCAACGGGCAAGCAGAAATTTCCAACCGGGAGTTGAAGGGAATACTCGAGAAAGTTGTAAATCCCTCAAGGAAGGATTGGTCATTAAGACTAGATGACGCACTTTGGGCATATTGCACTGCATTTAAAACACCCTTAGGTATGTCCCCCTTCCGACTTGTCTATGGTAAAACATGTCATCTACCGGTGGAAATCGAGCACAAGGCGTACTGGGCAATCAAGACCGTGAATATGGATTGGGAAAGTGCCGGACAAAAGCGTTTGATGGATCTCAATGAGATAGAAGAATTCCGTGCACTCGCCTATAACAATGCACGAATCAACAAGGCGAAAACAAAGCGATGGCATGACAAGAAACTATTGCCACAGCAATTCACGCCAGGGCAACTAGTTCTCCTATTCAATTCTCGGCTAAGACTTTTCCCGGGAAAGCTAAAATCAAGATGGTCGGGACCATTCGAAGTCATCAAACCATTCTCCCATGGTGCTGTGATAATCAAGTCCATCTCTGACAACCATGAATTCAAAGTTAATAGACAAAGATTGAAGCACTACAATGGTGCCCATGTGGAACGTAACAAGGAAGTGGTCAACTTAAGAGATGCATGAGCATGCTCTCCTTTCAGTATTTTCTTTTTCTTTTTCTTTTTCTTTTCATTTTTATTTTTAGGAGATATTTTATTTTTCTTCATTATCTTTAGTTTTCAGGTTTTCTTTGTTTTCTTTTTCACAACAAGACTCACAACTACTATGCTAAGGAAATTTACTGCCAAGATCCTTGCCCCGGCAACCAATGAAGAAGATGCCGCGGCAACCAACATCGTTCCTGCACAAGCTGATGCCACGGCAACCAACCCTGAAGATGCCACGGCATCCAAAGCTAAAGACATCCCGGCAACAAGAAAACAACCATCGCGTTCAAGCAAGAGAATCAAGACACCGACTAGAAGGAAACTAATCATCTACGATGACGAACTCTCGGAGTAAGTCCTCGTATGCATTTTTATTTTGTTTTCGGTATTTTTATGCATGCATTGAGGACAATGCTTCACTCGAGTTTGGGGGGGATTGTTATTAGTAGTTACCATGTTTAATTACATTCATCTTAAATATTACATTTAGGATACATAAATTGCTTGCCATGCCTTTAATTGGAACAAGAATTGCTTAGATTTGATGAATATTCGGTGATGACTTTGCCAATGCACTTAATTGATAGAATTTTTATTCTAGGATAACCATGGAAAAACTTAGAATTTTACTATGATGCTAAATTTGATATAACACTGTTGTGGTTTGATTGATTTAAGGAATTCTAGTGAACTTAGGTTGATAATTAACAAATTGGGGGATTAGAATAAAAATTGGATGAATGCTAGAGGTGCCCGAAATTGGCTCTAGCATGTGCTAAAAAAATTTTCACTAGAGGTGCCCGAAACTGGCTCAAGGATGTGATAAAAAAAATTTACTAGAGGTGCCCGAAACCGGCTCTAGTCGATTAAATTAACTTAAGAAAACTAAAAACAAAACACTAGAGGTGCCCAACACTGGCTCTAGTTAAAACATGTTAAAAAGAACCCAATAAAGTAATTTGAAAACCTATTGTTTGCATAGAATCCGAAAAATCAACTTGCACACAACTCCGCACACACTCACAAGCATTATAGTTTGATTCCGAGTAATTCCTCAGTTTTCTGAAAAATAAAGAGCCAATCATACTTTGTGCCCCGGTTCAGAGAATTGAAATCAAGTTTAAAGCTGAGTTTGTGAAAATTGAAGTCTTGGCAGGTAATTATGAGTTTGCATTGCTTGAGGACAAGCAATAGTTCGAGTTTGGGGGTGTGATAAGTGTTCAAAAGTACTATTTTTCTTACCCTTTTTACTCATATTATTGTTAGACTTAGGCCCATATTAATTGCATAGTTAGCCATTCATGCATTAATCCATGTTTCCTTCCATCGTTGAGCTTGATTACATAACTTGGTAGTTTGTGGGAAAGATGCTGCTTTGGTGTGTTTTGTGTGTATGTGCAGGATCACTTGCCAAAGCAAGGCTATAGCTAGTTCCCAGGGCAATTGTCGAAAAAGAACAAGGTGATATGGTAGTCAAAATTGATGACTAGACAAGCCCAAGATGACGTGCAACAAAGCTAAATCTCAAAGGAGTTTGATTTCCATGAAGAGGTTAAATAAGAATTAAATTCCAGGAAGATAGGAGAAGATCTAGAAGGAATATAATTATAATAAAGAATTATATTCTTTAAAGATAATTTAATTCCAACTTAGCTTCCTCCTCAAAGAAAGACTATCACCTAGCCCTATAAATTAGAGGCCATGCCGTCAACTCCAAAGGGAGAGAGAGGAGAGAATTTTCGACAAGCATCTAGGGCAAGGAGATTTCGACAGGCTTCATCCTTCATCTTTTTCTTCCTTGTTCAATTAGGTTCATGCAAGGAATTCTTTATCTTGTGTTTCTTTGGAACCTAGCCATGAACTAAATCTATTTGGCTAAGGTTATTGTGTCTTGTGGTTGTTAGAAACTATTGGATTTTGTTTAGGTAATAAGAGTTTGCACTTTTCTATTCAAGGTTTATTCATTCTTGGTTCTTATTCTTGTTTGCGAGTGAATTGGGAGAGGATCTCGTAACTTCATCTATTTATCTAATATCGGGAGAGTTAGATTCAAGAAACAAATGAATATGATCTTTATTCAATCTATTGATGGTGAAGATTAATCTGGCTTAGGAATAAGTTAAGGATTTCAACGGCTAAGAGGAGCGAAAGTTTGGTTGTTGTTCACCCTTGATTCACGCAGGGATGTATTATCAAGGCATGCACAAGTAGCTAGAGTTTTGACTTAGGGATAAGAAGAAAGCATTGATGAACGCTCTGTCGAACCTTGAAGGTTGTTGCCCAGACGCCCAAGTAGTTGCCCAACTAGTCGCCCAGGCAACCATCGATTAGTTGCCAAGGCAACCCCGTTGTGCAAGTTGCCACGACAACTGAGTTGCCCGTGCACTATTTTACCAAGACTATCCAATCGACTATCACACCTCAACTCACGAAAACCTGGCCTATCTCTCTCATTTAATTACATCGCTTTTTACTTATTTGCTTTCTAGATTAGTTATTTGTTAAAACTCTTATAATCTTCTACTTGTGTTTTCTTTTACTTTTTACAGTTCAAGAGACTAGATTCTTGAAGTGGCACCAATCTCTTTGGAGACGATATCTTTTATACTATAACTTGGGACGTGTATACTTGCACAATTGCGTAGCACTTATTACGCACAACAATCATCATGCGGAAGATTTCCCTGCTAACCTTGAGTCGGTAAATTTCGTTGGCAATTTTAATCGTAATTATAATCCAAATTTCAATACTTACAATGCTTGATGGAGCAGCGCCCAAATTTATCTTGGGGGAATCAAGGAAGAAACCAATATAATACCCAACAACAGAACAACAATGTCCAGTGTCAATACAATGCCCAGCATCAGAACAATGCCATGCCAGGGGTCAACCAGAGTGCCATGCCACAAAGGGCACAAAACAATTTTTATGCAGGGCAATGGAACAACCAGGGGACTTTGACATAATACATGGACAAGAATGATGCAACTATCCATAGTTTGGCAGCATCGATGTGAAACTTGGAGGTACAAATTGGACAGATTTCCAATGCACTCAACAATAGACCCTAGAGAGCTTTTCCAAGCGATACAAAGGATGCCAGGCAAAACCATAATGAACAATGCAAAGTTTTGTCTCTACGGAGTGGCAAACAAAGCGAGGCCGAGACATTTGTCAAGCAGAGAAATAGTTGCCATGAGAAGAAAAAACTACTAGTAGATGAACCAAAAGAACTAGAGAAGAAAGAAGCGGACATAAGAAATGCCAGACCACAGTCTGATGCTAGACCTTAGTCGGATGTCAGTAGAACCTTGGCAAAGCCGGTAGAGCCCGCATATGTTTATCCATCTCTACCGTTTCCACAAAGAATACAAAAGCACAAGTAGGATCAGCAATTTAAGCGTTCCTTGGAAGTACATAAACAATTACAAATAAATTTACCATTGGTGGAAGCTCTCGAGCAAATGCCCAACTATGTCAAATTCATGAAGGACATCTTGTCCAAAAAGAGGAAGCTGGGTGATTTCAAAACTGTAGCTCTCACTGAGGGATGCAGTGCAATGATACTTAATCAGTTGCCACCAAAGCTGGGAGATCCGGGAAGTTTTACTATTCCCTTTACCATTGGCAATAGATTCATGGGTAAGGCACTGTGTTACTTGGGAGACAGAAACAATTTGATGCCAATGTTTGTTTTCAGGAAGCTTGGCATAGAAGCAAGGCCTACCACGGTGACACTTTAATTGCAGACCGATCCTTTGCACATCCTAAGGGTAAGATTGAGGATGTGTTGGTAAAAGTAGATAAATTCATATTCTCATCTGACTTTATTATCTTAGATTATGAGTCAGATTTAAATGTCCCAATTATATTGGGCAGTTGTTCCTTGCCACAGGTAGAGCTTTGATTGATGTTCATTAAGGTGAATTAACTATGCGCATAAATGATCAACAAGTTACATTTAATGTGTTTCAAGCTTTGAAATGTGCCGATGAATCAGACGAATACCAAGCAAATGATAAGATGGAGTCCATTTTTAAGGTGGACGTGGCACAACAGTGCCAAGATACTGATGATGATGCCAGCGAAAGTGACAGTGAAGGTGAAATAAGTGAGGACACTATGTAACATCCCTTTCCCGTATTTATAACCAAATACGAGTCAATGATGTTACTAACAAATTTTAAACCTTAAAATTTCTTTAACTTAGAAAAACTGGCAGCCTGCACTACCTTACTTAAAATTTATAAAAAAAAATCTTATAGACATCGAAAGTTCATTCCAAAATTTTCTAATTAAAATAGATTCATTAAGATTTATAACCATATAAATTATTAGCCTAAACTCATTATAAAAAAATTCAAATAAATCTTTGAATTCACGTCACAACACCAAAAATACTGAAATTCTACTGCCTTGTTTTCTGACATTTCATTGAATAAAAATTCATAAATTTTTACATATAACTCGAAATTAGTCACCGCTAATTGTAAGAAACTAGACAAAATTTCCAGTTCATACATATAAGATTCTCTGTCTAATTCTAATTGTGGAATTTATGCTGATTTTTCAAACACACTGCTTTTACATACATTTTTCTGGATAGATTTTTAATCTTTCGATCTTAGGACCCATATTCACTAAAACTTAGTTCATTATCATTTATAGACATAATAGGTCTTACTAGGTTCATTATCCACATTATAGCAACTATTAACCAACCATATTTGGTAATAAGTTATTACAAACCCCACTAATTATACATGCCATCTAGTACATTTCCAAAAGGAAGGATGGATGTCAATACATTACTATGAGTATGGAGATATAGCTCCAAAAATAAGCAAGTGATGCTCGGCTACTCTTCCTTTGCAGCTCCTTTAAAATTGACGCATGAAATTCATCATACGCTAAGCATATACTTAGTGAGGCAACAACATTTAATTCAAATATGACATAACATGAATATCAATATAATAAAAAAACAATGCACTTGATCACTTCCATTTTATGCTTGATAGCATATATGACATGATATGTATAATAACAACTTATTACATGGTAATAACTTTGATTCTTACCAAAACCATTACCATATTTATCATCGAGCTTTCAAGCTATTCATCATGTTTTCAATTCATTTAGCCCAAGTATCGATTTAAGGAAATCTATGTACACGAGTCATCCCCCTATACTTACTTGAGTATAGTGTATTATTTTCACTGTAGTGCTTAGCACCCTAAGTGTTTCTGTGTACCCAAACCTTGCATGAGTATACCCTCATTACGTATTAATAAAATTGCACCGTAGTGCTTAGCACCCTAAGTGCTCCCGTATACTCAAACCTTGCATGAATATACTCTCAACGAGTATTTATGATTATTGCACCGAAGTGCTTAGAATATTTATACAATTGTTTATGATTCTATGGATATCCAACTATACTTTTAATTTCCTATCTCATACATTGGGCTTTATATCAATCATAATAGCATACATGGCAACATATATACATATTGAATATTTCATATCCAAAATAACATTCCAAGAATAATTAGTGATCCATGCATGTGTTTAAACCTTTGACATGTTTCTAATATGTCAAATATATGATAAATGACATAAAGATCATGCTATACATGCATTGCACTCACCATGACACTTTCAAAAGGATAATTTATACTAGTCTCACTAAGTTCGGTTGCACTGTTTATCTTCTTTCTTCACTCGTTTGATCTCGAACTTGCTTGTTATATGTATATACATTAAATACATAACACAAGGCACCTTAAGTACATGTCCAACCTTAACTAATACATGTACATACCAATATGGAAAATTTAATATTTTCAACCAAGTACTTTGCAACAACAATGCTTCCTATACTTTAATCTCATCTCAAATTGCACATTACAACCAATAGTTTGATAAATTTCACTTTAAACCCTAAATTCTCTCTCTTAAGGTTTATAAACTAAAATTTGGAAACTTTCACATTTCACCTCAACTTTCAAAAATTTTAACACCAAAATGATCCTTGTATCATAGCAAACAACATAACCATGCTTATTGGTTATTTTCCAATTTCTCACTTATTTCACCCAATTTGAAAAATTCACAAAATAGTCCTAAAATGATGTTTCCTTCAATCCAATCACACAATTCAACTTAGAAAACATAATTCTAACCATTTCCATCATCAAAAAAATTTCACAAAATTTCCCCTAATTTTCTTCATTTTGCCGAATTGGTCCCTATAGATTTTCCAAGGGACAAGTATAAAAACAACACCACAACACCATTTCCAACTTAATTGAACCTTAAAACATGAAAACCTAACATGTTCTTCAACCACCCTAATCATCAAACTCAACTTAGAGACATGAAAACTAAGCAAAACTTATATCAAAAGATAGAGAATTCAATGGAGATCAATTGCTTGTTTCATGTCTCTAGCCAAAAATCAAACAAATCAAGCCAAAAATTGAATTGAAATTTTCCTTACCTAGTCTCCTTGAGGTTCGGCCCTTTGAGAGAAAAGATGAGCAAAGTTTCCAATTTTTCTTTCTTTCTTTGATTAATGCCAAATGGCAATTAAATCTTTCTTTATAGTAAAATGACCATTTCACCCTTGGATTATGACCAATTATGAATCAACACCTATACTCAACCTTATCATAAAATCAATTATAATTAAAAAGTATGGGTAAAATGACCATTTTGCCACTAATGTATCTTTATATCCTCCAAAATGCCATTCCATCACCTATATAAAATACTAAATAGAATCGAATCTAAACTGATTAAAAACAATTCAAAACTTCAATGAGGAAAACATACGTGGAACATTTATCAAGAGAAAAACATACGTCACACGAGAGGAAGTCTCCACAGGGGAGTCCTCTTCTTCCTAAACTCCTTTGCATTTCATTCCTTTTCATTTCGCATGTTCATGCATTTTATTTTTCTACTATTTGTATATATGTGTTGTTTTCATGCATTAAGAACAATGCACAGCTTTGGTTTGGGGGTATGCATTGCCTCACATTTATGCCATGCCATGCATTCATGTTTACATTTCTGTTGCCATGCCTAGATTAATGCCATGCATACTGAACCACAAAAAACAGAAAAATAAAATTTTGCCTTGGTCAAATTTTAAACAATGTTAACACTTTGTTAGGCAAGTTTAATGTGTTTTAGGGAAGTCTGCCCGATGAAGGAATTTTTTCCCTATGCCAGCAGAATATTAATTCCAGGTCTGCTTGGCAATTGATCTCTAACTTAGGGAGTTGACTTTCACTTAACACGTAGTATGCATCTAGTTCTTAAGCAAACTTAGAATTTTTGAAACTAAGCTCATAAAAAAATTATGCCAGAGTAAAAGAAATTAATAAGGCAACAATGTTTTGCCAAGACAAGAAAAAATGGAACACTCCTCTATTTTAGAGATAATAGGTAGCCTGGGGCTTGGTGGAACTCACTCGTTAGTGCTCAGGTCAAAAACTTTAAGGGTATGAGTGTAATGGGTTAGCTTAGTGATGTAATCTGGACTAACATGGGGATTCGTGGTATGCTCCCTCATATTACTCACGCCAAATAGTGCCATGACGCAAATCCTAATTTAATTCCAGTTGAAAAAAAAGAGAAGAACCCCTTGGTAGGAATAAAAGAAAAATTCTAAGTTTAGGTAGTAAATTTGACTAAGAGAGTAAATGGATACCTGATGTATATTGCCTACACTTTGTGCACTTGTCATGCCCTAGACTAGAGTTATATTGCTGCACTTGAATTTACTACTTGCTTGCATTATTGCACGGAGATATCTAAGGACAGAACAAGAGCTTAATTCTGCTTGCCAACACGTGTTGGCATTCCGATCAAAATTTTGTCGAGGTACTATTTTCACCATTTTGTTTTTAGCTTATTTGCATTACTTGAGGACAAGTAATCAGCTAGGTTTGGGGGTGTGTTAACTCATCAAAAGTACTAAATCTTATGCTTATTTCACATTGTATTTGCTTTCCTTTAAGTGTTTAGATTCATTTAGCCTTAAAATTCATGTATTTCCATAAGGAGTTAGGAATTGTGTCATGCCAGTGTGAAAGGTTGCTTTGTTGGCATTATTGCAAGCTCAGTAGAGAAGGACATGTTTAGTAGAGCAAAGCATCGCAGAAAGGAAAGAATGCCATAGAGAATGCCTAGTTGTTGTTGGCAGCGATGGACAAAAATTGTCAAAGCACCGGCTGGCAGAGAAGATAAGTTTTGATGCTCGGCCGAGTATCTATTGGAACTTGATGACGTTAGCCCTATGATTCAAATATAGGATAAGATGATAACATCCCTTATCCCTTTCGTCTTCAAAATTCAAATTTTAGACTTATCCTAGGTGTCTTGTGCTTGCCTATTTAAAGAAGGAAAGGAGATCGATTGATAAGTGTTCAAAAGTACTATTTTTCTTACCCTTTTTACTCATATTATTGTTAGACTTAGGATCATATTAGTTGCATAATTAGCCATTCATGCATTAATCCATGTTTCCTTCCATCGTTGAGCTTGATTACATAACTTGGTAGTTTTTGTGGGAAAATATGCTGCTTTGGCATATTTTGTGTGTATGTGCAGGATCACTTGCCAAAGCAAGGCTAGAGCTAGTTGCCAGGGCAATACATGAAAGAGATGCCGAGCTAGTTGCCAGGGCAATGCATGAAGGAGACACCAAGCCAGTTGCCAGGGCAATTGTCGACAAAGAGCAAAGGTGATATGGTAGTCAAAATTGATGACTAGACAAGCCCAAGATGACGTGGAGCAAAGCACAATCCCAAAGGAATTTGATTTCCATGAAGAGATTAAAGAAGAATTAAATTCCAAGAAGATAGGAGAAGTTCTAGTAGGAATATAATTATAATAAAGAATTATATTCTTTAAAGATAATTTAATTCCAACTTAACTTCCTCCTCAAAGAAGGACTTTGACCTATACCTATAAATAAAAGGCCATATCGTCAACTTCCAAGGAGAGCAAGAGAGGGGAATTTCGATAACTCCAAGGAGGGCAACAGGAGAGAATTTTCGACAAGCATCTAGGGCAAGGAGGATTTCGAAAAGCTTCCTTCTTCAGCCTTTTCTTTCTTGTTCGATTGGGTTCATGCTAGGGATTATTTATCTTGTGTTTCTTTATAACCTAGCCATGAACTAAATCTATTTGGCTATGGTTATTGTGTTTTGTAGTTGTGGGAAACTATTGGTTTTTGTTTAGGTAATAAGAGTTTGCACTTTTCTATTCAAGGTTTATTCATTCTTGGTTCTTATTCTTGTTTGTGAGTGAATTGGGAAAGGGTCTCGTGATTTCATCTATTTATCTAATATCGGGAGAGTTAGATTCAAGAAACGAATGAATATGATCTTTATTCAATCTATTGATGGTGAAGATTAATCCGGCTTAGGAATAAGTCAAGGATTTCAGCAGCTAAGAGGAGCGCAAGATTGGTTGTTGTTCACCCTTGATTCACACAGGGATGTATTATCAAGGCATGCACAAGTAGCTAGAGTTTCGACTTAGGGATAAGAAGAAACCATTGAAGAACGCTCCACCGAACCTTGAAGGTTGCTGCCCAGACGCCCAACTAGTTGCCCAAGCAACCATCGATTAGTTGCCAAGGCAACCCCGTTGTGCAAGTTGCCAAGCACCCAATTTTTCATGGAGTAATCCCAACAATGCTCTAAACCAGAACAATCAGAATGCACAAGCATCGGGATTCCAGTAGAATATGCCCTGGCAACAGTTGCCGCAGCAACAACCGACAACATCTAGTTCTTTGGAAAATTCTCTAAATGCTTTTATGATGAAAACTGAATCTTATATGGCTGAGAATAGTAACTTCATAAAAAGAACTGGTGCTTTTATTAACAGGACCGAGATGAGATTGCAAAACCAAGAGGCGGCAATCAAATCATTGGAAAATCAAGTTGGTCAGTTTGCTCAAAATCTGAATACTATACCGCAAGGAGGTTTACCTAGCGATACTGAAGTCGCAAGAGGAACTGGCCATGAGCAATGTAAGGCAATCACCACTAGAAGTGGCCAACAACTTAGAGAGGCTCAAACCCGCTCAACAAGCAAAGCTCCACAAAAAGATCAAGACGAACCTAGAGGCAAAGCATCAGATGCTGAACCAGGGATTGCCGCGGCAACCGGCAATAAGCATGCCCCAGCAACCGACGATAAGGATGCTTCGGCAACTTGTGATAAGCATGCCTCGGCAACCCCAATTGATAATGCCTTGGCAACTCCAGTTATCCCGGCAATGCCGTCAATCAGGTTCCAAACCAATGAAAGGATCAAAGATATCCGACTTCCACCACCATTCCCACAAAGGTTGAAGCGACAAAAGCAAGAATACCAATTCAAGAAGTTTCTTGATATCCTAATGCAAGTCCACATCAACCTGCCATTGGTGGAAGCAATTGAAGAAATGCCAAACTATGCCAAGTTTCCTAAAGACATTATGTCCAAGAGAACAAGGCTAGGAGAGTTTGAAACAGTTGCCAAAACAGAGGGATGCATGACGATGTTGCACAATCGTATGCCACCCAAGTTGAAGGATCCCGGAAGTTTCACAATACCTTGTTCTATTAGAAATCACTATGTCGGGAAAGCATTATGCGACTTTGGGGCTAGCATAAACTTGATGCCTAAATTGGTTTTCCAGAAACTAGGAATCGGGAAGGCAAGACCTACAACAGTTATGCTACAGCTAGCTGATAGATCCTATGTGCATCCAGAGGGAAAAATCGAGGACATACTGGTAAAAGTTGATAAATTTATTTTTCCCGCTGACTTTATTGTTTTGGATTGTGAAGCAGATGAGCATGCACCCATCATTCTCGGCAGACCATTCCTAGCAACAGGGAGAACCTTGATCGATGTTGAAAAGGGAGAACTCACAATGAGGGTGAATGACCAGCAAGTTAAACTAAATGTGTTCCTAACACTAAGGCATGCCGATGATCCAGAAGAATGCCAACTTCTTCATGCCACGGTAGAGTTTAACTTCGACGAGGAATTTAGTTGCCTCGGCAACTACATTGCCGATCAAGAGGAACCTGAGGAGTATGAAGAACCGGTCGATGATGAACAACAAGAAGAGGCAAATTGGCTAGTCAATCGACCAGGTACATATTTTGAACCACTGGACTACTCAGGTAAGGAAGGTAAACTCGAAAAACCATCTATTGAACAACCACCGATTCTTGAGTTGAAACAATTGCCAGAGCAACTAAAATATGCATACTTAGGAACCGATAATACATTGCCTTTAATTATTTCTTCTAAGTTACAGATTGAGCAGGAAAAGAAGCTGATCAAGATGTTGAAGCTACACAAAAAGGCAATATGGTGGACAATTGCCGACTTGAAGGGAATTAGCCCGGCAGTGTGCTTGCACAAGATTTTGTTGGAAGATGATCACAAACCTTCAATTGAGGCCCAGAGGAGACTGAATCATGCCATGAAAGGGGTTGTAATGAAAGAAATCATCAAGTGGCTTGACGCCGGCATTATATACCCTATCTCTGATAGTACATGGGTAAGTCTGGTACAATACATACCGAAAAAGGGAGGTATAACGGTGGTAAACAATGAAAATAATGAACTCATTCCAACTAGGACAGTGACCGGTTGGAGGGTTTGTATGGATCATCAAAAGCTAAACAAAGCCACCAAGAAAGATCACTTCCCATTACCCTTTGTTGATCAAATGCTTGACCATCTTGCATGTAAACCCTTTTATTGTTTTCTTGATGGTTTTTCAGGTTACAATCAAATTGCCATAGCACCAGATGATCAAGAAAAGACAACCTTCACATGCCCATACAGTACTTATGCCTTCCGAAGGATGCCGTTCGGATTGTATAACGCCCCGACAACCTTCCAAATATGCATGATGACACTCTTTTCAGACATGGTCGAAGACTTCCTTGAGATCTTCATGGATGATTTTTCTGTTTTTAGTAATGACTTCGACAGTTGTCTCAGAAATTTAGAGAGGGTGTTGGCAAGATGTGAAGAAACTGATTTAGTCCTCAATTGGGAGAAATGCCATTTTATGGTAGATGAAGGAATAGTGCTCAGCCACAAGATTTCATCCAAGGGAATTAAAGTAGACAAAGCCAAGGTGGACGTGATCGAGAGATTACCCTCACCAAGTTCGGTTAAAGGAATTCGAAGTTTTCTTGGACATGCAGGTTTTTACAGGAGGTTCATTCATAATTTTTCTAAAATCACTAAACCCTTGTGCAACTTTCTTGAATAGAATAAGGTCTTCGATTTTGATGATTCTTGCACCCCAAGCATTCAAAACCCTAAAGAAAAAGCTTGCCTCGGCACCCGTTGTCGTTCCACCAGATTGGACGCTACCTATTGAGCTCATGTGTGATGCAAGTGATTTCGCGGTAGGAGCAGTCCTAGGCCAACGCACAGGTAACACCTTCCATGTGATATACTACGCTAGTAACACTCTTAATATTGCTCAAGTGAATTACACAAAAACGGAGAAAGAGTTACTAGCTGTAGTTTTCGCATTTGACAAGTTCTGATCCTATTTGATTGGTACAAAGGTAATTGTTCATACGGACCATTCGGCAATCAAATATCTATTTGCTAAAAAGGATGCCAAACCTCGTTTGATTCGTTGGATATTACTTTTACAAGAATTTGATATTGAAATTAAGGACAGAAAAGGAACAGAAAATCAAGTGGCCGATCACTTATTACGTTTAGAACGCAACAGGGAGGAGGACGCGGATTTAGAGATATGCGATGCATTCCCAGATGAACAAATTTTAGTTGCCTCGGCAACCATGGACGCGCATGCCTCGGCAACCCTCAACGCCTCGGCAACCATGGATGCACACGCCTCGGCAATTTTGGGAGCAGTCGCCACGGCAGCACATGCCTCGGCAATACCCTGGTACGCGGATTTAGTTAACTTCCTTGTTTGTGGTATTTTACCTTATGGCATTACTCACCAAGGGAAGAAGCGGTTCTTCCATGATGCTAAGCATTACTTTTGGGACGAGCCTTTTTTGTTTAAACAATGTGCAGATCAGGTTATAAGCCGATGTGTCCTTGAAGAAGAACAACAGAATGTACTCTGGCAATGCCATTCTTCACCCTATGGAGGACATTTTGGAGGAACTCGTACCGCGGCCAAAGTTTTGCAATCCGGTTTGTATTGGCCAACATTGTACAAAGATGCCCAAGACTTTTACAAGCAATGTAATCGTTGCTAGAGGACGGGCAATATCTCTAGACGACATGAGATGCCACTCCAGAACATCATCGAGGTGGAATTGTTCGATGTATGGGGGATCAATTTTATGGGACATTTCCCATCTTCATTCAGCAACCTCTACATTCTAATTGTTGTCGACTACGTGTCTAAATGGGTTGAGGCAGCTGCAGTTCCCAACAACGATTCCAAGACCGTGCAACAATTCTTGCAAAAAAACATATTTACACGGTTTGGGATACCGAGAGCAATTATCAGTGACGAAGGTAAGCATTTTGACAATAGACTTATTGCCAAGATGTTGCAACGCTTCGGCGTATCACACAAGATTGCCACAGCATATCACCCACAAACCAACGGGCAAACAGAAATTTCCAACCGGGAATTGAAGGGTATACTCGAGAAAGTTGTAAATCCCTCTAGGAAGGATTGGTCATTAAGACTAGATGACGCACTTGGGGCATATCGCACTGCATTCAAAACACCCTTAGGTATGTCCCCCTTCCGACTTGTCTATGGAAAAACATGCCATCTACCGGTGGAAATCGAACACAAAGCATATTGGGCAATCAAGACCGTGAATATGGATTGGGAAAGTGCCGGACAAAAGCGTTTGTTGGACCTCAATGACATAGAAGAATTACGTGCACTCGCCTATAACAATGCACAAATCTACAAGGAGAAAACAAAGCAATGGCATAACAAGAAACTATTGCCGTGGCAATTCATGCCAGGGAACTAGTTCTCTTATTCAATTCTCGGCTAAAACTTTTCCCGGGAAAGCTGAAATCAAGATGGTCAGGACCATTCGAAGTTGTCAAACCATTCTCCCATGGTGTCGTGATAATCAAGTCCATCACTGACAAACATGAATTCAAAGTTAATAGACAAAGATTGAAACACTACAATGGTGCCCATGTGGAACGTAACAAGGAAGTGGTCAACTTAGGAGATAAATGAGCATGCTCTCCCTTTAATATTTTATTTTTACTTTTTATTTTTTTTTATTTTTATTTTTTATTTTCGATTAATTTTTATTTTTATTTTATTTTATTTTTCAAACTAATTTTTTTTTATTTTTTATTTTTTATTTCCGATTATTATTATTCTTTAGGATAAATATTTTTTAATTTATTTATCTTTTTAAGTTTAAGAATCCCATTACACATCTTTATTTATTTTCTTTTATTAGTTTATTTTTAATTTTAATCATTATTTGATTTGTCTTTGAATTGTAGGAAAAAAAGTTCAAGATAAAAGAGGAATTTTAATCCAAGAAGGAAAACATCTTCAACAACGAAACGCCTCGACAACCATGGATGCACACGCCTCGAAAACTAACGACGCCGCAGCAGCCCTTGACGCGCATGCCTAGGCAATTTTGGGAGCAGTCGCCATGGCAGCACGTGCCTCGGCAATGCCCTGGTACGCGGATTTAGTTAATTTCCTTGTTTGTGGTATTTTACCTTATGGCATTACTCACCAAGGGAATAAGCGGTTTCGCCATGATGCTAAGCATTACTTTTGGGACGAGCCTCTTTTGTTTAAACAATGTGCAGATCAGGTTATAAGCCGATGTGTCCCTGAAGAAGAACAACATAATGTACTCCGGCAATGCCATTCTTCACCCTATGGAGGACATTTTGGAGGAACTCGTACCGCAGCCAAAGTTTTGCAATCCGGCTTGTATTGGCCAACATTGTACAAAGATGCCCAAGACTTTTACAAGCAATGTGATCGTTGCCAGAGGACGGGCAATATCTCTAGACGACATGAGATGCCACTCCAGAACATCATCGAGGTGGAATTGTTCGATGTATGGGGATCGATTTTATGGGACCTTTCCCATCTTCATTCGGCAACATCTACATTCTACTTGCTGTCGACTACGTGTCTAAATGGGTTAAGGCAGCTGCAGTTCCCAACAACGATTCCAAGACCGTGCAACGATTCTTGCAGAAAAACATATTTACACGGTTTGGGATGCCGAGAGCAATTATCAGTGACAAAGGTAAGCATTTTGACAACAGACTTATTGCCAAGATGTTGCAACGCTTCGGCATATCACACAAGATTGCCACAGCATATCACCCACAAACCAACGGGCAAGCAGAAATTTCCAACCGGGAATTGAAGGGTATACTCGAGAAAGTTGTAAATCCCTATAAGAAGGATTGGTCATTAAGACTAGATGACGCACTTTGGGCATATCGCACTGCATTCAAAACACCCTTAGGTATGTCCCCCTTCTGACTTGTCTATGGAAAAACATGCCATCTACCGGTGGAAATCGAACACAAGGCATACTGGGCAATCAAGACCGTGAATATGGATTGGGAAAGTGCCGGACAAAAGCGTTTGCTGGACCTCAATGAGATAGAAGAATTCCGTGCACTCGCCTATAACAATGCACGAATCTACAAGGAGAAAACAAAGCAATGGCATGATAAGAAACTATTGCCGCGGTAATTCATGCCAGGGCAACTAGTTCTCTTATTCAATTCTCGGCTAAAACTTTTCCTGGGAAAGCTGAAATCAAGATGGTCGGGACCATTCGAAGTTGTCAAACCATTCTCTCATGGTGTCGTGATAATCAAGTTCATCATTGACAAACATGAATTCAAAGTTAATAGACAAAGATTGAAACACTACAATGGTGCCCACGTGGAACGTAACAAGGAAATGGTCAACTTAGGAGATGCATGAGCATGCTCTCCCTTTGATATTTTTTTTATTTTATTTTATTTTTTGAACTAATTTTTTTTATTTCCGATTATTATTATTCTTTAGGATAGATTTTTTTATTTATTTATCTTTTTAAGTTTAAGAATCCCATTACACATCTTTATTTATTTTCTTTTATTAGTTTATCTTTAATTTTAATCCTTATTTGATTTGTCTTTGAATTGTAGGAAAAAAAGTTCAAGATAAAAGAGGAATTTTAATCCAAGAAGGAAAACATCTTCAACAAGGAAACTAATGGGCTGAATCTAAGTCTTATACAAAGCCTCCAATTTACCCTAATCAAACCCCCCTTGCCGTCACCTTCTCCCTAAACCAAAACCCTTTTTTCATTTTCCTCTAATCCCACCCACCATATTCACCACCTATCTTTTCTATAAAAAACCCATCACCCTTAACCTATTCCTACTTTTTATCTTGCAACTCTTTACTTTCTTTTATTTTCTTTGTTTTTACAAAACTCACAACCAAGATCATCAATGGCATCCAAAATTAAATTTTTAGTTCATCCAAGTTCCTCCAAAGAACCAAGATACAAGAAGTTTGCTACACCGGTGGTTCAAGAAAGATTTCACTCCAAGTTTGAAAGCCGGAAGATTCATGAAGAATAAGGCTTTGAATACTCCAACTCTCATCAAGATTTCGGCCTTGAACCATTCATCTTCGAGAGGATTGCACATCAAAAGTGCAAATCTTTTGCCATCAGCCGGAACCGGGCAACATCTCATGGGTAAGAGAATTCTATGCTCACTCACCTAACCCGAATAATTCTTATGTTTTTGTTCGTGACAAGGCCATACTCATAAGCCCCGAAAACGTCAACACCTTTTACGGGATTTACGTTGAGAAGGACGAGCATCAAGCCTTCGTTGATCAAATCACGCCCAAGCAACTCGACAAGGTGCTTCAAGAACTCACTTAACCGGGAACTCATTGGAACGACGGTAAATACAAGGGCACAGTAAATCGCCTTCGGCTTAAACCCGAGGTAAAATTATGGAATAAGTTTATTAAAACTTCTTTACTACTCACCACACACAATACTACCGTTGATATACCACGTCTTTTGCTCATGCATTCTATTTTGCATAATCGAATCATTAACATTGGAAAATTTATTTTGTGATGAGATTTTTGTATGTAGCTCAAAAGATAAGGGTTCTCTTTTCTTCCCTTGCTTAATTTCTAATCTTTGCAAGGAGATGCATGTCCCAAGTGAGTCCACCGATGAAAAGGCCCTACCAAAGTCCGGTTGGAATCAAGCACAAATCCAAAAGCTAATGGGAGAGGCACCGGGAAATTCTTCAAGGCCTCCAATTGCCGCGGTAACTCCTACCGCCCCGGCAATCCCTAATGCCCAAGCACCTAACTCCCGGGCAACTCGGCCATCAACCCCGGGACACTTTGAAGCACTCTTGCAACCATTGGTGAGCCACCTAAGGAAAATTGAAGATCGACAACTAATGTTCATGAGGTACATGAAGGAGCACAACAATGCCATCACCCAAGTTATCCTAGAAAAGTACCCGGACAATCGAGTGTCGTTCCCAATCTTTCCTGCCGAAATCCTTGCCCCGGCAACCAATGAAGAAGTCGCCACGGCAACCGCAATAGATGATGTCGCGGCAACCTACATTGTGCCGGCACAAGCTGATGCCACGGCAACCAAAGCTAAAGACATCCCGACAACCACTGCAAAAGCCAAAGGTAAAGCATCTATGCCCGAATCAACTCCTACGGAATCATTTTCTAATTTTTTAGATTCGGACGAGTCCTCCATTGCACCAACAAAGACCGTACCAATTGAATTCTCCAAGCGAAAAGCCAATGACATTGATGAAGAGGACGATGAGGAAAACCCCGTACGAGGATCGATTCCACCACCGTCAACAAGAAAACAACCATCGTGTTCAAGTAAGAGAATCAAGACACTGACAAAAAGGAAACTAATCATCTACGATGACGAACTCTCGGAGTGCGTCCTCGTATGCATTTTATTTTTCGTTATTTTTCTTTTTCTTTTTTTATGCATGCATTGAGGACAATGCCTCACTCGAGTTTGGGGGGGTTATTATTAGTAGTTACCATGTTTAGATACATTCATCTTAAGTATTACATTTAGGATACATAAATTGCTTGCCATGCCTTTAGTTGGAACAAGAATTGCTTAGATTTGATGAATATCCGATGATGACTTTGCCAATGCACTTAATTGATAGAATTTTATTTTAGGATAACCATGGAAAAACTTAGAATTTTACTATGATGCTAAAGTTGATGAAACATTGTGGTGGTTTGATTGATTTAAGGAATTCTAGTGAACATAGGTTGATAATTAACAAATTGGGGGATTAGAATAAAAATTGGATGAATGCTAGAGGTGCCCGAAATTGGCTCTAGCATGTGCTAAAAAAATCAATCACTAGAGGTGCCTGAAACTGGCTCTAGTATGTGTTAAAAAATTGCTCGCTAGAGGTGCCCGAAACTGGCTCTAGTCGAATAAGTTAACTTAAGAAAACTAAAAACAAAACACTAGAGGTGCCCAAAACTGGCTCTAGAAAAAACATGTTAAAAAGAACCCAATAAAGTAATTTGAAAACCTATTGTTTGCATAGAATCCGAAAAATCAACTTGCACACAACTCCGCACACACTCACAAGCATTATAGTTTGATTCCGAGTAATTCCTAAGTTTTCCGAAAAATGAAAAGCCAATCATACTTTGTACCCTGGTTCAGAGAATTGAAATCAAGTTCAAAGCTAAGTTTGTGAAAATTGAAGTCTTGGCAGGTAACTATGAGTTTGCATTGCTTGAGGACAAGCAATAGTTCGAGTTTGGGGGTGTGATAAGTGTTCAAAAGTAGTATTTTTCTTACCCTTTTTACTCATATTATTGTTAAACGTAGGCTCATATTAGTTGCATAATTAGTCATTAATGCATTAATCCATGTTTCCTTCCATCATTGATCTTGATTACATAACTTGGTACTTTTTGTGGGAAAAGATGCTGCTTTGGCGGATTTTTGTGTGTATGTGCAGGATCACTTGCCAAAGCAAGGCTAGAGCTAGTTGTCAGGGCAATACATGAAAGAGATGCCGAGCTAGTTGCCAGGGCAATGCATGAAGGAGACGCCAAGCCAGTTGCCAGGGCAATTGTCGACAAAGAGCAAAGGTGATATGGTAGTCGAAATTGATGACTAGACAAGCCCAAGATGACGTGGAGCAAAGCCCAATCCCTAAGGAATTTGATTTCCATGAAGAGATTAAAGAAGAATTAAATTCCAAGAAGATAGGAGAAGTTCTAGTAGGAATATAATTATAATAAAGAATTATATTCTTTAAAGATAATTTAATTCCAACTTAACTTCCTCCTCAAAGAAGGACTTTGACCTAACCCTATAAATAAAAGGCCATATCGTCAACTTCCAAGGAGAGCAAGAGAGGGGAATTTCGACAACTCCAAGGAGGGCAAGAGGAGAGAATTTTCGACAAGCATCTAGGGCAAGGAGGATTTCGACAAGCTTTTGTCTTCATCCTTTTTTTTCTTGTTCGATTGGGTTCATGCTAGGGATTATTTATCTTGTGTTTCTTTGGAACCTAGCCATGAACTAAATCTATTTGGCTATGGTTATTGTGTTTTGTGGTTGTGGGAAACTATTGGTTTTTGTTTAGGTAATAAGAGTTTGCACTTTTCTATTCAAGGTTTATTCATTCTTGGTTCTTATTCTTGTTTGCGAGTGAATTGGGAGAGGATCTTGTGATTTCATCTATTTATCTAATATCGGGAGAGTTAGATTCAAGAAACGAATGAATATGATCTTTATTCAATCTATTGATGGTGAAGATTAACCCGGCTTAGGAATAAGTTAAGGATTTCAACGGCTAAGAGGAGCGCAAGATTGGTTGTTGTTCACCCTTGATTCACGCATGGATGTATTATCAAGGCACGCACAAGTAGCTAGAGTTTCGACTTAGGGATAAGAAGAAACCATTGAAGAACGCTCTGCCGAACCTTGAAGGTTGCTGGCCAGACGCCCAAGTAGTTGCCCAACTAGTCGCCCAGGCAACCATTGATTAGTTGCCAAGGCAACCCCGTTGTGCAAGTGGCCACGACAACTGAGTTGCCCGTGCACTCTTTTACCAAGACGATCCAATCGGCTATCACACCTCAACTCACGATAACCTGGCCTATCTCTCTCATTTGATCTCATCTATTCTTTTACTTTATTGCTTTCTAGATTAGTTATTAGTTAAAACTCCTATAATCTTTTATTTGTGTTTTTACTTTTTACAGTGCAAGAGACTAGATTCTTGAAGTGGCACCAATCCCTGTGGAGACGATATCTTTTATACTATAACTTGCAATGTGTATACTTGCACAATTGTGTAGCACTTATTACGCGCAACATCGATCAAAAAGAAAATGGGGGATCGGAAGAGATGATCGGATTGAGAAGAAGGCTGTACCAAGGAGATGTGGTTCGACCAGCTTGACCGAGAGCTTGGACCTTAAAAGGCTGCATCGACAGACCCTCTTCTAGCCCATTCTCTTTGTTTTAAATTGTTTTTATTTTTAATGATGACGACATTGAGATACAATTATGATTTTTGGATGGATACCCCCACCATGAACTAAACTTTTACAGTTGGTGGGGGATGTTTGCATTTAAACGCGGTTTTCATGTTTAGTTTTTAATAACAATAAATGCCTTGGCATTATTATCCCTATCTAGCATGTTTTACAGTTTTCTAAATTATGTGCCAAGCGACCACTGGCACAAGATACTAAGGCGAGATGCTTCAACGAAAGATGTTCAAGTAGATGAACTTACTTCAAGAGTGAGTCTACCCTTTAGGGGTATAGATTTGGTACTTAATCAAATTGATTTATGAAAAACTTCATTATAGAGATATAAGGGTTTTTACATTGTTAATTTCGGGCATTGCCATTGACAGAAGCAATGCCAACTTTGAATCTGCTCGGCAAATAATATCAAGGCAGAGAATTATTAAAGGCTGGCATGAAAAGCGTGAAAAACATGCATCCCTTGCCAACGTTCATCACTCATTTAACTCTCCTTGTGCGAATGTTGTTTTCCTTTTATTTCTTTTCTTTTCGAGCTGGGGTATTTGATACAACTTCAAAAACTCCTTGAGAAGGCATCCTAGGTTGCCCACCACCTCGGCCTCGACCTCTGGGGAAAGCGGTTACAAATCTTTCACAATAAGTAGGCTTTCCAACATGCTTTTTTGGGCAGTCTATAATAAAATGCTCAGTGCTACCACACCTGTAGCAAGCTCTTGTAGCTGCTTGACAAACTCCCATGTGTCATTTCCTGCAAAACTCACACTCTAGAACTAGAGGTCTGCTCGATCTAGCAGCTGGTGACTGAGCATACTGTGTAACCCCCTTAAACCTGGCACAGAAGTAATGGGCCGAATCTAGAAAATCGCATTTGAAAACTTTCCTCTCAAGTAACACATTTTAGGTTTACTTATTTATAAAGCAAAATAATTATTAAATAATAATAATCGTAAAATGTCTCAATGATTTATGAAATTCAACCATTAAAACATATTTCAAATATTTAACAAAATATCTAATTAAAATCTGAAGATGCATGTGAAACGTAATCCCAAAATATAATGTCCAAAAGTATGATTGCATAAATATCCCAAATCATAAAATAATAATTTGAAAGTCTAAATAAAATAGTTCATACTGATGATTAAATATTCGAGTAAAACACGAGATGCTCCAAGTACCGAGTCGCCTAAGAGTCTAAGTATATCTGAAAGAGAAAGACTATAGGTGTAGGCTAAAGGGCTTAGTGTGTCTCTAAAGTGCAAACAAACACGAAATCAAAACATTATTCAATTTTATGATAAAGTCTTTTGAAAACACATTAAATCACAATAAATCTGGTCATAATGAAATGACGTCTGATGCACATAAAATTTCAGTACCCAATCTTCGATACACGGATCCAAGAGTAAGGTTCCCCAGAACCTACTCTCTCCATCGTCACCATCCAAAGTGGAACTCAGCCCGAAGGGTGGAACCACTGATCCAAAATGGAATTCAGCCTGAAGGGTAAAATCGCTGAACTTCCCCGAACAATCTCAATCCATATACCCCCAATGCTAAGATGCTGATGTTAAAATATGAATCTCATCCGTAACTTGAATTGTTGAAATTCAAGTTACACAATGTTATAAATTCAATGCTACACAATTTTTGTAAATCTGATTTTTAGTTAAAACACAGTCCGATATGCTATATATGATAACCAAAAACTTTGACAAATCACAACACAGAACAAATCACGCAAGATGTAATAAATCTCATTTCACACAAGTATATAGCGCAGTAAGAAAAACATAAGTTTATAGCACAAGAAGCGACACAACTTAAGTAGTCAATAGCTCTATCATCGAAAGGATGAGTGTCAGGCTCGAGTCCAACTCCAAGCATAATCGAATCAGAACCTACAAGGTAAGAATCCTACATTTATAACTTTTACTAAAACTAAGACACCAACTAAAAACATAATACTAATCTGAAAGTATACTCACGTGCGAACCTCGAAGGACGAGCACTATTAGGCAGAACAAGATGAGGTAGCTCGTCAGCCTCAGAGTCGATACATGAACACGAGAATAACTCGAGTCAACACAATAATCAATTCTTCTGAAATTACTAAGTACAATAAATTGTAAATAGTCAAACACGACTTTTAGGTTCAAGATTGACAAAACGGGCAACAAATATGAACTCAGGTCGTCAAAAAAGGTCAAGAAAAAAGTTGTCTGAAAAATTCAACTCTAGGTCAATGTCAACACTGGTCAAAGTCAACTCTAACGGTTAAGGTCAAAGTCAATGGGTCAAAAGTCAACTCTGGCATCACATGGTGAACGATCAACGGGTCGGGTCAACGGGTCGAGATAGCAAGTTATGTCCAGTTTAGGGTCAAAACTAGTTCGGTCGATTTTGGTCTGGGTTCACTAATCCGGTGTATGTTGTCAGTTCGGTTTAGGTTACCAGATCAATTCAAGATGGGCGGTTCACCCAAATGGTCCGATTCAGTAGCTAGTTAGAGCTCACACTAAGTTCAAGACTTCATAACAGGTTACTCACACTTGGGCATCACAGAATATTCTTAACCCAACCACACACACATGTAACGCAACCCACAAGGGTTCCTGAACTAGTTGCTAGGGTTTCCAGCACCCAAAACGATAATAATTAAGGATGTACAACATCATCGACAGCAACGCAGACTCAAGACAACGTAGACAATGATGGCAAGGTTTTGCAAAACCCAACGCGGACTCAATACACGACCACACTTGCCCACAACTATTTTAGGGTTTTATCCATAGGTTATGTAACCCCCTTAACCCGGCCTAGTCGCAAGACCGACCCGAGCGAGTCACATTAGGTTTACCGAGGTAAACCGAGAGAAGAAACCCCAAACAAGACCATTTTTTTCTTTTATCCAGTCTGGATGCTTAGTTAATATCCTACATATTCATGCTGACAGAAAATGAAACCCAACTCAATTGGGCATCGATTTGACATCCAATTGGTTTCAAATGCAATTTAGGGACCGAATTGCAAATATAAAAAATTACAGGATTAAAGCTCATTTTTACATTACCCAATCGTAATTAATCAGGATTCAATCATACATCTCAAAATTCAGTTCAATCCGATCACTCAAGGGCATTTAATTGCATAAACAAATCTCAGGGACTAAAATGCAAGTAAATAAAATTTTAATTCCATGATATTAACTAAAATAGAGGCCACCCGTATCGAAACATGACCAACCGTATCGATACGGTGCCCACATTACACAACCCCTATTCTGAAATGCCTAGAAACGTACCGATATGTATAACTGAAATTAACGGTCATCTGAAAATGTTTTTACAACTGTACTAGTACAAGGTGCAAGTGTTTCGGTACACGGGTTTAATCCCAAAAAGTAGATTCCAGTGTCTCAAAGCCTTACCGAAACACCCTTGCCTGTATCGATATGCCTAGCTTGATTTTGCCTAGACGTACCGAAACGGTGACCCGCGTACCGGTACGCTAAGCCTGAATTGGCCTACCTGTACCAAACGTAGACACTCGTACCGATACACCCGGTCTCGTAAGGTCATTTTTAGCTGGTTTTACAAGATCTTAGCCTATCTGAAACACCCTAACATGCTTCTAACATACAACCAATTAGCTCAAGATACATTTCACAGCATAAACATCACATATTCAACATGGATTCATAGTGTTTTACAATTAATGTGAAACTATAGGCATGCTTCCTATAAAACCATTCATGTAAAACATGAAGTTCAATTCATTACCAAAACCAACCCATAGAGGTCATTTACATCACAATTGCAATCCAACAAACTTGTTCAACAGGGAATTTAACATACATCTTCCAAAAACAATGAAACTCCCCATTGCCCTTATTATTTATAGTCTAAGTCAAAACATACTTTGGTTACCAAGTCTTGTACCGATCCCTTGCTTCACGCTACCTTCCAAGCTTTCAAACCTCTACATTGATGGACAAAGAGAGCGTAAGCACACAAGGTTTAGTAAGGAATGCTCAAAACACAAAACACCATCAATGCATTTAAAACTGTTTCTCAACAACACTTTGAAAACTCATTTCAATTCTTGTCCAAACCACTTTTAAAACATCATGTAATCATTATCATGCCTTTACAACTATGCACTTTAGACTTTCAAAACCAGCATATAAAACCATATATGACCTATACCAATAACCACCAGCACATTCCATTTCTAAACCTCAATTTAAGCATTTCCATGTATAACAACCATATGCAAAGCTTAAAGAGTGAACACACAACATGTATCATTAACCAACGCCAAATTCCATTGCTAAACCTCAACTCAAGCCTTCCCATGCATAACAAACCATATGCAAAGCTTAAGGAGAAAAAAATGTGTACTTCACACTATACATCATAAATCTTTCAATGATACATTAACAATTATATTGGCTTACAAGTGGTCATTAAACAATTCCAATAGCAAAAGAGTTCATCGGATACAAGGATTCAACAAGTGGTCAACCAACACTTCAAGCCATCTCAACAGGAATAGTGATACCATAACAATTACAGTACATTACCAATCGGGTACTTATACAACCCTTGGGGACACCAACCCCTTTTTTCGGTTAGACGCTTAATCCTCTAACAGGAGTTTTCGGTACTGTTTAACCCTTCTACTGTTAGGGTACTCAGATGGAGTATTCGGTACGTCGTATAAACCCCTCAACATCCAAGACAACTTATTTTACAGTGCACACAATCCTATGGCCGGCCAACTATTTCCGATAAAAATTTTAGAATCACATCACTTGCCAATATAATTAACCATAACACATTTACCTCACTATTTTTAACAAGCATTAACCAAACCAATTTTCCAAAGCAACAACCATGCTTTAAAACACAAGTATAAACCATATACTTACAAGGTACACTTACCATGTGCATCCTTCAGCGTTTTATGCTCAAAAATAGTATATCAAATACTTTAAATCATGTTTAAACAACAGGTAACATATAAATCAAAGCAAGTGCATAAACCATTTCATTAAACACGACCGAGAGAGAAAACCACTTTATACATACTTCTGAGTTTAAACTAGCGTATCAAGCTAAGTTTAAACACCCATAAACCACCTTTAAAACATTCCAAAGCTGGAATCCACATTCTCACTCACCGATACGCAAAACCTCAATTCGCCGACACGAAAGTATGCGTTCGAAGCCTCCAAAGCTTCACTGATCACATATGGATCCATCTCCCCTGCTTTAGCCACAGCACAATAGAGAATTAATCCATCTCAATGCATTTATAACATTGCAACACTAGCTCCTCACGGATTCTTACATACACCTCACAATTACCCAACCACAATAACCGAAAACACCACATAATCTTTTCCAAACGCAACCCAGCCACAAACCAGCAATCTAACACCACTTTTATCATCAAATAACATCTAGAAACAGAATCAAATCAACCTAATACCTCCAGAAAACATACAGCCACCACAACACCTCAAAAACACAAATCTAGCAACCTAAACAATTAGAGATTCAAGAGTTTCAGGATTCCATTGATAAAATTGACTTAACAACATCATTATACATCCAAAATATACTCAAATCATTTCATAACACTGGAAAAACATATTCAATACGAATCCTTCATCATTTCATATATTTACCTAATTAAATCCATATATAAACGCAAAATTAGATTATAAACACAAAAATCAAGGATCAAATCCTTGGGAATTTCAGTAAAGAACCATACAATAGAGGAGATCTCGGTCCTTACCCCTATTGTGAAGTTTCTCCCTCAATTGGTTTGATAAAAGCTAAGAAAACACAAGATTAGTGTAAGATTTTGCATAAACAATCTTAGCTAAACAATTTGAAACCATAAAATCAAGTTAGAAACCATCTCACCTCTGGAATTTGATGAAAACTTGGGTGTTTGGCTGAGGAGAGAATGGAAAGCGAAGCTGAGAGAAAAATAACGTGATTTACTTTCCAAAACCAATAACCACCTTTTAACCAAAAATCCCTTTAATTGATTAATAAAACACATGTTAAAATGAGTCTAATTAAGGGAGAAACCATCAGAAACAAATTGGTAAAATAGCTCCTTAAAGATTCTAAGAATTTGACCCTTTTCATTTTAGTCACTAGAAAATCACAGTTTTCAAAACTTGCATTTTGGTCACTAGCCCAAAATGTCCGACTTCCAAAACTCATTTTCCAAAATTGATTCCACCAAAAATCATTATATATTAAAAGATGATTTTTAACTACTTTTCTATATTTTTATCTTATCGAAAAAATATACTGTCCCAAATCTGACCTGAATCTCTAACCCGGTTCACCGGACCATCTAATAACCCCCAAAACTGCTAGGCCCAAAAACTGGGGCGTTACAGGTTACACATCTTAGGTTTTGTAGAACCCAAATAGTGGCGACAGTGTAACCACACAGCGGCGAGACAAACGACGATGGCAAGACGAACGGTGGCGGCGCACGGGAAAACTCAAAGACTCAAAAATACAATCCATAACTCAAAATCTTTAATTTAAAACCAAAAACATGGATTCAAAGCTTACCCACACTCAGATTCAACAAGGAAAATGGAGCGGAGGGCGTTGCAATTAACGACGCAAACAAAAAGGAAAGAAGCACCAAACAAATAACCCTAGATTTTAAGCAAAAGATGACCGATTATAGTGAATTATTAGTTAGGGTTTGATCGCACGACGATGGTGGCCGCGATGGTGGTCACCATGTAAGAGACGGACAATGAACGGAGTTCCGATGAGGCTTGATCAGAAAATAGATAGAAGAGGGTGAACGGGAAAATGGTTGCAAATGTATTTAACATACGGCTTAACACAACATTAAGGTTATAAAACCTAAGATTTTGGGTAAATCGTAACATAGGGGTTCCAAACATTTAAGGGCTTACAAAACAACATTCAAACTTTACCCGATTTATAAAATGGTCCCTAAAATTCTAAATTAAGCCTATGATTTTGAATTTATTCAATTTAATCCCTTAAACAAATTAGGGTTTCAGACTTAAATTCCTAAATTCTTATGGTTTCATAATTAAGGATTTTAAATTTTATGGGTTTTTTCAATTTGGGATAATTTTGGGGTGTTACAACTGTCCCTCCTTTAAAAGAAATTTTGTCCTTGAAATTTTCAAACTTAGCAACAGATCTCAAAACTATCCGACACATACCTATTGTCTCATTCTGAATTTATAATCCATCATAACCAAAAAATATGAACTGAGCATATCAAAAATGTACCTGCTATGTCATCGCGTATATCATCAAATCCTACACGAGCTCCGATCGGATATATTGAACATGGGTGTCAAATCTAGGATATAGCTTATTATCACTCTGAGTGGGCCTATCACAACTAGTAGTACCAAAAATGTCTAACCTAATCTACCCTCAACCTCCATGAGGTGCCTGAACCAATACTGGCGACTGACTATGTACAAAAAAATGGTAGGTGGACGTAAACAGTTCTTTAAATAATGATCATGGGAACCACATCTAAATCATGTTTTTTTGCCTCTATCTGCACTCTCTATTATGTTTTTTTGCAATAACCACATACAAAAACAAGACGATGAACTTTTGAGCTACCCGCGCTACTAGGAAGAACCGTTGATACTGCAGGTTTCACATTCCGATAACTTTGAGAAACAAACTCATCCCTAGGCCTCTTCCCAGATGAGTTGAAAAAAACTTGGTTGAGCATACGTGTTCGATTGATTTCCAACTTGGTTAGTATTCTGAAGGGCATCATCTTTCATGCGTGCATCAATCCTCACAGCAGACTTAACTCGACCAAACAAAACATTGAACACCAAATCTTAATGCGTAACCACATCTTTTTTAGATTAATAGACGAATCTTGTTCAAAAACCAATGACATTTATCTTTGTCAGTCGTAACTATCCTAGAAACACATTTTATTATCCTCATAAACTTTATCTCATAGTTGTTATTTGTCATGTTGTTTTGCTTCAGATTCATAAAATCATCTCGACACTTCGCCAGGTGCTCCACTTCCACATATCAATCCTCATTATCATAAATCTCATTCTAATTTTCTGTCTAATCAACATAAGGCAATTGATCACTATTCGAAATAGTAGTACAACCTCAACCAAACGTAACACAAGAACTTCTACGCGGTGACATAATAACTATCTATAGAGGGTGATAACTTAAATTCAGATCTGGCACTAGAGTCTACGATTTAAAATACGTACAAAATAATTCAGTAAAAATCATATAAAATCATAGTGATTCTTTTTGAAAAATCCCATTTACCCAAAATATTTCAGATGCATGCAAAAGTCGAAAATATTTTAAAAACTATTGTTGTGAGCCTCACAGTCTGAAGGTTGAGCATGGCTCTGATACCACTATATGTAACCCCTTAAACCCGGCACAGAAAAAATGTGTCGAACCTAGAAAGTCGCGTTTAAAAACTTTCCTCTCAAGTAATACATTTTAGGTTTACTTATTTATAAAGCAAAATAATTATTAAATAATAGCAATCAGAAATATCTCAATGATTTATGAAATTCAACCATTAAAACATATTCTGAATATTTAATAAAATATCTAATTAAAATCTAAAGATGCACGCGGAAACGTAATCCCAAAATATAATGTCCAAAAGTATGATTGCGTAAATGTCCCAAATCATAAAATAATAATCTAAAAGTCTAAACAAAATAGTTCATACTAATGATTAAATATCCGAGTAAAAAATGAAATGCTCCAAGTACCGAGTGACTGTAGAGTCTAAGTATATCTGAAAGAGAAAGACTATGAGGGTGTAGGCTAAAGGGCTTATTGTGTCTCTAAAGTGCAAACAAACACAAAATCAAAACATTATTCAATTTTCTAATAAAGTCTTTTGAAAACACATTGAATCACAATAAATTTAGTCATAATGAAATGACGTCTAATGCACATAAAATTTCAGTACGCAATCTTAGATACACCAACCCAAGAGTAAGGTTCCCCAGAACCTACTCTCTCCATCGTCACCATCCGAAGTGGAACTCAGCCCGAAAGGTGGAACCACTGATCTGAAACGGAATTCAGCCCGAAGGATAAACCACTGAACTTCTCCGAACAATCTCAATCCATATAGCCCCATTATTTTAATGCTGATGCTAAAATCTGAATCTTATTCGAAACTTGAATTGTTAAAATTCAAGTTACACAATCTTACAAATTCATTGCTACACATTTTTCGTAAATCTAATGTTTCACAATTTTGAAAATCTAATTTTTAGTTAAAACACAGTCTGATATGCTATGCAAGAAAACCGAAAAACTTTCACAAATGACAACACAAAACAAATCACACAATATGTAAAAATCTCATTTCACACAAGTATATAGCACAATATGAAAAACATAAGTTTATAGAAAAAGAAGAGACAAACCTTAAGCGGTCAATAGTTCTATCATCGAAAAGGATAAGTGTCAGGCTCGAGTCCAACTCCAAGCGTAACTGAATCAGAACCTACAAGGTAAGAATCCTACATTTATAACTTTTACTAAAACTAAGACACCAATTAAAAACACAATACTAATCTGAAAACATACTCATGTGCGAACCTCGAAGGACGAGCACTATAAGACAAAACAAGAAAGGTAGCTCGTCAGCCTCGGAGTCGATACCTGAACACGAGAATAACTCTAGTCAATCCAATATTTAATTCTTCTAAAATTACTAAGTGCAATAAATTGTAAATAGTAAAACACAACTTTTAGGTTCGAAATTGACAAAATTGGCAACGGATACAAACTCATGTCGTCGAAAAAGGTCAAGAAAAAAATTATCTAAAAAGCCAACTCTAGTTCAAAGTCAACGCCGGTCAAAGTTAACTCTAACGGTCAAGGTCAAAGTCAATGGGTCAAAAGTCAACTTTGGCATCACATGGTCAACGGTCAATGGGTCGGTTCAACGGTTCGGGTTAGCTAGTTATGTCCAATTTTGGGTTAAAATTGGTTTGGTCGATTTTCTCTGGGTTTACTAATATGGTGTATGTTGTCAGTTCAGATTAGGTTACTAGTTCAATTCAAGATGTGTGGTTAACCCAAGTGGTCCGGTTCTGTAGCTAGTCAGAGCTCACACTCAGTTCAAGACTTCATAATAGGTTACTCACACTTGGGCCTCACATAATAGGCTTAACCCAACCACACACACATATAACCCAACCCACAAGGGTTCCTCAACTAGTTGCTAGGGTTTCCAGCACTCAAAACAATAATAGCTAAGGATGCACAACATCATCGACGGCGACGAAGACTCAAGGCAACGCAGACAATGATGGCAAGGTTTTGCAAAACCCAATGCGGACTCAATACACGACCAAACTTGCCCACAAATATTTTAGGGTTTTATCCATAGGTTTCACATCTTAGGTTTTGCAAAACCCAAATAGTGGCGATAGTGCAACCACACAGCGGAGAAGACAAACGACGATGGCGAAACGAATGATGGCGGCGCAAGGGAAAACATAAAGAATCAAAAATCACAATCCACAACTCAAAATCATTAATTTAAAACCAAAAAATTGATTCAAAGCTTACCCACACTCAGATTTGACAAGGAAAACGGGGTGGACAACGGTGCAAGCAACAACGTGATTAAAAGGGAAAGAAGCACCGAACGAATAACCCAAGATTTTAAGTAGAAAATGACCATTGATGGTGAATTATTAGTTAGGTTTTGATCGCACGGCGATGGTGGTAGCGATTGTGGGGGCCGTGTAAGAGACAGACAATGAACGTAGCTCTGATGAGGCTTGATGAGAAAATAGATAGGAGAGGGTGAACGGGAAAAGCAACTGCATATGTATTTAACATACGGCTTAACAAAACATTAAGGTTATAAAACCTAAGATTTTGGGTAAATCGTAACACAGAGGTTCCAAACATTTAAGGGCTTGTAAAACAGCGCTCAAACTTTACGGATTTATAAAATGGTCCTTAAAATTCTAAATTAAGCCCATAATTTTGAATTTATTCAATTTAATCCCTTAATCAAATGAAGATTTCAGACTTAAATTCCCAAATTCCTAGGGTTCCAAAATTAGGGATTTTAAAATTTAGGGTTTTTTCAATTTGTGATAACTTCATGGTGTTACAACTCTCCCTCCTTTAAAAGAAATTTTGTCCTCGAAATTTTCAAACATAGCATCAGATGTCAAAACTATCCAACACATACCTATTGTCTCATTCCGAATTCATAATCCATCATAACCAAAAAATATGAACTGAGCACATAAAAAATGTAGCTGCTATGTCATCGTGTATTTAATCAAATCCAACACGAGCTTTGATCGGATATACTGAACATGGTTGTCTAATCTAGGATCTAGCTTATCTATCACTTTGATCGGGCCTATCACTACTAGTAGTACCAAAAATGGCTAACCTAATCTGCCCTCAACCTCTATGAGGTGCCTGAACCAATACTGGCGACTGACTCTGTACAAAAGAATTGGTAGGTGGAAGTGAACAGTTCTTTAAATAACGATCATGGGAACTACATCTAAAACATGTTCTTTGCCTCCATCTGCACTCTCTATTATGTTTTTTTATTGCAATAACCACATACAAAAACAAGACGATGAACTTTTAAACTACCCACGCTACCAAACAGAACCATTGATACTGCAGGTTTCATGTTCCGATATCTTTAAGAAACAAACTAATCCCTAGGCCTCTTCCAGACGAGTTGAAAAAAACTTGGTTGAGCAGACGTGTTTGATTGATTTTTGATTTGGTTAGCATTCTGAAGCGCATCCTCTTTCATGCATGCATCAATTCTCTCAACAGACTTAGCTCAACCTACCAAAACATTGAACACCAAATCCTAATGCGTAAACAAATCTTTTTTAGATCGGTAGACGAATCTTGTTCAAAAACCAATGACATTTATCTTTCTCAGTCGTAACTATCCTAGAAACATATTTTATTATCTCAAAAACTCTATCTCATAGTCGTTAATTGTCATGTTGTTTTGCTTCAGATTCATAAAATTATCTCGGCACTTCGCCAGGTGCTCTACTTCCACACATCAATCCTCATTATCATAAATCTCATTCTAATTTTCTGTCTAATCAACATATACTAAAGCTGATAACTTAAATTCAGATTTGGTATTAGAGTCTCCGATTTAAAATACACAGAAAATAATTAAGTAAAAATCAACTAAAATCATAGTGAGTCTTTCTGAAAATTCCCATTTACCCAAGATATTTCAGATGCATGCAAAAGTCGAAAATATTTTAAAAACTATTGTTGTGAGCCTCACAGTCCGAAGGTTGAACCTGGCTCTGATACCACTAAATGAAACCCCTTAAACACGGCACAAAAGAAATGGGCCGAATCTAGAAAGTTGGATTTCAAAACTTTCCTCTCAGTAACACATTTTAGGTTTACTTATTTATAAAGCAAAATAATTATTAAATAATAATAATCAGAAAATATCTCAACAATTTATGAAATTCAACCATTAAAACATATTCTGAATATTTAATAAAATATCTAATTAAAATCTGAAGGTGCATGTGGAAACGTAATCCCAAAATATAATGTCCAAAAGTATGATTGCATAAATGTCCCAAATTATAAAATAATAATCTAAAAGTCTAAGTAAAATAGTTTATACTAATGATTTAATATCCGAGTAAAGAACGAGACGCTCCAAGTACCGAGTTACCTAAGAGTCTGAGTATATCTGAAAGAGAAAGACTATGAGGGTGTAGGTCTAAGGGCTTAGTGTGTCTCTAAAGTGCAAACAAATACAAAATCAAAACATTATTCAATTTTCTAATAAAGTCTTTTGAAAACACAGTAAATCACAATAAATCTGGTCATAACGAAATGACGTCTGATGCAAATAAAATTTCAGTACCCAATCTTCGATACACCGACCCAAGAGTAAGGTTCCCCATAACCTACTATCTTCATTATCACCATCCGAAGTGAATCTCAGCCCGAAGGATGGAACCATTGATCCGAAATGAAATTCAGCCCGAAGGGTAAAACCGTTGAATTTCCCCGAACATTCTGAATCCATATACCCCCATTGTTATGATGCTGATGTTAAAATCTAAATCTCATCCAAAATTTGAATTGTTACACAATCTTATAAATTCAATGCTACACAATTTTCGTAAATCTGATATTTCACAATTTTGAAAATCTAATTTTTAGTTAAAAACAGTCTGATATGCTATGCATGATAACCAAAAACTTTCACAAATGAAAACACTGAACAAATCACGCACGATGTAAAAATCTCATTTCACATAAGTATATAGCACAATAAGAAAAACATAAGTTTATAGCACAAGAAGAGACACATCTTAAGCGGTCAATTGCTCTATCATCGAAAAGGATGAGTGTCCGGCTTGAGTCCAACTCCAAGCATAACCGAATCAGAACCTACAAGGTAAGAATCCTACATTTATAACTTTTACTAAAACTAAGACACCAACTAAAAACATAATACTAATCTGAAAGCATAATCACGTGCGAACCTCGAAGGACGAGCACTATCAGATACAACAAGATGAGGTAGCTCACTAGCCTCAGAGTCTATACCTGAACACAAGAATAACTCGAGTCAATCCAATATTCAATTCTTCTGAAATTACTAAGTATAATAAATTGCAAATTGTAAAACACAACTTTTAGGTTCAAAATTGACAAAATGGGTAACGGATACGGACTTAGATCGTCGACTCTGTGTCAGTGTGATTCATTCGTTAATCATATCCCAATCCTTCTATCAGTTACAAGATCGAAAATCATGCTTGCTTTTAAATCCAAGTTAGATGAAAAGACTCAGGTAATTCGTTAAAGGATATCTATCAAATGAGTACCTCTATTTATTATGAAGCCAGACTGCGAATCCCCGGATACGGACTTAGACCGTCGATTTGGTTTGGGTTCACTAATCCAGTGTATGTTGTCAGTTCGGTTTAGGTTACCAGTTCAATTCAAGATGGGCGGTTCACCCAAATGGTCTGGTTTAGTAGCTGGTCAGAGCTCACACTCAAGTGAAGACTTCATAACATGTTACTCACACTTGGGCCTCACATAATAGGCTTAACCCAATGACACACACATGTAACCCAACCCACAAGGGTTCCTCAACTAGTTGCTAGGGTTTCTAGCACTCAAACCGACAACAGCTAAGGATGCACAACATCATCGACGGTGACGCTGACTCAAGGTAATTCAGACAATGATGGCAAAGTTTTGTAAAACCCAATGCGGACTTACTACGCGGCCACACTTGCCCAGAACTATTTTTGGGTTTTATCCATAGGTTACACATCTTATGTTTTGCAGAACCCAAATAGTGGCAACGGTGCAACCACACAGCGGTGAGACAAACAACGAATAGTTGCGGTGCAAGGAAAAACATAAAGACTCAAAAATCACAATCCATAACTCAAAATCATTAATTTAAAACCAAAAACATGGATTCAAAACTTACCCACACTCAGATTCGACAAGGAAAACAGGGCGGACGATGGTGCAAGCAATGATACGAACAAAAGGGAAAGAAGCACCGAATGAATAACCCAAGATTTTAAGCAAAAGATGATCGACGACAGCGAATTGTTAGTTAGGGTTTCATCACATGATGATGGTGGTCGCGATGGTGGTGGCTGTGTAAGAGATGGACAATGAACGGAGCTTCGATGAGGCTTGATCGGAAAATAGATAGAAGAGGGTGAACGGGAAAAGCGACAACAGATGTATTTAATATGCGGCGTAACACAACATTAAGGTTATAAAACCTAAGATTTTGGGTAAATTGTAACATAGGGGTTCCAAACATTTAAGGGCTTGCAAAACAACACTCAAACTTTACCCAGTTTATAAAATGGTCCCTAAAATTCTAAGTTAAGCCCATAATTTTGAATTATTCAATTTAATTCCTTAATAAAATTAGGGTTTTAGACTTAAATTCCTAAATTCCTAGGGTTTAAGATTTAGGGATTTTAAATTTTAGGGCTTTTTTCAATTTTGGATAATTTTGGGGTGTTACAACTCTCCCTCCTTTAAAAGAAATTTCGTCCTCGAAATTTTCCAAGTTAGCAAAAGATCTCAAAACTATCTGACACATACCTATTGTCTCATTATGAATTCATAATCCATCATAACCAAAAAATATAAACTGAGCACATCAAATATGTACTTGTTATGTCATCGCGTATATCATCAAATTCAACACGAGCTCTGGTCAGATATACTGATCATGGTTGTCTAATCTAGGATCTAGCTTATCTATCATTCTAAGCGGACCTATCACTACTAGTAGTACCAAAAATGGCTAACTGAATCTACCCTCAACCTCCATGAGGTGCCTGAACCAATACTGGCAACAGACTCTGTACGGAAGAATTGGTAGGTGGACGTGAACAGTTCTTTAAATAATGATCATGGGAGCCACATCTAAAACACGTTCTTTGCCTCCATCTGCACTCTCTATTATGCTTTTTATTGCAATAACCATATACAAAAATAAGACGATGAACTTTTGAACTACCCACGCTACCAGGCAGAACCGTTGATACTGTAGGTTTCACGTTCTGATAACTTTGAGAAACAAACTCATCCCTAGGCCTTTTCCTAGATGAGTTGAAAAAATCTTGGTTGAGCAGACGAGTCCGATTGATTTCCGACTTGGTTAACATTCTGAAGCACATCCTCTTTCATGCGTGCATCAATCCTCTTAGCAGACTATGCCACATCCTCTTTCATGAGTCCGATTGATTTCTGACTTGGTCAACATTCGTTAATTGTCATGTTGTTTTGCTTCAGATTAATAAAATCATCTCGACACTTCACCATGTGCTCTACTTCTACATATCAATCCTCATTATCATAAATTTCATTCTAATTTTCTGTCTAATCAATATAAGGCAATTGATCACTATTCGAAACAGCGGTACAACCTCAACCAAATTTAACACAAGAACTTCTACGCGGTGGCATAGTAAATATCTACAGAAGGTGAAAACTTAAATTCAGATTCGGTACTAGAGCCTCCAATTTAAAATACGTACAAAATAATTCAGTAAAAATCAGCTAAAATCATAGTGTCTTTCTAAAAATTGCCATTTATCCAAAATATTTCAGATGCATGCAAAAGTGGACAATATTTTAGAAACTATTGTTGTGAGCCTCACAGTCCGAAGGTTGAACCTGGCACTGATACCACTAAATGTTACCCGCTTATACCTGACACAGAAGAAATGGGATGAATGTAACCCCCTCGACATGGCCTAGAAGCCCGACCGAATTGAGAGTGCCACATTAGCTTTGCCGAAGCAATATGAAGAAAGGTTACGAAAAGTCGGTCTATTTTTTTCTATTATCTTGTTTAAGTGCAAATTAATGTTCCTACATGTTCATACTCATAACGGCTAAGTTCGCGAATGAAACGAGCCACAAAAGACATTGAATTGCATCATAAACGAAATTAGGGACTAAAACGTAAATAATTAAAATTGCAAAACCAAAATTGAATTTAAGGTTTCCAATCCTCAATTACTCTATTTACATGCCAACATGATAAATTCGAGATCAATTTAATCATTCCAACTCTTACAATTGCATTACCACGACTCAAGGACCAAAATGAAAGAACTAGAAACTTTCAAGATTCCAAATTAACCAACTTAACGGTACCCGTACCGGTATGCATACTCGTGTTTTGATATGCCTATAGGTTCTAAAAACTTATATTCCAGTAGATAAAATATATACCGAAATGCTTGTTCGCGTATCAGTATGCCTGGCAAAAATGCTTATGACCGTATCGAAACACTTGCTCGAGTACCGAAACATCAAGCCTAAAATGGCAGGACCGTATCGAAACACCCTCTCGCGTATCGAAATGCTAAGCCTAAAATGGCCTAGTCGTACCGGTATGAGGACACCTTTTCGATATGCCTAGACCTGTAAAGACATTTTTAGCTTGTTTTTCACACATACCTAGATGCATTTAGGTCCTAGCAACTTGCACACAAACCTATAAGCATCCACCATCACACTAAACAACACATGCACCAAGGTTTAACTACAACGCAGGATTATGCAACCCAAAAGATTGGTCTAGAGGCATGCTCCCTATAACTCACCGCCAAACATACCAAAATGCCCAACTAAGCAATTATCAACAAGAACACCATACCAACAACGCATCAAGACCATACTCAACAGGTTTAGCTCATCAAAACATGTCATTCAAGCAAAACTATCTAGATGCATACCTAGGTAACCATATAACATCAACCATAGATAACGATGCATGATAAGCAAAACATCAACAATCAAACTCCAAAATCACAGCATTATACATGCTCAAAACCAGGGAAAACTGAATTACAAATCCCAAAAATCCATAGCGAACACATTGCCTTATTAACCATAAACTAAAATTGAGTTCATACTCAAATAGTCTTGTCTTTGGATCACTTAATCCTTGCCTTTCCTGCCTCCAAGCTTTAATGCTTGGCATCATTAGAGAAAATAGAGGGTAAGCACACTTGCTTAGCGAGGATTCTCTTAAACGATGATGCATTTAAAAACCCTTGAAAACCAACACTTGTTTTCAAACCATGCCTACGACCTAAGAAAGTTCCAATAGTTTCAAATCAAAACATGCATATCAGCCATATGCAAATCAATACATATATTCCACATGCTTAATCCCAAGGCATCAAATACAAAACATGCTTAAATCCCTAAGCATTATATACAAAACTATGTTTAAATCCCAAAGCATTTTAAATAGATTCACCATTAAAATTCTCATATATTGGCAATTATAATGACCCCGGATAGTCGACCACTATCCTTGATTAGTCGACCGCTAATCCTTAGTTAATCGACTATTAACTTTACACATCGGATACACGGATCTCACTTAATGACCGACCATCATCAAGACTACCCCATGTCGACAACACGACTTTACAACCTTGCCAGCCGTAAGCTTTACATCAACAAGGGGAACCGCCCGCTCAACCCAAGTGATAACAACATAGTCCGGTTAGCCGACCGCTATACCTCAAAGACTCTTAACCCATGATCAATTTTTAACCATATTATAGTGCACATTATCCTATGGCATGCCAACTATATCCGAATGTTTTCTCACCTTGTCACATAACCAATATATAATTTTCAAAACCGTTTACTCACTGTTTTACAATGCATTACACAAAAATCCCCACATATGCAAATCACATTGCCATAGCAATATCACATTCCCGACCGGAATAAACACCAATGCTCACTAACATTAAATATACCTTTAAGCCACTACATATGTACTTTAAAATCATGCATTAATAGTAAGTAAAGCAAACCATGTTTATGACTAAAACATGAATCACACATGCTCATATCTGAACCAATATTGAAGGGCAAAAGAGGGAAACTTACTTCCGAGCTTAGGTAAGTGTTTCTAACTTATCCTAAACTCCTAAAACCACTTTCAAACCTTTGAAAGACTTTTAAGACCATTTCCACTCGCCGCTTTCACTTTGCCTTGCTTGCTACCGCGAAACAAGCTCTTGGCAAGTCTTGAACCACCTCAAGATGCTACGCCTTGATTATCCCCTGTTTCGGCCACACAAAACTAGAGGAAACATGCATTAAAGTGCATCCAATACTCTGTTTTAACACATAATCCCGTAGCTCTCAAGATGCCTACTCAAAACTCATCCAAAACTTACCGAAATTAGCCTCAAACACTACTAAATCTTAACCCAACCATATAATAATGATTCGAAACATCAAACTTCATCAATTAATATCTAAAAATTCATTCCCAACATCCTTTTATTCCAGCAAAGATTAAACACCTTAAACACCCCAAAACCCTTAACAAACATCCTAACAATTATAGATTCAACCAATTTTGGGATTCCATTATTAAAAACATTTTGTCCACATTATAATACATCCAAAATAAGATTGAAATCAATCTACAACACTAGAAAAACTAATCCAAATCGAAAATCACAAGATTCTTCAATAAAACCTCAATAAAGCTAAAATCCATAATTAATTACTCAAAACCTATTGAAAATCATATGTAAAGATCCAAGAACTTAGGAATTTCAGTAAAGAACCTTTCATTAGAGGAGAAGAACGAAACTCACCTCCAATGAATGAGTTTCCCCTTAATTGGATGGTTTTTCCTCTTGAATAGCAAAGAAATTCAATAAGATTTGTAGAAAACAATTTAAGAAATCATTTAGCAAATTAGTGAGTAAAGAAATTAATATCATTACCTTAAATCTCTGATGGAAAAATAGTGTTTGGCTGAGAGTGTTTTGAGAGATAATGTGAGAAAAGAAAAGTTACGTCTAAATGTGTTTTAGAAAGATAACTACCTTTTTAACTAAATCATTTTTAAATCTTTTAATTAAAACCATTTTAAAATAATACTAATTATGGAAATACTCAGATTAGACCAATGATAAAATAGCTCCTTAAAGATTCTAAGTTTTGACTCTTTACAAAACAGCCACCTTTTAAAACAGTTTTCAAAAATTGCATTTTGGACACTAGCCAAAATGTCACCCTTCCAAGGTTCATTTTCCAAAATTGCATTCACCAATATTTTTAATATAATAAAATATGATTTTTAAACATTTTCCCATAATTTTATCTTTCAGAAAAATACCTGTTCCCGAATTTGACTCGAATCTCTAACTCGGTCCACTGGACCGTCTAACCAGCCCCAAAACCGGGGCATTTTAACTCTCCCACTCTAAAGAAATTTTGCCCTCAAAATTTACCTAGAGGAAAAAGATGTGGGAATTGCTCCAACATATCTACCTTGCTTTCCCAAGTGGCTTCCTCGATACCTCGATGTCGCCACAAGACTTTAACCAGTTCTATCGCCTTACCCCGTAGAACCTTGCTGCTGGAATCAAGGATTTCTATCGGCTCCTCATCAAAGGATAAATCTGGTCTCAACTCAATTTTCTCCACTGGCATAACATGCGAAGGATCCGATCAATACCTCCGTAACATGGATACATATAATACATCATGTATCTTCTCAAGCTCGGGAGGCAACATCAACCGATAAGCCACAGGACCAACTCGCTCCACAATCTCGTATGGTCCAATAAACCTCGGACTAAGCTTACCCTTACGTCCGAACTGCGTCACCTTTTTCCACAGTGACACCTTCAAGAACACATGATCGCCCACCGCATATTCAATTTCCCTACTCTTTAAATCCGCGTAAGATTTTTGCTGATCTGCAGCCACTTTCAAGCGTTCACACACAAGCTTAACTTTCTCATCCGTGTCTTTCAACACATGTGGAAAGGATACATGCTTTTCCCCTACCTCGGCCCAACACAAGGGCGTACAACACCTTCGGCCATACAATGTCTCAAATGGTTCCATCTGTATACTTGCTTGATATCTGTTATTATAAGCAAACTCCACCAATGGAAAGTGCTTCTCCCGGGTTCCTTGAAACTCAATAATACAACACCTTAGCATATCCTCCAAAACCTAGATAACACGCTCAGACTGTCCATCCGTCTGAGGATGATACGCGGTACTAAAACTCAACCTCGAACCCAAAGCCTCATGTAAACATTTCCAAAACCTTGATGTGAACCTCAGATCTCTATCCGAAACGATCAACTTTGGTACCCCGTGCAAACGTACAATCTCAGAGATAAACAAATCCGCTATCTTGTCCAAGGTGTACGTCGTATGCACTGGAAAAAAATGTGCACACTTCGTAAACTGATCGACAATCACCCAAATGGAATCCTTTTTAGCTGGTGTCAACGGCAACCCTGATGCAAAATCCATGGTGATTCTTTCCCATTTCCACTCTAGAATTATCAACGGTTGCAACAATCCAGATGGAAACTGAAGTTCAGCATTAACCCTCTAACACACCATACACTTGTACACAAACTCCACCACATCCTTCTTCAAACCAACCCAATAGTACATTTCCTTCAAATCACGATACATTTTGGTACTACCAGGATGCATAGCAAAAGGACTAGAATGTGCTTCCGCCAAAATAGTCTGCCTGAGCTCTAGGACTTCCGACACCATTATTCGACCCTTAAAGCACAAAACTCCATCATCATCAAAATGAAAGTCCATCGGATTACCATCTGCTATGTCCTTAACAAGAGGAACCAAAGAATCATCATATAGATGCTTAGCCTTAATCAACTATGACAGCGTAGGCTTAACTTGCAATTTAGCCAACAACCCACCTTCCCGCATCACACTTAACCTTGCAAACATTGCCCTAAGATCAACCACCACCCTACGACTCAATGCATCCGCCATCACATTGGCTTTTCCAGGATGATACTCGATTGTCAAGTCGTGATCCTTAAGAAACTCCAACCACCTTCGTTGCCTAAGGTTCAAATCCTTTTGAGACATCAAATAATTCAAACTCTTATGATCCGTAAAGACCACACACTTCTCTCCATATAGATAGTGTCACCAAATCTTCAAGGCAAACACCACCACCGCAAGCTCCAAATCATGAGTTGGATAATTGCGCTTATGAACCTTCAACTGCCTCGATGCATAAGCCACAACCTTTCCAGCCTGCATTAGCACACAACCCAAACCCACATGCGATGCATCACTATAAACCACAAACTCCTTCCCAGATTTTAGTTGAATCAACACAGGAGCATGTGTCAAAACCTCCTTCAACTTCTCAAAACCCCGTTGTTATTTCTCCGTCCAAACGAAAGGAACATTCTTTTGCAGAAACTTCATCAGCGGAGCCGCAATACTAGAAAACCCTTCCACAAAACGACGATAATATCCTGCCAACCCAAGAAAACTACGCACTTCTGACACGGTCTTAGGTTGTTTCCAATTGAGAATAGCCTTAATTTTTTGTGGATCAACACGAATTCCCTCCACGGACACCAGATGTCCGAGAAACATCACCTCCTTGAGCCAAAACTCGCACTTGCTCAACTTGGCATAAAAGACTTATCCTTCAAGACTTACAACACAATCCACAAATGCTGATCATGCTCTTCCTCAGTAGGAGAGTACACAAGTATATCATCGATAAAAACCACCACAAACTGATCAAGGTACTCATGAAACACTCTATTCATCATATCCATGAAAGCCGCTGGGGAATTTGTCAAACCAAACGGCATCACCAAGAACTCATAATGCCCGTACCTCGTACGAAACATCGTCTTATGAACATTCAAATCCTTAACTTTCAACTAATAATACCCCAACCTTAAATTTATCTTTGAAAAACTACTGCCCCATGAAACTGATCGGACAAATCATCAATCTGCGGTAACAGATACTTGTTCTTCACTATCAACTTATTCAACTTATGATAATCAATGCACATACGCATCGATCCATCATTCTTTTTCGCAAAAAGAACTGGAGCACCCCAAGGAGAAATACTCAGTCGAATGAATACATGATCCAACAACTCCTGAAGCTGGGATTTCAACTCTTTTAACTCCTTCAGTACCAACCGATAAGGAGCAATGGACACCAGAGTTGTACCTTCATAAGTTTCAATGCAAAACTCCACCTCCCTATCCGGAGGTAAACCAGGCATCCCTTTAGGAAAAACTTCTAGATAATCACAAACAGCTCGAATGTCCTGCACCCAAACACCCTTGGCTTTCGAATTCATAACAATATCCAAATAAGCTTGGCAACCATCAAACATCATCTTCTTCACTCGAGTAGCCGAAACAACGTTGGACAAGAATTTTATATTCTCACCCACCACCACGACTTCATAATCATCAGCCAACTTTAGAGAAATCTTTTTAGACTCACAATCCACCACTGCCTTGTGCTCACTTAATCAATCCATACCCAAGATAACGTCGAAACCATGGAATGGAAACTTCATCAAATTCGTGGCAAACTCATGACCTTGCACTGCCAAAGGACAATGCCTATACAACCTTCTAGTTGTAACCGTCTCCCCAAAAGAACTAGTTACCAACATGCCAACATCCAAGATCTCAATAGGAACATTTAACAATGATGCATGCTCATTTAGGATGTATGAATGAGTAAACCTTGAATCAATCAAAGAAAACAACAACAAGGATTGCAAAGTTAAAGTACATGCGATCACATCTGTATCATTGCACCCCTCACGATGAGCATAGATCTATCCCAGTCCATCATTCTCTGGTTGTACAACAACAGCATGAGCCACAGCTCTCTGACCATCCTCGTGCCTCTGAAAGTGACCCCTGCCACAACCTCAGTCCCTCGCCAGTACAATAGCCTGAACTAGTCCATCACCCACAGCACGAGGATAGTCACGCTTCATGTGACCAGGAGATCAACATATCCAGCAACTCATAGTATTTCCCCAACTCACCTTTGTGGCATCTACCGCAATGCTCACACTCAGCTATAATATGAACACCTTGGTTACTATGGCCATCACCACGCCTGTGATCTGACTTGTGCCTCTTATCTCGGAACCTCCTATTCTGCTTCCTAGAATAGCAGAGTCAGCTCCTCGCTTATTTGAGACCATGCCCAAACCTTGTCCCGACACCCTCAAGGACTGCTCAATATCCTTAGCACAGTTTACAAGCACATCAAAATCTATATAGTCCGCCACCAATAAGTATGTTTTGATATCCTTTACTAACCCATAGTGAAACCCGTTGCACCTCTCAAAATCATCCGGATCTAACTCTGAAGCATACTAACTCAAACAGATAAATTTTACCACATAATCCGCCACAGACATGCCAACCTGAACCAATGACATAAACTCCTATTTCCTCGCATCAAGATACTAAGGACCAAGGTACTTCTTCTTGAAAGCTCTCCGAAAGAACTCACAAGTTACATCTGCCACTGAGACATTAGCAATTGTGGTCACCCAAAAATGATAAGCATCACTATGCAACAGGGACACTGTACAACCCAGCTTACGCTCATCATTATAGCCTATTTGGTCCAGAATACGGATCGTCATCTCCAGCCAACCCTCGGCTGCCTCAGGGCTCAAATCCCTAAACTTAACACCTCCCAAACTATGAAGACGCTCCAAAAGTAACCTTGGGTTAACCGCCACAACAAGTGTTGGAGCCTACGTATTCAATCCAGCCATCGCTGCTTGAAAAGCTCACATTATCGCTTGAACTAATAGAGTCAGATCACCAAATACCAACACTTGATGAGCCTGTGGCACACCATCAACCCCAACATTAATCGGCATAACCAACAGAGGAGGATGAGGTAAAACATTAGTAGGATTCTCTTTTTCAACGTTATTATGCCCGATTCTGGCATTACCATCCATAGAACGTGTCTCACATCGAGCCATGCTAACAAAAGCAACAAAACACATTAAAGTCCGGCTAACACAAGGCAACGGATCCAAGACCATCTTATAAAACATTTTAAAACCACGGTAATAGGCAATGTGCTCCCAGTTCATACTCCAACATATTGTAAATCAGTCACCGTACATGTACACAATCAACGTGTAATCACTCATTTTTATCCGGTGTATAAACATCGCGTTAATTTACATTAGTTTAATAATTTACATATTACTATTGCATATATACCTATTATATTATTTGTTTGTTTATTATATATGTGTGATTGATGTGTGTGACATGTGTGAGTGCATGTATATTATGCATATGTATGTGTTAATGTTCATTAAAGTATATGTGTCATATGCATGTATATTTTATATGTGTGCATTATGAGTGTGACGGTATATGCATGTATGTTTGTATATGATATTAATTAAAAATATGTTATATGTTAATATTCGTATGTATGCTTGTACGTGTGTATATTATATGTGCATGCATTGTTATCATTATTATTATTATTAACATCATTATTAATACTATTATTGGGCTGTGTAAAAACATAATTTAAATAAAATAGAACCCAAATTGTATTTAAATCTAAAAATACTAAATAGTACAGTCCATATTATTACATAGCCCGAAATTATAAGGTTGCATGGCCCATTTTTTTGACCTGAACCCAAGTCCAAAAAAACCCTATCATCTAACCTAATCTTTTCTAATTTATGCGCAGCCCAATATGGGTCGTCAGATCAAATTTTGGTCTAACGGTCCAGATCAAAGGAGAACACCCACCAGTTAGCTGTGTAAAGCCCACGCGCGGCCATCAGACTTCCCACGCGCGCGTGTTGGACACGCGCCAGATCATCCAGCTTCCACAAGCCACGTGTCACCATCTGGAGCCATCCTTCCAATTCCCAGAGTGCATCTGAGCCATCCATGCAGCAAAGCATCTCACCCGTTGGATCAGATCTGATCCAATGGCCGAGACGCACTCTGACCGAACGAGTCACCTCCGCCATGCCTCCACCACGTCGGCCGTACCAACCACCGCTCAAAGAATGTGCCAAAAACACCAAAAGACAGCCTGTCAGTACCAAATCTCAGAAAAATATGTATTACATGTCTCATTTTCTACCAAAGACAATCAGAGATGAGGCGTATATGTAAACCAACGAAAATTGTAATATCATCAGTCTTTCCAGAAATACAAAAAAAACAGAGCTCCCTTTGGTTATTTTTTTTCACTTTCATTTTATGCATGCATGTAAGTAAAAAGCCAAAAAAGAAAAAAGATAGAGTTTACCTAAGGAAAAATCCTTCCCTGTTGGCGATAAACTCCGAGGAGTGAGGCACAAAAAGGGGATTTTTCTTTGTTTTTGTCTCAAAACGTCAGGGATCTAGGTTTTGTAGTCTCAAAATAGAAGGGTTTTGGTTCGGCCTTTTGAAAGTAGAGAGGTTTTGGTTATGGACGGGAGTCGTGGCTAGGTTTTAGGAAGTTTAAGTGTTAGGGGGCAGTGGCCGGAGTAGCCAGACCACCGCCGACCTCTAGAACCATGGCGACTAAAGGGGGTTTGGGGGTTGCATTCTCTGAAAAATAGAGAGATTGAAGAGTCTCTTTTAGGGTTCAAATAAATGAAGGAAAATGAAATAGGGGGCCGGTTGGGTGAGTTTTATAGAATTAAAATAAAACAAAAATGGGAAAATTGCTTCATAAATCCTCCCTTACACTTGAAATTTTTAGTTCTATCTCGCCCCTTGAGTAATTTGCAATCTCGGTCCTTATAGCTTTTCAAAACATTTCAATTTAGCCCTCAAATAAACCGAATTCAGATTTCAAATGGTTTAATTACCCCATAGGCCACTCCGCATTTTCAAACTTTGCACTTTGAGCTTGCCCCTTGGTCATATTGCATATCCAGCCCCTGCAAGTCTGTTTCAGTTTTTAATTAAATCCCTGAATATGCTTCTCATTTATTTAATTTTTGCTTCACGATTTTCCTTTTGTTGCATTTCAAACCTTTCTCATGTTTGAATATTTGTGTCATTTAATTTCTATTACATGTTGTCAGCAAGTTCATTTTGTTCATACATGTACTAATATCATGTTTATTTGCGTATTTTGGGTTGTACTTTCTACGTTGTTTATTTTGTTTGTTCGTACTACACATTTTTTAGCGTCGTATTTTAATTTAGTTTATACGACATGACTGCTTATGATTAACATGTTCATTTTATTTTTGATATATTTATTTTGTTCATCACCTTAATATAGGTTTTTATATCATCTTTGTTTTTGTTTTTAGAGGTGTTGTTTTTTTATGTTTTAATTTGTCCATCCATATGATACATATATGTTCGTTTCAAATATTTTGTTTTAGTTTGGTTATCATGTTATACCTATGCCATGTTTTTATGTATATAAGTATGTTATTTATGTGTTTGTTTGATCTTGAAGCATGATAGGAAATTAAGTACCTTATTACATGTTTGATTTAGTTTCGTGTAAAATTGTGGTGTCTAGGTTTTAGTTTTTATTTGATGTTTTTGATTCTAGTATCATGTCTAGGTTTGTTGCCTTATTTCGTTAGTTTAATATTGTATCTTATCCATGTCATGTATGTGATATAGTTGTGGATCACTTTAATATGTTTAAGCATGAGAGGGTTATTTTTTTTAAAAGCTTTATTTCTTTTTTCTTGCTCACATATTTTATTAGTATTGTTTAATTTTATGATGTTCCTTGTATGTTTTAAAACCATGTTGATGTATACGTATATTTTAAAATTATTTGCTAAGATTGCATAAGAGATATATAAATTGTCAATGCGGTGTCCTTTTATCCGAGCATAAACGGGGCTAGTATCAGGCATAGTGATGGTGGTTGGGCGTTTACTATCGGATAATGGGGCTTTTAAAATTTACTCGCTCTTATGACCAAATTTTAATTTAATCATCACTTTAATATGGAAAGTTTAATATTAATAAAGCGGTAATTATTAAAGTACCAATTTTGGACGGTGTGGGGGTGCTAATCCTTCCCCATTCGTAACCGACTCCCGAACCCAACGTTTTTAAAATCTCTGGTTTTATGGTGACCGGCCTACCTAAGTTGCCGGCGGTGACTCCAATTTCTAAATAAAACGCGGTTTCTTTAAAATCCCACAGAAGACATTATTTTCAAAACAAAACAATAGATAAAACTCATTTTTTTAGCGAAACGGACATCGCTACAGATGGCGACTCCACTGGGGACCAATTTTTGTTTTTTCAAAAACAAAAAAAAGTGAGTCATGCTTTTTCAAATAATTACCGCTTTAATAATATTAGAAGTTCCGGATTAAATTGACGATTAAATTAACATTTGGTTATAAGTGTGCGTTTATTTCGACGCATTTAAAATTTGGCATATAAACCCATTTTTCAAGCGGGGGAAAACGCTAATGCTTTTGTGGAGATATCGTTCACCCGTGTAGGCCTAGCAAGTACCTTCGGTAGTACCTTATGCTTTCGTAAGGATATGGTTCCTTCGTGCAGGCATAAGCGAATGGGTCCCCATAAATTGAACCCGGTTGAAAAGAGCCTATAATGGGTGATGATTGGGTGCCTTGCTACTCTTAGTAGAGGACAGCGAGGACAATTCGGGTACCTCCTAGAACCAAAACTGCATGTAGAGAACATATAGAAACCCACCCCTTTAGAGCCATGCGGATAACCCTAGGTGTTTTAGACGGGATAAATAGGGTTGTTTTGTGTGTTTATCCTATTTAATTCGTCCTTTTATTTATATATTTATTAATTTTATCCGATACTGACTTGTTTTCTTTTTTGCTTTTGTTTTTTGCATACATTATTGCATTTGCATTACATAAAGGTACTGGATCAAGTGGTTTACCCGATCAAAAAGTCTTTCACCATGGAAAAAGGTATCTTAGGAAAGAAGAGCTTAACTTGTCAGTCAGGCATTGGTCAGAGGTCAATCAGAAGGCCAAATAGGACAGTTTGCCGAGCGAACGCATAGTAGCAGGGTACACCTACACGAGTCTTTAACAGAACGACTTATGGGATCTTCAAAGCATCTGGGAAGGATGGGACCGAAGACTACAAGACATGTTCTGTGATAGTTATGGCGACATTGCACAGTTGTTATGCAGTCGAGTCAACCAGCCCTTACTCCGAGCTATTTTTCAATTCTGGGATCCTACTTTTTGCTGCTTCACCTTCAATGGATAGAACATGATGCCTACAGTAGAAGAGTACACTGCCTTACTTAATTAGAAGAACGTTCAGGAAGATTGGATCTATGCAAAACTGCCGAGGAATCAGAATTACACTTCGAAGCTCAAAACTTTTGCCGGGATGAGTGACGATTGGGTTAATAGCCTGATTGAACTTCGATGAGACATTATAGTCTTTGCATGGGAGAGTATTCGAGACATCATACCCGCACATCCAGATAAGGGGAAGAAGATAGACTTATTTGCCTTGGGAATATACGGTCTGGTAATCTTTCTGAGAACTCTTGGAAACATTGATTTAGCCATTCTAGATCTGTTTGAGCGTATGAAATGGAGGGCAAACCCAGTACCAACAATCTTGACCGAGACCTTCATTTCTTTAAATGCCAGTCGAAAGCACGAAGAAGGACGTTTTTGAGGATATGCACAACTGTTACAGGTATGATGTGGAAGACACCGATGAGGGTCCTACGAGGATATCCTTTCAAGGCTTTTCGCCCTTACAGGAGTACTTAGCAAAAGAGTGGCGAGAAAACTTGAAGACGAAGAAATGGTCCAGTTTCTTCAGGAACATTAAAGATGAAGACATAGTATGGAGGGTTTCGTGGCTCGGTAGAGTTAATTACTTCTTGTGTAGTTGCGGTGATTATGACTGGTTGATGATGTTAGGGCTGCATGGTGGGATTGCTTGTGCTCGGCTTTTGATGTCCCGACAGTTCAGATCACGACAGTTTGTTCCCAATAGTGCCGGATTGAGCCAAAGTGAATTTCCTTTCAAAGGTGACTTCAAGGAAAAAGTTCAGACTATCATGAGGGCTTGGGACCATGTTACCAGATCAGAGTGGAAGGAGACACGGAGCGTATGATCACCTCGGACTATGATCTTTGGAGACGTTTGAGGATTAATGATAGGATTCCAGCACCCGATCAGGGACCAGCTGTGTCACTTGAGGAGCTTATGAGAGTAGTCCCGTCTGGAGCTGATGTTTTACGAAATGAACTCGAAGAAATCAAGAGGAAGATGCAAACCCAGCAGACTCAACATGCAGGTGAGCTTTATAAAGCGAGTTTAGAGGTCGACGAGCGGTACGGGATCATTAGGCAATTGAAGAAACATAATGCAGATTTGGGCGAGAAGAACGCTCTTTACCAGAAGAATACCCTCCTACTCCAAGCGAAAGTACAGAAGGCCAGCTGAAGTCAGTTCATAGCTGCGGAAAAGGAAATGATGAATGGTATGCGTTTGGTAGAAGAAGAATAAGAGATCGGCAAGCGAGAAATCAAGAGAGAGATATAAAGCTGCAGGTTATCTATCGAAGAGGAAAGAATGTCTTTCAAGGAGGCCATCGATCAAGAGAAGGAAATAACTAGGCAAGAGATCAGTAAAGGAAAACAAGCAGTCAGCTACGAAAGAGAGAACACCGCCGCTTGAAAAAGAAGGTCCATGGGTAGCAGGAATAGACTGTTAGAGATGCAAAGATTGTACGACGACACCGTCCAGAGCCTAAATCAGAGCCAAAGTCAAAACGTCGAGTTAGAGGGAAGGGAGTTAGAGGGAAGGTTGACAGGATTAGAACACTTATTTCAGACTTACTGTCAGATGAATGGCTTCATCTAATTACAAGAAAGGGAGCGTGAAGTTGACACGTTGCGAGCCCAGATTGAGTTGCTTGAAACAACTGTTCAGGATTATAGGGAAAGAATCAAAGTATTCAAAGAAGCTGCAGCCGGAATAGACAATTATTGGCAAATAAGAATGCGTGATGCTGCCCAGATGGTGCAGGATAGAGACCAGTAATACGCGAACCTAATGGTGGACATACAACGAGTTGCAAGGCATGTGAGTGACTTAACTGCCGAAGCCAAAACTCTCTGTAAGACTCCATGTTGTAATTAGGACTCTTTTGTATTAGGAACCCTCCTTTTGTAATGTGAACTCTATTATAATCTAGATCCTTTAATTCTAGTGAAAGTAGTTCAAAAGGGTGATTACCAGCGGAATTAGTACCTTTATTTCATACATTCCTGGATTGCATCATGACATTTGCATCATTATACATGCATTTATTTTCTTTGCAATCATATTAATATTGTAAATATTGTGGCAGTGTGAAATTAGAAGTTAAGCCGCAATCATTCGTCATCCATACCTTACTTGACTACAAAGCAAACTCATAGAAGATAGGATAATTCGTCATCCAGATTGCCCAGTCACAAGCGTCCATAGTGTCCGACATAACTGCGTTGTTGACTAAGAGCCTCAGAAAGAGAGTCGAAGGTGAAGTCGCTCAAGAGCCAGAAGGTAACGCGGCTCACAGTAAGGTTCAACCGGCTACGCCAAATCTGGCCAGAAGGGTATATATTGACCCAGCTGGGATGTCTACTAATCTTCAGGTAGGGGCACTTGAGAATCAACCCATTGACACAGAAGCACTCTACGAGGAGGAGGTGCCAGACCTGAACTTGGTCGAAAAGATCAGAACAGTGGTAGAAAAGAAATGGGAGGAGAGGTTTCACCTCATGAAAGAAAGATTTAAAGCCCTGCAAACTACAGAAGAATCGGGAAGCGATGCCAATGACTTAAGTCTGGTATCTGACCTTGTCCTGCCACCAAAATTTAAAACACCGGAGTTCTACAAATACGATGGAACCACGTGTCCTTCCGCACACGTGACAATTTATTACCAGAAGATGACAGCCTACCTCAAGGATGAGAAACTTTTAATTCATTGTTTCCAGGACAGCCTGACTGGGGCGGCGCTGCGATGGTATACCCAGTTGAGCCGAGTAAACATTAAAACCTGGAAAGTTCTTTCAAGAGCATTCATCAAGCAATACAAGCACATGACGAACAAGACGCCCAGCAGAATTATGCTAGAAAATATGGGGCAGAAATCCAACGAAAGTCTACGACAGTATGCCCAGAGGTGGTGAGAAGTGGCTGCCCAGATTCAGCCACCCATCCCCGAACATGAACTTACACCTTTATTGGTTAATAATCTGAAGGGGACACTGTTTGATCGCCTTATTAATAACACAACTCAGAGTTTTTCTGATTTAATCAGGGTCGGGGAGTCCCTTGAATTGGCAATCAAGAGCGGTACGATTGATAGCGGGGAAAGTTCTCGGAAGAACAACAAGAAGAATGAGGTGAACACTGTCATTACTTACACCGCCCCAAAAAATTTCATAGTCTCACAGCCACAAGCGTCTATTGGGAAAGCACAAAATTCGAGCCAAAGAGAGGAGAGAACCCCAGGAAAGGATAAAGAGAGGCAAACTTTTACTCTATTACCCGTTTCGTACTATGAGCTTTACTCTCACTTGCACAAAGCGGATTTGGTTCGTCCATACTACGTTACTCCGTTCAAACGGCCATTCCCGTCCTGGTATGACCCGAACGCGCATTGCAATTATCACGGTGGTGCCCCTGGTCATCCTACAGAGAACTGCCTTGCTTTCAAGAAGCTTGTGTAGAGTCTAATCGATTCTGGGATACTAAAGTTTGAAGAACCAAGTGTAGCTGCTAACCCATTACCTAATCACGGGAACAGGGGAGTGAATACTATTGAGGAATACTCTACCAGAAAGGTTAAGGAGAATGCGTCAAAAATCAAGTCTCCTTTGCAGTGGATATTTCAGTAATTGTGCATGGCCCACATGATCGACAGGGCATGGTAGTAGTGCAGAAGGGATATGGAATGTACTGTGAATTCCATCAGGACAGAGGACACGACATCCAACAGTGTGATGAGTTTAAGAGATTGGTGCAGCAATTGATGAATGACAAGAAAATAGAGTTCTTTGAAGAGCCTATAGGAAAGAAGGGGTCAGACATACATATGACCGACAGCCCCAACATTAAATACGGGAGAGACATACCTTTTGTCGTCTCCTCCAGGCCAGAAGGTGCAAGTTCCTCCCCAGGAGAAGCTACTAAGGTGACTCCCAAGATCATCATCTTAGCACCATCCCCGTTCCCATTCAAGGATATGCGGCAAACTCCCTGAAACAATGCTGTGAATTTGACCATACCAAAAAAGCCAGAATCTGGTGAGGTAAAAGAATAGGAAGTTGAAGAAGAGCCTACACCGAAAGATGAGCAAGCCGAGAGTGATGAGAATGTCGGTGAGGTGGGCCACTTCACGAGGAGCGACAAATGTTACTCCTCATAAACCTTGAAGGCTGCTGAAGTTGCCAAGGATAAAGGAAAGGATACATCGGTTACCCCCGCGTAGATATTCGGTGAAGAACCACCTCCAAAGATAAATGAACCAGTAACCGAGGCTCAGGCCAAAGAATTTCTGAAATTCCTGAGACATAGTGAATATAGCGTAGTGGAACAACTACGAAAGCAACCGACAAGGATTACATTGCTAAAGTTGCTCCTGAGTTTAGAAAAGCACCGTGGGGCACTCTTAAAAGTGCTAAACCAGACTTTTGTACCCCAGGACATTTCATTATCGAAGTTGGATAGGATAGTGGGGCATATCATCGCCTATAACCATATAACATTCAGTGATGACGAGATCCCTGAAGGAAGAATGGGGTCCACCAAGGCTCTTAACATCACAACCCACTGTAAGGGGTATGTATTACCGGGGGTATTGATTGACAATGGGTCAGCACTGAACGTACTACCTATGGTGACTCTAAAAAAGCTACCAATCGATGATTCTCACCTAAAGCCCTGTCATAACTCCGTGAGAGTCTTCAACAGTACACAAAGAGGAACACTTGGAAAGATTGAGGTGCCTCTATTGATTGGGCCGACTGAGTACGTGATCGACTTCGTGGTGATGGATATAAAACCATCCTACGGCTGCTTATTGGGAAGTCCATGGATCCACTCTGCAGGAGTTGTCCCCTCATTATTGCATCAGAAATTAAAATTTGTGATCGAAGGCAAGTTGGTCACAGTAGAGGCGGAGCAATGGATCATTGCTTCGGTGACATCAGATGCCCCCTACATTCAAAATGATGAGGAAGCTGCAGAAGACTCTTTTCGAGCATTAGAGATGGTGAATGCCATATTCGTCGCAGAAGGTAATTAGATCCCCTGCCCCAGATTATCTAATTGCACCAAGATGACCGTTGCTGAAACTTTGGGCCGAGGAGCCAAAGCAGGAAGAGGGCTAGGGAGAAGGTTGCAAGGGAGCCTACGAGCTAGGAGTGTAATAACCAAGAAGGATCGTTTCGGGCTGCGTTACAAACCAAGTGTCCAGCAGAGAAAGGAAGAGTATAAGAGAAAAGAATAACAGAGAAGAGCCAGATTTAAGGGAGAGGACGTTCCATGGAGACCAATGTCTTTCCCTCGTTTGAGAAATACTTTTGTCTCTGGAGGATTCAGCCGACCAGGACGGGAGGCTGAATAAGCAATTAAGGAAAATGACATACTCAATAAGAAATAAATGTTTAGTGAATCACTCGAGGGGATGTCCATCAACATGATAGCTGGAAATGACCATGACAGCAGTGTGTTGACCAGCATCCGTCCCTGCCGCCCCGGGGAGGCTCTTGATAATTGGAGCTACATTGATGTACCTGTGGTTTTTAGGGCTAGGTCAGAGTAATGCTCCAAATCAACCTTTTTGTTTTTGTCCATAAGTAATGGGGGATCTTTTGTATATGGCACCTATGTTAACTTTTTCTTTGAAATGAAAAGATATCTTCACCGTTTTCTCAAATGGAAAACATCTCATTTATTTCATTCATTCATTATTTATTCATATTCATTCACTTCATATAAAATCATTATCTTCCCAATACATTCGTTCTCATTTAATGCAGGGCTCCCATAATTAACTGTTTGAATGATGCTGAGCCCAATCCCGAGGTAGATTTTGAATGCCCTGAGATCTCAGCAGGAATTTAATAAGAGGATGATGGCCAACGAAGATAGGCAAATCATGCCCCCGCCAAGAAGAAACAGAAGTTGTAAACTTGGGGACTGAAGAAGAGAGAAAAGAAATAAAGATTAGGACTACATTTTCCTCGAAAACCAGGCGCGAACTGATAGCCCTACTCCAGGAATTCAAGGATGTTTTCACCTGGACTTATCAATATATGTCTGGTTTAAATACTGACATAATGGCACACAAACTGCCGACGAAGCCAGAATGCAAACCAATACAACAAATGCTCAGGAGAATGAGACCGAACATGTTGTTAAAGATTAGAGAAGAGGTGAAAAAGCAGTTTGATGCTGGCTTCTTGGAAGTGGCCAAGTACCCTGAATGGGTTGCAAACATTGTACCAGTACCGAAAAATGATGGAAAGGTCCGTATGTGTGTAGATTATAGGGATCTCAACCGAGCCAGCCCTAAAGACAACTTCCCTCTGCCGCATATTGACACGGTGGTTGACAACACCGCGGGACACTCATGGTTCTCATTCATGGACGGCTTCTTGGGGTACAACCAGATAAAGATAGACTCGGACGACATGGAGAAAACCACATTCGTGACCATGTGGGGCACTTTTTGTTACAAGGTGATACTTTTCGAACCCAAGAACGCGGGAGTGACTTATCAAAGAGCGATGGTGACTCTTTTCTAGGACATGATGCACAAAAAAATAGAGGTATACGTGGATGATATGATCTCTAAGTCCCGAACAGAAGAAGAGCACCTGTAGAACTTGAGAAAACTATTCCAAAGACTGCAGAAATACCAGCTGAAACTTAACCCAGCCAAATACACTTTTGCTGTTACATTTGGAAAACTCTTGGGGTTCATAGTGAGCAGAAGAGGGAATGAGATCGATCCAAATAAGGTGAAAGCCATCCAGGATCTCCCACCGGCCTATACTCAGAAAGAAGTTCGAGGTTTCCTAGGGAGGCTAAATTACATATCTCGTTTCATCTCCCAGTTAACAGATAGGTGTGACCCAGTCTTTAGACTACTTAGAAAGAATAATCTTGGTGTCTGGGATGAGGAATGTCAAGAAACCCTAGACAAGATCAAAAGGTACTTGACGAATGCTCCGATTTTAGTCGCACCGGTACCAGGCAGGCCTTTAATCCTCTACCTAACAGTCTTTGAGAATTCAATAGGTTGCGTATTGGGGCAACACGATGAGTCTGGGAAAAAGGAAAGAGCCATCTACTACCTAAGCAAAAAGTTCAATGATTGCGAAACACGGTACCCGCCAATTCATAAGCTATGTTGTGCTTTGGTTTGGGCCACCAAAAGGCTTAGGCAGTACATGCTATACCATACAACATGGTTGATATCCAAGCTAGACCCCTTGAAGTTCCTAATGGAAGAACCAGCATTAACAAGGAGGATGGCCCGCTGGCAGATGCTCTTATCCGAGTTCGACATTGTGTATGTAAGTCAGAGAGCCGTGAAGGGAAGCTCCATAGCGGATTTCTTAGCTAGTCGTGCTTCGGATGATTATGAATCATTGAACTTTAATTTCCTAAATGAGGACTTGTGTGTATTACAGCTGAGGAAAATGTTTCAAACGACAATTCATGGAAGCTTTACTTTGATGGAGCCTCTAACGCCCTCAAACACAGGATAGGGGCCGTGTTAATTTCTCTAGAGAATGTCTACTATCCCTTCACCAGCAGACTAGAATTCTTCTGCACCAACAATATAGCCGAATACAAAGCTTGTGTTATGGGACTAAACATAGCTATTGAAAGAAAGATTAAGGAACTTCGAGTATTCGGAGATTCATCCTTAGTGATTTACCAGTTGCGAGGAGAATGGGAAACCAGGGATTCGAAGCTGGTCAATATTATGAATTGATCCAGGAGCTCACCAAGGAGTTTGAAAAGATTAGTTTCACTTACCTTCCCATAGAAGAAAATCAGATGGCAGGCGCCTTGGTAACCTTGGCTTCCATGTTCAAAGCGAAAACGGGGGTAGAAATGAAGCCCATGTTCACAGGTTGGCTCATTGTTGTAATGTGAAAGAAGAGATAGATGGCAACCCTTGGTATTATGTCATCTTGCAATATGTCAAGTTTCAAAAGTATCCCGAAGGGGCAAATGACAATGACAAAAAAAATACTCAGAAAAATGGCAGCGGGATATGTTTTGGATTGGGAGATTCTATATAAAAGAAGCCATGATCAGACATTATTGAGATGTGTGGATGCCCGGGAGGCGAAGAAGATTTTGGCAGAGGTACACGATGGTCTATGTGGGACGCACGCCAATGGGCTGTCTATAGCCTGAAAAAATTATGAGATATGGCTATTTTTGGTCGACCATGGAGGGAGATTGCATCGATTACGCCAGGAAATGCCACAAATTCCAAATTTATGCTGACAAGATTCATGCTCCTCCGTTACCTTTACACACCATGAATTCTCTGTGGCCTTTTGCAGCATAGGGCATGGACGTCATTGGGCAAATTCACCCGAAGGCTTCCAACTAGCACCGCTTTATTTTGGTACCATAGACTACTTCGCTAAATGGGTGGAGGTAGCATCTTATGCCAATATCGCAAGGACGATAGTATGCAAATTCCTAAAGAAGGAGATCATTTGTCAATGCGTTTTGCCATAAAGGATTATCACCGACAATGCTTCCAATCTAAATAACAAATTGATGACGGAGGTGTGCAACCAGTTCAAGATAACGCACCATAACTCCACAGCCTATCACCCTAAGATGAATGGGGCAGTGGAAGTAGCAAACAAGAACATAAAGATCATCGTGAAGATGACGGATACCTACAAGGATTGGCATGAGAAGCTGCCATTCGCTCTTTTCGCCTATAGGACATCTATTCGCACATCGACGGGGGCAACGCCCTATTCTTTAGTGTATGACACAAAAGCAATACTCCCCATTGAGGTTGAAATTTCGTCGCTCCAGGTCCTAAATGAAGTAAAGTTGGAAGAGTCTGAATGGGTGCAAGCCAGATTCGACCAGTTGAATCTCATCGAAGAAAAGAGGCTAAAGGCCATTTGTCATGGTTAAATGTACCAAAAAACGGATGATGTGGGCATACGACAAAAAGGTGTGCCCGAGGGAATTCAAAGAGGGAGATCTGGTGCTTAAGAGGATCCTCCCGATTTAGAAAGATTCTCGAGGAAAGTGGATGCCCAATTGGGAAGGGCCATACGTTGTCAGGAAGGCCTTTTCAGGAAGAGCATTAGTCTTAACCGAAATGGATGGAGACGAGTTGAAAAATCCTATGAATTCTGATGCAGTTAAGAAATAATATGTTTGAAAAGAGAGAGAGAGAGAAAAAAGAAAGAAAAGAAAAAGAAAAAAAGAGAGGTGGAGCGAAAACCTGAGAGGGCGTTCAACCAAAAAAAAGGGTGGAGAGTTCAAGGCAAAAACCCGAGAAAGGGCGTCTTGAAGTAAAGGAAGGATCTGAGTCGAAAATCCGCAAAGGGTGACTCAGGTAAATTTTGAGGTTAGACCTCCGGAGAGAAGAGTTGTCCCCATGAGTACCATAAGAAGAAGCTCCAGGCAAATATTCTACTCCGGTTGATGGGATCACAGATCATTCATACTGTGGATACTTGGAGGTTTTGCATTTCATGTTTTGCTTTTCCTTTTCCTCATGTTTGCCATGACCATCTCAAAATTGGTCCAAATCCTCATAATAAAATCACATTTTTGAGCTCCCATTCCTTGTCTTCTTGTTAGTTGCCATAAACATCATGCAGATAAGTTAACATAGGCTTTACTGTAATCTAACCCTGAAGATGCAGGTGATTAGAAAATAGTATTAACCTTGCTCTCCAGCTGCCTACAAGATGTATGTTGAAGTGGGACGAGAAGAAGGCTTCGAGCACCAGGGTAAGATGACCAATGTCACATACCCCACTGGTTTAAAGAAAGTATTCGAGACAACAATAGAGATTTCCCAGGTGAAACCCGGAAGGGCACCTAAAAAAAACAACAACAAAAAAAACCTCTAAAGTGAAAACCTGAAAGGGCACTTTAGAACCCCAACCAGAAATTCAAAAAAGGTTGAAATGGTTGAACCCGACAGTAAAATGGGGTATCGCCACTAGAAGAAGAAAAAAGGAGAAAGCAAGTAGCGAGGAGTCGAGATTGACTGATGGCCGAAGCAGACGCACCAAGATATTGACACTCATGCATCATGCGTAGTTAGACATCCCTAGGATTAGGAGCATGCTAACTCATTCGTCATAGCATTTTTTCTATTCTAGACAGGTATCTGCAGATTTAAAGAAGCATGGCAGCCTAGGTAGCGTAGGGCCAGATCGGTAGCCATTTTGGTGTGAATCCCAAATGTGAAGATAAAGGTTCTATATAGGAAGGGCCTACATTTTTAAGTGCCCGCAGCGAGGAGTTCTAGATAGGAAAAATCCACCGTTCCGAGGCTTCAAGAGTTGAAAGTTCTATATAGAAAGGGCTTGCGGCTCCAGGGTGAAGACTAACAGTTCTATATAGGAAGAACTCCCAGCCGAAGGAATTCACCCATGACACAGAAAGTTTTATATAGGGAAAACCCACTGTGTTGGAGGCGAAGAGTCCTATATAGGAAGGGCTCCGAGCTTTACTGTCTTATAGTGAAAGGTTCTATATAGGAAGAACCTATAACTCTGAGATTTCAGAAGCTAAGAGTTCTATATAGGAAGGACTTGCGGCTCCAGGGTTTGAAGACTAACAGTTCTTTATAGGAAGAACTCCTAGTAGAAAGAATTCGTCTGTGACGCAGAAATTTTTCTATAAGAGAAACTAGCATTGAAGGTGAAGAGTTCTATCTAGGAAGGACTCCAAGCTTTACTGCCTCAGAGTGAACAGTTCTATATAGGAGGGACTCGTAACTCAAAACTTCAGAATGAAAGGTTCTATATAGGGAGGACCTATAGTTCCAAGATCAGAAGGTGAAGAAGTTCTATATAGGAAGAACTTAAGAGGCTAAAAATTTAGCCAAGGAAAAGCGAAGAGTTCCAGAAGAACACGTGATTCCAAAGCCACAAACCCGGAAGTCAGATAAAAATGAGTGCTTATAATCTTTGCTTTGTTCTCATTCCACGAGAACAAGCAAAGAGAGGCAACTGTAATCACTCATTTTTATCCGGTGTATAAACATCGCGCTAATTTACATTAGTTTAATAATTTACATATTACTATTGCATGTATACCTATTATATTATTTGTTTGTTTATTATATATGTGTGATTGATGTGTGTGACACGTGTGAGTGTATGTATATTATGCATATGTATGTGTTAATGTTCATTATAGTATATGTGTCATATGTATGTATATTTTATATGTGTGCATTATGTGTGTGACGGTATATGCATGTATTTTTGTATATGATATTAATTAAAAATGTGTTATATGTTAATATTCGTATGTAGGCTTGTACGTGTGTATATTATATGCGCATGCAATGTTGTCATTATTATTATTATTAACATCATTTTTAATACTATTATTGGGCTGTGTAAAAACATAATTTAAATAAAATAGAACCCAAATTGTATTTAAATACAAAAATACTAAATAGTCTAGTTCATATTATTACATAGCCTGAAATTATAAGGTTGCATGGCCCATTTTTTTCTGACCTGAACACAAGTCCAAAAAGCCCTATCATCTAACCTAATCTTTTCTAACTTATGCGCAGCCCAATCTGGCCACGTGAAGCCCATACGCAGGCCGTCAGAAATCCCACGCGCGTGTGTTGGACACGCGCCAGATCATCTAGCTTCCATATACCACGTGTCACCATCTGGTGTCATCCTTCCAATTCCCATAGTGCATCTAAGCCGTCCATGCAACAAAGCATCCCACTCGTTGGATCAGATCTGATCCAACGGTTGAGACTCACTCTGACCGAATGAGTCACCTCTGCCATGCCTCCACCACATCGGTCGTACCAACTGCCGCACAGAGAACGTGCCAAAAACACCAAAAGATAGTCTTTCAGTACCAAATCTCAGAAAAATATGTATTACATGTCTCATTTTCTACCAAAAACAATCAGAGATGAGGCGTATATGTAAACAAACAAAATTTGTAATATCATCAGTCTTTCCAGAAAGACAAAGAAAAACAGAGCTTCCATTGGTAATTTTATTTTCTGTCTCATTTTATGAATGCATGTAAGTAATAAGTCATAAAGGAAAAAAGATAGAGTTTACCTAAGGAAAAATCCTTCCCTGCCGGCGATAAACTCCGAGGAGTGAGCCATAAAAGGGGGATTTTTCTTTGTTTTTGTCTCGAAACGTCAGGGATCTAGGTTTTGCGGTCTCAAAATAGAAGGATTTTGGTTCGGCCTTTTGAAAGTAGAGAGGTTTTAGTTCTGGACGGGAGTCGTGGCTAGGTTTTAGGATGTTTGAGTGTTAGGGGGTGGTGGCCGGAGTAGCCGGACCACCACCGGCCTCTAGAACCACGACGACTAAAGGGGGTTTGGGGGTTGCATTCTCTAAAAAACAGAGAGATTGAAGAGTCTCTTTTAGGGTTCAAAAAATGAAGGAAAAATGAAATAGGGGGCCGATTGGGTGCATTTTATAGAATTAAAATAAAACAAAAATGGGTAAATTGCTTCATAAATCCTCCCTTACACTTGAAATTTTCAGTTCTGTCTCGCCCCTTGGGTAATTTGCAATCCCGGTCCTTATAGCTTTTCAAAAAAATTCAATATTGCCCTCAAATAAACCAAATTTAGATTTCAAATGGTTTAATTACCCTACAGGCTACTCCGCATTTTCAAACTTTGCACTTTGAGCTTGCCCCTTGGTCATATTGCATATCTAGTCCCTGCAAGTCTGTTTCAGTTCTTAATTAAATCCCTACTGTGTTTCTCGTTTAATTAATTTGTGCTTCACAATTTTCCTTTTCCTGCATTTCAGACCTTTCTCATGTTTGAATATTTGTGTCATTTAATTTCTATTACATGTTGTCAGCAAGTTCATTTTGTTCATACATGTACTAATATCATGTTTATTTGCGTATTTTGGGTTGTGCTTTCTACGTTGTTTATTTTGTTTGTTCGTACCACACATTTTTTTAGCATCGTATTTTAATTTAGTTTATACGACATGACTGCCTATGATTAACATGTTCATTTTATTTTTTATATATTTATTTTGTTCATCATCTTAATATAGGTTTTTATATCATCTTTGTTTTTGTTTTTAGAGGTGTTTTTTTATGTTTTAATTTGTCCATCCATATGATACATATATGTTCGTTTTAAATATTTTGTTTTAGTTTGGTTATCATGTTATACCTATGCCATGTTTTTATGTATATAAGTATGTTATTTATGTGTTCGTTTGATCTTGAAGCATCATAGAAAATTAAGTACCTTATTACATGTTTGATTTAGTTTCGTGTAAAATTGTGGTGTCTAGGTTTTAGTTTTTATTTGATGTTTTTGATTCTAGTATCATGTCTAGGTTTGTTACCTTATTTCGTTAGTTTAACATTGTATCTTATCCATGTCATGTATGTGATATAGTTGTGGATCACTTTAATATGTTTAAGCATGATAGAGTTATTTTTTTAAAAGCTTTATTTCTTCTTTTTTTTTGTTCACATATTTTATTAGTATTGTTTAATTTTATGATGTTCCTTGTATGTTTTAAAACTATGTTGATTTATATGTATGTTTTAAAATTATTTGCTAAGATTTCATAAGAGATATATAAATTGTCAATGCGGTGTCCTTTTATCCGAGCGTAAACGGGGCCAGTATCAGGCGTAGTAATGGTGGTTGGGCGTTTACTCTCGGATAATGGGGCATTTAAAATTTACTCGCACTTATGACCAAATTTTAATTTAATCATCACTTTAATCCGGAAAGTTTAATATTAATAAAGCGGTAATTATTAAAGTACCAATTTTGGGCAGTGTGGGGGTGCTAGTCCTTCCCCATCCATAACCGACTCTCAAACCCAACGTTTTTAAAATCTCTGGTTTTATGGTGTCAGCCTACCTAAGTGGCCGGTGGCGACTCCAATTTCTGAATAAAACGCGGTTTCTTTAAAATCCCACGAAAGACATTATTTTCAAAACAAAACAATAGATAAAACTCGTTTTTTAGCGAAACAGACATCGCTACACACCGCGCATAACCAACAATGATATATAACCAAGAAACAACATCCCAACCTTTTGTAACCTGGCTTTGATACCAACAAATGTAACCCCCTCGACCCGGCCTAGAAGCCCAACCGAACTGAGAGTGCCACATTAGGTTTGCCGAAGCAAATGAGAGAAAGGTTGTGAAAAGTCGGTCTAGTTTTTATCTTGTCTAAATGCAAATTAATGTTCCTACATGTTCATACTCACAGCGGGTAATTTCGCGAATGAAACGAGCCACAAAAGATAATAAATTGCATAATAAATGGAATTGGGGACAAAAATGTAAATAATTAAATTACAAAACCAAAATTGAATTTAAGGTTACCAATCCTCAATTAATCCATTTACATGCCAACATGATAAATTCCAGATCAATTTAATCATTCCAACTCATACAATTGCATTCCCAAGACTCAAGGACCAAAATGAAAGAACCATAAACTTTCAAGATTCCAAATTAACAAACTTAACGGTACTCGTACCGGTACGCGTACTCGTGTTTCGATACACCTATACGTTCTCAAAAACTTAGATTCTAGTAGCTAAAATCCGTACTAAAACGCTTGTTTGTGTATCGGTGCACCTGGAAAAATGCCTATGACCGTATCGAAACACTTGCTCGAGTACCGAAATATCAAGCCTAAAAGGCAGGACCGTATCGAAACACACTCCCGCGTATCAAAATGCTATGCCTGAAATGGCCTAGTCGTACCGGTACGAAGACACCTATTTCGATACGCCTGGACCTGTAATGACATTTTTAGCTGGTTTTTTACACAAACCTATATGCATTTAGGTCCTAGCAACTTGCATACACACATATAAGCATCCAACATCACACTTAACAAAACATACACCAAGGTTTAACTACAACGCAAGATTATGCCACCCAAAAGATTGGTCTAGAGGCATGCTCCCTATAACTCACCACCAAACATACCAAAATGCCCAACTAAACAATTATCAACAAGAACACCATACCAACAACGCATCAAGACAATACTGAACAGGTTTAGCTCATCAAAAAAAGTCATCCAAGCAAAACTATCTAGATTCATACCTAGGTAACCATATAACATCAACCATAGGTAACGGTGCATGATAAGCGAAACATCAACAATCAAACTCCAAAATCAAAACATTATACATGCTCAAAACTAGGGAAAATTGAATTACAAATCCCAAAAATCCATGGCGAGCACATTGCCTTATTAACCGAAAACTAAAACCGAGTTCATGCTCAAATAGTCTTGTCTTTGGATCACTTAATCCTTGCCTTTGCTGCCTCCAAGCTTTAATACTCTACAGCATTAGAGAAAAGAGAGCGTAAGCACACTTGCTTAGTAAGGATGCTCTTATACGATGATGCATTTAAAAACCCTTGAAAATCAACACTTGATTTCAAACCATGCCTACGGCCTAAGCAAGTTCCATTAGTTTCAAATCAAAACATGCATATCAACCATATGAAAATCAATACATAGATTCCACATGCTTAATCCCAAGCCATCAAATACAAAACATGCTTAAATCCCTAAGCATTATATACAAAACCATGCTTAAATTCCAAAGCATTTTAAATAGATTCAGCATTAAAATTCTCATATATTGGCAATTATAGTGACCCCGGGAGTGCACTTTACCGGGAGTGAATTATATACAATTAATGAATAGTTTGCACTTTTCCTGAAGTGCTTATCATAACTTGCACTCTACCGGGAGTGCTTAAATGTTTATACAGCTGTTTATGACTCTATGGATGTCCAACTATACTTTTAATTTCCTATCTCATACATTGGTCTTTATATCAATCATAGTCTCATTAATGGCAACATATATACATATTGAGAAATTCATACCCAAGATAATATTCCCTGACTAATTAGTGATCCATGAATATGTTTCAACCTTTGACATATTTCTAATATATCAAATATATGATAAATGACATAAAGATCATGCTATACATGCATTGCACTCACCTTGACACTTTCAAAAGTATAATTTATACTAGCCTCACTAAGCTCGGTAGCACTTTTTATCTTCTTTCCTCACTTGTTCGATCTCGAACTTGCTTGTTATATGTATGTACATTAAATACATAACACAAGCAAACTTTAAGTACATGTCCAACCTTACTAATACATGTACATACCAAGTTGGAAAATTTAACATTTTCAATCAAGTGGTTCTTTACAACAACAATGCTTCCTACACTTTAATTTTACTTCAAATTGCACATTGTAACCAATAGTTTGATAATTTCACTTTAAACCCTAAATTCTCTCTCTTAGGGTCTATAAACTAAAATTTGGAAACTTCCACATTTCATCTCCATTTTCAAAAATTTTAATACCAAAATGATCCTTGTATCATAGCAAATAACATAACCATACTTCTTGAATATTTTCAAATTTCCCACTTATTTCACCCAATTTGCAAAATTTACAAAATAGTCCTAAAATGATGTTTTCTTCAATCCAATCACATAATTCAACTTAGAAAACATCATTCTAATCATTTCCATCATCAAATAAATTTTCACAAAATTTCCCCTAATTTTCCTCTTATAGGCGAATTGGTCCCTATAAGTTTTTCCAAGAGATTTTCATCATTTCAAGCATGGAAACAACACTACAACGCCATTTTCAACTTGATTGAACCTTAAAACATGAAAACCTAACATGTTCTTCAACCACCCTAATCATCAATCTCAACCTAGAGACATGGAAACTAAGCAAAACTTATGTCAAAAGATAGAGAATTCAAGGGAGATCAATTTCTTGTTTCATGTCTCTAGCCAAAATCCAAACAAATCAAGCCAAAAATTGAATTGAAAATTCTCTTACCTAGTCCCCTTGAGGTTCGGCCAACTTGAGAGAAAGATGGGCAAAATTCTAGCTTTTTCTATCTTTTATTTTAATGCCAAATGGCAATTAAATCTTTAATTTTAAAAAATCTTTCTTCATAGTAAAATGACCATTTTACCCTTGGATTATAACCAATTATAAGTTAACACCTACACTCAACCTTATCATCAAATCAATTATAATTAAAAAGAATGGGTAAAATGACCATTTTGCCATTAATGAATCTTTATATTCTCCAAAATGCCATTTAGGCACTATTTCATATACTGTGTTAAATCAAAACTAAATCGATCAAACACAATTCAAAACTGCAATGTCAAATTCCTCGAGTCTTCCTAAGGCTTCTTTCAAAATTTCATAAAATTCCGAGCTCATACGATTACCCGAATTACACTTAAACTTTAACCGTAATTTCTCAATAATAGAAACATCAGATCAAACCATAGTTTTTATATTCGATCCACACCCTTAGATGATCTATTTATTTATATAATATAAATAATTATTGGAAAAATTACCATGTTGGTCCTTGAACTTTTCTTAACTTTTCACTTTTGTCACCCAACTTTAAAACTTTACGTTTTAGTCACTGAACTAAAACCACTAACTTTTAATTCTTTACGTTTTGGTCACTAATCCAATAATGGGATATTACATCTTGGATCACTTTAGACCTTGCCTTTGCTGCCCCAAACCTCAATGCTCTGCTCATTAGGAAAAAGAGAGCGTAAGCACACATGCTTAGTGAGGATGCTCATAAAAACAATGATGCATTTAAACCAATTGGAAACTAAAATCACTTGTTTTCAAACATGCTTAACAACCAAAGCATTTTTATTCTTTCCAACCAAAACATGCATAACAATCCTTATGCGACATCATATAAAAATCCCATGCTTAAATCCCAAAGCATTAAATCATATTACCATGCTAAAATTCCAAAGCATTATAAAATAGGTTCAACACATGAACTTTCATATATTGGCAATTATAGTAGCCCTGGATAGACAAACCTCTATCCACATACATATCAGATACACAGATTCACATGATGGACTCACCTCCACCACAACTCATACCATGCCTAGTTAAACCGCATGATATCCCAAACCTTGCCTAGTTAAACCACAAGATTTGATAACCTCGCATAGTTAAACTACGAGTTTTACCGACCTTGCCTAGTTAAACCGCAAGATCACCATCAAATTGGGTTGCCTAGTTAAACCTCATGCCCCAAGTGAGGTCCCAATGGCCCGAGTGGCCCAGTTAAACCACTATACCTCAAGGACTCATGGCCATGGTCGATTTTTAGTATATATTATAGTGCACTTTAATCCTATGGCATGCCAACTATATCTGGATGTTTCTTACCTTGTCACATAGCCAATATATCGTTTCCAAAACCATTTACTTACTGTTTTACAATGCATTACATAAAACCATCACATATGCAAAAGCCACATTGCCAAGGCAATAACGCATTCCCTCAAGGAACAAATCTCAATGCTCACTAGCATTATTATTTTTAAAATCCATTGCATATGTATTTTAAAGTATGCATTTACAGTAGTAGATCAAACTGTGTTTAAACCAAAACATGAAGCAACATGCTCATATACAAACCGATATACAAGAGCAACAATGAGGGAAACTTACTTCCGATCTTAGGTAAGTCTTTCACGCTTAACCTAAACTCCCGACATCATTTGGAAAACTTTAGGAATCATTTAAAACCAGCTTCCACTCACTGTTACTCCCCGCCTTGCTCACCAAAGCAACTCAAGCTCCCGGCAAGCCACAATCCACTTCACGCTACTTCACCTTGATTATCCCCTATTTTGGTCACACAAAACCAGAGGAAACATGCATCAAAATGCATCCAAACCACTGCTTCAAAGCAAAATCCCGCAACTCACAAGTTGCCCACTCAACAACCATCCTAAACTTATCGAAATCAACCTCAAACACTTTCCAAACTCAACCCCACCACAATATAATGATTTGATACATCAAACTTCATCAATTAACATCTAAAAACCTCTGTACAATGTCCTTTAACTTCCAGCAATGATCAAACTCCAATAACAACAAAAAAACCCTTAATTATCAACCATAAACATTAGAGATTCAACTAGTTTCGGGATTACAATGATAAATCTAAGCTATTAACATTATTAAACATCAAAATCATGATCTAATCTGATCTGATCAAGAACCCAACAAACCATATCCAATTCGAAAATCTACCAATTCCAACAATCAAAACACAATTAAACCAATTTTCCTTAATTAAACTATCAAAACACATCCGAAAACAAATGTAAAGGATCAAGAACTTGGGATTTTCAGTAAAGAACCTTTCATTAGAGGAGAATAACGAACATTGCCTCTAATGGATGCTTTCTCCCTTAATTGTTTGATTTTACATGAGAAAACAAAGTTAAATCAATAAGGTTTCGATAAAAAATCAATAAGAAATCATTTACAATTAAAGGATTTAAGAAAATAAAGGTTTACCTGAGGATTTAGAAGAAGGGAATGGTGTTGCCTTAAATGCTTCTTGGAAAAATGCCCACGTCACCTCTGCAGCTGGTGCTGAAGTAGTGGCATTAGACCACCAGATATGAGTATGTTCCCATAGCAAAGATACAACTGCCTACAGTTTCTCAGCATCCATACAATCTAACTCTTGCAGCATCACCTTAACATCATTTAACCATAAATCAACATCCATTGGACCACCCTCTCCATGAAATTCAGGAGCACCCATTTTCTTGAGCTACTTATCAATCGATGCTCTTACAGGTACAAAAGTTGAAACTAGAGTTGGTGCAGGTGCTGAAGGCTGAAGCCTCGCAGCTTCTAATGCCTAAACTAATGCCCTGTATTCTTGACTCCATACTACGCAGGTGGCTCAGTCAGGGTAGGAGCTGGGGGCTGAACATTTTGCACCTCGTTACTACCACTTCGAACCTCTTTCGGGCCCTCATGATCCGTCGCATGATGAGATCCCACAATGTCCAACATTATCTACTACAAACATAATCAAGATCATGTTAATAAGGAGCAACACTAAGTTATACTAGAAATAGATCAGTAACATAGCATCCTAGGTGCATGTACACACAAATAAAATCATATTAGTCTCTGTTTAACATCCAGAACCGGCTAAACCTGTAGCTCTAATACCACTAAATGTAACACTCTGAACGTATACTCGTAAGCCGAATATACATTAAAAATGCCACAGTATTGTTTAGCTGAATTCTACGCTTGTAAAAAAATTTATTTAAAACAATTCCCGAAATTAGTTTTATAGTTTCATCTTTTTCTTCAGTTTTCAATTAAAAATTGTCTCAGTCAAACGCAACTAGTTTCAACCCTGAATTTATTTGTAAAACATATAAGTCGGTTAATAATGTGAAAATATGATTCAGGGTGAAAACTATATAATATCCCAATTTTTGGCTAGTTACCAAAATATAAATTTTGAAAGTTTTGTGGATTAAGTATAAACTTAGGAAAAGTTCAGGGACTAAATTGTAATTTTCAAAAGTTATGTATTTTAGTCCCGTAAATTAATAGTTTACCCCCAAGAATGATGTTTTTGTGTTACCCAGATTTTCGTACGGAGTTTGTATTAATGGCTATAAAGCGATAAAGTTTAGAAAAATATTCAGATAATCGGATCGAATCGAATATCCAGGATATTTTGAAGGATGATAAGGCAAGGTTAATTATGCCATTTTACATGTCTACGTTATTTTCTTTGTGTTGGAAGAATATGAACTCTTGGATTTAAGTTCATTTTCCATGTTAAATAAGAGTCGTTGGATGAAAAATGGTGGGATAGTAATTTTGGAGAAATATTAGGGGTAAATCTAGTAACTACTAAATCAGTATTAAACCTAGGACATTGGATGAAGGATGATGACATGTGGTACATTATGGATTCATTGGATTTGAGAGCAAAATGGTTATTTCAGTATTTGGAGGATTTTTTATAATTATCAGAATAATATACTAAGTTAGGATCATTCAGTCTAAGTCCTTAAGAAAGGAAATTTTTATGAGATAATAGTATTTATTTTCCGAATGTGGAAATATAGAATTTTTGGAATAAATACGATAGCTCGGTTAAAGTAAAATTCTAGTAGAAATATTTAATGAATATTGGGAAATCGGATTGAATTGAAATTTCAGAGACTATTCCATAAGCCATGGAAAATCATAAAATGATATTTATGGAATAGTGGTCAGTTGTGAAGGAACTAATTTAGTTAGATTATAATGGAATGGCAATTTTGAAACAAACTTGTAAATAAAGACTAGTTGGAGGGCAAATTGGTCATTTGGCAATGATGGCAAGTTTGAAATATTTTTTGAAATGTTGAGGACATTTTTGGAAGATGAAATATACATGGATTTAATCTTGGCCCTTGATTTTCGATGAGATTAAATTAGCCATTGGATTTAAAGGCTAAATTGGTAATTCACTATTTAAGTGAATTTAAAATTCATTTAATAGTTACAAGTGTAATTTAATAGTGAAAAGATGGAAAAAAATGTTAATCTTTTCCAACCATAAACCATGGACAAAGAGGAGAAAGAAGAGGGAAATTTTCATGCTCGATTTAAGCCTCGAATCTCAATTTTTAGGTAATCTTTCGAACTACAAAGTTGTTATACTCTTCGAGCTCTATCTTTTGATGTAAATAATTTATAGAATACTTGCTTGGTTGATGAGATTTGATATGTGGAAGAAATTAGGATTTATGAACAAATTGGGGCTTTTATGATTTTATGAATCCATGGTTGATTTTAAGTTAGAATCATTCTTGTATGATGTTGAAATCATGTTATTGAGTTGAGATTGAAACCCTACATATTTCGGTTTGCATAGAGAAGATTAGGGTTTATGGATTAAAGTCTAACTTAGGGTTTGTGATGTTGGATTAATGATCTAGTAAGCTTGATTTGTTGTTTGGAAGCAAAACCCTAAGTTAAATACATAGGGACCATTTTGGCAAACTTCAAAATTATGGGACCAGATCTGATTTTTATGAATTTGATGTGTATTTAGATTATTAATAATGTTAGAGACATGAAAATGAAGTTAGAATGCTAAACCGACGATTAATAACATTAGTGACCATTTTAACAAATTGTCAAACTTGAATGCTCTATTCGGCAAAGAGGATATGTAGGAGTAGATCTGATTTTTAGTTAAAATGATGGAATTAAGGTAGTAATGTTGATTAGAGGACTAATTTGCAAAGTTAAGAAGCTTGAATCCTTATATTTGAAATTTGGTGACCATCTCGACAAATCAAGAGAAATTAGAGAAGTAAAGGCTTAAGCCTATTTTGATGAAGGATGTAAATAGAACATATGAATACAAGCTTTATTCTGGTCATTTGAAGTAAAGTGATGGGACTAAAGTGACAAGTAGAGAAATAGGGAGAAGTTGGTATAAATTAGAAGTTATTTATGGAAAGGTATGTTGGAATTGAATTATGGCAGTAAGTTTAAATTTCGCCATAAATTATAAAAAATGGTTAGATGATGAATTTTAAACCGTTGGAAAGAATTGTTCGTCTAGTTTCATTTCCAACAAACGGAAACTGATTTCGAATTCCGAGTTAAAAGATATGAATTTTTATTTGAATGAAGGTCAGAAAAATTATAGAGCAGTTTTCTGCCTGGACAATCTGTGACGTGAATTCAATGATTTTTCATAATTTTTGTAGATTTTATTAATTTATGTGGCTTATACTATTAGAACCGTTATCGAATATAGTTTCTCCAGTATAAAGGAAATTAAGATCCAGTATGTATTCTGCCCTATATGAGTAAATCGTTGAAAGTGGCGCAAGCTATCAGAAAATAGAATTTGAAACATTTTGTATTTAAATGTTAGTCAGCAAGTTCGGAAGAATTAAGGGATGCTCAAATTGGTCACTAAGGACCATAATGAGTTTCTGAACAGTACAAGGAAGAAAGGAAAATATTTGGAAATTTTATATTCGAATGATTATATTATACATCATGTTTGAGGTATTGTTAGATTTGATTCTAACAAATATTTTATTTTATTTATGTGATTAATGAAGTCAAGTCCGAATCGAAGAAAGTTTGAGGGTACTTGTTGTGTTTTTGGGAGATATTTTGTGAAACTCCCTGTTTGAGCATGTTTCTTTAGTTTCTTTTGGGTTGTAAATGGTCTTTAAAGATTGTTTTTGGTGATGGTTTACCTTTTGGTATGTTGGTTTGATGCATATTAGGAAGCATGCCTATAAATTTCCTCTTTGACGCATGAATCCCTACTGTGTTGTTAGATATGTGTTGCTAGTTAGCACGAGATATGTTTGACATGTTAGTATTGTGCTTAAAGCATGTTGGAGTGGTTTGAGTATGCTTTTGGAATGAAAAATCAGCCAAATGTGACATTTCAGGCCCAGGGGTACCGATACGCGGGGGACCGTATCCGTATGACTAGGAAATTTCAGGCTGGTGGGATCGGTACGGGTCTGGTGAGTTTCGATACGCATAGGAAAATTTGGCCTAGCGTACCGGTACGGGGATGGGCATTTCGATACGTGTTTTAGCCTCTGGAATTCACTTTTGCAACTTGAACCCGCGTATCGAAACACCTGAGTAACCGTATCGGTACAATTTAAAATATTTCAAAAGTTCTGTAATTCAGTTAGGCGTATCGATATTGCTTGGTGGTGTATCAAAACGGTGTGTTTCAAATCATATCGATACGGGCTTACCCGTTTCGATACGGATGACTGTTTTTCACGTGAATGTCACCTTTGGGCAGTTTTGCTTTCTTTGCATTTTAGTCCCTAATTCTTGCTAATGCAATTATATATGGTAGGATGATTGGTTTGAGCTAAAATTTGAGATGGAAGTTTGGAACCTGACTAATTAAATATTGGTAACTTAAAAATGAATTTTAATCAGCAAATTTTTTGTATTTGCATTTTGGTCCCTAGGTTGCAAATGTGATCAATTGGATGTCAAATTGATGCCCGATTGAGTTGGGGTTGTGCCTGATGTCTGTACGAACATGTAGGGTTAATAATTGGCCTCTAGAAAAAAATGGACCATGTTTGGTTGTATCTCTTCGGTTTGCTACGACAAACCTAATATAGCCTTCTTGGTTCGATTGGGCGTCTAGGCCGGGTCAAGAGGGTTACATTTGGTGATATCAGAGCCAGGTTAGGTTCGTTTGGGAGGTTGTTGTGTTGTTTTCATGAGTTATGCTCTGTTGTATGATGTGTATGTGATTATGGTATGTACGCTGGTTGATATGTACGGTGATTGATATATGAATGTTGATTGTTGTATGCTGTGTTGGGGATGTTTTGGGGTACCCATTGCCTTATTATTATTATAGTCTAGAATGTTTTGATTTTTGAAATGAAAGTCTTGGATCCTTGCTTGAGGCTGGCCTGACTATTTTGTTTTGAAATGATTATCATGCCTTAGATATATTTTAGCATGATGGGACCGAGGAGAGAGTTGCGATCTAGTGCGATTGCTGCTATCGTTGGGCAGGATGATGAAGGAGAAATTGTGTCTCCTGTAGGGTTGCCACCACCCCCATCTAATCCACCTGAGAGACTGGAGCAAGTACCACCTGTGTCAGCTAGGCTAGGGATGGGTGATATAGCACCGTTGATACAACCATGACCGATGCTTTTCAGGCAGCAGTTGTGGGTGTTCGTGTGCCAAGACCATCAGTTGAGGGGCAAGGTTTGCCATTTGAGCATCTTCGTAGTTTGGGCGGAGTTGAGTTCTGAGGGTTGTTGCCTGAGGCTTCTGAGGGTTAGTTGGCCAATATTGAGAGGATACTAGGCCAGATGGGGTGCACCGATGCTCGTAAGCTGGGCTGTGTTGTTTCCCTGCTGCAGGGTAATGCTTATTCATGGTGGACTACCAAGATATCTGGTATAGCGGAGGATGATGTGACCTGGGAGTTCTTCTGTGAAGTATTTTAGAAGAAGTTTTTGGGAGTATGAAATCAGGACGAGAAAAAGCGTGAGTTTATGGCTTTGGTGCAGGCAGTATGTCTATTACGGAGTATGAGGTGCAGTTTGTGAGGTTGAGTCGGTATACACCTGAGTTGGTTCCTAACGAGCGTACTCGTTGTGATCATTTCCGATATTGGCTTGTGCAGGATGTTAAAACATACATGCTTGTTGCTGATTACACTACTTTGATGTGCTGGTTTCGCGAGCTAATGATGTGGAGCAAAATTTGGGTTTGGCACTGGATTGCAAGGTTCTAGCTTAGGTAAGAGAGCTATTGATTCTGGTTATAATGGTGGTCAGGCCAAGAGACACCGTGATAGGAGGTTTTCCCGGAGCTGAGGTATGGCAGAGGTGTTGTGGGATGTGGAGTCCAGGGGCAGGGTGCCCAGGTTAGAGCACCGTTTAGCACTTGTTGGGTTTGTGGGTCCCGAGATCATTTGAGGTGAGATTGCCCACGTTTTGCCAGGGAGGGTTAGGCACCCGCGCCTGTGGTGGCTAATGCTTGTTGGAGTTGTGGGTCAGGCGATCATCAGAGGCGTGATTGTCCGTTGTTGTCCTGAGGTGGGCAAGGTACTGCACCTGTTGTTGCTCTGCAGCGTGGTCGTGGCCGTGGACTATTTCAGTGTCGAGATGGTGGACAAAGGACTATAGCTCATACTGTTGCTATCCAGACTGAGGGAGGTGGACCGGCTAGGGTGTATGCGCACTGTGAGGGTCGCAACGACACAGATGTGATTGCAAGTACTTTTACCCTACAGCCTTTGTCGTTGTATTCATTGGTTGATTCTCGTTCTGCTCATTCATACATTTTGAGTGAGCATGTTGAGTTGCTTGATACATCTGTTGAAACCCTTAATGTGGGTGTTAGAGTGACTAGTTCTCTTGGGGAGACAGTCATGGTTAGGAGGTTGTATCGTAGGTGTCCGCTGATGGTCCAGGGACATGTGTTTGCCATGGACTTGATGGAGTTACCATTCCATGGATTTGATGTGATTCTGGGTATGGATTGGTTGACCGAACATCAGACTGTGTTGGATTTTAAGACTAAATGGATATCTTTGAGGTTTTCGGATCTTTATGAGGTGGTGGTTGCTGGCGAGAATACTAAGTTTTTGTCTAGTGTTGTTTCGGTGTTATTTCGGGATATCAGGCTTATTTGGTCTATGTTATGAATCCTGGATCGAAAGAGTTGAGGGTGCAGGATGTTCACACCGTATGTGAGTTTTGGGTGTTTTTTAGAAGAATTACCAGGGTTGCCACCTAACTGTGAGGTAGAGTTTAGCATCGAGGTCTTTGCAGGTACAGTACCAGTATCCATTGCTCCGTACCGCATGGCTATACATTCAATGTCTATAGATTTACATTTGATGCAAAATGCCATGAAATGATGTTGAATCTTTGGTGTTATGTCGTGGGTTGATTCTTGATTATGTTGGTTGTGTGTTAGGAGCATGTTAGGATGTTTTGGTATGGCTGAAAGCATGTTAAACCAGCAAAATTGGACATTATAGGTCCAGGCGTACTGGTACGGGTGTTCCTGTTTCGGTACTAGTAAGCCATTCTAGGCTTAGCGTACCGGTACGCAGGCAACTATTCCGGTATGGGTCTAGGCAATTTTGGCCAGTGTTTCGGTACTTGGGAAGGCATTTCGATACGGTGTAGTGTTTTCATGAAGGGCGTTTCGATACGCGTGGGCGTATCAAAATGGGTTTTGGCTACTAGAATTTTAGGGTTTTAAAACAAAGAGTGTGTATCGAAACACCCCTGACCGTACTGGTACGGTGGTAGTTAATTTGGTTATTTAGAATCTTTTGAAGTTCTATTTTCTTACGTTTTGGTCCCTGAATGTTGTAGATGCAATTGAATGAGTTTGGATGACCTTTTTGATCTGCTTTTTGGCACGTAAACATGAAACCTATTTAATTAAAGGTTGGTAATATAAAAATGAGCTAAGACCCTACAGTTTTCTAAATTTGTAATTTGGTCCCTAAAGTGCTTTCGTGATCAATTGGATGTCAATTCGATGCCCGATTGAGTTGGGTTTTCACCTGAGATTAGTATGTACATGTAAGTCAATAATCATGCATCTAGAGAAGATAAAAGAAAAAATGGCCGTGTTTCGAGTCTAATCTTTATAGTTTACTTCGGTAAACCTAATGTAGCTCGCTCAGTTCGGTCTTGCGACTAGGCCAGGTCGAGGAGGTTACATTTGGTGGCATCAGAGCCAAGTTTGCGATAGTGAGAGTTGGTATGATTATTGTGATGTTGTTGTGGTTTGAAATCCGTTGTTTGTGATGTACGGTGATTATATTATGCACGGTGATTGCTTTATGCCATGTTGAGGGAAAATTTAGGAAACCTGTTGCCTTTATTATAGTAGTCTGAAAATAATATGATTTGGAAATGGATGTCTTGGATCCTTGCTTGAAGCTGGCCTAACTGTTTTGTTTGAAATGATTATCATGCCTTAGATATATTGTTAGCATGATGGGTGTTAAGTGTTCAAAAGTACTATTTTTATTACCCTTTTTATTCTTATTATTGCTAGACTTAGGCTCATATTAGTTGCATTATTAGTCATTCATGCATGTTTGCATTGTTTCTTTGGTGGACAAGCTTGATTTCATATTTTACTCAATTTTGTGGAAAAAGATACTGCTTTGGTGTGTTTTTGTGTGTGTGTGTAGAATCACTTGCCAAAATCAAGGCTGGAACCAGTTGCCAGGGCAATGCATGAAGAAGATACCGAGCTAGTTGCCAGGGCAATTTTCGACAAGGGATAAGATGATATGGTAGTCGAAATTGATGACTAGATAAGCCCAAGATGATGTGTAGCAAAGCTAAATCCCAAAGGAGTTTGATTTCCATGAAGAGGTTAAAGAGAAATTAAATCCCAATAAGATAGGAGAAGTTCTAGAAGGAATTTAAATATAATAAAGAATTATATTCTTTAAAGATATTTAATTCCAACTTAACTTCCTCGTCAAAAAAAAAAGACTTTGACCTAGCCCTATAAATTAAGGATCAAGCCGTCAACTCCAAGAGAGAGGAGAAGAGAGAATTTTCGACAAAGAGATCAAGGGAGAATTCGACAAGGCTTCAATCATTCTTCATCTTTTTCTTTCTTGTTCCATTAGGTTTATGCTAGGAATTCTTTTTCTTGTGTTTCTTTGGAACCTAGCCATGAACTAAATCTACTTGGCTAAGGTTATTGTGTTTTGTGGTTGTGATAAACAATTGGATTTTATTTAGGTAATAAGAGTTTGGACTTTCAAGTCAAGGTTTACTCATTCATGGTTCTTATTCTTGTTTGCGAGTGAATTGGGAGAGGATCTCGTAACTTCATCTATTTATCTAATATCGGGAGAGTTAGATTTAAGAAACGAATGAGTATGGTCTTTATTCAATCTATTGATGGTGAAGATTAATTCGGCTTAGAGATAAGTTAAGGATTTCAACGGCTAAGAAGAACGCAAGATTGGTTGTTGTTCACCCTTGATTCACGTAGGGATGTATTATCAAGGCATGCACAAATAGATAGAGTTTTGACTTAGGGATAAGAAGAAACCATTGAAGAACGTTCCGCCGAACCTTGAAGTTGCTGCCCAGCCGCCCAAGTTGTTGCCCCGCTAGTCACCCAAGCAACCATCGATTAGTTGCCAAGGCAACCGCGCTGTGCAAGTTGTCACGGCAACTGAGTTTCCCTTGCAATCTTTTACCAAGACGATCCAATCGGCTATCACACCTCAACTCATGATAACCTGGCCTATTCTCTCTCATTTAATTACACCTTTTTTTACTTATTTGATTTCTAGTTTAGTTGTTAGTTAAACTCCTACAATCTTCTACTTGTGTTTCTTTTACTTTTTACAGTGCAAGAGATTAGATTCTTGAAGTGGCACCAATCCCTGTGGAGACAATATCTTTTATACTATAACTTGCGAGGTGTACACTTGCACAATTGCGGAGCACTTATTACGTGCAACAAGTTTTTAGCGCCATTGCCGGGGATTGGCAATAGCAACTTTGTTTTTATTTTCTTGCACTTTTATTATTTTTCTTGTTTAAGATTCAAAGGGTTAACAAACTTTGGTTTTGCATTGGTATATGACCAGAAATCGAACGAACCTTGCAAAGACTCAGACGAATGTTAAGAGCAGCAATGGCTAATCAAGATGGCAATATGAATCAAGGTGTTCCAGCAGGAGGAGGAGTGATTCTTGCATGAAAAATAACTATTCGAGACTATCTTGAAGAAGATCTTGAAGGACTTAATCTAGGAGTTGTCACACCTAAAATTGAAGCTGACCACTTTCAGTTGAAACTGGTGATGTTTAATATGATCAACACAATTGGTCAATTTGGCGGCTCAGCAACTGAAGATGAATGACAACATCTTAAATCTTTCCTCGAGATTTGCAATTCATTCAAAATACAAGAGTTACCCCCGATGTTTTACGACTAAGATTATTCCCCTATTCACTGAGGGATAGGGCGAAAGCATGGTTGAATAGTATTCTTGCCGGATCAATAGGATCTTGGACCAATCTTTGTCCTGATTTCTTTGCTAGATTTAATCCTACAAATTTGACTAATAAGCTTCATAACAAAATTACTTCTTTTCGGCGGGCATATGATGAATCCATGTACGAGCCTTGGGAGCGATATAGAGAACTTCTACACAAATGCCCCCTACACGGATTCCCAGTGTGGACACAAGTAACAATGTTTTACAACGTTGTGAATACACCAACAAGGATGATGCTAGATGCCTCGGCAAACGACATACTCTTAGATAAGTCACCGGAGGAAGCAATGCAAATTCTAAACAGGCTTGCCAAGAATGATTATCAATTCCCCTCTCCTAGAAGAGCAGGAGTTAGACGCCAAGCCACAATACATGAACTGAGATCATCAGACTCAATTTCGGCACAATTGGCCACTCTAACTAAGATGGTCCAGAACATGCAGAAACTAAACAACACACAGTAAGTCAAGGTAATGGATTCCTTTTGTGAGTTATGTGGTGGTAACCATGATTCTTCTGAATGTATGCAGAATCCGAAATCCAGCTTTTATGTGGGGAATTACAACCGGAACAACAATGTGATGTCCAACATATACAATCTAGCCTGGAAGAAGCACCCAAATTTTTCATGGAGTAATCCCAACAATGCTCTAAACCAGCATAATCAGAAAGCACAAGCATCGAGATTCCAGCAGAATATGCCACGACAATAGTTGCCGTAGCAACAACCGACAACATCTAGTTCTATGGAAAATTCTCTCAATGCTTTTATATTGAAAACTAAATCTTATATGGCTGAGAATAGTAACTTCATAAAAAGAACTGATGCTTTTATTAACAGGACTGAGATGAGATTCCAAAACCAAGAGTCGACAATCAAATCATTGGAAAATCAAGTTGGACAATTTGCCCAAAACCTGAATACTAGACCAACAACTTAAAAAGGCTCAAGCTTGCTCATCAAACAAAACTCCACAAAAAGATCAAGACAAACTCAGCGGCAAAGCCTCAAATGCTGAACTAGGAATTGTCGCGGCAACCAGCGATAAGCATGCCTCGACAACCGGCGATAAGGATGGCTCGGCAACCAACGATAGGCACGCCACAGCAACCCCAATTGACAATGCCTTGGCAACTCCAATTGCCTCGGCAATGTCGTCAATCAGGTTCCAAACCAATGAAAGGATCGAAGATATCCGACTTCCACCACCATTCCCACAAGGGTTGAAACGACAAAAGCAAGAATATCAATTCAAGAAGTTTCTCGATATCCTTAAGCAAGTCCACATCAACTTGCCATTGGTTGAAGCCATTGAACAAATGTCGAACTATGCCAAGTTTCTTAAAGACATTGTGTCCAAGAGAACAAGGCTATGAGAGTTTGAAATAGTTGCCGCAATAGAGGGATGCATGGCCATGTTGCTCAATCGCATGCCACCCGAGTTGAAGGATCCCAGAAGTTTCACAATACCCTGTTCCATTGGCAACCACTATGTCGGGAAAGCATTATGTGACCTTGGAGCAAGCATAAACTTGATGCCTAAATCGATTTTTCAGAAACTAGGAATCGGGAAGGCAAGACCTACAACAGTTATGCTACAGCTAGCCGACATATCCTATGTGCATCCGGAGGGAAAAATTGAAGACATACTGGTAAAAGTTGATAAATTTATTTTTCCCGCTGACTTCATTGTTTTGTATTGTGAAATAGATGAACATGCACCAATCATTCTCGGGAGACCCTTTCTAGCAACAGGGAGAACATTGATCGATGTTGAAAAGGGAGAACTCACAATGAGGGTGAATGACCAACAAGTTAAACTAAATGTGTTCCAAACCCTAAGGCATGTCGATGATCCAGAAGAATGCCAACTTCTTCATGCCACGACAGAGTTTAACTTCGACGAGGAATTTAGTTGCCTCGGTAACTACATTATCGATCAAGAGGAACCTGAGGAGTATGAAGAACCGATCGATGAGGAACAACAAGAAGAGGCAAATTGGTTAGTCAATCGACCAGGTACATACTTTGAACCACTGGATTACTCAGGTAAGGAAGGTAAGCTCAAAAAGCCCTCTATTGAACAACCACTGATTCTTGAGTTGAAATAGTTGCCAAAGCAACTAAAATATGCTTACTTGGGAACCGATAAAACATTGACTGTAATTATTTCCTCTAAGTTATAGCCTGAACAGGAAAAGAAGCTGATCAAAATGTTGATGCTACATAAGAAGGCAATAGGGTGGACAATTGCCGACTTGAAGGGAATTAGCCTGGTAGTGTGCATGCACAAGATTTTGTTGGAAGATGATCACAAACCTTTAGTTGAGGCCTAGAGGAGACTAAATCATGCCACGAAAGGGGTTGTAATGAAAGAAATCATCAAGTGGCTTGACATCGGCATCATATGCCCTATCACGGATAGTACATGGGTAAGTCCGGTACAATGTGTACCGAAAAAGGGAGGTATAAGGGTGGTAAGTAATGAAAACAATGAACTCATTCCAACCAGGACTGTGACCGGTTGGAGGGTTTGTATGGATTATCGAAAGCTAAACAAAGCCACTACGAAAGACCACTTCCCATTGCCCTTTATTGATCAAATGCTTGACCGTCTTGCAGGAAAACCCTTTTATTGTCTTCTTGATGGTTATTCAGGTTACAATCAAATTGCCATAGCACCAGAAGATCAAGAAAAGACAACCTTCACATGCCCATATGGTACTTATGCTTTCTGAAAGATGCTGTTTGGATTATGTAATGCCCCGTCAACCTTCCAAAGACTTCCTTGAGATCTTTATGGATGATTTTTCCATTTTTGGTAATGACTTCGACAGCTGCCTCGGTAATTTAGAGAAGGTGTTGGCAAGATGTGAATAAACTGGTTTAGTCCTTAATTGGGAGAAGTGCCATTTTATGGTAGATGAAAGAATAGTGCTCGGCCACAAGATTTCATCCAAGGGAATTCAAGTAGACAAAGCCAAGGTGGATGTGATCGAGAGATTACCCCCACCAAGTTTGGTTAAAGGAATACAAAGCTTTCTTGGACATGCAGGTTTTTACAGGAGGTTCATTCATAATTTTTCTAAAATTACTAAACCCTTGTGCAATTTGCTTGAACAAGATAAACTCTTCAATTTTGATGATTCTTTCACCCCAAGCATTCAAAACCCTAAAGGAAAAGCTTGCCTCGGCACCCATTGTCGTTCCACCAGATTGGACGCTACCTTTTGAGCTCATCTGTGATGCAAGTGATTTCGCGGTAGGAGTAGTCCTAGGCCAACGCACAGGTAAGACCTTTCATGTGATATACTACGCTAGTAAAACTCTTTATAGTGCTCAAGTGAATTACACAACAACGGAGAAAGTCTTACTAGCCGTAGTTTTTGCATTTGACAAGTTCTGATCCTATTTGATTGGTACAAAGGTAATTGTTCATACAGACCATTTGGCAATTAAGTATCTATTTGCTAAAAAGGATGCCAAACCTCGTTTGATTCGTTGGATATTGCTTTTACAAGAGTTTGACATTGAAATTAAGGATAGGAAAGGAACAGAAAAACAAGTAGTCGATCACTTATCACGCTTAGTGATAAGTGTTCAAAAGTACTATTTTTCTTACCCTTTTTACTCATATTATTGTTAGACTTAGGCTCATATTAGTTGTATAGTTAGCCATTCATGCATTAATCCATGTTTCCTTCCATCGTTGAGCTTGATCACATAACTTGGTAGTTTTTGTGGAAAAGATGCTGCTTTGGTGTGCTTTGTGTGTGTATGTGCAGGATCATTTGCCAAAGCAATGCCGAGCTAGTTGTCAGGGCAATGCATGAAGGATATGCTGAGCTAGTTGCCAGGGCAATGCATGAAGGAGACGCTGAGCCAGTTGCCATGGCATTTGTCGACAAAGACAAAATGCAATAGGGATGTCGAAATTAATGACTTTACAAGCCCAAGATGACATGGAGCAAGGCCCAAGCCCAAAGGAATTTGATTGCCATGCAGAGATTAAAGAAGAATTAAATTCCAAGAAGATAGGAGAAGTTCTAATAGGAATAAAATTATAATAAAGAATTATATTCTTTAAAGATAATTTAATTCCAACTCAAACTCCTCCTCAAAGAAGGACTTTGGCCTAGCCCTATAAATATCAAGGAGATTTCGACAAGATGCATAGGGAGAGCATTAGGGGAATTTCGACAACTCCATATAGAGCAAGAAGAGAGGATTTTCGACAAATCCAAAGGGCAAGAAGGAAGAGGTTTCGACAAGATAGCAAGGAGGGAGAGAGTTCGATTTCTTCTTCTTCTTTGCTTCTATTAGATTCATGGTTTGGGAATTATTCTTTGTATATCTTTTGAACCCAACCATGAACTAACTTGATTGGTTGGGGTTATTGTGTTTTGTTGTTGTGAAAAACAAGTGGATTTTGTTTAGGTAATAAGAGTTTGCACTTTCTATTCAAGGTTTATTCATTCTTGGTTCTTATTCTTGTTTGCGAGTGAATTGGGAGAGGATCTCGTAACTTCATCTATTTATCTAATATCGGGAGAGTTAGATTCAAGAAACGAATGAATATGATCTTTATTCAATCTATTGATGGTGAAGATTAATCCGGCTTAGGAATAAGTCAAGGATTTCAACGGCTAAGAGGAGCGCAAGATTGGTTGTTGTTCACCCTTGATTCACGCAGGGATGTATTATCAAGGCATGCACAAGTAGCTAGAGTTTCGACTTAGGGATAAGAAGAAACCATTGAAGAACGCTCCGCCGAACCTTGAAGTTGCTGCCCAGACGCCCAAGTAGTTGCCCAGCTAGTTGCCCAAGGCAACCATCGATTAGTTGCCAAGGCAACCCCGTTGTGCAAGTTGCCACGGCAACTGAGTTGCCCTTGCACTCTTTTACCAAGACGATCCAATCGGCTATCACACCTCAACTAACGATAACCTGGCCTATTCACTCTTTTTCTTTCATCTATTCTTTTAGTTTATTGCTTTTACTTGTCTCGTTAATTAAAACCTCTATTATTAATTGTGTTTTTACTTTTCACAGTGCAGTAACTTAAGCAAAGTGGCCTAAACCAATCCCTGTGGAGACGATACTCGATACTCATATCACTTTATTACTTGCGACGTGTATACTTGCACAATTGCGTAGCACTTATCACACGCAACAAGTTTTTGGCGCCGTTGCCGGGGATTGGCAATAGCGACTTTGTTTTTATTTTCTTGCACTTTCTTTTTATTTTTCTTGTTTAAAATTCAAAGGGCTAACAAACTTTGGTTTTGCATTGGTATATGACCAGGGCGAGACCGACTTCACCAGAATATCCCTTTGATCCAGAAATCGAACGAACCTTACAAAGACTTAGACGAAGGATAAGAGAAGCAATGGCAAATCAAGACGGCAATATGAATCAAGATGTTCGAGCAGGAGGAGGAGTGATTCTTGCACGAAACAGAACTATTCGAGACTATCTTGAAGAAGATCTTGATGGACTTAACCTAGGAGTTGTCACACCTGAAATTGAAGCCGACCACTTTGAGTTGAAACCGATAATGTTTAATATGATCAACACAATAGGTCAATTTGGCGGCTTAGCAACTGAAGATGCACGACAACATCTGAAATCTTTCCTCGAGATTTGCAACTCGTTCAAGATACACGGAGTCACCCCCGATGTCCTACGATTAAGATTATTCCCCTATTCACTGAGGGATAGGGCGAAAGCATGGTTGAATAGCATTCCTGCCGGATCCATAGCATCCAGAACATGCAAAAACCAAACAACACACATGAAGTCAAGAATCCGGAATCCAGCTTCTATGTGGGGAATTACAATCGGAGCAACAACATGATGTCCAATACATACAATCCAGCTTGGAAGAAGCACCCAAATTTTTCATGGAGTAATCCCAACAATGCTCTAAACTAGAACAATCAGAATGCACAAGCATCGGGATTCCAGCAGAATATGCCACGGCAACAGATGCCGCAGCAACAACCGACAACATCTAGTTCTTTGGAAAATTCTCTAAATACTTTTATGATGAAAATTGAATCTTATATGGCTGAGAATAGTAATTTCATAAAAAGAACTGATGCTTTTATTAACAGGACCGAGATGAGATTGCAAAACCAAGAGGCGGCAATCAAATCATTGGAAAATCAAGTCGGACAGTTTGCTCAAAATCTGAATACTAGACCGCAAGGAGGTTTACCTAGCGATACTGAAGTCGCAAGAGGAACTGGCAATGAACAATGTAAGGCAATCACCACCAGAAGTGGCCAACAACTTAGAGAGGTTCAAACCCGCTCGTCAAACAAAACTCCACAAAAAGATCAAGACGAACCTAGCGGCAAAGCCTCAGATGCTGAACCAGGAATTGCCGCGGCAACCGACAATAAGCATGCCTCGGCAACCGACGATAAAGACGCCTCGGCAACTTGCGATAAGCATGCCTCGGCAACCCCAGTTGATAATGCCTCGGCAACTCCAGATGTCCCGGCAATGCCATCAATCAGGTTTCAAACCAATGAAAGGATCGAAGATATCCGATTTCCACCACCATTCCCACAACGGTTGAAGCGACAAAAGCAAGAATATCAATTCAAGAAGTTTCTTGATACCCTAAAGCAAGTCCACATCAACTTGCCACTGGTGGAAGCAATTGAACAAATGCCAAACTATGCCAAGTTTCTTAAAGACATTGTGTCCAAGAGAACAAGGCTAGGAGAGTTCGAAACAGTTGCCGCGACAGAAGGATGCACGGAAATGTTGCACAATCGTATGCCACCCAAGTTGAAGGATCCCAGAAGTTTCACAATACCCTGTTCTATTGGAAATCACTATGTCGGAAAAGCACTATGCGACCTAGGGGCTAGCATAAACTTGATGCCTAAATTGGTTTTCCAGAAACTAGGAATCGGGAAGGCAAGACCTACAACAGTTATGTTGCAGCTAGCCGACAGATCCTATGTGCATCCAGAGGGAAAATCGAAGACATACTGGTAAAAGTCGATAAATTTATTTTTCTCGCTGACTTTATTGTTTTGGATTGTGAAGCAGATGAGCATGCACCCATCATTCTCGGGAGACCATTCCTAGCAACAGGGAGAACCTTAATTGATGTTGAAAAGGGAGAACTCACAATGAGGGTGAATGACCAGCAAGTTAAACTAAATGTGTTCCAAACACTAAGGCATGCCGATGATCCAGAAGAATGCCAACTACTTCATGCCACGGCAGAGTTTAACTTCGATGAGGAATTTAGTTGCCTCGGCAACTACATTGCCGACCAAGAGGAACATGAGGAGTATGAAGAACCGGTCGATGAGGAACAACCAGAAGAGGCAAATTGGCTAGTCAACCGACCAGGTACATACTTTGAACCACTGGACTACTCAGGTAAGGAAGTTAAGCTCGAAAAACCCTCTATTGAACAACCACCAATTCTTGAGTTGAAACAATTGCCAGAGCAACTAAAATATGTATACTTAGGGACCGATAATACATTGCCTGTAATTATTTCTTCTAAGTTACAGCCTGAGCAGGAAAAGAAGCTGATCAAGATGTTGAAGCTACACAAAAAGGCAATAGGGTGGACAATTGTCGACTTGAAGGGAATTAGCGGCGGTGTGCATGCATAAGATCTTGTTGGAAGATGATCACAAACCTTCAATTGAGGCCCAGAGGAGACTGAATCATGCCATGAAAGGGGTTGTAATGAAAGAAATCATCAAGTGGCTTGACGTCGGCATTATATACCCTATCTCCGATAGTATGTGGGTAAGTCCAGTACAATGTGTACCGAAAAAGGGAGGTATAACAGTGGTAAGCAATGAAAATAATGAACTTATCCCAACCAGGACTGTGACCGGTTGGAGGGTTTGTATGGACTATCAAAAGCTAAACAAAGTCACTAGGAAAGATCACTTCCCATTACCCTTTATTGATCAAATGCTTGACCGTCTTACAGGTAAACCCTTTTATTGTTTTCTTGATGGTTATTCAGGTTACAATCAGATTTCCATAGCACCAGAAGATCAAGAAAAGACAACCTTCACATGCCCATACGGTACTTATGCCTTCCGAAGGATGCCGTTCGGATTGTGTAACGCCCCAGCAACCTTCCAAAGATGGATGATGGCACTCTTTTCAGACATGGTCGAAGACTTCCTTGAGATCTTCATGGATGATTTTTTTGTTTTTGGTAATGACTTCGACAGTTGTCTCGGCAATTTAGAGAGGGTGTTGGCAAGATGCGAAGAAACGGATTTAGTCCTCAATTGGGAGAAATGCCACTTTATGGTAGATGAAGGAATAGTGCTCGGGCCACAAGATTTCATCCAAGGGAATTGAAGTAGACAAAGCCAAGGTGGACGTGATCGAGAGATTACCCCCACCAAATTCAGTTAAAGGAATTCGAAGTTTTCTCGGACATGCAGGTTTTTACAGGAGGTTCATTCATAATTTTTCTAAAATCACTAAACCTTTGTGTAATCTGCTTGAACAGGATAAAGTCTTCGATTTTGATGATTCTTGCACTCAAGCATTCGAAAACCTAAAGAAAAATCTTGCCTCGGCACCCATTGTCGTTCCACCGGATTGGACGCTACCTTTTGAGCTCATGTGTGATGCAAGTGATTTCGCGGTAGGAGCAGTCCTAGGCCAACGCACAGGTAAGACCTTCCATGTGATATACTACGCTAGTAAAACTCTTAATGGTGCTCAAGTGAATTACACAACAACGGAGAAAGAGTTACTAGCTGTAGTTTTTGCATTTGACAAGTTCCGATCCTATTTAATTGGTACAAAGGTAATTGTTCATACGGACCATTCGACAATCAAATACTTATTTGCTAAAAAGGATGTTAAACCTCGTTTGATTCATTGGATATTACTTTTACAAGAATTTGATATTGAAATTAAGGACAGGAAAGGAACAGAAAATCAAGTGGCCGATCACTTATCACGTTTGGAACGCAATAGGGAGGAGGACGCGGATCTAGAGATATGCGATGCATTCCCGGATGAACAAATTTTAGTTGCCTCAGCAACCCTCGATGCCTCGGCAACCCTAGACGCCTCGGTAACCCACGACGCCTCGACAACTCTCGATGTCGTAGCAGCTTTTAACGCACACGCCTCGGCAATTTTGGGAGCAGTCGCCACGGCAGCACATGCCTCGGCAATACCCTGGTACGCGGATTTAGTTAACTTCCTTGTTTATGGTATTTTTCCTTATGGCATTACTCACCAAGGGAAGAAGCGGTTCCGCCATGATGCTAAGCATTACTTTTGGGATGAGCCTCTTTTGTTTAAACAATGTGCAGATCAGGTTATACGCCGATGTGTCCCTGAAGAAGAGCAACAGAATGTACTCCAGTAATGCCATTCTTCACCCTATGGAGGACATTTTGGAGGAACTCGTACCACGGCCAAAGTTTTGCAATTTGGTTTGTATTGGCCAACATTGTACAAAGATGCCCAAGACTTTTACAAGCAATGTGATCGTTGCCAGAGGACGGGCAATATCTTTAGACGACATGAGATGCCACTCCAGAACATCATCGAGGTGGAAATGTTCGATGTATGGGGGATCGACTTTATGGGACCTTTCCCATCTTCATTCGGCAACCTCTACATCTTACTTGCCGTCGACTATGTGTCTAAATGGGTAGAGGCAGCTGCAGTTCCCAACGACGATTCCAAGACCGTGCAACGATTCCTGCAGAAAAACATATTTACACGGTTTGGGATGCCGAGAGCAATTATCAGTGACGGGGGCAAGCATTTTGACAACAGACTAATTGCCAAGATGTTGCAACGCTTCGGCATATCACACAAGATCGCCACGGCATATCACCCACAAACCAACGGGCAAGCAGAAATTTCCAACCAGGAGTTGAAGGGAATACTCGAGAAAGTTGTAAATCCCTCAAGGAATGATTGGTCATTAAGACTAGATGACGTACTTTGGCCATATCGCACTGCATTCAAAACACCCTTAGGTATGTCCCCTTCCGACTTGTCTATGGTAAAACATGTCATCTACCGGTGGAAATCGAGCACAAGGCGTACTGGGCAATCAAGACCGTGAATATGGATTGGGAAAGTGCCGGACAAAAGTGCTTGATGGATCTCAATGAGATAGAAGAATTTCGTGCACTCGCCTATAACAATGCACGAATCTACAAGGAGAAAACAAAGCAATGGCACGACAAGAAACTATTGCCACGGCAATTCACGCCAGGGCAACTAGTTCTCCTATTCAATTCTCGGCTAAAACTTTTCCCGGGAAAGCTGAAATCAAGATGGTCGGGACCATTTGAAGTCGTCAAACCATTCTCCCATGGCGCCGTGATAATCAAGTCCATCTCTGACAACCATGAATTCAAAGTTAATGGACAAAGATTGAAGCACTACAATGGTGCCCATGTGGAACGTAACAAGGAAGTGGTCAACTTAGGAGATGCATGAGCATGCTCTCCCTTCTTATATTTTTATTTTTATTTTTATTTTTATTTTTTTTCGATTATTAAATTATTTAATTTTTTCCGATTTTTTTATTTTTTTATTTTTTTCGATTATTAGTAGTTTTAGGATAGATTTTTTTTATTCAAGTTTAAGAATCCTATTACACATCTTTATTTATTTTCTCTATTAGTTTATATTTAATTTTAATCCTTATTTGATTTGTTTTTGAATTGTAGGAATAGAAGTTCAAGATAAAGAAGGAATTCTAAACCAAGTAGGAAAACATCTTCAACAAGGAAACTAATGGGCTGAATCTAAGGCTTATGTAAAGCCTCCAATTCATCCTAACCAAAACCCCTTTGTCAAAAATTCCTACCAAACCCTAAACCCTTTTTCGATTTCCCCCAATCCCAACCACCTATCTTTTCTATAAAACCCATCACCCTTAACCTATTCCTACTTTCTATGTTGCAACTTTTTAGTTTCTTTTCTTTTCTTTGTTTTTACTCACAACCAAGATCATACATGGCATCCAAGATTAAACTTTTGGTTCATCCAAGTTCCTCCAAAGAACCAAGATACAAGAAGTTTGCTACACCGGTGTTCAAGAAAGATTTCAATCCAAGTTTGAAAGCCGGAAGATTCATGAAGAACAAGGCTTTGAATACTCCAACTCTCATCAAGATTTCGGCCTTGAACCATTCACCTTCAAGAGGATTGCACATCAAAAGTGGCAAATCTTTTGCCATCAACCGGAACCGGGTAACATCTCATGGGTAAGAGAATTCTATGCTCACTCACCTAACCCGGATAATCCTTATGTTTTTGTTCGTGACAAGGCCATACTTATAAGTCCCGAAAGCATCAACACCTTTTACGGACTTTACATTGAGAAGGACGAGCATCAAGCCTTCGTTGACCAAATCAATCCCAAGCAACTCGACAAGGTGCTTCAAGAACTCACTCAACCGGGAACTCATTGGAACGACGGTAAATACAAGGGCACGGTAAATCACCTTCGGCTTAAACCCGAGGCAAAACTATGGAATAAGTTTGTTAAAACTTCATTAATGCCCTCCACACACAATACTACCGTTGATATACCACGTCTTTTGCTCATACATTCTATTTTGCATAATCGCATCATTAACATTGGAAAAATTATTTGTGATGAGATTTTTGTATGCAGCTCAAAAGATAAGGGTTATCTTTTCTTCCCTTGCTTAATTTCTAATCTTTGCAAGGAGATGCATGTCCCGAGTGAGTCCACCGATGAAAAGGCCCTACCCAAGTCTGGTTGGAATCAAGCACTAATTCGGAAGCTAATGGGAGAGGCACTGGGAGATTCTTCAAAGCCTCCAATTGCCACGGCAACCCCTGCCGCCGCGGCAATCACTAATGCCCAAGCACCTAACGCCAGGGCAACTCGGCCATTAATCCCGGGACACTTTGAAGCACTTTTGCACCAATTGGCAAGCCGCCTAAGGCAAATCGAAGATCGGCAACTAATGTTCATACGGTACATGAAGGAGCACAACAATGCCTCACTCGAGTTTGGGGGGGGATTGTTATTAGTAATTACCATGTTTAATTACATTCATCTTAAGTATTACATTTAGGATACATAAATTGCTTGCCATGCCTTTAATTGGAACAAGAATTGCTTAGATTTGATGAATATTCGATGATGACTTTGCCAATGCACTTAATTGATAGAATTTTTATTCTAGGATAACCATGGAAAAACTTAGAATTGTACTATGATGCTAAATTTGATGAAACACTGTTGTGGTTTGATTGATTTAAGGAATTCTAGTGAACTTAGGTTGATAATTAACAAATTGGGGGATTAGAATAAAAAATGGATGAATGCTAGAGGTGCCCGAAATTGGCTCTAGCATGTGCTAAAAAATTCTTCACTAGAGGTGCCCGAAACTGGCTCTAGGATGTGTTAAAAAAAATTTAACTAGAGGTGCCCGAAACCGGCTCTAGTCGATTAATTTAACTTAAGAAAACTAAAAACAAAACACTAGAGGTGCCCAACACTGGCTCTAGTTAAAACATGTTAAAAAGAACCCAATGAAGTAATTTGAAAACCTATTGTTTGCATAGAATCCAAAAAATTAACTTGCACACAACTCCGCACACACTCACAAGCATTATAGTTTGATTCCGAGTAATTCCTCAATTTTCTGAAAAATAAAAAGCCAATCATACTTTGTGCCCCGGTTCAGAGAATTGAAATCAAGTTCAAAGCTGAGTTTGTGAAAATTGAAGTCTTGGCAGGTAATTATGAGTTTGCTTTGCTTGAGGACAAGCAATAGTTCGAGTTTGGGGGCGTGATAAGTGTTCAAAAGTACTATTTTTCTTACCCTTTTTACTCACATTATTGTTAGACTTAGGCTCATATTAGTTGCATAGTTAGCCATTCATGCATTAATCCATGTTTCCTTCCATCGTTGAGCTTGATCACATAACTTGGTAGTTTTTGTGGAAAAGATGCTGCTTTGGTGTGCTTTGTGTGTGTATGTGCAGGATCACTTGCCAAAGCAATGCCGAGCTAGTTGCCAGGGCAATGCATGAAGGATATGCCGAGCTAGTTGCCAGGGCAATGCATGAAGGAGACGCCGAGCCAGCTGCCATGGCATTTGTCGACAAAGACAAAATGCAATAGGGATGTCGAAATTAATGACTTTACAAGCCCAAGATGACATGGAGCAAGGCCCAAGCCCAAAGGAATTTGATTGCCATGCAGAGATTAAAGAAGAATTAAATTCCAAGAAGATAGGAGAAGTTCTAATATGAATAAAATTATAATAAAGAATTATATTCTTTAAAGATAATTTAATTCCAACTCAAACTCCTCCTCAAAGAAGGACTTTGGCCTAGCCCTATAAATATCAAGGAGATTTCGACAAGATGCATAGGGAGAGCATTAGGGGAATTTCGACAACTCCATATAGAGCAAGAAGAGAGGATTTTCGACAACTCCAAAGGGCAAGAAGGAAGAGGTTTCGACAAGATAGCAAGGAGGGAGAGAGTTCGATTTCTTCTTCTTCTTTGCTTCTATTAGATTCATGGTTTGGGAAAGTGCCGGGAAAAAGCGTTTGTTTGACCTCAACGAGATAGAAGAATTTCGTGCACTCGCCTATAACAATGCACAAATCTACAAGGAGAAAACAAAGCAATCGCATGACATGAAACTATTGACGCGGCAATTCATGTTAGGGCAACTAGTTCTCTTATTCAATTATGGGCTAAAACTTTTCCCTAGAAAACTAAAATCAAGATGGTCGGGACCATTCAAAGTTGTCAAACCATTCTCCCATGGTGTCGTGATAATCAAGTCCATCACCGGGGAACATGAATTCAAAGTTAATGGACAAATATTGAAGCACTACAACGGTGCCCATGTGGAACGTAACAAAGAAGTGGTCACCTTAGGAGATGCATGAGCATGCTCTCCTTTCAATATTAAGCCCCTAATAGGCTGAATCTAAGGCTTATATTAAGCCTCCAATTTACCCTAAATAAACCCCCTAGCCGTCACCCTTCCCCTAAATCGAAACCCCTTTCTTCTTTATTCCAAAATTAATCCTACCCACCATATTTACTACCTATATTTTCTATTTATTCCAAGAAGTTTGCTACACTGGTGGTTCAAGAAAGATTTCACTTCAAGTTTGAAAGCCGGAAGATTTGCGAAGAACAAGGCTTTGAATACTCCAACTCATCAAGATTTTGGCCTTGAACCATTCATCTTCGAAAGGATTGCATATCAAAAGTGGCAAATTTTTTGCCATCAATCAGAACCGGGTAACATCTCATGGGTAAGAGAATTCTATGCTCACTCACCTAACCCGTATAATCCTTATGTTTTTGTTCGTGACAAGGCTATACTCATAAGCCCCGAAAACATCAACACCTTTTACGAGCTCTACATTGAGAAGGACGAGCATCAAGCCTTTGTTGATCAACTCACGCCCAAGCAACTCGACAAGGTGCTTAAAGAACTCACTCTACCAGGAACTCAATGAAACAACGGTAAATACAAGGGCACGGTAAATCGCCTTCGGCTTAAACCCGAGGCAAAATTATGGAATAAGTTTGTTAAAACTTCTTTAATGCCCACAACACACAATACCACCGTTGATACACCTCCTCTTTTGCTCATACATTATATATTGCATAATCGCATCATTAACATTGGAAAAATTATTTGTGATGAGATTTTTGTATGTAGCACAAAAGACAAGGTTTCTTTTTTCTTCCCGTGCTTAATTTCCAATCTTTGCAAGGAGATGCATGTCCCAAGTGAGTCCACTGATGAAAAGGCCCTACCAAAGTCCTGCTGGAATCGAGCACAAATCTGAAAGCTAATGGGAGAGGTAACTCCTGCCTCCTCGGCAACCCCTAATGCCCAGGCAACTCAGCCAGCAACCCCAGGACAACTTGAAGCACTCTTACAACCGTTAGAGAAACGCCTTAGGCAAATTGAAGACTGGCAACTAATGTTCATGCGGTACATGAAGGATCACAACAACGCCATCACCCAAGTCATCCTGGAAAAGTACCTGGATAGCCACATGCCGTTCCACAGCTTTCCTACCAAAATCCATGCCACAACAACCAATGAAGCAATTGCCACGACATCCGTAATAGATGATGCCGCGGCAACCTACACCGCGCCTGCCCAAGCAGTTGCCACGGCAACTAACACTGAAGATGCAGCGGCAACCAAAGCTAAAGATGCCCCGGGAACCACTGCAAAAGCCAAATGTAAAGCACCTATGCCCGAAGCAACTCGTACTAAATCATTGTCTAATTTTTCAAATTCGGACGAGTCCTCCATTGCACCAACAAAGACCGCACCAATCGAATCCTCCAAGCCCAAGTGAAAAGCCAATGACATTAATGAAGAGGACGATGAGGACAACCCCGTACGATGATCGATTCCACCATCGGCAACAAAGAAGCAACCACCGCATTCAATAAAAAGAATCAAGACACATACCAAAAGGAAACTAATCATCCACGAAGACAAACTCTCGGAGTATGTCCTCGTTTGTATTTTACTTATTTTTATTTTTATTTTTCATTGTTGCATGCATTAAGGACAATGCCTCACTCGAGTTTGGGGGGATTGTTATTAGTTAGTTACCATGTTTAGTTGCATTCATCTTAAGTATTGCATTTAGGATACATAAATTGCTTGCCATGCCTTTAGTTGGAACAAGAATTGCCTAGATTTGATGAATATCCGATGATGACTTTGCTAATGTACTTAATTGATATAACTTTTTATTCTAGGATAAACATGGAAACACTTAGAATCGTACAATGATGCTAAACTTGATGAAACACTGTGTGGCTTGATTGATTAAGGAATTCTAGCGAACTTAGGTTGATAGTTAAAAAAATTGAGGGATTAGAATAAAAATTGGATGAATGCTAGAGGTGCCCAAAATTGGCTCTAGTATGTGCTAAAAAATTGAACGCTAGAGGTGCCCGAAATTGGCTCTAGTATGTGCTAAAAAAATTGATCGCTAGAGGTGCCCGAAACCGGCTCTAGTCGAATAAATTAATTAACTTAAGAAAACTAAAAACAAAACACTAGAGGTGCCGGAAACCGGCTCTAGTTAAAACATGTTAAAAGAACCCAAGGAAGTAATTTGAAAACCTCTTATTTGCAGAGAATCTGAAAAATCAACTTGCACACAACTCCGCACACACTCACAAGCATTATAGTTTGATTCCGAGTAACTCCTAAGTTTTCAAAAAAATGAAAAGCTAATCATCTTTGTGCCCCGGTTCTGAGAATTGAAATCAAGTTCAAAGCTAAGTTTGTGAAAATTGAAGTCTTGGCGGGTAATTATTAGTTTGCATTGCTTGTGGACAAATAATAGTTCGAGTTTGGGGGTGTGTTAAGTGTTCAAAAGTACTATTTTTATTACCCTTTTTATTCTTATTATTGCTAGACTTAGGCTCATATTAGTTGCATTATTTGTCATTCATGCATGTTTGCATCGTTTCCTTGGTGGACAAGCTTGATTTCATATTTTGCTCAATTTTGTGGAAAAAAATATTGCTTTGGTGTGTTTTTGTGTGTGTGCAGAATCACTTGCCAAAGCAAGGCTGGAACCAGTTTCCAGGGCAATGCGTGAAGGAGATGCCAAGCTAGTTGCTAGGGCAATGCATGAAGGAGATGTCGATCTAGTTACCAGGGCAATTTTTGACAAGAGATAAGATGATATGGTAGTCGAAATTGATGACTAGATAAGCCCAAGATGACGTGGAGCAAAGCTAAATCCCAAAGGAGTTTGATTTCCATGAAGAGGTTAAAGAGAAATTAAATCCCAAAAAGATAGGAGAAGTTCTAGAAGGAATTTAAATATAATAAATAATTATATTATTTAAAGATATTTAATTCCAACTTAACTTCCTCCTCAAAATAAAACTTTGACCTAGCCCTATAAATTAAGGATCAAGCTATCAACTCCAAGAGAGAGGAGAAGAGAGAATTTTTGACAAAGAGATCAGAGCAGAATTCGACAAAAGCTTTGGAGAGATTTCGACTAGGCTTCAACCATTCTTCATCTTTTTCTTTCTTGTTCCATTAGGTTTATGCTAGGAATTCTTTGTCTTGTGTTTCTTTGGAACCTAGCCATGAACTAAATATACTTGGCTAAGGTTATTGTGTTTTGTGGTTGTGAGAAACAATTGAATTTTGTTTAGGTAATAAGAGTTTGCACTTTCAATTCAAGGTTTACTCATTCTTGGTTCTTATTCTTGTTTGCGAGTGAATTGGGAGAGGATCTCGTAACTTCATCTATTTAGCTAAAATCGGGAGAGTTAGATTCAAGAAACGAATGAGTATGGTCTTTATTCAATCTATTGATGGTGAAGATTAATCCAGCTTAGGGATAAGTTAAGGATTTCAATGGCTAAGAAGAGAGCAAGATTGGTTGTTGTTCACTCTTGATCCACGTAGGGATGTATTATAAAGGCATGCACCAATAGCTAGAGTTTCGACTTAGGGATAAGAAGAAACCATTGAAGAACGCTCCGCCGAACCTTGAAGTTGCTGCCCAGCCGCCAAGTAGTTGCCTAGCTAGTCACCCAGGAAACCATCGATTAGTTGCCAAGGCAACCCCGCTGTGCAAGTTGCCACGGCAACCGAGTTTCCCTTGCACTCTTTTACCAAGACGATCCAATCGGCTATCACACCTCAACTCACTATAACCTGACATATTCTCTCTCATTTAATTACATCTTCTTTTACTTATTTTCTTTCTAGTTTAGTTGTTAGTTAAACTCTTGCAATCTTCTACTTGTGTTTCTTTTACTTTTTACAGTACAAGAGATTAGATTCTTGAACTGGCACCAATCCCTGTGGAAACCATATCTTTTATACTATAACTTGCGACGTGTACACTTGCACAATTGCGGAGCACTTATTACGTGCAACAATGGGACCGAGGAGAGAGTTGCGATCTGGTATGATTGCTGCTGCCACTAGGTAAGAAATCGAGGAGAATGTTATACCTCCTAGAGGGTTGCCACCACCCCCACCTATTCTACCTGAGATAGTGGAGCAAGTACCACCTGCGCCAGCTGGGCCAGGGATGGGTGATATGGCACCGTTGATACAGGCCATGACCGGTTTTTTTAGGCAAGTGTTGGGGGTGTTCTTGTACCAGCACCACTAGTAGTTGGGCAAGGTTTGCCGCTAGTGCGTCTTCGCAGTTTGGGCAGAGTTGAGTTTCAAGGTTTAGCACCTGAGGCTTTCAAAGATTGGTTGGCCAGTACTTAGAGGATACTAGGCCAAATAGGATGTCCGGACGCCTTTAAGTTGGGCTTTGTTGTGTCCCTGTTACAGGGTGATGCATATACATGGTAGACCACCATGATATATGGTATGATGGTCAAGGATGTAACCTGGGAGTTTTTTTGTGGTGCTTTTCAAAAGATGTACCTGGGAGCCCGATATCAGGATGATATAAAGCGAGAGTTCATGGCTGTGGTACAGGGCAGTATGTCTGTTACTGAGTATAAGGTGCAGTTTGTAAGATTGAGCAGTATGCACCGGAGTTAGTTCCTGACGAGCATACGTGATGTGATCGTCTCCGCTACGGGCTCGTGCAGGAGGTTAAGACATATATGCTCGCTACTGATTACATAGATTTTGATGTGTTGGTTACGCGGGCTAAGATGTTGAGCAGAACCTTGGTTTGGCTTCTGGGTCGCGAGGCATTAGCGCACGTAAGAGAGCAGTTGATTTTGGTTTTAGCGGTGGTTAGGCTATGAGACATCGAGATCTGAGATATTTCCCTGAGCTGAGGTGTGGTAGAGGTGTTGCTGGACGTAGAGCGCAAGGGCAGGGTACCCAGGTTAGAGCTCTGCATAATACCTGTTGGGCTTGTGGATCGCGTGATAATCTGAGGCGATATTGTCCACATTTGGCCAGGGAGGGTCAAGCACCTGCGCCTGTGGTGGCCAATGCTTGTTGGAATTGTGGGTCTGGTGACCATCTGAGAAGTTATTGTCCTTTGTTGGCTGGAGGTGGAAAGGGTGTTGTACCTGTTATTGCTCCGCATAGAGGTCGTGGTCGTGGTCGCTGACCGTTTTAGCATAGAGATAGTGGGCGGAGGATTGTGGCTCATATCGTTGCTATCCACACTGAGAGAGGTGGATTGGCTAGGGTGTATGCACACCAAGATGGACGCAATGACACTGATATGATTGCAGGTACATTCTCTTTACAGTCTTTGTCGTTGTATTCGTTGGTTGATTCTGGTTCCACCCATTCATACATCTTGAGGGAGTATGCACAGTTTCTTGATATACTTGTTGAAATTCTTAATGTGGGTGTTAGAGTGACTAGTTCTCTTGGGGAGACAGTCGTAGTTAGAAGGTTGTATCGTAGATGTCCGCTGATGGTTCAGGGACATGAGTTTGCTGTAGACTTGATGGAATTACCATTCCATGGTTTTGATGTGATTTTAGGTATGGATTGGTTAACTGAACACAAGGCTGTGGTGGATTTTGAGACCAAACGGATATCCTTGAGATTATCGGATGATTTTGAGGTGGTAGTTGTTCGTGAGAATGCTAGATTCTTGTCTAATGCTATTAAGGCTTTGGAAACGAGTCGATTGATGGATTCTAGATGCCAGGCTTTCCTGGCCTATGTTATGAATCCTAGTTCGAAGGAGTTAAGGGTGCAGGATATTTGCTCCGTATATGAGTTTCTGGGTGTTTTTCTAGAGGAGTTGCCGGAGTTGCCACCGGACCGTAAGGTTGAGTTTGGCATCGAGATCCTTGCAGATACTGCACCAGTGTCTATTGCTTTGTATCGCATGTCCCCGAATGAGTTGAAGGAGTTGAAGACGCAACTCCAGGAGTTGCTTGATAAAGGTTTCATCCGACCTAGTGTTTCACCGTGGAGTGCACTGGTATTGTTCGTAAAGAAGAAGGATGGTACATTGCGGATGTGTATAGACTATCGGCAACTGAGCAAGTTGACGATAAAGAATAAGTATACTTTTCCGCGAATAGATGACTTGTTTGACCAGTTCAGGGGTGCCTCGGTGTTTTCTAAGATAGATTTGAGGCCTGGGTATTATCAATTGAAAGTGAAAGATGTGGATGTGCCCAAGACAGCTTTTCGTACGAGGTACAGGCATTATGAGTTTTTGGTAATGCAGTTTGGTTTGACCAATGCCTTGGCTGCTTTCATGGACATGATAAACCAGGTATTCCATGCGTTTTTAGACCAGCTTGTGGTCGTATTTATCGATGATATCCTTTTGTAATCTCGTACTAAGGTGGATCATGATAGGCATTTGCGGATTGTACTTCAGACGTTGTTGGCTAATTAGTTGTATGCCAAGCTAAGCAAATGTGAGTTTTAGCTTAGGGAAGTTGTTTTCCTTGGGCATGTTGTATCGGCCGAGGGAATTCGTGTTGATCCTCACAAGGTGGAGGCCGTGGCGAGTTGGAAGGTGCTTAAATCTGTGATAGAATTCTGAAGTTTCCTAGGTTTGGCAGGTTATTATCGTAGGTTTGTTGAAGTGTTCTCCAGTTTAGCTGCTCCTTTAACCAAGTTGTTACAGAATAATGTTCATTTTGAATGGACGGATGATAAGCAATGGGCTTTTGAAAGAAACACAAGATAAAGAATTCCTAGCCAAGTAGATTTAGTTCATGGCTAGGTTCCAAAGAAACACAAGATAAACAATTCCTAGCATAAACCTAATTGAACAAGAAAAAAAAAGATGAAAAATGGTTGAAGCCTTGTCAAAATCTCTTCAAGCCTTGTCGAAATCTCCCTTGCTTTTTGTCGAAAATTCTCTCCTCTCCCCCTTGGAGTTGACGGCTTGTTCCTTAATTTATAGGGCTAGGTCAAAGTCTTTTTTTAAGGAGGAAGTTAAGTTGGAATTAAATATCTTTAAAGAATATAATTCGTTATTATATTTAAATTCCTTCTAGAACTTCTCCTATCTTCTTGGGATTTAATTTCTCTTTAACCTCTTCATGGAAATCACACTCCTTTGGGATTTAGCTTTGCCCCACGTCATCTTGGGCTTATCTAGTCATCAATTTCGACTATTATATCATCTTATCCCTTTTCAGAAATTGCCCTGGCAACTAGCTCGGCATCTCCTTCATGTATTGCCCTGGCAACTAGCTCGGCATCTCCTTCATGCATTGCCCTGGCAACTGGTTCCAGCCTTGCTTTGGCAAGTGATTCTGCACACACATACGAAAACACACCAAAGCATTATCTTTTTCCACAAAATTGAGCAAAATATGAAATCAAGCTTGTCCACCAAGGAAACGATGCAAACATGCATGAATGACTAATAATGCAACTAATATGAGCCTAAGTCTAGCAATAATAAGAATAAAAAGGGTAATAAAAATAGTACTTTTGAACACTTAACACTAGTCATTTGCTATGCATCCCAGTAGTACAAAGATGTATCGTGGTTTGAAGGATGTGTACTATTGGGTTGGTTTGAAGAAAGATGTGGCAGATTTTGTTGCTCGATGCATGGTATATCAACAGGTGAAAGCTGAGCATCAGTTTCCATCCGGGTTGTTGCAACCGTTGAGGATACCGTAGTGGAAGTGGGAAAGAATCACCATGGATTTTGTGTCCGGGTTACCTTTGACGCGGACCAAAAAGGATTCCATATGGGTGATTCTTGATCGGTTTACGAAGTGTGCGCATTTTGTGCCAGTGCATACGACGTATACCTTAGATAGATTGGCTGGTCTGTACATCTCTGAGATTGTGCGTTTGCACGGGCTGCCCAAGTCCATAGTTTCGAATAGAGATCCACGTTTCATAGCAAGGTTTTGGGTGAGTTTGCATCGTGCTCTAGGAACTCAGCTGAATTTCAGTACTTCGTATCATCCTCAAACGGATGGTCAGTCAGAGCGTGTGATTCAGGTTTTAGAGGATATGTTGAGATGTTGTATTATTGAGTTCCAGGGGACATGGGAAAAAAAGTTACCTTTGGTGGAGTTTGCGTATAAAAACAGTTATCAGGCCAGTATACAAATGCCGCCATATGAGGCGTTGTACCGTAGAAAGTGTCGTACACCCGTATGTTGGGCAGAAGTTGGGGAAAAGCATGTTACCATGCCTGATGTTTTGAAAGGCACGAATGAGAAAGTGAAGTTGATATGTGAGCGCTTAGGAGCTGCTGCAGATCGTCAAAAATCCTACGCAGATTTGAGGCATAGAGATATAGAGTATGTTGTTGGTGACCGAGTGTGCTTGAAGGTGTTGCCTTGGAAGAAGGTGATGCGTTTTTGGCGGAAAGAAAAGCTTAGCCTGAAGTTTGTTGGACCATACGAGATTGTTGAGCGTGTGGGTCATGTTGCTTACCTTTTGAGGTTACCTCCTGAGATGGAAAGGATTCATGATGTGCTTCATGTTTCGATGTTGCAGAGGTATCGGTCGAATCCCTCGCATGTTATGTCGGTGGAGGATATTGAGTTGAGGCCAGATCTATCTTATGATAAGGAACCAATGGAGATCCTTGACACAAGCAGTAAGGTTCTACGTGGTAAGATGGTTGAGCTTGTTAAGGTGTTGTGGAGGCACCGCGGTGTTGAGGAGGCCACGTGGGAGCGTAAATCAGAGATGCTAGAGCAGTTTCCGCATCTTTTTTCTCCATGTAAATTTCGAGGATGAAATTTCTTAAGTGGGGGAGAGTTGTAACACCCCGGTTTTGGGCCTAGTGGTTTTGAGGCTTGTTAGATGGTCTGGTGGACCGGGTTAGGATTCAAGTCAGATTCGGGAGTAAATATTTTTTGGTAAGATAAAAATATGGAAAATAGTTAAAAATAATATTTTAATATATGATTAATATTGGAGAAAACAATTTTGTAAAATGAGATTTGGAAGTGTGACATTTTGGTTAGTGACCAAAATACGATTTTTGAAAACTGGTTTTAAAGGTGACTAAAATGAAAAGGATCAAATTCATAGAATCCTTAAGGAGCTATTTTACCACGTTTTTGCTAGTAATTTCTCCTATCAATTAAGTCTTTTTAACATGTGTTTTAAAAGTTAATTAAAAGGGGATTTGGTTTCTAAAAGTTAGTTATCACTTTAAAAAAAATTACGTAACTTTTCTCTCAACTTTTCTCTCCATTTTCTTTTTTTCCAAACACTCAAGTTTTCATCAAAAACCAGAGGTGAGAGATCATTTTACTCAAATTATTGATTTGTAATTGATTCTTTAACATTGATTTACAAAACCTCGTTGAAATTTTGTGTTTTCTAAGCTTTAAACAAGCCAATTGAGGGACACAATAGGGGTAAGTTCCTTGATCTCCTCTATTGAATGGTTCTTTATTGATATTCCTAAGTGTTTGATCCTTGATTTATGGTTTATAATCTGATTTTGTGTTTTATGTTGAATTAATTGATTTATTTGGGTAAATTTGACAAAATACTGAAAGATCTATATTGGATCTATTTTCCAGTATAAATATTGATTTTAATCATATTTTGGATGTGTTATCATGTTGATAAGTTGTTTTTAACAATGGAATCTCGAAACTCTTGAATCCCTAGTTGTTTAGGTTGTTAGATTTGTGTTTTTGTGGAGTTGTGGTGGTTGTGTAGTTGCTAGAAGTATTTGGATGATTTAATCCTGTTTTTAAGTGTTAATTGATGATTATGGAAGTGTTATATTGATAGATCATGGCTGGGTTATGTTTGGAAAGGGTTAGGTGATGTTTTCGGTTGTTGTGGTTGGATATTTGTGAGAGGATTGTGGAAGTCCGTGATGATTTGTTGTTGCAGTGTTTTGAATGCATTGAGATGCATTAATCCTCTGTTGCAATGTGATTAAAACATGGGAGGTTGATCCAGAAGTGATTGGTAAAACTTAGGAGGCTTCGGACGCTTGATTTTCACGTCAGTAAATCAAGGTTTCGCGTATTGGTGAGTGAGAACGTGGATTACAGCTTTGGAATATTTTAAAAGTGGTTTATGGGAGTTTAAACTTAGCTGGATACGTTGTTTTAAACTCATAAGTAAGTATAACGTGGTTTTCTCTCTCGGTCGTGCTAGTTTTAATGGTTTTATGTACTTGTTTTGATTTACAATAAACGTATTGTTTAAGCATGATTTAAAGTATATGAGATACTATTTATGAGCATGAAATGTTGAAGGATGCACATGGTAAGTGATCCTTGTAAGTATATGGTTTATACTTGTGTTTTAAAGCATGGTTGTTGCTTTGGAAAATTGGTTTGGTTAATGCTTGTTAAAAAGAGTGAGGTAAATGGTTAATTATATTGGCAAGTGATGTGATTTTAAAATTGTTATCGGATATAGTTAGCCGGCCATAGGATTGATAGTGCTCTATAATAAGTCACCTTGGATGTTGAGGGGATTTGATTTGGTGTACCAAAAACTCCATCCAAGTACCCCTAACGGTAGAGGGGTTGTACAGTATCGTAAACTCCGTTAGTGGATTAAGCATCTAACCAAGGTAAGGGGTTGGTGTCCTCGTGGGATGAAAGTGTACCCAATTGTTTAGATACCGCGATTGTGATTGTATCGCTATTCCGATTGAGATGGCTTGAAATGTTGGGAGAACACTTGTTGAATCTGTGTATCCGATGAACTATTTTGGTAAAGGAACTTGGTTAATGAACACTTGTGAGCCAATATAATTGTTGATGTATCATTGAAAGGTTTATGCTTTATAATGTGATTTATACATGTTTTACTCTTTATGCTTTGCACATGGTTGTTATGCATGGGAAGGCTTAAATTGAGGTTTAGCAATGGGATGTGCTATTGGTTAATGATACATGTTGCATATGGGTTAACATGCTGGTTTTAAATGTTTTAAGTGCATGGTTTTCAAGGCATGATAATGTTTTAAAGGATGATTTGAAGTGTGATTTCAATGTGTTGTAAATAAATGGTTTAAATGCATTGTTGGTGTGCTGTTTTGAGCACTCCTCATGTAATACCCCAATATTTTCTTAGTGACTAAAATGTAAAGAGTTAAAGATTGGTGGTTTTAGTTCAGTGGCTAAAATGTAATTTTTTAAAGTTGGATGGCTAAAGTGAAAAGTTGAGAAAAGTTCAGGGACAAAGATGGTAATTTCCCAAAAATTATTTTATACCCATATATGAATAGTTTATCCCGGTATAAGAATTTTGATGGGAATCAGATTTTTGATACGGGACTTGTGTGAAAAGTTATAAAAAGAATAAGTTTCGGTAATTAGTTCAGATGATTATTTAAATTCAAAAAATTATGAACATTTTATGGAAGTCTTAGAAAGACTTGAAGAATATGATATTAAGGTTTTTGAATCGTTTTTGTTCGATTTAAATTCGATTCTATGCAGTATTTGGTGTAGTAGATGGAAATGGAAATTTTGAAGATAAGTTGTTTCATTAATGGCAAAATGACTTTTTGAGTAATTTTGATTATGGAAAAGAAGATTTCACATGGAGCAACATAATATTGGTTATAATTCAAGGGCAAAATAGTCATTTAACTATTAAAAATGATTTTTATTTTAAATATGGTGGATTAATATGTCATTTGGCATAAAATAATGATTTAGAAAAGTTTGGAAATTTCTCCCATCTTTCTCTCCTTGCCGTGAGGTTCCAAGAAAGGGTAAGAAACTTTGAAGTCAATTTTTTAGCTTACTAGATTGGATTTGAGGTTTAGATATGAAATAAGAAGTTGTTTTTCATTGAATTCTCTATCATTTGGTATAAGTTTTACTTGATTTCCATGCTCCTAAGTTGATATTGATGATTAGGGAGGATGAAGGACATGTTGGAATCTTAGGTTTTAAGGGTTGTTTATGTTGGAATTGAGGTTGAGATGTTGTTCTTATGATTAAAGTGATGAAAATCCTATGAAAAATGGTTGAGTGACCATTCGGTTATGTGAAGAAATTAAGGGGAAATATTGCAAAAAATTATTTGATGATGCAAATGATAAGAATGATATTTTACATGCTTGATTTTGTTATTTGGACAAAGAAATGTTCATGTTCTTGAAATTAAGAATTAGGGTTTATGTTAAAGTTTGGAATTTTAGGACATGATTGAAGGAATATTTGTTTTATGTGTTAATATAAGGTGATTAGAATGAAAATCCCTAATTAGATTGTATTGGAGAATTAATTCAAGTGATTCGAATATTGAATTTGAAGTTGAAATCAATAATTGGGATCAATAGGACCATTCGGCTACTTTAGGGACCAAAGTGAAAGATTTTTAAAGTTTGGGTCCTAAAGTGCAAAGGATGGAAAATGTAAGGACTAGATTTGAAATTTATGGTTGGAAGCTTAAAAGAGTCCATAGGGACTAAAATAAGTATTTTGGTAAAAGTCGAAGATTTGAAGAGAAACGTGAGAATATGTGATTCGAATATAGAAATTTTATCGGATCAATTATTGTGCATAATGGATAGTTATTTTATTTACTTTCCATTATTATATATGGGACGAATATGTATTAACATATGCTTGGAATGGTATATGTTATTTTAATGTAGATTCCGATATAAACCAAGGTCATTCTAGTAGAAAAGGAAAAGAAAAGGATTAGAAGTAGAATAAAGTTGCAAAGTTAATTATCAAGGCTAAGGTGAGTGCATACATGTATTTAAAAGTATGTTTAATAACATACATATTATAGGGAGACTTGTGAGAAGTCAACCTAAAAGGTAAAGATTTTTATATAGCATAACATGTTTTGCATGATACAGTATTTTACTGACTTATAGATTATGGCATATCTTTATCTTTATGCTTACAAATGGTTTATATCATGATATATATATATATATGACAAGCTATTTTATGTAGTTTTTTAAATGGCATGTGTACCATTGATTATATAGAACACGTTGGAGTATGAACTGCTCCAGTATGAATATGTTTTACATGATATAAATTGTTATTGGGTTGCTTGCCATTTTTCAAGAATTGTTTTAAGTTTACCCTTGGTAGTATAATATTAAGTTGGACAATATTGTGGTATACCATTAGAGTCTTACAGTTAACTGACACTTCATTGTGTCTGACACTTCAGTGTGTCCTACAGTTATCTGACACTTCATTATGTCCTATAGTTATCTAACACTTAAATGTGTCCACAGTTACAGAAAAGGATAGTACTTTTAAAGTACGCGACTCGTTTATTAGTCACTTGATATTTACCTGGGCTATATGATTTCACAGTACAATTATATAATTTATTTTACAGATATTCCTACATTATAGATTTATGATTTAAGGATTATCATGCTATTGAAAATATCATGCATTACAAAGTATTTTATGTATGTTCTCATCTTATGCCTCACTGAGTTGTTCTCAGCGCGTATTTTCATTATACACGTAGGTAACCGGAATTAGGAGCGGACGGCTTTTGCATTGCTTTCTCTCTTGCAAGTACAAAATCAACATGTTAATTTCAGTACTTATGACATCCATGTTATTATGTATTTAGTAGTGGCATTGTACTAGATAAACCTGTCTTTTTGGTTAAAAATACTTCAACCGGATATGTAATAGTTTTATAAAATTTTCATAGATGTTAAACCTATGTATTGCTTATTATTATATGTTTTGAGGAAATTATAATATTTACGTAAAAAATGTTACTATTGGGTATTAAATTATTATTTTTTTTCTAAATTAGATAATGCTAAGCGTGCTTGGATTAGAGAAATCTCAAGATGGGTGACCATATGGGAAATTATGTTAAAAAAATTTAAATTACCCTAGTTTTTAGATTAAAAGATATTTTTAAAAGATTGTAATGTCTTTGACTCGTGTTCGGTGTACGGATACGGGAAAGGGGTGTTACACCTCACTAAGCCTAGTGTGCTTACGCTATCTTTGTCCATCAATGCAAAAATTAAAAGCTTGGAAAGCAGCGGGAAGCGAGGGATCACAACAAGACTTGATAGCCAAAGTATGTTTTTGGTATATACTATAAGTAATAAGGGCAATGGGGGTTCTGTTGTTGTTTTAGGAGGTGTTTGTTAAACTCCCTATTTGAGCAAGTTTATTTTGATGCTCTTGAGTTGTAAATGGCCTTTATGGTTTGATTTTGGTGATGGTTTGGAGTTCCATGTTTTAGATGAATTGTTTTCTAGGTTGCATGCATATAAATTTACATTTGATGCAAAATGCCATGAAATGATGTTGAATCTTTGGTGTTATGTTGTTGGTTGATTCTTATTATGTTGGTTGTGTGTTAGGAGCATGTTAGGATGTTTTGGTATGGCTGAAAGCATGTTAAACCAAGAAAAATGGACATTACAGGTCAAGGCGTACCGGTACAGGTGTTCCTATTTCGATACGAGTAAGCCATTTTAGGCTTAGCGTACAGGTACGTAGGCAACTGTTCTGGTACGGATCTAGGCAATTTTGGTCAATGTTTTGGTACTCGGGGAGGCGTTTCAATATGGTACACTGTTTTCATGAAGGGCGTTTCGATACGCGTGGGCGTATCAGAATGGGTTTTGGCTACTGGAATTCTATGGTTTTAAAACAAAGAGGACGTATCGAAACACCCCTAATCGTACCGACACGGTGGTAGTTAATTTGGTTATTTGGAATCTTTTGAAGTTCTGTTTTCTTACGTTTTGGTCCCTGAGTGTTGTGGATGTAATTGAATGAGTTTGGATGACCTTTTTGATCTGATTTTTGGCACATAAGCATGAAACCTATTCAATTAAAGGTTGGTAATATAAAAATGAGCTAAGACCCTGTAATTTTCTAAATTTGCAATTTGGTCCCTAAAGTGCTTTCGTGATCAATTGGATGTCAATTCGATGCCCGATTGAGTTGGGTTTTCACCTGAGATCAGTATGTACATGTAAGTCAATAATCATGTATCTAGATAAGATAAAAGAAAAAAATGGCCGTGTTTCGAGTCTAATCTTTATTGTTTACTTCAGTAAACCTAATATAGCTTGCTCGGTTCGGTCTTGCGACTAGGTCGGGTCGAGGGGGTTACAGTATCGATACCTCGTATCGGTATGCATAGTGTTCTTAAATAACCTTCATCTATATTGAACGAACCTTGATATTGAATGACTATAGTGTATTGATACGGTAGGACCTGTATCGAAACGACCTTTTGAATTTGTAAAATTATTAAGTCACATTGATCATAGCGTATCGATACGAACCCTTATTGCAATAACTAACATACCAAACTCAGCTAAGGCATATCAGTACGGCCCAGCACGTACCGATAATCATGTCGCTAATTCTGTTAATAAGGTTTAAAATGAATTCTGGAACTTTACAATTTGGTCATTACATATTGTAAGGCTAAATTGAGGTAGTAAATGAACTCCGATCGATATGAAAATTTATAGATACACTATCTTTAGCTCAAATTACATCGTGATAGGTTTAAATTCTGAAATAGACCCTTAATTTATCAAATTTGTAGTTTAGTTCCTAAAACTTGTAAAAGTTTAATTTTGATCCAAATTTTAGTAATTCAATATCGTATTGAAATACTGACCTTATTGTTTTGAATATTGCACTGTATTACTTAGAGATTCTCTATCAAATCTCTAATTATTGAACAAATTATCACACCGAATACCGTATCATTCTCCAATAACATATTCTGACCCAAATTTCTACCAGGCTAGAAAGGGGGCATTACATTTGTGGTATCAGAGCTAGAGTTTAGTCGATCTAGGACTAAACTACAGTCTATTGTATAGTTAATTGTGTTGTATTATGCCATATATGAGTTATTTATTGTATATTGTGACTTGCTGACTAACCCAATCCCTTTACTTATATATGTCTGACTCTAACGAGGCTCGTATTAACAAGCATGTTACCTGATTCTCGACGCATGGCGATGAGATTAGGGGGAGATCCTCTATACCTGTAGAACCCTCTAGCATAGGACCCTAAGCCAGAGGTGCATACTGCTCAAGCTGAATGCTATCGGAACATGGCTAACATGTTCAAGTTATTCATAACATCGATGAAGGCTGAGCAAACTCCCCATCCTTCCACCGTTGTTGTCTAGTATACTCGAGCTCCTATTGATAAGCTATCTCAGTATCAGGCCTACTCTTTTACAGGTCAAGAAGATGATGACCTTGAAATTGTTGAGTATTGGCTGGATAGCACCTTGAGAATTCTGACCAAACAACTATAGTGTTCTGATGAACACAAACTTGAGTGTGCCCTTGCGTTGCTGGCTAATGAGGCACTTTACTTGTGGGAGACTACTATTCTCACAGTCCCAAAAGAAGCGAAGACATGGGAGTTCTTCTTGCGAGAATTTAGAAAGAAATACATTAATGAATTTTACCTCGCTGAGAGGCGTGATATTTTTCTCTATCTAAAATAAGGTGGATGACCTATGGAGCAATACATCCATGATTTCTGTATGTACTGCAAGTACGGTGATGAATATATCAAGAGGGAGGGAGAAAAGTGCAGAATGTTCATCAATGGTTTGAATGATGATCTACATTATATGTTCACTTCATTGGGCATTATCGACTTCTAGAACCTTGTGAACAGGGTCAAAGCCACTGAAGGTACACAGAGAGCCCAAAAGGCCGGTGGGTTGGGTAAATTTGAGAAGAGATACCGAGACTAATCCTATTCTCCAAAGCCTTACAAGAAAGAGAAGTATCGTAGCCCAAAGCACAATGTGTATTCACGGCTTTCCCGCTCTGAGAACATTGCTAGACCTTAGGTCGTGACTCAGTTGTACGCTTTGTCATTGGAAGCCAAGGATGAAACTCAACTACAAAACATTGACACCGTATGTGAATTCCCTGACATTTTCCTAGATGAACTTTCGGGTTTACCTCCTACCCTTAAAGTAGAGTTTGGAATCAAAGTGCAACCTGGAATGACCCTAGTTTCCATTGTACCCTACCGTATGGCAGCAGTTGAGCTTAGAGAGTTAAAGGTCAAATTCAAGAGTTGTTAGGTAAAGGCTTCATTTGACTGAGATCTTCACCTTGAGAAGTTTCGGTCCTCTTTATAAAGAACAAAGATGGTTCTATGAGACTGTGTATTGACTACTGGTAGTTGAACAAAGTAACCATCAAACACAAATATACATTGCCAATAATTGATGACCTATTCGATCAACTTAAGGATGCCTCTTTGTTTTCTAAGATCGATTGAAGGTCATGGTACTAACAGATGAAAGTTAAAGAATGTGATGTACCCAAAACTGCTTCCGTACAAGATACGACCACTATGAATTCTTTGTAATGCCCTTTGGGCTAACCAATGCACGGGCAGCTTTTATGGACTTGATGAATCGAGTTTTTAGACCCTACCTGGATAAGTTTGTAGTGGTATTCATCAATGACATATTGATTTATTCCAAGAATGTTGTTGAACATCGAAATCACCTTCATATTGTGCTTCTGTAACCCCCTTACCCTAGCCTACACACCAGACTGAAGCGAGCGAGTTATATTGGGTTTACCGAGACAAATCTGAAAGAATTACATTGAGAACGGTCCATTTTTTATCTTATCTAAATACATAATTAAGATCTCAGTTGATCATGCTAACATTGGTAAAATTTACAACTTAATCGGGCGTCAAATTGACTTCCAATTGATCATGATTGCACTTTAGGGACCAAATTGCAATTTCTAGAAATTAATAGTACTTTCTTAAAATTGAAGTTACTAATCCTTAATTAATCAGGTTTCATAAATACTAGTTAAATTTCAATTTAAAATAATCATCCAAACACATTTAATTGCATGATCAAGAAACATGGACTAAACCGCAAATATTCAAACTTCAAAAAGCATTTTACCATAAATAATGACCTGCGTACCAGTACACTACCTCCCCGTATCGATATGGGTATAAATTACAAAGAGGTAGCATTACAGTCGTCAAGCATATTGATACAGGTATTGAATTTTTGAAATAGTAAATTTTAGTGGCTAAAGGGTGTACCGATACGGTTGCCCGTGTATCGACATCAGGCTTATTTCTCTACTATGCGTACCGATACGATTACCAGGCATATCGATGTGTCTGTGTTATTTTTTCCAGATTGAGCCAAAACAGGTCTTGTGTACCTATCCTTGAAAACTCGTACCGATACAGACAGACCTGTAATGACCTCTTGGTCGAACATATGACAATTTGACTTAATCTAACATACTCCAAACACTACATAATCATCATTCCACACTTTAATCAACATTTATACAATCATTTAGGCATGGTAGAGGATCATTCACATTATAGAATATCCAAACCAAATTCCTATAGGTATGATCTCTACCAAAGCATGCAAAATGAATTCCAACCCCTCAAATCAAGATATAAGGCATCATACAAGTCCAAAACATCAAATATAACTTGAACAAACCAGAGAGTAACCAAAACAACCGTCCCAATTACAACTGGGTCACATTGCCTTTTATTACTACATAGTATTTATAAAACCATACTTGGAATTTACTACTCCCTTGGATTGCCCTTGCTTGCTTGTTATCCCAAAAAGCCTATTTCTCTGCATTGATGAGAAAGAAGAGTGTAAGCTTATAAAGCCAAATGAGGGAATATCATAAACACTAATCAATGTATTTAAAATCATTTTACTTTCAAATAAGTATTAAAGTTAATGCCAAAACATATCATGTTTCTATCATTTTTACAAATATGCAATTTTAAACAATTACAACACATGTATCATGGATTTCTAGCACAAACTTCAATTTAAGCTTCCTCATGCCAAAATCTCTAAAATAGCAAGCTTAAAGACAATCTCATGTATAAACCATATTATACAAAATATAATCCATTTCTCATGATACATTATATCATATATTGGCATTCAAAAAACACATCGGATACACAGATTTCTCAAGTGGTTCCTTCGACCACTTCACATACATCCTCGAACTAGAGCAGCCCTCAATGGTTATGATGTATAAATCCACCAGCGGGAGAATTGGCATACTCTTGACCCATCGACCGCTACGGCTCTCATGGTGGAGCATGGCACACTCTTGACCCCTCGACATACATGAGGCAACTTATTATAGTGCACTTTAAACCTTATGGCTAGCCAACTATACCCGATAACTTTTAATCTCAGCCACTTGCCAATATACTCTATAAAACCACATTAACTTATTGTTTTACATATGCATCAAGTCAAACCAATTTCCAATACATTAAACCATGTATTCTAGCATTCTCAAAACTCATTTAATAAGCCATTTACCATACTAAAAAACCATCATATATGATCATTTGCAACATCTTTCATTTCTAAAACATGCTTATAACAGTAAGTAATCAAAACCATAAACATGTGCATGAGATTGTATTTTGCAAAACTGAAAACGAGAGCGAGAATATCTGATACTTACTTCTAAGCTTAGATAAGTGTTTCAAACTTAATCTAAACTCCCAAAAATCATCTTTAAACCTTTTAAAAGCAGTAAAACATGTTTCCACTCATCGACAACCAAACGCTCTACTTACCGATGCACAATCAAGCTTTCGGAGCCTGCAAAAACCCTCCAAAAGATGAAGGATCTAACTCCCCTATTTTTCCCACACAAAAATAGAGAATTAATTTATTTCCATGCATCTCTAAACACGGCAACACAACTCCTCAAATTCGCCTCACTAAAAATCATCAAACGCTTCTTCAAAACAACCGAAAACACAACCAAACTCCACCCAAACAAAGCCCAGCAAAAACCTATTGATTTTAACATCTTAACATCCTCAATTAACATCCAAAAACAACAATACAACGCCCTCATACCTCCAGCAACCTTACAACGCCAAGATCACCTCAAAATCCAACTATTTACAACCTAGAAAATTAGAAATTCACATAGTTTCGGGATTTCTTTTATTAGTCTATTCTTAAAACATTAAAACACATCTTATAATTGATCTAAATCAATTAGAATCAACACAAATCAGATCCATATCATGATTTCTCTAATTTCTTATCAAAACTTAATTAAAACCAATTAATCATAATTCAATCATAAAAACATAATAAAAATTAGTTGTAAAGGATCAAGAACTTGTGAATTTCAATAAAGAACCTTTAATTAGAGGAAAGAAACAAAAATCACCTCTAATTACTGATTTCTCCCTTACTTGGCAAGTTTGAGTGAAATCTTCAAGAAAGCAATTAGGATTTGATGTAGAAATCAAAGGAATCAATTAGGAAGTCAAAAGGAAAATTAAAAAGAATGATTCCTGAGAATTTTAGAGTAAAATGATAGTTTGGCTGCTGAGAAAGTTGAGAGAAAATTTGAGAGCAAAAGTATTTACGTAAGAAAATGAAATTGGTTATTTAAAATCCTTTTAAACAAATCTCTTTTATTATACAATAATAAGCTTTTAAAAACAATTTAAAAATATCCTAAATTAAGGGGAAAATATGATTAAAAACTTTGGTAAATTAGCTCCCTAAAGATTCTAAGTTTTGACCATTTTACGATTTAGTCATCAAAAATAGTTTTGAAACTTTACATTTTAGTCACCAAACCAAAATGTCCCAAAATCCGATTTTATTTCTTCAAATTGAGTTTTCCAAAACCCTTAGAATATTAATTAAACATTTTGTAATATTTTTCCATATTTTATTTTGACCAAAATCCATTTATTAAGAATTAATTCCTGAAACTAACTCGAATCGCCTAATCTGGTTCCCCTGAATGGCCTAATCGATCTAACTAACATCTAGGCCCAAATTTGGGCCGTTACAACTCTCCCACTCTTAAGAAATTTCGTCCTCAAAATTTACCTGAAGGAAAAAGGTAAGAAAACTGCTTCTTCATGCCTTACTTTCCCAAGTGGCTTCCCCTACACCATGATGTTGCCACAACACCTTCACCAACTCGATGGTCTTTCCATGAAGAACCTTGCTACTGGAATCCAGAATTCTCACTGATTCCTCATCATAGGTCAAATCCAGATTCAACTCAATCTCCTCAATAGGCATCACATGCGATGGATCTGATTTATATCTCCGAAGCATCGATACATGGAAAACATCACGTATCTTTTCCAACTCTGCAGGCAACCTCAACCTATAAGAAACTAGACCAGCACGCTACAACACCTCATAAGGCCCAATGAACCTTGTACTCAACTTGCCTTTACGTCCAAACCTCATCACCTTCTTCCAAGGCGAAACCTTAATAAACACTCTATTTCCAACTACAAACTTTATCTCTCGACACTTTAAGTTAGCATATGAGTTTTGCCGATTCGAGGCTACCTTCAAATGATCACTAATAAGCTTCACTTTTTCATTGGTATCCCTTAGCACCTCTGGCAAAGACGCATACTTTTCCCCTACCTTCGCCCAACAAAACGGCATGCGACACCTCCTACCATACAAAGCTTCATATGATGCCATTTGAATACTAGCCTGATAACTATTGTTATAGGAAAACTCCACTAAAGGTAGATGCTTCTCCCAGTTCCTTGAAAATCAATGATACAACACCGCAACATATCTTCCAGCACTTGGATAACACGTTCAGACTGACCATATGTTTGAGGGTGATACGAAGTACTGAAATTCAACCGCGTACCCAAAGCCCTATGCAAACACTCCCAAAACCTCGCTGTAAAGTGTGAACCCTTATCCGATACTTTAGACTTAGGCACCCCATGCAACCTCACAATCTTCGCAACATACAACCTATAACACCCCCTACCCTGGGTTGGCAGCAAATCGGTTCGAGAGCGTTACTAACGTACAATACAAGCATGAACAAGGCAAGGATTAGCTAACTCATCCCTATTAGATGAGTTACTTAACTAACAAGTAACCAAACATACATTACTTAACAAGTAATCAATCTTATTTACATACATTATAGGTTACCAAAAGTTTCAATTAACATTATCATACAATCATCATCATTTGAATAGCTTAAGGACAAACATGCTTCCATTTCATTTCATTGTTTCTTAACTTGATACATGTAACATTCAATTGTACATACCTTGTCTCCAAGCAAGCAATATGCCAACCTTACCATTCGACATTTACCATTCAAGATTATAAAATACATATATAACATGTCATGATCATAAAAGACTATCTTAACTCATAAGACATCCGAATGGCACAAGACTAGATCAATTACTTTGATAAAATCAATATATACATAACCATATGCGTAACAAATACTTACAATTCATAGAATTTAAGTTCTTTACTTGATTTATATTAATAACCAAGTTCACAAGATAGTAGGCCCATTCAAGATCATATACATATATACAAGATCAAGTATTCAAAATGCATGCACTAGACATTATATACAACTATGTGCCACCAACTAGGGGAGTACAAAACAAGTATAAACCATACTTTAGCTATGCTTATGTCTTGCTTCAAGCTCAAGAAATCAGGATTCATGATCAAGCAAAGATCGAATCCTTTATCATGTGGTTGGGAAGAATGTAAACAAGAGTGGTAAGTACAAGAATGTACTTAGTGAGGTAGTAACTAGTTCTAACCCATTTGTTATATCAAGTCAAGTGTTAATTAATCAAGAAGGATCCTAGCCAAGGATTTCAAGTCAATCGAATAGTATAAGAAGCAAGAGACAATGAATCATAATTCATTCTTTATCCATTTCAAAAATCAAGCTATTCATGGACACATATCAAGTAGTCAAGCAATTCATGCTTATATATCATGAAATCAAGCAATTTAAAATGTTCATTCAAGACAAGTTTACAATTAGAACTCATGAATTCAAGTAAGGTCAAGGTCTATTTCGAGCAATAATCATGTAGCAAGAAATTCGAGTAAACAAGTCAAGTGACAATAATTCAAGTTTACATGTTTTTCATTTCTAGAATACATGTCAAGTAATCCAAGTAGCAAGTTTTCATATCAACTAATTCAAGTATTCAAGTAATACAAGAATCATGTAATTCAAGTATCAAATGAGCTTTATTCTTTAATTATTTCTCATTTTCTTTCTTTAGTTTATGCCTTTGGTATTTAGTTGTCCAGGTAATCGAGTCTCTAACCAACTGTCGCCACAAGATGTACCGTAGTACGCAAGATGTACCGTAGTACTGTATCGTACTACTGGTCAACGCTCATACTATCACCAAAGACCACATAAACGTACCCTTCGTCTGTCACCAATTAGGGGCCTTAGACCTGGACCGTAGTCCGCCCTGACACAATGAGCTCTAGACTCTAAGGCAAGCCATTCTAGCTTTGACCACTAACAACCAAGGCTTTGTTCAATTATGAATCACTTATTCAAGTATTACATGTTTATGTCAAGCAATAGCTTATTCAAGGATCAATTCAAGTGATACATTGCAAGATCATGTTCATATACACAGCCCTTAGGCCAATTGAGCCATAGCTCTACACTTTACAATTTAATCTTGTCATTCAAGCAAGCAATTAACATATGCCATCTCTTAGGCATCGAGCAAGATCTTTAATTCATGATTTATATCATGTTAACAAGTAATTAGATCATAAAAGTACATTTAGGCACTCATTCGAAATGATCACAATCAAGGCATCAAGGTTCAAACATTTGTTTTCTCTTTTCTTCCTAGATAATTTAACAACATACATGTTACTATTAGATCCCAAATTTTAGCTTAAACCATTCTTCCACTTTTTCATCAGAACTAAGCTTAAATCAATTATATTAACATGGAATGAAATAACAAGAAATAAACATGCATCTTTGGTTAGGACCTAAGTCCCAACCCTATATTAAACTACACTCACAATACTCCAAACTTAGCTAATCTTGGATCCAAATCCCCTTGTTTCTAGCTTTCGAATGCTCCTCCTTAAAACCTTCTCCAATGTTCTCTTCTCGCTCTAACATTTCATCCAAGTAAATCAAGGTCAAGACAAGATACATTTATTTCTTCAAACAGGGCAACAATACACATAATTCATTCATTTCAAATCATTAAGGCTACTGCTGCCTGGCAGCTTGTGCACTATTTACTAAAACATGTATAACTTTCATTTCGTAAGTCAAAATTTCAATTGGTTTACACCATTGGAAATCTAACTTAATTATCTTTCTAACCATATAAGCCTTTCATTTTAATTCTTTGCCAATTAATACAGTTTTTTTTGTTTAAAGAAAGGGCAAATTACAACACTAGACAGTTTGCATTGTCCTTAGTGTTTCATTTCTACAATCCGTTTTACAATCCAGAATTTAGTTCTATTTTCTCCTAATGAATTTAGACATATTAAGGAATTGTCCATATAATTTTCAGGCTTAAATTCCCTTTGTACAATTTATGGTGATTTTTCAAAGTTACTGCCAGAATAGAGTTTTCTGGGCAGATTACACTAGTTTGAGTTTCTAGCTTCATTATACAATTAGATGACATTTCTAACATGTTAATTTAACTTATATACATACTCATACAAGTCTAGGTCAGTTCTATTCACCTATCAATGTGATCAAAGCAGAGCATTATTTGCAATTAAGCATGTTTACACATATATACATATTGGCATTCAAACTATGACAAATTTCCAACAACCATTCACATTTCCTTAATAATCTATGTACACAAAACAAGGCATTTAAAAGCATACGCTCACATGTATATTCAGCAAGACAGTCCTCTAATGGAACTAATAACATCAATAACTCCTAGGTCAAATTCTAGCATTATATGCACACAATTAAGAGCATATTCGATCACTTTACATTCAATTACTTGAAAATTCCTTTTTCAAACAACCTATTCAATTCGATTATGTTACAATATTACAAAACATATGAATTCATCACTTAATTCATTCAAATAGTTTATCATAAGGTTGGTAACAATATTTCTTTCAGCAAAATGTACACTAAATATGATCTTTCTAGCATAAAATCAGTTCATAATTCCACCATACTTTTAAACCTATTCTCATATTTACACCCACATACACATCGAATTATCAAGCAAGGTTTTTCACATGAATAAAAGAAAGAACAAGTAGTTACCTTCTTATCAAGAATTTATACGCATAAGGTCTATAAATTTGAGATAAACCATTCCAAAATTGAGCTCTATCTCTAATACATGCAGGCTCAGCAATATGAACATGAAAGAAGATGATGAATACCTTTTTCTTTTGGTTCATCTACCAATTTCCAAATAGCCGTAAGTCACTCTTCCCTCACACCTTGCATTGTTTTGGTTAGACAAGTGTACATGTCCCTTATTTTAATAAATTTTTGCATGCAATCAACAAGTTCTACCATAAGTTTGGTTGAGTCCTTTTAATTATGATCATTTATTGATTTATGATCCTAATTTGATCCTAAGACTTCTAATTATTTCTTCTAATAGCATTTCAATCAAATTTGAATCACATTCGAACTAGCATCAAAACTCTAGGCCACATTTTGGGGTATTACAATTCTCCTCCCCCCCTTAAAATAAATTTGCCCTCGAATTTACCTGAATTGAACAAGTGAGGATATTGACCTCTCATCGTAGCCTTAGGTTCCCAAGTTGCCTCTTCCATTTTATGATTCCTCCATAACATTTTCACCAAGGGAACATTCTTGTTTCGGAGTCTTCTAACTTCTTTGTCAAGTATTCATATTGGCTCTTCTTCATATGATAAGTCGGGATTCAATTTGACTTATTCAGGTTCAAGAACATGGGACGGGTCAGATTGATATTTTCTAAGCATCGACACGTGAAAGACATTATGAATCTTGTCAAATTCACTAGGAAGGGCTAAACAATAGGCCACTGGCCCTATTCTTTCAATGATTTCAAACGGACCAATGAATCAGGGACTGGGTTTCTCTTTTCTTCCAAACTGAAAGACTTTCTTCCAGGGGGACACTTTCAGGAAGACCTTGTCTCCAACATTGTCTTGGATGTCTCTCCTTTTCAAGTCTGCATATGCTTTTTGTCTATCGAAAGCTTGCTTCAATCGATCATGTATGATTTGAACTTGTTCCTCGGTTTCTCTAAGTAGTTAAGGTCCCAAAACCTTATTTTCTCCTAATTCAGACCAGCACAAGGGAGTCCTACATTTCCTTTCGTATAGAGCTTAGCCATCTGGATAGATGTCTGGTAGCTATTATTGTAAGCAAACTCTACTAGGGGTAAAGATTTCTCCCAGTTCTTTCCGAAGTCTATAACACAAGCGCGTAGCATGTCTTCAAGTACTTGGATGATTCTTTCAGATTGGCCATCTGATTGAGGATGAAAGGCTATACTAGGGTGCACTTTAGTTCCAAGGGCTTTTTGCAATGATTTCCAGAATCAGGAAGCAAATCTAGGGTCTCGATTGGAGATTATAGCTGTAGGTACACCGTGTAATCAAATCACTTCACAGATGCATAGCTCGGCTAAGGTTTCCAAGCTTATGTTCATTCGAATAGGGATGAAGTGAGTAGACTTTGTGAATCTATCAACAATCACCCATACAACATCATTCTTTCTTGGAGTGGAAGGAAGACCTGTAACGAAGTCCATTGTAATCCGATCCTATTTCCACTGAGGGAATTCGATTGGTTGGAGCAATCCAGTGGAGACTTGATGCTCAGCTTTGACCCTCTGACAAGTTAAGCACTTTGAAAAAAAGTCTGTGATAGCCGATTACATGCCTGGCCACCAGTATAGTGGCTTTAGGTTATTGTACATCTTAACCGATCTAGGGTGAATCGAGAAAGAGCTTTGATGAGCTTCTTGTAACATCTCATGTCTTAGTTCTTCGTTGTTAGGAATACATACTCTATCTTTGAAATAGAGGAGTCAATTAGACTTGAGAGAAAAGATAGAATTAGACTCAGAGTCTAGCTTGGACTTGATCTTCTGAAGATCTGGATCAATTTGTTGGAGTTCTTTGATTCTCAAGATTAGACTAGATTGAACTTGAAGTTCAGACAAGAATTTCTGTCCTTTGGATAAACGAAAATGAGTATTTATAACCAAGGATGCTATAAATGAATGAAAAAGATCATTAAGGGAGATTTTCGAATAGTTACTTGTAAGTCAAGAAAAGTCTAATTCGAATGGTTACTTGCAAGTCAAGAAAGAAATATTTTGAATAAATTATTCTAGGATTTAGATTTAAGGGTTTACCCGAGTATGGTCTGCGACTAAGGGCATAAGCAACCACGTTTGCTTTCCTGGGATGGTAGTCGATAACCAAATCGCAATTTGTAAGTAACTCTAGCCATCTCATTTGCCTCAAGTTCAAGTCTTTTTGAGTTAGGAGGTATTTGAGACTCTTCTGGTCTGTGAACAAATTACATTTCTCCCCGTACAAGTAATGTCTCCAGACTTTGAGTGCAAACACGATAGCTGCCAATTCTAGATCGTGAGTAGGGTAGTTTGACTCGTGTGGTTTTAGTTTCCTTGAAGCGTAAGCTACCACATTTCCATCTTGCATTAGGAAACATCCTAGTCCCAAATGAGATGCATCACTGTAAACAGTGTACTCCTTGCCCGATACTGGTTGTGTGTGAACCGGAGCGTGAGTCAGAGCTTGTTTAAGCCGATCGAAGCTTCGTTGTTGGTTCTCCGGCCAAACAAAGGGTGTATGTTTACGAGTTAGCTTAGTCAAACTTGCGGCAATGGATGAGAATCCTTTGACAAAACGTTGATAATACCCGGCTAAACCGAGAAAGCTTCTGACCTCACCAACATTCCTCGTAGGTCTCCAATATAGGATGGATTGAATTTTCCTTGGATCTACTTTAATCCCTTCTTCCGAGATAATATAGCCAAGGAACGACACTTCTAATAGCCAAAATTCGCATTTAGAGAACTTTGCAAACAATTGACGTTCTCGAAAAGTTTGCAATACGATTTGAAGGTGTTCGGAATGTTCTTCCTTATTCTGAGAATACTCTAGAATGTCATCAATGAAGACTACTACGAACTTGTCAAGATAGGGCTTGAATATGCGGTTCATGAGATCCATGAAAGCAGCTGGAGCATTCATTAATCCGAATGGCATTACAAGGAATTCAAAATGGCCATATCGAGTATGAAAGACTGTCTTGGGTACATCTTCTTCTTTTACCCTCATTTGGTAGTATCCCGATCGTAGCTCGATCTTTGAGAATACTGCAACATTTTTGAGTTGATCGAAAAGATCTTCAATCCTAGGGAGAGGATATCGATTCTTGATAGTAAGCTTGTTCAATTTTCTGTAGTCAATACAGAGTCTCATAGTCCCGTCTTTCTTCTTCACGAAGACTGGAGCACCCTAGGGAGACGAGCTAGGCCTAATGAAACCCTTGTCTTGTAGCTCTTAGAGTTGCTTCTTGAATTCTTTCAACTCAACAGGTGCCATTCGATAAGGTGTGATGGACACTGGAGTTGTTCCATGTTGGACATCGATTCCAAACTCTATTTCTCTAGTTGGAGGGAAACCAGGGAATTCCTCGGGTAAAACATCGAGATATTCAGATACAATAGGCACACTAGGTAAGTCGAATTCAAGTTCATCTTGTAAGACCATAGTAGCAAAGATTGAGGTCGGTTTCTTATCAACTAGAAGAATTAATTCTTTTCCTAAACCCCGGAGGTAAAGTCTCTTATTTAAGCATCTACCTAGGCTTCATGCTTGCTTAACCAATCTAGTCCCAATACTAGATCGAATTCACAAGTTGGTAATACATATAGATTAACAAGAAAGGGTATATTTCGAATGAATAGGGGACAGTTTCTACAGATAAGGCTTATGTTTATAATTCCCTTTATTAGGTTAGAAACTACAAGGCTTTGTTTTACAATTTCAGGCTTTAAGTTCAAATTTTCAATCAAGGTTGAGCATACAAAAGAATGAGTGGATCTTGAGTCTATTAAAGCATAAACAGGAGTCGAATTTAACTCAACGGTACCTGCTATAACATTGGGTGATTCTTCATTTTCTTTTCCTCGAATATGATAGATTTGAGAAGGAGCCCTAGATTCTTGGTGAGTAGGGGCATTCGAATGTTGTCCCTTGCCTTTCCCCTTATTTCCAAACTGAGCTTGTCTGGGACCTTTGTTTCGAATGGAAGGAGTTGAACTAGCATTTGCAGAAGTTCGATTCGAAACCTTGTTAGGATTTTGAGGACAATCCTTGATATAGTGATCAGAGGCTCCACATAAGTAACATAGGTTCTGTTGAGTTCTACACTGACCCGTATGGTGTTTTTGGAAAAACTTGCAAGTTGGATATTGAGCAGCTTTACTGGAATTCCCTGTACTATCAACAGAGTTGATCGGGGCAGAAGGTTTGGTTACCGATTGGGGTCTCGGCATGAAGTTGCTTTTTTGAGCAGGAGTGTAATTCGAAGAGTGATCCTTAGAATATTTGGACATCTTTGACTGCGAGTGAGGCTTGTCATCATTCCTTGACCGCTTGTTTTTCCAAGAATTTCCACTTTTTCTTTTTTAGAGGATTTCATCTTTGCCTCGGTTGCAATGGCCTGGTTCACCAGATTCTGAAAGTCAATTATACCCAGGGTAGTGAATATTGCACTTAATTCATCATTTAATCCATCAATAAACATCCTACACTTGTCAGTATCAGTCTTGATGTATTTCGACCATATTTGCAATACTTGCAAAAGTCACTCACGTACTGTTCGACAGGTCGGCCACCTTGCTTGAGGTACAAGAAACACTTCCGACGCTCAGCCAGGTATCGTTCACTAATGTATTTCTTCTTGAATTCATCGAGGAAGAATTTCCAGTTACAACTTCAGCAGGAGCAGTAAGGGTAGTGGTTTCCCACTAGCTCAAAGCTTCGTCTGCCAATAGGGCTATAGCACATTCAAGTTAGTATTCATCAGAACAGGGCAGTTGTTTGGTTAGGATTCGAGTAGTGGCCTCTAACCAATACTCAGCTACTTCAGGATTGGTTTCATCAGTACCGGTGAAGGTATAAGCTCGATGTTGAGCCAGTTTGTCAATAGGGGCTCTAGTTGGAGTAGGAACCGGAGGAGGAATAGAATGGTCTCATTTCAAGGTAGTTACAAGATGATCGAACATCTCCTTCATGCTCATGAGACATTCCTACTGCACATGATTTATAGCAGGAGCTTCCTATTGAGCAGCATCTTGGGCATGGGGTTGACCTTGCGCTCTAGGTTCAGCTTGTTTGCTATGGAGGATTCTGCTCTATCCTCACGCTATCCTCATCATTTGAGGAGCCTACGGGACTTTCATCGTCCCGAGCGAGACTTGTTTGATACATTTTACGTTTAAAAAGAACAATTAGGGGTTCGGTTTAGTTAAGCAAAGACATAAGCTATACAATACAAGTCTCCTAGGTGGCACAAGCATCCTATATGATGCAAGAGAGCCCGGTTTAGTCCTAGAACTGACTAAAAAGCTCTGAAACCAATAAATGTAACACCCCCTACCCCAAGTTGGCAGCAAACCGGTTCGAGAGCGTTACTAACGTACAATACAAGCATGAACAAGGAAAGCATAGGCTAACTCATCCCTATTAGATGAGTTACTTAACTAACAAGTAACCAAACATACATTACTTAACATGTAAGCAATCTTATTTACATACATTATAGGTTACCAAAAATTTCAATTAACATTATCATACAATCATCATCATTCGAATAGCTTAAAGACAAACTTGCTTCCATTTCATTTCATTGTTTCTTAACTTGATACATGTAACATTCAATTGTACATACCTTATCTCCAAGCAAGCAATATGCCAACCTTACCATTCGACATTTACCATTCAAGATTATAAAATACATATATAACATGTCATAATCATACAAGACTATCTTAACTCACAAGACATCTGAATGGCACAAGACTAGATCAATTACTTTGATAAAATCAATATATACATAACCATATGCGCAGTAAATACTTACAATACATAAAATTTAAGTTCTTTACTTGATTTATATTAATGACCAAGTTCACAAGATAGTAGGCCCATTCAAGATCATATACATATATACAAGATCAAGTATTCAAAATGCATGCACTAGACATTATATACAACTATGTGCCACCAACTAAGGGAGTACAAAACAAGTATGAACCATACTTTAGCTATGCTTGTGTCTTGCTTCAAGCTCAAGAAATCAGGATTCATGATCAAGCAACGATCGAATCCTTTATCATATGGTTGGGAAAAATGAAAACAAGAGTGATAAGTACAAGAATGTACTTAGTGAGGTAGTAACAAGTTCTAACCCATTTGTTATATCAAGTCAAGTGTCAATTAATCAGGAAGGATCCTAGCTAAGGATTTCAAGGTAAACGAATAGTATAAGAAGCAAGAGACAATGAATCATAATTCATTCTTTATCCATTTCAAGAAATCAAGCTATTCGTGGAAACGTATCAAGTAGTCAAGCAATTCATGCTTATATATCATGAAATCAAGCAATTTAAACTATTCGTTCAAGACAAGTTTACAATTAGAACTCATGAATTCAAGTAAGGTCAAGGTCTATTTCGAGCAATAATCATGTAGCAAGAAATTCGAGTATACAAGTCAAGTGACAATAATTCAAGTTTACATGTTTGTCATTTCTAGAATACATGTCAAGTAATCCAAGTAGCAAGTTTTCATATCAACTAATTCAAGTATTCAAGTAATTCAAGAATCATATAATTCAAGTATCAAATGAGCTTTATTCTTTAATTATTTCTCATTTGCTTTCTTTAGTTTATGCTTTTGGTATTTAGTTGTCCAGGTAATCGAGTCTCTAACCAACTATCGCCACAAGATGTACCGTAGTACGCAAGATGTACCGTAGTACTGTACCGTAGTACTGATCAACCCTCATACTTTCGCTAAAGACCACACAAACGTACCCTTTGTCTGTCACCAATTAGGGGCCTTAGACCTGGACCGTAGTCCGCCCTGACACAATGAGCTCTAGACTCTAAGGCATGCCCTTCTACCTTTGACCACTAACAACCAAGGCTTTGTTCAATTATGAATCACTTATTCAAGTATTACATGTTTATGTCAAGCAATAGCTTATTCAAGGATCAATTCAAGTGATACATTGCAAGATCATGTTCATATACACAACCCTTAGGCCAATTGAGCCTTAGCTCTACACTTTACAATTTAATCTTGTCATTCAAGCAAGCAATTAACATATGACATCTCTTAGGCATCGAGCAAGATCTTTAATTCATGATTTATATCATGTTAACAAGTAATTAGATCATAAAAGTACATTTAGGCACTCATTCGAAATGATCACAATCAAGGCATCAAGGTTCAAACATTTGTTTTCGATTTTCTTCCTAGATAATTTAACAACATACATGTTACTATTAGATCCCAAGTTTTAGCTTAAACCATTCTTCCACTTTTTCATCACAACTAAGCTTAAATCAATTATATTAACATGGAACAAAATAACAATAAATAAACATGCATCTTTTGCTAGGACCTAAGTCCCAGCCCTATATTAAACTACACTCACAATACTCCAAGCTTAGCTAATCTTGGATCCAAATCCCCTTGTTTCTAGCTTTCGAATGCTCCTCCTTAGAACCTTATCCAATGTTCTCTTCTGTCTCTAACATTTCATCTAAGTAAATAAAGGTCAAGACAAGATACATTCATTTCTTCAAACAGGGAAACAATACACATAATTCATTCATTTCAAAACATTAAGGCTACTGCTGCCTGGCAGCTTGTGCACTATTTACTAAAACATGTATAACTTTCATTCCGTACGTCAAAATTTTAATTGGTTTACACCGTTGGAAAGCTAACTTAATTATATTTCTAACCATATAAGCCTTGCATTTTAATTCTTTGCCAATTTATACATTTTTTTGTTTAAAGACAGGGCAATTTACAACATTGAACAGTTTGAACTGTCCTTAGTGTTTCATTTCTACAATCTGTTTTACAATCCTGAATTCAGTTCTGTTTTCTCCTAATGAATTTATACATATTAAGGCATTGTCCATAAAATTTTCAGCCTTAAATTCCCTTTGTACAGTTTATGGTGATTTTTCAAAGTTACTGCCCAGGACAGAATTTTCTAGGCAGATTACACTACTTTCAGTTTCTAGCTTCATTATTCACTTAGATGACATTTCTAACATCTTAATTTAACTTATATACATACTCATACAAGTCTAGGTTAGTTCTATTCACCTATCAATCTGATCAAAGTAGGGCATTATTTGCAATTAAGCATGTTTACACATATATACATATTGGCATTCAAACTATGACAAATTTCCAGCAACCATTCACATTTCCTTAATAATCTTTGTACACAAAACATGGCATTTAAAGGCATACACTCACATGTATATACAGCAAGACAGTCCTCTAATGGAACTAACTCCTAGTTCAAATTCTAGCATTATATGCACACAATTAAGAGCATATTTGATCACTTTACATTCAATTACTTGAAAATTCCTTTTTCAAACAACCTAGTCAATTCGATTATGTTACAAATATTACAAAACATATGAATTCATCACTTAATTCATTCGAATAGTCTATCATAAGGTTGGTAACAATATTTCTTTCCGCAAAATGTACACTAAATATAATCCTTCTAGCATAAAATCAGTTCATAATTCCACCATACATGTAAACCTATTCTCATATTTACACCCACATACACATCGAATTATCAAGCAAGGTTTTCACATGAATAAAAGAAAGAACAAGTAGTTACCTTCTTATCAAGAATTTATACGCATAAGGTCTATAAATTTGAGCTAAACCATTCCAAAATTGAGCTCTCTCTCTAATACATAAAGGCTCAGCAATGTGAACATGAAAGAAGATGATGAATACCTTTTTCTTTTGGTTCATCTAACAATTTCCAAATAGCCGTGAGTCACTCTTCCCTTACACCTTGCATTGTTTTGGTTAGACAAGTGTAGATGTCCCTTATTTTAATAAATTTTTGCATGCAATCAACAAGTTCTACCATAAGTTCGGTTGAGTCCTTTTAATTATGATCATTTATTGATTTATGACCCTAATTTGATCCTAAGACTTCCAATTATTTCTTCTAATAGCATTTCAATCAAATTTGAATAACATTCGAACTAGCATCAAAACTCTAGGCCACATTTTGTGGTATTACACAACTCCTCCAACATATCCAAAGTATACGTCGTATGCACGGCCAAGAAATGTGTACACTTCATAAACCTATCCACAATCACCCATACAGAATTCTTCTTTAATGGCGTCAAAGGTAATCTGGATAAAAAATACATGGTAATTTTCTCCCACTTCCATGCCCGATTGAGTTGTAAATTTCACCGTTGTCAGCATGATCACCTTAGGACTTAACTATGCATTTAGATAAGATAAAATATAAATGGACCATTTTCTAAGTAATTCTTCTGGTTTGTCTCGGCAAACCCAATGTAGCCCACTCGGTTCGGTCTGGCGGCTAGACCAGGTCAAGGGGGTTACATTTGTTGGTATCAAAGCCAGGTTATAATTGTTGGGAGGTGGGCTATGGTTTTTTGATGTATTGTTAACGTATGATTCTGTTGTTTGGTATGCACAGTGTTTTATTTTGTGAGGTTGTGTTTGAAATTTGATATGTTGGGGGTATAAGCTTGGGGACACATTGTCTTATTACTATTAGTGTAAAATGATTTTTGTTTTTAAACATGAGCTACTTGGATTCTTGCTTCAAGCTGGTCTGATTATTATTTTGTTTTATTTTTATGCTGTTTAAAAACAAAAATCAAACTAGCTTCGGTCTGATTATTACTACTAGTGTAAAAGTATTTGGGATCTCGTTAACAAGATGAAAAGAAAAGAGAGTTCATAGCTTTGGAGCAGGGGAGCATGTCTGTGGCTGAGCATAAGGTTTAGTTCGTTCGATTGAGCCAGTATGCACCTGAGTTGGTTCCTGATGAGCATCAGCGATCGATCATTTTCATTATGGGCTGGTTAAGGAGGTGAAGAATTACATGTTGACTACGGATTATGCCGAGTTTGATGTCCTGGTTTTTCAAGCTAAGGTCATAGAACAGAATATAGGGTTATCCTCTCGGTTAGGGAATTTTTCTACGAGGTTGGCAGAGATTGATATAAGAAGCATAGAGATAAGAGGTAACATCTGAATCAGAGACACACAGAGAGTAATGTTGGGCGTGGTTAGCAAGGTTAGAGTATTTACGCCAGAGTACCTGAGTGTAGGCAATGTGGTGGACGATATTCGGGAGAGTGTTAGTGTACCTTTGGTATATGTTGGAGCTTTGAATCACGAGATCACATTAGGCATGATTGTCTGCAATTGGCTAGAGAAGGACAAGCTACTGCACCTGCTGTTATGCCACAGAGAGGCCGTGGGCGCGATCGTGGACATTTTTAGCGTAGGGAGGATGGTTAGATGATAATTTCTCATACTGTAGCAGTTCAACCTAAGCGTTGTGGATCGAAACGGGTTTTCGTGCATCGTGTGGGAAGGAATGATGCCAATATGATTGTAGGTACATTTATTTTGTAGTCTATACTTTTACTTTCTTTGATAGATTCTGGTTCTGCACATTCATACATCTTTTGCGAACATGCATGTTTTCTTGATATACTTGTAGAGGTGTTAGATGTTGGTATGCGGGTAACTAGTTCTTTTGGTGAGACAGTAGTTGCTAGGAGGTTGTATAGGAGATGTCCTTTGATGGTTCAAGGTCATATGTTTGCGGCTGATTTTGAGACCAAACGAGTTTCATTGAAACTTGTTGAGGATTACGAAGTGGTAGTTGTTGGAGAGAATGTTAAATTCTTGTCCAATGTTGTTTTAGCTTTAGAAGCACGAAAGTTGTTAGAATCTGGGGGTAAAGCATACCTAGATTATGTTATGAACCCAAATATGAAGGAGGTTCGAGTCCAGGATATCCGTACCATTTGTGATTTTCCAGGAGTTTTTCGGAAGAGTTGCCAAGATTACCACTGGATAGAAAGGTAGAGTTTTGCATTGAGACGTACGTGGATACAGCTCTAGTGTCAATTGCACTGTATCGCATGGCATCGAAAGAGTTGAAGGAGTTGAAGATACAGCTTTAGGAGTTGTTGGACCATGGTTTCATTCGGCCTAGTGTATCACTATAGGGAACACCGGTGTTGTTTGTGAAAAAGAAGGATGGCACGATGAGAATGTACATTGGTTATTGGCAACTAAACAAGTTAACTGCGGTTGTCTTTGCATTGAAAATCGAATGCATTATCTTTACAGAGAAAAATATTCTCTTTACCGTCCATAAAAGCCTCAAATATCTTCTGACTCAAAAGGATTTGAATCTTTGACAACAGAGATGGATGAAACTCCTTAAAAACTATGATCTTGTCATTGACTACCATCCGGGCAAGGCCAACGTAGTTGCTGATGCACTGAGACGCAAACCTCTACTGCCCCTCGAGCCATTAATGCTCGTTTTCATCTAAGAAAGCACCATTGTCTCATAGCTGAACTTTAGGTTCAGTCTACCATCGTATCAAGAATTAAGATGTAACCCCATCGACCTGGCCTAGACGCCCGACCTAACCGAGAGTGCTACATTAGGTTTTCCGAAGCAAACCAGAGAAAGGTTACAAAAAGTTAGTCTATTTTTTCTTTTATCTTGTCTAGATGCAAATTGATGTTCCTACATGTTCATACTCGCAGCGGGTAAGTTCACGAATGAAACGAGTAACAAAAGATAATCAATTGCATCATTATCAAAATTGAAGAATAAAACTTAAATACTTTAAAGTACAAAACCAAAATTTAATTTAAGGTTACCAATCCTCAATTAGTCCATTTACATGCCAACATGATAAATTCTAGATCAATTTAGAACTCTCAATTCATACAATTGCATTTCCAAAACTCAGGGACCAAAATGGAAGAACCAAAAACTTCCAAGATTCCAAAATAACCAACTTAACGGTACCTGTATCAGTACACGTACTCGTGTTTCGATACACCTTCACGTTCTTAAAAACCCAGAATCTAGTAGCTAAAACCCGTACCAAATCGTTTGTTCCCGTACCAGTACGCCTGGCAAAAATGCTTGTGACTGTACCGAAACACTTGCTCGAGTACCGAAACGTTAAGCTTGAAAAGGTAGGCTCGTATCAAAACACCCTCCCATGTATCAAAACGCTATGCCTGAAATGGCCTAGCCGTACCGGTACGAGGACACCTATTTCGATACACCTGACCTGTAATGACTTTTTTAGCTGGTTTTACACACAAAACTAAATGCATTTAGGTCCTAGCAACTTTCATACATACATATAAGCATCCAACATTACATTTAACAACAATTGCACCAAGGTTTAACAACAACACAAGATTATGCCACCCAAAAGGTTCATCTAGAGGCATGCTCCCTCTAACACACCACCAAACATACCAAAATGCCAAACTAAGCAAATATCAGCAAGAACACCATACCAACAACATATCAATACCATAGTCAACAGGTTTAGCTCATAAAAACATGTCATCCAAGAAAAAGCCATCTAGATGCATACTTAGGAAACCATATAACATCAACCATAGGTAATGGTGCATGATAAGCGAAACATCAACAATCAAACTCCAAAATCACAACTTTAAACATGCTCAAAACCAGGGAGAACTGAATTACAAATCCCAAAAATCCATGGCGAACACATTGCCTTATTAACCGGAACTAAAACCGAGTTTATACTCAAATAGTCTTGTCTTTGGATCACTTAATCCTTGCCTTTGCTACCTCCAATCTTTAATGATCTGCATCATTAGAGAAAAGAGAGCGTAAGCACACTTGCTTAGTGAGGATGCTCCTAAAAGATGATGCATTTAGAACCCTTGAAAAGCAACACTCATTTTCAAACCATGCTTACGACCTAAGCAAGTTCCAATAGTTTCAAATCAAAACATGCATATCAACCATATGCTAAACAATATATATGTTCCACGTGCTTAATCCCAAAGCATCAAATACAAAACCATGCCTAAATCCCAAAGCATTATATACAAAACCATGCTTAAATCCCAAAGCATTAGAAATAGATTCAACACTAGAATTCTCATATAATGGCAATTATAGTGACCCCAGATAGTCAACCACTATCCTTGATTAGCCGACCGCTAACCTTTAGTTAACCGACTGTTAACTTTACACATCGGATACACAGATCTCCCTTAATGACCGACCATCATCAAGACTACCCCATGCCGATCACATGAATTTACAACCTTGTCGACCGCAAGCTTTACATCAACAAGGGGAACCGACCGCTGAACCCAAGTGATAACAACATAGTCTGGGTAGCCGACCTCTATGTCTCAAAGACTCTTAACCCACGATCGATTTTTAACCATGTTATAGTGCATTTTATCCTATGGCATGCCAACTATATCCGAATGTTTTCTTACCTTGTCACATAGCCAATATATCATTTACAAAACCATTTACTCACTATTTTACAATGCATTACACAAAATCCCCACATATGTAAATCACATTGCCGTAGTAATATCACATTCCCAACCGGAATAAAAACCAATGCCCGCCAGCATTAAATATAACTTTAAGCCACTACATATGTACTTTAAAATCAAGCATTAATAGTAAGTAAAGCAAACCATGTTTACGACTAAACATGAATCACACATACTCATATCCGAACCAATATTGAAGAGAAAAGGAGGGAAACTTACTTCTGAGCTTAGGTAAGTGTTTCAAACTTATCTTAAACTCCCAAACCTTTGAAAGACTTTTAAGATCGTTTCCACTCACCGATTTCACTTCGCCTTGCTTGCTACCGCGAAACAATCTGTTAGCAAGCCTAGGACCACCTCAAGATGCTACGCCTTGATTATCCCTTGTTTCGGCCGCACAAAACCAGAGAAAACATGCATTAAAATGCATCCAATACTTTGTTTTAACCCAAAATCCCATAGCTCTCACTCATCTGAAAAATACCGAAATTAACCGCAAACACTATTCAATCTTAACCTAGCCAAATAATAACGATCTTAAACATCAAGCTTCATCAATTGATATATAAAAACTCATCCCCAACATCTTTTTACTTCCAGCAATGATTAAACACCTTAAACAACCCAAAAGCTGTTAACTATCAACCTAAACAATTAGAGATTCAACCAATTTCGGGATTCCATTATTAAAAACAACTTATCCACATTATAATACATCCAAAATAAGATTGAAATCAATTCACAACACTGGAAAAAAAAAGATCCAAATCGAAAATCACAATATCCTTCAATTAAACCTCAATTAAGCTAAAATCCATAATCAATTACTCAAAACCTATTGAAAATCATATGTAAAGAGCCAAGAACTTGGGAATTTTAGTAAAGAACCTTTCATTAGAGGAGAAGAATGAAACTTACCTCCAATGAATGAGTTTCCCCTTAATTGGATGGTTTTTCCAATTGAAAAACAAAGAAATTCAATAAGATTTGTGGAAAATAATTTGAGAAATCATTTAGCAAATCAATGAGTAAAGAAATTAAGATCATTAACTTAAATCTTTGATGGAAAAAGAGTGTTTGGCTGAGAGTGTTTTGAGAGAAAATGTGACAAAAGAAAAGTTAAGTCAAAATGTGTTTTAGAAAGATAACTACCTTTTTAACAAAATTCCATTTAATTCTTTTAACTAAAACCCTTTTTAAAATAATCCTAATTAAGGGAATACTCAGATTAGACCAAATGGTAAAATAGCTCCTTAAATATTCTAAGTTTTGACTCTTTACAAAATAGCCACCTTTTAAAACATATTTCAAAAATTGCACTTTGGTCACTAGCCAAAAAGTCACCTTTCCAAGGTTCGTTTTCCAAAATTACTTTCACTGATATTCTTAATATAATAAAATATAATTTTTAAACATTTTTTCGTATTTTTATCCTTTGGAAAAATATTTGCTCCCGAATCTGACTCGAATCTCTAACCCTATCCACTAGACCGTCTAACCAGCCCCAAAACTGCTAGGCCCAAAACCGGGGCGTTACAACTCTCCCCCTTTTAAGAAATTTCGCACTCAAAATTTACCTGGAGGAAAAAGATGCAGAAATTGCTCCAACATATCTGCCTTGCTTTCCCAAGTGGCTTCCTCGACATATTGATGTCGCCACAAGACTTTAACCAATTCTATCGTCTTACCCCACAGAACCTTGCTGCTGGAATCAAGGATTTCCACTGGATCCTCATCAAAGGATAAATTCGATCTCAACTCAATTTGCTCCACTATCATAACATGCGAAGGATCCGACCGATACCTCCGTAACATGTATACATGGAACACATCATGTATTTTCTCAAGCTCGGGAGGCAACCTCAACCGATAAGCCACATGACCAACTCACTCCACAATATCATATGGTCCAATAAACCTCAAACTAAGCTTACCCTTACGTCCGAACCGCATCACCTTTTTCCACGGTGACACCTTCAAGAACACACGATCGCCCACCGTATATTCAATTTCCCTATGCTTTAAATTCGCATAAGATTTCTACCGATCTGCAGCTACTTTCAAGCGTTCACACACAAGCTTAACTTTCTTATCCATGTCTTTCAACACATGAGCTAAGGAAACATGCTTTCCCCTACCTCTACCCGACACAAGGGCATTCGACATCTTCGGCCATACAATGCCTCAAATGGTGCTGCCATCTGTATACTCGCTTGATAGCTGTTATTATAAGTAAATTCCACCAACAGCAAATGCTTCTCCCATGTTCCTTGAAACTCAATAATACAACACCTTAGCATATCCTCACAGACCTAGATAACACGCTCAAACTACCCATCCGTCTGAGGATGATACGCGGTACTGAAACTCAACCTCTAACCCAAAGCCTGATGTAAATATTTCCAAAACCTTGATGTGAACATCAGATCTCTATTCGAAACGATCGACTTTGGTACCCCGTGCAAACGCACAATTTCAGAGATAAACAAATTCGCTAGCTTGTCCAAGGTGTACGCCGTATGCACTAGCAAAAAATATGCACACTTTGTAAACCGATCGACAACCACCCAAATGGAATCCTTTTTAGTCGGTATCAACGACAATCCTGACACGAAATCCATGGTGATTCTCTCCCATTTCCACTCTATAATTCTCAACGGTTGCAACAACCCAAATAGAAACTGATGTTCAGCTTTAACCCGCTGACACGCCATACACTTGGACACAAACTCTGACACGTCCTTCTTCAAACCAACCCAATAGTACCTTTCCTTCAAATCACGATACATTTTGGTACTACCAAGATGCATAGCAAAAGGACTAGAATGTGCATCCACCAAAATAGTATGCCTGAGCTCCAGGACTTTCGACACCACTATTCGACCCTTGAAGCACAAAACTCCATCATCATCAAAATGAAAATCCTTCGAATTTCCATATGCTATGTCCTTAACATGAGGAACCAAAGAATCATCATATGATTGCTTAGCCTTAATCAATTGTGACAGCGTAGGCTTAACTTGCAATTCAGCCAACAACCCACCTTCCCGCGTCACACTCAACCTTGCAAAAATTGCCCTAAGCTCAACCGCCACCCTACAACTCAACGCATCATCCACAACATTGGCTTTTCCAGGATGATACTCAATTGTCAAGTTGTAATCCCTAAGCAACTCCAACCACCTTCGTTGCCTAAGGTTCAAATCCTTTTGAGATATCAAATACTTCAAACTCTTATGATTCGTAAAGAGCACACACTTCTCTCCATACAGATAGTGTTGCCAAATCTTCAAGGAAAACACCATCGTCGCAAGCTCCAAATCATGAGTTGGATAATTACGCTCATGAACCTTCAACTGCCGCGACGCATAGGCCACCACCTTACCATCCTGCATCAGCACTCAACCCAAACCCATATGTGATGCATCACTATAAACCACAAACTCCTTTCCAGATTTCGGTTGAATCAACACAGGAGCATGTGCAAAAACCTCCTTCAACTTCTCAAAACCATGATGTTGCTTATTCGTCAAAACGAAAGGAATAATTTTTTCCAGCAACTTTGTCAACGGAGATGCAATACTAGAAAACCCTTCCACAAAATAGCGATAATAACCTGCCAACCCAAGAAAACTACGCACTTTCGACACGGTCTTAGGTTGTTTCCAATTGAGAATACCTTCAATTTTCTATGGATCAACACGAATTACCTCTGCGGATACCACATGTCCGAGAAACATCACCTCCTTGAGCCAAAACTCGCACTTGCTCAACTTGGCATATAACTGATTATCCTTCAAGACTTGCAACACAACTCGTAAATGTTGATCATGCTCCTCCTTGGTACGAGAGTACACGAGTATATCATCGATAAAAACCACCACAAATCGATCAAGGTACTCATGAAACACTCTATTCATCATGTCCATGAAAGCCGTTGGAGCATTTGTCAAACCAAACGGCATCACCAAGAACTCGTAATGCACATACCTCGTACGAAATGTCGTCCTATGAACATCCACATCCTTAACTTTCAACTAATAATACCCCTACCTTAAATCTATCTTCAAAAACACTGCTGCCTCGTAAAGCTGATCGAACAAGTCATCAATCTGCGGCAACAGATACTTGTTCTTCACTGTCAACTTATTCAACTGACAATAATCAATGTACATACGCATCGATCCATCCTTCTTTTTCACAAAGAGAATCGAAGCACCCCAAGAAGAAACACTGGGTCGAATGAACCCATGATCCAACAGCTCCTAAAGTTGTGATTTCAACTCTTTTAACTCATTCGGTGCCATCCGATAAGGAGCAATAGACACTGGAGTTGTACCTTCATAGGTTTCAATGCGAAACTCCACCTCCTTATCCGGAGGTAAACCAGGCAACTCGTCAGGAAAAACTTTCGGATAATTACAAACAGCTCAAATGTCCTACACCCAAATACCCTTGGCTTCCGAATTCATAACAATAGCCAAATAAGCTTGGCAACCATCAAACATCATCTTCTCCGCTCAAGTAGCCGAAACAACATTAGACAAGAATTTTATATTCTCACACACCACCACGACTTCATAATCATCGGCCAACTTCATAGAAATCCTTTTGGACTCACAATCCACCACCGCATTGATAACGTCAAAACCATGAAATGGAAACTCCATCAAATCTGCGGCAAACTCATGACCTTGCACCGCCAAAAAATAACGCATTTAGAAGCTTCTAATTGTAACCGTCTCCCCAAAAGAACTAGTTACCAACTTTCCAATATCCAAGATCTCAACAGGAACATTTAACAATGATGCATGCTCACTTAGGATGTATGAATGAGTAGACCCTGAATCAATCAAAGAAAACAACGACAAGGATTGCAAAGTGAAAGTACTTGCAATCACATATGTGTCATTGCGCCCCTCACGATAAGCATAGATCTATGATGGTCCACCATTCTCCGGTTGTACAGCAACAGCATGAGCCACAGCTCTCTGACCATCCTCGCGCCTCTAAAAGTTACCCCTACCACGGCCTCGACCGTTAGCAGGTACAACAGCCCAAACTGGTGCATCACCCATAGCACGAGGACAGCGACGCTTCATGTGACCAGGAGATCCACAAATCCAGCAACTCATGGTATTTCCCCAACACTCACCCAGGTGGCGTCTACCGCAACGTTCACACTCAGCTACAATACGAACACATTGGTTACCATGGTCACCACCACGCTTGTGATCCGACTTGTTCCTCTTATTTTACTAAAACCTCATATTCTGCCTCTCAGAGTTAGCTCTTTGCTTATTCGAGACCATGCTCGAACCTTGTCCCGACACCCTCAATGACTGCTTAATATCCTTAGCACGGTTTACAAGCACATCAAAATATGTGTAGTCCACCGCCAATAGGTATGTTTTGATATCCTTCACTAACCCATAGCAAAACCTGTTGCACCTCTCAAGATCATCCGGAACTAACTCCGAAGCATACTGACTCAGACGGGGAAATTTCACCTCATATTCCACCACGGACATGCCACCCTGAACCAAGGACATAAACTACTATTTTCTTGAAAGCTCTTCGAAAGAACTCCCAAGTTACATATGCCTCTGGAACATTAGCAATTGTGGTCACCCACCAATGATAAGCATCACCATGTAACAGCAACACTGTACAACCCAACTTACGCTCATCATTACAACCCATTTGATCCAGAATACGGACCGTACTCTCTAGCCAACCCTCGGCTGCCTCAGGGCTCAAACCCCTAAACTCAACACCTCCCAAACTACGAAGACGCTCCAAAGGTAACCCTGGGTTAACCACCACAGTAGGTGTTACCGCCTGCACATGCACTCCAGCCATCGCTACTTGAAAAGCTCATGTTATCGCCTGAACTAATGGAGTTAGATCACCAAATACTGGCACTTGATGAGCCTAGGGCATACCACTAGCTCTAACATTGACCGAATGAAGCAACAGAGGAGGAAGACGTGAAACATTATTGGATTCTCTTCCTCAATGTTATTCTGTCCGATTCCAGCATTACCAGCCATAGAACGTGTCTCACGTTGAGCCATGCTAACAAAAGCAACAAAACACATTAAATTCAGGCTAATACAAGGCAAAGGATCCAAGATCGTCTCATAAAACAATTTAAAACCTCGGTAACAGGCAATGTATTCCCAGTTCATACCCCAACATGATGTAAATCAATCACTGTACATGTACACAATCACCGTGCATAACCAACAATGATATACGGACAAACAACAACATCCCAACCTTTCATAACTTGGCTCTAAAACCATCAAATGTAACCCCTCAACCCGGCCTAGACGCCCGACCGAACTGAGAGTGCTACATTAGTTATGCCGAAGTAAACCGGAGATGGGTTACGAAAAGTCGGTCCATTTTTTTCTTTGATCTTGTCTAGATACAAATTGATGTTCATACATGTTCATACTCGTAGCGAGTAAGTTCACGAATGAAACGAGTCACAAAAGACAATCAATTGCATCATATTCAAAATTGAGGACTAAAACGTAAATACTTTAAAGTACAAAACCAAAATTTAATTTAAGGTTATCAATCCTTAATTAGTCCATTTACATGCCAACATGATAAATTCCATATCAATTTAGACATATTAATTCATACAATTGCATTCCCAAAACTCAGGGACCAAAATGGAAGAACCAGAAACTTCCAAGATTCCAAAATAACCAACTTAACGGTACCCGTATCGGTACACGTACTTGTGTTTCTATACGCCCTCATGTTCTTAAAAACTCAGAACCCAGTAGCTAAAACCCGTACTGAAATGCTTATTCGTGTACCGGTACGCTTGGCAAAAATATTTGTGACTGTATCGAAACACTTGCTCGAGTACCAAAACGTAAAGCCTAAAAAGGCAGGTTCGTATCGAAACACCCTCCCGCGTATCAAAACGCTGTGCCTGAAATGGCCTAGCCGTACCGGTACGAGGACACCTGTTTCGATACACCTAGACCTGTAATGACATTTTTAGCTGGTTTTTCACACAAAACTAGATGCATGTAGGTCCTAGAAACTTTCATACATACATATAAGCATCCAACATCACATTTAACAACAAATGCACCAAGGTTTAACTACAACACAAGATTATGCCACCCAAAAGGCAGGTTCATATCGAAACACCCTCCCGCGTATCAAAACGCTGTGCCTGAAATGGCCTAGCCGTACCGGTACGAGGACACCTGTTTCGATACACCTAGACCTGTAATGACATTTTTAGCTGGTTTTTCACACAAAACTAGATGCATGTAGGTCCTAGAAACTTTCATACATACATATAAGCATCCAACATCACATTTAACAACAATTGCACCAAGGTTTAACTACAACACAAGATTATGCCACCCAAAAGATTGATCTAGAGGCATGCTCCCTATAAGACACCACCAAACATACCAAATTGCCTAACTAAGCAAATATCAGCAAGAACACCATACCAACAACACATCAATACCATACTCAACAGGTTTAGCTCATAAAAACATGTTATCCAAGCAAAAACCATCTAGATGCATACCTAGGAAACCATATAACATCAACCATAGGTAACGGTGCACGATAAGAGAAACATCAACAATCAAACTCCAAAATCACAACATTAAACATGCTCAAAACCAGGGATAACTGAATTACAAATCCCAAAAATCCATGGCGAACACATTGCCTTATTAACCAGAACTAAAACCGAGTTCATACTCAAATAGTCTTGTCTTTAAATCACCTAATCCTTGTCGTTGCTGCCTCCAAGCTTTAATGCTCTGCATCATTAGAGAAAAGAAAGCGTAAGCACACTTGCTTAGTGAGGAAGCTCTTAAAAGACGATGCATTTTGAACCCTTGAAAACCAACACTCGTTTTCAAACCATGCTTACGACCTAAGCAAGTTCCAATTGTTTCAAATCAAAACATGCATATCAACCATATGCTAAACAATATATATGTTCCACATGCTTAATCCCAAAGCATCAAATACAAAATCATGCTCAAATCCCAAAGCATTATATACAAAACCATGCTTAAATCCCAAAGCATTAGAAATAGATTCAACATTAGAATTCTCATAAATTGGAAATTATAGTGACCTCGGATAGTCGACCACTATCATTGATTAGCAGACCGCTAACCTTTAGTTAACCGACCGTTAACTTTACACATCGGATACACGGATCTCCCTTAATGACCGACATTATCAAGACTACTCCATGCTGATAGCATGAATTTACAACTTTGCCAACCGCAAGCTTTACATCAACAAGGGGAACCGACCGCTCAACCCAAGTGATAACAACATAGTCCGGGTAGCTGACCACTATACCTCAAGATTTTTAACCATATTTTATTGCACTTTATCCTATGGCATGCCAACTATATCTGAATGTTTTCTTACCTTGTCACATAGCCAGTATATCATTTACAAAACCATTCACTCACTATTTTACAATGTATTACACAAAATCCCCACATATGCAAATCACATTGCCATAGCAATATCACATTCCCAACCAGAATAAAAACCAATGCTCATCGGCATTAAATATACCTTTAAGCCACTGCATATGTACTTTAAAATCATGCATTAACAGTAAGTAAAGCAAACCATGTTTATGACTAAACATGAATCACACGTACTCATATCTGAACCGATTTGAAAAGCAAAAGAGGGAAACTTACTTCTGAGCTTAGGTAAGTGTTTCAAACTTATCCTAAACTCCAAAACCCACTTTCAAACCTTTGAAAGACTTTTAAGACCGTTTCCGCTCACCGATTTCACTTCACCTTGCTTGCTACTGCGAAACAAGCTCCCAGCAAGCCTAGGACCACCTCAAGATGCTACGCCTTGATTATCCCCTGTTTCGGCCACACAAAACCAGAGGAAACATGCATTAAAATGCATCCAATACTCTGTTTTAACCTAAAATCCCGTAGCTCTCAATATACAGTGGAAAGTTATTTTTCCCATGGCATTTCGTAAAGCTCAGCAATCCCGCTGAACTCTGTGGAGCATCCAAACTGAGGGTAAACACCCTTCGCATAACATTTACATATGGATTATGTTTCTCCCTTGCACAATTCAGGAGGTAACCAATGATAAGCCACCAAGACACCCCCGTCAATTACCCCAATGGCACGTCATAATATGTCGGCAACTCATGAGCAAACTTATGCAGCGACAAATAGAACCCAGTCTCAAACAGATACAGTGGAAAGTAGCACCACTCCAGTAACCCATGACACTCTAGCTACCTCACCATTTTGTCCTGACTTGTCGTACATTTTAGCTCACTCCCAAATACATCTATCAGCCAGTTTACCTTAGCTTTCTTTGTTATAGCCTTTGCGCTCGTCACCATCTTAATGAAAAATTGAAGAGCAAAATAAAGATCGATAGAAATAAATCTTATCACAATTAAAGAGAAAATTTTGAAATGAAACTCGGAATTTACTCTTCTCCTAACTTATAGCCTAAAAAAGTAACGCATCAAAATGACTACAATCTGCATTTTCGAACCCAGACCACTCAGGTAGTGCCAAAATACAGGGTTTTCAAATAGCCTACATCCACACCAATGATGGCATAAATTCTTGGGAAACGTCTCCTACAATAGCATGCCATCAACGCAACGGTAACAAACACGATCCTTGATCCCAAGTTTCCACTTATGCCACTTTATAGCACTCCCTTGACTAAGGGGGACAAGTGTTTCACCCCCGCTAAGACCTCCAGAATCAGTATCCTCCGAAAAAAACACATTTTCCTCTGGAACTCCCTGGTCTCTAGAACCTATACCCCCGGACCGCTCTGTTATGAACACAATATCTACCGAGTCCATTTGATGGACCAGTTAAGTCTACTACTGTCTGGCAGCCAGAGCCTAGACTGAAAAGCATGTGGCCGACCCATCAGTAGCCATTACCAGACCTGTCCCAAGTCCCATCAAACAGTGCATCTCAACTATAAATACCCCTTGGGACGAAGAGCAAAGGGACGCCCAACTGTCCCTACTCAAGACCTCCGCTCCATCTCTATCATCATCTCCAGTGGCTCTCCGCCCACATCAAAATGGGTGAACCACCACAAAACGTAGTCAACCCCCACCTTTCTACCCATCTTTATCATCGTCTCCACCTCCATTTCGGTGTCTGACATTTTGGACATCAAGAAGTGTCTTAGGTAGGATATTTTTTACCCTAAACCCGAACCCGACACAATTCGAAATTTAATATTTTTTCACTCATCCTATCCAAACCCGAATTTCTTTTTAAAAAATCCAACCTTATAGTCATGACTCGTCAAGTCCGAATTCTATGCCCATCCTTAATTGTAACCTAATGACACATGACTTTCGTATGAATGGTGAAGTTGTGAAGGGATACAAGGATATGATTTTATTTAGTCTAATAGTACATTATAATAGTTGATTTGATTATAGTTATATAGATAAAATTGTCCATTTATATATTAAGTTAATTTAAAATGATAAGCTGAAATTTTCAAAAAAACATGATAAGCTTTTTTTTTTGGACAAGTGTTGTTTTATTATCCAAAGAAGCGTCAAATAGTGCTACATATCACCTCTAACTGCCCTTGGCTTGGATAGCAATCTCCTTATAAACTTTATAAAATTCTCCTTATTAATAATATATTAGGAATAATATTTGAAATAAATATGTTTATACTAATATTATTATATATATAAATGATTATGTTATTAAACGATTTTATGATTATATTATTTTACAAGAAGATTAATGATGTAATTTATTTTTGTAGGTTTGTTAAGATGACATCAACAGTAAACCTATGTTGCGGTTAGATGAGCAACACATTTCATATTGGAAAGAACAAACGGTAAAATGCACATTTCCTTTAATGTTTTGCACATTTTTTTTAATGTCGAATGAGTAATTTTAATGACTACAACTTTTGGGAGTTTTGCTGGTATCAAAAATTCGTCTCCAACCCTCTAATGACTCAACCTAAACACTTGAGGGTTGAAGATAATATAATTTTATTTATATATTGATATATATATAATATATTTTTATATTTTTATAAATTAATGTTATTTATAATATTATTTATTTCATAAAATAATTTGAATTAATTTAAAGTGGTTTGAGATATATAATATTTGTGGTAAAATATTGTTAGTTTAGTGTTTGAGGCTTAGCCTTTATATTTGAAGATCTTAGGTTTAAATCTCTCCGAGCGCATGGTTTTAATATTTTTCCTACAGCAAAACGACGTCGTTTTAGGCTAAATTAGACTTCAAAACAACCACACCAAAACAATATCATTTTGACTTAACGGAAACATCAAGAGTTAACGACGGAGTGGCATTTTCAAGTCAAAAACTAAAATTCAGTGTTGTTAGCTTTGCATTTTTTTTAAGTTTAGTATATTTTCGAGTTAATGACTATAGTACAATGGTATATGGTGTAGTTAACCGAATAAATGTTGGTAGGTGTAGAAGGGGTCTGTCTCCCGGGCACCAATCACTCAACTGCCCGATTGATCAACCAATTAGAACATGCAGAATACTTGAAATTGCCCCCGGCAAGGTCTGACATGAGAAAGTCGCCATGTGATGAGGACGAATTTGGTCCGATGTGGAAGTCGCCATATGAGAAGGACGATTTTTAATTTTTTTTTTTAAATCTTCAATCCAAGACACGATGATTTTGTCTTCTCCAATCAGCGCACGGTTTTTTTTAGTTATTGTTTAAACAATCATATATGCGCAATCATCTTCAAAATACCTCGTTCCCTATTTAATTTTTTAAACAATCATTTTTCTCAATTAAGCCCAAGAAAGAAAAAAATTGCTTTTATCAGACAATATTTTGTAGGCATTATTATAAGACAATTATAAATATCTCACTCAACTTTGTTTCATGACCTATTTTGATCACTGAATTTTTAAAACAATTAATTTACTCACTAAATTTTATTTTCTTATCTATTTTGATCATTCTGAATTATTTTATTAATATTTTGGTATGACTTAGCGTATTTTATTATTATTAAATATAAAAAATAATTGAAAATAAAAATAAATTATATTTTATTATAATTAAATAAAAACCCAAAACCCAAACACTCAAAATCTCAAATCACTTTCACCCTCATCGGCATCACCCACCCACATTCACCGGCGTCACCCACTCATTCGCTCGGATGATACGTGTTCTTCTCAACTTCAACATTTTCATCAAGTTATTCGAGATTTTTGTGTTGCCATACTTCCCAAGTCGTATCAAACACAGCAACTGAGAAACTGAAGCTTATAAAATTGCTTACTAGAACACCCTTGTCTTCTCTGATGAAACATATAGTTTATGGACCAATCTAACTGGCCTTTTGTTTATCAGAGGTGAACCTTTTGTTTTCTTCATTTGCTTTTGGTTTAAATACAAATTAAAAGGTAGATAGTGTGGGGAACTTTCGGTGATTATAGCCACATTATATACTATACCGCTGTACTAAAACAAGCAGAGCAGTGCAGGGTAGAGTGCATAGAATAAAGAGATGGAAACAAAGAAAAGCTTAGTGGAACACTAAAGATGAAGATGAACATGGTAAAAAGTGGACTGGCCTAAATCCCGGAAGGCTGAAACTACATTTTTATGGAATGGAAGATGCTTCTTTCTTTAACTTATGAAAATGTTGAAGTTGATATCATGCCTATGAATGGGTGGGTGACGCCGGTAAAGGTAACGTCGGTGAATGGGTGGGTGACGCCGATGAGGGTGAAAGTGGTTTGCGGTTTTAAGTGTTTGGGGTTTTATTTTAAATTATTTTTTTATTTAATTATAATAAAATAAAATATGACAAGTCATACCAAAATATTAATAAAATAATTCAGAGTGATCAAAATAGATCAGGAAGTAAAATTTAGTGAACAAATTAATCGTTTTAAAAGTTTAATGACTAAAATAAATCATAAAATAAAGTTGAGTGACGATACGTATAATTTACCTACAGAAAATTTTAACTTTTTCTTGAATCTTTAACTTGCGAAAATTTAAGGATAATACAAGAAGCAAAGCTGGAGTTTTCTGCTCTGGAAAGAAAAGATGCCTGTTAAAACAAAAAATTCAATAGCGCGACTCATAAATAAATTACAGGCGGTGGAAATAAAAAGTTTCTATAAGTTCTTTTAGCTTTAGGGTTTAGAAATTTATTTTAAGGTTTGGAGTTTAAGTATACTTGTTTAGAATTAAGGTTTATTATTAGAATTTAGAGTTTAAAGTAATATGGTTATAGATTTAGGTTTTAACCTATCCATCTTAAAATTTAACCCTAAATCTTAAATTCAAACCACAACCCCAAATTCAAAACTCTTACACTTAACCCGCCCTTGTTATCATCTTTTTTGAAGGAAAAAAGTTTTACATCAGCTCCCTTTGAACTCTAATTTTGGAGTGCAATTTATATAGTTCCAAATGGAAGTGATTAGGACAAGTGCAAACATGATTATGAAACAACTCCTTCATTATCCCTTACTATCTTCCCTTTCTCATCTTCGGCTCATCCTCTTCTTCCCTCTCCCTCTAAAATCACCATTCGACTTACACCCAATGTGAAATCAGTTACATTCGGATTCGTTACGCCGCATTCAACGCCGATACCGATCGAAAAATCTTTGCTCGTCTCTCTCAATTCCAGCAGCTCCTTCAGGAAGCGAAAGAGTGAGCCAGCACCGCCGGGAATGAACCCATTCCTCAAATCACTTTGGGTACTAATGAATTTAATTTGCTTTCTGTTTTCACTCTTAAAATGTACACGAATTTAACTTGCTGAATGTGCAGTTAACACCAAGGTGGATATGCGTTCAATGTAAAACAAGTTTATTGGCTAAATGATAGGAAAGCAAGTTTATTGGCTAAGTGATAGGATCAGAGGGGGATTATGCAACTTGTTTGTCGTTGTCATCTATTGTTTTTTTTAAGATTACTCATTGACTAAATTGATTGAATTTATAAATATAAAAGACTAAATGTGTTATTATTAAAAATTGTATAATTACAACTTTAATTCATTAACAGTCTTTAACAATCGACTTGTCATTTTATTGCAAAACATAAAGTTTAATTGTCATTTTGCAATATTTGAAAGTTTGGTTACCACTTTGTTTTTTTAATAAAGTTCAGTGATCATTTCTGTACTTTACCCTTTAATTTTTGCTTGAGTTTAACCACTTTAAGTTCCATGTGGTAGGTCAAATGAGATTAAGTACATTTAAATATTTTTGTCTCTCCCAAACTTTCATGCTTTTTACAAGGATTTTCTAGACTCAAGTATGGTCATTGACCCCGCTAAATTATACCTCTATCTACTCCTAAGTACCTAAACCCTAAAATTAAGTTGTTTGTAAAAAAAAATTGTTTTTATCTGAGTGCATGAAATAGTTATCCTATATATTTATTGCTAGCCAACTTAAGAGTGATTTGAAATTATTGTAACGTACTGACGTTTACAAGGACGTAGATATAAAGGTAGAGATGTAAATTTGGACGAGTTTTGAATTGTATTATTATTTTTTTAAAATTTAAAATCTTGATAAATTATATGCATTGAAAGCTGTACTTGTTTTTTTTTTTTTGTTATTTACTATATATTTTAGTGTAAAACTGTAATTGTTTTAATTTATGTAGTAAGATTCCTCGTGGTAAATATTCTTCTTCACATTTACAAGTTGGGAACGTACGTACACTTATAAAGTAAATCGAAAATTACCAAATTTACTATTCCCACCCAACTAGACCCAGCAAATAGAGTAAGAGCTTCCTTGATTGCCAGCAGTTCAGCCATGCAGGATCAACATATCCAACTGATTTAGAAAATTTCGTAAGAGTCTTACCGGTATGATCCCGCAATATACCCCCAATTTCAGCTGGACCGTAGTTTCCTCTGACAGCCCCATCCGTATTAAATTTAACCGAGACCACAGCAGGAGCCGACCATTCCTCTCTAGATACCGGCCCATATTATTTCGTTCTAAACACCATTGTTTAGGATCCAATAAAAACTAGGAAATCGACATCGAAGTGTCAGGCCATTTAGCTCGAAACTACCACCCCAAGCGAAGTAGAATCAAATCAAATAGTTGGGAAGAGTCCATACCTTTGCCTTGGAAAGAACGTTCCTATTCAACCAAATTGACCAAGAGATGGCAAAGAATGTCATTTTCCAAATTGGTTTCAACCTCTATAACGGGCAAACGTCGAACCAGTAGCTGAAAAATGATTTCCCATCCCATGGGAACACACTATGAACCTCCCATATACTACACCAACGGCACCAAATGATCCAAGCGAAGGGACAATGAAGAACAAGATGATTAACCAATTCTTCTTAAGCCGAACATGTTAAACATCTATTATCAGCAATCGAATTCGTTCCTCTTTTCATAAGTTCAATTTTCGTTGGGAGTCTGTCGTGGAGGAATTTCCACATGAAGCATTCCACCTTATAAGGAGCAAGCCCCCCCACACCTGTTTCCAACCAAAGTTCGGCTGCACATTAACTGTCATAATGTTACACATCTTTGATATTACAACAACTTGATGAAGACTGGGACCATCAAACGCGGTCAGTTTAATAAATTCCCAAACAGCAGTTTTCAAGCGTTAGCATAAAAGCCCTCCAAACCTCCTTTCCCAATCAAATAAAGGTTTTCGCAGTAGAATCTCCCAATGCCATATTGAGTCTACCCAGGCCCCAAAGTCAGCAATTTTCTCATATGTATTTAACGATAAAGCGTAATCCTTGGAAACAGATCCTTCATACAGCAATTATGCATCCATTTATCTTCTCAAAATTTCAGATATTTACCATCGCCAACCTGCAAAATCAGATTCGACACTAAAGGGTCACTATTCACTTTACAATGAACTAAAGGGCTAATGATATTTTTCCATATCCATGACTTCGAGTTATTGCGAATATAAGAGGGAATAAGATTATTAGCTCCCCCCTCATATTTAGCATTTATAAAGTTCCTCAATAGGCTGTCTCTTTCCACACTGTATCTCCACGACCATTTGTACAATAAAGCTCTATTTTTAACTTCAAAATCAACGAGGCCTAACCCTTCAAATTGCTTCGGAAGACAAAAAAATTTCCCATCTTATCCAATGAATTTTTCGAATAACAAAGGAACCCCATATAAATCTTGCCACCAATTTGTTAATTTCCCGTGTTGACTTTGGCATTTTGAATAATGATAGATAGTAAATAGGTAGATTTGTCAGAATCGATTTCGCCAAAGTCACCCTTCCTCCAAATGATAATATTGCTTTCCATGGGGATAAATGCTTCCGAACTTTCTCTAGAACTGGCTGCCAAATAACTCGGGAGTTCTTCCAATGCCCCAATGTTAACCCAAGATACGACGAGGGAAACTTTCCCACAAGACATCGAAGCTTTGTCGCCCAGGAGGATATCTTCGAATCTTCAACATTTATGTTGAATAGAGAAGTCTTCTTCAAATTTAATTTCAGGCCAGAAGTCAATTCAAAGCAACGAAGAACACTTTTAACATTTTGCAATTTTGAAGCACCAGCCCCGCAAAAGATAATAAGGTTGTCGGTGAATTGCAAGTGTGAGACTTGAAAACCCTCACTGCATAACCTTACTCCCTCGAAAAAGCCGAGATCTACAGCCTTATCTAATGTCAAGCTAAGTCCTTCTGCCACTAAATTAAACAAGAACGGGGAAAGGGGGTATCCTTGTCACAGCCCCTACTAGTAAAGAATCTGTCAGTCGGAGACCCATTTACAAGCATTGAAATGGAAGCTGTCGAAACACAAGAGTAAACTCATCCTTTCTATTTCTCTCTAAAACCCATTTTTCACATCATCAAGTCTAAAAATCTTCAACTAACTGTATCATACGCCATCCGGAAATCAGCCTTAAAGACCACGCATTCACGACCTCTTTTTTCACACTATCCATAATTTCATTAACGACTAAGGCACAATCGAGTATTTATCTTCCTATGATAAAAGCAAATTGGTTAACGCTTACTATCTCCTCTAAACACTAAGACAAGCGATTGGCTAGTAGCTGTGAAAGAATTTCGTAGGCCCCTTCAACCAAATTAATTGGCCTATACTCGTCAATTTCCCCGGGCTTTCGTTCTTCAGAATCAAAGCAATGAAAGAGTGATTTAGATTCTGATCCCACACATTTCTATCCCAAAAATCCTCAGGAAAATTCATCAAATCATGTTTAATCAACCTCCAACATTTCCTAAAGAAACCAAGGTTGAATCCATCTGGTCTTGGAGCCTTGTTTGCATTGGCATTCTTAAGAATATTCCATACCTCCTCTTCTTCAAAATGACGCTCCAGCCACTCATTTGTATCTGAACGAATGGTTTTAAAATTGTATTCCAAATCCTTCAGCTCTACTGTAAAATCTGAGTTATAAATGTGGGAAAATGCCTTTAGATCTCGACTCTTATCACAGCTGAGTCATCAATAACCTTGTCCCCTACTCAAAGAGAATGAATTCGATTCAAACGTCTCCTCGCCGATGCCATCTGGTGAAAGAATTTTGTGTTTATATTACATTTGACGAACCACTGAAATTCTCAATTTTTGTCTCCATTCCCTATCTTTCTTCCTTAATAATTCCCATAATTTTACTCGAAGTGTACTACCTCATGTCCCTATCCAATCTGTCTTTCCAGCAGTCCGATATCATGTCCAATAACTGACATCATAGCCTTGCAATTTTTTCTCCGCTCTCTTTTAACCCAGCCTTTGATAGCTAGTTTCGATTTTCGTAGCATAAAATCTATTCCAGCTCCCTTTGACTTCCTTAGGGAGGACAATATCATAGTGTTGAACCCCACATCCACCATCCAATGATTAAAAAAATTGAAAGGCCTCAGACCGGAATTGAATTTCTCAATGAATAATAGAAGTGGATTATGGTCTGAAATAGATTTCGGCAAGGCCCAAAGATAAATGCCTGGAAACAACTATAAAATTTCTGGAGAGATTAAAACTCTATCTAACTAACACATCGTTGTAGCTTCCCTGAAATTACACCAAGTATATTTGCTGCAGTGAGCGGAAGGTCTACCAAACCAGTGTTATCAATGAAATCCACTAAAGCATTCATAGAAGTTTGATTATAAGTCAGCCCTATCTTCTCCTCCTTGCTCTTCACCGTGTTAATGTCTCCTCTAACTAACCACAACCCGCCCTTCATGGAGATTATAGCCTCTAAATTGTCAAATACAGCTTTTCTCTCCCCTTGGATCATACAAATTTATCATCCTACTCTTCATCTTAACACCCAAAAACCTCCCGAATATGACAATGAAATTTGGATGACAATAGTTATAACCCTAGCTGAAAACTCTCGAATCCCATAGGCACGCTATTCCCTCTGAAAACCCGCACGTCAGACTTGTCACAAAATTCTCCTAATCAAATCCCCAAAACACCCTGATTTTGTTTCTATCAAGAACTTTGGCCTTTGTTTCTTGCAAGAAAAGGAAATTGATCTTCTTCTCCTAAATCACGTTCTTCAATACCCAAAAGAGAAAATTTGTCAGATTCATAACTCAATAAAATCACACCTCACTTACCTCGAACTGACTAATTAGTTCCAATCACGCCTTCTTCCAGATAGATCAAACCTTCAATCACCTTCGCCATGCTTTCCTTGAATCGAAACCCAATTGCTTCCCCAACTTCTAGGGTATTTGATGCTTCGTTCAGATGCTCAGATGAACCTCTCACATCAACCTCATATTGCACTATGTCTTCAAGATTGACTTGCTCCGCTTGGATTGCATCAACTTCAACGCTGACCTGATTTTCATCAAACACTTGATATCTCGAGCCAACCTCCAAAGATGAATTCTCGCCCTGTATACAATTTGGTTTCCTCTTTTTCAATAACTCATTATTTCTCTGTTGGACTCGATGAATCAACCGAAATTGCTTGCCAAGTGGTGGAAGAGTGATCTCTTGGGTGTTGGTGGTGGAAGCAAAAATATAGAAAATTGACACAAGAATTTTAGAGTGATTCGGCTTTCTAACCAAAGCCTACATCTACTACCTTAGCTTCCCCACTAAGAATTTCAACTAATTCACTAAGAATTCTTCCTCTTTTTTTAGGCTTAGGAGGAAACATTTTATAACCTAGACTTACTCACCAAGTCTAGCAACCAAAGCTCACAAACTGAGCTTTGGGAACACTCTTGAACAAGAGAAATTTTAAGCAAACTGAAATCCCTCTCTAAAGGTGTTTGTTTGCACTCTAAAGCACTCACCCAAATCCTAATACACTTGAGCATATAATGACATTTAAGCTCACAAGTGTTGTCTATACAAAGAATAGGAATTTAAGGCCCTAAGACAATTTTGGAATCATAATGTTGTTGGCATTGAGATCATTAGTTGTTGTTGAAGCTTGAATGTCCTTTTTATACTCTCAAATGAGTTCCTAGCCGTTGGAGACCGTTGGGATTAAATTGGAGCCATTAGGACTTTTTTCCCGTAGTAAATACAGTTCTGTAGCCTTCGGTATCGGTATATGGGCAAGTGTTACATATTCAAAAGTACTATTTTTAATGACAAACTTACAATGCTTTTGCTTGTTTTTAGGTACATTTAGTTGCATTATGATGTTAAAACCATGCATTTGTATAAAGAGTTTAGAATTTTGTCTAAGCTAGTGTGAAGGGTTGTTTTGTTGGCAATTTTGCAGGTTTGGAAATAGTATTTGGCCCGAAAAAGCAACACATGAAGGAATGCCAGAGAGAATGCCGAGTGCTGTAGGCACAGATGGACTAACAATGTCAAGCACCGGTTGGCAGAGAAGTGAATTTGATGTCATGCCAAGAAGTTGTTGGACCCCGAAAAAATAGAACAAGATTAGGCTCTGAAAAGATAGAAATTGGATCAATCTCTGAAAAAATAGCGAATAAGATGGTGCCAAGATTGGTTGGCTGATTCATGCCAAGGCAGCGTCAGCAGTATGACGTCAGCCCTAGCCTGATCAGCTCTCATTCAAACTTGGATAAGATGATTATCTCTTATCCCTTCAGCATTTAAAATTCAAATGAGGAGCTCATCATATTCCTTCCTTACACGTCTATTTAAACACCAATAGAGGAGGACCTTGGGCAAGAGAGAGATGATTGGAGTGAGGAGTTAGAGTGCAAGGCAATTGACAACCGGCTGCACCTAGGAAGGGTGGTTCGATCAGCTTGGCCGAGAGCCTGGATCTTGAGGGCTGCCCCTCTTGCCTATCTTTTGTTTTAAGTTGCTTTGAATTCTTTTTAATGATGGTGTATTTGGAAAACGTTTATGGTTTTTTGGCTAAGTCCCTCACCATGAACTAATCTAATACTTGGCAGGGGATATTTTGTGTTGAACGCTATTTTATGTTTTAGTTTTTAATAATAAATCTGTCTTCAGCATTTTTTATCTATTCGGCATACTTTAATATTTTCTAAATACTATGCCAAGCGAGAGCTGGCATTGTTGGCCTATTGCTCATCAATATCTTAACAGACTTGGGGTGACAACGATTAAGTTGTTGAATATTGAGGAGAGAAGCTTCGAGAGAAGTAGTTCAAGTAGATGAACTTACTTCGAGAGTGAAATCTACCCCTTAGGAGTATAGATTGGATCTTAATCAAATTGTTTTATTTAAAAGCATGCACTATAGAGATATAAGGGTTTTTACATGATCAATTTAGGGCAATGACCATCGAGAGAGGCTTTGCTAATTTTGAATCTGCTCGGCAAACAATGCCAAAACAGATTGTTTTTGAAGGCTGGCACGGTATGAATAGAGTGAAAACCAGGCATCCCTGCCAACACTCATCATTCATTAAAGCACCTTCCTTGCCAACGTCTTATTTTACTTTCATTTCTTTTATTTCATTTCAAATATTTCTAAAACCAACTTCAAAACAAACAACTTTTCTCAAGGCAAATAACAATCAAAGACAATTGAATTCCAAGTCAATCTCTGTGGGATCGATACTCAGCTTAACTGTTGTATTACTTGTAGACCGTGTATACTTGCACGCAAAAGACTCATCTTGGCACTGTTTTATACTTTCCCAATATATATATCATTTCCCTTTTGCCAGCATTCACTTAGAGAGTCTACAAGTTTTTGGTGCGTTGCCGGGGATTGCAACAGAGTTGATTGTTTTTATACTTTCCCAATACATATATCCTCTCCCTTTTGCCAGCATTCACTTGGCATGGCATAGAGAGCTGCTGGAGAAAATAGATTACTAGACCTAAATTAATTGGATGAATTCAGGACGCAAGACTACGAGAATGCCATAATATACAAGGAGAAGACAAAAGCTAGCATGACAGTAGGATAATTCTGAGACAGTTTGAGGTAGGCCAACGTGTTTTGTTATTCAACTCACGACTTAAGTTGTGGTAAAACCTATGACCATGGAGCTATAGAGATTAAGAACTTGAAGTCGGGGGAAATCTTTAAAGTGAATGGCCAGCGTTTAAAGCACTACATGGAAGGTGATCGGAACAATGCCAAGGAGGTGATCCTCTTGGCAGAGGTAACATGAAAGCACCATCAGGTTTGAATTTTTGTAAATATTAGGATAGTTGTTTTTCTTTGTTTTTAGGTTTCTAGGTTTTTAATAGTTTTTGTCTCTATTGTTTTTCGTTTTTATTCTTTGTATATGTTGAAAGGTTTTCTTTGAGTCAAAGCAGAATCAATATGCCATAAATCATGCCAGGAACAATGTCAAGAGCAATGCCAATGAGAGACTTGGCATGAGCCGATGCCACAATAGGAGAATTCTGTGTGCCAAGCACAATGCCAGAGCAGCCTGGCATGTGGCGAATTGAAAAATGAAAAGAGGAGATAAACCCTAGTTTGATCGGTCCACTAGATAAGATAGAGTATTTTTCTTTTAATTTAATCCCTAGCCGCCCAAAAATTGGGTTGCAATTTAAATTCAATCCAATCACCTTATCACTCCAATCTTTACCAAATCTTATCACTTACAACCTTATCACTTCACATTATCACTTTACCCTTTTTTTAAGTCAAATCTTTTTACCTTCCATCTTTATCCATATTTACTCAGTTACCAACCCCATTAAACTACCCAAACTTTACACTTTCTTTCCCTAGCCAAATTTAAAGAACCCAACTCTCTCTTAATTTTCCACTTTTTTTAAGCAAGAACCAAGCTTCACATTATCTTTTCTTTTTCTTCATTGATTTAAAATCAGTTCAAATTCTTGCACGTTTCCAATGGCTTTTTCTTCTACCCCTTTCAACCGATTTTTCAAAGAGGAGATCAAGAAAAAGTTTGAAGCTAACTTTGCTTCAAGATCGTTTTGCTATGAGAAACAATTCGATCTCAAGACGGAGACAAGCATTGGCTTCCCTCCAGAATTTATGGCAATCATTGACATGCATAAGTGGAATCTATTTTGCCAGCAAGAATGGAAGATTTATGCCACCATTGTTCAAGAATTCTACGCTCATCTTGTGACCAAGGATCCACCCTTCTTGATGATTCGAGGTAAGTGTGTACATTTTGCTGAGGGGTATATTAACACTATGTTTGAATTGGATGGTGCAATGGATGAATATTTTGATTATGCCAAGTCGATTAATGCTGCCAAGAGGAAGAAGTTGCTGGCAGACTTGTGTGAGCCTGGCACGGCATAGACAGTGTCATCAAAGGGACATCCACGGCAAAGCGATTGGCGTTAAAACCCCAATGGAGAGGATGGAATCAATTTGTCAAGGCAAATTTGATGCCAACATCTCACAACGAGACTGTATCGGAAGAGAGGTTGATCCTATTGCATTCCATCATTATGGGGCATAAGATTAATATTGGTAGGCTCATTATTGATGAAACTTACAAATGTGCAATGAAAGGTAATGGCAGTTTGTTCTTTCCTTTGTTAATTTCTAACATTTGCATGCTCCATGGTGTGCCAAAGCTTGATACAGATAAAGGTTAAAAGATCAAGGGAACAACAATCACAGCTGCTATTTAGAGAAACCTTACAGCTGTCGAGCCAAAGGACAAAGGCAAGGGGAAAGCAAAAATGCCCACGCTAAAGCCAAAGGTGCCAAAGGCAGTGCCAGACACCATGCCTGAAACCGTACCAGACAGTTTACTGGCAATGTTGTCACAAATTTATCATCGCCATGAGATCATACTCAGTAAATTAGAGAAGGCTGGGGAGCTTAATGTAAAGATATGACATTATATACAGGCCAAAAATGTTGTATTCAGGGAAGCTCTTAAGAAAATATCCCCGACTTTGTGCTATAATTCCCATATTTCCTTGCCGAGCCCTCTGCCAGTGGTGATGCTAGCTAGTCCAGTGCATACCCCATCTGATGCCACAGTCCCACTGTCTCTAGTACAAGTTGGGTCTGCTTGTTTTGATTCATCATCTGAATCAAAGGAAAACAAAGTCAAGTCTACCAAAGCCAAGTCACCAGTGACACTTGATATACAAACACCTTTTGATGCCACCGATACACCTGCCACGTCAGAACCTGCCAAGAAAAATGAGGAAGTTGGAGCCTCCACTGCCGTTTCACAGCCAATCATGAAAGGAAAGAAACGAATGGCCCCTGCCTATGGCTAATTTTGAAAAGAAATACTCGCGTCACACGAGAAGAAGTCTTCGAAGGGGAGTCCTTTTCTATCTAAACTCATTTACATTTCATTTCTTTGCATTTACATGATCATACATTTTAATTTTCTTTTGTTTTTCTTGTACATATGTGTTGTTTCATGCATTGAGGACAATGCACATCTTGGGTTTGGGGGTGTGTATTTCCTCACATTTATGTCATGCCATACATTTCATGTTTAATTTCTGTTGACATGCCATCTTGCCATGCCATTTAGGTCATTTAGAATAGATGCATGCTGAACCACTAAAAAATAAAATTTTGCCTCAGTTTAATTTTGAAGATTGTTAACACATGTTAGACAAGTTTAATTTGATCTAGGTGTCTGTCCAATGAGGAAATTTTAATCTTTAGTTGCCATGCCATGCTAGCAGAGTAGTACGCCAAGTTAGCTTGGTAATTGATCTCTAGTTTAGGGAACTGAAATTTCACTTAACACGTCGTATGTATCTAGTTCCTTAGCAAACTTAGACTTTTTGAAACTAGGCTCAAATTTAAAATATATATATATACATGATGCCAGGGTAAAAGAAATAAATAAGGCAGCAATGTTCTGCCAAGGCAAGAAAAAAATGAACTCTCATCTACCTAGGGATAATAAGTTACTTGGGGCTTCGTGGTTTGCTCCCTCTTAGTTCTCAAATCCAAAACCTTAAAATATGAGTTGAAGAAAAAGTCTAGTAATGTCTAGAATAAGGTGGGGATTCGTGGTATGCTTCCTCTTATCTCTCACGCTAAATAGTGTCACGAAGCAAGCATAAATTAATGCCAATAGAAACCCTTGGCAAAAGAAAAAAAAATATATAAAAAGAATCTGAGTTTAGGTAGTAAAATTGGCTAAGAGAGTGAAAGGATACTCGATGCATATTGCCTACACATCATGCACTCTTCATAAACTTGGACTAGAGTTATATTGCCGCACTTGAATTACTACCTGCTTAGAATTATTGCACTGAGATACTGAGGACAGAAATAGCGCCAAATTCTGCTTGCCAGCACTTGTTGTCACTCTAACCAAAATTTTGTCGATGTAACATTTTCACAATTTTTTGTTTTTATTTTGATTGCATTACTTGAGGACAAACAATGAGTTAGGTTTGGGGTGTGTTACCTCTCAAAAAGTACTATTTTAATGTCAATCTTACAATGCTTTTGCTTGTTTTTAGGTACATTTAGTTGCATTACGATGTTAAAACCATGCATTTGCATAAGGAGTTTAGAATTCCGTCTAAGCCAGTGTGAAGGGTTGTTTTGTTGGCAATTTTACAGGTTTGGCATAGTATTTGGCCCAGAAAAGCAACACATGAAGGAATGCCAGAGATAATGTCGAGTGTTGTGGGCACAGATTGACCAACAATGCCAAGCACCGGTTGGCAGAGAAGTGAATTTGATGCCATGCCAAGAATCTCTAAAAAAAATAGCAGATAAGATGGTGCCAAGATTGGTTGGCAGATTCATGTCAAGCTTGGATGTCAAGGCAGCGTCGAAAGTATGACGTCAGCCCTAGCCTGATCACCTCTCATTCAAACTTGGATAAGATAATTATCTCTTTTCCTTTCAGCATTTAAAATTCAAATGAGGAGCTCATCATATCCCTTCCTTGCACGTCTATTTAAACACCAACCGATGAGGACTTTGGGGAAGAGAAAGACGATCAGAGTAAAGAGTTGGAGTGCAAGGCGATTGACAACCAGCTGCACCTAGGAAAGGTGGTTCGACCAGCTTGGCCGAGAGCCTGGATCTTGAGGGCTACATCGAGAGACCCCTTTTGCCTATCTCTTATTTTAAGTTACTTTGAATTCTTTTTAATGATGGTGTATTTGGAAAACGTTTATGGTTTTTTGGTTAAGTCACTCACCATGAACTAATCTAATAGTTGATGGAGGATGTTTTGCGTTGAACGCTATTTTATGTTTTAGTTTTTAATAATAAATCTGCCTTCGGCACTGTTTTATCTATTCGGCATACTTTAATGTTTCCTAAATACTGTGTCAAGCGAGAGCTGGCACTGTTGGCCTATTGCTTATCAATATCTTAACAGACTTGGGGTGGCAACGATTAAGTTGTTGAATACTGAGGAGAGAAGCTTCGAGAGAAGTCGTTCAAGTAGATGAACTTACTTCGGGAGTGAAATCTACCCCTTAGGAGTATAGATTGGATCTTAATCAAATTTGTTTATTTAAAAGCATGCACTATAGAGATATAAGGGTTTTTACATGATCAATTTAGGACAATGACCATCGAGAGAGGCTTTGCTAATTTTGAATCTACTAGGCAAACAATGCCAAGACAGGTTGTTATTGAAGGCTGGCACGGCACGAATAGCGTGAAAACCAGGCATTCCCTGCCAACGTTTATCATTCATTAAAGCACCTTCCTTGCCAATGTCTTACTTTACTTTCATTTCTTTTATTTCATTTCAAATATTTCCAAAACTAACTTCAAAACAAACAACTTTGTCTTAAGGCAAGTAACAATCAAAGACAATTGAATTCCAAGTCAATCTCTGTGGGATCGATACTCAGCTTAACTATTGTATTACTTGCAGACTGTGTATACTTGCACGCAAAAGACTCATCTTGGCACTGTTTTATACTTTCCCAATACATATCTTCTATCCCTTTTGCCAGTATTCACTTAGAGAGTCTACAGTAAGCGTATCGGTACTAGTACTAGCCGTTATGCTCATTTATGGCTGCGCGTATCGGTACACCTTGGTCCATTTTGGTACGCCGTATCGGAATGCCATGGAATGTATTGGTACGACCTGCAATTCAAATAGCCATTGGGGGTAGTTGAAAATAGGATCGGTACGCGTGTAAGCGTATCGGTACTGTCCTATCCGTATCGGTATGCCTAGGGGCGTATTGGTACGGTTTTTCAGTTTTGGAATTTTCCTGTAGCAAAAACCCTTATCTGTATCGATACAGGGTGTAACCGTATCGGTACGGACATGTTGAAATTTGAAGTTTAGCTACTTAAAAACATTTAAAACACTTCCAAAACCTCTTAAAAACTTCTCAAACTTATTTTCAAGTTGTTTAGACTTAAAAACATTTTTAAAACCTTTTCAATTTAGTTTAAAACTATTTTTCAATTATTATATCAAAACAAATATCCTAACATTCTCAAACCTGAAGCGAAATAGATGCTAGGCCAATTCCAAAGTCTTGTGGTTTTTGACCTAGAGATATTCCTACCCTTTCGCCTTTTTTTTGTTCTGAATACCAGTTAATGGGCCTAGTTTTTTAATATCCTTTCCCAAAATAAGCATCCCATTTTCATTCATTAAGCATAAACTTGACTCCTTACTCTCCGGAACTGTCAAATTGACTATGGGAACATCATGTAGCCCAGTCTCGAAATCTCGGGCCACAATATTTCCTGTTTGCATATTAGCTGACTGTGATTGAGCCCGAAAAAAGTGCTTGTGGCCCAATAGAACCCTGTAGCCCAAGCTTACTGGTGCTTTGAATTCCTTTCAACCCAAGTTCACTGTTGTCTAGAAGAGGCATAGGCATGCCACCTGTTACACGTCTAAACTGATTCCCAGGCAATTCACTTCTTCCTATAACATTTTCTCGGTCCATCGCTTCTGCACCTTCCTTCACATAGCAATTAATGAAGTCATCATTTGGTTCTTTCTTCGAGGCCCACAAGTCCTCCTACGTCTCAACCCTTTTCGGAACATCCTGGTTGTCTTAGTCATCGGAGAAATCCTGGTATTTCCTATTAATTTTTGTACCATCGATCCATACTAAATCATCTTCAAACTCATGTTTTAATATTTATTTTAGATTGACGACCTCCACGGAAACCATTATCGATGAAGGGATTTTAGATTTCTTTTTCACTAACATCAGAACTCTGGCCCTATTCAGTCAATCCCTGTTTACTGTTTCATCTTTAACTTTTAGTACCGTTCCCTATTGGCTAAGAAAGACGAGTGCCAGATGTTGATGGGAACATCCTTCATGAAGACCCATAATTTGACTCTTTCTCTATGATTTCGACATTGCTAGTGGTTCGATAAAATCAAACCAAATATCCAAAATTTTATCTTTGTTTTTCCACACTGAATTGATGAGCTCATCTGTCTCAAAGCAGACGATCACCATGGACCCATGCCATGGGATTGCTTTGCATGGAAAACCATCCGTCAAAATTGATTGATGAACTACCTCAAGACTATACATCGAATTGATTTTTCCCGTTAATCATCTTCTCACCCATCTCATCTCATCTCTTCAACAGGGACCTTCACTTTAAAGGAAGAATCCACCATTACCTGAACTGATGATTAGAATCGTCGCGATCTTCATCTTTACTCTTGTAGTGATTCCCAAAGCTCTTTTCTCCTTCCTTAATGTTTGCCGCAATAACCCCTTCAAGTGCCTCCTTTTATGATCTGTTGTCCTTGTATTTAGAAGCTGGAGAGATTGTTGTTGGGTTTGACTTGCTAACTCTCTATTGGCTTTTTCCCTTCACAGTCGCCCTCGTCTCTGAAACCTCGCCTTCGCCATCGAGATAATAAATCCGTCCATCCTCCTATTATTTCCAGCTTTCAGCATACCATTTTTGGAAGTGAATCTAACAAAAGCAAATGTGTATTTCTGAAGGAGACGTTTTTTATTCCAATATACAATATAGACATCGCATATCTCTCCGTATGTTGTCAAGAATCGCTCCTGAAACTAACGTAGAATGTTAAAAATAAATAAGGTAATGTAACTGTTGGTTGAAAATATTGTTGATGTGAATCACTTAATCTTTTATTTTATTTTTTGGGTTGAACAAATTGATTGGTAAAAATAGTAGAAAAATGAGATAAGGGATAAGGCTGGATATACTACTACTTATAAAACCGTGTGCTATACATTTGATGGAACATCCATTTCAATCAGAATTGCGACATTCTGCACAGGTGCAAGGTATCCCTATTCATGATTCAGTCCGGGTTTAGTTCCAATTTAAATTCTTTTATTTTTAGCTCGATTCGAGGATATGGATATACGGTTCATTTGATATTAAGAATTTAAAAGTACATTTTTATATTTATGTTTATATACTTTTTAGGCTTAACTACAAAATAAGTGCTCAAACTATGTCTCTTTTTTATAATAGGTGCTTAAAGTATTTTTTGCTGAAATAAGTGTCTAAAGTTTGATTTTGGCTTAAATAAGTGTCTAAAGTATTTTTTAGATGAAATATGTGCTTAAACTTGTATGTTTGGTTGAAATAGATGCCCAAGTAGGTGCCAAAATTGATTTTAAAACAAGCCAAAAATGAAAGTTCAGACACCTATTTCAGCCAAAAAATAGTTTAGGTACCTATTTCAGCCAAAATAAAAGTTTAGAAATATATTTCAAACAAAAAATACTTTAGGCACTTATTACAAAAAAGAAACATAATTTGGGCACTTATTTTATAGTTTAGTCTACTTTTTAATTAAATTTAAGTAATATTTTCAATTACTAAGGAGCAAGTTTGTATCTCACCCTATACATATTGCTAAGTTTAATTTATTTTTTGATCAGATTGCTAAGTTTAATTAGTCATATAATATAGGCTTAAGTGGAAAATAAAACTCTAAATTATATTTTTTGTTTGTGTTTAGCCTTTAAACTATTTTTAGGTCAAAATAAGCCCCTAAACTATCATTTCTGGTCACTTTAAGTTCGATAGTTATTTAAGTCAAAAGAAAATTATTTCAACTAATAAGAGGTTGACACATCACAAAATTTTTTGACTAATAGATAGTTTATGGACTAAAAGAAGAAAAATTGCATGGTTTAGGTACTTATTTTGACCAAAAAATAGTTTAGGGACTTAAAGTGATCAAAAATAATAATTTAAAGACTTATTTTGACCAAAAAATAATTTAAGACTAAAAAAAATAACATAATTTAAGGGCTATTTTTCATTTAAACCTATTGCACAGACCATAATATAAAAGCAAAGAAGTTAAAAACATTGGGAGTCTAAAGAACGGTAAGTTAGTATACAGCTAATAAGCGGCAGGTTCTTACAATCGTTGGATGGGCATTTTCTTTAAAAAATTTAATTTTAACCGTTAGATCAAGAAAAAAAGTGTGTCACCGGAAGCGTGTGCAGTCGGTGAGTTAAAAACGCGGAACTTAAAATGTTACCCACCAGCCTAAATGTTACCAAAAGATATAACATTTTAAGTTGACATGATAAGTTTCGAAACTTATTAACAAGTATCGAAACTTATTAACAAGTATCGAAACTTACTATAATATGTACCCACCAACTTAAATGTTACCAAAAGATATAGCATTTTAAGTTGCATGGTAAGTTTCGAAACTTACTAACAAGTCTTACCATAATATGTAACATTTTCGGTTGCAACCTAAAATTTAAAAAACACGGAACTTGAAATGTTACCCACCAACCTAAATGTTACCAAAAGATATAACATTTTAAATTGACATGGTAAGTTTAGAAACTTACTAACAAGTATCGAAACTTACTATAATATGTACCCACCAACCTAAATGTTACCAAAAGATATAACATTTTAAGTTGACATGGTAAGTTTCGAAACTTACTAACATGTATGAAAACTTACCATAATATATAACATTTATGTTACCATTATATATATCATTTTAGGTTGCAACCTAAAATTTAGAAACTTAGATAACATTTCTGGTTGCAACCTAAAATGTTACCAAAAGATATAACATTTTAAGTTGAAACCTAAAATGTAACTACTATAGATAACACTTTAGGTTTGAATGATACAATTTTGTAAGTTTCGAAACTTCCGACTAAGTTTCGATACTTGTTGTGAAACCTAAAATGTGACTAGTATATATAACATGTTAGGTTGGAATGACACAATTTTTTTGTGAGTTTTGAAACTTCCGACTAGGTTTCGATACTTGTCATGAAACCTAAAATGTAACCAATATGTATAATATTTTAGGATGAAATGCTAATTTTTTTGTAAGTTTCAAAACTTCCGACTAAGTTTCGATACTTGTCGTGAAACCTAAAATGTAACCAGTATGTATAACATTTTAGGTTGGAATGACAATTTTTATGAGTTTTTAAACTTTCGACTAAGTTTCGATACTTATCATGAAACTTAAAACGTAACAAATACGTATAACATTTTATGTTGGAATGACAATTTTTTATAAGTTTCGGAACTTCCAGTTGCAACATAAAATATACCTAATATTTAGGTCGGAGTCTAGCCGAGTTTCAAGTTCTTTAACTCTTTAATGGTGATTTTGTTAATTCCAAATTAATGCTAAAATTTTCTATTGGGTAATGAAGATTTCTTAGAGTATATGAGTAATCTAAACTTGATTTTAACAAATTAAACCCAGAAATAGGTATTTGAAGAAATAACTTATTTTCAAGTTCTTTAATTTTTTAATGGTGATTTTGTTAATTCTGAACTAAAGCTAAGATTTTGTATTGGGTAATGTAAATTTCTTTAAATTAAAATTTTTAAATATTTTAAAAGATTTAATTTAAAATTTTGGAGGTCTAATTAAAATGTTCAAAAATTTTGAGACTTAATGAGAAAATTTTAAAAATTTAAAAGAGGAATTAATTAAAAATATATAAAGAAATACAAAATTATTGAGGATTTTAAAAAATTTGGAGAAGTCAAATTAAAATATTTTAAAAAATTGAAGAGTTAAAAGTTAATTATGCAAAAGATTGGGGCCAGTGCCCCTCTTACCCTCACTATAATTCGCCTCTAATATAAATAAAATTATTTAAATTTAATTTTTTTTTTTAAAAAAGTATTTTCTTTTTTCCTAAAAATCAAAGATTTTTATACATAGTTTAAAGGTAAAATACTTAAATCATTATTCAACTTTGCTCTTTAACCTATTTTGGTCATTGAACTTTTAAAATGATCAATTTATTTATTGAACTTTACTTTCTGACCTATTTTGATCACTCTGAATTATTTTATTAATATTTTAGTATGACATGATATTTTATTATTATTAAATATAAAAATAATTTAAAATAAAAATAAATTATTTTTTATTTATTATTAAATACAAAAATAAAAATTAAACCCCAAAATCTGTCTTGTTTCCCACTATAATTACTTCCCACATCACCACTCCCTTCGCCGCCTCCGTTGCCGACGGCGCCATCACCTACCGCCTCCCTTCCTTCTGCCGTTTTTACATTAGCAACCCATTTGCTTTTAGCATCCTTTCCTTTGTCCTTTCCTCTCCTTTTGCTAACAAAACACACAAAAAAGTAGCAGTAAAAACTCACCAGTGACGCTTCCTATTATAATCATGTTCGCCGCAGAGATCAATGTTACCAGAAAACGAAGAAATGTTGAACCGAACCAGAGTTGGGTGGTCACAAGAATTTGGTCGTGGAGTTGATTGTTCGAAACATCAAAGAATTCAAAGCCGATTTTATTCAAAGTCGGGATCGTGACTAGGCCGGAAAGATCAGGGATTTGGCCAAAAATAGAATTGCTTTTGAAACTCGTGACCCAAAGCTAATCCAACAAGTTTTGTTCATCTAAAGAACCAGACAAGTTCAAGTGTTCCAAAATAAGTTTTGTGACTCTCCCATTCAAGCATTCCTTGATTTCTTTCCATGCACAAACATCGGTTCCTTTTCATGGCAATGAGTCGAAAGAATCGATGGATGATTTTCAAGGCTAAAAGTGCATCTGCATCCCCTGATCTAACATATGAAATAACATAAAGAAGAACAGTAAAGATGAAGAAGAAGAAAAATGAAAGGAAACAGTACCTTAAAACATCGGTTCTTTTCTGCAATTTTTTGTATTTAATAATAAATAAAATATAATTTATTTAATATTAATAAAATATGCTATATCACCCTAAAATATTAATAAAATAATTTAAAGTGTTTAAAATAAGCCAAAAAATAAAGTTTAGTTAATAAATTAATTATTTTAAAAGTTTAATGATCAAAATAAATCAAAGAGTAAAATTAAGTAATAATGTAAGTATTTTATTCTAGTTTAAATTCGATGACTATCATGTAACCTATGACACTAAACATAGTCTGAACGTTTATATATGCGTAGATAGGCGGGGAAAATGAGATTAACTTCTAAAATTGTATATAAGTAAAAGTCAGTAATGACGAGATATAATATATTTTAAAAAAATAAATTTAAATTTTAGAGATAATATTATTAAAAAAAGAGACTCACAAACTTGAACATAGACAATTAAATAAACATAAACTATATAAAAAAATGAGTTTACCACGGTCGACGAACACCGTTGAACACTACTAACGCTGAACATCACTGAACACCATTAAATTAATTAATAAAAATTAAAAATTAACATATAATTATAAATTATTTAAAATAAAATTTCAATTAAATTATTTTCTATATATGTTACTATATATTTTATTTTACTTTTTAAAATAATTGGATCAAATATCAACTTAAGTCAATTTAAAAAATAAAAAACCCTAAACAATAAACATTAACCCCTAAACCATAAACCCTAAACCATAAACCTAAAATGTTAAACCTAAAACATGAAATCCAAAACCTTAAACACTAAACTCAAAACCATAAACTCTAAACTTAAACGCAGAGAAATGATGAATAACGAGCAATATTTTCCTAATACTGTGTTTATTATTTTTGTTTTCCGAGTAAATGGTTCTTATGTCTGGAGCAAAAGCTACTCATTCAAATCTTCACCATATCCAGAGCAGGACTCATTGCATCGACTTGTAATATTTGGAGACATGGGAAAGGTAATAAATCCTACATTCAATGTACAAAAATTTCATCATTTTAATTGTGTTGAATGTTATTCGGCAGTTAATTGCTGCAGCCTAGCGCATATGAAAATGAAGAGGTTTTATAATGGTTTTAACGTGTTTCAGGCTGAACGAGATGGTTCGAATGAATACACAAATTATCAACCTGGGTCACTAACACCACAGATCAACTAATCAAGGACTTAGGGTTTTAGGTTTTGGGGTTTCAAGTTTAGGGTTTAGGGTTTTATTTTTTAAAATTGACTAAGGTTGATATTTGATTCAATTATTTTTTAAAAAATAAAAAAATATTATTTATATATGGAAAACAATTTAATTTAAATTTTATTTTAAATAAAATTTATAATTAAATGTTGAGTTATTGAAATTTTTAATCTTTATTAATCAATATAGTGATGTTCATCGTTAATGGTGTTCAGCGTTGTTCGTCGAGCTTCGTAGAATTTTCCATAAAAAAATCCTAAATTTGCTTGTGTATCCAATTAGAGCCAAAAAAATTTTATTTTATTTTTTATTAGAGGTGTCATAATAAATTTAATCTTCAATTTTTGTTATTTTATTTTTATTATTTTTAGTTAAATGTGATTTTTCACGTTTCAAAAAAGTCAAATTTAACTCCTAATCTCTAAAATTAATCTCTAAAAAAAATAAGATGATTATTTTTAAATTATTTATTGACATAACACACAAGATAAATAATGCTATGTCACATAAAAATGTGTGAACCATGTAAACAATTAGAAATTTAACATTTAAATCAGCATTTCTGTTAAGGAAAATTTTACTACGCTCGACGAACACCGCTGAACATCACTAACGTTAAACATCGTTGAACACTATTAAATTAGTTAATAAAGATTAAAAATATCAAGTATTCAACGTATAATTATAAATTATTTAAAATAAAATTTAATTAAATTATTTTCCATATATATTTTATTTTTTATTTTTTAAAATAATTAGATCAAAACCTTAGTCAATTTAAAAAATAAAAACCCTAAATTATAAACTCTAAACCCTAAATCATAAACTCTAAACCCTAAATCATAAACATTAAACCCTAAATTCAAACAAGAAAATAGACAGACAAAAAATAGAGAAAGTTGTGTTTTTTTTTCCAACTTTACGTTGATAAGCACCGGAAGAAATCAAATGGGAGAAATAGAGAAGGAAGAGCAAGATTGTAGGGATTTGGTAATGTGCATTTTGACGAGAATTAGCCTAAAATTTGACCTTTGGGCAGCAAAAATTAAGTTAAAAGGAGAAAATATTGAGAGAAAATGAAAATTATTATTATTTAGTTAAAACAATTTTTTTAAATTTAACTAATTTTTTCGTTCACTGCTGGATTGTTGAATAATCTTTTCTCACCAAAATTGAAGCTGAAAGGAAAAAAAAGCAATAAACTTTTCCAGAAAAATAAAAAGAAAAACAAAGCACGAAAAGAAATACGGAGAATATCAAATTTTACCCAATTGAAAGAGGAAATAATAATCAAGAAATTGAAATTAAGTTTTATAAAAGGAGATAATACTGAAGGCATCCGAATTTTTTTATATTTATTTATAATTTATCTGTACAGACTCATCTGTGTTGTTCAGTCTGAGCTTTCTCAACATTTAAAAGATACTGAGTGAACTTTCTTTTATCTTTTTATTTTTTATTTATGGGAAAATGTCTCTTTTTTTGGATTTTAATAGATTTAATGTCTGAACAACTTTCTCTATTTTTTGTCTGTCTATTTTCTTGTTCAAATTTAGGATTTAGAGTTTATAGTTTAGGGTTTTAGGTTTTAGTTTAGAGTTTTAGTGTTTAGGGTTTATAGTTTAGGGTTTAGAGTTTTTTATTTTTTAAATTGACCAAGGTTGGTATTTGATCTAATTATTTAAAAAAATAAAAAATATAATGTATATATAGAAAATAATTTAATTGAAATTTTATTTTAAATAATTTATAATTATATGTTGAGTCCTTGAATTTTTAATTTTTCTTAATCAATTTAATAGTGTTTAGCGATATTCAGCGTTAGTGGTGTTCAGCATTGTTCGTCGAGCGTAGTAGACTCATCCTTCTGTCAAAGAAAAATTATTTCATAACTTTTTTGAGGTTGAAAAAGTAAATTTAATTAAAAAAATTATAATCAAATTGATTAAATATTTAATCATTAAAGATTGAATTGATCATTATACCTTTATTAAACAAATTTATTTTCCATAAAACATATACAAAAAATGCAGAAATCAATTCCCAAGGCAATTTTTAACCGGAATAGAATTTTAGATTATGTACAGGAGCATTTGATTCCGGTTGCTGCGGATAAGAAATCACTTCATTGAGCCCCTGATATAAGAGTATTAAACCAAGTAATTTTGGAGAAGTTATTAATTATGGAGAGGAGCATCTAATAAAGTGTTTTTGGAAGAATTTAATTGGTAGGAGTACCTAATGGCTAATACAATTATTACCATTGGAAGTTATCGATACAATTTAACTAATCTTGTGCCCTTCAATTCCATTTGATTAAGATTTTTGGTACACTAACTTGTGTTGTGTTACCATTTTGAATTTATTTATATACAATTTTAATTTTAACAATAACACTATTAGTACATTTACAAACTGTTACGTTAGTCTGTCGGTTTTTGTTACTTGATTAACGACCGGTAACAAAAATAAAATAAAGTGAAATAATTTAAATATATCACGACTTTTTTATAATAAAAGTTAGACGTAACGGATGATATTTATCTTAAAAGATCTGGTTCAATCATTTTGTCTATAAGGTTTGTACACTTTATTTAAGGATTAAAAATATCTGTGAATAAATATTACTTTATAATCATCTTTAGACTATTAAAAAATTAAAATATTAATAATCGAGTGATTATTTTTACATTTTATTATTATATTTCTATTATAAACCAATAAGGAGTTAAATCATTAAATGTAACCAGTCGGGACAAAACAAGATCCCATGATGGCTTTCCTTTTACCTTATCGCTTCAATGTCAATTTAATTTTAGTATAGTATAAGTCACCCAATTGGCTATTATGAGTAATTTTTTTTCTTAAATAAGAGCTGTTCAAAAAAACTTATTACTTCAACACATATAGTTTAAACGTTTTATTTAAATAATACTTTCAAAGTGTATTTATTATGTTGGGATGGTCAATCAAAGGTGAAAGTGGACAAGAAGAGGTAAATTGACAATTAAAAAAATGTGAAAGCAAATTAGAAAATAAAAAGATTGAGACACAAAGAGTTATAGTGGTTCAACCTTCTAACAATGTTTACATCCACTACCCACTAAAGATTTTCCCAAATTCACTAAAAATTTCTTCCCTTTTTCTAGGTTTAAGAGGAAACCTTTACACACTCAGCTTTTTTTAACCTAAAGCTTTGAGAAAACTTTCTTTTATAAGAAGAAAATTAGAAAACAGAAAATCCTATCAAAGGTAATGTGTTTGCCCAATTACAAGTTCATTCAAACCCAAAATTTGAATAAAAATGATTATAAGAATGAACACTTAAGTGAGTTACAAAGATTTGACTCTAAAAGCTCAAAAGTTGTTGGATATTTGCTTGATTGCTTAAGACTTGATCATTAGTTGTTGTTGTAGCTTTGGAGACTTATTTATATGCCCACTTATTGATTTCTAACCGTTTGGGGTAGATGAGATCATCAATAGAGCCGTTGAACTTTATTTTTCCTGTAATAAATGCAGTCTGCCAACAGTCGGTATCGGTACGCAGGGAGCCGTATTGGTACCTGCCAAAAGAAGAAATAGTTGTTGTACAAAGGGGTATCGATACGAGGGACGGGCATATCGGTACGAGTAGTCGATTTTACAAAGGCGTACCGGTATGGTCCGTACCGTATCGATATTGGCCTTACTCACTAGAATCCTGATTACTCGTGTAGCAAAACACATATTAATACGCCTATAAAAGTATCGATACGATATAATTGATCTTCAAAATATGCTTCCAATAAACTGACAAGGTAATGGTCGAATATTAAATGCAAAAGATTTAGAAAATCTAAACACCCCGTATCGGTACGCATGAAGTCGTACCGATACTCATATAGCCGTTATTTCTCAAGTTGAAAAGCGTATCAAAACGAATACAAGCGTATCGAAACAATGTACCGATACGGCTGTACGCGTATCGGTACTCGATAGCCATCAAGTAAAATTCATATTCCAGTGTTGGAATACCGTATCGATACGGCCTAAGGGGTATTGATACGCTTGGGCATTTTTGGCTATTTAGAGTATGAAAACACTTAGAAAAAAATTTGGGGTTTTAGGATTTGACTTAGAAATTATTTTAAGTTCGAAATCATGTCAGTTTGTGAGACTTTTTAGGTACTTAAAAATTTATCTCATTTTACAAATTAGTCATTAAAATTACTTGTTATATCAAAATCAAATATTAGTTTTACAATCTCCCATTTTTGATATAACAAAACCTAAAATAAATTTTTAAGTCTTTTGAAATTACTCCCCCTTTCTTTAAGGCTAAAAGATAGTATTTTTGAAAAAACTTTTGAAAATTTAATCTCATTCTTCTCCCCCCTTTTTGTTAGATCAAAATTAATAGGGCAAATTAAAGACAATAAAGAACTCCAAGCATAAAACAACATAGATATTATAAAATTCAAAGCATAAATTCAAGCAACATAATAAAAATCCAACTTAACAACATAAAAACATAAACCAAATAACAAAATGTCATAGGAATTCAAATAAAGAACATAGGTGCATAAAACTTAAATCCTAATATGATATGATATGCTATGAAATGCAATTGCCTAATGAGCGTTTTCATCATCCTCATCCTCATCCTTATCGTCATCGCCCTTGCCATTATCACCAAGAGATTGACCACACCATTCTCCATGAAACGTGGTAAGAGTCATGTCCATAGATGTGAAATGAGCATCAAACGAGTTAAGCCTTGTGTTTACCTCGGTGAAGTGAGTGGTCTTGGTGGTGTTCATAGTGGCAAACTTCCCATCAAGATACGCCACAAGTGCATCAAAGAAAGGTTGAGCGACAGGAGCCACCGGATCACCCGGAGCCATCATCAGATTTTATTTGGGATCGAGTTGTGCATCACGAGGGAATCCGCAATACAAATCCATTCACCATTGTAAATGGTGAACTGTGCACGCCAAAGAGAGTGATCATCAATAGGATTGGTGAGAGGTGAAGTAAGATCGTAGGAGTAGTCGATATCAAGCTTGTGGAACATATAGCTTAAGGCGGTGCCATAGGTGAAAGAGGTGATAAGGGAGGCGTAAAAGTTTTAGACAAGGTAGACTAGCTAGACAAACATGGTTTAGGCTAGGTTTGGGCGTATTCCTTTCACGGAAACAATAAAGCCAAAAGTCATTGACTTGGCGAATGGTAAACCACTTACCATTGGATGGTCGAAACCACCAAGTGATAAGGAAGTGAAGGAAATAGTCATGAGAATCGAGGACGGTAATGGAGCCACCATAGGTTTGAAGAAAAACATTTTCATCATCAATATCCATATCATCCATCCCTAAAAGTTCGACTATAATTTTAGAATCGAGTCGAAAAGCTTTCCCATAAGATAAGACTTGAGTGCTATAACCTCGGTTTTCTCTTGCTTATAAATACACCGGGTATTGGAGTAAAAAAATAAGGATAATGTTTTTGTAAATAATACCGGGTATACTTAAAAAGGACATGAACTTCCATTCCCTCATTAAATCAAGATAACGAAAATCAAAAGCATCAGAAGTCATAAAAGGTATAGAAACAACACGTTCACGATGAATTTTGAAGTTTTGAAAGTTTTTAAAACGATCCAAAGCATTTGGATTTTTCTGTTCATTAAAACTTTGACGATAGATTTGGTTAAAGTTTGGTCTTGTACCATTGTTTTCAGGATTGGGTTGGGTAGGATTAGGAATGGAGGAGCTAAACTCGATCTCCCTTCTTGCTTTTTTTAGGAGCCATGAAAAAAATCCTGAAAAATAATTTCAAACCACAAAAAAACATTGTATCCATAAACATCAATATTCAATCCAATAAATCAATCCAATGATCAAGGTAGTGTAAAAACCTATATAGTATAGTTTAAAATCATATACAAGTATAAAGAAAAATTTTTGGTTAAAATAAAATTTAAAAACAGTGAAGAAAAATATATGAGTATAATTTTATATTTGAACAAAAATATTTATTTTTGAAAAAGATTGTGTAAAATTTTTGAAAACAAAGTTATATACATAGTAAATATATAAATTTAAGACATAAGAACTATACAAATATAAAAGAAATCGAAATTTAAAGAAAATAGAGTTTAAACCTTGAATATGGATGATGGATGAATGAAGAGATGATTTTGCACAATGCTTTGATGAGATTGCTTGGTTTTGATGTTAAAACCAAAAGTCCCCAAGGAATTTTTGTAGAGTTGTGAGAAAAACAAAGGGTTTGAAGGGATTAAATAGGGGTTGGCCGACTTGGGTTTTGAGAAAAAGAGTTAGGGTTTGATTTAAATTAGGAAAACCCATTTAATAGGCATTTAAAGACTCCAGCGGCTACGTGTATCGATACGCGTTATATACGTACCGAAATCACGTACCGGTATGATTTTTACGCATACTGATCCTTGACCCGTACCGATACAGTTCACCTATACCAAAATGCTGCTCCTGATACCCGTATCGATACTCCTTGACCAAAAATGACATTTTTGGTTGCAAGGGACCCAAAAATTTGAACTTAATCGAATCGATATGCATGTAAATGATATGAGATCATCATGTATTGGAAAAAATAGATGCATACTCCCCTAACAACATGAATAAATGCACATAGGATCAAAAGAACACAAGCATTGAAATCAATCAAATTCAAGCAAAATTTAAACACCAAAAAGCCTTTGAGGTTCAAGAAAGGCTAATAAGCCCTAACTCTCTCCTAGGAGACCAAAAATGCTATTTGTATAAAGGTTTGGTAAAGATATCCGCTAATTGGCTCAATGTGTCTATATATTCTAGAACTACATCATTTTTCAAGACATGATCTCTAATGAAATGATGCATTATTTCTATGTGCTTAGTTCTAGAATGTTGGATGTGATTCTTAGTGAGACAAATGGCACTAATATTGTCACACTTAAGAGGTATGGTACCTACATCAATTCCATAATCTAAGAGTTGTTGCTTCATCCAAAGGACTTGAGCACAACTTCTAGCCAAAATGTATTCCGCCTCGGTGGTAGATAATGCTACACTATTTTGCTTCTTAGAAAACCACAATATAAGCATACTACCTAGGAATTGACATGTATTGAAGGTACTCTTTCTATTTATCTTACAACCTCTATAATCCGCATCTGAATAAGTATGCAAATTAAAGGATGAGTCTCTAGGATACCAAAGACCTAAACAAGGTGTGTCTCTGAGATATCTAAAGATTCTTTTAACGGCTTGTAGGTATGATTCTCTAGGACTAGCTTGAAATCTAGCACACAAGCAAACACTAAACATAATATCCGGTCTACTTGCGATCCTATCATTGATATATAAAGCTTTAAATCAACAAACTTACCTCATTTATCTTTGTCAAACTTTGTAGAAGAGGTCATTGGTGTGGCTGGAGGTTTCACATTCTCCAAGCCAAACTTCTTGAGCATTTATTTGATGTAATTAGCTTGATTGATAAAGATGCCATCCTTCCTTTGTTTGATTTGGAGACCCAAGAAGAATGAGAGCTCTCCTATCATGCTCATTTCAAATTCACCTTGCATCAACTTAGCAAACTATTGACAAAGAAGCTCATTAGTAGAACTAAAAATTATATCATCAACATAAATTTGTACTACTAAGATGTCTTTGTCTTTTCTTTTTTATAAAAAATGTAGTATCCACCTTTCCTTTGTCAAAACCTTTTTCAATTAAAAAATTTGACAAATATTCATACCAAGCTCTATGAGCTTGTTTCAAATCATATAAAGCCTTTGAATGCTTGAAAACATGGTTTGGGTATTTTGGATCTTCAAAACCTGGTTGTTCTACATACACTTATTTATTTATAAAACCATTTAGAAAATCACTTTTCACATCCATTTGAAAAATCTTGAATTCATGATAACATGAAAATTCAAGCAACATCCTAATAGCTTCTATTATAGCTACGAGTGCATAGGTTTCATCAAAATCGATTCATTCTTCTTGAGTGTTACCTTGAGCAACAAGCCTAGCCTTGTTTCTCACTATGTTACCACTCTCATCTAGTTTGTTTCTAAAAACCTATTTAGTTCCTATGGTAGATATATTACTAGTCCTATCAACTAATGTTCATACTTTACTTCTCTCAAATTGATTTAACTCTTCTTGCATAGCCAATATCCAATAATCATCATTTAATGCTTCTTTGATATTTTTAGGTTCTATGCATGAGATAAATGCAACATAATTACATGTATTTTTAAGAAAAGATCTAGTGGTTACCCTTTTGGATGGATCACCCAAAATTTCACCACCTTTGACATAGTTGAACTCCCTTGGGTAGGTGATCTCTATTTCCTCTAGAAACATGTCCTTCAAGGCTTCTAGAGGTGAATCTTGTGGTTCATCTTCTAATGGAACTTTATCTACCTTTGATGATTGTTCTCCACCATCATTGGCATAAAAAATTCCTACATCATCATCATTACAAGTATCCTTTCTCGGAATGAGGTTATCATCGAAACTCAAATGTATAGACTCCTTAACTACTAAAGTTCTTTTGTTAAATACACAATAGGCTTTAGAGTTTAAAGAATAACCAAGAAAAATTGCTTCAGCACTTTTTGCATCAAATTTGCCTAAATTGTCTTTTCTATTGTTTAAAACAAAATATTTACATACAAAAGGATGAAAATAACTAATGTTAGGCCTTTTATTTTTGAAAAGCTCATAATGTGTTTTCTTTAAAATAGGCATAATCATTACTCGGTTAACAATATAACAAGTCGTATTTGTAGTTTCCACCAAAAACATTCTTAGGCAAATTATTTTCACAAAACACGGTTCTAGCCATTTCTTCTGAAGTTCTATTTTTCGTCTCAACAACCCCATTTTGTTGAGGTGTGCGAGGAGCCAAACAACTATGGCTAATACCATTTGAGTTACAAAACTCTTCAAAACCTAGATTTTGAAATCAGTTCCATGGTCACTTTGAATATGTGCAATTGAGTAACCAAAATCGTTTTGATTTGCTTTTGATAATGTGATAAATTTTTCTAAAGCCTCATACTTGGTAATTAAAAATAGAACCCAAGTAAATCTAGAGTAGTCATCAACTAAAACAAATACATATTATTTTCCACCCAAACTCATTGTTTTAATAGGGCCAAAAAGATCCACGTGGATCAATTGTAAAACTCCACTTTTAGAAACATTAGTAATAGGTTTAAAAGAAACTCCTTTATGTTTGCCTTTAGCACAAGCGTCACAAACTTTGTCATATGAAAACTTTATTTTTGGCAAACCTCTTACAAGATCATTTAAAATCAAAATTTCCAAAACACTCATGCTTGCATGCCCTAGTTTTCTATGCCATAACCATTAATCATGCTCATCTTTTGAAACAAAACATGCATTTGAAATATGAATATCATCTAAATGCACCATGTATATGTTTCCTATGCGATGACAAATAATCACAATTTTGTTGGTTTCAATGTTGATAATTTGGCAACCATTTAAATCAAAAAGCACATTGAAACCTTTATCACAAAGTCGGCTTATGCTTAATAAATTATGTTTTAGACCATTGACATACAAAACATTTTCAATAAGAATAGAAGAGTGATTACTGATAGAATCAATTCCTTTAATGTGGCCTTTGGAGTTGTCACCAAACATCACTACTCCTCCACTTTTTGGTTTTAGCTATATAAATTGACTTTTGTCTCCGGTCATGTGTCTCGAGCATCTACTATCAAGGTACCACGGATTTGCACTTGAAGCTTTGACCTTGTAGCAATTCTCACCCTACAAGCAAAGAATTACATCTTGATTTTTGGTACCCAAATAATTTTGGGTCTATGAGTATTAACTCCCAAAAACTTGGTTCCCTTGAGAATCCAAGAAGTAATTGCCTTAATATCGATAGAAGTGACAAGTTCCTTAGGAACCCAAACACTCCTAATCCTCTTACCTCTAGAGGGCCTTTGGAAGCCTCTTTGTTTGTACCCATTAAAGTTTCTTTTCAAATAGTTGGGTTTTGAAGAAGTTCATTTTCCAAAACGGGAATTCCCAACTTTGTTCAAAAAAGCTTTGCACAAACTTCCTTTTGGTGATCATCATGAACTTTAGAATGAATGTTATTTAAATCTTGATTTTTCTTTTCAAAATCATTTTGTTTGGCTTGTAAATCCAAAACCTTCTTCTCAAGTTCCAAATTAGTTTTGGATAAAGAGTCATTTTGATTTTTCAAATCGAAAATATTTTCTTGTTCTTCAAAAGTAATTCTTTGTATTTCAAAACTAGTTCGTCATAAACCACTTGCAAATCATTATACTCATCATATAATTCATCAAATGTAAGCTCAATAGATAAGTTGGAGGTTACCTTAGGATCCTCTTCAAAGGCCATGAGGCATAGATTTGTAATTTCTTGTTCATCATCACTTGAAGATTTTTTATCACTCCAAGTGGATACATGGGCCTTATGCTTCTTTTTCTTCTCGAAGCTTTTCTTCTTGAGTTGGGATAATCGATTTTGATTTGTCCCGACTTTTTGCATTCCTAGCACACTATAGTATCATTTTCTTCTTCCTTGTTCTTGTTCTTGAAATCCCCTCTTTGATGGAACTTTCTTCCCTGGTTGGATTTCATGAACTGAGAGAACCTTTTGTCTAGCATATCCATTTCTTCATCTTCCTCCTCACTAGAATCACTCTTATATTGTGAAGCTTTGAGATCAATTCCTATTTTTTCTTCTCCACCTCTTTCTTCTCCGTCTTCTTCTCTTCTTTTTTTCTTCTTTTCTTTTCTTCATGATCTTATGAGTAAGAAAAGACCCCATAGGAGCATCGAGCTTCAAGGTCTTGAGATCCTTGGCTTCTATGATGGCGGTCCTCTTTCTATCCTATGACTCAGGAAGAGAGTAGATAAGCTTTCGGACAAGCTTTCGGACAAGCTTTTCTTCCAAAATGACTTCTTCGAAGCCTTTTAGCTCGTTGATCACGACGGAGAATCGATCAAACATTTTTGAAATATCTTCATCCGGCTCCATTTTGAAGATCTCGTAGCTTAGATTTAGGAGTCCAATCTTGGTCTCATTTACTTTGTTTGTGCCCTCGTATGTCACTTTGAGCTTATCCCATATCTCTTTTGCATTTGTGCAAGAAGACATCTTTGAGTACTCATCCGGTCTAAAAACATAAAAAATCATGTGCATAGTTTTGTCGTTGACTTGCAACTTTCTTCGATCTTCATCGGTCATCTCTTGCTTGGACTTAGGAATAAGCCGGTCTCTTTCTCTCTTCATCGGAATGGCCGATCCATCTTCTACTACATCCCAAAGGAGATAGTCGTTGGATTTGATAAAGAGCCTCATACGATTGTTCTAATAAGGATAGTTATCCCTATTGAAAATAAGGCGGTTTAGTGATAGATTAAGACTCGTAGAAGTTGTTGCCAGAAGTAAAGTTCATGGCTTGATTTTTTGATTGATTGAACACCTTTAGGATCGTCTCAACGATGGTTAGATCTTCAATTGAGTGTGGCTTCGATACCAATTGTTGGGATGATCAATCAATGGTGAAAGTGGTCAAGAGGATGGTGAATTGGCAATTAAAAAGTTGTGGAAGTAAATTAGAAAATAAAAAGATTGAGACACAATGGGTTATAGTGGTTCAACCTTCTAACAAGGTTTATATCTACTACCTTAGCTTCCCACTAACGATTTTCCCAAATTCACTAAGAATTTCTTCTCTTTTTCTAGGCTTAAGAGGAAACCTTTACACACTCAAAGCTTTCTAACCCAAAGCTTTGAGAAAACTCTCTTTTACAAGAATGAACACTCAAATGGGTTACAAAGATTTGACTCTAAAAGCTCAAAAGTTGTTGGATATTTGCTTGATTGCTTAAGACTTGATCATTAGTTGTTGTTGTAGCTTTGAAGACTTGTTTATATACCCCTCATTGATTTCCAACCGTTTGGGTAGTTGAGATCATCAATAGAGCCGTTGGACTTTATCTTTCCCGCAATAAATGCAGTCTTCCAACAGTCGGTATTAGTACGCAGGGAGCCGTATCAGTACCTGCCAAAAGAAGAAATAACCGTTGTATAAAGGGGTATCAATACGTGGGATGGGCGTATCGGTACGAGTAGTCAATTCTACAAAGGCATACCAGCATGGTCCGTACCGTATCTGTACTGGTCTTACTAGAATCTTGATTACTCGTGTAGCAAAACACGTATCGATACACCTATAAGGGTATCAGTACGCTATAAGTAATTTTCAAATACATGATTCTAATAAACTGACAGGGCAATGGTCGAATATTAAATGCAAAAGATTTGGAAAATTTAAACACCCCGTATCGGTATACATGAAGCCGTACCGATACTCATATAGTTGTTATTTCCCAGGTTGAAAGACGTATCGAAATAGATACAAGTGTATCAAAATAGCATACCGATACGACTGTATGCGTATCGGTACTCGATAACCATCAAGTAAAATTCATATTCTAGTTTCAAAACACCGTATCCATACGACATAAGGGGTATCGATACGCCTGGGCAATTTTGGCTATTTAGAGTACGAAAACACTTAGAAAAAAATTTGGGGTTTTAGGATTTGACTTAAAAATTATTTTAAGTTCGAAATCATGTCAATTTGTGAGACTTTTTGGGTACTTAAAAATTTATCTCATTTTACAAATTGGTCCTTGAAATTACTTGTTATATCAAAATCAAATATTAGTTTTATATATTGATAGAAGAATCTAGCAAAAGATGGTGTAATACTTTTCTCTCTCTATTTTGATAATTTAGTATTTTTATTTAAGTATTGATATTTAATTTATTGATAGACTAATTTGAATCATGTACTGTAAATGTTTATTAGGAGGACAATCATTCTAATCTAATTTATTTATGAATTTTTTTGATACATGTCTTTTAATTTTAGGGATCAGAGATTTAGAATTTAAGACAAGCATTTAGAATTTAAAGTTTATGGTTTATGATTTAAAATCTAATTTTTATGATTTAAAATTTAAATTTTATAGTCTAAATATGTAGACCTGTATAAAATTTAGCTTTTATTTTGGTTAAAGTGTCAAGATTTAAAATACTAATATTATTTAAGAGATCTAAATCTTATTTTGTTAAACCAACTAATTCAATTGTTGCTAATATTTTTATAATTTCATTCTAAATGATTATTATATATTATTGGGTGAAGTTCACAAATGGTCACTGAATTTTGTTAAATAAAGCAAATCTGTAACTAAACTTTCAAATGTTATAAAATGACAATTAAATTTTCTGTTTGTAACAAAATGGTAGCTGGAGCGTTATACCTCGTTAACTCTTAATGGTAAACTTTCAAAGTAGCCTTAATTTTTACACATTGTTATAATTTGATCCTAATTCTAAAAAATTAACCTTGATATTTTGAAATTACTTCAATTTAGTCCTTCACTATCATCATCTCCTTCACCATCCTCCTCCTGGATCTTCCTCCTCCGATTCCAAATCTTCTGTCATGTAATCCCCCTTCACCCAGATTTGGCTGCTCTCCAATCCTTTCACTGTAATTCTCTCTCTCTATATATATCATTAATACTCTCTTTTTATATTTATTCTTCTTTGGTTGAATTTTGTTCGTTTCCTTGAAAACGAGTTGACAAAAGAAAGGATAAACGGTGGCATTTTTGAATAATTTTTTAGTTTCGATATATGTTTTGGATCTAATAATCGTATTTATTTTATTTGTTTACTTTTTACTGTTTTGTGTAAATTATGTGCTTTCGACGCTGAGAAGTTTGAAATTAGCTCCAAAAATTGCGGAGATCTGCCTTTATTTATTTATTTATTTATTTATGTTCCCTACTTGCTTCTTCCTTTCGTGCAGCGGATATCGGTTAAGAATGTTAAGCTAGGTAACTATGTCAATCTTAGGTTCTTAGGTCATTGTGATGGCATTATTTGCCTTTCAAATTACAGAGATGATATAGTTCTATGTAACCCTGCAACTAGGTAGTCCAAGGTACTCCCGGAATCCTCTCTCCCTTGTTACTCGCCGGGCTCAAACTTGATCCCACAAACCAGTGCCTTAGGATTTGGTTATGATGCTAAAACCCATCACTGCAAAGTTGTTAGGACTGTTTCGTACTGGGAGGAGCGAAGTGGGAGTGACTTACCCCACCATTCCAGGGTCGAAGTCTATTCTTTGGCAACTGGTCCTTGGAAAGAAATCGATGTTAAGGTACCCGCCTATGTGTGGTATTCTCCATGTTTCGAGACATACTTTAATGGAGCATTTCATTGGTATGCTATTGACAATAACCGAAACGGGCTCATCCTTTCATTCCACATGGGAAACGAAGCGTTCCAAGCAATACCGATGCCAAGTGCCCTCTCGTTGTATGATTATTCAACGTGCAGGAGTCTTTTGGTGTGGAATGGATGCATTGCTCTAGTAATTTATCCGAGAAAGGGGACCGAAAAATCATTTGAGATATAGGTGATGAAAGAATATGGAGTGAGGGAGTCTTGGACAAAGACATTGACAATTGGACCTCTTACGAAAGTGGAAATGCCTTTGGCTTTTTGGAAAAATGATGAGATCCTCATGGAAGGCTCTGACGGATTGGTTGTTTCTTGCAACCTTAAGACCCAAGAACTCAAGGATCTTCCGATTTATGGGATTCCGAAGTCGTTCGCAACTCTTGTATACGTGAACAGCCTTGTTTCAGTCAAAGGAGGGAATCAAATGCTTGATGAAGGAGATAATACAGGTGAAAATGTTTCAACTCTGGTCACATTTTCTTTTCTTTTCTTTCTGCAGATAATCAAAACAAATTGGCTTGCCTTCTTTTGCTGTATTTTTTCTTGCTTATTGGGAGAATTGAGCATCTAACACCCAACACTTGGAATATCCCATACCCTTTCTTCCCTTTTTAACATGTCCTAGAGGCTACTTTGGGGCGTAATCTTTGGTTTATACAGTCAGTTAGTCTTGAGTTAATCTGCGTGGGATCCGAATTCCTTGTTCTTTTAGAAGATATATCAATAAAAGTTTGTCATTTGTAATTCTAATCCTGGTGTTTTTTGTGTTAGATTTTGGTTGGTGAAGGAGCTGCCTCTTAACCTGCATAACCTTCATCAAGTTTAACAGATGAGGAACAGGGGACGATGGAGACCAAAGTATAAGAAAGTAAAAGCAAATGAATAAAACCAATATATATTATCATAAATGTACAGAAAACAGCTGTTGTGAATTTGGCTTTATAATCTTTGTGCCGTAAATAAAGATTTTAAGGTCAATAAATGGCGATGTCTGAAAATATTTCTGTTTTGGTAGATAATCTCTTTGCATAGATGTCCCTCCATGTCTATATAACCACCGTTTAATTTGTTTTACATCATACTGATTGTTTTATGGTATTTTAAAAATGTTGGCTTAAGTTTGAAGTACAACGTTCCCCTGATCTCCATGGTGAATATCTTGCCAAAAATAAATATCAAGACTTTATTAGATGGCAATACAAAATGACCAAAGGATTTCAGCATCGGCTGCTTTCACTCTAGATGGTCATGTGGTCTGATTTACATAAACAAGGCAGCATATTGCAGCAATCGGTGGTCATGGCTGTTTCTGTTTTGCAACGAAGAAATCATCGGACCTTTAGTCTTTGTTCTGTATCGCCGCCAGGAGAATTGTATGTTCACTGCCGCCCATGTTCGCCAATTGGATGAATAGTACCTTGCTGTTCTTTTGAGCCTCTCGTTGGCAAATTTGTACCTGAAGTGATCTGTGAGGTATCTGAGATGGTTTGCATCGAGACCAAATGCTTCAATCGGCTCTATTCAAACAAATGTTGCAGAAGAAGCCAGAAGACGATCCATAAATGGGCGACGAAGACACCATGACAGCAGCTCATCACCAAAAAACCCTCCCGGTTCGATTGTACTTGTTGTGACCATGCCTTTGCTAAGGCTTTAGTTACGTCTCATCTGACCGCGAACTATGAACACCATTCTTTGCACTGGATCTCCTTCTCTGGTTATCTGTTTCCATGGGAACATGGACAAGTTAAACAACCTTGTACGGTTTTGTAACAGAGTGTGAAATAACATGAACTTCATATGTTCATACCTTTTCATCTCTAGAGAAAACAAGTGGCCTAACCTGATCGCATATATTATCGATAATCAGATCTTCCAAGTTGTGGAACAGTGGAACCTGAGAAAACGAAATCAAATTGAACTGTTAATCGGTCTTTGTTGAAATTCTAATGCCATAGGTTAGTACTTTTTTAATAAGGTCAAGGCACAGGTAGCGCTTGATGTCCCTCCTTCAGGCAAGTCTTTGATTATGTTCATTTCATCTTCTCCTCCCAAAGTAACCCATTTCTGGCGTTCGAAGTGGCGAACTCTTTGTCTCAAACGGGACGGCAACTGTCGACGCTTCATCCACCATTCAATGTCTCGACATCTCAGCTTCATTTTTCTCTTCTTCGCCATGACTGCATGCAAGAAGACCTTGATCACGGAAGGATCGATCCACTGTCAGCTTAAGTCGGGTATCGAAAACTTGAAGAAATTAAACAATTCCATTAGAAAAAAAAAAGAAGAGTTATCCAGTGATGACCTGGATGTTTCCAATCAACAAAGTGAAGAGTAGCAATCCAGCAAGCACAATGCATATACTGAAGATCACTTCTAGTCAGTGACTTGTTGGTTCAAGATCATTTCCAAAGGTGCTGCAAATCGATATATATGGAAATTGAACCAACAAAACCACAAGGAAAATGAAAGAAGTTAGGAGTTAGGGTACCTGAAAGACATTGAGCCCCAAAATATTGGATAAAAGATCTTAACAGCAAGAGAATTGCTAGAAACAACAGGAAGAGCCGACTGATAAATCCCATAATTGAAAGGTCCATCAACATCTAAACACAATGGTTTGCCTACAAGTTTTGTTGAGTTCCCACCACATGCATTGCCAACAGCATCAGCAGCAGGGAATAAACCCTGGTAACACACCTTATCCGAGCAAGACAACGATAGCTTGCACTGCTTGTTTCTCCCACACTGTTTCCGGAGGCACAATGCCACGCGTTGTATCGCTAGTACATACCAGCACCCTCCGGCGGCCTTGATGCAAAAAAATCAAAAATGGAAGAGAAATTAATCCCATTGTTAGATAGCGCTTGTGAAAATGCAAGTTGAATTACAGCAAGAGTGAACTTACATGAGAGGTTATGAAGTAGGCAATGAGATTAAGGCCAAAACCCCACCAAATGGTGCCGAAGATGTAACCGGTGACCTTTTGCATCCTTCTCATTAAGTAAATGTTGTGGTAAACTTTTGGGGGGAATTGTAACAAGAAGATTAGTATCAGTATCGTCATTATAAGCTTGATTTGCTCTTCCCTGATTAGTTTTGGCACAACTAACCAGAACACTGCCTGCACAAGAATATGAAAGTTGTGTTTCAGTTAAAGTCTGACTTCGGTTATGCACCGTATCCGAACCTTGGTGTAGGTCCAATTGGTTCTAGCCATTATTTAAATTGTTAGGAGGCTATTATACTCTTACCAAAAAGAGATGTACAGCGTTATTATTTTTATATCTCAAAATCTCTTCTATCCTTTTCGCCATTCATCGCTTTTTTAGATGTGACACTATTCACATGCATCACGAACATGCAATTTTGGTGTAAAGAATAGGCAAGTAGGGCCACTCAGACTACTGGATTCCTTATATTATTTCTTCAAATTTATTGTATTTTGGTATCTTAGTGTAACATTGATTAATAGACATGGGTTAAAGTGATACTAACAGAAAAAAACTTGCTATCAATAGTTTTTAAATTCAATAAAAATAATATTAAAGATTTTTTTAAAAATATAATTCTTAAATAGTTTTTTTTACGATGTCAATGAGTATCAGTGACAGAAACCCTAAAAAGCAAAACAAACTATTTTTAAAAGTGGGATTTGTGGCACCCACCTAATATTCTTCACTTTTTTGTGCCTCCTCACATATTTTGAATTAAACGATCAATCTTCAAAACCTTTTTTTTTTGGTTACAAATGAACAGCTACATCTGTGAAATGTTAATTTGGAGCTACTCCAAAAAGCAATGTAACTAACTTATCAAGAATTCTAAACATCTCGACACGTTTTGACATTTATAATGTAATTACAACTTAATTTTTCGTGTCATATTTAATTGTACAAAATATAATTGCATAATTATATAAGATTAAATTTTGAATAATATTAATTAGGATTATTGTAAATATATATCCTTGAATACTAAAAATATTATATAAACATTTAAACAAATTTGTGAAAATAAAGTTACTAACAAAAATAAAAATTGCTAGATTGAAAAAAAAAGAGTGAAAATGAAGAGTGTAATCACACTAATATTTCTCACTCTCATGAGAATTGAAGAATAATTGGATGTTTCTAATTACATTCGATTTATTCGGATGTACAAATTATAATTATTGTCCAAACACATCACAACTGTGTAATTACATACAAATTTAATTATATGATGAATGTCCAGTGTACCATTAATGATTTTTAATATGTTCCCATCTACATATGTGATTAAAAAAACACAATATTTAAATTTAAATCCAAGTGAAAAAACGATGTCGTTTTTCTTAAGATACATTGGTTTAAGCTGCTTTGCCAGCAAGTATGTTTAAATTTTTTTAAAGATTAAAAATACAACAAATACTATCATAAAATCATATTGAAAAATGCTAAAATATACGCTATTTATATTCGAGGCTTAGCGTTTCAGGTTTGAGTTACATTCTATATGGATTTTATAGGTAGATTTTTTTATTTAATCTTATTTTGTAATAATTAATTTATATGATAATTATTTAAATTTGAAATTAAGATTGTAATTGTACTTAAAAAAACATTAAAATAAAAAGGGAAGGAGCAAACATGAAGAACTGGGAGTATGACGAAGGCATCAAACCAGAAACCTTTAAGGGAGCGAATATAATGAGAAGCAATGGCACGTGGGTCCCACACGAGTTTACCGCAACCAACGACGAGGGACTCCCTCGACACGCACGCCACCCTAAACTGAAGCCAAAGATGGAACAAGTGGATGGCGTCGACCCCGGTTCGAAGGACGGTTACAACGCCGGCGAGGCCACCATCCATGTACAAACAAGGCGATCCGCTTCTGGCTATCGACAGAGAATAAAAAAACAGAGGGTTAATCGCCAAGGCCATATGTCACGTGGCTAGAGTTCCAACCAGCCCACCGTGCGGCCTTAGGCGATGTGACTCAAGACAAACGCCTAAGTAAGACTTTTCAACCCTCTCGGAAGATCAAACTTCCCAAGCACCGACAAACGCAAAGCGTTCTACGCAGAATCAGATCAAACGAGATGAGCGAAGAAGAACTTCGAAAGAATGCTCAAGAACAAAGAAAAGAACACAAGAACACTCAGAGGATTTAGAGTAAATGCCTTTATTCCTTGGAAACTTGGATACATGAAATGAGGAGGGGAATGCCTCTATTTATAGTTGAGTTCCCCCTAATCTGACGGTCTATACAAATTTACATCGACGGCTATGATCGAAGCCCACCAACCACAATGGTACAATCCTGGGAATATTCCCTTCTATCTATGGTAACAAATCCTATTTATACAAGGCAAGTTTATATAGGTCAAAGTGGATGGATAAGCCTTCTAGAATCTCCCACGGATCGGGCTAAGTCTGGTGGTCTTTTTGGGCCCAAAATCTCTATCAGAACTTCTTCGGAACACTGGTCTGCACCCTATGGTGCCAATGACTCGGACCTTGGCTAGTGGCCCGTGACAATCTCCCCCACCAAACTTGGCAACGTCCTCGTCGCGCCTCTCGAACAAAGTTGAGATCGATCCTGGAGCTTCCTTCCGCGCACCTTGGCTTGCTCCCAACTCAAAATCTGGCTTGATTACCCCCCAGAAGGACCGCTCTCCCCATAAAGAGCACCAGACTCTGATTCGGTTGTCCCCCCATAAGGACTGCACGCCTTGGCTCGTACCGCCATGCAAAATTACCTATCCCAGGCACATCTTGATCGTAGGAACTCTTTCCTACCAGTTTTGACTTGCCCCGATCTGGACTCTCCCGATCCTTGTGCACAAACTTGGATGCCTTCACCTTAAACACCGAATGAACCCTCGAAACTCTGAAAGGTTGCTTCGGCCCACACCAAGTCTTGGCAACTCCATCTGATGGGTTAGGTTTTCTGCGCTCTACACCCAACAAATTCAGCAAATCAAACTGTAAAACACTATTACTGTGTTCAAGATGTACCTCACTCCTTTTCCCGGCATTTACTATACACATCAATACTTCGTCCCTGAAGTATGATGCCCCACTGCTCCTCGGTAATGCAAATTCCATCGACACTTCTCTCCCATTGAAGTTCGATGCCTCGACCACCTCGCTCATGGGTGGCTCCTCGACGGCCTTCACGTCAACTGCTTCAGGCAACTCTTGCTCATCCAAGGTAGTGTCCCCAACTGTCGCCTCCAACTCGATATCTCTTTGGCTTGGAGCATCTTCGACAAGCTGAATGGCTGTCAGCTTCTTGGTTCCTCGTCCGTTGTCTCGGCATACAGGCACAACACACCGTTGACTCAGATTCAAGATGTACACGACGTCGTCAAACAGAATGATGAGAGCTTCAATACGGTCAAGGAAGTTTAGTCTCAAAATAAAATCAAAGTCATCTAACTCGATTACCTTGAAATCCTCCTTGGCCTTCCAATCCCCAATCTATAACTCAATTTTTCGCAGTATTCCCACAACTAGAACTTCCCTTGAATTCACAGCCTTGATCTTACCGGTTGAATCCACAACTTTAAGACCGAGCTTCTCAGCAGCCTTCTTGGACATGAACAGATCACTTGCCCTGGTGTCCACCAAAGCACTCCTCGATCGTCCCGCCACGTTGATGTCGACAAACATCAACCCTTTCTGCTTCTGGCCATTCTTCGCCTTGGTAGAATTCAAGATCATCGAGCCAAGCTTCGCAGCCTCATCACTCTCAGGCTCGTCCTCCTTGGACTTCTTGACTCGATCCGGGCACTCTCGCGCTAAATGCGACCCCTTACATCGATAACACTTTTGATGTACTTTTTCTACCATCGGCTTCCCTCCATTGACGCTAGCAATTTCACCAACTCTATCGGGTTCTCCATCTGACTCGTCATCCTCATGGACAATGCCATCGAGGCGACTCCTCTTCTTGGGACAGTCTTTCACTACGTGTGGACCATCACAATGGTAGCACCTTATGGATCCTCGATCCTTCCGATCATCTAGTTTCGCATACCGGTTTGGCTTGGTCGATGGCCTCTCATTGCCATCATCGCTGCTATCTCCGAACACGTCCTCGTCTCTCCCACCATTGCCCATGCCACGGGGCTTGGAAGACTTGGACTCCATAGACTTGTAAGCACTATAGTCGGTCAAGGACTCCGCAATGGCTAGGGCTTTGGAAAGTTCTTGCACATCCCTCCGCTCTAACTCGGTCCTAGCCCATGGCTTCAGTCCATCCATAAACGTGAAAAACACATCATTCTCACACAAGCCGGGGATAAGGAGTTGTAGCTCACTAAACTCCTGAATGTAATCTGCAATGGATCCCTCATGTCGAAGCCTCCCAAACTTGGTCCTGGCTTCTTTCTCCGTGTTACTCGGGCAAAACTGCTGCTTGAACTCCGCTTGGAACTCCTCTCAGGTTCCAACGCCCGTGCCCCCACTATTATCATCAAGGCACCTACGTCACCACCATAACAAAGCAACGTCAGTCAAGTAAACAACAACAGTATTTACCTTCTCGGCATCACCTGTGATGCTCATTGCCCGGAAGTACTACTCCATGCACCAAATAAAGTTCTCAACATCTTTCGCTGACCGGTTCCCCTTGAACTCTTTTGGCTTCGGAATATCCTTCATCGGTCTAGGTGTCATCGTGGTTAACACACCATTCCGCATGACAGCCTGATAAACCATCACTTCCGCTTTCAGATCCACCATTTCCACCCTCAAGGCCTTCAGCATGGCTTCGAGAGCATCTCTCTTTCCCTCTGACTGATCACCCTGGTCATCCAGCTCCTCGAGCTGTGTATCCACTACGTCAAGTCGATCTACAGAATCCTTCACACATCCCTCAAGCCTAGTGACCCTCTCCTCGAGTGCCGACAACTTGTCCCTCGAGTTTGCTCGACTTTCTTTGTCAGCCTGGGTCTCCACACCCTTCTGGCTCGCAGCAACATTCTCTCCCTTCTTTGGTGCCATCTCAACTCGATGCATCGTGCCTCGAACTAGCTCACGTCGCTCAAACAAGGCTCTGATACCAACTGTTACGTGGCTAGAGTTTTAACCAGCCCACCACGCCTTAGGCGATGTGACTCAAGACAAACGCCTAAGTAAGCCTTTTCAACCCTCTCGGAAGATCAAAATTCCCAAGCACCGACAAACGCAAAGCGTTCTACGCGGAATTGGATCAAACAAGATGAGCAAAGAAGAACTTCGAAAGAACGCTCAAGAACAAAGAAAAGAACACAAGAACACTCAGAGGATTTAGAGTAAATGCCTTTATTCCTTGGAAACTTGGATACATGAAATGAGGAGGGGAAGGCCTCTATTTATAGTTGAGTTCCCCCTAATCCAACGGTCTATACAAATTTACATTGACGGCTATGATCGAAGCCCACCAACCACAATGGTACAATCCTGGGAATATTCCCTTCTATCTATGGTAACAAATCCTATGTATACAAGGCAAGTTTACATAGGTCAAAGTGGATGGATAAGCCTTCTAGAATCTCCCACGGATCGGGCTAAGTCTGGTGGTCTCTTTGGGCCCAAAATCTCTATTAGAACCTCTTGGGAACCCTGGTGTGCACCCTGTGGTGCCAATGACACGGACCTTGGCTCGCGGCCCGTGACACATGCCACGAGCCAACAGGAACCCCCGGTTTCATCTTTGCACACGCTTGCTCCTCGGATCAAGCACGGTCCCGAAAGGACCAGAGGGTTGCGGAGCGGCGGCTCCAGTGATCTTGCTGTGATGAATGGGGACAAGAGATGAGCCGGCGGAGGCTTCCCATTCAGGGGGATGAGCTTGGTCGCAGCTGGAGGAATGGAAAACCGGAACACCGACTTGAGTGCAAGCGTGGCATTCTATAGTGCTGGAAACTGAGTTATCATCGTTTTGAGGCATGAATCAGCAAAAACAAAAAGAAAATCTTTGTTTATAATATATTCCATGAAAATCATGTAAAATGTTGATAGATGAACATGCTTTTTTCCTTGTTGATGGAAGGAAAGAGAGGAGGAAAGGGGGAGACCTGGAGAGGGAAGGTGGAACCATTGGAGAGAGAAAGAGAAGTAAAAGGAATAGGAGAGGAAGGGGGTGGGGGGGATTATGGAGTTATTTGAGGCCTGAATCAAACACAAGGAGCTGAAAGGAGAGAGGACCGGTCCGTCACGTTGCACGTGATATGAACAAGGGGAAGAAGAACTAACTCAAAAACTAGTTTGATTCTTGGGTTTATTTAACTATTTAAGATAAGATTTACTAACATTTATAATTACAAAACAAAATTTAAATGCTTTTATTTATCATCTTTAATGAAGTGTTTTTGTTCTGGTCCACTAGTATTTTATAAAAGATTTATTAATCATCTCTATAAATATTCTTTTAGTTTATAAATTAATATTTGATGTATTTTGTGAATTTATGTAATTATATCTTATTTGTGCTACACATAAAGCTTTGTAATTTTTTCAATTTAACCATTCGCCCCTTTTAAAATATTATTTCAGAATTTAATTTTTTAATTGATACACATGAAAATTCATTAATAGTACAGACATGAATATGGGGCAAAATATTAGTTCGATGAACCATCGCCATATCTTTGTCAATGTCCAATTATCTCTCACTTATAAACTATCAGAAAAGTAAAGGATGACCAGACTTGAAAAAAAAGAATTTCGATCAAAAAAGAAAGAATAATTTTAAATCATAATTAAATTATTTGTGCTGTTTTAAAAAATGGATGTATTGTTGCTATTCAATTTTTTTTCTTTTTAAAATATGAGTCCGATGAACTATCGTGTCACCTTAAACGTGTTGGGGGGTTTGGTTTCCGGGACCTTCGAAGCATTAATCTTATTATCAGGGGCGGATCTAAAAATTTAAATTTGGTAATTTATCAACCGACAATAAAAATATTCGTATTCACACGATGGAGATTGACAAAAGAGAGGAATTAACCGAAAAGAAGTTAAAATTTAAAGAGAGATATTTTTTTGATTAAAAGAGAGATTATAAATTTAAGAAAGTAAATCGAACATATACGCTAAATTGCTGTAATATTACAGCTGATTTTTTTCTTAAGTGTGGCACCTCTCATTTTATTTTCAGATTTATGGCATTTGTTATAGTAACATTAAAGGCGGATTGATTACATTTCGACTTTAAATAGTGTTTTCTTTTTTTCATTAAAAAATTGAATTCGGATCACCTGCAATCCGACTTTAAACAGTGTTTTCTGGGTAAAGTGCATTCCCACCACCTATCTTCATCATTTAAAAAAAAATTAGAATGAACAGTGAAGTCGGATTGAGTGCACACCGACTTCACTTTTACCCTTCAAGCTACAATATTTGTTTAAATAATTTTGCTTGTGCCATGCTTGTGAAGAAGAAAAAAAAGTCAACTGACATATTTATACAAAGCTTCCGAACATATATGAGAAAAAGTTTGTAGGAAAACAATTAAACAAAAATATATATTTTTGAATATGCTGGTATGATTACAAGGTAATATTTATTTAATTTTCTTAGTCTTTCAATAAATCACACACACCGTGCATATATGGTGTTCAAACCCGGGTTACCTGGATGAAATATATCATCCTTTACCATTGGGACCACTCCACGGGCTCAACAATTACACAAAATATTTCAATATATTACATGTAACCTTATTTTTTATTCACTAACAGAAGTAACCCTCTCCCAACCAGCTGCTACTTCTTTACTATATTGATTACGCTTAGTCCGTAGTTATTTTATTGGTTATTGGCTTGTATATTTCTTGGTTATCAGCTGCTACTTCTCCACTATATTGATTACGTTAATAAAGTAGTTGGGCTCTTTCTAATTTGTTGAGAGATAGGCTTATGTCATTGCAGATTGGGCTTTGCAACTATTCTTAATATTGCTCATTTAATAAAAGCTGATAAAAATTATTTAGTTAAACTTCTCTTCTTTTTGGCTAACCCTAGCCTTTTGTGTTTCTTTTCTCTTGTTTTAGTCGTTTTCCTGCTTATCTTGCCGTTGTTCACTTCTCATCCCCAGTCACAGACGACGTTCATCATACAACCACACCTGCTTCACAAGATGTTAGTTTTACAAAAGTGCCCTTAAGAATTGAGTATATATAGAATCATTAAAAAGCCTCTCATCAACTTCACCATCGCTAAAAATCCTCTGTTAATCTATCTTTCATCACCACCTCTGTTCATCATCAAAATTAATGATAGGTCACTTGACCTAGGAGGCACTACAGTAGATCCACCCCTGCTTATTATGCTGGGGAAATAAATTTGGCGTTTGATTCGTGAACCAGATAGCATATTGGCTAGAGTTTTACGTGCTAAATATTTCCCTAGAAGAGATCTGCCCACTGCTAAGGCTTCGGACACTACTTCTTTTGCTTGGAAAGGTCTCTACATGGCCATTGCAGCTTTGGGCATGAGTTTTTTTGGAGAGTTGGGATCGACAGTCGTGTTAAACTTCATAGTTCTCCTTGGAGTGGCTCGGCTTTTATCAAACTGAGCAATATTCATATGGACAACCCACAAAACCCTATCACGTGTGGTGATTGTAATACCTCAAAATTTACTAAGTTGATTAAGGATCATTTAGTATTAAGATAATAGCTTAAAAGTTATCTTAGTGACTAAAATGACAAAAAATGCAAAAGTTAGGATTTCTTTGATTATGGGTTATGGAAAAGGAATTTCTGAGATTTAAAAGTATCAGATGATAGAGAGCAAGTTAATTAGGGTACTTGCGAAGTTTGGTTGAAATTCGGGGAAAATTGGATGGGAATTGAAGTTTAAAATTTAGTAACCAAAATGTTAAGCAATCAAAACTTGTGTGGTACAAGACAAAATATGAAAAGTTGAAGGACTGAAGTTGTAATTTCCCAAAAGTTAGGGGTTTTCATTTCATAAATAGATAGATCACCTAAGGGTGTGGATCAAATGTGGAATTATGGTTTGAACCGATATTTCGATTGTTGGGAAATCGTAGTCAAAGTTTAAGTTGAATTCGGGTATCCAGATCAAGCTGGAAAATTTTGAAATTTTACTATATGATAGAAGAAGGATATAAAAAAATATTCCCAAGTTTTGGAAATATTTTTAGTTCGATTCAGGATGAATCCTATGATTTATTTTGATTAAGGAATTTATTTAGTAGCCGATAAAATTCTCGATAATTATCGGTAAATAAGATCGAGCTAAAATTTCAGAGATAGTTCCATGGATCTTAGAAGAGTTATATAATATTATTTTATGACTGTTTGGATGTTAAAAAGATCAGGAAAAAATTAAATCGATTAAAATGATATGAAATGGCAATTTTGTGAATAAGTTGATTAGTAAAGGGCATTTTGGTCATTTTCCCAAAAGGGACATGGAAGGAATTTTGAGATTTCTTTTATTGATGAATAGTGGGTGACTATAATCCAACTAATTCTAGTTGGAATGTTACAAAATGCCAAATTAGAAATATAGATCTAGTTTGAGGGTATTTTTGGAAAGTAAAATTTATTGAATTAAAAATTCATTTTTATAATACAAGTGACATAAATACATGAAAATATGAAGGAGTTATCAGAAAAATTACTCTCCAAAACCGTGGTGAAGAGGAGAAAGAAGAAGGAAATTTTCCAAGCTCGATTTAAGCCCTGAATCTCAGTTTTAAGGTAATCTTTCGAACTACAAAGTTGTTCTATTCGTCAAGCTCTATCTTTTGATGTAAATAATTAATAGAATAATTGCTTGGTTGATGAGATTTGATATGAGGAAGAAATTAGGGTTTATGAACAAAATTGGGGCTTTGAAATTTTATGATTCCATGGTTGAATTTAAGTTGGAATCAAGCTTATATGATGTTAAAATCATGTTATCGAGTTCGGATTTAAACCCTACATATTTTGGTTTGTATGGAGAAGATTATGGTTTATGGATTTAAGTCTAACTTAGGGTTTGTGATGTTGGATTAATGATCTAGTAAGCTTGATTTGTTGTTTGGAAGCAAAACCCTAAGTTAAATATATAGGGACCAATTCGGCAAGCTTCAAAATTAAGGAACCGAATCTGAATTTTATGAAATTTGAGTGTATTTATGTAATTAATGATGTTGGAGATGTAAAATTGATGTTAGAATGCTAAACCGATGTTGAATCGAATTAGTGACCATTTTGACAATTTGTCAAAATCAAGTGACCAAATAGGAAATGAATTATTGGATGGGGATTAAATATGATTTTTAGTTAAAATAATAGAATTAAGGTAGTAATGTTGATTTGAGGACTAAATTGCAAAGTTAAGAAGTTTGAATCATTACCTTTGCATTTTAGTGACTATTTTGACAAAGAAAGAAAATTAGAGGGAATTATTTTGAATAATTATTTGATGAAGAAGATGATGAATTGGTGATTTGAAGAAAGTGATGGGACTAAATTGACAAGTAGAAAAATAAGAAGAAGTTAGTATAAATTAGAAGTTTATTATGGAAAGCTATGTAGAAGATTGAATTTTTGGCAGTGACTTCGAAAATTCACCATAAATTCTACAAAAATATTTAGATGATGAATTTTATATTGATGTAAAGATTTGTTCGTCTAGTTTTGTTTCCAACAAACAAAAACTGATTTCGAGTTCCAAGTTAAAAGATATGAATTTTTAATCGAATGAAAGTCATAAAATTTACAGAGCAGTTTCTGTCAGGACAGTTTTGTGACGGGAGTTTGAAGAATTTTCATAATTTTTGTAGATTTTATTAATTTATGTGGCTTATATCGTTATAATCGTTATCGAATCTAGTTCTTACAGTATGAAGGATATTAAGATCCAATGTGTATTTTGATCTTTAGAAGTAAAACTTTGAGGGTAGGACAAGTTGCTAGAAAATAGAATTTGATACATTTTGTATCTAAATGTTTGATAACAAGCTCGGAAGAATTATTGAAAGTTTAAAATGGTCATTAAGGACCAAAATGAATTTTTGGACAGTATAAGGAAGGAAGGAAAATTATAGGAAAATTTTTATTTTAAATGATTAGACAGCTTGATTGAAATATTGTTAAAAGTGAATCTAACAAATGTTTGTTTATGTTCATGTGGTTAATGAAGTCAAATCCGAATCAAAAGAAGATTCGAGGTACTATGAAGGAAAGGATCAAGTAGAATTAGTGAGGCATGCTAATAAATGGCCAGGTGAGTGCTTTTATATATGTGTATTATATTGAAAAGGGGAAGACTTATGAAAAGTCAACCCAAATTTAGAAATAACATTGCATTACTTTTTAAAATAAATGATCTGATGCATGACTCGGTATAACAAGCTTGACGGAGTACAAGGTACGAACTACTTTTTGCATAAATGATGATGAATTATGTTTATTGATGAAATAAGATAACAAGTTGCATGCTTACATGAATAATGATAATTGAGTGACAATAAGATGAAATACCCAAGTATTTATGTATGAGAGTTCATGGTATAATTGGATATCCATAGCGTCTTAGCAGCTACATTCCAGCACTACGGTGCGTTCCAGACACTTTGGTGTTGAAATTAGACACTACGTCATTGCAGTCACTTTAGTGATGTTTAGACACTTCAATGTCGACTAGCACAAAAAGTGCGATAATACGGAGCAAAGGGCGTCCTCGAGTACGTACTCACCATCAAACGCTACGACGTTGCAGACACTATGATGTCGTTATAATTGTAACACACCGGTTTTGGGCCTAGCGGATTTGAGGTTTATTAGACGGTCTGGTGGATCGGGTTAGAGATTCGAGTCAGATTCGGGACCATATATTTTTCTATAAGATAAAAATATGCAAAATAGTTAAAAATTATCTTTTAATATAAATTGATTTTTGGTGGAATCAATTTTAGAAAAGAGAGTTTGGAAATATGACATTTTGGGTTAGTGACCAAAATGCGATTTTTGAAAACTATTTTAAAGTGACTAAAATCAAAAGGGTCAAATCCTTAGAATCCTTAAGGAGCTAATCTACCAAGTGTTTGCTGGTGGTTTCTCCCTTCAATTAAATCATTTTAAACATGTGTTTTAAAAGGGTGTTAATAAGGATTAAATATCTAAAGTTAGTTATTAGCTTTTAAAAGAAATTCACGTAACTTTTTCCTAAACATTTTCTCTCAATTTCTTTTCTTCCAAACACTCAGAATTTCATCAAAATCCAGAGGTAAGGTCCGTGATCTCCTCTATTAAATGGTTCTTTATTGATATTCCCAAGTATTTGATCCTTGATTTATAAGTTGTAATGTGATTTTAATGTTTTATCAATGTTTAATCGAGTTATTTTGGAAATATTGATGAAACATGGTAATTTACGAAGTGGATCTGGTATCCAGTGTTTGAGATTGATTTAATATATGTTTTGGATGTGTTTTGATGTTAATAAGTTGTTTTTGTCAATAGAATCCCGAAACTCTTGAATCTTTAATTGTTTAGGTTGCTAGTTTTGAGTTGTTATGGAGATAGTCGAGTTTAATCTTAGCTGAAGGTAAAAGGATGTTAAGAAAGGGGTTTTTTGGATGTTATTAGATGTTGGTTGATCGGTTGAATTGTTGTTTTATGGCTGGGGTTAACTTTTAGAAATGTTTGATGATGATTTCGGTATGTTTCAGATGGTTTTCGAGTGGGCAACTTGGGAGTTGCGGGAGATTGCTGTTAGGAAATGGTTTGAATGCATTTTAATGCATTTATCCTCTGGTTTTATGTGTTAAAAACAGGGGACAATCAAGGCGACGAAGCTTGACGTTGTTTTGTTGCTTGCCGAGAGCTTGTTTCGCGTTGGCAAGGAAGGCGAGGCATATCAGTAAGTGGAAAATGGGTTTTAATGCTTTATAAAGGTTTGTAAAGGTTGTTGGGAGTTTAGGGTAAGCGTGAGACACTTACCTAAGCTCAGAAGTAAGTTTCCCTTATTTTGCTCTTGAATATCGGCTTGGATATATCATGTTGTTTGCATGTTTTGGTGATAAACATGGTATGATTTACTTACTGGTAATGCAAGATTTTGAGTACATATGCAGGGGTTTGAAAGTATTTTAAATGCTATTGAGCATTGGTTTTCATTCCGGTTGGGAATGGTGTTATTGCATTGGCAATAAGATTTGCATAGGTGATGTGTTGTTGAATGCTTTGTAAAACAGTAAGTAAATGGTTTTGTAAATGATATATTGGCTATGTGACAAGGTGAGAAAACAATCAGATATAGTTTACATGCCATAGGATTAAAAGTGCACTATAAAATATGAACAAAATTGATTGTGGCCATGGGTCCTTGAGTAATGGCGGTTTAACAAGGCCACTTGAGCTGTTGGGACATCATTTGGGGCATGCAGGTTAACTAGGCAACCCAAATTGATGGTAATCTTGCGGTTTAACTAGGCAATGAAGTACAACTCGCCGTTTAACTAGGCGAGGAAATAACATCTTACGGTTTAACTAGGCAAGGAAGTAAAACTCACGGTTTAACTAGGCGAGGAAACAACATCTCGCAGTTTAACTAGGCGAGGATTGTCAAATCTTTCAGTTTAGCAAGGCAAAAATGGAAAACTTGCGGTGTAACTAGGCAAGGGTCTTAAGCTCGCGGTATAACTAGGCGAGGGTGTCAAATCTTGCAGTTTAACTAGGCGAGGATTGTCAAATCATGCGGTTTAGCTAGGCATGGTATGAGAGATCAATGTTGAAGTTTGTTTATAATGGTTTGGGATGGGATTTAAGCATGGTTTGTTTATAATGCTTTGGGATTTAAGCATGGTTTGTTTAAAATGCTTTGGGATTTAAGCATGGATTGTATATAAAGTTATATAAAGGTTATTATGTTTTGATTCGGTTGAAATCATGGAAAATGCTTAGGATGTAAGCATGTTTTGGGGAAAGTAAGCATGTGGTTTTCAATTGGTTTTTAATGCATCATTGTTTTATGAGCATCCTTACTAAGCATGTGTGCTTACGCTCTCTTTTTCCTAATGATGCAGAGCATTAAAGTTTAGGGCAGCAAAGGCAAGGTTTGCAAGGATCCAAGAGATAAACTACTTTTGAGTATGAACTCGGTTTATGTTTTCAGTTAATAAGGCAATGTGTTCGCCATGGTTTTTAGGAGTTGTAAATCTGTTGCATTGTGGTTTTTAGAATGATTCTATGCTGGTTTTTGTTGATGGTTAGATGATGCTCAGCTTGATGTTGTTACTTGCCTATAGTTGAGGTTGAATGGTTGATTAGGTATGCATCTAGGGTTTCCTTGTGGGTTGCTATGTTGTGCTAGTTTGACCAGGTTTAATATGCTATGTTGAGTGTGTTGGCATGTTGCTTGTGCTGAGAATGGTTTAAATGTGCATTTTGGGTATGTTTGGCAAAGTGGTCTAGGAAGCATTCCTCTATAGTGGTCCTTTGGAAGTATGAGGTTGTTTTGGTGGCCTAATCTTGATATAAGTGGTAGTTTATGTATATTTAAGTGTTGATCAGCATGTATGCAAGTTGCTAGGGGTCAATTGCATCTAAAATTGTATGAAAAACCATCTAATTTTGACATTATAGGCCCATGCGTATCGATACGCGGGGGACCTTATCGGTACAACTAGGCAAATAAGTCCAAGGTGTTTCAGTAAAGGTAGGGGCATTTTTCGATACGCCAATTGGTTACTGGAATTTTACTTTTTGAAGAAGAGGCTACGTACCGAACTACCAAGGGACCGTATCGGTACGGTGTGAAATGATTTTAAAACGTATTTTATGCTCAAAGTGGCATACCGGTATGAGTCTTGCCGTATCAAAATGATGAGTTCGCAATTGTATCGATACAGACATCGTTATTTCTGTTAATGCCCTGGAAAGGTAGTTATTGTTTCTTTTGTTTTAGTCCCTGAATCTTGTTTTACCAATTATTTGAGCATGGATGATCGTTTGAAGCTGATTTTTGACATATAAGCATGAAATGCACTTAATTAAAGGTTGGTAACTTAAAAATTAGAAAAGTCCTTTAATTGTGACGAATTTATGTTTTGGTCCCTAATTCGTGTTTGGGGTCAATTGGATATCGTTACGATGCCCGATTGAGATGAGTGCTCACCTGTGAATAGTATAATCATGTAGGAAAGCATTAATGCATCTAGACAAGATAAAAGAAAAAAATGGATGTGTTTTAGGTTTAATCTTCCCGGTTTACTTCGGTAAACCTAATGTAGCTTGCTCGATCTTACGACTAGGCCAGGTCGAGGGGGTTACATATGTTGGTATCAGAGACATGTTAGTGAAAAGTTGGGATGTTGTTGTTTGATTAGCTGTTGTTGTTTGAGTTGCATGGTGGTTGTGTATATGAACGGCGATTGTTTAATATCATGTTGGGGTATGGTTTGGGAACACATTGCCTATTGCAGAGGTTTAAAAAAAGGTTTTATAAAGTTGTCTTGGATCCTTTGCCTAATGCCATCCTAACTTTAACATGTTTTGATGTTCGTGTTAGCGTGGTTCGACGTGAGTTTCATGTAATGGCTGGTAGTGCCGGAGTTGGGCAGAATAGTGATGTGGAAGAGAATCTCTCTAATATTTTACCTCCTTCTCAAGTGGTTCCTCCTGTTGATGTTGGGGCAGGTGGTGTACCACAAGCTCATCCAGTGTCATTCTTTGGTGATCTGGCCCCGTTGGTCCAAGCTGTGATAACAGCTTTTCGAATAGCGTTGGCTGGAGTGCAAGTGCAAGCACCGACACTTGCTGTGGTGGTCGAACAAGGTTCGTCCTTAGCTATTTCTGGGTAGGTAGCGAGTGTGAGCTCGGGTAAGATAGCGGCTGATTTTGGCTATTCTAGGAAGCATAATAGGAAGTCCCGTGATAAGAGGCATAAGTTGGGTCACAAGCGTGGTGACAATATTGGTCAGGGTAACCAGAGAGTTCGTATTAGGGCTGAGTGTGAGCATTGTGGTAGACATCACATGGGCTTTTGTTGGGGAAATACCATGAGTTGTTGGAAATGTGGATCTTCCAATCACCTAAAGCGTGATTATTCTCGTGTTGCAAGAGCTACACTAGTTCAAGAGGTTGTTGGGTGTCCGGAGAATGGTGGACTAGCGCAGAGCTTTGTTCATCAAGAAGGTCGCAATGACATGGATGTGATCGCAGGTACTTTCGCTTTGCAATCCTTGTCATTTTTATCTTAGGTTAATTTGGGGTCTACGTTTTCATATATGTCAAGTGAGCATATGTTTGATGAATTCTCCTGAAGTGTTGGTAGGAGTTGGCATGTTAATTGCCATGTATGAGGTGAGGGTTGTTCGCCTGAGAGTTCTTTTCCGAGGTTCTAGCGTGATTAGAGCTAGTTGGGTATTAGACCACTAGCTGTTGTAGCTATTCATGGGGGCGTCGAATGTGCTAATGACATTCGAGATGATGTCGTGTTGGGTATTCTCTAAATACCTGCTTTTAGATAGTAGTTAGAGCAGTGGTGTTCTCGTGTACTATGGTACTGAGAATGTTATAAGTGAGTGCAGACATTGATCATGTACAGTGCAAAAACACTTATATGTATATATTTAAATATGTCAGTACATGCATACATCTTTAGGCATGAAATTATAGGTATTGCATCCATATGCATAGGCATCTAGGATGACATGTAAGTAATCATGCATACATATGTCCACACTTACGGATAACATTTTGGAGGTAGAAGTAGTGATAGTAGCTAGTTCTTCTTGTGTGTTGGTTACGAGTTGCCTCAGAGATAACGGAGTTGCCATTCCATGGTTTTAATGTGTTTTGGGTATGGGATGGTTGAGTGAGCACAAGACTGTTGTGGATGTGGATCCAAAAAGGGGTTTCTTTGAGATTAGTTGGTGAGTATGAAGTTGTGGTAATTGGGAAGAATATGGAATTCTTGTCTAATGTTGTGGCGGCTACTCAAGCGAAAAGGATGTCGCAAAGAGGTTGCAACCTTATTTAGCTGTTGTGGTGAGTCTTGAGGTTAAAGGTGTTCCATGAATATCTTGAACAGTTCATGGTGGTGTTTATAGATGATATTCTTGTGTGCTCTCGTACCGAGGAAGAACATGATCAACAATTGCGGGTTGTGTTGCAAGTGTTGAAGGGTAATTAGTTGTACGTCGAGTTGAGCAAGTGCGAGTTTTGGCTTAAGGAAGTGACATTCCTTGGTCATGTGATTTCTGTGGAGGGTATTCGCGTTGATCCATAGAAAATTGTGGCTATTCTCAATTGGAAGCCACCTAAGTCTGTGTCGGAGGTGTGTAGTTTTCTTAGGTTGGCTGGTTATTATTGCCGTTTCGTTGAGGGGTTATCGAGTATTGCTGCACCGTTGACTAAGTTGTTATATTAGAATGTTCCTTGTGTGGACGGAGAAGCAGCAACAAAGTTTTGAGAAGCTGAAGAAAGTTCTGACGCATGCTCCTGTGTTGATTCAACCTGAATCTCGAAAGGAGTTTGTGGTTTATAGATGCATCGTATGTTGGCTTGGGTTGTGTGCTAATGCAGGATGGGACGGTTGTGGCCTTTGCATCGAGGCAGTTGAAAGTTCACGAGCACAATTATCCAACTCATGATTTGGAGCTTGCGGCTGTGGTTTTCGCTTTGAAAATTTGGCGAAATTACCTCCACGGTGAGAAGTGTGCGAGCTTTACAGATCACAAGAGCTTGAAGTATTTGATGTCCCAAAAATATTTGAATCTTAGGCAACATAGATGGTTGGAGTTGCTTAAGGATTACGACTTGACAATTGAGTATTGTAACCCCCTCGACCCGGCCTAGTCGCAAGACTGAACTGAGGAAGCTACATTAGGTTTACCGAGGTAAACCACAAAGATAAAGCCAAAATGCATCTATTTTTTTCTTTTATCTTGTCTAAATGCCAAATTATTATCCTATGTGTACATGTTGTCATCAGGTGGGAGCTCATCCCAATCGAGCATCGATTTGACATTCAATTGAACCTTTATGCACTTAAGGACCAAATCGCAATTTCAACAAAATATGTGGACTTCTTCAGATTTTTAGTTACCATCATCTAATATAACACGTTTCATGGATGAACGTCAAGAATCAGCTTCAATCGACTACCCAACTCATTCAATTATTCCCACAACATCAAATGACCAAAACGTAAGAAAATAGGACTTTATAACACTCATAAACTAACTTAATTGCTTGCGGTATCAGTACGGTAGGTCGAGTATCGATACACAAGCCAGAGTTGAAAATCCAGTAGCTCAATTCCGTACTGGTACACCCCACGCGTACCGGTACGCCTTACCTTTTGATGCTCTCCGTATCGGTACCCAAATTCGTGTACCTATCTGCCAATCCTACTCGCCTCGCCCCGTACCGATACACATACCCGAGTACCAGTACGCTAGGCCAAAATGCCTTGCAGCATACCAATACACAAACCCGAGTACTGATACGCTAGGCTTGATTTGCCTGCTCGTACCGATACATAGGTACATGTACCGATACGCCAGGTCCAGAAATGTTAATTTTGGCTGCCTAACCTATTTTTCATCCATCCAAAACACACTAACATGCCCCTAGCACACAATCAGCATATTTAAGAAACCATCCCAACCACACATCACATGTAAGCTAATATCTCAAGTCAACATGCTTCAAAGAACAACTATAGGCATGCTTCCTAGAACTCAAGCAACCAAAGCATAAACCATATGTCAAATCCAAAAAGTCAACCTTATTTCAAGTCCAAAATAGCAATATAAATTTGCTCAAATAGAGGATTAAACACTCAAACCCTCCCAACAACATTCAAGCCACATTGCCTTTTTTACTACTACCTTAAAACCCAACATACTTGGTAAATCAAGTCTTGAGAACTCCCTCCTTGCTTGCTAGGCCACTTGCACTCAATCAATCTGTATTGATGATAAAAGAGAGCGTAAGCAATCATTGCTTAGTGAGGAGCGCTCAAAATACAAAACATCATCCAAAGCAATTTCAAACCATTTTAGAACAATCATGCCACTCTTTCAAAACATGAACTTAATATTTACAAAATCAGCATATTAAACCATATGCAATATGTATCATGGATTTTCACAACATATTCCCATATGAAAATTCCTCCATTTAAGCCTACCCAAGCATAACATCCTATATGCAAAGCTTAAGGAGTATAACTTGTATAAATCACATCATTCAAACCAATCCATCAACATGATACAATTTAAAACATTATATTGGCTTCCAAGTGATCCGTTACCATATACATCCTTTCCATAAATCATCACTAACATCGGATACACAGATTTCCCAAGAGATTTCGCAATCTCTTGCAGCCCATTGGCATGGAGTTGTGCAACACATGCACCACCTCTACACTACCAAGGCTAATCCTCCAACTTGGAGTACACACACTTGATTTATCAACCTCTACAGCTCATGGCTGGATTAAAAGCCATCTAAGTGTTACCTCAACAACATTGGGGTTCACATGATCGGAGTAAGTACCTCTCGTACTACCTCTACAACCACGAGTGACTTATTATAGTGCAATTTAAATCCTATGGCCGGCCAATTAAATCCGATAACATTTTCATAACGTTTTCAATTCATCACTTGCCAATATAATCCACTTTTATAAACATACCTCACTGTTTTCATATGCATCATTCAAATCATTTCATTTTGCATTAAACCATGCATAAGCCATGTTCATAAACATTCTTTGAAATCGTGCATTACTTTCCAAATGCATCTAACCTCATTTCATATCAATTCCCAGCATTGAACCATGCTCATTTCATGCATAAAAAAGGAGGTAAACAATCATTTAACAAGTGCATTCATAAATCATTTGCCAACCAAAATCGAGAGAGAAATCCACTTTACTTACTTCTAAGCCTTAGACCAGCGTATCAAGCCTAGTCTAGACACCCATTAAACCTTTTCAAATCTTTGAAAAACCATTCTTATCTGTTTCACTCACCGACAAAGCAACGCCTCTCTTGCCGATGCCAAATTAAGCTTCCGGCAACTCCTCAACACCAAGGTTCACTTCCGGATTAACTTCCCCTGTTTCAAACACATCACAATAGAGGATCCAATGCATTATAATGCATCCAAACTCACAACAACCATCAATTAACATTTATCTAACTATAATCCCCTACAACACCACAACCTATGAACTGAAAACATCACTGATTCACCAAAAACCTTAACCCAGCTCACAACTATGAATCTCAACCTTCAAATAACATTAATTAACATCAAAACAACAACATAAAACAACCTTATACCTCCAACAACCAAAAATTAACCTCAACATCTCAAAACAACCTAACAAATTAGAGATTCTCAAGATTTTGGGGATTCTATCATAAAAACTCACTTCATTAACATTTTGAACATCAAAATCAAGTTATAAACCAATCCTTAACTCAGCAAAAATAGATCAACTACGAATTTCCTCAATTTCTATCATAAATCATCAATTAAACCATAAATCCGAGTTTAATTAATCAAAACCCAATGAAAACCATATAAAATGGATCAAGAACTTAGGAATTTCAATAAAGAACCTTTCTTTAGAGGAGAATAATAGATCCTTACCTCCAATGCTGATTTCTCTCCTCAATTGCTTTATAAACCATGAAAATCAAGGTAGAAACAATAAGTATTTGATGTAAAAGCTTTAGAAATTAATTGGAAATAAAAAAACTCTTTGAAATCCTAATTTTACCAGAAGAAATTGAAGCTGGAAATGTGTTTGGCTGGAGAGATTTTGAGAGAAAGAAGTTACAAAGTTAGTTACGTGAAATTCTTTTAAAAAGCTTAATTGTGTTTAATTAATTCTCTCCACTATTTATACCTCTTAAAAAACTTAATTAAAAATAGTTAATTAAAGGGAGAAATATGATGAAACCCTTTTGGATTATTATCTCCTTAAATATTCAAAGTTTTGACCCATTTTCAAAATAGTCACTAAAAATAGTTTTGCAAACTTTGCGTTTTAGTCACTAACTCAAAATGTCCCATTTTTGAATTTTTTTCCAAAATTGTTTTAACCAAAATCATTTATATAATTAATAAAGATTTTAGACTATTTCCCCATATTTTTATCCCTTATAAAAATATTCAATCCAATTTAAATATCGAATATGACTCGAATCTCTAATTTCGGTCCACCGGACTGACTAAACCATCCCAAAACCCCTAGGCCCAAAACCGGGGTGTTACAAGTATCATCATGGTAAAGCCAATGTAGTGGCAAATGCATTAAGTCATAAGGTTGCGGTTGAGCTTCGAGCTATGTTTGTAAGTTTGAGTGAGACACGTGAGGGCAGTTTGCTGGCTGAATTGCAAGTCAAGCCTATGTTATCACAATTGTTTAAAGCTAAGCAATCGTATGATGATTTGTTGGTCGAGCATGTTAAGGACATAGCGGATGGTAATCCGATGGAATTTCATTTTGTTGATGATGGAGTTTTGTGTTTCAAGGGTCGAATAGTGGTGCCGAATAATCCGGAGTTGAGGCACACTATCTTGACGGAGGCACACTCTAGTCCTTTTGCTATGCATCTTGGTAGTGTTAAGATGTATCGTGTTTTGAAGGAGGCATACTACTGGGTTGGGTTGAAAAAGGATGTGGCTTAATTTGTTTCCAAGTGCATGGTATGTCAGCGGGTCAAGGCTAAACATCAATTTCCATCCGAGTTGTTACAACCGCTAAAAATTTCAGAGTGGAAATGGGAGAGAATCACCATGGATTTTGTAACAGGTTTTCCATTGACACCAGCTAAGAAAGATTCCGTTTGGTGATTGTTGACCGGTTCACAAAGTGTGCACATTTCCTACTAGTGCATACAACGTACACCCTGGACAATTGGCAGATTTACATATAGCTGAGATTGTGCGCTTTCATGGTGTACCTAAATCCATCGTTCTTGATAGGGATTCGAGGTTTATGGTAAGGTTTTGGAGGAGTGTGCACCAGGCCTTGGGTTCGAGGTTGAGTTTTAGCACTGCGTATCATCGTCAGTCGGATGGGCAGTCTGAGCGGGTTATTCAGGTTTTGAAGGATATGCTGAGGTGCTGTATTATTGAGTTCTAGGGAACCTGGGAGAAGCATATGCCTTTAGATGAGTTTGCTTACAACAACAGTTATCAGGCGAGTTTTCAGATGGCACCATATGAGGCGTTGTATGGCCGGAGGTGTTGTACACCCTTATGTTAGGAGAGGTAGGGAAAAACATGTTACCTTACCGAATGTGTTGAAAGACACGAATGAAGAGGTAAAGCTTGTGTGTGATCACTTGAAAGCGGTTACGGATCGACATAAATCTTACGCGGATTTGAACCGTAGGGAAATTGAGTATGCGGTGGACGATCGTGTATTCTTGAAAGTGTCACCATGGAAAAAGGTGATGAGATTTGGACGTAAAGGTAATCTTAGTTTGAGGTTTATTGGACTGTACAAGGTTATTGAGCGTGTGGGTCATGTGGCTTATCGGTTGAGGTTGCTCCCGAGCTGGAGAAAATACATGATGTGTTCCATGTATCTATGTTATGGAGGTATCGGTTGGATCCTTAGCATGTTATGCCGGTGAAGCATATAGAGTTGAGGCCGAGTTTATCCTACGATGAGGAAACGATGGAGATCCTTGATTCCAGCAGTAAATTTTTTCACGGTAAGACGATTGAGCTTGTGAAGGTCCTGTGGCGACACCGAGGTCTTGAGGAAGCCACTTGGGAAAGCAAGGCAGATATGAATGAGCAATTTCCGCATCTGTTTCCTCCAGGTAATTTTGGGGATGAATTTTCTTAAGTGGAGGAGAGTTGTAACACCCCAATTTTGGGCCTAGGGATTTGAGGTTTATTAGACGGTCCAGTGGACTGGTTAGAGATTTGAGTCGGATTCGGGACTGTATATTTTTCTGTAAGATAAAAATATGGAAAAATAGTTAAAAATAATCTTTTAATATATATTGATTTTTGGTGGAATCAATTTTAGAAAAGGGAGTTAGGAAATATGACATTTTGGGTTAGTGACAAAAATGCAATTTTTGAAAACTGTTTTAAAGTGACTAAAATCAAAAGGGTCAAATCCTTAGAATCCTTAAGGAGCTAATCTACCAAGTGTTTGCTGGTGGTTTCTCCCTTCAATTAAATCATTTTAAACATGTGTTTTAAAAGGGTGTTAATAAGGATTAAATATCTAAAGTTAGTTATTAGCTTTTAAAAGAAATTCATGTAACATTTTCCTAAACCTTTTCTCTCAACTTCGTTTCTTCCAAACACTCAGAACTTCATCAAAATCTAGAGGTGAGGGATTCTTTTCACTTAGATTATTGATTTTACCTTGATTCTTTAACTTTGTTTTGCAAAACCTCATTGAAATTTCATGTTTTCTTAGCTTTAAACAAGCCAATTGAGGGAGAAGTTGTAATATGATTTTAATGTTTTATCAATGTTTAATTGAGTAATTTTGGAAGTATTGATAAAACATGGTAATTTCCGAAGTGGATCTGATTTCTAGTGTTTGAGATTGATTTAATATATGTTTTGGATATGTTCTGATGTTAATAAGTTGTTTTTATCAATAGAATCCCGAAACTCTTGAATCTCTAATTGTTTAGGTTGGTAGTTTTGAGTTGTTATGGAGATAGTCGAGTTTAATCTCTTCTGGAGGTACAAGGATGCTAGGAAAGGGTTTTTGGATATTATTAGATGTTTTTTGATGGGTTGAATTGTTGTTTTATGGCTGGGTTAAGTTTTGGAAATGTTTGGTAATGATTCCGATATGTTTCGGATGGTTTTTGAGTAGGCAACTTGGGAGTTGCGGGAGATTGCTGTTAGGCAATGGTTTGAATGCATTTATCCTCTGGTTTTATGTGTTAAAAAAGGGGACAATCAAGGGGATGAAGCTTGACGTTGTTTTGTTTCTTGCCGAGAGCTTGTTTCGCGTTGGCAAGGAAGGTGAGGCGTATCGGTCAGTGGAAATAGGTTTTTAATTCTTTACAAAGGTTTGTAAAGGTTGTTGGGAGTTTAGGGTAAGCGTGAGACGCTTACCTAAGCTTGGAAGTAAGTTTCCCTTATTTTGCTCTTGAATATCAGCTTGGTTATGAGCATGTTGTTTGCATGTTTTGGTGATAAACATGGTATGATTTACTTACTGGTAATGTATGATTTTGAGTACATATGCAGGGGTTTGAAAGTATTTTAAATGCTATTGAGCATTGGTTTTCATTCCGGTTGGGAATGGTGTTATTGCATTGGCAATGAGATTTGCATAGGTGATGTATTGTTGAATGCTTTGTAAAACAGTAAGTAAATGGTTTTGTGAATGATATGTTGGCTATGTGACAAGGTGAGAAAACAATCGGATATAGTTGGCATGCCATAGGATTAAAAGTGCACTATAAAATATGAACAAAATCGATTGTGGCCATGGGTCCTTGAGGAATGGCGGTTTAACATGGTCACTCGGACTGTTGGGACATCATTTGGGGCATGCAGGTTAACTAGGCAACCCAAATTGATGGTAATCTTGCGGTTTAACCAGGCAAGGAAGTACAACTCGCGGTTTAACCAGGCGAGGAAATAACATCTTGCGGCTTAACTAGGAGAGGAAATAACATCTCACGGTTTAACTAGGCGAGGATTGTCAAATCTTGCGGTTTCGCAAGGCAAATATGGAAAACTTGCGGTGTAACTAGGCAAGGGTCTTAAGCTCGCGGTATAACTAGGCGAGGGTGTCAAATCTTGCGGTCTAACTAGGCAAGGTTTGGGATATCATGCGATTTAGCTAGGCATAGTATGAGAGATCCATGTATCCGATATGTGTATGAGATAGAGGTAGTCTATTTGGGTCACTATAAATGCCAATATATGTGAAAAGTTCATGTGTTGAACCTTGTTTATAATGCTTTGGGATTTAAGCATGGTTTATTTATAATGCTTTGGGATTTAAGCATGGTTTGTTTATAATGCTTTGGGATGGGATTTAAGCATGGTTTGTCTATAATGCTTTGGGATTTAATCATGGTTTGTTTAAAATGCTTTGGGATTTAAGCATGGATTGTATTTAAAGTTATATAAAGGTTATTATGTTTTTATTCAGTTGGAATCATGGAAAAATGCTTAGGTTGTTAGCATGTTTTGGGGAAAGCAAGCATGTGGTTTTCAATTGGTTTTTAATGCATCATTGTTTTATGAGAATCCTCACTAAGCAAGTGTGCTTACGCTCTCTTTTTCCCAATGATGCAGAGCATTAAAGTTCGTGGCAGCAAAGGCAAGGTTTGCAAGGATCCAAGAGATAAACTACTTTTGAGTATGAACTCGGTTTATGTTTTTGGTTAATAAGGCAATGTGTTCACCATAGTTTTTGGAAGTTGTAAATCTGTTGCATTGTGGTTTTTAGAATGATTCTATGCTGGTTTTTGTTGATGGTTAGATGATGCTCAGCTTGATGTTGTTACTTGCCTATAGTTGAGGTTGAATGGTTGATTAGGTATGCATCTAGAGTTTCCTTGTGGGTTGCTATGTTGTGCTGGTTTGACCAGGTTTAATATGCTATGTTGAGTTTGTTGGCATGTTGCTTATGTTAAGAATGGTTTAAATGTGCATTTTGGGTATATTTGGCAAAGTGGTCTAGGAAGCATGCCTCTAGAGTGGTCATTTGGAAGTATGAGGTTGTTTTGGAGCCTAATCTTGATATAAATGGTAGTTTATGTATATTCAAGTGTTGATCAGCATGTATGCAAGTTTCTAGGGGTCAATTGCATCTAAAATTGTATGAAAAACCAGCTAATTTTGACATTACAGGCCCAGGCATACCGATACACGGGGGACCGTATCGGTATGGCTAGGCAAATAATGTCAGGGTGTTTCGGTACAGGTAGGGGCATTTCGATATGCCAATTGGTTACTAGAATTTTACTTTTTGAAGAAGAGGCCGCGTACCGAAACACTAAGGGACCGTATCGGTACAGTGTGAAATGATTTTAAAATGTATTTTATACTCGAAGTGGCGTACCGGTATGGGTCTTACCGTATCGAAACGATGAGTTCGCAACTGTACCGATACAAGACTCAGCGTATCGATACGGACATCGTTATTTCTGTTAATGACCTGAAAAGAGAGTTATGGTTTCTTTTGTTTTAGTCCCTGAATCTTGTTTTGCCAATTATTTGAGCATGGATGATCGTTTGAAGTTGATTTTTGACATATAAGCATGAAATGCGCTTAATTAAAGGTTGGTAACTTAAAAAATTAGAAAACTCCATTAATTGTGTTGAATTTATGTTTTGGTCCCTAATTCATGTTTGGGGTCAATTGGATATCGTTACGATGACCGATTGAGATGAGTGCTCACTGTGAATAGTATTATCATGTAGGAAAGCATTAATACATCTAGACAAGATAAAAGAAAAAATGGATATGTTTTAGGTTTAATCTTCCCGCATTACTTTGGTAAACCTAAGGTAGCTTGCTCGGTTCGGTCTTGCAACTAGGCCGGGTCGAGGGGGTTACAATAGTGACTCGTATACCATAGGATTCACATGAAATTGTACTTTGGGCTATAATTCATAAAATGCTTTGAACATGAAATGTTGATTTTGCCCAAGTACTATTGTGAAGTCTTTGGTATAGTTGGATATCCATAAAGTTCTAGCAGCTGCATCCTAGCACTACGGTGCGTTTCAGTCACTACGGTGATGTTTAGACACTTTGGTGTCGGCTTAGACACTACGACATTGTTCAGACACTTCGTGTTGTTAGCACAAAAAGTGTGATTATAAGGAGCAAAGAGCATCCTCGAGTACGTACTCATCTCAGTCGCTTCAGTAATGTAGATGCTACATCGTGGTAGACATTACGGTGTCTTATCAAGATGACTCGCGTACCTTGGTCTCATATAATATACTTTGGGCTATGTTAAAGGATATGATATGCAAATAATTGCATGATGAAAGTATGACCATGTTTCATAATATGATATGCAAATGATTACTTGATGAAAGTATAACTACTTGATGATCATGAACCATTGATATCATGATTCTATGACAGAATTGATAGATGACATGATTCTTAAGATAGTCATGATACATGATACTATTATGTTGTGAAATACTTGCCATCTTACAAAAATTGTAGTGCACTTTTATATAACACACTGGAATGCATCTCTTCATGTTATGATAAATGTGTTAAATGCATAACTAAGTTCGTACCTAGTGTGTGTTTTATTTCACATGTAGGTTCTCTGAAGTAGATTGACAAGGAGGAGCTATTCTTTTGGAAAGTCAAGTTACTACAATAAGATACAGTAAGTACATCTTTATCGTAATTTGATATCTAGCGGGCATGCAAATATTTTTTTAAGTTGAGCTGTTTAAAGTATAAGTTTACAACTTAAATATATGCTTTTATGATAAATAAGTTTAGAAGTATAGTTTGCAAACAGTAGAATTGAACTTTGGTACAATTAAATATAGTTTAACCCTAATCGTGTAGAAATTTTATAATTAAGAAAAGGTCTAGGCAGCACACATAGTTTTTTTTACCATGAGTTATATTTTTATTTTAATAACTAATTATAAGTTTTGTAAACCAATCCAGGGTCAAAACTAACTGCATCTAGACGACATAGTTTTTAATTTAATATCGAGAAAGTGTTAAACTACAAGCTAAATTTTGACATAAAAAAGCTACAGGTTTAGCCGATTCTAGAGGTTAAACCAAGTGTGATATGATTTGTTATTAAGTACATGCCCCTAGGATGTCATGTTACTGATGTACTATCTGTGTAACATGATTATGCTCCTCATTAACATAAATAGGTTATAGTAGTAATAGATAATGTTGAATACTGCTGAATCGTGTCAGACGATTGATCATGGGGACCAAGAGGAGATCCAAAGTTGAAGTAATAAGGTACATAATATTTCACCTCTAACTCATACCCCAGCTAAGCCACCTACGCAATAGGGAGCTCCAGCATAATAATATGGAGCCTTAGTACGAGCCTCAGAGGCTATGGTTAATAAAAAAATTTAACCCTTAACGCCCATACCAGCTACGACACCTGCACTAGTAAGGACGACGACTGTTAAGGAGCTTAAGAAGTTAGGAGCTCCTAAATTTAATGGACTAAGTGGTCCGACAGCCTCCATCTTATGGCATAAAAATGACAAAGTCATGTTAGAGGAGTTAAACTGCGTAGATGCTAAAGAGTTTGAAGAAACTTTGTTAAGGGAACATGCTCGTATTTGGTGGTTTAATGCCACAAAGTTAGTACTTGTTTAGGAAATGATGTGGAAATTCTTTTAAGAAATGTTTAAAGCCAAGTATAATGGCGACCAATTAATAGGGAGAGATGTTGCAGCAGTTCCTAAGTTTGAAACAAGGTACTCGTACTATCTATGAGTACGAGCTGGATTTTAATAGATTAAGTCAGTATACAACTGATTTGATTATTGACTGAAAAGTCCCTATGAGAATGTTTTATCGAGGGGTTTCACCTGAGGCCTAAAGAGTTGTTGTTAGGTATGAGTTTATCGGTTTACCAGAATGCTGTAAATAAAGCAAAGGCTATGGAGAGATCCTGTATTTACTTTAATTGATTCGGGTTCGATTAACTTACATATATATTGGTACTACGATAGTAGTACAAAGAAAAATTCTTAAGGAAAAATATTTTTAGTAATGTGATTCCTCGTAACCCACTTGGACATAGAGCACGGGTGACTAGAATATGTAAGACATGTCCATTAGTAATTCAAGGGATTAAGCTCCCGACGAATTTAATGGAACTTCCATGTCATGAATTTAAAGTTATTCTTGGAATGGATTAAGTTATCTTCTTATGATGCAAAGGTGAATTGTAAAAAAAGAAAAGGTTGGTGCCTCAAGGAGCAGCCGTGTTCTTAAAAAAATTATATCTTCGATCAGGGTATTATCAGCTCAAGGTTAAGGAAGAGGATATACTCAAAGATAGAAGCTGAACATGATTACCATCTTTGAATGATATTACAAACACTGAGGGATAAACGACTTTATCCAAAGTTTTCTAAATTGTGAATTATGGTTATCAAAAGTAACTTTTCTTGGACATGTAGTATCAACAGAGGGAATAAAAGTTGATCCCAATAAAGTACAAGCCATTCTCGAATGGGTGGCACCGAAAAAGTGTCTCTGAAATCTGGAGTTTCTTGGGAATTAACTGGATAAAATAGACGATCACTTTGGGAAGACTAAAGTAGCAACTGATGCTTTTTATTAGAAGATATTTTTGTTTTGTACGCAATGACTATACAATTGTCATTGAGACAAGATGGTTCATTAGTAGTAGAATTTTAGCTAAAACAACTTTGTTGGATCGAATCATAAATTTGCAATTTTTGGTTGAAGAGTGTATTGAAAAGAGGAAGTAAGTTGAATCAAGAAAAACAAAGGACTATGAAATTAAGTCAAATACTTGCTTATATTATCGAAGGAAAGTTTACATTCCTGATGATGGTGTTTTGAATAAAGAGATTTTAACTGAAGTTCGTCATAGTCCATTAACTATGTACTTTGGTAGTAGCAAAATGTATTAAAATCTAAAAACTTGGTATCGGTGGCTAGGAATGAAAAAGGGAAATTTCAAAATTTATGACAAAGTGCTTGACATGCCAACAAATAAAAGCAGAATATCAAGTACCTCATGGATTGATTCATCCATTTCTATTCCCCAATGAAAGTGAGAATGAATGACAATGGAATTTGTAATAGGATTACCAGTAATAATAGTTATTAGACAAGCATCAAGATGGCATCATTTGAAGCACTGTATGGAAGAAAGTGTCAAATTTCTCTTAATTGATTCAAGTTATAGGACCGAAATATTCAAATTAACCCAAAGGCTGGAGGGGTTGATTGGATAAGAGAAATGAGGGATTAAGTGAAAATTATTCAGCAAATAAGAAGAGAAACGATGTTGAATACGAAGATGGGGACAAAGTGTTCCTAAATGTTTCACCTTGGAAGAAGGTGTTACGATTTGGTAGAAAAAGGAAAAACTTAGTCCCGAGTTTATTGGATCTTATGAGATCTTGAAAAGAGTTGAACCAGTGGCTTATAAATCACCCTTACCGCCTGAATTAAGCAAGATTCATGATGTGTTTCATGTATCTATGTTTCAAAGGTATCGATTGGATCCTTCGCATGTCATCACCATGAAGAAGTTGAATTATAATCGGATTTGACTTATGAAGAGGGACCAGTGAAATTCTTAGCATATGGAGTAAAAGAACTAAGAAACATGAAAATTTCATTGGTTAAAGGCCTTTGGAGAAATCATAAAGTGGAAAAGCCACTTGGGAGACCAAAAAGAAAATGTGGGAACAATATCCATAATTGTTTTGAACGGATATACGTTGAAAATTCGAGGATGAATTTTCTTAAAGGGGAAGGAATTGTAATGTCCCAATTTTTGATTAGTGACCAAAATGTAAAATTTGAAAGTTTAAGGGTTAAAATATAAACTTTAGAAAAGTTCAGGGACCAAAGTGTAATTTTCAAAAGTTATGTATTTTGACCCTGTAAATGAATAGTTTACCCCAAGAGTGACATTTCCGTGTCATTCGGTTTTTTAGTACGAAGCTTATATTAATGGCTATAAAGCGATAAAGTTCATAAATTTGGAAACCGTAGTTGGATCGAATGAAAAATTGTTAAACGTGCTCAGACCATAGTAGCACAAGGATGGGTGACCTATTGGGAAGGTTCCATGTTAGTATTTTTGACTGATAAAAAGGATTCAACATGAGTCAATAATATTTATAATGATTATTGTTATAAAATTTCCAAGAGGAATTGTATCCGATAAAATTCCTTGTAATTATCGGTACATCGGATCGAATTGAAATTTTAAAGACAGTTTCAAAAGTTATGGAAAATTCATAAAATACTATTTTATGAGTATTTTATTGTAGTTGGTTGGATTCCAACTAGACTTAGTTGAATTTTTACAAGAATGGCAAGCTAGCAAATAAAGAATAGTTGGAGGGCAAATTAGTCATTTGACAGGGGGGTGGCAATTTTGAAATATTTGAAGTTAGAAGGGCCATTTTTTGAAGAAGAAAATTTAAGATTTAATTCTTGGCCCTTGATTAACGATAAAATCAATTTCAACCGTTGGAGAAAAGGGAAATTTTGTAATTTCCCTATTTGAATGAATTTAAAATTCATTTACATAATACAAGTGGCATAATTGGAGCAATTTAAAAATAAAAAGGCCAAAAGATGAAGCCTTCTTCATCTTTCAAAATTTAAAAAATTTGGGGGAAAAAGGAGAAAATTTTCCAAGCTCGATTCAAGCCCCGAAACTCAATTTTCAGGTAATCTTTCAAACTGCAAAGTTGTTCTACTATTCAAGCTCTATCTTTTGATGTAATTAATTCATGGAATACATGCTTGATTGATGAAAATTTTACATGAGAAGGAAATTAGGGTTTATGAACAAAATTGGGGCTTTTGAAATTTTATGATTTCATGGTTGAATTTAAGTTGGAATCAAGCTTTTATGATGTTAAAATCATGTTATCGAGTTAGGATTTAAACCCTACATATTTTGGTTTGTATGAAAAAGTTAGGGTTTATGGATTTAAGTCTAACTTAGGGTTTGTGATGTTGGATTAATGATCTAGTAAGCTTGATTTGTTGTTTGGAAGCAAAACCCTAAGTTAAATATATAGGGACCAATTCAACAAGCTTAAAAGTTAAGGGTCTGAATCTAAATTTTATGAAATTGGAGTGTATTTATGTAATTAATGATGTTGAAGATGTGAAATTGATGTTAGAATGCTAAACCGATGTTGAATCGAATTAGTGACTATTTTGACAATTTGGTAAAATCAAGTGACCAAATAGGAAATGAATTATTGGATGGGGATTAAATCTGATTTTTTAGTTAAAATACTAGAATTAATGTAATAATGTTGATTTGAGGCTAAATTGCAAAGTTAAGATGTTTGAATCCTTACCCTTGCATTCTAGTGTCTATTTTGGCAAAGAAAGAAAATTAGAGGGAATTATTTAGAATAATTATTTGATGAAGAAGAAGATGAATTGGTGGTTTAAAGCAAGTGATGGGACTAAATTGACAAGTAGAAAAATAAGAAGAAGTTAGTATAAATTAGAAGTTAATTATGGAAAGCTATGTAGAAGATTGAATTTTGGCAGTGACTTCGAAAATTCACAATAAATTCTACAAAATGTTTATATGATGAATTTTATATGGATGAAAATATTTATTCGTCTAGTTTCGTTTCCAACAAACGGAAACTGCTTTCGAATTCTGAGTTAAAAGATATGAATTTTTAATCGAATGAAGGTGAGAAAATTTACAGAGCAATTTCTGTCAGGACGGCTCTGTGGCGGGAGTTTGAAGATTTTTTATAATTTTTTGTAGATATTATTAAATTATGTGGCTTATACCGTTAGAATCTTTATTGAATCTAGTTCTTACAGTATGAAGGATATTAAGATCCAATGTGTATTCTGATCTTTAAAAGTAAAACTCTGAGGGCAGGACAAATTGCCAGAAAATAGAATTTGATACATTTTGTATCTAAATGCTTGACAACAAGCTCGGAAGAATTATTGGAAGTTCAAAATGGTCATTAAGGACCAAAATGAAAATTTGGACAATATAAGGAAGGAAAATTATGGAATTTTTTTATGTCAAATGATTAGATAGCTTGATTGAAATATTGTTAGAAGTGAATATAACAGATGTTTGTTTATATTCATGTGGTTAATGAAGTCAAATCCGAATCAAAAGAAGATTCGAGGTACTATGAAGGAATGGATTGAGAGGTGAAATTCAAAATAAAGATGTTACCATGCATTGCGCCTAAATTAATGGCCGCGTATAAAATGGCTTCGACCGAACTTCGAGATTTAAAGGTACAGTTGCAAGGAATGTTAGGTCGATGTTTTATAAAGCCAAGTGTGTCATATTGGGGATGCACCAGAGTTAATTGGGAAAGAGAAAGACTGATTTCCATCAGCTCGAGAAGGTAATAGTAAAGAATAAATATCTTCTTTCGAAGACTGATGATCTTTTGATCAGTTAAAAATAAGATCAAGGAAGAAGAAATTCTAAAGACAGCTTTTTGGACTCGGTATGAATACTATGAGTTCGTGATGATACCTACGACATTTATAAGCCTAATGAACCAAGTATTCTAATTTTGCTTGGACCAATTTTTGGCAGAGTTCATTGAGTATATTTTGGTCTATTCGAAGGAAAAAGGAAGAATAAGATGCCCATTTTTGCATTGTTCTTTAGACTTTCGAGAAAAGAAGATATATGCTAATTTGTTAAAGTGTGAATTTGGTTGTCAAAAGTTGTTTTATTAGTTATGTGGATTTGGCAGTGGGAATAAGTGTAGACCCCATGAAAGTACAAATTATAGTTGAATGGAAACCTCTCAAGAATGTTTTAGAGGCTCGGAATTTCTTGATGATTGCCTCTTCATTGACCAAGCTATTGAGGAAAGAAATGCCATTCAGTTGAACAGATCAGTGCTAAGAAATCTTTGAGACATTAAAGGAGATCTTAATAGAAGCCACGGTACCAGTACAACCAAAATCGGGTAAAGACTATGTAGTATATAGCGATGCTTCTCATAACGGTTTGGGATGCGTACTTATGCAAGAAGGAAAAGTAATGCTCTATGCTTGAGACAACTTAAGATATATGAGATAAATTATCTTACTTAGGATTTGGAGCTAGCAATGGTTGTATTTGCTTTAAAAGATATAGCATCATTATTTATACAAAGGAACGATGCTATATTTATATAGGTTATAAAAGTTTAAAGTATATGCTTACTAAAGAAGAGTTAAACTTGACGCAAAGAAGTTGGATTAAGATTTTTAAGAATTATGATATGGTTATTGACTATCATCCAGAAAAAGCTAATGTGATAGCTGACGCTCTCAGTCGAAAGACAATTGTTTCCTTAAGAGCTATGAATGCAAGATTGGCATTAAAATAAGATGGTGTTTTTATTGTCAAGTTAAGAATAAAATTTACCATATTGGATTAAATAAGATATCTTTAAAGAAAGGATGAGAAATGTTGTAAAGGTTCAAACAAGTGGAAAAGAGTGAAACTGAAATCTTGGAAGTTAGGTTTGATAGATATTTGTATTATCAAGGAAGAATTTCTATCTCAATGATGGAAACTATATGTTGACCCTGAAGGAAAAAATATATTTAATATGAAGTTAAGGATAAAGTATTCCTTAAAAGTTTCACCTTGGAAGAGGGTGTTATGGTTTAGACAAAAAGAAAGTTAAGTTTAAAATTTATTGGGCTATAAGAAATTGTGAAAGGAGTTAGACTGATAGTTAAGCTTAATAGTTAGCTTTATCTTTTGAAATAAACAAGATTCATATTGTATCAAGGCTCTGAAATATTGATTAGACCTCTCACTTGTTGTTACTCTGGAGAAAATAGAGATTCAAATGATTTGATTTAAGCTATGAAAAAGATTTGGTAAAGATCCTAGCACATGGAGTCAAAGAACTAAGAAAACAATACAATCCCGTTTGTCAAAGTTCTTTGACAAAAAAATCATAAGATTAAAGAAACGACTTGAGAGAAATAAGAAGAAAATATGAGAAAATAGTTTCCTCACCTTTTGGAACCAAGTACGTATTGAAAAATTTGAGGATGAATTTTCTCTTAGGGGAGAATTGTAATACCCCAAAATTTACAAAGTTAGTTAAGGGTCATTTAGTACTAAGATAATAACTTAAAAGATAACTTAGTGACTAAAATGACAAAAATGCTAAAAGTTGGGATTTCTTTAATATGTGTTTTGGAAAGGAAATTTCTAAGGTTTAAAGGTCTTATGTGATAGATAGTGAATTGAATAAGGTATTCTTAAAGTTTGGTTGAATTCCAAGGAAAATTGGAATGGGAATTGAAGTTTAGAAAGGTAGTGACCAAAATGTTAATTTCAAAAATTTTATGGCTAAAGTATAAACTTTGGAAAAGTATGGGGACAAAAGTTGTAATTTCTCAAAAGTTGAGGTTTTTTATTTCATAAATAAACAAATCACCTAAGGGTGTGAATCGAATGTAGAATTATTGGTTCGATTTGATACTTGATTATTGGGAAAATCATAGTTAAAGTTTATGTGGAATTTGATACGGATCGAACTGGAAAATTTTGAAATTTTGGGATATGATAGAAAAAGGTTATAAAAGTCATTTCCAAGTGTTTGAAATATTTTTAGTTTGATTCAAGATGAATCCTACAGTTTTATTTTTGAGTAAAGGATTATTTATCGGTATATTGGATCGAATGGAAATTTTGGAGACCGATCCAAAAGCTATGGAAAAGTCATAAAACGTTATTTGAAGAATATTTTATTATGGTTGGTTGAATTCTAACTAGATTTAGTTAGATTGTAATGGAATGGCAATTTAGAAACAAACTAGTAAATAAAGACTAGTTGGAGGGCAAATTGGTCATTTGGTCCCAATGGCAATTTTGAAATATTTAAAAATTTATAAGGGCAATTTTGGAAAGAGAAAATGGAAGATTAAATCTTGGCCCTTGATTGATGATAAAATCAATCTCAACCATTAGATAAAAAGGAAAAATTGAAATTTCACTATTAAATAAATTTAATATTCATTTAATAGATATATGTGTAAAATAATGGTGGTTCATCTTTTCCAGCCAAAAACATGAGGGCTAGGGATTCAAGTTTAATGGTGGTTCACTATTAAATGGATTCAAGTTTAATTTAGGGTTTGTGATGTTGAAATAATGATCTATTAAGCTTGAATTGTTGTTTGGAAGCAAAACCCTAAGTTAAATTGTGTAGGGACCATTTCGGCAACTTGAAAAGTTGAAGGACCAAATCTGAATTTTTAGAATTCGGCGTGTATTTATGTTATTAATGATGTTAGAGTTAAAAAACGAAGTTAGAATGCCAAATTGACGTTGAATTGAATTAGTGACCGTTTTGACAATTTGTCAAAGTTAAGTGACTTGAATTGAAGTTAGAATGCCAAATTGATGTTGAATTGAAGTTTTGTATGGGGGTTAAATCTGATTTTTAGTTGTAATGATGGAATTAAGGTAGTAATGTTGAATTGAGGAATAAATTGCAAAGTTAAGAAACTTGAATCCTTATCTTTGCATTTTAGTGACTATTTCGGTAAATAAGGAAAATTAGGGAGAATTATTGTGAATAATTATTTGGTGAAGAATGTGATGAGTTGGTGGTTTAAAGCTAGTGATTGGACTAAATTGAAAATTAGATAAATAAGGAGAAGTTAGTATAAAAGTTGAAGTTGTTTATGGTTGCTGTGTAAACAAACTAGTTTATGGCAGTAACTTTGAAAATTCACCATAAATTCGACAAAAATGGTTAGAAGGTGAATTTATACCGATGTAAATATTTTTTCGTCTAGTTTCGTTTCCAACAAACGGAAATTGATTTCAAGTTCCGAGTAAAAAGATATGAATTTTTAAGTGGTGAGAGGTCAGAAAACAGTATAGCAGGCTGTTCCGAAATTCAATACTGGAAATTGACTTTGAAAATTTGCCATAAATTGTACAAGTTGAATTTGGGCTATTAATTTATATGGTTGAAAATCTTATTAAATCTAGTTTCTTTCAGAACAAACGTAATCAAATTCCGAGTTGTAGATTATTTTATTTAAATATTTCTTTGGAGGTACTGCAAACGCCGAAAAATGAGAATTGATACACTTTGTATCTAAGGTTGATTAGTAAGCTTGAAAAGGGTTAATGGAAGTTCAAATTGGTCACTAAGGACCATAATGAGTTTTTGAACAATACAAGGAAGAAAAGAAAATGCTTGAAGATTTTGTATTCAAATGATTATATTGGACAATATGTCTAAGATATTGTTAGATTGGGATCTAACAAATATTTTACTTATTTGAATTATGAAGTTAAGTTCAAACAAGGGAGGTTCGAGGTACAATGAAGGAAATGATCAAAGAGGACTTAGTGAGGCATACTAATACATGGCCCAGTGAGTGCAATTGCATACATGTCATACTACACTGATATTTTATACATGATTGGGATGGCTTGCGATGAGCCTACCCTAAATTATTGTTGCTATGATATTTATGTCATTGAGCATATGATTGAAATATAAAATGCATTGATAATATGATTACTTACATTGATGAGATTGAAATATTATTTCTAGTATAATCTGCCAAATGTTGATATATATATATATATATTGATTGATATATGTTGCCATTGATGACATAAATGATGAAATAAAGCCCAATGTATGATATAGAGGTTCGATGGTATAGTTGGATATCCATAGGGTCATAAACAACTGTATAAATATTCTAATAACTTCGGTGCAATATTCATAAATACTCATTGAGGTATACTCATGCAAGGTTTGGGTATACGGAAATACTTAGGGTGTTAAGCACTACGGTGCAATTTTATTAATACTCAATAAGGGTATACTCATGTAATGTTTAGGTATACTGAAAGCATTTAGGGTGCTAAGCACTACACGGTGCAAAATAATATACATACTCAAGAAATGTTTGGGTATGGGGATGACTGTCTCTTACATAGATTGGGCTAAATAAATTGAAAAGAATAAAAAGAAACATGAAGATAAGCTTGAAAGCTTTGCGGATAGAAATGGAAAAAAGGTATTGGTAAGCATTGAAAGCTTACAGATGGAAATGGCAACGATATTGGTAAGATCTAATATTATCACTTTGATATACATATTTATTTATGTTAACGAGCATATAATGGTAAGGTGATCTTATGCATTGTTAATCATTAATATTGATATTATGACAATTGCACTTGAATTTGAATTATTGTCTCACTAAGTAAATACTTAGCGTGTAACTGTTTTAAACGTAGGAAAGAAGAAATGGTTGGAGTAAGGAGTTTATTCGGACATCATCAATCAATAACAGGTACATCAATATCAGTAAGATATCTTTTGATACTGTTTGATATTTACCACTTGGCATGTATATTAAAAGGTTATGCCTGCTCTAATAGAATTTGTATTTTATTTGGTATCTAGATGAATTTTAAATCAGGCATTTTTAGGCAGTTTTATTAATTATATCAAGACAAATTAAATTGATAAGTTGCTGCCTGAAAATAAACTCGATTTGAAGATGAAAATATTATTTTTAAACTTTACATAAAATAACTAGATTTGTAAATAAAAACTAAATACATTGTAATAGTTTTTTTAAAGAAACAAAACTTTACCGAATTACAAATGTAGAGGGTTTTTACGAATGTTTTGTGATACCTCGGCTCGTATTCGATGTTGGATACGGAAAAGGAGTGTTACAATATATGTTTCTAAGGTAATGATTGGATCTTTCGCATGTCATCACCCCGAAGAAGTTGAATTATAATCAAATTTGACTTATGAAGAGGACTAGTGAAATTCTTAGCATATGGAGTAAAATAACTAAGAAACATGAAAATTTCATTGGTTAAAGGCCTTTGGAGAAATCATAAAGTGGAAAAGCCACTTGGGAGACCAAAAAGAAAATGTGGGAACAATATCCATAATTGTTTTGAACGGATATACGTTGAAAATTCGAGGATGAATTTTCTTAAAGGGGAAGGAATTGTAATGTCCCAATTTTTGATTAGTGACCAAAATGTAAATTTTGAAAGTTTAGGGGTTAAAATGTAAACTTTAGAAAAGTTTAGGGACCAAAGTGTAATTTTCAAAATTATGTATTTTGACCCTGTAAATGAATAGTTTACCCCAAGAGTGACATTTCCGTGTCATTCGGTTTTTTAGTATGAAGCTTATATTAATGGCTATAAAGCGATAAAGTTCATAAATTTGGAAACCGTAGTTGGATCGAATGAAAATTTGTTAAACGTGCTTAGACCATAGTAGCACAAGGATGGGTGACCTATTGGGAAGGTTCCATGTTAGTATTTTTGACTGATAAAAAGGATTCAACATGAGTCAATAATATTTATAATGATTATTGTTATAAAATTTCCAAGAGGAATTGTATCCGATAAAATTCCTTGTAATTATCGGTACATCGGATCGAATTGAAATTTTAAAGACAGTTTCAAAAGTTATGGAAAATTCATAAAATACTATTTTATGAGTATTTTATTGTAGTTGGTTGGATTCCAACTAGACTTAGTTGAATTTTTACAAGAATGGCAAGCTAGCAAATAAAGAATAGTTGGAGGGCAAATTAGTCATTTGACAGGGGTGGCAATTTTGAAATATTTGAAGTTAGAAGGGCCATTTTTTGAAGAAGAAAATTTAAGATTTAATTCTTGGCCCTTGATTAACGATAAAATCAATTTCAACCGTTGGAGAAAAGGGAAATTTTGTAATTTCCCTATTTGAATGAATTTAAAATTCATTTACATAATACAAGTGGCATAATTGGAGCAATTTAAAAATTAAAAGGCCAAAAGATGAAGCCTTCTTCATCTTTCAAAATTTAAAAAATTTGGGGGAAAAAGGGAGAAAATTTTCCAAGCTCGATTCAAGCCCCGAAACTCAATTTTCAGGTAATCTTTCAAACTGCAAAGTTGTTCTACTATTCAAGCTCTATCTTTTGATGTAATTAATTCATGGAATACATGCTTGATTGATGAAAATTTTACATGAGAAGGAAATTAGGGTTTATGAACAAAATTGGGGCTTTTGAAATTTTATGATTTCATGGTTGAATTTAAGTTGGAATCAAGCTTTTATGATGTTAAAATCATGTTATCGAGTTAGGATTTAAACCCTACATATTTTGGTTTGTATGAAAAAGTTAGGGTTTATGGATTTAAGTCTAACTTAGGGTTTGTGATGTTGGATTAATGATCTAGTAAGCTTGATTTGTTGTTTGGAAGCAAAACCCTAAGTTAAATATATAGGGACCAATTCAACAAGCTTAAAAGTTAAGGGTCTGAATCTAAATTTTATGAAATTGGAGTGTATTTATGTAATTAATGATGTTGAAGATGTGAAATTGATGTTAGAATGCTAAACCGATGTTGAATCGAATTAGTGACTATTTTGACAATTTGGTAAAATCAAGTGACCAAATAGGAAATGAATTATTGGATGGGGATTAAATCTGATTTTTTAGTTAAAATACTAGAATTAATGTAATAATGTTGATTTGAGGCTAAATTGCAAAGTTAAGATGTTTGAATCCTTACCCTTGCATTCTAGTGTCTATTTTGGCAAAGAAAGAAAATTAGAGGGAATTATTTAGAATAATTATTTGATGAAGAAGAAGATGAATTGGTGGTTTAAAGCAAGTGATGGGACTAAATTGACAAGTAGAAAAATAAGAAGAAGTTAGTATAAATTAGAAGTTAATTATGGAAAGCTATGTAGAAGATTGAATTTTAGCAAGTGACTTGAAAATTCACAATAAATTCTACAAAATGTTTATATGATGAATTTTATATGGATGAAAATATTTATTCGTCTAGTTTCATTTCCAACAAACGGAAATTAATTTCAAGTTCTAGTTAAAAGATATGAATTTTTAATCGAATGAAGGTGAGAAAATTTATGAGCAATTTACATCGACGGCTCTTGTGGCGGGAGTTTGAAGATTTTTATAATTTTTTGTAGATATTATTAAATTATGTGGCTTATACTGTTAGAATCTTTATTGAATCTAGTTCTTACAAAGTATGAAGGATATTAAGATCCAATGTGTATTCTGATCTTTAAAAGTAAAACTCTGAGGGTAGACAAATTGCGAGAAAAATAGAATTTGATACATTTTGTATCTAAATGCTTGACAACAAGCTCGGAAGAATTATTGGAAGTTCAAAATGGTCATTAAGGACCAAAATGAAAATTTGGACAATATAAGGAAGGAAAATTATGGAATTTTTTTATGTCAAATGATTAGATAGCTTGATTGAAATATTGTTAGAAGTGAATATAACAAATGTTTGTTTATATTCATGTGGTTAATGAAGTCAAATCCAATCAAAAGAAGATTCGAGGTACTATGAAGGAATGGATTGAGAGGTGAAATTCAAAATAAAGATGTTACCATGCATTGCGCCTAAATTAATGGTCACAGATAAAATGGCTTCGACCGAACTTCGAGATTTAAAGGTACAGTTGCAAGGAATGTTAGGTCGATGTTTTATAAAGCCAAGTGTGTCATATTGGGGATGCACCAGAGTTAATTGGGAAAGAGAAAGACTGATTTCCATCAGCTCGAGAAGGTAATAGTAAAGAATAAATATCTTCTTTCGAAGACTGATGATCTTTTGATCAGTTAAAAATAAGATCAAGGAAGAAGAAATTCTAAAGACAGCTTTTTGGACTCGGTATGAATACTATGAGTTCGTGATGATACCTACGACATTTATAAGCCTAATGAACCAAGTATTCTAATTTTGCTTGGACCAATTTTTGGCAGAGTTCATTGAGTATATTTTGGTCTATTCGAAGGAAAAAGGAAGAATAAGATGCCCATTTTTGCATTGTTCTTTAGACTTTCGAGAAAAGAAGATATATGCTAATTTGTTAAAGTGTGAATTTGGTTGTCAAAAGTTGTTTTATTAGTTATGTGGATTTGGCAGTGGGAATAAGTGTAGACCCCATGAAAGTACAAATTATAGTTGAATGGAAACCTCTGAAGAATGTTTTAGAGGCTCAGAATTTCTTGATGATTGCCTCTTCATTGACCAAGCTATTGAGGAAAGAAATGCCATTCAGTTGAACAGATCAGTGCTAAGAAATCTTTGAGACATTAAAGGAGATCTTAATAGAAGCCACGGTACCAGTACAACCAAAATCGGGTAAAGACTATGTAGTATATAGCGATGCTTCTCATAACGGTTTGGGATGCGTACTTATGCAAGAAGGAAAAGTAATGCTCTATGCTTGAGACAACTTAAGATATATGAGATAAATTATCTTACTTAGGATTTGGAGCTAGCAATGGTTGTATTTGCTTTAAAAGATATAGCATCATTATTTATACAGTGAACGATGCTATATTTATATAGGTTATAAAAGTTTAAAGTATATGCTTACTAAAGAAGAGTTAAACTTGACGCAAAGAAGTTGGATTAAGATTTTTAAGAATTATGATATGGTTATTGACTATCATCCAGAAAAAGCTAATGTGATAGCTGACGCTCTCAGTCGAAAGACAATTGTTTCCTTAAGAGCTATGAATGCAAGATTGGCATTAAAATAAGATGGTGTTTTTATTGTCAAGTTAAGAATAAAATTTACCATATTGGATTAAATAAGATATCTTTAAAGAAAGGATGAGAAATGTTGTAAAGGTTCAAACAAGTGGAAAAGAGTGAAACTGAAATCTTGGAAGTTAGGTTTGATAGATATTTGTATTATCAAGGAAGAATTTCTATCTCAATGATGGAAACTATATGTTGACCCTGAAGGAAAAGATATTTAATATGAAGTTAAGGATAAAGTATTCCTTAAAAGTTTCACCTTGGAAGAGGGTGTTATGGTTTAGACAAAAAGAAAGTTAAGTTTAAAATTTATTGGGCTATAAGAAATTGTGAAAGGAGTTAGACTGATAGTTAAGCTTAATAGTTAGCTTTATCTTTTGAAATAAACAAGATTCATATTGTATCAAGGCTCTGGAAATATTGATTAGACCTCTCACTTGTTGTTACTCTGGAGAAAATAGAGATTCAGCCAGATTTAAGCTATGAAAAAGATTTGGTAAAGATCCTAGCACATGGAGTCAAAGAACTAAGAAAACAATACAATCCCGTTTGTCAAAGTTCTTTGACAAAAAAATCATAAGATTAAAGAAACGACTTGAGAGAAATAAGAAGAAAATATGAGAAAATAGTTTCCTCACCTTTTGGAACCAAGTACGTATTGAAAAATTTGAGGATGAATTTTCTTAGGGGGGAGAATTGTAATACCCCAAAATTTACAAAGTTGGTTAAGGGTCATTTAGTACTAAGATAATAACTTAAAAGATAACTTAGTGACTAAAATGACAAAAATGCGAAAGTTGGGATTTCTTTAATATGTGTTTTGGAAAGGAAATTTCTAAGGTTTAAAGGTCTTATGTGATAGATAGTGAATTGAATAAGGTATTCTTAAAGTTTGGTTGAATTCCAAGGAAAATTGGAATGGGAATTGAAGTTTAGAAAGGTAGTGACCAAAATGTTAATTTCAAAAATTTTATGGCTAAAGTATAAACTTTGGAAAAGTATGGGGACAAAAGTTGTAATTTCTCAAAAGTTGAGGGTTTTTATTTCATAAATAAACAAATCACCTAAGGGTGTGAATCGAATGTAGAATTATTGGTTCGATTTGATACTTCGATTATTGGGAAAATCATAGTTAAAGTTTATGTGGAATTTGATACCCGGATCGAACTGGAAAATTTTGAAATTTTGGGATATGATAGAGAAAAGGTTATAAAAGTCATTTCCAAGTGTTTGAAATATTTTTAGTTTGATTCAAGATGAATCCTACAGTTTATTTTTGAGTAAAGGATTATTTATCGGTATATTGGATCGAATGGAAATTTTGGAGACTGATCCAAAAGCTATGGAAAAGTCATAAAACGTTATTTGAAGAATATTTTATTATGGTTGGTTGAATTCTAACTAGATTTAGTTAGATTGTAATGGAATGGCAATTTAGAAACAAACTAGTAAATAAAGACTAGTTGGAGGGCAAATTGGTCATTTGGTCCCAATGGCAATTTTGAAATATTTAAAAATTTATAAGGGCAATTTTGGAAAGAGAAAATGGAAGATTAAATCTTGGCCCTTGATTGATGATAAAATCAATCTCAACCATTAGATAAAAAGGGAAAAATTGAAATTTCACTATTAAATAAATTTAATATTCATTTAATAGATATATGTGTAAAATAATGGTGGTTCATCTTTTCCAGCCAAAAACATGAGGGCTAGGGATTCAAGTTTAATGGTGGTTCACTATTAAATGGATTCAAGTTTAATTTAGGGTTTGTGATGTTGAAATAATGATCTATTAAGCTTGAATTGTTGTTTGGAAGCAAAACCCTAAGTTAAATTGTGTAGGGACCATTTCGGCAACTTGAAAAGTTGAAGGACCAAATCTGAATTTTTAGAATTCGGCGTGTATTTATGTTATTAATGATGTTAGAGTTAAAAAACGAAGTTAGAATGCCAAATTGACGTTGAATTGAATTAGTGACCGTTTTGACAATTTGTCAAAGTTAAGTGACTTGAATTGAAGTTAGAATGCCAAATTGATGTTGAATTGAAGTTTTGTATGGGGGTTAAATCTGATTTTTAGTTGTAATGATGGAATTAAGGTAGTAATGTTGAATTGAGGAATAAATTGCAAAGTTAAGAAACTTGAATCCTTATCTTTGCATTTTAGTGACTATTTCGGTAAATAAGGAAAATTAGGGAGAATTATTGTGAATAATTATTTGGTGAAGAATGTGATGAGTTGGTGGTTTAAAGCTAGTGATTGGACTAAATTGAAAATTAGATAAATAAGGAGAAGTTAGTATAAAAGTTGAAGTTGTTTATGGTTGCTGTGTAAACAAACTAGTTTATGGCAGTAACTTTGAAAATTCACCATAAATTCGACAAAAATGGTTAGAAGGTGAATTTATACCGATGTAAATATTTTTTTTCGTCTAGTTTCGTTTCAACAAACGGAAATTGATTTCAAGTTCCGAGTAAAAAGATATGAATTTTTAAGTGGTGAGAGGTCGAAAAACAAATAGCAGGTCTGTTCCGAAATTCAATACTGGAAATTGACTTTGAAAATTTGCCATAAATTGTACAAGTTGAATTTGGGCTATTAATTTATATGGTTGAAAATCTTATTAAATCTAGTTTCTTTCAGAACAAACGTAATCAAATTCCGAGTTGTAGATTATTTTATTTAAATATTTCTTTGGAGGTACTGCAAACTGCCAGAAAATGAGAATTGATACACTTTGTATCTAAGGTTGATTAGTAAGCTTGAAAAGGGTTAATGGAAGTTCAAATTGGTCACTAAGGACCATAATGAGTTTTTGAACAATACAAGGAAGAAAAGAAAATGCTTGAAGATTTTGTATTCAAATGATTATATTGGACAATATGTCTAAGATATTGTTAGATTGGGATCTAACAAATATTTTACTTATTTGAATTATGAAGTTAAGTTCGAAACAAGGGAGGTTCGAGGTACAATGAAGGAAATGATCAAAGAGGACTTAGTGAGGCATACTAATACATGGCCCAGGTGAGTGCAATTGCATACATGTCATACTACACTGATATTTTATACATGATTGGGATGGCTTGCGATGAGCCTACCCTAAATTATTGTTGCTATGATATTTATGTCATTGAGCATATGATTGAAATATAAAATGCATTGATAATATGATTACTTACATTGATGAGATTGAAATATTATTTCTAGTATAATCTGCCAAATGTTGATATATATATATATATATTGATTGATATATGTTGCCATTGATGACATAAATGATGAAATAAAGCCCAATGTATGATATAGAGGTTCGATGGTATAGTTGGATATCCATAGGGTCATAAACAACTGTATAAATATTCTAATAACTTCGGTGCAATATTCATAAATACTCATTGAGGGTATACTCATGCAAGGTTTGGGTATACGGAAATACTTAGGGTGTTAAGCACTACGGTGCAATTTTATTAATACTCAATAAGGGTATACTCATGTAATGTTTAGGTATACGAAAGCATTTAGGGTGCTAAGCACTACGGTGCAAATAATATACATACTCAAGAAATGTTGGGTATGGGGGGATGACTCGTGTACATAGATTGGGCTAAATAAATTGAAAAGAATAAAAAAGAAACATGAAGATAAGCTTGAAAGCTTTGCAGATAGAAATGGAAAAAAGGTATTGGTAAGCATTGAAAGCTTACAGATGGAAATGGCAACGATATTGGTAAGATCTAATATTATCACTTTGATATACATATTTATTTATGTTAACGAGCATATAATGGTAAGGTGATCTTATGCATTGTTAATCATTAATATTGATATTATGACAATTGCACTTGAATTTGAATTATTGTCTCACTAAGTAAATACTTAGCGTGTAACTGTTTTAAACGTAGGAAAGAAGAAATGGTTGGAGTAAGGAGTTTATTCGGACATCATCAATCAATAACAGGTACATCAATATCAGTAAGATATCTTTTGATACTGTTTGATATTTACCACTTGGCATGTATATTAAAAGGTTATGCCTGCTCTAATAGAATTTGTATTTTATTTGGTATCTAGATGAATTTTAAATCAGGCATTTTTAGGCAGTTTTATTAATTATATCAAGACAAATTAAATTGATAAGTTGCTGCCTGAAAATAAACTCGATTTGAAGATGAAAATATTATTTTTAAACTTTACGCAAATAACTAGATTTGTAAATAAAAACTAAATACATTGTAATAGTTTTTTTTAAAGAAACAAAACTTTACCGAATTACAAATGTAGAGGGTTTTACGAATGTTTTGTGATACCTCTGACTCGTATTCGATGTTGGATACAGGAAAAGGAGTGTTACAATATATGTTTCTAAGGTAATGATTGGATCTTTCGCATGTCATCACCCCGAAGAAGTTGAATTATAATCAAATTTGACTTATGAAGAGGGACTAGTGAAATTCTTAGCATATGGAGTAAAATAACTAAGAAACATGAAAATTTCATTGGTTAAGGGCCTTTGGAGAAATCATAAAGCGGAAAAGCCACTTGGGAGACCAAAAAGAAAATGAGGGAACAATATCCATAATTGTTTTGAACGGATATACGTTGAAAATTCAAGGATGATTTTTCTTAAAGGGGGAAGGAATTGTAATTTCCCAATTTTTGATTAGTGACCAAAATGTAAATTTTGAAAGTTTAGGGGTTAAAATGTAAACTTTAGAAAAGTTTAGGGACCAAAGTATAATTTTCAAAAATTATGTATTCTGACCCTGTAAATGAATAGTTTACCCCAAGAGTGACATTTTCGTGTTACCCGGATTTTTCGTATGAAGCTTATATTAATGGCTATAAAGCAATAAAGTTCATAAATTTGGAAATCGTAGTTGGATCGAATGAAAATTTGTTAAGCGTGCTTAGACCAGAGTAGCACAAGAATGGGTGACCTACGAGGAAGGTTCCATGTTAGTATTTTTGACTGATAAAAAGGATTCATCATGAGTCAATTATATTTGTAATGATTATTGTTATAAAATTTCCAAGAGGGATTGTATCCGATAAAATTCCTGGTAATTATCGGTACATCGGATCAAATTGGAATTTTAAAGACAGCTCCAAAAGTTATGAAAAATTCATAAAATAATATTTTATGAGTATTTTATTGTAGTTGGTTGGATTCTAACTAGACTTAGTTGAATTTTACAAGAATGGCAAATTAGTAAATAAAGAATAGTTGGAGGGCAAATTAGTCATTTGGTAGGGGTGGCAATTTTAAAATATTTGAAGTTACAAGGGCCATTTTTGGAAGAAGAAAATTGAAGATTAAAATCTTGGCCCTTGATTAACGATAAAATCAATTTCAACCGTTGGATAAAAGGGGAATTTTGTAATTTCCCTATTTAAATGAATTTAAAATTTATTTACATAATACATGTGGCATAATTAGAGAAATTTAAAAATTAAAAGGCCAAAAGATGATGCCTTCTTCATCTTTCAAAATTTTGAAAATTTGGGGGAAAAAGGAGAAAATTTTCCAAGCTCGATTCAAGTTTCGAAACTCGATTTTCAGGTAATCTTTCAAACTACAAAGTTGTTCTACTCTTCAAGCTCTATCTTTTGATGTAATTAATTCATGGAATACATGCTTGTTTTATGAAAATTTTACATGCAAAGGAAATTAGGGTTTATGAACAAAATTGGGTTTTTGAAATTTTAAGATTCCATGGTTGAATTTAAGTTGGAATCAAGCTTACCTGATGTTAAAATCATTTTATTGAGTTAGTATTCAAACCCTACATATTTTGGTTTGTATGGAGAAGATTAGGGTTTATGGATTTAAGTCGAACTTAGGGTTTGTGATGTTGGAATAATGATCTAGTAAGCTTGATTTGTTGTTTGGAAACAAAACCCTAAGTTAAATATATAGGAACCAATTTGGCAAGCCTCAAAGTTAAGGGACCGAATATGAATTTTATGAAATTGGAGTGTATTTATGTAATTAATGATGTTGGAGATGTGAAATTGATGTTAGAATGCTAAACCGATGTTGAATCGAATTAGTGACTATTTTGACAATTTGTTAAAATCAAGTGACCAAATAGGAAATGAATTCTTGGATGGGGATTAAATCTGATTTTTTAGTTAAAAATAATAGAATTAAGGTAATAATGTTGATTTGAGGACTAAATTACAAAGTTAAGAAGTTTGAATCCTTACCTTTGCATTTTTGTGACTATTTAGGCAAAGAAAGAAAATTAGAGGGAATTATTTTGGATAATTATTTGATGAAGAAGATGATGAATTGGTGGTTTGAAGCAAGTGATGGGACTAAATTGACAAGTAGAAACATAAGCAGAAGTTAGTATAAATTAGAAGTTAATTATGGAAAGCTATGTAGAAGATTGAATTTTGGCAGTGACTTCGAAAATTCACCATAAATTCTACAAAATTGTTTAGATGATGAATTTTATATCGATGAAAAGATTTGCTCGTCTAGTTTCATTTCCAACAAACGGAAATTAATTTCAAGTTCTAAGTTAAAAAATATGAATTTTTAATCGAATGAAGGTCATAAAATTTATAGAGCAGTTTCTGTCAGGACGGCTTTGTGGCAGGAGTTTGAAGAATTTTAATAATTTTTTTAGATTTTATTAATTTATGTGGCTTATACTGTTAGAATCGTTATCGAATCTAGTTCTTACAGTATGAAGGATATTAAGATCTAATGTGTATTCTGATCTTTAGAAGTAAAACTCTGAGGGTAGGACAAGTTGCCAGAAAATAGAATTTGATACATTTTGTATCTAAATGTTTGATAACAAGCTCAAAAGAATTATTGGAAGTTCAAAATGGTCATTAAGGACCAAAATGAATTTTAGGACAATATAAGGAAGGAAGGAAAATTATGGAAATTTTTTATGTTAAATGATTAGATAGCTTGATTGAAATATTGTTAGAAGTGAATCTAACAAATGTTTGTTTATATTCATGTGGTTAATGAAGTCAAATCCGAATCAAAAGAAGATTCGAGGTACTATGAAGGAATGGATCGAGTAGAATTTAGTGACATGCTTATAAATGGCCCATGTGAGTGCATTTCTATATGTGTATTATATTAAAAAAGGGGAAGACTTATGAAAAGTCACCCAAAATTAGAAATAACATTGCATTATGCATGACTCGGTATAACAAGCTCGACGGAGTATAAGGTACGAACTACTGTTTGCATAAATGATGATGAATTATGTTTATTGATGAAATATGATAACAAGTTGCATATTTGCATGAATAATGATAGTTGATTGACAATAAGATGAAATGCCCAAGTATTTATGTATGAGAGTTCAGGGTATAATTGGATATCTATAGAGTCTTAGCAGCTGTATTCCAGCACTACAGTGCGTTCCAGACACTTCGGTGTTGACATCAGACGCTACGACGTTGCAGTCACTTCAGTGATGTTTGGACAATTCGGTGTCGACTAGCACAAAAGGTGCGATAATGAGGAGCAAAGGACGTCCTCGAGTACATACTCACCATTAGAGGCTACAACATTGCAGATATTACGGTGTCGTTATAATAACTCGTATACCATAGGATTCACATGAAATTGTACGTTGGGCTATAATTCATAAAATGCTTTGAACATGAAATGTTGATTATAATGTTGATTTTGCCCAAGTACTATTCTAAAGTCTTTGTTATAGTTGGATATCTATAGAGTCCTAGCAGCTGCGTCCTAGCACTACGGTGCATTTCAGTCACTACGGTGATGTTTAGACACTTTGGTGCCGGCTTAGACGCTACAACGTTGTTCAGACACTTTAGTATTGTTAGCACAAAAAGTGCGATTATAAGGAGCAAAGAGCATCCTCGAATACGTACTCATCTCAGTCGCTTTGGCGATACAGATGCTACAACGTCGTGAACACTACGGTGTCTTATCAAGATGAATCGTGTACCTTGGCCTCATATAATATACTTTGGGCTATGTTAAAGGATATGATATGCAAATAATTGCATGATGAAAGTATGACCATGTTTTAGAATATGATATGCAAATGATTACGTGATGAAAGCATAACTACTTGATGATCATGAACCATTGATATCATGATTCTATGACAGAATTGATAGATGACATGATTCTTAAGATTGTCATGATACATGATACTATTATATTGTGAAATACTTGCCATCTCACAAAAATTGTAATGCACTTTTATATAACACACTATAATGCATCTCTTCATGTTATGATAGATGTGTTAAATGCCTCACTAAGTTCGTACTTAGCGTGTGTTTTATTTCACATGTGGGTTCTCTAAAGTAGATTAACAAGGAGGAGATATTCTTTTGGAAAGTAAAGTTACTACAATAAGATACAGTAAGTACATCTTTATCGTAATTTGATATCTAGCGGGCATGCAAATATTTTTTTAAGTTGAGCTGTTTAAAGTATAAGTTTACAACTTAAATATATGCTTTTATGATAAATAAGTTTAGAAGTATAGTTTGGTAATAGTAGCATTGAACTTTGTTACAATTAAATATAGTTTAACCCTAATCGTGTAGAAATTTTATAATTAAGAAAAAGGTCTAGGCATCACACATAGTTTTTTTACCCTCAATTACAATTTTATTTTAATAACTCAATTATAAGTTTTGTAATCCAATTCAGGGTTAAAACTAACTGCATCTAGACGACATAGTTTTTAATTTAAAACCGAGAAAGGGTTAATCTACAAGCTAAATTTTAATATAAAAAATCTACAAGTTAAGATTTCTTCCAACGATTTCGTAACAGCTTTAATGTATATTCGGCCTACGAGTATACGTTAAGGGCGTTACATTTATTGGTATCAGAGCTACAGATTTAGCCGATTCTAGAGGTTAAGCCAAGTGTGATATGATTTGTTATTAAGTACATGCCCCTAGGATGTCATGTTACTGATGTACTATCTGTGTAACTTGATAATGCTCCTCCTTAACATGAATAGGTTATAGTAGTAATAGATAATGTTGAATACTGCTGAATCGCGTCAGACGATTGATCATGGGAACCAAGAGGAGATCCAAAGTGGAAGTAATGATGTACATAATATTTCACCTCTAACTCCTACCCCAGCTGAGCCACCTACGCAGTAGGGAGCTCCAACATAAGAATATGGAGACTTAGTACGAGCCTTACAGGCTATGGTTAATAAAAAAATTTAACCCTTAACGCCCATAGCAGCTCCGACACCTGCACCAGTAAGGACGACGAATGTTAAGAAGCTTAAGAAGTTAGGAGCTCCTGAATTTAATAGAGAAAGTGGTCCGATAGCCGCCAACTTATGGCATAAAGATGTCAAAGTCATGTTAGAGGAGTTAAACTGCATAGATGCTAAGGAGTTTGAAGAAACTTTGTTGAGGGAACATGCTCGTATTTGGTGTTTAATGCCACATAGTTGGTACTTGTTGAGGAAATGAGGTGGAAATACTTTTAAGAAGTGTTTAAAGCCAAGTATATTGGTGACCAGTTAATAGAGAAAGATGTTGCGGCAGTTCTTATATTTGAAACAATGTACTCGTACGAGCTGGATTTTAATAAATTAAGTCGGTATACAATTGATTTGATTACCAACTGAAAAGTCCCTATAAGAATGTTTTATCGAGGGGTTTCACCCAAGGCCTGAAGAGTTGTTGCTAGGTATGAGTTTATCGGTTTACTAGAATGCTGTAAATAAATCAAAGGCTATGGAGAGATCCTGTATTTACTTTAATTGATCCAGGTTCGACTAACTTATATATATATATATATATATATATTGGTACTAAGATAGTAGTACAAAGAAAAATTCTTTAAGGAAAATTATTTTTAGTAACATGATTCCTAGTAACCCAGTTGGATATAGAGCACGAGTGACTAGAATATGTACGACATGTCCATTAGTAATTCAAGGGATTAAGCTCCCGACGAATTTAATGGAACTTCCATTCCATGAATTTAAAGTTATTCTTGGAATGGATTAAGTTATCTGCATATGATGCAGAGGTGATATGTAAAAAAAGAAAAAGGTTGGTGTTTCAAGGAGCAGATGTGTTCTTAAAAAAAAATTAGATCTTCGATCAGGGTATTATCAGCTCAAGGTTAAGGAAGAGGATATACTCAAAGACAAAAGCTGAACATGATTACCATCTTTGAATGGTATTACAAACACTGAGGGATAAACGCCTTTATCCAAAGTTTTCTAAATTTTGAATTTTGGTTATCAAAAGTAACTTTTCTTGGACATGTAGTATCGACAGAGGGAATAAAAGTTGATCCCAAGAAAGTACAATCCATTCTCGAATGGGTGGCACCGAAAAAAATGTCTCTGAAGTCTGGAGTTTCTTGGGAATTAACTGGATAAAATAGACGATCACTCCGTGAAGACTAAAGTAGCAGTTGATGCTTTTTATTAGAAGATATTTTTGTTTTGTACACAATGACTGTACAATTGTCATTGAGACAAAATGGTTCATTAGCAGAGAATTTTAGCTAAAAACAACTTTCTTGGATCAAATCAAAGATTTGTAATTTTTTGTTGAAGAATGTATTCAAAAGAGGAAGTAAGTTGAATCAAGAAAAACAAAGGACTATGAAATTAAGTCAAATAGTTGCTTATATTATCGAATGAAAGTTTAGATTCCTAATGATGGTGTTTTGAATAAAGAGATTTTGACTGAAGTTCATCGTAGTCCATTAACTATGTACTTTGGAAGTAGCAAAATGTATTAAAATCTAAAAACTTGGTATTGGTGGCTAGGAATGAAAAAGGGAAATTTTGAAATTTATGACGAAGTGCTTGACATGCCAACAAGTAAAAGCAGAATATCAAGTACCTCCTAGATTGATTCAGCCTATTTCTATTCCCCAATGGAAGTGAGAATGAATGAAAATGGAATTTGTAATAGTATTACCAGTAATAATAGTTATTAGACAAGCATCAAGATGGTATCATTTGAAGCACTGTATGGAAGAAAGTGTCGAATTTCTCTTAATTGATTCAAGTTACATGACCGAAATATTCAAATTAACCCAAAGGCTGGAGGGGTTGATTTGATACGAGAAATGGGGGATTAAGTGAAAATTATTCAGCATAATCTCAAGGCTGCCGCGGATCGACAAATGGCTCATGTAGACAAGAAGAGAAACGATGTTGAATACGAAAATGGGGACAAAGTGTTCCTAAAGGTTTCACCTTGGAAGAAGGGGTTACGATTTGGTAGAAAAGGAAAAACTTAGTCCCGAGTTCATTGGATCTTATGAGATCTTGAAAAGAGTTGAACCAGTGGCTTATCAATAAGCCATATCGCCAGAATTAAGCAAGATTCATGATGTTTTTCATGTATCTATGTTTCAAAGGTATCGATTGGATCCTTCGTATGTCATCACCCTGAAGAAGTTGAATTATAATCAGATTTGACTTATGAAAAGGGACCAGTGAAATTCTTAGCATATGGAGTAAAAGAACTAAGAAACGTGAAAATTTCATTGGTTAAGGGCTTTTGGAGAAATCATATAGTGGAAAAGCCACTTGGGAGACCAAAAAGAAAATGATGGAACAATATCCATAATTGTTTTGAACGGATATACATTGAAAATTCGAGGAAGAATTTTCTTAAAAGGGAAGGAATTGTAATGTCCCAATTTTTGATTAGTGACCAAAATGTAAATTTTGAAAGTTTAGGGGTTAAAATGTAAACTTTGGAAAAGTTTAGGGACCAAAGTATAATTTTCAAAAATTATGTATTTTGACCCCGTAAATGAATAGTTTACCCCAAGAGTGACATTTCTGTGTTACCCAGGTTTTTCGTATGAAGCTTATATTAATGGCTACAAAGCGATAGAGTTCATAAATTTGGAAATCGTAGTTGGATCAAATGAACAATTGTTAAGCGTGCTCAGACCAGAGTAGCACAAGGATGGGTGACCTACTAAGAAGGTTCCATGTTAGTATTTTTTACTGATAAAAAGGATTCAGCATGAGTCAATAATATTTGTAATGATTATTGTTATAAAATTTCCAAGATGGATTGTATCTAATAAAATTCCTGGTAATTATCAGTACATCGGATCGAATTGGAATTTTAAAGATAGTTCCAAAAGTTATGGAAAATTCATAAAATACTATTTTATGAGTATTTTATTGTAGTTGGTTGGATTCCAACTAGACTTAGTTGAATTTTTACAAGAATGGCAAGCTAGTAAATAAAGAATAGTTGAAGGGCAAATTAGTCATTTGGTATGGTGGCAATTATAAAATATTTGAAGTTACAAGGGCCATTTTTGGAAGAAGAAAATTGAAGATTTAATTCTTGGCCCTTGATTAACGATAAAATCAATTTCAACCGTTGGATAAAAGGGGAATTTTGTAATTTCCCTATTTGAATGAATTTAAAATTTATTTACATAATACAAGTGGCATAATTGGAGCAATTTAAAAATTAAAAGGCCAAAAGATGAGACCTTCTTCATCTTTCAAAATTTTAAAAAATTAGGGGAAAAAGGGAGAAAATTTTCCAAGCTCGATTCAAGCCCTAAAACTTGATTTTCAGGTAATCTTTCAAACTGCAAAGTTGTTCTACTCTTCAAGCTCTATCTTTTGATGTAATTAATTCATGGAATACATGCTTGATTGATGAAAATTTTACACGAGAAGGAAATTAGGGTTTATGAACAAAATTGGGGCTTTTGAAATTTTATGATTCCATGGTTGAATTTAAGTTGGAATCAAGCTTATATGATGTTAAAATCTTGTTATTGAGTTAGGATTTAAACCCTACATATTTTGGTTTGTATGGAGAAGATTAAGGTTTATGGATTTAAGTCTAACTTAGGGTTTGTGATGTTGGATTAATGATCTAGTAAGCTTGATTTGTCGTTTGGAAGCAAAACCCTAAGTTAAATATATAGGGACCAATTCGGCAAGCTTCAAAGTTAAGGGACCGAATCTAAATTTTATGAAATTGGATTGCATTTATGTAATTAATGATGTTGGAGATGTGAAATTGATGTTAGAATGCTAAACCAACGTTGAATAAAATTAGTGACTATTTTGACAATTTGTTAAAATCAAGTGACCAAATAGGAAATGAATTCCTGGATGGGGATTAAATCTGATTTTTTAGTTAAAATAATAGAATTAAGGTAATAATGTTGATTTGAGGACTAAATTGCAAAGTTAAGAAGTTTGAATCCTTACATTTGCATTTTAGAGACAATTTTGGCAAAGAAAGAAAATTAGAGGGAATTATTTTGAATAATTATTTGATGAAGAAGATGATGAATTGGTGGTTTGAAGAAAGTGATGGGAGTAAATTGACAAGTAGAAAATAAGAAGAAGTTAGTATAAATTAGAAGTTAATTATTGAAAGCTATATAGAAGATTGAATTTTGGCAGTGACTTCGAAAATTCACCATAAATTCTACAAAAATGTTTAGATGATTAATTTTATATCGATGAAAATATTTGTTCGTCTAGTTTTGTTTCCAACAAACGAAAACTGATTTCAAGTTTCGAGTTAAAAGATATGATTTTTTATTCGAATGAAGGTTAGAAAATTTATAGAGCAGTTTCTGTCAGGACATATTTGTGGCGGGAGTTTGAAGAATTTCATAATTTTTGTAGATTTTATTAATTTATGTGGCTTATACTGTTAGAATCGTTATCGAATCTAGTTCTTACAGTATGAAGGATATTAAGATCCAATGTGTATTCTAATATTTAGAAGTAAGACTCTAAGGGTAGGACAAGTTGCCATAAAATAGAATTTGATACATTTTGTATCTAAATGTTTGATAACAAGCTCGGAAGAATTATTGGAAGTTCAAAATGGTCATTAAGGACCAAAATGCATTTTTGGACAGTATAAGGAAGGAGGGAAAATTATGGAAAATTTTTATGTTAAATGATTAGATAGCTTGAGTGAAATATTGTTAGAAGTGAATCTAACAAATGTTTGTTTATATTCATGTGGTTAATGAAGTCAAATCCGAATCAAAAGAAGATTCGAGGTACTATAAAGGAAAGGATCGAGTAAATTTAGTGAGGCATGCTAATAAATGGCCCAGTTGAGTGCATTGCTATATGTGTATTATATTAAAAAGGGGAAGACTTGTAAAAAGTCAACCCAAATTTAGAAATAACATTTCATTACTTTTTAAAATAAATGATCTGATGCATGACTCGGTATAGCAAGCTTGACGGAGTACAAGGTACGAACTACTATTTGCATAAATGATGATGAATTATGTTTATTGATGAAATATGATAACAAGTTGCATGCTTACATGAATAATGATAATTCATTGACAATAAGATAAAACGCCCAAGTATTTTTGTATGAGATTTTAGGGTATAATTGGATATCCATAGAGTCTTAGAAGCTGTATTCCAGCACTACGGTGCGTTCCAAACACTTCGGTGTTGACATCAGACGCTACGACGTTGTAGTCAATTCGGTGATGTTTAGACACTTCGGTGTCGACTAGCACAAAAGGTGCGATATGAATGAGCAAAGGGTGTCCTCGAGTACGTACTCACCATCTGACGCTACGACGTTGCAGACACTACGGTGTCGTTATAATGACTCGTATACCATAGGATTCACATGAAATTGTACTTTGGGATATAATTCATAAAATGCTTTGAACATGAAATGTTGATTATAATGTTGATTTTGCCCAAGTACTATTGTGAAGTCTTTGGTATAGTTGGATATCCATAGAGTCCTAGCAGTTGTGTCCTAGCACTATGGTGCGTTTCAGTCACTATGGTGATGTTTAGACACTTCGGTGTCGGCTTAGATGCTACGACATTGTTCAGACACTTCCGTGTTGTTAGCACAAAAAGTGCGATTATAAGGAGCATAGAGCATTCTTGATTATATGAGCAGCATGGATCATCCACTACGGTGTCTTATCAAGATGACGCGCGTACCTTGGTCTCATATAATATACTTTGACCTACGAGTATACGTTAAGGGTGTTACAGTGTCCCAAACCGTGTAAAGATATTCTTCTGCAGGAACTGTTGCACAGTCTTTGAATCATTCTTGGGAACTGCAACTGCCTCTAACCATTTAGACACATAGTCCACGGCGAGTAGGGTATAGAGGTTGTCAAACGATGATGGGAAAGGCACCATGAAATCGATGCCCCATACATCAAACAATTCAACCTCAAGGATATTCTACAATGGCATCTCATGTCATCTTGATATGTTTCACGTTCATTGACAGCGGTCACATCTTTTGTAGAAATTATGGACATCCTTGTAAAGAGTAGGCCAGTAAAAACAAGATTGTAGAACCTTCGCTACTGTGCGAGTTCCTCCAAAATGGCCTCCGTAGGGTGAAGAATGGCATTGTCAAATCACATTTTATTGTTCCTCCTCAGGGACACATCGTCCTGATCTGCACATTGTTTAAACAACAGAGGCTTGTCCCAATAATAATGCTTAACATCATGTCAGAACTACTTTTTTCCTTGGTGAGTAAGGTCATATGGTAAAATACCACTAACCAAAATATTTACAATATCTGTATACCAGGGTGTTGTCAATGCAATTAACAACTGCTTATCCTGGAATGCATCATGGATCTCTAAGGAGTCATTGTCTGTATCACCCCCGTCCAGCCTAGACAAATAATCAGCAACTTGGTTCTCTGTTCCTTTCTTGTCCTTAATTTCAATGTCAAACTCTTGTAAAAGCAATATCCAACGAATTAGACGAGGTTTGGTATCATTTCTAGCAATCAAATACTTAATTGTCGAATGGTCAGTATGGACAATTACCTTTGTACCAATCAAGTAGGAACGTAATTTGTCAAATACGAAAACTACGGCTAGCAGTTCCTTTTCTGTCGAGGTTTAATTCAATTGAGCACCATTAAGGGTTTTTCTAGCATAGTATACCACATAGAAAATCTTACCTCTCCGCTGTCCTAGAACAGCCCCTACCACGACGAGTAGGATATATATGTTTCCTGTTCGTTGACAACGGTCACATCGTTTGTAGAAATTATGGGCATCTTTGTAAAGAGTAGGTCAGTAAAAACCGAATTGTAGAACCTTGGCTGTTGTGCGAGTTCCTCCAAAATGGCCTCCTTAGGGTGAAGAATGGAATTGTTGAAACACATTTTGTTTGTAGCACCCCTACCCCAGGTTGTAAGATATAGTAAGTACATCTTTATATCCTACTTATCATGTACATTACAAACAAGAATGAGGCAATAATAGGTTAACTCATCCTTATTAGATGAGTTACTTAACTAGCAAGTAACCAAGCAATCATTACTTATCATGTAAGTAATCTCAATTACAAGACATTATAGGTTACAAAAAAAGATTTAATTAACATCATTAATCTTCCATCATTCGAAACCTAAGAGCAAACATGCTTCCATTTTCATTTCATTGTTCTTTATCTTGATACATATAACATTTCATACATAACTTACTAAATATGATCAATTGCACATACCTTGATTCCAAGAAAGCCATATGCCAAGCCTTACCATTCGGCATTTACCATTCAAACTTATAAGAATACATATACAACATGGTATGATCACACAAGACTAACTTATTTCACAAGCTATTCGAATGGTAAGGCTAGATCAATTTCTTGAACATTCAGTATATACATATCAATATGCGCAACAACATACTTTCATTACATAGGATTATAGTTCATTACTTGATTTACATTAACCACCAAGATCATAACATGATAAGCCCATTCAAAACATATACATACAAGTTCAAGTATCCAAAATGCATGCACAAGTTCAATATATACAATCTAAGTGCCACCAACTAGGGGAGTACAAAACAAGTATGAACCATACTTTAGCTATACTTGTGCCTTGCTTCGAGCTCAAGAAATCAGGCTTCAGGATCAAGCAACGATCGAATCCTTTATCCTGTGGTTGGGAAGAATGAAAACAAGAGTGATAAGTACAAGAATGTTCTTAGTGAGGTAGTAACTAGTTCTAACCAATTAATAAGACATGTATCAATTAGCTAAGTTTGAAATAGTCAAGGTTGGAAACATTTGAATTCAAGCGTTGCTAAATCTTCATTTCAAGTCAAGTAACATACTCAAGCAATATACACATTTCAATTCAAGTCAAATACATATTCAAGCAATATACATACATCTCAAGTCAAGTATAACCACTTTTCTTTTCAAGCTTGTCATTCAAGACAAGTTTACAAATAGTACTCATGAATTCAAGTAAGATCAAGATCTAATTCATATAATAATCATATAGCAAGAAGTTCAAGTATACAAGTCAAGTAGCAAATAGTTCAAGTTTACATATTTGTCATTTCAAGAATACAAGTCAAGTAATCCAAGTAGCAAGTTTACATGTCAAGTAATAAGCTATTCATGTTTGCAAGACAATAAATCAAGCAATTAATATTTATTAGCTCGTTTATATTCTTTTAGCACAATCCTTGGTTTATAGTTTGTCTAGGTAATCGAGTCTCCAACCAACTGTAGCCACAAGATTTACCGTAGTACTCAAGATGTATCGTAGTCCACCTACAGACCCTCCGTCTGTAACCAATTAGGGGCCTTAGCCCTGGACCGTAGTCCACCCTGACACAATGAGCTCTAGACTCTAAGGCATGCCCTTCTACCTATTCAACTAGCAACCAAGGTTTTTTTATTACACTTTATTTATTCAAGAATTATCATGTTTTCAAGTTCAATATAATGTATCATTCAAGAATCAATTCAAGCAAAGTATAGCAACATTATGCTGTAGCCCTTAGGCCAATTGAGCATTAGCTCTACAATCCAATTACTTATCTTTCAAGCAAGTATTTACGTTACCATCTTAGGTATCAAGTAAGCATTCGAGTGAATTGCATTCATGATTCAAGGATCAAACATCATATATCATTATCATACATACATGCCATTACTCGAATAGGCACAATCAAGAACAAGAAAATCAAGCATTCTAATTATACAACACTTCAAGGATGTAGTCAAGTTTCATGTATTATCTTATTTCAGCACAATCAAGAACAAGAAAATCAATCATTCTAATTATACAACACTTCAAAGATGTAGTCAAGTTTCATGTATTATCTTATTTCATACTTCCCTCATGATTAATGTTCAAGTTAAATTAAACTCATTATCATGGCATATCATAGTCATGCATATTTGTTAGGACCTAAGTCCTAACCCTATTGTAAACTACACTCACTGTACTCCAAGCTAGCTTATTTGTCTTGTATCCAAATCCCCTTATTTTTAGCTTTCGAATGCTTCACTTTCTCTTCCTCCACAAGATTTACTCCTTGCTCTAACAATTCATACAAGTAAATACATGTCAAACAAGGTACATTGAGCATAATAATTACCCATCTCAAGCATTCAAATGTGTTTACCCAATCACCTAAAATAACAACAATATTCATATATATATATATACATTAATGCACATTACTACAATTGTTTACATTCCAATTTAGGCAAAACATGACAGTAACCAAATTGTTTACAAAACAGTTTACAAAACTGTCCAAGATACCTAGACTGCAGCTACCAGGCAGCTTGTGCACTGTTTACTTAAACATGCATAACTTTCATTCCGTACGTCGGAATTTCAATTGGTTTACACCATTGGAAAGATAACTTAATTTTCTTTCTAAACGTATAGGCCTTGCATTTTAGTTATGTTCCAATTAATACAGTTTTTAACTTAAAGACAGGGTAATTTACAACACTGGACATTTTGCACTGTCCCTAGTGTTTCTTCTCTACAATTCATTATACAATCCAGAATTCAGTTCTGTTTTCTCCTAATGAATTTAGACATGTGAAGTCACTGTCCATAAAATTTCCAGCCTTAATTTCTCTTTATACAATTTATGGTAATCATGTTCAGTTTCTGGGCAGATTACACTATCCTTGCATAATTGCCTCTACAAGCTGATATAAAACTCGAAATGCAGTTTCGCTTGTTTTAAATGAAACTAGACACGACAAGCTTTCCAACCATATAAATTGTAGGTTCTTATTCTACCAATACGATTTATAGCAAATTTTCAAAGTCACAGCTAATGTAGATTTCAAAACTATTTTCAAGGTACAAAGCAGGACAGTTTCATTATAATTCATTTCCAACCCTTCATAATCTACCAAAATAGTTTCTAGGCAATCCATAACATGATTTATTTGTAGTAAAATATATCCATTTAGCAAGTTTACACAATCTTACAATGCAAAATAGTCCCTAATCGAAACTAGTTTCAACCATGATCTCTATTCTCAATTTCCAGCAACTTCCCAACAATTCCCAGCATTGATTATCTTTCTAATATATCAAATTTAATAGTACTAATGCAATTGATATCAAATTCATATTTCCATCAACAATGTAACCACAAAATCAATCAAAAGCACTACACCTCAAACAACAAGAGTTCTTATACATATAGTTCTCATATTCAACTTTAAATCAATGCAATGAATGAGATTTCTTACTCTTCTCCTTAGAAAACTCGAACAAAGATTCAAAATTTGCCCAATTAAACCCAAATCTTCATGTTTCCATGGCTACTAGCTCACACTTCTCTCTCTAATATGAATCAGCCCAATGAAGAAGATGAAATCCAAATGTTTGATTTTTCTTTCTTACATGGCCGGTTGTTTCCTCCCTCCTAAACACATGTGTATTCCATGAATTATCACATTTTAAGGTCCTTTAATTCTTATAATTTTAGCATGCAACTCTAGACTTTTATCAAGGATTTCGTTAAGCCATTCTAAAATGGTCACCTATTATTTCATTAGTTCATTTTTGGTCCTTAATTCCCTCAATTAACTCCCATTTCTTTCAATTTGATTAACATGTAATTCAATTAGTCAATGACTTAAATAGTGGTAACCATCCTAGGCCCAGTTTAGGGTGTTACATTATTGTTCCTCCTCAGGGACACATCGTCGTATGACCTGATCTGCACATTGCTTAAACAACAGAGGCTCGTCCCAATAATAATGCTTAGCATCATGTCGGAATCGCTTCTTTCCTTGGTGAGTAAGGTCATAAGGTAAAATACCACTAACCAGAAAATTTACTATATTCGCATACCAGGGTGTTGCCGAGGCAATTAACAACTGCTCATCCGGGAATGCATCATGGATCTCCAAGGAGTCATTGTCTATGTCACCCCAGTCCAGCCTAGACAAATGATCAGCAACCTGGTTTTTTGTTCCTTTCCTGTCCTTAATTTCAATGTCAAGCTCTTGTAAAAGCAATATCCAACGAATTAGATGAGGTTTGGCATCTTTTTTAGCAATCAAATACTTAATTGCCGAATGGTCAGTATGGACAATTACCTTTGTACCAATCAAGTAGGAATGAAATTTGTCAAATGCGAAAACTACAGCTAGTAGTTTCTTTTCCGTCGTGGTGTAATTCAATTGAGCACTATTAAGGGTTTTGCTAGCATAATATACCACATGTAAAATCTTACCTCTCCACTGTCCTAGAACAACCCCTACTGCGTAATCGCTTGCATCACACATGAGCTCGAAAGGTAAGGTCCAATTAGGGGGAATGACAAAAGGTGCCATGGCAAGTTGCTTCTTAAGGCTTTCAAACGCCTTAGTACAAGATTCATCAAAATTAAAAGCCTTGTCCTATTCAAGCACGTTGCACAAGGGTTTAGAAATCAAAGAAAAATTATGAATAGACCTTTTGTAAAAACCTGCATGTCTGAGAAAGCTTCGGATCCCTTTGACTGAATTTGGTGGCTGCAATCTCTCAATTACATCCACCTTGGCTTTGTCTACTTCAATTCCCTTCGACAAGATCTTGTGCCCGAGCACTATACCTTCATCCACCATAAAGTGGAACTTCTCCAGTTTAACACTAGGTCAGTTTCTTCACAGCGTGCCAACACCTTCTCCAAATTACCAAGGCAACTGTCAAAGCTGTCTTTGAAATACTAAAAAGTCTTCCATGAAGATTTTGAGGAAATCCTCCACCATGTCGGAGAAGATAGCCATCATACATCGCTGGAATGTCGCTGGGGCATTACATAGTCCGAACACATTCTTCAAAATGTGTATGTACCATACGGGCACATGAAAGTCGTCTTTTCCAGATCCTCTAGTGCTATGGCGATTTGGTTATACCTTGAGTATCCATCAAGAAAATAATAAAAAGATTTACCTGCAAGTCGATCAAGCATTTGGTCAATAATTGGTAAGGGAAAATGATATTTCCTAGTAGCTTTATTTAACTTGCAGTAATCCATACAAACTCTCCAACCAATGACAATTCTAGTTGGAATGAGTTCGTTGTTTTCATTACTTACCACTGTTATACCTCATTTTTTTGGTACACATTGTACCGGACTTACCCATGCACAGTTGGAAATAGGATATATGATACCGGCATCGATCCACTTGATGATCTCTTTCATCACAACTTCCTTCATGGCAGGGTTAAGCTGCCTTTGTGCCTCGATAGAGTTTTTATGGTTATCTTCTAGCAAGATCTTGTGTATACATTCTGCTTCCTTTCGGATATGCAATTGACCAACCTATTGCCATTTTGTGTAACGCCAACATGGCAATCAACCTCTCTTCCTATTCAGGCTAGAACTTAGATGAAATGATAACAAGCAAAGTTTTATTGGTTCCCAAATAAACATATTTCAATTACCCTGGCAATGGTTTTAACTCTAAAATAGGGGCTGTTCAATGGAAGGTTTCTCTGGTTTACATTCCTTACTTGAATAATCAAGAGATTCAAAACTTTTACCTGGTCGACTTACCATCCATTTCACTTCCTGTTGTGCCTCAATGTCCGATTCTATAGGCTCTCCCGTCTCGACAAGCAAATTGTTGTGGCAATACTCTTCTATGTCAAAATTAAATTCTGCGGTGGCCTGAATGACTTGGCACTCTTCTGGATCATCAGCATGCTTCAAGATTTTGAAAACGTTGAGCATGACTTATGTAACACCCTAATCAGTATCCTATATTAAATACTAATTAGAGTATCACATAAATTTTTTTATCGCGTAGAATCACATTCTGAATTTTTATCCTATCATATTCAATCCAATTTCAGGCAGAATATAACTGCCTAAAAACAGCCTAAAACAAAAATCTACCTTATTGCTTTATTTACCCTTATTTAATTATTATTCGATTTTAAATTAAATATAATTACTCATCATTTACTATAAACATAAACTAGTCTATATGTTATTACAAAACATATATAAACTAATATATAACCGACTAATTTTAACATATACATACCATCTAGAAATATCAAAACACATCAAAAGATGTTATTACTGATACCATTGATACACTCCGGATAAGCAGGATGCCCGCTCCTTACTCCGATTTATGCTTTTTACCTACGTGTGAAAACCATCACACACTAAGTATAAATTTAGAGAGGCAATAATAATAATAAGTGCAATATTACATAACTATATTCATGCATTTTTAATCACTAGATGTAGCTTACCTTCATGTTAATCATATATCAGCATAATATAAACAGGATATAATTTCTCACCAATATACTTGCCACTACTTTAAGAGTGTATAAACTCGTTAAACCATTTATCAATTATTTACCGATTTCATAGCCCAAATATAAACCTATGAGGACCCTGGGCACTCGAGTCAAAAATGCACTGAAGTGCTAATGCACATAAGGTCGTTCCCACATCCGCACATTTTTAAGGCAGTGCTAACCATACACTAAGTGTCCTTTATATACACTATAGTGCTATCCCGGATACCCGAATATGTAGCGTGCTACTGGACTATATGGAATGCCAACTATACCCTATCCCTCAATTGACTTATTTGGGCATAATTTCCGTATTTATTCCATCCATGGCAATGTATATCAATATAATTTAACATTGGGCAGTTCATACCCGAAATAACATTCATAGTATACCATCATATATAACTAGTGATCCATGCATTAATAATTCAACTTTTGACATATTTAAAATATGTCAAATATGTGATCAATGACATAAATATCATGCCAATATATAAACCGGGTAGACTTATCGCAAGTCTTACTAATGATGTATAAAACATTAATGTATCATGTTATGTATGCATTGCACTCACCTAATGCCTCACTAGAAATCTTACTGTCGATTTAACCTTATCATTGAACTTTTTCCTTGTTTTTAGACTTTCTTGTAGTACGATCTTGATCACGGCCATGATCTATAAAATCATCGTTTACTGAATACATACATTTCAAAGCGTATGTTAGTATCATTCTAACATAAGCATATATTAGGAATAAAATTCCTAAAAATCCTTCACTATCCATATCCATCACAAATTCACAAAAAAATCTCAAATCTCACAAAATAACTATAAAATGAATTCCTTTAGAATTCACCTCAACTTTCCAAATTATTCAAAATGGTCCCTTGTCTTTAAACTTCAAGTTCAAACACTTAACAACATATTTAAGCATTCCAAGAATACCTTCAAGCTTAACACATTAATTTCTAATCACTTTCCATATCATTACCAAATATTCCCTTAATATACCATTTGGTCCTCAACACTTTACAAACTTCTCAAAATGATCCAATTGAATCTTCTAACATTAATTTTCAGCATAATACATCTACTTTCCAACATTTGCATCTTAATCCGTCAATTTCTCACGGTATGCGAAAAGGTCCTTAGAACTTAACAAAGTTCCAAATTAATCCCAACAACATTTTAAGCCTTGTAAAATCATTCTCACGTGATTTCTAGCCTTAGGAAAATTTTCCATAATTTTCTCTAATTTTTCTCCTATAGACCGAATATGAAAGGTCACTACCTTCAAATTTTCCAACTTGATTCAAGCATGAATTCAACTCCTAAACCTCATTTCGAATCTTCTATAATCATTCCCATATCACAATCAATTTAAATTCAACTTCACATCAAAAACTAACCTTAACTCATCATATTTAAACATCCTCTTCATCCATCAAAATCACAAAACTAAGGTTTCAAGCAAGGAAAACATGAATAAATGGTACCAAAAGATAGAGAATTTCATGTAGATCAATTTCATATTTCATCCAAAATCTAAAGCTTGAAAATCAAAGGTTTCACCTTGGAAGAAGGTGATGAGGTTTGAATGTAAAGGCAAGTTGAATCCAAGGTTCCTTGGGCCTTACAAAGTGTTGGAGCGTGTTGGTCCATTTTCTTATAAGTTGAGGTTGCCTGCAGAGTTGGAAAAGATACATGATGTTTTCTATGTGACGATGCTTCGAAGATATAGATCGGACACATCGCAAGTGATGCCTATTGAGGAGATTGAGTTATATAACACCCCATTCTTGGTCTGGTAGGAATCTGGGTTGAAAAGCGTTACCGACGAACAATAAAGTGAACGGTTTACTAATTCTGATGACTTGGACTATAAATAGTGTATTAATAACTTGATTCAATGCAGTGGTCAATGAAAACTCATCCAACTTATAAATCAAGGACCATTTAATAACTTATGCAATTTTAAGGACTAAATTGTTATTCTTGCAAATTTTAAGGACTTATCAATAATTAGACTTACCAATGGGAAATTTTATGCTTGATTACTTCACATATATAATTTCAATGGTTTTGGAGTCCATTTACACTTTTAATTAACCCATATTTGAATCAGTGACTTATTTGCAATACTTTAAAACCTGGTAACCAACTTAACTAACTCACATGTATCGGCACGGGTACTCACATGTACCGGTACGCAACATACAGATCAGTACAAGGGATTTAATGCCTCCATATTGGTACGAAACCATAACCGTACTGGTACGAAATCCCTAAATTCCCAAATTAAGGTGTCATGAGGGTATCGGTACGACACTAGCCGTACCGATACCCGTGCTACAATAAAATTCCAGTGTTGATTTGGCGTATCGATACCCCTATATCCGTATTGGTACACCTTAATGCCTTATACCAATTTTGCATGCTTGTACCGGTACGACATCACCCGTACTGGTACACTCGGTTTAACATTGTCCCAAAATTGACTATCAGTACCAATATGACACCACCCATTCTGGTACGTCTGTGTCTGTAATGTCATATTTTGTCTAGTTTTTATCCAATTTAAGGGCCTTAACCATGTCCAAAGTTTACCAAATTTTACCAGCAAGCTTATAACCATTATTTCTATATGCATGTCAAATTTCATGCCAATACGAATCCATTTACTAAGTTTTACCTTGTTAGTGCATTTAGGGCCATTTTACCAATTTTGTCAAAACACCAACATGCCATATTTCATGTTTTAACCTATTCAACATAGTGGACCACATGTACATAGTAAACTAACATGTCTAGACCCTTTGCCACCTTGCTAGGAGTTTAAGGACAAAGTTTACATTACATGTAACTTGGTGACTTGCTTCAAAAATGTCCTTGCTCTGATCCTTGTTCCGACACGTATTTAACATGAAAATGCATGGAAATGAGATGCATTAGGCTTATATAGCCTAGTGAGGTAGTCAACAATAATAACATGAATTTCAATAATGTCATGAACATATATATCAATGTAAATGCATCTCAGTTCATGTTTTAACAATACTTGCAAAAGTTTATTTCCTTGGATCGACATGTAAATGTGGATACGCGAATTCTCAACCAACATCGCCAACAATAAATGGTCAATATCCTCCAACATCGCCAATAAGACCAACACTAACACATCCCTCCAACATCGCCAAATAGAGCCTTAGCTCAAGGACCATAGTCCACTCCGTACCAACGAGCTCATGAATTCTCTGGCATGCCAATTGTATCCCATGTCCATTCGTACCCAAGGATAAAATGCTTAGGCCAATATCAATAACAATATCGATAACAATAATGGTAGCCATGACTATATTAATGTAGCGTGTTCAATATGGCCTTTCTCAATGTTTCAATGATATCAATAACAATGCAATGATTCAACAGTCAACTTGACAACATAATAAGCTTACCAATGTTACCTTCAACAAGGTTTTCATGTATCTATACCTTGATTTCGATGAAAGAAATGCACTGGTACAATATAATCAAATTGAGATAGGGTCCTAGCCAATCCCGAGACTTCGACTACACTCAGTGATACTTCTGAGGCTTTCAAGGCTCCCGGATGATAACTCCCTTGTTATTGATATTGTTGGAATTTGAGGGATTTAGTGATTCTTCATCTTGATTCTCTTGAGCTACTAGAAAATAGGAATTACAAGGATTTCAATATTGATAATAGATTCATAGCAACTTATTAGCTATGAAAAATAATAACAAATAGGCTATGATATCCCTAGAGAATTTCCAGGGTTCCTTGATTCTTAAGCTTGGAATTAAACATGGTTTAGCCATGGAATTGGTAAATCAATTAAGGGGAATTGCTTACCCAATTGATAGCTATAATTTAAGATTAAGAAATTTGAGAAAATGGAGGCTTAAGTTATCCTCCAATTGAAGATGATGAATGGGTGGTGCTTGCTTGAAGATCAATCGGGTAAGGTTCTTTCTTTCTTTTTCTTTACGATTGTAATAGTTTAGGATTTCCTTAGGATAAAGTAACTCCATCCCAAAAGCCCACATAATTGATGACTAATATTGAGGAGGGGCTAATCGCAAGGTTAGTCCCTCAACTCTTCATTCTTTATGCTTTTGTTTCTTAACTTTCAATTTTCTCAATTTAGTCACTAAAACAAGTTTCAATGTTCACAATGGGGTCCTTAATCAATATCAATACTTAATTAGGGTTCAATAGACCAATAATTGGCCACTTGATCAAAGGTCTACATTATAATTTGATTTTTCGATGTAAAATTTCCAGTTTCTAAAATTGGATTATGTCTAGGCCTGGTTTCAGGGTGTTACAACTCTCCCCTTAAGAAAAATTTGTCCTCAATTTTTTTACCTGAACCGAAGAGATGTGGGTATTGATTCTTCATGGTCTCTTTCGGTTTTCATGTAGCCTCTTCAACCTTGTGACTTCTCCATAATACCTTAACTAGAGGAACATTCTTGTTTCAAAGTCTCTTGACTTTCCTTGCCACTACTTGTACTAGTTCTTTCTCATATGTCAGATTGGGTTGGAGTTCTACTGACTCAGGCTCAATAACATGAGATGGATCAGATCTATACTTGTAAAGAATCGATACATGGAATACATCATGAATCTTGCTCAACTCAGAGGCAAAGCTAGTTAGTACGCCACAGAACCAACTCTTTTAGTCACTTCAAAAGGTCCAATAAATTGGGGACTTAGCTTCTCCTTTTTTCCAAAACATAGAATCTTCTTCCACAGGGAGACTTTTAAGAAAACCTTATCACCATTTTAATACTGTATACCTCTTCTCTTAATATCAACTTAAGCCTTTTGTCAGTCAAATGCGGCTTTTAAATAGTCATGTATGATGGTAACCTGTTCTTCAGTTCCCCCAACATCTTGCCTTCACCAAGTTCAGACCAACATAGCGGTTTTCTACATCTCATGCCATATAATGCTTTATAAGGTGCCATCTCGATAGATGATTGATGGCTATTATTGTAGGCAAACTCGATGACAGGTAGGAACCTCTCCCAAGTTCCTTTAAAGTCGATAACACATGAACGAATCATGTCTTCTAATACTTGAATTACCCTTTCTGATTGGCCATCAGATTGAGGGTGAAAGGCTGTACTGAGATTTACTCAGGTACCTAGGGCTCCTTGCAATACTTTTTAAAATCGTGAAGCAAAACAGGGATCTCGATCTAAAATGATTAATTTAGGTACTCTGTGGAGTCTGATCACTTCCTTGATGTACAAGTTAGCTAACTTGGGAAGACTATAGTCCATTATGATAGGTAAGAAATGAACTGACTTGGTAAAACGATCAACAATGACCCATATAGCATCATGTTTTGCTGGAGTCAACAGTAAACCACTAAAAAAGTCCATGGTGATTCTTTCCCACTTCCATTGAGGAAGTTTAATGGGTTGCAATAATCCCTTGGGCACACGATGCTCAGCCTTGACTCACTGGCACGTAAGACACCTTGATATAAACTCTATAATAGCTTTCTTCATACCAGGACACCAATACAATTTCTGAAGGTCCTTATACATCTTCACCGACCCCGGGTGAACCGAGAAAGAGCTAAAATGAGCTTCCTTAAGAATGTCATCACGAAGAGATTCATCACTTGGTATACAAATTCTATCACGGAAGCACAAGAGTCCTTCAGAGTTAACTTTGAAATCACGATCAGGATTATTCTGAAGTTTAGAAATGATGTCTTACAATTTGGGGTCTTGATCTTGCAATGATTTGATTCTCAACACAATGGTAGACTGAAATTGAAGTTGAGCTACTAAAGGTCAGTGTTTTTGTAACTTGAAATGAGCGTTGATAGCTCGAGGAGCTACAATACAATAATGATATTGTAATTCTAATACAATTGTCAATACTTGAGATTCAATATCCAGTATTGATACTTACCAGGTGAAGGTTTACGGCTGAGTGCATCAGCTACAATGTTGGCCTTGCCCGGATGATAATCAATTACAAGATCGTAGTGTTTGAGAAGTTCCATCCATATCTTTTGATGAAGGTTAAGCTCCTCTTGGGTCAACAAATATTTAAGGCTTTTGTGATTGATATATAGGTAGCATTTTTCTTCGTAGAGATAATGCCTCCAAATTTTTAAGGCAAAGACAACCACATCCAACACAAGATCATGAGTAGGGTAGTTCATTTCGTGTGGCTTAAGTTATCTTGATGCATATGCAACAACCTTGCCTTCTTGCATCAAAACATGTCCCAACCCCTGATGCGATGCATCACTATACACGGTGTAGTCTTTACCAGACTCAGATTGGGTCAGGACCGGTGCGTGAGTCAATACTTGCTTAAGCTGATCAAAACTACATCGTTGTTTCTTAGTCCATTCGAAGGGAATATACTTTCGTAGAAGTTTAGTTAACGATGCTGCTATTATAAAAAATCCTTTGACAAATCTTCTGTGATAACCAACAAGACCGAGAAAATTGCAAACTTTACCAACATTCATCGATGGCCTCCACTCTACTATAGATTGGATCTTATTCGGATCTACTTGAATACCTTCAACAGAAATCACATGTCCCAAAAATGAAACTTGGGTGAGCCAAAACTCATATTTACTGAACTTGTCATATAACTGCTTCTCTCGAAAGGTGTAATACCCCGAAATTTTCTAAGTTGTTCAAGAGTCATTTAGTACTAAGTTAAGGGCTTAAAAGCTAACTTAGTAACTGAAATGATAAAATATAAAAGTTAAGATTTATTTAATTATGGAATATAGGAAAGGAAATTTCGAGAATTAAGAGTACCATGTGATAGAGAGCAAGCAAAATAGGATACTTGCGAAGTTTGGTTGAAATCCAATGAGAAAAGAATAGGTTTCTGATGAAATATTTTTTTTATTACATAGATAAGTAGTACCGGTTACATGAAGTTGATCTGCATAACTAGATTTCCGGTAATGGATTTATGTGGAAATCCATTTTTATCAAATAATTAGGGGATAATGTGGATATGCAGATACTTGATTCAAATAAAAATGCAGTATAAGATGTCTAATTTAGATCGAACTGTAAAGTTAAGCATGCTTAAGGCATAAGATGGGTGAGCATTTGGGAAGGTCTCATGTCGGTAATTGAGACTAATAAAAAGGAATTAGTTCGAGTTAATATTAATCGTAATGATATCAGATACAATATTATTAAGAGAAATTTATCCGATAAAGATTTTGGGTAAATTATCAGTATATTGGACTGAGTCAAAATTTAAAGATTTTGTTTTTTATAAAATAAAGGAATATTTTGTATGTCAAAAATATTTATTTATGGAGATTAGAATTATAAGTATTTCAGATTTTACCCGATAGTTCGGAACTTGGAAAATCGTAGTAATTGATTATCGGGTAATCAGATCGAATTGGAATTTTAAAGGTAGTTCCATAAGCCATGGAAAATTCATAAAATATTATTTTTATGAATATTTTAATGTTTCTAGTTGGAATTCAACTAGATTTGGTTCTAATTTTACAAGATGGTAACTTTGAAAATAAGGATATAATTGGAGGGTTATTTGGTCCTAAGAATTAAATGAATTTAAAATTCATTTATTTTTATACATGTGGAATTATTAAAATAAAAGATGAATAAATTTTGCTCATCTTTTCTCCTACCTTTCGAAAGCAACAAGGAAGAAAGAAGAAAATTTCACAAATTTTTCTTAGGCAAAATTGAAGGCTTTAAAGTTAGAATCATGGTATGTTGCTTTGAGAAAAATTGATCTATGCTTTATGCTCTTTCTTTTGATAGTAATTTTGCATAGTGATATGAAGAATTGTTCATGTTGTTGATGAGAGAGAATTTAGGGTTTCATGTTCTATGTTGAAATTGAAGTATGATTTAAGCAAACCAAGTGTTGTGGAGTTGAAATCAAGCTTAGATTTAGATTAATTTCATGTTTGAAGATATAAACCCTAGCCCTAGAATTTGGGGTTTTATTTAAGGTTTTGAAATATAGGATGAGTATGTAAGAATTATGATGTTACAAGCTTTATTTTGATGTTGGAGTGAAAATTCCTCAACAAGTTTATTAAGTGACTATTTTGGAATGTTTGGTAAATTAGGGGAAATATTGTGAAAATTATGTTAGTGGTGAATTTGAAGAGATTATGAATTTAGAAGCTTGATTATGACATTAGGACTAAAATAAAGTCCTTGCAAAGTTTAGATACCTAATTTGCCAAGTAGGAAAAATGGGGATTTAAGTATTAATTCTTGGAAATGAAGATTATATGTTAGAACATTATTTTGAGCATATTAGAATGTTGTTTGAATAAAAAACAACATTGGAAAATTTTAGTGACCATTTCGGTCAAAGATAAAAATAGAAGGGAAAATTTGAGAAAAATGGTAAAAATGTTGGATTGAAAAATTAGTACAAGTTTGCCAACTTTTTGTGTGGAATTAGTGACTAAAATTTCTCTTTAGCTAAAGTTAGTGGATTGAATGACATTGAGTAAAAGTTAGAGGGAAATATTAAAATTATGGAGAAGTTGTGATTTGGGCTTCAATAATTTGCAAAAGTTGCAAAATGGTCACTAGGGACCAAATTGAACTATTCGGCTTCTAAAAGGGAAAAGGAATTTTTTTTAAAAAAAAATTATATTCGAATAATTATGCTAGTACTTTATAATTAAGCAGTGTTAGCTTGAAAGAAAAATCTAACATACATATTGTATATGTTCGATGGGTAAATTTGTAGAAATCAAGCAAATCAAGGAAACCCGAGATAAACGAGGCAAAGAAAAAGTAGAGGACTAGCTTAGTGAGGCTCAATATTTTGCATAGCCCAGGTGAGTGCATTATATGCATATATTACATGTTATAAATAGGACGACTTGCGATAAGTCGACCTGGATATTAATGAAAAATGTATATTGATCAAATTATGCAAATGGCATGAAAATTAAATGGTATACGAGATACATGGAAATGGTATAATGATTTATCTAAGATAAATCAGATTTTAGATTTTGGGTACGAACTACCCATTATCGAATTATGAATGATAGTATTGTGAATTAGATATTGAATATGCAAAAATTATATTGTTATGCCCGAGTACTAGTATGAAAGTCTTGGTATAGTTGGATATCCATAGAGTCCAAGCAGCTGCATCATAGCACTACGGTGCAAGATAGACTCTTTGGAGTCGAGATAGACTTTAAGAAGTCGAGATAGACTCTACGGAGTCGAGTTCAATCACTACGATGTTACATAGCACAAAATGTGCGAGTATGAGGAGCAAAGGGCATCCTCGAGTACGTACTCATCTCAGACGTTATGGTGTCAAAGACACTACGGTGTCACGATGACTCGCGTACCATAGCATGACATGAAATTGTACTTTGGGCTATAAACCAGGAAATGCTTTTAAGCAAGTAAATAGACTAGTGTGTCTATCATATTTTATTATCGATAAAGTAAGGCTAATATTATGACTTTGACATACATACATGCAAGCATGATTCACTAAAATAAGTTATTTTCTCATTTGCCATGATAAATGATGAAAGGTTATAAACAGGCACGAGGTATTACATGCCATTTTATAAGGATTGTGATATTTATGTTAAATGTTCATATTGTTACAATTATGCCTCACTAAGTTATACTTAGCGTGTGATTCATATTACACATAGGTCGATCGGGCTAATAGTATCGAGGAAGGAGCTGCACTTTTGGAAATCAAGTTACCCCCTTATAAGCAATAGTATGTATACTTACATCCTAGACTAGTGATATGTACTCGTATTTCTAAATATGCAGTTGTTTTATATTACTGAACTTATAAGTTAGGATTACTTATTTTAAATGGGCTTGTAATCTACGTATCAAGGATAGGTGGTATGGTTTTAAATTATTAACCGTGGGATTTGGTATAAATATTATGTAGTTTATGCTAATGAAGTAACGATTTTTAAATCAAAGAAAGAGTATAGGTAGCATACATAGTTTACATCCTGAATTATATTTTCAAGTTAATATCTGTCTTAAATATTTTTTTAATTAATTCAGGGTTGAAACTAGATGTTACTAGACAAGTTTATAATTCAATGGAATTAAGGAAAAAGTTATTTTACTAAACTAGTAAAAAAATTTAAAAATCAGGAAATCAGTTAAAAACTTTAGTAACATCTTCAATGTGTATTTATTCATTGAAAACACGTTGAGGGTGTTACATCTATTGGTATCGGAGCAAAGGTTTAGCCGATTCTGAAAGTTAAACCGAGTTAAATGTTATTTGTTTGAAGTGTACATGCCCCTAGGACGATATGTTATTGATGTATTGCTTATATAACTTGATGTGGCTCTTTACTAATATGATCATGAATATGTTGTAATAGACAATGTTAGACGTTGAGGGATCACGTCATGCGACGGGTCACCAGGGCCCGGAAGAGGCTCAAAGCGGTAGTAATGAGGTGCAACGTGATCCACCTTTAGCTCCTGTCCCAGTTGAGCCACCTGCGCAGCAAAGAGCTTCAGCTAAAGGATATGGATCGTTAGTACAAGCGTTGGAAGCAATGATTAATAGGCTGCAACCACCTGCACCTGTACCAATTCCGACTCCTGCAACCGTAAGGGCATCAACTGCTAAAGAGCTTAAGAAATTGGGTGCACCTGAGTTCAACGAAGAAGGTGGTCCAATGGTCGCAGACTTATGGTTAAATGACATCAAGATTATGTTGGACCAATTAAGTTGTTCTAAAGCTGAAAAGTTAGAGGGAGTTGTATCTCTTCTAAGGGAACATGCTCGTATATGGTGGTCGAACGCCATAGAACTGGTACCTACTGAACAAATAACTTGGACATATTTCATGAAGCATTTAATGCAAAATATGTTGGTGATCAATTCAAGAGCGAAATGCTTCAACAATTCCTGGATCTTAAGCAAGGCAATCATTCAGTTTATGAATATGAGTTGGAGTTTAGTCGATTAAGTTGATATGCAGCTGATTTAATGTCGACTGAAAAATCTCGCTGTGAATGGTTTATTGAGGGGCTTCATCCAAGACCCAAGGAAATACTGTTAGGCATGAATCTGACAGTTTATCAAGATATAGTGAATAGAGCAAAAGCTATGGAGAGGACCTATCTAGAGCGAGTTAGAGCTCAACCATCTCAATTAACTGAAAGACCTTGGGAATCATTTGTTTCAGTTCAGTCTAAGCGAGGCAGAGGTTCTCATCAACAAAGCAAGACTGGAACTGGATCCACACGCGGGGATCCTTTTCCTAAAAGAGCCCAAGCATCCCAGATGTCTACTGCAAGCTCAAGAAAGTCAGAAAAAACTTTTAAACCAGAATGTGAGCATTGTAGGAGGAAGCATGGAGCGGTTTGTTGGATTATTACAGGAGCCTGTCTGCAATGTGGTCAGATAGGGCATTTTAAAAGGGAATGTCCACAAAGACAGACAGAGAACCCTATCTAGTCAGAACGATCTATGGTAGCTCCACCTAGAGGCCGTGGTCGTGGTGGAGTGGGACCAGCTAGAACATCAAACCAAGTTGGATCAGAGGCAACATCAACACTAGAATTTCAAACCCCAGACTGATTGTATAATATACGCACAAATGAGGACAAGCATGATCCAGATATTATAGCATGTACTTTCCAACTCTTTGGTGAATCTGTGTTTGTTTTAATTGATTCTGGTTCTACACATTCGTATATTAGTTCTAAGCTAGTTACTAAAAGAAGAATTCCTATGGAGACTATTAGTAGTGATGTGATTGCCAGTAATTCTCTTGGTCATAGTTATGCTAGTACTTTATAATTAAGCAGTATTAGATTGAAAGAAAAATCAAACATATATATTGTATATGTTCGATGGGTAAATTTGCAGCATTCTAGCAAATCAAGGAAACCCGAGATAAATGAGGCAAAGAAAAAGTAGAGGACTAGCTTAGTGAGGCTCAATATTTTGCATAGCCCAGGTGAGTTCATTATATGCATATATGACATGTTATAAATAGGACAACTTGCGATAAGTCGACCTGGATATTAATGAAAAATGTATATTGATCGAATTATGCAAATGACATGAAGATTAAATGGTATACGAGATACATAGAAATGGTATAATGATTATCTAAGATAAATCAGATTTTAGATTTTGGGTATGAACTGCCCATTATCAAATTATGGATGATAGTATTGTGAGTTAGATATTGAATATGCAAATATTATATTATTATGCCCGAGTACTAGTGTGAAAGTCTTGGTATAGTTGGATATCCATTGAGTCTTAGCAGCGGCATCATAGCACTACGGTGCAAGATAGACTCTTCGGAGTTGAGATAGACTTTACGAAGTCGTGATAAACCCTACGGAGTCGAGTTCAAACACTATGGTGTTACATAGCACAAAATGTGCGAGTATGAGGAGAAAAGGGCGTCCTCGAGTACGTACTCATCTCAGACGCTACGGCGTCAAAGACACTACGGTGTCACGATGACTCGCGTACCATAGCATCACATGAAATTGTACTTTGGGCTATAAACCAGGAAATGCTTTTAAGCAAGTAAATAGACTAGTATGTCTATCGTATTTTATTATCGATAAAGTAAGACTGATATTATGACTTTGACATAAATACATGCAAGCATGATTCATATAAATAAGTTATTTTTTCATTTACCATGATAAATGATGAAGGGTTATAAACAGGCACGAGGTATTACATGCCATTTTATAAGGATTGTGATATTTATGTTAAATGTTCATATTGTTACAATTATGCCTCACTAAGTTATACTTAGCGTGTGATTCGTATTGCACGTAGGTCGATCAGGCTAATAGTATCGAGGAAGGAGCTACACTTTTGGAAATCAAGTTACCCCCTTATAAGCAATAGTATGTATACTCACATCCTAGACTAGTGGCATGTACTCGTATTTCTAAATATGCAGTTGTTTTATATTACTGAACTTATAAGTTAGGATTACTTATTTTAAATGGGCCTGTAACCTACGTATCAAGGATAGATGGTATGGTTTTAAATTATTAACCGTGGGATTTGGTATAAATATTATGTAGTTTATGCTAATTAAGTAACGATTTTTAAATCAAAGAAAGGGTCTAGGTAGCATACATAGTTTACATCCTGAATTGTATTTTCAAGTTAATATCTTTATTAAATATTTATTTAATTATTCAGGGTTGAAACTAGATGTTACTAGACATGTTTGTAATTCAATGGAATCGAGGAAAAAGTTATTTACTAAACTAGAAAAAAAATTTACAAATTAGGAAATCAGTTAAAAACTTTAGTGACTTCTTCAATGTGTATTTAATCATTGAAAACACGTTGAGGGTGTTACAAAAGGTTTAGAGCACAACGCGAAGATGGTCACGATGTTCAGCTTGAGTTTTGGAATAGATCAATATGTCATTTATGAACACCACTACAAACTTATTTAGGTAGGGTCTAAAAACCCGGTTCATAAGATCCATAAAAGCAGCTGGTGTATTGGTTAACCCGAAGGGCATAACCAAGAATTTGTAGTGGCCATACCTTGTACACAAAGCTATTTTGGGCACATCACATTATTTAACTCTTATTTGATAGTACCCAGAACTTAGATCAATCTTAGAAAAGATAGTTGCATCCTTAAGCTGATCAAACAGGTCGTTAATACTTGGTAGGAGATATATGTTCTTGATGGTAAGCTTATTTAATTGACGGTAATCAATGCAAAGGCACATTGGTCCATCATTCTTCTTAACAAAAAGAACCAGTGCTCCTCAAGACAAGGAACTTGGTCGAATGAAACCTCTATCTAACAGGTCTTGAATCTATACTTTAAGCTCGGTGAGTTAAATCGGTGCCATTCGATAAGGTGCAATAGAAATCGAAGAGGTTTCAGGTTTCACTTCAATCCCAAATTCAACTTCACGGGTGGGTGGTAAACCCAAAAGCTTATTAGCAAACACATTAGTAAATGCTTGCACGATATCTATATCTTGTAACTGAGGTTCTTCCTTGCTTGCAGCAGCATATAGCAATGATTTCTTACTCCTACAGCCCATAAGAGTTATACTCTCCTTGCCAAGACCTCTAAGGTACAATTTCTTATTCGAACAATCCACCCAAGCTTGATGCTCTCTAAGCCAGTCAAGCCCCAAAATAACGCCAAAATCATGTATAAGGAGGGCCATAAGATCGGCCGAAAAATGTATCCCTTGTATCATGAAGGGACAATTTTTGCATACTAATCCAAATATAACACTATCCCTTAAAGGACTGGTTACGATGATTTTAGAGATTATGGGTTTAGATGTTAACTTAAATCTTTTAATCAACACAGTACTTATAAAGGAATGAGTGGATCCATGATCAATCAATGCATAAACAGGGTGAGTATACAGTTCAAAAGTACCTGCAATAATATATGGATCCTCATCCTCCTCCCTGCTCCTTACGTGATAAACTTGAGTTGAAGCTTTAAATTCTTGTCAATTAAGGGTTCTTGTAGAGCCACCAGGTCTCCCAAAAGCTCTCGATGCAACTTGTTTCTGCCTCTTACCCTTGAATGACTGAGAAGGGGATGCTGGAATTGTCGGTGCAGAAGACTTAGAGGTGTTCATCGGGCAATCTTTAATGTGGTGACCTTGCTCACCACAGAAGAAACAAGCACCCGACTGTCTACGACATTGTCATGTAGGATGCCTTTTCTGATAGAAATTACAAATATGATATTATGACTCTTGGCCTGAACCTTCGGTGCTCTCAATGGAGGTTGTTCTTGTAGCAGATTGAGACATGGTTTGTGGCTTAGCAAAATTGCTTGATCGAGAAGATTATTGATGGTACTGTTTCTTGAATCCTTGTTGTTTGCCCTTCACATATAGCAAAGGTGGGCAAGAATCATCTGGAGGCCTCTTCTCAGACCGAGTTAGCCCACTAAACCTCCGTGACCTTTGGTAGAAATTGCTTGATTCACGAGATCTTGGAAATATGTAATCCCCAAGGCAGTGAACAAAGTTCGAAGTTCATCACTTAACCCAGCTACAAACATTCTACACTTCTCTTCTCCTTTCTTGATGTACTCGGCTCCATACTTGCAATACTTGCAGAAATCATGGATATACTACTCCACCGGTCTCTCACCTTGCCTAAGATTCAAAAAGATATCCTGCCTTTAGCTAAATAGTATTTTCAGCTCCCTAGACCGGCCTAGTCGCAAGACCGAACCGAGTAAGCCATATTAGGTTTACCGAAGTAAATTGTGAAGAAAAAACTCGAAAAGCACCATTTTTTTCTTTTTTTTATCTTATCTAGATGTGAATCATTACCCTATGTGTTCATACAAATCACATGTGAGAACCCATCTCAATCGGGCATCGATTTGATATCCAATTGAACTTAAACGCAACTTAGGGACCAAATTGTAAATCTAGGTTAAACAAGGTCTTAACCCATTTTTAATGTTACCAATCTTTAATTAGTCCAATTTCATGCATTCATGTTGAAACCCAGCTCAAAATGATCATCCATACTCAAGCTATTGCATCCATATTATTCAGGGACTAAAACGAAAGAAAATTGAACTTTAGAATGCTCAAATAATCGAATTAACGATATCCGTATCGGTACACGTACCCACGTATCGGTACGTTGCTCTTATTCAAAATCCCCAATTTATAGTAGTCAAAACTCATAACGATACGCCCCCGCGTACCGATACACCCTGCCCAAATACACTATACCGTACCGAAACGGTTCCTCAAGTATCAAAACACTGGCCTGAATTTTCCTATGCTCGTACCGAAACGCTTGCCCGCGTACCGGTACGGTAAGCCTGGAATGCCTTACTTGTACCGAAAAAGGGACACCCGTACCGGTACGCCTGGACCTAAAACGTCCTATTTTGTTGGTTTAACATGTTTTTGTACATACCAAAACACCCTAGCATGCTTCTAGCATACATCCAACACATTCAAGAGTCATTCCTCAACCAAACAACTCTGGTTTAACATCAAATCATGGCATCATGCTTCAAAGGTAAATCTATAGGCATGCTTCCCAGGATTCAAAACAAGCAAAGCATGAAATCTCAAACCAACACCACAAACAATCCAAAATGGCCATTTACAATCCGTGAGCAATAAAACAACATTGCTCAATAAAACAACAACAAAAACCCCATTGCCCTTATTACTTATAGTCTAATTCAAAACATACTTTTAATATCAAGTCTTTGACGATCCATTGCTTCTCGCTGCCTTCCAAACCTTTAATTCTCTGCATTGATGCACAAAGAGAGCGTAAGAACACTAGGCTTAGTGAGGAGTGCTCAAAAACAAGACACCATCAATGCATTTAAAAACCTTTTTCTCAACAACACATTGAAATCTCATTTCAAACCATGTTTAAGCAACATTTAAACCATCATGCATTGAAAACCATGCACTTAATACTTTAAAAATCAGCATATTAAACCATATGCAACATGTATCATTAACCATCAGCAAATCTCATTGCTAAACCTCAATTTAAGCCTTCCTTGTAACACCCTTACCAATATTTATTACCCAATATTAGTATAGAGTGTCACATGATGTTTAAACCATATTTTATGCTATCCAAACAAGTCAAAAATGACGATTTGAAATTTTTCCTTTTTAATCGCGTAAAATTTATTTCCAATTTTAATCCATCAGATAGACCTCGATTTCAGGCAACAACTTGTCAATTTTTAACTATACTATACAATTAACAAAACCGCCTAAAATAAAAATCATTTTGATTACTCTAAAATTTCATTATTATAATCTTACCTGATTTTCATTACTAGCAATTTCTTTAAACTTGTATCCATTTAAATAAAACTCAATATCATATACTAACCACTTATCTAGATATTATTATTACAATCCATATCTAGACTAGTTTGAAAGGAGCTACTATTTATTTATACATGCCAACTAGAAATATCAAAATACATCAAAGATGTAATTACTAATACTGAATATATCCCCATTGATAGTGATGCCTTACTCCTTACTTCGAACCGGGTTTTCTACCTACGCGTGAAAAATCATCATACGCTAAGTATATACTTAGTGAGGCATTATAATTATTTAATATAAATCAACATGCTTGAATTATACCAATAATATAATAAACATGCAGTTTGATCGCTATTCCTTTATTTCCCTTATGTTAATCAAATATTAACATAATATAATCTGGATTCATAAATCCTATTATTATCCTTGCCATTATCCGAGAATTTACCTACTTTCTGAAATATTTACCATTTATTATCTGAGAGTTCACTTACTCTCTAACTTATTCACCATTTATTATCATTTTCTGAGAGTTCACTTACTCTCTAATTTATTCACCATTTATTATCATTTTTCGAGAGTTCACTTACTCTCTAACTTATTCACCATTTATTATCATTTTCTGAGAGTTCATTTACTCTCTAATTTATTCCCCATTTATTATCATTTTCCGAGAGTTCACTTACTCTTTAATTTATTCATCATTTATTATCAAATAAATTATTGCCCAACATAGTTTTGAGGACTTGACTACACGAGTCAAAACCGCACCAAAGTGCTAATAAACCGCACCGAAGTACTAAGAGACTGCACATAAGTGCTAAAGAACCACACATAAGTGCTAAAGAACCACACCTAAGTGTTAATAAACCGCACCGAAGTGCTAAACCGCTAGACTCTATGGCATGCCAACTATACTCTATACCTCAAATACTTATTTGGGCATACTTTCCAATTCCGTATTCAATTCATCCATGGCAATATAATTAAATACTGAGCAGTTCATATCCTAAATATAACATAACCATACATACCTGGTATATTTAGTGATCAAATGCATCATAGTTCTTCCTTTGACAATTCTCAATATGTCAAACATAAGTTCATGATATAAACATATAATTATCAAGTAATTATTAATAAGGTAGACTTATCACAAGTCTTCCAAATGATAATCATAATATTATCCATGCATAAAAATGCACTCACCTTGACACTTTATACCTTGTCAATATTCAACTAGCCTCACTAAGCTTCAACTTTGATTTATATCCTTTCCTCGATTGTTAACTCGATCTCGGTTTTGTGCACAGTCTACAAGTGTATTAAAAATACCATAAGCACATTCGAAATTATATGTTAGTATCTTACTAACACATAAGCAATATAGGAATAATTTTCCTAAAAACACCCTAATATTTTCCAAATATTAGTTTCATGACTTAAGTCATTTCATCCTCAATACTTTGTATTTCTTTCAACCTTTACTCAAAGAATGATTTATAACTCATTATAACCTTAATTCCAGCACAATACTTCCATGAAAACAATTTTTCACTTTAGTCCTTAACTTTCTCCAAAATGCCGAATTGGTACCCAAACTTTCCAAGATTTTCGAATTGATCCTTATGTTTTTACAAACTTATAAAATGGTCCAAATGACATTTTAAAGCTTGTAAAATCATAATTTCATCATATTCAATCTTATGGAAATTTTTTCCATAATTTCTTCTAATTTTTCTTCTTTGACCGAAATGGTCTCGTGCTTTCCAATATTTCCATTTTGGTCCTAAATTATCCAATCAAGCTAATTTGATCAAAATCTCATCATTTCTAATGCTAGAATAATTTTCACAATAATTTCCAAGATTTTCCTATTCTAACCGAATTGGTCAATTATTCTTCCTAAGGGAAAATTTTTATTCTAACATCAAATTAAGGCTTCTAATATCACAAATCATTCATTTCCATCCTTTATTAAATTCCCTAACCAAATCCCCAAATTCTAGGGTTTGGGTTTATAACCTTGAACATAGAATTAAACTAAATTCAAGCTTGTTTTCATGTTTACAACACTTGAGTTACTTAAATCAAGCCTTAATTCCAACATAGTTCATGAAATTCCAATTTCTCTCTCTTCAAGAACATTAACTATTCTTCATAATAGAATACAATATTACTATCAAAAGAAAGAGCATGAAGCATAGATCAATTTATTTCAAAGCAACATACCTTGAATCGAACTTTAAAACTTTCAAATTTGCCAAAGAAAATTTTCTTTCCTTTTCCCCCTTGTGTTTCGAAAATATCCAAGAAAGATGAACAAATTAGTTCATCTTTTATCCTTTTAATTCATATGTGATAATTAAATGAATTTTAAATTCATTTAATTAGTGAAATTACTAATTTAACCTTCAAATCCAATGGCTATATTTAATCTTATCATAAACCAAGGGCCAAGATTAAGTCCATGTGTTTTTCATTTTCTAAAAATGCCCTCAACATTTCAAAATATTTCAAAAATGCCATCCAAAGAAAATGTCCAATTTGCCCTCCAACTATACTTTATTTACTAGTAAGCCTTGAAACTTGCCATTCCATCACCATCTAACTAAATCTGGTTAGAATCCAACCAAATGTAATAAAATATCCATAAAATAATATTTTATGAGTTTTCCATAATCCTTGGAACTGTCTTTAAAATTCCAATTCGGTTCGATTACCCGATATTCACTTTCTACGATTTTCCACTTTCCAACTATCGGGTAAAAACTGAAATTCTCATAATTCTGATCTCCATATGTAAATATTTTTAACATACAAAATATTCCATAATTTTGTAAAAATCAAAATCTTGAAATTTTGACTCGATCCAAAATACTGGTAATTTACCCGAAATCTTTATAAGATAAATTTCTCTTAATAATCCTTGATCAGATATCTATAAAAAATTTCAACTCGAACTAATTCCCCTTTGTATCAGTCTCAACTACTGACATGAGACCTTCCCATAAGGTCACCCATCCTAATGCTACTCTGCTCTGAACACGCTTAATAATTTTTATTTCGATCCAAATATTTTTATAAATTTTCTCGAACTTTAAAGCTTTATAGTTCTTAATACAAACTACGTATCAAAAATCCGTGTATCACGAAAATGCCACTCTTGGGGGTGAACTATTAATTTATGGGACCAAATACATAACTTTTTAAAATTACAATTTAGTCCATGAACTTTTTTTAATTTTACACTTTGGCACCAAACTTTTCAAATTTTACATTTTAGTAACTAACCAAAATTTTGAGGTATTACATTCCCATGCATAACAAACCATATGCAAAGCTTAAAGAGTAAACATGTATAAATCATATTATGCAACATAAACCTTTACATGATACATCAACAATTATATTGGCTTACAAGTGATCATAACCAAGTGATCATAACCGGGTACACTTACAAACCATAGAGATACCAACCCCAATCTTCGGTTAGATGCTTAACCCACTAACGGGAGTTTACGGTACCATCTAACCCCTCGACCGTTAGGGTACTTGGATAGAGTATTCAGTACACCGTATAAAACCCCTCGACATGCAAGGCAACTTATTATAGTGCATTATCCGGACATCTAAATCCGATAACATTTTTAAACCACATCACTTGCCAATATAATTCACAATTACCACATACCTCACTATTTTTATAAGCATTAAACCAAATCGTTACAAAAGCAACAAACTGTGCTTTCGAACAAGTATTTCACATACTCACAAGGATCACTTACCATGTGCATCCTTCATCATCTCATGATTAAAAACAATATTAAACATACTTTAAAACATGCTTAAACAGTAGGTTCCAAGTAATTCAAAACAAGTGTATAAAACCATTTCATAAAAGCACGACCGGGAGGGAAATCTTTCCGACACTTACTTCCGAGATAGGTGAGCCTTTCAAGCTCTACCTAAACCCTCAAAACATTGATTCAAACCTTCAAAACACTTTAAACATTGTCCTTTATAATTTAGCCACTATTTAAAAATAGTTTTCAAAAATTACATTTTGGTCACCAACCAAAATGTCACCCTTCCAAATCCAATTTTCCAAAATTGATTTCACCACTATTATTCATATATTAAAATATGATTTTAACCATTTTTTCTTATTTTTATCTTACTCAAAAATATTTACTCCCGAATCTGACTCGAATCCCTAACCCGGTCCACCGGACCGCCTAACTAGTTTTAAAACTGCTAGGCCCAAAATCGGGGCATTACAACTCTCCCCCACTTAAGAAATTTCTTCCTCGAAATTTACTTAGAGGAAAGAGATGTGGAAATTGTTCCAACATATTCGACTTTCGTTCCCACGTGGCTTCCTCAACACCGTGGTGCCTCCACAACACCTTAGCAAGCTCAACCGTCTTGCCACGTAGAACCTTACTCATGGTATCAAGGATCTCTACCGGTTCCTCGTCATAAGATATATTCAGCCTCAACTCAACATCTTCCACTGGCATAACATATGACGGATCCGATCGATACCTCCACAACATCGATATATGAAACACATCATGTATTTTCTCTAACTTGGGAGGCAACCTCAACCGATAAGCCACAGAACCAACATGCTCCACAACCTCATATGGTCCAATAAGCCTCGGACTAAGCTTCCCCTTACGTCCTAACTGCATCACCTTTTTCTACGGTGACACTTTCAAAAACACACGATCACCAACAACATACTCTATATCTCTATGCTTCAAACCCACATAGGATTTTTGTTAATCCGAAGTCGCTTTCAAGCACTCACATATCAGCTTCACCGTTTCATTAGTTCCTTTCAACACATCATGCATAGAAACATGTTTTTCTCCAACCTCAGCCCAACAGAATAGTGTACGACACTTCCTACCATACAAAGCCTCGTATGGTGCCATCTGTATACTAGCCTAATAACTGTTATTATAAGCAAACTCCACCAATGGAAAATGCTCTTCCCACGTTCCTTGGAACTCAATAATACAACATCTCAACAAGTCCTCCAAGACTTGAATCACACGCTCCGACTGACCATCCATCTAAGGATGATACAAAATACTAAAATTTAGTCGTGTACCAAGAGCACGATGCAAACACTCCCAAAACCTCGCTGTAAAGTACGGATCTCTATCCAAAACTATGGATTTAGGCACCCCGTGCAAACGCACAAACTCGGAGATATACAGCTTGGCCAACTTACCCAAGGTATATGTCGTATGCACTAGCACAAAATGCGTTCATTTCGTAAACCGATCAACAACTAGCCAAATGGAATCTTTTTTGGTCGATGTCAAAGGCAACCCAGACACAAAATCCATGGTGATTCTTTCCCATTTCGGTATCCTCAAAGGCTGCAACAACCCAGAAGGAAATTGATGTTCAGCCTTAACTCGCTGACACACCATGCATCGAGCAACAAAATCAGCTACATTTTTCTTCAAACCCACCCAATAGTACTCTTCCTTGAACCCTCGATACATCTTAGTACTAACGTGATGCATAGCAAAAGGACTAGCATGCGCTTCATTCAAAATGGTATGCCTCAACTCTTCATCTTCAGGCACGACAATTTGACCTTTGAAACATAACACCCCATCATTATTAAAATGAAAATCTGTAGGATTCCCATACATGATATCCTTCACATGCGGTACCAAACTCTCATCATACGGTTGCTTTTCTTTAATCAACTGTGACAAGGATGGTTTCACTTGCAACTCAGCCAACAACCCACCGTCATCCGTCACACCCAACCTAGAAAACATAGCCCTCAACTCTACAATAGCTTTTCTACTCAAAGCATCTGGCACAACATTGGCTTTACCTAGATGGTACTCGATGGTTAGATCATAATCCTTAAGCAACTTCAACCATCTTTGCTACCAAAGGTTCAACTCTTTCTGCGACATCAAATATTTCAAACTCTTATGATCCGTATATACCACACACTTCTCACCATAAAGGTAATGCCTCCAGATTTTCAAGGAAAAAACAGCCGCGGCAAGCTCAAGATCATAAGTAGGGTAATTACGCTCATGCACCTTCAACTGCCTAGATGCATAGCCAACTACCTTACCCTCCTGCATCATCACACAACCAAGCCCAACATAGGACACATCACTATACACGATGAACTATTTCCCTGTTCTAGCTGAATCAAGACTGGAGCTTTTGTCAAAGCTTCCTTAAGCCCTTCAAAAGTCTTTCCCTATCCTCCGTCCACTCAAAACAAACATTCTTTTGTAACAATTTGGTCAAAGGAGAAGCTATAATGGAGAGCCCCTCAACAAACCTACGATAATAACCAGCCAATCCTAAGAAACTCTGAACCTCTGTCACAGATTTAGGCACCTTTTAACCCATCATGGCCTTAATTTTGTGTGGGTCAACACGAATCCCCTCGGCTGACCCCACATGACCAAGGAAAATAACTTCCCTAAGCCAAAATTCACACTTGCTTAACTTGGCATATAGATGATTAACCAACAACGTCCAAAGCACAATCTACAAATGCCTATCATGATCTTCCTTGATACGAGATTACAGGAGTATATCATCGATAAGCACAACCACGAATTGATCTAAAAACTCATGGAACACTCGATTCAGCATGTTCATGAAAGCAACCGATGTATTGTTCAAACTGAACGACATCACCAAAAACTCATAATGCCCGTACCTCGTACAGAAAGCTATATTGGGCACATCCACCTCCTTCACCTTCAATTGATAGTACCCAGACCTCAAATCTATCTTAGAGAATACCGAAAAATCCCTGAACTGATCAAACAGATTGTCAATCTGCGGTAAAGGATACTTATTCCTTATTGTCAACTTGTTTAGTTACCGATAATCTATACACACCTCCAACGTACCATCCTTCTTTTTCATGAACAACACCGGTGCACCCTACGGTGAAACACTCGGCCTAATAAACCTTCGATCAAGAAACTCTTGCAATTGTGTTTTTAACTCCTTCAATTCCTTCAGGGCCATGCGATACGGAGCAATAGACACTGGTGCCGCATCCGTAAAGATCAAGATGCCAAACTCCACCTCTCGATTCGGTGGCAACCCTGGCAATTCTTCCGAAAACACCCGGAAACTCACATACTGTACGAATATCCTGCACTCTCAACTTTTTCGCACCAGGATTCATAATATAGGCTAAATAAGCCTGACATCCCGAATCCATCATCCGTCTCTCTTCTAAAGCCGAAACAACATTAGAGAAGAACTTAGCGTTCTCACCTACAACCACCACCTCAAAATCATTAGACAAGTTCAAGGATATCTGTTTGGTCTCAAAATCTACCATATCCCTATGCTCGGTCAGCCAATTTATCTCCAAAATAAAATCAAAATCATGGAATGGCAACTCCATCAAATCCACAATAAACACATGTCCCTGAACCATCAGCGGACACCTACGATGCAACTTCCTAACCACAATCGTCTCTCCAAGAGAACTGGTCACTCTAACACCCACATTAAGAATTTTAACAGGTATATCAAGAAACTGTACATGCTCAGCGAAGATATATGAATGGGTAGAACCAGAATCAACCAACGAATACAATGGCATAGACTGTAAAGAGAATGTACCTGCAACCACGTTAGAGTCATTACTATGAGCCACTGTTCTCTGCCCACCATTCCTATGCTGAAACGGGCCACGACCACGACCTCTCTACGAAACAACAACAGGTATAGCACCCTACCCACCTCTAGCTAACAAAAAACAATCACATCTCAGATGGTCGCCAAACCCACAACTCCAACAAGCATTAGCCACAATAGCTGCAGGTAACTGACCCTCTCTGGCCAAACATGGACAATCTCACCTCAGATGATCACGTGATCCGCAAGCCCAATAGGTATTGTGTGGAGCTCGAATCTGGGCACCCAACCCCTATGCTCCACGCCAAACAGCACCACCACCACACCTCTAGTCTGGGCGATACCTCCTATCACGGTGTCTTTTGGCCTGACCACCACCAAAACTAGAATCTGCCACTCTCTTTCCAAAGCTAAGGCCTCGAGACTCAGAAGCTAAACCAAGATTCTGTTCAACATCTTTGGCTCGCGCAACCAAAACGTCAAAATTCATATAATCAGCAACAAGCATGTATGTCTTAACCTCCTGAACTTGACTGTAGCGAAAACGATCACAGCACTAACACTCGTCAGGAACTAACTCGGGAGCATACCAGCTCAACCTCACAAACTATACCTCATACTCAACAACAGACATACTGCCCTGCACTAGAGCCATAAACTCTCTCTTCCTCTCATCTTGGTACTGGACCCTCAAGTACTTCTTCCGAAAAGCACCACAAAAGAACTCTCATGATATATCATCGGGTGCCATTCCATTTGTTAGGGTAGTCTACCAGTTATAAGCATCTCCCTACAATAGGGACATAACACAACCCAACTTACGGGCATCTGTACAACCCATCTGACCTAGTATCCTCTCTGTACTGGCCATCTAATCCTTATAAGCCTATGGTGCTAGACCACAGAACTCAACCCTGCCCAGACTACGAAGACGCTCTAACGGTAAACCCATCTGCCCAACCACTAGTGACGGCATATGAACACCTGCAACTACTGCCTGGAAAGCACCGGTTATGGCCTGAATTAAGGACGCCATGTCTCCCAACCCTGGCCCATTTGGCACAAGTGGTACTTGTTCCACTCCCGTATGTGGATCAAGTAGAGGGGGCGATAACCCTCTAGGAGGTACAATATCCTCCTCATTTCCCTACCCAACGGCAATAGCAATCGTACCAAATCGCTACTTTCTCCTCGCTCCCATCGTGCTAAAAATATATATAAGGCATGATAATCATTCCAAAGCCACATAGTTAGGCTAGCTTCAAACAAGGATCCAAGACTTCAATCTCAAATCAAAACATTTCAGACTATAATAATAAGGCAATGGGTTTCCCAAATTTCCCCCCAACATGGCATAAAGCAATCAACATGCATATCATAATCACCGTGCATAGAAAACATCATAATACAACCCACTACAGCATTACAACAACCATACCAACTCCCAACTATTAAAAACCTTGCTCTGATACCACTAAATGTAACCCCTCGACCTGGCCTAGTCGCAAGACCGAATTGAGTGAGCCACATTAGGTTTATCAAAGTAAATCGTGAAGAAGAAACTCAAAAAGTGCCTTTTTTTCTTTTTTTATCTTATCTATATGCAAATCATTACCCTATGTGTTTATACTGATCACAGGTGAGAACCCATCTCAATCGGGCATCGATTTGATATCCAATTGAACTAAAATGCAACTTAGGGACCAAATTGTAAATCTAGGTAAAATAAGGTCTTAACCTATTTTTAATGTTACTAATCTTTAACTAGTCTAATTTCATGCATTCATGTTGAAACCTAGCTCAAAACGATCATCCATACTCAAGCTATTGCATTGACATTATTCAGGGACTATAACGAAAGAAAACATAACTTTAAAATACTCAAATAACTTAATTAACGATAGCCGTATCGGTACACTTACTCGTGCATCAGTATTGTACTCTTATTCAAAATCCATAATTTCTAGTAGTCGAAACTCGTATCGATACGCCCTTGCGTACCAATACACCATACCTAAATACACTATACTGTACTAAAACGGTCCCTCGAGAACTGAAACACTAGCCTCAATTTGCCTAGGCCTATACCAAAATGCTTGCCGACTTACCGGTACGCTAATCCTGGAATGGCTTACTCGTACTGAAATAGGGACACCCGTACCGATACTCCTGGACTTGAAACGTCTTCTTTTGATGGATTAACATGCTTTCGTACAAACCAAAACACCCTAGCATGCTTCTAACATATATCCAAGATATTCAAGAGTCATTCCTCAACCAAACATCTCGGATTCAACATCAAATCATGGCATCATGCTTCAAAGGTAAATCAAGAGGCATGCTTCCTAGGATTCAAAACAAGAAAAGCATGAAATCTCAAACCATCACCACAAACAATCCAAAATGGCCATTTATAATCCATGAGTAGCAAAACAACATCGCTCAACCAGGGAGTTTATCAAAACTTCTCCCAAAACAACAACGGAAACCCCATTGCCCTTATTACTTATAGTCTAATTCAAAATATACTTTTAATATCAAGTCTTTGATAATCCCTTGCTTCCTGCTACTTTCCAAACCTTTAATTCTCTGTATTGGTGGACAAAGAGAGCGTAAACACACTAGGCTTAGTGAGGAGTGCTAAAAAACAAGACCCCATCAATGCATTTAAAAACCATTTCTCAACAACGCATTGAAATCTCATTTCAAACCATGTTTAAGCAACATTAAAACCATCATGCCTTGAAAACCATGCACTTAATACTTCAAAAAGCTAGCATATTAAACAATATGCAACATTTATCATTAACCATCAACAAATCCCATTGCTAAACCTCAATTTAAGCCTTCCCATGCATAACAAACCATATGGAAAGCTTAAAAAGTAAATATGTATAAATCACATTATACAACATAAACCTTTACATGATACATCAACAATTCTATTGGATTACAAGTGATCATAACCAAGTTCCTTTACCAAAATAGTTCATTGGACACATGGATTCGATAAGTGACCTTTCAACACTTCAAGCCATCTCAAGCGGAATAACGATACAATCACAATCGCGGTACATTAACAACTGGGTACACTTACAACCCACAGGGACACCAACCCCAACCCTCGATTAGATGCTTAACGCACTAACGGGAGTTTACGGTACAATATAACCCCTCGATTGTTAGGGTACTTGGACGGAGTATTCAGTACACCGTATAAAACCCCTCGACATCCAAGGTGATTTATTATAGTGCACTATCAATCTTATGGTCGGCCAACTATATCCGATAACATTTTTAAACCACATCACTTGCCAATATAATTCACAATTACCACATACCTCACTGTTTTATAAGCATTAAACCAAATCGTAACCAAAGCAACAAGCCATGCTTTCGAACAAGTATTTCACATACTCAAAACGATCACTTACCATGTGCATCCCTTCATCATCTCATGATTAAAAACAGTATTAACATACTTTAAAACATGCTTAAATAGTAGGTTCCAAGTAATTCAAAACAAGTGCATAAAACCATTTCATAAAAGCACGACCGAGAGAGAAATCTTTCTGATACGTACTTTCAAGCTTAGGTGAGCATTTCAAGCTCTACCTAAACTCCCAAAACATTGATTCAAACCTTCAAAACGCTTTAAACCACGTTTTTACTCACTGATACGCGAAACCTCAATTTGCCAATGCAAATTCAAGCGTCTGAAGCCTCTAAAGCTTCACTTCTGGATCAACCTCCCCTATTTTAACCACATAACAACAGAGGATTAATGCATCTCAATGCATTCAAAATGCTACAGCAACATTCCTTAACAATTCTTTCACAACTACCCAACCATATCAACCGAAATCATCATCTAACTCTTTCCAAACACAACCCAGCCACAATCTAACAATCTAACGTTTCCATTATCACCAATCAACACTTAAAAATAGAATTTTAACATCCTTTTATCTCCAGCAAACATATAACCACCACAACACCCTAAAAACTCATATCTAACAACCTAAACAATTAGGGATTCAAAGAGTTTTGGGATTCCAATGTTAAAAATAACTTATCAACATTATAAAACGTCCACTATTATTCATATATTAAAATATGATTTTTAACCATTTTTCCTTATTTTATCTTACTAAAAAATATTTACTCCCGAATCCAACTCAAATCTCTAACCCGGTCCACCGAACCACCTAACTTGCCTTAAAACCCTAGGTCTAAAATCAGGGCATTACAATATTCACTGATATATTTTTTCCTAAACTCACGCAAGAAGAACTCCTAGGTTACAGCTTCCTCGAGAGCAGTAAGTATAGTAGTTTCCCACCAATGCAAAGCCTCATATTGCAGCAAGGCTAAGGCACACTCGAGCTTGTGCTTATCTGAGCACTGTAACTGCTTGGTCAAAATTGTTATCATGCTATCCAACCAGTATTCCACTGCTTCAGGATCCTCACCAGCCTTACATGTAAAGGTAGTGGCTCGATGTTGAGCTGATTTATCAATAGGGGCTCAGCTTTTAGAAGTAGCAGCTATAGAAATGTAGACTGCTCAGACTTAAGAGTAGTTGTAAACTGCTTGAACATCTCAGTCATGTTCTTGTAACATACAAATTGAGCAGTCTACAATACAAGTTAATGGTTTGATGGTTTTTGTGGAGGAATTTGTGGATACGGAGGGTTTCCCCTCTTTTCTCCTCGCCATTTGTCGAGGAGACAGTGGTATACTCAACATCTCCGTGAGCTTTCTCAGAGTCAGGCATCATATACTATAAAAGGAAAAAAGATCAGATTACTCTCAAGTCACAATATACACAATAATAAACTTCTAGGTGGCATATACAATGTAATGAAAATACAATAGACTTCGGTTTAGTCCTAGAATCGACTAAACTCTAGCTCTGATACCACAAATATAACACCCCATTCCAGTCTGGTAGGAATCTTGGTCGAAAAGTGTTACTGATGAATAATACAGTGAACAGTTTACTAATTCCAATGAGTTGGACTATAAAAGTGTATTAATAACTTGATTCAATGCAATGGTCAATGCAAACTCATCCAACTTATAAATCAAGGACCATTTAATAACTTAGGCAAGTTTAAGGACTAAATTGTCATTCTTGCAAATTTTAAGGGCTTATCAATAATTAGACTTACCAGTGGGAAATTTCATGCTCGATTACTTCACATATAAAATTTCTAAGGTTTTGGAGTCCATTTACACTTTTAATTAACCCATATTTTAATCAGTAACTTATTTGCAATACTTTAAAACCTGGTAACCAACTTAACTAACTCACCTATATCGGTACTGGTACTCATATAGTTGTACCGGTACACCTTTAAATTAATTTTTTTCAAACTAGAATCCGGTATCGGTACGCAACATATAGTATCGGTACGAGGGATTCAGTGCCTCTGTATCAGTACAGAACATAACCATACCGATACGAAAAACCTAAATTCCCAAATTGAGGCGTCATGAGGGTATCGGTACGACACTACCCCTACCGATACTCGTGCTACAGTAAAATTCCAGTGTTAATTTAGCGTATTGATACCCCTATATCTGTATCGGTACGCCTTAATGCCTTATACCAATTTTGCATGCCTGTACCGGTACAACATCACCAGTACTGGTACGCTCGGTTTAACATTGTCCCAAAACTAACTATTAGTACTGGTACGACACCATCCATACCAGTATGCTTGTGTCTGTAATGTCATATTATGTATGATTTTTATCCAATTTAAGGGCCCTAACCATGTCCAAAGTTTACCAAATTTTACCAGCAAACTTATAACCATTATTTTTGTATGCATGTCAAAATTCATGCTAATACGAATCCATTTACTATGTTTTCCCTTGTTAGTGCATTTAAGGCCATTTTACCAATTTTGTCAAAACACCAACATGCCATATTTCATGTTTTAACCTATTCAACATAGTGGACCATATGTACATACAAATTGGGGCTAAACTAACATGTCTAGACCCTATGCCACCTTTCTAGGAGTTTAAGGACAAAACTTACGTTACATGTATCTTGGTGACTTGCTTCAAAAATGTCATTGCTCCGATCCTTGTTTTGACACGTATTTAACCTAAAAATGCATGGAAATGAGATGCATTGGGCTTATATTGCCTAGTGAGGTGGTCAACAATAAAAACATGAATTTTAATAATGTAATGAACATGTATATCAATGTAAATGCATCTCAGTTCATGTTTTAAAAATACTTGCAATAGTTTATTTCCTTGGATCGACATGTAAATGTGGATACACGAATTCCTAACCAACATCGCCAACAATAAATGGTCAATATCCTCCAACATCGCCAATAAGACCAACACTAACACATCCAGCCAACATCGCCATATAAAGCTTTAGCTTAAGGACCGTAGTCCACTCCGTACCAATGAGCTCATGAATTCTATGTCATGCCAATTGTATCCCATGTCCACTCTATCCAAGGATTCAATGCTTCGGCCAGTATCAGTACAATATCGATAACAATAACAATAACAATAACGGTAGCCATGACAATATCATTGTAGCATGATCAATATGGCATTTCTCAATGTTTCAATGATATCAATAATAATGCAATGATTCAATAGTCAACTTGAAAATATAATGAGCTTACCAATGATACATTCAACAAGGTTTTCATGTATCCATACTTTGATTTCGATGATAGAAATTCATTAGTGCAATATAATGAAATTAGATAGGCTCCTAGCCAATCCTGGGACTTTGAATACACTCATCGATACTTTCGAGGCTTTCAAGGCTCTCAGAAGACAATTCCCTTATTCTTGAGCTTGTTGGAATTAGAGGGATTTGGTGATTCTTCACCTTGATTCTCTTGAGCTATAAGAAAATAGGAATTATAAGGATTTCAATATCGATAATAGATTCATAGCAACTTATTAGCTATGAAAAACAATAATAAATAGGCTATGATATCCTTAAAGAATTTCTAGGGTTCCTTGATTCTTAAGCTTGGAATTAAACATGGTTTAGCCAAGGAATCGGTAAATCAATTAAGGGGAATTTCTTACTCGATCAATGGCTATAATTTAAGATTAAGAAATTTGAGGAAATGAAGGCTTAAGTTATCCTCTAATGGGGGTGCTTGCTTGGCTATGTTGAAAGGTTGAAGATGATGAATGGGATGGTGCGTGCTTGAAGATCATCCGGGTAAGGTTCTTTTTTTCTTTTTCTTTACTATCCTAATAGTTTAGGATTTGCTTAGGTTGATGTAACTCCACCCCAAAAGCCCACGTAAATGATGAAAAATATTGAGGAGCGGCTAATCGCAGGGTTAGTCCCTCAACTCTTCATTCTTTATACTATTGTTCCCTAACTTTTATTTTTCTTAATTTAATCACTAAAACAAGTTTCAATGTTCACAATGGGGTCCTTAATCAATATCAATACTTAATTGGGGTTCAATAGACCAATAATTGACCAATTGTGTAATGCCCCAAACCCGAGCCTAGTAGCATATTTCTATAAGTGGTAATTTAATTTAAATTAGGGAATTGTGATATCCTTAAACTGAGCCTATAAGTTGTTACCACAATTTAAACTTATTAGCTAGTTAAATTATATCCTAATCAAATGAAAGAAGGGACCTAATTGTGAGAATAAAAAAAGAAGAACACTAAATTATAGTGACAAAAATGAATGACTTGTTAAACATGGAGTTTGCATGTCAAAAGTGGAATTATGTGGGGTTTTAACCCATGTTTAATTGATAATAGTAATTAAAGGGGAGATGGATAGTCATCTTCTTCATTTATTCTCCTTACCGAAACCAAACACCATTGAGAGAGCTGAGTCAAACAGCCATGTAAACTTATATTAGAGGTTGGTTTTGAACTCATTAGAGGTAGAACTAACCATTTATTCAAAAAGAAAAAGGTAATGTTTAGTGTTCATGAAATTCCTCTTTGATTTTGAGATTCTAACAACTTGTTTTGCTTGAAAATGTTAGATTGATTGCTGGAAAATTTGGAATTGGTTTATGTGACTTTGTTTGCTGTTAACTTCTTTACTAAGTTGATATGGTACATATGAATGGATTAGAGGGCTATTACACTTCTTGTTTGAAGAAAGGATTATTTAAGGGCTGTTAATACATGTTTTTGTGTGTATAAAGAGTTGGGAACTATTTTGTTAAATGGAAAAGCATGAACTTACAACCTATCTCATTTTGTATACATAAGCATGTTCTTGAAATTGTATTGATTGAAAATGATGATGTTAAGGACTGCTCTACATCTAGGAGAAACATTAGAGACTAATTTTAAGTCCATGGACTATTTTGAGCAAGATTGTTGTATGTTAACGAATGAATTCGAAAATATTGCTTAATTGCCTTGTTTCCTTATGTTTGACACATAATTAGACTGACTTAGACATGTATGAGTGAGTATATATGTTGAACAATCATGTTAGAATTCTTGTTTAAGTGACTAATGAACATAGAATCTAGCTTAAGGAAATCTATCCAGAAAACTCTGTTTCGGGCAGTAAGATTAAAAATTTGTAGAAAATCACACAGATCAAATTAGGGAATAAATCTTATATTTATATAATCATGGGTATGTCTAGTTTTGTATGCAACAAACGAAATCGAATTCTGAGTTATAAAACAGTTTGTAGAGATTAATCTCTAAGGACAATGCAAACTATCCAAAGGCATAATGAATAAAAAAGTTGTATTAATTCACAATGAATAAAAATGCAAGGCCTATATGGTTAGAAAGACAATTAAGGTAGCTTTCCAACGGTGTAAACGGTTCGAAATTCCGACGTACGAAATGAAACATATGAACATTTAAGCAAGTAATGCGCATGCTGCCTGGCAGCAGCAGCCTTGACGTTTTGAAATGAATGTTGAATGTATGGAGTCATGTAATGAATTAAATAATTGCTGATTTTGATTCTATGGCTTGGTGTGCATTTTCAAATAGTTTTAAATGTAGTTTTGTGTACCATTTTGTACACAGTTTCGAGCAGTTTGAATGCTACCTTGTATATATATATATGTGTGCGCTTGTATGGCAGCCTAGGACAGTTTGGATGAATGAATTATGTGTATTGCTGCCCTGTTTTGAAGAAATGAATGTACTTTGTCTTGACCTTGATTTATTTGTATGAAATGTTAGAACGAGAAGAGGAAATTGGATAAGCGTCTAAGGAAAAGCATTCGAAAGCTAAACAAAAGGGGGTAGTCTTTCGAGACTAAGCTAGCTTGGAGTATTGTGAGTGTAGTTTAATATGGGGTTAGGACTTAGGTCCTAACCAAAGATGCATGTCTACTTCTTGTTATTTTATGCCATGTTAATATACTTGATTTAAGCTTGGTTGTGATGAAAAAGTGGAAGAGTGGTTTAAGCTAAAACTTGAGATCTAATAGTAACATGTATGTTGTTGAATTATTTTGGAAGAAAAGTGATAACAAATGCTTGAATCTTGATGCCTTGACTGTGATCAATTAGAATGAATGCTTGAATTTACCTCTATGATTTAAATACTTGTTAACATGCTATAAATCTTCAATTAAAGATATTGCTTGATGCCTAGAGATGACATATGTTAATTGCTTGCTTGAATGACAATATTAAATTGCAAAGTGTAGAGTTAAGGCTCAATTGGCCTAAGGGTTGTATATATAAGCATGATCTTGCAATGTATCACTTGAATTGATCCTTGAATAAGCTATTGCTTGACTTAAACATGTAATACTTGAATAAGTGATTCATAATTGAATAAAGCCTTGGTTTTTAGTGGTCATAGGTAGGATGGCATGCCATAGAGTCTAGAGCTATTTTCTGTTGGGTGGACTACGGTCTAGGGCTAAGGCCCCCTATTGGCGACAGACAGAGGGTACATATGTGTGGTCTTTGGCGGCAATAGGAAGGTTGACCAATACTATGGTACAACTTTTGGCGACAGTTTGTTGGTGACTCGATTACCTAGACAACTAAATGCCAAATACATAAACTAAAGAAAACAAATGAGAAATAATTAGAGTATAAAGTTTATTTGATACTTGAATTATTTGATACTTGAATTATTTGATACCTGAGTTATTTGATACTTGAATTATTTGATACTTGGATTATATGATTCTTGAATTACTTGATACTTGAATTACTTTACACTTGAAGTTTCTTGATACTTGAATTTACTAATGCTCAAATTTATTGCTATTTGAGTAGCTACTTGAATGGCTTATAATCCCACTTGCATCGATGTGTGCCTGAATGTCTTGCATGAAATGATATGTTACTAATTTTGAAATTATTAGTATGTATAAAGCTTTAGTTCGATTGCTACAAACCTTGACTAGGTTCAACTTGACTAACCGATAATTACCTGAATAATTGGATAGAGCTAGATTACTACCTCACTAAGTACATTTTGTATTTATCACTCTCGTTTCCACTCTTCCCAAACTATAGGTTAGTTGATTCGAAGCATTCTCCTGATTTGAAGCTTCTTTCTTACGCCTGAAGCAAAGTACAAGCCAAGTTAGAGTATGGATCCACACTTATACGTTTGTAATGCTCCTAGTTGGTGGCACCTAGTCTTGTATATAGTTGAACTAGGTCATGCATTTTGCTACTTGAAAGTTTGTATATATGTAAGATTATGGCTTCTAATGTTTTGAATACTTAGGAAATGATAGAATGTATATCACGCTATGCTTGATCTTGTGATAGCCGAATGATGAAAGAATTGAGCATGTGAAGTTAAACCTATAGGAATTGCTTACTTGTCTTGAATGTAACAACATAAAGACATACCTAATAACTTGAATTGAGTATACCATCGTATACCAGTTAATTTTTTTAAGATGGTTAAGCTATGCATATATATATAATGTTATTTGAAGTGGATATAATTAGGTTAAGTAGGCCATCCGATTACCATACATGATAAACATGTCTTTGCTCGAATGATTTTGTGATCGATTAAGGGCCTTGCTAGTGTTCAACTCATCGATTAGTGATGAGTTCTTGAAAGTTTTAAATTCTTCATGTTCTAGTGTTTTCCAGTAACGCTCCCGAACTGGTTTACTACTAAATTAGGGTAGGGGTGTTACATTTATTTTGGTATCAAAGCATTTTTAGTCAGTTCTAGGACTAAATCGGGCTCTCTTGCATCATATAGGATACTTGTGCCACCTAGGAGACTTGTATTGTATAGCTTGTGTCTTTCTTAACTAAACTGAATTCCTAATTGTTTCATTTAAATGTAGAATGTCTGAGAAAAGGCTCGCTCGGGACGATGAAAGTCCCATAGGCTCCTCAAATGAAGGAGATAGTGTGAGGATGGAACATAACCCTCCACAGCAACGAGCTGAACCTAGAGCCCAAGCTGCTGCTCAACAGGAAGCTCCTGCTATAAATCCTGTGCAGCAGGAATGTCTCCTAAGCATGAAGGAGATGTTCGATCATTTTGTAACTACTTTGAAACGAGACCATCCTATTCCTCCTCCTGCTGCTCCAAATAGAGCACCGATTGACAAACTGGCTCAACATCAAGCTTATACCTTCACTGGTACTGATAAGGCCAATCTCAAAGTAGCTGAGTATTGGCTAGAGGCCACTACTCGAATCCTGACCAAACAAATGCCATGTTCTGATGAACACAAACTCGAATGTGCTATAGCCCTAATGGCAGACGAAGCTCTGAGCTGGTGGGAAACCACTACCTGACTGCTCCTACTGAAGTTATAACTTGGAAATTCTTCCTCGAGGAATTTAGGAAGAAATACATCAGTGAACAATACCTGGCCGAGCGTCGGAAGTGTTTCTTGTACCTCAAGCAAGGTGGCTGACCTATCGAACAGTACATGAGTGACTTTTGCAAATATTGCAAATACAGGTTAGAATACATCAAGACTGATGCTGACAAGTGTAAGATGTTTATTGATGGATTGAATTATGAGTTAAGTCCAATATTCACTGTCTTGGGTATCACTGGCTTCCAGAATTTGGTAAACTGGGCCATTGCAACCGAGACGAAGATAAAAGCCTCTGAGAAACGCAAAAGCGGAAATTCCTGGAAAGACAAACGATCCAGGAATGATGACAAGCCCCACTGACAGTCAAAGAAGTCCAAATATTCTAAGGATCACTCTTCGAATTACACTCATACTCAGAAAAGCAATTACATACTGAGACCCAATCGGTATCCAAGCCTTCAGCCTTGATCATCTTTGTTGATAGTACGGAGAATTCCGGCAAAGCTGCTCAATATCCTACTTGCAAGTTTTACCAAAAACACCACACTGGTCAATATAGAACTGAACAGAATCTATGTTACTTATGTGGAGCCTCCGATCACTATATCAGGGATTATCCTCAGAATCCTAACAAGGTTCCGAATCAAGCTCCTGCAAATGCTAGCTCAGCTTCTTCCATTTGAAACAAAGGTCCCAGGCAAGCTCAGTCTAGAAATCAGGGGAAGGGCAAGGGACAACATCTGAATGCCCTACTCACCAAGAATCTCGGGCTCCTGCTCGAATCTATCATATTCAGGGAAAAGAAGATGAAGAATCACCCGATGTTATAGCAGGTACCGTTGAGTTAAATTCGACTCCTGTTTATGCTTTAACAGACTCGGGATCCACTCATTCTTTTGTATGCTCAACCTTGATTGTAAAGTTGAACTTAAAGCCTGAAATTGTAAAACAAAGCCTTGTAGGTTCGAATCCAATAGGGGGAATTACAAACATAAGCCTTATCTGTAGAAACTATCCCCTATTCATTCGAAATGTACCCTTTCTTGTTGATCTATATGTACTACCAACTTGTGAGCTCGATCTAGTATTGGGACTAGATTGGTTAAGCAAACATGAAGCCTGGATAGATTGCCTAAATAGGAGACTTTATCTCTGGGGTTTAGGAAAAGAATCCATTCTCCTAATTGATAGGAAACCGACTTCAATTTTGTTGATATGGTATTACAAGATGAACTTGAATTTGGCTTACCTAGTATGTCAATTGTATCTTAATTCATTAATGTTTTTCCCGATGAACTCCCTGGTCTCCCTCTAACCAGAGAGGTAGAGTTCGGGATCGATTTCCAACTTGGAACAACTCTGGTGTCCATCACACCTTATCGAATGACACTTGTTGAGTTGAAAGAACTCAAGAAGCAACTCTAAGAGCTACAAGACAAAGGCTTTATTTGGCGTAGCTCGTCTCCCTGGGGTGCTCCAGTCTTGTTCATGAAGAAGAAAGACGGGACTATGAGACTCTGTATTGACTACAGACAATTGAACAAGCTTACTATCAAGAATCGATATCCTCTCCCAATGATTGAAGATCTTTTTGATCAACTCAAAGATGCTGCAATATTCTCAAAGATCGATATGCGATCAGGATACTACCAAATGAGGGTAAAAGAAGAAGATGTACCCAAGACAACCTTTCGTACTCGATATGGCCATTTTTAATTCCTTGTAATTCCATTCGGGTTAACGAATGCTCCAGCTGATTTCTGGATCTCATGAACCGTGTATTCAAGCCCTATCTTAACAAGTTCATAGTCCTCTTCAATGATGACATTCTAGTGTATTCTCAGAATAAGGAAGAACATTATGAACACCTTCGAATTGTATTGCAAACTCTCTGAGAACGTCAATTGTTTGTAAAGTTCTCTAAATGTGAATTTTGGCTATCTAAAGTCTCGTTCCTTGGCCATGTTATCTCGGCAGAAGTGATTAAAGTGGACCCAAGCAAAATTCAATCCATCATGGATTAGAGACCTCCGAAGAATGTTTGTGAGGTTAGAAGCTTTCTCGGTTTAGCCGGGTATTATCGATGTTTTGTCAAGGGATCCTCATCCATTGCCGCAAGTTTGACTAAGCTAACTCGCGAAGATACACCCTTTGATTGGTCAGAGAACCAACAACAAAGCTTCGATCAGCATAAACAAGCCCTGACTCATGCTCCGGTTCTCATCCAACCAGTATCAGGCAAGGAGTACACTATTTACAGTGATGCATCTCATTTGGGACTAGGATGTGTCCTAATGCAAGATGGAAACGTGGTAGCTTACGCTTCAAGGCAACTAAAATCACACTAGTCAAACTACCCTACTCATGGTCTAGAATTGGCAGCTATCGTGTTTGCACTCAAAGTATGGATACATTACTTGTACGTGGAGAAATGCAACTTGTTCACAGACCACAAGAGCCTTAAATACCTCCTAACTCAGAAAGACTTTAATTTGAGGCAACGGAGATGGCTAGAGTTACTTAAAGACTACGATTTAATTATCGACTACCATCTGGGGAAAGCAAACGTGGTTGCTGATGCCCTTAGCCGTAGACCATAATCAGCTTCCTTGGCTATCAATGCTCATTTTCTTTTATCCAAAGGACAGAAATTCTTGTCTGAACTTCAAGTTCAATCTAGTCTAATCTCGAAAATCAAAGAACTCAAACAAATTGATCCAGATCTTCAAAAGATCATGTCCAAGCTAGACTCTGAGTCTAATCCTGACTTCTCCCTCAAGTCGAATGGACTTCTCTATTTCAAAGATAGAGTATGTGTTCCTAACAACGAGGAACTAGGACACGAGATGTTACAAGAAGCTCACCAAAGCTCTTTCTCGATTCACCTTGGATCAATTAAGATGTACAAGGACCTAAAGCCACTATATTGGTGGCCATGCATGAAATTTGCTATTACAGACTTTGTTTCAAAGTGCTTAACTTGTCAGAAGGTCAAGGCCGAGCATTAAGTCCCTACTGGATTGCTCCAACCAATCGAACTCCTTCAGTGGAAATAGGACCGAATTACAATGGACTTCGTTACTAGTCTTCCTTACACTCCAAGAAAGAACAATGATGTGTGGGTGATTGTTGATAGATTCACAAAGTCTACCCACTTCATCCCTATTCAAATGAACCTAAGTTTGGATGCCTTAGCCAAGTTATATATTCATGATGTAGTACGTTTGCACAAAATTCCTACATCCATAATCTCCGATAGAGATCCTAGATTCACCACTTAATTTTGGAAATCCTTGCAAAAAGCCCTTGGAACCAAAGTGCATTTGAGCACAGCTTTTCATTCACAAAGTGATGGCCAATCAGAATGGGTGATACAAGTACTTGAAGACATGTTACGAGCTTGTGTTATAGACTTCAAAAATAATTGGGAAAAGTCTCTACCCCTAGTAGAGTTTGCTTACGATAATAGCTACAGACATCTATTCAGATGGCACCATTCAAAGCTCTATATGGAAGGAAATGTAGAACTCCCTTATGTTGGTCTGAATTGGGAGAAAACAAGGTTTTGGTACCTCAATTACTCAGAAAAAATGAGGAACAAGTTCAAATCATACATGGTCGATTGAAGCAAGCCTTTGATAGACAGAAAGCATATGTAGACTTGAAAATGAGAGGCATCCAATACAATGTTCGAGACAAAGTCTTTCTCAAAGTCTCCCCTTGGAACAAAGTCTTTCAGTTTAGAAGAAAAGGGAAGCTTAGTCCCCGATTCATTGGACCATTCGAAATCATTGAAAGGATTGGTCTAGTGGCTTATCGATTGGCACTCCCTAGTGAATTTGATAAGATCCACAATGTTTTCCATGTTTCCATGCTTAGAAATATCGATTTGATCCATCCCATGTTCTAGAACCTGAAGAAGTTGAGTTGAATCTCGACCTATCATATAAAGAAGATCCAATATGAATACTTGACAAAGAAGTTAGAAGACTCTGAAACTATAATGTTCCCTTGGTGAAAGTGTTATGGAGGAATCATAAAATGGAAGAGGCAACTTGGGAACCCGAGGCTACGATGAAAGATCAATATCCTTACTTGTTCAACTCATGTAAATTCAGGGGTGAATTTTTTTAGGAGGGAGAATTGTAAAGCCCCAAACCCGAGCCTAGTAGCATATTTCTAAAAGTGGTAATTTAATTTAAATTAGGGAATTGTGATATCCCTAAGCCGAGCCTATAAGTTTCTACCATAATTTAAACTCATTAGCTAGTTAAATTATATCCTAATCAAATGAAAGAAGGGACCTAATTGTGAGAATAAAGAAAGAACACTAAATTATAGTGACTAAATGAATGACCTGTTAAACGTGGAGTTTTCATGTTAAAAGGGGAATTATGTGGGGTTTTAATCCATGTTTAATTGATAATAATAATTAAAGGGGAGATGGATAGTCATCTTCTTCATTTCTTCTCCTTACCGAAACCAAACACCATTGAGAGAGTTGAGTCGGACAGCCATGGAAACTTAGATTAGAGCTTGGTTTTGAACTCATTAGAGGTAGAACTAACCGTTTCTTCAAAAATAAAAAGGTAATGTTTAGTGTTCATGAAATTCTCTTTGATTTTGAGATTATAACAACTTGTTTTGCTTGAAAATGTTAGATTAATTGCTGGAAAATCTGGAATTGGTTTATGTGACTTTGTTTGCTGTTAACTTGTTTAGAGACTAAGTTGATATGGTACATATGAATGGATTAGAGGGCTATTACACTTCTTTCTTGAAGGAAGGATTATTTAAGGGTTGTTAATACATGTTTATGTGTGTATAAAGAGTTGGGAATTGTTTTGTTAAATGGAAAAGCATGAACTTACAACTTGTCTCATTTTGTATACATAAGCATGTTCTTGAAGTTGTCTTGATTGAAAATGATGATGTTAAGGACTGCTATGTATCTAGGAGAAACATTAGAGACTGATTTTAAGTCCATGGACTGTTTTGAGCAAGATTGTTGTATGTTAATGAACCAATTCGAAAATATTGCTTAATTGCCATGTTTCCTTATGTTTGACACATAATTGGACCTACTTAGACATGTATGAGTGATTATATATGTTGAACAATCATGTTAGAATTCTTGTTTAAGTGACTAATGAACCTAGAATCTTGCTTAAGGAAATCTGTCCAGAAAACTCAGTTTCGGCCAGTAAGTTTAAAAATTTATAGAAAATCACACAGATCAAATTAGGGAATAAATCTTATATGTATAGAATCTTGAGTATGTCTAGTTTCGTATGCAACAAACGAAATCGAATTCTGAGTTATAAAACAATTTGTAGAGATTAATCTATAAGGATAGTGCAAATTGTCCAGTGGAATCGAACTCTGAGTTATAAAACAATTGTAAATTTCTTGTATACTATGTTGATTATTAGATTTGTTGGAAAAAGAAACAAATGCATGTTGTGAATTTTCTTATACCAATCGAATGGTATACTTGTTAAATGGCCATGCTTCTTGTGAATTTGTAACTTAGTTCATGGTATTAGGATTACTTCATTTTGAATCCTAGAGTTACTAAGGGGGATTGAAAGTTTGAAGGGATTTTTGTTTGATTGGACTATTGTGTTTAGAATTTGAACTTAATCACTTTGAAAGTTAGCAACAAACGGTGGATTGTAATGATCTAAAATAAATTTATAGGCTGTTTTGGACACATTGAAACCATGTTGAATTGCTTGAGTGCACATATGTTTATACATGTAAATCTGGACTGTTTTGAACACATTGAAACCATGTTGGATTGTTTTGAGTGTACATATACATGTAAATCTGGGCTGTTTTGGACACATTGAAACAATGTTGAATTGCTTGAGTGCACATATGTTTATACATGTAAATCTGGGCTGTTTTGGACACATTGAAACCATGTTGAATTGCTTGAGTGCATATATGTTTATACATGTAAATCTAGACTGTTTTTAACATATTGAAACCATGTTGGATTGTTTTGAGTGTACATATGTAAATACATGTAAATCTGGGCTGTTTTGGACACATTGAAACCATGTTAAATTGCTTGAGTGCACATATGTTTATAGAAGTAAATCTGGGCTGTTTTGAACACATTTAAACCATGTTGAATTGCTTGAGTGCACATATGTTTATACATGTAAATTTGGACTGTTTTGAACACATTGAAACCATGTTGGATTGTTTTGAGTGTACATGTGTAAACACAAGTAAATCTGGGCTGTTTTGGACACATTGAAACCAAGTTGAATTGTTTGAGTGCACATATGTTTATACATGTAAATCTAGACTATTCTGGACATGTAATTGTACATTTATGAAAACAGAGCAAAATTGCAATTTCTTGAACATTAGTAGATTGTTTTGATTAGGCACATGTGCGATTATGAGCAAAGGATTGTTTTTGCATCCTTATAAAAGAAATAGGGGTTGTTTTATGTTGATAAGAAAATATGTGAGCTATTTTGCATACATGAGAATAATGAGGACAACTTGAGTATGTAATTGAATACGTATCGATTTTGGATTGTTCTCATATGAGTATATATTAGTCGGTTTCATATAAAAATACATAATTATGTTTTGGACTGTCTTGTAAACTTGCTAATGGGAGTAGTATGCTCGAACTTATATATAGTTTGAAATGCAAATAAGTATAAATTCTCTTAAGTAACAAACAGATGGATGTGATTAATGTGTGTAAAGTTTGGTAGGATATGTTATTTTTGGATGACATGGTTGGTAATGTTTGGTTAATTGTTTTGAGGTACACATATTGGTAAGGATGACTAGGGAGGGGATATGATGGAGAAGTGAAATATAATTGTGGTTTAGGTATTCCATAACTTTGGAATAACAGGTGAGTGTAGTTGCATTTGTCTCGGATGACACGACGTCATTCCGATCTTTGTTTCTATGTAATGTTTTGATTTAATTCATGGGCATATGCATATGGCTCACATAGAGCATAATGTGTGAATACATTCATAGCATGGCATCTTTGATAAACCTTTTTGGTTATGTTTTCTTTACATATGTATTTGGTGCCTTGCTATGCTATGTCTTGTAATGGAAGTTTATGTATACTTTGTTATAAACTATGAAGCTAATTTCTGACTTACAATGCCATGTGATTCTGATAAAAGAATTCGACCCTAAGCTTATATGTTCATGAATTCTAAACCCCTTAGGATCTAAAAGCTCATATCATGTTATAAGATACTAAGAAAAGAAACAAGTAGGATTACTTGTGTCATAAGATACCTCTCCTAACTATAAAGCATAAAAAAATTAAGCTGCCCAAACAATGGAAGTACTTGGAAACTTTGGCATAATGTAGAGGTATAATTCAGGGACTACAGTCCTTGAGCTACGGCTCAAGGGTGACGACCCTAAATGTATGATACATTGGCGACAGTAGGAGGTAACGGGGGAGATAGTAAGGAGTTTGGCAACAGTTGTATCGATAGAGGAGAAAAGTTAGGACTATTATGCTACACATTAGCCATTGCTTTGTGCTTTGTGCTAAGTGATTCTAAAACCAATGCTACTTATAACCAAAGATGATCCAAGGCAAACGTTGTAAAAGACGTAAATTTGTAAGAAGTTTTTTAAGACTCTGATAAGTTTTGTTAAGCACTCTGATAAGACTTGATAAGAATCTTGATCATCTTGATAAGTTAGATAAGAAATAGAAAGGAACTTGCTTGAAATCTTTGAAAGATATTTAGTAAGATTGGGAAGACTATAAACTGAATAAAGTTTGAATAGTTATATTTGGTTGACTATTTTGTTTACTTAATGAGTAAATATCATAAAAGTGTGTACGAACTTACTAAAAGGTTTGAATGAGACTAATATACATGAATGAGATAACTAGATGGTTTGTATGAAACTTATGTATAGGCTTAAAAGCTTGTTTAATTTTGGGATTGACCAAATGGCTGATAGAATCCTTATATATGTCTCATTGGAAATATTTTGTATGACAAGTAAGATGTATCAAATGAACTTCTTGAAAATCTTTGGGAAGAAGATATATGTTTGTTAATACCTTAGTGTATGTATGTTCGATTGATGGTTTATATTTACATGATTGGTTCGACTGGTATGAATACCTTATTTGACAAGTAAGTCGTATGACACTATGTTAAATTGATACTTATTTTGCAATGAACTCATATTATAACATGTCAAGTTAGATGACTTGTGTGTCAAATATTTTATGTATTGAGAATTTATGATAAGGAGAAACCAAGAAAGTTTATAAATGAAATTAATGTACTATTGTAAGTATAGCATAGTAAGTAATATATTTCTAATGATTTTTAGTAACTAATTAAATGAATAGATATGCTTGATCAAATACTCATGTATGTTATGAATAAGCTTTATTTGAATCCCTATGTGCACATATATGTAAATGCTTTGTCCGAATGCATTATCCTAAAATGGCTAATTCTTGTCTAAGCCTAGAATTATAAATCAACGCGATAATTCGGGAGACAAGTAACACTTGAACATGATATATTATGATGGGTATCTATATATATATATATATGCTTGTTCGAATTATCCATGAAAAGGAATGATCATCTGTTTAAATGGTCTTGACCCCTCTTGGTCTTTAATGTAAGACTTCACTTGTTTGCTTCTGTAAAATCTATGTAATGTTTCGAAATGTTTAGTGGGATACACATGCTTCCTTGATGACTTGTTTATTTACATATCTTGAATGCTCTTAATAGTATGATAAAGAATAAGTAGATCGATCAGGAAGAAAATTTTCAAAATATCATTTCTGCCTAGTTTGATTAAGGTAAGATATTTGAATAAAAAATTTTGATAGCATGTCTCGACTAACCTTGAAATTTTTAGTTCTTGATCACATGTTTCATGAAAATTCTTGCAGTGACATCTTCAATTAACACGATATGTATACTCTGTTTTGACATTCAAAATGTGGGAAAGTATTCTGAGTTTGGTAATACAAATTCTTCGTCATTAAAGAAATTCGAGGACGAATTACTTTTAAGGGGGAGAATTTTAATACCCCAAAATGTGGCCTAAGAGTATGTCACTAATTCTAGTATGTTTTAATTTGATTGGAGAAATCTTTGAAGTAGATAATTAAATGAATTAAGGACCAATTATAAAAATTGAATTGTTTGAAATTGTTTTATAAAGAATATAGGATTAATTAAGTGATTTGGTACCAATTTTAAAGCAAGAAAAAATAGATAGCCATTATGAAAAAGGACTAAAACGAATTATATTAAAAACAAAGGATTGCATGCTAAAGGAAACATGCATGGAGGACTTATGCACATGTCAATTCTTGACCAAGGCATGTGTGGAGGAGTCTTGGCTTTGGGATAATAATTAAACCTTTTCATCTTTTTTCTCCCTTGAGCTGGCCGAACCATTGTGGAAAGAAAGGAGAGCTTGAAAAGAAGATTGTTGGGATTAAACTTAACTTGGATCCATTTCTCTAAGACATTAGTCGAATAGTGAGGATGAGGGTAAGAAATTCTTTTCAATTCTTTTGATCTAAGACACAATTTATGTATTCAATTGTAAATTTCTTGTATATTATGTTGATTATTAGAGCCATTGGAAAAAGAAACAAATGCATGTTGTGAATTTTCTTATACCAATTGAATGATATACTTGTTAAATGGCCATGCTTCTTGTGAATTTGTAACTTAGTTCAAGATATTAGGATTACTTGATTTTGAGTCCTAGTGTTAATAAGGGGGATTGAATGTTTGAAGGGATTTTTGTTTGATTGGACTATTGTGTTTAGAAATTGAACTTAATCACTTTGAATGTTAGCAACAAACGGTGGATTGTAATGATCGAAAATAAATTTATGGGCTGTTTTGGACACATTGAAACCATGTTGAATTGTTTGAGTGAACATATGTTTATACATGTAAATATGCTCTGTTTTGAACACATTGAAGCCATGTTGGATTGTTTTGAGTGTACATATGTAAATACATGTAAATCTGGGCTGTTTTGGACACACTGAAACCATGTTGAATTGCTTGAGTGCACATATGTTTATACATGTAAATCTGGACTATTTTGGACACATTGAAATCATGTTGAATTGCTTGAGTGCACATATGTTTATACATGTAAATCTGGACGATTTTGAACACATTGAAACCATGTTGGATTGTTTTGAGTGTACATATGTAAATACATGTAAATCTGGGCTGTTTTGGACACATTAAAACCATGTTGAATTGCTTGAGTGCACATATTTTTGGACACATTGAAACCATGTTGAATTGCTTGAGTGCACATATTTTTGGACACATTGAAACCATGTTGAATTGCTTGAGTGCACATATGTTTATACATGTAAATCTTGACTATTTTGAACACATCGAAACCGTGTTGGATTGTTTTGAGTGTACATATGTAAACACAAGTAAATCTGGGCTGTTTTGGACACATTGAAACCAAGTTGAATTGCTTGAGTGCACATATGTTTATACATGTAAATCTAGACTATTTTGGACATGCAATTGTACATTTATGAAAACAGAGCAAAATTGCAATTTCTTGAACATTAGTGGATTGTTTAGATTAGTCACGTGTGTGATTATGAGCAAAGGATTGTTTTTGTATCCTTGTAAATGAAATAGGGGCTGTTTTATTTTGATAAGAAAATATGTGAGCTATTTTGCATACATGAGAATAATGAGGACAGTTTGAGTATGTAATTGAATACGTATGGATTTTGGATTGTTCTCATATGTGTATATATTGGTCAGTTTCATATAAAAATACATAATTATATTTTGGACTGTCTTGTAAACTTGCTAAAGGGAGTAGTATGCTCGAACTTATATATAGATTGAAATGCAAGTAAGTATAAATTCTCTTAAGTAACAAACAGATGGATGTGATTAATGTGTGTAAAGTTTGGTAGGATATGTTAATTTTTGATGACATAATTGGTAATGTTTGTTTAATTGTTTTGAGGTACACATATTGGTAAGGATGACTAGGGAAGGGATCTGATGGAGAAGTGAAATATAATTGTGGTTTAGGTATTCCATAACTTTGGAATAACAGGTGAGTGTAGTTGCATTTGTCTCAAATGACACAGCGTCATTCCGATCTTTGTTTCTATGTTATGTTTTGATTTAATTCATGGGCATATGCATATGTCTTACATAGAGCATAATGTGTGAATACATTCATAGCATGGCATCTTTGATAAACCATTTTGGTTATGTTTGCATTACATATGAATTTGGTGCCTTGCTATGATATCTCTTGTAATGGAAGTTTATGTATACTTTGTTATAAACTATGAAGCTAATTTCTGACTTACAATGCCATGAGATTCTAATAAAAGAATTCAACCCTAAGGTTGTAAGTTCATGAATTCTAAACCCCTAAGGAGCTAAATGCTCATATCATGTTATAAGATACTAAGAAAAGAAACAAGTAAGATTACTTGTGTTATAAGATACCTCTCCTAACTATAGAGAATAAAAAGTTTAAGTTGCCCAAACAATGGAAGTCCTTGGACACTTTGGCACAATGTAGAGGTATAATTCAGGGACTACGATCCATGAGCTACGGCTCAAGGGTGACGACACTACATGTATGATATAGTGGCAACAGTAGGAGGTAACGGGGGATATAGTAAGGATATTGGCGGCTGTTGGATGGATAGAGAAGAAAAGTTAGGATTGTTATGCTGCACATTATCCATTGCTTTGTGCTTTGTGTTAAGTGATTCTAAAACCAATGCTACTTATGACCAAAGGTGATCCAAGGAAAACATTGTAAAAGACTTAAATTTGCGAGAAGTTTGTTAAGACTCTGATGAGCTTTGTTAAAAACTCTAATAAGACTTTATAAGAATCCTGATCATCTTGATAAGTTCGATAAGAAATAGAAAGGAACTTGATTGAAATCTTTGAAAGATATTCAGTAAGATTGGAAAGACTATAAACTGCAATAAAGTTTCCAAAGAAAACCTAATATTCTTAAAGCTAAAAATTGAGTATTTCATAGCTACCAATAAAACTTGGAAATTTATTACCTTTCTTTTATATTGACATCATTGAATACTATGTTTATATGGATCATTACCTCACTCAGGCTATGTCAGCCTAATGCACTCATTTCTATGCATATGCAGGTTATATAATTTCTCTTTGTGTTGAAAGTTTGCAAGTCACTGCTTAAAGTTCCAAGTAGATATAGATTTCCTTATCTGAACTCCTTAGATGGTGGCATAGGGGTGTATAAAAGCATATCATTAGTGTTGATGTAATATGGCATTAGGTACTATAAAATTTGTAAATGGCTTATCTATTCCTTGACAATGTTTAAATAGTTATATTTGGTTGACTATTTTGTTTACTTAATGAGTAAATATCATAGAAGTGTGTACAAACTTACTAAATGGTTCGGATGAGACTAATATACATGAATGTGATAACTAGATGGTTTGTGTAAAACTCATGTATGGGCTTAAAAGCTTGTTTAATTTTGGGATTGACCAAATGGCTGATAGAATCCTTATATATGTCTCATTGGAAATATTTTGTATGACAAGTAAGATGTATGAAATGAACTTCTTGAAAATCTTTGGGAAGAAGATATATGTTTGTTAATACCTTAGTATATATATGTTCGATTTATGGTTTATATTTACATGATTGGTTCGATTGGTACGAATACCTTATTTGACAAGTAAGTCGTATGATACTATGTTAAATTGATACTTATTTGGCAAGGAACTCATATTATGATATGTCAAGTTAGATGACTTGTGTGTCAAATATTTTATGTATTGAAAATTTATGATAAGGAGAAACCAAGAAAGTTTATAAATCAGATTAATGTACTATTGTAAGTATAGCATGGTAAGTAATATCTTTCTAATGATTTTTAGTAACTAATTAAATGAATAGGTATGCTTGATCAAATACTCATGTATGCTATGAAGAAGCTTTATTTGAATCCCTATGTGCACATATATGTAAATGCTTTGTCCGAATGCCTTATCCTAAAATGGCTAATTCTTGTCTAAGTTTAGAATTATAAATCAACTCGATAATCCGGGAGACAAGTGACACTTGAACATGATATATAATGATGGGCATCTATATATATATATATGCTTGTTCGAATTATCCATTAAAAGGAATGATCATTTGTTTAAATGGTCTTGACCCCTCTTGGTCTTTAATGTAAGACTTCACTTGTTTGCTTATGTAAAATCTATGTAATGTTTCGAAATGTTTAGTGGGACACACATGATTCCTTGATGTCTTGTTTTTCTACATATTTTGAATGCTCTTAATAGTATGATAAAGAATAAGTAGATCGATCATGAAGAAAATTTTTGAAATATCATTTATGCCTAGTTTGATTAAGGTAATCGATTTTGGGTTATCTGGGATTTCACATGATTTGGATTTGTATGTACCAGCTTAAGATATTTGAATAAAAAAAAATTTGTTAGCTTGTCTCGACTTACCTTGAAAGTTTTAGTTCTTGATCATGTGATTCATGAAAATTCTTGCAGTGACATCTTCAATTTTGATTTTCTTCTAAACCGGGTTGAAGGTGTTACAACTTTCAACACTTATCACGCCCCCAAACTCGAACTATTGCTTGTCCTCAAGTAATGCAAATAACTAACAACAATTACCTACCAAGGCATTTACCAAATACCAAGCTTCGAACCTGACTTCAATCCTTAGAACTATGATATTAGGAATCAATTACCTTTTGAACCTCAGAAAGCAAGGAAACTCAGTCAAAAATAAAGTACAATACCAGTGCAAGTGTGTGTGTATAGTTGTGTACAAGTCAATCAATAGGATTCCAAGAAAACCTCAATTTTTATTATAACATCCATATTGTCGAGGCAATTTATTGATCTAGAGCTAGTTAGACACATATAGCAAGTCTCTTTTTTTCGGCTAGAGCTAGATGGTCACCTCTAGCAATTTTTTCATCATTTTTTTGGCTAGTGCCAGATAGGCACCTCTAGCAATTTGTTTAACGACCTAACATTTACTAGTTTTCCTAAGACCGTAAAGTCATACCAGTGTAAGTACTAAAGACATCATAGCAAATTTCCATGTTAATTTTATGCCAATCCTAGATTCTAAGGTTTTTTCAACTAAATGTCGTGGCAATTAACTCATCATAGGATATCACAACATGTTTCATCAATTTAACAAGTAGTTATCATGGCAAGTAATATATGCAAACTACAATGAGACAGACAAAATAAAGACAAGACAAACCACCCAAACTCGAGAGAAGCACTATCCTCAATGCATGCAAAACTAATAAACAAAAAATAAAAATGAAAAGAAATACAAATGAACTACTGTGAGAGGTCATCACCTCGAATTTGTAGCATCCTCTGGGAGTTTACTTGATGCATTTTATGCCTTGCCTTGGTGGTGGTTGTGGGGTTGGTGCGGGGTCACTCTCCTCTATTTCTTCAACCTCCACAATCGGCTCACCTTTCTTCTCGACTTCTTCTAGTGATGAAGGTTTACGCTTCGATGCTTTCTTTGTTGTCATATCTAGAGGTGGTGACTTTAACGGTGCAGAGGTGGTGTCTTTAGAACCTAAATCATGACAAGAGTCAGTACGTTGCTATTCAGGAATTTTTTCTTTACCATTGTGCATTATCGGTGTTGTCGCGACAATGTCACTCGCAGTTATTCTAGTTTCAGTTGACGGGGCAAGTAATTCAGCAGGAAAAGTCAGAAAAGGCACAATACTCTTCATATTCATCTCTAAGATGGCATTTTAAAGCGTGATATATCGATCCTCCACATAACAGCAGAACATGTAATGCCTCAATTTTGGGCCTAGGAGTTTTCTAGGTTGATTAGATGGTCTGGTGGTCCGGATTAGAGGATTCGAGTTAGTTTCAGGATTAATTTGAAATTCATATTTTTGAGTTAGGAAAATATATGGAAAAATATCCTAAAATCATTATTTAATATGTAGATGATTTTGGAAAAATCAATTTTACAAAAAAAGTTTGAAATGTGACATTTTGAGTTAGTGACCAAAATGTAAAGTTTTAAAACTGTTTTTAGTGACTGTTTTGTAAAAGGGTCAAAAATTAGAATCTTTAAGGAGTTATTTGACCAAAGTCTAATATCAGACTTTTCTACTTTAATTGGATATTTTAAAAGGGTTTTAAAATAAATGAATAGGCTTGAAGAATTAATTCTATAATTAATTCCTAAAAACCATTTTACGTAACTAACTTTTTCTCCAAAAGATTTTCTCACAAATTCTCTCTAGACAAACACTCTTTTCTACTTTAATTTTATTAGGTAATCACTTGATGTCAACATTCTTTTACTTCCAAATGGATTGTTAATGATTTCCTAACAAAACCTATTTGATTTGATCTTTTTTTCTCATGTAAACTCATCCAATTAAGGCGAAAGCCAAGGTTAGAAGAGATATAAGGTTCTTTACTGAAATTCCCAAGTTATTGATCCTTTACATATGTTTTCTAATGACTTTTAATGATTTAATTATGGAAAGATGGTTAAATTAAGGTTTAATTGATGTATTTGGTTGATTTTCGTTATGGATCTGTTTTGTTGGGTTCTTGATTTCATTTGAACACGATTTTGATGTTTTATAATGTTAATAAGTTGATTTTAATGATTTTGATGTTTTATAATGATAATAGGTTGGTTTTAATGCACTTGTTTTGATAACTTGATTACTCACTATATATGCACGATTTGAGCATGGTTTAATGCTGGAAAATGGTTATCTAATGATGTTTATGCATTTGGAAGTAATGCATGTTTTGATAATATTTTTGAACATTGGTAATGCAAGGTTAAATGAATTGGATAAATGGTTTTGATTGATGCATATGAAAACAATGAGTTAATGATAAAGAAACAAATTATATTAGCAAGTAATCGTATGAAAAGGTTATGAAAATGTTATCGGATATAGTTGGCAGCCATAAAGGGGGGATCGATACGAGAACTGTGCCATATAAGTACGGGTAGCTTTACGCACTGTATTAGTATGGTGGCTACTGTATCGTACGCGTGGTAGTTAAGTCTGTTGAGCCAAGCCCGTATCGGTACGCATTGCTATTTCTTTGTGTTTTGGCTTGCTGAAGTTTGGAAATTCTGCAATTTGGTCCCTTAATGTTATCTATGCAATTAATTGAGCTTCGATGATCGTTTTGAGCTGAAATTTAACCAGTGAGCATGTAATCGGATTAATGAAGGATTGGTAAACTATATTTTAAATTAAGTCGCTGTAATTTGTAGAAATTATGTTTTGGTCCCCAAAGTGCCTATTCGAGCAATTGAACCCTGTTTTACAATCATATTTCATTGTAGCATTTATGCTGATGCATGTTCACCTTAATAATTAAATTGATGCATTTAGACAAGATAAAAAGAAAAAAATAGACCTGCTTTAGGTTATTAGCTCGGGTTTGATTCGGCAAGCCTAATGTGATCCTTTTAGCTTAGGTTCGGCGAGACCGATTAAGGGGGTTACATTTGTTGGTGTTAGAGTCATGTTTACAAAAAAATGGGATGTTGTTAATGATTGTTCGATGTTGTTTGCTATGTACAATGATTGATATATACTATGTTGGTGTATTTTTGGGGACACGTTGCCATATTACTACAGTTATAAAATGATTTTGGTTTGAAATGAAAGTCTTGGATCCTTGCTTAAATATGGCCTGATTGTTTTTGTTTTGGTGTAATTATCATACCTTACATTTTTACGTGATGCCACTGAGGAGAGAATTAAGATCGAGCACGAGTTCTGCTACTAGATGGCAGGGAGTTGAGGGTGAGATAGTGCATCATGAGGGATTGCCACCTCTTTTGCCTAATCCAGTTGAGGGAATGGAGCAAGTACCACCTGCACCATATGGTCCAGTGTATGGTGATATGGCGACTTTGGTTCAAGCAATGACGGGGGCATTTTAGGCCGCGATGGCTAGAGTTCATGTACCTGCACTACCACTGGTTGGTGCTGCTATCTAGGTTTGCCATTGGAGCGTCTACGTAGACTTGGAGGGGTTGAGTTTAGAGGGTTGGCACCTGAAGCATCCGACGAATGGTTTGCCAGTACATATTGGATTTTGGATTAGATGAGGTGCAATGATGCCCGAAAGCTGGGATGTGCGGTGTCCCTGTTGCAGAGTGATGCTAATATTTGGTGGACTACTGTGACCACAGACATGGAAACTGGTGATGTGATATGGGAGTTCTTTTAGGCTGTCCTCAGTAAGAAGTATCTGGGAGTTAGACATTTGGATGGAAGAAAATGTGAGTTTATGGCCTTGGTATAGGACAATATGTCAGTATATGAGTATGAGGTACAATTTGTGAAGCTGAGTTAGTATGCGCCTGAGTTGGTGCCAGATGAGAGGCATCACTATGACTGGATTCATTATGGATTGGTACAGGATGTTCATACATACAAGTTGGCAACTGATTATACAGATTTTGACGTGTTGGTTACACGAGTGAAGGACATCAAGTAGAGTTTGGGTTTAACTCTTCATCTAGGAGGTTCTGGCTTGGGGATGAGGGCTACAAATTTTGGTTCCAGTGGTGGTCAGTTTAAGAGACACCGTGATAGGAGTTATCGCCCTGAGCAGAGACGAGGTAGAAGTAATGATGGGCGTGGGCCGCAGGGCCAAAGTGCACAGGTTAGAGCATTGAAAACACCTGTTGGGTATGTGGATCACGGGATCACATAAGGCTAGACTGTCCACATTTGGCCAAGAAAGGACAAGTTCCATCGGTTGTTGTTGCTAACTCTTGTATGAGTTCTGGATCTAGGGATTATTTAAGATATTATTGTTTGATGCTGGCTAGAGGTAGGCAAGCATCTGTACCTATTGTTGTACTACAGAGAGGCCTCGAGGTAATTTCTAGAGAAGGGAGGAAGGACAAAGGACTATTGCTCATACAATAGTAATTTGACCTAATGGTGGTGGACCCACAAGGATCTAAACGTATTGCGAAGGGAGGAATGACACAGATGTGATAACAGGTACTTTTACCTTGCAATCTATGTCATTACTTTCTTTGATAGATTCTGGTTCCACGTATTCATATAATTTGCATGAGCATTCGCATTTGCTTGATATATCTGTAGAAATGTTGGATGTGAGTATGCAAGTAACAAGTTCTTTTGGAGAGGTGGTTGTTACGATGAGGTTGCCTAGGAGATGTCTTTTGATGGTTCAAGGTCACATGTTTGCGACTGATTTGATGGAGCTGACATTTCATGGTTTTAATGTGATCTTGGGTATAGATTGGTTGACTGAGCATGGGGCTGTGGTCGAATTTGTAAGCAAGGGAGTTTCGTTAAAACTTATCGATGATTATGAAGTGGTTGTTGTGGGTGAGAATGTTAAGTTCTTGTCCAATGTAGTTTCGGCTATGGAAGCATATAAGTTGCTGGAGTGTGGATGTCAAGCATATCTTGCTTATGTTATGAACCCAAATTGGAAGAAGTGCAGACTAAGGATATTTGTACTATTTGTGATTTTCTGGGGGTGTTTTCGGAGGAGTTACTTAGGATGCCACCAGATAGAGAGATGGATTTTTGTATTGAAGCATATAAGTTGATACGACTCTGATGTCGATTGCACTATATCGTATGTCACCGAAGGAGTTGAAAGAGTTGAAGACGCAACTCTAGAAGTTGTTGGACAGTGGTTTTATCTGACCTAGTGTGTCACCGTGGGGAGCACCAGTGTTTCTTGTGAAGAAGAAAGATGGCACTTTGAGGATGTGCATCGATTAAATGCAACTGAACAAGTTGACGATTAAAAATAAGTAGCATTTTCTGTGAATTGATGACTTGTTTGGTAAATTCTGGGGTGCTATGGTGTTTTCTAAGATTGATTTGAGGTCTGGATACTATCAGTTGAAGGTTAAGCAAAAGTATGTGCCGAAGATTACTTTTCGTACAAGGTACGAGCATTATGAATTTTTGGTGATGCCGTTTGGATTGACGAATGTGCTTGCAGCATTCATGGATATGATGAATCGGGTGTTCCATAAATTCTTTGATCAGTTTTTAGTAGTGTTCATAGATGATATTCTCGTGTACTCTCGTACTGAGGAGGATCATGATCGATACTTGTGGATTGTGTTACAAACCTTGTTGGATAATCAGCTTTATACCAAGTTGAGCAAGTGTGAGTTTTGGATTAAGGAAGTGGTCTCTCTTGGTCATGTTGTTTCGGCGGAAGGCATTCGGGTGGATTCGCAAAAAGGTTGAGGCGGTTGTGAATTGAAAGCAACCTAAGTCGGTGATAGAGGTTAGTAGTTTCTTGGGGTTGGCAGGTTATTATCGTCACTTTGTGGATGGGTTCTCAAGGGCTGCGGCTCCATTGACCAAGTTGTTACAAAAGGATGTGCGTTTTGAGGATGGTGGTTAGACAACAAGATTTTGAGAAGTTGAAGGAAGCTTTGACACAAGCTCCGATCTTGATTCAACTTGAGTCAAGGAAATAGTCTGTGGTTTATAGTGACGCGTCCTACGTTTGGTTAGGGTGTGTGTTGATGCAAGGCGGGAAGGTTGTGGATTATGCATCGAGGTAGTTGAAGGTGCACGAGCGCAACTATCCTACACATGATATAGAGCTTGCCGTGGTGGTGTTTGCGTTGAAGATTTAGAGGCATTATATGTATGGTGAGAAGTGTATTGTGTACACGGATCATAAGAGTTTAAAGTATTTGATGTCGCAAAAAGATTTGAATCTTAGGCAACGTAGATGGTTGGAGTTGCTTAAGGATTATGATTTAACATTCGAGTATCATTCGGGCAAGGCAAATGTTTTGGCTGATGATTTGAGTAGAAAAGCTATTGTGGAGTTGAGGGCCATGTTTGCGAGGTTGAGTGTAACTCGAGATGGAGGTTTGTTGGCTAAGTTGCAAGTGGAGCCGTTTTTGTCGCAGTCGATTAAGGAAAAACAGCCTTATGATGAGGTGTTGGTACCATATGATAAGGATATAATGGATGGAAATCCTACGGATTTTCACTTTAATGATGACGGGGTGTTATGCTTCAAGGATCGGATAGTGGTGTCTCGTGATGATGAGTTCAGACGAACAATTTTGGCTGAGGCACATGCTAGTCCTTTTGCCATGCATCCCGGTAGTACCAAGATGTATCAAGATCTAAAGGAAGAGTACTATTGGGTTGGTTTGAAAAGGATGTGGCTGATTTTGTTGCTAGATGTATGGTATGTCAACGTGTGAAGGCTGAAGACCAATTTCTTTTTGGGTTGTTGCAACCGTTGATGATTTCGGAGTAAAAATGGGAGAGAATCACCATGGATTTTTTGTTAGGGTTACCTTTGACACAGACTAAAAAGGATTCCATTTGGGTGATTGTTGATCGGTTTACAAAGTGTGTATAGTTTTTGCCAATGCATAGATGTATACCTTGGATAAGTTGGTAGATCTTTATGTTGCTGAAATTGTGAGGTTACACGGGGTGCCCAAGTCGATTGTTTAGGATAGAGACCCGCGGTTTACATCAAGGTTTTAGGAGTGTTTGCATCGAGTGTAATCCCCCTGACCCAGCCTAGACGTCCGACTGAATCGAGTGAGCTACATTAGGTTTGCCGAAGCAAACCGGAGAAAGGTTAAAAATTGGTTTTTTTCCTTTTTATCTTGTCTAGATGCAAATTATTAGTCTTACATGTACATACTCGCAGCAGGTGAATTTTTGAAGAAAACGAATCACAAAAAGGTAACCAATTGCATCACATTCATTATGAGGACTAAACTGTAAATACCTCAAATTATGGGACCAAAATTAAAATTAAGGTTACCAATTCTCAATTAGTCAGGTTACTTGCTCACATGGCAAAAATCAGCTCAAAAAGATCATCCATACTCATTCAATTGCATCATCAACATTCAGGGACTAAAATGGAAGAAAATATAACTTTGTATCCATAACATTAATTGAAATAACGGCCACATGTATCAATAATATACCAACCGTATCGACACGGTGCCCTAAACCAACAGCCCTCGTTTCGTTACACTAGGTACCGTACTGGTATGCCTAAATGAAATTAATGACCAGCTTAAAATACCTAGCAACTGTACCGGTACGCCTTATGGGTGTTTCGGTACGCGAGTTTTGAACCAAAAAGGCAATTTCCAGTAGCAATGAACTGTACCAATGCATCGAGCCCATATCGAAACTCTTGGTCTATTCTTGCCTAGCCGTACCGATACGGTCCTCAGCGTATCGGTACGCCTGGGCCTGTAATGTCATTTTCAACTGGTTTTTTACACAGATCTAGATGCATTTAGGTCCTAGCAACTTGCATACATGCATATAAACATCCAACAATACATTTATCAACACTTGCACCAAGATTTAGCTTCTACACAAGCTTAGGCCGCCAAAAGAATTAATCTAGAGGCATGCTCCCTAAAACACTCTACCAAACATACCAAAATTCTAAAAATATACATTTACCAGCACAATCACCATACCAACATCACATTAATACCATATTCAACATGTTAAGCTCATCAAAGCATGCCAACCAAGAAAACCATCTATATGCATACCTAGGCAACCACATAACATCAACCATAGGTAACGATGCACAACATGCTTAACAACATCAATCAAACTCCGAAGTCATAGCATTATACATGCTCAAAACTAGGGAAAAACATAATTAAATATCCCAAATCCATGGTGAACACATTACCTTATTAACCAGAAACATAAACCGAGTTCATACTCAAAATTGCTTTGCCTCTTGCATCACTACGACTTTGCCTTTGCTGCCCCAAGCCTTAATGCTCTACATCATTAGCAAAAAGAGAGCGTAAGCACACTTGCTTAGTGAGGATGCTCTTAAAATAATGATGCATTATGACCCTTGAAAATCAACACTTGTTTTCAAACCATGCTTACGACCTAAGCAAATTCCAATGATTTCAATTCAAAACATGCATATCGACCATACGCAAAACAATATATTCCACATGCTTAAATCCTCAAAGCATTATATACAAATCCATGCTTGAATTCCAAAGCATTAAATACAAAACCATGCTTAAATCCCAAAGCGTTAAATACAAAACCATGCTTAAATCCCAAAGCATTAATAATAGATTCAACATTAGAATTCTCATATATTGGCAAGTATAGTGACTCCGGATAGTGGACCACTATCCTTGATTAGCCGACCGCTAATCTTTAGTTAACCGACCGTTAACTTTACACATCGAATACACGGATCTCCCTTAATGACCGACCATCATCAAGACTACCCCATGCCAACCGCTTGTGTTTACAACCATGCCGACCGCAAGCTTTACATCAACAAGGGGAGCCGACCGCTCAACCCAAGTGATAACAACATAGTCTGAGTAGCCGACCGCTATACCTCAAGGACCCTTAACCATGATCGATTTTTAAACATATTATAGTGCACTTTATCCTATTGTATGCCAACTATATCCGAATGTTTTCTCACCTTGTCACATAGCCAATATATCATTTAAAAAACCATTTACTCACTGGTTTACAATGCATTACACAAAATTTCCACATATGCAAATCACATTGCCATAGCAATATCACATTCCCGATCAGAATAAAAACCAATGCTCACTAGCATTTCATATACTTTTAAACCACTGCATGTGTGCTCAAAATCAAGCATTTATTGTAAGTAAAACCAACCATGTTTACGACTAAAACATGAATCACACATGCTCATATTCGAACCGATATTTAAGAGAAAATGAGGGAAACTTACTTTCAAGCTTAGGTAAGCGTTTCAAACTTAACCTAAACTTCCAAAACCACTTTCAAACCTTTGAAAGAATTTTAAGACCGTTTCCACTCACCGATTTCACTTCGCCTTGTTTGCTAATGTGAACCAAGCTCCCGGCAAGCCTCAAACCACCTCAAAATGCTACGCCTTGATTGTCCCCTATTTTGGCCACATAAAACCAAAGGAAACTTGCATTAAAATGCATCCAACTCTCTGTTTCAAACCAAAATCGCGCATCTCTCAAGATGCCCACTCAAAACTCATCTGAAACTTACCGAAATCAACCTCAAACACTTCTCAATCTGAACCCAGCCATAATATAATGATTGAAAACATCAAACTTCATCAAATAACATCTAAAAACCCTTTTACAACATCCTTTTACTTCCAGCAAAGTTTAAACTCCAAAAACAACCCAAAAACCCTTAACTAACAGCCTAACAATTAGAGATTCAACCAATTTCGGGATTCCATTCTTAAAAATAACTTATCCACATTATAATACATCCAAAATAATATTGAAATCAATCCTCAACACTGGAAAAATAGATCCAATTCAAAAATCACAAGATTCTATCAAATAAACCTCAATTAAGCAAAATTCTATAATTAATTACTTAAAACCTATTAGAAAACTTATGTAAAGAGACAAGAACTTGGTAATTTCAGTAAAGAACCTTTCATTAGAGGAGAAGAACGAAACTTACCTCCAATGAGTGTGTTTCCTCTTAATTGGATGTTTTCCTCTTGAAAAACAATGAGATTCAATAAGATTTTTGAGAAAACAAGTTAAAGAATCATTTAGCAAATCAAAGAATTAAGAAACAAGATTATTACCTCGAATATCTGATAGGAAAAAGTGTGTTTGGCTGAGAGAATTTTGAGAAAAAATATGAGTAGAAGAAAGTTACGTCAAATTGTGATTTGGTAAAATAACTACCTTTTAACTAAATCCTCTTTAATTCCTTTAATTAAAACTCTTTTAAAAATAATCCTAATTAAGAGAAAACTAAGATTAGACCAAATGATAAAATAACTCCTTAAAGATTCTAAGTTTTGACTCTTTACAAAATAGTCACCTTTAAAAATAGTTTTCAAAAGTTGCATTTTGGTCACTAGACAAAATGTCACCCTTCGAAAGCTCATTTTTCAAAATTGCATTCACCAATATGTTTAATATATTTTAAATAGGATTCTTAAACATTTTTTCATATTTTTATCTTTCAGAAAAATATATGCTCACAAATTCAACTCAAATCTCAAACCCGGTCCACCAGACCGTCTAACTAGCCTTGAAACTGCTAGGCCCAAAACAAAGGCATTACAATTCTCCCTCTCTTAAGAAATTTCGTCCTCAAAATTTACCTGGAGGAAAAAGATGCGGAAATTGCTCCAACATATCCGCATTGCTTTCCCCAGTGGCTTCCTCGACACCTCGATGTCGCCACAAAACCTTAACTAGTTCTATCATTTTGCCACAAAGAACTTTGCTGCTGGAATCAAGGATTTCCACCGGCTTCTCATCAAAGTATAAATCCGGTCTCAACTCAATATGCTCCACTGGCATAACGTGCGAAGGATCCAGCCGGTACCTTCGTAGCTTATATTTTCTCAAGCTCGGAAGGCAACCTCAACCGATAAGCCACGGGACCAAAACGCTCCACGATCTCATATATTCCAATAAACCTTGGACTAAGCTTACCCTTACATCCGAACCGCATCACCTTCTTCCATGGTGACAATTTCAAGAACAAACGATCACCCACCGCATATTCAATTTCCCTATGCTTCAAATCTGCGTAAGATTTCTGCCGATCCGCAGTCGCTTTCAAGTGTTCACACACACGCTTAACTTTCTCATTCGTGTCTTTCAACACTCGTGGCAAGGAAACATGCTTTTCCCCTACCTTAGCCCAACACAAAGGCGTACGACACCTCGGGCCATACAATGCCTCATACGGTGCCATCTGAATACTCGTCTGATAGTTGTTATTATAAGAAAATTCAACCAAAGTTAAATGCTTCTCCCAGGTTCCTTGGAACTCAATAATACAACATCTCAACATATCCTCCAAGACCTAGATAACACGCTCAGACTGTCCATCCGTCTGATGATGATATACGGTATTGAAACTCAACCTTGAACCCAAAGCCTGATGTAAACATCTACAAAACCTCGCTATGAATCCCGGATCTCTATCTGAAACATTAGACTTTGGTACCCCATGCAGACGCACAATCTCAGCTACATACAAATCTGCCAGCTTGTCCAAGGTATACATCGTATGCACTGGCAAAAAATACACACACTTTGTAAACCAATCAACAATCACCCAAATGGAATCTTTTTTAGCAAGTGTCAATGGCAACCCTATCACAAAGTCCATGGCGATTCTCTCCCATTTCCATTCCAGAATTCCAAAGCTGGCAGAATTCTCTCCCATTTCCATTCCAGAACTCAGATGGAAACTGATGTTCAGCTTTAACCCGCTGACACACCATACATTTGGACACAAACTCCGCCATATTCTTTTTCAAACCAACCCAATAGTACATTTCCTTCAAATCACAATACATCTTGGTACTACCCGGATGCATAGCAAAAGGACTAGAATGTGCCTCCGCCAAAATAGTGTGTCTGAGCTCCGGGACTTTTGGCACCACTAATCGGCCCTTAAAGCACAAAACACCATCATCATCAAAATGAAAATATGTCGGATTACCATCCGCTATGTCCTTAACATGAGGAACCAAAGAATCATCAAATGGTTGCTTAGCCTTAATCATTTGTGACAACGTAGGCTTAACTTGCAATTCAGCCAACAAACCACCTTCCCGCGTCACACTCAACCTCGCAAACATCGCTCTAAGCTCAAACGCAACTTACGACCCAAAGTATCCGCAACAACATTGGCCTTTCTAGGATGATACTCAATTGTCATGTTGTAATCCTTAAGCAACTCCAACCGCCTTCGTTTCCTAAGGTTCAAATCTTTTGAGACATCAACTATTTCAAACTCTTATGATCCGTAAATACCATACACTTTTCACCATGAAGGTAGTGTCGCAAAATCTTCAAGGCAATCACCACAGCCTCAAGCTCCAAATCATGAGTTGGATAATTGAGCTCATAAACCATCAACTGCCTCGACGCATAGGCCACAACCTTTCTATCCTATATCAGCACACAACCCAAGCCAACATATGATGCATCACTATAAACCACAAACTTCTTCCTAGATTCTGGATGAATCAACACAGGAGCATGTGTCAAAACCTCCTTCAATTTCTCAAAACTCTACTGCTTCTTCTCTGTCCGCACGAAAGGAACACTCTTTTGCAGTAACTTTGTCAACGGAGTTGCGATACTAGAAAGCCCCTCGACAAAACGGTGATAATAACCTACCAACCCAAGGAAACTACACATTTTCGATACGGTCGTAGGTTGTTTACAATTGAGAATAGCCTCAATTTTCTATGGATCAACACTAATACCCTCCGCGGACACCACATGCCCAAGAAACATCACCTCCTTGAGCCAAAACTCACACTTGCTCAACTTGGCATACAAGTGATTATCCTTTAGCACTTGCAACACGATCCGCAAATGCTGATCATGCTCCTTCTCGATACGAGAGTACACGAGTATATCATCAATAAAAACCATCATAAACTGATCAAGGTACTCATGAACCACTCTATTCATCATGTCTATAAAAGCCGTCGGGGCATTCGCCAAACCAAGCGGCATCACCAAAAACTCATAATACTCGTACCTTGTACGAAGCACTGTCTTGTGCACATCCACATCCTTTGCCTTCAACTAGTAATACCCCGACCTTAAATCAATCTTCAAAAACATCGCTACCCCACAAAACTGATCGAACAAGTCATCAATCCACGACAACAGATACTTGTTCTTCACCTTCAACTGGCAATAATCAATGCACATACGCATCGATCTATCCTTCTTCTTCGCAAAACGAACTGGAGCACCCAAAGGAGAAACACTTGGTCGAATGAACCAATGATCTAACAACTCCTGGAGCTGCTATTTCAACTCCTTTGGTGCCATCCTATACGGAGCAATAGACACCGGAGTTGTACCTTCGTACGTCTAAATACAAAATTCCACCTCCCTATCCGGAGGTAAACCCGGTAACTCTTCAGGAAAAACATTATGATAATCACATACAGCCTGAATGTCCTGCACTCAAACACTTTTAGCTTCCAGATTCATAACAATAGCCAAATAAGCTTGGCAACCATCAATCATCATTCTCTTCGCTCGAGAAGCTGGCACAACATTGGATAAGAATTTCACATTCTCACTAACCACCACAACTTCATAATCATCGACCAACTTCAGAGAAATCCTTTTGGACTCACAATCCACCACCTCCTTGTGCTCACTTAACCAATCCATACCCAAGATAACGTCAAAACCATAAATGGAAACTCCATTAAATTCACAGCAAATTCATGACCTTGCACTGTCAAAGGACAACGCCTATACAACCTTCTAGTTGTAACTGTCTCCCTAAAAGAACTAGTTACTAACATGCCAACATCCAAAATATCAACATGAACATTCAGAAATGATGCATGCTCACTAAAAATATATGAATGAGTAGACCCCGAATCAATCCAAGAGAACAACAACAAAGATTGCAAGCTAACAGTACCTGCAATCACATTAGTGTCGTTGTGCCCTTCACGATGAGCATAGATTCATGTCGGCCCACCATTCTCTGGTTGTACAGCAACAGCATGAGCCACAACTCTCTAACCATCCTCACGCCTCTAAAAATTACCCCTGCCACAACTTCGGCCCCTAGCAGGTATAGCAGCCCAAACCGGTGCATCACCTACAGCACGAGGATAATCATGCTTCATTTGACCAGGTGATCCACATATCCAGCAACTCATGGTATTTCCCCAACACTCACTCGTGTGGCGTCTACCACAACGCTCACACTCGGCTATAACATGAACACTTTGGTTATCATGGCCAACACCGCTACCATGCCTGTGATCCAACTTATGCCTATTATCACGAAACCTTCTACCCTACTTCCCGAAATTACCAAAATCAGCCATGCGCTTGTTTGAGCTCATGCCTGAACCTTGTCATGTTACCCTCAATGACTGCTCAATATCCTTAGCGCAGTTCACAAGCACAACAAAATCTGTGTAGTCCACGGACAACGGGTATGTTTTGATATCCTTCACCAACCCATAGTGAAACCTGTTGCACCTCTCAAGATCATCCGAAACTAACTCCGAGGCATATTGACTCAAACAAACAAATTTCACCTCATATTCAGCCACATACATGATGCCCTATTCCGAGGCCATAAACTCACGTTTCCTCACATCCATATACTAAGGACCAAGATACTTCTTCTTGAAAGCTCTTTGAAAGAACTCTCAAGTTACACCCGCCTCTGGTACACTAGCAATTGTGCTCACCCACCAATGATAAGCATCACCATGCAACAATGACACGTTATACCCCAACTTACGCTCATCATTATAGCCCATCTGATTTAGAATATGATTCATACTCTCTAGCCATCCTTCGGCTGCCTCAAGACTCAAACCCGTAAACTCAACACCTCTCAAACTCTAGAGACGCTTTAAGGGTAATCCTGGATTAACTACCGCAATAGGTGCTGGTGCCTGCACATGCACTCTAGCCATCGCCTCTTGAAAAGCTCTCGTTATTGCCTGAACTAACAGAGTCAAATAACCAAATACTGGCACTTGATGAGCCTGGGGTACACCACCATCCCCATCACAGACAGAAGGACCCAACGAAGGAGAAGGAGGTAATAAAAATAGTACTTTTGAACACTTATCATGCCCCCAAACTCGAACTATTACTTGTCCTCAAGCAATGCAAACTAACAATTACCTGCCAATATTTTAATCATCAAAGACATGCTTCAAACTTGAATTCAAACCTTGGAACCGTGGCACAAAGTATGATCACCTTTTAATTTTTCGGATAGCACAAAAATTACCCGGAACCAAACTATAATGCTCGTGACAATGTGTGTGCGTAGTTGTGTACAAGTTGATTTTCAAGATTCTATGTGAACAATAGGCTTTTATCAATTTAATTATCGGGGCATTTATTTTTATTTTCACTAGAGCCAATTTCGGGCACCTCTAGCAAAGTAAGCAATTTCTCATTTTATTTTAGTTGACTAGAGCCAATTTCGGGCACCTCTAGCGATTATTTAATGTGTATTAACTACTAGAGCCAGTTTCGGGCACCTCTAGCAAAAAAGTGCAATTACTACTAGAGCCAGTTTTGGGCACCTCTAGCAAGAAATTAACTTGTAATTTTCAACTTTAAATTTACCCTAATTTTAAGCAACCTAAGTTCACTAAGTTTCTTTCAATCAACAAGCCACAACCGTGTAAAAAATTCAGCATCATAGTAAAATTCTAAGTTCTTTTCATGTAATCCTAAAATTAAAGGTTCTTTCAATTAAGTGCAGCGGCAAAAATTCATCATTGGATATTCAACAAGTCTTAAGCAATTAAATCCAATTAAAGGAATGGCAAGTAGCATATGCAACCTATATGTGATTGCTAAAGATGAATGCAACTAAACATGAAGCTAACTAGAAACCAACACCCCCCCCAAACTCGAGAGAAGCATTGTCCTCAATGCATGTAAGAGTGAAACAAAATTTAAAAGAAACTAAATGAAACGAGTTAGTCGGAGAGGTCGTCACCTCGAGTGATAAGTTTCCTTCGTGTCGTTTGCTTGATTCATTTTTCAGTCGGTGGTTGAATGCTTGTGGCTGGTACTGCGTGAATAGCATTGCTTTGATTTGATCCATGTTTGCCGAGGCAGGTTCACTTGCCTGGGCATTAGTAGTTGCCGAAGCCATTGTTGTTGCTTGGGCATCGTCAGTTTCTGTTGTGGTTGCTGTGGCAAGTAGTAGGCAGTGAATTTCCTTAGCATGGTAGTTGTGAGTCTTGTTGTGGAAAAGAAAACCAGGAAACTAAAGATAATGAAGAAAAATAAAATCTCTCCTAAAAATTCCAAAAATAAATAAAGAGAAAAAAATAACCGAAAATAATATAAAGAAAAAAATAGTTCGAAAAAAATAAAAATAAATAAAAATAAAATATCGAAAGGAGAGCATGCTTATGTATCTCCTAAGGTGTCAAATTCTTTGTTACGTTTTACATGGGCACCGTTGTAGTGCTTCAATCTTTGTCCGTTAACTTTGAATTCATGTTCGTCTGTAATGGACTTGATTATCACGACACCACGGGAGAATGGTTTGACAACTTCGAATGGTCCCAACCATCTTGATTTTAGTTTTCCCGAAAAAAGTTTTAGTCGAGAATTGAATAAGAGAACTAGTTGCCCTGGCATGAATTGCCGCGACAATAGTTTCTTCTCGTGCCATTGCTTTGTTTTCTCCTTGTAGATTTGTGCATTGTTATAGGCGAGTGCATGAAATTCTTCTATCTCATTGAGGTACAACAAATGCTTTTGTTTGGTACTTTCCTAATCCATATTCACGGGTCTTGATTGCCCATTGGTTTGTACGTGATATTGCCCGTCCTCTGGCAACGATCAAATTGCTTGTAAAACTCTTGGGCATCTTTGTACAGTGTTGGCCAATACAAACCGGATTGAAAAACTTTGGCCACGGTACGAGTTCCTCCAAAATGTCCTCCATAGGGTGAAGAATGGCATTGTCGGAGTACATTATGTTGCTCCTCTTCAGGGACACATCAGCGTATAACTTGATCTGCACATTGTTTAAACAAAAGAGGCTCGTCCCAAAAGTAATGCTTAGCATCATGGTGGAACTGCTTCTTCCCTTGGTGAGTAAGGCCATAAGGTAAAATACCACAAACAAGGAAATTAACTAAATCTGCATACCAGGGTATTACCGAGGCATGTGCTACCGTGGCGACTGCTCCCAAGATTACCGAGTCGTGTGTGTCTAGAGTTGCTGAGGCATACGCGTCCATGGTTGCCGAGGCGTCAAGGGTTGCCGAGGCGTGCACATCCCTGTTTTCTGAGGCAACTAAAAGTTGTTCATCCGGGAATGCATCGCATATCTCTAAATCCGCGTCCTCCTCCCTATTGCGTTCTAAATGTGATAAGTGATCGACCACTTGATTTTCTGTTCCTTTCCTGTGCATTGGCCTAGGACTGCTCCCACCGCGAAATCACTTGCACACACATGAGCTCAAAAGGTAGCGTCCAATCTGGTGGAGCGACAATGGGTGTCGAGGCAAGCTTTTCCTTTAGGGTTTCGAATGCTTGGGTGCAAGAATCATCAAAATGGAAGACTTTATCTTGGTGGGGGTAATCTCTCGATCACGTCCACCTTGGCTTTGTCTACTTCAATTCCCTTGGATGAAATCTTGTGGCCGAGCACTATTCCTTCATCTACCATAAGGTGGCACTTCTCCCAATTAAGGACTAAATCGGTTTCTTCACATCTTGCCAACACATTCTCTAAATTGTTAAGGCAACTGTTGAAGTCACTACCAAAAACGGAAAAATCATCCATGAAGATCTCAAGGAAGTTTTCGACCATGTCTGAAAAGAGTGCCATCATGCATCTTCTAATGTTAGTGCATATCTGAGAAAACTTGAGGATGGCCAATGTGCTTGCCACTACTCCCTTTTGCGTTACCATGGTGGAGGTGTCTTTCTTCTTTGTTCGCTTGTAGTCCATGTATACTCTCCACCTTGCTACTATTCCTGAAGGCATAAATATATTAATAGGAAAAATTATATCCATTCTTAACGATTCAATTACCTCATTCTTGTCAACTTCTATCATGGTTGGATGTAGCCTTTGTTGTCGTGGCAATTGCTGCTCAAGCCAATTGCCGTGGCAATCAGTTGCCAAAATTTGTTGTAAGTCAAGGGAAGAACCAATTTTCTGAAAAGCTTTACGAATCCAAACACCGTTTTCTTTTGGCCTCTCAAATATCTCCATTAGTAGAGATTTTGATGGCTTCAAATCTACCAACCTCGGTTCCTCAAGACATACCTGCAATGGACGAGGTGAGTTTTTAAAGAATTCAAAAGGTTCAACCATTACCTGCTCATATTCCATTGGCAAAGTATTATCATCTAGTTGATCTTGCATATGGTCGTGTAATTGCCGTGGCAATTGTAGATGAGAGCAATCTACAGATTCCTGCTTCAACATCAACGTTGTAACCTTATGGGCATCAGGTTCCTCAGAATTTGTTGTAGTATTGTTGCTCTCAGTTTCACTGAGTGTTGTCGTGGTATTGCTCTGTTCAGGCTCCTCAATCATTGTCGAGGCAATTTGTTGTTTAGTCTCATCATGTGTTGGGCAGTCTCTCTCATTGGCATCCTCTTGACTTTGAGGTTCTAGTTGTTCCCCACACATCGGAAAGCTTTCTTTGCATTGCTCCTTATCCTCTTGCCTTGGGATGTCAGTATCCCTAGGAATGAATTGTTGGTGCATGTTATCCATGACATATGTGGATCTCCCCAATTGATCTTCTGAATCCCCTAAGGTTGCAACCCACTGAGCTATCCTCGTATCCATAGATTTTGATAGCTCTCAGATCTCTTCAATTGATCCGTCAAGTCTAGCCAAGGAAGCTAGTAACGTTTCCTCCAAGGAATTGGAATGCTCTTGAAGAGGACTACATTGCCATGGCATATCTGTTGCTGCGGCAAAATTGTTATGGTAAAAAAAAAATTGAGCTTTTTGACCATACCATGAAGAATTTTGCTGTTGGTTCCCTCTATGGTCCTCCATGTAGTTATATGCACCGAAAATGTCAGGGCAATTTTCAAACACATGATGTTCTCCACATATAGCACAAGATTTTTCCACGGTATAAGTTCTTTGGGCTTTTCTCGATTGGTATAGGTAATCATCAAAGGGTGCAAGAAACTCTTGATTGGATTGATTCATATCTTCCAACATCATCTCTCGAATAGATCGACTTTTATTTCCCGACATGTTGATGTCCCTTAACTTGTAGCGCACCTAAATTTTTTTTGATTAAACAAACAAAATGAAAAGTTAGTAAAACTAAGAGAAAAAAATGCAATAACAAAAACAATTAACACCAATTGCCAATCCCTGGCACAAGCGCCAAAAACTTGTTGCGTGTAATAAGTGCTACGCAAATGTGCAAGTATACACGTCGCAAGTAATAAAGTGATGGGAGTATCAAGTATCGTCTCCACAGGGATTGGTTTGGGCCACTTTGCTTAAGTTACTGCACTGTGAAAATAAAAACACAATTGATAATAGAGGTTTTAATTAACGAGAAAAGTAAAAGCAATAAACTAAAAGAATAGATGAAAGAAAAAGAGAGAATAGGCCAGATTATCGTGAGTTGAGGTCTGGTAGCCGATTGGATCGTCTTGGTAAAAGAGTGCAAGGCCAACTCAGCTGCCGTGGCAACTTGCACAGCGGGGTTGCCTTCGCAACTAATCGATGGTTGCCTGGGCGACTAGTTGGGCAACTACTTGGGCGTCTGGGCAGCAACTTCAAGGTTCGATAGAGCATTCTTCAATGGTTTCTTCTTATCCCTAAGTCGAAACTCTAGCTACTTGTGCATGCCTTGATAATACATCCCTGCGTGAATCAAGGGTGAACAACAACCCATCTTGCGCTCCTCTTAGCCGTTGAAATCCTTAACTTATTCCTAAGCCGGATTAATCTTCACCATCAATAGATTGAATAAAGACCATACTCATTCGTTTCTTGAATCTAACTCTCCCGATATTAGATAAATAGATGAAGCTACGAGATCCTCTCCCAATTCACTCGCAAACAAGAATAAGAACCAAGAATGAATAAACCTTGAATAGAAAAGTGCAAACTCTTATTACCTAAACAAAATCCAATTGTTTCTCACAACAAAACACAATAACCCCAACCAATCAAGTTAGTTCATGGTTGGGTTCAAAAGATATACAAAGAATAATCCCCAAACCATGAATCTAATGGAAGCAAAGAAGAAGAAGAAGAAATCGAACTCTCTCCCCCTTGTTCTCTTGTCGAAATTTCTCTTTTCTTGCCCTATGGGATTGTCGAAATTTTCCCTCCTCTTGCTCCCCCTAGAGTTGACGGCTTGGTGATCTATTTATAGGGCTAGGTTAAAGTCCTCCTTTGAGGAGGAAGTTAAGTTGGAATTAAATTATCTTTAAAGAATATAATTCTTTATTATAATTATATTCCTTTTAGAACTTCTCCTATCTTCTTGGAATTTAATTCTTCTTTAACCTCTTCATGGAAATCAAACTCTTTTGGGATTTAGCTTTGCTCCACGTCATCTTGGGCTTGTCTAGTCATCAATTTCGACTACCATATCACCTTATTCTTTGTCGACAATTGCCCTGACAGTTGGCTCGGCATCTCCTTCATGCATTGCCCTGGCAACTAGCTCAGCATCTCCTTCATGCATTGCCCTGGCAACTAGCTCGGCATCTCCTTCATGCATTGCCCTGGCAACTGGTTCTAGCCTTGTTTAGGCAAGTGATTCTGCACACACACAAAAACACACCAAAGCAACATCTTTTTCCACAAAAATCACCAAGTTATGTAATCAAGCTCAACGGTGGAAAGAAGCATGAATTAATGCATGAATAACTAATTATGCAACTAATATGAGCTTAAGTCTAACAATAATATGAGTAAAAAGGGTAATAAAAATAGTACTTTTTAACACTTATCACATACCGATATGCCACACCTGAAATGTCCTCTTTGCTAGTTTAACATGCTTTCAAACATACCATAATACGCTAACATACTTCTAACATGAATCCAACACATTCAAGAGTCAAACCACAGCAAAACAACACAGATTCATCAACGATTCATCGCATTTTGCATCGAATATAAAACTAGAGGCATGCTTCCTAGAATCCAAGCCAAGCAAACACAAAACTCAAAACCAAAGCAACCAACAGTCCAAAATGGCCATTTACAAACCAAGAGCACCAAACAACTTTGCTCAAACAGGGAGTTTAACAAACCACCTTCCAAAACAACAACAGAAACTCCATTGCCCTTATTACTTATAGTCTAATTCAAAACATACTTTTAGTATCAAGTCTTTGGCGATCCCTTACTTCCTCGCTCCTCCAAATCTTTAATTCTCTGCAATGATGGACAAAGAGAGCGTAAGCACACTAGGCTTAGTGAGGGGTGCTCAAAAACAACACACCATCAATGCATTTAAAACCGTTTCTCATCAACACATTGAAATCTCATTTCAATCATCTTTTAGACATCACTTAAATCATCATTTGAACATCATGCCTTGAAAACCATGCACTTAACACTTTCAAAAACTAGCATATTAAACCATATGCAACATGTGTCATTAACCATCAGCAAATCCCATTTCTAAACCTCAATTTAAGCCTTCCCATGCATAACAAACAATATGCAAAGCTTAAAGAGTAAACATGTATAAATCACATTATACAACATAAACCATTACATGACACATCCACAATTATACTGGCTTACAAGTGATCATTAACCAAGTTCCATTAACAAAATAGTTCATTGGATACACGGATTCAATAAGTGTCCTCAAAACACTTCAAGCGATATCAACCGGAATAGCGATACAATCACAATCGCAGTACATTACAACTAGGTACACTTACAACCCACGGGGACATCAACCCCAACCCTCGATTAGATGCTTAATCCACTAACGGGAATTTACGGTACCAAATAACCCCTCAACCGTTAGGGTACTTGGATGGAGTATTTGGTACACCGTAGAAAACCCCTCAACATCCAAGGCGACTCTTTATAGTGCACTATCAATCCTATGGCCGGCCAACTATATCCGATAACATGTTAAACCACATCACTTGCCAATATAATTCATTATAACCATGTACCTTACTGTTTTTATATGCATCAATACAAAACATTTTTCTCAAAGTAATAAACCAAGCTTTAAACACAAGTATAAATCACATACTTACATGGATCACTTACCACGTGCATCCATCATCATTTTATGATTAAAAACAATATCTCACATACTTTAAAACATGCTTAAATAGTAGGTACCATGTAATTCAAAACAAGTGCATAAAACCATTTCGTAAAAGCACGACCGAGAGAGGAAACCATTTAATACTTACTTCCGAGTTTAAACCAGTGTTTCAAGCTAAGTTTAAACTACCATAAACCACCTTTAAATCATTTCAAAACTGAAATCCACATTCTCACTCATCGATGCGCGAAACCTCAATTCACCGACACGAATTCAAACATCTGAAGCCTCCAAAGCTTCACCGATAGCTTTCAGACCAACCTTCCCTGTTTTAACCACATAACAATAGAGGATTAATGCATCTCAATGCATTCAAACAACTGCAGCAACATTCCTCACAAACATCAACAATTCTTTCACAATTACCCAACCACAACAACCGAAATCATCATCTAACTCTTTCCAAACACAACCCAGCCACAAAATAACAATTTAACACTTCCATTAACATCAATCAACACTTAAAAATAGGGTTACATCATCCTTATATCTCCAGCAACTAAGCAGTCACCACAACACCTCAAAAACACAAATCTAAGAACCTAAATAATTAGGGATTCAAGGATTTTCGGGATTCCAATGTTAAAAACAACTTATAAACATTATAAAACATCCAATACATGTTTAAAATCAATCCTCAACACTGGAAAAAGATCCAATGCGAATCTCCCTCAATTTCATCAATTAAACCCAATTTAATCAAATAATCATCATAAAAACATAAAATCAGATTATAAATCATAAATCAAGGATCAAATACTTGGGAATATCAATAAAGAACCATTCAATAGAGGAGAAAATGAATCTTACCTCTATTGTGTGATTCCTCCCTCAATTGATTGATTGAAGCTTGAAAAACAAAGGATTTCACAGTGATTTTGTAAATCAAAGATGAAGATTCAATTATAAATCAAGAATTCAGGAAAATAGATCTCTAACCTCTCAAATTTGATGAAAACAAGAGTATTTGGCAGAATAGAAGTGGAGAGAAAAGTTGAGAGAAAAGTTTACGTCAAATCTTATAAAAATCAGTAACTACCTTTTAATATTAAAACTCATTTTAATTAGTTAACAAAGTACATGTTAAAAATCTTAATTGAGGGAAAAACCAGCCAAAACTTGGTAAAATAGCTCCCTAAGGATTCTAAGAATTTGATCCTTTACAAACTAGTCACCGTTTAAAATAGTTTTCAAAACTTACATTTTGGTCACCAACCAAAAAGTCACTCTTTCAAATCCAATTTTCCAAAATTGATTTCACCAAAATCATTTGTATAATAAATAATGATTTTTAACCATTTTTCCATATTTTTAACTCACTCAAAAAAAATTATTCCTGAATTCGACTCGAATCTCTAACCCAGTCCATCGAACCGTCTAACTAGCCTTTAAACTGCTAGACCCAAAACCGGGGCGTTATAGTTGTAATCTTCACCGCTGCCAGCATGATCACCTTAGGACTAAATAAAGCATTTAGATTATATAAAAATAGACCATTTTTCTAAGGAAATCTCTCAAGTTTGTTTTGACAAACCCAATGTAGCTCGCTCGGTTCGGTCTAGCGTCTAGGCCGGGTCAAGGGGGTTACAACATCGTTCTTCATTGTAGTGATTTCTTCCACCCACTTGGACACGTAGTCTATCATGAGTAAGATGTAAAATTATCCCTTAAAGGATAGAAAATGTCATATTAAGTCAATGCCCCAGATATCAAAGAGTTCAACTTCTAGGATGACCAGCATGGGAAGCTCATTGCGTCGAGAAATGTTTCATGTCCTTTGACATCTGTCGCATACCTTATAGTATGTTTGGGCATCATAGAACAAGGTAGGCCAATAGAATCTAGATTGAAGGACCTTTGCATTAGTCCTTTGTTCTTCAAATTGTCCTCCGCACGGGGTAGAGTGGCAATGGTATAAGATATCTTCTTGTTCCTCCTCAAGGACACATCTCCGAATCATCTTATCAGCATACTACTTAAAAAGGTTGGGCTCATCCCAGTAATAATAGCGTGCGTCATGGCAAAATTTCTTCCTTTCCTGGCTGCTAAGATCACAAGGAAGAATACCACTAACAAGAAAATTAACAATGTCAGCGTACTCAAAAGTTTCTCATCAGGGAATTCTTCCTTAATATCACATGCAACATCAGTATCACATACGTTTTCAAGTCTAGAGAGATAGTTTCTACCTGATTTTTAGTATCTTTTATATCAACTACCTTGATGTCAAATTCTTGCAGCAGTAATATCCACTAATAAGTCTAGGTTTAACATCTTTTTTAGTTACTAAGTACTTAATGGCAGAATGATCAGTATTCACAATAACTTTAGTTCCTATTAAATATGACCTAAATTTATCAAATGCAACAACTACAACAAGCAGTTCTTTTTTAGTGGTAGTGTAATTCACTTGTGCCTCATTAAGTGTACGACTCGCATAATATGTGATATGAAAAACCTTTTTTCGGCTTTATCCAAGAACAACACCAACAATATAGTTGCTAGTATCACACATAAGTTCAAATGGTTGTGACTAATCGGGGGGCACAACAATTGGTGCAGAAATGAGTTCCTTCCTTAAGGTTTTGAATGTTGTACGACATTGGTCATCAAACTCATATGTTCTATTTTGCTCCAGCAACAAACACATGGGTTTCGAGATTTTTGAAAAATCCGTGATGAGTTTTCTGTAGAAATCTGCATGGCCAAGGAAACTTCAAATGGCTTTGACATTAGCTGGAGGCGGTAGCTTCTCTATCACTTCAATCTTGTCTTTATCAACTTCAATGCCCTTATCAAAAATATGATGACCTAGGACAATGCCCCTGGACACCATAAAGTAGCACTTCTCCGAATTTAGTACAAGGTCGATATCTTCACATCGTTGCAACACCTTCTTCAAATTGCTTAGGCAATGATCAAAATAGTCTACATAGATAAAAAATTCATCCATGAAAATTTCCAAGAAGTCATCCACCATGTCTAAAAAATGGCCATCATACAATGCTAAAAGGTAGCAGGAGCATTGCATAAGCCAAAGGGCATCCGTCGAAAGACATAAATGCCATAAGGATAGGTGAATATTGTATTCTCTTGGTCCTCAAGTGCAATTGCAATTTGGTTGTATCTAGAGTATCCGTCCAGGTAGTAATAGTAGGGTTTCCCTACTAGCTTATCAAGCATTTGATCGATAAACGATAGTGGGAAGTGGTCTTTTTCGTGGCTTTGTTCAACCGTGCTTGTTCTACAGTGGTAAGAGTGTTGCTGCAACATATCTCGAGCAAACTTTCTTTGACTAAAGCTTCTTCAGTCTCTACAAGCTGGTATTCTTCATGGTCATCCACATATTTGAGTGTGCTGAAGATGTTGAATGTGATCTTTTGGTCATTCATCTTCATGGTGAATTTACCTTTTTCACAATCAATCACAATACGCCCAGTGGAAAGGAATGGTCTTTCCAGAATAATGGGAGCATTCTTGTCAGCTTTGCAATCAAGGATGATAAAGTCTATTGGGAAGACAAACCTATCTACCTTAACTAGGACATCCTCAATTTTGCCCTTAGGTTAGATTTGAGATTGATCGGCCAACTGAAAGATCACCAATGTAGGCTTTGCTTTACCCATCCTCAGTCATTTGAACATAGATTTTGGAATCAAATTAACACTTTCACCAAGATCACATAAAAGCACGGTCAGAGTAGTTATGGCCTATTGAGCATGGGATAGTAAAACTGCCAGAGTCTTTTATCTTGGGTGGCAAATCACTTAGCACAGGCACACACTCGCTCGCAGTAGTAACAGTTTAAACTTCACCTACCATCATTTTCTTTGTTATGATCTATTTCAAAAACTTTTCATAGATCAGAATCTGGTCAATGGCCTCCAAAAGTAGGACATTGATGTGTAATTATTTGAGCATATCCAGGAACTTCTGGTACTAGACATTCTACTTTTAAGCTTTCAATCACTGTGAGAATGGAGGTGGTGGTCTGGGCTCATCGTGTGGATTACTGGATGCAAGAGTATCCTTAGCTTGGTCACTCACTCTATCAGACATAGGAGTTAGTTCCTTAGGTGCAGGTGCATCAATAGTTGGCTTGCTTAGATTAGGAGTTATGTGAGACTCTCCCCCAAACTTGGCTTTTGTCCTCAGTTGCGTGCCACTACATAGTGTGATGGCATTGCATTACTATGCATTAAAGGTTTTAGTGACTTCAGTATCACTAGGTAATTTGCCTGGTGGTCGCGCTTTCAATATCTGGGCAATCTGCCTAACTTGCGTCTCTAACGACCTGATAGAGGCGATGTTGTTTTGCATGATCGATTGTTGCTTTTGCAACATGGTAGCCTATGTTGTGAGGATGTCACTATGGTTCTTCAAGTGGGCTGCTTGATCCTACAAGATAACTTGGGTAGTTTCCATAAAATTTTGATAAGAATTATCAAAATAATTAGAGTTGGAGTTAGAAGCTCCCTGGTTCTGCCTGTCTTTTGTTAGAATCTAGGAGGTTCGTTTGTGGCAATATGTTGTGCTCTTGAATTACCCTTATTGCCTCCCAAACCAAAATTTGGATGTTGTCGCCACCCTAGATTATAGGTGTTGGAGTATGGATTGTTGTTGCGGTTGGTGTTCCCTATGTAGCATCCAAATTCTTGTTGCTGAGGGCATTCATTCGACTAGTGTTCCCCATCACAGTACTCACAAGTGTATTGTACTACCTTAGTCTTTCAGACGTTGGATGGCCCTTGTATATTCTTCAACAGGTTGGTGATGGTGGAGAGGTGAGCTGCTACAGTCTGGGAATCGTTTAACTATAGTTTTCCTGAAGGTTTAGGTCCAAGCTTTAATCTCCTTCTTGGGAACTGGTAGTCAGTGTTGGCTATATAGTCAAATATCTTGAAAGCCTTGTCAGGTTCTCGATCAAGCAAAGTACCATTATCTGATGAGTCAATCATCATCCTTGTAGGTGCATTAACGCCATTATAGAATGTCATGACTTGTAGCCAATCATGGAATCCAAGAATCGAGCACTTGCATAGCATATCTTTGTATCTGTCCCAACATTCATACATGGATTCATCATCGTATTGTTGGAAAAAATTGATGTCGCTTCTCTTTTGATTGTGCATGTTCGGTGGATCATATTTTTGCAGAAACTTGTTGCACAAGTCATCCTAGGATGCAATAGAACCTGAGGAACAAGTCTTGAATATGTTCCCGAGAATCCTCTCTTGTTGATCCTCCAAATTGTCCAATGTTATTGAGCATGTTGAACATAAAAGGCTTTAGCTTAAAGTGAGCTTCCCCTAGATCAGGCACAATAATCGGTGGATTAAGGTTGTTGATAACAGGCTCAAGGTTCAATCTAATAGGCCTTCTAGGTCTGGCAGGTGGTGGATCCCCCTATCATACTTGGCAATTATTTTGGACCGCTCCAACAGCTCCCTGTCCATCGACTAGGTGTATACCTTGGTTACGTACATTCTCAGGGTCGTTCACTTCGTTCACCATATTCTTTTTCTCTCGACGTAGATTCCTTGAATTTCTTTCGATCTCTAGATTTAATGGAAGAATGGGTTGTGTGTTGGACCTTCTGGTCATGCACTGGAATGTACCTGAGAAAAAAAAATAAAAACAAAATTAAATACAAGAAAAATAAAATCTTAAGTGCAATTGCAACGTAATTATCAATTGCCAATCCCCGATAATGACGCCAAAAACTTGATGTTCGTCGAATAGTGATGCACTTTAAAGCAAGTATACTCGTCGAATCAAGTAATAAAGTGATGAGTAGAGTATCGAACCCACGAGGATTAGATCAATAACTATCAAGTTATCAAACTCAGGAATGTATTTGCAAGTAATGGTGATTGTTGATTTAATTAAACTAAAACAATTAAACTAAAGATAGCTATGATTAAGACAAACAGTTATAGCAAACAGCAGATAATTATGGAGGTTGGGATTATTGCTAAGGATATATGCTTGATTACCTATTTCAATGCTATAGAGATCGGCAATATATGTATGCGTGAACCTTAACAAATCTATTATTTGTTTAAGAACTCCCTTTTAGTCGTTGAAACCTTAAACTTATGTCTAAGCTGAATTACGACTAAGTTAACAGTTTAGCCCTACTATTCACGTTTGTATAACCTAACTCTCTCGATATTAAGCCACAGATCAATAGTTGAAAGGCCTCTCTTGATAGCTATTACAATAACTACGCATAAAGGATGATGAATAGAGTAGATAAAGGGAAAACAACTATAGCATTATAATAAAGTAATCAGAACATAAAATCCTAAGAAGAAATAATCCCAACTAAAGTATTTAGCTGATGTCTAAGCCTAAAACATCCATAACAAAAACTATAAAGTGTAGCAGTTTATCAATCAAGAAAAAGAAAAGAGTCAAGCGTCCTCGACAAACTTCCTCTGTACCGTTCAACTGTTGTTGTAGGTCTCCCACTCATTCAGCCTCTCTTGATGGTGTCTGTCGTAAGGGGAATTCTCTAGCTTCTACCCTGGTGGTTTTTTGCAAGCTTTAGATTAGGACTGTTGTCTATAATTGCGATCTCTGAATTGGCGTCCAAGTCTCTCTTATATAGGTTGTTAAACTAGGGTTTAAGAACCCTAAAGTACGCGGCTTCATTAAAAAAAAGTCATTGATTTCCCACTATATTTAATGTTCCATATCTGGGAGAAAGCCCACGCGGGAAAAATTAGATTCATCTCTAACTCTTTATGCCTCGTCAGCTCCAGCCATTAGAATTGCTACTCTTCCGCTCCAACACTACTTCAGCATCTTGCACATATACCACAAAACACCACATTTACCATAAAATGCACCAATATATATAACATTTAAGTGCATACAGTGTAACTCCCTATCTACATGAAATTATGTACAATCTACCCTAAATACAGTCTATATGAGCTTGAAAACATGCAAAAGACAAGTAAAAATGGCATACAAAATAGATCATTTACACAATCGTTAGGAAACAAAAGATATGAAGCTAATTGGGTATCACACGTTAGTCCTCAATCTAATCAAAGAGTTCGATGAAGTCACCTTCAAGTACTTCCCAAGAGAAGATAATCAAATGACTAAAGCCCTCGCCACTTTAGCTGCTATGTTCAAAGCAAGTGAAGGTTCTAAGATGATGTCAGTCAAGATGCAAATGTTTGATTCCCCAGCCCACTATTATGACACGGGGGAAGAGGCAAATGGTCTTCCATGGTACCATAATGTCTTGTAGTGTATAAAATCTCAAGAGTATTCGCCGCAAGCAACCGAGAATGATAAAAAAATAATTAGGAAAATAGCCTTAAGATATGTCCTCGGTGGAGAAATATTATACAAAAGGAGTTGGGATCAAGTGTTGTTAAGATGTGTGGGTGCTAGAAAAGCTCAAATAATCTTAGAAGAAGTTCATGAGGGGGTTTGTGGAACCAACCCTAGTGGTTTCACCATAGCCAGACAAATTATGCGCTTCGGGTACTATTAGTCCACTATAGAGGGGGATTGCATCAATTACTCTCAAAAATGTAATAAGTGTTAGATTTATGCTGACAAAATCCATACACCTCCGCAACCCCTCCATGTTATGACGACTCTCTAGCCCTTCTCAATATGAGGCATGGATGTAATCGGGCAAATTCACCCTAAGGCATCAAACGAACATAGATTCATCCTAGTGGCTATTGACTACTTCATCAAGTGGGTGGAAGCAGCCTCATATACGAATGTCACTAGGTCAATGGTCTTTAGGTTCTTAAAGAAATCGCTATGGCCTACCTGAGAGGATTATTACTAAAAATTCCTCCAATCTGGATAACAAAATGATAGGCGGGGTTTGTGAGCAGTTCAAGATCAAGCATCATAACTCAGTAACTTATCGCCCCAAAGATTAATAGGGTTGTAGAGGCTGCTAATAAGAATATCAAGAAGACAGTCACAAAGATGGCCAGCACTTACAAGGACTGGCATGAAAAGTTACATTTTGCCTTATATGCCTATAGAACTGTCATACGAACTTCTATCGGGATAACGCCATTTTCATTAGTTTATGGGATGGAGGTTGTGTTGCCCATCAACATCAAACTCTTGTCTCTTTGCGTTTTGATGGAAGCAAAGCTAGAAGAAGCAGAATGGGTCCAAGTGAGATATGACCAGTTGAACCTAATTGATGAAAAGAGGTTGAAATCCATCTGCCATGGTCAAATATATTAGAAGAGAATGATACGAGTTCATGACGAGAGAGTTTATCTAAGAAAATTTCGAGAGGGAGATTTAGTACTAAAGAAAATGTTACCAATCCAGAGAGATTCCTGGGGAGAATGGATGCCTAACTGGGAGGGGCCTTATGTCGTAACGAAAGCCTTTTTCGGGGGAGTATTAATATTGGTTGAGATGGATGGGGATGAACTCCAAAATTTGATAAATTCAGATTTAGTCAAAAATTATTGTGCCTGAAGAAAAAAGAAAAGAGAAAAGAAAAAAAGAATAACAAAAATAAAGTGAAAACCTAAGAGGGTGCTTCGAGAAAAATAAAATTGTCTAAAAGTGAAATCTCGCAAAGGGAACTTTGGGTAAAAAGGAAGGTTCAAGATGAAAACCCGCAAAGGGATGCTCGAATTTTTGTAATTAGGCGTTCAGTTGATAATTCTCTTGGAGACTTGACATTTTGAGAGGAATTTCACATCTTCACAAAGGCTACATTCAGGGTGGTTTTCGGTGTTTTGACTTGGGAAGTTTTGGCCTTTGATATCTGGATATTTTTCTTTCTTTTCCTTCACTTTGTAACCTTTTTACATGTTTGCTGCAATATCAATAAAATATTTATTTTAGATACCTTCTCTTTCTCATTTGCACATTTCTCATCCATATAAGCATCTTATATTGAAATGAGAACCAGTGAGTTGACATCATTAAAAAACACACAAAATATTTTTGCGCATTACTTTGAAAATGGTTTTAAAACATAGGGACTATAATTCAGTTTATTATTATGACTCTATCACAAGCATGAGATCTTGCTTGATAAACGGATTACGCCACCAATTGGTGGAATTTATGTTGACCAAGGGTCCCTCACTTTGATAAGCGCAAAAGGAATGGATTAAAGCGCCAATATAATTCGAAGACATGTAAGGTAGAGATTCCCTTATGAGTAATCCGAAAACTCACAAGGAACATTGAAAGGGCTTGACATTATTTTTGAGAGGTATCAGAAGGCTAAAGCTTTCAATGAGGCCTTTCACTCAATATTGATGTATCAACTACAATGATAGTAGGTTTGTGGAAATACAAAACATTTACGTACAAAGACCAGATGTTTTCAATGAAAAAAAAGGTACAAAGAATAAGAATTGAGAAACATAGACAGTAAAGAGGGATGCTTGTCTAGGATGAGGGAGCAAATGTGCAAAGATTAAACAAAAATAGGAATCTTAAATAAAAAGAAAACCATAAAAAGTGGCATGCATTCATATGTTAGGCATTCCTAAAAGCATGCTCATCATAATCACAATATTTGTTGAATTTTTATAGGAATATGGAAGATTATTTTTCATCTCGGCATCGTTTTCCAGTATAAAAGCAGTAGACGGACGACACCCTATCGCTTTGGCATCGTATTCAATTAGAGTAATAGTTGATTTCCATCCTATCACTTCAGGGATAAGACATCTTATCTTCAGAAAGGGCATTAGTTGAATAAAATCCTATGCCACTTCGTTTTCCAGTATGAGTAATAGTTGATTTCCATCCAATCACTTTAGGGATAAGACATCTTATCTTCATAAGGGTGTATTAGTTGAATAAAATCCTATGCCACTTCATTTTCCAGCATGATTAATAGTTGATTTCCATCCTATCACTTCAGGGATAAGACATCATATCTTCAGAAGGGGCATTAGTTTAATAAAATCCTATGTCACTTTGTTTTCCAGCAGGAGTAATAGTTGATTTCCATCCTATCACTCTAAGGATAAGACATCATATCTTCAGAATGGGGCATTAGTTGAATAAAATACTATGCCACTTCGTTTTCTAGAATGAGTAATAGTTGATTTCCATCCTATCACTTCAGGGATAAGACATCCTATCTTTAGAAGGGGGCATTAGTTGAATAAAGTCCCATGTATCTTCGTATGGAGTCAGTAGGTGAACGACACCCTATTGCTTCAGGGTAGAGCTACAGTTATCGATTTGCATATCATATGGATAAAATCAGTGTCTTTTGTTCTTTGCTTTATCCTTATATCCCCGGAATGAGCAAAGAGGAGCATCTGTAGTCACTAGATTTTTACCCACTTTTTATATATTTTTTATGGTAAAGTACACAAATGGTCACTAAACTATCCATAAAAATACAAAACATTCACCAAACTTTCAAATTTTATATAATGGTCATTAAACTTTAGTTTTTATTACAAAATGGTCACTAGGCCGTTAATTGGGAATTGGGAGATGTGACAGTTACAAAAAATTTTATAATAACATATTTAATCATCAATATTTACACATTCAATCAATTTAGACATCAATAATGAGGGATAAATTAGGAATAAATTGATTAAATATGTCAACATGGAGGATTAAATGTTATATTATTCAAATTTTTGTAACTGTCACGTCACCCAATTAACGACAGTTAATAGCTCAGTGACCATTTTGTAACAAAAACTAAAGTTTAATTGTAACCCCCTTGACCCGGCCTAGATACCCGACCGAACCGATAGAACTACATTAGGTTTGCCAAAGCAAACCGGAGAAAGATTACGAAAACTGGTCCATTTTTTTTTTTTATCTTTTCTAGATCCATATTATTAATCCTATGTGTACATACTTGCAACAGGTGAATTTACAAAGGAATCGGACAACGGGAAGGCAACCAATTGTATAACTTACATTTTAGGGACTAAGATGCAAATCTGATAAAATAAAGGACCAAAACTGAAATGAAAGTTACCAATCCTCAATTAGTCCAATTGCATGCTTACACGTCAAATTTTAGGTCAAAACGATCATCCAATCTCATACAATTGCATTTTCAAAATTTAGGGACCAAAATGAAAAAAAAACAGAAACTTCCAAATATTCCAATAACGGAAATAACTGCAGCCCATATCGGTACGCATGTAGGTGTTTCGGTATGCCTCAATAATTTCCAAAACTCAATTCCAGTAGCTAAAATATGTTTTGATACACCCCGCGTATCAAAACGCCCTTCATAAAATCCTTGTACCATATCGAAACACCCTCTTGAGTACCGAAACGCTGGCAAAATTTGCCTAGGCTTATACCAAAGGGCTTGCCCGCGTACCAGTATGCTAAGCCTGAAATGGCTTACTTGTACTGAAATAGAGACACCCGTACCGGTACGCCTGGACCTGTAAAGTCCCAATTTGCTGTCTAAACATTCTTTAATGATAACCAAAATGCTCTAACATGCTTCAAACACTTATACAACATTACTAGGATACATTCCTAACCAAAACAACACATACCCAACAACATTACATGGCATTCATACACCCCAAGATATTCTATAGGCATGCTTCCTAATGTCATTCTACCAAACAACCAAAACTCACACTAGGCACTTTTAAGGCATACTCATCATGCTCACACATCTAAAGCATCAAAACAAACTTGCTTGAATCATCAAAACATGGCAACCATCAAAGGTTAACTAGATGCATTCCTATGCAACCACCTAGTCTCAACTATAAGCAAATATCATCATCCAACATATCAGCATCAAATTAGCCTTACAATCCAGCACATAACATTCTTAAAAACCATGGGAAAACATAATTACAAAACCCCAAAATATGGCAAACACATTGCCTTATTAACCGGAAACATAAACCGAATTCATACTCAAAGTAGTCCTTGTCTTGGATCGCTTTAAACCTTGTCTTTGCAGCCCCAAACTTCAATGCTTTGCATCATTAGGAAAAAGAAAGTGTAAGCACACATGCTTAGTGAGGGTGCTCATGAAACAATGATGCAATTAAAACAATTTGAAAACCAAACCACTTGTTCCAACCCAAAGCATTTTTCCTTGTCTCCAACTGAGACATGCATAAAATCCTTATGCAACATCATATACAAATTCCATGCTTAGATCCCAAAGCATTAAACCATAAACCATGATTAAATCCCAAAGCATTATATCATAAACCATGCTTAAATCCCAAAGCAATATATCATAAACCATGCTTAAATCCCAAAGCATTAAAATAGGTTCAACACATGAACTTTCACATATATTGGCATTTATAGTGACCCCGAATAAACTACCATTTATCCATACATATCGGATACACGGATCTCTCATACCATGCCTAGTTAAACCGTATGATATTCCAAACCTTGCCTAGTTAAACCGCAAGATTTGACGACCTCGTCTAGTTAAACCGTGAGTTTTACCACCATTGCCTATTTAAACCGCAAGTGTACCGACCTTGCCTAGTTACACCTCAAGATCACCATCAATTTGGGTTGCCAACTTAAACCGCATGCCCCAAATGAGGTCCCAACAGTCCGAGTGGCCTAGTTAAACCGCCATACCTCAAGGACCCATGGCCACGATCGATTTTGTTCATATTTTATAGTGCACTTTAATCCTATGGCATGCAAACTATATCTGATTGTTTTCTCATCTTGTCACATAGCCAATATATCATTTATAAAACCATTTACTTACTGTTTTACAATGCATTACACAAAAATCACCACATGTGCAAATCACATTGCCAAAGCAGTAATACCAACCGAAATGAAAACCAATGCTCAGTAGCATTTCGTATACTTTTAAACCCCTGCATATGTACCCTAAATCATGCATTTCCAATAAGTAAATCAAACCATGTTTAACACCAAAACATGAAAACAACATACTCATATCCAAACTGATATTCAAGAGCAAAATAAGGAAACTTACTTTCGAGCTTAGGTATGTGTTTCAAACTTATCCTAAACTCCCAACAACCTTTATTAAACCACTTAAAGGCATTTAAACCATTTTCCACTCACTGATACACCTCGCTTTGCTTGCCAACACGAATCGAGTTCCCGACAAGCAACAAACAACGTCAAGCTTCGTTGCCTTGATTATCCCTTGTTTTAATCACATAAAACCAGAGGGCAAATGCGTCATTATGCATTCAAACCACTACCAACAAGCAATTATGTAACCCCCTCGACCCGGCCCAGCCGCAAGACCGGTCCGAGCAAGCTACATTAGGTTTATCGAAGTAAACCAAGAAGATTAAACCTAAAACATGTCCATTTTTTCCTTTTATCTTGTATGGATGCATTATCGCTTTTCTACATGATCATGTTGTTCATAGGTGAGAACTCATCTCAATCGGGCATCGTAACGACATCCAATTGGCCACAACACAATTTAGGGACCAAAACGTAAATTTAGCAAACTAGAAGGGCTTTCAAATTTTTAAGCTACCAACCTTTAATTAAGTACGTTTCATGCTATTGTGTCAAAAATCAGCCTCAAACAATCATCCAATCTCAAACAATTGGCAAAACAAGATTCAGAGACTAAAATGAAAGAAAATAGAACTACCTTTCTTGGACATTAACAGAATTAAACGAAATCCGTATCAAAGTGCTGAGCCCCGTATCGATACGATTGTGAACTCATTGTTTCGATACAGCAAGACATGTACCGGTACGCCATTTCGAGTATAAAATATGTTTTAAAATCATTTCACACCGTACCGATACGATCCATTGGTGTTTCGGTACTCGGCCTCTACTCCAAAAAGTAAAATTCTAGAAACCAATTGGAGAATCGAAACGCCCCTACCCGTCTCAAACACCCTAGCCTTATTTGCCTAGCCGTACCGATACGGTCCCCCGCGTTTCGGTATGCCTGGGCCTGTAATGTCAAAATTAGCTGGTTTTTCACATAATTCTAGATGCAATTGGCCCCTAGCAACTTGCAAACATACATATTATGCCACTTTGCCAAATTAGAGGCATTGCAAACACACATAATCTATCATTTATACCCAAATTAGACAAGCAAAACAACATCAAGCTTCCAAAGGACCACTCTAGAGGCATGCTTCCTAGACCACTTTGCCAAACATACCAAAATGCACAATTATGCCATTCTCAGCATAAACATCATGCCAACGCACTCAACATAGCATACTAAACTTGGTCAAACCAACACAACATGGCAATCCACAAGGAAACTCTAGATGCATACCTAAACATCCATTCAACCTTAACTATAGGCAAGTAATAACATCAAGCTAAGCAACATACAACCATCAACAAAAACCAGCATAGAATCATTCTAAATAACCATAATGCAACAGATTTACAACTCCCAAAAAACCATGGTGGACACATTGCCTTCTTAACCGGAAACGTAACCAAGTTCATACTCAAAAGTAGTTTATCTCTTGGATCCTAGCAAACCTTGCCTTTGCTGCCCCAAACTTTAATGCTCTGCACCATTAGGAAAAAGAGAGCGTAAGCACACATGCTTAGTGAGGATGCTCGTAAATAATGATGCATTAAAACCATTTAAAAACTACATTCTTGCTTTTCCCAAAACATGCTTACAACCTAAGCATTTTTTCATGATTCCAACCGAACCAAAACATAATAACCTTTATATAACATCATATACAATCCATGCTTAAATCCCAAAGCATTATGTACAAGGTTCAAACACATGAACTTCCACATATATTGGCATTTATAGTGACCTAGATAGACTACTTCTATCCTATACACATATCGGATATACGGATCTCTCATACCATGCCTAGTTAAACCGTATGATATCCCAAACCTTGCCTAGTTAAACCACAAGATTTGACACCCTCGCCTAGTTAAACCGCAAGTATACTGACCTTGCCTAGTTAATCCGCAAGATCACCATCAATTTGGGTTGCCTGGTTAATCTACATACCCCAAATGAGGTCCCCAACAGTCCGAGTGGCCTCATTACACCGCCATACCTCAATGACCCATGGCCACGATCGATTTTGTTCATATTTTATAGTGCACTTTTAAATCCTATGGCATGTCAACTATATCTGATTGTTTCCTCACCTTGTCACATAGCCAATATATCATTTACAAAACCATTTACTTATGGTTTTACAATGTATTCCATAAAACACCACATATGCAAATCTCATTACCAATGAAATAACATCATTCCCAACCAGAATGAAAACCAATTCTCAATAGTAATTCATATACTTTCAAACCCCTGCATATGTACTCAAAATCATGCATTACCAGTAAGTAAATCATACCATGTTTATCACCAAAACATGCAAACAACATGCTCATATCTAAGCCAATATTCTAGAGCAAAATAAGGGAAACTTACTTCCAAGCTTAGGTAAGTGTCTTGTGCTTACCCTAAACTCCTAACAACATTTACAAACCTTTGTAAAGCATCTAAAACCAGTTTCCACTCACCAATACGCCTCGCCTTCCTTGCCAACGCAAAACAAGCTCCCGACAAGCAACCAAACAACGTCAATTTTAGTCACCTTGATTATCCTTTGTTTTAAACACATAAAACCAGAGGATAAATGCATTAAAATTCATTCAAACCATTGCCTAACAACAATCTCCCGCAACTCCCAAGTTGCCCACTCGGAAACCATCTAAAACATACCGAAATCACCATCAAACATTTTCGGAACTTAACCCAGCCATAAAACAACAATTCAACCCATCAACCAACATCTAAAATCATCCAAAAACCCTTTCCTAACATCCTTTTACCTCCAGCAAAGATTAAACTCGATTATCTCCACAATAACTCAAAACTAGCAACCTCAATAATTAGAGATTCAAGAGTTTCGGGATTCTATTGATAAAAACAACTTATCAACATCAAAACACATCCAAAACATATATTAAATCAATCTCAACTACTGGAAATCAGATCCACTTCGAAAATCACCATGTTTCATCAATATTTCCAAAATAACTCACTTAAACATGGATAAAACATTAAAATCGCATTACAACTTATAAATCAAGGATCAAATACTTGGGAATATCAATAAAGAACCATTTAAAAAAGGAGATCATGGACCTTACCCCTTTTATGTGATTTCTCCTTCAATTGGCTTGTTTAAAGCTAAGAAAATATAAGATTTCAATGAGATTTTGCAAAACAAAGTTAAAGAATCAACTTAAAATCAATAATCTGAGTGAAAAGAGTTTCTTACCTCTAGATTTTGATGAAATTATGAGTGTTTGGAAGAAAAGAAGTTGAGAGAAAAGGTTTAGGAAAAAGTTACGTGAATTTCTTTTAAAAGATAATAACTAATTTTAGACATTTAATCATTATTAACACCCTTTTAAAACATATGTTTAAAATGTTTTATTTGGAGAGAGAAACCACCAGAAAAAACTTGGTAGATTAGCTCCTTAAGGATTCTAAGGATTTGACCCTTTTGATTTTAGCCATTTTAAACACTTTTTAAAAATCGCATTTTGGTCACTAACCCAAAATGTCATATTTCCAAATTCCTTTTTCTAAAATTGATTCCACCAAAAATCAATATATATTAAAAGATGATTTTTAACTATTTTCCATATTTTTATCTTACCTAAAAATATACAGTCCCAAATCCGACTCGAATCTCTAACCCGATCCACCAGACCGTTTAATAAACATCAAAACCGCTAAACTCAAAACTGGGGTGTTACAAATTACTCGCAACTCTTAAGTTGCCCACTCAAAAACCATCCAAAACATATCAAAAACATCCTCAAACACTTCCAAAACTCAACCCAGCCATAATATAACAATTCAACCCAAGAAACATCATCAATTAACATCTAAAAACCCTTTCCCAACATCCTTTTACTTCCAGAAATGATTAAACTCAACCATCACCCCAAAACCCTTGATTAACAACCTTAAACATTAGAGATTCAACTTGTTTTGGGATTACAATGTTAAAACCAAGTTATTGACTCGATTAAACATCAAAATCATGATCTAATCTGATGATCAAAATCCCAGCAAAAAAGAACAAGTATGAAGATCCAAAAATTTCATCAATCAAAACATAATTAAACCAATTTTTCTAAATTAAACTATCAAAACACATTATAAAACAATCGTAAAGAGTCAACAACTTAGGAATTTTAGTAAGGAACCTTTCATTAGAGGAGGAGAACGAACCTTACCTCTAATGGATGTTTTCTCCCTTAATTGGATGATTTACATGAGAAAACAAAGTTAAAACAATAGGGTTTTGTTAAACTAACAACAAAGAATCATTTACAAACAAAAGATTTAAGAAAAGAAAGGTTTACCTGAAGATTTAGAAGAAGAAATTGATGTTTGGCTGGATAGATTTTGAGAGAAAATATTTTGAGAAAGTTAGTTACGTGATTTTTGTTTTAAAGCTTTTAATTACAAATTAACTCTCTTCAACCTATTTATATTTTCTAAAACACTTAAAAATAGCCAATTAATGGATAAAGTCTGATATTAGACTTTTAGGGCAATTATCTCCTTAAAGATTCAAAGTTTTGACTCTTTACAAAACATCCACCAAAAACAATTTTCAAAGTTTTCATTTTGGTCACTAGTCCAAAATGTCCGATTTTCAAAACTCATTTTCCAAAATTGACTTTACCATAATCATTAATATATTTAATAATGATTTTAGAATATTTTTCCACAATTTTATCACCTTTAAAAATATTTAATCTGATTTAATCCCGAAAACGACTCGAATCTCTAATACTGGTCCACCGAACCTTCGAACCGACCCTTAAAACATCTAAACCCAAAACCGGGGTGTTAAAACTCTCCCCCACTTAATAAATTTCATCCTCAAAATTTACCTAGAGGAAACAAATGCGGAAATTGCTCCAACATGTTCGCCTTGCTTTCCTACGTGGCTTCCTCGACACCACGGTGTCGCCACATGACCTTAACAAGCTCAATCTTCTTGCCACGAAGAACTTTGCTGCTGGAATCAAGGATGTCCACCGGTTCCTCATCATAGGATAAATCCAACCTCAACTCAATATGCTCCACCGGCATAACATGTGAGGGATCGGATCAATACCTTCGCAACATAAATACATGGAACACATCATGTATTTTCTCTAACTCGAGAGGCAACCTCAACCGATAAGCCACAGGACCAACACACTCAACAACCTCATATGGTCCAATAAACCTCAGACTAAGCTTACCCTTACGTCCGAACCGCATCACCTTTTTTCCATGGTGACACTTTTAAGAATACACGATCGCCCACCGCATATTCAATTTCCCTACGCTCAAATTTGCGTAAGATTTCTGCCGATCCGCAGCCACTTTCAAGCGATCACACACATGCTTTACCTTCTCATCCGTGTCTTTCAACACATCTGGTAAGGAAATATGCTTTTCCCCTACCTCAGCCTAACACAAATGTGTACGACACCTCCGGCCATACAATGCCTCATATAGTGCCATATGTATACTCGCTTGGTAATTGTTGTTATACGCAAACTCAACCAAAGGTAAATGCTTCTCCAAGGTTCCTTGGAACTTAATAATGCAACATACCAACATATCCTCCAAAACCTGGATAACCCGCTCAGACTGACCATCCAACTGAGGATGATACGCAGTGCTGAAATTCAACCTCATACCCAAAGCCTGATGCAAACTCACCCAAAACCTCACTGTAAACCTCGCTGAAAACCTCGTGAGTTGAGGAGTGATAGCCAATTGGATCGTCTTGGTAAATGAGTGCAAGGGCAACTTAGTTGCCGTGGCAACTTGCGCAGCTGGTTTGCCTTGGCAACTAATCGAACGGTTGCCTGGGCAACTGGCTGGGCAACTGTTTGGGTGGCTGGGCAGCAACTTCAAGGTTTGGCAGAGCGTTCTTCAATGGTTTCTTCTTATCCCTAAGTCAAAACTCTAGCTAATTATGCATGCCTCGATAATACATCCCTGCATGAATCAAGGGTGAACAACAACCAATCTTGCGCTTCTCTTAGCCGTTGAAATCCTAAACTTATTCCTAAGCCAGATTAATCTTCACCATCGATAGATTGAATAAAGACCATACTCATTCGTTTCTTGAATCTAACTCTCCCGATATTAGATAAATAGATAGAATTACGAGATCCTCTCCCAACTCCCTCGTAAACAAGAATAAAAACCAAGAATGAGTAAACCTTGAATTGAAAGTGCAAACTCTTATTACCTAAACAAAATCCAATTGTTTCTCACAACCACAAAACACAATAACCCAAGCCAATTCACATCAATTCATGGCCGGGTTTCGAAAGGTATACAAAGAATAATCCCCAAACATTAATCGAATAGAATAAAGAAGAAGAAGATGAAGAAATTGATCAGCCTTCTTTGGAAACTCTCTCAATCGAACTCTCCCTCCCAAACTTGTTGAAATAGGCGGCTAGAAGTTCTTTATATAGGAGATGGTTAGGTCAAATTCTTTCTTGAGGAGGAAGTTAAGTTGGAATTAAATACTTTAAAAGAATATAATTATTTATTATATTTAAATTCCTTCTAGATCTTCTCCTATCTTCTTTGGGATTTAATCTCTCTTTGAATCTCCAATTATTCTAGGATTTATCTTCTTCCATGTCATATTGGGCTTTATCTAGTCATCAATTCGAGTGCCACATCATCTTTTTCCATTGTCGAAAATTGCCCTGGCAACTAGCTTGACATAACCTTCATGCACTGCCCTGGCAACTGTGTCGGCATCTCCTTCATGCACTGCCCTAGCAACTGCATCGACATCTCCTTCTTGTATTGCCCCGGCTACTAGTTCCAGCCTTGCTTTGGCAACTGATTCTGCATACACAAAAACACACTAAAGCAGTATCTTTTTCCACAAAAATCACCAAGTTATGTAATCAAGCTTAACGGTGGAAAGAAACATGAATTAATGCATGAATGACTAATTATGCAACTAATATGAGCCTAATTCTAACAATAATATGAGTAAAAAAGGTAATAAAAATAGTACTTTTGAACACTTAACACCCTCCACAGAAACCACATGACAAAGGAACATTACTTCCTTTAGCCAAAACTCATACTTGCATAGCTTGGCATATAACTGGTTATCCTTCAAAACTTGCAACATAATCCGCAAATGCCGATCAAGCTCTTCCTCGGTACGAGAGTACACGAGAATATCATCTATAAACACCACCACAAATTGATCAAGATATTCATGAAACACCCTATTCATAATATCCATGAACGCAGCTGGGGACATTTGTCAAACCAAATGGCATGACCAAAAAATCATAATGCTCGTACCTCGTATGAAACATGGTTTTATGCACATCCTCATCCTTAACCTTCAACTGGTAATACCCTGATCTCAAATCAATCTTAGAGAACACCACTGCCCCACGAAACTTAATTGAACAAGTCATCAATTCTTGGTAAAGGATACTTGTTCTTCACCGTTAGCTTATTCAATTGCCGGCAATCAATACACATATGCATTGTACCATCTTTCTTTTTCACAAAGAGAACCGGACCACCCTAAGGCGAAATAATCGGTCGTATGAACCCATGATCCAACAACTCCTGAAGTTTTGACTTTAACTCCTTCAATTCCTTCTGTGCCATCCTATAAGGAGCAATGGACACCAGCGCGTACTGTAGTACGTCTCAATACCAAATTTTACCTCCCTATCCGGTGATAAACCTGGTAACTCTTCAGGAAAAACTTTCAAAAAATCACTAACAGTTTGAATGTCCTGTACCCGAACACCCTTAACTTCAGGATTCATCACGATAGCCAAGTAAGCTTGGCAACCTCCTTGCATCATCCTTTCTACTTGAGTAACCGATACAACATTGGACAAGAATTTCACATTCTCGCCAACCACCACAACTTTATAATCATCAACTAACCTCAAAGAAGTCCTTTTGGATTCACAATCCACAACCACCTTGTGCTCGCTCAACCAATCCATACCTAGAATAACATCAAAACCATTGAATGGCAATTCCATTAGATCCGTGGCAAACTCATGACCTTGCACAACTAAAGGACATTGCCTATACAACCTTCTAGTAGTAACCGTCTCACCAAAAAAACTAGTTACTAACATGCCAACGTCAAGGATCTCAACAGGAACATTCAACAAAGATGCATGTTCACTCAAGATATAAGAATGAGTAGAACCTGAATCAATCAAAGATAACAATGCCAAGGATTATAAAATGAAGGTACCTACGATCACATCTATTTTATTACGACCCTCGTGAAGAGCGTAGATCCGAGCTGGTCCATCATTCTCATGTCGTACCATAGTTGCATGAGCTACAACTCTCTAACCATCCTCACGCCTCTAAAATTTGCCCCTACCATGGCCTCGGCCCCTAACAGGTGCAGCAACATGTACCGGAACTTCCCTTGCAGCACGAGGACAATCACGCTTCAAGTGATCAGAAGACCCACAAATCCAACAAACCCCAGCATTACCCCAACACATACCCGTGTGGCGCCTACCACATCGCTCACACTCCATTATAACATGAGCTCCCTAGACACCCTGGCCAACACTGCCACTACGCCCATGATCTGGCTTATGCCTCTTATCCCAAAACCTCATATTCTGCCTCCCAGTGATGCAATTTGACTACTTCAGGGGTAAAATTGATGCGAAAATACCATAATAACGAAATAGATAAATTGAGACTACTACAAAGACAAAAATAACCCATAAACCTTAATTTTATCATACTGATGTCTTGGGTGAAATAAAATATTTTTTAAATATTTAATAATGATTAAAGATTGGGCGGTAAAATAATTACGTATATATAAAATCATAAGAATATTGGTTTGATCTCTAAATAAGTATTTTTATCATTTTATTTAAATACTATATAAAAATATAAAAACATAAAATATCATTATAATATTTCAATTATTATTTAAATAAAATATTATTTTAATAATATTTCAATTGAATTGACGTCTAATTAACTGGTGACACCAACTCAATCAAGAGTTTAATAAAGGCATAAAGTGAAAAAAACATCCAACGTTTGACTAAATAGTCACTTTGGCCTCTATTTTTTGGAGCAATTCAAGGTCAGAATGGCCCCTCTACAGATGAAAATTGTTAAAAAAAACTGACTGTAAACAGTTTGAAATAATTTGACAGAATGCTAAGTCAGGAGAAAAATTATTTTATATTTTATATAATTTTATAAAATTATTTCTTGACCAATTTAACATTTTTAAGTCAACACATTTGTCTATATATATTGTCATGTTAGCTTGCACTGCCATATAGGTTTGTCACGTCATTTCAAACAATTTACTACCAGTTGACTGGCAGTTTTCATCCGCAGAGGGGTCATTTTGACCCAAAATGAAACGTTAAGGGTTGAATTGCTCCAAAAAAAGAATAGGTTCCAAAATAACTATCCAGTCAAACGTTGAGGGCATTTTTTTGGTTTTACGCCTTTAATAAATAATAGTATGAATTAAATTATATCATATTCATTTAGATTTAGATTGATTATATTATAATTATAAGTTTTGAACTACAAATAAATAATTCCTCACACTCAAATACTTCATATATTAAAAAATGTATAGATATAACTCATACGAAATCTAAATATTTAAGAATATTAAAAAAATTAGCTCATTTTGAATCAAATTATCTCAACCGTTATGTAGCAATTGGGGGAAGAAATCACAGTAACTATGTAAAATACTACAATTCCGTTAATATTTTAGGGTAAACTACACTGGTAGTCCCTCAATTTTTAAGGATCATTCAATATGGTCACTGAACTTTTAAAACTTTTATTACAATCATTGAACTTTTAATTTTATTTCACTGCGGTCACTGCCGTCAACTGACCGTTAAAAAATCTGACGTGTCCGTTAACTTTATTTATTTTCCTTCTTTTCCTTTTCCTCTCACATTTTGGAAAGTTATTACTTACTTTTTGTAACGAGAAATCCCAGCAAAATCCATTTGCCTAACCAGAAGATTCATTGATTTTTGCTTTGAATCCATTGAACATTGTCATGTTGGGTTTCTTTTCATTTTTGGTGGGCCTAAAAAATCTCCTTGATTTCATTACCTAATCCATAGGATCATCCCATTGAATGTTGTGAGGAACAAAAGGAGAAATAAAATACCAAGAGTATATGACCCTCAAAATGTTTGATGATTTACTACAGCAGTCCAGTGAAAAAATTGAGAAAGGTGGTAACCAGTCTAACCATGGAGAATATCATAGGCCCGTCTCGCCATGTCATCCATGGTCGCAACCAATAAAAATTATCCATTTCATTATTTTTTTCATGTCATATTTTTATCAAACGAAGATTCACATGATAAAACTGTTTTTAAATTTGATTTACAGTAAATATGAGTGAAAGTTCACTTGGCAAAAAGATGGTATGAAAAAAAATTAATAAAATGGATGGTTTTATTGGTTGGGGCCATGGATGACATGGCGGGACGGGCCTATTATAACACCTCTAAAATTGGCCAAGTAATAAACCGAATTCCGGTGACCGAAAAAATTCAAATTCCGATAAGATGCTATGAATCTTAAGACATGATCACGTAGTTAAAATCACAAGATTTGAATTGAACTATGATTGAATGTGGAATAAGGACTAAATTGATTAAAACTAATGACTAGTTAATAAGAATTGAAAACTTGAGGATTTTTATGTGAAGGAGAAGAAGTTGATTGGTTAAATTTGTGAAAGGACCATAAGAGGATTAATCATCCTCATACGTGGCTAAGGCCCTATTTTTGGTTGCGTTTGGGTGGAAAAGCTAGTTTGAGAAGCCAGAAGCAACAAAAAAATGCAACTTTTGAGTGTCAAAACTTTGGTTTGCCCAAAAACAAGCAGCTTTTGAGTGTCAAAACCTTGGTTTACCCCCCAAACTAGCTTCTTAAACCTTGGTTTGCCAAAAGCTAGTTTTTCTATCTTTTGCAAAACCGTGGTTTACCCCAAACCTTGGTTTTGCCACAACAATTGTTGCGCGTAATAAGTGCTCCGCAATTGTGCAAGTGTACACGTCGCAAGTTATAGTATAAAAGATATCGTCTCCACAGGGATTGGTGCCACTTCGAGAATCTAATCTCTTGCACTGTAAAAAGTAAAAGAACACAAGTAGAAGATTGTAGGAGTTTAACTAACAACTAAACTAGAAAGCAAATAAGTAAAAGAAGATGTAATCAAATGAGAGAGAATAGACCAGGTTATCGTGAGTTGAGCTGTGATAGCAGATTGGATCGTCTTGGTAAAAGAGTGCAAGGGCAACTCAGTTGTCGTGGCAACTTGTGCAGCGGGGTTGCCTTGGCAACTAATCGACGGTTGCCTGGGCAACTACTTGGGCGACTGGGCAGCAACTTCAAGGTTCAGTGGAGCGTTCTTCAATGGTTTCTTCTTATCCCTAAGTCGTAACTCTAGCTATTTATGCATGCCTTGATAATACATCCCTGCGTGAATCAAGGGTGAACAACAACCAATCTTGTGCTCCCTTAGCCATTGAAATCCTTAACTTATTCCTAAGCCGGATTAATCTTCACCATCAATAGATTGAATAAAGACTATACTCATTCGTTTCTTGAATCTAACTCTCCCGATATTAGATAAATAGATGAAGTTACGAAATCTTATCCCAATTCACTCGCAAACAAGAGGAAAAACCAAGAATGAGTAAACCTTGAATTGGAAGTGCAAACTCTTATTACCTAAATAAAATCTAATTGTTTCTCACAACCACAAAACACAATAACCTTAGCCAAATAGATTTAGTTCATAGCTAGGTTCCAAAGAAAAACAAGGCAAAGAATTCCTAGCATAAACCTAATTGAACAAGAAAGAAAAAGATGAAGAATGGTTGAAGCCTTGTCGAAAATCTCTCCTTGCTCTTGTCGAAATCTCCCTCCTCTCTTTGTCGAAATTTCTCTCCTCCCTCCCTATGGAGTTGAAGGCTTGGTCCTCAATTTATAGGGCTAGGTCAAAGTCTTTTTTTTACAAGGAAGTTAAGATGGAATTAAATATCTTTAAAGAATATAATTCTTTATTATATTTAAATTCCTTCTAGAACTTCTCCTATCTTCTTGAGATTTAATTTCTCTTTAACCTCTTCATGGAAATGAAACTTTTTTGGGATTTAACTTTGCTCCACGTCATCTTGGGCTTATCTAGTCATCAATTTCGACTACCATATCATCTTATCCCTTATCGAAAATTGCCCTGGCAACTAGCTCGACATCTCCTTTATGCATTGCCCTGGCACTAGCTTGGCATCTCTTTCATGTATTGCCTTGGCAACTGGTTCCAGCCTTGCTTTGGTAAGCGATTCTGCACACACACAAAAAACACACCAAAGTAGTATCTTTTTCCACAAAATTAAGCAAAATATGAAATCAAGCTTGTCCACCAAGGAAACAATGCAAACATGCATGAATGGCTAATAATGCAACTAATATGAGCCTAAGTCTAGCAATAATATGAATAAAAGGGTAATAAAAATAGTACTTTTGAACACTTAACACACCCCCAAACTCGAACTATTGCTTGTCCTCAAGCAATGCAAACTAATAATTACCCGCCAAGACTTCAATTTTCACAAACTTAGCTTTGAACTTGATTTCAATTCTCAGAACAGTGGCACAAAGTATGATTGGCTTTTCATTTTTTGGAAAACTTAAGAGTTACTCGGAATCAAACTATAATGCTTGTGAGTGTGTGTGGAGTTGTGTGCAAGTTAATTTTTTGGATTCTATGCAAACAAGAGGTTTTCAAATTACTTCATTGGGTTCTTTTAACATATTTTAACTAGAGCCGTTTTCGGGCACCTCTAGTGTTTTGTTTTTAGTTTTCTTAAGTTAATTAATTTATTCGACTAGAGCCGATTTCGGGCACCTCTAGCAATCAATTTTTAGCACATACTAGAGCCAATTTCGGGCACCTCTAGTGATCAATTTTTAGCACATACTGGAGCCAATTTCGGGCACCTCTAGCATTCATCCAATTTTTATTCTAATCCCCCAACTTTTTAACTATTAACCTAAGTTTGCTAGAATTCCTTAAATCAATCAAGCCACACAGTGTTTCATCAAGTTTAGCATCATAGTACGATTCTAAATGTTTCCACGTTTATCCTAGAATAAAAAGTTCTATCAATTAAGTATATTGGCAAAGTCATCATCGGATATTCATCAAATCTAGGCAATTCTCGTTCCAACTAAAGGCATGGCAAGCAATTTATGTATCCTAAATGCAATACTTAAGATGAATGCAACTAAACATGGTAACTAACTAATAACAATCCCCCCCAAACTTGAGTGAGGCATTGTCCTCAATGCATGCAACAAAGAAAAATAAAAATAAAGAAAAGTAAAATGCAAACGAGGACTTACTCTGAGAGTTTGTCGTCGTGGATGATTAGTTTCCTTTTGGTCAATGTCTTGATTCTCTTACTTGAACGCGGTGGTTGCTTCCTTGTTGCCGATGGTGGAATCGATCCTCATACGGGGTTGTCTTTATCGTCCTCTTCATCAATGTCATTGCCTTTTCGCTTGGGCTTGAAGGATTCGATTGGTGCGGTCTTCGTTGGTGCAATAGAAGACTCGTCTGAATCTGAAAAATTAGACAATGATTCAGTAGGAGTTGATTTGGGCATAGATGTTTTACCTTTGGCTTTTGCAGTGGTTGCCGGGGTGTCTTTATCTTTGGTTGCCGCGGCATCTTCAGTGTTGGTTGCTGAGGCAACTGCTTGGGCAGGCGTAGTGTAGATTGGGGAAAGATGACAACTAGGGGGTTTAGGGAAGGGGAAGGGTTTGTCCGATTATGTAGGCTTTATTTAGGGTAAATTGGAGGCTTAATATAAGCCTTAGATTCAGCCCATTAATTTCCTTGTTGAAGAAGTTTCCTTCTTGAATCAAAATTCCTCTTTATCTTGAACTCTTTTCCTACAATTCAAAAACAAATAAAATAAGGATTAAAATTAAAGATAAACTAATAAAAGAAAATAAAGAAAGATGTGCAAAGAAATTCTTAAACTTAAAATTTTAAAACAATTAGATAAATATGAAAGAAAGATGTAGTTTTAATTTTTTAAAAAAATCTATCCTAAAAAGAAAAATAATCAAAAATAATAAATAAAAAAAAGTTCGAAAAAAATAAAAAGAAAAATAAAAAGAAAATATCGAAAGGAGAGCATGCTCATGCATCTCCTAAGGTGACCACTTCTTTGTTACGTTCCACATGGGCACCATTGTAGTGCTTCAAACTTTGTCCATTGACTTTGAATTCATGTTTGTCAGTGATGGACTTGATTATCACGACACCATGGGATAATGGTTTGACAACTTCGAATGGTCCTGACCATCTTGATTTCAGTTTTCCCGGGAAAAGTTTTAGCTAAGAATTGAATAAGAGAACTAGTTGCCCTGGCATGAATTGTCGCGGCAATAGTTTCTTGTCATGCCATTGCTTTGTTTTCTCCTTGTAGATTCGTGCATTGTTATAGGCGAGTGCACATAATTCTTCTATCTCGTTGAGGTCCAACAAAAGCTTTTGTCCGGCACTTTCCCAATCCATATTCACGGTCTTGATTGCCCAATATGCCTTGTGTTCGATTTCCACCAGTAGATGGCATGTTTTTCCATAGACAAGTCGGAATGGGGACATACCTAAGGGTGTTTTGAATGCAGTGCGATATGGCCAAAGTGCGCCATCTAGTCTTACTGGCCAATCCTTCCTAGAAGGATTTACAACTTTCTCGAGTATACCCTTCAATTCTCGGTTGGAAATTTCTGCTTGCCCATTGGTTTGTGGGTGATATGCCGTGGCAATCTTGTGAGATACACCAAAGCGTTGTAATATCTTGGCGATGAGTTTGTTGTCGAAGTGCTTGCCTTCATCACTGATAATTGCTCTCGGCATCCCAAACCGTGTAAATATGTTTTTCTGCAAGAATCGTTGCATGGTCTTAGAATGTTGGTAGGAACTGCAGCTGCCTCAACCCATTTAGACACGTAGTCGACGGGAAGTAGAATGTAGAGGTTTCCGAATGAAGATGGGAAAGGTCCCATATAATCAATCCCCCATACATCGAACAATTCAACCTCGATGATGTTTTGGAGCGGCATCTCATGTCGTCTAAAGATATTGTCCGTCCTCTGGCAACGATCACATTGCTTGTAAAACTCTTTGGCATCTTTGTACAGTGTTGGCCAATACAAATCGGATTGCAAAACTTTGGCTGCGGTACGAGTTCCTCCAAAACGTCCTTCATAGGGTGAAGAATGGCATTGCTATAGTACATTCTGCTACTCCTCTTCAGGGACACATCGGCGTATAACCTGATCTGCACATTTTTTAAACAAAAGTGGCTCATCCCAAAAGTAATACTTAGCATCATGGCAGAACCGCTTCTTTCCTTGGTGAGTAAGGCCATAAGGTAAAATACCACAAACAAGGAAATTAACTAAATATGTGTACCAGGGTATTGTCGAGGTATTTGTTACCGTGGCGACTACTTCTATGGTTACCGAGGCATGCGCGTCTAGAGTTAATTATCGAGGTAACTTAATTGTCGGTAACTAATAGTTGCTCATCCGGGAATGCATCGCATATCTCTAAATCTACATCCTCCTCCCTATTGCGTTCTAAGCATGATAAGTGATCGGCAACTTGATTTTCTGTTCATTTCCTATCCTTAATTTCAATGTCAAACTCTTGTAAAAGTAATATCCAACAAATCAAACGAGGCTTGGCATCCTTTTTAGCAAATAGATACTTAATTGCCGAATGGTCCGTATGGACAATTACCTTTGTACCGATCAAATAGGATCAAAACTTGTCAAATGCAAAAACTACGGCTAGTAACTCTTTCTCTGTTGTTGTATAATTCACTTGAGCACTATTAAGAGTTTTACTAGCGTAGTATATCATATGAAAGGTCTTACCTGTGCGTTGGCCTAGGACTATTCCTACCCCGAAATCACTTGCATCACACATGAGCTCAAAAGGTAGCGTCCAATCTGGTGGAACGACAATGGGTGTTGAGGCAAGCTTTTCTTTTAGGGTTTCGAATGCTTGGGTGCAAGAATCATCAAAATTGAAGATTTTATCTTGTTCAAGCAAATTGCACAAGGGTTTAGTAATTTTAAAAAAAATTATGAATGAACCTCCTGTAAAAACCTGCATGTCCAAGAAAGCTTCAAATTCCTTTAATCGAACTTGGTGAGGGTAATCTCTTGATCACGTCCACCTTAGCTTTGTCTACTTCAATTTCCTTGGATGAAATCTTATGGTCGAGCACTATTCCTTCATCTACCATAAAATGGCACTTCTCCCAATTAAGGACTAAATCGATTTCTTCACATCTTGCCAACACCTTCTCTAAATTGCCGAGGCAACTATCGAAGTCATTACCAAAAATGGAAAAATCATCCATAAAGATCTCAAGGAAGTCTTCAACCATGTTTGAAAAGAGTGCCATCATGCATTTTTGGAAGGTTGCTGGGGCATTACACAATCCGAACGATATCCTTCGGAAAGCATAAGTGTCGTATGGACATGTGAAGGTTGTCTTTTCTCGATCTTCTAGTGCTATGGTAATTTGATTGTAACCTGAATAACCATCAAGAAAACAATAAAAGAGTTTACCTACAAGACGGTCAAGCATTTGATCAATAAAGGATAATGGGAAGTGATCTTTCCTAGTGGCTTTGTTTAGCTTTCGATAATCCATACAAACCCTCCAACCGGTCACAGTCCTAGTTGAAATGAGTTCATTGTTTTCATTACTTACCACCGTTATACCTCTTCTTTTTGGTACACATTGTACCGGACTTACCCATGTACTATCAGAGATAGGGTATATAATGTCGACGTCAAGCCACTTGATGATTTCTTTCATTACAACCCCTTTCAGGGCATGATTCAGTTCCTCTGGGACTCAATCGAAGGTTTGTGATCATCTTCCAACAAAATCTTGTGCAAGCACATTGCCATGCTAATTCCCTTCAAGTCGGCAATTGTCCACCCTATTACCTTCTTGTGTAGCATCAACATTTTGATCAGCTTCTTTTCCTACTCAGGATGTAAATTAGAGGAAATAATTACAGGCAATATATTATCGGTTCCCAAGTAAGCATATTTTAGTTGCCCTGGCAATTGTTTCAACTCAAGAATCGATGGTTGTTCAATGGAGGGCTTTTTGAGTTTACCTTCCTTACCTGAGTAATCCAGTGGTTCAAAGTATGTACCTAGTCGATTGACTGACCAATTTTCCTCTTCTTGTTGTTCCTCATCGATCGGTTCTTCATACTCCTCAGGTTCCTCTTGATCGGCAATGTAGTTGCCGAGGTAACTAAATTTCTCGTCGAAGTTAAAATCTACCGTGGCATGAAGAAGTTGGCATTCTTCTGGATCATCGGCATGCCTTAGTGTTTGGAACACATTTAGTTTAACTTGCTGGTCATTCACCCTCATTGTGAGTTCTCTCTTTTCAACATCGATCAAGGTTCTCTCTGTTGCTAGGAAAGGTCTCCCGAGAATGATAGGTGCATGTTCATCTGCTTCACAATCCAAAACAATAAAGTTAGTGGGAAAAATAAATTTATCAACTTTTTCCAGTATGTCTTTGATTTTTCCCTCTAGATGCACATAAGATCTGTCGGCTAGTTGTAGCATAACTATTGTAGGTCTTGCCTTCCCGATTCCTAATTTATGGAAAACCGATTTAGGCATCAAGTTTATGCTGGCTCCAAGGTCACATAATGCTTTCCCGACATAGTGGTTTCCAATGGAATAGGGTATTGTGAAACTTTCGGGATCATTCAACCTGGGTGGCATGCGATTGTGCAACATGGCCATGCATCCCTCTGTTGCGGCAACTGTTTCAAACTCTCCTAACCTTGTTCTCTTGGACACAATGTCTTTTAGAAACTTGGCATAGTTCGGCATTTGTTCAATCGCCTCAACCAACGGCAAGTTGATGTGAACTTGTTTTAGGATATCAAGAAACTTCTTGAATTGATATTCTTGCTTTTGTCGCTTCAACCTCTGTGGGAATGGTGGTGGAAGTCGGATATCTTCGATCCTTTCATTGGTCTGGAACTTGATTGACGGCATTGTCAAGGCAACTAGAGTTGCCAAGGCATCGTCAACTAGGGGTTGCCGTGGTGTGCCTATCATTGGTTGCCGAGGCATGTTTATCGCTGGTTGCCAAGGCATGCTTATCGTTGGTTGTCGAGGCATGCTTATCGCTGGTTGCCGTAGAAATTCCTGGTTCAGTATCTGAGGCTTTGCCGTTGAGTTTATCTTGTTCTTTTTGTGGAGTTTTGTTTGATGAACGAGCTTGAGCCTCTTTAAGTTGTTGGCCACTTCTAGTGGTGATCGCCTTACATTGCTCATGGCTAGTTCCTCTTGCGACTTCAGTATCGCTAGGTAAACCTTCTTGCGGTCTAGTATCCAGGTTTTGAGCAAATTGTCCGACTTGATTTTCCAATGATTTGATTGTTGCCTCTTGGTTTTGCAATCTCATCTCGGTCCTGCTAATAAAAGCATCAGTTCTTTTTATGAAGTTACTATTCTCAGCCATATAAGATTCAGTTTTCAACATAAAAGCATTGAGAGAATTTTCCAAATAACTAGATATTGTCGGTTGTTGCTGCGACAACTATTGTCGTGGCATATTCTGCTAGAATCTTGATGCTTGTGCATTCTAATTGTTCTGGTTTAGAGCATTGTTGGGATTACTCCATGAAAAATTCGGGTGCTTTTTCCAAGCTGGATTGTATGTATTGGACATCACATTGTTGTTACGGTTGTAATTCCCCACATAAAAACTGGATTCGGATTCTGCATACATTTAGAAGAATCATGGTTATCACCACATAACTCACAAAAGGAATCCATTACCTTGTCCTCCTGTGTGTTGTTTGGTTTCTGCATGTTCTGGACCATCTTGGTTAGAGCGGCCAATTGTGCCGAAATTGAGTCTGATGATCCTAGTTCATGTATTGTGGCTTGGCGTCTAACTCTTTCTCTTCTAGCAGAGGGGAATTGATAATCATTCTTGGCAAGCCTGTTTAGAATTTGCATTGCTTCCTCCGGTGACTTATCTAGGAGTATGTCATTTACCGAGGCATCTAGCATCATCCTTGTTGGTGTATTCACAACGTTGTAAAACATTATTACTTGTGTCCACACTGGGAATCCGTGTAGGGGGCATTTGTGTAGAAGTTATCTATATCGCTCCCAAGCCTCGTACATGGATTCATCATCTGCCTGTCGAAAAGAAGTAATTTTGTTACGAAGCATATCATTCAAATTTGTAGGATTAAATCGAGCAAGGAAATCACGACAAAGATCGATCCAAGATCCTATTGATCCAGCAGGAATACTATTCAACCATGCTTTCGCCCTATCCCTCGGTGAATAGGGGAATAATCTTAGTCGTAAAACATCGGGGGTGACTCCTTGTATTTTGAATGAATTGTAAATCTCGAGGAAAGATTTAAGATGTTGTCGTGCATCTTTAGTTGCTGAACCGCCAAATTTACCAATTGTGCTGATCATATTAAACATCATCGGTTTCAATTCAAAGTGGTCGGCTTCAATTTTAGGTGTGACAACTCCTGGATTAAGTCCTTCAAGATCTTCTTCAAGATAGTCTCGAATAGTTCTATTTTGTGCAAGAATCACTCCTCCTCCTGCTGAAACATTTTTATTCATATTGCCGTCTTGATTAGCCATTGCTACTCTTAACCTTCGTCTGAGTCTTTGCAAGGTTCGTTCGATTTCTGGATTAAAGGGATATTCTGGTGTAATCGGTCTCGCCCTGGTCATATACCAATGCAAAACCAAAGTTTGTTAACCCTTTGAATCTTAAACAAGAAAAATAAAAAGTGCAAGAAAATAAAAACAAAGTTGCTATTGCCGATCCCCGGCAACGGCACCAAAAACTTGTTACGCGTAATAAGTGCTCCGCTATTGTGCAAGTGTACACATCGCAAGTTATAGTATAAAAGATATCATCTCCACATGGATTGGTGCCACTTCAAGAATCTAATCTCTTGCACTGTAAAAAGTAAAAGAACACAAGTAGAAGATTGTAGGAGGTTAACTAACAACTAAACTAGAAAGCAAATAAGTAAAAGAAGATGTAATCAAATGAGAGAGAATAAGTCAGGTTATCGTGAGTTGAGGTGTGATAGCCGATTGGATCGTCTTGGTAAAAGAGTGCAAGGGCAACTCAGTTGTCGTGGCAACTTGCGCAGCGGGGTTGCCTTGGCAACTAAATGACGGTTGCCTGGGCAACTACTTGGGCGGCTGGGCAGCAACTTCAAGGTTCGGCGGAGCGTTCTTCAATGGTTTCTTCTTATCCCTAAGTCGCAAGTCTAGCTATTTGTGCATGCCTTGATAATATATCCCTGCGTGAATCAAGGGTGAACAACAGCCAATCTTGTGCTCCTCTTAGCCGTTGAAATCCTTAACTTATTCCTAAGCCGGATTAATCTTCTCCATCAATAGATTGAATAAAGACCATACTCATTCGTTTCTTGAATCTAACTTTCCCGATATTAGATAAATAGATAAAGTTACGAGATCCTCTCCCAATTCACTCGTAAACAAGAAGAAAAAACAAGAATGAGTAAACCTTGGATTGAAAGTGCAAACTCTTATTACCTAAACAAAATCCAATTGTTTATCACAACCACAAAACATAATAACCTTAGCCAAATAGATTTAGTTCATGGCTAGGTTCCAAAGAAACACAAGACAAAGAATTCCTAGCATAAACCTAATTAAACAAGAAAGAAAAAGATGAAGAATGGTTGAAGCCTTGTTGAAAATCTCTCATTGCTCTTGTCGAAATCTCCCTCCTCTCTTTGTCGAAATTTCTCTCCTCCCTCCCTATGGAGTTGACGGCTTGGTCCTCAATTTATAGGGCTAGGTCAAAGTCTTTTTTTTTAGGAGGAAGTTAAGTTGGAATTAAATATCTTTAAAGAATATAATTATTTATTATATTTAAATTCCTTCTAGAACTTCTCCTATCTTCTTGGGATTTAACTTTGCTCCACGTCATCTTGGGCTTATCTAGTCATCAATTTCGACTACCATATCATCTTATCCTTTATCAAAAATTGCCCTGGCAACTAGCTCCGCATCTCTTTCATGCATTGCCCTGGCACTAGCTCGGCATCTCTTTCATGCATTGCCCTAGCAACTGGTTCCAGCCTTGCTTTGGCAAGTGATTCTGCACACATACACGAAACACACCAAAGCAGTATCTTTTTCCACAAAATTAAGCAAAATATGAAATCAAGCTTGTTCACCAAGGAAACAATGCAAACATGCATGAATGGCTAATAATGCAACTAATATGAGCCTAAGTCTAGCAATAATATGAATAAAAATGGTAATAAAAATAGTACTTTTGAACACTTAACAGCAACAAAAAACAAAGCCTAAGAATGATGAAGTTCCTTCATTTTATGGGTTTATTTTACCCATATGGCCTAATTAAGAAAAGAAAAGAAATAAAAGGAGGAGGAAAGAATAGAAACTTACCATCGGGTGAAGTAAGACACAAACAAGCATCTATATTTTCATCTTCTTCTATAAAAACAAGCAAGTACCTTCATGGATAAAGCTTGAAAGTTTGAGTTTCTTTCGAAATAATTACTATTTTTTAACTCTAAGATCATTTTAAGGTAAGACCATAGATTAAAATCTTGTTTTCCATGATTAATCCCCATGAAAATTCATCCAACTAAGATGTGATCAAATTTTAACTAGGAAATCCATGTTTTTAAATTGAGTACATATTAATGTTTAAGCTTTAAGGATAGAAATTCTAAGTTTTCAAGTTGCTAGAAACCTTAGCTTTGCTCATGTTATGGAAATCTTGCCAATATTGATGAATTCTCATCTTTTGTATGCTAGAACAATTCATTAGTGGTGAAGAATCACCAAGCTCTTTTAGATTAGTTTAAGTCCCTAACATGGGAGCTGTGGTTAGATGTCATCCCGATTACATTTGTGTAATTTTCACGAATCTATCTGATTGTTATGTCAAGGCTTCTATAGAACAAAATTCAAGAAGGTTGTCAATGGTGAGAGTAGATACATGTAACATGGTTTGATTTACACAAGACATGAATGAAAATGCATGGAATTATGATATATGACATGAACATGAACTAAGATTACTCATGAAACATGAATCATGATATGAAGTTATCAAGTATGTTACAAGGGAACTAAGGCTCTATTATGATATAAGAAATGGTCTATCACTACAAAAAAATGTACATATGCCGACGCTTCGTTACACTGACGGACAAAAATCGTCGGTATAAATTTTATATATCGATAAAAAATAAAACTGTCGATAAAAGTTTTGTTTTTTACCGACAGATAATTATTTTTCGGTGTAGATAAAATATATAGCGTCGTAAGACAAAAAATCATCGGCATAGATATAATTTATGCCAACAATTACTATAGTTCGTCAGTATGGATGAACAATAAACCGATGGTTGATTCTGCGTATTGGTATAAATATAATTTTTATCAACAAAAAAATATATCGTTTAGTATAGGTCATAGAGTGTACCGATTTAAGTTTTTTACTATTTTTTATTTTTTATTACTTTAATAAAACACACCGTTTTAACCACATCACTTAGATCGGGCTCTCACAGTCTCACACACATTCACCCCGATTCTAAACCAAACCATTGCAATCCCTAATTAGTTATTCCTTCCATCGCCGGCGATAGTCTGCTGCGCAGTGCTGCCTCTCTCTCCGTCATCCTCTCTGCCCAAAGATTAGTTTCTTTCTATAAGCTTGATTCAAAGGAGTTTCTACTGTTGTATAATAGTGTCTTAGACTAATTCCAGTGAACTGCGTTTTGGCTGTTTGGGTGATTTTTACTCTGGTAGTGTGTGGGTAAATAATGGAACGTTAGGATATAAGAAATCATTTTTCATATTCATAAAAGTAGATTTTTAGGCACGATTCGATTTAATCCATAGTGCCTGAAACCCACTTAAGCAATTTTCGTTTCTTCACAACCTGAGCTTGAATATGATTTGGTCTTGTTAGTTTATCCACAGTAGTGCTTGTCTAGCAGATCACACAATTTTTTTTTGTTGATGTTAACTTTTAGTCTCGTTCTAATTTGTGAAATGGGTTTTTGTTTATTTTATCCCTTGATTTTTAAATTTTCCCACTATGTTTATCTAGATCATGTTTGATATATTAGAATGAGCAAGTTTTCCCGGCTCTGGATGAACAATATTATTCAATATGCACATTATGATTTTTTATTACATTTCTGGTCAGATTATGGTTCTGCTTTCAGAGAACTGTCGGATAGTAATTATATGCCATTGTTTTATATATTATAATAGTTTCCTAAAGGATCTGAGGGTTAAATTTCTTATGTAAGCAATGTTTGATATTTTATTTTATTGAACATTTTAAAATTACATTAAACTCTTGCTATGTTATGATTTGGGTTAATGTTTTTATCCTTTCTCATCTTCTTTGTTAAATATCAAATGTCCAACTGACCGTAATTTTCTGCTTTTATCTTCAAAGATCAAACTTGAACCGACTGAATTATTCTGGATTCTACACTACTATTCTGGAGAGAGGCGATGAAATAATTTTTGCAGCATCAATCAGGTAATTAACATTTTTGGCATCTGTATGTTGCACCTTTCCCTCCTTAGTGAAGACTAGAATCACTAAAAAGACATGCTCACCTGACTTCTCGGAGTAGATGTTACTGGTTGGGTGGATTTGGTGAATGCATCTGTATTATCTATTCTTCTAATGCCATGAGGGATGTGATTTGGTTCATTCCATTTATTGTTTGGTATTCTTTTTTGTGTTGAAACTAGTCATTCTAGACCTTGACAAGTATTAATCATAAGTTTTGACTTTTGAGACCGGTGAAACCTAATTCATGGATGGATACTCGAACCTAGTTTAAAATTTGATTTTGAGAGTGGCCTAGTAAATCATTCAGTCTTTTTAACTATTCTGCTATTATTCGACTGGTTTTCTTCATTTTGGAACCTGAAAAGATAACTTCTCTTAGTGAAGAGTCACTTGAAAGCAAATACCTCATTGATACTCGTGTTACTGAGGTACAGGTTGGTTGTTAATGGACTTTGAGTCCTGATTTTAAGCAAAATACCACAATTTTTATTATTTTTTTTACGAGTTACTGTTTAGAAACTGCAATTATTTCTTGATTACGCCTACAAAAATATATATGTGCTAAGCCATCATAATTAATGGATTTTACCTGTTTTTCATTTCTTGAAGCTGTCTTGTTTAATTTATAGGCATTTATGATTGTATTTTGTGTAAAAAACACAGCATATAGCTGCTGCATATAGAACTGTATTTTAGGACTGGAATGACATCAAAAAATTACCCAGTTTGTTAGTTATTCAGAGCTCAGTTAAGAACCGATTTTGTAGCAATTAGATGCCATAATAGTGTCGTTTGTATTGCTTGCATTGTGAACTGTTATTCTGTTAGTTTTTCTATGATTCATGTGATTTTATATTAGTCTAATTGATGCTGAAAATACAGAAAATAACAGCCATGGATTGTTCTGTGCATTTGTATAGTATGTGTTCTGTTTGTGCATTTGTATAGTATGTGTTCTGTTTGTGCATTATAGCATAATTTAATCTAGAAGAAAACAACTTATTGGGTATTGTGTTCTTTGGTAATTTGATATTAAGGTAAGTTGAATAGTATTTCTATAGTTAATAAAAAAACTGGTTTAAGCTATGCTATGTTTATGTGAATCTAAGATCAAATTTAAAATGTCTAAAATCAATATAACCTCAAATAATTTATTGTAAGACTAAGAACTGCACATGATGAACACTTGACAATTTGAAATCACTGCAAAAATAAATCAAATTTAAAATGTCATTGGTTCATTGCTAATTTAGGTGTCATTGATGGATAAGACGTTGATCAATCTTAGATCAAGGAAAAGTGAAGAATACATTAGAGGGGTTACTAGTTTTTTAAACTTTGCCTTTGAAAGAACTGAAGATGGAAAAATTTGGTGTCCTTGTGTGAATTGTGTAAACACTTATAGAGTATCTAGGAGAGATGCATTTGATCACTTAATATGTGATGGCTTTATTAAGGGTTATGTTCGTTGGTTTTTTCATGGGAAGCAATGTGATGGATCTACACCACCAATTTCAATTACTGTAGAAGAAAGAGAGTTTGAACATGACATTCATAACCTCTTGCATGATATGATGGTAGAGCGAGTTATGAATAATGATGAACGTAACAATCATTCGGCAAATGCAAGTACAAGGCTTGGAGACAAGTTTTATGATTTACTCAAAGATATAGATGTGCCACTTTATTCAAATTGCAAAATTTTTTCAAAGCTGCCTTTTATCATTTATTTATTCCACATTAAATGTTTTAATGGGTGGACAAATAAGTGTTTGAATTCCTTATTGGAGGTGTTAGAACTTGCATTATTGGATGATAATACTTTGCCAGGGTTTTATCATGAAATGAAAAAGATAATTCATGAATTGGGTTTATGATATGAAAATATTAATGGTTGCCCAAAGGACTGCATGTTGTTTTGGTAAGAAAATGAAAATGGAGAGATTTTTTTGAAATGTGGAGCCTCTCAATAAAAAGGAACCTCAAATGGTGTTGAAGATGAGGACGTGGACACTTATTAAAAAAACAAGCATCAAAGATTTTGTGTTGGTTTCCCTTTATTCCAATATTCCAATGATTATTTATGTCTTTAAATATTGCTCCATTGATGACTTGGCATGAAGATAGTTGTAAGAACGATGGACGTATGAGGCATCTGGCAGATTCCTTGGCCTGGAAATCATTTGATTCTCAGTATCCTGAATTTTTGCTAGATCCTGAATTTCTTTCTTCCAATGAAATAGGTATATGTTGATATTAAAGTCTTTTGTATGCAATAAAGCTTATCCAGAAGGATCTATAGTGCAATGTTACTTATCACATGAGTGTTTGACCTTTTGTTGTCGATATTTGGAGGGATTGAGACTATATTCATTCGACTTGGTCGTAATTAGGGGTGTTCATTGTCGGATATCGAATCAGATCTGATTTGGTTTTTTTTGATATTCAGTTTTTTGGATCAACGGTATAGTGATTCGTATCCGATTCGAAAAAAATTAGATATCAGGATATTCGGATATCGGATAATCGGATTGGATATTCGGATATTTGGTTATTCGAAAATATATTTTGATTTAATTATTTTTTGAAATTTTAAGTTTGTATTTATGAAAATTTTGGAATTTTGAATATAACAAACAATAAATTGCTAAATATAATGAGATTCACATCTGTGAAAATTTTCATTTTTTATTTTCATATATAACAAGCATTAAATTGTTAAAAATAACAAAATTAATATACATAAGAATTAAGATTTTCGATTTTTGAATTTTCGGATAATCCTAAAATTGAAATATTGCAATCAGTATCCGATCCGAAAAAATTAAAATTGAATCGGATATCCGATTTAGAAATAAAAATCGGATTGGATATTTAAATTTTCGGATCGGATCAACTGATAATCGGATCTGATCGGATCGATTAGATATTTTTGAACACGCTTAGTCGTAATAATGATGGTGAAAATTCTTGTCTTGGTTATGAAATGACAATCTTTTCTACTGTTGGAAGGCTATTAGGAAGGAAAAACAAATCGATTTTCATGTCAAGAACCGTAAAAAGGGTTTCAAGACTTGTGCTTGACGAATAAGGATTAGTGCAACACATTCATATGTGCTATTCAATTTAGATGAAGTATCTCCATATATAAAAGTAAGTTTCCTTCAATTCAATATAGATTTGACTCCACGGGGATTATAATTCTATTTTTTTTCTTTTAGGAAACAAAAACAAGAGATTAAAAGACGTAATTGACAGAAACGATTTTCACCATTTGAGATGCACAAGTTGCAAAGTGAAAATTTTCATACATGGTTTCATGATCATGTGAGTATAGTAAAATTAAGATGTGAAACTTATATGATATTATTTAAACAGTTAGTATTGACACTTTAAATATTACATAGGTTGTACTCTTGGATCGACAAGTAGATACAAGTGTCGCCGATGTAGTTAAGTGGCTAGCTTGAGGTCCAACCGAAGTTTTTACGAGATACAATAGCTACATTATAAATGGCTTTAGGTTTCATACAACAAGATGAGAATTTTTTTTTGAAAAATCAGAATAATGGAGTTGTTACGAGTAAGACATGGTGTTATGCAACTGCAAGAGACAAACAACTAATTAAAGGAGAAGTTAACTATTATGGGGCTTTGAAAGATATTGTTGAATTGAATTATTTAGGTCAATTTAGAGTTTTATTGTTTAAATGTGATTGGGTTGATATCAATAGAGGTTGTAAGAAAGATAAATTTGGTTTCACACTTGTGAATTTATCGCATTTTGTGCATTGAGGGAACAATTTAATTGGTGACCTATTTGTGTTAGCATCACAAGTTAAGAAAGCTTACTTTGTTAAGGATGAAAAAAATCAATTGACTTCTTGTCAAACATGCTAAGCTTAGAGATGTGTTCGATATGGATCATGCGTCATCATTTAACAAAGATAACGAACTTGTATAATTGGTTTTGGATGATTTTACCGACACTAGTGTTTCAATTGGATTAGAAATGATGTTGGTGCTAATGGATTGGATGTCACTCTAGATATGAAAAATGAAAAATGTAGAGGAAGATCCAATTAATGAACAAAATGGAGAAGACATTTTAAAGTTAAATGTCATCCTTTGTACATGTTCTATTGTAATTATGGGCATGTTTATTTCATTGAAAACTATTGGATTAGAAATGATGTTGGTGCTAATGGATTGGATGTTATCTTTTGTTGATCTTTTGTTCTACAATTACAAAATGAGAACTTCTTAGTTAGATCCTGTACACGCAAAGATGGAAGTATCGTGAATTCTAAGGCAACAATTGTTGTGATAATTTATTATTATTAAGTCTTGTATACGTGCTTTGGAAAAATATAATATAGTTATGATATTATATGTTTAAGTTGCTTATATTTTAGGAATGTATTCAAGAGAATAAAAATGAAAGCTCTTCTTCTGAGAATTTATGACAAACTTCGTGGTCAAATGGTGTGTTCATTGTGTAGGGGCAATTCACACTCATTATTCTGAGGAATTTGGACCTTCACAACCATTCTAAAATGCTGAAGATGTGGAAGGGTTGAAATCTACGGTTAGGAAATTAGAAAAACTTTTTGAAACTTGCTTTCTACCCTACTTTCAACAACAACGTCCAGATCTACGTGTACTTGATATTGATGCTTTGCTTCGTATGGTTGATACAGAGGTATAAAAAATATTTTATTTTCTTATTATTCCATTCATTTTTTTATTTAAATTCATTATTTTCATTGCTTTTAATAGGCAACTCCTGATGTTGGTAGTGCTTAAGTGGCAAATAATTATAACAGTCGATCATTGCCTTCAATAAATCAATAGAATATAGATGGAAATGATCCGAGCAAACAATAAAGGAGGATCTTCGAATTATTTTTAGCTTTTATTATGTACGTTATTAAGAAACACAAATATTTGCTTGCACATTTCTTGTGCTTGCAATAGACTCGTACATGTTTTAGTGATTATGTATTCATACTTTTTTTATTCGAAGATAAATCGGATATTTTCCCTTTAAAAAATAAAACAATTTTTGTTATAACTTTATCCAACATTATAATAGTATTAATAATTATAATATTTATAATAAAAAATAACAATAGTACTAATAATTATTAATATTTAAAATAAAATAAATTCTAATTAAACATATATCGATGGACAAAACCGTTAGTATATATATCTTATACAAATTTACATGATACATATACTGTCTGACAAAACCATCGATAAAAGTCTGAATCAATTGTGACGAATCCATCATCAGTTAATACCTCGAATTATACTTACGGCTTGTCCGTCGGTAAATGTAAACCTTATAGCGACGGACGTACCTCAAAAAAAAAACTCGTCATTATATATGTACCATATATATTGACGGCAAAAGGGTCGTCGAAATAAATACACTAATTTTTCGGGGTAGGCCATATATATACCTACAGATTTATCCGTCGGTATAAGGTCCCAACATCTATACCAACGGTTGTTTCCGTCGCTATAGATATATACCAAATAGCATTTTATCGACGGTAGTTTGTCTATCAGAATATCTTATTTGTCCGTCGGTACAGGGTTTTGGATCATATACCAATGGATTTTAGGTGTTTTACCAATGGTTTTTTATCCATCGGTATATGTCATTTTTTGTAGTTTATGAATCATGAAACTATGAATAATTATGATATTATAGACTCCTTGGATACAAGTATACTTTGGATACAATTGGCATGCCATATAATTCATTAAGCTCATGTATGGGTGGACTATGGTCCTTGGGTTACAACCCTTATGTGGCGAGGCAGAGGGATGTGTGTGATTTGGTCTTTGGCAAGGTGGAGGGATCGACCATTCGTGGACTTGGCGAAGTTGGTTGGAATTCGTATATCCACTAGTTACTTTGGTTCAAGGCAAACTTAATAATTGAATTATCTCTGCATGAACTATACAAGTACGAATTCTTATGATTATATTATGGTATCATAGCTAGAATTTAGTCGATTATAGGACTAAACTGAGGCTTATTTCATGATTACACATGCATATGCCACCTAGAAGTTATTTATGTAATATATATGTGACTTGCAACTGACACGATCTTATATTCTTTTAAAATAAAAACAAGATGTTCAAGCAATTTGTGGTTTCCATGAAGGACATGATGATGATGACCATCATACCAACTCCTCTAATAATAAAGAGGAACAAGATAGGAGGAATCCTCCGATCCTTAAAGAAGGACAAAATAATCCTCCTCTACCTCCTCTGTTACACCCTGTTCAATATGAGTGTTTTCAAAGCATGACCAAGATTATCAAACAATTTGTGTTTTCCATGAAGCAAGGTCAAGTCGTTCATCCAGATGTGGCTACTTTCTTGACATCTCGGGAATTAATTGACAAGCTGACTCAGCATCGAGCCTACACATTCACGGGGTTTGATAATGATAACCCAGAGATAGTTGAGTATTGGTTATACACGACCATTAAGATCATGACCAAACAACTTTCATGCTCTGATGAGCACAAGCTTGAATGTGCTTTGGCACTAATTTCAGATGAAGCTCCGAATTGGTGGAAGACCATCGTTCTCACTGTTCCTAAAAGATCTATTATATAGAAATTTTTCTTAAAGGAATTTCGTAAAAAGTACATTAGTGAGCAGTATTTAGCTGATCAAAGAAGGATATTCTTGCGTCTGAAACAAGGAGGGAGGTCGATGGATAAATATGTTCGATATTTTTGCAAGTATTACAGATATGGATCTGAGTACATCAAAACAGAAGAACATAAGTGCAGAATGTTAATTGATGGCATATGTGACGAGCTATGCCCTATGTTCACAACATTGTGGATTATCGACTTCCAAGAGTTGGTTAATCGAGTCATTGCTACTGAGGCCACTCAGAAGGCCCAGGAAAAGAAAAGAGAAGGTCAGGCACAACATGACAATAGACCTAGGAATGAATCTCGTCCCCCTTTGCCTCCAAAAAGGGGCAAAAATCAAGGTGTGGATCAATCCACCTTTCAACAACCTTCAAAATTAGGTTATGTACCCAAACCTCAATCCATGACCTATTCAGCAGCTCAAGTAGCCTCTGTTGAAAGCACGTGAGGCTCGGGTTGAGAATCTCAACATCTTTTATGCAACTATTGTTAGAAGTGACATCTTGGTCAATGTCGAAGAAATATATGAACATGTTTTTCTGTGGCAAACAAGGTCACTTTATTCGAGATTACCTTAAGAATTTTTATACTCAATCTTATACGGTTTCTCAAACTCAATCATCCAAGGGTGAAGGACACAAGCAAGTGCAATCGGGAACTTTTGGGAGACCTCGTGGCCCGGTTGCTTCCTCAACAAAGTAAGAACCCAAGACTCTTGTACAAATATATCATGTTTGTAGTAGGGAGAAAGATAATGACCCTGATGTCATTGCAGGTATGGTTGAATTATGTTCATGCACTGTTTATGCTATGATAGACCCTGGATATACACATTCTTTTATAAGCTCTGCTTGGATATAAAAGTTTGAATTGAATTCTGAGTCTACAACTTCCAAAACCATAGCTACGAATTAGTTAGGAGATAGTGTATCCATTAAGTTAATATGGAAGAATGGTCCCTTAGTGATGCAAGGGGTTCATTTTCTGGCCAATTTGATGGCTCTACCCTTTCATGAATTTGATCTTATTCTGGGACTTGATTGGCTCAGAGAGCATCAAGCCTGGGTAGATTGTTCCAAGAAGAAGTTGTACCTCAATGGTTTGGGTAAGAAGAGCATTACCCTGTTAAGTGCCAAGAAAGAAAGTAGAAAATCCAAGATTTTTGCCATTTCTAGTAAACATAAGGATGAACCAAGAATAAAAGATATCACCACAGTGAATAAATTCCCTAATGTGTTTCCCGATGAACTTTCGGGTCTACCTCCAACTCGAGAAGTAGAATTGGAATAGAAGTGCAACCTGGAACCACTCCGATTTTCATTATATCTTATTAAATGACCCATATAAAACTCAAATAGTTGAAAATTCACTTACAAGAATTGTAAAACAAAGATTTTATTCAACCGAGTACCTCACCATGAGGAACTCTAATTTTGTTTGTTAAGAAAAAAGATGGTACCATGTGTCTTTGCATCGATTACTATCAAATGAACAAGCTTACCATCAAGAACAAGTACTTGTTGCCAAGGATTGAAGATTTGTTTGATCAATTGAAAGATGCTACAGTGTTTTCTAAGATAGACCTTCGATCTGGGTATTATCAGATGAAAGTGAAAGAATGTGAAGTCCCCAAGATGGCATTCCGAACAAGATAAGGCCACTATAAATTTTTAGTAATGCCCTTCCGGGCTTACTAATGCTCCTGTAGCATTTATGGACCTTATGAATTTGGTTTTTAGACCATATCTTAATAAGTTTGTAGTGGTGTTCATTGACGACATCGTAATCTATTCCAATACCAAGGTTGAACACATGGAACACCTCCGAATTGTGCTTCAAACCCTTTAGTAAAAGTAACTCTATGCCAAGTTCAGTAAATGTGAATTCTAGTTATCGAAAGTTTCCTTTCTAGGTCATGTTATATCCTCTGTGGGTATTCAAGTTGACCCGAAGAAAATCCAAGCTATCCTTGATTGGAGACCTTCGAAAAATATTAGTGAAATTTGAAGCATTCTCGATTTGGCTGGATATTATAGAAGATTCGTTAAGGGATTTTCTATATTAGTTGCACCTCTGACAAGATTTCTACATAAGGACGAACCTTTTTCATTATCAAGAAACAAGAAAAAAATTTTGATCAGATAAAGAAAGTTTTGACCCATGCTCCAATTCTAAGTCAACCTGTGTCTGACAAGGACTTCACTGTGGACAGTGATGCTTTGCACATGGGGCTAGGATGTGTATTAATGCAAGAAGGCAAAGTTATAGCTTATGACTCAAGGCAACTCAAATCTCATGAGCTGAACTATCCAACATATGACCTCGAGCTAGCAACAGTTGTTTTCACCTTGAAAATCTGGAGGCATTATCTCTATGGAGAGAAATGTTATCTATTCACGGATCACAAGAGCTTAAAGCATCTGTTAACTCAGAAAGAGTTAAATCTTCGTCAACGTAGATGGATGGAGCTTTTAAGGGATTATGACATTGTCATTGATTACCACCCCGACAAGGCCAATGTTGTATCTGATGTACCCAGCCACAAAATTTCGCCTGGTAATTATGAATTATGATTGTTGTAAACATGAGTTTCAAATAACCTCTCAAACTTATTCATGATTCTTTGTGATGTAGCTTCAAGAGCTACCAATGCTCATTTTAGACTCAAGAAAAATCATAAGTTCGTAGCTGAACTTCAAGTTTAGTCTACAATTGTTTCAAGAATCAAGGAATTGTAAGAGTCAGACCAAGAACTTCAAACCATTATCTCAAAGTTACAAGATAAATTAGATCCTGATTTCCATGGAATTTTGAAGGGCTACTATACTTTCGAAATCAAATATGTAATCCCGATGATGAATCTCTTCAAATAGAGAAACTTAGAGAGGCTCATAATAGCCTTTTTTCCATTCACCCGGGTTAGTGGAGATGTATAAGGATCTTTGGGAATTATATTGGTGGCATGGAATGAAGCAAGCTATTACTGACTTCATTTCTAGGTGTATGGCGTTTTAGAGAGTCAAAACTGAACATTGTGTCCCTATGGGACTTTTGCAACCTATTGAATTACCAAAGTGGAAGTGGGAAAAGATCACCATGAATTTTGTAAGTGGTCTACCGTTGACCACAAAAAAGAATAATGCTATCTGGGTCATTGTAGATCGGTTTACCAAGTCAGTACACTCCTTGCCTGTAAGAATGGATTTCAGTCTTCCTAAACTTGTTGACTTGTACATCAAGAAGGTGATAAGATTTCACGGAGTACCCAAGTCTATCATATATGATCGTGATCCACATTTTGCTTCTCAGTTCTAGAGGACCTTGCAAGAGGATCTAGGAACTAAAGTGAACCTTAGCACGACTTTCTACCCTTAATCTGACTATCAATTATAAAGGGTGATTCAAGTAAGCTTTGTCATGAGTTAATCTGCGATAAGCATGGGACCAAAATATCAATCTTAGTTCTTCCTTGTAGATATTAGAAGACATGTTACGAGCTTGCATCATCAATTTTGAGGGCTCATAGGAAAAATCTTTACCTCTTATCGAATTCGCTTACAATAACAGCTACCAAGCTTCTATCAAGATGGGCCCCTTCGAAGCCCTGTATGGGAGAAAGTGTAGAACGCCTCTCTACTGGTCTGAATTAGGGGAAGGCAAGGTTTTAGGCCTTGAACTACTTTGGGAAACCAGAGAAAGGGTAAACGTTATCCATGATAGGCTTAAAGCAGCCTTTGATCGACAAAAGGTTTATGCTGATTTGAAACAAAGAGACATTAAGTATGATATTGGTGAGAAAGCTTTTCTCAAAGTATCCCCATGGAAGAAAGTCATTCGATTTGGTAAGAAAGGGAAGCTTAGTCCCCGTTTCATTGGCCCCTTTGAAGTGATAGAAAATATCCGTATAGTAGCTTACCGGTTAGCATTTCTAGAGGAGTTTAGTAAAATTCACAATGTTTTTCATGTATCCATGCTTCAGAAGTACCATTCAGATCCATCTCAAATCATCCAACCAAAAACGGTGGAAATTCAGTCATATTTGACATATGATGAGGATCCTATTCAAATCATGGCTCATGATGTGAAAAGACTTCAAAATAAGATGCTTCCCCTAGTCAAAGTTCTTTGGAGAAGTCACAAGGTCGAAGAAGCTACTTGGGAACCGGAAGAAACCATAAAGGAACAATATCCTTAACTCTTTTGTTTAGGTAAAATTTGAGGACGAATTTTCGTAAGGGGAAAATTGTAGCACCCCTAAAATTGGCCTAGTAATAAACCAGATTCCAGTGACAAATTTTTTTTGATTCTGATAAGATGCTATGAATCCCAAGACATGATCACGTAGTTGAAATCATAAGATTTGAATTGAACTATGATTGAATGTAGAATAAGGACTAAATTGATTAAAACTAGTGACTAGTTAGTAAGATTTGAAAATTTGAGGATTTTTACGTGAAAGAGAAGAAGTTGAGTGGCTAAACTTGTGAAAAGACCATAAGATGATTAATCATGCTAAAAATGATGAAGTTCTTTCATCTATGGGCTTGTTTTACCCATGTGGACTAATTAAGAAAAGAAAAAAAGTGAAAGAAGGAGGAAAGAATAGAAATTTACCATCGGGTAAAGTAAAACAGAAGCAAGCACCTCCATCTTCATCTTCTTCCTTAAGAAGAAGCAAGCACTTTCATGGAAAAAGCTTGAAAGCTCGAGTTTCTTTCGAAATAATTACTCATTTCTAAATCTAAGATCATTTCAAGGTAAGTCCATAGATTGAAATCTTATTTTCGATGATTAATCCCATGGAAATTCATTCAAGTAAGACGTGATCAAATTCTAACTAGGAAATCCATGTTTTTAAATTGAATACATGATTAATGTTTAAGCTTTAAGATAGAAATTCTATGCTTTCAAATTGCTAGAAACCAAAGCTTTGCACATGTCATGGAAATTTTGCCAATATTGATGAATTCTCATCTTTTGTATGCTAGAACAGTCCATTGGTGGTGAAGAACCACCAAGCTCTTTTAAGCCATTTCAAGTCCCTAACAAAGAAGTTGTCATCCGGGAGCTGAAATAGCTTTGGATTGTCTTGTGAGTGTAGTTTATGTCTCAGGTATGGCTAGGTGACACCCCGATTACATTTGTGTGATTTTAATGATCTATATTATTGATATGTCAAGGCTCCTATAGAGCAAAATTCAAGAAGGTTGTCAATGGTGAGCTTAGGTAAAATGAAAATGATTTGATTTACACAAGACATGAATAGAAATGCATGCAATGATGATAAATGAAATGAACATGAACTAAGATTACCCATAAAACATGAATCATGATATGCAAGTTATCAAGTATGTTACAAGGGAGCTAAGGCTCTATTATGATACAAGAAATGCTCTATGAATCATGAAACTATGAATAACTATGATATTATTGACTCCTGTGATACAAGTATACTTTAGATACAATTGGCATGCCATAGAATTCATTGAGCTCATGTACGGGTGGACTACGGTCTTTGTGTTAATGCCCTTATGTGGCGAGGTAGAGGGATATGTGTGATTTGGTCTTTGGTGAGGCAGAGGGATCAACCATCCATGGACTTGGCGAAGTTGGCTGGAATTCGTGTATCTACTAGTTACTTTGGTCCAAGGCAAACTTAAAAATTGAATTATCTCTACATGAACTATACAAGTACAAATTCTTATGATTATATTGTGAAGTATGAATTAAGAAAGTATATGCTCATGTAATTATGCTAAGAATCATGAACAAGTATGGACTCTTATGATATATTATGATTCATGACCACATATGAAGCATTTGATATATGTTAGTGCCTTAAAGATCGATCGTGCAAGGAAGGTTGCAAGTCACTCCAACAAACTTTTTGCGTAATGTTCATAAGTCCCCTTTAACTCCTAATATGGTGATATATGGTACAAGCTTGTCTAAATATGTTTTTCTTTGTAAATTAAGTAAATGGCATGGTACATGAAGCATGGAACTATAATTAGATATGGTTTTGGAAGTATGTTCCTAAATAGGACCTTAATGGTACTTACATGGCTAAATAGAGTAAATGCATGTTATAAATCCTTGTGAATTTGACATATGGCTAGTTTATCATGACGAAATTTAGTGTACAAGTTTTGGAATGCATTGGATATGTTTTGAATAGGCTAAAAACAAGATTTAGCTCACTCTTGGAAATTTGGTGCAGGGCGTACTGATACCCTATATGGTGCATTCCGGTATGACTAGGCTTAAAATTGACCATTTGATGCAAAACGTATCAGTACGGTCGACTGTACTGGAGCAGAAATTGGTTTTTGGAATTCTAAGTATGAATAGCGTACCAGTACGGTTCCCCAACGTATCGGTACGGTATATTAGTACAGAACCTTTACCAATACTGAAATTGGTTATTAGAATTTGGGAATTTAATAGTGTATCGGTATAGCCCTCTTGAGTATAGGTACAGAGTTAGTTAAAAATGCTTATGAACCTAAAATGAACTTTCAACCTTTACATTTTGGACCTAAATAATCAATGGGTTAATTACATGAGTTGTTGACCCCCTAAATGAGTTGAAATTTTGCAGTTAAGTCCATTAAGATATGAGTATTTTATACATGGCCTTAAATTTTGAATAATGTTAAGAAATGTTAGAAATTATAGATTAGTCCCTAAATTTTTAATTCTTTGCAAAATGACCCTTAATCATGAAATCAAGCTTTAACATGATATGATATGATTAATTGGTAGACATAGATGACAAGAAGCATGTGTTTGTGATGTGATTACACATTCCATGTTTAGGTTATGAAATTGTATGTTCCGGTTCAAGTTATCGATAATGTCTCCAACTCGGTTCTCTTCCAGACTGGGAAGGAGGTGTTACACCTATGATATAATTTCTCCTAACCATGACTCGCTCGACTCGCCTTTTTATGGCTAGTAATCATCACTTAGTTCTTGTTACTCTTTTTCTCTGCTAAAATTTTAGCCATATTTCTTCTTTTTCTTCTTACTAATTATCCCATGTTTTGATCTTGTTTTGCTTTGTTTTACGTGATGAAACTTGAAAGAAAACACTGCCATATTCGAATTTAACCTTTGAAATTACTTGAATAAATTGAATTGAGAAAAACTTTGGGTTCAATTCTTTATGACTTTATTATTCTTTGTTGTAGGCCATTTTTTCATCTCTTTCAACTATCTTTCTCGGCGTTCTAGTTTTGTACACAATAATTTTTTTAGACTTACCCTACTATACATGGCACAAGACTCAAATTTTGAAACCATACATTAATTTCTAGTAAGAGTTGGTAAAAATTAATCGTCTTTCTTTATGGCATTGCTTTTTGGGTGGCAAAAAACTTCTCTATGAGGAATATGTGTTGCTTACATACATGTGAATGCATAGATTTTTTAATTGTCTTTAGTTAAAATTCTTAGAATATTAGGCTTGTTCAAATTTTCAACTTCATAATCTTTTTTCTTACTACTTGCATAAAATTGTACAAATATGTAACACCCCAAAATCGGGCCTAATCGGAATTCGATTCTAGCAACTGAAAATTTTGCATCAAAAAGTCAAATTATAAAATTGACCATAGACCAAGTAGTCAATTATTGGATTATTGAACCCTAATTAAGTATTGATATTGTTTAAGGATCTTATTGTAAACATTGAAACTTACCTTAGTGGCTAAATTGGGAAAATTGAAAGTTAGGAAACAAATGTATAAGGAATGAGGAGATGAGGGACTAACCTTGCAATTAGCCCCTCCTCAAGCTTAATCACCACATACGTGTGACTTCAAAGTTAGCTTTCTTCATTGCAAGGAAAGCCTTGTAATTAAAAATTAAGAAAAAGGAAAAATGAGATAGAAGTTTACAGGTTGAGTTTCCCCAAGTTTACACCTTAGCTATTATCATCTTCTTCCTCCAACCACACACCTCAAGCAAGCACCTCCATTGTTAATTAGGGAAAGCTTGTTTTTCCTTTGATTTCTTGATTCCAGTTTAATCATAGTGATCGGGTAAGCAATAACCCTTTTATTGGTTCATTGATTCCATGACCAAAACTATATTAAAATCCAAGTTCATGAATTCAAGAACCCTAGAATTTTCTAGGGATATCAAAGTTCAATCTTTATTGTTTTTCATAGCTAATAATTGTTATGGAATTTGTTATTGATGATGAAATCTTTGTGATTTCTATTCCTTTTGTGGCTCAAGTGAATCAAGGTGAAGAATCACCAAATCCTCCAAATACCAATAAGTCAAAGATCAAGGGAATTGTCATCCGGGAGCCCTAAAGCTTCAGGAGTATCAATGAGTGTATTCAGAGTCTAGGGATTCGCTAGGTGCCTTTCCTGATTTCATTGATATTGTCTTTTACATTTCCATCCATGATTTCAAGGTATGGTTACATCAAAACCTCGTAGGAGGTACCATTGCTAAGCCTTGGTAAGCTTATTACATTGATATGTGGCTTATTGAATCATTACATTGTCATCGATGCCATTGAAATATTGAGAAATGCCATATTGATTATTGTATATTGTTATTGATATATTTTTATTGTCATCGCTACTGTTATTGTTATTTGCCTAAGTATTGAATCCTTGAATACGAATGGATATAAGATACAATTGGCATGCCATAGAATTATTAAGCTTATTAGTATGATGTAACACCCTTAACGTATACTCGTAGGCCGAATATACATTAAAGATATTACAAAATTTTGGAAAAGATCTTGACTCGAAATATTTTTTTTTTCAACTTTTAGTTTAACCCTTCCTCGGTTTTAAATTTAAAACTATGTCATCTAGTTGCAGCTAGTTTTAACCCTGAATTGGTTTACAAAACTTATAATTGAGTTATTGAAATAAAAATATAACTCAAGGTGAAAACTATGTGTGCTGCCTAGACCCTTTCTTGATTTTTAAAAACTTCTACACGATTAGGGTAAAAACTACGTTTAACTGTACTAAAATTCATCACTACTATTGGCAAACTATATTTCTAAATTTATTCATCACAAAAACATATCTTTAACTAGTAAATGTATACTTTAAAACAATTCAACTATAACATATTTACATGCCCGCTAGATCTAAATTTACGACAAGGATGTACTTACTGTGAGTTACTGTAGTAACTTGATTTTTCCAAAGGTTCAACTCCTCTTCGCTAGGCATTTTCGGAGAACCTACGTGAGACATAAGACACACGCTAAGTACAAACTTAGTGAGGCAATTAAACTTATTTATTTACACGTGAAGTGACGATATATATATATATTACTTCATATAAGAGCGTATTTCTTATTTCTCTACAACAAGGCAAGTATATCACAATGACCATAATTATCATGTATCTAATATTCCATAAATTTCATATATCATTTTCATGATTTTCATCATGTATATCATTCTTTCTTAATATCATGTAATCATCTGTATAGCATGTATCATCATTTTCATATAATTCATATAACATCTATCATATACTGTATGTATCATGTATCATATAGATCGTGTATCATCAATATCATGTATCATCACTATCATGTGATGCATGTATCCTCATTATCATGTATTTCCACTACCATGTGATTCATGTATCCTCATTATCATGTATCATCATTATCATGTATCATCATTATCATATAAATCTTGTATCATACTATCATATAAATCATGCATCATCTCTAACATGTAAATCATGTGTCATATTGACATATGAGTCATGTATTATCTTTGTCATGTAAAACATGTATCATGTCACATTTCTATCATATGTCATGTACTTCTTTTTCATGTAACATGTAACTATGTAACATCTGTATCACGTAGATCATATATCACTTCTACCATATAAATCTTGTATCATCATGCAGTCATTTGCATGCTCATGATCTACCATGTAATCATCTTGTTATTATTATCATCGTGTCTGGCTAGAGGCCCATGGAAACCCCGTAGCTTATCTGCACCATAGTGCCTTGTATAGTACGTACTCGGGAGGACGCTCTTTGCTCCTTATATTAAAAAAACACATTGTTAGTGCATTTTGCACTATAGGCTTGGATCCCCAGGGTGTATATTGTTTAATTTTATTCTTGTTTCATTTTCCATTTTTCATGTATGCTTAATGCATCATCATTTATGCAAACAATAATTCGTGCCTGGTATTCCATCAAGCTTGTCAAGTCGAGCAATGTATCATATCAAGTATCATAGAGAAATGCAATGCAAACATTTAAAAATGCACTCACCTGAGCCATGAATAATATGCCTCACTAAATTCTACTTGATCATTTCCTTTAAATTATCTTGAATCCTCTTTGATCCGTATTCAACTTGATTAACCACATAAATATAAACAACATTTATTATAGTAATTTCTAACGATATTTTAAACAAAACATCGAATCATTCAACATAAAAATTTTATATTTTTCCTTCCATCATTATACTGTCCCAAAACTCATCTTTGGTCCTAGATAACCATTTAGAACTTCAAATGGTTCTTTCAAGCTTGCTAACTAACATTAGATACAAACTATCTCACTTTCCATTCTCTGGCAGCTTGTACTACCTTCAAAGAAATATTTCTATAAAATAATCTACAACTCGAAATTCGATTCCGTTTGTTCTGAAATAATCTAGATTAAATAAGATCTTAAACCATATAAATTAATAGCTCAAATTCAACTTGTAGGATTTATGGTGAATTTTCAAAGTCAACTTCCACGACTAAATTTGAAGCAGATTGTTAAACTGTTTTCTGACCTTTCCTCACTTAAAAATTCATATCTTTTTACTCGGAACTCGAAATCAGTTTCTGTTTGTTGGACACAAAACTATACGAAAAAAATATTTATAGCGGTATAAAATTCACCTTCTAACCATTTTTGTGGAATTTATGGTGAATTTCCAAAGTTACTGCCAAATCCAGTTTTTACACAGTTTCATAAATAATTTTAAACCTTGTACTAGTTTCTTGCAATTTAATCCTTAAGCTTTATAAAATAACATTTTAGCCACTACTTCATTTTTGTACATAAATTCATGTACAAATAAACCATTTACTTATTTCTAATATTTTTAGAAAGTTTTTCTTAAACTTTCAACTTTATTCACTTTAGTCCTTCACTATTCCTTTATTTTCGAAATAGTTCCCTAAACTTTCTTTTTCCCCATCCTCCAAATTTCACAAAATACTTAAATCTTCATTTCTATTAATTTTCCATAAATTCAAAACCAATCCCTAATTTTTCTCAAATTGCCGAATTGGTCTCTAAGGTTCCAAAATTTTCATTTTGATCCCTAACCACAAATTCAAGCTTCTTTCATCATAATTCAATGTTTCCAATGCTTAAATAAAATTCTCAATAATTTCCCCTAATTTAATAAATTTTTGAAATAGTCACTAAAATATAAACTTGGGAAATTATTCATTCTAACATCAAAATCAAGCTTCCAACAATAAAATTCAATCAATATCATCCTAATTTTAGCTTCCTAACCAAAACCCCTAAATTTTAGGGTTAGGGTTTATACCTTCCAACATGAAATTTATCCAAAATCAACCTTAATTTCATATCAAAATCATCAATTCAACTAACTACCATTCTAATTCCATCATAAACTTCAACTTGCATCATCAATCTTCATTCATGAAATAACTTATACTTGACTTTTCCATGCAAAAATACTATAAAAAATAAAGAGAATAAAGTGTAGAACAAATTACCTAATTAAAGTTTACTTGAAACTAGTCTTGTTCTTCTTCAAATTTGACTTGAAAATTTGCAAAATTCTTTCCCCTTTTTTTTACCATTCGGCAGCCTCAACATAGATGAAGAAAAAATGTTTTCTTCATCTTTTAATCATTTTAATATACATGGCATTGTTAAATCAATTAAAAATTCATTTAATTCATAAAATTACAATCTTGTCCTTTAATCTAATGGCCATAGTTTAATCTCATAAAATCAATGGCTAGGATTTATCCATGTATAACATTCTTATAAAATTGCCCTCAAAGTTCCAAAATATTTCAAAAATGCCATCCATGGCAAATGACCAATTTGCCCTCCAACTAGACTTTATTTACAACTAGACTTAAAATTTGCCATTCCATAAAAATTGAACCAAATTGGTTCCATTTTAACCAGCCTCCTTCCCAAAATATCATAAATTCTAATTTATGATATTTATTCGATCCAAATATTCGAATTTCATTCAACACGATTTCCAAATTTTTCTTTCTTTGAGCTTTATAACCACTCCATCATATTCTAACTAAATCTAGTTAGAATCTCACCAAAATTAACAAAATATTCATAAAATAATATTTTATGAATTTTCCATAATCTTTGGAAATGTCTTTAAAATTTCAATTCGATCTGATATATCGATATCCATAAAATACTTCTACTACGATTTTACCTTTTCCAAGCTATTGGTTTTATTTCGAAAATTCTATATTTCCATATTCGGGAAATAAACTCCATTATCCCATAAAAATTTCCTTTTTCCAAGAACTTAGATTGAATTTTCCTAACTAAGTCTATTATTCCGATAATTATCGAAAATCTTCATAGAATAAAATTTCTCTTAGAATTCCTTTATCGATAATCCATATGAAATTTTCTCTACTCTTACTGAGTCCAAAATATCGATCAAAAACACTTTTATGGGACCTTCCCGGAGGTCACCCATCCTAATATTTCTCTGGCCTGAGCACGCTTAACAACTTTATTCGATCCAAATTCGAATAATATAAGCCTCGTATGAAAAATCCGGTAACACAAAAATACCACTCTTGGGGGTGAACTATCCATTTTATGGGGTTAAGTCCTTAACTTTTGGAAATTACACTTTGGTCCTTGAACTTTTCCAAGGTTTAACTTTAACCCCTAAACTTTCAAAAATTACATTTTAGTCACTAAGCAAGAATTGGGATATTACAAACGGAGTGGACTACGGTCCTTGAGCTAAGGCTATATTTGGCGATGCTGGCGGGATGTGCTGGTTTTGGTCTTATTGGCGTTGTTGGAGGATATTGACCATTTATTGTTGGCGGTGTTGGTTGGGAATTCGCATATCCACATTTACATATCGATACAAGGAAATAAGTCATTGCAAGTATTGCTAAATTATGATTTGAGATGCATTTATGATGATATACATGTTATTGATGTCATTGTTATTACTTTCATTATTGTGACTACCTCACTAGACTATATAAGCCTAATGCATCTCATTTCCATGCATTTTCAGGTTGACAGTTAGTCGGATCAAGGATCAAAGCAATGATGTTTTTGAAGCAAGTCACCAAGTTATATGTAATGTAAACTTTGTCCTTGAACTCTTAGTATGGTGGCATAGGGTCTAGAAAAGTTAGTTTAGCCCCACTTTGTATGTACATATGGTTCACCATGTTGAATGGGTTAAAATATGAAATATGGCATGTTAACGTTTTGGCAAATTTGGTAAAATGGCCTAAAATGCACTAATAAGTAAAAATATGGTAAATGGATTCAGAATGGCATGAAATTTGACATGCATTTAGATTTGATGTTTCTAAGATTGTTGGTAAAATTTGGTGAGCATTAGACAAGGTTAAGATCTCTAAATTGACAAAATACAGACTAAATCTATCATTATAGGTCTGTCCGTACTGGTACGGGTGATGGCGTATCGGTACAGGTATGCATTTTGGGAACATAGGTAACAGGGTGTACTGATACATACAATTGACGTATCAGTATGAGGTTTAGTCACTGGAATTTCTGCGTAGCTGGGTATTGATACGCATATAGGCATATCGGTACGAGTCTTAAACACTAGAATGATATTATCTCACCGTATCGACACTGTATCGAACCCTAAGGTTGACTATTTTGCTTTGACCACGCGTATCGATGCCCAACATCGGTACGAGCTTAAAGAAAATAATTGTTTTAACGGTCAAGGTAGGCGTACCGATACGACCATAGGCATTTTGGTACGATTGGTCAGTTCTGAAATTTGAGTTTAATTAGGACAAACTTGGCGTACCGATACAGATGCATCCGTATCGATACGACCCTTAATATCTGTAATTATTTTTAAAAACCATAACAAAGGCATAATGATACTGCCTCTTCGAGTATCGGTACCGAGGTAAGAAAGTTGGTTAAAAGAGGTTTAAAAAGGTTTTAGAATATTGTAAATTTGTCACCGAATCTTATAAGACTTAATTGAGGATACAAATGAACTCTGATCATGATAGAAATTTGTATGTAAGATATTCAAGTATTGATTTTCATATGGATAACCTTAATTTTAGACAAGACCTTGTAATTTACTAGTTTTATAATTTAGTCCCTAAACTTTAATAAGTTACCAATTGGCCCCAAATCATAAATTGGGCAAACTTTATTGATTAAAAATGTTTATTATATTGCATTATAAATTATCGATACATGATGTATTGAATATGATATCGTAATCATTGATCCTACCACCATATTGTTTACCGGTAAAGCTTTCCGACCCAAATTCCTACCAGACCGGGAAAGAGTGTTAGAAAATATATTATAACATAATAAATAAAAATAAGTAGGATAAGAATGCACTGATTATCATATTTAATCTTTTATGTAAATATGTTGGAACGTAGAAAAAGCAAGGATGAAATCAGGAATGTTTGTGAAGTCAATCTTTATGAAATAAAGCAAAAAGAGAGAGAAGAGAAGAAAACAAATGTTTTTTTAGCTTAGGAATCTTTACAGGATAGATGGAGAAGGAAAAGAAATAGAGAGAGAAAGAGACAAAGAAAAAGAAAAGTAGATCTGAGAAAAAGTTAACGGACACGTCATATTTTTTAACAGTTAGTTAATGACAGTGACCGTAATGAAATAGAACTAAAAGTTCAGTGACTGTACTGAAAATTTTAAAAGTTCGGTGATCATATTGAAAGCGTCTTAAAATTTTATGGACTACCAGCGTAGTTTACCCAATATTTTTTTGTAAATCGTAATTTTTTATAGGTTAAACTTCACTGGAGGTCCCTTTTGTTAGGACAATGTTCTATTTTGGTCACTCATTTTGAAAAAAAGGCTATTCTTGCCACTTATGTTTTCGATCTATTTTATTTTGACCATTGTGCCGCTAACACTCGTTAGTTTGATGACGTGGCACGTTAGTCAAAAGGGTTAATTTCTAATTTAACTCTTAACTTTAAACAAAATATTAATTTGACCTCTAAACTCTCTCAACCTCACTTTTATCCAACAATGTTGATGCTCCGGCCACCTTTTTTAGTGAGTGATGGCTCGGACCACCTTTATCTCCTTCTTCTTTCAACCCCTTTATCAGTGTCTCAGCACTTAAGACGCCACTCCTCTAGTCTCACAATGATGGATTGTAGGTAGGTCTGCATGTCACAGCAACATAGTTATTGAATATATATGATCAAAGCACATGCAACATAAAAGAACTTGGAAATTTGACATCAATATTCTTTATTCGTTACTATCCATTAAATAAGTATATCACCGAGGCTAAGCAATTCATATGAAGTGCTTAGACAATTTTACCAGCATGTTTTAAATGGGCAAACAAAACCAGACCCAAAATAATGATAAGAGTGTTTGGCGTGGATGTGGAAGCAATCCTATGTGCTAGACTCGATTAAGAATGGATAAAGATTGTTATTGAGATTTAAGAACAATGAGTTGGGTGTTTCTTGATTTTTCTGGAAATTGAAGAACAAAGTTAAAGAAAATAGATTAATGGAATAAATAAGATGATAAACGAAAAGAATAAAACTAAAAAGATTGATAAAGATTAAAATAAGGATAGATAAAACAAATCTGAAAACTCCAAATTTGTTTATGGAAGATGGCTACAATGGAGTTGAAGAAGATGATGGAGATGACGTGTGAAGGTAGTTGTCCCGTGGAACCCCCATACTAACAATTAGATAGGCAACCTTCGTGATATGGTTCTAACCAATCCTCCTAATCGCAATTGACTAGGTAACCCGTAGTGTGAAGATTCTCCCTCACACAAACTAGTTGAAACGTTGAAGATGACTTCAAAGACTCAAGTTTATCGACACTTGCAAACATGTACTCAAAAAACACCTTTATAAAATCTCAAAATCTGTGTATAATGAAGGTGTGTTCATCCTTTTATAGGGGAAGTATGGCTTACAAATAGAGTATTCTTAAAGAAACACAAATTCTATTTCTAATAAAATAACATTAAAAGAAATAATAAAATACTTTGGAAACTAATATAATAATGGAATGAATGTGACTCTTTGTTGGATTTGAAGTCCTCATTGCTTTAGAATTCTCTTGTGGATAAGGTTGACTTGGACAACAAGTAGGAGTTGAAATCCTTCTCTTCCTTGGAAGAGAAGAATAGAAGTACATGGGCTGATTTAAGGTCTAATAAAATAGAAAATAACTTAAAATCTTAAGTGGGCTAACTCATAAATTAGACCCAAACTTTTTAACGTAGTTTTGGGTCTAAATATTACAACATAAACCCAAAGTTATGGATTTGCGATTAATCCCGTATGAGATTTTCCAGCCTGCACAGTCTTCATTAAAATGGTCGTATCTTGAGCTCCCGATGTCGGATTGATGCGTTTCAAAGTGAGTTGGAAAGCTAAGAGACAGACTCACAAGTTGAAAGAAGACTTCATGGTCCAAATATGCAAGGATTCCAACCGTAAAAGTCACCTTAAGTCAACTGATTTTCCAAACTTAAAAAACAATTTTAGCTTATTGTCCAAGCTGCATCGTTTTAGCCCTCCTATGCATGTATCAATCAGTATTGCAAACAAGGTTTCCCCAATAAATATGCTTGTATTTAAAGTCTGGCCATAGATGCTGAAAATTCAGAAACCAGAATTTTTACATCAAAACTTTTCGTAAGTATGTTGTATACATGTTCATTATGATGCATACCTCAAGTTCTGCAAACCCCTCCACAGACAATAGAAATACTTCCCAAGGAAGTCTGAGGAGAATACTTGCTTTGTCAAAGCATTTGTAAAAATCACACAGTCGAAACTAATATCGCTTTTGGCATCACATTTACTGAACACAACAATATTGTTTTCCCATTTGTGGTGACCGGCATCATTCGATGTGCCACAATCGAGGTAATACAGATTGCATTGTAGAGGGTTGCTCTCATTTCTGCATTCAGTTTTCAAACAAGTCGCATGTCGTTCCATCGACAACAAATACCATGATGCCCGCAACACTTACGAGAAGCAAAGCCGAAAAAATCAAAATGGGAAGCAATGATAGCCACTGACTGATAGATTCAAACAGGAATCATTATATACATGGCTAGCTAACATGTAATGCAAGAGATTATATGCAGCACCAGCCCAGGCAGTTTTTGTGACTACTCCGATGGCTTTGATAATTTGAGTGCTTAAAGGGAAGATCAAATTAAGGGCAAAGGAGGAGGAAAGGGGTGAAAAGAAGGAGAAGGAGAAGGAGAGGGAGAAGGAGATAGAGGTGGTTGGAGCCATCACCCACTAAAGAAGTGGCTAAAGCAGCGGTATTGTGGGATAAAAATGAGGTTGAGAGAGTTTAGGGGTCAAATTAATATTTTGTTTAAAATTTAGGGGTCAAATTAAAAATTAACCCTTTTGACTAACGTGCCACGTCATCAAACTAACGGGTATTAACGACACAACGACCAAAATAAAACAGATCGAAAACGTAAGTGGCAAGATAACTTTTTTTTAAATGGGTGACCAAAATAGAACACGGCCCAAACAAAGGACCTCCGGTGAAGTTTACCCTTTTTATACAATTACAATAAAAATTATTAAAATTAAAATATTTACATTTTAGTATATTATCGTTATTACGACAATATAGGTCGAACCCACTAACATATAGCCATAAAATTGATATATTGTTTATTAAAAAGTTAATATATATTGTCGTAATTACAATAACATATTAAAATTTGATAACAATTGTCTGGATGTCTAATATATTATAGTAATTATCATAAACATTACCAAAATTATTATTTTTTCATTCACTAATATATAGTAAATTTAAAAAGTTTGATCAAATTTTTTTAAAATGAGAACTAATTTTGTGCAACACAAAAAAGTATAAGGGTTAATTTTTAAAACGAGGCGTTAGTTTAATGATAAAATTTTAAGATTTCATATTTGAGTCTCACCATACGTGAACTCTCACTTTAGGTTCTATCAGATGGTAAAATTAAAAAATCTAGATTTTTGAAGACCCACTTAGAACTTCAAGCACCGTAAATTTTATTTTTCATCAAGTTGATCGCACAGTAAACTTTCCGAACCCGAACATAACGTTGATAGTATATTCTCGGGGAATCAGATTAACTCTGGTTTTGTGATCATTGCAATAGGAAAGAGAGGTCCTAACAATTTTGGATTAGCTTTTTCTCTACTGCGGAACCCGTGTGCAACTCAATATCCCAATTTCTTTTTGTTGTAATTTTAATAACCTGACACTTTCTTCCTTGAAGACAAGCAACAGGACAGGAGGTTTCAGTGGAGACACGATTGCCATGTCTTAATTGAAGACATCAAGCGAATGAAAAGCATAATTGTTAAAAATAGGTACAGAGTGGCAATGGACGAATGAAATAGAGTGATATGGCAAAGACATTAACAGTCATTGGCTTCTCCTTTTATCTTTGTTGCTTTTTCCTCGCTACTTTGTTTCTTCCTTTATATACTTGTTTAGTTACTAAAAATAATAATTTTGTTAACCAAAGTGAATGACAATGTTGGGAAATAAATTATGTGAACTCACACAATAAGAAAAGAAGAGAGGATTAGACAATTTTAAAAATTTTCTTCTTTTATTTTTCACACACTAGTTACAGAGCACAATCGCTATTTATTGGATGGATTACGTAGGTTACTTTAATAGCATTAATTATAAGTAATTAACTTATACTAAATGCCTGTGTCACTTAATACATGAATAACTTAATAAATTCTAAGTATTAAATAAATAAGCTAGAAACTTCATGTTTAATTAATTAAGCTGACATATCTTTAAAGCCTTATTAAAAGCAAGTTTAATTTCTAACATCCCCTTAAACTTGATTTTTATTAACTCCAAGCAAACTCCGAAACTTGCAGAATTTATCAGACTTTAGAGGTTTGGTGAAAATATCTGCAACATGGTCAAGTGAACTTACTTAATCCAGTTGCACTTCTTTCTTTTCAACACATTCACAAATAAAATGATATCGTGTGTCAATATATTTGCTTCGATCATGGAACACTGGATTCTTTGCAAGAGCTTGATCAGACTTGTTATCAATCAAAAATCTTTGTAACCTTTTTCTAGAGTTGAATTTCAACTAACAATCTTTCGTAGCCAAATAGCATGACAAGCACAAAATGTAGTAGCAACATACTCAACTTCCCAATTAGAAAGTGTGACAATTGATTGCTTCTAGAACTCCATGAGACAATTGTATCTCCCATGAAAAATACATACTCGCTTGTTCTTTTTCTACCATCTTTATCTCCTACAAAATCACTATCACATTATTCCACAAGCTCAAATGTATTTGACGATCCATAAAACAAGCCATAATTAAGAGTACCTTTGAGATAACGAAGAGTTATTTTTGCCACTGTTAGATGAGAAGATGAAGGATTTTCCATGAAACGACAAACTAGTCCAACAACAAAAAAAATAGAAGGTCTTTTAGAAGTTAGGAACCTTAAGCTCCCCGTGAGACTTCTTGCTAGACTTATTTTGATATAACTAAAAGGACTAATTTATAAAAAATTATAAATTTACTATATTTGATTCAAATTTGTCAAAACATATTTAAAAGTCAAACAAAAGTCAACTTTTTAAAAATTTTAATGAGGCTTTCGATACCCCTTCTAGAAGGTTTCAAAACCTTACGGGCAGTAAGGTCTAGAATCCGGACATAGGCAAAAGGTTTCAAAACCTTTCACCATGTTTTGATACCTCTGGTGCATGGTTTCAAAACCATGTCTTGTAAAGGTTATTTTTTCCTTTTAAAACCCCTAAAGGTTTCAAAAATCTTTACAAAAGTTTCAATACCTATGTGCAGGTGAATGTAGTGACCTCTTTTGAAATTGAATCGAGTTGCTAAAAAGAAACGTAGTCTGTTTTTTCTTTCGTCTTTTTAGGGAAAATGTTTGAAAAGGTAGGGAAGTCCTTTTAAAAATTCGGATTTTTTTGAAAATAAAAGACTTGGAGTCGCCACCGGCCATTTAGGTATGTCGTACACCATAAAACTAGAGATTTATTTGAAAATGGGTTTGGGAGTTGGTTACGTGTGGGGAAGGATTAGCGCCCCCATCACGCCTAGAAATCGATACCAAAATATATGTTGCTTTTAATTGATGAAAATAATTGAAATTTAAAATGAATTTAATTAAGTGTTCTTTATTGAATATATGTTTTACTTAGATGGGCTTTGCAAATGGTGGGCTTCAATTAATTATCCGTTTAATTAATAAGGGTGACTGTACATCGGCCGTAGATTAAACCAACATCGAATAAGATCGACTGTCGTGTTAATTTATGGTTCGATTCAAGTGCATCACCTTTATGCATAATGCAAACAGTTAAGAATGATGTTATGACTTGTCACAATTTTATTTCAAACTAAATTTACCTTTAGACGGTAATAATTAATTTAAATATTTGGTCAACATCATTGAGCCATGACTGTTACGACACAAATATCAGAATTAATAAATACCTCCTTTCTATAATTTAAGTCAATTAATTAGTATATGTCCGATTAAAATATTTAAGATCTAATGAATGACAATTAAAATGCATGGCATAGAATTGCATGTAAAAAGCCCTAGGTCCACTAAAGCCCTAACCTAAAAAGGCCCAGATTATGGAAAACATAATTAATGATCTAATTATCAACTAAATTAGTCTAATATCAACCCTAAATTAATTAAAATCCTAAAAACTAAAAGCCCTAACATTTTATGGATTATCTTGAATCAAAATAATTAATTTGGTTAATCTTAAATTAGCATCCCATTAAGTCAATGATACTATTTAAAATGAATCGATTTAATTATTTTGATCTCAATTGAATATCCATCTAAGTCCAATGCCAATTTTATCATAAAGATAATTAAGAGATGTCAAATTAATTTAATAAATTTAACATTTATCCCAAGGAGCCAAGGACAAATTTAAATTAATTAAATTAATTCTAATCCTAAATCTAACTAAAGGCTCCCAATAATCTAATCCTAAATTTAATTTAATTAATTTTAAACTTACACCCCAATAAGACAAGGGCATAATTTAAATTAATTAAATTAAATTGAACCCTAAACTATTCTAAAGAGGTCCAACCTACAAATTAAATAAAAAGGTAAAATAAGCATATAAATCAAATAAAAGCTTGTCAATAATAAACATGGATAAAATTAAAAAACAAATTAAAGGCAGAAAATAAATATGCAATTCAAAGGATTAAATCTAGACAAAACAAAAATAGAGGGGACTAAAAGGTGGTTTTGACATTGGAAGAGGACCAAAACTGAAACAAAAAATGAAATTTCAGGGACCAAATAGGGCATTAACCCTTTTAAAATCGAATTAATTAAAACAAGGGACGAAACTAGAAACCGTTCAAAAATACTAGGGACGGGGAGGGGATTTAAAAACATGGAATGGCTAAAAAAGAGTTTTGAAAACGCGGAAAGACAAAAATAAAATAAAACCATTTAAAAAAATTTGGACCGACCTTATTTAGGGGTGAAATTGAAAATTTTCAAAAACATTTAAGGACCTAGGGTGCTATTTTAAAAAGAGGAAACCCTTTTGCATGTAAATAAAACAACACGAAAGGGTTTATGTTACAATAAATTGTTTTTAAATCGAGGGGTGGTATATAAGTCGTATTTCAGGCAAAAATTGAGCCCCTTTATTTCTTAAAATACCTTGCCCTCCCTTTTTTTTAGCAAAATCCTCTGATCCTAGGATGAACACCGTTGTGGTGTTCATCCTCAAACCTAGTCGCCACCGAGATTTCTAGATTTTAGCGGGAGACTGTCGCACCGACCGGCACCGAACGTCGTATATCGATATCGAAAACCTCCCCCAAAACACCAAAAACTTCCACTCCTATCTTTAAACCCAAAAACCACTTTCGATCATCCAAAAGCAACCTCATTTTTACTAGATCTAAAGAAAACCGAACCCAAAATCAACGTTTTTTTAAAAAAGCTTTTTTTTGATAAAAAACAAACCAAAAACTATTTTCAAGCTCCACTTCCTCGCTGGTTTCCTCTGTACGATTGGGGAAGCTGAAAAGACCGACACTAGGAGGCACATCCTTCATTCGGTAAAACTCTCAGACGGTGGGAGATGAAGCAACAAAAGGTAAAACACTCAGACCCTAAACTTAGCCTTTTTACTTTTTATATTTGCTTTTCTTTTCATGCATGCGATGAAAACTAAAAATCGGATACCTCAAAAATCTGTTGTATTGCTTTTTTTTAAAAAAAATCCCGAGAGAGTCATCTCTTTTACAACTGGCTAGGGTTTGTTATATAGCCCTTTAATTACAATATTTTTTAAAAAGAAGCTCTAGAATTGCTATTGGTCGATCTGCAAAATTTGGCCAGATTCATGTTTCTCTCTGTAAATGCTGGTTCTGAAATTCTGGTTTTGTTGGTTGTTTTTGCTATTATCCTTTCTTTTTTGCATGCGTTGCCGGTTCTGACACATGTTGTTTTTTGTTGCATGTGATACCGTGGGAGAGGAGGGGACCAACAAGGTGAGGCCGACATGGCTGATGAAGGAGACAAGGGGCTGGGATCGACGTGGTGAAACTGGACGATCATGATCAAGTGCATGGAGCTATACGCGTGCGTCGGGGTAGATGGAAAGTCGAGCGTGAATTTCACGCGAATGGGAAATAATTTGGAGAGCCGCACGTGGGCACGTGAGGATATTGGAACCTTCTCTGCTTCGACCTTGGGCCGTTAGATCTATCCCAAATCTAACATCTAGGAGCTGGCTGCGCAAACAAGAGAGGGTGTTAGGGCAAATTTAGGGATTAGGGTTTTAGTGTTAGGGCAGATTGGGTTTAGTGTATTGGGCCTATCAGACCACCTATGTAATATTTTTGGACTTTTATAAATATGGACTTTTAATTTATTATAACTGGGCTTGTTGTTTATTTAAATTAGTCTTTTTGGGTTTTAATTTAATAGTAATAATACATTATATTTATAAATATAATCGAAAACTAAAAACAAAAACAAAAGTAATATATAATACTAATGATATTATAATAATGATAATAATAGGTAATTAATAAGAACAACAAACAATGATAATAATTTTTTTCTTCTCTTTTTTCCAAATCATACAATCATATAGTATACTATTAATCATAATGATACTAATAGTAGTAATATTTTGGGGTTTAAATAATAAAATGATAATAGCATATAATAATAATAGTAATGCCTACTAAAAGAAAGCCTATTATTGTAAAATTTGACAAAATATAAAAGCGGGTTAATTCCCTAGATAAAATTAGTGATTACAAATGTCCCTCTTTGCTTATCCTTGTAGAATATGAATAAAGCAAAGACCATAAGCACTAATTTTATTCCACTTACCTGTCTGAAGATTCCGAGCTGCGAGTTCCTCCTATATAGAACCGTTCACCCTTTTTCTTCCTGAAATCTTAGAACTTCAAATTCTTCCCACGTAAGGCCTGAAGAAAAGAAGCCCTCAAAATGATGCCCCTATCTATGATTGCCTTGGCATAGGGTGGTACCTCGCCTTGAGGCTACCACGAGATTTTCACCGTATTCTTGGAGGATGAAAACCCTATCATGATATCTCGATTTCTAACCGTCTTGACACTGAACGATATATTGCCTGAAGACTATCGGAATGCCCCAATTTCTGCTCATCTTGGCATGGAATGTCCCTGTGAGATTACCAAAAGATTTTTACCTTATTCTTGAAGGCTGAAAACCTCAATATGATGTCCCGATTTCTGGTCGTTTAAACACCTAAAGGTATCTCGCTTAAAGACTGCCGGAATGCCTCAATTTCTGTTAGTCTTGGCATAAGATGTTTGTCGCTCCCAAATAGCTGGAGATTGGAAGATTTTTAAAGGTCATAATTGTGCAAATTAACGTATTCTTGACTCTTTGCTGATGTTTACTCCTCTTCTCGGGAAGTACAAGATCTAATCTTCAAATACCTGTAAAAAGAGACAAAATGCTTTTATGATGTAAGTTAGCATGCTCATATCTTAAGGGTTTCTAACTATTCATGATGCATGGCAACTAAAATCTAGACATTGCTCGGATGCCTTCTTTTCTTGGTTTTCGTCTCAACTCCCTCTTGCTGTCTTCTTTGTCTTTGCCTGTTTTTTAGCTCTCCTCATGTTAAGACTCAGGCTTCTTAACCCTTTCCGCTCGAACTTCTAACCCTTTGCTCTAAAGCGCACTTTCAGGTTTTCACTTTAGATTTACTTTTCTCAAAGCGCCCTTTTCAGGTTTTCACTTTGGTTTCCTTTTTTATTTTTTTCTCCTTTTTTTCTTTTTCTCTTTTTTCCTCTTTTTTCTTTTTCTTTTTCTTTTCCTAGGTGCCCTTTCAGGTTTTTGCCTCCGGGTCCTTCTTTGCTTTGAACTCAGACGTAGGAGGCATTTGCCATTTTCTCTTGGTAAATTCTGCTAACTTTGTGCCTAACGTTTTCTAAGTTTTGGCTTTGGCAGACTTTCTTCAATGAAATCAATGTTCATCTTTGGGTAACTTGCACTTAATAGGTTAAGTTATAGTAATGCCAAGAAATCTTTTGCTTTGCAATAATCTACATCAATCTATTTGCCAGATGCTCATTGTTGTGCGTAATAAGTGCCTGAACTAACAGAGTCAAATCACCAAATAGTGGCACTTGATTTTTTGACAAAATCAATCGAATATACTTATTACTGTACACTTAATTAATTCGAATCTAACATTGCCAAATAAAATACCAATGTTTGCCATGTATCTCAATTTGGGTCCTTAGTGACCATTTTGAACACATGGCAACTATTCATGCCTTAATTTTCAATTCTTCCATTTTAATCCTTTACTTTCTCATTCTTGCCAAAATGGTCATTTTCATCAATTCAAGCTAATTTGATCATAATTTCAACAATTTACAGATCAGTCTCCCTTCAAAATAAAATTTCCAAAACCATACCTTATTTCTTCAAATAGCCGAATAGGTCCATAAACTTTTTCAAATATTCAATTTGGTCCCAAAATGTTAAAATAAGTTTCTGATATCACAATTCCACTATTTTCATCACCAAAATAATTTTTGAAAAATTAGTCCTTAATTTATTAGAAATGCCAAAATGGTCCTCAACATTTCTAAAATATATAATTTGGTCCAAATTGTCAATTCAAGCTTGAAATTAACTTGATTTCAAGCTTGTTTTCATCACAACTAGGCTTAATTTATCATCTACTACTTGAATTCCGTAAATTTCCCATGAAACCCTAATTTCTCTCTCTTTAAACCCTAATCCAAAACTTCATAATTCCATGAAATTTCACTATTAAAATGTAGATAATGAAGAGTATATCACTTTACCTCAAAGAACCTTGCTTGAATTCTTGATCAAAAGCCTTGAAAATGGCTAGGAATTTTTTTTCCTATTTCCCCTTCTTTCTTCCTTACTTTCAAAATGCAAGAAGAAAGATGAACAAATTGTTCATCAAACTTGACTTATATTCTAATAATAAATTGGAATTTGCCACTTGTAAAAATAAAAATGAATTTTTTATTCATTTTCACCTTTTCCAAATTTGCCCTTTAACTAAATAAAAATTATATCTAGTTCAAATTTATGCCATCCCATTACATTTGAACTAGGTTGGTTCCAATCCAACCGGCCAACATCATTAAATAATCATAAAATATCATTTATGACTTTTGTTTGATCCAATTTCCCAATTTTCACCTTCTACGATTTTTCCTTTATCGAACTATCAACTCTAATCCGAGAATCATATATTTCCCTAATTCCATGAATAAATTCATATTTTCATATAAAATCCTACATTTAATAAAGTCAAACTTAGAAATTTGATTCGATCCAAAAATACCGATAATTACCTGAAATCTTTATCGGGTAGCATCTTTCTTGAAAATCCTCCATTAAGCATTTATACGAATCTTTCCCATTTCTTCTGAGTTCTTTTCACAAATCAAAATACTGTTATGTGACACTTCCCAAATGGTCACCCAAAACTTTTCTATAATCTGAGCATGCTTAACAATTTTATTCGATCAAAATTTTATATTTTCTACTACATTCTAACCTCCAAAACGTTACCAAAATCCTTATTCTGATCAAATTTATCCTTATACTGAATAAAAATCATCTTTGGGAAAATTTACACTTGGGTCCCTAAACTTTTATCAACTTTTCATTTTGGTCACTAACTTTTATCTTTTGTCATTTTAGTCACTAAGTTAGCCTTATGCCAAAACCTTAGTACTAAATGACCCTTATATAACTTATAAAATTTTCGGGGTATCACAATTCCACCCCTCTTAAAATAAAATTTGTCCTTGAATTTTAGAACTTAACTAATTTGAATAGTTACGAATATTGCTTTTTCATCTTCTTCTAAGCTTCCACTAGTGGCCTTCTCAATATTGTGGTTCTTCCAAAGAATTTTGACCATAGGAATTTTCTTTTTCCTTAACTCTCTAACTTTACATGCTAGAATTTTCACGGGTTCTTTTCACACATCAGATCTGGTGGTAGTTCAATTTCCTTAGAAGTGATGACATGTGAAGGATTTGACCGATACCTTCATAACATAACTATATGGAATATATCATATAATCTTGCTCATTTCTTGTGGTAAAGCTAACTGGTAAGCCACTAGTCCTAATCTTTTTTTCTTTTCTTTTTTTAATTTCATATGATCCAACAATTCTAGAACTAAGCTTTCTCTTTTTGTCCAAATCATAGGACTTTCTTCTATGGTGATACCTTTAGGAATATTTTATCTCCAACTTCATATCCAGTATCTATAGTCATTCGATCTCATTTCCACTGAAGAATGAAAATCGATTGTAATAATCTAGAAGGTATCTGATGTTCTACCTTTACTTGTTGACATAATAAACATTTAGAAACTATATTATTTATTGTTCTTATCATGCCTAGTCACCAATACTGACTTTTTAAACCTTGCTACATCTTGTTTTCATCTGGATGCGTAGTCACACAAATCCATTATTCTTTTCATAAACAATACCGGTGCGCCCCAAAGGTGACACACCTGGTTTTATAAAACCCTGATCCAACATTTCTTGCAATTGCGCCTTCATTTCTCGAAGCTCGGTCAGAACCATCGATATAGATACAATGTTTGGTAATACCTCCATTATAAGTTCTACCTCTCAATCTGAAGGTAATATTGGCAACTTATCAAATTTGCTATAAATTCTAATATTGGCAACTTATCAAATTTGCTATAAATTCTACTCCTATATTGATCGCCAATATATTTTGCCTTAAATGCTTCTTGGAAGAATACCCATGTCACTTCAGTTGCAAGTATCTTCTATCTAATACTTGTCCATCATATTAGAACATGTCCTCTTAACAGGATACAATTCCTTCTAACTTTTCCACATCGGAATAATTTAGCTCTTCCCTTATAATTTTAACATCATTAAACATAAGCCAATAGCCATCAGACTACCTTCACTATGAAATTCAGGATTTCCCAAATCCTATATAGGCACTCCCTATTGTGCCAATGTTCTTTCTTGTTTTGATTAATCCAAAAGGTTATGGTTAACCTTATTATTACCACTATGGTTCTTTCCAGAACCTTCCATTTACTAGTTCATCTCAATCTTCTTAACTCAAATATTAATTATAACTTATCTCCTTTTTTATTAGTAAGGAGCGACATCAATCAAATCATATAAACATCATATCAGTAATATTGATATCCTAGTAGCATGTATAAACTTTTTGACATAAAATTACTTTTGTTTACGCCTAGAACCGACTAAACATAGCTCTGATACCATTAAATATAACACCCCTTTATCGTATTCATCGCTGAATAAGAGTTAGGGATGTCACATTATACCTGTAAAATATTTCTTTAATATTAAGAAAATCTTATCTTTGACTGTATAAATAGTTAATCGCATAAAATTTAAAATTAATAATTTCACATTCAATTTTGAACCTAGATTCAGGCAGCAACTTAACAGTTTGATCCATTAGCATATAAATAATAAAACTGCCTAATTTAAAATCATTCAGATTATGAATAAAATATGATCCATATCACAGCAGGCTTCACATTTTACTATACATGCCAACTAGTAAATATCAAACAACATAAAAATTATATTACTGATAATGATGTACCTATTTTCGACTGATGATGTTCGCTAATGCTCCTTACTCCCAACGCTTCTCTTTTCCTACGCGTGAAACAATCACACGCTAAGTATAACTTAGTGAGGCATTATAAATAATCATAAAATAAGTATCGAAATAAATGAAAACATGGTTAAGCAAAACCATATCAAATCTTTCATATACTTATAAACAATCACATATAAGAAATGGTGAATTTCATATACATTTACTTTATAATTAGCCCAAGAATTAGTATAAAGAGAAACTAAAGTATGCAAGGTTGGTACTCCTTGAGTACTAGTCACCGAAGTGACGATAACATCTAGACACATAAAGTGCCGGAAACATATAGACACATAAGTGTCGAAAACATAAAGATCCAAAGATCGGTGTATAGCTATATTGCAGTCCTTGACTGCTAGACCTCTAATGGCATGCCACTATACTGTAACTCTCTACCATAAACTTGGCCAAATAATTTCATATAATTGACTTGCAAATTACCATTTGATAAATGATTCATATATCACCATTATTCAATAATAACTTATCAAAATAAAACATAATAGGGCAATTCATACCCTAACATGTACTAACCTTTTTCCTTTGCCTTTGAATCATCATATAAGTTATAGAAAAACCATGTTATCATTTTAATAAAATCAAATAAATAGAATTTATAAAATTTTACTAAAATGAGTTTCAAACATATAAATGCACTCACATGTGCCATTTATTATCTTGCCTCACTAAGCTTACTCATTAATCTTTTTGTTTCCTTGAATGCTTGTACCTTCCCCAATATTTCTCGAAACTGTAGAAATCAATCGAATATACTTATTACTATACACTTACTTAATTCGAGTATAACATTGCCAAATAAAATACTAATGTTTGACATGTATCTCAATTTGGGTCCTTATTGACCATTTTGAACATTTGGCAACTATTCATGCCTTAATTTTCAATTCTTCCATTTTAATCCTTCACTTTCTAATACTTGCCAAAATGGTCCTTTTTCATCAATTCAAGCTAATTTGATCATAATTTCAACAATTTACAGATCAGTCTCCCTTCAAAATAAAATTTCCAAAACCATACCCTTATTTCTTCAAATAGCCGAATAGGTCCCTAAACTTTTTCAAATATTCAATTTGGTCCCAAAATGCTAAAATAAACTTCTAATATCACAATTCCACTATTTTCATCACCAAAATAATTTTTGACAAATTAGTCCTTATTTCTTGGAAATGTTGCAATGGTCCTCAACATTTCTAAAACATATAATTTGGTCCCAAATTGTCAATTCAAGCTTGAAACATCATTTTCTATTCATTTCCATCATCAATTAAATTCTGACAATTTCGTCCCAATTTTTCTTCAAATTTTCGAATTAGTCTATAAAGGGAATTTGACCTTCAGACATCAAAATTGAGCTTCCATCATCAATATAATGCTTCAAACATCATAATATAACCATTTTCATCTTTAAACTCAAAACCCTAAATTGAAGATTAGGGTTTATAACTTCCAACATGAAATTAACTTGATTTCAAGCTTGTTTTCATCACAACTAGGCTTAATTCATCATCTACTACTTGAATTCCATGAATTCCCCATGAAACCCTAATTTCTCTCTCTTCAAACCCTAATCCAAACTTCATAATTCCATGAAATTTTACTATTAAAAGCCTTGAAAATGGCTAGGAAAATTTTTCCTATTTTCCTCTTCTTTTTTCCTTGCTTTCGAAATGCAAGAAGAAATATGAACAAATTGTTCATCAAACTTGACCTATATTCTAATAATAAATTAGAATTTGCCACTTGTAAAAATAAAAAAGATTTTTTTATTCATTTTCACCTTTTTCCAAATTTGCCCCCTTAACTAAATAAAAATTTCATCTAGTTCAAATTTATGCCACCCCATTACATTTGAACTATGTTGGTTCCAATCCAACCGGTCATCATCATTAAATAATCATAAAATATAATTTATGATTTTTGTTCGATCCAATTTCCTGATTTTTACCTTCTACGATTTTTCCTTTATCGAACTATCAACTCTAATCCGAGAATCATATATCTCTTTAATTCCATGAATAAATTCATATTTTCATATAAAATCCTCCATTTAATAAAGTCAAACTTAGAAATTTGACTCGATCCAAAATACCAATAATTACCCAAAATCTTTATCGGGTAGCATCTTTCTTGAAAATCCTTCATTAAGCATTTATACGAATCTTTCCCATTTCTTCTGAGTCCTTTTTACAAATCAAAATACTGTTATGTGATACTTCCCAAAAGGTCACCTAAAACTTTTCTCTAATCTGAGCACGTTTAACAATTTTATTCGATCAAAATTTTATATTTTCTACTGCATTCTAACCTCCAAAACTGTTACCATAATCCTTATTCTGATCGAATTTATCCTAATACGGAATAAAAATCATCTTTGGGAAAATTTACATTTGGGTCCCTGACCTTTTACCAACTTTTCATTTTGGTCACTAACTTTTATCTTTTGTCATTTTAGTCACTAGGTTAGAATTATGCCAAAACCTTAGTACTAAATGACCCTTATATAACTTAGCAAAATTTTCATGGTATTATAATAAAGATCCCCAGTAAACATTAAGTTAAAGTCTTTATGATAGTGTATATTCGACACAAGGAAAAATTGGCATGTCCTAGTTTTTGAATAATTCTATGGTCTTAAATTTTGATAGAGATAACATGTTAGAATGTATATATATATATATGTTATATATCTAAGATACTGGTTGAATAGATTGAATTTATATCAGATTTGAAAGCATTGAATTAAATCTTTGAGTGATACTTTGAGTATGTACTGTTTTCTAGTAAGAATTTTGCAGTTGATAGGCCTTCAAGAATTTAAATTTCATCAAATTAAAGTGTAATTTGATATCACATACCATGTTAATTAATTAATGTAGATAATAAAAGCCAATGTACTTTAATTAATGAATTGAAAATTTGTTATTTCATATCACCACATGTGTTTTTGATCTTGTAAATTATAGAAGTAATCTTCTTTTTGCTAAGATAGATGTTCTTACTTGTTATGAATAATTATGAACTCTATATTTCTTCTATACCGGGTTAGGGTTCTTTTATATGGTTTTGTGAAACAGCCAGGATCCTTCAGCTTAAGCGATAATCGATTGTGCAACATTGCCATACATCCTTCTATCAAGGCAATTGTTTCAAACTCGCTCAGCCTTGTCCGATTAGAGACAATGTCTTTGAGGAATTTAGCATAATTAGGTTTCTGTTCAATGGCTTCAACCGGTGGCTAGTTAATGTGGACTTGCTTAAGCATGTCACGGAACTTCTTAAATTGATACTTGTGCTTTTGCTTCCTTAGGCTCTGTGGAAATGGTGGTGGCGATATGAAATCTTTGCATTTACTCGTCTTATCTAGCTTGTCAGTGTTGGGTGGAATTCTTGTGGTAGGTGGAATTGTCGTGTAACACCCTTACCCCCGGCTTAGAAGTAGACCGAACCAAGGGTGTCAAGGACAAGGATAAAGACTAACTTGTAATACAAGTTAGTATTAAAACAAAAAGAAACCATCACCAAGAATAGAAAACACAGCATTCTAATGTCAAATTAATTATCATTATACATGCTAATTTAGGTCCAAAGATCCATAGAATAACGACTTCTTTATGCGAAAGCATGTTTTTCTTAAGGTTGACAATATATATATATAATCAAGAGCACAACCTATTTAAACTATTTAATCATGCACATGCTTCCTAACAGAATTGACGTCTATATTTTCACCATCATCCTTTTTACGTTTTAATCAATGGTTGTCTATATTTGTATTTTAAGTATATCAACATCCATCTTAACTTACTTATCAAGAAAAGTCTTCCCACATTCAGCATATCATGGTTTTACATTTAAGACATCAAAACATACTAATATCAACTACTAAATTATCTACTAGTATCTATGACCATCAACTAACAACCAAACACCAATACATATATACATAAAGGCCATACAAACTTATAGCTTACGTGTTATACACACCAAAATATAAAACTACTTGCATCCGAACTAATCTTTGTGCCACTATTCTAGGAGTTTTACAAAAAAAAATGTTATCACATACTCTAAGCAGTACTTGCTATCCCAACAAGATCTAAGAAGGATTGTGCTATCAAGGTTTCAACCTAAAATTTAGTGAAAGAAAGTTTTATAAGCATACACTTAGTGAGGTAGTTTAAAATAACATAGCTATAACAACGTATTAAACTTTCACTACAAAACTTAATTCAAGAGTATTCAAGCTTGAACAAACATTGGTTGTAACAAGGTAAGACTTTCGAACAAGGTCTATACATAAACAAGTAAATATTTGATCAATACTAAATGTATACATTTTATTTCCTTAGGTATATGTGCATGTTATAGATACGAAAACATATTCAAATCACGTACTCTTAATACTTGTTGCGTAAGTTATCACAATTTATCATCTCTTGTTCTACAAGTTTCTATATTATTTTATTAACATAGCCTTGTGATTCGAACAACAGCCTAGGTACACGAATCCCCAACCAACTATCGCATAATAAAATGGTACTCACAGTACCAGTCAATCCCTTCTACTGTTGCCAAGTGACCACATAACTTCCCTCCTACTGTCGCCAATCAAGGACCGTAATCCACCCCAAAATTGAGCTCTATGGACTCTATGGCATGCCAACTATACCTAAGACTGACTTGAAACCAAGGCTTTCATAGTTATTATCTTTTATTAAACCAAGTGGTCATAACTTTATATCATGGTCTCATACCAACAAATCATTACCCCTTTTTAATCTGGGTATACATTCACTTCATGCGAGTTCTTCATTATCTCATCACTTATAATCAAATGGTTTTATAACCAAACTTACTTCCAGCATATGCATATCATGTGTAGTTACCATTTAGGCTTGTTATCTAGTTCACAAATAGATTGCATAATCAAGAATTCTCACACTATTTCATAACATAGAGTGACTTACCTCGAAACCAAGCTTGCTTGTATATAATATAATCCAAAGCACAAAGTAATTAAAATTAACAAGAAATACTTGGGAGGGTTATCAACCCTTACCAAGGCTTTAAACTACACTCACAGTTCGTTCTAGGATACTTTTTCTCCCTTATAATAATTCCCTTTTGATTGCCTCCTAGTTAATCTACTTTTGTCTGCCCACCTTCAATTCCTTCAGGTTCTAGGTATAGCAAAACATGCATTCATACATTAGAACTTAATCCATCAACCATTTGTTTTTTTAATCATTCAATCACATTACCACATACATATGTATTCAACCAAACCGTCCAATTCCTTTATAATTGTCTATGTACACAAACTTCTAAACGATTCCTACCATGCTTATATTCAATCTAGTTACTCAAAAACGGGCCTACTCTAATATGTAGAATAAAACAGTCCATTATACATTTAAGCATTCAAAACAAGTCCTTTCTTTACATGTTCTTATCTTCATGTTTATTCAGCTCCTAAAATTCATATGATTATTCGAACATTCTATTAACATTCTTTTATGCATATGTGTATCTACAATGATTACTAAACAATCCTCATTCATCATTTCATGTTTAAGACAATTTAATTACATGTTCATGTGTGCAAAACAGAGGCAGCCTTCATGCTTGCATATTATTGAATCTAATCAGTCCCATTACATTCACTATATACATCAAAACAACTCTAACTACATATATTTACTTATATGGTCACTTAATAGTTCACTAGCCATGCGAGCAACCCAATATTTTTACAAAAACAGTCCTAATTACTTTCCTATGTATCCTAAGCAGTCCAAAATTCATATATATCCATGTGTATTCTCTAACAACTCTGTACAAGGTTCATACATTGTTCGAAACACAGCAAAACAACATGTTTTTTATACACAATCACAATAGTCCTCTAATGTTTCCACAATTGCAAAATAGGGTAGATTATTAAGCATCTCAATCGAACAAATCTTATAGCTATACATTGGTCTAAGAACACTCTTAGCAATACATGATTCATAGAATTTTAAATCAACTTATTCACTAGGTTTCAATTCTAATAATTACAGAAGTAAAGAGGATACTCACATTCTCCTAAGACTAGCCGAATGAAAGATTAAAATGTAACTCAAATCTAAACCTAAAACTTCATTTCCATAGATGATCCGAGCTTTTTGTCATTTTCTATCTAGCTTCAATGCATCGGTTCTCTAAGGAGGAAGAATGTGCTAATCCAAACCAATGATTCATTCTTTTCCCTCAACACAGGGACCCCTATCCACATGTTTCCTTACTCCCATGACAACTCAACCAAGTCCTTAACTTATTCTCTCTTTTGCATGCAACTTGCATGATTGCAAGAACTTTCGATTTGATCATTATAGAACCAGCTACTCAAGTCTCCTTATTATCATTTTGGTCCCTTCCAAAGGTTTCCACTAATTATTTTATTCCAATTAAGTCATAATTCCAAATACTTACTCTAATAGATGATAGCAACATTATAATTTAATTTAAGGCTAAAATGTTAAATATTTATAGGCCAACAAGTAGGGTATTACAATTCCCCCCTTCAAAGAAATTCGTCATCAAATTTTACCTGAAGCAAACAGATAAGGATATTGTTCTCTCATGATTGATTCTAATTCCCAAGTTGTTTCTTCAACCTTGTGATTCCTCCATAATACTGTAACAAGAGAAACTGCCTTGTTACGAAGTCTTTTAATTTCATGGTCTAGAATTTGTATTTGTTCTTCTTCATAGATTAAATCTGGATTGAGCTCTACCTCTTTCATTTCTAATAAATGAGAGGCATCAGATCAATATTTTCGAAGCATAGATACATGGAAAACATTACGAATTCTATCAAATTCACTGGGAAGGGCCAGACGATAAGTAATAGGGACAATCCTTTCCAATATTTTGAATGGTCCAATAAAACGTGGACTAAGCTTCCTTTTCTTCACAAATCTAAACACCTTTTTCCATGGAGATACCTTTAGGAATACATAATCTCCCACATTAAACTGGATGTCCCTTCTCTTGAGATCAGCATATGCTTTCTGTCTATCAAAAGCTTCTTTCAGCCTGCTATGAATAATTTGTATTTGTTTCTCTATTTCCCGAAGGAGCTCGGGCAACAAAGGTCTTGTTTTCACCCAATTTCGACCAACATAAAGGAGCTCTCCATCTTCTTCCATATAAAGCCTCAAAAGGTGCCATCTTGATGGATGTCTGGTAGCTTATTGTTATAAGCAAACTCTGCTAAAGATAAGGATTTCTCCCAATTCTTTCTGAAATCATTACGCAAGCTTGAAGCATGTCTTCAATAATCTGAATTACTCTTTCTGACTGACCATCTGATTGAGGATGGAAAGCTGTGCTAAGGCTTATCTTGGTTCCTAAAGCTTTTTGTAAAGAATCCCAGAACATGGAAGTGAATCAAGGATCTTGACCTGACATTATGGAAGTGGGAACACCATGCAAACGAATTACTTCCATAATATACAAATATGCTAATTGGTTTAGACTCAAATTCATCCGAATATGTATAAATTGAGCTGATTTAGAGAGCCTGTCAACTATCACCCAAACAACATCATTCTTCTTTGGTGATAAAGGCAAACCACTTACAAAATCCATGGTTATTCGATCTCATTTCCATTGAGGTAGCTTGATAGGTTGTAAGAGTCCCGTAGGAACTTGATATTCAGCTTTAACCTTCTGACATGTTAAGCACATGGATGTAAATTCTGTAATAGCATTTTTCATCCCCGACCACCAATACAGTCCTTTTAAATCCTTGTACATCTTAACCGACCCCGGATGGATCGAAAAAGAGCTACTGTGAGCTTCTAAAAGTATCTCTTTCTTAAGGGTTTCATTATTTGGTACACACACTCTATTTCAAAAATAAAGTAGACCGTTAGATCTCAAGGAAAAGTCTGGGCTAGGTTCGGTCTCAAGCTTGCTCAAGATTTTCTGAAGTTCAGAATCGGTCTGCTGAAGTGCCCCGATCCTTAAAATCAAATCGGAATGGACTGGAAGTTCAGATAAAAGCTTTTGATCTTTTAACAATCTGAAGTGTGCATTGATTGCAAAAGGGGCTACAAGGTAATTAAATATATATTTAGATAGAAAGATTTAGATTTTGGTTCTAAGGAACTAGATGTGGTTCTTGAAGGATCTTACCAATCGAACGTTTGCGACTGAGTGCATCAGCTACAACATTCTATTTTCCTGGATGATAGTCAATAACTAAATCGTAGTCCTTGAGTAACTCCATCCATATCCTTTGTTTAAGATTCAGCTCTAATGCCCCAATTTTGGGTCTAGATGGTTCGGGGTTTGTTTTAAGGGTTCGATGAATCGATATTAGAGATTCGAGTCAATTTCGAGATTAAATTGGACAAAATATTTTTAAAGGTGATAAAAATATGGAAAAATGTTCTAAAATCATTAATTAATATATTAATGATTGTGGTGAAATCAATTTTGGAAAAGAAGTTTTGGAAATCAGACATTTTAGACTAGTGACCAAAATGCAACTTTTGAAAACTGTTTTTAGTGATTGTTTTGTAAATGGTCAAAACTTTGAATCTTTAAGGAGCTAATAATCTAAAAGTTTAATTTCATAATTTTTTCCTTTAATTGGTTATTTTTAAAAAGTGTTTTAGATAATAAAAGAGGTTGAAGAGAATTAATTGATACTTAGTTCTTTTAAAACAAAAGTCACGTAACTAACTTTTCTTAAAATCTTTTTCTCTCAAAATCTCTCCAGCCAAACACTCTCTTATTCTTCTAAATCTTCAGGTAAGTCATCTTTTTCTTAAATATTTTGGTTTCTAATGGATTCTCTATGATTTCTCAATAAAATCTTATTGTTTTAACTTTGTTATGTAAAATCATCCAATTAATGGAGAAAGCATCAATTAGAGGTAAGGTTCATTATTCTCCTCTAATGAAAGGTTCTTTATTGAAATTCCCAAGTTGTTGATCTTTTATAATGGTTTTCTATTGGGTTTTGATAGTTTGATTAAGGAAAATTGGTTTAATTGTGTTTTAGTTGATGAAATTGATAGATTTTTGAATTGGATCTGTTTTGCTGGGTTCTTGATCAGTTTAGATCATGATTTTGATGTTTAATAATGTTAATAGCTTGGATTTAACATTGTAATCCCGAAGTAAGTTGGATCTCTAATATTTAGGGTTGATAGAAAAAGGGTTTTTGTGTTGTTAACGGTGTTTAATCATTGTTGTAAGTAAAAGGATGTTGTAAAAGGGTTTTTAGATGTTATTTGATGAAGTTTAATGTATCAGATCGTTATATTATGGCCGGGTTAAGTTTTGGAAGGGTTTGATGATGTTTTCGATATGTTTCGGATGGTTTTTGTGGGGGCAACATGAGAGTTACAGGAGATTGCTATTAGGCAATGCTTTGAATGCATAATAATGCATTTTCCCTCTGGTTTTATGGTTTTAGAACAGGGGATAATCAAGGTGAAGAAGTTCGACATTGATTGTTGCTTGCTAGGGGCTCGATTCGCATTGGTGAGTAAGGCGAATTGTATCAATCAGTGGAAACTGGTTTTAAATGATTCCTAAAGGTTTGTAAATGATATTGGGAGTTTAGGATAAGCTTGAAAAACTTTCCTATGCTCAGAAGTAAGCTTCATTTCTTTTGCTCTCGAATATCGGATTGGATATGGGCATGGTTGAGTACATGTTTTGGTTTTAAACATGGGTTGTTTTACCTAGTGTAAATGCATGATTTTGAGTACATATGCAATATTTTAAAAGTACATAAAATGCTAGTGGGCATTGGTTTTCATTCTGGTTGGGAATATGATATTACTTTGGCAATGTGAACTGCATATGTGGTGATTTTTTATAATTCATCATAAAAACAGTGGGTAAATGGTTTGTAAATAATATATTGGCCATGTGACATGATGAGAAAACATTCAAATATAGTTGGCATGCATATGATTAGAGTGCACTATAATATATGTTAAAAATTGATCATGTCCATGGGTCATTGAGGTATAGCGAATTGGCTACTCAGACTATTGGGGTTCTCATTACAGGTTATGCAGATTGGCTAACCTATGTGAGGGTAAGTCTTGCGGATTGGCAAGGTTTGAGATATCATGCGGATTGGTATGGTATGAGTATGGTGGAGGATTGTTCATCATGAGTTATCCGTGTATCCAATGTAAGGATGGAGGTTTGCCCATCCAAGGGTAGAGGATTGCTTACCCGAGGTCGCTATGCCAATATATGAAAGTTCATGTGTTGAACCTATTTTATGATTTAATGCTTTGGGATTTAAGCATGGTAATATGGATTAATGCTTTGGAATTTAGGCATGGATTTTATACATAATGTTTCATAAGGAATGTTATGCATGTTTTGATTGGAAACGATGAAAATGCTTGGGTTGTTAAGCATGTTTTGAAAACAAGTGGTTCAGTTTTCAAATGGTTTTAATGCATCCTTGTTTTATGAGCATCCTCACTAAGCATGTGTGCTTACGCTATCTTTTTCCTGATGGTGCAGAGCATTGAAGTTTTGGAGCAGTAAAGGCAAAGTCTAAGTGATCCAATAACAAAATCACCTTGAGTATGAACTCGGTTTTAGTTTTCGGTTAATAAGGCAATGTGTTCTCCAAATTTCTTTTAGGAATTGTAATCTTGTTTTCCCTAGTTTTTGTGCATGGTCAATGCTGAATTTTGGAGTTGGATTATTGTTGGTATGCATGTTAATGGTTTCTTATAGATGATGATTGGTGCTTGTTTAGGTATGCATCTAGATGTCATGTTTAATTGGCATGCTTGATGATTCTATCATGTTGATTATGGTACCAAGATTATGTTGGAATGTTGCATATGTTGGATAGTGTTCAATTGAGGAATTTTGGTATGTTTGGTGATAGTTTTGCATGAAGGTTAATGTTTCTTTTTGGGGCTTTGGGAGAACATAAGCATGTTGCGTAGAAATCATGCCTTTAGGATTACCTTTGTGGCCGTAATGCTTATACCTTTATATCCTAGTGATCTTTGGTTGACATGATGTCCGTACGTTGTCCTAATATGTTACTTTGAGTGTTAATTAATGTAGAGGTTGATTCAAATATGTTTAGAGGGTTTTTATGATGTTTCCAATTTGCAAAATCTGTAAACCTATAGGGAGGGTTCGAAACCAGTAAGCAAGTTTCGAAACTAGGGGCCATATTTCTCCAGGTAGGTATCGAAACCAGTAGTCCCAATTTAGCTACTGGAGCACAGGTTTTGAAACCACTTGAAGAGGTTTCGATATTAATCACGGGGACTCATCCGTTAATATGAAAAATAGTTTCTAAAGTTGTGTTTTAGTCCTAGGTGTTTAAGTATGCAATTGGATGGGTTTGGATGATTGTTTTAAGCTGATTTTTGACATGTAAGCGTGAAGCCTGCTTAATTAAAGATTGGTAAACTCAAAATGGAGTAAGTCTCTCTAATTTTCTATAATTGTAAGTTGGTCTCTAAATTGCAATTAAGTGTAATTGGATGTCAATCCAACGCCCGATTGAGTTGAGTTTTCACTCGCTACCTAATCTCTCATCATAGGATGTAATATTGCATCTAGACAAGATAAAAGAAAAAAAATGGTCATACTTCGAGTTAATTCTTCTCGGTTTGCTTCGGCAAACCTAATGTAACTCGTTCAGTTCGATCTTACGACTAGGCTGGGTCGAAGGAGTTACATTTGTTGGTATTAGAGCCAGGTTATGAAAGGTTGGGATGTTGTTGTTTGATTGTTTATCATTGTTTGATATGCACGGTCATTGTGAATATGTACGGTGATTGTTTACATCATGTTTGAGTATGAATTGGGAACACATTGCCTATTACCAAGGTTTTAAAATGTTTTCTAAGGTTATCTTGGATCCTTTGCCTTATGTTAGCTTGACTTTAATGTGTTTTGATGCTTTTGTTAGCATGGCTCGATGTGAGACTCGCTCGATGGCTAGTAATTCGGGGTCAGGGCAGGTTAATGACGAATGAGTGAATCTTCGTATTATCTTACCTCCTCTTCCTCCGTTGGTTCCACCTATTGATGTTGGGGTAGGTGGGGTACCTCAGGCTCTACAAGGGCCAGTTTTTGGAGATTTGACTCCGTTGATTCAAGCAATGACGGGGGCTTTTCAGGCAGCGATGGCTGGAGTACATGTGCAAGCACCGGCACCTGCTGTGGTGGTTAACCCTAGGTTACTATTGGAGCGTCTTCGTAGTTTGAGAGGTGTAAAGTTTAGGGGTCTAAACCCTGAGGTGGCCGAGTAATGTCTAGAGAGTACGATTCGTATTCTGATCCAGATGGGTTACAATAATGAGCGCAAGCTGAGATGTATCGTGTCTCTATTACATGGTGATACATATCATTGGTGGGCGACCACAATTGCTAATGTTCTGGAAGCGGATGTAACTTGGGAGTTTTTTTGAAGGGCTTTCAAGAAGAAGTACCTTGGTCCTCAATAGTTGGATGGAAGGAAGCGCGAGTTTATCGCTTTGTAACAAGGGTGACATGTCTGTGGCTGAGTATGAGGTGATGTTTGTTCGCTTGAGTCAGTATGCTACAGAGTTGGTTCCGGATGATCGTGAGAGGTACAACAGGTTCTGCTATGGTCTTGTAAAGGATATCAAGACATATCTGTTGGCGGAAAACTATACAAATTTTGATGTTCTTTTGAACCGTGCCAAGGATATTGAGCAGTCTTTGGGTGCATCCTTGTCATCGGCAAGTAAGAGTTTGGGTAAGAGAACGGCAGATTCTAGTTATTATGGGAAGCAAAAAAGGAGGACGCGGGATAAGAGGTTCAAGCCAGAGTTTAAGTGTGTCGGTGGTGGCCTTGGTAATTAGGGTGTGCTTATTGTTTCTTAGTGCTAGTGTTGTGGTCAACGTCACACGAGTACGTGTTGGGGAAACATCAAATTTTGCTGGGTGTATGGATCTCCTAATCATATGAAGCGTGATTGTCCTCGTGCAGTGAGAGATGCACCGATACAAGCTGTTATACCAACTAGGGGCCGAGGCCGTGGCATGGGTAATTTCCAGAGGCAAGAGGATGGGCAGAGGGCTGTAGCACATGCAGTTGCAGTGCGACCAGAGCATGGTGGACCAGCTCAGGTTTATGCTCATCGGGAGAGGCGCAATGACACTGATGTGATCGCATGTACCTTCACCTTGCAGCCTTTGTCATTGTTTTCTTTGATTGATTCGGGGTCTACGCATTTATATATCTTAAGTGAGCATGCATCATTGCTGAATGTTCCTGTTAAGATCCTAGATGTTGGTATGTTAGTAACTAGTTCCTTTGGGGAGTCTGTTATGACTAGAAGGTTGTATCAACGTTGGCCTTTGGTTGTGCAAGGTCATGAGTTTGCCACGGATCTGATGGAATTTCCATTCTATGGTTTTGACGTTATTCTGGGTATGGATTGGTTAAGTGAGCACAAGGCGGTGGTGGATTGTGAATCTAAAAGGATTACCTTGAGGTTAGCCGATGATTATGAAGTTGTGGTGGTTGGCAAGAATGTGAAATTCTTGTCCAATGTTTGGGTAGAGAAGATGATGTTTGATGGTTGCCAAGCTTATTTGGCTATTCTTATGAATTCGGAAGCCAAGGGTGTTCGAGTGCAGGACATTCAGACTGTGTGTGAATTTCTGGAGGTCTTTCCTAAAGAGTTATTGGGTTTAGCACTGGATAGAGAGGCAGAATCCGGTATTGAGACATTTAAGGGTTTGACTCTGGTGTCCATTGGTCCTTGCTGGATGGCACCAAAGGAATTGAAGGAGTTGAAGAAGTAGCTCCAGGAGTTTTTGGATCATGGGTCCATTCTACCGAGAGTTTCACCCTGGGGTGCTCCGGTTCTTTTTGTGAAGAAGAAGGATGGATCGATGAGTTTGTGCATTGATTATCGTCAGTTGAATAAGTTGATGGTGGAGAACAAGTACCTGTTGCCGTGGATTGATGACTTGTTTTATCAGTTTCTCGAAGCAGCGATGTTTTTGAAGACTGATTTAAGATCAGGGTATTATCATTTGTAGGTTAATGATGTGGATGTGCATAAGACTACGTTTCGTACGAGGTACGGGCATTATGAGTTTTTGGTGATGCCGTTTGGTTTGACAAATGCTCCGGCTGCTTTCATGGACATGATGAATAGGGTGTTTCACGAGTACCTTGATTAGTTTATGGTGGTGTTTATCAGATGATATACTCGTGTACTCCCGTTCCGAGGAACAACATGATCAGCATTTGAAGATTGTGATGCAAGCTCTGAAGGATAATCAGTTGTATGCCAAGTTGAGCAAGTGCGAGTTTTGGCTCAAGGAGGTGATGTTTCTTGGTCATATGGTTTATGCGGAGGGTATCTGTGTTGATCCACAGAAAGTTGAGGCTATCCTTAATTGGAAGCAACCTAAGTCAGTGTCAGAGATCCGTAGTTTTCTTGGATTGGCTGGTTATTATCGACATTTTGTGGATGGGTTTTCTAGTAGTGAGACACCATTGACGATGTTGTTAAAGAAGAATATTCCATATGTGTGGATGAAGAAGCAACAACAAAGTTTTGAGAAATTGAAAGAAGTTTTAACACATGCTCATGTGTTGATCTAACCTGAATCAGGGAAGAAGTTTGTGGTTTATAGTGATGCATCATATGTTGGGTTGGGATGCATGCTGATGCAAGATGGCAAGGTTGTGGACTATGCGTCGAGGCATCTGAAAGTTCATGAGAGGAACTATTCGACTCATGACTTGGAGCTCACGGCTGTGGTGTTTGCCTTGAAGATTTGGAGACACTACCTTTAAAGCGAAAAGTGTGTGATTTTTACGGATCACAAGAGCTTGAAATACTTGATGTCTCAAAAGGATTTGAACCTTAGGCAGCGTAGATGGTTGGAGTTGCTTAAGGATTATGACTTGACAATCGACTATCACCAGGGAAAAGTAAATGTGGTTGCGAATGCGTTGAGTCGTAATGTGGCGGTTGAGCTTATGGCAATGTTCGCAAGGTTGAGTGTGACACGAGAAGGTGGGTTGTTGGCTGAGTTACAAGTTAAGCCTACATTGTCACAAATAATTAAAGTTAAGCAACTGTATAATGATTCTTTGGTTCCCCATGTTAAAAACATATCGGATGGCAGCCATCGAAGTTCCATTTTAATGATGATGGTGTTTTGTGCTTTAAGGGCCGAATAGTGGTGCCGGAGGATTCGGAGCTTAGATAAACTATTTTGGCAGAGGAACATTCTAGTCATTTTGTAACCCTCTCGACCCGGCCTAGTCGCAAGACTGAACTAAGCGAGCCACATTAGGTTTACCGAGGTAAACCATAAAGAAAGAAACTGAATGACGAGATTTTTTATTGTATCTTATCTAAATGCAAAATCATTAACCTATATGCTCATACTGTCATCAGGTGAAAAATCAACTCAATCGGGCATCGATTTGACATACAATTGGCTAATTGCAAATTAGGGACCAAATTGTAATTTGATCAAACTACAGGTACTTAGCACATTTTTAAGTTACCAACCTTTAACTAAGCAGGTTTCATGTTCTCATGTAAAAAATCAGCTCGATTCGAACATCCAAACTCATTTGATTGCATTTATAACATTCAGGGACCAAAATGCAAGAAAATAGAACCCACTTTCATGACATTAACTGAATTAATAGACAACAATAACGATACGCGTGCCGCCGTATCGATACTATGTCTTACACAAGTTTGTACTATTTCGATACACTGTAACCCGTTTCGGTATGCCTAGCTGGCAGTTCGAGAATGTTTAACAACCGTACCGATACGGTAAGGTAGTGTTTCGGTACAGCCAAGCCCGTACCGAAATACCATGCTTGATTCTGCCTTATTCGTACCGATACAATCCTCCATGTATCGGTACGCCTAGACTTGTAATGTCACATTTAGTTGGTTTAACAAGCTTTTATCCTATCCAAAATACCCTAAGATGCTTCTAACATACATCCAACATATTCAGGATACCATTCACAACAAAGCAACACAGATTCAACATCAATTCATGGCATTTTGTGTAACACCCTTAACGTATATTCGTAGCTCGAATACAGTTACAGAGTTATTAAGAAAACTTGGCTTAAATTTTTTTATACCAAGATTTCCAACCATTTTTATAAGTCCATGCTTCAATGACAATGCAAAAATACGTTGTAAAATTAAACTTATAAAACAATTCACCTTTAGAAATGCTACATACCCACTAGTCTATCAAATTACGGTAAAGATGTACTTACTGAACTTACTGTAGTAACTTGATTTTTTCCAAAGTTTCTGCTCCTCCTCGCTATGCAAGTCCAGAGAACCTACGTGTGACATAAGACACATGCTAAGTACGAACTTAGTGAGGCAATTAAACTTTTATTTTAAAAGTGATACAATACAGTATATCATATAAATGTGCATCATATTTTTCTCTATAACATGGCAAGTATGTCATAATGTTATCATATCATGTATAGTCTTTATCATGAAGCATTTCTATCATGCATTATCTCTATCATGGAAACCATATACCATATGTCATATGAATCATGTATCATCATTTTCATGTAAATCATGTAACATACTGTCATATGAATCATGTATCCGATTGCATAACATGTTCTCTATCATGGACATATTTTCATTATACAATCATTTGCATAACATATAATCTACCATGATCATACTTTTATCATGTAATCATCTACATAACACATGCTCTTTCATGGTTATGCTTTTATCATGCAATCATCTGCATATTCATAACTTTTCAATTTATCTTATTACGATACCGAAGTATTTATTTCAATGCGGCATGATCAGTTCTTGATACGAGGAAAGTCCGTTAGGACTCTATAGCCTCTAATTCAATACCGTAGTATCTAAAATTGAGTACGTACTCGAGGACGCTCTTTGCTCCTCATAAAGGATGCTCTTTGCTCCTTATATTCCCACCTCTTTAGTGCTATCGACACCCAAGGTGTCTACTTGTTTCATTTTAATCTTATCACTATTCATGTAAACATAATGCATCATCATTTATGCAAACAGTAGTTCGTACCTTGTATTCCATCCAGCTTGTGTATCATATCACATATTATAGAGAAACGCAATGCCATTTTCAATGTAATGCAAACATTTAGAAATGCACTCAACTGCGCCATGTAATAGTTTGCCTCACTAAGTCTTACTCTATCCTTTCCCTCATAAAGCTTCGAATCCTCTTTGATTCGTATTCGACTTCATCAATCACATGAATATAAATACCATTTGTTAGATTCATTTCTAACGATATTTTAATCAAAGTATCTAATCATTTAACATTCAAAATTTCCATAAATTTTCTTTCTTCCTTATGCTGTCAAAACCTCATTTCGGTCCTTAATAACCATTTCTAACTTCAAATAATTCTTCTGAACTTGGTAACCAACATTAGATACAAAATATCTAAATTTTCATTTTCTGGTAGCTTTGTACTACTTTCAAAGATTTATTTCTATAAAATAATCTAAAACTCAGAATTCGATTCTGTTTATTTTGAAGGAAACTAGATTCAATAATCTTTTCACCCATATAAACTAATAGCCCAGATTCAACTTGTACTATTTATGGCGAATTTTCAAAGTCAATTTCCAGTGCTAAATTCGGAACAGTTTGCACATTGTTTTTCTGACCTTTCATCACTTAAAAATTCACATATTTTGACTCGGAACTCGAAATCATTTTCCGTCTGTTGGAAATGAAACTAGACAAACACATCTTTATTTTGGTATAAATTCAATATCTAATCGTTTTTGTAGAATGTTTGGTAAATTTTCAAACTCACTGTCAAAAATCCAGTTTTTACACAGTTTCCATAAATAACTTCAACTTTTATACTAACTTCTCTGTATTTTTCTACTTATATTTACCAAATGTTCATTATGGTCCTTAATGACCATTTTAGACATAAAACAATTGTCCAAGCTCAATTTGAAAATTTTCCAATACTATCTCTTCATTTTGGACTAATATCCTTTTAGTCCTTAAACTTTATAAAAATGACATTTTAGTCACCACTTTTATATTTGTATATTTAATTCATGTAAAAACCAAAAATTTACTCATTTCTAGCATTTCTAGAAATTTTCTACTAATTTCCAATCTTTATCAATTCAACCTTTACAAAAATTCTTATTTTAAAAAGGTCCCTAAACTTTCCTTTCTTGTCATTTCAATCCTTTTAACTCCCTTTCACACTTGAATCATCAAATCCATTCAGAATTCATAAATTTAAGACCAATCCTCTAATTTTTATGAATTGACAAAAAGGTCCCCTAACTTTCTTGAAATGCGAATTGGTCTCCCAACTTCCAAAAATTTTCATTTGGTCCCTAACATCAATTCAAGCTAATTCCATCATAAATCAACAATTCCAATGCTAAAATAAAATTTTCAATAATTTTCCCTAATTCTCAATTATTTCGAAATGGTCACTAAAAAAATTCAACTTGGGGAAATATTTAGTCTAATATCAAAAATCAAGCTCTCAACATAATAATCTATTCAATTTCATCCTCAATTTAACTCCCTAACTAAAATCCCCAATTCTTAGGGTTAGGGTTTATAACTTCAAGCATGGAATTAATCCAAATTCAAACTTGTTTCCATGTCTATAACATAAATTCTACTCAATACAACTTCAATTTCCATCATAGACTTCTAATTCCATAATCATCTTCATCCATAAACATGAATTATACTTGATATTATCAAACAAAATTACCATCAAAATGTAGAGAATCAAGCATAGATTAAATTACCTTGATTTGTTTTGCTTGAATCTAGCCTTGATTCTTCAAATTTGGCTTGAAAAATGAAAATTTATCTTTCCCCTTTATTTTCTCTATATTTCGAATAGCCTACTAAAAGGATGAACAAATTTTTTTCATCTTTTTATCATTTAAACCACATGTTTAAAGTTAAATGAATTTTAAATTCATTTGACTAGTGAAATTACTAATTTGCCCTTTTTATCCAATGACCAAGATTTAATCTTATAACAAATTAATGGCCATGATATATCCCATGTGTAATTGGTCTTTCAAAATTGCCCTTAAAGTTTCAAAATATTTCAAAAATGCCATCATTGGCAAAAGACTAATTTGCCCTCCAACTATACTTTAATTACGGCAAAACTTAAAAATTGCCATTCCATTACAATTGAACCAAATTGGTTCCTTCTTAACTGGTCCCTTCCAAAATATCTTAGATTTTATTTACGACATTTATTCGATCCAAATATTCTAATTTCACTCAATACGATTTCCAAATTTTCTTCCTTTAAACATTAAAACTTTATAGCCACTAACATAAGTCTCGTACGAAAAATTCGGGTAACACAAAAGTGTTACTCTTGGGGGTGAGCTGTTCATTTATGGGGATAGATTACATAACTTTTGAAAATTACACTTTGGTCCTTGAACTTTTCTAATGTTTATACTTTGGCCACAAAACTTTCAGAATTTCCATTTGGGTCACTGAACTTCAATTCCAATTTAAATTTTCCTCAGATTTTTACCAAACTTTGAAAGTACCCAATTCATCTCACTTATTCCTTAAATATTATTTTATAACATTTCCTTGGCTTATGGAATGGCCTCTCAAAATTTGATTCGATCCGATCTCCCAATATTCGTAAAATACTTCTGCTGCGATTTTATATTTTCTGAACTATCGGATTTATTCCAAAAATTCAATATTTCCATATTCAGGAAATAAATCTATTATCTCATAAAAACTTCCTTTCCCAGAACTTAGACTGAATTTTCCTAACTCAGTCTACAATTCCGATAATTATCGAAAATCCTCATAGAGTAACATTTCTCTTTAAAATCCTTTATCGATAATCCATACGAATATTCTCTACTCTTACTGAGTTCCAAAGTATCGATTAAAAACACTTTTATGGGACCTTCCCGGAGGTCACCCATCCTAGTATTTCCCCGGCCTAAGCACGCTTAACAATTTTATTCGATCCAAATTTGGTACCTTTTACTGCATCTAAATTCTTAAAATTGATATGAAGGTACTTATTTCGATCCGATTCACTCTTATACTGGATAAAATTACTTTTGGGAAATTTACACTTTAGTCCCCAAGCTTTTCCAAGTTCATACTTCTATCCCTAAACTTTCAAAAATTACATTTTAGTCACTAGTCCAAAAATGGGATATTACATTTTGCATCATACGTAAATCTATAGGCATGCAACCTAGAAACCATTCAAGTAAAACATGAAACTCCAAACCATCACCAAAACCATACCATAAAGGCCATTTACAACTTTAGAGCGATCAAACTAACTTGCTCAAATAGAGAGTTTATCCAAAACATCTCCCAAACCAAAACGAGTACCCCATTGCATTTATTACTTATAGTATAATCCAAACATACTTTGGTAAACAAGTCTTGCTAGGATCCCTTGCTCCTTGCTACCTCCTAAGCTCTCAATTCTCAGCATTGATGGACAATAAGAGCGTAAGCACACAAGACTTAGTTAGGAGCACTCACAAACAAAACACCATCAATGCAATTAAAATCATTTCTCAACATTACATTGGAACTTATTTCAAACAACATTTAAAACATTATCATGCCTTTGAAACCATGCACTTAACATCCTTAAAACCGCCATATTGACCATATGCATCATGTATCACTAACCAATAGCAAGTCCCATTGCTCAACCTCAATTTAAGCCTTCCCATGCATAACTACCATATGCAAAGCTTAAAGAGTAAACGTGTATAAATCACATCATACAACATAAACCTTCCAATGATACATTAACAATTATATTGGCTTACAAGTGATCATTAAACAAGTCCACTAACAAAAGAGTTCATCGGATACACGGATTCAACAAGTGTTCAACCAACACTTCAAGCCATCTCAATCAGAATAGCGATACAATAATAATCACGGCACATTACCAATTGGGTACAACTTTCAACCCACGGTGACACCAACCTCAATAATCGGTTAGACGCTTAATCCACTAACGAGAGTCTACAGTACTATTTAACCCCTATACCGTTAGGGTACTCGGATGAAGTTTTCGGTACACTGATCTAAACCCCTCAACATCCAAGGCGACTTAATATAGTACACTCAATCCTATTGCTGGCCAACTATATCCGATAACAATTTTAAAACCACATCACTTGCCAATATAATTAACCATTTAACATTTACCTCACTGTTTTTAACAAACATTAACCCAACCATTTTTCCAAAGCAACAACCATGCTTTAAATGACAAGTATAAACCATATACTTACAAGGATCACTTACCATGTGCATCCTTCAATATTTCATGCTTATAAATAGTATATCAAATACGTTAAATCATGCTTAAACAATAGGTAACATGTAAATCAAAACAAGTGCATAAGCCATTTAACACTAGCACAACTGAGGGAGAATATCCTTTTTTTACTTACTTTTGAGTTTAAACCAGCATATCAAGCTAAGTTTAAACTCCCATAAACCACCTTTAATACATTCCAAAGCTGGAATTCACGTTCTCACTCACCGATATTCGGAGCCTTGATTTGCCGACGCGAAATCAAGCGTCTGAAGCCTCCAATGCTACATCATTTGCTTCCAAAATAACCTTCCCTATTTAAACCACATATCAACAGAGGATTAATGCATCTCCATGCATTTACAACAATGCAACAATAGATCCTCACGGATTCTTGCATTCACCTCACAATACCCAACCACAATAACCGAAAACACCACCTAATCCTTTCCAAACCCAACCTAGCCACAACCTAACAATCTAACAACACTTTTATCATCAATTAACATCTAGAAACATAATCAAATCAACCTAACACCTTCAGCAAACACACGGCCACCATAGCACCTCAAAAACACCAATCTAGAAACCTAAACAATTAGAGATTCAAGAGTTTCCGGATTCCATTGATAAAATCAACTTATCAACATCATTACACATCCAAAATATGTTCAAAAACAATTCATAACACTGGAAATCAGATTCAATTTGAATCATTCATCATTTCATCAATTTTACCCAATTAAATCTATATAAAAACATAAAATTAGATTATAAACCATAAATCAAGGATCAAATACTTGGGAATATCAATAAAGAACCATTTAATAGAGGAGATCACAGAACTTATCCCTGTTATGTGATTTCTCCCACAATTTGCTTGTTTAAAGCTAAGAAAACATAAGATTTCAATGAGATTTTTTAAAACAAATTTAAGGAATCAAGTTAGAAGCAATAATCTGAGTGAAAAGAATCTCTCACCTCTAGATTTTGATGAAACTCTGAGTGTTTGGCAGAAAAGAAGTTGAGAGAAAAGGTTTAGGAAAAAGTTACGTAAATTTTCTTTAAAAGTAAATAACTAACTTGGATATTTCAATCCCTCTTAAACCACATTTAAAACACATGTTTAAAATGATTAAATTGAAGGGAGAAACCACCAGAAAAAACTTGGTGATTTATCTCCTTAAGGATTCTAAGAATTTGACCCTTTTTATTTTAGTCACTTTAAAATAGTTTTCAAAAATCACATTTTGGTCACTAACCAAAATGTCACATTTCCATTTTCCAAAATTGATTCCACCAAAAATCAATATATATTAAAATATGATTTCTAACTATTTTCCCACTTTTTATCTTACCGAAAAATATACGGTCCTGAATCCAACTCGAATCACTAACCTGGTCCACCGACCTTCTAATAAACTTCAAAACCGCTAGGCCCAAAACTGGGGTATTACACCTTTTGCTATGCATCCCGATAGTACCAAGATGTATCGTGATTTAAAGGAAGTGTACTATTGGGTTGGGTTGAAAAAGGATGTGGCAGAGTTTGTATCTAAGTGCATGGTGTGTCAGCGAGTTAAAGCTGAACATCAGTTTCCATCCGAGTTGTTGCAACCATTGAGGATTCTTGAATGGAAATGGGAGAGAATCACCCTGGATTTTGTGTTAGGGTTGCCGTTGACACCAACTAAAAAAGGACTCCACTTGGGTGATTGTTGACCAGTTTACGAAGTGTGCACATTTTCTGCCAGTACGTACGACGTATACCTTGGATAAGTTGGTAGATCTGTACATTGTTGAGGTTGTGCTTTGCACGGGGTACCTAAGTCCATTGTTTTTTATACAGATCTGAGGTTTACGATAAGGTTTTGGAGATGTTTACACCATGCTTTGGGTTCGAGGTTGAGTTTCAACACTGCGTTTCACCCTCAGACGGATGGACAGTCTGAGCGTGTTATCCAAGTTTTGGAGGATATGCTGAGGTGTTGTATTATTGAGTTTCAAGTAACCTTGGAGAAACATCTATCTTTGGTTGAATTTTCTTATAATAATAGCTATCAATCGAGTATCCAGATGGCACCATATGAGGCATTGTATGGCCGAAGGTGTCGTACACCTTTGTGTTGGGCTGAGATAGGGGAAAAGCATGTTTCCTTGCCACATGTGTTGAAAGATGGTTTGGGGTTTGTCTAAGATTCAGTTGTAATGCCCTGGTTTTGGGTCTATATGGTTTGGGGTTTGTTTTAAGGGTTTGGTGAACCAGTATTAGAGATTCGAGTAAATTTCAGGATTAAATTGGATTAAATATTTTTGAAGGTGATAAAAATATGAAAAAATGTTCTAAAATCATTAATTAATATATTAATGATTTTCGTAAAATCAATTTTGGAAAATAAGTTTTGAAAATCGGACATTTTAGATTAGTGACCAAAATGCAACTTTTGAAAACTATTTTTAGTGACTATTTTGTAAAGGGTCAAAACTTTGAATCTTTAAGGAGCTAATAATACAAAAGTCTAATTTCAGAATTTTTTCTTTAATTGGTTATTTTTAAAAAGTGTTTTAGATAATAAATGAGGTTGGAGAGAATTAATTGATACTTAGTTCTTTTAAAACAAAAGTCACGTAACTAACTTTTCTTGAAATCTTTTTCTCTCAAAATATCTCCAGCCAAACACTCTCTTATTCTTCTAAATCTTCTGGTAAATAATATTTTTCTTAAATCTTTTGATTTCTAATGGATTCTCTATGATTTCTAATGGATTCTCTATGATTTCTCAATAAAATCTTATTGTTTTAACTTTGTTTTCACATGTAAAATCAGACAATTAAGGGAGAAAGAACCCATTAGAGGTATGGTTCATTCTTCTCCTCTAATGAAAGGTTCTTTACTGAAATTCCCAAGTTGTTGATCCTTTATAATGGTTTTCTAATGGCTTTTGATAGTTTGATTAAGGAAAATTGGTTTATTTGTGTTTTATTTGATGAAATTGATAGATTTTTGAATTGGATCTATTTTGATGGGTTCTTGATCAGTTTAGATCATGATTTTGATGTTTAATAATGTTAATAGCTTGGATTTAACATTGTAATCCCGAAATAAGTTGGATATCTAATATTTAGGGTTGATAGAAAAGGGTTTTTGTGTTGTTAATGGTGTTTAATCATTGCTGGATGTAAAAGGATGTTGTAAAAGGGTTTTTGTGTTGTAATCCCAAAATAAGTTGGATCTCTAATATGTTTCGGATGGTTTTTGTGTGGGCAGCTTGAGAGTTGTGGGAGATTGCTGTTAAGCAATGGTTTGAATGCATAATAATGCATTTTCCCTCTAGTTTTATTTTGTTAGAACATGGGATAATTGAGGAGACGAAGTTTGACATTGATTGTTACTTGTCGGGGGCTCGATTCGCATTGGCGAGCGAGGTGAAGTGTATCGGTGAGTGGAAACTGGTTTTAAATGATTCCTAAAGGTTTGCAAATGATGTTGGGAGTTTAGGATAAGCTTGAAACACTTTCCTAAGCTCGGAAGTAAGTTTCCTTCCTTTTGCTCTCGAATATCGGATTGGATATGAGCATGGTTGAGTACATGTTTTGGTTTTAAACATGGTTTGTTTTACTTACTGTAAATGCATGTTTTTTAGTACATATGCAATGGTTTAAAACTACATGAAATGCTAGTGGGCATTGGTTTTCATTCCGGTCAAGAATATGATATTGCTTTGGCAATGTGAATTGCATATGTGGTGATTTTGTATAATGCATCGTAAAATAATGGGTAAATGGTTTGTAAATAATATATTGACTATGTGACATGATGAGAAAACATTTGGATATAGTTGGCATGCCATAGGATTAGAGTGCACTATAATATATGTTAAAAATCGATCGTGTCCATGGGTCCTTGAGGTATAGCAGATTGGCTACTCGGACTATTGGGGTTCTCATTAGAGGTTATGTTGATTGGCTAACTATGTGTGGGTAAGTCTTGCGGATTGGCAAGGTTTGAGATATCATGCGGATTAGTATGGTATGAGTACGGTGGAGGATTGTTCATCATGAGTTATCTGTGTATCCAATGTAAGGATGGAGGTTTGCCCATCCAAGGGTAGAGGATTGTTTACCCGAGGTTACTATAAATGCCAATATATGAAAGTTCATGTGTTGAACCTATTTTATGATTTAATGCTTTGGATTTAAGCATAGTAATATGGATTAATGCTTTGGAATTTAGGCATGAATTTTATACATAATGTTGCATAAGGAATGCTATGCATGTTTTGAATGGAAACGGTGAAAATGCTTGGGTTGTTAAGCATGTTTTGAAAGCTAGTGGTTCAGTTTTCAAATGGCTTTAATGCATCATTATTTTATGAGCATCCTCACTAAGCATGTGTGCTTACGCTCTTTTTTCCCTAATGATGCAGAGCATTGAAGTTTTGATGCAGCAAAGGCAAAGTCTAAGTGATCCAAGAACAAAATCACCTTGAGTATGAACTCGGTTTTAGTTTTCGGTTAATAAGGCAATGTGTTCACCAAATTTCTTTTGGGAATTTTAATCTTGTTTTCCCTAGTTTTTGTGCATGGTCAATGCTGAATTTTGGTGTTGGATTATTGTTGGTATGCATGTTAATGGTTGCTTATGGATGATTATTGGTGGTTGTTTAGGTATGCATCTAGAAGTCTTGTTTGATTGGCATGCTTGACGATTCTATCATGTTGATTATGGTACCAAGATTATGTTGGAATGTTGCATATGTTGGATAGTGTTCAATTGAGGAATTTTGGTATGCTTGGTGATCAAGGCAATAGCCACCTGGCTACAGTGGAAATGTTTACCTTGATCATTGATCAATGCTTTTGGTGTTCCAAAGCCAGTGAGTATATGTTTGTGATAAAACTTCAAGATTGTTTTTACATCATCTTTAGGCACTGCAATGGCTTCTATCCACTTGGACACATAGTCAACCGTAACCAAAATGTATATATTTCCAAAAGAATTAGGAAAATGACCCATGAAATCCAATCCCCAAACATCAAATAACACAATTTCCATTATTTGCTGTTGTGGCATCTCATTTCTCCTAGATATAGATCTGGTGCATTAACATCTATCATAGCATTGAGCAAACTCATGAGCATCTTTGAACAAAGACGACCTAAAAAACTATGGTGCATTAACATCTATCATAGCATTAACATCTATCTATATTGTAGGACTTTTCAAGCCGTTCTCATTCCACTAGAATGCCCTCCATAAGGAGAATTATGACAAGGCTTGGTGATCTTTGATATGTCCCGAATAAATCTTCTATAGAACCCAACATGGCCTAAAAAACTATGGATACCTTTCACATTTGTTGATGGTGGCAGTTTTTCAATTACATCCACTTTGGCTCTATCAGCCTCAATTCCAACCTTTGAATTTTCATGGCCCAAAACATTCCCTTCAGTGACCATGAAGTAACATTTTTCCCAGTTCAGAACCAGATTGGCGTCTTTACATTGCTGCAATACTTTCTCCAGATTGTCAATGCAATGGTCGAAATTATTCCCGTTCATTGGAAAATCATCCATAAAAATTTCAAGGGAATTGTCAATCATATCTAAAAATATTGCCATCATGCATCTTGAAATATGGTGCATTGCAAAGACTGAAAGGCATGCAACGAAAATAAAATGTCCCAAAAGGGCATGTAAAAGTAGTCCTCTCATGGTCCTCAAGTGCAATAGCAATTTGATTGTAGCCATCTAGGAAGCAATAGAACTCCTTGCCCGCAAGTCTATCTATTCAAGCTTTATTAATATTTTGCTTACAAATGCGAGTTTATTTTAACGCATTTAAACTTTGGCATATAAACTTGTCCGTTTAAGTGAGGGGGCACTAGTGCTTTCGCGGGGGTATTGTTCCTCCGTATGGACATTCGAGAATAGGTCCCATGAATTGCATCTGGTTGAAAGGAGCCTATAATGGGTGATTATCATGGGCCTCGCTACCCATAGTAGGGGATAACAAGGATAGTTCGGGTACCCTCTTAGTACCAACTGTCATGTAGCGAATATAAAAGCCTACCCTTTAGAGCCATGCGGTAAGCCTAGAGAACTATAATAGCATGTGGATAGGGTTTATTCTATGCCAAAGCATGCGGGTAGATACCATGATGGGTAGGATTTATTTTTTTCCAAATAAAGCATGTTGGGTAGAAAACATGTCGGGTAAGATATAATTATGAACAATATATTTTGTCTTCCATTGTGATTATTTAATTCATACTAACTTGTATATTCTTTTGACATTTGCATCACATTAGCATATAAAATTCATTTGCATTGTAGTTGCATGACATCATCACCGTTTCATTTGCATTACATTCACATAAGGTATTGACTATCGTGAATGATGGACAATATGGAAATCATCCACGAATTGAGAGAAAATATAGTAACCTAGATACCAAATAAATGTAATATTCAAAGGTTCCAAATTAGTCTCGTATATTTGTGGGAGTTGGTCTGCGAAACCTATGTCTAAATCAATACCTTTGTATTTAGACATAAATAGTGCATTTAGGGGCATGCATTTTTCATTCATCATCACATCGATTCAGAATAAAGGGTCATTCATTTTCAAAAAAGAGGGTGCCATATTTGGGGAAAATAATGATGAGCTTGTTGACCCACAATTGTGAGCGAAACAGTGTAAGTGATTTTGCATTGGGGTACCCGAACACCCTACCAATAAGTTTATGATCTTAAGCTCAAAGGCAGTGGGAATCTTTTGTAAGGGCCTAAGACTACATGTTTAAAATTTCAATGAAAAGATGCATCATATTTTGTGTCTCAATTCTATCTTCATTGTAATCCCCTTGACCTGGCCTAGTTGCAAGACAGAATCGAGCGACCCACATTAGGTTTACCGAAATAAACCGAGAAGATAAAAACTTGAAAAATGCCCATTTTTTTCTTTTATCTTGTCCAAATGCACATTTGTTATCCGACATGTGCATACAGATCACATATGAAAACTCAACTCAATCAGACATCGAATTGACATCCAATTGAACTCAATTGCAATTTTGGGGCCAAATTGCAATTTCAGAAAACTGCAAGGACTTAGCTCATTTTTAAATTACCAATATTTAATTAAGTAGGTTTCATGCTTACATGTCAAAAACCAGGTCAAAAAGGTCATCCAAATTCATTCAATTGCATCCACAACATTCAGGGACCAAAACGTAAGAAAACAGAACTTCAGAATGTACCAAATAACAAACTTAACTACCACCGTACCGGTAAAGACAAGGGGTGTTTCGATACGCCTTCATTATTTCAAAATCCAGAATTCTAGTAGCCAATTTCCATTTCGATACTCCCCCACATATCGAAATGCCCTTCATAAAACCATTAGACCGTATCGAAATGCCTCCATGAGTACCGAAACACTGGCCAATTCCGCCTTGGCCCATACCAAAACAGCTGCCCGCGTACCGTTACGCTAAGCATGGAATAGCTTACCCATATCGAAACAGGGACACCCGTACAAATACGACTAGACTTGTAATGTCCCAAATTGTTGTTTAAGCACACTTTGATGATAGCCAAAACACTCCAACATGCTTCAAACACTTATACAACATCACTAAGGATACATTTCCAACCAAATCATCACAGATTCAGCAACCATTCATGGCATTTAAATTACGCAAAACATCATATAAGAATGCTTCCTAAAAACTTTCCTCCAAGAAACCAAAACTCACATTTGGTACATTTCAGGCATGCTCAGCATGCTTGCACGATTATAGCATCAAACCATGGAAATCAATCAAAACCAACTAAACGCATACTATAGTACTTGGCTAGCAACAACATGGGCAAGATTCACTCAAGCTCAACCAACATCCAACAAACCATAATATCCAGCACTACTCATGCTTAAAACTCATGGAAAACAGAAATATAAATCCCCAAAATATGGCGAACACTTTGCCTTATTGAACAAAAACGTAAACCGAGTTCATTCTCAAAGTAATCATTGTCTTAGGATCACTTTAGCCTTGCCTTTACAGCCCCAAAACTTCAATGCTCTGCATTATTAGGAAAAAGAGAGCGTAAACACACATGCTTAGTGAGGACGCTCTTTAAAAAATGATGCATTATAACCCTTGAAAACTAAACACTTGCTTTCAAACCATGCTTACGACCTAAGCAAGTTCCAAATATTCCAAATCAAAACATGCATATCGACCATATGCAAAACATTATAATCCACATGATTAAATCCTCAAAGCATTATATACAAACCATGCTTAAGTTCCAAAGCATTATATACAAAATCATGCTTAAATTCCAAAGCATTATAAATAAGTTCAACACTTGAATTCTCATATATTGGCATTTATAGTGACCCCAGATAGATGACCTCTATCCTTGATTAGCCGACCGCTAATCTTTAAGTAACCGAACGTTAACCTTACAATTCAGATACACATATCTCCCATGATAGTCGACCACTACCATGACCCATACCATGCTGACCGCATGATATGACACCCATACCGACCGCAAGATCAACGTCAACAAGGGGAACCGATTGCTCAACCCAGGTGACAACATTATAATTCGATTAGCCGATCGCTTACCTCAAAGACTCTTAACCATGATCGATTTTTAACATATTATAGTGCATTTCATCTTATGGCATACCAACTATATCTGAATGTTTCCCCATTATGTCAACCAATATATCATTTACAAAACCATTTACTCACTGTTTTACAATGCATTATACAAAACCACCACATATGCAATCACATTGCCAAAGCAATAACACCATTCCCGACCAGAATAAAAACCAATGCCCACTAGCATTTCTTATACTTTTAAACCCCTGCATATGTACTTAAAATCATGCATTTTCCAGTAAGTAAATCAAACCATGTTTACGACCAAAACATGAACTACTCTTGCTCATATCCGAATCGATATTAAAGAGAAAAAAGAGGGAAAACTTACTTTCGAGCTTAGGTAAGTTTTTCAAACTTAACCTAAACTCCCAACAACCTTTATTAAACCTCTTAAAGGCGTTTAAACCAGTTTCCACTCACCGATACGCTTCTCTTTGCTCGCCAATACGAATCAAGCTTCCGGCAAGCCACAATCAACGTCAAGCTTCGTCGCTTTGATAATCCCCTGTTTTAACCACATAAAACCAGAGGGAAAATGCATCATTATGCATTCCAACCATTGCCTACAAGCAACTACCCGCAACTCTCAAGTTGCCCACTCAAAACTTATTTGAAACATACCGAAATCATCATCAAACACTTCCGAAACTTAACCCAACCTTATTACAACGATTCAATCCATCAAACATCATCAATTAACACTTAAAAACAAGAGTAATTCATCCAAATACTTCCAGCAACTACCCATCCACTTCAACACCACAAAAACACAAATCTAACAACCTTAACAACTAGGGATTCAAGAATTTCGGGATTCCATTGTTAAAATCAACTTAACAACAATATAATACGTCCCAAATATGTTTAAAAACAATCTTCAGCACTGGAAAAAAGATCCAATTCGGATCTTCCACTATTTCATCAATTTCACCTAATTAAATCAATTAATCATTATAGAAACACAAACTCAGGTTACAAATCATAAATCAAGGATCAAATACTTGGGAAAATCAATAAAGAACCATCAATAAAGGAGAAGAACGAACCTTACATCTATTGTGTGATTTCTCCCTTAATTGATTGTTTAAAGCTTGAAAAACACAAGAATTCAATAAGGTTTTGTAAATCAAAGATAAATAATCAATTACAAATAAGAAATTAAGAAAACAAGTATCTCACCTCTGTGATTTGATGAAAATAAGAGTGTTTGGAAGAAAAAAAGTGGAGAGAAAAGTTGAGAGAAAAGTTACGTCAAATTTCTTTAAAATTGATAGCTAACTTCAATATCTAAAATCCCTTTTAATTATCTTTTAAAACACATGTTAAAAAGACTTAATTGAAGAGGGAAATCACCAGCAAAAACTTGGTAAATTATCTCCTTAAGGATTCTAAAAATTTGATCCTTTTCATTTTAGTCACATATAAAAAACAGTTTTCAAAAATTATATTTTGGTCACTAACCAAAATGTCACCATTCCAAAACTTGTTTTCCAAAATTGATTTCACCATAATCATTAGTATATTAAATAATAATTTTAGCTCATTTTTCCATAATTTTATCACCATAAAAAACAATTAATCCAATTAAATCTTGAAACCAACTCGAATCTCTAATACCGGTTCACCGGACCTTTGAACCAACCTTTAAAACATATAAGCCCAAAAACGGGGTGTTACAACTGTCCCCCACTTAAGAAATTTCGTCCTTGAAATTTACCTGGAGGAAACAAATGCGAAAATTGCTCCATCATATCTGTCTTGCTATCCTAAGTGGCTTCTTTGACACCACGGTGTCGCCACAAGACCTTAACAAGCTCAATCATCTTGCCACGAAGAACTTTGCTGTTGGAATCAAGGATTTCCACAGGCTCCTCATCATATGATAAATCTAGCCTCAACTCAATATGCTCCACCGATATAACATGCGAGGGATCCAACCGATACCTCCGCAACATGGATACATGGAACACATCATGTATTTTCTCCAACTCGGGAGGCAACCTCAACTGATAAGCCACATGTCCAACACGCTCAAAAATCTTGTATGGTCCAATAAAACTTAGAATAAGCTTACCCTTACGTCCGAACTGCATCACCTTCTTCCACGGTGACACTTTCAAGAACACGCGGTAGCCCACCGCATATTCAATTTCCTTATGCTTCAAATCTGCGTAAGATTTATGCCGATCCGCAGCTGCTTTCAAGCGATAACACACAAGCTTTACCTTTTCATCTGTGCCCTTCAATAAGTCCGGTAAGGAAATATGCCTTTCCCCTACCTCGGCCCAACACAAGGGCGTACGACACTTCTGGCCATACAATGCCTCATACGGTGCCATCTGTATACTCGCTTGGTAACTGTTGTTATACGCAAACTCAACCAAAGGTAAATGCTTCTCCCAGGTTCCTTGGAACTCAATAATGCAACATCTCAACATATCCTCCAAAACTTGGATAACCCGCTCAGACTGACTATCCGACTGAGGATGATATGCGGTGCAGAAATTCAATCTCGTACCTAAAGCTCGGTGCAAACTCACCCAAAACCTTTGAAACGAACTCAACCACATTTTTTTTTCAAACCAACCCAATAGTGCTTCTTTCAATCCTCGATACATTTTCACCCCACCAAGATGCATAGCAAAGACTAGAATGTGCCTCCGTCAAAATAGTGTGTCTCAACTTGGGATCATCCGGCACCACTATTCGACACTTGAAACACAAAACTCCATCATCACCAAAATGAAAATCCATCGGATTACCCTTCGATATGTCCTTAACATGTTCAACCAAGGAATCATAAAACGGTTGCATAGCTTTAATCAACTGTGACATTGTAGTCTTAACTTGCAATTCAGCCAACAACCCACCTTCCCGCGTCACACTCATCCTTGCAAACATAGCTCTAAGCTCAACCACAACCACAACCTTACGATTCAACGCACCACGTTGGTTTTACTAGGATGATACTCAATCGTCAAGTCATAATCCTTAAGCAACACCAACAATCTGCGTTGCCTAAGATTCAAATCCTTTTGAGACATCAAATACTTCAAACTCTTATGGTCCGTGAAGACAACACACTTCTCACCATAGAGATAATGTCTCCAAATTTTCAAGGCAAACACCACAGCCGCAAACTCCAAATCATGAGTTAGATAGTTGTGCTCATGAACCTTCAATTGCCTCAACGCATAGGCAACAACCTTACCATCTTGCATCAGCACACAACCCAACCCAACGTAAGATGCATCACTATAAACCACAAACTCCTTTCCGGACTTAGGTTGAATCAACACATGAGCATGTGTCAAAACTTCCTTCAACTTCTCAAATCTAAGTTGTTGCGTCTCTGTCCACATGAAGGGAAAATTATTCTGCAACAACTTCGTCAATGGTGCAGTGATACTAGAAAACCCATCAACAAAGCGGCGGTAATAACCAGCCAGCCCAAGAAAATTGCAAACCTCCCAAATAGATTTAGGTTTCTTCCAATTGAGAATAGCCTCAATTTTCTCTGGATCAAAACGAATACCCTCAGCGGAAACCACATGACCAAGGAACATCACTTTCTTAAGCCAAAACTCACACTTGTTCAACTTGATGTACAACTGATTATCATTCAAAACCTGCAACACAATCCACAAATGCCGATCATGTTCTTCCTCAGTACGAGAGAACACGAGAATATCTATAACCCCCTCGACCCGACCTAGTGGCAAGACCAAACCGAGCGAGTTACATTAGGTTTATCGAAGTAAACTGTAAGAAAGAAACTCGAACCATGCCCAAATTTTTTTCTTTTATCTTATCTAGATGCAAATTAAACCCCTACATGTCCATACTGACAACAGGTGAAACCTCAACCCAATTGGGCATCAAATTGATATCCAATTGAAAATAACAACGATATAGGGAACAAATTGTAAATCTTGAAGATTACGAGGACTTAACCCAAATTTAAGTTACCATCCTTTAATTAGGCAGGTTAAATGCTTACACGTCAAAAATTCATCTCAAAACGTTCATCCGATCTTATACAATTGCATCCACAATATTCAGGGACCAAAACGCAAGGAAACAGAATTTCAGAATATACCAAAATAACTTCAATAACTAAGCCGTACCGATACAATCAAGGGTGTTTCGATACGCCTTTACAAATTTTAAACCCCAAAATTCCAGTAGCCATTTCCCGTTTCGATACGCCCTCGCATATTGAAGCACCTCGTACAAAATCTTTATGCGTATTAGAATGCTTCACATCGTATCGAAACATTGGCAAATTTTGCCTTGGCCCGTATCGAAACACTTGCACGAGTACCGATACGCTAAGCCTGTAATGGCTTACTCGTACCAAAATAGGGACACCCGTACCGATACGCCCAGACCTGTAATGTCCATTTCACTGGTTTTACATGCTTTCAACCATACCAAAACATTCTAACATGCCCCTAACTTACTATAAAATATTCTAAAATCCAACCAAAACTTTATATCACAAATTCAACAACATTTCATTGCATTTTGCATCAAATGTAAGTATATAGGCATGCAACCAAGTTAATTAACCAAGTAAAACATGAAACACCAAACCATTAACAAAATCAAACTATAAAGAACATTTACAATTCAAGAGCAGCTAAACAAACTTGCTCGAATAGGCAGTTTAACCAAACCTATCCCAAAGCAACAACGGAACCCCATTGCCCTTATTAATTATAGTCTAGTTCAAACATACTTTGGTTACCAAGTCTTGTACCGATCCCTTGCTTCTCACTGCCTTCCCAAGCTTTTAGTTCTCTGCATTGATGGTCAAGGAGAGTGTAAGCACACTAGGCTTAGTGAGGAGTGCTCAAAAACGACACACCATCGATGCTTTGAAATCATTTCTCAACATTACATTAAAAATCATTTCAAACATCCTTTAAAACATTATTATGCCTTTAAAACATGCACTTAACATCTTGAAAACCAGCATATTAACCATATGCAGCATGTATCATTAACCAACATCAAATGGCATTGCTCAACCTCAATTTAAGCCTTCACATGCATAACAACCATATGCAAAGCTTAAAGAGTAAACATGTACAAAGCACATTATACAACATAAACTTTCCAATGATACATCAACAATTATATTGGCTTACAAGCAATCATTAACCAAGTTCATTTACCAAAAGAGCTCATCGGATACACAGATTCAATAAGTGTTTACCCACACTTCAAGCCATCTCAACTGGAAAATAGCGATTCAATCACAATCGCGGTACCTAAACAACCGGGTACACTTTCAACCCACGGGGACACCAACCCCTTACCTTAGTTAGATGCTTAATCCACTAATAGGAGTATACGATACTGTAAAACCCCTCCACCATTAGGGTACTTGGATGGAGTTTCGGTACACGGATCTAAACCCCTCAACATCCAAGGCGACTTATTATAGTGCACTATCAATCCTATGGCTGGCCAACTATATCCGATAACAAATTTAAAACTACATCACTTGCCAATATAATTAACCATTTACCATTTGCCTCACTGTTTTCAACAAGCATTAACCAAACCAATTTTCCAAAGCAACAATCATGCTTTAAAACACAAGTATAAACCATATACTTACAAGGATCACTTACCATGTGCATCCTTCAACATTTCATGCTTAAAAATAGTATCTCAAATACTGTAAAACATGCTTAAACAATAGGTAACATGTAATCCAAAACAAGTGCATAAAACCATTTCAATCTAGCACGACCGAGAGAGATAAACCACATTTACTTACTTTTGAGTTTAAACCAGCATTTCAAGCTAAGTTTAAACTCCCATAAACCACCTTTAAAACATTCCAAAGCTGGAACCCACGTTCTCACTCACCGATACGCGAAACTTCAATACGACGCGAAATCAAGCGTCTGAAGCCTCCAAAGCTTCACCAATCACTTATGCATTAATCTCCCATGTTTTAATCACATTACAACAGAGGATTAATGCATCTCAATGCATTCAAAACACTGCAACAACAAATCCTCACGGACTTCCACAATCCTCCCAATATTACCCAACCACAACAACCGAAATCATCATCTAATCCTTTCCAAACACAACCCGACCTCAAACTAACAATCTAACACTTCCACAATCATCAATTAACACTCAAAAAAGGATTAACACATCCAAATCTTCCAACAACTCCATAAAAACACCAAACTAACAACCTAATCAATTAAAGATTAAAGAGTTTCGGGATTCCTTTATTAACAACGACTTAACGACATTATAAACCATCCATTATGTGTTTAAACTCAATCCATAACACTGGAAATCAGATTCAATTCGAATCTTCTCTATTTCCTCAATTTCACCTAATTAAATCAATTAACTCAATATAAAAATATCAAATCAGATTGTAAACCATAAATCAATGATCAAACACTTGGGAATATCAATAAATAACCATTCAATAGAGGAGATCACAGACCTTATCCCTAATGTGTGATTTGTCGCTCAATTGGTTTGTTTAAAGCTAGAAAACAAAAGATTTCAATAAGATTTTGATAAAACAATGATAAAGAAACAATTACAAATCAATAAATCAAGAATATAGGCCTCTCACCTCTGGAATTTGTTGAAAGCAAAAGTGTTTGGCAAGAAACAAGTGGAGAGAAAAGATGAGAGAAAAATTACGTGAAATTGGCTTAAAAGAAATAGCTAACTTTAATATCCAAAATCCTTTTTAATTAAGTTTTAAAACACATGTTAAAAAGATTTAATTGAAGGGAGAACTCATCAGAAAAATCTTGGCAAAATAGCTCCTTAAGGATTCTAAGAATTTGACCCTTTTCATTTTAGTCACCATTAAAAATAGTTTTCAAATTTTACATTTTGGTCACTAGCCAAAATTTCATACTTCCAAATCTCATTTTCCAAAATTGATTTTACCAATATTAATCATATATTTTAAAATGATTTTTAACCATTTTTCCATATTTTTATCTTACCAAAAAATGTAGAACCCCAAATCCGACTCAAATCTCTAACCCGGTCCACCGAACCGTCTAATAACCCTTAAAACTACTAGGCCTAAAACTGGGGCATTACAACTCTCCCCCACTTAAGAAATGTTTTCCTCAAAATTTACCTGGGGGAAATAGATGCGAAAACTGCTCCAGCATCTCTGACTTTCGTTCCCACGTGGCTTCCTCAACACCGCAATACCTTACTGCTGGTATCAAGAACCTCTACCAGTTCCTCATCATAAGATAAATCTTGCCTTAACTCAATATCTTCCACTGGCATAACTTGTGAGGGATCCGACCTATACCTTTGCAACATCAAAACATGAAACACATCATGAATCCTCTCCAACTCATGAGGTAACCTCAAACGATAAGCGACAGGATCCACACGCTCAACACCTCGTATGGTCCAATAAACATCGGGCTAAGCTTCATTTTTCGCCCAAACCGCATCACCTTCTTCCAAGGCGATACCTTCAAAAACACTCTGTCACCGACAACATACTCTATATTCTTATGCCTCAAATACGCGTAGGATTTCTGACAGTCCGAAGCCGCTTTCAAGCGCTCACATATCAACTTTACTTTTTCATTTGTGCCTTTTAATACATCAGGGCTTATCCCCAACCTCAGCCCAACACACGGGCGTACGACACTTCCTTCCATACAATGCCTCATACGGTGCCATCTGTATACTAGCCTGGTAACTGTTATTATAAGCAAACTCCACCAATGGCAATTGCTTCTCCCACGTTCCCTGGAACTCAATGATACAACACCTCAACATATCCTCGAGAACCTAAATCACGTGCTTTGATTGACTATCCTTCTGAGGCTGATACAAAGTGCTAAAATTCATATGAGTTCCCAGAGCACAATTCAAGCACATCTAAAACATTGCTATGAAACACAGATCTCTATCCGAAACTATGGATTTAGGCACCCCATGCAAATGTACAATCTCAAAGATGTACAGATCAGCCAACCTATCTAAGGTATACGTAGTATGCACTCGCACAAAATGCACACACTTCGTAAGCCGATCAACAATCACCCACATGGAATCTTTTTTGGTCGGCATCAAAGGCAGCCCAGACACAAAATCCATGGTGATTCTTTCCCACTTCCGTTTTGGTACCCTCAATGGTTGCAACAACCCAGAAGGAAAACGATGTTCAGTCTTCAACTGCTAACATACCGTGCATCGAGAAACAAAATCAGCCACATCTTTCTTCAGCCCAACCCAATAGTATTCTTCCTTCAACCCACGATACATCTTAGTACTACCGGGATGCATAACAAAGGGACTAGCATGCGCTTCGGTCAGAATGGTACGCCTCAACTCATCATCTTCAGGCACCACAATTCGACCTTTAAAACACAACACCCCATTATCATTAAAATGAAAATCCGTAGGATTCCCATCCATGATATTCTTCACATGCGGCACCAAACTCTCATCATGCGGTTGCCTCTCCTTGATGAACCGCGACAATGATGGTTTCACTTGCAACTCATCCAACAATCCACTGTCACACGACAAACTTAATCGAGCAAACATAGCTCTCAACTCTACAACAACCTTCCTACTCAAAGCATCCGCTACAACGTTAGCTTTACCCGGATGTACTCAATGGTTAGATCATAATCCTTACGCAACTCTAACCACTTTCGTTGCCTAAGAATCAACTTCTTCTGGGACATCAAATACTTTAGACTTTTATGATCCGTATAAACTACACACTTCTCACAATAAAGGTAATGCCTCCAGATCTTCAAGGCATACACAACTGCGGCAAGCTCAAGATCATGAGTAGGGTAATTACGTTCATGCATCTTCAACTGCCTAGATGCATACACAACTACCTTACTTTCTTGCATCAACACGCAACCAAGCCCAACATAAGACGCATCACTATAAACAACAATCTCTTTTCCTAATTTTGGTTGAACCAAGACTGGAGCTCGTGTCGAAGCTTTCTTCAACCTTTTGAAGGCTCGCTGCCTATCCTCTGTCCACTCAAACCGAACATTCTTCTACAACAACTTGGTTAAAGGAGCTGCCAAACTAGAGAACCCTTCCACGAACCTACGGTAATAACCAGCCAACCCAAGGAAACTCTTACTTCTGTCACAGACTTAGGCACCTTCCAACCCTTTAGAGCCTCAACTTTATGTGGATCAACACTAATTCCCTCGGCCGATACAACATGCCTGAGGAAAACAACCTCCCTAAGCCAAAACTCACATTTTCTTAACTTGGCATACAACTGATTAGCCAACAATGTCTGAAGCACAATCTGCAAATGTCTATCATGATCCTCTTCGGTACGAGAGTACACAAGGATATCGTCGATAAACACAAACACAAATTGGTTTAAAAACTCATGGAACACATGGTTCATCATGCCCATAAAAGCAGCTGGTGCATTGGTCAAACCAAACGGCATCACCAAAAACTCATAATGCCCGTACCTCGTGCGAAAATTTGTCTTGGGCACATCCACATCCTTCACCTTCAACTGATAGTACCCCGACCTCAAATCTATCTTAGAAAAACTGAGGCACCCCTGAACTGATCAAACATATCATCAATCCGCGGCAAGGGATACTTGTTCTTTACCGTCAACTTATTCAGTTGCCAATAGTCTATACATATCCGCAACATACCATCATTCTTTTTTACAAACAACACTAGTGCTCCCCAAAGTGAAATACTAGGTCTAATAAAGCCTTGATCAAGCAACTCCTGCAGTTGCGTCTTCAACTCATTTAAATCCTTCCGAGCCATATGATACGGAGCAATAGATACAGGTATCGTATCTATAAAGACCTCGATGCCAAACTCAACCTCACGATCTGGTGGCAACCCTGGCAACTCTTCCAGAAAAATACCTGAAAACTCACAAACGGTGCGAATATCCTGCACCCTCAACTCCTTTGAACCATGATTCATAATGTAGGCCAAGAAAGCCTGACTTCTAGAATCCAACATTCGAATTGCTTCCAAAGCTGAAACAGCATTAGACATGAACTTAGTATTCTCACCAGCAACTACCACTTCAAAATCATCAGACAACCTCAAGGATATCCGTTTGGTATCAAAATCTACCACAGCTCTATGTTCCATTAACCAATCCATACGCAATATCACATCAAAACCATGGAATAGCAACTCCATCAAGTCCATGGCAAGCTCATGTCCCTGAACCATCAGTGGACACCTACGATACAACCTCCTAACCACGACCGTCTCCCCAAGAGAACTAGTCACTCTAACACCCATATTAAAAAATACAACAGATATATCAAGTAACTGTGTATGCTCACTCAAGATGTATAAATGGGTAGAAACAGATTCAAGAAACGAATACAACAATAAAGACTATAAGGTAAAAGTACTTGCAATCACATAAGTGTCATTACGACCCTCTAGGTACGCATACACCCTAGCTGGTCCACCTCCCTCAGGCTGGATAGCAATAGTATGAGCCACAGTCCCCTGCCCGCTATCTATACGCTGAAACGGTCCACGACCTGACCACGGCCTCTCTGTGGAGCTACCACAGGCGTAATACCCTAACCACCTCTAGCCAACAAAGGACGATCACGCCTTAGATGATTGCCAGACCTACAAGTCCAACAATCATTCGCCACAATAGGCGCAGGTGCCTGACCTTCCCTGGCCAAACGTGGATAATCTCATCTCATATAATCTCAGGATCCACAAGCCCAATAGGTGTTAAACAGAGCTCTAACCTGGGCACCCTACCCTTGGATTCCACGTCCAGCAACACCTCCGCTACACCTCAGCTCCGTGTGAAAGCTCCGATCACGGTGTCTCTTGGCCTGACCACTGTCACTATTGGAATCAGCCGCTCTCTTACCAGAGCTAAAGCCTCGAAACCCAGAAGCCAAACCTAGATTCTGTTCAACATCCTTAGCCCACGAAACCAACACATCAAAATCTGTGTAATCAACAGCAAGCATGTATATCTTAACCTCCTACGCAAGCCCGTAGCAGAATCGATTACATTGCGTACGCTCGTCAAGAACTAAATCGGGTGTATACTGGCTCAACCTCACAAACTACACCTCGTACTCAACAACAAACATACTACCCTGCACCAAAGCCATGAACTCAGGCTACCTATCGTCCTGAAATGGAATCCTATGTACTTCTTTCAAAAAGCACCACAAAAAAACTCTCAGATTACATTCTTATTCTCCATACCAGATATCGTGGTAGTCCACCACGTATACACATCACCCTGTAATAGGGAGACAACACAACCCAGCTTACAGGCATTAAAACACCTATCTGACCCAGTATCCTCTCAGTACTGGCCAACCATCACTCGAAAGCCTCAGGCGACAAGCCTTGAAACTCAACTCCGCCCAAACTGCAAAGATTCTCTAGCGGCAAACCCTTCCCAACTACTAGTGGTGCGGGCACATGAACACCTACAACTACTACATAAAAAGCACCGATCATGGCCTGGATCAACAGCGCCATATCACCCATCCCTGGCCCAACTGACTAGGTGGTACTTGCTCCACTACCTCATGTGGATTAGTTGGGGCGATGGCAACTATCTAGGAGGTATAACATTCTCCTCAATCTCTTGCCCAGCGGCAGCAGCAATCATACCAGATCAAAACTCTCTCTTCGAACCCATTGTGCTAATAATATATATAAGGCATGATAATCATTCAAATACAAAAAAATTAGGCCAACTTCAAGCAAGGATCCAAGACTTCCATTTCAAAATCATAACATTTTAGACTATAATAATAAGGCAATGGGCTTCCCAAAATTCCACCAACCTGGCATAAAGCAATCACCGTGCGGATTAAAATTACCGTGCATATTACACATCAGATAACAACTCACAGTCATATTACAACAATCGAACCAGCTCCCAACTATCGCTGACCTATCTCTGATACCACCAAATGTAACCCCCTCGACCTGACCTAGTCGCAAGACCAAACCGAGCGAGCTTCATTAGGTTTACCAAAGTAAACCGTAAAGAAGAAACTTGAACCGCACCCTTTTTTCTTTTTATCTTATCTAGATGCAAATTAAATCCCTACATGTTCATTCTAACAACAGGTGAAACCTCAACTCAATTGGGCATCGAATTGACATCTAATTGAAAATAACAACGATATAGGGACCAAATTGTATATCTTGAAGATTACGAGGACTTAACCCAATTTTAAGTTACAATCATTTAATTAGGCAGGTTACATGCTTACACATCAAAAAATTTAGCTCAAAACGTTCATTCGATCTTATACAATTGCATCCACAATATTTAGGGACCAAAACGCAAGGAAATAGAATTTCATAATATACCAAAATAACCGAATAACTAACGACGTATTGGTACGGTCAAGGGTGTTTCGATATGCCATTACAAATTTTAAACCCCAGAATTCTAATAGCCATTTCCCGTTCTGATACACCCCCTCGTATCGAAACGCCCTACACAAAATCTTTAGTCTGTATCCGAACGCCTCACACCGTATTGAAACGCTGGCAAATTTTGCCTTGGCCCATACCGAAACACTTGCCCACGTACCGGTACGCTAAGCCTGGAATGGCTTACCGAACCAAAATAGGGACACCCGTACTGGTACACCTGGACTTGTAATGTCCATTTTCACTGGTTTTACATGCTTTCAACCATACCAAAGCATTCTAACATGCCCCTAACATACTTCCAACAAATTCTAAAATCCAACCACAACTTTACATCACAAATTCAACAACGTTTCATGTCATTTTGCATCAAATGTAAATCTATAGGCATGCAACCTATTTAACAAACCAAGTAAAATGAGACTCCAAACCATCACCAAAATCAAACCATAAATGCCATTTACAATTCAAGAGCAGCTAAACAAACTTGCTCGAACAGGGAGTTTAACAAAACTTCTCCCAAAACAACAACGAAACCCTCATTGCCCTTATTACTTATAGTCTAGTTCAAACATACTTTGGTTACCAAGTCTTGTGTCAATATCTTGCTTCTCGTTACCTTCCCAAGCTTTTAGTTCTCTGCATTGATGGTCAAGGAGAGCGTAAGCACACTAGGCTTAGTGAGGAGTGCTCAAAAACAACACACCATCAATGCTTTGAAATCATTCCTCAACATTACATTAAAAATCATTTCAAACATCCTTTAAAACATTATCATGCCTTTAAACATGCACTTAACATCTTTAAAACCAACATATTAACCATATGCAACATGTATCATTAACTAACAGCAAGTCTCATTGCTCAACCTCAAATTAAGCCTTCCCATGCATAACAACCATATGCAAAGCTTAAAGAGTAAACATGTTCAAAGCACATTATACAACATAAACTTTCCAATGATACATCAACAATTATATTGGCTCACAAGTGATCATTAACCAAGTTCATTTACCAAAAAAGTTCATCGGATACACGGATTCAACAAGTGTTTACCCACACTTCAAGCCATCTCAACTGGAAATAGCGATACAATCACAATCGTGGTACCTAAACAACCGGGTACACTTTCAACCCATGCGGACACCAACCCCTTACCTCGGTTAGATGCTTAATCCAATGACGGGAGTATACGGTACTGTAAAAGCCCTTCACCGTTAGGGCACTTGGATGGAGTTTTCGGTACACAGATCTAAACCCCTCAACATCCAAGGCGACTTATTATAGTCTACTATCAATTCTATGTCTGCCCAATTATATCCAATAACAATTTTAAAATCACATCACTTGCCAATATAATTAACCACTTACATCACTGTTTTCAACAAGCATTAACCAAACCAATTTTCCAAAGCAACAACCATGCTTTAAAACACAAGTATAAACATATACCTACAAGGATCACTTACCATGTGCATCCTTCAGCATTTCATGCTTAAAAATAGTATCTCAAATACTTTAAAACTTGCTTAACCAATAGGTAACATGTAATCCAAAACAAGTGCATAAAACAATTTCAATCTAGCACGACTGAGAGAGATAAACCACATTTACTTACTTTTGAGTTTAAACCAGCGTTTCAAGCAAAGTTTAAACTCCCATAAACCACCTTTAAAACATTCCAAAGTTGGAACCCACGTTCTCACTCACCGATACACGAAACTTCGATTTGTCGATACGAGATCAAGAATTTGAAACCTCCAAAGCTTCTCCAATCACTTCTGGATCAATCTCCCCCATTTTAACTATAGTACAATAGAGGATTAATGCATCCTAATGCATTCATAACACTACAACAACAAATCCTCATGGACTTCCACAATCCTCTCAAAATTACCCAACCACAACAACCGAAATCATCATCTAATCCTTTCCAAACACAACCCAGCCTCAACCTAAAAATCTAACACTTCTATAATCATCATTTAACACTCAAAAGTAGGATTAACACATCCAAATACTTTCAGCAACTACACAGCCACAACAACTCCATAAAAAACACCAAACTAACAACCTAATCAATTAGAGATTAAAGAGTTTCGGGATTCCTTTATTAACAACGACTTAACAACATTATAAACCATCCATTATGTGTTTAAACTCAATCCATAACACTAGAAATCAGATTCAATTCGAATCTTTCTCTATTTCCTTATTTTCACCCGATTAAATCAATTAACTCAATATAAAAACATCAAATCAGGTTGTAAACCATAAATCATGGATCAAACACTTGGGAATATCAATAAAGAACCATTCAACAAAACCCGAATCTTTCTCTGATACATCAAATGTAACCCCCTTGACCCGGCCCAGACGCCCAACCGAACCAAGAAGGTTATATTATGTTTGCCGTAGCAAACCGAAGAGATTCAACAAAACCCGATCCAATTTTTTTCCTTTTTATCTTATCTAGATGCCAATTATTAACCCTACATGTTCATGCAGATATTAGGTGTAACCCCAACTCAATGGGCATCAATTTGACATCCAATTGATCATATTTATAATTTAGGGACCAAAATGCAAATACAAATAATTTTAGGTTTAAAGCTGACTTTTAGGTTACCAACCTTTAATTAGTCAGGTTCCAATCTTTCATTTCAAATGTCAGCTCAATCCGATCATTCTATCACATACAATTGTATTGGCAAGAATCAAGGACTAGAATGTAAAGATGACAAAACTGCCCCAAAGTGTCATTAACAGAATTAACGGTCATCCGTACCGATACCGGTAAGCCCGTATCGATACGGTTTGAAACACCCAGTTTCGATACACCACAAAGCTGCATCGATACGCCTGACTGAAATACCAAACTTTTGAAATGTTACAGACTGTACCAGTACGACTCCTTAGGTGTTTCAATGCGCGAGTTTGAGTTGAAAAAGTGAATTCCTGTGGCTAAAACTCGTACCGAAACACCCATACCTGTATCGGTACATTTGGCCAAATTTTCCTAGGCGTATTGAAATGCACAAGGCCTGTACCGATCCCACAAGCCTGAAATTGCCTAGCCATACAGATACAGTCCCCCGCGTATCTGTACGCCTGGGCCTGTAATGTCACATTTGGCTAGTTTTTCATCCCAAAAGCATACTCAAACCACCCTAACATGCTTGAAAAACAATACCAACACACCGAACATATCTCATGCCAACTAGCATCACAATTCTAACAACACAACAAGGATTCATGCATCAAAAAGGAAATCTATAGGCATGCTTCCTAATATGCCCTAAACCAACATATCAAAAGATAAACCAACACCAAAAACAATAATTAAAGGCCATTTACAAACCAAGACCAACTAAAGAAACATGCTCAACTAGGGAGTTTCACAAACCATCTCCCAAAGCACAACAAGTACCCCATTGCCCTTATTCATTATAGTCTAGTCTCTAACATACTTTGGAAACAAGTCTTGCCAAGATCCCCTTGCTTCTTGCTACCTTCCAAGACCTCAATTATCTGCATTGATGGACAATGAGAGTGTAAGCACACAAGGCTTAGTGAGGAATGCTCAAAAACAAACACCATCAATGCATTTAAGACCATTTACTTAACATCATCCTTTAAAACATCATCATGCCCCTTTTAAAACTTGCACTTTACATCATTTAAACCAGCATATTAAACCATATGATACATGTATCATTAATCAACACCAAGTCACATTGCTAACCCTCCACTTAAGCCTTCCCATGCATTACTACCAAATGCAAAGCTTAAGGAGAAACTTGTATAAATCACATTATACAACCAAAACATTTCAATGATACATTAACAATTATATTGGCTTTCAAGTGATCATTAACAAGTTCAATAACAAAAGAGTTCATCGGATACACAGATTCAACAAGTGTTAACCCAACACATCAAGCCATCTCAATAGAAATAGCGATACAATCACAATCGCAGTACAATAACAACTGGGTACACTTTCAACTTAAGGTGACACCCACCTCAATCATCGGTTACACGCTTAATCAACTAACGGGAGTTTTTGGTACTGTTTAACCCCTCTACCATTAGGGTACTTGGATGGAGTATTCGGTACGCAGTATAAACCCCTCAACATCCAAGGCAACTTATATACAGTGCACTCAATCATATGGCCGGCCAACTATATCCGATAACAACTTTAAAACCACATCACTTGCCAATATAATTAACTATTTAACATTTACCTCACTGATTTAAACAAGCATTAAACCAAGCCATTTATCCAAAGCAACAACCATGATTTAAACCACAAGTATAAACCATACATACAAGGATCACTTACCATGTGCATCCTTCAGCAAAACCTGCTTAAAAACAGTATATCATATACTTTAAAACATGCTTAACAGTAGGTAACATGTAAATCAAAACAAGTGCGTAAAACCATTTCAAACTAGCACGACCAAGAGAGAAAACCACTTTACACTTACTTCTGAGTCTAGGTAAGCGTTTCAAGCTCTACCTTAACTCCCAAAACTTTGTTCTCATAACATCAAAATTATTTAAACCACGTTTTCACTCACCGATACGTGAAACCTCGATTCGCCGATGCGAAATCAAGTATCTAAAACCTCCAACGCTTCTCCAATCACATCCAAATCAACCTCCCCTATTTTTACCACAAAACAACAGAGGGTTAATGCATCATAATGCAATCTAAACACAACAACTACAATCCTTCTCAGATTTCCACAACACCTTCACAATTAACCCTCCACAACAACCGAAAACATAAGCAAAACACTTCGACTCACAACTGAGCCAACATCTATCAAACTAACATCACTTTCAACATCAAAACACATCTAAAAATAGATCCAAATCAACCTACCACCTCCAGCAGCCTTACAACCAAAGAAACACCACAAAACCTCAAAACTAACAACCTAAACAAATAGAGATTCTTAAGTTTCGGGATTCCATTGATAAAAATCACTTATCAACATTATTAAACATCCAAAATATAGATCAAAGCAACATTACTTACTGGAAAATAGATCCAATCTGTGAATCAACTCATTTTCCCTAAATAACTCAATTAAACATTAGAAATTCATCAAAATCATATTAGAAACACAAAAGCAATGATTAAATGCTTGGGAATTTCAGTAAAGAACCATCAATATAGGAGATATCAGACCTTACCCCTATTGTGAAGTTTCTCCCCCAATTGATTTGTGAAAAGCTGAGAAAACACGAGATTATTGTAAGATTTTGTGTAAATAACCTTTATAAAACAATTTGAAACAATAAAACCAAGTTAGAAACCACCTCACCTCTGGAAATTTGATGAAAAAGTGAGTGTTTGGATGAGGAGAGAATGGAGAGAAAAAGTTGAGAGAAAACGACGTGATTTTTGTTTTAGAAAAGATAACTAACTTTTTAACAAAATCCTCTTTAATTACTAATTGAAACACATGTTAAAATTAGTTAAATTAAGGAGAAATCATCAGAAACCAATTGGTAAAATAGCAAAAATTCTAAGTATTTGACCCTTTTCACTTTAGTCACTAGAAAATCACAGTTTTCAAAACTTTCATTTTGGTCACTAACCAAAATGTCCATATTCCAAAACTCGTTTTTCAAAATTGATTCCACCATTATTAATTACATAATTAATAATGATTTTTTGAGCATTTTCCATAATTTTTCCAATGCCAAAAATATTCGATCCCGAAACTGACTCGAATCTCTACTCTGGTCCACCAGACCGTCTAATAAACCACCACACCGCTAAGCCTTAAAATCGGGGCATTAAAATAACCATGCAAGGTGGTGTGTTGCTATGGAATTCTAAGCAAACGGGAAGAGTAAGCTGAATTTGTTGTAGCATTCTTTGTGCGCAAGACGACAAATAAAGGGAAAATGTGCATGCACTCTCAATCAAAAAGGGGGAACCAAAATTCTGGTTTGTTCAATTTGATTTAGAATTTGTGAAGGTGACTCCATCAACTGGTGATAAGTTTGGAACCCAATGGTTTCTATGTAGATGCCTCATCTCGGTTGTTATCTTGTTGATATTGTTGAGAATAATTAATGTTCTAAGCATATTGTTGCCCCCTCTATACTGATGGTCCGCTCTTCTTACCTTATCATGGATTGGGGGCTTCCCTCGTCTAGGGCCACGAACATTGGACTTTTCATCTGTGAACTATGAACCTTGTGTTGTATAATACGAACCTTATGGTTGAGATCTCATTCTGTTAACCTTATCTTTTTCCACGTACGACTGGACTTTTTTAGATAATGCTAAAAGAGTTACTGGTGGTTTATCCAAAAAATTATACTTGAGATACTGATGTGCGGTACCATTGATGAAAGAGTTGATCACAAACTCATTCGTAATCTCCTTAGTCTACATTGTTGCTGCATGGAATCTTTTCAGAAGGTCTCTTAGCGGCTCATATGGCCTCTAAAAGAGTGAGATCAAATCAGTTGGAGACTTCTTCAGCACTTTGTTCATGAGAAAATGACTCATAAAAAGGTCCGCTGACTAATCAAAATCATATACCAAATGCGAAGGTAACTGAAGGTACCAAGCTTGAGTATAATCTTTTAATGTCATTGAGAATGTCCTACACTTGACTTGATTTGACGCCCCGAACAAATCCATATGATTCAAAAAATGAGATTAATGGTCTTGTGGATCTCCTCTTCCATCATACAACAACTTAGGAAACTTAAAAGGTGGATACACATGATGTTCCAGAATACTTTTTGCCAAAGGTTCATTTTTGTAACTTCGAACTCTCTTATAGAGTTTATTTACTAAAAGTTGTATATGTTCAAAAAATTCTTTTCAATTTAATCTATTTTCTTTTGTAACATTCGTTAGTTATCATCATCATCAATGGGGTAATAATTTGAATCTTCAGTGTCCTCATATTCCTCACCGACATTTTTCATTTTAGGTCTCCAAAAATCTTGCATTGGCAATCCCTGCCCCCTTGCTCTGCACCTCTCTTCTCTTGTTCATTTCTAACTAGTTTACCTCTGTTCTTCTCATTTAGCTCCCGAATCAACCTTTTGTTCCTTTTGTTAGTCAATTTCTGCCTCTTCAACTAGTCTTGCATGAACTTTTGTTGTAACTCATACTGCTTCCCCGAATGCAACATTGACTCATCCATGTTCTATAATCTTTCTTGCATATCTAAAAACTGTTGATTTCTAGCCTTCGATGGTGATGCCCCCATGGGTTGATGCACATTTACCCCTGCATTTGTGAACCATGGAGGAGGTTGTGCCCACAATTGTTGTTGAAACTGCTCCCACTATTGTATGGTGGCGGGAGTCGCCTGATCTGCAGGATTAAAGTCCTCTATTTCCTTTCTACCCGTCACATCATGTTCATCTCTCCCTATTCTCTTTTTTGAATAAAAATTAGAATTATCTAGAAACCTAAAGCATTTGAAGGTCGTGTGTAGGTTCCACGCTCACCGTACCAATTGTTGACTAGTAAAGTGAACAATGACCAGAGATAGTGGTGAAACGGTGGTTCATGTGGTGGCTGAAGGTAATTCTGGTCTAGTTTGGAGATGGTGGGATCGTTTTGTCTTCTTTCTATGTTGCAGGCTCCTTTTATACTGCTCAGACAAGTGCCAATATGAAGTTATCATGTCATTGTGATTAGACAGACTAGGAGATGATATTCTATACTAGCTTTATCATCAGTAGAGGTCATGTGTATCAACACGTGGTCAATGATTGTCGTTCACTCAGTGTGTTCACAGACTATGATAATCTGACACGTGTTTGCTCCTACTCGTTCACCTGGTGAGAGCTCGTAGATATGTGGATGTCGTTGTTCGTTCGCATGATAGGTTTGCGAACCATGATCATCTGACATGTGGTTGTTGGTACAACTCTGCCATGTGGGGATTCGTATATACCAACAAATCTTTATTAATAATTTAAGATTAATCAATAATAATTAAAAAATTTAATTGCATTAACATAAATTTGTAATAATTAATTTAAGTTACATTATTCAGTTTCAAAAATGCCTACTAAACATTAACTATTGGCATCCATACACTTAATTTCTTTGATACCTATTACCTATATTCAATGTAGTTGTCACATTGGTCTTCACAGCTTCACACCCTTCTGGTTTAAGGTACTCCTCCCCTCCTAATAGTCTTAGGGTTTTATTGGAATTGGACTTGGGTTAAGATGACCCCTTCTACTTAAATTTTTTTCATGAATCATTTGATGAACGGTAACTTTTCTCATCTTTAATGAAAATGTAATTAAGAAAACATTATATATATAAGAACTTAAATTTCATGGATGAGTTGATATCATGACTCAACTCGACACCAATTCAACTGAAAAATTTAATGTACACTTACTTTAAAAGGCATAATACCAAAAAGCTCCCCTAACGTTTTACTGAATAGTCATTTTGACCCCTATTCTTTTTTTGGTCCATTTTCACCCCTAACGTTTTATTTTGGGTCAAAATGACCTCATGGGTGGAAACCGTTAGTTGACTAACGGTCAGCGTGGGATGCTGTTAGGATGATCAATCAATTGAGATGGTGGCCAAGAGGGGGTAAATTGGCAATTTTAAAGTTTGGAAACAAATTAAAATATTTAGACAATGAGACACAAGGATTTATAGTGGTTCAACCTTCTAACAAGGTCTACGTCCACTACCTTAGCTTCCTACTAAGGATTTTCAAACAATTCACTATAGAATTCTTCCCCTTTTATAGGCTAAGGAGGCAACCGTTAGAAGTTCTAAGCTTTCTACCCAAAGCTTTGAACAATTCACTCTTAATACAAAGAAAAAGTGTGGCAAATGAAATATCCTCACAAGATACAATTTTTGCCCAAATATAAACTCTCACAATCCCAAACTTGAATCAAAGATATACAAAGAAAATTGCACCAGTTGGATGTACAATATTTGACTCTAAAGTACAAAGGGTTGGATTTTAGCTTGGATGCTTGAGTGTTGATCAAAATAGGTTCATTAGTTGTTGCAGCAACATTGGAGACTTGTATTTATACCCCCTTATTGAATTGTAATCGTTTGGGTGGTTAAGGTCATCAATAGAGCCGTTGGGAGCCATTTTCCCGCAATAAATGCTATTCTGTAGCTGCCCGTATCGGTACACGAAGTCCCGTATCGATACCTGTTACAAGAAGAATATAGCCGTTGTGTAGTAGCGTATCGATACGCGGGAGGGCATATCAAAACGTTCATAGTGTAAAATTGGGGGCGTATCGAAATGCAATAGACATACCGATACGAGTTTTGCTCACTAGAATCTGAGATGAAAAATGATATCGGTACGCCTAGGGGCGTATCGATACGGGTAACTGAAAATTAGAAGTTTAGGATTCCAATAACTGACAAGGCAAAGTTTGAAAAATTTAATGTGAAGATCTTGAAGATCTCGACACACCGTATCGATACGGTGGTAGACGTATCGGTAAGATTAAGCAAGTTCTTAAACCCAGATAAATGTCATATCGAAACGAGGTAACTCGTATCGATACGCAAAGATTAAAGCGTTTGCCCAGATGAAGGTCGTATCGAAATGGTCAAGACCGTATCGAAATGCAAGGCCTAATTTTCAAAGTCATATGAATGTCATATTGAAATGGGCTAAGCCGTATCAGTACGCTTTGCAAAACCAAATTCCAGTAACGAATTTCCATATCGAAACACCAAGGGGTGTATCGATACTCTTGGGGGGGAATACATAGTTTGAGTTGAAAACACTTAGAAAAATTTTTTGTTTAAGTTTTGGACTTAAAAGAATTTTTTCTTGTCATTATTTGTGAGACTTTTGAATACTTAAAAATTTATTTTCTTTTACAATTTAGTCCTTAAACAATTAGTTATATCAAAAACAAACATAGGTTTTACAATCTCCCCCTTTTTTATATAACAAAACCAAAGTGAACATTTTTAAGTATCATTAGAAAACTTTGAAAATTACTCCCCCTTAATTTAAGACTAATTTGTTTTGAAAAAAATTGAAAAAATTTGGCTCTTTAAATCTTCTCCCCTTTTTATTAGATCAAAATCAATGCAATAGGGTATAATCATCAAATCAACATATTAACTCCGAGCAATTAAAATAAGCAACATAAACATTAAAATTTAAACCATTATCCAAGATAATAAAATCCAATCCAACTCAAAACCTAAGAACATAAACCAAATAACAAAGCAATAATAAAGCATAGGAGTTCACAAAGACATAAAACAAAGGTGCATAACTCAAATCCTAATATGATATGCTATGATATGTAGTGATGCCTAAGAATCGTTGCCATCGTCTTCATCCTCACCGTCATCTTCATCTTCATCTTCATCGTTAACTTGAGGACCACGAGATATATGCCATTCTCCATGGAAAGCGGTTAGGGAGACGTCCATTGAGCTTTGACGATTCTCAATAGCCGTCACCCTTTCCTCCAATGACGTAAAGCGCGTGTCGATTGCGGCAAACCCGGAATTCATTGTAGTGTGCAAAGATGAAAATTGCTCGTTGAGATAGGCCATAAGAGCATCATGATTAGGTTGGCCCACCAGAGCGTGTGGAGGTTGTGGAGCCGAAACCTCTTGAGGATCCTCCTCTTGTTCGGGTTGAACACCTCTGGGAAGATCAATATTCTGAACCCATTCTCCAGCATAGTATGTGAACTTGACGCGGCGAAGGAAGCGCTCACCAATAGGATCTATGAACGGTTCGGGAAGATCATGAGTGCAATTGATCCCAAGTTTGCGGAAGAGGAAACTCAATGTCGTTCCATAGGTGAAGGAAGATACAAGAGAGGTGATGCAATGTTGAACGAGATAGACAATTTTGGCAAACATTATTTGAGAAATATTAGGTCGCGTACCCTCACAAAAGCAACAGATCCAAAAGCCATCGACTTGCCAGGTCGTAGAGAATTTCTCACCAGATGGACGAAACCACCAAGTGATCATGAGGTGTAGAATACGGTCGTAGGCATCAAGAACCGTCATAGATCCACTAAGAACATGTCCCATCGAGTCCTCATCATCAATCCCCACATCCTCAAGGCCCAAGAAATTTGCTAAAGCAGTTGAATCTATTTGAAATTTCTTACCCATTAAGTAAGACTAAATAGCAACAACATGAGTTTTTGAATAAAAGATCAAAACAAGATTTTGATATAAAATCTCGGTAAGCTTAAAAATTGCATAAATTTCCATTGTTGCATAAGTCCAAGATATTTGAATTTAAATCGTTTCGATGATAGAAAAGGAATTGAAACCATACGTCACGATGTATTTTATAACTTTGATAACGTTTAAAATGATCCATAGCATCGTAATGTTCAGGTTCATTAAAACAATTTTGGTAAATATAGGTAAGATTTGGTCTATTACCATATTCGGGACTTTGAGGGAGGGAATATAAGCTCGATGCCATATCCTTTCTAGATCTTTTCTTAGGATCCATAATACGAAAAACAATACCAAACCAAAAACGATGTATGCATAAATCAACACATTCGATCCAAAAATTAATCCAATAATCAAGGTATTGTTAAAATTCCATATAATATTGCTTAAAAACATATGCAAGTATAAAAATAAATTTTGGCTAAAGAAAATTTCAAAAACAATCTTAAAAATTATACGGTATAATTTTATATTCGAACCAAAAATTTTCAGATTTTACAAATTTTTTACAAAAACATTGAAAACTATACTATGTATATTCTAAATCTATGATTATAATACAAAATCAGTGAGTAAATAAGTACTAAAATTAAAAGAAAAAAGTTAGGGTTTATACCTTGAATTTTGGATTAAGGATGAATGAAGAGATGTTGATGCAGAAACTTGATGATTTTTGCTTGGGTTTGATTGAAAAACCAAAAGCCCTCAAAGATTTTGAAGATTTGTGTGAAAAATTATGAGGGATTGGGAGGTTTTTATATTGAAATTCGGACTAGGGTTTTGAAAGAAAACTAGGAGAGTTTTAATTAAAATTGGATCCTCTTTTAATGCCTTAAAAATTGCCCAGCAGCTGCGCGTACCGAAACGCCTGTACCGAAACGGTTGTATGTCGTTTCGATACGTGACCCGTACTAGTACAGCTTGAGCTGTACCAAAACGCCATTCAAGAATCCGTATTGATACGTAAAACACCGTATCGATACGCTTGTGCCAGAAATTACATTTTTGGCTGCAGGTTACTAAAATTTTGAACTTAATCGAATCAAAATTATGTGTATGATAAATGAACAACATGAATGAGCATAAATAGATGCATACTCCCCTAGCAACAAGCATGGATGCTTATATGAGCAAAAGCACATAAGTAATGTAATCATTCAAATTCAAGCAAAATTTTGAGACCAAAAAGGGCTCTAAGGCTCAAGAAAGGCTGGTTAAACCTAACTCTCTCCTAAGAGACCAAAAAAGTTCTTTATCTAATGGTTTGGTGTAAATGTTCGCTAATTGGTTTGAGGTGTCTACATATTCTAGAACTACATCATTTTTCAAGACATGATCTCTAATGAAATGATGCCTTATTTCTATGTGCTTGGTTCTAGAATGTTGGATGGGATTTTTAGTGAGACAAATGACACTAGTATTATCACACCTAATGGGGATGGTACCTATATCAATTCCATAAACTAAGAGTTGTTGCTTCATCTAAAAGACTTGAGCACAACAACTTCCTACCGAAATGTACTCTGCCTCGGTGGTAGATAATGCTACACTATTTTGCATCTTGGAAAACCATGATATGAGCATACTACCTAGGAATTGACATATACCGGAGGTACTCTTTCTATCTATTTTACAACTCCCATAATCCGCATCTGAGAAAGCATGTAAACTAAAGGAAGAGTCTCTAGGATACCAAAGACCTAAACAAGGTGTGTCTCTAAGGTATCTAAAGATTCGCTTAACGGCTATAAGGTGTGATTCTCTAGGACTAGCTTGAAATCTAGCACACAAGAAAACACTAAACATTATATCCGGCCTACTTGCGGAAAGATGAAGCAAAGATCCCATCATTGATCTATAAAGCTTTAAATCCACACACTTACCTGCTTCCTCTTTGTCAAGCTTTGTAGAAGAACACATTGGTGTGGCATGAGGTTTCACATTCTCCAAGCCAAACTTCTTGAGCATGTCCTTGATGTACTTAGCTTGATTGATGAAGATGTCATCCTTCCTTTATTTGATTTGGAGCCCCAAAAAGAAAGAGAGCTCCCCCATCATGCTCATCTCAAACTCACCTTGCATCATCTTAGCAAACTCTTGACAAATAAATTCATTAGTAGAACTGAAAATAATATCATCAACATAAATTTGAACTACTAATATGCCTTTGTCATTTCTTTTTATGAAGAGTGTAGTATCCACCTTTCCTTTGTCAAAACCTTTTTCAATTAGAAAGTTTGATAAACGTTCATACCAAGCTCTAAGAGCTTGTTTCAAACCATACAAAGCTTTTGAAAGTTTAAAAACATGGTTTGGGTAATTTGGATCTTCAAAATCGGGTGGTTGTTCTCATACACTTCTTCATTTATAAAATCATTTAGAAATGCACTTTTAACATCCATTTGAAAGAGCTTGAATTCATGATAACATGTAAATGCTAATAATATCCTAATGGCTTCCATTCTAGCTACGGGTGCATATGTTTCTTCAAGATTGATTCCCTTTTCTTGAGTGTAACCTTGAGCAACAAGCCTAGCCTTGTGTCTCACTATGTTACCACTCTCATCTAGTTTGTTTCTAAAAACCCATTTAGTTCCTATAGTAGAATTATTACTAGGCAGATCAACTAATGTCCATACTTTACTTCTCTCAAATTGATTGCATAGCTAATATCCAAAAATCATCATTTAATGCTTCTTTGACATTTTTAGGCTCAATGCATGATATAAATGCAACATAATTACAAACATTTCTGAGAGAAGATCTAGTGGTTACCCCTTTGGATGGATCACCCAAAATCTCACCACCTTTTGACATAGTTGAACTCTCTTGGGTAGCTCACTTCCTTTTCCACAAGGCTCATGTCCTTCAAGGCTTCTAGAGGTGGATCTTGTGCTTCTTCTTCTTTGATTGGAACTTCATCCAGCTTTAATGTTTGTCCTCCACCAATGGCATAAAAAATTCCTACATCATCATCACAATAATCCTTCCTCGGAATGAGGTTATCATAAAAAACAACATGAATTGACTCTTCAACAACTAAAGCTATTTTATTAAATACACGATAGTCTTTAGAGTTTGAAGAATGCCCTAAGAAAATAGCTTCATCACTTTTAGCATCAAATTTTCCTAAATTATCGTTTCCATTGTTCAGAACAAAACATTTACAACCTAATGGATGAAAATAGCTATTGCTAGGCTTTTTGGATTTTAAAATCTCATAAGGAGTTTTCTTTAAAATAGGCCTAATCATTACTCTATTTATAATGTAGCAAGCCGTATTAGTGGCTTCCGCCCTAAAATATTTTGCCAAATTATTTTCGCAAAGCATGGTTCTAGCAATTTCTTCTAAAGTACAATTTTTCCTTTCAAAAACCCCATTTTGTTGAGGTGTTCTAGGAGATGAAAATTTATAGCTTATACCACTTGAGTTACAAAAATCCTCAAAACCTAGATTTTGAAATTTGGTACCATGGTCACTTCGAATATGAGAAATAGTTTGACCAAGATCATTTTGAGTAATTTTTGAAAATGTGATAAATTTTTCTAAAGCCTTATCTTTGGTACTTAAAAACAAAACCCAATTATCTAGAGTAATCATCAACTAAAACAAATGCATATGATTTTCCACCCAAGCTAGTTGTTCTAATAGGGCCAAAGAGATCCATATGGATCAATTGTAAAACTTTACTAGTTGAAACATCATTAATAGGTTTAAAAGAAACTCTTTTATGTTTGCCTTTTGCACAAGCATCACAAATTTTATCATTTGAAAACTTTATTTTAGGCAAACCTCTTGCAAGATCGTTTGGAATCAATTCTTCCAAAACACTCATGCTTGCATGCCCTAATTTTCTATGCCACAACCATGAATCCTGTTCATCATTAGCAACAAAACATGCATTAGAAATATGAACGTCGTCTAAATGTACCATATATATTTTTCTATGCGATGACCAAAAAGCACAATTTTGTGGGTTTCGACATTTATAATTTTGCAACCATATATATCAAAAATCACTACGAAACCTTTATCACAAAGTTGGCTTATGCTTAATAAGTTATGTTTAAGATCATTGACATCTAAAACATTTTCAATAAGTATGGAAAAGTGATTACCAATGGAACTCATTCCTTCAATTTGACCTTTGGAGTTGTCACCAAATGTTACTAATCCTCCTCTCTTTAGCTCTAGTTCCAAGAATCTACTCTTATCTCTGGTCATATGTCTTGAGCATACACTATCAAGGAACCACATATTTGCACTTGAAGCTTTAGCCTTGTAGCATTGCTCCCCCTACAAACATGGAATTAATTTTTGATTTTTGGTACCCAAATCTTTTTGGGTCCATGAGCATTAGTTCTCAAAATCTTGGTTCTGTCATGAATCCAAGAGACAATTACATTAAGATCATTAGAAGCAACAACATCTTTAGGAATCCATATACTTCTAACTCTCTTACCATAATAGGGCCTTGGGAACCCTCCATGTTTGTACCCATTAAAGTTCTTCTTTAAATAGTTGGCTTTTGAAGATTGTCCTTTTTCAAAACTTGGTTTCCCAACTTTGTTCAAGGAAGCTTTGAGATCATTTACCTTCTTGTGGTAATGATCATTAACTCGGAAAGAAGGTTGTTTAAATCAACATTTTCCTTTTCAAAATATTTTTGATTATCTTGTAAATCACAAACCTTTCTTCGATCAAACTTCCTTCTCCAGTTGGATCTCATAAGCCGAGTGAACCGTTTGGCTACCATAGCCAATTCCTTATCTTCCTCCTCACTCGAATCACTCTCCTCAAGAGAAGCTTTGAGAGAATTCTGAGTTTCTTCTTTTCAACCTTCTTTTTTTCTCTTTTATTCTCTTATTCATTTCCTTGCTTCATGATCTCATGAGTTAGAAGAAAACCCACAAGAGCATCGAGCTTTAAGGTCTTCAAGTCCTTTACCTCAATGATGGGGGTCCTTTTCCCATACCATGACTCGAGAAGAGAATATAATAGCTTTCGAACAAGCTTGTATTCAGGGATTACTTCTCTGAATCCCTTGAGACCATTTACGATGATGGAGAAATGATCGAACATCTTGGTGACACTCCCATCAGGCTCCCTCTTGAAATTTTCATAGTTTAGAATGATGAGTCCGATCTTTGTCTCCTTAACATCGTTGGTGCCTTCGTAGGTGGTCTCTATCTTGTCCCACCCTCATTTGCACTTGTACATGAGGACATATTCGCATATTCGTCGGGTCCAAGTGCACAAAAGACCATGTGCAAGGCCTTATAATTTATTTGCAACTTCTTTCTTTCTTCATCGGGCATTTCATGCTTGGCCTTGGGAACTTGTGTTTCTCCTTCTTGCTTCATCGAAATAGATGGTACATCTTTGATTACATCCCAAAAGGAGATAATCGTTGGATTTGATGAACAACCTTATTCAGTTCTTCCAATATGGATAGTTGTCTCCATTGAAGAAATGCAGTCTAGTGATGGATTGAGACTCATACATGTTGTTACCGGAAGTAGACTCCATGACTTATGTGTCGGTTGATTGAATCACCTTCGATGGTTGCCTCAACGGTGGTTAGACCTTCGGTTGAGTATGTATCTGATACCAATTGTTAGGATGATCAATCAATTGAGGTGGTGGCCAAGATGAGGGTGAATTGGCAATTTTGAAGTTTGGAAGCAAATTGAAAGATTTAGACAATGAGACACAAGGATTTATAGTGGTTCAACCTTCTAACAAGGTCTACGTCCACTACCTTAGCTTCCTACTAAGGATTTTCAAACAATTCACTATAGAATTCTTCCCATTTTCTAGACTAAGGAGGCAACCGTTGGAAGTTCTAAGCTTTCTACCCAAAGCTTTGAACAGTTCACTCTTAATACAAAGAAAAAGTGTGGCAAATGAAAGATCCTCACAAGATACAATTTTTGCCCAAATGTAAACTCTCTCAATCCCAAACTTGAATCAAAGATATATAAAGAAAATTACACAAGTTGGGTGTACAAGATTTGACTCTAAAGGACAAAGGGTTGGATTTTAGCTTGGATGCTTGAGTGTTGATCAAAATAGGTTGATTAGTTGTTGCAGTAGCATTAGAGACTTGTATTTATACCCCCATATTGAATTCTAACTGTTTGGGTGGTTGAGGTCAATAATAGAGCCGTTGGGAGCCATTTTCCCCAATAAATGATGTTCTATAGCTGCTCGTATCAGTACACAAAGTCCCGCATCGATACCTGTTATAAGAAGAATATAACCATTGTATAGTAGCGTATCGATACGTGAGAGGGCGTATTGAAACGATTATAGTGTAAAATTGGGGCCGTATCGAAACGGAATAGCCGTATCGATACGAGTTTTGCTCATTAGAATCTGAGATGAAAAATGGTATCGGTACACCTAGGGGCGTATCCGTACGGGTAACTGAAAATTAAAAGTTTAGGATTCCAATAACTGACAAGGCAACAGTCAAAAAATTTAATGCGAATATCTCGACACACCGTATCGATATGGTGGTGGCGTATTGGTATGCTTAAGCAAGTTCTTAAACACAGTTGAATGTTGTATCGAAGCAAGGTAACCTGTATCGATACACAAAGCTTAAAGCGTTTGCCCAGATGAAGGCCATATCGAAACGGTCAAGACCGTATCGAAACGGTACGATCTTGACCGTTTCGATACGCAAGGCCTAATTTTCAATTTATATGAATGTCGTATCGAAACGGGCTAAGTCATATCGGTACGCTTTGCAAAACTAAATTCCAGTAACGAATTTCCGTATCGAAACACCAATGGGCGTATCGATACGCTTGGGCAAAAATACATAGTTTGGCTTGAAAACACTTAGAAAAAATTTGGGTTTAAGTTTTGGACTTAAAAGAAATTTTCCTTGTCATTATTTGTAAGACTTTTGAATACTTAAAAATTTATTTTCTTTTACAATTTAGTCCTTAAAACAATTTGTTATATCAAAATCAAACATAGTTTTACAGATGCTGATGTGGAATGCTAAATTTGCTTTAGGATGCTGATGTGCCACTTTGCCATGTCAGCATTTTTTTAAAAATTATTTTTTTACTCTTTCACAAAATAATTATTAATTAGTAACATTATTTAAATTTATAGTTTTTATATTTTTTAAAAATAAAAATAATAATGTTTTTGATTTATTATTTAAAAAATATTTTTTTAAAAAAATATTTTTTAAAAAATACTAAATACTAAATTATTTATTTTATTTTTTTAAAAATAATAAATAATAAATTGAATTAAATATTATTTACTATCTTAAAAAATTAAAAAATTAAAAACAATAAATAAAATAAATTATTATTTATTATTATTAAAAAAACATAAAAAAATTTGTTGATGTGGCAAAGTGCACATCAACGTCCCAAACCAAGTCAGCATGCCATGTCAGTTTCCTGGGTTGACCAATAGTCGACTAACGGTTTCTATCCCCGGGGGTCATTTTGACCTAAAGTGAAACATTAGGGGTAAAAATGGACCAAAAAAAGAATAATGGTCAAAATAACTATTCATTAAAACATTGGGGCATTTTTTGACATTATACCTTCTTTAAAGTATCGTATTTTTTTCACATATTAATAAATTTTTAAATAAAACAAGTAAATGTTTTTAATTGAGATTCAAATACATGATAGAAAATCTATATATGCATGTCTTTTTTCCACTCCACCTGTTATTATATAGGGTTAATATTTGACGCACTGGCAGTGGAGTTTTTTCTTTCAACAAGCACGCTTTAAATGATGCCACATGTCATTTCAGGGTACTAAACCCTGCCCAATAAAAACCAAGCACTAAATTTAAAAACTATAACCCTAAACCTTAAAAACTAACCATAAACCCTAAAATATAACCCTAAAATCTTAAAACCCTAACCTTAAACTCTAAACATGTACCGCTTGTGGAAAACTTCATTTCCACCACCAATGCATCAAACCATTTTTCTAATATTTATTAATTTATTTATTTCTAGTATATATTTTTTTACCTAAAATATGTCTTCTCTACTTTTAATGCACCTCTACTAATTTAAATTTTTTTACTTAATTCGACATCAATTCAGTTAGAAAAAAAATCAATCTATCTTTAAAGTGTAATAAATATTTACTTTCTTCTCGCATTCATAAATCTTTAAATAAAACAACTAAATATCATTGCTTGGGCTTCAAACGCATAACAAAAAACCTTTCTATACAATTACGTGTGAAATTATGGAAATTGACTAAGTTTTGTGAGTCAATTTGGAGACAAAAATCGAGGGCGTTGTGGCTCCGTGAGGGGGACAAGAATACTCGTTACTTTCATCAAGTGGCAAAAATCCGTGGCATGTGCAATCATTTGAGGGGCATAGAAATTAACCGGAATGGGGTGGATGATCTGGATAGTCTTAAAGCATATTTTTTCAAAGTCTTTTGCGAGGGGCCAGAGAGACCATCGTTAGATGCAATTGTGTTTTTCGTCAGTTATCGGCAGCTCAAGAGGAGAGCTTGATGGTGGATTTTAGGGAGGAGAAAGTTCGAGTAGTAATTTGGGGTTGTGATAGTTCAAAAGTGCCAAGGCCGGATGGTTTTACCTTTGAATATTTCAAAAAAAGGATGGATTTTTGTGAAAGGGATGTGATGAAGGTGTTGCAGTATTTTCATTCGAGTGGGCAATTACCGCGAGGTATGAACTCTTCGTTTATTGTTTTGATTCCAAAGAAGGAGGTGCCACTAGAAGCGAGTGACTTTTTTCCAATTTGTCTTCTCAATTCCGTGAATAAGATCTTTGCGAAGGTGCTAGCGAAAAGGTTTCAAGTGGTGATTGGCGACATTGTAAATGATACGCAAACAACTTTCATTAAAGGAAGACAATTTGTGGATGAAATTTTACTAGTAAATGAGGTGGTACATTCGTTGAAATATAGAAGGCAGGGGGAAGGTGGGATTATCCTTAAACTAGACTTCATCAAAGCCTACGACTACGTCAAATGAGATTGTCTATACCTCATTTTGGATCGCACAGGGTGTGGTGATCAGTGAAGAAAGTGGATTAGTGCTTGTGTGGGTTCGACTAAGATGTTTGTCTTGGTAAATAGGAGTGAAACAAAGGAGTTTGGGATGGAGCGAGGCTTGCGACAAGGAGTTCCACTTTTACCTTTACTTTTTGTTATGGTAGCAGAAGCCTTGCATTAATTCATGCATAATACGAGGCGTCTTAATTTGCTAGAAGGTGTTTATGAGGAAGAAGGCTTTCAGATTTCTCACCTTCAATTTGTAGACGATTCTATTATTTTCCTGCCAGGTAAGGTTGAATTTGCAAGATACTTAAAAAGAGTGATTATCTGCTTCCAATATTGTACAAGCCTATAGATTAATTTCGCGAAGTCATGCTTATATGCAATTGAAGTTGATGAGGATATTGCTTTGGAAATAGCATATGAAATTGGTTGTTTAACGGGGGATCTACCATTTAAATATTCGGGTATGCCTATTAGAATTAATCCGAAGAGTGTTGCGGCATGGTATCCTTTGATTTAGAGGGTGCAGGCGAAGTTGGCGGGGTGGAAGAGAAAGTCATTTTCCTTTGCAGCTCGGATAACCCTTGTGAATACAGTTCTATCAGCTCTCCCATTGTATTATATGACCATTTTTGAGTTGCCAAAGGGTGCCATTGCAAAAATTGATAAATTACGCCGGTTGTTTTTATGGGGATAAGAACAGGAGGAAAAAATTGAGCCAAGTAGGGTGGGAGACTGTGTAAACAGAAACATCTACGTGGATTGTGAGTGGTGGATTTAAGGCTACGAAACTTTGCCTAGCTATCAAACTGGGCATGGTATTTTGCGACAGTTGACGATTCGTTATGGAAAAGTTGGTGGTGGCTAAATATGGCAAGGCAGTGTTATCTTGGCGATTTAATTTTTTGGGAAAGGGCAAGATGTCACATACTTGGAGGCAAATTGTTGATGGGAGTTGGTTGATTTTATTGGATTGTAGGGGCTGGCGCATAGGTCTTGTTTTGGCATGATGTATGGTATTCCAAAGAGCTGTTAAAGGTTGTTTCCCATGCCTATTTTGGGTCGGGAGGGATAAAATTGCGTTGGTTAAAGCTTATGCAGAGGATGGGTCCTTTAAGCATGAGGGTGGTCAATTTTTTTTGTGCGAGAGATTCGATTGTTCGAAGTAAAACTTCTAGAGGATCTTAAATAGTTGGTTGCATGTGTTCGTTTACATGAGGTTGAGGACTGGCTGGTATAGTGTTCGAATATGTATGGCAAGTTCTCAGTTGGGGAATTGATGAAATATATAGTTCATTCGGCTTAGTGGAAGATGGTTTTGTAGATTTTTCAATTTGGCGGTTAAAGGTACCACCCAAAGTGCAATGTTTTGTGTAGTTTGCATTGCTCGATAGGCTGCCCACAATCAAACTTTTGTTGGATCGCGGGGTACCATTGAGTGGTGTTTCAGAGCGTTGTGCATCGTGTGGGGTGGGGGTTGAAACGAGGAATCATTCTTTATGCGTGTAGGTCCGCGGGTCAAGTCTGGTCCTATTTTTTTCCAATGCTGGGGCGTTAATTAGTGCTGCCATAATCTTTAGTTTATTTCTTGATTCAAGAGATGGGTTGTTTGCTGGTTCGGTTTGTAATGGTTGGCTGGCAGGTTGTGTGGTCGTGCTTTGGTCATTGTGGTTGGTGAGAAATGAGTTATTGTTTCGAAAGAAGAAATTAGAAGCAAATATATTATATTTTTGATCAAATTGAGAGTGTTTTATTGGGTGAATACGTTGTCGGAGATTATAATTGATGAGGCGTCATTTTGGCATAACCCTTTAAGGTACTTTAGTCTGCTAAGTTCTATTGGGGTGCAACGGGTGTTGTTTGGACACCTTCATTTAGTGGTACGTTGAAATTTAATGTTGATGGTGCGACAAAAAAGAAATCGGGACCATCAGGATGTGGAGCGGTTCTTCGAGATACGGGGATGTGTTTTAGTGTTATTTTTGGGTAATCTAGGGGTGATGGAGTCTAATGAGGCCGAATTGAGAGCTATACTTATGTTAGTGGAGGGCTTGACCAAATCGAAGTGGCACAAAGGGTGGTCTTTTATCATTGAATCTAACTCTCGTGTGTCGATTGCTTGGATCTTGCATAAAGAAAAGATGCCTTTGCGTCTTTGGCAGTGCTTTCGATACATCGAACAAGAATGTGAGGCATTATCATGTTTTTGCTTCTTAAACATTTACCGTTAGGCGAATGATTTGGCAGACAATATAGAGTAGATGGGTGTGGAGAGATCGACTAGGTTGCAGGCAATGAGTGTGCTGTTCTGGTTTGGAATGTCATTTTACTGCAGCTATCTCGAATGAATGTGGGCGGCAGGCTCAGTGGGAGGAGTTGGTTGATCCTCATGGCTTTGGTTGTGTTTTGCAGGGGTAGGCGTGAGTTTTACGGTTGGTGGTCTGTTGGGTTGGGTTCTTGTTTTAGTTGGTGTTTTTGTATTTATCGCATTTATTAACGAGGGTATTCTTTTCTCCCTGTTTAGGATTATGAAAGTTTTTAATGAGGCTGATTAATAATTTGTTGTATGATTTGGCTCTTGAATAAAATCATACATTTTCTGATAAAAAATCAATTATATACATATATTTTACCACTACACCCATAATTTTTTTATTCATATAATTACTGCAAATATATATTACATAAATATTTATTTTCTACGTCTAATGTACCTCTACTAACTTAAATTCTTTGAATGAGTTGGTGTCACGAGTCAATTCGATATTAATTTAATTAAAAAAACAATGTGCCCTTACATTCAAGTATAATAAATAGCTATCTCTTCTCACATTATAAATCTTTAAATTAAACAACTAAATATCATTAATAGATAACCGAACACATAACTAAATTTTTTTATATACATGTCATTTCATCACTCCATCTAAAAGTATTTATTGATATGATTCTTCCAAATATAAATTTTTATATTCATATGCTTCCATCAACCAACGGGGGAAAATATTGTATCTCCACTTAAGAGGTCCTCCAAAATCAACAATCCTCCTCCACCCATCAACTGACTCTACTACCTGACTCTACTACCTGACAATGTAAATGAACAAGGCATTCGACGAATGCGAGAGTTGGAGGTTTTGATGGAATCATGAGATTTAAAGTTAAATTGAAGTGTTTGAAGCTTTATTATTTCAATTGAACCTTGAAAGAATTAATTTGAAATTTTCCTCAAGTATTGTGCAAAGTGTAGTTGTGTTTTAACTTGTACATTTAATTTGTATTTGTTATGTAATTGGTGATTATATGTAACCTACAAGTAAGTACAAGTTGAAGAAAGTTTAGAAAACAAAGAATAGAAATGGAAATGAAGTTATGTTGAATTTACAAATTGGATTGTCCTAGGAAGTGTCTAGGTGAGTGCATTTATATGTTTTGAAATGAATTTAGGAAGACTTGCAAAAAGTCGACCTATATGATTTTATCGAATTGATATATTGATTTTCATATGAAGTATGATATTTTCATAGGCATAAAGTAAAGGTTCGGTACATGATGGGGCATGATCTGTCCTATTATGTTTTGTTTACGATAATTTTATTATCATATATTGATGATTTGTTATAGAATGATTTATGGTATAATGGAGTATGAACTGCTCCATTATTTTGATTTATCGATGATGTTAGGATGATCAATCAACAATGAAAGTGGTAAAGAGGGGGTGAATTGGCTATTTAAAAAGTTTGGAAGCAAAAGGAAATAGATAGACAAAGGGAACAATAATTTGTAGTGGTTCAAGCTTCTAACAAGCTCTACATCCACTACCTTAGCTTCCTACTAAGGATTTTCAACAATTCGCTATTGAATTCTTCCCTTTTTCTAGGCTAAGGAGGCAACTGTTACAACCGATCAAAACTTTCTACCCAAAGCTTGATCAAAGATCACTCTTTTACAGCAAAGGAAATGGCAAAAAGAAAATGACCTCACAAGGTAGATATTTGCCCAAAATTACAAAAACACTCAACCCCAAACTTGAAATACAAGATTACAATGAAGAACACAAGTTGGGTACAAGAATTTGACTTTATGAGCACAAAGGGTTGGATTTTGCTTGAATGCTTGGATGTTGATCAATGTAGGTTCATTAATTGTTGCTGTAGCATTGGAGACTTGTATTTATACCCCCTCATTGAATTCTAACTGTTTGGGTGGTTGAAGTCATTAATAGAGCCGTTGGGGACCATCTTTCCCGCAATAAATACTGTTTGGTGAAGGCTCATATCGGTACACGAAGGCCCGTATTGATACCTTTTACAACAAAAATATAGCCATTGTTCAAGCCGTATCGATACGCGGGAGGCCGTATCGAAACGATCATAGTGTTAAAATGGGAGCGTATCGAAACGGAAAGGCCATATCGGTACAGATTTTGCTCACTGGATCTTGGATGAAAAAAGCATATTGATACGCATAGGGGCGCATCGGTACGAGTTAACCAAAATTTAAAGTTTGAGGATTCCAATAACTGACAAGCAACGGTCGAAAAAAATTTAATGCAAAGATCTTTGAAGATCTTGACAAACTATATCGGTACGGGGTTAACCGTATCGGTACATTTTGAAATTTCTTAAAAACAGATTTCAAACCGTATCAAAACATAGTGTACCGTATCGGTACGAGTGTAAATCTCTTAAACCCGAATTTCAAACCGTATCGAAATGGGTGTTCGCCGTATCGAAACGCTGCGCTTAAAATGTTTACCCAGATGAAGTCCGTATCGAAATGGGCTAAGCCGTATCGGTACGCTTTGCAAAAACAAATTCCAGTAGCTAAAAACTATATCGAAACACCAAGGGGTGTGTCGATACGCCTGGGTGTATTTGTGTATTTTTGGCATGAAACACTTAGGAAATTTTTGGGTTTAAGTTTATAACTTTGGAAAACTTTTCCTTGTCATTTTGTGAGACTTTTGAATACTTAAAAATTTATTTTCCTTTACAATTTGGTCCTTAAACAATTTGTTATATCAAAATCAAACATAGGTTTTACAATCTCCCCTTTTTTGATATAACAAAACCAAAGTGAAAAATTTTTAAGTATTAGAAAACTCCCCCTTAATTTAAGGCTATAATAAAAATTTGGCTCTTTAAAACTTTCCCCCCTTTTTGTTAGATCAAAATCAATGTAATAGGGATAAGACTAGAAAACAATAACAACTCCAAGCAATTAAATATGCAACATAAACATTAAAGATCAAATGAAAGTTCAAGTAACATAGTTCAATCCAACTCAAATCTTAAAAAGCATAAACCAAATAAAAACAAAGCATAGGAGTTCATAAATCAAATAAAGGTGCATAACTTAAATCCTTATATGATATGCCATGAGATGCAAGATGTCTAAGAGTCCATGTCATCGTCTCCATCGTCTTCATCTTCTTCATCATCATCCTCATCAACATTTGTGGGCAGAGGTCCAAGGGATTGACGCCATTCACCATGAAAGGCGTTAAGAGTGATGTCCATAGATTTTTGTCGATTTTCAATAGCCACTACTCTTTCTTCCAAGGATATGAAGCATGTGTCAAATGCGGTAAATCCAGAGTCCATGGTTGTTTGCAAATGGGTGAACTTCTCATTGAGGAAGGCCATGAGAGCTTACTGATTCTGTTGGGCCACCGGAGCTTGTAGAACTTGAGCTGCTTGAGGAGCCTCCACCGGTTTGGGCTGAACACCTCTCGAAAGATTGGTGTTACGGACCCATTCTCCATTGAAATAGGTGAACTTTGCACGATGGAGAGAGAGTTCATCGATTGGATCTGTGAGAGGTTCCGAAAGATCATATGAACAATCAATACCCATCTTATGGAAGATAAAGCTCAAAGCCGTACTGTATGTGAAAGATGTAACCAAGGAGGTATGGCGATGTTGAACAAGAAAGACGATCTCGACAAACATATTCTGAGCAAGGTTGGGTCGCCTCTTCTCTCAAAAGCATCGAATCCAAAAATCATCAACTTGGCAGATGGTAGAGTATTTCCCACCGGATGGACAGAACCATCAAGTGATCATGAGATGCAAGATACGGTCATGGTCATTAAGAACGGTCACGGAACCACTAAGGACATATCCTGACGCACCCTCAACATCTATTCTCGTATCCTCAAGACCCAAAAAGTTTGCTAATACACTCGAATCTATTCAAAATTTCTTACCCATTAAGTAGGATTCAATGGCAACAACCAAAGTTTTCTTTTCATTAAAAATACACCGGGCATTGGAATAGAAGATTAAAATGAGATTTCGGTATAAAATCTCAGGTATACTTAAAAAGGCCATGAATTTCCATTCGTGCATTAAAGAAAGATATTCGAATTTAAAGCTTTCGGATGATAAAAACGGGATTGAAGTAACACGTTCGAGACATATTTTGTAACTTTGAAATTCTTTAAAATATTCCATGGCATCTGGATATTGATGTTCATTAAAACAGTTTTGATAAATGTGGATAAGATTGGGTCTATTACCAACATGATCGGGTAGAGGATGCGGAGAACGTTAACTAGAGGCAATTTCTTTTCATGCTCGTTTCTTAGAGGCCATAATCTGGAAACAAAATCAAACCAAAAACGATGTATGCATAAATCAAGACATTTGATCCAAAAATTAATTCAATAATCAAGGTATTGTCAAAAAGCTATACAATATATTTTAAAAATATATACAAGTGTAAAAAGAATTTTGGTAAAGAAAAACTTGAAAAATAGTGTTAAAAATTATACGATATAATTTTATATTCGAATAAAAAAAATTCAGATTTGAAAAAGTTTTTTAAATTTTTTTGAAAACAATACTATATAGGTTCTAAATCTATGATTATAGTATAAAAACAGTGTATATATATGTACGAAAATTAAAAAGAAAAGGTTAGGGTTTATACCTTGAAGTTGAGATTAAGAATGAATTAAGTGATTTAGATGCACAAACTTGATGATTATAGCTTGGGTTTGATGTAAAAACGAAAAGCCCTCAATAATTTTTAGGAGATGTGTGGGAAAATATGAGGGGTTGAGAGGTTTCTATAGAGAAACTCGTATCTAGGGTTTGGAAATAAAGTTGGTGTTTGAATAAAAGTGAAAAACCTCATTTAAAGCCCTTAAAAACTACCCAGCCGTAAACGCGTATCGATACACCGATGTGGCGTACCGAACCCAGTACCAAAATGCTTATGAGGCCATTTTGATACGCTATGCGTACCGGTATAGGTACACCTGTATTGAAACGATTGTAAACGACCTGTATCAATACGAGTATCACCGTATCGATACGCTTGTGCCAGAAATGTTAATTTTGGTTGCAGGTTGCTCAGAAATTCGATTCTGATCGAATTAAAATGCATGTGAATGATATGAGAGCACTATGTATGAGCATAAATAGATACATACTCCCCTAGCAACAAGCATATATGTATATGGAGAAAATCACAAAAGAAATCAATCAAAAAAATTTAAGCATATTTTTAAGACCAAGAGAGGCTCTAAGGGTCAAGGGAGGTTGGTTAAGCCTAACTCTCTCCTAAGCGACCAAAAACGCTCTTTGTCTAATGGTTTGGTAAAAATATCCTCTAATTGGTTCAAGGTGTTTACATATTCTAGAACTACATCATTTTTCAAGTCATGATATCTAATGAAATGATGTCTTATTTCTATGTGTTTGGTTCTGGAATGTTGGATGGGATCTTAGTGAGACAAATGGCACTAGTATTGTCACACCTAATGGGGATGGTACCTACATCAATTCCATAATCTAAGAGTTGTTGCTTCATCCAAAGGACTTGAGCACAACAACTCCCTACGGATATGTATTCGGCTTTGGTGGTAGATAATGCTACACTATTTTGCTTCTTAGAAAACCAAGATATGAGCATACTACCTAGGAATTGACATGTGCCAGATGTGCTCTTTCTATCTATCTTACAACCCCCATAAGCCACATCCGAGAAGGCATGTAGGTTAAATGAAGACTCTCTAGGATACCAAAGACCTAAACAAGGTGTATCTCTAAGGTACCTAAAGATTCTCTTAACGGCTATAAGGTGTGATTCTCTAGGACTATCTTGAAATCTAGCACACAAGCAAACACTAAATATAATGTCGGGTCTACTTGCGATAAGATAAAGCAAAGATCCAGTCATAGAGTAGTAAAGCTTTAAATCTACACACTTACCTCCTTCATCTTTGTCAAGCTTTGTGGGAAAACTCATTGGTGTGGCTTGAGTTTTCACACTCTCCAAGCAAAACTTCTTGAGCATGTCCTTGATGTACTTGGATTGATTGAAGAAGATGTCGTACTTCCTTTGTTTAATTTGGAGCCCCAAGACGAATGAAAGCTCCCCCCATCATGCTCATCTCAAAATCACCTTGCATCAACTTAGCAAAGTCTTGGCAAAACATTTCATTAGTAGAACCAAAAATTATATCATCAACATATATTTGAACTACTAATATGTCTTTTCCAATTCTTTTAATGAAGAGTGTAGTATCCACCTTTCCTTTGTTAAAACCTTTTTCAATTAAAAAATTTGATAATCTCTCATACTAAGCTCTAGGAGTTTGTTTCAAACCATATAAAGCTTTTGAAAGTTTAAAGACATTGTTTGGGTAATTTGGATCTTCAAAACTGGGTGGTTGTTCTACTTACACTTCTTCATTAATAAAACAATTTAAAAATGCACTTTTTACGTCCATTTGAAAAAGCTTAAATTCGTGATAACATGCAAATGCTAGTAGCATCCTAATGGCTTCCATTCTTGCTACTGGTGCATAGGTTTCATCAAAATCGATTCCCTCTTCTTGAGTGTAACCCTTGAGCAACAAGTCTAGCCTTGTTTCTCACTATGTTACCACTCTCATCTAGTTTGTTTCTATAAACCCATTTAGTTCCTATAGTAGATTTATCACTAGGCCTATCAACTAATGTCCAAACTTGACTTCTCTCAAATTGATTTAATTCCTCTTGCATGGCCATTATCCAATAATCATCATTTAATGCTTCTTTAACATTCTTAGGCTCTATGCATGAGATAAATGCTACATTACATGCATTTTTAAGAGAAAGTCTAGTGGTTACCCTTTTGGATGGATCAACCAAAATCTCACCACCTTTGACATAGTTGTACTCTCTTGGGTAGCTCACTTCTTTTTCCTCTAGATTCATGTCTCTCAAGGCTTCTAGAGGTGGATCTTGTGCTTCTTCCTCTTTGGTTGGAACTTCATCCACCTTTGATGTTTGTCCACCATCATTGGCTTCAAAAATCCCTACATCATCACAAGAACCCTTCCTCGGAAGGAGGTTATCATCAAAAACCACATGAGTAAACTCTTCAACAACTAAGGTTCTTTTATTAAATACACAATAAGCTTTAGAATTTAAAGAATATCCTAGAAAAATAGCTTCATCACTTTTAGCATCAAATTTGCCAAGATTGTATTTTCCATTGTTTAAAACAAAACATTTGCAACCAAATGGATGAAAATAGCTAATGTTAGGCTTTTGGATTTTAAAATCTCATAAGGAGTTTTCTTTAAAATAGGCATAATCATTACTCTATTTATAATATAGCAAGCCGTATTAGTGGCTTCCGCCCAAAAGTATTTTGGCAAATTGTTTTCGCAAAGCATGGTTCTAGCCATTTCCTCTAAAGTTATATTTTTCCTTTCAACAACCCCAATTTGTTGAGGTGTTCTAGGGGCTAAAAAATTGTGGCTAATACCATTTGAGTTACAAAAATCCTCAAAACCTAGATTTTGAAATTCGGTGCCATGGTCACTTCGAATGTGAGAAATATTTTGACCAAGGTCATTTTGAGTAATTTTTGAAAATGTGATGAATTTTTCTAAAGCCTCATCTTTGGTATTTAAGAATAAAACCAATGTGTATCTAGAGTAATCATCAACTAAAACATATGCATATGATTTTCCACCCAAGCTAGTAGTTCTAATAGGACCAAAGAGATCTATATGGATCAATTGTAAAACTCTACTAGTTGAAACATCATTAATAGGTTTGAAAGAAGCTCTTTTATGTTTGCTTTTTGCACAAGCATCACAAATTTTATCATTTGAAAACTTTATTTTAGGCAAACCTCTAACTAGATCTTTTGAAACCAATTTTCCAAAACAATCATGCTTGCATGTCCTAATTTTCTATGCCATAACCATGACTCATGCTCATCATTTGCAACAAAACATGCATGAGAAATGTGCATGTCATCTAGATGCACCATGTATATGTTTCCTATGCGATGACCCACAAGCGCAATTTTATTTGTTTCAATGTTTAAAATTTTGGAACCATTAGAATCAAAAACAACATTGAAACCTTTGTCACAAAATTGACTAATGCTTAAAAGGTTATGTTTAAGACCATTGACATATAGAACGTTTTCAATAAGTACGAAAGAGTGATTACTGATGGAACCTATTCCTTCAACTTGACCTTTGGAGTTGTCACCAAATGTCACCAATCCTCCTTTTTTTAGTTCAAGTTCCACGAATCTACTCTTGTCGCCGGTCATATGTCTTGAGCATCCACTATCAAGGAACCATGAATTTGCAGTTGAAGCTTTGGCCTTGTAGCAATGCTCCCCCTACAAACAAAGATTAATTCTTGATTTTTGGTACCCAAATCATTTAGCTCCCAAATACTTGGTTCCCTTGGGAATCCAAGATGCAATAGCCTTAAGATTGTTAGAAGTGACAAGTTCCTTAGGAACCCAAACACTTCTAATTCTCTTACCTCTAGAGGTCCTTTGGAAGCCTCTTTGTTTGTGGTTGCCAAAGTTCCTTTTAACATAGTTGGGTTTTGAAGATTGTCCTTTTTCAAAATTTGATTTCCCAACATTGTTTAAGGAAGCTTTGAGATCATTTACCTCATTGAGGTAATGATCCTTTAACTCGGAAAGAAGGTTATTTAGATCAACATTTTCTTTTTCAAAATATTTTTGATTATCTAGTAAATCATTAACCTTCTCTTCGAGTTCCAAATTGGTTTTAGATAAGGAATCATTTTGTTTTTTCAAGTCAATGATAGTTTTCTTATTTTTCAAAACGGATTCCTTATATTTTTTAACCAATTCGTCATAAGCCGCTTGTAACTCATTAAAATAATCAAATAATTCATCATAAGTGGGATCATTTAGTAAGTTAGAGGTTACCTTATGATCCTCCTCCAAGGACATGGACAAAGGTTAGCCATCTCTTGCTCCTCATCACTTGAAGACTCTTCATCGCTCCAAGTGGCAATATGGGCTTTGTGCTTCCTTTTCTTCTTGAAGCCCTTCTTCTTGAGTTGAGGACAATCAATCTTGATGTGTTCCAGCTTCTTACATTCATAGCACAAAATAGGATCCTTTTCTTCTTCCTTGCTCTTACTCTTGAAATCCTTTCTTCTATTGAACTTCCTTCTCCGGTTGGATCTCATGAGCCGAGTGAATCGTTTGGCTAGCATAGCCAAATCTTCATCTTCCTCCTCGCTTGAATCACTCTCTTCTTCTGAAGCTTTGAGAGCAATTCCAAGTTTCTTATTTTCTACTTCTTTTTTCTCAACCTTCTTTTCTTCTCTTTTCTTCTCTTCTTCTCTTCCTTGCTTCATGATCTCATGAGTTAGGAGAGAACCCACAAGAGCATCAAGCTTCAAGTCCTTTGCCTCAATGATGGCCGTCCTCTTCTCATCCCATGACTCGGGAAGAGAATATAAGAGCTTCCGAACAAGCTTGTCTTCGAGAATGACTTCTCTGAATCCCTTGAGACCATTTACAATGACGGAGAAGTGATCGAACATCTTTGTGACGCTCTCATCGGGCTCCATCTTGAAATTTTCGTAGCTTAGATTGAGGAGTCCAATCTTGGTCTCTTTACATCGTTGGTACCTTCATAGGTGGTCTCTAGCTTGTCCCACACCTCTTTTTCACTCGTACATAAGGACATCTTCGCGTATTCGTCGGGTCCAAGTGCATAAAAGAGCATGTGCAAGGCCTTATCATTTATTTGCAACTTCTTTCTTTCTCCATCCGTCATTTCATGCTTGGCCTTGGGAACTTGTCTCTCTCCTTCTTGATTCATTGGATTTGATGGTCCGTCCTCGATCACATCCCATAGGAGATAATCGTTGGATTTGATAAACAACCTCATTCGATTCTTCCAATATGTGTAGTTGTCTCCATTGAAGAAGGGAGGTCTAGTGATGGATTGAGACTCGTACATGTTGCCGGAAGTAGAAGCCATGGCTGATATGTCAGTTGATTGAGTCACCTTCTAAGATCGCCTCAACGGTTGTTAGACCTTCGGTTGAGTGTGGCTCTGATACCAATTGTTAGGATGATCAATCAACAATAAAAGTGGCCAAGAGGGGGGTGAATTGGCCATTTAAAAAGTTTGGAAGCAAAAGGAAATAGATAGACAAAAGGATACAATAATTTATAGTGTTTCAAGCATCTAACAAGCTCTACATCCACTCCCTTAGCTTTCTACTAAGGATTTTCAACAATTTACTATTTAATTCTTCCCCATTTCTAGGCTAAGGAGGTAACCGTTACAACCGATCAAAGCTTTCTACCCAAAGCTTGATCAAAGATCACTCTTTTACAAGAAAGAAAATGGAAAAAAGAAAATGACCTCACAAGGTAGATATTTGCCCCAATTTACAAGAACACTCAATCCCAAACTTGAAATACAAGATTACAATGAAGAACACAAGTTGGGTACAAGGATTTGACTTTATGAGCACAAAGGGTTGGATTTTGCTTGAATGCTTGGATGTTGATCAATGTAGGTTCATTAATTGTTGCTGTAGAATTGGAGACTTGTATTTATACCCCTTATTGAATTCTAGTTATTTGGGTGGTTGAAGTCATCAATAGAGCCGTTGAGGACCATCTTTCCCGTAATAAATACTGTTTTGTGAAGGCTCGTATCGGTACACGAAGGCCCGTATTGATACCTGTTACAAAAAAAATATAACCGTTGTGCAAGCCGTATCGATACGCAAGAGGCTGTATCGAAACGATCATAGTGTTAAAATGGGGCATATCGAAACGACAAGGTCGTATTGGTACGAATTTTGCTCACTGGAATCTTGGATAAAAAAGCGTATCGATACGCATAAGGGTGTATCGGTACGAGTTAATTGAAATTTAAAGTTTGAGGATTCCAATAACTGACAAGCAACGATCGAAAAAATTTAATGCAAAGATCTTTGAAGATCTTGACAAACTGTATCGGTACGAGGTTAACTGTATCGGTACGTTTTGAAATTTCTTAAAAATAGATTTCAAACCGTATCGAAACACAGTGTACCGTATCAGTACGAGTGTAAATCTCTTAAACCCAGATTTCAAACCGTATTGAAAAGGGTGTTAGCCGTATCGAAACGGTGCGCTTAAAATGTTTACCCAGATGAAGTCCGTATCAAAACGGGCTAAGCCGTATCGGTACGATTTGCAAAAACAAATTCCAGTAGCTAAAAACCGTATCGAAACACCAAGGGGTGTATCGATACGCCAAGGCATATTTGTGTATTTTTGGCTTGAAACACTTAGGAAATTTTTGGGTTTAAGTTTATAACTTTGGAAAACATTTCCTTGTCATTTTGTGAGACTTTTGAATACTTAAACATTTATTTTCCTTTACAATTTAATCCTTAAACAATTTATTATATCAAAATCAAACACAGGTTTTACAGATTATGAGTTATTTGCCATCTACATAATGATATATTGTTTTATTGCCCAAGACTACCATTGAGAGTTGTAGTATAGTGGCATGTCATAGAGTCTAGCAGCTGCGCCCGACACTTTATGTGTCTAGTGATTATCGACACTTTATGTGCCTAGTGATTATCGGTCTTTATTGCCTAATGATTATCGGTCTTTATGGCCTAGTAGTTTGGGACTAAAAGACTTGCATACTTAGTTTCTCTCACATGTATATCTTGGGCTAGCGAAAATGACTTTTACAAAATGATTTTTTAATATTATTCTATCTTTCTATAAAACAATATTGATTTGAAATGGGTTTGAATGAGAATTGTCTATACTATGTTTTTAAACTTAATTAATTATTGATTTTATGATTACTTTATAATGCCTCACTAAGTTTGTACTTAGCATGTGTTTTGTCTGTGCACACGTAGGTTGATCGATCTGATTCGTAAGCAGCAACGTTTTGCATCACCTTGTGGATGAGTATACATTACAGGTTATCATAGTAATATTTTGACATCCTATATTATATTTTTATTAGTTGCATGTATAATGTAAAACCTGCGTATTTTTTGTAAATCGAACTTTAATCACTTTATGGTTTGTAATGTTTATAACTAAAATATGTTTTAGTATAACTAATATGTGAATTAGATTGATTTATGAGTAGTTAGTGGACCCGGTGCCACACAGCACCGGGAACGTACACTTTGAGTGAGGCTCGGTGCCACACAACTTCAGGAATGTACACTCTTTGGGTGAGACCCGGTGCCACACAGCTTCAGGAATGTACAGCTATGCTCGGAATCTCTCGTCGAGCATCTTCAAATGAGACCTGGTGCCACACAACTATAGGAACGTACATTTGGTATCTCTAACCATGGTGTTGCAACACTCTTTCTCTGGGTATTAGGATCCCATCAATCAAGAAGACTCAACTAATAAAATGCCTACCTGGCATGCAAGCAACGCGATCCCAAGGATCCCCCTATTGTTGCTAATCATCATCACAACATTTTTATTACATTACTAAGTTGTTATTACATATAATTAATCTCATTCAATATCTCCATTAATCCATGTTATCTCGTTTGTCAAGGCATAATTCAATTATTAATATTCACATCAACTTCCCTCCTTAATTTGCATTTATAGACTATTTATCGTATCGGGTACCGGTACTCGTCCACTAGTATCTAAATGGTACCCTCGGGTATCGGTACTCACACCCGTACTGATACTAAAATTGCTTACTGGAAATCTTTAATTTCCGCTGTCAGGACCATTTTTTGAAAATCAGGATTGTGTAAAAATAGCCTGACGATCGATCTTTTATAAAATTAGGGTTTTCTGGCCATTTTTACTTAAGTCTTGGAAATTTAGGGTTTTTCATATTAAATCACATTTTCTTTATTTATTTCTTAAAAAAACACTTTGGAGTCGGCACCGATCACTTCGAGGAAGACCGAACACCGCAAAAACAAACTAGAGATTCTGTCTTAAAAATTAGGTTGAGGAGTCGGTTACGTGTAGGGAAAGATTAGCACCCCTACGAACACCCGTTATCGGTACCTTTAATTTTACGTGGCATTTTGGCATTTCGAATAATAATTTGAATTTAATTTATCCCATAATTATTAATTGAATTTAAATTCTGAATGTAGATATCCTTTTATAAGGAAATTCATCTTGTTCGAATACGAGATTAAAAGCACCCCGTTAAGTGGCACCCCTATTCGTATTTAAAAATGAATTTCCAACATAAAAGGTTTTTAATGAATGATATTTTATTGTCTTATCAATTTTAAGTAATAATCCTAAAAATGTTCTAATTAATTAGTTATTGAAAACTATGAATATTAACTAGTTTAATGGTTTTTATGAGAAAATGCCATTTTCATGCACATCTTCCATATATTTAAAGCCTTTAAACTAATCATATTCCTAAATAATTAATCTTTCTAATTAATTAAAGTTCTAGTCCTAATTAAGGCTCTAACAATTTATTATTCAATATTACATGTGAAAATGTATATCGAATATACACCTTTATGACCAAGGTTGAGATAACACCCCATTGTAAACAAGGAACACCATCCAGATTTGAATCTCAAAGATTCTATTCGATATACATTTAATTAACTACAATGTATTTTAATTATTTAATTTTACTAAAAGAACTAAATTAATATTCAATTATATGTGATTTGTATATTAAATATATTCATTAAAATCCATGTTGAGATAACACCATATTGTAAACAATGGAACACTGTCCAAATTAGGATTTTAAAGTTTATATTTAATATATATTTAATTACTACAATGATCTTATCTAATTCAATTATTGAATCCTAATTAGAGAATCTAGGTTAAAGGCTCTAATAATTAATTAAAGACTAGGTGAATTTAATTATCCTACAAAATATACTACATGCTAGAATAAAACATGCATCAAACATATAATTTAATTGCATTAAAATAAAACGATTAAATAAATAAATTAAATAAAACTAATTGAACATTTAAAACTGATTTTTATTAATAGAGGACCAAATTGAAACTATTACAGAATCTATGCCCTAATTACAAAGCCCTAGTGACCTAATTGAAAGGAAATACAAATTAGAGAACGGAATTAAGGAATTTAGGGACTCAATGGAATGAATTACAAAATTTGGGCTGCAATTTAAGGGGAAAAAGACTTAATTGAGAAAAAACAAAGTTGAGGGCAAAAACCAAATGGTATCCATTTGGAAATGCACAGATCTCGGTTGACCCGGATACAACGTGTGGACCTTGCTAAGACCCGGTGCTAAAACGGCACCGTATCAACTCGAGCTTAAATAACCTAGCCCCGAGTCAAATCGGCCATTTTTTGAAATCCGCTCTCTCTCTCTTCATTTCTACTCTCTATATCTCTCTAAAACCTCTCAACTATAACACTCTACAACCCAGAAAACCTTTATCTTCTCGATCAAAACCCCATGTTCTTCTTAGTTCATAATCCAATTCATCCAAAAAAACCTATTTGATCCTTCACGAACACCTAAAACCATGAGCAACTTGTTTTCCTTCGATCGAAACCTCAAAACCACTCAAAATTCCTTCCATATTCATCCAAAATCTGTCTCTGATCCACACAAACAACTAAACCCTCCTCAAAACCTATTTTCACTCGATCAAAATTCCCCAAACCGTTCATTGTTCTTCCCTCTCTCCCCTTAAACCACACAAACCCTAGTATCGCAGCCTTACACCATATTGTCAACAGCCCTTAGATCTAGGACCACCACCACTCAAACTCTCCGGCCTGTTCGTCGATCGTTGGAGGCGATGCCGACCACCGGCAGTCATCTCCGGTCATCCCTTCTGACCAAACCTAAACCCCGACCACTATCTGGTTCTTTTCTGGCGACCGATCACCACTGCGAGGCAATTTCTGGCTGCCGTCCACCGCCGCCTAAAAACCCTAAAACCTTAAAAAAAACTCCATTTTCCCTGATCTATCCATCTAACCTACCCGATTCGTCAGGATCTCCCTTCTTCCCCCTAGATCTACCCATAATCTCACCAAAACTATCATTTTCAACCCCTCCAAATCCTAAACTCTCTGACAACCCCTCTAAAAACACTCCGACAAACTCAAGATAAGCTTCTAACCTTGCTATGATTTGAGTTTACTTTTACATATAGGTTTTAATTCCTATTTTTATATTTTAGACCGAGAGATAACTTATTTTTGTGTGTCTTTGCAGGTAAGCAGAAAGTAGAGAAGGAAATATACCTCTCGGTGTATTTTCGACGGTGACTTCACTGTTCCGACGACGAACTCTAGCAACCTTTAGACTCTTAGGTAACTCCTTGAATTCTCCTCTCTCTTCAATTATTAGAGCAACAATGGTGTAATTATTACTAGATCAATAATTAACTATTTTCTCTCTCTGCAGGTATTTATAGCTGGGATAATGGCTGACGTCACAGCCATTGAGCTGTTGACAGTTGGTCTAAGCTGGGGCTTGATCCGAGTGAAGCACTAATGGAAAAATGGCAGTATGCACATGGCAACTTTGGGCGGCAAAAAGAAACACAATTTTGTTTTCTTGGGCTTATACCGAATTGGATAAGGTCTTTTAGAATTTAGGGATATAAATGGGCTTTGTGTAATTTGGGTTTGAAGGTTTTTGTAATGAATGTTGTAAAATATGGAGTGTAAAGTTTATTTATTTTGGCCTTTATATTTATTTATTATTTATGCATTATTTATATTTATTTATTTATTCAATTTGACCCGATCAAAATTCGGGTATGACAGCTGCCCCTCTTTGCTCATTGTTAGAATAGGGATAGAACAAAGACTAAAAATACGCAAATTTTATCCGAACCTACTGGCCATCTCCTAAACTACCGAAGCTTGAAGCTGTTATTCTCATTTCGAAATTCTTCAAACTTCTACCAAATTGTGGAATCTGAAGCTGTTCTTCTTATTATGAAATTCTTCATCTTCCAAAAGGCCGAACTCTTCTCATTAGGAGCTCTTCTTTCTTCATCAGACGAGTTCTTCTCATTAGGAACTCTGTGGCGAATTCTTCTCGTTAGGATTGACATGAAAAGTTGCCCTTTGCATTTTTTATTCAAATCACCGTCTATCTAGATTTCCTTTATGACTTGGAGAATTTGTTCACCCTAAAAAATAAATGTGGAGCAAACTTAATATGGCAAGAGATCAGTGGAGTGACATTGAGGAATTTGATCACTGGAGAATAAAAAAAACTGAGCATCAGAGTATGAACAAGAATGGGCATATCTTTGTATTGGTGAAGAAAAGTAAAAAATTGACGATAAAAACGGAGTGACCAAAATTAACTCAGGTTTTCCTTGATTAATGGTCAACAGTGAATCACAGAAGATCTGTTTGCAGTTTTAGGACCGTTGCGGAGTAATGCCCTGAATCATCCCAATCGCTTTTGCCCGTGAGCATTGGGGGTCCTTTGTAAGAGAGGCTATTTCAATTTATTTGTTCATGATGCTTGTTTTCTATATATTTTTCTCAATTGGAAAACATCTTGCATTCTTTAATTCGTTAATATTTCATTCGTTCTTTGTTATGGGTTAGTTTTTGTTCTCCCATACGTATATGTATATATCTTTAATAGCATTTTTTAGGTTCTGGATATTAATTGTAAGAGCGACCTTGAAACAAATTCAGAGATCAACTTCAAAAATGTGACTTTCTTCTACTTTATTTAGGCCAATGGGAAGACATTAATGGGTGTTTAGGAATCACGAGAAAATCCCCAAATACAAATTTTGAGTGAATTGCCTCTCAAGCATTGTTGGCTAATGTCTTAGAATGAAGTGATAACCCAAAACATCATCCACCTGAAGACGGTTTTTCTTCGAAGATATCCAAGTATGGGAGGACATTTGGCATTCCTTCATTTCCATTCACAAAGAAAGAAAATAAGAAAAATATCATTTGATGTCCCCTTTGAGCCTGAGGATTTTCTTTTGATTCAACCCAAACCAAAGATCACCCCTACACTGGGGGCAAAGAGGATGAAAGTTCGTTTGCAAGCGAAAACTATTCAGTTTTTATCATGCTATGATAATAATGCCTTGAGAATCAGGAGCAAAAGAAACGAAAGTGAATATATCATGCACAAAAGCCAGAAAGGCAGGATGAATGAAGAAGAATACTTTGAATTCAGTAAAAAAGAAAAAGAAGAAAAAACAGTGAAAGCCTGTGTTAAAAAGTCACCCGAATAAAGTTGAAACTAAGAAAGCACTAAAGTTGAAAAGTGCAAAAGAAAAATAATACATATATGTGAGATCTTCCATTCAACAAGCCTCTATCTAAAGGACCAGTGGAAGACTAATTTCAACGAAAGGAAGTGAACTCTAGGGTGAAAACTCAGAAATGAGCAGTCTAGAGCAATCCACAAAAAAAGAAAAAGAAATGAGAAAGAGAAAAGAAATGAGCATTTCATCCGAACATATTCAGATCAGTGCAAAAATGATATTTCACTTGGAAGGAATGATCCTTGGTTTAATCACCCTTAAGTATTTATTTGAGCCTATATATCCTTTCTTTGGCAGCCGTGAACCATAGCCTACATTACAAGCCTCAAAAGACCATTTTGACCATATACGGGTATTTGAGCAAGAGGAGTTTGTCTTCAGAATACATCCCGACTATCAGGGTTAACCTTTCTTCAAGGACTTCCAGACTTCTAATGCTTGATCGAGATCAGAAAAAAGGGAAGGATTGGGCATGGTGAGTTAGTGAGGTAAAGAGTGCCACCTCAAATGGGATATAATTAGGTATACGGGAAATGTGTCTCTCAGAAGCCTAATAATTCAGAAGGGGTCACATTGGATTTGATCTTTGCAGTTTGGTTCGAAGGCTCTGTTACACTTGATATTTAGTGGGCGTAATCTTGATTTTTTTTTGTTTTCTCATGTTTTCCATGACTTGATAAATTACTCTAATTTCTCAAATCTAGTAAAATAATATTATGAGCTTTTCGCTTAATTTTTCAACAAGCATCTTGTAGATAAATTGTTTAGATACAAGAAAATCAAAAGATTTTGTGGGTATTACTATGATGTACTATTCCTTTAAGTGCAGACAGAACAAGAGGTGGCCTCGATACTTGTTTAATGATGAAAGTATGATGAGGAAAAGATGCAATTCCTAGTATCAGTAACATTCAAAGAAAAGCTGCAAGAAAATGACACAAGTAATTATGGGGCAAAATGAGATAGCATGAGCCATCTATTAGAAGTAAAGATGCAGTTAGATCAATCTGTTCAGGGTTTTTGCTATTCAAAAGCAAGAAATGAGGCGAATGTGAGCAAAGATAGTAGCCGGAGTAGGGCAATGTTGCGAAAAGAACACTACAGAGGAACATCATATCCGGTAAACAAGATCTGTAAATTGAAATAACAATGAATTATGATCTCTATTAGAGCTATGAGGAAGAATTTTGTCAAAGAAACTGAATGAAGATGTAACATGAGAGACTTTCTAAGGAAATAATGATCCCCATCATTCAAATTGTGAGAAATACATGGTGAAATGCGGCAAAAGAGGTTTATGTGCTTGATCCATGAAGGTAAGGAAGTTCCATCAGAACGAAAAAGAAAAATGTTGCAAAAAAGGAAAGAAGAAAAAAACTGAGGTGAAAACTTGAAAAGGCACCTTGAGAAGAAAAAAGAAAAAAGGGAAATCCAAAGTGAAAACCTGAAAAGGTGCTTTAGAGAAAAAGATGCAGAGATCCTGAAGATTTAACCTGAGTGTTAGATAGGTTATGCTGTCAGTAGAAGAAGTTTCAATGAAAGAGGAAGCGAAGAAATTTGGAGCTCCCCGACAGATGAAAGTTTGCTCAAATGGTCATCAATTGACAATATTCATGCATCATGTAGTTAGGCATCCATAAGAAGGAGCATGCTAATTCATACATTCAAAGCATTGTTGCATACTTTGGCAGGAATTTGCAGATTTAATCAAGGGAAGGCGAAGATCAATTTATAGCTTTGAGTTTTGGAAGAGAAGATCTAAGCAAGAATGAGCAAAGATTTCAGAAAAAGATCTAGTTAAGAAAGAAAAAGATCTTGGAAAGATAGATCTAAGCAAGAACGGGTAGAAATCTCAGAGAAGAGATTCAGTCAAGAGTGAATAAAGATCTTGAAGAGAAAGATTTAGCGAGGAATGAGCAGAAATCTCGAAAGAGAAAATTTGACAATGAGCGAGCATGTGTGTTTGAGAGATAGATCTAACAAAATTTCAATCATATTTGTGAGAAAGTAAATATATTAATTTATGATTTTCTCCTTGCAGATGCAGATGCAGATATCAAGATATTATGTTTATAGAGGCAGATCTCTCTAAAATATTCCGTTGAAAGAGGCGGATCTCAAGATATTCTGTTTGCTGAGGAGGATTTCTCTAAGATATTTCGCTTATAGAGATGTAGATGTCCAAATATTCCGTTTACGAAGCCAGATTTCTTAAGATATTTTGTTGACAAAAGCGGATCTCAAGCCAAGTTGTTTACAAGGGCGGATTTCCCTTAAATGTTCCATTTATAGAGGTAGACTTCTTTAAAATATTTCGTTTACAGAGGCATATTTCTTAAGATATTCCGTTGATAGAAGCGAATTTCAAGACATTCTGCTTACAAAGACGAATTTCCCTAAAATATTCTAAGATATCTCATTTGCAGAGGTGGATATCAAGATGTTCCGCTGGCAGAGACAAATCTTAAGATGTTCCATTGGCAGAGGCATATCTCATGACATTATATTCACAAAGGCAGATTTCCTTGAAATATTAAGTTCGCATAAGCGGATCTTTCTAAAATATTCTATTTGCAGAGACAGATTTCAGAATATTCTATTTACAAAAGCGGGTCTCTCTAAAATATTTCATTGGCAAAGAGATAGATCTCAAGATATTCCTTTTGTAAAGATGAATTTCAACAAATATCCCGCTTATAGAAGTGGATTTTTGCAAGACATTCTGTTTGTGGAGGCAGATGCTAACAAGAGGCTTCATTTGTATAGGCAGATTTTCATAAATATCCCATTTACATGGATAGATTTCAACAAGAGGCTTCATTTGCAAAAAATGAATTTAAGCAATATTCTGCTACAGAAGTGGATTTTAGCAAAACAATTTGAGCGGATTTCAGCATGAAGCTCCATTTGCAGAGACAGATTCCAACAAGTACTTTGCTTACAGAGAAGCAGATTTCAATAAGATATGCTGTCCCAAGATCCATATCCATCAAGATGTGAAGAGTAAATTTTTGCAAAAGCTCTACGATCCTAAATTCTTTAGGTCATCAACAAGTTTTGGAGGCATGATGTTAAGACCTTTGGATTGATACCTTTGGAAATAACGAGAACTTTTTCCAGGAGTTGTCAAAATGAGATGGTAGGGCATGTTATTAGAAGATATCAAGCATTTGGGTTGTCTGTTCAAGAAAGAAGTGCAAAAAAGAAAAGAAAAAAAGAGCCAAAAAAAGAAGAAAAACAAGGAAAAAAACAAAAAGAAACAAAAAGAGAAAGAAATTAAAATAAACAAGAAAAAAGAAAGAGAAAGAAGAAAAAGGAAGAAAAAAGAAAAATAAAAATAAGGAAAATGCGAAAAGCAAAGAGGAAAAAGAAAAAGAAAGAACGAAAAAACACAGAAAGGAAAAGGGAAAAGGAAAACCTATGTAATTTGATCAAAAGGCCAGATAGATTAGCAACAGTTAGATGAGGAAGATGCTTAGTCACATACATTTCAAGCTCAAAAGAAATTGATCATCAGAGAAAGGGAAATAAGAGATGAGATCCCATATGAGCTTCAGGCAGGAAGATCAATATACCTTAAATAAAAAAGCAATGACATCAAAGAACTCAGTGCTTCAAGCAAGAAATTAAAAATATTTCATGATATTTTAGGTTGAATTTGAATTAATTGATGATGTTTCTTTTTGCAGGATTATTCCCCGGAGGAGAGCATAATCAATATTTCTAAAATCTGGAGTTCTCGGTAAGAAGAGCTCAACCAACAAAGAATTCAGAGTTCCTAATGAGAAGAACTCGCCTAGTAAAGAATGAAGAGCTCCTAATGAGAAGAGTTCATTTTGGAGTTCTTAATGAGAAGAATTCGCCCAGCAAAGAATGAAGAACTTCTAATGAGAAGAGTTCGCTCCATAATTCCTAATGAGAAGAATTTGCCCAGCAAAGAATGAAGAACTCATAATGAGAAGAGTTCACTCCAGAATTCCTAATGAGAAGAATTCACGACAAAGTTCCTAATGAGAAGAACTCGCCTAATGAAGAAAGAAGAACTCCTAATGAGAAGAGTTCACTCCAGAATTCATAATGAGAGGAATTCACCCAGCAAAGAATTAAGAACTCCTAATGAGAAGAGTTCGTTCCAAAACTCCTAATGAGAAGAGTTCGCTCCAGAATTCCTAATGAGAAGAACTCGCATGTTGAAGAAAGAAGAGCTCCTAATGATAGGAATGAAGAATTTGATAATAAGAAGAACAGCTTCAAACCTCCGAAGATTGAAGAATTTCTTAATGAGAAGAACAACTTCAAACTTTAGCATTGTTCATAATGAAAGACCTGCCTTTCAGTGGATGACCAAGAGGTCTGAACAAAATTTGTGTATTTTTAGTCTTTGCTCTATCCCTGTTCCACAACAATGAGCAAAGAGGGGCAGCTGTTATACTCGAATTTTGACCGAGCTAATAAATAAATAATAAATAATACTAAATAAATAATAAATAAATAATATCCCAAGTAACAGTCAAAAAATCTTTTTAAATGACCAATTACATTCGTAAAAACCCCAAAGCCCAAGTAAAAATTCATAAAACCCATTTACAGTTACAAAAACCCATTACATTTGTTTTCCCGCCCAATTACATTTCGTTTATCAGATAAAAACCCCAAACAAGCACAATATGCTTCTTTTTCCCGATCAAATAGCCACGTGGCACGTTTCCATTTGCTCATTGGTGTTTCAATTGGATTAAGCTCTGCTGAAAGCCAGTTGTCCACAAGTCATTCGCCTCTGACGTCAGCCATCACTTCAGCTATAAATACCCTGCAGAGAGAGAAAATGTTAGTCATTAATAAGATAATAAATAAACTAATAATGATAAATATAATAATATATTAATAGAGAGAGAGAGTTTACCCTCTCGATAGTCGAATCATTTTGGGACCTGTACCGTCGCCGAGAAGCTAAATGGTCACCGGGGAGGCTACACCGTCGTCGAAAAACAACATCGACCACTGTAATGGAGGTATATTCTCCTCGTCTTTTAGATTACCTGCAAAATAAATGAAAATATTAGATCATGTATTTATAAAAACTGAAAGTAAAACTAGAAATTTAGAGTGAATCGGAGAAAGTTTCATGGTGGCTAGAGTAGATCTAAGAGGGCTCGGGTACGGGTAGTTTATGCTTAGGTTGGTTGGAGTTGGGTCAGTTGAGCCGGGCTTAGTTTAGGAATTAGGGCTAAAAAGGATTTTTTTTAAGTTTTTTGGTTCGAGCAACGGTGGTCGGCGGTGGTCGAAAATTGCCTCACGGCGGCCGATCGAAGTGAGGCGATGGCCGGCATTTACTTGCGTTGGCCGACGAACGACTGAGGGTTGTCGGGTATGACGGCTCTAGATTCAACGGTAGAGGTAAACTGGAAAGTATGAATTCCATCTTGTTCCCGAAGAACAAAGATGAAACTCATCCAAAAACCCCATGTTTTGATCTATTTTTTGGAGGATTTCTTGGAAATTTGGTGTTATAAGGAGAGAGAGAGAGGATTTCAGAGTGAATTCGGGCTAGAGAGAGTAAATCCAGAAAATGAAGGGAAAGTGATGAATCTTCAAATGATTTGGGCTTTATATAGCCCGCACGACACGACGTCGTTTTAACCCGGGTCGAGAGAGGGATCCGCGCGTTTTTGCGCGGATCGGGCATAACCCGCGTACCCTTATTTGGGTTTCCTTTGGTTTTTGCCCAAAGGTTTGATTTCTTTTAATGTAGTCCAATTTCCTTTTATTTTTTCTCCTAGGTTTTGTTTTCCTTCAATTGAGTCCCCCCGAATCCCATAATTGTAGTCTTAGATTTGTGACTTGTTTCAATCGGGTCACTAGGTATTTTGTAATTGGGCTTTAGGGTTTTGTAATGTTCCAATTTGGTCCCATGTTAATAAAAATTAGCTTTAATGTTCAATTTGTTTTAATCTAGTTTTAATTTAATTGTTCTATTTAATTGCTTTAATTTATATGTTTGAGTGAATTTTTGAAAAAGCAAGCATATAGTATATTTTGTTTGACAATTAATACACTTATTTTAATTAATTGTTTAGAGCCTTTAAGTGTAGGTTCTCTAATTAGGAATTCAATAATTAAAATAGGATAGATAATTATAGTAATTAAATGTATTAAATATAAGATTTAAAATCCTAATTTGGATGGTGTTCCGTTGTTTACAATGGGGTGTTATCTCAACATGGATTTTAATGAATATATTTAATATATAAATCACACTTATAATTGAATATTAATATAGTTCTTTAATTAACATTAGACAATTAATTAGGATACATTGTAGTTAATTAAATGTATATCGAATAGAATCTTTGAGGTTCAAATCTGGATGGTGTCCCATTGTTTACAATGGGGTGTTATCTCAGCCTTGGTCATAAAGGTGTATATTCGATATACATTTTCACTTATAATTAAATAATAAATTTTTATAGCCCTAATTAGGACTAGAACTTTAATTAACTAGAAGAATTAATTAATTAGGAATATGATTAATTTAAGGGCTTTAAATATATGGAAAGTGTTCAAGAAATTGGCATTTTCACATGAAAGCCATTAAATTAATTAATATTCATAGATTAAAACAATTAATTAAATAAAGTCTTTTAGGATAGTGCTTGAAATCAACAAGACAATAATTGGTCATTCATAAAAACCTTTTATGTTTGGAAAATCATTTTTAAATATGAATATGGGTGCCACCTAACGGGGTGTTTTTAATCTCGTATTCAAACAAAATGAATTTCCTTACAAAAGGATATCTGTATTCGAAATTTAAATTCAGTTAATAATTATGAGATAAATTAAATTCAAATTATTATTCGAAATGCTAAAATGCCACGTAAAATTAAAGATACTGATAACGGGCGTTCATAGGGGTGCTAATCCTTCCCTACACGTAACCGACTCCCGAACCTAATTTTCAAGATAGAATCTCTGGTTTGTTTCGGTGTCCGGTCTACCTCGAAGTGATCGGTGGCGACTCCAAAATGTTTTTTCAAGGAAAAATAAAGGAAAATTTGATTTAATACGAAAAACCCTATTTTTCAAGATTAAATTAAAATTGACCAGAAAAACCCTAATTTTACAAAAGATCGATCGTCAAGCTATTTTTACACGTCCCGATTTCAAAATGGTCGCGATAGCCCATCCCCAAAACGATAGCATTTTGGTTTGGATACTTAAGCCTGCTCTTTAGCTTAAAACCGGCATTTCCCCTTATTCTTCAAAGACTCATTCTCTCACCTCTCTCTCACTCTCTCAATATCCTTTGAAACAAACAACAATTGCCTAAAAAAAACAACTTGAATGGATCAAAGAAACCCTCTTTTTACTTAAGTTCACCACGTGTTCTTCATTTTCATGAAGAACACGATGAACACCACCCTCAACCGTCACCTCAACCGCTGTTAGATCTTACACCGCCACCCATCGATCACTCTTGGCCGTTTCGGCCGCCGGTGGAGATGCCGGTCATCATCTTCGGTCATCTCCTCACTCCGATCACCTCTTCCCCTCTCTGGCCATCGTGATGCGATTTCCGGCCACCATGGAGCAATTTTTGGCCACCGTTCACCGCCGTTTTTTGAACCTAAAAATCCCTAAAAAAACTTATTTTTTGTCCCAATTCACCTAGATCTACCCGGTTCAACAGAACCTCCCCACTTCCCGACTTAGATCTACCCGAAACCAGACCCTCTTCAACTCCACAGTAGCTTCCCAACCGCCATGATAAAGACTCCGGCCACCGCACTTTTTTATTTATTTTTACAATTTCTTTACTCTGAAATAACATTCACTGTTTTTCAGGATCTAAAGAAAAGGAGAGGATTTTACCTCGTTTACAGTAGCTTTGGTGCTTTCAGCGTTGATTCCGGTGACTGTGTAGCTTCCTTGGCAACCATGCGGCTTCCTGGCGACGATTGGACTCAGGCGTCGACCGTTCAACTACTGGCGGTTTAACTCTCGGTGACCGGTGATCTTCTCAAGGTGAGCTTCTCTCTCCTCCTTTATTATTATATTTATTAGTCTAATATTTTTTAATTATTGTTATTAATGGTTGTAATTATTGAACTGACTTTTCTCTCTCCCTCTATTTATAGGTGTCAAATAATGATGTAAGTGGAGCCAGCTGTGTTTTTAAAAAAACACAGATCGGAGTGATGTGGGTTTTAGCGAATAGGGGCCTGCCATGTGTCCTTTTGGACACCAATTTGAGCGGGAAAATAGCAGATTTAGGCTATCTGTGTTTGTTGGGTTATTTGGGCGGGAAAACTATGAATTGAGCTTATAATGGGCTTAGGGTTTTTTATGGATGTAAATTGGACTTTCATGGACTATTTTGGGTTTTATTTATTAGATTTATTTATATTTATTTGCTTATATATTATTTATATTATTTATTTATTTAATAAGCCCAATCAAAATTCAGGTATTACAGCTGCCCCTCTTTGCTCATTGCTGTGGAATAGGGATAGAGCAAAGACTGAAAATACACGAATTTTGTCCAGACCTCCTGGTCATCCTCGGAAAGGTGGATCTTTCTTTACGAACAATGCTGAAGTTTGAAGCTGTTCTTCTTATTACGAAATTCTTTAATCTTATGCCAAAATTTGGAATCTGAAGTTGTTCTTCTTATTATGAAATTCTTCATCTTCTGAGGTTTGAAGCTATTCTTGTGATTATGAAATTCTTCAAACTTCTACCGAACTATGGAATCTGAAGCTGTTATTCTTATTATGAAATTCTTCAAACTTCTACCGAACTGTGGAATCTGAAACTGTTCTTCTTGTTATAAAATTCTTCTTCTTCTGAGGTTTGAAGTTGTTCTTCTTATTATGAAATTCTTCAAACATTGGTTTGCCTCTCTGTAAAGGTGTCGAATAAGCAAGCTCTTCTTATTATGAACCTCCTCATTCTTCAAAAGGGCAAACTCTTCTTATTATAAGTTCTTCATTCTTTGCTGGCGAGTTCTTCTTATTATGGACTCTAAATTCTTTGCTAGTGAGTTCTTCTTATTATGAACTCTGAATTCTTTGCTGGTTGAGCTCTTCTTACTGAGCACTTTGGATTCTTTACTGGAAGTGCTGATTTTTATCTCCTCTAAGGAACAATTGATCCCACAAAAAGAAACATCATCAATTAATTCAAATTCAATCTGAAATACCATGAAAGATTTTCAATTTCTCGCTTGAAGTGTTGAGTTCTTTGATGCCATTGCTTATTCTGCCTAAGATATCTTGATCTTTCTATCTGAAGCCTATATGGAATCTCATCTCCTGTTTTTCTTTCTCTGTTGATCAATTTCTTTTGTATATGCAAAAGTCAAATTTATCATTTTCCTTCCAACATTGACTGTAAAAATGCACAATTTTGGTATATCATTAAGAAACTTCAAGTGTTTCAAAAGATGTTGAAACTGCGAATCTTCTTCGTTCGAGCCCGAAATTGGTCTTTCATACTTTTTAACCCGTCAACTTAAACCATTTTTGTCTGTCTTTTCTTCTTTTTCTCTTTCTTCCATTTTTCTTTTTCTTCGTCTTTTTCATTCTCTTTTTTTGTCTTTTTCTTTTTTTCCTTTTTTTACTTCTTTATTTTTCTCTTATTTCATTTTTCTCTCTTTTTGTTTGAACGATTTGCTTCAAGCTTGATGTCTTCCAATAACATGCTTCACCATCTTATTTTGACGATCCTTAAAAAGTACTCGTCATTTTCGAAAGTGTCAACCCAACGGTCTTAACATCATGCTTGCAGGACTTAATGATTGCTTGAAGAACTTAGATTCGTAATACATTTCCTTTCATATACAAGTACCAAAGCTTTTGCTGAAATCTACTCTTCACATCTTGCTGAATATGGCTCTACAAACAGCATGTCATATTGAATTCTACTTCTGTGAACGACATTACTTGTCAAAATCTGTCTTTGTTTGAATCTATCTCTGCAAAAGGGGCCTCTTGTTGAAATCTTCCTTTTCAAATGAAATATATGTTGAAATCCATCTTTGTAAGCCAAGTACTTGTTGGAACTCATCTCCGCAAATGGAGTTTTCCACTGAAATCTGGCCAAAATGTTTTGTTGAATTCCACTTTTGTAGAGGAATATTGCTAAAATTTGCTTTTGCAAACGAAGCCTCTTATTGAAATCAAATATCTCGAGATCCACCTCATTATAAACAACATGTCTTAAGATCTGCCTCTGCCAACGGAACATCTTAAGATTTGCATTTGCCAACGGAATATCTTGGTATCCACCTCTGTAAACGAAACATCCTTGCTAATATGTCTATGCAAATAGAAAATCATGAATTAATATATTTGTTTTCAATAAGCACAACTGTAATTTTTGCTAGATCTATTTCTCAAAGATCTATTCTCGTTCGTTTTTGGATTTTCTCCTCCATGATTTCTATTCATTTCTTGTTGGACCTTCCTATTCGAGATCTTTATTCTTTCTTAACTGGATGTTTTCTCTGAAATCTCTGCTCATTCTTGCTTGAATCTGCTTCTCTTGGATCTTATTCCTTCATAACTAGATCTTTTCTCCAAGATCTTTGCTCGTTTCTGCTTGGATCCACTTCTTCAAGATCTTTTTTCTTTTTTTAACTGGACCTTTTTTCTAAAGTTTCTGCTCATTCTTGCTTGGATCTTCTCTTTCAAAACTCGAAGCTATAAATTGATCTTTGCCTTTCCCTGATTGAATCTATAAATTCCTGCCAAAGTATGCAAAATGCTTTGAATGTATGAATTAGCATGCTCCTTCTTATGGATGCCTAACTATATGGTGCATGAATGTTGTCAATTGATGACCATTTAGGCAGACTTTCATCTGCTGGGGAGCTCCAAATTTCTTCACTCTATCTTTCATTTAAACATCTTCAACTAGCAGCGCAGCTCATCTCACACTCAGGTTCAATCTTCAGGATCTCTGCATCTTTTCCTCTAAAGCGCCTTTTTAGGTTTTCACTCTAGATTTTTCTTTTTCCTCTCAAGGCGCCCTTTTAGGTTTTCACCTCGATTTTTCTTTTTTCCTTTTATTTTTCTTTTTTTTGCAACAATGTTTTTTCTTTTATTCGTTCTGATGGAACTTTCTTTGCCTTCATGGATTAAGGACATGGGCCTTTTTGCTGCATCTCACCACGTATTTCTCACAATTTGAATACCAGGGATCACTTTTTCTTGGAAAGCCGTTCATGCTATATCTTCATTCAACTTCTTTGACAAAATTCTTTCTCATAGCTCTAAAAGAGATCATGATTCACTGTTGTTTTGGCTTGCAGATCTTGTTTACCAGCATGTGATGTTCTGTAAGGATCTTTTTGCAACATTGCCCCATTCAGGCCTGACTTTAACTGCTATCTTTGCTCACATTTGCCTTATTTCGTTGCTTTTGAATAGCAAAAACCTTCAACGGATTGATCTGGCCGTATCTTTACTCTAAAAAAAATAGCTCTTGCTCTCTCTTTTTGCCCCATAATTACTAGTGTCATTTCTTGCAGCTTTCCTTCGAATGTTACTGCCACTCAGAATTGCGTCTTTTCCTCGTCATACTTTTCACCATTAAGCAAGTATCGAGGCCACCTCCTGTTCTTCCTGCACTTAAAGGATTAGTACATCATAATAATACCCACGAAATCCTTTGCTTTTCTAAGATTATTGAAACGATAAGTGAAAGGCTCAAAATATTATTTTACTAGATTTGAGAAATTGGAATAATTTGATAAGTCATGGAAAACAACAAAAATCAAGATTAGGCCCCCATGTACCAAGTGCAACAGAGCTTTTGAACCAAATTGCAAAGATCAACACCAATGTGACCTCTTCTATGCTATTAAACTTTTGGGAGAAACATTTCCTGTATGCCTAATTCTATCCCATTTAAGGTGACACTCTTTACCCCACTAACTCACCGTACCCAATCCTTCCATATTTTCTGATCTCGATCAAGCATTTGAAGTCTGGAAGTCCTTGAAGAAAGGTTAACCCTGATAAGCGAGATGTAACACCCTTGACCCAGCCTAGACGCCCAACCGAACCAAGAAGGCTACATTAGGTTTGCAGTAGCAAACCGAAGAGATACAACCAAACATAGTCCATTTTTTTCTTTTTATCTTATCTAGATGCCAATTATTAACCCTACATGTTCATACAGACATCAGGTGCAACCCTAACTCAATCGGGCATCAATTTGACATCCAATTGATCATATTTGTAATTTAGGCACCAAATTGCAAATATAAAAAATTTTAGGATTAAAGCTCACTTTTAGGTAACCAATCTTCAATTAGTCAGGTTCCAATCTTGCATTTCAAATTTCAGCTCAATCCGATCATTCAACCACATATAAATGCATTGGCAAGATTCAAGGACTAAAATGCAAAGAAAGCAAAACGACCCAAAATGACATTAATAGGAAAAATGGCCATCCGTACCGAAACGGGTAAGCCCATACCAGTACGGTTTGATACACACCATTTCGATACACCTAACTGAAAAACTAAACTTTTGAAATATTTAAAACCATACCGATACGGTTCCTTAGGTGTTTCGATAAGCGGGTTCGAGTTACAAAAGTGGATTCCAGAAGCTAAAACTCGTATTGAAACACCCATCCCCGTACTGGTACGCCTGGCCAAATTTTCCTAGGCGTATCGAAACGCACAAGACCCGTACCGATCCCATAAGCCTGAAATTGCCTAGCTATACGGATACGGTCCCTCGTGTATCGGTACGCCTGGGCCTGTAATGTCACATTTGGCTGATTTACATTCCGAAAGCATACACAAACCACTCCAACATGCTTTAAACACAGTAATAACATGTCAAACATATCTCATCAGTGGCGGAAGTATTAAGGGACCGGTGGGGGCCACGACCCCCCAAAATTTTGGAAAACTCGAATTTTGTTCTTAAAATTATTGAAAATTTCAACTTAGTTCCTCAAAATTTTTAACAATTCATATTAAGCTTAAAATTTTAAATATTTTTAATTAAAATTCCTCCCATTTTTTTAATTTTTTTTTGTTAAATCTCTTAAAATTATTAAAATTTTAGTTAAATCCTCAAAATTTTCGAAAATTTTCGTTCAATCCTCAATTTTTTTAAAAAATTTGAATTGGCCCCTCAAAATTTTACTCAAAGTTTCGCTACTGTATCTCATGCCAACTAGCATCACCTATCTAACAACACAACGAGGACTTATGCATCAAAGAGGAAATCTATAGACATGCTTCCTATATGCATCCAACCAACATATCAAAAAGGCAAACCATCATAAAAAAACAATCCTTAAAGGCCATTTACAACCCAAGAACAACTAAAGAAACATGCTCAAACAGGGAGTTTCACAAAACATCTCCCAAAACACAACAAGTACCCAATTAACCTTATTCATTATAGTCTAGTCTCTAACATACTTTGGAAACAAGTCTTGCCAAGATCCCCTTGCTTCTTGCTACCTTCCAAGACCTCAATTATCTGCATCGATGGACAACGAAAGCGTAAGCACACAAGGCTTAGTGAGGAGAGCTCTAAAACAAACACCATCAATGCATTTAAAACCATTTAGTTAACATCATCCTTTAAAACATCATCATGCCCTTTTAAAACATGCACTTTACACAATTAAAGCCAACATATTAAACCATATGCTACATGTATCATTATTCAACAGCAAGTCACATTGCTAACCCTCCACTTAAGCCTTCCCATGCATTACTACCAAATGCAAAGCTTAAGGAGAAACATGTATAAACCACATTATACAACATATACATTCCAATGATACATTAACAATTATATTGGCTTTTAAGTGATCGTTAACAAGTTCAATAACAAAAGAGTTCATCGGATACACAGATTCAACAAGTGTTAACCCAACACTTCAAGCCATCTCAACCGGAATAGTGATAGAATCACAATCGCGGTACATTAACAACTGGGTACAATAACAACCCATGGGGACACCCACCCCAATCATCGGTTAGATGCTTAATCCACTAACGGGAGAATTCAGTACTGTTTAACCCATCTACCGTTAGGGTACTTGGATGGAGTATTCGGAACGCCATATAAACCCCTCAATATCCAAGGCGACTTATTTACAGTGCACTCAATCCTATGGCCAGCTAACTATATTCGATAATAATTTTAAAACCACATCACTTGCCAGTATAATTAACCAAATAACACTTACCTCACTGTTTTTAACAAGCATTAAACCATGCCATTTATCCAAAGCAACAACTATACTTTAAAACACAAGTATAAACCATACTTACAAGGATCACTTACCATGTGCATCCTTAAGCAAAACATGCTTAAAAATAGTATATCCAATACTTCAAAACATGCTTAAACAATAGGTAACATATAAATCAAAACAAGTGATAAAACCATTTCAAACTAGCAGACCGAGAGAGTAAACCACTTTATACTTATTTCCGAGTCTAGGTAAGCATTTCAAGCTCTACCTTAACTCCCAAAACTATGTTTCGAAACGTCAAAACGCTTTAAACCACATTTGTACTCACCGATACGCGGAACCTCGATTCGCCAACGCGAAATCAAGAATCCGAACCTCCAACGCTTCTCCAATCACTTCCGGATCAACCTCCCATGTTTTTACCATAAAACAATAGAGAATTAATGCATCATAATGCATTCTAAACATAAAAGCTACAATCCTTCTTGGATTCCCATAAAATCTTCACAATTAACCCTCCTCAACAACCGAAAACATAACCAAAACACTTCGATTCACAACCCAGCCAACATCTATCAATCTAACATCACTTTCATCATCAAAACACATCTAAAAATAGATTCAAAACAACCTACTACCTTCAGCAACCTTGCAACCATATAAACACCACAAAACCTCAAAACTAGCAACCTAAACAAAAAGAGATTCTTAAGTTTCGGGATTCTATTGATAAAAATCACTTATCAACATTATTAAACATCCAAAATATAAATCAAAGCATCCTTAATTACTGGAGATCAAATCCAATTCGCGAATAAACTTATTTTCCCAAAATAAATCAATTAAACATTAGGAAATCATCAAAATTAGACTAGAAACACAAAAACAAAGATCAAATGCTTGGGAATTTCAATAAAGAACCATACAATAGAGGAGATCTCGAACCTTACCCTTATTGTGAAGTTTCTCTCTCAATTGATTTGTGAAAAGCTAAGAAAACACAAAATTATTGTAAGATTTTGTATAAACAATATTTATAAAATAATTTGATATAATAAAATCAAGTTAGAAACCACCTCACCTCTAGAAATTTGATGAAAACTAAGTGTTCGGTTGAGGAGAGAAAAAGTTGAGAGAAAATGACGTGATTTTTGTTTTGGAAAAGATAACTAACTTTTTTAACAAAATCCTCTTTAATTATTAATTAAACCACATGTAAAATTAAGTCAAATCAAGGGAGAAATCATCAGAAACCAAATGGTAAAATAGCTCCTTAAAAATTCTAAGTATTTGTCCCTTTTCATTTTAGTTACTAGAAAATCACAGTTTTCAAAACTTTCATTTTGGTCACTAACCAAAATCTCCATCTTCCAAAACCCATTTTTCAAAATTGATTCCACCATTATTAAATATATAATTAATAATGATTTTTAAGCATTTTTTCATAATTTTTTTTCCAACACTAAATACATACGATCCCGAAACCGACTCAAATCTCTACTATGGTCCACCAGACCGTCTAATAAACCACCAAACCGCTAAGCCCTAAAATCGGGGCGTTACAACTCTCCCCCACTTAAGAAATTTCATCCCCAAAATTTACCTGGAGGAAACAGGTGAGGAAACTGTTCCAACATATCCGACTTGCGTTCCCACGTGGCCTCCTCAACCCCATGGTGTTTCCACAACACCTTAATCAGCTCGACTGTTTTGCCACGGAGCACCTTATTGTTGGTATCAAGAATCTCTATTGGTTCATCATCATAAGATAGGTCAGGGCTCAATTCGATCTCCTCCACCGGCATGACATGAGATGGATCCGACCTATACCTCCACAACACCGAAATGTGGAACACATCGTGGATCTTTCCCAACTTCAGAGGTAACCTCAAACAGTACGCAACAGGACCCACACGTTCGACAACACGCTCGACAACCTCGTATGGTCCAATGAACCTCGGGCTAAGCTTTTTTTTCACTCAAAATGCAACACCTTTTTCCAGGGTGATACTTTCAAAAACACTTTATCACCCACAGCGTACTCGATTTCCCTACGCTTCAAATCTGCTTAGGATTTCTGACGATCTGCAGCCGCTTTTAAGTGCTCACATATCAGTTTTACCTTTTCGGTTGTGCCTTTCAAAACATTGGGCATCGACACAAACTTTTCCCCGCTTCTGCCCAACATACAGGCGTACGACACTTTCTTCCATACAACGCCTCATAAGGTGCCATCTGCATGCTAGCATGATAACTGTTATTGTAAGCAAACTCCACTAACGAAAACTACTCCTTCCACGTTCCCTGATACTCTATAACACAACTCCTTAGCATATCCTCGAGAACCTGAATCACGCACTCCGACTGACCATCCGACTGAGGGTGGTACGAGGTACTGAAACTCAACTGTGTTCCCAAAGCACGGTGCAAACTCACCCAAAACCTTGCAGTGAACCGCGAATCCCTATCCGAAACTATAGATTTGGGCACCTCGTGTAAACGCACTATTTCAGAGATGTATAGCTCAGCCAACTTGTCCAGAGTATACGTAGTATACACAGGCACAAAATGAACACACTTCGTAAACCGATCGGTAATCACCCAAATGGAATCCTTTTTGGTCGGCGTCAAAGGCAGCCCAGACCAAAATCCATGGTGATTCTTTCCTACTTCTGTTCCGGTATCCTCAACGGTTGCAACAACCCGAAAGGGAACTGATGCTCAACCTTTACCTGCTGACAAACCGTACACCGTGCAACGCAATTGGCCACGTCCCTCTTTAATCCAACCTAATAGTACTCCTCCTTCAACCCTCGATACATCTTAGTACTACCGGGATGTATAGCAAAAGGACTAGCGTGTGCCTCAGTCAAAATAGTATGCCTCAACTCTTCATCTCCAAGCACCACTATTCGACCTTTGAAACACAACACCCCATCATTGTTGAAATGAAAATTCATGGGATTTCCATCCTTGATATCTTCCACATGAGATACCAAACTCCCATCATACGGTTGTTTCTTCTTAATCATCTGCGAAAGGACGGCTTCACTTGCAACTCGGCCAACAATCCCCCGTCATTCATCACACTCAACCGAGCAAACATGGCTCTTAACTCTACAGCCGCTTTCCTATTCAAAGCATCTGCCACAACATTGGCTTTCCCTAGATGATACTCAATGGTCAGATCATAATCCTTAAGCAACTCCAACCATCTATGTTTCCTAAGATTCAACTCCTTCAGTGACATCAGATATTTCAAACTCTTATGATCTGTAAAAACCACATATTTCTCACCACAAAGATAATGCCTCCAAATCATCAAGGCAAACACAACCGCGACCAGCTCAAGATCATGAGTAGGGTAGTTACATTCATGCACCTTCAACTGCCTAGATGCATATGCCACTACCTTACCCTCCTACATCAACACGCAACCGAGCCCAACATACGACGCATCACTATATACCACAAACTCCTTTCTTGATTCTGGTTGAACCAAGACCAGAGCTCGCGTCAAAGCTTCCTTCAACCTTTCAAAAGCCTGTTGTCTATCCTCCGTCCACTCAAACTGAACATTCTTTTGCAACAACTTTATTAACGGGGCCGCTAAACTGGAGAACCCTTCCACAAACCTTCGGTAGTAACCCGCCAAACTAAGGAAACTCCTAACCTCTGTCACAGACTTAGGCTCTTTCCAACTCATTATAGCCTCAACCTTATGCGGATCAACACGAATTCCTTCGGCCGACACCACATGTCCGAGAAACACAACTTCCTTGAGCCAGAATTCACATTTGCTTAACTTAGCATAAAACTGATTAGCTAACAGCATCTGAAGCACAATTCTCAAATGTTTATCATGATCTTCCTCGGTACGTGAGTACACAAGGATATCATCGATGAACAAAACCACAAACTAATCCAAAAACTCATTAAACACACGGTCCATCATGTCCATAAAAGCAGCAGGTGCATTGGTCAAACCAAACGGCATCACAAGGAACTCGTAATACCCGTACCTTGTACAGAAGGCTGTTTTGGGCATATCCACCTCCTTCACCTTCAACTGATAGTACCCCGACCTTAAATCTATCTTAGAAAACATCGAGGCTCCCCTAAACTGATCAAACAGGTCATCTATCTGCGGTAAAGGATACTTGTTCTTTATTGTCATCTTATTCAGCCGCCGGTAATCTATGCACATCCACAACGTACTATCTTTCTTCTTAACAAACAACATCGGCGCTCCCCACGATGAAATATTGGGTCTAATGAACCCACGATCAAGCAACTCCTGCAACTGTATTTTTAGCTCTTTCAATTCCTTCGGAGCCATGCAGTATAGAGCAATGGATACAGGTACCGTACCTATAAAGACCTCGATGCCAAACTCTACCTAATGGTTAGGTGGCAACCCTGGTAATTCCTCCGAAAAAACCCCCCAAAACTCACATACGGTGCGAACATCCTGTACCCTCAACTCCTTCGATTCAAGATTCATAACATAGGCCAAATAAGCCTAACATCCCGAATCTAACATTCGAATTGCTTCCAAAGCCGAAACAACACTAGACAAAAACTTGGCATTCTCGCTAACAACCACTACCTCATAATCATCCGACAACCTCAAGGATATCTTTTTGGTCTCAAAATCCACCACAGCCTGATGTTCGGTCAACCAATTCATACCCAAAATCACTTCAAAATCATGGAATGGTAACTCTATCTAGTCCACAAAAAACACATGTCCCTGAACCATCATCAGAAACCTACGATACAACCTCCTAACTACGACTGTCTCCCCAAGAGAACTAGACACTCTAACACCCACATTAATTTAAGGGCTTGTATTCACTAGAAACCTTACTAAAACACCTATATCACCCCGAGGTTTCCTAGAACCGGCTAAACCTAAGCTCTGATACCATTGTTGTAACACCCTCAACCTAGATGTCATAATTTGTGCCTCAAGCCCAAACCAAACCATAAAATTTCTCAAATTGGGTTTAGCCCAAATAAGTTATTTTCCGAAACATTTAGATCCAATAGTTGAAAACATAGATAAATAATTGAAATTGTTACAAAGGAGCTCCACTTTAATTTAAAACATTTGACTTAATTAATACAACTTCTAAAGTAAGAATTACAGACTCGACCACGTAAGGTCCTATGAATATATAGCCCACTAAATACAAGAATCATACTCTAAAGACCTCTACCCCATACTAATAGTGCTCTTCGAACCTACGATCCGACGATCAACCTATGAACGGAAATAATGATTCCAAGCGCTGATCTTACAAAGCTCAGCTGTACACATCTACTCTACTATACCTCATGCTAATCATAAACATAAGCATGCAAGCTAGTACGAGCAAAAATGAGAGATAAATAAACACGCGGTGCTACCACTAGTTGTCTAAACACATGCTATCATTAAAAGAAATCATCATACATGGCTCACACGACCCAACCATACTCAGGATCTCACCAGATCATCCGAGTTAAAACACACAAAGTCTTAACCACAAACCTAGAGTGAGACCAGGTGCCATACAGCTTCGGTGCCATACAGCTTCGGGAACGTACACCCATGCTTGAAATCTCTCGTCGAGAATCTTGAAATGAGACATGGTGCCACACAGCTTTAGGAACGTATATTCGGTAGCTCTAACTGTACAGTCACAACACTCTTTTTCTAGGTATCCAGATCCCATCAATCAAGAAGGCTTAACCAATCAAATGCCTTCTCGGCATGCAAGCAACGTGATCCCAAGGATCCTCCTATTGTTGCTAATTATCATCACAACATTTATATTACATTATCGAGTATCTAAATGGTACCCTCGAGTATCGGTACTCACATGCGTACTGATACTTAAACAGCTTACTAAAAATCTTTAATTTCCAGAAGTACGAGTATGGGTCGACCCATATCGATAAAGCCCCCAAACGCATATCGGTACAGCCAAAGCTCGTACCGATACCCTACACACGAGTTCATACCATTTCCCCATATTAAGAAATTACAACGCTTTATTAAATCTCTAAAGTTTATGAAAGTCATTAGGGTTGGTTTACTAACGTATTAAATCAATTAATATTAATTGTCGGCTTCATGACTATTTATTTTGAATATTATCAATTATTAGTCCATCTAATATAATTTCCATCGAACATGCCAATACATATCTCAAGCACTCAAGCAACACAACATGTAAATCAACCAATCATATAATTATACTAATAATCAAATAACCCTACATGGTCTCTAAAGCTTAAAATAGTCTTGAATATTCTCAAGTTCATCAGGCATCTCAATGTTTGCCAAGTCTCGCAATACTGGTCTCAACACATGCTTATTCATCGTCTACCAATTTTGCAGATACTAACATGCAAAGCAATCAAATTTATGATGCTTATGAAGCAATAAGAGTTTGTGGTGTACTAACCTCAATCACTAGTGATAAATCCCCATTCGAGCTTCCCGATGATCCACTTGGTCTGATACCCAATCCTTAATAATATTCATACAAGAACGAATATGAAAATACATTAATTTCATGTATCCCCTATTTAATTCACAAGGTCAAATGCATAAAAACAGGTTACCAAGTTCAAATTTGGCAAAACAGCCTGCACCAACGGACTCAGAACATCGAGAAACCCCCAGGTAGGTTCCTCTAGAAAAAATCAATGGTCTAGTCAACGGCCTAGTGTTTCGATGCGATACAATGCATGGTAAGCTTGGTGCACCCCAAGTACATGATCTAGTACGTGCAAGTGTATGGGGAAGATGGTGCACCAGCGGGGAGTGCTCCTATGCGGGTGAGTGCACGTGCACCCGAGTGCCAGATTCGGTGTGGTGTGGTGCACCACAACATGGTGCACCTATCTCGGTAGATCCACGCCTACCCTCACTGGTGGAGTGTGGGGATACATGCGCCATCCTCTAGTCTTGCTCTTTTAACACTGGTGGACACGCTGATAACCTCTATATCCCATTTTGGCCGCTTGAACTCCCTCTCTTGCACATTCAAAACTTCTTTCCGTTCACCCTCCTCCACTACAACTCTGACGGTGGCACCAGGATCACCGACAAACTCCTCGTGAAGAGGGAAACACTTTTGCAATGGTGGTGTCATGTAAGGCAGCTCCTATGGTGGTGGATCGAGCATGAAAGCATGAGGGACAAAAATAGAGGAAGATAAAGAAAGAAAGAGAACAATGGGAAAAGGAAGAGAGAGAAAAAAAATCTAATTTTCCCCTCCCTCCAACCCATTTAATTTCAAATAAAGTGTATTCCAAGCCCGACATGGGTAAATCACACTTAAGGTCCCCCGTCTTGAACCCTTCCACAAAACGGTCAACAATTCTCATCCTTTTTATTTAAAATACCGAACTTGAATTCTAGATCCAAATCAAACTCAAATTCTAGGTCGTTACACTCTAGTTGTAATATCCCAAAATATGGCCTAAAAGTATGTTACCAAATCGAATATGATTCAAATGGAATTGATATACTTTCAAGTAAACAATTAAGTGATTTAAGGACAAAATGTGAAAGCTTGTAAAGTTTGCTGACTATTTTGCTTAGATTTGTTTCTTATTAAATTGATTAAATGGTTTAGGACCAAAATTGAATTAAAGAAGAATTGGGTAGCTATAATAGAAGGGCTGTAACCAAATGATATAATGATTGCATGCTAGACATTTAATTGTCTAGGGATGTATACACTTGTCAAACAAAAGTGAGAGCTAAGTGGAATGGAGAGGTTTCGGCCAAGGGAAAAATGGAAGGAAGAGTTATCTTCTTCCTTTGTTGCAATCAAACCATTAGAGGGAGAGAGAAAGAGAGCTTAAGCTATGGCCATGGAAATAGAAGTGAAAGCTTTAATTTAGTTCAATTTTAAGAGATCAATTCGGGAATCTTAAGGAGGAAGGTGAATTACTTTTCATTTCCTCTTGATTAAGCTTAAATTATGAAATTGGATATATGATTCTAGAAGTTTAATTGGTTCATTCAACAATACATATGATGAAATCTCCAAGCTTTAAAGTCTTGTAGTATAATCGAATTTGATTATGTAGCTATTAGAATTATTGAATAACCAATCCTTGGCAGGAAATTTCCTTTGTTGTTTTGAATAGTGCACATATAAAATTGTTATGCTTATGTGAAATTATAAGTGTAATTGAAGATGATAGGTTGCTTAATACTAAGCTTGGAATTGTTGAGATAGAGTAAATATTGATTTGGATCATGGTTGAATAATAGAGTTGTGTTGAAATTGAATTTAGCCATGGTTATTGTTTGGCGTTTCATTAAGGGACTGTTTTGGTGTACTCATATGTATATAAATGTATCTGGCCTGCTTTGTATGTTTTAAGAACTTATTGGACTGTTTTGTATATACATGAAAACATAGGGACTGTTTTGAAAGTGTACAAAAATGTTAGAGTATGTTTTTGATTTAATAAGGACTGATATGCTTGTATGGTAAACCGTTTTGAAGTGTATGTGTGTAGGGTGAGCTGTTTTGAGTAATTAATAACAAGGGAAATGCTTTATGAATGCATATAGAGATTGTTTTGTAAGTTTAGAGACTGTTTTTCCTGAACAAAAATGCATAGTGGACTATTTTGGTGTGATAGAGACTGTTATGCACTTGTACAAATGTTGAAGATTGTTTTGATGTGTTAAACAAATGTGTATGCAAGTGTAATGGACAAATTGGTTGCTGATAATACATCTAATATAAATAGCATTAGTGGAATGTTTGGAGTAATATCTACAAGAGAATGGTTGCTAATAATACATCTAATATATGAATGTGCCATTGTAATATTAGATCAAGAAGGAATTTAGGGACTTAGAGCTAAAAAAGATCAAACAGTGGATAAACAAAGAAAGGGAATCGTGATTCATGACCAAAACTAGCTTGGATTTACCTGTGAGTGTAGTTTAAAGTCTCGAGATAGATTGAAACTATCCCGAGCATGCTATTTATATTAGTTTATGTTGTTGTTCATGAAGTTAAATTGTTCTTGTTTTTCAAGCTTGGACTACAAGGTATGTATTATATCATAAGTGATATATGTTTGGGAATGCTTGAAAATATATGTTGGATTAAATGTTTCAAACTTGGTAGAAACCTTAATAGGCTTGGCTATCATTCGAGCATGATCGGAAATGAATATAAGATATAATTGAGAATTATTCATTTAGTAATACATGATTGACATGAATAAAATTATAAGGCTTGCTTCTATAGATATATGAAATTGGAACTATGCTCAACTTGTTTTAATAAAGTATAATAAATACGAAATGCTTGACTTGATGCTATGCTCTTAATGATATCAATTCATGCTTTGATACACTCGATGAGTAACCTTTACTATGCTTTGATAAGGATATATGCTTGAAATAAGGATCATACATGAATTGTAAAGACAATTGAAAAGAATAAAATAAGATATGTTCGATTGGTGCCTTGTTTAAGAAGTTATGCTTAAATTCTAATTCTATGATACGATAAGTTATAAGCTTTGTTTGATTGACTATATATAAATATATGTGGATATGATAAGTCATAAGCTTTACTTATGTGATTATATGAATATGGAGTTATTCTCATCATTGTTAAGAATATGACAAGTTTCTGTCTATATGAATATGGAGTTAAGCTCAACCTTGATTATTATAAGATAAGATTATGAGTAAAGCCTTGGTTTCGAGTCATTGATAGGTATAGTTGGCACGCCATAGAGTCTATAGAGCTCATGTTTGGGGTGGACTATGGTTCTGGACTACGGTCCTTATTTGGTGATAGTAGGAGGGAAGTATTGTGGTCACTTGGCGACAGTAGGAGGATTTGACCGATATTATATATACCTTTTGTTGGCAATAGTTGGTTGGGGATTCGTGTACCTAGGCTGTTACTTGAATCTCAAGGCTATGTTTAAAAAAACTTATAATGAAACTTGCGATTGAGTTATTGGAAAATCATAAGACTTTGTAAGACAAAGATCTACGCTTACAATATGATATGCTTATATCTTTAATGACAAGTAATATTTTATCATATATTACCATGTTTGATAAAATGTTTGATAAGTTATAGATAAGTAAATTACGCATTAATAGATTATGATAAAAGAATCCAAGAAAATTTATAAATTAAATAATGGAACATGTTTGTGTCTTGTATAGCAAGTAAAATATATATATATATTTGGAATATTCGAATGTTCTTTGATATGAATGGATATGCTTGTTAAAATTACATACTTGAACTGTTGAAATGTTAGAATGTTTATGATTGTTGAATGACCGTGAAAGTTTGCATATGTCTATTTCTTACGTAATTTATGTGTTAAGTAATTGATGATCATGATATGCTATATTTCTATCTTATGTGATAAGAGTTGGTAACCCTAACATGTGATGTTTAGTGACTTAAATGATAAGTAATGCCATGTTAAATGAAATCATGAAAGCTCATAAGTAAAGGAACTAATGGTACAACATGTGTACTTAATAAAATCTATCTAACTGGAAAACTAAGCATGCTTTTGGAAGGATAGAATTGTTTGGTAAGAATGCCTATTTAATTATGTGAGTTTTCCTTGTATCCTTAATTGTAAGTTTTGATCAATTGCCCTAATTATACGTGAAGCTATAATATTGTATTACTTGTGAGTTTCGAATAGAATATAAATATATTTACATTCTTGGTTCGAGTATTCACATTTATTTTAGTACATGATCGATTTGAATGTTTATTTCTCAAAAGTTCTTTTCAGGTTCAAGCTTGTAATCATACGTGACCAAATGAAATTCACGAAAGGATAAATTAATTCTTCCATGTTATTAGTAACTTTGAATTACCTCACTATGTTTATGCTTATTTTATCCTTTCTTCGCATTTCAGGGTGAATTTGCTTTCGATTCTTCATGAGCTCGAACGAGATCACAAGTATCAAGACGTATGTCTGTAATCTTTCTTAGAACTCCTAGATGGTGGAACATAGTTGTTAAGTATGCATTGAGCATTTAAATTCCTTTTTAGCTATAAATGTGTATAAGTGGATAATCATCCAAAGCTTTGTAATGGCCTTTTATTTGCTTCATGGTTGCTTGCTTGAATTATAATAGTTGTGTTTTTGGCATGATAAATTAGACATATGTATAGGTTTAAAACGGTTAGACCATAATGCTTTGTGTGTATATATATGCTCATATGTATCTTGTAATATATGCTAAGTCTGATATGATAGTATAGCTCTAATTCTTGGCATTGTTAAAGTAACTAAAGTTTGGTTAAATGATTAATTTCTAAAGACTTAAAATCATAGATGTTAAGTATGGTGTTTAAGTGGTTCAAATTAACCTCCGTATATGTTGGAATGCTTGACTGATATTGTCATTTGAAAGTTATGACTATAGAAGAACCATATCATGCTAGATTGAAATTACTAGGTTGAATAGCCGGTCTAAATGGATTCTAAAATGTGAAGTAATGAATTAGCATTATTAGATGATGTTAAAAATAGAAATTCAAAATGTTTATTGAAATAGCATGGTCATATGCTTGCTGGCAGTTAATGAACCTTATTTGTCTTAGTCTGAATGTTATCAGGCATTAATTTATTTGTATATTTTAAACATAGGTATACTAATTATAGGTAATGATCCTTATTTTACTTGATCCTTTCATAAGTTTATCTTTATTAATGTGTTAGGATCTGATTGTGGATTTTAATAATTGAACTACTTTGTAATCTACTGTGGCTGCTAAGTTACTCGTTCTTTATTTACTTTAGAGATCATACTCGGTTTGAGTAAAATGTTTATTAGCTTGGCTTATCTCCTAAGTTTGTTAAGAGTATTGCTTCATAGTCTATGAATTTTATTAAAAGATTTTAAATTACACTGAATTCTGGTTGTTTGTTTATTTAAGAAGTGTTTAGATTTTGTATGTTTGCTTGAATGTTTGTTCAGTAATACTTCCTGAACCGGTTTATTTCCTAGACCGGGTAAGGGGTGTTACATTAGTTTTTAAAATATTTTCAAAATTTTCAAAACAATCCCAAAATTAAACCGTCAAGCTAAACATAGTTATTACACTCAATTACTTGATTCCCATTTTTTTTACATTTTAAATATTGGTGAAGGTAGAGACTAAATTGAACGTAGGGTGAACTTTGGAATTCAAACTAAGAAGTCTAAGGAACTCAAGGACTAGTGGTATAATTTTACCATTTTGGCGAACATATAAAAGAACATGTTCGTGAATGTTAAAGGAACATGTTCGTGAACGTTACACGAACATGTTCACTAATGTTAAACGAACATGTTCACGAACGTTAAACGAATATGTTTGATAATATTACACAAACGAACATGAATACCTTCAAAAATATCTAAACAAACACAAACACGATATTATAAATTTAAACGAACACGAGTCGAACATGAACACCTTTAGAAATAAATAAATAAAAACTTCCAGAACCTTGTTGTAACATCCCTTACCCATTCTAAAAGGAAACTGGTTTAAGAAGTGTTACTGAACACAATCCAAGCACACATAAGACATCTTAACAAATTTTAACTAAACATACAATCGTAAATCAGGGAAAATTTCAAACTTTTTTTATATTAGGTATGTCTACTCTCAACTTGAAACCATGCGCAGGTAATCATACCTTAAACAAAATTACTTCAACAACTAGCTCATAGCATACCAATAAAATTCAGGTACTTCAGATTTCAATGCTTATTACGTTTTTCTACTATCACATAAGATTTCTTTTCATTCAAATATTACATTGATTATAACTTGTATACTTTAAATCATTTCTAAGATATATTAACCAAATTAAAAGTGTTCAGGATAACAGAAAACCATGGATTAATGATCTTTCAACTTACACGTTGAGTTATTTAAAGTTCATATTTTATGTATGTTCACTATCAAAGAATCACATATTTCAACCAAACATATAATCATGGTAACAAGTAATCGAACACCATGTCTAACATAGATCAACTAGCAATCATTCGAACCCCATACTTAACATAATTAGACCTCAACTGAAATGATTTATATTGTAGTTAAATACTAAGCAAAATATCAGACTTTATCAATCGACAAGTTATTAATTGATCATGCTTTAGTTTAACTTAGCTTATTTCACAGCTGAACATCCAAAAGTCATGATAGTGTATCTACTCATCTATCAACCATTTAAACACCACACTTAACATCTATGTCATTCAAACTTCATATATCAAACCTCTAAGCAAACTTTTGCCACTTTACCTAAACAAACATTTGAACTACCTTGTCTTACCAGATTCATCACATGTCATAGGATACATATAAGCATACATACACACATACCATGCAAATAGTCTAACTACTTTAAGCATATACATATACCTAATTACCATACCAACATCGTAACTTTTATAAAAGTTCAAAGAACAAGCAACCAATAAAACACATTTAAAAGGCCCATTACAAAACTTTGCATGCTAGAAAAGCTTAAAAATAGATATATGATTAGAAGATGTGCTAAATGCTCAATGCATACATAACGAAGATGTGCCACCATCTAAGGGTATTTAAGAAATTATAGTACGTACATCTGACACTTGTGATCTTGTCTAAACTCAAAGGACAAATGAAGTAAATTTGATCCTGAAATATGATGAAAGGATAGAATAAGTATACACTTAGTGAGGTAGTTCAGACAATTCAAGCATGAATTAGCCATTCAAAAAGTAACTCTATTTTTCCTTTGAATCTAACGAGGATAGGTAGTATCAAGCTTTATTAGATACTAATTCATCTTAAACACAAAACTCGAACATGGCATAAACAATTTCATACATACCAATCCTTAACGGGGATTATTTGACATGTAACACACTAGACATACAAGTCAAAGACATGGGTTACTTCATTTTGTTTACAATTAAATCAAATGTACTCATAAACGAATACATATGTACAAACAGTCCAACATGTGTTCATATATATACCAAGCAATCCCAATATGCATACATATACATGTTCATACATTCCAAAACAATCCTACACATCCTTGAATTATACAAAACAATCCAATAATTCTTTTAATTTCACAAGACAAACCAGCATATCTTGAATTACACAAAACAGTCTAGCATATCTTTTAAATACACAAAATAGTCCAGTAATTCTTTCAATTACACAAAACAGTCCAGCAATTCTTTCAATTACACAAAACAATCCAACAATTCTTTTAATTATACAGACAGTTTAGCAATTCTTTTAATTATACAAAACAGTCTAGCAATTCTTTTAATTACACAAAACAATCTAGCAATTCTTTTAATTACACAAAACAGTCCAGCAATTCCTTCAATTACACAAAATAGTCTAGCAATTCTTTCAATTACACAAAACAGTCCAGCAATTCTTTGAATTACACAAAATAGTCCAGCAATTCTTTTAATTACACAAAACAGTCCAACAATTCTTTTAATTACACAAAACAGTCCAGCAATTCCTTTAATTACACAAAACAGTCCAGCAATTCTTTTAATTACATAAAACAGTCCCGCAATTCTTTCAATTACACAAAACAGTCCCGCAATTCTTTCAATTACACAAAACAGTCCTGCAATTCTTTTAATTATACATGTTAGTTGATGTGTTTAGGACTGCTTCTATTTTTAGTTATTTGTTATTTGAGTGTTGCTTAAGTTTAGAAGAAAGTTAGTCACAGGTTGTTGCTTAAATTTAGGAATATTTTGTTAGTGGGTTGTTGATTTTATTTGTATAAATTCTGAATGATTGTTGAATAAAAGTGATGTGTTCAGTTTCCTTCATCCATTGAGTTTTCTTTTCATTAAAATACCAACAATTGGTATCAGAGCTTTTATTCTCGAGGGACCTGTGTTAGTTATTGCTATAGCATGGAAGGTGAAAGTAATTTTTCTTTGATTGCGCCGCCTATATTTGATGGAGACAATTATCTAATTTGGGCAGTACGTATAGAGACTTACATGGAGGCAGTAGATCTTTGGGAAGCTGCGGAAGATGACTATGAGATTCCTGCATTGCCGACCAATCCCACCTTAGAACAGATCAAAGCAGAAAAAGAAAAGAAAGCAAGGAAAGCAAAAGCATGTTTATTTGCTGCAGCATCACCTACGATTTTCACCCGAATTTTGTCTCTAAAGTCATCAAATGAGATATTAGATTATCTCAAGGTTGTGTACGAGGGAGTTGAAAACATTTATGGGATGCAAGTGCTGAATCTTGTACGTGATTTTGAGATGCAGAAGATGAAGGAGACCGAGATAGTCAAGGAGTATTCTGACAGGCTCGTTAGCATAGCAAATAAGGTCAGACTATTAGGTTCGTCCCTAGCATATTCAAGGTTTGTGTAGAAAATCCTTGTAACGATGCCTGAAAGGTTTGAGGCCACCATCACCACATTAGAGCAAACGAAAGATATGTCAAAGATTAATTTGGTAGATCTCTTAAGTGCTTTGCAAGCACAAGAGCAAAGACATGTAATAAGGTAAGAAAGGGCCATTGAAGGTGCTCTACCGGTTAAGCAACAAGATGATGGAAAGAGTAGGAGGCCAAAGAACAAAAAGTTTCATGCTGCGAGTGGACAAAACTCTACATTTGGGAACAAAAATAAAGCCTCGAATAGAAGGCCAGGAATAAAGAAAGATTATCCTCCATGTCAACATTGTAGAAAGAAACGTCACCCACTTTTCAAGTGTTGGAGAAGACCGGATGCAAAGTGCAACAAGTGTAACCAGATGGGACATGAAGCTGTTGTTTGCAAGTATAAAAACCAGCAACAAGATGAAGCACAAGTGGCAGATCAAGAAGAAGATGATCAACTTTTTGTTGCAACTTTTTTCACTAGTCACGAAACGAGTGAAAGCTAGCTCATTGACAGTAGATGCACTAATCATATGACACATGAAAAAGAGTTGTTCAAAGAGTTGAAGAGTACCGAGTCCAAGAATGTAAGAATTGGGAACGGTGAACACATTATTGTCAAAGGAAAATGGACAGTAGCCATTGCAAGTTGTTTAAGTACCAAGTTTATTATTGATGTTCTTTATGTACCTGATATTGATCAAAATCTTCTTAATGTTGGCCAATTGGTTAAGAATGGATTCAAAGTGAAGTTCATGGAGAAGACATGTGTAATAGAGAATGCTATAGGCCAAAAAATGTTTGAAGTTAAGATGGCAGGGAGAAGTTTTTCCCTCAATCCGATACAGGAGAAGCAATAAGTTTTTCTAGCCAAACAAAGCATCACGATGTTGTGGTGTAACACCCCCTACCCGGGTTGGCAGCAAACCGGTTCGAAAGCATTATTAACGTACAATACAAGCAAGAACAAGCAAGAATAGGCTAACTCATCCCTATTAGATGAGTTACTTAACTAGAAAGTGACCAACAAACATTACTTAACACATATGAAATCAAATCATTCATGTCTTAACATGTAAACAATCTTATTTACATACATTATAGGCTACCAAAATTTTCAATATTCATCATTTGAAATCACAAAGCAAAGAAGTTTCCATTTTCATTTCATTGTTCATTAACTTGATTACATATATCATTTCATGCATAACTTACAAATCATGATCCATTGCACGTACCTTGATTCCAAGCAAGCATATGCCAATCTTACCATTCGACATTTTCCATTCAAGCATATAAAAATACATATTGAACATGTTATGCTTATACAAGTGACTATATCATCTTACAAGGCATTCGAATAGTAGGAGACTAGATGATCACTTTGAACATTCATTATTTACGTAACCATATCCGCGGCAAATACTTACATTACATGAAATTCTAGTTCATTACTTAATTTATATTAGTAACTAAGTTCACAAAATAGTAGGCCCATTCAAAGAATATATACATATACAAGTTCAAGTGTTCAAAATGCATGCACCGGACATTATATATCACTAAGTGCCACCAACTAGGGGAGTACAAAACAAGTATGAACCATACTTTAACTATGCTTGTGTCTTGCTTCCAGCACAAGAATTCAAGCTTTAGGATCAAGCAACGATCAAATCCTTTAACCTGTGGTTGGGAAGAATGAAAACAAGAGTGATAAGTACAAGAATATACTTAGTGAGGTAGCAACTAGTTCTAACCATTTTATTAACATGTATCAATTAACTAAGTTGCTTAGTCCAAGTTGAAAGCAATTCAATTCAAGCTTTTCTCAATCTTTATTTCAAGACAAATAGCAAACTCAAGCAATCTACACATTTTCATTCAAGTCAAGTACATATTAGTTCAAGTTTACATGTTTGTCTTTTTAAGAATACATATCAAGTAATCCAAGTACCAAATTATTCAATACAAGGTTCAAGCATAAGCAATTATCATTTCAAGAGTTCCATGTCAAAAATCAAGCATTACATATCAAGAAATTCGAGTAATTCAAGCTTGGATATCAAGTAATTCAAGTATCAAGTAGTTCAAGATTCAAGTAATTCATGTATCAAGTAATTCAAGAATCAAGTAATCTCAAGTATCATGTAATTCGAGTATCATGTAATTCAAGTATCATGCAAGCTTTATTCTTTAATTATTTCTCATATGCTTTCTTTAGTTTATGCCATTGGTATTTAGTTGTCTAGGTAATCGAGTCTTCAACCAACTGTCGCCGCAAGATGTACCGTAGCACTGGTCAACCCTCCTACTCTCGCCAAAGTCCACACAAACGTACCCTCCGTCTGTCACCAATTAGAGGCCTTAGCCCTAGACCGTAGTCCACCCTGACACAATGAGCTCTATACTCTAAGGCATGCCCTTCTACCTATGACCACTAACAACCAAGGATTTTTTCAATTATGAATCACTTATTCAAGTATTACATATTTATGTCAAGCAATAGCTTATTCAAGGATAAATTCAAGTGATACATTGCAAGATCATGTTCATATACATCCCTTAGGCCAATTGAGCCTTAGCTCTATACTTTGCAATTTAATCTTCTCATTCAAGCAAGCAATTAACATATGCCATCTCTTAGGCATCAAGCAAGATCTTTAATTCATGATTTATATCATGTTAACCAGTAATTAGATCATACAAGTACATATAGGCACTCATTCTAAATGATCACAATCAAGGCATCAAGGTTCAAGCATTTGTATCAAGGAGCAAAATCAAGCAATCATTATAACAAGTCATATCCAAGGCATGGAAGCATACATTTGTTTTCACTTTTCTTTCTAATTAATTTCTCAATTTTGCATGCTATTACATATTCACAATTTTAGCTTAGTCCATTCTTCCCTTTTATTCATATTCAAGTTAAAATTTAGATCATTAACATGGCATATCAATGGCAAGCAGATAATCATGCACATTTGGTTAGGACCTAAGTCCTAACCCTATTATAAACTACACTCACAATACTTCCAAGCTTAGCTAGGCTTGGACCCAAATTCCTTTATGTTTGCCACTAGCTTGCCACTCCTTTTTTCTTCCACAAGTTTTACTCCTTGCCCTATCAATCCATACAAGTAAATCAAGGTCAAGACAAGTACATTCATTTATTCAAAACAAGGCAACAATACAATTAATTCATTTACCATTCATTCCAAGACATCAAGGCTATTGTCTGGCAGCTTGTGCATTACTTACTAAAACATGCATAACTTTCATTCCGTACGTCAAAATTTCAATTGGTTTACACCGTTGGAAAGATAAATTAATTTTCGTTCTAACCATATAGACCTTTCATTTTAATTATTACCAATTAATACAGTTTTTTACTTAAAGACAAGGTAATTACAACACTGGACAGGTTGCACTGTCCCTAGTGTTTCATTTCTACAATCCCGAATTCAATTCCGCTTTCTCCTAATGAATTTAGATATGTTAAGGTACCATCCATTAAATTTTTAGCATTAAATTTCATTTAAACAATTTATAGTGATTTTTCAAAGTTACTGCCCATAACAAAGCATTCTGGGCAGATTACACTAGGCTAGATTTTTAGCTTCTTTAATCACTTACATGGCATTTCAAACATGTTAATTCAATTTATATACATACTCGTACAAGTCTAGGTCAGTTTTTTTTTCCTACCAATGTGATCAAAATATGGCATTATGTTCAACCAAGCAAGTTTACACATTTCAACTAGCAATGTGATCAAAACAAATTCATTCTATGTGACATTTAATTCATACCAATTTAGTACCAAATTTTCCAGAAATCCTAGCAATTTCCAGCATGAACATTCAAGTTTCCAGCAACATATATATTTCTTTCTTAGCAATTTGATCACAACATTCAAAATTTCAAAGAATCTTAGAACTATCATCACTAGAACATGCATATCTCTATCCTAATCAAATTAGGCAGCAACCACATCAAAATTCAAGATGTAAACATGAAATTCAAGTGAAGAATCAAGTATTTACCGTCCTACCAAGAAGCTATGCACACAATGTCCATAATTTTGAGCTAAACTAATCTTGAAATTGAGTTCTCTCTCACTAATCTCTCTCAATTTCGGCTATGGCAGCAAGAATGAAGAAGAAGATGATTCAAATTGGTTATCTCTTCCTTTCCTCACAAAGGCCGGTTCATTACACCCCATTTGCCACATGTGTAATAACCTTGACACATGTATTCCACTACCTGTTGTTAGACACATGAGATCCACCGCCAGGGCTGGCACGCGAGGCGTTGCTAGACAGCCTGTTGTTCAGGTTGGGGATGATAGTGTTGCAGCCAAGGATATGTCAGGTAATTAAGTTTTGTGTTGGTTCCAATTGTTGCGTTAACCGTTTAGCACTTTGGTTGTGTAATAGACCGGTTCTTGTGATATGACTCTTGGTAAATCTTGGGTTGTTGTTGCTTTAGATGACAATTAGATTTGCATCCCTTGCTAGATAAGGTTTTTATCGCAAATGGCTGTTGAGGGTGTATGTGTGCCGTAAGATGTGAGCGAGAAGTTATAAAGTTTTAGATTGCTTGAATCTAGTTGTTAGTGTTGGTTGTGCAGGATCTTAACCTCTCTAAGGTAAACGTTGTGCTCCGTAGTGCTAGCTCAAGGAATGTTCTATAAGTTGCAGGGTATTTTTAGCTTGCGTTGTGGATAGAAGGGTTAAGAGTTCCTAGTCTTAGCATTGTGGGTGTTTTGATGGTAAGGGATACCCTTGGTGAGTGAGCAATCTTACCGGTTGATTTTGGTTTAGAACCGCGATAAAGGTAAGGTCGAGTTCATTGTTAGTGTCCATCGCTTCATGGCATGGTACTTAACAGACTCTTTGTTGGAGGCACACTTGTGCTAGCAACCAATTGGGTGTCAATGCCAAGTGCCTTGCCGAGATCGTATTGGCGTGTGAGTAGCTTGCATGGTGGCCTTGGATCTGTTGAGCTGTAATACAATGGTGGAAGACCGATAACGGGTTTGTGAGATCGACGACCTTGTTACGGCCATTGAACGTGAGAACTTCGCGTGTTGTTGTTAGAGTAAGGTACCGTAGAAAGAGGTAAATGAAGGTTGTGATGAGCATGGTGGAGGTCATAAGGGCGAGTCGTGAGAATATCAGCTTAGCTTGTACACCTTTTAAGCTAGATTTCGTGGGGCAGAAGATTGCCCAATCGAGTTCAACCAAAGTTGTTATCGGTTAAGGTAAAAAGTATGAAAGTTATCAGAGCGGCGCAACAGAAATATGGATCGATAGTGGTGTTGAGTGTAACCGGGTGGTTACTTTGCAAAGAAATGTTTTTAGATTGACCAGTTGGCGATCCTTGAGAACAGTCCGATGGCTTTCCACGTTTGATGATTGGGACCGAGGCAAGGGTGAGGAAGGTGTTTAGACCTTGCAAGTAGGATGGCTAAGTTTTGGGTTGATTGTGTGAGTCCTTAAGTGGCAGTGGTCTTTGCTCAGAACCAAGTGGTTGAAATCGAAAGTGGTATTCAATCGTGTGAAAGCAAGTTTGGATAAAAAGAAGTTTTAAGTACAGACTTGGTGGGTCAAGTTTGGGGAAAAGCTGTCAGTTCAAGGTAGATTGCTGATAATGATTGGTTGTTAGGGTTTTGCTTGTCCTTTAATGGTTTGACCGAGACATGGTTGTTTGGCGTGATGCGTTCCCGATAATGGTTTGTGGGTGTGATGCAACTTTTTAGACGTAGATAACGCCCAAGTTAGGTTTTGGTTGACAAATGCTAATAGAAAGGATTGGTTAACCGAGATAGAATCCTTTAGATTTGAGTCCTTAAAGTTGATGTTTGAGCAACGTGGCTCGAGGTTGGTTATGTTACCATGCTTAATGGTTCATCATAAGTGTCGTTGGTTCCTAAAAGAGAGTCGTTGGAAACCTCAAGAGAAGTGTTAGGAGCGAGGGGCTCATGCTATGGTTCTATTTAAGGTGGATTGAGGGAGAACTTCCCTAATCAAGGTGATCCTATTTGAATGGTGAAGTGGTTAGATCTGTTCGGGTTACATCTCTCTTTCGTCCATCTAAAATTTTGAGGACAAAATTTCTTGAAGAAGGGGAGAGTTGTAACGAGCCTAATTTTTGAGTCAACAATGGGCGTTGAACTGGTTCTTAGACTGACGTGTCGGGCCAAGATGTGGGGCCATAATGGGCCTCCATGCGTTGTTAGGCTTGCTTGGTGGTTTTGTGCATAGCTTATGTTGGGCCTAAGGAAGGGTATTATGGTAAAATCATAATTAGGGGAGACAAGGGTTGATGCCTCATTAAGGTGGGCTGCCACCCTTGTCCTCTCTCTCTCTTCATCTTCTTCTTCTAATTTCTACCCCAACCCAAAGTAAAAGATGAGAACTTGTTGTGGAGGAGTGTAAGTCTCGGATTGTCCATCAAGGAAGGGTTTATCAGCAGCAAAGGATCTTCATTTCGAGCTAAACCTCATTGCTTTTGGTAGGAGTTGGGATTGAAGCTTGGAGCAAGGAAAGAGAGGTGGACGAAGCTTGGTTGCTGCTTAAGTTTGTGAATCTTGCTAAAGGTTAGTACATCTCTGACTCCTACATTTCATGAGCCTCATAAGATGATTGCTTTGTGTGGTTTATAGTTTTGGGTTGTATGGTTGAGGTTTTAGAAGCTTGAACCCTCCTTTAATGGAAAATCATATATTATGTATTAATTACGGGTAAAATTTGTAGAAACCCACTTATTATACCCTAAATAACTTGTAAGATCATTTTGGGACTTAACCATGGAGGTTAAGGGTGGGAATGGTGAGATCCCGAGCTCTAGGTTTCGAAATCTAGGCTCGAGCACTGGTACAGGGTGGCTGTGTACCGGTACTCCTTTATAAATTGAGAGACGGGTTGCGAGGGGATTACCGCTACGCCCTCCCATGTATCGGTACCCCTTGCTTGAATATGAATTCCAGAGATGCCATCGTGTACCGGTACGCAAGGGGGAATATTGGTACGTACTGTTACATTGCCTGGAAAGGCTTTGAGTACCGGTACGGTACATAGCGTACTGGTACATCCTTAGGATGAACTCTTTTGAATCTAGTGGGGGTATCGGTACTCATTAGGGAGTACCAGTACACGATGTTGATTGCCTAGGAGAGAACTAGCATACCGGTACGCATATGTGAGAGTACTGGTACGGGGCAATCCTAGTGCCGATAAGGAGCAACAGTACGGTACATAACATATTTGTACGTCTTGTGGTCTAATTCTTTTGAACCCAGTTAGCGTATCAATAATCATGGGGGAGTATCGATACCTAGATAGTAGTACCGTTGCTCACTTTGAAGTATCGATACTTGCTGGGCAGTCTGCCCAAGAAAGGTGAGATAGTATTTATGGGTTCCATAATTCATGGCAAAGGGTCTGGTGGGTCCCTAAAGGCATAATGCAAACTCTAAAAGTGAGAAATTATGGTTAGTAACCCAGATGTGGATTAAGGGCTAATGGCATAGTAATTATTTAAGTGGATCGCTTGTTCAATCATTCATAGAGATATGTGGTGGATCGATTAAGGCCATGTGGAAGAATAGGGTCCTTTCTTTGTGCTGAAGGGATGCCCGTATAGGCTGTATACCGCAAATAATAAATAATCGAACAAGAAAAGCATAAATGAATCCCAAAGACGTATGCTAGTTATTGTATCAAACGAGTCAAGCCTGCAGCATTGGTAATGGTTGGTTGGATGCCTTTTATCTCTCGGTGAGATATGTTAATGCTCGGGGGAGCATGGGTTAACATATGTGTCTTGGTTAGGAATTCGGATGTCCTAGAGTCAGTGCAAGGGCACTTAAATAAGGGTATGGGTACTCCGGGGTATGTGATCGAGTACATCCGACGTGTTCATGGGCTATGTGAACTGGATGCATTCCGAAACCTATCCTTGGGCTATGTGAACTGGATGCATTCCGAAACCTATCCTTGGGCTATGTGATATGGAAATACAACTCGGGGGTTGTGTGAGCTCGAGTAACTCGATGGGCTATGTGATCTCGAGTATCCTGTTCGGCTGTGTGATCTCAAGAAAAGACTGCTTGTGACTTATGTGATCCAATTATGTCTAGGACGTATATGTCGCAATAGTGATCCGGATATGATCCTTACCCGACGGCTATGTGATCACAGGTAACCCGACGACTATGTGAGCACGGGATAAATAGTATGGCTTCGTTGTCCAGTAGGGAATGTGTGTTATTTATGTAGGTGTGTGGATGATAGATGTTAGTTAATTAACCTTTGGGCTTTGTGATCAGGGTATGAGATGTAATTCAGTGGTTGGTAGGACCTCGCGTATGGTAAGCCTGGGATGGCTTGGTAGACTTCTTACATAATAGTGGTGTCTTGAGACAGTTGTAAGCTCTATCTAGGTTAGGCTAAAAGATGATCCTTAGATGATGAGAAGCCTTTCTGTGCACTCTTAATTATATTATCATGCATGCTTGTTTTATGATATTCATGAATTGTGGTAGAGTAGAAATGTACCACTAAGCTTTGTTAGCTCAGTGTGCGAAATTGTGGTTTTTTCGTGCGTAGGTTAACAGGTTGCGTTTGGAGGAGCACATCGAGTAGGATTTCCCAGAATTGAGCCAATCTAAGAGTACAGTGCTTGATTTCTAGTTCGGACTGGCTGTATTCATAGGATCTTAGCACAATCGAGTATGTATTTTCATCGTAATTTTCTATTATTTGGTCAACGGTGTACTTTATGTGGAACTCGTATTTTGTAAACCTTTTTAATCTCTTTATCTACGTGGATTTTATGGAAATAGACCGTTCAAGAATTTCTAACTTGTGGTTTTAAATAAGAAAATTTGATGGGTCGATTTTCGGTGACCCGTAAGTGACTATTCGAATCTAGGACGGGTTCGGGGTGTTACAGAATGTGCAAGTAGGATATTGAACAGCTTTACCAGAATTCCCCGTACTATCAACAGAGATTATTGAGGGTGAAGGTTTGGATACCGATTGGGGTCTCAGTATGAAGTTGCTTTTCTGGGCAGAAGTGTAATTCGAAGAGTGATCCTTAGAATATTTGGACTTCTTTGACTGCCAATGAGGCTTGTCATCCTTCCTTGATCATTTGTCTTTCCAGGAGTTTCTGCTTTTGCGTTTCTCAGAGGCTTTCATCTTTGCCTCAATTGTAATGGCCCGGTTCACCAAATTCTGGATGTCAGTGATACCCAGGGCAGTGAATATTGGACTTAATTCATCATTCAATCCATCGATAAACATCATACACTTGTCAGCATTAGTCGTGATGTATTCTGACCCATATTTGCAATACTTGCATAAGTCACTCACGTATTGTTCGATAGGTCGGCCACCTTGCTGAGGTACAAGAAACGGTTCCAGTGCTCGGCCAAGTATTGTTAACTAATGAATTTCTTCTTGAATTCATCGAGGAAGAATTTCCAAGTTACAGCTTCAATAGGAGCAGTCAGGGTAGTGGTTTCCTACCAGCTTAGAGCTTCGTCTGCCAACAAGGCTATAGCACATTCAAGTTTATGTTCATCAGAATAGGGCAATTGTTTGGTAAGGATTCGAGTAGTGGCTTCTAACCAATACTCAGCTATTTCAGGATTGGTTTCATCAGTACCGGTGAAGGTATAAGCCCGGTGTTGAGCCAGTTTGTCAATAGGGGCTCTAGTTGGAGTAGGAACCGGAGGAGGAATAGAATGGTCTCGTTTCAAGGTAGTTACAAGATGATGGAACATCTCCTTCATGCACAGGAGACATTCCTACTGCACAGGATTTATAGCAGGAGCTTCCTGTTGAGCAGCATCTTGTGCTTGAGCTTGCGCTTGCGATCTAGTTTCAGCTTGTTGCTGTGAAGGATTCTGCCCCATCCTCACACTATCCTCTTCATTTGAGGAGCCTATGGGACTTTCAGCGTCCCGAGCGAGCCTTGTTTCAGAAATTTTATGTTTAAAGAGAACAATTAGGGGTTCAGTTTAGTTAAGCAAAGACACAAGCTATACAATACAAGTCTCCTAGGTGGCACAAGTATCCTATATGATGCAAGAGAGCCCAGTTTAGTCCTAGAACCAACTAAAAAGCTTTGATTACCAATAAAATATAACACCCCTACCCGGGTTGGTAGCAAACCGGTTCGAGAGCGTTATTAATGTACAATACAAGCAAGAACAAGCAAGAATAGGCTAACTCATCCTTATTAGATGAGTTACTTAACTAGCAAGTAACCAACAAATATTACTTAAGACATAAGAAATCAAACCATTCATGTCTTAACATGTAAACAATCTTATTTACATACATTATAGGCTACCAAAATTTTCAATATTCATCATCATAAAACATCATCATTCGAAATCACAAAGCAAACAAGTTTCGATTTTCATTTCATTGTTCATTAACTTGATTACATATATCATTTCATGCATAACTTACAAATCATGATCCATTGCACGTACCTTGATTCCAAGCAAGCATATGCCAACCTTACCATTTGGCATTTACCATTCAAGCATATAAAAATACATATTCAACATGTTATGCTTATACAAGAGACTATATCATCTTACAAGGCATTCGAATAGTACGAGACTAGATGATCACTTTGAACATTCATTATTTACGTAACCATATGCGCAACAAATACTTACATTACATGAAATTCTAGTTCATTAGTTTATTCATATTAGTAACCAAGTTCACAAAGTAGTAGGCCCATTCAAAACATATATACATATACAAGTTCAAGTGTTCAAAATGCATGCACTGGACATTATATATCACTAAGTGCCACCAACTAGGGGAGTACAAAACAAGTATGAACCATACTTTAGATATGCTTGTGTCTTGCTTCCAGCTCAAGAATGAAAATAAGAGTGAAGTACAAGAGTGATAAGTACAAGAATGTACTTAGTGAGGTAGCAACTAGTTCTAACCATTTTATTAACATGTATCAATTAACTAAGTTGCTTAGTCCAAGTTGAAAGCAATTCAATTCAAGCTTTGCTCAATCGTTATTTCAAGCCAAATAGCATACTCAAGCAATATACACATTTCCATTCAAGTCATGTACATATTACTTCAAGTTTACATGTTTGTCTTTTCAAGAATACATATCAAGTAATCCAAGTAGAAAATTATTCAATACAAGGTTCAAGCATAAGCAATTATCATTTCAAGAGTTCCATGTCAAAAATCAAGCATTACATATCAAGAAATTAGAGTAATTCAAGCTTGCATATCAAGTAATTAAAGTATCAAGTAGTTCAAGATTCAAGTAATTCATGTATCAAGTAATTCAATAATCAAGTAATCTCAAGTATCATGTAATTCGAGTATCATGTAATTCAAGTATCATGTAAGCTTTATTCTTTAATTATTTCTCATATGGTTTCTTTAGTTTATGCCATTGGCATTTAGTTGTCTAGGTAATCGAGTCTCCAACCAACTATCGCCACAAGATGTGTCGTAGCACTGGTCAATCCTCCTACTCTCGCAAAAAACCACACAAACTTAACCTCCATATGTCACCAACTAGGGGCCTTAGCATGGACTGTAGTCCAACCGACACAATGAGCTCTAGACTCTAAGGCATGCCCTTCTACCTATGACCACTAACAACCAAGGCATTGTTCAATTATGAACCACTTATTCAAGTATTACATGTTTATGTCAAGCAATAGCTTATTCAAGGATCAATTCAAGTGATACATTGCAAGCTCATGTTCATATACACAACCCTTGGGCCAATTGAGCCTTAGCTCTATACTTTGAAATTTAATCTTGTCATTCAAGCAAGCAATTAACATATGCCATCTCTTAGGAATCAAGCAAGATCTTTAATTCATGATTTATATCATGTTAACGAGTAATTAGATCATACAAGTACATATAAGAACTCATTCTAAATGATCACAATCAAGGCATCAAGGTTCAAGCATTTGTATCAAGGAGAAATATCAAGCAAACATTATAACAAGTCATATCCAAGGCATGGAAGCATACATTTGTTTTCACTTTTCTTTCTAATTAATTTCTCAATTTTGCATGCTATTACTTATTCACAATTTTAGCTTAGTCCATTCTTCCCTTTTATTCATATTCAAGTTAAAATTGAGATCATTAACATGGCATATCAATGGCAAGAAGATAATCATGCACATTGGGTTAGGACCTAAGTCCTAACCCTATTATAAACTACACTCACAATACTTCCAAGCTTAGTTAGTCTTGGACCCAAAATCCTTTTGTTTGCCACTAGCTTGGCCACTCCTTTTTTCTTCCACAAGTTTTATTCCTTGCCCTATCAATCCATACAAGTAAATCAAGGTCAATACAAGTACATTCATTTATACAAAAAAGGCAACAATACAATACAATTAATTCATTTATCATTCATTCCAAGACATCAAGGCTGCTGCCTGGCAGCTTGTGCATTACTTACTAAAACATGCATAACTTTCATTTCGTACGTCGGAATTTCAATTGGTTTACACCGTTGGAAAGCTAACTTAATTGTCTTTCTAACCGTACAGTCCTTTCATTTTAATTATTACCAATTAATACAGTTTTTTACTTAAAGACAAGGTAATTACAACACTAGACAGTTTGCACGGTCCCTAGTGTTTCATTTCTACAATCCTTTCTACGATCCAAAATTCAATTCCGTTTTCTCCTAATAAATTTAGACAAGTTAAGGTACTGTCCATTAAAGTTTCAGCCGTAAATTCCATTTACACAATTTATAGTGATTTTTCAAAATTACTGCCCAGAACAAAGCATTATGGGCAGATTACACTAGGCTAGATTTTTAGCTTCTTTAATCACTTAGATGGCATTTCAACCATGTTAATTCAATGTATATATATACTCCTACAAGTCTAGGTCAGTTTTATTCTCCTACCAATGTGATCAAAACAGGGCAATATGTTCAACCAAGCAAGTTTACACATTTCAACTAGCAATGTGATCAAAATCGTTTCATTCTATGTGACATTTAATTCATACCAATTTAGTACCAAATTTTCCAGCAATCCTAGCAAATTTCCAGCATGAACGTTCAATTTTCCAGCAACATATATATTTCTTTCTTAGCAATTTGATCACAACATTCAAAATTTCAAAGAATCTTAGAACTATCATACTAGAACATGCATATCTTACATCCTAATCAAATTAGGCAGCAACCACATCAAAATTCAAGATGTAAACATGGAATTCAAGTGAAGAATCAAGTATTTACCTTCCTACCAAGAAGCTATGCACACAATGTCCATAATTTTGAGCTAAACTAATCCCAAAATTGAGTTCTCTCTCACTAATCTCTCTCAATTTCGGCTATGGCAGCAAGAATGAAGAAGAAGATGATTCAAATTGGTTCTCTCTTTCTTTCCTCACAATGGCCGGTTCATTACACCCCATTAGCCACATGTGTAATAAGCTTGACACATGTATTCCACTACCTCTAAATGGTCTAATTACACATACAAGTTTGTTGTTTTATTCTTGTTTCATTTTGGTTATCTTAATTTGGTTATCTAACTTGTTGGCTATAACATTTTAGTCCTTTAATTATGTTAGCTAATATTCCCCTCAATTAATTTCAAATTCTTTTAATTTGACTAACACCTAATTCAATTAGTTAATCACTTAGATAGTGGTAACTTTCCTAGTCCCGGTTTAGGGTGTTACATGTGGCATAAAAGGCTCAGACACTATCATCATCAAGGGATATTGAAGATGAAGTCCAAGAGCATGGAAATTGATCTTCCAGAATTTGATGATCACATGATGACATGTAAGGCTTGTCAGTTTGGAAAGCAAAACAGAAAGTCATTTGCAAAGACTGCATGGAGAGCCACTTGTAAGTTGCAGTTAATTCACACAGACATTTCTGGACCTCTAAGAACTCCGTCATTAGTAGGTAATCGATATTATGCTGCTTTTATTGATGATTTTACAAGAATGTGTTAGATTTTCTTCTTAAAATTCAAGTCATAAATTGGTGGAGCATTCTGGAAATTCAAAAAAATTGTGGAAAATCAAAGTGGCAATCACATTCAAATATTGAGGTCTAATAATGGCAAAGAGTATAAGTCAGACAATTTCAATGCATTTTGCGAAGAAGTTGGCATTGAGCATCAGTTGACAGCTCCTTATTCGCTGCAACAAAATGGAGTTAGTGAAAGACGAAACAAATACATCTTAGAAATGACTAGATGTATGCTGTATGAAAAGAATTTACCAAAGAAGTTCTGGGCAGAGGCAGCTCATACTGCGGTTTTCCTACAAAATAGATTGCCCACAAAAGCGGTTAAGGATCAAACACCTTACGAGGCTTGGTATGGTCGTAAACCATATTTGCATTTTCTCAAAATATTTGGTTGTTTGTGCTTCACTCACATTCCACAGATTAAAAGAGACAAGTTAGACAAAAGGGCACTTCCAAGAGTCTTTATCAGCTATAGCAATGTTGCAAAAGCTTATAAAATTTTCCAACCACATAATGGGAAAATTATTATAAGCAGAGATGTTCATTTCGTGGAAGATGAAGAGTGGAATTGGGATGAGAAAAGTGTTCCAACTACTACAGATTTGAAGCTTAAGTTACATGTTTCAACCACAGATAAAGATGAAAATTGGTTGAATGAGTTGGTGGATGATACTCCAACAAGGGGTACTAGATTGCTTACTGACATCTATGCAAGATGTAATATAGCTGTATGTGAACCTGTAGATTTTGCTATGGCAATGGAAGACACAAAATGTGTGGCTGCAATGAAGGAGGAGTTGTCTATGATTGAGAAGAACAAAACATGGGAGTTGGTTGATTGACCCCAAGATAGAAAGGTGATTGGAGTCAAATGGGTATACAGAACCAAGCTTAATGATGATGGCTCAATCAACAAGCACAAAGCAAGAATTGAGGTTAAAGGCTATGCACAAGTTTCTGGCGTGCACAAGTTTCTGGCGTGGACTATTTAGACAAATTCACACTAGTTTGTCGTTTGGACATCATAAGGCTTTTACTTGCTGTAGCGGCTCAAATGAATTGGAGAGTGCATCAACTTGATGTAAAATTAGCTTTTTTAAATGGCATTTTGAAGGAGGAAATTTACTTTGAGCAGCCTAAAGGCTTTGTAAAGAAAGCAGAGGAAGACAACGTGTTTTTTCTCAAAAAAGCCCTTTATGGGCTGAAACAAGCTCTGAGAGCTTGGTATAGCAAAAGAGGTGATCATTTGTTGAGCTTGGGCTTTGAAAGAAGTCTATCCGAGACTACTCTTTATGTCAAACGTCATGACAATGATATTTTGACAGTCTCTCTTTATGTTAACGATCTCTTGCTAATGGGAAATGATGTACGGATGCTTGAGCAATTCAAGAAAGAGATGATGAAGGTTTTTGAGATGACAGATCTCAGGTTGATGTCTTTTTTCCTTGGAATGGAAATTAAACAGGCTGAGCATGAAGTATTCATCTGCCAAAAGAAGTATGCTAAAGAAATCTTGAAAAAGTTCAAGCTTGAAGAATGCAAGGAAGTAAGCACTCCTATGAATCAAAAGGAGAAGCTTTGCAAAGAAGATTGAGCTGATAAAGTTGATGAAGGATATTTCATAAGCTTAATTGGTTGCTTGATGTATCTTACAACAATATGTCCTAATATTTTAAATGTTGTAAGCATTTTGTCTCGATTTATGCATTGTGCCAGTGAATTGCGTCTCAGGGCTGCTAAGAGAGTAGTTCGTTATATCAAAGGCACGAGTAATTTTGTTGTCAAATTCACAAGAAACAGGAGTTCATGCTTGTAGGCTTCTCTGATAGTGATTGGGGAGGTTCCATTGATGACATGAGGAGTACTTCAGGCTATTGTTTCACTTTTGGATCAGGTGTTTTCGCATGGAGCTCAAAGAAGCAAGAAAACGTGTCTCAATCCACTGCCGAAGCAAAATTTATTGCTGCAGCATCCATTGTTAATCAAGCTTTGTGGTTGAGAAAATTATTGTGTGATCTTAATCTTGAACAAGAAGAAAGTACAAATGTCTTCGTTGATAATCAAGCTGCATAGCAATTTCCCACAATCCAATGTTTCATGGGAAGACTAAGCATTTCAACATTAAACTTTTCTTTTTGAGAGAAGTGCAAAAAGAAGGTGATATTGTACTGGTTTATTGCAAAATAGAGGAGCAACTTGCAGATATCTTCACCAAACCGCTTCTAGTAAACAAATTTGAAGTCTTGAGAACAACACTTGGTGTTTGCAGTTCCTAAAGCAAGGAGGAGTGTTAGTTGATGTGTTTAGGACTGCTTCTATTTTTAGTTATTTGTTATTTGAGTGTTGCTTAAGTTTAGGAGGAAGTTATTCATCGGTTGTTGCTTAAATTTAGGAATATTTTGTCAGTGGGTTGTTGATTTTATTTGTATAAATTATGAATGATTGTTGAATAAAAGTGATGTGTTCAGTTTCCTTCATCCATTGAGTTTTCTTTTTGTTGCGCGTAATAAGTGCTACGCAATTGTGCAAGTATACACGTCGCAAGTAATAAAGTGATATGAGTATCGAGTATCGTCTCCACAGGGATTGGTTTGGGCCACTTTGCTTAAGTTACTGCACTGTGAAAAGTAAAAACACAATTAAAGGATTAAAGGAGTTTAACTAATAACTAAACTAGAAAGCAATAAAGTAAAAGAAAAGATGAGATCGATTGAGAGAGATAGGCTAGGTTATCGTGAGTTGAGGTGTGATAGCCGATTGGATTGTCTTGGTAAAAGAGTGCACGGGCAACTCAGTTGCCGTGGCGACTTGCACAACGGGGTTGCCTTGGCAACTAATTGATGGTTGCCTGGGCGACTAGTTGGGCAACTACTTGGGCGACTGGGCAGCAACTTCAAGGTTCGGCGGAGCGTTTCTTCAATGGTTTCTTCTTATCCCTAAGTCGAAACTCTAGCTACTTGTGCATGCCTTGATAATACATCCTGCGTGAATCAAGGGTGAACAACAACCAATCTTGCACTCCTCTTAGCCGTTGAAATCCTTAACTTATTCCTAAGCCGGATTAATCTTCACCATCATTGGATTGAATAAAGATCATATTCATTCGTTTCTTGAATCTAACTCTCCCGATATTAGATAAATGGATGAAATCACGAGATCCTCTCCCAATTCACTCGCAAAATAATAATAAGAATCAAGAATGAATAAACCTTGAAATAGAAAAGTGCAAACTCTTATTACCTAAACAAAAACCAATAGTTTCTCACAACAACAAAACACAATAACCCCAACCAAACAAGTTAGTTCATGGTTGGGTTCAAAAGATATACAAAGAATAATCCCCAAACCATGAATCTAATAGAAGCAAAGAAGAAGAAAGAAGTCGAAATTTCCCCTCCTTGCTATCTTGTCGAAATTTCCCTCTGCTCTCTCTCTATGGATTGTCGAAATCTCCTTGCTATTTATAGGGCTAGGCCAAAGTCCTTCTTTGAGGAGGAGTTTGAGTTGGAATTAAATTATCTTTAAAGAATATAATTCTTTATTATAATTTTATTCCTATTAGAACTTCTCCTATCTTCTTGGAATTTAATTCTTCTTTAATCTCTGCATGGCAATCAAATTCCTTTGGGCTTGGGCCTTGCTCCATGTCATCTTGGGCTTGTAAAGTCATGAATTTCGACATCCATATTGCTTTTTGTCTTTGTCGACAAATGCCATGGCAACTGGCTCGGCGTCTCCTTCATGCATTGCCCTGGCAACTAGCTCGGCATATCCTTCATGCATTGCCCTGGCAACTAGCTCGGCATTGCTTTGGCAAGTGATCCTGCACATACACACACAAAAACACACCAAAGCAGCATCTTTTTCCACAAAAATCACCAAGTTATGTAATCAAGCTCAACGGTGGAAAGAAACATGAATTAATGCATGAATGACTAATTATGCAACTATTATGAGCTTAAGTCTAACAATAATATGAGTAAAAAGGGTAATAAAAATAGTACTTTTGAACACTTATCACTTTTCATTAAAATACCAACAATACACAGTCCAGAATTTCTTTAAATTGCACAGAATAGTCCAAAATTTCTTTAAATTATACAGATAGTCCAGGATTTCTTTAAATTATACAAAACAATCCAGAATTTCTTTAAATTGCACAGAGCAGTCCAGAATTTCTTTAAATTATACAGACAATCCATGATTTCTTTAAATTATACAAACATATAATGTAAACATGTGTTCCTTGGATCATAAGTTATTAAAATAACGCATTAATTTAATATGCGATTTCATAATGTCTTTAAGATCACTTGTCAATACTTATTTTACTTGATACCTAAGATATCAAGCTTAATCCATTAGTTTAAATTCACAAATTCCATTACTTTATCATTACTTAGCCTTAAGGATCAAGTAACAGCCTAGGTACACGAATCCCTGACCAACTGTCACTAAATAATTAGTACATTCAGTACCGGTCAATTCCTCTTACTGTCGCCAAGTGACTACAACACTTACCTCATATTGTCGCCAATTAAAGACCATGGTCCACCCCAAACACGAGCTCTATGGACTCTATGGCATGCCAATTATACCTATGACTGACTCGAAACCAAGGCTTCCACGTAATTTTATCTTATCAGAAACAAGATTGAGCTTAGCTCCTTACTCATAATATCAAGAACTTGTCAGTTCTTATCAGATATGAGCAATGCTCCCAAATTCTTATTATCATATCCTTAAAGCTTTAACCTTATTATTATTATATCAGAAACAAAATGAGCATAGCTCCTTATTCAAAATATCTCATAAACAAAATTTATTGTTCCTTCTAGAATTGGCATGTATTCATGTCATGTGAATTTCTCTACACATCATAATTTATCTTACTCAATTAGTATGAACTATTATCAAGCATATAATCAAATAGAAATAGTTTCTATTTTGAAATATTATTGATTCAATATGAAACATCACTCATAGATATATGAACCTTACCATTTTTATACTTACCTCATCCTGAACTCATTTAAGAGTAGCTTAACACAAGTATAAAATGCTATAATTAATCAACAAAAGTTGCTCGAGTAGGTTTCTAGCCTATCCCGAGACTTTAAACTACACTCACAGTTTATTTCAAGCTCACTTTGCTCCTGGATCACAATTCTCCTTTTTGTTTATCTACTCTAGTCCTTAATTCTTCAACTTCTTCTTGGTCTAATTATAAACAAGGAAATACATTTACACATTAGAACAATCATTGATATTCATTCACTTACATGACAAACAAAGCATTCATATATTCATACATACTTACACAAAAACAATCTAGTAATGTTCGTATTTATACAAAATAGTTTCATTTTCACATGTATACATTTTCAAATTCAAGACAGTCCACTTATTTAGTGTAAGGCAGTCCTTAAATTTCCAGGTTTACAAACAGTTCTTTAAACCTTTCAAAACAATCCCTAGTTCTTGCAAAATAGTTTGATATTTTTATAAAATAGTCCCTCAACTTCCAGTTTACAAAACAGCCCCTTTAACCCTTCAAAACAGTTCTTTAACATCCTTAAAGTAACAAAACAGTCCAAATAATTATTAAACACTTTTAAAGTAATCCTTTGATGATTAGTTTAGTCCTCACATATTAAAAGTCAATCCATAACAGTCCACTAACAAAGTTATCCCCAAAATCAGTTGTAAACCTTGAATCCTCAACAACAATAGTTTAAATTCAAGCATCTCACCAATCTTATCAACAATTTAAATTCACCAATAAGCATTTTAGTCCAAATAGGTTGTTCTACAAGTTTAATTCAACACAAAATCATTATTCAAGCAATTCGAATGACCTCCTTTTATGTATTATATATATATATATTCCTTCCATTAATAAAATTTCTCATAATATGCACATACTAGCATGGTCACTCTAATATGTTTTCAATTCAATAAATTGACCACAAGAAAGTTTTTCTACAATAATTCACAAAGTTTATGACAGTTAACAAACAATTACGCATAGCTTGAATGTGAAAGAAAAAGTAATTACCTTCCTCCTTAGCTACCCGAATCAAGATACTAAGGTTTTGGACTAAATAAGCCATGGATGTAAGCTTTTTCTTCTCACTCTCCAATTCTCTCTCTTATTTCAACATGGCTCGTCTCTTTTTGGGGAAAGAAGAAGATGATACACTTCTCCCTTCACTTAACCGGTTTCCTACATCTTTGCCCCACATGTTTAGTTTTTCCAAATGACATGTGTAAGTACCATAATCTAATATATTATTAGCATGCAATCCACTTTTACTCTATGCTTTACGGTTTAGTCCAAATTAAAATTGAGCATCCATTCTTTCACTTTTATCACATCAGTCCTTAAACCCTTGCTTAATCTAGATTTACAAGTTTTAGCATGGTATTCGAATGCAATCAATGTTAACATTATTACTAGGCCATACTTTGGTATTACATCTCACATGTACAAGACCTTAACTTATGAAATACTTATCTTGAAATTATCAAACTTGGAGACTTTTGATTCTTGTCCTTCTACTTTAGCCCTTCAATTTACTCATTACTCCAATTTGGTCCGGATTCCTTTTATTTATCTTCAAATAACATTTGGCAATAATAAAAAAATGCATTCCGGAGTTGGCATCCTACTAGGCTTACTCATTGAGATATTACATAATAGATTTTTCAAATGACATTTTAGAATAATTATTCTACCAATCAAATTAGTAGCATATCTGAATTTCAAATTCGAATTCGACAAGACACTTTTTTACTAATTGACCTCTTAAGGGAATAAAATTACTAACCCGGTTTTGAGAGTGTTACACTTGTTCGTTCAAACTCGATTCATTTACACTCCTACTAATAGTCTAATCTATAACTATAGCTACTTATCAATGGTCATCATTCTCTAGTCATGGCACCAGCCCCTGCAACCTATTATTGTCTATCAAGCCTACCCACTTGAGGGGCATTTAACTACCCACAGAGGTTACTCTAAGAAGAGATGTATGAACCCAATCCACTATGTTTCTTTTCCAACCTATTTTTTCTTTCATTTTTTCGCACTTCCATGACATACGACTTTTCATCTAAATCAACAGAGATGAATCGCCTAAACCATCACACCCTCGTTATCTCCATCAATTATAAATTGTTTTGGAAATTTGTATACAACATTATATTTTGAAATTGAATGTAAAAAGTTCAAAAAATAACGGAGATGATGCATAGCAATAAAATTTAGAAAATAGTAATCGGTTATTTTGTTTAACCACCTGTATTTGATTTATTGATTGGTTAATTCGGATCGAGTATTGTAGAGATCTGTGAGGGGCAACCCTTTCAACCCATATGTTTCATTCACAATGTCGGGATTCGAATCCCCGACTTTGTTTAAGGGATCTAATGTGTCATCCCACTAGATTAACTGGTTGTTGATAAAATAGTCGATCTTTTAATTTATTATTTTATTTGTATAAGTAGTTTTGTTGAATATGGACCCCAAAGGAGTTTGAGGAAACAAGGTTGGTCCGGGGGGAGGAATTGCTCTAAATTGACAAGGTGTCATTTTTTTGTATATACGGTTTATGTCTTTCAGTTCCTTGAATTGCTTTTTTCACTTTTTATATTTAATTCCATGATTTAAAGTTTATTAAAAATAAATAAAATTTATTTATTTTAATGACTACGAGACAGATTTTTACGCTTCAATTATTTATATTCACTAACGACTGCATGATGTCATAAAATTAATAAATGAATATAAAGTTTATTAAAAACAAATAAAATTTGTTTTTTAAGAAACTTAGATATACAATTATAGATATTATCACAAATAATATATATTTTCATTAATATGTTGTATATGAATGATAGGTAATTTCATAAAAAAATAATAAATGTTTGTTGCACACATTAATATTTTTTTTTACAAATCCTAATTTTAATCCAAACCATACTTAGAGAGGAGGGGAAGGGAGACTTTAGGGGAAGAAAGGGGTGCTCCTGGTGGGTATAGAACCCATGATCTAAGGATAATGAGAGAACAAAGATGAGCAGCTTGGCCAACCGGCCAAATGTGCTTGCTTCACATTAATATATTTCTAAGAAAACCTTTTAAAAACTATTAACATTTTTTAGCATATAACTATTAACGTTTTTATATAAGCGCTTGGGAGTTTTTGTTTATTCCACTAACAGTGCTTAGAGTAAATTATCCATATAAATATGTCCTCATCTTTTTTTTTGAAATGGTATGATTTCATTCAGAAATAATCATATACAGGGATGTATTAACATGTGTCTCATTAAAAACCTTCATAAGTCTAGATGGTAGAAAATAGTACACATGCTACTAATTAAAAAGAGTATTAGAAAACCCGACAGAAATACATTAAGAAAACTAACTATGAGAAACATCCTCCAGTAGTAAAGAGCAATCCAACCTGGAGGCATATCATGATATAAAGTCTCAAAACAATCTTAACTTGCGCTTCTCGCTAAAGCATCCGCCACTTTATTACCATCACGCCGAACATGTTGCACTTTCACACTCCAGTAACGTCGATGAAGCTCATCCAAATGCCAACGTTGAAAGTGAACCCATGGAAAATCATCACGCAATACCCTGATAGCCTCCAAGCTATCTAATTCAAGAATAATGTATTGAACTCGGCCTCCCGGGTGAACAATAATCCAAAGCAGGCACCCCAAATCTCCGCATCTAACACCGAACAAATGCCAATAAATTTCGCAAAACCAAAGCATCAATCTCCTGAACTATCACGAGCTGTTATCCAATCAGTTAGATCCATGTCGAGTTGTTTTCCTTTCATAACATTATATAAGGTTTTGGAATCTTATCAAAGAATGAACCAATCTCCTAAACAAATGCCAATAAATTTCGCGAAAACAAAGCATCAATTTCCTGACAAATTAACTCTTATCCAATCAGTTAGATCCATGTTGAGGAAGGACACCAAATTGTTCGGCTGAATCAGGTCAGTCCACGCTTTGAACGCTGAAGGGAAACAATAAAGCACGTGATCAATGTCCTCAACCGGGTCACCACAAACTTGGCAACTATTTTCTGTAGTAAAGTGACGACGAGACTGCTCCTCATTAGTCATGACTTTGCAAGAGCACACGAGCCAAAGGAAAACTTTAACCCGAGGTAAGTCCATTAACTTGTGTACATTGGACCAAATAGGATTGATAGGGCTATTCGAAGTTCCATAACGCAAGAAATAGGCCGATTTGAGAGTAAATGTCCGATCCCAAAAGCCTTTCCAACCAACCAGGTCATTCACTAGCCACGAATTAGGCCCCTTAACGACCACAATCCTTATGAGTATGTCTGAGGGAAGGAGATGTTAAAATATATGCCACTGCCACTTTCCTGTATTGTTTGCCATATGTGCTAACGAAGTATACGTAGGAATCGTGACAAGCACCATCTTGGCTAGAGTTATCCTACCAGGGAGAGATAAACAGCACGCTTTCCACCAGCTAAGCTTCATCAATATCATCTGAACTACGTACTAATACAATGTCGTGGTGACCCGACGATGAAGTAAAGGGACTCCAAGATGCTTTACAAGATCATCAACCTTCTCAAAACCAAAACCAGTACTATTAATTGACGTGTAGAATTAGGAACTTTTTAGAGAAAAACATCATCGTCTTGGATACGCTCACTTTAAGATCAGATACCTAACAGAATTCATCCAAAACCGACCGTATAATTACTAATTGATCAAGGAAAGCCTCGGCAAATAAGATAATGTCATCATCGAAAAACAAATGAGAAATTTCCAGGCCTTAGGATGATGTTTTAAATGGTTTCCAGCTACCACAACTAGACGCTGCATAAATGGATTGAGTAAGGAACTCCATGCATAAAACTAAAAGATACAATGTAAACGGAATACCCTGCTGAATCACTCTAGTCGAGATGAGAGTTTCCATCAAAAAAATAATTCCATAATATATGCGTTGAAACCGTGGAGACGCATTGCATAATCAAACACCTCAATGTATCTGGAATACCAATGTCCATAAGAGTATCATTGGTAAAGTTTCATTCAAGCCGATCATAAGCTTTCTCCATATCAATTTTAAGTGTCATCCAAGCCTTCTTCTCAGTCTATCTACACATAGAATGTATCACTTCCTAGGTAATAATAATGTTGTCCATAATTGAGCAACCAGGCACAAAGCTGGTTTGAGTTTCAAACACCAAAGATGGTAAAGAAAGCTTCAAACAGTTATCCAAGATCTTTGATTAGCTTTATAAATCACTGTGCAGAGGCTAATAGGTCAAAATTGACTCATAGTTTTCGGCACTGACACTTTAGGCAAAAGAACCAGTAAAGTACGGTTGATGTGTTCTGGATCACCCTTGTAGAAAACACATAATGAATAAAGCTGCAAACTGAATCTCCAGTTATAAACATTCATATTATCTATTTTAGGATCCTATATTCAAGTTCATACCAAGATACAACCCAACCAAGGTCAATATTCAAGCATTCGTATGTCACCACTACACATGTAATCTTATGTAGCAACCATTCAACATCACAATTAACATAACTTAACCATCAAGTAAGCATTTGAACACATCTCTAACATGGTTTAGCAAAGAAGCAATTATTCAATTACCATAGTAAACAAAGAGTAACCAACAAGCAACCAAAAGACATAATAGGCTATTTACATAAAGTAATAGCTACTTAAGAATCTTATACACATATGTGATCAAAAATTATTTCAAAGCTTAAACAATCATATCCATTTACATATAACTTTCGCATAGCAATACCATATACCTATTTGTTGATATACTACCAATTGCTTATTTTAACCATCAATCTAATCATACGAACTACACTACCCTCTCTTTTTTAAGGTTTAACACATGATAGTAGATATATATATATATATATATATATATATATATATATATATATATATATATCAGCCCACACACACGCATGACAACAAGGTGGTCTAACAACTTAAGGCACATATCCATATTTAAACAATCATACAAACATACTAACTATTATAACTCATATAGCAAGCAACAATGAAATAATTAAAGGCCCATTACAAAGCTTTGAATATTTATAAAGCTTATATACATATGTAGCCAAAATGGGATCTAAATGAACTATGCATACTTAATAACTATGTGCCACCATATAGGAGTTCTAAAGGTATTATTTCAAATTATACTTATGGATCCTTGTGATCACGTCCAGGCTCAGGAGAAATTCTGAAGGCACATTTACCCTGAAATGTAACGAAGGAATAGAGTAAGCAATTGCTTAATGAGGTATCTTAAAGCAACTAAAAGAATGACACCATAATCTATCCCTTTCACAAAGTCTATTAATCATATAAAAGTTCTAAGCTTGAACAAGAAAATTGTCCATTTAGAACAAGCCATTCAAACCAATATTCACCTACATACAAGGGTATTCATACAGGATATTTACATATATACGTGGCACTTGGTCAAAACACATACATATATATAGACACATGATATTCGAACAAGGCATATACATATATACACATGGGTATTTGAACAAGACATAGGCATATATACATGAGTACTCAAACCAAACATATACATATATACACAAGATATTCAAACAAGACTTATACATATATACACATAGGTATTCGAACAAGACATAGGCATATAGACACATGAGTACTCAAACCAAAAATATACATATATACACAAGATATTCAATAATCAATAGATACATATTACTTGTGATGCAAGTCATTACAATAATTCATTGTTTTAACTTATAAACTTTTACGGTTTCTCTTTAATATAGCCAATCCATACGTAAGTTACTTGTCTATTACTTATCAAACATAGCATGTCATGATCACGTGTTACTTGTCATATAAGAAAGCAAACATAGCATATTGTAGGCATAGATTTTTATCACAAGAGGTATTAGAATTATTCATTAATTTAGTTGCAAGTTTCATTATTTGTCTTTAACATAGTATCTTATAACATAGTTACTTGTAACATAAGTTATTAAACAAAGTATCTCACGAGCATGAATACTTATCACATGAATTATCAACATAGTTCATTTGTTTAACTTGCAAATTTCATTATTTTGTCTTTATCATAGCCTTGAGAATCAAGTAGCCTAGGTACCCAAATCCCCAACCAACTGTCACCAAATAAAATGGTACTCGGTGTACCGGTCAATACCTCCTACTGTCGCCAAGTGACCACAACACTTCCCTCCTACTGTTGCTAAATAAGGACTGTAGTCCACCCCAAACCTGAGCTCTATGGACTCTATGGCATGCCAACTATTCCTATGACTGACTCGAAACCAAGGCTTTTCATATAATCTTATCTTCTATTATTCAAACAAAGTATACATTTCATAACATCTCTAACATTTTCAACCATAATCAATGCATCAAGTGAACATAGCTTATTATTATTCATTTCAAAGGTAAGCATGGCTTCAAATTCAAGTATTAACAACAAGGCTTAGATCTTATCATGTCAAGCTTATGTCTTGTCATATCATGTCAGAATCATAATTGAGCATAGCTCCATAACCGGAATACCAAATAAAAACAGTTTTATTGTATATCATGTTAATCACATATATCATTCTTGTATGATCCTCAATTTGTACATATCTTAATTCAAATGATAGTTTATCAAAAGTCAATTATAAACCATATTTAAGCATGTAGAGGCTTGACTATGAACATATCATCAAATCAAGTATTACATTTCATAAAATGCTTATCGTATAAACACTTACCTCGAATCCAAGCTTTTAAGCGCATAGTTTAACTTAAAGGTAAAGCAATATAATTAAATCAACAAAAGGTTCTCAGGAAGGTTACAAGCCTATCCCGAGACTTTAAACTACACCCACAGATTAATCCTAGCTAAGCACGCTCTTGAATCACGATTCCTTTTTGCTTTTCCACCACTTGATCCTCCCTGGATCTTACTTTCCCAACTTCTTTTTGGTCTAATCATAGTAAAATGCAACCACTCATCAAAACCACTTTATTTCTAACTTAAATCACATTATGCAATAATTCTATAAACAAATTGTACGTACATCAAGCATATGTGATAATTTAGTCTTACTACAATCTTTAATCTTACACAAACATCCTTCCTTTAAGGTACAAAACTGCTTACATTTCATACTTATAAAACAACCCATACTTTGGAAAATTGTCCCTATTTTCATGTTATAAAACAACCCTTAAATTAGCTTATAAAATAGTCCCTAAAAATAGGTTTACAAAGCAGTCCAATTATTCAAAATCAATCCCTAAAATAGGTTCATAAATCAGTCCGTTTTAGCTGTTAAAACAACTCTTAAGCTTTGCAAAATAGCCCATTTATTTCGGATTTTTAAACATTCCCCTATGTGCACAAAACAGTTCCTTAACACTCCCTAGACTTGTAAAACAGTCCATTACTTAGGTACACAAATACAAAACAGTCCTAAATATGTTCCCATATATTCAGAACCATCCCATACATTTACATGCATATTTTTATACATCAGAACACTCCCTGAAGTGTTGTTATACATTTATGTACATATTCATACACATCAAAACAGTCCCCAATACCTCTATATACATACAGAACAATCCCTATACCCTTCACACCAAAATCCCCTATTTTAATTACATAAATTAGTCCACACACTTCTACATACATATGTATACACTTAATTTAAGCTCAAACATCAAATATACCACTTAACAGGAATTCATTTGAATACTTGATTCACCTCGAACACGGTTTTAGCATTTTCACCATATTACAAATTTCATGGGATCATAACAAAGTCAATATATATAAGTTGTTCGATTAAACCTAGAATTTCATGGCGTGGGTTCAATTCCCTAAAAATTTAAGCAATAACAATTATGCATGTACACCATTCGAATATATACTATAATCTCAACTAACCTATTGTTCATTTTCAAGCAATACAATTAATCTAGCTACATCATAAGATTACTAAACATGAGAATTCACACATATATCATCCAATAGAACCAAAGATTTCATAAAACATCTTAAGAATTCAACTTGAGAAAGTAAAAAGGAAGAGTACTTCACCTTCATCTCAAAGTTATTAGAATTGGACTCCAATAATTTAACTAAAATTTAGCTTAGCTCTCCATGCATTCATGAAGTTTTCACTCACTCTTTCTCTCTCAAGTTTTTTTCGGGTAACACAAGGAAGAAGATGATTCTTTTCTTGCTTTACTCTCATGACCGAGACCCTCCCCCTCTCCACCTAGCACACACTTGTCTTGACAAGTGTATGAGCCATTAGACATTTAAATGCTTAACATGCAAACTCTATCTCCTACCAGCATTCAGCTTTAGTCCCTTCATAAATAGACATCTATTGTTTTTTTGTGTGTTTCCAATTTGGTCCTAAAGCCCCTAGTTTTCATTCTAAAGGCATCTCAATCGATATGAATTACATTTGAATAAATGTCAGTTCTAAGCTACATTTTTGGGGTATTACAATTCTCCCCCTCTAAAAAGAAATTTGTCCTCGAATTTACCTAAATTGAATAACTGAGGATACTGATTTCTTATAGTAGCCTCAGGTTACCAGGTTGCTTCTTCAGTCTTGTGGTTTCTCCATAGGACTTTTTACAAAAGAAACAAAATTGTTTCGAAACAAATATGCACCGGTTCTTCTTCAGATGATAAATCTGAATTGAGCTCCACATCTTCAGGTTCAAGTATACGAGAAGGATCGAATCGATATTTACGAAGAATAGAAACATGAAATACATTACGCATTTTTTATTCCATCAGGAGAGTTAGACAATAAGCTCAAGGGCCAATTTTTTTAATAATCTCAAAAGATCCAATAATACAAGGACTAATTTTTCCTTTCTTCCTGAATCTGAAAACTTTCTTCCAGGGTGATACTTTTTAAAACACTTTGTCTCCCCCAGCATATTAAACATTTTTTAGATTAACATGAGTTTTTTGTCTATCAAAGGCTTCTTTTAGTCTATTGTGAATAACACGTACTTGTTCTTCTGTTTCTCTGAGTAGTTCAGGCCCTAAGTCTTGTTTTCACCCAATTTCGACCAGCATAAGGGAGTTATGCATTTTTTTCATATAAAGCTTCAAATGGGGCTATTAGAATGGACACTTCATAGCTATTATTGTATACAAACTCAGCTAAAGGTAAAGATTTTTTTTCAATTCTTCCCAAATTCGATTACACAAGCACGAAGCATATCCTTAAGAGTTTGGATTACTCTTTTCGATTGACCATCTGATTGAGGATGGAAAGTTGTATTGAGACTTGTTTTGGTTCCTAAGGCCTTCTGCAAGGACTTCCAAAACTTAGGAGTGAATTGAGGATCTCGATCCGAGATTATGGAGAGGGACACCCTACAAGTGTATCACTTTTTGAATGTATAGCTCGGCCAACTGATCCAAGCTCATACTTATTCGAATAGGTATGAGTGGGCCGATTTAGAGAATCTATCGATTACTACCTAAACTGCCTCATTCTTTCTTCTTAACAAATAATATCAGAGCTCCCCAAGGAGATGAACTAGGCCTGATGAAGCTTTTATCTTGTAAATCTTACAACTGACTCCTAAGCTCTTTAAGTTCAACTGGGCCATCCGATAGGGATTGATGGACACAGGATTAGAGCCAAACAGTTAGAATTTGTTCTAAGGTAAACTTAGTTTTATCACCCTCAAACATGGTAGCAAAAATAGAATATGATTTTAGGGGTTTTTTATCTAACAATAGTATGGATTCTTTTTCCTAATCCATGAAGAAAAAGACTTTTCTTATTGCAATCTACCCAAGCTTGATGTTTTCCTAACCAATCTAGTCCCAAGATAGGATCAAATTCGTTAAAAGTTAAGGCTAATAGATCAACAGGAGAAAGGAATGCCTTGAATGAACAAAAGACAATTCCTATATATACGATTTACAACCAGCTTATCTGCTAAGGGATTTAAGGCAAAAAGATTACAGTTTGTGGTTTTAGAAGTCAAATTAAACTTTTCAATTAGGGCAGATCATATAAAAGAGTGGGAGATGTTGGAGGGTTTTGTCTTAGGGAAGTGACTAATTGATCAAACATCTCCTTCATACTAAGGAGACACTCCCGTTGCACGGGATGAGTAGTTGGAGCTTCCTGCTGGAGTTCAGTAGTCTTTTGAGGCTCTTGTTGCTCTGGATTCATTCTTACACTCCCTCCTTCATTGGAGGAGCCAGTCGGGCCCTCGTTATCCCTGCCCATATGTTTTTTAGACATTCTACACATTATCAAGACATAAAAGAGAGCTTTTATCAAACATAGATCATAGGTACTTATCAGATTTAACTCCTAGGTCGCACATAAGACATATAATGATGCAACGAGACTCACTTTAGTCCTAGAATCGACTAAACTCTAGCTCTAATACCAATAAATGTAACACCCTAACCCAGTTTAAGAGTAAACCGAACTAAGAGGTGTTAAAAAATAAACCAAAGAAATAGCTTATCTAATGTAAGCCCTTAGATCGAACTCAAAAAGTAACACAAAATCAATGAGTAACTTTTTTTTCAATTATTAACCAAAGATTAATTCTCTTAGGAACAGGCTGTCTTATAAAGCTTTAAGTCATGTCCGAAATTAAAACATCGAGCTTAAAGAAGGTTCACAACCATTAGGGTATTTTTATTCCTATTAACTTAATCATGTTGCATAAATTAAAGGTTATGGTTCTCTAAGTTAAAAGCAACTATCTTTTATAGCCAACAAATAATTTTATTCTAACAAAATTCCTATATTCATTTTTAGACCCTGCTTGAAGTCTTGAACTAAGTGATCAAAGATTCACATAGATGTAATCTTACAAGGTTCGGCCAAACAAAAAACAGATTCAAGACAAGGGTGTCTATTAAGGTCTAGGATTTTAACTAGTTATAAACTTTCATATTATATATTTTAGGATCCTATGTTCAAGTTCATACCAAGATACAACCCAACCAAGTTCATTAGTCAAGCATTTGTATGTCACCACTACACATGTAATCTTGTGTAGTAACCATTCAACATCACAATTAACATAACGTAACCATCAAGTAAGCATTTGAACACATCTCTAACATGGTTTAGAAAACAAGCAACTATTCAATCACCAAAACAAAGAGTAACCAACAAGCAACCAAAAGACATAATGTCTATTTACATAAAGTAATAGCTACTTAAGAATCTTCTACACAAATGTGATCAAAAGGTTATTTCAAAGCTTAAACCAATCATATTCAGTTACATATAACTTTCGCATAGCACTACCATATACGTATTCATTGACATACTACCAATTGCTTATTTTAACCATCAATCTAATCATACGAACTACACTACCCTCTTTTTTTTAAGGTTTAACACATGATAGTAGATATATATATCAGCCCACATACACGCATGACAACAAGGTGGTCTAACAACTTAAGGCACATATCGATATTTAAACAATCATACAAACATACTAACTATTATAATTCATATAGCAAGAACAATGAAATAGTTAAAGGCCCATTACAAAGCTTTGAATACTTATAAAGCTTATATACATATGTAGCCAAAATGGAATCTAAATGCACTATGCATACTTAATAACTATGTGCCACCATCTAGGAGTTCTAAAGGTATTATTTCAAATCATATCCTTGTGATCACGTCCAGGCTCAGGAGAAATTCTGAAGGCACATTTACCCTGAAATGTAACGAAGGAATAGAGTAAGCAATTGCTTAATGAGGTAGCTTAAAGCAACTAAAAGCATGAAATAATAATCTATCCCTTTCACAAAGTCTATTAATCATATAAAAATTCTAAGCTTGGACAAGAAAATTAGCCATTTCAGAACAAGCCATTCGAACCAACATTCACTTACATACAAGGGTATTCATATAGGGTATTTACATACATACATGGTACTCGGTCCAAACACATACCTATATATAGATATATACACATGATATTCGAGGCATATACATATATACACATGGGTATTCGAACAAGACATAGGCATATATATATGAGTACTCAAACCAAACATATACATGTATACACAAGATATTCGAACATGACATATACATATATACACATGGGTATTCGAACAAGACATGGGCATATATATACATGAGTACTCAAACCAAACATATACATATATACACAATTCATTAATCAATAGATACATATTACTTGTGATGCAAATCATTACAATAATGCATTGATTTAACATATAAAATTTTATGGTTTCTCTTTAATATAGCCAATCCATACGTAAGTTACTTGTCTATTACTTATCAAACAAGTTATCAAACATAGCATGTTGATAAGTGTTCAAAAGTACTATTTTTCTTACCCTTTTTACTCATATTATTGTTAGACTTAGGCTCATATTAGTTGCATAATTAGCCATTCTTGCATTAATCCATGTTTCCTTCCATCGTTGAGCTTGATTACATAACTTGGTAGTTTTTGTGGGAAAAGATGCTACTTTGGTGTGTTTTGTGTGTATGTGCAGGATCATTTGCCAAAGCAAGGCTAGAGCTAGTTGCCAGGGCAATACATGGAGGAGACGCCGAACTAGTTGCCAGGGCAATGCATGAAGGAGACGCCGAGCCAGTTGCCAGGGCAATTTTCGACAAAGAACAAAGGTGATATGGTAGTCGAACTTGATGACTAGACAATCCCGAGATGACGTGGAGCAAACCCAATCCCAAAGGAATTTGATTTCCATGAAGAGATTAAAGAAGAATTAAATTCCAAGAAGATAGGAGAAGTTCTAGTAGGAATATAATTATAATAAAGAATTATATTCTCTAAAGATAATTTAATTCCAACTTGACTTCCTCCTCAAATAAGGACTTTGACCTAGCCCTATAAATTGGAGGGAAATTTTGACAACTCCAAAAGAGAGAAAGAAGAGGGAATTTTCGACAAGCATCTAGGGCAAGGAGGATTTCGACAAGCTTCCTTCTTCATCTTTTTCTTTCTTGTTCAATTAGGTTCATGCTAGGGATTATTTATCTTGTGTTTCTTTGGAACCTAGCCATGAACTAAATCTATTTGGCTATGGTTATTGTGTTTTGTGGTTGTGAGAAACTATTGGATTTTGTTTAGGTAATAAGAGTTTGCTCATTTCTATTCAAGGTTTATTCATTCTTTGTTCTTATTCTTGTTTGCGAGTGAATTGGGAAAGGATATCTTGATTTCATCTATTTATCTAATATCGGGAGAGTTAGATTCAAGAAACGAATGAATATGATCTTTATTCAATCTATTGATGGTGAAGATTAATCCGACTTAGGAATAAGTCAAGGATTTCAACGGCTAAGAGGAGCGCAAGATTGGTTGTTGTTCACCCTTGATTCACGCAGGGATGTATTATCAAGGCATGCACAAGTAGCTAGAGTTTTGACTTAGGGATAAGAAGAAACCATTGAAGAACGCTCTGCCAAACCTTGAAGGTTGCTGCCCAAACGCCCAAGTAGTTGACCAACTAGTTGCCCAGGCAACCATTGCTTAGTTGCCAAGGCAACTCCGCTGTGCAAGTTGCCATGGCAACTGAGTTGCCCGTGCACTCTTTTAACAAGACGATCCAATCGGCTATCACACCTCAACTCACGATAACCTGGCCTATCTCTCTCATTTGATCTCATTTATTCTTTTACTTTTTTGCCTTCTAGTTTAGTTATTAGTTAAACTCCTATAATCATTTATTTGTGTTTTTACTTTTTATAGTGCAAGAGACTAGATTCTTGAAGTGGCACCAATCCCTGTGGAGACGATATCTTTTATACTATAACTTGCAACGTGTATACTTGCACAATTGCGTAGCACTTCTTACGCGCAACAACTTTTTGGCGCCGTTGCCGGGGATTGGCAATAGCGACTTTGTTTTTATTTTCTTGCACTTTCTTTTTACTTTTCTTGTTTAAGATTCAAAGGGCTAACAAACTTTGGTTTTGCATTGGTATATGACCAGGGCGAGACCAATTACACCATAATATCGCTTTGATCCATAAATCGAACGAACCTTACAAAGACTTAGACGAAGGATAAGAGTAGCAATGGCTAATCAAGACGACAATATGAATCAAGACTTTCCAGCAGGAGGAGGAGTGATTCTTGCACGAAACAGAACTATTCGAGACTATCTTGAAGAAGATCTTGATGGACTTAATCCAGGAGTTGTCGCACCTGAAACTGAAGCCGACCACTTTGAGTTGAAACCGATAATGTTTAATATGATCAACACAATTGGTCAACTTGGCGGCTCAGCAACTGAAGATGCACGACAACATCTTAAATCTTTCCTCGAGATTTGCAACTCGTTCAAAATACACACAGTCACCCCCGATGTCTTACGATTAAGATTATTCCCCTATTCACTGAGGGATAGGGCGAAAACATGGTTGAATAGCATTCCTGCCGGATCAATAGCATCTTGGATCGATCTTTGTCGTGATTTCCTTGCTCGGTTTAATCCTACAAATTTGACTGATAAGCTTCGTAACGACATTACTTCTTTTCGGCAGGCAGATGATGAATCAATGTACGAGGCTTGGGAGCGATATAGAGAACTTCTACACAAATGCCCCTACATGGATTCTCGGTGTGGACTCAAGTAACAATGTTTTACAACGCCGTGAGTACACTAACAAGTATGATGATAGATGCCTCGATAAACGGCATACTCCTAGATAAGTCACCGGAGGAAGCAATGCAAATTCTAAACAGGTTGGCCAAGAATGATTATCAATTCCCCTCGACTAGAAGATGAGGAGTTAGACGCCAAGCCACAATACATGAACTAGGATCATCAAATTCAATTTCGGCACAATTGGCCACTTTAACCAAGATGGTCCAGAACATGCAAAAACCAAACAACACACATGAGGTCAAGGTAATGGATTCTTTTTGTGAGTTATGTGGTGATAACCATGATTCTTCTGAATGTATGCAGAATCTGAAATCCAGCTTCTACGTGGGGAATTACAATCGGAACAACAATGTGATGTCCAATACATACAATCTAGCTTGGAAGAAGCACCCAAATTTTTCATGGAGCAATCCCAACAATGCTCTAAACCAGAACAATCAGAATGTACAAGCATCGGGATTCCAGCAGAATATGCCACGGCAACAGTTGCCGCAGTAACAACTGACAACATCTAGTTCTTTGGAAAATTCTCTAAATGCTTTTATGATGAAAACTAAATCTTATATTGCTGAGAATAGTAACTTCATAAAAAGAAGTGATGCTTTTATTAACAGGACCGAGATGAGATTGCAAAACCAAGAGGCGGCAATCAAATCATTGGAAAATCAAGTCGGACAGTTTGCTCAAAATTTGAATACTAGACCATAAGGAGGTTTACCTAGCGATACTGAAGTCGCAAGAGGAACTGGCCATGAGCAATGTAAGGCAATCACCACTAGAAGTGGCCAACAACTTAGAGAGGCTCAAACCCGCTCATCAAACAAAACTCCACAAAAAGATCAAGAAGAACCTAGCGGCAAAGCCTCAGATGCTGAACCAGGAATTGCCGCGGCAACTGGCAATAAGCATGCCTCAGCAACCGACGATAAGGATGCTTCGGCAACTTGTGATAAGCATGCCTCGGCAACCCCAATTGATAATGCCTCGGCAACTCCAGTTGTCCTAGCAATGCCGTCTATCAGGTTCCAAACCAATGAAAGGATCAAAGATATCCGACTTCCACCACCATTCCCACAAAGGTTGAAGCGACAAAAGCAAGAATATCAATTCAAGAAGTTTATTGATATCCTAAAGCAAGTCCACATCAATTTTCCATTGGTGGAAGCAATTGAACAAATGCCAAACTATGCCAAGTTTCTTAAAGACATTGTGTCCAAGAGAACAAGGCTAAGAGAGTTTGAAACAGTTGCCGCAATAGAGGGATGCATGGAAATGTTGCACAATCGTATGCCACCCAAGTTGAAGATTCCCAGAAGTTTCACAATACCCTGTTCCATTGGAAACCACTATGTCGGGAAACCATTATGCGACCTTGGGGCTAGCATAAACTTGATGCCTAAATTGGTTTTCCATAAACTAGGAATCGGGAAGGCAAGACCTACAACAGTTATGCTACAGCTGGCCGATAGATCATATACGCATCTAGAGGGAAAAATAGAGGACATACTGGTAAAAGTTGATAAATTTATTTTTCCCGCTGACTTTATTGTTTTAAATTGTGAAGCAGATGAGCATGCACCTATCGTTCTCGGGAGACCATTCCTAGCAACAGGGAGAACCTTGATCGATGTTGAAAAGGGAGAACTCAAAATGAGGGTGAATGGCCAGCAAGTTAAACTAAATGTGTTCCAAACACTAAGGCATGTCGATGATCCCGAAGAATGCCAACTTCTTCATGCCACGACAGAGTTTAACTTCGACGAGGAATTTAGTTGCCTCGGCAACTACATTGCCAATCAAGAGGAACCTGAGGAGTATGAAGAACCGGTCGATGAGGAACAACAAGAAGAGGCAAATTGGCTAGTCAATCGACCAGGTACATACTTTGAACCATTGGATTACTCAGGTAAGGAAGGTAAGCTCAAAAAACCCTCTATTGAACAACCATCGATTCTTGAGTTGAAAGAATTGCCAGAGCAACTAAAATATGCATACTTAGGAACCGATAATACATTGCCTGTAATTATTTCTTCTAAGTTACAGCCTGAGCAGGAAAAGAAGCTGATCAAAATGTTAAAGCTACACAAAAAGGCAATAGGGTGGACAATTGCCGACTCGAAGGGAATTAGCCCGGCAGTGTGCATGCACAAGATTTTGTTGGAAGATGATCACAAACCTTCAATTGAGGCCCAGAGGAGACTGAATCATGCCATGAAAGGGGTTGTAATGAAAGAAATCATCAAGTGGCTTGACGCCGGCATTATATACCCTATCTCTGATAGTACATGGGTAAGTCCGGTACAATGTGTACCGAAAAAGGGAGGTATAATGGTGGTAAGTAATGAAAATAATGAACTCATTCTAACCAGAACTGTGATCAGTTGGAGGGTTTGTATTGATTATCGAAAGCTAAACAAAGCCACTAGGAAAGATCACTTCCCATTACCCTTTATTGATCAAATGCTTGACCGCCTTGCAGGTAAACCCTTTTATTGTTTTCTTGATGGTTATTCAGGTTACAATCAAATTGCCATAGCACCAGAAGATCAAGAAAAAACAACCTTGACATGCCCATACGGTACTTATGCCTTCCGAAGGATGCCGTTCGGATTGTGTAACGCCCCGACAACCTTCCAAAGATGCATGATGGCACTATTTTCATACACGGTCGAAGACTTCCTTAAGATCTTCATGGATGATTTATCTGTTTTTGGTAATGACTTCGACAGATGTCTCGGGAATTTAGAGAGGGTGTGTGGCAAGATGTGAAGAAACTGATTTAGTCCTCAATTGGGAAAAATTCCATTTTATGGTAGATGAAGGAATAGTGCTCGGCCACAAAATTTCATCCAAGGGAATTGAAGTAGACAAAGCCAAGGTTGACGAGATCGAGAGATTACCCCCACCAAGTTCGATTAAAGGAATTCAAAGCTTTCTTGGACATCCAGGTTTTTACAGGAGGTTCATTCGTAATTTTTCTAAAATCACTAAACCCTTGTGGAATTTGCTTGAACAGGATAAAGTCTTCGATTTTGATGATTCTTGCACCCAAGCATTCAAAACCTAAAGGAAAAGCTTGCCTCAGCACCCATTGTCGTTCCACCAGATTGGACGCTACCTTTTGAGCTCATGTGTGACGCAAGTGATTTTGCGGTAGGAGCAGTCCTAGGCCAACGCACAGGTAAGACCTTCTATGTGATATAATACGCTAGTAAAAATCTTAATAGTGCTCAAGTGAATTACACAATAACGGAGAAAGAGTTACTAGCTGTAGTTTTTGCATTCGACAAGTTCTGATCCTATTTGATTGGTACAAAGGTAATTGCTCATACGGACCATTCGGCAATCAAATATCTATTTGCTAAAAAGGATGCCAAACCTCGTTTGATTCGTTGGATATTACTTTTACAAGAATTTGATATTGAAATTAAGGACAGGGAAAGGAACAAAAAATCAAATGGCCGATCACTTATCACGTTTAGAACGCAATAGGGAGGAGGACGCAGATCTAGAGATATGCGATGCATTCTCGGATGAACAACTTTTAGTTGCCTCGTCAACCATGAACGATCATGCCTCGGTAACCCTCGACGCCTTGGCAACCATGGACGCGCATGCCTCAGCAACCATGGACGCACACGCCTCGACAACTCTCGATGCCGCAGCAGCCCTTGACGCACACGCCTCGACACTTTTGGGAGCAGTCGCCAAGGCAGCACATGCCTCGGCAATACCCTGTTACGCGAATTTAGTTAATTTCCTTGTTTGTGGTATTTTACCTTATGGCCTTACTCACCAAGGGAAGAAGCGGTTCCGCCATGATGCTAAGCATTACTTTTGGGACGAGCCTCTTTTGTTTAAACAATATACAGATCAGGTTATACGTCGATGTGTCCCTGAAGAAGAGCAACAGAATGTACTCCGGCAATGCCATTCTTCACCCTATGGAGGACATTTTGGAGGAACTCGTACCGCGGCTAAAGTTTTGCAATCCGGTTTGTATTGGCCAACATTGTACAAACATGCCCAATACTTTTACAAGCAATGTGATCGTTGCTAGAGGACGGGCAATATCTCTAGACGACATGAGGTGCCGCTCCAAAACATCATCGAGGTGGAATTGTTCGATGTATGGGCGATCAATTTTATGGGACCTTTCCCATCTTCATTCGGCAACCTCTACATTCTACTTGCCATCAACTACGTGTCTAAATGGGTTGAGGCAGTTGCAGTTCCCAACAACGATTCCAAGACCGTGCAACGATTCTTGCAGAAAAACATATTTACACAGTTTGGGATGCCGAGAGCAATTATCAGTGACGAAGGTAAGCATTTTGACAACGGACTTATTGCCAAGATGTTGCAACGCTTCGGCGTATCACACAAGATTGCCACGGCATATCACCCACAAACCAACGGGCAAGCAGAAATTTCCAACCGGGAATTGAACGGTATACTCGAGAAAGTTGTAAATCCCTCTAGGAAGGATTGGTCATTAAGACTAGATGACGCACTTTGGGCATATCTCACTGCATTCAAAACACCCTTAGGTATGTCCCCCTTCTGACTTGTCTATGGAAAAACATGCCATCTACCGGTGGAAATCGAACACAAGGCATACTGGGCAATCAAGAACGTGAATATGGATTGGGAAAGTGCCGGACAAAAGCGTTTGTTGGACCTCAATGAGATAGAAGAATTCCGTGCACTCGCCTATAACAATGCACGAATCTACAAGGAGAAAACAAAGCAATGGCATGACAAGAAACTATTGCCGCGACAATTCATGCCAAGGCAACTAGTTCTCTTATTCAATTCTCGGCTAAAACTTTTCCCGGGAAAGCTGAAATCAAGATGGTCGGGACCATTCGAAGTTGTCAAACCATTCTCCCATGGTGCTGTGATAATCAAGTCCATCACTGACAAACACGAATTCAAAGTTAATGGACAAAGATTGAAGCACTACAACGGTGCCCATGTGGAACATAACAAAGAAGTGGTCAACTTAGGAGATGCATGAGCATGCTCTCCCTTTGATATTTTATTTTTATTTTCTTATTTTATTTTTCTATTTTTATTATTTTCGATTAATTTTTTTTCTTTTTTATTTTATTTTTCGAACTATTTTTTTTATTATTTCTGATTATTATTATTTTTTTAGGATAGATTTTCTTTTTTTATCTTTTAAAGTTTAAGAATCATTTTGATACATCTTTATTTATTTTTATTAGTTTGTCTTTAATTTTAATCCTTATTTGATTTGTCTTTGAATTGTAGGAAAAGAGTTCAAGATAAAGAGGAATTTTAATCCAAGAAGGAAAACATCTTCAACAAGGAAATTAATGGGCTGAATCTAAGGCTTATATAAAGCCTCCAATTTACCCTAATCAAACCCCCCCTTGCCGTCATCCTTCCCCTAACCCAAAACCCTTTTTTTCGTCTTCCCCTAATCCCACCCACCATATTTACCACCTATCTTTTCTATAAAACCCATCACCCTTAACTTCCAAGAAACCTATTCCTACTTTTCATCTTGCAACTCTTTAGTTTCTTTTCTTTTCCTTTATTTGTTTTTAAAAAAATCACAACCAAGATCATCTATGGCATCCAAAATTAAATTTTTAGTTCATCCAAGTTCCTCCAAAGAACCAAGATACAAGAAGTTTTCTACACCGGTGGTTCAAGAAAGATTTCACTCCAAGTTTGAAAGCCGGAAGATTCATGAAGAACAAGGCTTTGAATACTCCAACTCTCATCAAGATTTCGGCCTTGAACCATTAATCTTCGAGAGGATTGCACATCAAAAGTGGCAAATCTTTTACCATCAATCAGAACCGGGCAGCATCTCATGGGTAAGAGAATTCTATGCTCACTCACCGAACCCGAATAATCCTTATGTTTTTGTTCGTGACAAGGCCATACTCATAAGCCCCGAAAACATCAACACTTTTTACTGGCTTTACATTGAGAAGGACGAGCATCAAGCCTTCATTGATCAAATCACGCCCAAGCAACTCGACAAGGTGCTTCAATAACTCACTCAACCAGGAACTCATTGGAACGACGGTAAATACAAGGGCACGGTAAACTGCCTTCGGCTTAAACCCAAGGCAAAACTATGGAATAATTTTGTTAAAACTTCTTTAATGCCCACCACACACAATACTACCGTTGATATACCACGTCTTTTGCTCATACATTCTATTTTGCATAATCAAATCATTAACATTGGAAAATTATTTGTGATGAGATTTTTGTATGTAGCTCAAAAGATAAGGTTTCTCTTTTCTTCCCTTGCTTAATTTCTAATCTTTGCAAGGAGATGCATGTCCAAAGTGAGTCCACCGATGAAAAGGACCTACCAAAGTCCGGTTGGAATCAAGCACAAATCTGAAAGCTAATGGGAGAGGCACCGGGAAAATCTTAAAGGCCTCCAATTGCCGCAGCAACTCCTGCCGCCCCGGCAATCCTTAATGCCCAAGCACCTAATGCCCGGGCAACTCGGCCATCAACCCCGGGACACGTTGAAGTACTATTGCAACCATTGGTGAGCCACCTAAGGCAAATTGAAGACCGGCAACTAATGTTCATGCGGTACATGAAGGAGCACAACAATGCCATCACCCAAGTCATCCTAGAAAAGCACCCAGACAATCGCGTGCCGTTCCCAATCTTTCCTGCCGAGATCCTTGCCCCAGCAACCAATGAAGCAGTCGCCACAGCAACCACAATAGATAATGACGCGGCAACCTACATCGTGCCTGCACAAGCTGTTGCCACAACAACCAACCCTGAAGATGCCACGGCAACCAAAGCTAAAGACATCCCGACAACCACTACAAAAGCCAAAGGTAAGGCACCTATGCTCGAATCAACTCCTACGAAGTCATTTTCTGATTTTTCAGATTCAGACGAGTCCTCCATTGCACCAACAAAGACAGCATCAATTGAATCCTCCAAGCGAAAAGCCAATGACACTGATGAAGAGGACGATGAGGACAACCCCGTACGAGGATCGATTCCACCACCGGCAACAAGGAAACAACCATCGCGTTCAAGCAAGAGAATCAAGACACCGACCAAAAGGAAACTAATCATCCACGATGACGAACTCTCGGAGTAAGTCATCGTTTGCATTTTATTTTTTGTTATTTTCCTTTAATGCATGCATTGAGGACAATGCCTCACTCGAGTTTGGGGGGGGATTGTTATTAGTAGTTACCATGTTTAGTTACATTCATCTTAAGTATTACATTTAGGATACATAAATTGCTTGCCATGCCTTTAATTGGATCAAGAATTGCTTAGATTTGATGAATATCCGATGATGACTTTGCCAATGCACTTAATTGATAGAATTTTTATTCTAGGATAACCATGGGAAAACTTAGAATTTTACTATGATGCTAAATTTGATGAAACACTGTTGTGGTTTGATTGATTTAAGGAATTCTAGTGAACTTAGGTTGATAATTAACAAATTGGGGGATTAGAATAAAAATTGGATGAATGCTAGAGGTGCCCAAAATTGGCTCTAGCATGTGCTAAAAAAATTGATTGCTAGAGGTACACGAAATTGGCTCTAGCATATGCTAAAAAATTGATCGCTAGAGGTGCCCAAAACTGGCTTTAGTCGAATAAATTAAGAAAACTAAAAACTAGAGGTGCCCAAAACTGGCTCTAGTTAAAACATGTTAAAAAGAACCCAATAAAGTAATTTGAAGACCTCTTGTTTGCATAGAATCCGAAAAATCAACTTGCACACAACTCCGCACACACTCACAAGCATTATAGTTTGATTCCGAGTAACTCCTAAGTCTTCTGAAAAATGAAAAGCCAATCATACTTTGTGCCCCGGTTCAGAGAATTGAAATCAAGTTCAAAGCTAAGTTTGTGAAAATTGAAGTCTTGGCAGGTAATTATTAGTTTGCATTGCTTGAGGACAAGCAATAGTTCAAGTTTGGGGGTGTGATAAGTGTTCAAAAGTACTATTTTTCTTACCCTTTTTACTCATATTATTGTTAGACTTAGGCTCATATTAGTTGCATAATTAGCCATTCATGCATTAATCCATGTTTCCTTGCATCGTTGAGCTTGATTACATAACTTGGTAGTTTTTGTGGGAAAAGATGCTGCTTTTGTGTGTTTTGTGTGTATGTGCAGGATCATTTGCCAAAGCAAGGCTAGAGCTAGTTGCCAGGGCAATGCATGAAGGAGACGCCGAGCCAGTTGCTAGGGCAATTGTCGACAAAGAACAAATGAGATATGGTAGTCAAAATTGATGACTAGACAAGCCCGAGATGACGTGGAGCAAAGCCCCATCCCAAAGGAATTTGATTTCTATGAAGAAATTAAAGAAGAATTAAATTCCAAGAAGATAAGAGAAGTTCTAGTAGGAATATAATTATAATAAAGAATTATATTCTTTAAAGATAATTTAATTCCAACTTAACTTTCTTCTCAAAGAAGGACTTTGACCTAGCCCTATAAATTGGAGGGGAATTTCGACAACTCCAAAAAAGACAAGAGGAGAGAATTTTCGACAAGCATCTAGGGCAAGGAGGATTTCGACAAGCTTCCTTCTTCATCTTTTTCTTTCTTGTTCAATTAGGTTCATGCTAGGTATTATTTATCTTGTGTTTCTTAGGAACCTAGCCATGAACTAAATCTATTTGGCTATGGTTCATGTGTTTTGTGGTTGTGAGAAACTATTGGATTTTGTTTAGGTAATAAGAGTTTGCACCTTTCTATTCAAGGTTTATTCATCCTTGGTTCTTATTCTTGTTTGCGAGTGAATTGGGAGAGGATCTCGTGATTTCATCTATTTATCTAATATCGGGAGTGTTAGATTCAAGAAACGAAAAAATATGATCTTTATTCAATCTATTGATGGTGAAGATTAATTCAGCTTAGGAATAAGTCAAGGATTTCAACGGCAAAGAGGAGCGCAAGATTGGTTGTTGTTCACCCTTGATTCACGCAGGGATGTATTATCAAGGCATGCACAAGTAGCTAGAGTTTCGACTTAGGAATAAGAAGAAACCATTGAAGAATGCTCTATCGAACCTTGAAGGTTGCTACCCAGACGCCCAAGTAGTTGCCCAACTAGTCGCCCAGGCAACCACGTTGTGCAAGTTGCCACGGCAACTGAGTTGCTCGTGCACTCTTTTACCAAGACGATCCAATCGGCTATCACACCTCAACTCACTATAACCTGGCCTATCTCCCTCATTTATTCTTTTACTTTATTGCCTTCTAGTTTAGTTATTAGTTAAACTCCTATAATCCTTTATTTGTGTTTTTACTTTTTACAGTGCAAGAAACTAGATTCTTGAAGTGGCACCAATCCCTGTGGAGACGATATCTTTTATACTATAACTTGCAACATGTATACTTGCACAATTGCGTAGCACTTATTACGCGCAACACATGTCATGATCAAATGTTACTTGTCATATAAGATAGCAAACATAGCATATTATAGGCATGGATTTTTGTCAGAAGAGGTATTAGAATTATTCATTAACTTAGTTGCAAGTTTGATTATCTGTCTTTAACATACTATCTTATAACATAGTTACTTGTAACTTAAGTTATTAAACATAGTATCTCATGAATATGAACACTTATCACATGAATTATCAACACAGTTTATTTGTTTAACCTGTAAATTTCGTTATTTTTTCTTTATCATAGCCTTGAGAATCATGTAGCCTGGGTGCACGAATCCCCAACCAACTGTCATAAAATGGTACTCGCAGTACCGGTCAATCCCTCCTATTGTCGCCAAGTGACCACAACACTTCCCTCTTACTATCGCCAAATAAAGGCCGTAGTCCACCCCAAACCTGAGCTCTATGGATTTTATGGCATGCCAACTATACCTATGATTGACTCGAAACCAATGCTTTTCATATAATCTTATCTTGTTAAAATCAAAGTTGAGCTTAGCTCCTTATTCATATAGTTATGAACTTGTCATATTCTTCTCAAAGATGAGCATTGCTCCATATTCTTGCTATCATGCCACCAAGGCTTATTTCATAGCATATCACAAGTTCAACCACTTATATTATTCAAACAAAGTATGCATTTCATAACATTTCTAACATTTTCAACCATAATCAATGCATCAAGTGAACATAGCTTATTATTATTCATTTTAAAGGTAAGCATAGCTACAAATTCAAGTATTTACAACAAGGCTTAGATCTTATCATGCCAAGATTTTGTCTTATCATATCATGTCAGAATAATAATTGAGCATAACTCCATAATCGAAACACCAAATAAAAATGGTTTATTGTATATCATGTTAATCACATATATCATTCATGTATGATCCTCAATTCGTACATATCTTAATTCAAATGATAGTTTATCAAAAGTCACTTATTAACCATATTTAAGCATGTAGAGCTTTACTATGAACATATCATCAAATCAAATATTACATTTCATAAAATGCTTATCGTATAAGCACTTACCTCGAATCCAAGCTTTTAAGTGCATAGCTTAACTTAAAGGTAAATCAATATAATTAAATCAGCAAAAGGTGTTCGGAAAGGTTACAAGCCTATCCCAAGACTTTAAACTACACTCACAGATTAATCCTAGCTAAGCACGTTCTCGAATCACGATTCCTTTTTGCTTTTCCACCACTTGATCCTCCTTGGATCTTACTTCCTCAACTTCTTTTTGGTCTAATCATACTAAAATGCAACCACTCATCAAAACCACTTCATTTCTAACTTAAATCACATTATGTAATAATTCGATAAACAAACTATACACACATAAAGCATATGTGATAATTTAGTCCTACTACAATCTTTAACCTTACACAAAAAACCTTCCTTTAAGGTACAAAACTGCTCACAATTCATACATATAAAATAGCCCCAACTTTGAAAAACAGTCCATATTTTCAAGTTATAAAACAATCATTAAATTAGCTTATAAAACTGTCCATAAAATTAGGTTTACAAAGCAGTCCAATTATTCAAAATCAGTCCCTAAAATAGGTTCATAAATCAGTCTATTTTAGTTGAAAAAACAGCTCTTAAGCTTTGCGAAACAACCCATTTTATTTCATATTTTAAAACACTCCAATATGTGCACAAAACAGTCCCTAGACTTGCAAAACAGTCCATTACTTAGGTACACAAATACAAAACAGTCCTAAATCTGTTACTATATATTCAGAACAATCCCATACTTTTACATACATATTTTTATACCTCAAAAAACTCCCTGATGTGTTCTTATTCATTTATATACATATTCATGTACATCAAAATAGTCCCCAATACCTCTATATACATGCAGAACAATCCCTATATCCTTCACACCAAAATCCCCTGTTTTAATTACTCAAAACAGTCCACACACTTCTATATACATATGTGTACGCTTAATTTAAGCTCAAACATCAAATATACCACTTAACAGGAATTCATTCGAATACTTGATTCACCTCGAACATGGTTTTAGCATTTTCACCATATTACAAATTTCATGCAATCATAACAAAGTCAATATATATAAGTTGTTCGATTAAACCTAGAATTTCATGGCGTTGGTTCAATTCCCTAACAATTTAAGCAATAACAATTATGCATGTACACCATTCAAATATATACTATAATCTCAACTAACCTATTGTTCATTTTCAAGCAATACAACTAATCTAGCTATATCATAAGATTACTAAACATGAGAATTCACACATATATCATCCAATAGAACCAAAGATTTCATAAAACATCTTAACAATTCAACTTGAGAAAGTAAAAAGGAAGAGTACTTCACCTTCCTCTTAAAGTTATTCGAATTGGACTCTAGGGATTTAAGTAAAAATTAGCTTAGCTCTCCATGCATTCATGAAGTTTTCTCTCTCTCTCTCTCTCAAGTTTGTTTCGGGTAACACAAGGAAGAAGATGGTTCTTTCCTTGCTTTATTCTCATAACCAAGACCCCCCTCTCCACCTAGCACACACTTGTCTTGACAAGTGTATGAGTCCTTAGACATTTAAATGCTTAGCATGCAAACTCCATCTCCTTGGAACATTCGGCTTTAGTCCCTTCATAAATAGACATCTATTGTTTATTTTTTGTGTTTCAAATTCGGTCGTAAAGCCCCTAATTTTCATTCTAAAGGCATATCAATTGATATGAATTACATTCGAATAAATGTCAAAGTTCTAGGCAACATTTTTTGGGTATTACACTAGGAGCCTTAGAAGCCTCCTTGTCAAAAATAACCTTACAAATTTCATCATTAGTTATTAGAGAAAGGAAACCAAACCTTACAGACGGCGTAAATGGCTGGAAATTAACTCGAATAACGAACTGAGGCCAAGACTCTGTAGAACTACTGAACAAAGTGACAAAATTTGTGGCAAGGTGGACTAACTCATCCCTATCTGTGAACCATGTACCATCATCACGTTTTATTGTCAACATGCGATTAGCCCATCTAAGAGCAATAATCGATGCATGGAAGAATTTAGTGTTCTGGTCCCCTTGCAACATCCATTGAGAACATGCATTTTGCATCCAAAAACTCCCTTCTTGATCCATAATGTTCTCAAGATCTAATTTTAACTGTGTTGATAAACAAACCAAGAAATCTGAATGACGAAAAGAGAGAGCATGATTAATACCTCGCAAATGTGCCCGTATACGCCTTTTTTGTACCCCTAAATGCCCAAAGACCTCTTTGTTCCATATACCCACGTCTTTTTGGAACTTGGAAATCTTGCCATCCAATGGTTTATCTTCGGACCAAACTGAACTAAGGAAATCTGTAAACTGAGGGTGAGACTACCAAGCATTAATGAAATAGAATGGCTGAATACTCTGGTCACTATGAACGTCGTAGAAAGAGACTAGTAAAGGTCGATGATCTGATCCCAATTTGTTTAGATGATCCACATGAGAATTCAGGAAACGAAGATATCTATTTAGCATTGACAATTCACAAATCAAAGCCTTTGGTATAGATTCCTCCTCGACCAAGTGAAAGGAGGCCCGTAGAAACCCATATCTGACAACCTTTGAGTAAAAAAAAACCTCTAAAAATAAATGACTCCCTTTAGTGTGAAGGTTTTCCCCTCCTGCCCTTTCATCAGCAAACATAATAAAATTAAAATCACCCTACTAGCATGGCACTCTCACCAGGATTAAGATTCTTAAGGTTACACCAAAGGTGCTTACGCTTCGAGCTGAAAGGACTATCATACACAACAGTGAACTAAAGTTGTACACTCTCGTTATCAACATGGACCGTGCCATTAATGAACTGATTAGAAATTTGAAGAATATCCACTTGTATTGAGTCCTTCTAAAGTAACCATAAACCTCCTCTGAAACCATGAGCCTCAACTCTAAGAGAATGAGGGAAACCCAACTTAGAGATGATGCCATTGGTAATCTATATACTAATATGTGGTTCAAATAATGCCACCACAGATAGATGATGCTCTCGCATGAAATACTTGAAATAACTTCTAAATGTCAGGCTAGCATCACCCTGACAATTCTAAAACATAAACTTCATCATGATAAAATAGAAGAAAAGAGCCAAGCCTTACTTCTCGACAACGAAGCCTCCAGCCTCATGCAACACTCCCTTAGTCATGTCATCATGAGCTATATTCGTCAGATAATATTCCTCATCATCTGAACTATGAACTATTGGAGAGGAACTTTTAGACACCACTAAACCTTTTAAATCTTTCGAGATATGACGAACCAAATCTGAAGGTGTCATCTTAGACACAATACGTGAGTCATGCGGCTTATGGATTTGTAAACCGTGAAGAATACTCTATGATTTGCCTTTACTCTGAGACAATCGCCTGCGTTGTCTTTTTTAACTAAATTAGAAGCCACCGAATCCCTATGTTCAACAATATTGATCGCCTTATGATGTCCAAACCTGGCCGAAGATACATGATTAAGAACTTTAACATTTATACAATTGATAAGTGTTCAAAAGTACTATTTTTATTACCCTTTTTACTCATATTATTGTTAGACTTAAGCTCATATTAGTTGCATAATTAGTCATTCATGCATTAATTCATGTTTCTTTCCACCGTTGAGCTTGATTACATAACTTGGTGATTTTTTTTGGAAAAAGATGCTGCTTTGGAGTGTTTTTGTGTGTGTGCATAATCACTTGCCTAAACAAGGCTAGAACCAGTTGCCAGGGCAGTGCATGAAGGAGATGCCGAGCTAGTTGCCAGGGCAATGCATGAAGGAGACGCCGAGTCAGTTGCCAGGGCAATTGTCGACAAAGAATAAGGTGATATGGTAGTCGAAATTGATGACTAAACAAGCCCAAGATGACGTGGAGCAAAGCTAAATCCCAAAGGAGCTTGATTTCCATGAAGAAGTTAAAGAAGAATTAAATTCCAAGAAGATAGGAGAAGTTCTAGAAGGAATATAATTATAATAAAGAATTATATTCTTTAAAGATAATTTAATTCCAACTTAACTTCCTCCTCAAAGAAGGACTTTGACCTAGCCCTATAAATAGATCACCAAGCCGTCAACCCCATAGAGCAAGAAGAGGAGGGAAAATTTTGATAACCCCATAGGGCAAAAAGAGAGAAATTTCGACAAGGAGAGCAAGATGAGAGAATTTTCGACAAGCATCTAGGGCAAGGAGATTTCGACAAGCTTCATTCTTCGTTTTTTTCTTTCTTGTTCAATTAGGTTCATGCTAGGGATTATTTATCTTGTGTTTCTTTGGAACCTAGCCATGAACTAAATCTATTTGGCTATGGTTATTGTGTTTTGTGGTTGTGAGAAACTATTGGATTTTGTTTAGGTAATAAGAGTTTGCACTTTTCTATTCAAGGTTTATTCATTCTTGGTTTTTATTCTTGTTTGCGAGTGAATTGGGAGAGGATCTCGTGATTTCATCTATTTATCTAATATCAGTAGAGTTAGATTTAAGAAACGAATGAATATGATCTTTATTCAATCTATTGATGGTGAAGATTAATCCGGCTTAGGAATAAGTCAAGGATTTCAACGGCTAAGAGGAGCGCAAGATTGGTTGTTGTTCACCCTTGATTCACGCAGGGATGTATTATCAAGGCATGCACAAGTAGATAGAGTTTCGACTTAGGGATAAGAAGAAACCATTGAAGAACACTCTGCCGAACCTTGAATTTTGCTGCCCAGACGCCCAAGTAGTTGGCCAACTAGTCGCCCAGGCAACCATCGGTTAGTTGCCAAGGCAACCCCGTTGTGCAAGTTGCCACGACAACTGAGTTGCCCGTGCACTCTTTTACCAAGACGATCCAATTGGCTATCACACCTCAACTCACGATAACCTGGCCTATCTCTCTCATTTGATCTCATTCATTCTTTTAATTTATTGCTTTCTAGATTAGTTATTAGTTAAAACTCCTATAATCTTTTATTTGTGTTTTTACTTTTTTTTCAGTGTAAGAGACTAGATTCTTGAAGTGGCACCAACCCCTGTGGAGACGATATCTTTTATACTATAACTTGCAACGTGCATACTTGCACAATTGTGTAGAACTTATTACGCGCAACAAGTTTTTGGCGCCATTGCCAGGGATTGGTAATTGGTGTTAGTTGTTTTGGTTATTGTATTTTTTTCTTAGTTTTACTAACTTTTCTTTTTGTTTGTTTTATCAAAAAAAAATTAGGTGCGGTACAAGTTAAGGGACATCAACATGTCGGGAAATAAAAGTCGATCTATTCGAGAGATGATGTTGGAAGATATGAATCAATCCAATCAAGAGTTTCTTGCACCCTTTGATGATTACCTATGCCAACCGAGAAAAGCCCAAAGAACTTATACCGTGGAAAAATCTTGTGCTATGTGTGGAGAACATCATGTGTTTGAAAATTGCCCTCACATTTTCGGTGCATATAACTACATGAAGGACCATAGAGGGAACCAGCAGCAAAATTCTTCATGGTATGGTCAAAAAGCTCAAATTTTTTTTACCATAACAATTTTGCCACAGCAACAGATATGCCATGGCAATGTAGTCCTTTTCAAGAGCATTCCAATTCCTTGGAGGAAACGTTACTAGCTTCCTTGGCTAGACTTGACGGATCAATTGAAGAGATTCGACAGCTATCAAAATCTATGGATACGAGGATAGCTCAGTGGGATGCAACCTTAGGGGATTCAGAAGATCAATTGGGGAGATCCACATATGTCATGGATAACATGCACCAACAATTCATTCCTAGGGATACTGACGTCCCAAGGCAAGAGGATAAGGAGCAATGCAAAGAAAACTCTCCGATGTGTGGGGAACAACTAGAACCTCAAAGTCAAGAGGATGCCAATGAGAGAGACTGCCCAACACATGATGAGCCTGAACAACAAATTGCCTCGACAATGATTGAGGAGCTTGAACAGAGCAATGCCGCGACAACACTCAGTGAAGTTGAGAACAACAATACTACAGTAAATTCTGAGGAACCTGATGCCCATAAGGTTAAAACATTGATGTTGAAGCAGGAATCTGTAGATTGCTCTCATCTACAATTGCCACGGCAATTACACGACCACATGCAAGATCAACGAGATGATAATACTTTGACAATGGAATATGAGCAGGTAATGGTTGAACCTTTCGAATTCTTTAAAATCTTACCTCGTCCATTGCAGGTATGTCTTGAGGAACTGAGTTTGGTAGATTTGAAGCCGTCAAAATCTCTACTGATGGAGATGTTCGAGAGGCCAAAAGAAAACGGTGTTTGGATTCGTAAAGCTTTTCAGAAAATTGGTTCTTCCCTTGACTTACAACAAATTTTGGCAACTGATTGCCACGGCAATTGGCTTGAGCAGCAATTGCCACGACAACAAAGGCTACATCCAACCATGATAGAAGTCGACAAGAATGAGGTAATTGAATGGTTGGGAATGGATATAATTTTTCCTATTAATATATTTGTGCCTTCAGGAATAGTAGCAAGGTGGAGAGTATACATGGACTACAAGCGAACAAAGAAGAAAGACACCTCCACCATGGTAATGCAAAATGGAGTAGTGGCAAGGACATTGGCCAAACTCTTTTTGGGCAATATTGTCACCCGATGAAGGGTGCAGATAGACTATAAGAAGTATCGAAAAGGACCATCCTCAAGTTTTCTCAGATATGCACTAACATTAGAAGATGCATGATGGCACTCTTTTCAGACATGGTCGAAAACTTCCTTGAGATCTTCATGGATGATTTTTCCGTTTTTGGTAGTGACTTCAACAGTTGCCTCGACAATTTAGAGAATGTGTTGGCAAGATGTGAAGAAACCAATTTATTCCTTAATTGGGAGAAGTGCCACCTTATGGTAGATGAAGGAATAGTGCTCGGCCACAAGATTTCATCCAAGGGAATTGAAGTAGACAAATCCAAGGTGGACGTGATCGAGAGATTACCCCCACCAAGATAAAGTATTCCATTTTGATGATTCTTGCACCCCAAGCATTCGAAACCCTAAAGGAAAAGCTTGCCTCGGCACCCATTGTCATTCCACCAGATTGGATGCTACCTTTTGACCTCATACGTGATGCAAGTTATTTCGCGGTAGGAGCAGTCCTATGCCAATGCACAGGAAAGGAACAGAAAATCAAGTGGCTGATCACTTATCACGTTTAGAACATAATAGGGAGTAGGACGCGGATTTAGAGATATGCGATGCATTCCTGGATGAACAACTTTTAGTTGCCTCGGAAAACATGGATGTGCACGCCTCAGCAACCCTTGATGCCTCAGAAACCATGGATGCGGATGCCTCAGCAACCCTCGACGCCGCAACAGCTCTTGACGAGCATGCCTCGGCAACTCCAGACGTGCACGCCTCGGCAACCATGGATGTGCACGCCTCAGCAACCCTCGACGCCGCAACAGCTCTTGACGCGCATGCCTCGGCAACTCCAAATGCGCACGCCTCGACAACCCTCGATGCCGTAGCAACCCTTAACGCCTCGACAACCATGGATGTGTATGCCTCGGCAACCCTCGACGCCGTAGGAGCTCTTGACACACACGCCTCGGCAACTCTAGATGTGCACGCCTCGGTAACCACTGATACGCATGCCTCGGTAACCATGGACGCGTATGCCTCGGCAACTCTAGACACAGACGACTCGGAAATCTTGGGAGCAGTCACCACAGCAGTACATGCCTCGGTAATACCCTGGTACGCGGATTTAGTTAATTTCCTTGTTTGTGGTATTTTACCTTATGGCCTTACTCACCAAGGGAAGAAGCGGTTCCGCCATGATGCTAAGCATTACTTTTGGGACGAGCCTCTTTTGTTTAAACAATGTGCAGATCAGGTTATACGCCGATGTGTCCCTGAAGAGGAGCAATAGAATGTACTCCGACAATGCCATTCTTCACCCTCTGGAGGACATTTTGAAGGAACTCGTACCGCGGCCAAATTTTTTCAATCCGGTTTGTATTGGCCAACACTGTACAAAGATGCCTAAGAGTTTTACAAGCAATCTGATCGTTGCCAGAGGATGGGCAATATCACCTACAAACCAATGGGCAATCAAGACCATGAATATGGGTTAGGAAAGTGCCAGACAAAAGCGTTTGTTGTACCTCAACGAGATAAAAGAATTTCGTGCACTCGCCTATAACAATGCACAAATCTACAATGAGAAAACAAAGCAATGGCATGAGAAGAAACTATTGCCGCAGCAATTCATGCCAGGGCAACTAGTTCTCTTATTCAATTCTCTGTGAAAACTTTTCCTGGGAAAACTAAAATCAAGATGGTCGGGACCATTTGAAGTTGTCAAAACATTCTCCCATGGTGCCGTGATAATCAAGTCCATTATCGACGAACATGAATTCAAAGTTAACGGACAGAGATTGAAGAATTACAACGGTGCCCATGTAGAACAAAAAAAAGAAGTTGACACCTTAGGAGATGCATGAGCATGCTCTCCTTTCGATATTTTCTTTTTATTTTTATTTTTTTTAACTATTTTTTTTCTTTCTATTATTTTGAGTTATTTTTTTCTCTTTATTTAATTTTGGAATTTTTAGGAGAGATTTTATTTTTCTTCATTATCTTTAGTTTCCAGGTTTTCTTTTCCACAACAAGACTCACAACCACCATGCTAAGGAAATTTACTGCCGACTACTTGCCACAGCAACCACAACAGAAACTGGCGATGCCCAGGCAACAACAATGGCTTCGGCAACTACCGATGCCCATGCAAGTTAACCTGCACCGGCAAACATGGATCAAATCAAAGCAATGCTATTCACGCGGTACCAGTATTCAACCACCGACTGAAAAATGAATCAAGCAAATGTCACGAAGGAAACTTATCACTCGAGGTGACGACCTCTCCGACTAACTCATTTCATTTAGTTTCTTTTAAATTTTGTTTCACTCTTTCATGCATTAAGGACAATGCTTCTCTCGAGTTTGGGGGTGTTGGTTTCTAGTTAGTTTCATGTTTAGTTGCATTCATCGTTAGCAATCATATATAGGTTGCATATGTTACTTGCCATGCCTTTAATTGGAATTAATTGCTTAAGACTTGTTGAATATCCAACGATCAATTTTTGCCACTGCACTTAATTGAAAGAACCTTTAATTTTAGGATTGCATGAAAAGAACTTAGAATTTTACTATGATGCTGATTTTTTTTAACACGGTTATGGCTTGTTGATTGAAAGAAACTTAGTGAACTTAGGTTGCTTAAAATTTGGGTAAATTTAAAATTGAAAATTAAAAGTTAAATTCTTGCTAGAGGTGCCCAAAACTAGCTCTAGTAGTAAATGCACTTTCCTGCTAGAGGTGCCCGAAACTGGCTCTAGTAGTTAATGCACATTAAAGAATTGCTAGAGGTGCCCGAAACTGGCTCTAGTCAACTAAAATAAAATGAGAAATTGCTTACTTTGCTAGAGGTGCCCGAAATTGGCTCTAGTGAAAATAAAAATAAATGCCCCGGTAATTAAATTGATAAAAGCCTATTGTTCACATAGAATCTTGAAAATCAACTTGTACACAACTACGCACACACATTGTCACGAGCATTATAGTTTTGTTCCGGGTAATTTTTGTGCTATCGGAAAAATTAAAAGGTGATCATACTTTGTTCCACGGTTTTGAGGTTTGAATTCAAGTTTGAAGCATGTCTTTGATGATTAAAGTCTTGGCAGGTAATTGTTAGTTTCCATTGCTTGAGGACAAGCAATAGTTCGAGTTTGGGGGTGTGATAAGTGTTCAAAAGTACTATTTTATTACCCTTTTTACTCATATTATTGTTAGACTTAAGCTCATATTAGTTGCATAATTAGTCATTCATGCATTAATTCATGTTTCTTTCCACCGTTGAGCTTGATTACATAACTTAGTGATTTTTGTGGAAAAAGATGCTGCTTTGGTGTATTTTTGTGTGTGTGCAGAATCACTTCCCTAAACAAGGCTAGAACCAGTTGCCAGGGCAGTGCATGAAGGAGATGCCGAGCTAGTTGCCAGGGCAATGCATGAAGGAGACGCCGAGTCAGTTGCCAGGGCAATTGTCAACAAAGAATAAAGTGATATGGTTGTCGAAATTGATGACTAGACAAGCCCAAGATAACGTGGAGCAAAGCTAAATCCCAAAGGAGTTTGATTTCCATGAAGAGGTTAAAGAAGAATTAAATTCCAAGAAGATAGGAGAAGTTCTAGAAGGAATATAATTATAATAAAGAATTATATTCTTTAAAGATAATTTAATTACAACTTAACTTCCTCCTCAAAGAAGGACTTTGACCTAGCCCTATAAATAGATCACCAAGCCCTCAACCCCATAGAGCAAGAAGAGGAGGGAAAATTTTGACAACCCTATAGGGCAAGAAAAGAGAAATTTCGACAAGGAGAGCAAGAGGAGAGAATTTCCGACAAGCATCTAGGGCAAGGAGATTTCGACAAGCTTCATTCTTCATTTTTTCTTTCTTGTTCAATTAGGTTCATGCTAGGGATTATTTATCTTGTGTTTCTTTGGAACCTAGCCATGAACTAAATCTATTTGGCTATGGTTATTGTGTTTTGTGGTTGTGAGAAACTATTGGATTTTGTTTAGGTAATAAGAGTTTGCACTTTTCTATTCAAGATTTATTCATTCTTGGTTCTTATTCTTGTTTGCGAGTGAATTGGGAGAGGATCTCGTGATTTCATCTATTTATCTAATATCGGGAGAGTTGGATTCAAGAAACGAAAGAATATGATCTTTGTTCAATCTATTGATGGTGAAGATTAATCTGGCTTAGGAATAAGTCAAGGATTTCAACGGCTAAGAGGAGCGCAAGATTGGTTGTTGTTCACCCTTGATTCACGCAGGGATGTATTATCAAGGCATGCACAAGTAGCTAAAGTTTCGACTTAGGGATAAGAAGAAACCATTGAAGAACGCTCTGCCGAACCTTGAAGGTTGCTGCCCAGACGCCCAAGTAGTTGCCCAACTAATCGCCCAGGCAACCATCGATTAGTTGCCAAGGCAACCCCGTTGTGCAAGTTGCCACGACAACTGAGTTTCCCGTGCACTCTTTTACCAAGACGATCCAATCGGCTATCACACCTCAACTAACGATAACATGACCTATCTCTCTCATTTGATCTCATTCATTCTTTTACTTTATTGTTTTCTAGATTAGTTATTAGTTAAAACTCCTATAATCCTTTATTTGTGTTTTTACTTTTTTTCAGTGCAAGAGACTAGATTCTTGAAGTGGCACCAATCCCTGTGGACGCGATATCTTTTATACTATAACTTGCAACGTGTATACTTGCACAATTGCGTAGCACTTATTACGCGCAACAACAATCACGAAAGGAACCACCTCGATATCTTTATTACCATTCTTTTGTGCCTTACTACTTTTTTCAAGGTTAGAACCAATATACACGGCTTTCCTCAGAACCACACACTGCACGCCTTTCCTCGTATTACTCACCCACCGAGATTGAAGGGATTCTAGTACCCAATCACGATGTAATTGCACAGGGTTAGCCCTCTCTTGCACAGGAATAACATCCTCTGCCTCAACTTCAAGAGAGTCAAAATAGGAGCCCGATCCATTATTAACAACTAGATTTGTCGATGCTTGACTCGTTCCAGTTCTTTTGCGCCTATAACAACATGCATCCATGGTCCAAACAAGTTTGATCTTGAAACATCCACCTTATCTAACTAGTGACAGCTATATGTGTGGCACCTACAACAATCGGTGCATCTTTTGTGAACTTATTAGCAGCACATGCCTCCTTGGAATGCCCATAAACCTCACATCCATAATATGTTACAACCCTACCCCGGGTGCGTAGCAAATCGGCTCGGGAGCGTTACCAAACACATTACAAGCAAGAACGAGGCACGAAAAGGTTAACTCATCCATATTAGACGAGTTACTTAGCTAGCAAGCAACCAAGAATTTGTAACTTAACATGTAAGCAATCTCATATTTTGTTTACAAGACATTATAGGTTACCAAACAATTCAATTCAAATCATCATACAACCAACATTCGAATAACCTAAGTGACTAAATGAGGAAACATACTTCCATTTCATTTCATTGTTCCTTAGATTAATACATGTAACATATCATACATAAACTTACTGGACATGATCATTTGTACATACCTTGTCTCCAAGCAAGCCATATGCCAAGCCTTACCATTCAGAATTTACCATGCAAACTTATAAAAACACATACAACATGGTATGTTCACACAAGTGACTATATTATCTCACACGTCATTCGAATAGCATGATAATCTAGACCAATTACTTTGAACATTCAATATATATATATATATATCCATAAGCGCAGCAAAAATACTTTTCCTTTACATAAAATTTGAGTCCATTACTCGATTCACATTATCAACCAAGTTCATAATATGATAAGCCCATTCAAGAACATATATACAAGTTTCAAGTATTCAAAATGCATGCACAAGTTCAATATATACAATCTAAGTGCCACCAACTACGGAAGTACAAAACAAGTATGAACCATACTTTAGCTATGCTTGTGCCTTGCTTCGAGATCAAGAAATCAGGCTTCAGGATCAAGCAACGATCGAATCCTTTATCCTGTGGTTGGGAAGAATGAAAACAAGAGTGGTAAGTACAAGAATTTACTTAGTGAGGTAGTAACTAGTTCTAACCAATTGTTATATCAAGTTAATTGTCAATTAGACAAGAATGATCCTAACTAAGGATTTCAAAGCATTTGATTAACATAAGAAGCAAAAGACAGTAATTCATACTTATATTACAAGAAATCAAGCAAATCATGCCTTCATGAAAAGAAATCAAGCAATTCATGCTTACATAACAAGTAGTCAGGCTATTCATGGTTACATGACAAGTAATCAAGCAAGTCATACTTATTAGCTCATTCGTATTCTTTTAACACAATCCTTGGTCCATAGTTTGTCTAGGTGATCAAGTCTTCGACCAACTATCGCCACAAGATGTACCGTAGTACTGGTAAACCCTCCTATTGTCACCAAAAACCACATACGTACCCTCTATCTGTTGCCAATTAGGGGCCTTAGCCCTGGACCGTAGTCCACCATGACACAATGAGCTCTAGACTCTAAGGCATGCCCTTCTACCTATTCAACTAGCAACCAAGGTTGTTTGATTACACTTCATTTATTCAAGGATTTTCAAGCTTTTCAAGTTCAAGATCATGTATCATTCAATAATCAATTCAAGCAAGGTATAACAACATCATTCTTTAGCCCTTAGGCCAATTGAGCCTTAGCTCTTCAATTACATTTCACGTTTTCAAGTGTTTCATGTTTAAGGCAAGACAATTCATGTTCAAGGAAAGTCAATTCATGTTCATGGATCACATTTTCCAGCAAGCTATTTACTCTATTCAAGTCTAAATTCACTTAGCAATGTGATCAAAACAGGGCATCATATACAATTAAGCATGTTTACACATTTTCAACTAGCAAAACAGTCCATGTCCTCAATTTCCAGCAACCATACACATTTCCTTAGTAATTTGATCAAAGCTCAAGAGGAAAAACATACAAAAATTGCTTTCTATGAACTACAAATTCATTGCATGAATCCTTCGATTCAAGCTAAACAATTATTCATGAGGACACTCTAAATCGAACTCTAAGATGACCTTAAATTATGAAACAAGAAGAAGAAAGCTTACATCTCTTTAGGCTATTCGAATCCAGAATTTTAGAAGCTTTTCATGACTAAGTTGATCTTGATTTCCAAGATAAACACACTCCATCCTTCCCTCTTCCATTCGGTATCTTTTTGGGGGAAGAATGAAGATGATAGTCAATCCATTTGATCTCTCCCTCCTAACTGACACCTCACTCCTTCTTCAATCCAAATGTTAAAGTCTATTAGCCACCTATACGAGTCCTTTTAATTATCTAAATTTCCATGCAATCACATAAGTTTTCACATTCTTAAATTCTACCCTTTACAAACTGGTTACTATTTTAAGCAACCATCATGCTTTGGTTCTTATTGTTTAGCCATCAATTTCTTTTTTATTCAGTTTATTCCCAAAGCTTTAATAATCAAATCTATGAATCTCAATTTAGATTGGAAAAACATTCAGAGTAACTATGTACTTTTAACCCAGTTTTGGGGTATTACAATTCTCCCCCCTTAAAATAAATTCATCCTCCAATTTACCCGAATCGAATAGGTGAGGATATTGCTTCCTTATGATTTCTTCAGATTCCCAAGTTGCCTCTTCTTTCTTGAGGTTTCTCCACAAGACTTTGACAAGAGGAACGGCTTTGTTCCTGAGTTTTCTAACTTCACGATCAAGAATCTGGACTAGTTCTTCTTCGTAAGACAAGTCAGGATTCAACTCTACTTCTTCAGGTTCATGGACATGGGATGGGTCAGACTTATATCTTCAGATCATAGACACGTGAAAGACATTATGAATCTTGTCAAATTCACTGGGAAGAGCCAATCGATAGGCCATTGGCCTTATCCTTTCAATGATTTCAAACGGACCAATGAATCGGGGACTGAGTTTCCCTTTTCCTCCAAATAGAAAGACTTTCTTCCAATGGGACACTTTTAGGAAGACTTTGTCTCCAACATTGAATTGGATGTCTTTCCTTTTCAAGTCTGCATAGGCTTTCTGTCTATCAAAGGCTTGCTTCAATCGATCATGTATGATTTGAACTTGTTCCTTAGTTTCTCTGAGTAATTGAAGTCCCAAAACCTTGTTTTCTCCCAATTCTTTCCGAAGTCTAAAACACAAGCATGTAGCATGTCTTCAAGTACTTGGATGATTCTTTCAAATTGTCCATCCGATTGAGGATGAAAGGTTGTACTAAGGGGCACTTTATCTCCTAGAGCCTTCTGCAAGAAATTCCAGAATCGAGAAGCAAATATGGGGCCTCGATCGGAGATTATAGCTGTAGGTACACTGTGTAATCGAATCACTTCACAGATTTATAGCTCGGCTAAGGTTTCCAAGCTCATGTTCATTCGAACAGGGATGAAATGAGTAGACTTTGTGAATCTATCAACAATCACCCAACAGCATCGTTCTTTCTTGGAGTGGAAGGAAGACCAATGACGAAGTCCATTGTAATCTGGTACCATTTCAACTGAGGGAATTCAATTGGTTGGAGCAATCCAGTAGGGACTTGATGCACAGCTTTGACCCTCTAACAAGTTAAGCACTTTGAAACAAAGTCTGTGATAGCTGATTTCATTCCTGGCCACCAGTATAGTGGCTTTAGGTCATTTTACATCTTAACCGATCCATGGTGAATCGAGAAAGAGCTTTGGTGAGCTTCTTGTAACATCTCGTCCCTTAGTTCCTCGTTCTTAGAAACACATACTCTATCTTTAAAATAGAGTCCATTCAACTTGAGGGAGAAGTCAAAATTAGACTCAGAGTCTAGCTTGGACATGATCTTCTAGAGATCTAGATCAATTTGTTGGAGTTTTTTGACTCTCGAGATTAGACTAGATTGAACTTGAAGTTCAAACAAGAATTTCAGCCCGTTGGATAAACGAAAATGAGCATTGATAGCCAAAGAAGCTGCAAACGAATGGAAAATATCATTAAGGGAGATTTTTGAATAGTTACTTGTAAGTCAAGAAAGGTCTAATTCGAATGATTACCTGCAATTCAAGAAAGGAACATTTCGAATGAATTATTCTAGGATTTAGATTTAAGGGTTTACCTGAGTATAGTCTGCGACTAAGGGCATCAGCAACCACGTTTGCTTTCCCCGGATGGTAGTCTATAACTAAATCGTAGTATTTAAGTAACTCTAACCATCTCCTTTGTCTCAAATTCAAGTATTTCTGAGTTATGAAGCATTTGAGGCTCTTGTGGTATGTGAACAAGTTGCATTTCTCATCGTACAAGTAATGTCTCTAGACTTTGAGTGCAAACACAATAGCTGCCAATTCTAGATAGTGAGTAGAGTAGTTTGACATGTGTGGTTTTATTTGCCTTGAAGCGTAAGATACTACGTTTCCATCTTGCATTAGGACACATCCTAGTCCCAAATGAGATGCATTACTGTAAAGAGTGTACTCCTTGCCTGATACTGGTTGGATGAGAAATGGAGCATTAGTCAGGGCTTGTTTAAGCTGATCGAAGCTTCGTTGTTGGTTCTCCAACCAAACAAAGGGTGTATCTTTGTGAGTTAGCTTAGTCAAACTTGCAGCAATGGATGAGAATCCCTTGACAAAACGTCGATAATACCCCGCTGAACCGAGAAAGCTTCTGACCTCACTAACATTCATAGGAGGTCTCCAATCCAGGATGGATTGAATTTTGCTTGGGTCTACTTTAATCCCTTCTGCCAAAATGACAAGGCCAAGGAACGACACTTTCGATAGCCAAAATTTGCATTTAGAGATCTTTGCAAACAATTGACGTTCTCGGAGGGTTTGCAATACAATTCGAAGGTGTTCAGAATGTTCTTTCTTATTCTGAGAATTCACCAAAATGTCATCAATAAAGACGATCATGAACTTGGCAAGATGGGGCTTGAATGCACGATTCATGAGATCCATGAAAGCAGCTGGAGCATTCGTTAACCCGAATGGCATTACAAGGAATTCAAAATGGCCATATCGAGTACGAAAGGCTGTTTTGGGTACATCCTCTTCTTTTACCCTCATTTGGTAGCATCCCGTTCGCAGATCGATCTTTGAGAATACCGCATCATCTTTGAGTTGATAAAAAAGATCTTCAATCCTTGGGAGAGGATATCTATTCTTGATAGTAAGCTTGTTCAATTGTCTGTAGTCAATACAGAGTCTCATAGTCCTATCTTTCTTCTTCACAATCAAGACTGGAGCACCCCAGGGAGACGAGCTAGGCATAATGAAACCCATGTCTTGAAGCTCTTAGAGTTGCTTCTTGAGTTCTTTCAACTCAACAGGTGTCATTCGATAAAGTGTGATAGACACTGAAGTTTTTCCAGGTTGGACAGCGTTCCGAACTCTACTTCTCTGGTTAGAGGGAGACCAGGGAGTTCCTGAGGAAAAACATCGAGATATTCATATACAATAGGCACACTATGTAAGCCAAATTCAAGTTCATCTTGTAAGACCATAGTAGCAAAGATCGAGCTTGATTTCTTGTCAATTAGAAGAATTGATTCCTTTCCTAAACCCGGAGGTAAAGTCTCCTATTTAGGCAATCTACCCAGGCTTCATGCTTGCTTAACCAATCTAGTCCCAGTACTAGATCGAACTCGCATGTTGGTAGTACATATAGATTAACAAGAAAGGGTACATTTCGAATGAATATAGGACAGTTTCTACAGATAAAGCTTATGTTTGTAATTCCCCCTATAGGGTTCGAAACTACAAGGCTTTGTTTTACAATTTCAGGCTTTAAGTTAAACTTTACAATTAAGGCTGAGCATATAAAAGAATGAGTGGATCCCGAGTCTATTAAAGCATAAATAGAAGTTGAATTTAACTCAATGGTACCTGCTATAACATCGGGTGATTCTTCATCTTCTTTTCCCCGGATATGATAGGTTCGAGCAGGAGCCCGAGATTCCTGTTGAGTAAGGGCATTCAAATGCTGTCCATTCCCCTTCCCCTGATTTCTAGACTGAGCTTGGATGGGACCTTTATTTCGAATGGAAGGAGCTGAGCTAGCATTTGTAGAAGTTCGATTCAGAACTTTGTTAGGATTCCGAGGACAATCCCTGATGTAGTGATTGGAGGCTCCACATAAGTAACATAGATTTTGTTGAGTTCTACACTGACCAGTGTGGTGTTTCTGGCAAAAATTGCAAGTAGGATATTGAGCAGCTTTACCGAAATTCCCCGTACTATCAACAGAGATGATTGGGGTTGAAGGCTTGGATACCGATTGGGGTCTCGGTATGAAGTTGCTTTTCTGAGAAAGAGTGTAATTCGAAGAGTGATCTTTAGAATATTTGGACTTCTTTGACTGTCAGTGGGGCTTGTCATCATTCCTGGATTGTTTGTCTTTTCATGAATTTCTGCTTTTGCGTTTCTTAGAGGCTTTCATCTTCGCCTTGGTTACAATGGCCCGGTTCACCAGATTCTAGAAGTCAATGATACCCAAGGCAGTGAATATTGGACTTAACTCAACATTCAATCCATCAATAAACATCCTACACTTGTCAGCATCATTCTTGATGTATTCTGACCCGTATTTGCAATATTTGCAAAAGTCACTCACGTACTGTTCGATAGGTCAGCCACCTTGCTTGAGGTACAAGAAACGCTTCCGACGCTCGGCCAAGTATTATTCACTGATGTATTTCTTCTTGAATTCCTCGAGGAAGAATTTCCAAGTTATAGCTTCAGCAGGAGCAGTCAGGGTAGTGGTTTCCCACCAGGTCAGAACTTCGTATGCCAATATGGCTATAGCACATTCGAGTTTGTGTTCATCAGAATATGGCAGTTGTTTGGTCAGGATTCGAGTAGTAGCCTCCAACCAATACTCAGGTATTTCAGGATTGGCTTCATTAGTACTGGCGAAGGTATAAGCCAGTGTTGAGCCAATTTGTCAATCGGGGTTTTAGTTAGAGCAACAGCAAGAGGAGGAATAGGATGGTCTCATTTCAAAGTAGTTACAAGATGATCGAACATCTCATTCATGCTCAGGAGACATTCCTGCTGCACAAGATTTATAGCAGGAGCTTCTTGTTGGCCAGCAGCTTGGGCTCTAGGTTCAGCTCGTTGATATGGAGGATTCTGTTCCATCCTCACACTATCTCCTTTATTTGAAGAGCCTACGGGACTTTCATCATTCCGAGCGAGTCTTGTTTTAGACATTCTATATTTAAATAAAACAATTAGGAATTCGTTTTAGTAAAGTAAAGACACAAGCTATACAATACAAGTCTCCTAGGTGGCACAAGTATCCTATATGACGAAAGAGAGCCCAATTTAGTCCTATAACCAACTAAAAATGCTCTGATACCAAATAAATGTAATACCCCCTATCTCGGGTTAGTAGGAAACTGGTTTGAGAGCGTTACCAAACACATTACAAGCAAGAACGAGGCACGAAAAAGTTAACTCATCCATATTAGATGAGCTACTTAACTAGCAAGCAACCAAACATTTATAACTTAACATGTAAGCAATCTCATATTTTGTTTACAAGACATTATAGGTTACCAAACAATTCAATTAACATCATCATACAACCAACATTCGAATAACCTAAGTGAGCAAACATGCTTCCATTTCATTTCATTGTTCCTTAGATTGATACATGTAACATATCATACATAAAGTTACTAGACATGATCATTTTGTACATACCTTGTCTCCAAGCAAGCCATATGCCAAGCCTTACCATTTGGCATTTACCATACAAACTTCTAAAAACACATGCAACATGGTATGTTCACACAAGTGACTATATTATCTCACAAGTCATTCAAATAGCATGATAGTCTAGAACAATTACTTTGAACATTCAATATATATATATATATCCATAAGCGCAACAGAAATACTTTTCCTTTACATAAAATTTGAGTCCATTACTCGATTCACATTATCAACCAAGTTCATATCATGATAAGCCCATTCAAGAACATATATATGCAAGTTTCAAGTATTCAAAATGCATGCACAAGTTCAATATATACAATCTAAGTGCCACCAACTAGGGGAGTACAAAACAAGTATGAACCATACTTTAGCTATGCTTGTGCCTTACTTCGAGCTCAAGAAATCAGGCTTCAGGATCAAGCAACGATCGAATCCTTTATCCTGTGGTTGGGAAGAATGAAAACAAGAGTGGTAAGTACAAGAATGTACTTAGTGAGGTAGTAACTAATTCTGACCAATTGTTATATCAAGTTAAGTGTCAATTAGACAAGAATGATCCTAACTAAGGATTTCAAAGCATTTGATTAACATAAGAAGCAACAGACAATAATTCATATTAATATTACAAGAAATAAATCAAATCATGCCTTCATGACAAGAAATCAAGCAATTCATGCTTACATAACAAGGAGTCAGGCTATTCATGGTTACATGACAAGTAATCAAGAAACTCATACTTCTTAGCTCATTTATATTCTTTTAACACAACCCTTGGTTCATAGTTTCTCTAGGTAATCAAGTCTTCAACCAACTGTCGCCACAAGATGTACCGTAGTACTGGTCAACCCTTCTACTATCGCCAAAGACCACATACGTACCCTTCGTCTGTCGCCAATTAGGGGCCTTAGACTTGGACCGTAGTCCACCCTAACACAATGAGCTCTAGACTCTAAGGCATGCCCTTCCACCTATTCAACCAGCCACCAAGGTTGTTTGATTACACTTGATTTATTCAAGGATTTTCAAGCTTTTCAAGTTCAAGATCATGTATCATTCAAGAATCAATTCAAGCAAGGTATAACAACATCGTTGTTGCACGTAATAAGTGCTCCGCAATTCTTCAAGTGTACACGTCGCAAGTTAAAGTATAAAAGATATCGTCTCCACAAGGATTGGTGCCACTTTAAAAATCTAATATCTTGCACTGTAAAAAGAAAAAACACACAAGTAGGTGATTGTAGGAGTTTTAACTAACAACTAAACTAGAAAGCAAATAAGTAAAAGAAGATGTAATCAAATGAGAGAGAATAGGCCAGGTTATCGTGAGTTGAGGTGTGATAGCCGATTGGATCATCTTCGTAAAAGAGTGCAAGGGCAACTCAGTTGTCGTGGCAACTTGCACAGTAGGGTTGCCTTGGCAACTAATCGATGGTTGCATGGGCAACTGCCTGGGCAACTGTTTGGGCGGCTGGGAGCAACTTCAAGGTTCGGTAGAGCATTCTTCAATGGTTTCTTCTTATCCTTAAGTCGAAACTCTAGCTATTTGTGCTTGCCTTGATAATACATCTCTGCGTGAATCAAGAGTGAACAACAACCAATCTTGCACTCCTCTTAGCCGTTGAAATCCTTAATTTATTCCTAAGCCAGATTAATCTTCACCATCAATAGATTGAATAAAGACCATACTCATTCGTTTCTTGAATCTAACTCTCCCGATATTAGATAAATAGATGAAGTTACGAGATCCTCTCCCAATTCACTCGCAAACAAGAATAAAAAACAAAAATGAGTAAACCTTGAATTGAAAGTGCAAACTCTTATTACCTAAACAAAATCCACTTGTTTCTCACAACCACAAAATACAATAACCTTAGCCAAATAGATTTAGTTCATGGCTAGGTTACAAAGAAACAGAAGACAAAGAATTCCTAACATAAACCTAATTGAGCAAGAAAGAAAAAGATGAAGAATGGTTGAAGCCTTTGTCGAAATCTCTCCCTCCTTACTCTCCCTTGCTCTTGTGGAAATCTCTCATTTCTCCTTTTTGGAGTTGACGGCTTGGTCCTCAATTTATAGGGCTAGGTCAAAGTCTTTTTTGAGGAGGAAGTTAAGTTGGAATTAAATACTTTTAAAGAATATAATTCTTTATTATATTTAAATTCCTTCTAGATCTTCTCCTATCTTCTTGGGATTTAATTTCTCTTTAACCTCTTCATGGAAATCAAACTCCTTTGGGATTTAACTTTGCTCCACGTCACCTTGGGTTTATCTAGTCATCAATTTTGACCGCCATATCATCTTATCCCTTATCGACAAATGCCCTGGCAACTAGCTCGGCATCTCCTTCATGCATTGCCCTGGCAACTAGCTCGGCATCTCCTTCATGCATTGCCCTGGTAACTGGTTCTAGCCTTGCTTTGGCAAGTGATTTTGCACACACACAAAAACACACCAAAGCAGTAACTTTTTCCACAAAATTAAGCAAAATATGAAATCAAGCTTGTCCACCAAGGAAACAATACAAACATACATAAATGGCTAATAATGCAACTAATATGAGCCTAAGTCTAGCAATAATAAGAATAAAAAGGGTGAATAAAATAGTACTTTTAGACATTTAACAAGCATGCTTTAGCCCTTAGGCCAATTGAGTCTTAGCTCTTCAATTACTTCTCACGTTTTCAAGTGTTTCATGTTCAAGGCAAGACAATTCATGTTCAAGGATCACATTCAAGCAAGGATTCGATGGTTCACACCCAAGGCATCAAGAATCAAGCATTTGTTTTCACTTTTCTTTCTAATTAATTTAGCAATTTCCATGCTATTACTTATTCACAATTTTAGTTTAGTCCAATCTTCCCTTTTATTCATATTCAAGTTAAATTAATCTCATTATCATGGCATATCAATAGCAAGAAGGTAGTCATGCATATTTGGTTAGGACCTAAGTCCTAACCCTGTTGTAAACTACACTCACAATACTCCAAGCTAGCTTATTTGTCTTGTTTTTAGCTTTCGAATGCTCCACTCTCTCTTCCTCCACAAGATTTACACCTTGCTCTAACAATTCATACAAGTAAATACATGTCAAACAATACTCCACAAGATTGTGAATCCAAATTCCCTTGTTTTTAGCTTTCGAATGCTCCACTCTCTCTTCCTCCACAAGATTTACTCCTTGCTCTAACAATTCATACAAGTAATTACATGTCAAACAAGGTACATTGAGCATAATAATTACGCATCTCAAGCAGTCAAATGTGTTTACACAATCACTTAACATGGCAACAATATTCATATATTTCATGTAAGAAACAAGCAGCATATTCATATATATACATTAATGCACATTACTACAATTGTTTACATTCCAATTTGGGCAAAACAGGGCAGTAACCAAGCTGTTTACAAAACAGTTTACAAGACTATCCAAGACATCTAAATTGCTGCTGCTAGGCAGCAGGTGCACTACTTACTTAAACGTGCATAACTTTCATTCCGTACGTTGGAATTTCAATTGGTTTACACCATTGGAAAGGTAAATTAATTGTCTTTTTAACCATATAGTCCTTGCATTTTAGTTATTTTCGAATTAATACAGTTTTTAGCTTAAAGACAGAGCAATTTACAATACTGGACAGTTTGCACTGTCCCAAGTGTTTCTTCTGTACAATTCATTCTATAATCCATAATTCAGTTCTATTTTCTCCTAATGAATTTAGACATGTTAAGGCACTGTCCATAAAATTTCGAGCCTTAAATTCCCTTTATACAATTTATGGTGATTTTTCAAAGTTACTACCCAGAACAGAGTATTATGGGCAGATTACACTAGTTTAAATTCCTAGCTTCATAATTCCTCTTAACAAGTTCCTCTAAGCAAGAAGAAGACAATTCATGTTCAAGGATCACATTCAAGCAAGCATTCGATGGTTCACACCCAAGGCATCAAGAATCAAGCATTTGTTTTCACTTTTCTTTCTAATTAATTTATCAATTTGCATGCTATTACTTATTCACAATTTTAGTTTAGTCCAATCATCCCTTTTATTCATATTCAAGTTAAATTAAGCTCATTATCATGGCATATCAATAGCAAGAAGGAAGTCATGCATATTTGGTTAGGACCTAAGTCCTAACCCTATTGTAAACTACACTCACAATACTCCAAGCTAGCTTATTTGTCTTATATCCAAATCCCCTTGTTTTTAGCTTTCGAATGCTCCACTCTTTCTTCCTCCACAAGATTTACTCCTTGGTCTAACAATTCATACAAGTAATTACATGTCAAACACGGTACATTGAGCATAATAATTACCCATCTCAAGCAGTCAAATGTGTTTACACAATCACTTAACATGGCAACAATATTCATATATTTCATGTAAGAAACAAGCAGCATATTCATATATATACATTAATGCACATTACTACAATTGTTTACATTCCAATTTGGGGAAAATAGGGCAGTAACCAAACTTTTTACAAAACTGTCCAAGACATCTAAACTGCTGCTGCCAGGCAGTAGGTGCACTACTTAAATGTGCATAACTTTCATTCCGTACGTCGAAATTTCAAATGGTTTACACCATTGGAAAGCTAAATTAATTGTCTTTTTAGCCATATAGGCCTTGCATTTTAGTTCTTTGCCAATTAATACAGTTTTTAGCTTAAAGACAGAGCAATTTACAAGACTAGACTATTTGCACTGTCCCAAGTGTTTCTTCTCTACAATTCATTCTATAATCTAGAATTTAGTTATGTTTTCTCCTAATGAATTTAGACATGTTAAGGCACTGTCCATTAAATTTCCATCCTTAAATTCCCTTTATACAATTTATGGTGATTTTTCAAAGTTTCTGTCCAGAACAGAGTATTATGGGCAGATTACACTAGTTTAAATTTCTAGCTTCATAATTCCTCTAAACAAGATTCTAACATTGTAATTCAACATATTTTCATGTTATTACATGTCTATGTCAGTCTAATTCACCTATCAATGTGATTATAACAGGGAATTATAGTGCTATATTCAATTTGATCTATTTGATCAACAACATTCCTCTAATTCACCATTTGAGCAGTCTATTACCTAGCTTTAACTAATCCAATTATATGAATTCATTTTCCAGAAAGCTATTTACTCTATTCAAGTCTCAATTCACTTAGCAATGTGATCAAAATAGGGCAGCATATACAATTAAGCATGTTTACACATTTTCAACTAGCAAAACAGTCCCTATCCTCAATTTCCAGCAACCATACACATTTCCTTAGCAATTTGATCAAAGATCAAGAGGAAAAACATACAAAAATTGCTTTCTATGAACTACAAATTCATTGCATGAATCCTTCAATTCAAGCTAAACAATTATTCATGAGAAGACTTTAAATCAAACTCTAAGATGACCTTAAATTATGAAACAAGAAGAAGAAAGCTTACATCTCTTTAGACTATTCGAATCCAGAATTTTAGAAGCTTTTCATGACTAAGTTGATCTTGATTTCCAAGATGAACACACTCCCTCCTTCCCTCTTCAATCGGTATCTTTTTGGGGGAAGAATGAAGATGATAGTCAATCCATTTGATCTCTCCCTCCTAATCGACACCCCACTCCTTCTTCAATCCACATGTTAAAGTCTATTAGCCACCTATACGAGTCCTTTTAATTATCTAAAATTTACATGCAATCACATAAGTTTTCACCTTCTTAAATTCTACCCTTTACAAACTGGTTACTATTTTAAGCAACCATCATGCTTTGGTCCTTATTGTTTAGCCATCAATTTCTTTTTGATTCAATTTATTCCCAAAGCTTTAATAATCAAATCTATGAATCTCAATTTAGATTGGAAAAACATGCAGAGTAACTATGTACTTTTAACCCGGTATTTGGGGTATTACATAATACACCTGTTGAAGGCCTTCATACTCAAGATTTCGAATTAACCCATAATTTTGGATACATGACAACATCGGTTTATTAAGATCAACAAGGACTATCAGTCGAGCAAACTTTCTTCTCCCTCTAGCATAAGTATTTTAATCCATCTTAACCACCCGCCTAATGAAAGAAGCAATATGCCAGAATAAAGCCTTTGTGTAATAGCGCAACTAATCCTGAGAATGGTATCCAAACAATCACATTTGAAGGGTGTTTCTCCAAAGTAGTAAAACCTCTACTCCAAGGTTGCACTATTAGGTAGCTTCCATAAATTGTCCATGACCCTTTATTGAGTACTCTGGTGTAAACTCCCTCATCAGAAAATCTAACAAGAAAATAACTACTATCAATAACATTCAATTCACCAACCGATTTCCATAGGGCATGATTACGAGACACTAGAGCTCTATAACCTATCAAATGACCAAGGAGCCCCACGATGATCGCATTACACATATTCTTGTCAATTTGATCATGGACTCTATTGGAGAATTGGATAGAAGGTATGGCCCCAGAATGGTACATAATAATATCTTCTACCATGATAGTTACTACATCATTAATGAAACGAGGAACCCTAGCAGTGTCCCTCTTCGCACCATTTAATCTAGCAACCTTACTTGCGTTTGACATTTTCTCAACATTTGTCAGGATGCCAGAACCAGCCACAGTCCCCTCATGCACTACATTAGCACCAGGACTACTACTTGGATTACCAACCAAATCCCCATCAGCTTCCATCGCAAACTCCTCTTGATCTTCATCCGAACCATCATTCTTTCCATTTTTGGAAGAACGATGCATATACAGTTGTGTGGGGGATGCCGGTTGCTCCCTGATTGGTGTAACAGAGATGGATAGAATGGTTTTTGGTGGTCGACCATTGGGGTTCTCATAAACTTTTGTGTCGTTTGATACGTTAGGGTTTTCCAGGGTTGAGAATATTAAGGTTTTCATTCCAACAATTGGGTGAAACGAGTTTTTTTATTTTAGGGTATTAACCAGTAATTATTGTAAGAAACTAATTTAATATAGTTTTCTTAATTATGTAAGAATTTTGTTATATATATAGGGTGACGATCCACTTGCATTATACAAAACTCAATTACTTGTACACCTATCCATTCCACCCATCAAACGATCCAAAAAACGTGTAAAACTCATAGTTTTACATTGTGTAAGTGGATCCTAACCCTCTATATTAATGGATTATTTGGAACATTGCTTAGTTATTGAATCTGGATACATTTACTTGCAATTACACATGGTGACATATTTGGATAATCACATGGTGACGTTAGGAATTTGTTTTAAGTGACCGATATAAAAAAATAAATTCTTCGAGGGTCAAAGAAAAAAACTTTTTATTAAAATGGTTTATATTAAATTATTACTTTTTTTGAAATGAGCTAAAAATGTATTTTTTTTCTTGTTAACAAAAAGGCTAAAATGACATATTGAATTATTATTTTTTAGAGGGGCTAAAACTACAAAATTTCCATTTAACTAAAGGGGAAAATACCCTACCTACCTCTATAACTATGCCATTTAGTGAGATCCACTATTTGACCGAGTGACCAAGGATGCTCATACTATCCCATCTTATTTTTATTCGAATATCATATTTACCTTGAGAATGTACTATCTATGTATTTTATAGAAAAACTATGCCCCTTTGTATTAATTGCAATCAAAGAATCCTATTTGTTTGAGTGTAATTAAAGAACATCAATTTCTTGTTCCAATACATATATAATATTAAGAATTAAGGAAACTATATGATTAATTATGAGTTATATTTTGATACACAAGCTGCGTAAAAATGTATACACCCTTCATATTTAAACTATAAAATCTAAAACCTAAATTCATAGCTATAACACCCTAAATCTTAAACTCTAAACCATAAACTCTATATTCTAACTCTAAACCCTAAAATTGAAAGGCTTGGGTAACCTAGTTTACACAAGCTTGTGTATAAAAATATTTTCCGTTAATTATTTAGTGATTAGTAGTTGGTAGACCTGGCGAACATGATCCAAGACCTGAACCGATTTATCCGACCCGAGACCTAATATGGAACCCAAACATAATGGTCTAAACTAGACTTGAACTCGAAGCAAATCAAACCGAACCAAAAATGAATCGAATTTTAGTTGAACTGAAAGTAACTAAAACTAAAGGCAACCTATAACGACCTAGATTTTGAAATTCAAGGTTTGAATTTACCCGAGGTGTGGGCTTCACATTTGGGCTAAAAGTTTGGGCCTTTATGAGCCTTAGTGGACTAACATTTTGGTTTTGGGCTGGAGTTCTTGGTTGGGTGTTGGGTTGGGAAGATGATGGGAGGGTATGTTGGTAAATTCCCTCTTTTTGAAGAAGGAAGAAGGGGTATCTCTTTAATTCTTTGCAAAAAGCAATAGAATCAACTCATCTTTGTCCCCCTTCGTCTTCCACCTTCATCCACCTAGGTCCCACCCCAAAGAGAAAGGTTGGATCATTGTATTTTGAAGTGTGAATCTTAGGTTTCCAATTAAGAGTGTTGTTATCATCTACCAAAGATCTATATTTTGAGATAAGATTCATTAAGTTTGGTAGAGGATGAGTTTTTGGTGGGGGTGAACAAGAGGATGAGAATGTCGATTTTTTATTCCATTCCTTGTTGTAAATTCATAGCTTTAATACCTTTTAACGTCCCAGCAGTGTTGTAACTTATTTTACAACATTTAATTATAGTTAAGGAGGTTGGAGAGCATTCCAAGGACCAAGGGAAGTGGAAGGCTTGAGCTAGGGGAAGGGCTTGTTTTCCAACATTGGAAGAAAAGTTAGTACACGATTAACTCCCTTGTATTCATGGAAATCATTAATTTGATTGTTTTGTGGTTTGGTTGATATTTTCGTTGCTTGAATGCTTGAGACCTTTAAAATGGAAAATCCTAAGATTGGTGTTAATATAGCTTAAAAATGGTAGGAAACCATTTATGTAAGCTAGTGACCAAAATGAATAAAATAAAAGTTTACTGGCTAAAGTATAAACTTAGGAAAAAATTTTAAGGACTAAATTGTAATCTTTGAAAGTTATGTATTTTAGTCCTGTAAATGAATAGTTTACCCCCAAGATTGACGTTTTCATGTTGCTTGAATTTTTCGTACAGAATTTGTGTTAAAAGCTATGAAAGGGTTAAGCTAGAGAAAAATTCGAGAATCGGATCAAATTGAATATTTGAGATATTTTGCTAGATGATAAGGCAAGATTAATAATATCATGTCCATTCCTTAATTTGGAAGGATTTAACATGGACCATTGGATTTAAGTTGATTTTCCATGTTAAATATGACACATTACATGAATAATGGCAAGATTGAAATTTTGGAAAATCACAAGGGCAAAATTGGTAACTACTAACTTATTGGTTTATTTTTTACCAGTGCATGAATATTTTGACAAGTGGTAAGCTTTGGAGCATTAAATATCATGGGTAAAATAGTCATTTGACTATTAAGGAGATTTATTTTAAATATGATTAAATAATGCCATTTGGCATGAAAATAAAGAAAAGAAAAATGCGGAATTTTGGTTCATCTTTCTTCTCCATCTACATGAGGTTCAAAAAGCAAAGGTAAAAATTCCATTTTTATCCCTAAATGGCTCGGATTTAGGGTTTAGTTATGAAATGCAAAGTTGAACCTCTTTGAATTCTTTATTATTTGGTATAAAACTTTCATGGATTGGTTAAGCTATGCTCATGAAATTGAAGGATTAAATTTTAGGCTTTATGGATATAAATTTATTTGTGGTTTGATTTTGAAGGATTAAGTGTTTAATTAGCTTTTTTAAGCTTGATTCAAGCTTGATTTGAAGTGTAAAGTAAAACACCTAATTTTTGCAAGTCAAGGTTAATTTAGGGTTATTGGATTCAAGTTGAATTTGGAGTTTGTCATGAAAGGAAAATGTTTGAATAATGTAATTAAAGGTTAATTTGAAGTGTTGGAATGGTGAAAGGATGTTAAAGATCAAATTTATGAATCTGCCCATAAATTTTAGATTGTGACAGTGAGTTTGGAAATTCACCATAAATTTTACAAAATAACTAGAAATTGATCTTTATATCATGGTAGTTTTGGTTCAGTCTAGTTTTGTTTGAAAAAGCCGTGACTGATTTTGATTTGTATATCAAAAGATATGAATTTTTAAGTGACGAAAGGTCAGGAAACAGAGTAGCAGTCTACTCCAAAATTCAGCATTGAAATTTGACTTTGAAAATTCGTCATAAATCGTATGAGTTGAATTTGGGCTATTAGTTTATATGGTTGAACAGCTTATCTAATCTAGTTTTTGTCAGACCAAACATAAACAAATTTCGAGTTGTATATTATTTTATATAAATATTTCTTTGAAGGTAGCGTAGACTGACAAAATATAAAATGAATACCTTATTGGTGTCATTAATTTGTGCATGTAAGGGATGAATGTGAAGCATTCAAGTAAACACGAGAAATTGGAAATTTAGTAGATAAAGCAATGACCAAGATTGAAGTTCTCTTAATACAAGCATTTTAGTTTGGGATAAGAAGTGTAAGGTGAGTGCATTTATCTGTTTTAATTGTATTTAGGAAGACTTGCAATAAGTTGACCTATCTGATTTTATCGAATTAATAATATTAATTTTCATATGAAATATGATATTTTCACAGGCATAAAGTAAATGTTTTGTACATGACGGGTTATGAACTGCCTTATTATGTTTTTTTATGATAATTTTATTATAATATATTGATGTTGTTGAATAATGAATTATGGTATAATGGAGTAAGAACTTCTCTATTATTTTGATTTATCGATGATGACATTTTTACCATCTATAAAATGATATATTCCAAATGTAATGGTATTGTTTTATTGCACAAGATTACCATGAGAGTTACAGTATAGTGGCATGCCATAAGAGACTAGTTGTCTGGGACTGCATTGTAGCTACACTTGCCACATGGTGGCTAGCATTCTAGGAATGATCTTCGGATCTAGTAGTCTGGGAATACTGTCACTTTGGTGACTAGTGCTCTAGGAGCAAAATGAGCTCGTATTAATATAATGTTTGCCTTTCTCCTTATGGGAAATGGTAGTACTTTGGGAGTACATGATCTCGTATACTTAGTTTCTCTCTATACGTTCTTCTTGGGCTATTGGTATAAAAGAACTTTTACATAATGATTTTTATAAATATTTCATCTTTGCTTTAAAGCAATATTGATTTGAAATAGTTTTATAAGAGATTTGTTTATACTATGTTATGCTTAAAGACTGTTTGTTATTTAATATGATTACCTTATAATGCCTTACTAAGTTCGTACTTAGCGTGTGTTTTGCTTGTGCACACGTAGGTGGTTTGAAACATTGGGTGTAAGTAAGGCGTCGCATCAAGTTCATAAAATTTTCATCAAGCTACTTCTGTGATGACATCCTACTTGGGTTTTTAATTAATTTTAGTGGCATGTATAAATAAGATAAATTTGTCTATTTTGGTTCAGAGTATGTTATTTATCAAATAGTTAATTTATTTTTTGTAAAGTAAAGGAGCTTCGGTTTTGTGTACAAGTTAATTTTAAATATTTTTAAAGGTTTTAAATTTATAGAATTTTTGAATAAAAAATCATGTTATTGTTCTGTGACATCTCTGACTCATATTCGGTAATCGAATACGGGGAATGAGGTGTTACATTTATCGGTATCAGAGCTATAGGTTTAGCCAGTTTTGGATCCAAATCGAGCTTGTTATCAGTCAGTAAGTGTATACATGCCCCTAGGATGTCATTATTACTGTATTATTGCTTTAGTGACTTGATGCAACTACTTATTGAATTGATTGTATAAAGTTATAGATGTCCGAAGTTGAGAGATTGCGTCGAGCTAAACCACGGTTTATTATTAAATTCTTTCCTCTCAATATGATGTTAATGTGCTAGTATATTTGGAAATACCTAGATAATCCAAGGTTTATTATTTTGAACCTTGGATATGATTTTAAATGAAATTCAACCCCAAGTTTCTTAAACTTTTATTACTAGAGAGCTGTGAAGTCTTGAAGTGTGAGACTTTAGGTGGGGTATTGATGGAAAACCAATGTCGCTAGATTATTGGTTTGATAAATATAAAAAAGAGATACAAAAAAGGCTTCATTGTGATGATCAAGGAAAGCTCGATGTGATAGTAACTTATCTCTTGGGACATAGCACAAGAGTAAGTTAAATCTATAAGAATTACTCAATAGTAATTCAAAGAAATCGAATTTTAGTAAGCTTAATGGAGTTGCTTCTTATGAATTTTTGCTTGAAATGAATAGTTCTGAAAAGAACTAGAATGTTTGGAGATTGTAACGATGAGGGAAAAATCAAATTTTTCTAATCAATGTGGTTTAGTAGTATTTTTTTGGAAACTGCTATCACAAGGATGTAAGAACTTTCTAGCTTATGTTGTGAACATATAAGTATTCAAAGGTGAAGTTGGAAAGCATCTCAACAATCAATGAATAACAGGATGTGTTCCCTCAAGAATTGTTAGGGTTATCATATGATCGTGAAATGAAATTCAGGATTTAGGTTTTCTCTAGCACTGAACTTATATCAATGGCACTATACAAAATGGCTCTTACAGAGATAAGAGAGTTAAGGGTTTAGTTACATTAAATATGGGATTGAGGTTTTATACGACTTAATATATTACTATGGGGAAATTTTAGTAATGTTTGTGAAAAAAGAAAAACAGTTCGATGAGATTATGTATTGATTATCGTCAAATAAATAAAGTGGTATTAAAGAATAGATAATTTATGTTGTAGATTGATGATCCCTTTAATCAATTGAATGGAGCAGAAGTGTTCTCCAAAATTAATCTTCATTCGAAGTATATCAATTGAAGGTCAAGAAAGAGAATATTCTTAAAAATTGTTTTTAAGACACGATTTGGGCACTATGAGTTCATAGTGGTGCCTTATTGGCCATGCTAATTCTCCAGCAGCATTCGTGGATTTGATAAATAGAGTGTTCTAATCGTAATTGGATCGGTTTGTCATGGTAATCAATAATGATATATTATAAGTACCAAAGACTAGGGAAGAATATGATTTATAGTTTCGAATGGTATTACGGATTTTACAAGAAAAAAATTGTATGCCAAGTTGTTCAAGTATAGATTCTAGATATTTGAGGTTGTCTAAATATAAATTTTTTGATATTTGAAGTTGCATTTTTAGGCTATATTGTTGAGACCAATGGAATTTGATTTGATTAAAAAATGGATTCTAATAGATGCTTTGGTGTTAGTATAGAGAGACGTTACACTCTGTAGTGATTTTTCCCATAATAGATTGGGATACGTACGGATAAAAAGGAGCAAATTAGTGGCATGTGCATCATGGCAACTCAAGATTCATGAGATAAATTATTCGACTCATGATCTAGAGTTAGATACAATAGTATATGCTTTAAAAATGGTGTCATCATTTATATGGTGAACGATATTATGTCTCCGGGAATATAAAAGTTCAAAAATGCTTGATGAACCAAAAGGATCAAAACTTGCGTTAGAGGTGGTAGGTAGAACTCCTCAAGGATTATGATGTTGCGATTGACTACTATCTTGGAAAGGCCAATATAGTAGCCAATGCACTTAGTTGAAAGATATTCTCTACTTTAAGAGTAATGAATGTACAACTGTAATTGAAAAAGAATGATATGTTAATTACAAAACTTTAGCTTAGACCTACTCATTTAGGTCAGATTAAAGATTTTCAGTTAAAAGATGAAAAAATGTTGTCAGGGTTAAAACAAATTGAAAATGGTGAAAATAAAGACTTCAAAATTAAATATGTCGGATGTTTGAGGAAAATATTATGTCCTGATGATGTTGAGTGGAAACTAGAACGTCTTAATAAAGAACACTGTTGTCCATTGTCAATGCATCAAAAAGGAAATATGAGGTATCTAGATCTGAAGAGCAAACATTGATGGCCAGATATAAAAAAGGACAGTAACTTAATTTATGGCTACATGCTTGACATGCTAGCAACTGGAAGCAAAAGAGTTATGATGGATTTCGTAACTAGGTTATCAATGATAACAAGTAAAAATGATTTGATTTGGGTAATTATGGTCAGATTCAATAAATTTATAATGAATAAATATGCTGAGCTCTAAATCTGAAATATTGTGAAGTTACGTGATGTACCTATTTTCATTGTGTGTGATTAAGATCCAAGGATATCTCTAGATTTTAGAGTTCCTTGCATAAGGCATTAGGGACTCGACATAAATTTTAACATTGTTTTGTATCCATAGAATGATGAACAATCTGAAAGGTTAATTTAGATTTCGAATGATATGTATAGTTTTTATTTGATTGAGTTTGAAGGCTCCTGGAAAAAGTATGTGCCATTAGATAAAATTTCTTATAATAATAACAGTTATCAATCGAGTATAAAGATGACTTCCTTAAAAGTGTAGTATGAAAGAAGAAGTTGATAAACATTTACAAATGGTGCTACAAGCCTTGCGGGAAACGTAGTTATATGCAAAATTACTCAAATGTGAATTTGATTAATTCAAGTTGTATCTCCAGGTCGCATTGTCTCAACAAAAAGGATCTGAGTAGATCCTAATAAAGTTAAGATGGTAGCACTAGCCGAAAGTCATTCTTTGCCTTATAAGCATTAAATGTCCAATTATCTTTGGAAGAGAATAGTATATTGATTACACAGCTTCATATTAAGTCTACTTTGACAAATCGGATCAAAGATTTACGATAAAAGCAAAGATATGCTTGAAAGGAATTTAGTAAGGTGAAAAGGGAAAATTAAAGACTTTGATGTTAAGTCTAAAGGATGTTCATACTATCAAGGGATAATTTATATTCTCGATGATAATGAGTAAAAAAGATAACTAAAAGGTGATTGAATCTGATTCAATTCAGGAGGTGAAGAATAAAGTAAGAATGGTTCGAAGCAATTTTAGAATTTCTTTAGAATGATGAAAATTATATGTTGATCTTGAAAGAAAATATATTTAATATGAAGTTAAGGATAAAGTATTGCTTAAAAGTTTCACCTTGGAAGAAGGTGTTATGGTTCATACCAAAAGTAAAGCTTATCCTAAGATTCTTTGACCTATATTAGGTTCTGAAGAAGAATTAAAATCCATGATGTCTTCCATATGTCGATGCTTTTGAAGTGTCGATTTGATTCTTCACATATCATAATACCAGAAAAGGGTTGAGATTCATTTAAATTTTACTTACAAAGAGGAACTGTCAAAGATCATGGCTTATGGAGTCAAAGAATTGGGAAATAATAGAGATTTCTATAGTAAAGATTCATGAAAGAATCACAAAGTGGTAGAAGCCATATGGGAGATTGATTAGAGAATTAGCATCTATGTGCTAAAATTCGAGGGCGATTTTTCTTAAGGGGGAGAATTGTAATACCTCAAAATTTTGGCTAGTGACCAAAATGAATAAATGAAAGTTTGGTGGCTAAAGTATAAACTTAGGAAAAGTTTAGGGACTAAATTCTAATTTTTTAAAGTTATGAATTTTAGTCCCGTAAATGAATATTTTACCCCCAAGAATGACATTTCTGTGTTACTCAATTTTTTTGTATAGAATTTGTGTTAAAAGCTATAAAAGGGTTAAGTTCGAGAAAAATTCAGATAATCGGATTGAATCAAATATTTGTCATATTTTGTTAGATGATAAGGCAATATTAATAATATATTTTCCATGCCTTAATTTGGAAGGATTTAACATGGACCATTGGATTTAAGTTGATTTTCCATGTTAAATAAAACTCGTTAGATGAATAATGGCAAGATTGAAATTTTGGAAAATTACAAGGGAAAAATTTGTAACTACAAACTTATTGGTTTATTTTTTACCATTGGATGAATAATTTGACAAGTGGTAAGATTTGGAGCATTGGATATCAAGGGTAAAATAGTCATTTGACTATTAAAGAGATTTATTTTAAATATGATTAAATAATGCTATTTCGCATGAAAATAAAGAAAAGAAAAGTATGGAATTTTTGTTCATCTTTCTTCTCCATGTACGTGAGGTTAAAAGAGCTAAGGTAAGAATTTCATTTTTTTTATTTTTCTCCTTAAATGGCTTGGATTTAGGGTTTAGTTATGAAATGCAAAGTTGTTCCTCTTTGAATTCTCTATCATTTGGTATAAAAATTTCATGGATTGGTTAAGCTATGCTCATGAAATTAAAGGATTAAAGTTTAGGGTTTATGGAAATAAATTTATTTGTTGTTTGATTTTGAAGGATTAAGTGTTTAATTAGCTTTCCTAAGCTTGATTTCAAGTCTAAAGTAAAACCCCTAATTTTTGCAAGTCAAGGTTAATTTAGGGTTATTTGATTCAAGTTGAATTTGGAATTTGTCATGAAAGGAAAATTCTAGAATAATGTAATTGAAGGTTAATTTAAGTGCTCGAATGGTGAAAGGATGTTAAAGATCAAATTTATGAATCTGCGCAGAAATTTTAGTATGTGATGGTGAGTTTGGAAATTCACCATAAATTCTAAAAACATAATTAGAAATTGATCCTTATATCATGATATTCTTGGTTCAATTTAGTTTCGTTTAAAAAAATGGTGACTGGTTTTGATTTTTATATAAAAAGATATGAATTTTTAAGTGATGAAAGGTCAGGAAATGAGTAGTAGTCTGCTCTGAAATTCAGCACTGGGATTCAACTTTGAAAATTCGTCATAAATCGTACGAGTTGAATTTGGGATATTAGTTTATATGGTTGAACAACTTATTGAAACTAGTTTTTGTCAGAACAAACAAAATTGAAGTTTGAGTTGTAGATTATTTTATGTAAATATTTCTTTGAAGGTAACGCAGACTGACAGATTATAAAATGAGTACCTTGTTGGTGTTATTAATTTGTGCATATAAGGGATGAATGTGAAGTATTCAAGTAAACACGAGATATCAAAAATTCAGTAGATAAAGCAATGACCAAGCTTGAAGTTCTCTTAATACACGCATTTTAGTTTGGGATAAGAAGTGCCAAGGTTAGTGCATTTATCTGTTTTAAATTTTATTTTGGAAGACTTGCGATAAGTCGACCTATCTAATTTTATCGAATTAATAATATTGATTTTCATATGAAATATCATATTTTCACAGGCATAAAGTAAATGTTTTGTACATGATAAGGTATGAACTGCCTTATTATGTTTTGTTTATGATAATTTTATTATCATATATTGATGATTGTTACATAATGAATTATGGTATAATGGAGTAAGAACTTCTATATTATTTTGATTTATCGATGATGAGATTTTTATCATCTATAAAATGATATATTGCAAAGGTAATGTCATTGTTTTAATGCCCAAGATTTCCATGAGAGTTACAGTATAGTGGCATGCCATAAGAGACTAGTAGTCTGGGACTGCATTGTAGCTACACTTGCCACATGGTGGCGAGCATTCTGGGAATACATTAATCTTCAGTTCTAGTAGTCTGTGACTACCATCACTTCGATGACTAGTGCTATGGGAGCACAACGAGCTCGTTTTAATGTAATGTTTGCCTTTCTCCTTATGGGAAATTGCTAGTACTCTAGGAGTACACGATCTCGTATACTTAGTTTCTCTCTATACGTACTTCTTTAGCTGTTGGTATAAAAGAACTTTTACATAATGATTTTTATAAATATTTCATCTTTGCTTTAAAGCAATATTGATTTGAAAAAGTTTTATAAGGGATCTGTTTATACTATGTTATATTTAAAGACTGATTATTATTTAATTTTACAATTACCTTATAATGCCTCACTAAGTTCGTATTTAGCGTGTGTTCTGCTTGTGCACACGTAGGTGGTTCGAGACATTGGGTGTAAGTAAGGTGTTGCATCAAGTTTAGAAAATTTTCATCAAGCTACTTCAGTAATGACATCCTACTTGAGGTTTTTAATTAATTTTAGTGGCCTGTCTAAATAAGATAAATTTGTCTATTTTGGTTCAGAGTCTATTTTTTATCAAACAGTTAATTTATTTTTCATAAAGCAAAGGAGATCTGATTTTGTGTACAAGTTAATTTTAAATATTTTTAAAGGTTTTAAATTTATAAAAATTTTGAATAAAAAATCATGTTATTGTTTTGTGACATCTCTGACTCATATTCAGTAATCGAATACGGGGAATGAGGTGCTACAATTTAAATGACTTCCATATTTTATAAGTTCATTTTAGAGTCTTAACCATGGGTTTTGGGGGTTGGGGAGGTGATTTATGAACTCCAAAAAGCAAGTTTTGGGTTTGCGTACCGATACGGTTTGAACGCGTATCGGTACCCCATGTTAAAATTGGTGAAGCCAAACATTTCTTAAAGGGCGTATCGATACACCCAAAGGGGGCATCAATACCCCTATTTCATCCAAATTATAGTGACGAAAAAGTGTATTGGTGCGCGTTTGAGTGTATCGGTACCCTATGGGTATCAATACACGGCCCCGTGTATCGGTACGGGGTTGTAGGGCAAACCTCCTTTTGAGTGGTAGCTGGGAATTGGTACGTTTGAGATGGGTATCAGTACCACGAGAGTATCGGTACGCATTGGTGAGTATCAATACTGATTGGGCAATCTGCCCGAAAAATACGTTTTGAGTTTGAGGGACCTATAATTCGAGGTCTAAGGCCCGATGGGGTTCTAAAGTGGTAAAATGGATCGTAAAATTGAGAAACTGAGATTTAAACCTCACATATGAGCTTAATAAGTAAATAACTTATTAAATCTTTGGGGGACTTGTTATGTTATATTAATAAGGATCCTTGGTGGATCGAATGATGATTGTATGTCAGAAATGACATTTTTATTGTTGAATTACCTTGTTTGATGGGATCCGGATACCAAATATGAAAGTGTTACAACACCATGGTTAAAGATACTGAATGTATGAACTTGATGCTTAGTGGGACCGGGACTCATTCGATGATGCTCGATGAGAGATTATGAGCATGTGTGTATGAACCCGATGCTTAATAGAAATAGGCCTCACTCAGAGTATGTGTACCCAATGCTTAGTTGAACCGAGCCTTACTATAGGTTTGTTGGTATTATACGTATGGTTGATATGCGAGATAGTTTACGTCCTTATTGTTGATATATGTGTTTAGGCGGCTAGAGGTAGTGCCCTATTGAAATGATGTCATTGCCATGTTATCATCTTTAGCTAAGTGCTCTTATTTATGATTCGCATGAAGCATGGTTGAGTGGAAGTGTATCCACTGAGCTTCGTTAGCTCAGACTTTCAAAATTGTTGTTTCTTTTCGCAGGTTAGTAGGTTGACGTGCATCGTCGGAGTAGGACTTTGGCATCGACTTGTTATCCAATGACAGTACTTAGATCATTTGGGTTATGTATTCGTAGGACCCTATGTTTGTATTGTAACTCATATTTTGTATTTTATCTTAAGTGTCGAATGCTTTAACTATGTATTTTTAAATGAAGCTCCTCATGTAACGTTTTAACTATTATTCTATTTTGAAATGTTCAAACTGAAAAGATTTAATGAATGGATGTGATTTGGGCTAAAACTAGTTGAACTATTTTATGGTTTGGGGTTGGGCTTGAGGCCCAAATATGACATCCGGGTCGAGGGTGTTACACAACCCAAACCAAAAATCAACCTCAATCAAAAACAACCTAAACCAAAAATCAACTTGAACTGAAACTAACTAAAATCGAAAATCAACCCGAACCGAAAGCAACTCGAACCAAAAGTAACCTAAATTTAATTTCCTCCCCTATGTTTGTTTTATTCTCCTTTTTTATTATGTTACTAACTAACAACCACCTTTAGTAATAGTTTAGTGGTTTAATATCATCTTTTCTGCTTTAAAAGACCATCTCCATATATTGACTCAAATCGACGATCCAATATTGGCTCGACCAAAGAAAACAACCGATCCAATATTAACCCAAATCGAAAACTGTCCGATCTGATATTAACCCAACCCAAAGATTCAACTAATTTAATATTGACCTGACCAAAAAGTTCAATTGATCAGATATTAACCCAACCCGAAAATAAACATATCTAATATTGAGCTGACCTAATACCATAAATAACATAAACCTGAACTAAAATAGAACCAAACTCGATACAACCCGAATCGAACCTAAACCAAAAGTATCCCAAACCAAAAATCAACTCGACCCGAAAAGTCTCGATCCGAACGACCAGATTGCCACCTCTAGTAGTTGGTCTAATAGCATTTTAGGTTGATAATATATATTTCATTTATCACAATGACAAATGTCAGATTATTATTTTTTGTTTAAAGGTGTAGGAAGCCTTTGAACTTTAAAAAAATCAATTAAGCACTTGAAATTTTTTGTATTCAAATAAGCTCTTGAACCAATAAATTGAATTAATTAAGCCTTTAACCGTCATTGATGGTTGAATCTAATGTTTTTTATCAGATGGTACAATGCGTCCTGTCATTGTGTTTAACTTGATATTGTTTGAAAATTTTATTTTATTTAAAAAATTCTTTAAAATCTTAAAAAACTCATAAAATATATTTTTAAAAAAATCTATAAATGCCACATGATAGAGCTATAGTATATCATGCGGTAGCAATATCTAAAGCTGTCAAGATTTAATGGTCAAAATTGGTCAAATAACTTAATTGATTTAATTTATTGGTTCAATGACTTAATTGAGTACAAAAAAATCATGTGTTTAATTGATTTTTTTTCAAAAGTTCAACAGTTTCTTACTCTTTAAACTTTTTTATAATTTTTAAATCTACTAAAAAAAACTCACGTTGGTTGATAATATACAAATATTTCTTATATTTGAATGGTCTAAACTAGGAATCTTAAAGGAATTAAATGACCTTATGTTCCGAGAATTATAATTTAAAATAATGTGGATGTTCAAAAAAAAAGTTAAAATAATGTGAGTGAAATGCAATGAAAATGAACTAAAAAATTAAATATTAAATTAGAGCTTGATTGTTCAAAAAATATTAGAGCTTGGATTCAAGTTTTTACGGACTTGAACTTTTAATGTATGAGTAATTTGAGATTTAAACTTTTGACTTTTTTTTTAATTTGAGTAAATTTAAATTTAAACTTTTCATATAATTTTTAAACTTTTTTATCAATCAAATTTAAATGAGTTTAGATTTGAATTTTTTAATCAAATTTTGAGACAAATTATTTTACAACCTCTAATCACAACTCACTTTGACTTGACTCGTAGTTAACTTATAATTATAAAGAAAATTTTAAAAAATAAAGCATATATAAATACAAATAAGAGAAAGGGAAAATGCCTTTGAAATATTTTAGAGATCGTGCAATTATTGGAGACAACTGTTAAGAAAGAATGATTTTCTCGTGGACTTGTTCCCCAAGCAGTTCACATTGCTTATTTTGGTCAATTTCATATAGATTTTTTTTTTCATATAGAAAATCAATCAGTGAAGATTTGAAGTGGTTGTTTTGTCAATTTCAAAGAAAAATGTTTTTCAACTGCAGATTAAAATAAATTGAAATTCAATTTTAAAAGCATAAGTAAAATGAATATTTCGATTAACTCGCCTCTTGCCAAATAAAGGACAAAAACTTGAAGAATTGTCTAAAACTTAGAAGAATGGGACAAAAATTAAAGTATTGTTTGATAAACTGAAAAAGAAATTAAGTACTAAAAAGTTAAGTGTTGAAAAAATTAAATAATGAAATATTAAGTATTGGATTTAAATCACAAATATGTTTGATATTTTGTTTAAAAATAAACACATGGCAACATAAAAAAGAAATGGAAAACCCTAAAGATGGCACGAACTTGCTTGGTACGCTGCCTCTGGATGGTATGGATTGGGGCAAGCCACCAGATGGTGTGGAACAGATGGAGATCTCTCCCTTGCTGGGAGGATTGGTTGTGGCGGTTGTGCAGGGGGCTGAGTGTACATCCAGTAAGGAGTGTGCCGTTACGGACAAGGCAAGGGTGGCAGATGTAGTCCTGATGGATATTGCTGGTACGGATGAAACTACGCAATTGGCGGGTGATGTCGCAATGAAAGATGTATCAAAATCTGCCCCCTACAGGTGAGGGCGGATCGGAGTAGACTGATAATAGAAAGTCCTATGCTGCTATGTGAAAGGCAAGGTGTCTGAATCGGCGAGGGATATGACGGCTTCTAGTGACTTTGATATTGTTGTAGGGGAAGCTGATTATTTTATTTCTCGAGAGGGTGAATTCTCAAGCATTAAGTTATCAGAGAAAGTCAATGAGCGAATTGATTAGAGTATGAAGTGAGTGAGAATTGTACGGCTTTTAGGGAAAGCTATTGGCTACAGGGCTTTGTTTTCGAGGATTCAGTCGCTGTGGAATCCCATAGGTAATTTCCAATTAGTGGATTTGGATAATAACTATTACTTAGTTAAATTCCAGGTCGAAGAGGATTATGTGAAAGTCCCCACGGAAGGGCCATGGACGATATTTGGAATTTACCTAACAGTACAACCTTGGAGTCGTTCCTTTTCCACTTCTGAAACACATCCATCGCATGTCATTTTGTGGATCCGTCTTCCTGGGCTGCCATATTGATATGACTCAAAATCACTATTTCGACTTATTGCAACGATCATTATGAGGGTCGTCAAGGTAGATTATAATACTTTGGAAGGGGAGAGGGGAAAGTTTTCTCGCTTGGTTGTGATGGTGGATCTTAACAAGCCTTTCCTCTCGTGTATTGGCATTGACAATTTTGTGCAAAAATTAGAATATGAAGGACTTAGCCAGGTTTGTTATAGTTGCGGACTGTATGGCCATGTGAAAGAAAATTATGGGAAGTAGGAGTCGCTTAGAGAAAATACGATGTCATTAGTGGCTCAGGTTTCGAATGATCAGGGGGCTATGAAGTACATGAGTGCTGCTCGAAAAAAATATGGTCCGTGGATGATGGTTGCCCCGAGACGAGGTAAAAGGAGACTGTCAATGATATACTACTTGGTGAAAGGCGAAGGATTTTAGGTGTTTATGCAGTAAATAATGCCAAGTAAATATCTTTTTGTGTGCAAGTATACACGGTCATCGAGTAATATAGTAGTAAGAAAGTATCGTATCCACATGGATTGTCCAAGAATTAAAACCCATGATAAATAATTATGAATTTAAGACAAATGAGATGGCAATTGATTGTGGATTTAATTAAGAAAATGATAAAAGAAAAAGATTTAGGTAAGTTGTCAAACAAATGTGTGCGTTGATTGGTAGGCTTGGCAATGGATGCTTGGATTTCACGCTAGTAGAGGCAAAAATTTACTAATGTTAAACTCTGGTTTTATTGCCAAGTAAATTTTAAGTTAGTATTGCCTCTGTCGATGGCAATACCCTAAGTTAACTACTTTCAACACCTATATGTCTGTATGAATTTTTAAGTAATTAACTTGGCGAAGAGTTAATCAATACTCCTAAGGGTAGATTCACTTCAGGTGTAAGTTTCATCTACATGAATATCCTATGTTGGAGTTTCTCTCCTTAGTACTTGGCAATTAATCCTTATCTCCAAAGTTTGTTATGATATTGAGGGATAACAAGCATTTAATACCAACTGTCGCATGACATAAAATCTGATACCGTGAAGCATATGCAAAATAGAAAATTAAGCCAAAACATTTAATTATTAAAAACCTAAAAACTAAGCGTTCATCGCAGACACCCCTAGCAAACTTAAAAGATCGGTTCATGGCTGGGGAAACCAACAACACATCATCATTTTTAATCATTCTTGCAAAATCAAAAATATTCTTAAGAGAAATGGACTAAAGAAATAGATCTTTCGATGCAGCCCTTCAATGGATTCAGAGCTCTTGACAAATCCGCCCAGTCGAACCTTGGTCTGCCTCTACCATTTTTTCTTCCTTGTGACGCTGCCCCCTTTAGCTTTTCTTTCTATAGACACGAGAGAAAACCCTAATTAGGGTTCCTAAAGGTTTGTTACCATAATTCTCGCAGCGCTTCCACCTCATGGAATTAGGGTTGACCTGGTCTTGACTCAGGGTTGTTTGACCGGGCATCGATATTCCTTTCTTTGCCAACCAATATTGGCATTCATCTGCTACTTTTTGCCAACTGTGTTGGGCATCCCTCCTGTATTCACCTACTTCAGTCCTGCCAAACCTGTATACCATGGTAACAAAACACCTCTTTACTCTGTAAAAATAAAAATTGTACATTCCTCAACTCCTAGATGCAAATGTATGAAACTACTGGCAAAATATACTAACATATACCTAAAGTCAAGCAAAAGCTTGGCAATATAAGCATGTACAATAATTCTTTTGAGGAATTAACAATCCCCTAAACCTAGCTCATTGCTTGTCCTCAAGTAATGCAAAACTAAAAGTAAAGTAAATAAAAGTAAAGTGCCTTGGCAAAGTTTTCTGAAGAGTAACACAAGCTAGCAAGCAAGATCTGGCCCTAATTCTGTTCTCAGATATCTCACAATAATAATGCTAATAGAACTCAAAGTAGTTTCAAGTGCAGAAATATAACTTTAACCTGAGGTCATGAAGTGTGCATGAAGTGTAGGTGGTTTTCATCAAGTATCCCTAAACTCCCTTAGTCAATTTTACTACCCAAGCTCAGATTTTATTTTTTTAATTCACCAAAGGGTTTCATTTTCTTGATTTTTTCTTTTGGCTTTATTTTGAGGTTTGCTTCATAATGCTATTTGGCGTGAGAAGTAAGAGGGATCATACCATGAGCCCCCACGTTAATCTAGACTATATCACTATGCTAACCCATTACACTCATGCCCTAGAGTTTTTGTTAACCTGAGAACTAAGAGGGAGCAAACCACGAAGCCCCAAGTTACTTATTATCTCTAAGGCAGATGAGTGTTCTAATTATTTTTTAGCCTTTGGCAAAACCTTGTCGCCTTGTTCTTTTCTTTTACCCTGGCATTTTTTGTCTCTTTTTTTTCTGAGTTCAGTTTCAAAAATCCTAAGTTTGTCATGGGAACTAGATGCATACTACGTGTTTGAGTAAACTAAAGTTCCCTAACCTAGAGATTAATTTCTAAGCAACTTGTCCTTACCAAGTCTATTAGCGCTTACTAAGTCTAAAGATTCTTAAATCATCATCGAACAGTGAAAACAAGGTTGAATCAAATTATGCTAGCAATGTGTTTGGCAAAATTATCAGTTCAAAATCAAGCCTTGGCAAAAAAAATTAACGGTTTGGTGTGCATGATTCTACTCTAACTACATGGCATATTGCAAACAGGAAAATGCAATGCAAACACACAATATAGACATGGAAATAAATGTGAGGCAATACATACCCCTAAACCCAGATGTATGCATTGTCCTCAATGCATGAAAACACATATATACTAATGTATGCTAGAAGCGAAACATACAGTTAAGGAGTTAAGGGGATGAGGACTCCCATGAGGAATGTTCTAGGCGTGTGGAATAAGTCTTTCTCTTGAGGTAGGATCCTCGTTTTGGTTCCACCAACTTCTTCCTCTTCACCTATGGCTTCAGCATATTAGTCATGGTAGTATAAGCCTTCATATCGTGTATGACCTCATTAATTACCTTGGTTGGCTCATACGTGGCCGCTGTGACAGGGGCAACTTGCATAGGTGTAGGAGATGTAATAAGTGGTAGGTTAGACGTGGCATCATCAATAGGTTCTTTTTCAGTAGACTCAACTTCCAACTGCTAGGTCTCGGTTTTGGTAGAATCTTCATGGACAGATGGTGCAGTATAGTGGCATCAGATTGCTGAGCTGGAGTATGATCAGGTTCAGGGCTGGTTGGCATTACTTCAGTGCATGGATCTTGGTTGGAAACTTTGGACATGGTGACAAAGGATTGGGGGACATTGCTGCAAGAGTTGTCCGCAGGGCATGGTCATTGGCCCCAATGTATTGCCAAAGTGCTAGGTTTTGTTTCTAGGCCTTTTGGAACTTCTGAAAAAGGAGTTCCTGGCGTTGATAGATCTGGGAGAGTAATGCCACAAGATTCTTCGGCATTTAAATGGAATGTTCGGACTTAGGTGTCTTGGCAGAGGATGTAGGATGGACAGCTTTAGCCTTACCCTTTTCCCTGGCCTCTCCGGTAATCAACTACCCCCAAAGAGCACTAGTGATGCTTCCTTCATTGCTGGACATTGTCATAGTTGAGCGCGAGCACCATATGCTATAAGTAAATTATGAAAATGAGGGAAGGAAAAATCAGACTGCCATAACTACTGCTGGCACACTTGTAGGTCTCGTCAATGATCAGTCGACCCACATTGATTTTCCTCTCTGTCATGAGGGAATACAACAATGCCATCCTATTCTCTGATATTGTGTCGTTGTGAGTGGTTGGCATTAGACTTGCTTTCAATAAGTGGTTTCATCCCCTCAGCTATGGTTTTAATGCAAGCTATTTCACCATTCTCTTGCCCTTAGAGGACACAAACCACTTTGTGCCTAGTTCGCACAAGTCCTCCAAGAGAAACTGAAGCTTGGCCTCATCAATGGTTTCAGTGAATATCGAGTGCTACTCTCCCACTCCATCCAACTTAAATAGACGATTGATATATCCTTCATCAAACTAAACACACTTACCCTGAACATATACAAACGGCGAAGCCTTTCTAGTGAGGTGGGCATAGAATTCTCGGATAATGGTCAAGTGGACTTCTTCGTGCTGAAGGAAAAAAGTCTCCCAACCATGATTCTTGATTATGGCTACCACCTCCTCAGAATACCCCAAGTTAGGTTCGTCTTTGATATCAAACCCCTTCTTATAGCAAAAGGTTCATGCTGAGTAATTTTCTTCAAACTTCTTCTTTGTTTTATTGTTGAAGAACATTTGGTGTGGGGTCGTTTGTTGATTATAGCGAGATGAAGATGACATTGAAAATTTGGCGAAATAAAGGTCGATCGATTTTGGAGGAGAAAAGGTTGGGTTTCTTGGTTTTCTTAATGGCTTAAAAGAAAAGGGGAAAAGTTTTTAATTGAAGAAAAAATAGGGGATTTAATAGGGTTTGTTGGGGAAGATTGGGATGGATTTAAGTGGGTTTAGTAGGATACTCATCACTTGGTAGATGATGCGTGTTGGAAGAGTGGTGGCATGATAAACGGGGCACGGCTAGAGTAAGTTTAAAATTTTAAAGTTTGAAAATTTAAGTTGGGCGACTGGTTAGGGTTTCCCACTTAAAGACATTAGCCCTGGGCCTGGTCTGAAGAGTGGCTCTGTGTTGTTATGATACATGATAATGGATGTCTGAATGCCATTAGGGCTTGGCATAGTACCTTGGCAAAATTACCTACGCTAAAACTCAAAAAAACCTTTCAAAATAGAAAAAGATATAAAAGAAAAACTGAATAATTAGACTAAGATATGCTAAGTACATAAAAAGAAAGAAAATGTCCTAAATTATTTAAAATGATAAATTGAGATGGCATAATTCATTGAATCTCCGTAAGGAGAATAGTCTCCTTGGCATTATTCCAACTTCCCTCTTAGTAGTGCTTCAGTCTCTAGCCATTCACCTTGAAGGTTGTCCCTATTTTTAAGTCTTTGATATCTACTGCTCCATGAGCATAAGGCTAGACAACTTCAAAGGGTCCTGACCACCAGGATTTGAGTTTACCTAGAAACAACTTGAGCCTCAAATTGAATAGCAACACTTTCTGCCCAGTTTCAAACTATCTTAGCAAAATTTTGCTGTCATGCCACCTCTTCATTCTTTCTTTATATAGCTTGGCATTTTCTTAGGTTTGTGCTATAAACTTATCTATTTCATTAAGTTCTAACAAACGCTTCTCTCCTGTAGCCTTTCATTCCATATTCAAATACTTGGTTGCCCAATAAGCATTGTGCTCTAACTCTACCAGAAGATGTCATGGCTTCCCAAATACAAGCTTGCATGGAGAAGTTCCCAAAGGGGTTTTGAAGGTCGTTCTGTATGCACATCCTTCTGATTTGGATTCATAATCTTTTCCAGGATGCTTTTGATATCCTTGTTCGAAATCTCTACCTGACTATTTGTTTGAGGGTGGTAGGCGGAGGCAATTCTTTGTTGGATTCCATACATGCATAGAGCATTAGTGATTAGTTGGGATTTAAAATGCGCACCTTCATCATGTATAATAGCTTTAGAGGCACTGAATCTTGTAAAGATGTGCTTGTGCAGAAACTTGGCTACTGCATTGGCATCATTTGTTGGGAGAGGAATGGCTTTGACCCACTTTGAAACATAATCTACAACCATGAGTATGTATAAATTGCCAAATGATGAGGGAAAGGGACCCATAAAGTCTATCCCTCATACGTCAAACAATTCAACATGCATGATATTTGAAAATATTTCATATTCTCTGGCACCTGTCATATGACTTGGCAAAATAATGGGCATCCTTGAATAACGTTGGCTAGAAAAATCATGACTCAAACACCTTGGCTGCTATCTTCATTCTGGTAAAGTGACCTCCATATAGTACTGCATGACACAGTTGAAGAATGTTTTGTTGTTCATCTTTTGGCACGCAACACCAAATAATTTGGTCGACATATTGTTTGAACAAGAAAGGCTCATCCTAATAGTATATTATCGAATATCACTAAGAAATTGTTTCCTGGCATTACTTGGCAAGTCAGGTGGCAATATATTGCTGACCAGTTAGTTGACTATGTCAACATACCATGGAATGGTAGTGGTCAGGAGCAGCTGTTCATTAGGGAAGTCATCTTTGATCTCGATGATGTTGTCATCTTTATTGTGGTGCTCTAATCGAGACCAATGATCAGCCACTAGGGTCTTGCTTCCCTTTGTCTTGTATCTCGAGATCAAACTCTTGTAACAAGAACGTCCATTAGATCAATCGGGGCTTGACATCCTTCTTGCTAAAAAGTATTTGATTGTCGAGTGGTCTGTGTATACCACAACTTTATTATTCGCAAGGTAAGATCTGAATTTGTCGAATACAAAGATAACTACAATGTACTCCATTTCAGTTGTTGTGTAATTGAGCTAGGCTTCATTCAACGTACGAGTGGCATAATAGATGGTAAAGAAAATTTTTCCACGCCTTTGTCCTAACACAACTCTACAACATAGTTACTGACATCAAACATGAGCTCTAACGGTTCATTCCAATCTAGTGCCATGACTATTGGGACATTGACTAACATGTCTTTCAATTACTAAAAAGCTTTCAAGAAAGAGTCATCAAAAGGAAAAGTCATAATCTTTTCCAAAAGTTAACATAAAGGTTTAGAATTTTTGAGAAATGTTTAATAAAATAACGATAAAAACCTGCGTGTCCCAAAAAAATTTAATACCTTTAACACTTGTTGGCGGTGGCAATTGTTTGATTATCTCTACCTTCACCTTGTCTACTTCCAGTCTCTTCTTGGTCACTTTATGCCCGGGAACTATGCCTTCCTTCACCAAGAAGTGGCATTTTTCCCAGTTTAAGACAGGGTTGGTCTCAATTCATCTTTTAAGAACAAGTTCCAAACTCTAGAGGCATTCCTCGAAGCTTTTGCCAAAGATGGAGAAGTCATCCATTAAAACTTCTAAATTATTCTCAATCATATCTGAGAAGATCGACATGATGCGATGTTGAAATGTTGTTGGAGCGTTACACAAACCCAAGGGCATTCTTCTAAAAGTGAATGTCCCATAAGGACAGGTGAACGTAATCTTCTTGTAACCCCCTTGACCCGGTCTAGTCGTAAGACTGAACTGAGCGAGCTACATCGGGGTTTGCCGAGACAAACCCATAAGAACTACTTAGGAAATGGTCATTTTTTTCATTTTTATCTTATCTAAATGCATATTTAAGTCCTTTGGTGATCATGCTGGCAACAGGGAAAATTACAACTCAACCGGGAATCAAATTCACATCTAATTGTACGAATAAGCATTATAGGGACAAAATGTAATCTCAGATAATTAAGAGGACTTCCTTGAAATTAAAGTTACCAATCCTTAATTAGTAATATTTCAAAAAATCAGGTTAAATCTCAACTTAAAATAACCATCCTTTCACATTTAATTGCATGATCAAGATTCAGGGACTAAATTGCAAAGAATCAAACTTCAAGAAGCATTTTAACAGAATTAACTAACTATGTATCGATATACTGCCACCTCGTATCGATACGGGTTCTAATTTCAAACTCATACCAATATGGTCCTTAAGCGCATCGGTACGTGTATGCAATAGTCAAAAACAAGAATTCCAATAGCCAAAAGGTGTACCGATACGGTTGCCTATTTACCGACACCAAGTAAATTTTTCAGCATCGCGTACCGATGCGGTCCCTAGGCATATCGGTATGCCAAGGCATTTTTTCCTAGATTGAGTTATGATAGGTCCACGCATACAGAACCCTGAGGACCTAAACCGGTATAGACAGACCTATAATGACCTCTTGGTTGAACATATGACACTTTGGCTCAATCTAACGAACACCAATCATCATTTAATCATCATATAACATCCTAGACAACAATTCCTAAAACATAAGAGCATGGAAACAAATCATACATAACATATCTTAGCCACATCAAAACCCTATAGGCATGATCTCTACCCAAGCATGCAAATTATTTCCCAACCCCACAAAACCAACCATTCAGCATCATACAAGTCCAAAACATCAAACATAACTTGTACAAACTGGGAGTATCCAAAATAAACCTCCCAAATACAACTTGGTCACATTGCCTCTTATTACTACTTAGTATTTATAAAACTATACTTTAAAAATGCTTCAATCCTTGGATCACCCCTTGTTTACTCACTGTCTGGATGAGCCTATTTCTCTGCATTGATGAGAAAGGAGAGTGTAAGTCATAAGATTAGTGAGAGAATCTAAAAAACACTCATCAATGAATTTAAAACCATTTTATATCAAATCAAGTTTATAATGTTCATTCCAAAACCATCTCATGCTTCTCAAGTATATTCAATAATCACATTTAAATCATTTGCAACACATGTATCATGGGTATCTATCTCAACCTCAATTTAAGCTTTATATGCCAAATCTCCAAATAACAAGCTTAAAGAGCATGTATAAACCACTTTATTCAAACATAAACCATTTCTCATGATACAATATCTCATATATTGGCTTTCAAGTGACTCAAAACAAGTTCATTATATTTTATAAAAACACATCGGATACATGGATTTTCCAAGTGGTTCCTTCGGCCACTTAACATACATCTAACCGGAGCTATCGGCATATTGAACCCTTTAATGGTTACGATGTATAATAACTACAATGGAGCAAACGTCACATTTAACCCTTCAACCATTGTGATACTCAATCTTCCAGCGAGAGAATACGGCACAATTAACCCCTCGACCGTTGCGGTTCCCATGGTGTAGAAAACGACATAATTAACCCCTTAAAACACATAAGGCGGCTTATTATAGTGCACTTTAAACCGTATGGCTAGCCAACTATATCAGATAACATTTTACCTCAGTCACTTGCCAATATATTCAAATAAACCACATTACCTCACTGTTTTTCATATGCATCAAATCAATCCAATTTCAAATACGTTAAACCTTGTATTCTAGTATTCTCAAAATACTTTCATAAACCATATTTCATTTTCAATAACCATCATCTATGATTATCTGCAACACCTATCATTTCTAAAACATGCATATAGCAGTAGGTAACAAAATCATTAACATGTGCATGAGATTGTATTTTGCAAAATTGAAAACGAGAGAGAGCTTAATCAATACTTACTTATCGAGCTTAGATAACTGTTTCAAACTTATTCTAAACTCCCAACAACCATCTCCAAACATTTTAAAAATAGTAAAACGCGTTTCCACTTACCAACAACCCAAATCTCTCTTGCTGTTGAGAGAATCACACTTCTAAAGCTTCTGCGCCCTCTCCAAAAGCTAAAGGATCCAACTCCCCTAATTTACCCAATCAAAAATAGAGGATTAATGCACTTCCATGCATCTCTAATTTCCAACAACCAACAAACACAACTTCGCCTCACTAAAAACCATCAAATGCCTCTCTAAAACAACCAAAGTCATCATCAAACTTCATATAAACAAATCTCAGCCAAAACATATTGATTTCGACATCTTAACAACATCAATTAACATCCAAAAACATCTTTATAACATCCTTATACCTCCTGCAACCTTACAACACCAAGATCACTTCAAAATCTAACAATTTACAATCTAGAAAATTAGTTTCAGGATTTCTTTAACTAATCACTTCTTTCAACATTAAAACACATCTTATAAGGGATCCAAATCAATTAGATTCCATACAAAACAAATCCATAACAGTGTTCATCAAATTTTCACATTAAAACCCAATTTAAATCCATATTCATGTTTTAATTATATTTCCATAACAAAAATCAACTGTAAAGGATCAAGAACTTGTGAATTTCAATAAAGAGCCTTTAATTAGAGGACAAAACCTCTAATTGCTGATTTTTCCCTTAATTGGCAAAGATTGGATGAAAGCTTCAAGAAACCAAGTAGATTTTGTTGTAGGAGTCAAAGAAATCAAGTAGGAAATCAAAAGGAAATCAAAAGAGATTGATTCTTGGAAATTTTGGAAGGAAATTGATAGTTTGGCTGCTGAGAAAGTTGAGAGAAAAGTTGAGAGCAAAATTAGTTACGTGAGAAAATGAATTGTGTAATTAAAATATCTTTTATTAATTATATTTATAAAACCATTTAAAAAATCTTTAAAAATACCCTAAATTAAGGGAAAATCTGATGGAAAATTCTGGTTAATTAGCTCCTTAAAGATTCTAAGTTTTAACTCTTTTAGATTTAGTCACCAAAAATAGTTTTGAAAACTTTACATTTTAGTCACCGAACCAAAATGTCCCCAAAATTAGATTTATTTCCTTCAAATTGAATTTACCAAAATACTTAAAATATTAATTAAGTATTTTCTAGCATTTTTCTGTATTTTATTTTAGTCAAAAACAATTTATTAAAATTTAATTCCCAAAACTAACCTGAATTGTCTAATCGAGTTCTCCTGAGTCGTCTAATCGATCCATCTAACATCTAGGCCCAAATTCAGGGCATTACACTTCTCATGATCTTCTGGAGCAATGCTGATTTTATTATAGCCCGAGTAACTGTCCAAGAAGCAATAAAATACCTTCCCTACTAGTCTATCCAACATCTGATTGATAAAGGGAAGTGAGAAATGATCCTTCTGAGTGGCATTATTTATCTTTTTGCAGTCCATGCACACCCTCCAACCCATCATGTTCCTTGAGGGGATCAGTTCATTCTTGTTGTTCTGAACCACAGTTATTTCACCCTTCTTTGGAACACAATGCACTGGGATGACCCAAGAACTATTAGAAATAGGATAAATTATCCTGGCATCCAGCCATTTTATGACTTCTTTCTAGACCACCTCATTCATGTTGGGATTTAATCTCTTCTAGGCCTCGATCATTTTGCCATAAGTGTCCTCTAGAATAACTTTGTGCATGTATATTGTTGGTCTTATCCCACGAATGTCAGCTATGGTCCACCACAGGGCTTGCTTGTGATTGCCCAACGTTTCCAATAATCTTTTCTCTTGGTCCTCAGTGAGATCAGCCGTAATTATCATTGGAAAAGTGGAATTGTCTCCTAAGTGAGCATAATTAAGGTGGCTTGGCAATGGTTTCAGCTCCAAATATGGTGGCTCCTCAATAGATGGTTTTGGTGCCTTGATTTCTCTGCCAGCCAACTCAAGTGACTCCGGTCTTCCTAATATTATTGGGACATCAATATTAGCCTCATATTCTAAAATAATGAAATCAACAAGGAATATAAATTTATCTACATTTACCAAAACATCTTCAATCTTACCCTTGGGATGTGCATAGGATTGATCTACCAATTGAAGTGTTACTATGGTAAGCTTTGCTTCATGAATATCAAGTTTCTTGAAAACTGACAGTGGCATCAAATTGATGCTAGCTCCCAGATCACATAGTGTTTTACCCATGAATTTATTGCTAATCGTGTAGGGGATAGTGAAACTCCCAAGATCTTTCAAACTCGGGGGTAATCTTTTGGTTATCATCGCACTATATCCCTTAGCAAGTATAATAGTCTCGAAATCACTCAGTCCCCTCTTATTGAACAAGATGTCCCTCACGAATTTCACATAGTTGGGCATTTGTTCAAGAGCTTCCAAGAATCGCTTGAACTATAGATATTGCTTGTATTTTTGGAGCCTTTATGGAAAAAGTTGTGGTGGGTAGGCAAATGATGGCTCCGCTGGTTTTGCCGAAGTGGTGTTGGCATCATCTTGAGGTCTGGCATTGCTCATGTTAACGTCCTCTTTCTCAGCTTTCTTGGGTTCATCTACTGGTACTAACTTCTCTTCCTGGCAAACAATTGACTACTTGGCAGGTGTTTCTTTCTCAATTTGTCTACCACTCTTAAGGGTGACTATTTTACATTGTTTATTTCCATTTCTTCGAGCATTCTTTATGTCACTCAGCAAAGTTTCTAGAGTTTTGGTACTGAGTGCGTTAGAAAACAGTCCTAGCTAGATCTCCAAGTTTCTCATAGATACTACTAAACTCTGGACAGTCGCATCATTACACTCTATATACTCTCCTAGGGCGTTCCCATTGGTAGATCTCTACCTTGGATGGAAATTATTTTGAGCTCTCTGTGACATCGCATTCTAGTTAAAGCCCAACGGTGCATTAAATTGGTTACTCATTTGGTTTGACCACAAGAAGTTCGGATGATGCTTCCACCATGCATTATAAGTATTGGAATGTGGGTTGTTATTGTAGTTGTAGTTGCCCACAAAATACACTGGTTTTGGATTCACTAGGAATTCTTCCATATTATGATCTTCTCCGCAATTAGTGCAGAATAGTTTTAATGCCTTCACTTCTTGGACTTCAGTTGGCTTTTGCACCGTCTTCACTATATTAGTGAGTTAGCAATTTGAGCATTGATAGATGGCAGTGCATCAAGCTCCAATTTTCAAGTTACTTTTGTCCAGTTCCTAATCTGGCAAAAGGGTATTGGAGATCATTGGTGGCAATCCTTTCAAGGATTTCATATGCCTCAATGTAATTGTTATCTAGCAATGAGCCATTTTTTGAAGCATCTAAAATAGTCCTGGCATGAGTATTGATTCCATTGTAAAAAGTCTCTATCTAGGTCCAAGTAGGAAATCCATGCATGGGGCATCTGTAACAACCAAAGGAGTGGCCTAGTAGAATACTACTTCGAACCTTAAGTTAAATTGTGATAGAAATTTTAAGTTATAAAAATTAAATGAACATTTTAGGACCAATTTTAGACAAGAAAGAAATGGATGGCTATTGTGCAAAGGACTTAACTGAATTCATGGTTAAGTCAAGGTTTTGCATGCTAAACAAAACAAATTTTAGAGGACTCATAAGGTGGCAAGTGTGGATGAAGGCATGTGGAGAGGAAGGGTCTCTGTTTGACCATGCAAACCATTCATAATCACATTATTTTTCACCTCATTCTTCCTTCTTCTCCATGTATACCGAAACTCCATTATTAGAGTGAGAGAACTTGGAAGTTTGCATAAGTTGAGCTGGAAATCAAGCTTAAGTTAGTTTAAATGGTTACAAACTTTTTAAGCCTTTCAAATGGGGAGGTGAGAATTCGAATTCTTCTTTGAATTAAGATTTAAATTGTGAAATCAATCTCAAATTCTTTGCATGCTACGTTGTTGTTAGATCTTGTAAAAGAAGCAATATCATAATATGAACTTTCTTAGGTATTGCCGAATGATGCACTTGATGATTTGCTACACTAATTGTGAAATTTGTAGTTTAGTTCATATGCTAGATTGTTCGGTTTGAGTCCTAAATTTTTTTAGGTAATTATGTTTAGAGATTTAATTCTAGAGACATTGAATGTTTATAACAAATTGAGGACTGTGGTGAATTAAAATGAATCGATATAGGACTGTTTTGGTGACTCAAAAGTATGCTGGACTGATTTGATGCTTGAATAATATATATATATATATATGAAAACATGTCTGAATGTACAAATACATAAACTAAGGGGACTGTTTTGAGCATTACTAATTGTGTAAGGACTGTTTTGATAAATATGTGGAATGTTATGAGTGGTTAAAATAGGGAAATTGCTATAATAATGTATATAGGGGCTGTTTTGAATTATTTAAGTATGAATGTGTAAGTTAAGGACTATTTTGGCATTGATATGAAAGTAATTGGATTGGTTGTGTGTATATATATGATAATATGTATTTTGAGGGGGTTGTTTTACAAATAAACAAGGATTTTTTGTGGCCTAATAAACTGTTGGATAAACAGAATTTAGGGACTGATTTTGAATGTTTGTAAGTGTCATGGGTTGTTTTGTGATTACCTGATTTTATAATTATATATTGAGGATTGTTTTCGATATGTGCATGTGTGTGTTTAAAATAATTAGAATGTTTTGTACATGTGTAAATCTTAAGGAACTGCTTGATATGAAATTAAGTACATACATGAGTATGTGGATAGTTTTACAAGTAGATGGTTGTTAAGAAATATTCTAATACATGGTTAAACTCCTTGTTACTTTAGAGCAAGAAGGAGCTAGGAAAAGGTTTGGATAAGTAGCAAGATATGATTAAGGGGTCAAGTATTATGTAACTTTAGGATAAGAGGTGAGTGTAGTTTAAAGTCTCGGGATTGGTTAAAAACCTTCTCGAGCATCTTCTCAATTTATCCACGTTTCTTTATGCTTGTGTTAAACAATGCTTAAGCTAAGCTTGGATCTAAGGTAAGTGGTTACTTGTTAAAGTACCTTATACTAAGCAAATATTTGATAATAAGTATGTTTGAATTGAGGATTGAACTTGAGATGATATTTATGTGCAATTTAAAACTAGAAGAAAATCAAGATATGACCTATTGGTTAAATGACCTTAAAATTATAAGCATGATGGAATCTATATGTGTATTTCTGCGTACCATAAGTTAAGTAATATGAAATGTAATCCGATATTCTAATAAGGAGCAATGCTCATTTGTTTATGCTATGATAAGATTATAACATGTACATGATTACATGAACATGGAGATAAGCTCAATTTTGATACGATAAGATAAGAAGATGTGAAAAGCCTTGGTCTCAAGTCGGTCTTAGGTATAGTTGGCATGCCATAGAGTCCATAGAGCTCAATGTTAGGGTGGACTACGGTCCTTATTTGGCGACAGTAGGAGGGAAGTATTGTGTTCACTTGGCGACAATAGGAGGGATTGACCAGTACTATAAGTACATTTCTGTTTGGCGACAGTTGGTTGGGGATTCGAGTACATAGGCTGTATCTTGTTTTCAAGGCTATTTTAAAACGTTTATTTAACAATTTACCTATATTAGTAAATTAAATCGATAACTTATTAAGCAATTAATGCATATCTGGTAAAGATTTATCTTGTAACTTCCGTGTTAAGAAATCTATAATTCTTATGCCAAGTTAAGTGTTTCCTTTCCACGTTACGATTATTTGATAACTATTTGAATGATCAATGCCATAACATTTGATGTTAAATGTGTAAGGATTACCTTGATAACGTATATGACAAGTAAGTTGTGACTAGGATATATTATGTTTAAGATATATATGTGATATATTATGTTTATGCCATGTTTGATATCTTAGGTGTCAAGTAAGTTATGTATATGATATGCTAAGTTTGATACTTTGATAAAGACAGACTAATGAAATTCCAAGATAAACAAATGAACTATGTTTGATGAATCATGTGAAAAGTATTTTAGTTATATGATATTATGTTTAATCCTTTAAGACAAGTAACTTTGTGATGAGATATTATGTCCGATAATTTGAGTGTTAAGTATATGCTCTTAAAATATTATGGTCGATATTTGATGTAACATTTAAACATAATTGATTGCATGCTAAGTTGATATCTTTTATTATAAGCAACTTAATTTCATGACATCCTAAACTAATAACCTATTTGATAAGTAAAACCATTGCTCATGATGTGCCATGACTTTAATATGTTTGAGGTCTTATAAGATAAGAAATTCAGAATTTGAATAACATATGTGATGAGTGACCCTACCTAAATGATGCCTTAATTAAGAAGAGTTGTAAATCCACAAGTTAATCTATTAAATCAACATGAAAATTTGTGTATTAAGTAATTATCATTTGACTAAAAGTCGTGTATAATTGGATTATGAATTAGTGTTGTGTTCGAATCTTTGTGGTTATGATTAAAGAATTTATGAAAAAAAACTTATAAACTAAATAAATGGCTTGGTGTATAATTATATACATGAATTATGGCCAAAGATGGATAAAATCCAAGTATGCCTTGGACTGATTTGAACCTATAATTGTTTATATACAATTTTGGACTGTTTTGCAATGTATTTTTTTGTGTACATATCAAGTGGACTGTTTTGACATATATGAAAAATTCTGGACTGGTTAGCAATGTATTTTTTTGTACATATCAAGTGGACTGTTTTGACATATATGAATAAATATGGACTATTTTGCAATGTATTTTTTTGTGTACATATCAAGTGGAATGTTTTGACATATATGAATAAATCTGGACTGTTTTGCAATGTATTTTTCTGTGTACATATCAAGTGGACTGTTTTGACATATATGAATAATTCTGGACTGTTTTGCAATGTATTTTTCTGTATACATATCAAGTGTATTGTTTTGACATATATGAATAAATTTGGACTGTTTCGAAATGTATCTTTGTGTAAACATACCAAGAGGACTGTTTTGAATCTATAATGTAAATGTATGTTTGATGGATGGTTTTGAATAAATTACAAGAATACAAGGGCTAATTGAATCTATAAATGTAATTACAAGTGAAATAAGTAGAATGAATTACAAGGTTATGATAAAAGAGAAATTATATGATAGTAACGAGTAATGTCATGTTTTGAGTATACACTTGGTTTATTAGCCATGCTATATTCAAAGACCTATATGTATATGTGAACAAACTTAAGTTCGAATTACTCAAGTATAAGTGTAACTTCTTGAGTGAATGTCTTGACCTTGAATGGTTAACTTTTGGTCCAAGTTTAGAATTATATGTGCATTAATAAAGGATTTAAGTGAAAGAATAAATTATTGTTCCATGATTAAGATACTCTAAGATACCTCACTAAGTAATCATACTTATGCATCTTTTCTTTGTCTTTCAGTTTAAGTTCGTTTTGGTTACCTTTGAGTTTGGACAAGATCACAGGAAGTCAGACTGTATGTTTTGATTTCCCTTAAAGAACTCCTAGATGGTGGCACATAGTTGTTAAATTCATAATGCATTTAGATCCCATCTCGGCTATTTATGTATATAAGTTTGATAAGTGCTCAATGTATTGTAATGGGCCTCTAATTACTTATCTTGGTGATTGCTTGCTTTTGTGCTTTAATAATTAGTATGATTGAGTAGTTGCTAATAGCTGAGCTATTTGAGAGGTATATTCGAATGTTCAATAGTCGATATGGTTATGTGAGTTATGACACTTTTCTGGTTTGAGATTATGATTGATTGGTAGGATGCCTCAAAATTTGAATAAGGTTACTGTTATAACTAAGAACTAGTGATTGATGTGTAATATATATTGTTAAGTGTTCAAAAGTACTATTTTTATTACCCTTTTTACTCATATTGTTGTTAGACTTAGGCTCATATTAGTTGCATAATTAGTCATTCATGCATTAATTCATGTTTCTTTCCACCATTGATCTTGATTACATAACTTGGTGATTTTTTTGCAAAAAGATATTGCTTTGGTGTGTTTTTGTGTGTGTAGAATCAGTTACCAAAGCAAGGCTGGAACCAACTGCCAGGGTAGTGCATGAAGGAGATGCCGACGTAGTTGCCAGGGCAATATATGAAGGAGATACCGAGCTAGTTGCCAGGGCAATTGTCGATAAGGGATAAGATGATATGGCAGTCGAAATTGATGACAGATAAGCCCAAGATGACGTGGAGCAAAGTTAAACCCCAAAGGAGTTTGATTTCCATGAAGAGGTCAAAGAGAAATTAAATCCCAAAAAGATATGAGAAGATCTAGAAGGAATTTAAATATAATAAATAATTATATTCTTTTAAAGTATTTAATTCCAACTTAACTTCCTCCTCAATAAGGACTTTGACCTAGGCATCTCCTATTTAAAGGAGACCAAGTCGTCAAACTCAAAGAGAGCAAGGGGGAGAGAGTTCGATTGGGAGAAAGCTTGGAGGTAGAGTTCGATTGAGAGAGTTTCCAAAGAGGGCTGATCGATTTATTCATCTTCTTCTTCTTTATTCTATTCGATTCATGTTTGGGGATTATTCTTTGTATATCTTTCGAAACCTGGCCATGAATTGATGTGAATTGGCTTGGGTTATTGTGTTTTGTGGTTGTGAGAAACAATTGTATTTTGTTTAGGTAATAAGAGTTTGCACTTCCAATTCAAGGTTTACTGATTCTTGGTTTTTATTCTTGTTTGAGAATGAATTGGGAGAGGATCTCGTAACTCTATCTATTTATATAATATCGGGAGAGTTAGATTCAAAAACCGAATGAGTATGGTCTTTATTCAATCTATTGACGGGGAAGATTAATCCGGCTTAGATATAAGTAAAGGATTTCAACGACTAAGAGGAGCGCAAGATTGGTTGTTGTTCACCCTTGATTCACACATGGATGTATTGTCAAGGCATGCATAATTAGCTAGAGTTTCGACTTAGGGATAAGAAGAAACCATTGAAGAATGCTTTGTCGAACCTTGAAGTTGCTGCCCATCCGCCCAAACAGTTGCCCAAGAAACCGTCGATTAGTTGCCAAGGCAACCCCACTGCGCAAATCGCCACGGCAACTGAGTTGCCCTTGCACTCCTTTACCAAGATGATCCAATTGTCTATCACTCCTAAACTCATGATACCCTGGCCTACTCTCTCTTATTTGATTTCATCTATTCTTTTAGTTTATTGCTCTTAGTTTACTCATTAATTAGAACTCTTATTATCAATTGTGTTTTTATTTTCACAGTGTAGTAACTTAAGCAAAGTGGCCCAAACCAATCCCTGTGGAGACGACACTCGATACTCGTATCACTTTATTACTTGCGACGTGTATACTTGTACCGTTTGCGTAGCACTCAATACGCGCAACATATATTGACATGTTGATTGATTACCTATAATTGTCTTAATTTGATAGATCAATTTAATGTCATGTGTGATGCAAATTCAGATATATATTGTCATGAGATAGACTATAAATAGATGTGGTATCATTAGAATGGACATATTAATAATTAAGCTAAGTAAGTGGTTAGATATTAATGAATTGTTTTGTGTTTGGTCTATAATACTTCTTGTTTGTCTATTGGTTAAACTATGTTAGTCATAATGTTTGAATAAATATTACCATGATATGTTTGTTTGTGTTAAATCTTGTGATCTGAATTACCTTAAAGATAAGGTCATACTACTATCTAATGGTTTTCGTGCTTTGCGTAATGCATATATAGTTTATGGTATGTAAATACATGATTATTTTTAATTGAAAAGATTAAGTTGGATCTTGAAACAATTTAAAAAGTTTTAAATTTCTCTATTTTTCTGAAGTATGTTCTGTTGACTGTGCATTATTTTTGATCAAGTTTCCTTGTATGTTTGTTTGGTAACACGCCCTAAGCTGGTTTATTTCCTAGACCGGGTAGGGGGTGTTACAACATATCCTCAACAGGTTTTTGAATCACTCCAGACATCATATAACTTCTCATCATCAGTCTGTCTAAAGGTAATGACATCACTTTGCAGTATGACATTAAGTTTAGGGGCTAAAATCTTAGAAGAAACTTCTGGCACAAATCTGCCCATGAAGTAACTAAACAGTTGGCAAAGAATATAGCCACAATTTTGCTCTATCTCTAAAAGAGAATAAGAATAGCCTCAGTTTTATGGTCTCTTCAGTCACACCAGGTTGTTGAAATAGTTGGCAAACCTCTATGAATTGCTTTAGATGCTGCCTTGGGTCTCTCGTAAGTGCCCCATCAAATTGACCTACATTCAATATCGTCAGAATCATTATCGGTTTAAGTTCAAAATTAGCCAAATTTACCTCTGGACCAATCAATCCTAGCAATAAATTGTCCATGTTTGGTGCTAAGTGTTCTTTGATAGGTCGTTCTTCAAGTCTCTCAGCAGCAACAATAGGAGCGGGTGGTACCCCATCGTGTATTGTCAGATTCTCTTTGTTGTTGGCATTATTTATAATACCATCTACCCCACCATTCCTATTACGAGCCATTTCTTGATGTTCTTTTCTTATCCCATGAAGGGTTCTTTCAATCTCTAGATCGCATTTCAATATTTCTTCTTAGTATGGCTCCTGGTCATACACCAAACAAAATACAATAAGTATAAGAAAATGAAAACAAGTAAAATCAAAACAATTAATCCTATTGCAATCCCTGGCAACGACGCAAAAAACTTGTCGATGATATACTACTTGGTAAAAGGCTAAGGATTTTAGGTATTTATAGCAGTAAACAATGCCAAGTAGATATCTTTTTCCGTGCAAGTATACACGGTCAGCAAGTAATATAGTAGTAAAAAAGTTTTGTATCCACATGGATTGTCCAAGAATTAAAAGCCACAATAAATACTTGTGAATTTAAGACAAATGAGATGGCAATTGATTGCAGATTTAATTAAGAAGATGATAAAAGAAAAAGATTTAGGTAGGTTGGCAAACAAATGTGTGTTTTGATTGGTAGGCTTGGCAAAGGATGCTTGGATTTCATGCTAGCAGAGGCAGAAATTTAATAATGTTAAAGTCTGGTTTATTGTCGAGTTATTTTAAGTTAGTATTGCCTCTGTCGATGGCAACACCCTAAGTTAACTACTTTCAACACCTATATGTCTATAGTGAATTTTCAAGTAATTAACTTGGTGAAGAGTCAATCTATACTCCCAAGGGGTAGATTCACTTCAAGGGTAAGTATAATCTACTTGAATATCTTTTGTCGAAGTTTCTCTCCTTAGTACTTGGCAATTAATCCTTACCTCCAAAGTTTATTAAGATATTAGGGGATAATAAGCATTTAATACCAATTATCACATGGCATAAAATATGATATCGTGAAACATATGCAAAATAGACATTTAAGCCAAAGCATTCAATTATTAAAAACCTAAAAACTAAGCGTTCATTGCAAACACCCCTAGCCAACATAAAAGATCAACTCATGGCTGGGGAAACTAACAACACATCATCTTTTTTAATCATCATTACAAAACCAGAAAAAATATTAAGAGAAATGGACTAATGAAGGAGATCTTTCAATGCAACCCTTCAATAGACCTAGAGCTCTCAGCAAATCTACCCAGTTGAACCTTGGTCTATCTCTACACTCTTTTCTTCCTTGTGGCTCCGCCCCTTCAGCTCAGTCTTGAACTTCTTTATATAGGCATGGGAGAAAACCCTAATTAGGGTTTTTGAGGGTTTTTTACCATAATTCTCGGCAAACTTTCATTTCATGTAATTAGGGCTGACCTAATCTTGACTCTGGGCTGTTTAACTGGGCATTGATCCTCCTTCCTTTGCCAACCAAGCTTGGTATTCATCTACTATTTTTGCCATGTGTGCTCGACATTTCCCTCCTGCATTCACCTGGTCCAGTCCTGCCAAACCTGTACACCACGACAAGAAAACACCCTTTCATTCTGGAAATAAAATTATACGTTCTTCAACTCCTAGATGAAAATGCATGAAACTATTGGCAAAATATACTAATATATGCCTAAAATCAAGGAAAAGCATGGAAATATATGCATGGAAAGTACTTCTTTTGAGGAGTAAATAAAGACAAACACTGGAATTGCCTGTAGACAAGCCTAATCCAGCTTTGAATCGCCCTGGGTTGAGGTTTACCGTGTTGGAATAAGAAAAGGATGAGTCTCGACCTATGCAGCATGATGCTCCCACATCATGGGTAGTGATGGTTGACACGTCTATGAAAATGGAAAAAGACGAGGACGCCTTCGATTACAAAATCAAATGTAGTTAATTCAAAGGGGTCTAGTGGTGTCCTGCAGAAGGTCTGACTTAGGGGATGGTTGTAGAAGCTGAGTCGGTAGGTAGTCAGAATCCCATCGTAGTGGTTCCATTGGTTGAGGGTGAATCTCTCCAAGTTTGAACTAATCTTAACAGATCAAAAACTAGTGCCCATGCGACTGTAAAAATTTTGGATGTAGATAAGTTAGGGAAGGTTACACATGGAAAGAAAGGGGATCGAGGTAGTAGGGGTCTGATTCATTCTTATAAGGAAAATTCTAAATCGGGCCTTCAACTATACAAGAGTGGATCACTTAAGACTCCTTCCAAAGTTGTGTTACAGGAATGGGTTCAAGCGGTTTTGAAGAATGTTAATGTTTTATCCAACTCAATTCAAGGGATCTCGATGTCTAGGAGTGTTCAGATGGGGAAGGCCAAAAATAGTGGAGAGGCCTTGCATGTGCAGAAGGTGATTTTGGGAGATTTGGTGGATGTTGTCATCCATAAAGATGGTGGAGCTAAGGCTTCCCAGTAAGTGTTAATCTTTTGTTTATTTTTGTAATGATTAGTACATTATTTTGGAACTGTTAGGGTGCTGCTAGCACTAATTTTTGTAGGCATTTCAGGACTGTGGTTCATGGTAATTGCCCCCAAGTTGTGGTTTTGTTTGAGTCGCGCACAAGTGGAAGGGTTGCGGATAAAGTGATTTTGAAGATGGACTTTCCTTTTTCTTTTCAAGAGGAGAAGCGCTGATTTAGTGGCTGGATTTAGCTTCTTTGGGATGAGATGGAAGAATTGGAAGTGCTTCATATTTTGTCCAAGTTTGTGAATTTTTGTTGTCGCGAGCAGAATGAGTTGGATTGGTGTTTTCCTACTACTGTTTATGCTAGTCCAACTGCTATGAACCAAAGATTATTTGTGGGGGTGTTGGATAGTCTTAATATGAGCATTGGTAAACTGTGCCTAGTCCGAGGTTATTTTAATGCAATATGTAGTGATGATGAAAGATACAATGGTTCTGATAAATGGCTTAAGGTGAGAAAACTTTTTGTGATCTTATTTTGGATGCTGGATTGATGGATGCAGGTTTTATGGGCTCCAAATTTACATGGCGGATGGGCAATTGTACCAGCAGCTAGATCGATGCTTGATTAATGAGTAATGGAGTTGTTGTTTCCCTTTGTCGCAAGTCCACCATTTAGACCGTGTGGGGTCTGATCATTGCCCCTTATTGGTTCGTATAGGTGAGGATGTTTGTCGTAATGTTAATCAACCATTTCATTTTGTTGTAGCATGGCAAGAGCATTCAAATTTCAATGATTTCTTAATGCCCACGTGGGTTGATCGAAGAGAGTTTGGAAATAATCTTGAATCCTTTGTTGAGAAAGTGGGGGATGGAACAAAGACACTTTTGGTCACATTGGTCGAGGAAGAAAAAGTTGCTGGCCAGGTTACGAGGAATTGTTCGTGCACTTTAGGTTTAGTATTCATATCATTTGTGGGATTGTAACGCCCTGAAATTGGGCCAAAGAAGTGGACCGGTTCGGGCCGATGGTTCAAGAGAATCGGTTTAGGCAATTCGAATAGTTTCAGAAAAATAAATTTATAAAATTGATTTTGGGGTAAAATAAAATATGGAAAAAATGTTTTAAATTACTTAATTGATATTTTAAGTAATTTGGTAAAGTCATTTTGAGGTAATTAAATATGATTTTAAGACATTTTGGTCTAGTGACTAAATTGAAAGTTTTCAAAACTATTTTGGTACTAAATCAAAAAAGGATCAAAACTTAGAATCTTTAAGGAGCTATTTGACCAATCTTTTTCAACAGATTTCTCTCTTAATTTAGGCTATTTTAAAGTATTTTTAAATGGTTTAATAATTAGATAAATGAGTATTTATTCAAAAGATTTTTAATTTGCCAAAAACACTTTCTTACGTAACTACTTTTCTCCGAAGCTTTTCTATCAACTTTCTTAGCAACGAAACAAAGATTTCTACTTCAAAATCTCCAGGAATTAATCTTCATTGATTTCCTTTTTGATTTCTAATTAGTTTCGTCAAGTTCTTTTGCAAAATCTCTTTAGATTTCATCAAAGCTTGGCCAATTTAAGGAGAAATCAACAATTATAGGTGATTTTCATTTCTCTCCTCTAATTAATTTTTCTTTAATGAAATTCCCAAGTTCTTGATCCTTTGTTGTTGATTTATTTTATGGAATTATAGTGTAAACAATGATTTGATAATTAAGTTTTCTTGGAAAATTGTTAGAAGTTGAATTGGATCTGTTTTGGTGCTGGATTTAATTGATTTATATCCTAATTTGGATGTGTTTTAATGTTGAAAGGATTGACTAATCAATGGAATCCCGAAACTGTATGGATTGCTAGTTTTTAGGTTGTTTATAGTTGGTTTTTAGTGTGATCAGGTTGATGTGGTGTTGCTGGAGATATAAGGATGTTATTAGGTTGATTTTGGATGTTAATTGATGTTGTTAATGTGTTAAAATCGTTAGATGTTGGCTGGGCTTTGTTTGAGTAAGGTTTGGTGGTGTTCTTGATAGTTTTAGGAAGGTGTTTGATGGATTCTTGGGAGGTGAGGTTGTGCTTGTTGGTTGATGGAGGTTTGTGATACAGAGTTGTGTTTTAATCCTCTGCCTTGATTGGGTCAAGCAGTGGAGTTGAATCCTCTACGTTTCGAAGAAGGCGTGGGAGTTGCAAAAGCTTGATTACGCATTGGCAAATAAGCGTTGGATTGTTGGTGAGTGGAAAAGTGTTTTACTGCTGTTAAAAGGTTTGAAAAGGAGTTGCGAGAGTTTAGATAAAGTTTGATACACTTATCTAAGCTCAGAAGTAAGTATCGGTTGAGCTTTCTCTTGATTTCATTTTTGCAAAATGAAATCTCATGCACATGTTTATGGCTTTTATTACTCACTGTATTATGCATGTTTTGACAGTGAAAGATGTTGCAAATGATCATTGATGATTACTTTTGAGAATGGCAGATGATTTATGCAAGTGTTTTTGATAATATGAAAATACATGGATTAATGTATTTGTGTTGGATTGTTTTGATGCATATGTTAAACAGTGAGGTAATGTTGGTTTATTGAATATATTGGAAAGTGGCTATTTTTACAATGTTATCGGATATAGTTGACTAGTCATAGGATTGAAAGTGCACTATAAAAAGTCACCTCATGTGTGTTGAGAGGTGTTAAGTGTTCGTAATCTTCGCCATGAGAACTGCAGCAGTTGAGGTGGGTAAATGTTCCGTTACTCCGGTTTGAACCGTTGAGGTGGGCAAGTGTATCCAATGTGTTTCATGAAACGTAAGGTTGCTGGTTTTAAGTCACTTGAAATCCAATATATGAGATGATGTATCATGAGAAATGGAATATGTTTGTATAATGTGATTTATAAATGTGTGCTCTTTAAGCTCGTTATAAGGGAGTTGAGTTATGAAGCTTAAATTGAGGTAGATATTGAATCCATGATACATATGTTGAAGATGATTTAAATGTGAATTTTTGAGATAACATGAGAAGCATGAGATTTTTGCCATGAGACAATTACATGTGATTTGAATTAAATGGTTTTAAAGGCATTGATGAGTGTTTTTATAAACCCCTCACTAAGCTTATAGCTTACGCTCTTTTTTCCTCATCAATACAGAGAAGTAGCTTTCTCGGATAGCACGCGAGCAAGGGAGAATCCAAAGATTGTTGCATTTCAAAGTAAGGTTTTATATGTTCTAAGTTGTAATAAGAAGGCAATGTAACCAAGTTGTTTTAGGAGATGTGTTTTGAATAACTCGCTGTTGTAAAAGTTTGGATTATTGTTTTGGACTTGTATGATGCTTTATACTTGTTTTTGAGGGGTTGTGAGACATTAAGTATGCTTGGGTAGAAATCATGCTCTTAGGTGAATGTTTGATTATGCCATGCCTAGTGTTATCTCTTGCCATGTTGCCATGCTTGATGATTGAATGTTTATGATGCCATATGATGAGTAGAGGTTGAATTAAGGGTGTTTGATTGAGCCAAAGTGTCATATGTTGGACCTAGAGGTCATTATAGGTCTCAACGTACCGGTACAACTCCTCAGGGTGTTGGTACTCGGGGACTTATCTCGGCTCAGAATGTTCAAATTTGCCTAGCTGTACTGATATGCCTGGTAACCTGATCGGTACGCGTAATGGAGAAATAGTGAAGGCGTCGGTACGAGGATTACCGTTTTGATATGGCCAATGGCTACTGGAATCTTGATTTTTAAAATACACAAGCTCGTACTGATACGTTTAAGGACCGTATCGGTACGCCATTACACTTTAGCACCGTATCGATATGGCAAGTCACTGTACCGCTACGCTGGCCGTTAATTTAGTTGTTATACTGTCTGATGTTTGGAATCTTTGCATTTTGGTCCCTATTTCTTAATTATGCAATTAAATGAGACTGAATGATCATTTTGAGTTGAGAATTAACATGGAGGCATGAAACATGACTAATTGTGGATTGGTAACCTTAATTTGACAAAATCTCTTATAATTAATGGAAATTACATTTTAGTCCCTATAAGCTTAATTCTAGCAATTGGATGTCGAAATGACTCCCGATTGAGTTGTAACCTTAACAATAAATTGTATGATCACCTTAGGACCTCAAAATGCATTTAGAAAAGATAAAGGAAAAAATGGACCATTTCTAATGTTCTTTTTCGGGGTATATTTCGGTAAACCCTAATGTAGCTCGCTCGATTTGATCTTGCGACTATACCAGGTCGAGGGGGCTACAGGGATTTAGAATCGTAGTTGGAGATGGAACTTGAGACCGTGATAGAGCAAGAGAAAAGCCTTTGGTACCAGAAGGCGGGATCGCAATGGATCATGTAGGGTGATCGTAATAGAAGATTTTATCATGCTTCAACCATGGATAGACTTCATATGAACACGATCCATAAGCTTGTTGGAGAAGATGAGACTGTGTGTGTAGACCAGGATGAACTATGTGCTATGGTAATGGCTATTTTTTAGGAATATGTTCACAACGTCCGGGGTTGATGAGGGTCACTATCTGATTTGGGATTGCTTTCCTATGTTGCGTCAAGAGGTGTAATACCTCAAAATTTTGGCAAGCGACCAAAATGAATAAAATGAAAGTTCGGTGGCTAAAGTATAAACTTAGGAAACGTTTAGGGACTAAATTGTAATTTCAAAAAGTTATGTATATTAGTCCCCTAAATGAATAGTTTACCCCCAAGAATGTCGTTTTTGTGTTACTCGGATTTTTGAAATAGAATTTATGTTAAAAGCTATAAAGAGTTAAATTCGAGAAAAATTCAGATAATCAGATTGAATCGAATATTTGAGGATAAATAGGTCAATTCACATGTCTAGAAATTTTCTTATGTGTTGGAATAATATGAACCATTGGATTTAAAGAAATTTCCATGTTTAATCTCAACTGTTGGGTCTTTGAGGACAAAATTGAAATTTTGATTTGTTTCAAGGGTAAACTTGTCAACTACTAATGGAAGACTAAATCTTGGTCATTAGATAATAGATTTTGACAAGTGGAAAGCTTTGGTGCATTGGATATAAAGGGTAAAATAATCATTTGGCTATTAAGAAGATTTTTATTTATTAAATATGGTTAAATAATGCCATTTGGCATGGAAATAAAGAAAGAAAATAGTAGAATTTTGGTTCATCTTTCTTACATTTACATGAGGTTTAGAGAAGGGAGAAAAAAATTTCAAGTTCAAATTTCAAGCATTTAGAGTTGTATTCAAGGTTAGTTCACGAGATACAAAATTGTTCTCTATTAAATTCTCTTTCATTTGATATAATTTTTACATGGTTTTCTTGCTTCTAAGTTGAAGTTGGTGATTAATGTTTATGAAGAACATGTTGAAATTTTATGTTTTAAGGTTCAATCATTTTGGAAATGTTGTTGTGATGTTGTTTCTATGCTTAAAGTGATGAAAATCCTATGGTATATGGTATAGGGACCATTCGACTATATAGAGAAATTGAAGAAAAAATATTGTAAAAATTATTTTAGAGATGGAAATAATTGAATGATGTCCTTTATGCTTGATTATGTAATTGAAGGTGAATTTGAGGTGTTAGAATGGTTAAAGGATGGTAAAGATGTGAATTATGAAATATGCCCAGAATTTTAGTTTTTGGCAATGAGTTTGGAAATTCACCAAAAATTCCATAATGATTAGAAAGTGAGCCAAATACCACCGTATTCCTGGTTTAGTCTAGTTTCCTTTAAGTGACGAAAGGTCAGAAAACAGAGTAGCAGTCTGCTCCGAAATTCATCACCAGAATTCTAATTTGAAAATTCGTCATAAATCGTATGAGTTGAATTTGGGCTATTAGTTTATATGATTGAACAACTTATCGAATCTAGTTTCTGTTAGAACAAGCGAAATCGAATTCTGAGTTATAGATTATTTTATATAAATATTTCTTTGAAGGTAGCACAGACTGACAAATTATAAAATGAGTACCTTATTGGTGTTATTAATTTGTGCCTGTAAGGGATGAATGTAAAGCATTCAAGTAAACACGAGAAATCGAAAATTTAGTAGATAAAGCAATGACCAAGCTTGAAGTTCTCTTAATACATGCATTTTAGTTTGGGGTAAGAAGTGTCAATGTGAGTGCATTTATCTGTTTTAAAACGTATTTAGGAAGACTTGTGACAAGTTAACCTATATGATTTTATCGAATTAATAATATTAGTTTTCATATGAATTATGATATTTTCACAGGCATAAAGTAAAGGTTTGGAACATGATGGGATATGAACTGCCCTATCGTGTTTTGTTTATGATAAGTTTTATTGTCGTACAACGATTATATGTTATAGAATGATTTATGGTATAATGGAGCATGAAATGCTCCATTATTTTGATTTATCGATAATGAGCTATTTACCACCTACAGAATGATATATTGCAAAAGGTAATGATACTGTTTTATTGCCCAAGAATACCATTGAGAGTTATAGTATAGTGGCATGTCATAGAGTCTAGCAGCTACACCTGGCACTTTATGTGTCTATCGTTTATCGACACTCTATGTGTCTATTGAATATCAACACTTTATGTGTCTATTGATTATCGACCTTTATGGTCTATTGATTATTGGTCTTTATGGCTTAGTAGTATGAGACTACATGACTCGTATACTTAATTTCTCTCTACATGAAATTCTTGGGCTAATGGTATAAATAACTTTTATAGCATGAATTTTTATATGATTCATCCTTGCTTTAAAGCAATATTTATTTGAAAAGGGTTTGAATAAGAATTGTCTATACTATGTTTTGCTTTAAAGCAATATCGATTTGAAATGGAATTGTCTATAATATGTTTTTAAAGTTAATTTTTATTGCATTTATTATTACATTATAATGCCTCACTAAGTTCGTACTTAGCGTGTGTTTGCCTGTGCACACATAGGTGGCTCGAGACATTGATTGTAAATAAGGCGTTGCATCAAGTTCAGAAATTTTCATCAAGGTACCGCAGTAATGACATCCTACTTCAGTTTTTTAATTTATTTAGTGGCATGTATAAATGTGATACATTTGTCTATTTTGGTTTAGAGTATGTTATTTATCAAACAGTTAATTTATTTTTCGTAAAGTAAATGAGCTCCAATTTTGTGTACAAGTTAATTTCAAATGTTTTCAAAAGTTTTAAATTTATAGAATTTTTTTGAGTAAAAGTCATGTTATTCTTCTGTGACATCTCTGACTCATATTCACTATTCGAATACGGGAATGAGGTGTTACAAGAGGAGTTTGATTCACTTACAAGTATGGTGTCAGAAAATGAGATTTGGGAAGTTATCTTTATCATGAGTCCAATGAAGGCACGGGGTATAGATGGATTACATGCGGCCTTTTATCAGAAGAACTGCGATGTTGTGGGGACAAGTGTATGTCGATATATTAAACGTATTTTTGCCTCTAGGAGCTTGAGGAGCGATTAAATCAAACACTTATTGTTCTCATTCGAAAGGTTACAATTCCAAAATATATGAACTAATTCTAGCCAATTAGCCTCTGTTCAGTGTTATATAAAGCGGGTACTAAGCTTTTGGTGAACTAAATTAAGCCTTTCTTGTCAAATTGGATTTCGTACAACCAGTTTAGATTTATCTCGGGACGTTCCATTTCGGACAAATTCATCATATTCCAAGAAATAATACATTCGATGAAGCACAAGAAAGGGAGACGTGGGTGGATGGCAATTAAGCTAGACCTGGAAAAGACGTATGATCGCCTGGAATAGTCCTTTATAGAGGATACTTTGATTGATATGGGTCCTTCGGTGGAAATACGCAGACTCATTATGATGTATGCGTCTTTTTTTTCATCCCAGATATTGTGGAATGGCTCAACTACACAACCATTTCAACCTACGAGAGAGATTCGTCAAAGCGACCCTATTTGCCCTTATCTGCTTGTTCTCTGTATGGAGAGGTTAAATCAAGCTATTAAGTTTGAAGTGGACAGTGGACGGTGGAAGCCATTTAAAACATGTAAAGATGACCCTAGCATATCTTATTTGTGCTTTACGGATAACATGATTCTTTTGGTCGAAGCATCAATGGAACAGTTGGAGGTGCTTAGTCGTGTGATGAATTTGTTTTGCATTACGTCTATCCACAAGGTTAGTGTTGAAAAAAATGATTATTTTCTTTTCCTAAAATGTACCAAAGGACTTGAGATTGTAGATTAGTGGGGCTTCTAGTTTTCGCGTGGTTAACGATTTGGGTCAGCATCTTGGTGTCCCACTCCTTCATGCACGGCCTAATTGTACAATATAACAATATTTGATTCAGAAGGTGCGTGATAAACTCTTGGGTTGTGTAGACTCTCTGGGTAAAAATGCTGGCAAAAGTGGCAAAAGGTATATGTTGGGAAAGTATAAAAACGTGCCAAGATGAGTCTTTTGCGTGCAAGTATACACGGTCTACAAGTAATACAGCTGGTAAGCTGAGTATCGATCCCACAGAGATTGACTTGGAATTCAATTGCCTTGATTGTTACTCGCCTTAAGACAAAGTGATTTGATTTGAAGTTGGTTTTAAAAACAATTAAAAAGAAAAGAAATGAAAGTAAAGTAAAAGACGTTGGCAAGGAAGGTGTTTTAATGAATGACGAGCGTTGGCATGGAATGCCTGGTTTTCACGCTATTCATGTCATGCCAGGCTTTAATAACAACCTCTCTTGGCATTGTTTTTCGAGCATATTCAAAATTAGCAAAGCCTCTCTTGATGGTCATGCCCTAAATTGATCATGTAAAAACACATATATCTTTATAGTGCATGCTTTTAAATAAACCAATTTGATTAAGGTCCAATCAATACTCCTAAGGGCTAGATTTCACTCCCGAAGTAAGTTCATCTACTTGAACGACTTCTCTCGAACCTTCTCTCCTCAATATTCAACAAGTTAATCATTGCCACCCCAAGTCTGTTAAGATATTGAGGTGCAATGCGCCAACAGTGCCAGCTCTCACTTAGCATAGTATTTAGAAAATATTAAAGTATGTCGAATAGATAAAACATTACCAAGGTAGATTTATTATTAAAAACTAAACATGAAAATAGCGTTTCAACGCAAACATCCCCCACCAACTATTGAATTAGTTCTTGGTGAGGGATTTAACCGAAAAACCATAAATGTTTTCAAAATACATCATCATTAAAAAATAAAAGTAACCAAATAAAGAGAATGGGCAAGAAGGTGGTCTCTCGATGCAGCCCTTTAATGGCTCCAAGCCCTCATCTAGCTGGTCGAACCATATAGCCTTCCCCTTTCGATCGTCAATGAAATCCTCTCCAAGTTCCCCCAAAAACCACTCATCGAATGCTTGCTTGCTTGGCCTTTAAATAGGCGTGAAAGGAGGGCATAGGATGAGCCTTTAAGTTTGAATTTGAGTGCGCAAGGGATAAGGGATGTGATCATCTTATCCAAATTTTAAGTGATAAGTTGATCAGGTTTTCACTAGGGCTGACGTCATATGCCGTCGATCCTTTGGCAGCCGAGCTTGGAATCGTTCGATCCATATGTGCCAGATAGACTTGGCATCATATTTTTTTGCCATCCTATTTTTTCAGAATTTGATCAAATACTATTTTTTCGCAGCCTAATCTGGTCCTATTTTTTTGAGCTGGCATTGCCAAGGGTTCTTAGCATGGCATCAAGTTCACTTCTCTTCCAACCGGTGCTTGGCATTGTCTGGTCCATCTGTGCCTACAACACTTGGCATTCTCTCTGGCATCCCTTACTGCGATGCTTTTCTATGCCAAACTTGCAAAATTGCCAACAAAACAACCCTTCACATTGGCATCGACAGAATTCTAAACACATTATGTAAATGCATGGTTTTAACCTCCTAATGCAACTAAATGTACCTAAAAACAAGCAAAAGCATTGTAAGATTGGCATTAAAAATAGTACTTTTAGAGAGGTAACACACCCCAAACCTAACTCATTGCTTGTCCTCAAGTAATGTAAACAAATAAAAACAAAAACTATGAAAATGTTACCTTGACAAAATTTTGGTTAGAATGCCAACAAGTACTGGCAAGCAGATTATAGCTCTATTTCTATCCTCAGTATCTTAGTGCAATAATGCCAAGCAGGTAGTAATTCAAGTGCAGCAATATAACTCTAATCTAAGTTTATGAAGAACACATGATGTGTAGGTAATATGCATCAGGTATCCTTTCACTCTCTTAGACAATCTCACTACCTAAACTCATATTCTCTTCTTCTTTTTTCTTTGCCAAGGGTTTCTGTTGGCATTAATTTAAGCTTGCTTTGTGACACTATTTAGCGTGAGAGATAAGAGGGAGCATACCACAAATCCCCACCTTAATATAAACATCACTAGGCTTTCTCTTCAACTCATACCCTAAAGTTTTGGACTTGAGAACTAAGAGGCAGCAAACCACGAAGCCCCAAGTATTTTATTATCCCTAAGGTAGAAGAGAGTTCTATTTTTTTCTTGCCTTGGCATAACATTGCTGCCTTATTTACTTCTTTTACCCTGGCATCATTTTTTTAAATCTGAGCATAGTTTCAAAAGGTCTAAGTTTGCTAAGGAACTAGATACATACTACGTGTTAAGTGTAAGTTCAATTCCCTAAACTAGAGATCAATTACCAAGCAAACCTGGCATGGCATTGCAACTAAAGATTAAAATTTCTTCACTGGACAGACACCTAGATCAAATTAAACTTGCCTAACAAGTGTTAACATTCTTCAAAATTAAACTGAGGCAAAAAAGTTTTTCTTTTTTTAGTGGTTCGGTATGCATCTATTCTAAATGACTAGATGGCATGGCAACATAAATGTAAACATGAAATGCATCGCGTGGCATAAATGTGAGGAAACGCACACCCCCAAACCCAAAATGTGCATTGTCCTCAATGCATGAAAACAACACATATATACAAGAAAACATAAAAATAACATGCATGATCATGTAAATGCAATGGAATGACATGTAAAAGAGTTTAGGAAGAGAAGGACTCCCCTTTGTAGACTTCTTCTCGTATAGATTGGCTGGCATGGCATCATCGCTGGCAGAAGGCTCAGCGGGGAAATCTGGAAATGCTGTCACAAAATCATGGGACATTTTATTCAAGAACCTCCATGATGATAGCATCCCTCTCCTTTGTGTAGTGCCTTATCTTATCATTGATTTCCTCAACTGTCTCTAACTTTCAGAGAATAATTTCCTGGCGATGGTAAATTTGAGACAGCACTGCTAGTGAACTGGCTAGCACTGCCTCTGACACCTTTGGCTTTGGCGTGGGCACTCTTGCCTTCCCCTTGCCTTTGTCTTTTGGCTCGAAAAAGGTGAGGTTTCTCCAAATAGCAGCTGTGATTGTTGTTCCATTGATCCTTTGACCTTTATATGTATCAAGCTTTGGCTCACCATGGAGAATGCAAATGCTATAAATTAAAAAAGGAAAGAACAAATTGCCGTTACCTCTTGCTGCACATTTATAAGTTTTATCGATGATGAGCTTAACAACGTTAATTTTGCCCCCATCATGATGGAGTGTAATAAAATCAGCCTTTCTTCCGAGATGGTATCATTGTAGGTTGTAGGCATAATATTGGCCTTTAAAAACTGATTTCATCCTCTCGGTTGATGTTTCAATGCCAATAGTTTCACCGTTCGGTGGCCCTTCGATGATAATGTCCATGCTGTGCCAGGCTCACACGAATCTGCCAGCAACTTCTCTCTCTTGGCAGCATTCATCGAATTGGCATACTCAAAATATTCATCCCCTGCACCATCCAAATCAAACATAGTGTCAATATATCCTTCATCAAAACACACACACATACCTCTAATCATCAAGAAAGGTGAATCTTTGGTCACAAGATGGACATAGAATTCTTGAATAATGGTAGCATCAGACTGGGTCAGCGCGTGGACAAAGTGTGGTCTAGATGGCATGTCATCCTTGGCAAGGAGGTCTGCAGGGAACTCAAAAAATGCTGGCAGTGTGTGGACAGACATGTCCTTACGTGTTTTCTTCATTGCATTGTCCCTAACATGAACATATTGCCAAAGCATCGAATTTTGCTCCTTGGCTTTCTTTAATTTTTGGAGGATGACCTCCTGGCGTTGGTATATCTGGGAAAGCATTGCCAATGAACCAAATGTCATCGGAGTCTCGGACACTACCTTTGGCTTCCTAGCCTTTGGCACACACTCGACAACCTTTCCCTTACCTTTCTCCTCGATAATGAGTTACCTCCACAAGGCAGGAGTGATCGCCGTTCCCTTGAGCTCTTGAGTTTTATCTATATCAAACTTTGGCACGCTATGATGCATGGAAATGTTAGAAATCAATAAAAGGAAACATAAACTCCCATTATCCTTACCGGCGCATTTATAAGTTTCATCAATAATGATATGGCCAATATTGATCGTGCGGCCCATGATGATTGAATGTAACAATGCCAGTCTTTCAATGCCAGCCACTTCACCGTCCGTGGCATTTTGATGACACAGTCCACTTAGTGACAAGTTCACAAAGTTCCTTCAACATCATCTTCCTCTTGGCATCGTCCAAGGCTTCCACAAACTTGGTGTGATCATCCTCTACAACAAATTCATTCTCCGCATTTTGTTCAATCACCCCATGCAAGTCCTTGCCTTGGCAACAAAATCCTGCATTCACTTAAAAGAACCTTTCAAAATAGAAAAAGAAAATAAACGAAAAACTAAAAATTTAAAACTGAGACATCCTAAGTACTAAAAAAATGATTCTCCTGAATTATTCACAATGATCAAACTAAGTTGGAAAAAAGTTACTAATTTTTTGCAATGAGAATGGTCTCTTTGGCATTATTCTGATTTTCTTCTCGGTAATGCTTCAGTCTATGGCAATCTTTAGTTTGAATAACCAACATAGAAAGCCAAAGAACTGCTTACCTTTGAGTTTGCCGAACTCTAGATTGCTCAACAAGGGAGAATGTTTTGCCATGGGGGTTTTGAATAACCACCTCAGAAAACCAAAATACCTCTTCCCTGTAGGCCTATCAAATCTTTGATTGAATTTAGCACCCTAGTAGTGCTTAGGTTGTGGTCCTTCTGATTTGTTTGATGCCAAGGTGTATGTATCCTCAACCGGTTCCAGACTTGCCATAGCATTCTTTGGTAAATCTTTAATTTCTGGCAGCACCATCTCTAGCATTATTGTCATGGCCAAATTCTTTTGCTTCAGCTCTTCATTCTCAGTCAATTGGCATCTACTTTTTCTTCCAGCAACAAGCTATTTGAGCACACCTCGCTCCATGGCATCAGTCCTAACCAGAATCGATCTTCTCTGTGGCTCAATTGTTTTGCCATCGCACTATTGTTTTATGGCATCAGCTTTCATTCCTTGGCAAGTTAATGCCAGGTTCTCATCCAAAATGAATTCTATTGGCTCAACTGCATGCCATTTTTTAGGTTTATCTGCACACTTAAGAGCTTTGTCAACATTAAAAGTAACATTTATTTGTCTCACCAATGTAGGGTTGGCAATTACTGGTTCCATAGGTTTTGCTGAAGTGGTGTTGGCATCAGATTGAGATCTGGCATTACTAGTGTTTGTTTCCCTTTTCTCGGCTTTCTTAGTTTCTTTAAGTAGCATTGATTTATTCACATAGAAAACGATTGGCTCTTTTCCAAGCGTTAAAATCTCGACTTGGTTGCCACTTAGGGGAGTGACAGCTTAGCCTTTTTTACCTCACATCATCCGTATCACGTGGTAGAGTTTCTGGAGGTTTGGCATCAGATAGTGGTATGGCCTCAGATTGTGGTCTGGCATCAGACAATGGTCTAGCATCAGATAGTGATATGGCATCATTAGCCTCTGCCTCTTCTTTCTCTACTTCTTTGGGTTCACCTCTGGCACCGAGTTCTCTTTTTGGCAAATAATCGGCTGCTTGCCTTTGTCTTCTTGGTTTGTAACTTCATAATATTGCCCTTATTCCCTGGCATCGAACTTGGCAACATTATCTAGCTTTGCTTGATGTTGTTGTGTTCAGGATCCTTGCCCTCAATTTTTTCCTCACACTCTATTACCACTAATAAGTCTAATGTACTTGTTGTTGAATACTCTTCATTAGTATAATCTATTGATTCAAATGTGTTAGGAAAAACCTAATACTCGTAATGTTGATTCTGAATTCCTTGAGGGGCAGATGGAGGAAGAAAATTGCCAGCTTGATGTAACGTTGCCATGGCATTCTGATCGTTATCACTAACCGAAGCATTTGCCACCTCATACTGCCTTGATGGAAGCTCTATCTTGTTCTCTTGAGGCATGCCATTCACGACCTTTGCAAGCCTTCTGACTTGTTCTTCCAAGCCTCTCATAGCATCTGTGGCTTCTTCAAATGCGTCTCTAATGTAATTTGTTTTCTCTTGATGTGGATTAATGTGAATTGGCATTTCTGAAGGCAATTTTGCCATTCCAAACGATCCGTTGGATCCATAAAGATCTATCGCTGATTTCTCATGAAGAATGCTGCCTTGGGATGGCATTTGGTTGAAGTCTGGTGACACAGCAAAGTTGTTAGGTGCATAAAAATAATCATCGTCTTGATTATTCCAAAAACTATTCTGCTGCTGGTTCCATCCTTAGTTGAAGTTGTAGGAGGAAGGGTTGTTCACATTATAGTGCACCATGTAACAATAGGAATTAGGGTTGAAGGGGCAATTGTCAAACGAGTGGCATCCTTTACAATATGCACAAACAACGGGTGTTGCTTGCCGTTTGCTGAACTTGTTAGGCACTTGCATTGATGTCATCATGTTTTTTAGTTCAAAAATCTATGCCGATAGTGTTGTATAGGCATCCTCTTCATGCTTTTCATATCATCTTTGCTCATGGAAAGCTCTTGGAGTTGGATATTGGTAGTCATAAGTGGGAAAAATGTAGTCATCATCATACCATATGTGGCTGCCCATACTCTTCTTTGTAGCTTTCCTAAAAAAGGAAAAAAATTAATGATCAAAATAAAAAAAGAAAGTTAGTAAAATGAAAACAAAAAAAAACAAGTAAAAATTAAAGCAATAAATTCCGTCGCAATCCCCGACAACGACGCCAAAAACTTGTAGACTCTTAGGGTAAAAATGCTGGCAAAAGTGGCAAAAGGTATATGTTGGGAAAGTATAAAAACGTGCCAAGATGAGTCTTTTGCGTGCAAGTATACACGGTCTGCAAGTAATACAGCTGGTAAGCTCAGTATCAATCCCACAGAGATTGACTTGGAATTCAATTTCCTTGATTGTTACTTGCCTTAAGAAAAAGTGATTTGATTTGAAGTTGGTTTTAAAAACACTTAAAACGGAAAGGAATGAAAGTAAAGTAAAGACGTTGGCAAGGAATGTGTTTTAATGAATGATGAGCGTTAGCAGGGAATGCCTGGTTTTTACGCTATTCATGCCATGCCAGCCTTGAATAACAACATGTCTTGGCATTGTTTGCCGACATATTCAAAATTAGCAAAGCCTCTCTCGATGGTCATTGCCCTAAATTGATCATGTAAAAACCCCTATATCTCTACAGTGCATGCTTTTAAATAAACCAATTTGATTAAGATTCAATCAATACTCCATAGGTATATTTCACTCCCGAAGTAAGTTCATCTACTTGAACGACTTCTCTCGAAGCTTCTCTCCTCAGTATTCAACAAGTTAATCATTGCCACCCCAAGTCTGTTAAGATATTGAGGTGCAGTAGGGCAACAGTGCCAGCTCTCGCTTGGCATAGTATTTAGAAAACATTAAAGTATGCTGAATAGATAAAACATTGCCAAGGTAGATTTATTATTAAAAACTAAACATGAAAACAACGTTTCAACGTAAACATCCCCCACCAACTATTGAATTAGTTCATGGTGAGGGATTTAACCGAAAAACCATAAACGTTTTCAAAATACATCATCATTAAAAAATAAAAATAACTAAACAAAGAGAATTGGCAAGAAGGGGGTCTCTCAATGCAGCCCTTCAATGGCTCCAAGCCCTCGGTATAACTGGTCGAACCACGCAGCCTTCCTCTTCTGATCGTCAATGAAATCCTTTCCAAGTTCCCCCAAAAAACCACGAATCGAATGCTTGTTTGGTTGGTCTTTAAATAGGCATGCAAGGAGGGCATAGGGTGAGCCTTTGAGTTTGAATTTGAATGCACAAGGGATAAGGAATGTGATCATCTTATCCAGATTTGAAGTGATAAGCTGATAAGGTGATAAGTTGATCAGGTTTTCACTAGGGCTGGCGTCATATGTCGTCGATCCTTTGGCAGCCGAGCTTGGCATTGTTCGACCCATATGTGCCAGACAAACTTGGCATCCTATTTTTCAGAGTTTGATCAAATACTATTTTTTCACAGCCTAATCTGGTCCTATTTTTTGGGCTAGCATTGCCAAGGGTTCTTGGCATGGCATCAAGTTCACTTCACTGCCAACCGATGCTTGGCATTGTCTGGTCCATCTGTGCCAACAACACTCGACGTTCTCTCTAGAATTCCTTACCGTGATGCTTTTCCGTGCCAAATACTATGCCACACCTGCAAAGTTGCCAACAAAACAACCCTTCACACTAGCATAGACATAATTCTAAACTTCTTATGTAAATGCATGGTTTTAACATCCTAATGCAACTAAATGTACCTAGAAACAAGCAAAAGCATTGTAAGATTGACATTAAAAATAGTACTTTTAGAGAGGTAACAGGTTGGCAAGCGAAATTGTTGACTTTGGCGGGGAAGGTTGTTTTAGTAAATTCAGTGCTTGCGGCCATACCCTTATATACTATGCAAACATTGGTTATCCCACAGAGTGTATATGCTGAGATTAAGAGATTAATAAATTGATTTATTTGGGGGCACATGAGAGATGCAAAGGGGATTCACTTGGTGAAATTGAGAACTCTTTGTTCTCTTGTTCAACAAGGGGGCTTGGGTTGAAACATTTGAATATTAAGAATGATGTGTTCATAATGAAACTTTCATTCTAGTTAATGGCCAATAGTGATCAACTCTAGGTTCGACTGTTGTAGACGAAATGCAAGTATGGGAGGTTAAGTCATAACCCTCCTATGAGTTGGAACGGTTCTCATCTCTGGAAAGGTATTTGTCGAGTTTGGGAATTGGTCTGGTGTAACACGCAATGACAGATTGGTGATGGAGCGTATGTGCAATTTTCTAATGCTCTGTCGAACCATGTCTTATGAGATGAAGTTTTGGTTTCAGGCATGGTAATTGTTGATGGTGATTAGAGATAGGGAAGTGTTTGAGAATGTGCTCCATATGTCTGTTCTTCATCATATTGATACATCCAAAGCTCTGGGCAATTGTGGAGAAGATGATCATTCTATTTGGAAGCCAAATGCAAACCATAAGGTTCGTTTCGATCGGTGTATAAAGAATATTTGTTTCCATTGAGTGAACTTGTGGAACCAGTCTTGAAGGCGGTGCATAAGTTCTGGGGTTGGCCGACAACTGCTACTCCATTTGTGGAGTGCAATGGTTTGATGAATCAACTTCCCAGGCTCCCACTCGAGAGAAAGATCAATCCCATGTTTTGGATGTATATTCCTCTTTAGGAAGTGCCATTGTAGTTAAGAACACCACGTATTTAGTTTTCTCAAATGGTACAACATATTCCCCTTCTTGTGGAGTAGATGCTAAATCTTGGGTTGTAGAAGGTTCCGTAGAGATTTTTCTAGCGGCTCGCATTTTTTCCATAGCTTGGTGTGATAAAGAAAGAAAAGAAAACATGCAAAAATATTAAAGCTTTGATTTTTTTGTTGTTAGAAGCATAAAACAAAATAGAACTTAGTGAAGAAGCTCAATAATTCTAATGCTATTAAATAAAGGAGAAATAAAAGAAGGAAATGAAAAGGCTTGATCTTTACCGTCTGGTGCGATGAGATCAAACAGTTGTGATTGTGGCGCAAAAATCATGTCCATCCAATGCATATCCCGCTCTCGCAAATCAGATGGCTATGATTGGGTGGATAAATCAGTGCAATTAAATTACCCAAAATGCCCCCAAATTCATGCACATCACGTTGAACCTTTGTAAAGAAAAGTAAAATCTAGAACAATGAAAGGGGAAAATTATTCTGCACAAAAAAAGAAAGCTTTAAAGGAAATAAACAAGAAAATAAAGAAATACAAATAAATCTACTGCTATATAAAAGAAATAAAAAATCAATTAATGAGATAAAGTGACCAATTTAATGGTCTCAACACTTTTAGAATTCAAGTCACCAAAATAATATTTTAGACTTTGTCCGTTGACTTTGAATTGGTGCCCATCCTGCGATCCTTGATTGTGACTGCACCATGCGAAAACACTTCCACAACTTCAAAAGGTCCAACGTGACCACAATTTACCAAGATATAGCTTCAGTCGTGAATTAAATAGCAAAACAAGTTGTCTAATTTCAAATTGTCATTGCAATATGATCTTGTCATGCCAATGTTTGCTTTTGTCTTTGTAAATGGAAGCATTCTCTTAAGCATTGCGACAAATCTCTTCCAACACAGTGAGATCCAATAATCATTTCTTCCCAGCAGCTTCGTAATCCAGATTCACTTGTTTTAAAGCCCACATAGCTTTGTGTTCTAACTCAGCAGGTAAGTGTTATGATTTTCCAAAGATCAGCTAATGCAACGACATCCCAAGAGGAGTTTTAAAAGCAGTGCAAATTGCCCAAAAAGAATCATCCAAGAGAGAAGATAATCCTTCCTAATGGTGTTCACCATTTTTTCTAGAATATTTTTGATAGCTCGGTTAGAGATCTCTTCTTGTTCATTAGATTGAGGATGATAAGTTGTAGCAAGTCTATGATGTACTCTATATCTCTTCAATGCAGAAGCCATTTGATTGCAATAAAAATGTTTTCCTTGATCACTGATCAGTGCTCTTGGTGTACTAAAATGGGAAAGAATGTGCTTGTAGAAAAAATTTAATACCATCTTGGCATCATCCTTCGATACAACCATAGCTTCTATCCATTTAGAAACATAGTCCACAATAATTAAAATATAGAGATTACCCAAAAGAATTCGAAAAAAAGACCCATGAAACTAAGCCCTAAACATCAAATAGTTTAATTTCCGTAATTGGTTGTTGCGGCATCTCATTTCATCTGGATATTGCTCCCTTGTGCTGACAAAGATCACAATGTCGTGCAAACTCATGGGCATCCTTAAATAATGAAGGCCAATAAAATCTTGGCGAAGGACTTTCGCAGCAATTCTCATGCTACCAAAGTGACCTCCATACTGAGCATCGTGACAATACTATAAAATTGGTATCATTTCTTCCTCTAGAACACAACACCTGATAATATAGTCATTTCAAACCTTGAACAAATAAGGTACGTTCCAATAATATTTGGTTGCATCACGAATGAATCTTGATTTCTTATGACCAATTACACTAGGAGGAGTCTTTCCACACACAAGATAATTGACAAAATCTGCGTGCCAAGGAGTTGTATCCACACCAAACAACTTTTCATCTGGAATGTGTCAATAATTTAGGTTTTATTTCCATCTTCACTTCCATATTCTAAACTTGGAAGATGATCAGCAACTTGATTTTTTGAGCCTCTGCGATCTTTTATCTCAATGTCGAACTCTTGCAACAGCAAGATCTATCGAATTAATCTTGGTTTTGCTTATTTCTTAGCAAAAAGATATCTCTAGGTTGAATGATGAGTAAACATTATAATCTTTGCACTGAAAAGGTAGAACAAAACTTACCGAAAGTAAAGATTACTGTTAATAGCTCTTTCTCTGTGGTTGTGTAATTAATCCGAGCCTCAGTTAGAGTCTTACTAGAATATTAGATTGCATGGAATATTTTGTCTCGTCTTTGACCTATAACTACTCCAACAGCAAAATCACTATCATCACATATGAGTTCAAAATGATGCTCCCAGTTGGGTGCAAGAATAATAGGTGCATTCGCAAGCTGCTTCATAATTCGATTGAATGCATCCAGACATACATCATCAAAGACAAACTTTCTATTTTGTTATAGCAATAGACATAAAGGCTTTGTGATTTTTGAACAATCCAACATCGACAAGGAAACTCTGAATGACTTTTACATTCGTTGCTGAAGGCAATCTTTCAATGACATCCACCTTAGCTTTATCGACCTCAATTCCAATTTTAGAAATTCGATGGCCAAACACAATTCCTTCTGTGACCATAAAATGACATTTCTCCCAGTTCAGAATGAGATTAGAGTCCTCGTATCGCTATAAAAGTCTCTCAAGATTGTCGACGCAATGGTCGAAATCATTCCCATAAACCGAAAAATCATCCATAAAAATTTCTATAAAATTGTCAATCATGTTACAGAATATTGCCTATAATGCCCCAGTTTTGGGACTGGTTAGACGGTCTAGTAGATCGGGTTAGAGATTCGAGTGGGATTCGGGAGCGAATATTTTTCCAAAAGATAAAAATATGGAAAAATGTTTAAAAATCATATTTTATTATATTAAAAATATTGGTGAAAGAAATTTTGGGAAATGAGCTTTGGAAGGGTGACATTTTGGCTAGTTATCAAAATGCAAATTTTGAAAACTGTTTTTAAAAGGTGACTATTTTGTAAAGAGTCAAGACTTAGAATCTTTAAAGAGATATTTTACCAATTGCTCTAATATGAGTTTTATCTTAATTAGGATTATTTTAAAAAGGTTTTAATTAAAATAATTAAAAGAAGATTTAGTTATAAGGTGGTTATTTTTCTAAAACACAATTTGACGTAACTTTTTTTCTCACATTTTCTGTCAGAACACTCTCAGCCAAACACTCTTTTTCCATCAGAGATTTAAGGTAATGATCATAATTTGTTAACTCATTGATTTGCTAAATGATTTCTCAATTTGTTTTCGAAAAATCTCATTGAATTTCTTTGTTTTTCAAGAGGAAAAAAACCTTCCAATTAAGGGGAAGCTCATTCATTGGAGGTAAGTTTCATTCTTCTCCTCTAATGAAAGGTTCTTTACTGAAATTCCCAAGTTCTTGGCTCTTTACATATGTTTTCTAATAGGTTTTGATTAATTAATTATAGGTTTTAACTTAATTGAGGTTTAATTGAATGATCTTGTGATTTTTTATTTGAATCTATTTTTCCAGTGTTGTGGATTGATTTCAATCTTATTTTGGATTTATTATAATGTGGATAAGTTGTTTTTAATAATGGAATCCCGAAATTGGTTGAATCTCTAATTGTTTAGGTTGTTAGTCAAGGGTTTTTGGGTTGTTTAAGGTGTTTAATCATTTCTTGAAGTAAAAGGATGTTTTGAATGAGTTTTTAGATATCAATTGATGAAGCTTGATATTTTGAATCGTTATTATATGGTTGGGTTAAGATTGAGTAGTGTTTGAGGTTGATTTCGGTAAGCTTCAGATGAGTTTTGAGTGGACATCTTGGGAGCTACGGGATTTTGGTTTGAAACGGAGAGTTGGATGCATGTTTTCTCAGGTTTTGTGTGGCCGATACAGGGGATAATCAAGGCGTAGCATCTTGAGGTGGTTTGAGGCTTGTAGGGAGCTTATTTCGCGGTAGCAAGCAAGGCGAAGTGAAATCGATGAGTGGAAATGGTCTTAAAAGCCTTTCAAAGGTTTGAAAGTGGTTTTGGGAGATTAGGATTAGTTTAAAACACTTACCTAAGCTCGAAAGTAAGTTTCCCTCTTTTGCTCTTTAACATCGGTTCGGATATTAGCATGTGTAATTCATGTTTTGTTCGTAAACATGGTTTGTTTTTACTTACTGTAAATGCATGATTTTGAGTACATATGTAGTAGCTTAAAAGTGTATTAAATGCTAGTGAGCATTAGTTTTTATTCCGGTCGGGAATGTGATATTGCTATGGTAATGTGATTTGCATATGTGGGGATTTTGTGTAATGCATTGTAAAACAGTTAGTAAATGGTTTTGTAAATGATATATTGGCTATATGACAGGGTGAGAAAACATTCAGATATGGTTGGCATGCCATAGGATAAAGTGCACTATAATATGGTTAAAAATCGATCGTGGGTTAAGAGTCCTTGAGGTATAGCGGTCGGCTACTCAGACTATGTTGTTATCACTTGGGTTGAACGGTCGGTTCCCCTTATTGATATAAAGCTTGCAGTCGGCAAGGTTGTAAAGTCATGTGGTCGGCATGGGGTAGTCTTGATGATGGTCGGTCATCAAGGGAGATCTGTGTATCTGATGTGTAAAGTTAACGGTCGGTTAACTAAAGATTAGTGGTCAGCTAATCAAGGATAGTTGTCGACTATCTGGGGTCACTATAATTTGCAATATATGAGAATTCTAATGTTGAATCTATTTATAATGCTTTGGGATTTAAGTATGGTTTTGTATGGGATTTAAGCATGGTTTTGTATATAACGCTTTGGGATTTAAGCATGGTTTTGTATATAATGCTTTGGGATTTAAGCATGGCTTTTGTATTTGATGCTTTGGGATTAAACATGTGGAATAGATATATTGTTTTGTATATGGTTTATATGCATGTTTTGATTTGAAACTATTGGAACTTGCTTAAGTCGTAAGCCTGGTTTGAAAACAAGCGTTGGTTTTCAAGGGTTTTAAATGCATCATCGTTTAAGAGCATCCTTACTAAGCAAGTGTGCTTACGTTCTCCTTTCTCTAATGTTGCAGAGCATTAAAGCTTCGAAGCAGCAAAGGCAAGGATTAAGTGATCCGAGTATGAACTCAATTTTAGTTTTCGGTTAATAAGGCAATGTGTTCGCCATAGATTTTTGGGATTTGTAATTCAGTTTTCCCTGGTTTTGAGCATGTATAATGCTGTGATTTTGGAGCTTGTTTGTTGATGTTTCGCATATCGTGCATCGCTACCTATGGTTGATGTTATATGGTTACCTAGGTATGCATCTAGATGGTTTTGCTTGGATGACATGCTTTGATGAGCTAATCATGTTGAGTATGGTATTGATGTGTTGTTGGTTTGGTGTTCTTGCTAATAAATGCTTAATTGAGCATCTTGGTATGTTTGGTGGTGAGTTATAGGGAGCATGCCTCTAGATCAATCTTTTGGTGCCATAATGTTGTGTTGTAGTTAAACCTTGGTACAAGTGTTGTTAAATAGGATGTTAGATGCTTATAGGTATGTATACAAGTTGCTAGGACCTATATGCATCTAGTTTTGTGTGAAAACTCAGCTAAAAAGGACATTACAGGTTCAGACATATCGAAACAGGTGTCCCCGTACTGGTACGGCTATGCCATTTTAGGCATAGAGTTTCAATACGCGGGTTGGTGTTTCGATACGGCCTGCCTTTCCAGGCTTAACGTTTTGGTACTCAAGCAAGTGTTTCGATATGGTTATAGGCATTTTTGCCAGGCATTTTGATACATGATCAAGCGTTTTGGTACGGGTTTTAACTGGATTCTGAGTTTTTGAAAACATAAGGGTGTATCGAAACACTAGTAAGCGTACCAGTACGGATACCGTTAAATTGGTTATTTTGGAATCTTGAAGGTTTATGGTTCTTTCGTTTTGGTCCTTGAGTCTTGGGAATGCAATTGTATGAGTTGGGACGATTAAATTGACCTAGAATTTATCATGTTGGCATGTAAATAGACTAATTAAGGATTGGTAACCTTAAATTCAATTTTGGTATTGTAATTTAAAGTAATTACATTTTAGTCATCAATTTTGAGTATGATGCAATTGATTGTCTTTGTGACTTATTTCATTCGAGAACTCACCTTTCTCTGATTTTCTTTGGCAAACCTAATATAGCACTCTCGGTTCGGTCGGACGCCTAGGCCGGGTCGAGGGGGTTATATTTGTTGGTATGAGAGCCAGGTTTTGAAAGGTTGGGATGTTGTTGTTGGTTGTATATCATTGTTGGTTATGCACGGTGATTGATTTACATCATATTGGGGTATGAAATGGGAACACATTACCTATTACCGAGGTTTTAAAATGTTTTATAAGATGGTCATGGATCCTTTGCCTTGTGTTAGCCTGACTTTAATGTGTTTTGATGCTTTTGTTAGCATGGCTCGACGTGAGGCGTGTTTTAATGCCGGAATCGGGCATAATAACGTTGAGGAAGAGAATCCCACTAATGTTTTACCTTCTCCTCCCCCGTTGGTTCGCTTGTCGATGTTGGGGCTGGTGGTGTGCCACAGGCTCATCAAGTGCCAGTATTTGGTGATCTGACTCTGTTAGTTCAGACAATAATGGGAGCTTTTCAAGCAGCGTTGGCTAGAGTGCATGCGCAAGCACCGATACCTACTTTGGCGGTTAACCCAGGGTTACCTTTGGAGCATCTTCATAGTTTGGGAGGTGTTGAGCTTAGGGGTTTGAGCCCTGAGGCAACCAAGGGTTGGCTGGAGAGTATGATTTGTATTTTGAATCAAATGGGCTATAATGATGAACGTAAGCTGGGTTGTACAGTCTCGTTGTTGCATGGTAATGCTTATCATTGGTGGGTGACCACAATTGCTAATGTCCCGGAGAATGATGTAACTTGGGAGTTCTTTCGAAGAGCTTTCAAGAAGTAGTATCTTGGTCCTCAGTATCTGGATGCGAGGAAACGTGAGTTTATGGCCTTGGTTCAAGGTGGTATGTTAGTGGTTGAATATGAGGTGAAATTTGTCCGGTTGAGTCAGTATGCCACGAAGTTGGTTCCGAATGATCTTGAGAGGCGCAACAGGTTTTGCTATGGGTTGCGAAGGATATCAAAATATACCTGTTGGCTGAAGACTATACAGTTTTTGATGTGCTTGTAAACCGCGCTAAGGATATTGAGTTGTCCTTGAAGGTGTCGGGGCAAGGTTCAGGCATGGGCTCGAATAAGCGAGGAGCTGACTCTGGATTTTCTAGAAAGTAAAATAGGAGGTTTCAAGATAAGAAGCATAAGTCGGATCACAAGTGTGGTGGTGGCCATGGTAACCAAGGTGTTCGTATTGTAGCTAAGTGTGAGCATTGCAGTAGATGCCACACGAGTGAGTGTTGAGGAAATACCATGAGTTCCTGGATAAGTGGATCTTCTGGTCACATAAAGTGTGATTGTCCTCGGGCTGTGGGTGATGCACCGGTTCGGGCTGTTGTACCTATTGGGGGCCGAGGCTATGGGAGGGACAATTTTCAGAGGCGCGAGGATGGGCGGAAAGCTGTGGCTCATGCTATTGCTGTACAATCGGAGAATGGTAGACCAGTACAGATCTATTCTCATCGTGAGGGGCGCAATGACATGAATGTGATCGCAGGTACTTTTCACCTTGCAATCTTTGTCGTTGTTTTCTTTTATTGATTTAGGGTCTACTCATTCATACATCCTAAGTGATCATGCATCATTGTTAAATGTTCCTGTTGAGATCTTGGATGTTGGCATGTTAGTAACTAGTTCTTTTGGAGGAGATGGTTACAACTAGAAGGTTGTATAGGCGTTGTCCTTTGGCGGTGCAAGGTCATGAGTTTGTCGCGGATTTGATGGAGTTTCCATTTCATGGTTTTGACGTTATCTTGGGTATGGATTGGTTAAGTGAGCACAAGGCAGTGGTGGATTGTGAGTCCAAAAGGATTTCTCCGAAGTTGGCTGATGATTATGAAGTTGTGGTGGTTGATGAGAATTTGAAATTCCTGTCCAATGTTGTTTCAGCTACCCAAGCGGAGAAGATGATGTTTGATGGTTGCCAAGCTTATTTGGCTATTGTTATGAATCCAAAAGCCAAGGGTGTTCGGGTGTAGGAAATTTGAGCTGTTTGTGATTATCCGAAAGTTTTTCTTGAAGAGTTGCCAGGTTTACCTATAGAGAGGGAGGTGGAGTTTCATATTAAAACTTATAAGAGTACAACTCTGGTGTCCATTGCTTCCTATCGGATAGCACCGAAAGAGTTAAAAGAGTTGAAATCGCAGCTTCGGGAGTTGTTGGATCATGGGTTCATTCGACTGAGTGTTTCTCCTTAGGGTGCTCCGGTTCTCTTTCCGAAAAAGAAGGATGGATCAATGCGTATGTACATTGATTATCGTTAGTTGAATAAGTTGACAGTGAAGAACAAGTATCTGTTGCCGCAGATTGATGACTTGTTCGATCAGTTTCTTGGGGCAGCAGTGTTTTCGAAGATAGATTTAAGGTCAGGATATTATTAGTTGAAAGTTAAGGATGTGGATGTTCATAAGACGACATTTCATACGAGGTACAGGCATTACAAGTTTTTAGTGATGCCATTTGGTTTGACAAATGCCCAGCGGCTTTCATAGACATGATGAATAGAGTGTTTCATGAGTACCTTGATCGGTTTGTGGTGGTTTTTATCGATGATATACACGTGTACTCTTGTACCGAGAAGGAGCATGATCAGCATTTACGGATTGTGTTGCAAGTCTTGAAGGATAATCATTTGTATGCCAAGTTGAGCAAGTGCGAGTTTTTCTCAAAGAGGTGATATTTCTCGGACATGTGGTATTCGCAGAGAGAATTCGTGTTGATCCACAAAAATTGAGGCTAAACTCAATTAGAAACAACCTAAGACCGTGTCGGAAGTGCGTAGTTTCCATGGGTTGGCAGGTTATTATTGCCATTTTGTGGAAGGGTTTTCTAGTATTGCGAATCCATTGACAAAGTTGCTGCAAAAGAGTGTTCCTTTTGTTTGGACGGAGAAGCAACAATAGGGTTTTGAGAAGTTGAATGAGGTTTTGACACATGCTCCTGTGTTGATTCAACCAAAATCTGGGAAGGAGTTTGTGGTTTATAGTGATGCATTGTATGTTGGTTTGGGTTGTGTGCTGATGCAGAATGGAAAGGTTATGGCCTATGCGTCGAGGCAGTTGAAGGTTCATGAGGGCAATTATCCAACTCATGATTTGGAGCTTGCTGCTATGGTGTTTGCCTTGAAGATTTGGCGACACTACCTTTATAGAGAGAAGTGTATGGTCTTTACGGATCATAAGAGTTTGAAATATTTGATGTCTCAAAAGGATTTGAACCTTAGGCAACGAAGATGGTTGGAGTTGCTTAAGGATTACGACTTGAAAATTAAGTATCGTCCTGGAAAAGCCAACGTTGTTGCGGATGCGTTGAATCGTAAGGTGGAGGTTGAGCTTAGGGCATCGTTTGCAAGGTTAAGTGTGACGTGAGAAGGTGGGTTGTTGGCTGAATTGCAAGTTAAGCCTACGTTGTCACAGTTGATTAAGGCTAAGCAACCATATGATGATTCCTTGGTTCCTCATGTTAAAGACATAGCATATGGTAATCCAACGTATTTATTTTTTGATGATGATGGTGTTTTATGCTTCATGGGTCGAATAGTGGTGCCGAAATTCCCAGATCTCATGCATACTATTTTGGTAGAATCACATTCTATTCCTTTTGCTATGCATCATGGTAGTACCAAAATGTATCGTGATTTGAAGGAAATGTACTATTGGATTGGTTTGAAAAAGGATGTGGTGGAGTTTGTGTCCAAGTGTATGGTGTGTCAGGGAGTTAAAGCTGAACATCAGTTTCCATCTGGGTTGCTGCAACCATTGAGAATCCCAAAATGGAAATAAGAGAGAATCACCATGGATTTCGTGTCAGGGTTGCCATTGACACCGGCTAAAAAGGATTCTATTTGGGTGATTGTCGATTAGTTTACGAAGTGTGCACATTTTCTGCCAGTGCATACGACGTACACCTTGGACAAGCTAGCAGATTTGTTTATCTATGAGATTGTGTGTTTGCACGGGGTACCAAGGTTGATCATTTCGAATAGAGATCTGAGGTTCACACTAAGGTGTTGTATTATTGAGTTCCAAGGAACCTGGGAGAAGCATTTGCCTTTGGTGGAATTTGCTTATAATAACAGCTATCAAGAGAGTATACATATGGCACCATATAAGGCATTATATGGCCGGAGGTGTCGTACGCCCTTGTGTTAGGCCAAGGTAGGGGAAAAGCATGTTTCCTTGCCACATGTGTTGAAGGACACGAATGAGAAAGTTAAGCTTGTATGTGAACACTTGAAAGCAGCTGCAGATCGGCAGAAATCTTACGCGAATTTAAAGCGTAGGGAAATTGAAAATGCGGTGGGCGATCGTGTGTTCTTAAAGGTGTCACCGTGGAAAAAGGTGACGCGGTTCAGATGTAAGGGTAAGCTTAGTCCGAGGTTTATTAGACCATATGAGATTGTGGAGTGGGTTGGTCATGTGGCTTATCGATTGAGGTTGCCTCCCAAGCTTGAGAAAATACATGATGCGTTCCATGTATCCATGTTACGGAGATATCGGTCGGATCCTTCGCATGTTATGCCGGTAGAGCATATTGAGTTGAGACCAGATTTATCCTTTGATGAGGAGCCTATGGAAATCCAAGATTCTAGTAGCAAGGTTCTACGTGGTATGACGATAGAACTGGTTAAATTCTTGTGATGACATCGAGCTGTCGAGGAAGCCACTTGGGAAAGCAAGGCATATATGTTGGAACAATTTCCGCATCTTTTTCCTCCAGGTAAATTTTGAGGGAAAAATTTCTTGAGAGGGGATAGTTGTAACACCCCCGTTCTGGGCCTGGCAATTTTGGGGCTGGTTAGACGGTCTAGTAGATCGGGTTAGAGATTCGAGTCGGATTCGGGAGCGAATATTTTTTGAAAGATAAGAATATGGAAAAATGTTTAAAAATCATATTTTATTATATTAAAAATATTGGTGAAAGAAATTTTGGGAAATGAGCTTTGGAGGGGTGACATTTTGCTAGTGACCAAAATGTAAATTTTGAAAACTTTTTTAAAAGGTGACTGTTTTGTAAAGAGTCAAAACTTAGAATATTTAAGGAGCTATTTTACCAATTGGTCTAATTTGAGTTTTCTCTTAATTAGGATTATTTTAAAAATGTTTTAATTAATAGAATTAAAAGAAGATTTAGTTATAATGTGGTTATTTTTTTAAAACACAATTTGACGTAACTTTTCTTCTCTCTTCTCTCACATTTTCTCTCGAAACGCTCTCAGCCAAACACTCTTTTTCCGCTAGAGATTTAAGGTAATGATCTTAATTTATTAACTTATTGATTTGCTAAATGATTTATCAATTTGTTTTCCAAAAATCTCATTGAATTTCTTTGATTTTCAAGAGGAAAAAAATCATCCAATTAAGGGGAAACTCATTCATTGGAGGCAAGTTTCGTTCTTCTCCTCTAATGAAAGGTTCTTTACTGAAATTCCCAAGTTCTTGGCTCTTTACATATATTTTCTATTAGTTTTTGATTAATTAATTATAGATTTTAGCTTAATTGAGGTTTAATTGAAGGATCTTGCGATTTTTGATTTGGATCTATTTTTCCAGTGTTGTAGATTGATTTCAATCTTATTTTGGATGTATTATAATGTGGATAAGTTGTTTTTAATAATGGAATCCCGAAATTTGTTGAATCTCTAATTGTTTAGGTTGTTAGTCAAGGGTTTTTGGATTGTTTAAGGTGTTTAATCATTGCTTGAAGTAAAATGATGTTTTGAATGAGTTTTTAGATATCAATTGGTGAAGCTTGATGTTTTGAACCGTTATTATATGGCTGTGTTAAGATTGAGTAGTGTTTGAGGTTAATTTCAGTAAGTTTCGGATGAGTTTTGAGTAGGCATCTTGAAAGCTACGGGATATTGGTTTGAAACAGAGAGTTGGATGCATTTTAATGCATGTTTCCTCTAGTTTTGTGTGGCCGAAATAGGGGATAATCAAGGCATAGAATCTTGAGGTGGTTTGAGGCTTACCGGGAGCTTGTTTTGCGGTAGCAAGCAAGGCGAAGTGAAATCGGTGAGTGGAAACGGTCTTAAAAGTCTTTCAAAGGTTTGAAAGTGGTTTTGGGAGTTTATGATAAGTTTGAAACACTTACCTAATCTCGGAACTAAGTTTCCCTCTTTTGCTCTTTAATATCGGTTTGGATATGAGCATGTGTAATTCATGTTTTGGTCGTAAACATGGTTTGTTTTTACTTACTGTAAATGCATGATTTTGAGTACATATGAAGTGGCTTAAAAGTGTATTAAATGCTAGTAAGCATTGGTTTTTATTCCGGTCGGGAATGTGATATTGTTATGGCAATGTGATTTACATATGTGGGTATTTTGTGTAATGCATTGTAAAACAGTGAGTAAATGGTTTTGTAAATGATATATTGGCTATGTGACAAGGTAAGAAAACATTCAGATATAGTTGGCATGCCAAAGGATAAAGTGCACTATAATATGGTTTAAAAATCGATCGTGGGTTAAGATTCCTTGAGGTATAGCGGTCGGCTACTCGGACAATGTTGTTATCACTTGGGTTGAGTGGTCAGTTCTCCTTGTTGATGTAAAGCTTGTGGTCGGCAAGGTTGTAAAGTCTTGCGGTCCGCATGGGGTAGTCTTGATGATGGTCGGTCATTAAGGGATATCCGTGTATCCGATGTGTAAAGTTAACGGTTGCTTAACTAAAGATAAGCGGTCGGCTAATCAAGGATAGTGGTCGACTATCTGGGGTCACTATAGTTGCAAATATATGAGAATTCTAATGTTGAATCTATTTATAATGTTTTGAGATATAAGCATTGTTTTGTATATAATACTTTGGGATTTAAGCATGGTTTTGTATATAATGCTTTGGGATTTAAGCATGGTTTTGTATATAATGCTTTGGGATTTAAGCATGGTTTTGTTTTTGATGCTTTGGGATTAAGCATGTGGAATATATATATTGTTTTGCATATGGTTGATATGCATGTTTTGATTTGAAACTATTGGAACTTGCTTAAGTCGTAAGCATGGTTTGAAAACAAGCGTTGGTTTTCAAGGGTTTTAAATGCATCATCGTTTAAGAGCATCCTCACTAAGAAAGTATGCTTACGCTCCATTTTCTATAATGATGCAGAGCATTAAAGCTTGGAGGCAGCAAAGGCAAGGATTAAGTGATCCAAAGACAAGGCTATTTGAGTATGAACTCGGTTTTAGTTTCTGGTTAATAAGGCAATGTGTTAGTCATGGATTTTAGGGATTTGTAATTCAGTTTTCCCTGGTTTTGAACATGTATAATGCTGTGATTTTGGAGCTTGTTTGTTGATGTTTCGCATATCGTGCATCGTTACCTATGGTTGATGTTATATGGTTACCTAGGTATGCATTTAGATGGTTTTGCTTTCATGACATGCTTTGATGAGCTAATCATGTTAAGTATGGTATTGATGTGTTGTTCATATGGTGTTCTTGCTGGTAAATGCTTAATTGAACATCTTGATATGTTTGGTGGTAAGTTATAGGGATCATGCCTCTAGATCAATCTTTTCGTGGCATAATCTTGTGTTATAGTTAAACCTTGGTACAAGTGTTGTTAAATGGGATGTTGGATGCTTATACGTATGTATGCAAGTTGCTAGGACCTAAATGCATCTAGTTTTGTGTGAAAAACCAGCTAAAAATGACATTATAGTTCCAGGCGTATCGAAACAAGTGTCCCCGTACTGGTATGGCTAGGCCATTTCAGGCATAGCCTTTCGATACGCGGGTTGGTGTTTCGATACGGGCCTGCCCTTCCAGGCTTAACGTTTTGATACTCGAGCAAGTGTTTTAATACGGTCATAGGCATTTTTGCCAGGCGTTTCGATACACGATCAAGCGTTTCAGTACGGGTATTTAGCTATTGTATTATGAGTTTTTAAAAACATAAAGGTGTATCGAAACACTAGTAAGTGTACCGGTTCGGTTGGACGTCTAGGTCGGGTCGTTGAACACTATTTAATGTTTTAGTTTTTAATAATAAATCTGCCTTTGGCATTGTTTTATCTATTCGGCATACTTTAATGTTTTCTAAATACTATAACAAGCGAGAGCTGGCACTGTTGGCCTATTGCTCCTCAATTTCTTAACAGACTTGGGGTGGCAACAATTAAGCTATTTAATACTGAGGAGAGAAGCTTCGAGAGAAATCGCTCAAGTATATGAACTTACTTCGAGAGTGAAATCTACCCCTTAGGAGTATAGATTGGATCTTAATCAAATTGGTTTATTTAAAAGCATGCACTATAGAGATATAGGGGTTTTTACATGATCAATTTAAGGCAATGACCATCGAGAGAGGCTTTGCTAATTTTGAATATGCTCGGCAAACAATGCAAGACAGGTTGTTATTAAAGGCTGGCACGACATGAATAGCGTGAAAACCAGGCATTCCCTGCCAACGCTCATCATTCATTAAAGCACCTTCCTTGCCAACGTCTTTACTTTACTTTTATTTATTTTCTTTTCAATTATTTCCAAAACCAACTTCAAAACAAATCAACTTTTTCTTAAGGCAAGTAACGATCAAGGAAATTGAATTTCAAGTCAATCTCTGTGGGATCGATACTCAGCTTACTGTTGTATTACTTGCAGACCGTGTATACTTGCACGCAAAAGACTAATCTTGGCACTGTTTTATACTTTTCCAATACATATTTTCTTCCTCTTTTTCCATCATTCACTTAGAGAGTCTACAAGTTTTTGGCATCGTTGCCGAGGATTACGACGAAATTTATTGCTTTAATTTTTACTTGTTTTTTTTGTTTTCATTTTACTACCTTTTTTATCATTAATTTTTTTAGGAAAGCTACAAAGAAGAGTATGGGCAGCCACATATGGTATGATGATGACTACATTTTTCCCACTTATGACTGCTAATATCCAACTCCAAGAGCGGTCCATGAGCAAAGACGATATGAAATGCATGAAGAGGGTGCCTATACAACAATCTCGACACAGATTTCTAAACTGAAAAGCATGATTACATCAATGCAAGTGCCTAACAAGTTCAGCAAAAGGCAAGCAACACTCGTTGTTTGTGCCTATTGTAGAGGATGCCACTCGTTTGATAATTTCCCCTTTGACCCTAATTCTTATTGTTACACGGGGCACTGTAATCTGAACAACCCTTCCTCCTACAACTTCAACCAAGGATGGAACCAGTAGCATAATATTTTTTGGAATAATCAAGACGACGATTATTTTTATGCACCTAACAACTTTGTTGTGCCACCATACTTCAACCAAATGTCATCCCAAGGCAGAATTCTTCATGAGAAATCAACGATAGATCTTTATGGATCCAACAGATCATTTGGCATGGCAGAATTGCCTCCAGAAATACCGACGCACAACAATCCACCTCAAGAGTAGACAAATTACATTGGAAACGCACATGAAGAAGCCATGGATGCTATGAGAGACTTGGAAGAACAAGTCAGGAGGCTTGTAAATGCCGTAATGGCATGCCTCAAGAGAATGAGATAGAGCTTCCATCAAGGCAGCAGGAGGTGGCAAACACTTCGGTTAGTGGTAACAATGCCATGGCAACGCTACATCAACAAGCTGGCAATTTTCTTCCTCCATCTGCTCCTCAAGGAAGTTAGAATCAACATTACGAGTATAAGGTTTTTCCTAACACACTTGAATCAATATATTATACTGATGAAGAATATTCAACAACAAGTACATTAGACTCATTCGTGGTAATAGAGTGTGAAGAAAATTTTGAGGGCAAGGATCTTGAACACAACAACATCGAGGGAAAGCTAGATAATGTTGACAAGTTCGATGCCAGGATAGAAGGGGATTTTGAAGTTCCAAACCAAGAAGACGAAGGCAATCAGCCAATTATTTACCAGGAAGAGAAATCAGTGCCAGCAGGTGAACCCAAGGACGTAGAGAAATAAGAGGCAGAGGCTGATGATGCCAGAGCACATCTGATGCTAGAGCATTGTCTGATGCATACCACTATCTGATGCCAGACCTCCAGAAACTCTGCCATGTGATACGCATGATGCTCGGCAAAAAGGCAAAGCTGTCACTCCCCTAAGTGGCAACCAAGTCGAGATTTTAACGTATGAAGAAGAGCCAATTGTTTGCCATGCGAATAAATAGTGCCAGTGGAAGAAACTAAGGGAGCTGAAAAAATGGAAACAAGCACCAACAATGCTAGATCTGAATCTGATGCCAACACTATCTCGGCAAAACTAGTGGAGCCAGTAATTGCCAACCCTACATTGGTAAGACAAATAAATATCACTTTTAATGTTGACAAAGCTCTTAAGTGTGCAGATAAACCTAAAGAATGTTATGCAGTTGAGCCAATGGAATCCATTTTGGATGAGAACCTGGCATTAACTTGCCAAAGAATGAAAGTTGATGCCAGAAAACAACAGTGCGATGGCAAAACAATTGAGCCACAGAGAAGATCGATTCTGGTCAAGATTGATGCCATGAAGCGAGGTGTGTTCAAATGGATTGTTGCTGGAAGGAAAAGTGGATGCCAATTGACTAAGAATGAAGAGCTGAAGCAAGAGAATTTGGCCGTAACAATAATGCCAGATATGGTGCTGCCAGAAATTAAAGATTTACCTAAGAATGTTATGGCAAGTCTGGAATCAGTTGAGGATACATACACCTTGGCATCAAATGAAACAGAAGGACCATAGCCTAAGCACTACTAGGGTGATGAATTCAATCAAAGATTTGATAGGCCTACAGGGAAGTGGTATTTTGGTTTTCTGAGGTGGTTATTCAAAACCCCCATGGCAAAACATTCTCTCTTGTTGAGCAATCTAGAGTTTGGCATACTCAAAGGTAAGCAATTCTTTGCTTTCTATGTTGGTTATTCAAACAAAAGATTGCCACAAACTTAAATTAGAATAATGCCAAAGAGACCATTCTCATTGCGAAAATTCAGTAACACTTTGCCAACTCAGTTTGATCATTGTGAACAATTTATGAAAATTATTTTTTTCAGTACTTAGGATATCTCAGTTTTAAATTTTTAGTTTTTCTTTTATTTCCTTTTTCTATTTTGAAAGGTTCCTTTGAGTGAATGCAGGATTTTTTTGCCAAGCAAAATGCCAAGGCAAAGACTAGCATGGGGTGATTGAACAAAATGCGGAGAATGAACTTGTTGTAGAGGATGAACACACCAGGTTTGCGGAAGCCTTGGACGATGCCAAGAGGAAGAAGATGTTGAAGGAACTTTGTAAACTTGTCACTAAGTGGACTATGTCATCAAAATGCCATTGGGACGTGAAGCGGCTGGCATTGAAAGACTGGCATTGTTACATTCAATCATCATGGGCCGCAAGATCAATATCGGACGTATCTTTATTGATGAAACTTATAAATGTGCCGGTAAGGATGATGGGAGTTTATGTTTCCTTTTATTGATTTCTAACATTTGCATGCAGCATAGCGTGCCAAAGTTTGATATAGATAAAGCTCAAAGAGCTCAAGGGAACGACGATCACTCCTGCCCTTTGGAGGTAACTTTTTATCGAGGAGAAAGGCAAGGGAAAGGTTGTCGAGTCTGTACCAAAGGCCAGGATGCCAAAGGCAGTGCCCTGGACTCTGATGCCATTTGGTTCATTGCCAATGCTTTTTCAGATATATCAATGCCAGGAGGTCATCCTCCAAAAATTAAAGAAAGCCAAGGAGCGAAACTCGATGCTTTGGCAGTATGTTCATGTCAGGGACCATGCCATGAAGAAAACACATAAGGACATGTCTGTCCATACACTGGCAGCATTTTTTTTAGATCATTGCAGACCTCCTTGCCAATGATGACATGCTAGCCAGACCAGACTCTGTCCACACGCTGACCCAGTCTGATGCCACCATTGTTCAAGAATTCTATGTCCATCTTGCGACCAAAGATTCGTCCTTCTTGATGATTAGAGGGGATGAATATTTTGAGTATGCCAATTCAATGGATGCTGCCAAGATAAAGAAATTGCTGGCAGATTCGTGTGAGCCTGGCACGACATGGACAGTGTCATCGAAGGGCCACCGAACGGTGAAACGATTGGCATTGAAACATCAACCGAGAGGATGGAATCACTTTTTAAAGGCTAGTCTAATGCCTACAACCCACAATAAGACAGTCTCGAAAGAAAAGGCTAATTTTATTGCATTCCATCGTGATGGGGCGTAAGATTAGTGTTGGCAGGATCATCATCGATGAAACTTATAAATGTGTACCAAGAGGTAATGGCAGTTTGTTCTTTCCTTTGTTAATTTCTAACATTTGCATGCTCTATGGTGTGCCAAATCTTGATACAGATATAGATCAAAGGATCTAGGGAACAACAATCACAGCTGCTATTTGGAGAAACCTCACTGTTGCCGAGCCAAAAGACAAAGGCAAGGGGAAGGCAAAAGTGCCCATGCCAAAGCCAAAGATGTTAAAGGCAGTTCCAGCCACCATGCCAGCCAGTTTACTGGCAGTGCTTTCTCAAATCTACCATCGCCAAGAGATCATTCTCTAAAAGCTAGAGAAAGTCGAGGAACTCAATGATAAGATAAGGCACTACACAAAGGAGAGGGATGCTATCATTAGGGAGGTTCTTGAAAAATGTCCCATGATTTTGTGACAACATTTCCAAATTTCCCTGTCGAGCCCTCTACTAGCGATAATGCCATGCCAGCCAATCCATACGAGAAGAAGTCTACGAATGGGAGTCATTTTCTCCTTTACATTTCATTATATTGCATTTACATGATCATGCATTTTATTTTTCTATTTTTTTATTTTTTTTGTATATATGTATTGTTTCATGCATTGAGGACAATGCACATCTTAGGTTTGGGGGTGTGCATTTATTCGCATTTATGCCATGCATTTCATGTTTAATTTTTGTTGCCATGCCATCTAGGTCATTTAGAATGTATGCATACTGAACCACTAAAAAAAGAAAAAAAATTGCCTCTGTTTAATTTTGAAGAATGTTAACACTTGTTAGGCAAGTTTAATTTGATCTAGGTGTATGTCCAATGAAGAAATTTTAATCTTTAGTTGCAATGCCATGCCAGCAGAATAGTTATGTCAAGTTTGCTTGGTAATTGATCTCTAGTTTAGGGAATTGAACTTACACTTAACACGTAGTATGTATCTAGTTCCTTAGCAAACTTAGACCTTTTGAAACTATGCTCAGATTTTAAAAAAAAAATTATGCCATGGTAAAAGAAGTAAATAAGGCAGCAATGTTCTGCCAAGGCAAGAAAAAAAAGAGAACTCACCTCTGCTTGGGGCTTCGTGGTTTGCTCCCTCTTAGTTCTCAAGTCCAAAACTTTAGGGTATGAGTTGAAGAGAAAGCCTAGTGATGTCTAGATTAAGGTGGGGATTCGTTGTATGCTCCATCTTATCTCTCACGCTAAATAGTGTCATGAAGCAAGCTTAAATTAATACCAACAGAAACCCTTGGCAAAGAAAAAAAGAAAAATGAAAAGATGAAAAAAATCTGAGTTTAGGTAGTAAATTTGTCTAAGGGAGTGAAAGGATACTTGATGCATATTGCCTACACATCATGCACTCTTCATGAACTTAGACTAGAGTTATATTACTACACCTGAATTACTACCTACTTGGCATTGTTGCACTGAGATACTTGAGGACAGAAATAGAGCCAAATTCTGCTTGCCAGCACTTGTAGGCATTCTAACCAAAATTTTGTCAAGGTAACATTTTCACAGTCTTTTGTTTTTATTTTGATTGCATTACTTGAGGAAAAGCAATGAGTTAGGTTTGGGGGGGTGTTACCTCTCCAAAAGTATTGTTTTTAATGCCAATCTTACAATGCTTTTGCTTGTTTTTAGGTACATTTAGTTGCATAAGGTTGTTAAAATCATGCATTTGCATAAGGAGTTTAGAATTCTGTCTATGCTAGTGTGAATGATTGCTTTGTTGGCAATTTTGCAGGTTTGGCATAGTATTTGGCCCAAAAAAGCAACACAGGAATGAATGCCAGAGAGAATGCCGAGTGCTGTTGGCACAGATGGAGCAGACAATGCCAAGCACCAGTTGGCAAAAAAGTGAATTTGATGCCATGCCAAGAAGCTATTGGACCCCAGAAAAATAGGATAAGATCAGGCTCCGAAAAGATAGCAATTGGATCAATCTCTGAAAAAATAGCGGATAAGATGGTGCCAAGATTGGTTAGTAGATTCATGCCAAGCTCGGCTGCCAAAGGATCGATGGCATATGACGTCAGCCCTAGTGAAAACCTGATCAGCTTATCACCTTATCAGCTTATCACTTCAAATCTGGATAAGATGATCACATCCCTTATCCCTTGCGCATTCAAATTCAAACTCAAAGGTTTATCCTATGCCCTTCTTGCACGCCTATTTAAAGACCAACCAAGCAAGTTTTGGGGATTTTTGGTGGTGCTTGATTGTGAGTGATCAGAGTAAGGAGTTGGAGTGCGACGATTGACAACTAGTCACACCAAGGAGGGTGGTTCAACCAGCTTAGCTGAGAGTCTGGATCTTGAGGGCTGCATCGAGAGACCCCTCTCGCTCATTCTCGTGTTTTAAGTTGTTTTGAATTCTTTTTAATGATGGTGTATTTGGAAAACGTTTATGGTTTTTTGGTTAAATCCTTCACTAGGAACTAATCTAATAGTTGGTGGGGGATGTTTTACGTTGATTATTTTATGTTTTAGTTTTTAATAATAAATATGCCTTTGGCATTGTTTTATCTATTCGACATACTTTAATGTTTTCTAAATACTATGCCAAGTGAGAGCTGGCATTGTTGGCATATTGCTCCTCAATATCTTAACAGACTTGGGGTGGCAACGATTAAGCTGTTGAATACTGAGGAGAGAAGCTTCGAGAGAAGTCGTTCAAGTAGATGAACTTACTTTGGGAGTGAAATCTACCCCTTAGGAGTATAGATTGGATCTTAATCAAATTGGTTTATTTAAAAGCATGCACTATAGAGATATAGGGGTTTTTACATGATCAATTTAGGGCAATGACCATCGAGAGAGGCTTTGCTAATTTTGAATCTGCTCGGCAAACAATGCCAAGACAGGTTGTTATTAAAGGCTGGCACGGCATGAATAGCGTGAAAACCAAGCATTCCCTTCCAACGCTCATCTTTCATTAAAGCACCTTCCTTGCCAACATTTTTACTTTACTTTTATTTATTTTCTTTTCAATTATTTCAAAAACCAACTTCAAAACAATCAAATTTTTCTTGAGGTAAGTAACAACCAAGGCAATTGAATTCCAAGTCAATCTCTGTGGGATCGATACTTAGCTTATTGTTGTATTACTTGCAGACCGTGTATACTTGCACGCAAAAGACTCATCTTGGCACTCTTTAATACTTTTCCAATACATATTTTCTGCCTCTTTTGCTAGCATTCACTCAGAGAGTCTACAATATACATATACAAGTTCAAGTATTCAAATGCATGCATAAGACATTATATACAACTATGTGCCACCAACTAGGGGAGTACAAAACAAGTATGAACCACACTTTAGCAAAAATCTTGTGTCTTGCTTCGAGCTCAAGGAAACCAGACTTCATGATCAAGCAATGATCGAAATCCTTAATCTATGGTTGGGAAGAATGAAAACAAGAGTGATAAGTACAAGATTGTACTTAGTGAGGTAGCAACTAGATCTAACCAATTTACAAGACAAGTATCATTTAGCCAAGTTTAAGCCTAGACCAAGTTGGAAGCAATTCGATTTTAAGCTTTATACATGCTTATCGTTTCAAGCAATACACTAGGCACAATCGTCGCAAGTAGGATTATAAGTCATCAAAAACATGTAATTCAAGAATCCAAGTAGTTCAAGTGTCATGTAATTTAAGAATTCAAGTAGTTCAAGTATCATGTAGTTGAAGAATCCAAATTTTTTTCAAGTATCATGTAATTCAAGAATCCAAATAGTTCAAGTATCATGTAATTCAAGAATCCAAGTAGTTCAAGTATCATGTAAACTTATTCTTTAATTTTTTTTTATTTGCTTTCTTTAGTTTATGCCCTTGGTATTTAGTTGTCCAGGTAATCGAGTCTCCAACCTACTGTCGCCACAAGATGTGACGTAGCATTGGTCAACCCTCCTACTATTGCCAAAGACCACACATATGTACCCTCCATCTGTCGCCAATTAGAGGCCTTAGCCCTGGACCGTAGTCCACCCTGACACAATGAGCTCTAGACTCTAAGGCATGCCCTTCTACCTATGACCACTAACAACCAAGGCTTTGTTCAATTATGAATCACTTATTCAAGTATTACATGTTTATGTCAATCAATAGCTTATTCAAGGATCAATTCAAGTGATACATTGCAAGATCATGTTCATATACACAACCCTTAGGCCAATTGAGCCTTAGCTCTACACTTTGCAATTTAATCTTGTCATTCAAGCAAGCAATTAACATATGCCATTTCTTAGGCATCAAGAAAGATCTTAAGTTCATGATTTATATCATGTTAACAAGTATTCAAATAATAGAGATACATTAAGCATTCATTCGAATGGATCTAATTCAAGGCATCAAGGCTCAAGTATTTGTTTTCACCTTTCTTCCTACGTAATTTAACCTATTACATGTTATTATTACTTCAAGTTTTAGCTTAAACCATTCTTCCCTTTTATCATCACAACCAAACATCAATCAAACATATTAACATGGCATCAATAACAAGAAGTAGACATGCATCTTTGGTTAGGACTAAGTCCCAACCCTATATTAAACTACACTCACAATACTTCAAGCTTAGCTAATCTTGGACCCAAATCCCCTTGTTTCTAGCTTTCAAATGCTCCTCCTTAGACCCATCTCCAATGTTCTCTTCTCTCTCTAACATTTCATACAAGTAAATTATGTTCAAGACAAGTACATTCATTTATTCAAAACAAGGCAACAATACATAATTCATTCATTTCAAAACATCAAGGGTGCTGCTGCCTGCTTGGCAGCTTGTGCATTACTACTAAAACATGCATAACTTTCATTCCGTACGTCAGAATTTCAATTGGTTTACACCATTGGAAATCTAACTTAATTCTCCTTTTAACCATATAATCCTTTCATTTTAATTATTTACCAATTAATACAGTTTTTACTTAAAGACTGGGTAATTACAACACTGGACAGTTTACACTGTCCCTATTGTTTCATTTCTACAATATATTCTACAATTCCGTTTTCTCCTAATGAATTTATATATATTAAGGTACTATCCATTAGAATTTCATCCTTAAATTCCATTTGTACAATTTATAGAGATTTTTCAAAGTTACTGCCCAGAACAGAGTATTCTGGGTAGATTACACTAGCTTAAATTTCCAGCTTCTTTAATCACTTAGATAACACTTCTAACATGTTAATTCAACTTGTATACATTTTAATAAAAGTCTAGGTCAGTTTTATTCACCTAACAATGTGATCAAAACAGGGCATATTATAAAATTAATCATGTTTACTCAATCTTCACTAGCTCTGTGATCGAAACAATTCCATTCCATGTGACATTCAAATCCTACCAATTTAGTACATGAGTTTCCAGCAATCATAACAATATCCAGCAAAAATTCCAGCATAAACATTCAAGTTTCCAGGAACCTATATATTTCTTTCATAGCAATTTGATCACAATATTCAAAATTTCAAAGAATCTTAGAACTAACATCACTAGAACATGCATATCTCCCATCCTAATCAAATTAGGCAGCAATAACTTCAAAATTTTAAGATGTAAACATGAAATTCAAGTGAACAATCAAGTATTTTACCTTCCTCCTAAGCTAATTTGATCAAAAAAATGACAACTCTCTTTTTCTCTCTCTATGAAAGTTTGGCCATGGAAATGCAGGAATGAAGAAGATGATTCAAATTATGTTTTTTCTCTTTCTTTTTCTTTCAAGCATGGCCGACTATAAGGATGAAGATGATATCTTCTTTGCCATATGTATAATTACCTTGACACATGTATTCCACTACCATATAATGGTCTAATTACACATGCATGTTTGTTGTTTTATTCTTGTTTCAATGTGGTCATCTTAATTTGGCACTCTAACTTGTTGGTTGTAACATTTTAATCCTTTAGACAATAGCTATCTTTTCTTCCTTTTATTTTAATTTGATCCTAGACATAATTAGTCTAATAAGGGAAATTCTATAACAATTTAACTAATTGCTTCTTGTTACATACTCCTAATTATTTCAATTGAATAGCACATGACTCAATTAGTCATTGGCTTAAATAGTGGTAACCTTCCTAAGCCCAGTTTAGGGTGTTACAATTCTCCCCCCCTTAAAATAAATTCGCCCTCGAATTTACCTGTGTTGAACAAGTAAGGATATTGATCCCTCATCGTAGCCTCAGGTTCCCAAGTTGCTTCTTCCATTTTATGATTCCTCTATAATACTTTCCCCAAGGGAACGTTCTTGTTTCGGAGTCTTCTAACTTCTTTGTCAAGTATTCATATTGGATCTTCTTCATATGGTAGGCTGGGATTCAATTCGAGTTCTTCAGGCTCAAGGACATGGGATGGTTCAGAACGATATCTTTGGAGCATAGATACGTGAAAGACATTTTAAATCTTGTCAAATTCACTGGGAAGAGTTAATCGATAGGCCACTGGTCCTATCCTTTTAATGATTCCAAACGGACCAATGAATCGGGGACTAAGTTTCCCTTTTCATCCAAATCGAAAGACTTTCTTCCAAGGGGACACTTTCAGGAAGACTTTGTCTCCAACATTGTATTGGATGTCTCTCCTTTTCAAGTCTGCATAGGCTTTTTGTCTATCGAAAGCTTGCTTTAATCGATCATGTATGATTTGAACTTGTTCTTCGGTTTCTCTGAGTAATTGAGGTCCCAAAACCTTGTTTTCTCCTAATTCAGACCAGCACAAGGGAGTTCTACACTTCCTTCTATATAGAGCTTTGAAGGGAGCCATCTGAATAGATGTCTGGTAGCTATTGTTGTAAGCAAACTCTACTAGGGGTAGAGATTTCTCCAGTTCTTTCCGAAATCTATAACACAAGCACGTAGCATGTCTTCAAGTACTTGGATGATTCTTTCATATTGGCCATCTGATTGAGGATGAAAAGCTATGCTCAAATGCACTTTGGTTCCAAGGGCTTTTTGTAAGGAATTCTAGAATCGGAAAGCAAATCAGGGGTCTCGATCGGAGATTATAGATGTAGGTACACCGTGTAATCGAATCACTTCACGGATGCATAGCTCGGCTAAGGTTTCCAAGCTCATGTTCATTCAAATAGGGATGAAATGATTAGACTTTGTGAATCTATCAATAATTACCCATACAGCATCATTCTTTCTTGGAGTGGAAGGAAGACCAGTAACGAAGTCCATTGTAATCTGATCCTATTTCCACTGAGGGAATTCGATTGGTTAGAGTAATTCGGTAGGGACTTGTTGCTCGGCTTTGTTCCTCTGACAAGTTAAGCACTTCGAAACAAAGTCTGTGATAGCCGATTTCATGTCTGGCCACCAGTATAGTGGCTTTAGGTCCTTGTACATCTTAACCGATCCAGGGTGAATCGAGAAAGAGATTTGGTGAGCTTCTTGTAACATCTCGTGTCTTATTTCTTCATTTTTAGGAACACATACTCTATCCTTGAAATAGAGGAGTCCATTCAACTTGAGGGATAAGTCAGAATTAGACTCAGAGTCTAGCTTAGATATGATCTTCTGAAGATCTGGATCAATTTGTTAGAGTTCTTTGATTCTCGAGATTAGACTAGATTGAACTTGAAGTTCAAACAAGAATTTCCATCCTTTGGATAAACGAAAATGAGCATTGATAGCCAAGGAAGCTATAAACGAATGGAAAAGATCATTAAGGGAGATTTTTGAATAGTTACTTGTAAGTCAAGAAATAAACATTTCGAATTAATTATTCTATGATTTAGATTTAAGGGTTTACCCTAGTATGGTTTGTGACTAAGGGCATCAGCAGCCACGTTTGCTTTCCTCGGATGGTAGTCGATAACTAGATCGTAGTCTTTAAGTAACTCTAGCCATCTCCTTTACCTCAAGTTCAAGTCTTTCTGAGTTAGGAGATACTTGAGACTCTTGTGGTCTGTGAACAAGTTGCATTTCTCCCCGTACAAATAATGTCTCCAGACTTTGAATGCAAACACAATAGCTGCCAATTCTAGATCGTGTGTAGGGTAGTTTGACTCATGTGGTTTTAGTTGCCTTGAAGTGTAGGCTACCACGTTTCCATCTTGCATTAGGACACATCCTAGTCACAAATGAGATGCATCACTGTAAGGAGTGTACTCCTTGCCCGATACTGGTTGGATGAGAACCGGAGCATGAGTCAGAGCTTATTTAAGTTGATCGAAGCTTTGTTGTTGGTTCTCCGACCAAACAAAGGGTGTATCTTTGCGAGTTAGCTTAGTCAAACTTGCGGCAATAGATGAGAATCCCTTGACAAAACATCAATAATACCTGGCTAAATCGAGAAAGCTTCTACCTCACCAACATTCCTCGGAGGTCTCCAATCCAGGATAGATTGAATCTTCCTTGGATCTACTTTAACCCCTTCTGCCAAAATGACATGGTCAAGGAACAACACTTTCGATAGCCAAAATTCGCATTTAGAGAACTTTGCAAACAATTGACATTCTCGAAGAGTTTGCAATACGATTCGAAGGTGTTCAAAATGTTCTTCCTTATTTCGAGAATACACTAGAATGTCATCAATGAAGACTACTACGAACTTGTCAAGATAGGGCTTAAATATGTGGTTCATGAGATCCATGAAAGCAGCTGGAGCATTCGTTAATCCGAATGGCATTACAAGGAATTCAAAATGGCCATATCGAGTACGAAAGGCTACCTTGGGTACATCTTCTTCTTTTACCCTCATTTGGTAGTATCCCGATCGTAGATCGATCTTTGTGAATACTGCAGCATCTTTGAGTTAATCAAAAAGATCTTCAATCCTAGGGAGAGGATATCGATTCTTGATAGTAAGCTTGTTCAATTGTCTGTAGTCAATACAGAGTCTCATAGTCCCATCTTTCTTCTTCATGAATAGGACTGGAGCACCCCATGGAGACGAGCTAGGCCTAATGAAACCCTTGTCTTGTAGCTCTTGGAGTTGCTTCTTGAGTTCTTTAAACTCAACAGGTGCCATGCGATAAGGTGTGATGGGCACTGAAGTTGTTCCAGGTTGGACATCGATCCCGAACTCTACTTCTCTGGTTGGAGGGAGACCAGGGAGTTCCTCAGGAAAAACATAGAGATATTCAGATACAATAGGCACACTAGGTAAGCCGAATTCAAGTTCATCTTGTAAGACCATAGTAGCAAAGATCGAGGTCGATTTCTTGTCAATTAGAAGAATTGCTTCCTTTCCTAAACTCTGGGGTTAAAGTCTCCTATTTAGGCAATCTACCCAGGCTTAATGCTTGCATAACCAATCTAGTCCCAATACTAGATCGAACTCACAAGTTGGTAGTACATATAGATCAACAAGAAAGGGTACATCTCGAATGAACAGGGGACGGTTTCTATAGATAAGGCTTATGTTTGTAATTCCCCCTATAGGGTTTGATACTTATAAGGCTTTGTTTTACAATCTCAGGCTTTAAGTTCAATTTTTACAATCAAGGTTGAGCTTATTGTTGTGGAGGATTCTGCTCCATCCTCACACTATCTTCTTCATTTGAGGAGCCTACGAGACTTTCATCGTCCCGAGAGAGCCTTGTTTCAGACATTCTACATTTAAATAGAACAATTAGGAATTCGGTTTAGTTAAACAAAGACACAAGCTATACAATACAAGTTTCCTAGGTGTCACAAGTAACCTATATGATGCAAGAGAGCCCGGTTTAATCCTAGAACCGACTAAAAAACTCTGATTACAAATAAAATGTAACACCCCCTACCCAGGTTGGCAAGAAACCGGTTCGAGAGCGTTACCAAGGAACAATACAAGTATGAACAAGCAAGAATAGGCTAACTCATCCCTATTAGATGGGTTACTTAACAAGCAAGTAACCAAACATATGCTATATGATACCAAAAATTTCAATTATCATTATCATACAACATCATCATTCGAAACCTAAATAAGCAAACAAGTTTCCATTTTCATTTCATTGTTCATTTACTTGATAACACATATAACATTTCATTCATACTTACTAAACATCATCCATTGTACATACCTTGATTCCAAGCAAGCAACATGCCAAGCCTTACCATTCGGCAATAACCATTCAAGCTTATAAAAGTAAATATATATACATGTCATGGTCATACAAGACTATCATATTTCACAAGATATTCGAAATCGAACAAGGCTAGGTGATCACTCTGAACATTCCAAGTATATAAATCAATATGCGCAGCAACATTACTTTCATTACATAGAATTCATTGCTTGATTACACATTAACAAACAAGTTCATTACTAAGTTCATGTTAACAACCAAGTTCACAAAATAGTAAGCCAGTTCAAGAGCATATACATATACAAGTTCAAGTATTCAAATGCATGCACAAGACATTATATACAACTATGTGCCACCAACTAGGGGAGTATAAAACAAGTATGAACCATACTTTAGCAAAAATCTTGTGTCTTGCTTTGAGCTCAAGGAAACCAGACTTCAGGATCAAGCAATGATCGAAATCCTTAATCTATGGTTGGGAAGAATGAAAACAAGAGTGATAAGTACAAGATTGTAACCAGTGAGATAGCAACTAGATCTAACCAATTTACAAGACAATATCACTTAGCCAAGTTTAAGCCTAGTCCAAGTTGGAAGCAATTCGATTTTAAGCTTTATACATGCTTATCATTTTAAACAATACACTAGGCACAATCGACGCAAGTAGGATTATAAGTCATCAAATACATGTAATTCAAGAATCCAAGTAGTTCAAGTATCATGTAGTTCAAGTATCATGTAGTTCAAGAATCCAAATAGTTCAAGTATCATGTAATTCAAGAATCCAAATAGTTCAAGTATCATGTAATTCAAGAATCCAAGTAGTTCAAGTATCATGTAAGCTTATTCTTTAATTATTTTTTTATTTGCTTTCTCTAGTTTATGCCCTTGGTATTTAGTTGTCCAGGTAATCGAGTCTCCAACCAACTATCGCCACAAGATGTGTCGTAGCACTGGTCAACCCTCCTACTGTCGTCAAAGACCACACATACGTACCCTCCGTCTGTCGCCAATTAGGGGCCTTAGCCCTGGATCGTAGTCCACCCTGACACAATAAGCTCTAGACTCTAAGGCATGCCCTTCTACCTATGACCACTAACAACCAAGGCTTTGTTCAATTATGAATCACTTATTCAAGTATTACATGTTTATGTCAAGAAATAGCTTATTCAAGGATCAATTCAAGTGATACATTGCAAGATCATGTTCATATACACAGCCCTTAGGCCAATTGAGCCTTAGCTCTACACTTTGCAATTTAATCTTGTCATTCAAGCAAGCAATTAACATGTGCCATTTCTTAGGCATCAAGCAAGATCTTAAGTTCATGATTTCTATCATGTTAACAAGTATTCAAATCATAGAGATACATTAAGAATTCATTCGAATGGATCAAAGTCAAGGCATCAAGGCTCAAGTATTTGTTTTCACCTTTCTTCCTAGGTAATTGAACCTCATACATGTTATTATTACTTCAAGTTTTAGCTTAAACCATTATTCCCTTTTATCATCACAACCAAACTTAAATCAAACATATTAACATGGCATCAATAACACGAAGTAGACATGCATCTTTGGTCAGGACTAAGTCCCAACCCTATATTAAACTACACTCACAATACTCCAAGCTTAGCTAATCTTGGATCTAAATCCCCTTGTTTCTAGCTTTTAAATGCTCCTCCTTAGACCCTTCTCCAATGTTCTCTTCTCGCTCTAACATTTCATACAAGTAAGTCATGGTCAAGACAAGTACATTCATTTATTCAAAACAAGGCAACAATACATAATTCATTCATTTCAAAATATCAAGGGTGCTCCTGCCTGCCTAGCAGCTTGTGCATTACTTACTAAAACATGCATAACTTTCATTCCGTACGTTGGAATTTCAATTGGTTTACACCGTTGGAAAGATAACTTAATTGTCCTTCTAACCATCTAAGCCTTGAATTTTAAGTATTTACCAATTAATACAGTTTATTTACTTAAAGGCAGGGTAATTACAACACTAGACAGTTTGCACTGTCCCTGTTGTTTCATTTCTACAATCCATTCTACAATTCCGAATTCAATTCCGTTTTCTCATAATGAATTTAGACATATTAAGGTACTATCCATTAAATTTTCAGCCTTAAATTCCATTTGTACAATTTATAGAGATTTTTCAAAGTTACTTCCCAGAACACAGTATTATGGGCAGATTACACTAGCTTAAATTTCCAGCTTCTTTAATCACTTAGATAACACTTCTAACATGTTAATTCAACTTATATACATTTTCATACAAGTCTAGGTCAGTTTTGTTCACCTACCAATGTGATCAAAATAGGGCATTTTATAAAATCAATCATGTTTACTCAATCTTCACTAGCTATGTGATCAAAACAATTCCATTCCATGTGACATTCAAATCCTACCAATTTAGTACCTAAATTTCCAGCAATCATAGCAATTTCCAGCAAAAATTCCAGAATAAACATTCAAGTTCCCAGCAGCCTATATATTTCTTTCATAGCAATTTGATCACAACATTCAAAATTTCAAAGAATCTTAGAACTAACATCACTAGAACATGCATATCTTCCATCCTAATCAAATTAGGCAGCAATAACATCAAAATTTCAAGATGTAAACACGAAATTCAAGTGAAGAATCAAGTATTTTACCTTCCTCCTAAGCTAATTTGATTAAACAAGACAACTCTCTCTATATATATATGAAGGTTCGGCCATGGAAATGAAGGAATGAAGAAGATGATTGAAATTATGTTTTTCTCTTTCTTTTTCTTTCAAGCATGGCCGGCCATAAGGATGAAGATGATATCTCCTTTGCCATGTGTATAATTACCTTGACACATGTATTCCACTTCCATATAATGGTCTAATTACACATGCAAGTTTGTTGTTTTATTCTTGTTTCAATTTGGTCATCTTAATTTGGCACTCTAACTTGTTGGTTGTAACATTTTAATCCTTTAGACATTAGCTATCTTTTCTTCCTTTTATTTTAATTTGATCATAGACTTAATTAGTCTAATAAGGGAAATTCTATAACAATTTAAATAATTGCTTCATGTTACAAACTCCTAATTATTTCAGTTGAATAGCACATGACTCAATTAGTCAATGGCTTAAATAGTGATAACCTTCCTAGGCCTGGTTTAAGGTGTTACAATGTTGAGCAAGTTGAATAGGAGCAACTTCATTTGTGCCTTCCATATTCTTGATTTTATTCTCTAAAGAAGAAATTTGAGCTTTTAGAGAAGAAATAACATCCAGCTCGAAAACTTCTAGTGCAGCCTTGCATGAAGCAACTCTCGAAATAGGATATTGAGAATCATTTTGCACAAATTGCTCCAACAGTAGCATTGTAAGTGCAATCAAGTAAAGGTCCATTAGATGATCAATCTACAGGATGTCTTGTGGATGCATTCAACCCATTATAGATGATTTCAATTTGATTTTCTTGTTGAAGGCCATGATTGGGACATCGTCACAACAATGACTAGTACTATTCTCATGTAGCATGGAGAGTTTCATCATTCAACTGATAATAAGCAGTGATATCATTCCTCATATGTGAGTTCATTGTCAGTGGATTAAAACGTAACACAAACTATGTTGCGTGTAATGCCCTGAATTTGGGCCTAGATGTTAGCTTGATCGATTAGACGGTTTAGGGGAACCAGATTAGGTGATTCGAGCTAGTTTCGAGAATTAATTCTTAATAAATAGTTTTTCGTTAAAATAAAATATGGAAAATATCAAAAAAATGTTTAATTAATATTCTAAGGGTTTTGGAAAACTCAATTTGAAGAAATTAAATTGGATTTTGGGACATTTTGGTCTAGTGACTAAAATGTAATGTTTCAAAACTATTTTGGTGACTAAATCGTAAAAGGGTCAAAACATAGAATCTATAAGGAGATAATTTACCAAAGTTTTTAATCAGATTTTACCCTTAATTTAGGCTATTTCTAAAAGGTTTTTAAAAGGTTATTAAATAAAAATAAAAGAGATTTGATTAAAAGGATTTTAATAACCAATTTTATTTTCTTACATAACTACTTTTGCTCTCAACTTTCTCAGCAGCCAAACTATCAATCTTACTCCAAAATTCTCAGAAAACATTGCTTTTAGATTACCTTTTGATTTCCTAATTGAGTCATTCGATATCTACATCAAATTCTATTTGTTTTCTTGGAGATTTTACTCAAATCTTGCCAATTAAGGGAGAAATCAACAATTAAAGGTGATTTTCGTTTCTCTCCTCTAATTAAAGGTTCTTTATTGAAATTATCAAGTTCTTGATCCTTTACAACTGATTTTTGTTATATTTATATGATTAAATCATGATTATAATGTTTTAATTATGTTTTGATGAGAAATTTGATGAATCTTGATATAGATATGGTTTTATGTTGATTCTAATTTATTTAGATCATTTATAAGATGTGTTTTAATGTTATGAGAAGATATTTATAAAATGAATCCCAAAACTAAGTGAACTGCTAATTTTCTAGGTTGTAAATAGTTAAATTTTGAGGTAATCTTAGTGTTGAAAGGTTGCTGGAGATATAAGGTTGATATATTGTTGTTTTTGGATGTTAATTGATGATGTTAAGATGTTTAAAATAGTTAGGTTTCGGTTGGGCTTTGTTTAGGTTGAGTTTGAAGATGTTTTTGGATGTTTTAAGGAAATGATTGATGGTTTGTGGTGAGGCAAAGTTGAGGAGATGTGTTGCTTTGTTTATAGATGCATGGAAATGCATTAATCCTATATTTTTGTGTCAATAAAATAGGGGAGACGGATCCTTCATCTTTTAGAGAGGTTTCGAAGGCTTTGGAAGCTTGATTTCGCATCAGCTAGTGGAGCGTTGTGTTATCGGTGAGTGGAAACGTGGTTTACTGCTTTTAAAAGGTTTGGAGATGATTTTTGGGAGTTTAGATTAAGTTTGAAACACTTTTCTAAGCTTGGAAGTAAGTATTGATTGATATCACTCTTGTTTTTGATTTTGCAAAATACAATCTCATGCACATGTTTATGGTGTTGATTACTTACTGTTATATGCATGTTTTAGAAATGAAAGATGTTGCAAATGATCATATATGTTGATTATTGAGTATGGAAAATAGTTTATGAAAAGATTTTTGAGAATACTAGAATACATGGTTTAATGTATTGGAAATTGGTTTTATTTGATGCATATGTAAAACATTGAGGTAATGTGGTTTTATAGAGTATATTGGCAAGTGGCTAAGATTAAAAGTTATCGAATATAGTTGGCTAGCCATAGGGTTTAAAGTGCACTATAATAAGTCGCCTCATGTGTGTCGAGGGGTCAAGAGTGTACCATGCTCCACCATGAGAAACACAGCGGTCGATGGGTAAAGAGTGTGCCAATTCTCCCACTGGTGGATTTATACATCATAACCGTTGAGGTCTTCTTTGGTTCGAGGATGTACGTTAAGTGGTCGAAGGAACCACTTGGGAAATCCGTGTATCTGATGTTTTTTAAATAGATTGAAATGGTTTTTAGGTCACTTGAATGCCAATATATGATATAATATATCATGAGAAATGGATTATATTTTGTATAATATGGTTTATACATGAGATGCTCTTTAAGCTTGCTATTTTTGAGGTTTTAGCATGAGAAAGCTTAAATTGAGGTTTATGCTAGAAATCCATGATACACGTGCTACAATTGTTTAAAAGTGCATATTTGTAAAGATTATAGAAACATGAGATGTTTTGGCATGAGCTTTAATACTATTTGGAAAAAAATGGTTTTAAATGCATTGATGAGTGTTTTTGAGATTTCCTCGCTACGCTTATAAGCTTACGCTCTCCCTTCTCATCAATGCAGAGAAGTAAGCATTTTTGGACAACGATCAAGCAAGGGGCAATCCAAAGGCCAAGGAATTTCAAGTATGGGTTTATAAATACAATGTAGTAATAAGAGGCAATGTGACTAAGTTGTAATTATGAGGGATATTTTGGTTATTCCCTGGTTTGGACAAGTTACATTTGATGTTTTGGACTTGTTTGGTGCTTTATATTTTTCTTTGAAGGGTTGGGATATGTTTTGCATGCTTGGGTAGAGATCATACCTATAAGATCTTTGTTTGAATATGCTATGATGCGAATGATCTCTACCATGCCTATATGATTGTGGAAATGTTGTTTGAAATGTTATATGATGTTTAAGTAATGTTTGGAGTATGTTAGATTAAGCCAAAGTGTTATATGTTCGGCAAAAAGGTTATTATAGGTCAGTCCATGCCGGTACAAGTCCTTAGGGATCGGTACATGGGGTCTATCTTGGGTCAAATCTGTGCAAAATTGCACAGGCACATTGGTACACCTAGCACCATATCGATACGCATAGCTGAAAGTTAACACTGGTGTCGATACATGGGCAACCATACTGGTACGCCCTTTAGCCATTAGAATTCGCTAGTTTTGATATCGAACAACCGTATTTGTACCCTTGAGGACCATACCGATACTCTTTGTAAATTGAACTTGTAGCAATACGAGAAGTAGGTGTACCAGTATGCAGTAAGTTAATTCAAGTAAAATGCTTTATGAAGTTTGAATCTTTGTAGTTTAGTCCCTATTTCTTGATCATGCAATTAAATGAGTTTAGATGATTATTTTAAGTACAAATTTATCTGGTATGCATGAAACCTGACTAATAAAGATTTGGTAACTTTAGATTTAAGGAAGTCCTCATAATTTTCTAAAATTGCAATTTGGTCCCTAGAGTGCGTTCTTGTTCAATTGGATCGTTATCTAAGTAACTTGTTCGGGTTTGTTGTGGCAAACCCAATATAGCTCGCTTGGTTCAGTCTGTGTCTAGGTCGGGTCAAGGGGTTACATTGCAAGATCATTCCATGAAGTGAGAGATCCGGCAGAAAGTCTACGAAACTATGTACGAGCTATTCCTTGCAAAGAATATTGAAATAATTGCATACGTAAGGCATCATCAGGAGCACCTTGTTGACTAAAAGAAGCACAAATTAATAAAACTAATTGAAGATGCTCTTTGGCATCTTAATGTGGCAACCTAGCATACTGCCCATTCGACTTGAACATTTGGAACATGACTAGCTTTAACTTAAAATTTCTAGCTTGAAACGGTGGTCAAACCACTCCTAGTTGTAGATCATCCAAAGGAGGAACGAAAACATCTCGGATTGTTCTATTTCAAACTTGAACTAGTGGTTGCAGCGGTGGATTTTCAGGATCTTGTGCAAGCAATATCGGTATACCCTCATTATTTACATGTCTTGCCATTTCACTTTGTTTTGCAATTCTTTATCTAAGAGTCTATTCAATTTCTAGATCAGGTGTGAGAAGTGGTATGGTAGAACTTATGATCATACAACACCAAATATGCTAATAAAAAGAAAACGAAACAACAAAAATAAATTAGTAACAACTACAAACTAAAGAAAGTAAATAGAAATGCAAACAAAAACATAAACACCAAATAACGTCATCCCCGGCAACGACGCCAAAACTTGATTGGTGAAATAACGTCACACGAGTTGTGCAAGCGTACACTACCTATGCAAGTATAGTTAATAGGTAGATCCTATTAGATATCGATCCCATGAGAATAGGAATTTGGTTGTAAACTTATGTCGATGCAAACAACTCTAAAAGTAAAAAAAGATTGTGAGTGTAATTGTGATTGTAAAGGGAAAATAAAAAGATTTGTATTAGAGTTTGATGCGGTAGAAATAAGAATAAATTAATAAAGGTAGAAGATTATCAAATAAGGAACTGGATCCCATCGGTTTAACTCATCGGGTTATCATGTGCAACAAGGCAACAATATAAGATAGTTCAATTGACAAATAATATTAAGCTTGCTTACTGGCTTTCCTTCAACTTTTCAATGATGACCCGAATATGTAGTTTCACAACTTCCATTACTGGTTGAAACTGCACATTGTCGAGAAAATGGATCAACTCTCGTTGCATCCTCATCCAACTTTCGTTGTAATGGCTTGCTAATCTGAACTATCACTAGATCTCTCGATGTCAATTGTTATGCTAGACATTTCCATGCAAACATTGCTCAAATCCAACAATTGAAATACGAAAGAAAGATCATCAGAATATATTAAATTTAAAATCCCAGATAATTCAAGTTCATAAGCAAACTAAAGACTAAATCATTGTTATTCAATATAAATAAATATATAAACTCAAATGAAACCTCTATTCCTAGTAAGCTTTAAAGATAACTTACACATTTCCCCTTGTTCTGACACTTAGTTATTCGTTTCCACAAAGAATTCTACCTCGTCTAGCATTAGTTCTCTAGAAAGTAAGCTCAAGTGTCCATGAGAGGAGCTTCAGATAGGTTAAAGATGAGGAAGAATGATAATTTGGCTTGAGTGTGTTTCTCTCTCCTCAAAAATGTCTTTATTGGCCGCTGTGATAAGGACACTTGTCCTTCATGTGAATTGTGTGTAGGACTGTCATACTCAATCTGGTATAACAGACTATATAGCTGGCATATTCGTCCTTATCCTTAGCGATTTGGACAGCTAGTGGCTGTAGTGACGAACATGGCTGCAGTGAATAAACTTCCACGGCAGGGACATTAACATTACAGTGACAAAGCAACAGAAAGGCAGAATTTTGCATAAAAAGAGCAAAGATGCCACTACAAGAAATTTCTATTGTTGTGACAAATTTAATTTTGATAGAATTATTTTTGTCACTATTAGTATCTCTATTGTGACAAAATATGTCACTTTAAATTAGAAAAACATTTACAATTTTACAATAATTAAAATTGTAGTAATATTTTGTCACAATTAGTAAACTTGTGTAATACATGTTGACAAAATATATTTTGTTACCATTTTTTGTCACAAAATTTTCCCTTTATTTTTTGGCACCAAAAAAGTATTATAGTGACAAGTTTTGTAAATATAAGTTTTAATAATTATTGCAAAAAAATATCACAACATAAAATACTCTTAGGATAAAAAAACAAATAATTATATTCAAGCTTTTTGTGACAAATTATGTTTGTAGTTATACAAATGTATAGTGACATTTGTTTCCCTCCATTTTTTGGCGTAAAAAAATCATATACTAACATTTTTTGTAACTATAAGTTATAATTATTGTTACAGAAAAAAAGTATCACAACAAATAATAAGATTCAAGTTTTTTGTGACAAATTATGTTTGTAGTAATATATTTTAATTATAGTGATAAAATGTATTGTGACAAATATTTTCCTCCGGTTTTTAGTGGCAAAAAAAGTTATATAGCCATAAGTTTTATAATTATATGTTATTGTGGTCGAAATACGTAGGGTTTTTAATTTGAGAGTAAAATTAGGGTTTACTTCATAATTGAAAACCCTAAAATTCAAGGTCAAAAGCAAAAAGTTTAGAAAATCTAAGTAGTATGATGGTTTACTTTGTAATTCACCAATTGTATTAAATTTTCCTTTTTAATCTAACTCTCAGTTTTGATATAAACCCTTTTAAAAAGTTATTTTATTTTACTATTTTTTAGTACTAATTATTATTATATATTAGTTTATCTCCACGAAAATCCTTAAAATAAAACTCAAGCATTTCTCCCAACAGCCGCAAGCACCAGTTATTTTCTGGTTTTACACCTGCCGGAATTTTTTTCTCATGGTTTTTTTTTTCATTTGCTTAACTCATTGCATCTTCAATCTTAACCAAATTTTAATTCGTGGGATCCTCCAATAAATCGCATTCACGCCATTGTTGTTTGAAGCAAGGTAAAGTGGTTATATCTTTGTTTTAAATCATTAGTTTTAACTATCTATTTAATCGTTTTTTCTTAAAAAATTGTATTGAAAAATCAGATTTGAAGAATTTCGTATGTAATCTCTATGAATTCACCTTCTTGCTGTTGTATCCTTGCATGTTCGAATCCAATGATATATTCTCATTCCTCGAAAATTCCGCATAGGTAATTAATCATGTTTTTTTGTGTATGTAGAAAGAAGATACGACGCCGATACACCGTATGGTGGCCGAAATATGTAGGCGTGTGAGGCACGGGGAAGCATAGAGAATCTGAAGAGTCTCCGAAAAGCTTCTAGAAAGTACGTGTTTTCACGCGGGCGATGAACCGTCTGGCGACGTGGGTGTACGCGCGATTGAGGATCCGTTTGATATCTTCTGAAGCAATGTCGATTGTCATATCTGATGGTGGTTTTGCATGCGGCGCTGAATAAGATAATTAACTAGGGTGTTTTTTATGTCTAGGTTTGGGTTGTAACAATGGGCTCGGTTTGGGCCATTGTAATTGGGCAGGGATTTGTTATTTATTTTTAATTGGCTATAATATATAAAAATGGGTCGGGTAAAATTATGTTATTACAATCTCTATTCACAATTTTGAGAAAATAAATTTCTCACAAAATAAGTTTAAATTTGTTATTGTAAAAAATTGTGAAAAATAAACTTTATTGTAATTTGTACTATTGTCACAAAAATGATTTTTTGATGTTAAAATTCAAACTAGTTATGGCAAAAAGTATATTTTATGATGAAATAAATATTTTATTTGAATAAATTTATAAGTAATATTTATTGACGAAATAAAAGTTGTGAGAAATAAATTTTGTTGTAATATGTATTTTTGTCACGAAAACATTTTTCGTTCGATATTTAAATTGAAGTTAATTGTGTCAAAATTTACTTTTTTAGATGAAATAAATATTTTATTTTAAAAAATATTTTGTCTCTGTAAATTATATTTACTAATAAAATAGAAGCTGTGGGAAATTATTTTTTGTTGCAATATGTATTTTTGTCACAAGAACATTTTATATTTGTTGTTAAAATATAAGTTAGTAGTGGCGAAACGTACTTTTTGTGATGAAATAGTTAATTTATTGTGACAAATATTTTGTCTTGATAAGTTAATTTTAGTAACAAAATTTCATTGTTACTATAAATAATATAAAATGGTAACAAACACGATTTCGTCATAATATACTTTACACGGCAGGGTTCTAACAAACAAAATCCATCAAAATAAATATATTGTGATAAATTTAGTACTTTTAGAGACAAATAATTTTGTTGCAATATTATAAATTTCTTGTAGTGATATGACTATAGTTATAGAAAATGTAAATAATAAACCAAAAATGCAGAAATGAATGCATGAAACATTAATGTGGCGACAAATTAATCTATAAATGAGGAGGAAAAACATGCTCTTTCGAGAGCTATTAGCAACTAAAAATTCAACTAAATGGGCCTAAGTCTGAACAATAATTGAAGTAAATGGGGTATAAAATATACTATTTTCAACACTTATCAATATGCATGAAATAACATGGATTAGTGACTAAAATGCATGACATAATAATTTACATGAAAAAATAATATTATGGGACTATAATTGAAACAAATGCAAATCAGAGGGGTAGAAACGTAAATAAAAATAAATAATATACTAAAATTAAATAAACACAAAGTAACAATGACTAAATTGAGCTAAAATATAAATTAAAACTTCAAATTAAACCATAACAGAAAAGGAAGAAATTAAAATAAAATAAACGCGGAAGGATTAAAAGCGAGATTATCCCATTTCCATAAAAACTCGTGTGGATCCTTCTCGGATCTCCGGTTAACGCATTGATCTCATAGGGCCAAAATTGCGCCATTTCAATACACATATAAGAGCCCATTTTTTGCCAAATCATTTCATTCTTCCCTATTTCTTAATCGATATATCTCTCCATTTATCTTAAAAAACCCTTCATTTTGGTGCAGATAGGTCTAATTTAAAAGAGATGTAGGTTCGATGATGGTCATCCAGTCTATTAATGGCCCTGAATTTATCATGCTTTGTCGGTCGAGTTGGTGGATTTGCAGGATATGGTGGTTGAGTTGATAGTGGTTGATGGATTTGTTTTGGAGTTTGTTGAGGGTGACAACGATAGAGAGCAGACGTGTAGCATAAGGTTAGGTTTAGGTTTCATTTAAGGGTAATTTGATATGGGTTAGTTTAGGGTGATGGATTTGGTTTAGGGGTAATTTTGCATTCATGGATTGATTTTATGGTTTGTTAGCGAATTTGGGGATTGTTGACAATGATAGAAGTAAGAGTAGCATTAGGGTTTCTAGTTTAGTTTAGTATGCGGGCTTTGGGTTTGTTGGGCTTGATGGGTTACTGGATTTCAGTTTCAATTTGGGTATGTTTGGTAACGAGCTAGACAGAAATGGGTTATTACAATTGTCCCTCTTTGCTCATTGTTGTGCAATGGTAGTGAAGCAAAGACTAAAAAAACCAATTTTCACCAGGTATAGTTAAATTTATTCCTTCTTTGCACAGCTCTTCTCTCTCTGGTTGATCTTCATGTCTTCTCTTTTTTAGGGATCTAGAACTCATTAATTGATTTACTTCTCTCCTTTTTTTAGGGAGATAGAACTTGGTCGACCAATCTACTTCACCCTTCCTTTGAGATGATAAGACATGCCAAAGTTAAAAGAGTTCTTGGTCAAAATGAGTTATAAATTAAACAGTTTACTGTAAAACTGTAGAAATGAAAGATTTGATCTAGGTTCTATAATTAGGTTGATCCACTCCTTCATGTCAGGAATGTTGGGTATTGTTGAAGACTATCTGCTTTTTCCTGGTCGAGGATGCCAGATGATACTTCTTCACAATTGCTCCACTTATTCATGTCAAGGATGCTGAAACTTGTTGAAGACTATCTGCTCGTTCCTAGTTAAGGATGTTGATGCTTGTCGAATAGTGATGCACTTTAGAGCAAGTATACTCGTCGAATCAAGTAATAAAGTGATAGAGTAAAGTGTCAAGCCCACGAGGATTGGATCAATAACTACGAAGTTATTGAACTTAAGAATGTGTGAACAAGTATTGATTGGTGTCAGTTTATCAAAACTAATTGCAAATAAAGTAAAAGTAGTTATGATTAAGACGAACAGATGCTGCGGCAAATAATAGATAATTATGGAAGCTGGGTTTATTGCTAAGGATATATGCTTGAATACTTATTTCAATGCTATAGAGACTGACAATACACATCTGCGTAAACCATAGAGATCTTTATCTACTCGACAGGATTTTCTAAAGAACTTCTAACTCTCTCAATGCCTAGAAGTTAATAACATTGAAGCTATGGTGATACATGTCTGTGTTAACCCTAACAACTCTATTATTTGTTTAAGAACTCTCTTGTAATCGTTAAAACCCTAAACTTTTGTCTAATCTAGATTAAGACTAAGTTAACAACCTAGCCCCACTGTTCATGTTTGTATAACCTAACTCTCTCGATATGAAGCCACATATCAATAGTTAAAAGGCCTCTCTCGATAGCTCTTACAATAACTACGCATGAAGAACGATGAACAAAATATATAAAGGCAAACAAACTATAGCTTAAAATAAATAATCAAAACATAACATCATGGGAAGCAATAAACCCAACTAAAGTATTTAGCTCATGTCTTAGCCTAAAATATCTATAATAAAATAATTAAAGTACGACAGTTTATCAAGCAAGGGATAAAAAGGGTTGAGCTTTCTTGACGACCTTCCTCCATGCTATCCAACTGTATTGTAGGTCTCCCACTCCTTCAACCTCTCGATGATGGCATCTTTCATGTGGAAATTTCTCTAGCTTTGACTCTGGTGGTTCTCCGAAAGGCTAAGACTAGGATTGTTGTCTGTAATTTCACTCTCCTTGATTGTTGTCCAAGTCTTACTTATTTAAGCGGTGAAACTAGGGTTTTATAACTCTAAAGTACGTGCGGCTTTATTAAAGAGGGACATTGATTTCCCTCTATCTTTTAATGTTTCGTATCTAGGAGAAAGCCTACGTGGGTCAAAGTAGACAATCAATAGTTCTCAAGGTTCCACTAAGCTACGATTACAAGGATTCCAAGACATGCTGCAACAATAATTTATTCATTGGCCATTTTAATAAGGTGCAATGCATTAAAGCTTACAGTTTTGTCCCAAGGATCAATTTTACTGTAGGTGTAGTGGGTGTAATGTCAAATGAATTCATCACTTAATGGCCTTAGAAAAATTTAAGGATTGCTATCTATTATTGCCTCCACATTTTTCTTGTAACCCCCTTAACCCGCCCTAGTCGTTAGACTCGAACCAAGAAGATTACATTAGGTTTGCCAAAGCAAACCTAAACTATCTTACTCGAATTACGGTCTATTTTTTTCTTTTTACTTATCTAGATTCATTATTAATACCTATGATGTTCATGCAAGCAACTGTTCAATTTTCATTCGAAATGGACATCGATAAGGCACTCAATTATAACACGAGCACTTTAGGGACTAAAATGTAATTTTGAATAATTATAGGGAATTATACAAGTTTCAAGTTACCAATATTTAATTAATCATATTTCATGCTAGTGTGTCAATTTTTAGCTCAAACGGATAACAAGCAGGCATCCAATTTAGCAAAATACAAAAATAAGGACTAAATCGTAAAACTACCAATAACATCAAAACAAATATTGAAATCGGTACGCAACAGGGCTTACTGGTACTCGGCTATGTGTACCGAAACCCGACCATGCATATCAGTACCCACATTCATTACTGGTCACTAAAATGACCCCGCGTACCGATACAGACACCTAGTGTATCGATACAGGTTGCAGTAAAATGCATCTTAGGGGATTCAAATCCCAAATCGAACATAACCAACTTACTTACAAACAACATTGACATGCTTCTAATATTATACCCTAATTAAACAAATAGGCTCAATTAATCACATGCCAATTAATCAACACAATTCATTTTCATGCAAGTAATATAGAGGCATGCTTCCTAACCATATAAGCATTATCCAAATAGCACCAAATGGTCAGGACCACAAACATAGGATATAGATCAACAAGGAGATAGAAGCATATGATCACGTGTACACTTAGCACACAAGCAATCAAACCAATCAATATTTAAACCATTTTAAATCATTAGATAATAACCATCAAATGTACTTGACATTAAATAAACCAACATCGTACATATTAAATAATATCATCATCCAACATAATATAAACTCCAACCATACGATCAAACCATATACAAAATAACATCCCAACGATCAACCCACATTGCCTTATTACAAATAATGAAAACACCATAAAACATACCCTTTAGAACGTTTGTCTTGGGATCACTCCTTACCTCGAACCACAACCCCACACTTGCTTAATTTACTGTATTGACGAAAGAAAAGAGAGCGTAAGCATGTAATGCTTAGTGAATGTGCTCAAAAGGATAAAACATCAATGCATTTTCTGAAATCAAAACCAATATTAGAAATCCCATAACAAAACAAGTCAAACTAGCCATTTCCAAATCATTTAAATAAAACACTTTTATTCGAACATATACTTCATGTTTTCATAATAATCTTTTCAATCTCAAGACATTTAAATAAAACATGCTTGATCAAAACATAAGCATCGTATCTTCTGGCATAAACCATGCATTCTATGTAAAGCAAGATATGAGTGTAAAAGCCAACCCAATTTGTTTACTTCTTTTGAAAACATTACATGCATACCAACCATATGCAAAATAGATTTCCACTTTGATTCACATATAATGGCAATTAGAGTGACCAAAAATGATTCCATAGTATAGTTTTAAAACACATTGGATACACGAATTTCTGTGGTGGTTCCTTTAACCCACCCTTTATATCCATCAGCTCGGGTATAATGATACAATTACAACCCGTCAAGAAGCTGCGGTTCTCAATGGCCCGAGTATAACGGTACAATAACAACCCCTCAAGATCCATGAGGCGACTTATTATAGTGCACTTTAAACCCTATGATACGTCAACTATATCTGATACTTTATTTCCATTGTCACATAGCCAATATACACTTTTAACCACATTTACTTATTGTTTCCCATATGCATTTAACAAACATTTCTATGTGTAAAAATCACATTGCCTAAGGCAACAACCACAATCCATTTAGGAACTATTTCTCAATGTACTTAAGCATCCATATACTTAATAAATCATTGCATATCATTTAAATTATGTATAAAATAGTAAGTAAATCAATTCATGCTTTTAAATCAAAACATTTAACTCAAGACTCATATCAAACCGATATTCAAAAGGCGAAATAAGGAAAACTTATTTTTGAGCTTAGCTAAGCTTTCTAGGCTGTAACTAAACTCTCAAATCCATAAATCAAACCTCTTTATAGTACCAAAACACATTTTCACTCACCAACTTGCTATCTCCTTGATGCCAACGTCTCAACGCCAATGTCTCGACGTCTAATCGAAAATCCAAACACGTGCCAACCTCCAAAAGAAAATGCAAAGGTCAATATATATTGGACCACACCAAAGTAACCATTTTATTAAAATACCCCATAGCACAATTAAAATCTCCCAAAACCATTGTTGCTTTGGTCCATTACAATACCGAAATCGTAAATTTCCCCTTATATATTTTCCCATTATTTTCCCCTGTACGCACCACTTGGGACCTTTTTCCCAATCCCTTTTAATTCACGCCACTGCTCTTCATATTGAAATCTTTTCTTTCTTTTTTTCCACTACGTAAACACAAGCAGTAGTCGCATCACCAAACCAAATCCTTCAAAGGAATTGGCGGCAGCAACACTGCCCTGCTAGCGTCTTGCTTCGGGCATTCGATTCTTTTCCCTTTAATTCTTACATATATTTTTTCGAACACAAATGATGCACCTTCATATATGATCCAATAATTCAATCAACCTTTCTACCAAGCACCCCATTCAAGAATCTAAGTCTAAATTTAACCAATTAGATTAATTCCGGAATCAATTTCATAAAATTGGAGTTAGATTTCATCTTACCCATAAGATTAACTACCAATACAATCAAAACATCTTGATTTTATCTATCAAATCACAACCACCATTTATCATCCAAGAAACCTTATAAATCAAATTAAATTCGTTTTAATTCACAAATTCTAATAGAAATGATTGATAATCAATAAAAAAACAATTAGAGAAACTTTAAAAATCAAAAGATTACCAAATTGATAGAAAAAATAGAAGTTGAAAACATCATCCTCCAATTGAATGGGAATTCCAAGAAGATTTGATGAAGACTAGTAGATCTTGCTAGATTGATGATTAGAAATCATTTAGGATATAAAAGAGATGAAAATCAAGAAGGAAAATCAAAGTTCTTTAAATTGTGTTTGGCAAATTCAAGAGAAAAAATAAGAGAAAAGCTTAGATATGTTTTCTCATCTTTGGGAAAATACTAACCGCCATCTTATTTAAAAAAAATGATAGGGAAAAGATATATTTTCCAAATAAAATATCACTTTAATTCCTTTTAACAATATTGTCATTATTAATATTTTTCAACTTTTGTAAAATAGTCATTTTTAATAACTCAAGATGGAGGGAGCATGTTTCCCAGGATGTTACATTTCTTTTCTTTTTAAGCATATTGTTTCACTCCCCTTCATTCTTTTTAAGTTTCAAAACTATATCATCGGGGCTTCAGCTTATCACAACTACCCTTCAAACCTGAAGATGGAGTGGAGCAAACAGCCCATCCCCGAGCCCTACGAGCAGAGTCATCCTGTTAAGACTTTCATTCACTCTTATGCGAGTGTTAACATTCCTACCAGGAAAAGTTAAATGGAGCAAACACAACTCACCTGATGTACTAAGGCAACAAGTTGCATAGAAGAGTGTCCCTCAACAGTTTTGTTGTGAGTTTTTAAGCCTTTAATTGCTACATTAAGCATTTAGTTTATTCACATTAATTCATGCATTGGCATCAGACCTAGAATTTCCTATGGTTTCTTAAGCAATTTGAAGGCATGCAACATGTGTTTTAAGGGCTACAACAGATTCTTAACACATTGCAAAGCATTAAGCATAGATTAATCATAGGAAATCATGATCATTGCATCAACAATTTTAGAATCACTGGAATCATAGCAAAGGGAACCATCTGAAACATATTAGACTATTTACAGATTAAGAAAAAAATTTAAAATTTTTAAATTTAACCTAATATATGTAGATACAATATAAAAACTAAACTAAACTAAACCGATGAGTGCATAATTGATCTATTTTATATGTCCTTATTCCTTGTCTTTTGCATGTTTTCAAACTCATATAGTTCGCATTTAGGTTAGTTTGTACATACGTGCATGCAGATAGGGAGTTACACCTCTTGTGCTTTAAATGTCATATATATTATTGCTTTTTACGGGAAAGGTGGTGCTTTGTGGTGTATGTTCATGATGCTGGTAGATGCTGGAGGACTGCTAAAGCTAAAGAGAAGCAGATCTCATGGCTGGAGCTGACGAGGCATAAAGAGTTTGAGATGAATATACTTTTGCCCACGTAGACTTTTCCCCAAATATGCAACATTAAATGAAGCGGGAAACCAATGGCTTTCTTTAAGGAAGCCTCATGCACTTTAGGGTACTAAAATCCTAGTTTCACCACCTATATAAGAGAGACTTGGATGTTACTTCAAAAGAGAGCGTGATTAACAATCATAGTCTAAAGCTTGCGGAGAACCACCGTACTCTAAAGAGAGCGTGATTACATTAACAATCATAGTCTATTGGCCAATCTTGTTCCAAGATGCCCATGCATATTACAAGGCGTGCGATAGATGTTAGAGGATAGGGAACATATCTCGACGCAATGAGCTTCTCATGCTGTCATCTTGGAAGTTGAAAATTTTTGACGTTTGGGGTATTGATTTCATAGGGCCTTTCTTATCTTTCAAAGGTCAACTGTATATCTTGTCGTGGTTGATTACATGTCAAAATGGGTGGAAGCAATCGCTACAACTAAGAATGATGCAAAAACTCTCTTGAGGTTTTTGCACAACATCTTCACCTATTTTGGAGTCCATCGAGTTATCAATAGTGATAAGGGCAAACACTTTAACAACAAGTTGATTGCCAAGGCACTACGTTTCTATAGAGTCCACCACAAAATAGCCACAGTATACCACCCACAGACCAATGGACAAGCTAAAGTATCCAATCGAGAAATCAAGTAGATCTTTAAAAAGGTGGTCATACCCAATTAACGAACTGGTCCCTAAAGCTGGATGAATCCCTCTGGGCCTATCAGACTACATACAAAACACCGCTAGGAATGTCACCTTATCAACTTGTGTAAGGAAAAACTTTTCCCCTTGCCTGTTGAGCTTGAACACAAAGCCCTTTAGGCCATCAAGAAGATCAACATGAACTGTCAACTAGATGGGGAAAGATCTCAAAGATGGCCCAATCTTCAAGGTTAATGGTCAACACCTGATGGCCTACAAGGGAGCACTAGTGCAACGTGACAAAACTTCAGTTACACTATTGGATGTCTAGAACATCTAGTCATATCCTTTATTTTTATGTTTTTTAAATTTCTATTTTTATTTTCTGTAATTTTTTTGATAAATTAACTTAGGTCTTATTTATTATGTGTGTATTTTGGCAGTTTTTACAAGGAACAGACAAAAAGGATTGAACATTCTCCTAGGACACAAGAAAGCAGACTGGCTACATTGGCTGGGATTGAGGTTTGGTTTATTCAACCCAAGGAAAATCTATTTTCACGCCTCATTATAACCTATAATTTCTCCACATATCGCAACCCTATCCACTCGCGACCTACTTCACTTTCCCACTAGACAATACAATCACCAATTAATGCTGACTTCCCTCAATCATTCTTATTACCTTTTTGCTTCCATGCCCGTTCATATCCTTCGCCCCAATTTCCTATTATTAAACCAAAGCGATCATTTACTAAAGTAACCAGTTGCTACTCTTATGATAAATCATGTCTCATTCTCAAAATGGAACAGCAAAGACAAAGTATAAGCCCTCCTTCATCTCCTTCATTCCACCAATCATCGTCCAACACATTCTCAGACTTTGATTTTGACTTCTCCAAAGAATTCCCGCTGACCCTCAAGGACCGACTTCACTATATACCCTCTAAAAAGAGGTATGTGTCCTTCAGACATTAAGACTTAATCTCGAAAGAGGGTTAAGCACGATTGTAAGGCCCCAAATTTGGGCCTAGAAGTTAGCTAGGTAGGTTAGACAGTTCGGGTGAATCAGATTAGTCGGTTCGATCTAGTTTCAGGAAAGGAATTAAATCATAATAAATATTTTTAACACAAAATAAAATATGGAAAAATGGTGAAAATACTTAATTTTTATTTTAAGAGTTTTGGTAAACTCAATTTTATAAAATAAGGTTTGAATTATGGACATTTTGTCCTAGTGACTAAAATGTAAAGTTTGAAAACTGTTTTTCGTGACTAAATCATAAAAGGGTCAAAATATAGAATCTTTAGGGAGCTATTAAGCCAATTGGTTTTATCAGACCTTTTCCTTAATTTGGCTATTTTAGAATAGTTTTAAAAGAATTTAATAAAAGGGATTAAAAGAGTTTTTGTAATATCCCAAATTTTGGCTAGTGACTGAATTGTAAATTTTGAAAGTTTAGGGGGTTAGAGTACAAACCTTGGAAAAGTTTGGGGACTAAAGTGTAAATTTCTCCAACAAGTAATTTTATTCAGTAGAAGAGTGAATCGGATCGAAATAAGGGCCTTGATATCGGTTTTAAGACTTAAGATGCAGAAAAAGGTACCGAATTTGGATCGACTGAAATTGTTAAGTGTGCTCAGGCCAGGGAAATACAAAGATGGGTGACCTTTGGGAAGGTCCCATAAAAGTGTTTCTGATGGATATTTTGGACTCAGTAAAAGTAGAAAATATTTGTATGGATTTCAAATAAAGGATTTCTACGAGAAACCTTATGCTATGAAGATTTTCAATAATTATCGGAATAATAGACTGAGTTAAGAAAATTCAGTCTAAGTCTTTGTGAAAGGAAATTTTTAAGGTTTAAAAGTATCATATGATAGATAGTGAGTTGTATTGGGTACTTTCAAAGTTGGTAAAAATCCAAGGGAAGTTGAAATGGGAATTGAAGTTCAGTGACCAAAATGAAAATTTAGAAAGTTTTGTGGCCAAATTATAAACTTTGGGAAAGTTCAGGAACTAAAGTGTAATTTCCAAAATTTATGTAAGTTAACCCCGTAAATGAATAGTTCACCCCAAGAGTGACACTTTCGTGTTACTAGGATTTTTCGTACGAGGCCTATATTAGTGGCTATAAAGCTTTAAAATTCAAATATTTGGATCGAATAAATGCCATAAATAAAAATTTAAGATATTTTGGGACATAGTTGTTGGATCGGAACCAATTTGGTTCAATTTTAATGGAATGGCAATTTTCAAGACTTGTTGTAAATAACGACTAGTTGGAGGGCAAATTGGATAATTGCCATGGATGACGTTTTTGAAAGATTTTGAAACTTTAAGGGCAAGTTTGAAGGGCTAATTGCACATGGATTTGATCGTGGACATTGAGTTTTGATGAGATTAAATGTTGGCCATTCGATGAAAAGGACATTTTAGTAATTTCACTATTTAAATGAATTTAAAATTCATTTATACAAGACAAGTGGCCAAATTGGATGAAAATAAAAAGATGAAGACCATTCTTCATCTTCAAGTTTCGAAATATGAGGGGGAGAAAGAAAGAAAAATGGAGAAAATTTTTCCAAGTTCCATTCAAGCCCCGAAACAGGATTTTCAGGTAATCTTTTGAACTACAAAGTTGTTCTACTCATCAAGCTCTATCTTTTGGAGTAAATAATCTGTGGAAAACATGCTTGATTGATGAGAATTTTGTATGCGAAGAAATTAGGGTTTATTGACTCAATTGGGGGTTTTGAAATTTTATGATTCCATGTTGAAATCAAGCTTTTGTGATGTTAAAATCATGTTATTAAGTTGGGATTTAAACTTTACATGTTTTAATTATTATGAAGATGATTAGGGTTTATAGATTCAAGTTTGATTTAGGGTTTGTGATGCTGGATAAATGATCTAGTAAGCTTGATTTGTTGTTTGGAAGCAAAACCTAATTTAAATGTTTAGGGACCAATTCAGCAAGTTTAAAAGTTGAACGACTAAATATGATTTTTATGGAATTTGTGTGTATTTATGTTATTAGGAATGATGAAGATATGAAATTGAAGTTAGAATGCAAAATCAATGTTAAATCGAGTTAGTGACCATTTTGACAAATTGTCAAAGTTAAGTGACCAATTCAGAAATGAGGTTTTAGAGAATGATTAAATCTAATTAATGTTGATTTGAGGACTAAATTGCAAAGTTAAGAAGCTAGAATCCTTATCTTTGCATTTTAGTGGCTATTTCGGCTAAGAAGGAAAATTAAGGGAAACTATTGTGAATAATTATTTGATGAAGAAGGTGATAAGTTGATTATTTAAAGTAAATAATGGGACTAAATTGACAAATATAAAAGTAAGGAGAAATTTGTATAAAGTTTGAAATTATTTATGAAACTGTGTAAAAACTGGATTTGGCAGTAACTTTGGAAATTCACCATAAATTCCAAAAAATGGTTAGAAGGTAAATTTTATACCGATATAAAGATGTGTTCGTCTAGTTTCATTTCCAACAAACGGAAACTGATTTCGAGTTCCGAGAAAAAAGACATGAATTTTTAAGTGATGAAAGGTCAGAAAAACAGTTTAGCAGTCTGCTTCGAATTTAGTCGTGGAAGTTGACATTGAAAATTCACCATAAATCGTACAAGTTGAATTTGAGCTATTAATTTATATGTTTGAAGATCTTATTGAATCTATATTATTTCAGAACAAACGGAATTGAATTTTGAGTTGTAGATTATTTTATAGAAATATTTCTTTGAGGGTTGTACAAAGCTGCTCGAAAATGAAAATTTAGATATTTTGTATCTAATGTTGGTTATCAAGTTCAGAAGAATTATTTGAAGCTCAAAATGGTTATTAAGAACGAAAATGAGGTTTTGAAAGTACAAGGAAGAAAGGAAATTTATGGAAAATTTTTACGTTCAATGATTAAATAGCTTAATTGAAATATTGTTAGAAGTGAATCTAACAAATGTTTATTTATATTCATGTGATAAAAGAAGTTGGACCGAATCAAAAGAAGATTCGAGGTACTATAAAAGGAAAGGATCAATAAAGCTTAGTGAGGCATATTAATAAATGGCCCAGGTGAGTGCATTTCTAAATGTTTGCATTACATTGAAATTGGCATTGCATTTCTTTATAATACATGATATGATACAATGCTTGACATGGCAAGCTTGATGGAATACCAGGTACGAATTATTGTTTGCGTAAATGATGGTGCACTATGCATAATCGAAATGTATGTCTATACAAGGAATATGGACAATAACAAGATTAAAATGAAACAAGATACACCCTGGGGATCCAAGCCAATAGTGCAAAATACACTAACGAGGTGTTTTAATATAAGGAGCAAAGAGCGTCCTTATATGAGGAGCAAATAGCGTCCTCCCAAGTACGTACTCTACAAAGCACTACGGTGCAGATAGGCTATGGGGTTTCCATGGGCCTCTAGCCAGACACGATGATAATAATAACAAGATGATTACATGGTAGATCATGAGCATGCAAATGGCTGCATGACGGCATGACGATACATGATTCATATGTCTAAGATGGGACATGATACATATGTTACATGAAACATGATAGAAATGTTATTGATATATGATAGAATGTTCCATGATACATGATAGAAATATTACATGCTATATGATAAAACACATGTTACGCAAATGATTACATGATGAAAGCATGTCTATGATAGAGAATATATTATGCAATGATAATATGATTTATATGATAGCTATGATACATGATACATGTACATTGTGATATACTTGCCTTCTCGTAGAGAAATATGAAATGCATTCTTATATGAAGTATTATATAACATCATTTCATGTGTAAATAAATAAGTTTAATTGCCTCACTAAGTTCGTACCAGCGTGTGTTTGTTTCACACGTAGATTAAGATGGAGGATTTGAAGAGGATTCGAGCATGCTGATCAAGCTTCAATCTGCAAAACATCAGTAAGATATTCTAGCTTATGAGAATCTCTACTGGCATGTAATTATTTAATTGATAGAAGAGTATAATGCATTAAATTAGGCTAAATGATAGATGAGTAATCAGTTTTGATGATGAATCGTATATGGATGAAGCAAAATAAGGCATTAGCATTGTAACATAATAAAGATAAGGTAGAAAGGATAATTACTTTGCTAATAAGAATAATTGGTAATCGCGTGAAGATTTTAAAGTCATGAAAGGACCTAGATAGCGAATCTAGTTTTCACCCTGAATTGAACTATTGTTTTTAATAATTGCCAAATATGTTTTAAAATAATTAATTCAGGGTTGAAACTAGCTAACTGCACATAGGTTGTGTTTTTAAGAAAACTAAGGAAGGGTTAGATTTACAAACTAAAATTTGTAAATACTTGTAAAAATAAATTTATAAGTCGAGATTTCTTTAAACGACTCTGTAACATCTTTAATGTATATTCAGTTCACGAGTATACGTTATAGGTGTTACATTTATTGGTATCAGAGTAAAGGTTTAGCTGATTCTGGATGCTAAACCAAGTTTGATATGGAGTTTTCAGTAAATACATGCCCCTAGGATGTCATATTGCTAATGTGCTGATTGTATGACTTGATGCTACTCCTCATTAGTATAAGGTAAAATGATACTAGAATAAGGAAAGTAAAACGATAATGGATTTCGTCAGTTGACGAATCTTAGAGGTTAAGAAAGAACCCATAGAGGATATGATACAGTAATTATAAGATGCTCGGATACGAAGGAGTAAGAAGAAGAAGTATATTTACTTTAGAAATAATATATATTTGAAGATAACAATGTCACTAGATGCCACAGATGTAATCTGGCGATATACTCAAGATAAATTAAGGATTGAAGTTATGATGGAAATAACTCAATGGTATCTTATTATAAGATGTTTGTACTGTCAGTACATAAGGGATAGTTTGAAAGTTAAGTAATGATACTACTGAGATGATTAGAAAAGAAACTAAGAAAGAATTTGATCTGTAAAGAGATTATATTTGAAGCTCAAAAAGAAGATGTTAGGTATGACTCAGTTAGAGGTTTTAACTTCAGGCATCTATATAATAAAGCATTGACTGTGAAAAAGTTTAAGTTTTGGGAACCTTAAAGGTTATGATGAAAGAGGATTTATAACTGCTTATTTGAAGACGAAAAATGACAAAACTTCTATAGAAGATTTGAGATGTATTAATATTGAGAAGTTAGAAGAAGTAATATTGATATAGAGGAGGAAGCTTGGAAAACTTCTTAGAAAAGTGATAAAGAATTGGATATGGTGAATTGTCCATAAAAGTGTTTCTGATCGATATTTTGGACTCAGTAAAAGTAGAAAATATTCGTATGGATTTAAAATAAAGGATTTATACGAGAAACCTTATGCTATGAAGATTTTTAATAATTATCGGAATAATAGACTGAGTTAAGAAAATTCAGTCTAAGTCTTTATGAAAGGAAAATTTTAAGGTTTAAAAGTATCATGTGATAGATATTGAGTTGTATTGGCTACTTTGTATTGGCTACTTTCAAATTTGGTAAAAATCTGAGGGAAATTGAAATGGGAATTGAAGTTCAATGACCAAAATGAAAATTTTGAAAGTTTTGTGGCCAAAGTATAAACTTTGGGAAAGTTCAGGAACTAAAGTGTAATTTCCAAAATTTATGTAAGTTAACCCCATAAATGAATAGTTCACCCCCAAGAGTGACACTTCCGCGTTACTCGAATTTTTAGTACGAGGCCTATATTAGTGGCTATAAAGCTTTAAAGTTCGTAGGAAGAAAATTTGGAAATCGTATTGAGTGAAATTCAAATATTTGGATCAAATAAATGCCATAAATAAAAATCTAAGATATTTTGGGACATGGATGGTTGGATTGGAACCAATTTGGTTCAATTTTAATGGAATGGCAATTTTCAAGACTTGTTGTAAATAAAGACTAGTTTGAGGGCAAATTGGACATTTGCCATTGATGGCATTTTTGAAATATTTTTAAACTTTAAGGGAAAATTTTGAAAGGCCAATTTCACATGGATTTGATCTTGGCCAGTGAGTTTTGATGAGATTAAATGTTGGCCATTCGATGAAAAGGGCATTTTAGTAATTTCACTATTTAAATGAATTTAAAATTCATTTATACAAGACAAGTGGCCAAATTCGATGAAAATAAAAAGATGAAGACCATTCTTCATCTTCAAATTTCGAAATATGAGGGGGAGAAAGAAAGAAAAATGGAGAAAATTTTTCCAAGTTCGATTCAAGCCCCGAAACTCGATTTTTAGGTAATCTTTCGAACTACAAAGTTGTTCTACTCATCAAGCTCTACCTTTTGGTGTAAATAATTTGTTGAAAACATGCTTGATTGATGAGAATTTTGTATGAGAATAAATTAGGGTTTATGGACTCAATTGGCGGTTTTGAAATTTTACGATTCCATGTTGAAATTCAAGTTGAAATCAAGCTTTTGTGATGTTAAAATCATGTTATTAAGTTGGGATTTAAAATCTACATGTTTTGAGTATTATGAAGATGATTAGGGTTTATAGATTCAAGATTGATTTAGGATTTGTGACGTTGGACAAATGATCTAGTAAGCTTGATTTGTTGTTTGGAAGCAAAACCCTAATTTAAATGTTTAGGGACCAATTCAACAAGTTTAAAAGTTGAAGGACTAAAATTTATTTTTATGGAATTGGTGTGTATTTATGTTATTAGGAATGTTGAAGATATGAAATTGAAGTTAGAATGTAAAACTGATGTTAAATCGAGTTAGTGACCATTTTAACAAATTGTCAAAGTTAATTGACCAATTCGGAAATGAGGTTTTAGAGAAGGATTAAATCTGATTTTTAGTTATAATGATGGAATTAAGATAGTAAAGTTGATTTGAGGACTAAATTGCAAACTTAAGAAGCTAGAATCCTTATCATTGTATTTTAGGGGATATTTCAGTTAAGAACGAAAATTAAGGGAAACTATTGTGAATAATTATTTGATGAAGAAGGTGATAATTTGATGATTTAAAGTAAATAAAGGGACTAAATTGAAAAATAGAAAAGTAAGGAGAAATTAGTATAAAGTTTGAAATTATTTATGAAACTGTGTAAAAACTGCATTTGGAAGTAACTTTGGAAATTCACCATAAATTCCAAAAAAATGGTTAGAAGGTGAATTTTATACCGATATAAAGATATGTTCGTCTAGTTTTGTTTCCAACAAACGGAAACTGATTTCGAGTTCTGAGCAAAAAGACATGAATTTTTAAGTGATGAAAGGTCAGAAAAACAGTTTAGCAGTCTACTTCGAATTTAGTCTTGGAAGTTGACTTTGAAAATTCACCATAAATCGTACAAGTTGAATTTGAGCTATTAATTTATATGTTTGAAGAGATTATTGAATCTATATTATTTCAGAACAAACGGAATCGAATTTCGAGTTGTAGATTATTTTATAGAAATATTTCTTTGAGGGTTGGACAAAGCTGCTCGAAAATGAAAATTTAGATACTTTGTATCTAATGTTGGTTATCAAGTTCAGAAGAATTATTTGAAGCTCAAAATTGTTATTAAGAACGAAAATGAGGTTTTGAAAGTATAAGGAAGAAAGGAAATTTATGGAAATTTTTTATGTTTAATGATTAAATAGCTTAATTGAAATATTGTTAGAAGTGAATCTAACAAATGTTTATTTATATTCATGTGATAAAAGAAGTTGGATCCAAATCAAAAGAAGATTCGAGGTACTATAAAAGGAAATGATCAATAAAGCTTAGTGAGGCATATTAAGAAATGGCCCAGGTGAGTGCATTTCTAAATGTTTGCATTACATTGATATTGGCATTGCATTTCCTTATAATACATGATATGATACAATGCTCGACATGGCAAGCTTGATGGAATACCATGTACGAATTATTGTTTGCATAAATGATGATGCACTATGCATAATGGCAATGTATGTCTATACAAGGAATATTGACAATAACAAGATTAAAATGATACAAGATACACCCTGGGGATCCAAGCCTATAGTGCAAAATGCACTAATGAGGTGTTTTAATATAAGGAGCAAAGAGCGTCCTCCTGAGTACGTACTCTACAAAGCACTATGGTGCAGATAGGCTATGGGGTTTCCATGGGCCTCTAGCCAGACACGATGGTAATAATAACAAGATGATTACATGGTAGATCATGAGCATGCAAATGACTGCATGACGATACATGATTCATATGACAGAGATGGTACATGATATAGATGTTACATGAAACATGATAGAAATGTTATTGAGATATGACAGAATGTTACATGATAGAAATATTACATGCTATATGATCAAACACATGTTACGTAAATGATTACATGATGAAAGCATGTCTATGATAGAGAATATATTATGCAATGATAATATGATTTATATAATAGCTATGATACATGATACATGTACATTGTGATATACTTGCCTTGTCGTAGAGAAATATGAAATGCATTCTTATATGAAGTATTATATAACATCATTTCATGTGTAAATAAATAAGTTTATTTGCCTCACTAAGTTCGTACTTAGCGTGTGTTTGTTTCACACATGGATTAAGATGGAGGATTTGAAGAGGAGTCGAGCATGCTGATCAAGCTTCAATCTACAAAACATCAGTATGATATTCTAGCTTATGATAATGTCTAGTGGGCATGTAATTATTTAATTGCTAGTAGAGTATGATGCATTAAATTAGACTAAATGATAGATAAGTAATCAGTTTTGATGATGGATCGTCTATGGATAAAGCAAAATAAGGAATTAGCATTGTAACAGAATAAAGCTAAGGTAGAAAGGATAATTATTTTGCTAATAAGAATAATTGGTAATCGTTTGAAGATTTTAAAGTCAAGAAAGGGCCTAGATAGTGAATCTAGTTTTCACCCTGAATTGAACTATTGTTTTTAATAATTGCCAAATATGTTTTAAAATAATTAATTCAGGGTTGAAACTAGCTAACTGCACATAGATTGTGTTTTTAAGAAAACTGAGAAAGGGTTAGATTTACAAACTAAAATTTGTAAATACTTGTAAAAATAAATTTATAAGTCGATATTTCTTTAAACAACTCCGTAACATCTTTAATGTATTTTCGGTTCACGAGTATACATTATGGGTGTTACAGTTTTAATTAGTTTGTTTTCAATTACCCAAATCTTTTTCTCGCGTAACTACTTTTATCCCAATCTTCTCCCTCAAATTCTCAGTAGCCAAACTATCTTTTCTTTTCTAAAAATCTTAGGAATCAATATTTTCAATCTTATCTTTGATTTCAACACTTGATTCCTTTGTTCTACTTTGGATCTTCTACTTCTACTTTGGAGATTTCATCAAAATCAAGCTAGTTGAGGAAGAAGTATACCATTAGAGGTGATTTTCATTTCTCTCCTCTAATAAAAGGTTATTTATTGAAATTCCCAAGTCCATCATCCTTTGGAATCGATTTATGTTATGTTTTAATGATTAAATAAAGATTTAATAGTTTAATATTAATTTTGTTAAGAAATTTATTAAGTTCGGTTATTGATTTGAATCATTGCAATCTTAATTGGTTTGGATCATGATTAAAGTGTATTTTGATGATATTTATTGGGATTTGTAAAAGGAAAATTGAAACTAGTTGAATTGTTAATTTTCTAGGTTATGAGTAGTTAGTTTTTGAGGTGTTTGTGGTGTTAAGATGTTGTTGGAGGTATAAGCTGAAGTTGCAAGTGTTTTTAGACTTTAATTGATGTTGATTAGATGTTCAAATCGTTAGGTTATGGCTGGGATTTATTTAGATTGGAATCGAAGTGGTTTTTGGTTATTTTCAGAAGGTTTATGGTGGTGTTTGGATAACGATGTTAACGATTGAGACGTTAATTGATGTTGAGTAGATGTTAATTGATGTTGATAAGATGTTCGAATTGTTTAGATGTTATAAATTGTGATTTCTGGGATTTTAGATGCCTAATGATGCATTAATCCTCTATTATTATGTTAATAAAACATGGGAGATTGATCCTATAGCGATTGGCAAAGGTTTGGATACTTTAGACTCGCAGTTTCACATTGGCAAGTGAAGCTTTGTGTTGTCGGTGAGTGGAAACGAGATTTACAACCTTGTAAAGATTTTAAAGTGATTTTTGGGAGTTTAGATTAAGCTTGAAACGCTTGTCTAAGCTCGAAGGTAAGTATTAGACGATTATGCTCTCAATTCCGGTTTGGAAAAGTTGATTTTCTCATGCCTATGTTTATGATTTGATACCTACTATTATATGCAGTTTTGGAAATGGATTATGATACAAATGATCTTATATTTATGATATTTGAGCATGGTAAATGCTTTATGAAAAGTATTTCGATGTTATGAAATGCATGGTTTGTTGCATTGGAAAATTGGTTTAAATGATGCATATGAAAAACAATGAGGTATTATTTTTAATATGGAATATATTGGCAAGTGACAATGATTAAATTTTATCGTATATATTTTGCATGCCATAGGGTTTAAAGTGCACTATAATAAGTTGCCTCATATGTGTCGAGGGGTTGTGATTGTACCGTATTCTCCACCATGGGTGCCTCAACGGTCGAGGGGTTGTGATTGTACCATTTTCTCCCACTGATGGGTAATATACAATGTAACAGTCGAGGGGTTTATTGTATCGTTTGCTCCGGTTATATGTATGTTTAAGTGGTCGAATGAACCACTTGTGAAATTCGTGTATCAGATGTGTTTTGATAAAGGAAATAATTGGTTTTTGGGTCACTTTAATGCCAATATATGGTTTAATATGCATGATTTTCAAAGGCGAAAATGGCATGCGATGTTTTAGCATGAAGTTGGAAATGTGGTTTCACCCAAATGGTTTTAAATGCTTTGATGAGTGTTTTTAGAGCGTCCCTTACTAGGCATTATATGCTTATGCTCTCCTTTCTCATCATTGCAGAGAAGTGAGTTTTCGGGATAGCAAGCGAGCAAGGACGAATCCAAGAATCGATTTACTTCAATTATGGTTTTATTAAATGAATTTGTAGTAATAAAGGGCAATGTGACCAAGTTGTAATTGGGAGGGTTGTTTGCTTACTCCTAATTTTTGGACATGTTCTATTTGGTATTATGGACTTGTATGAGGTTATATGGTTTCGTTTTGGGTTTGGGATGAGAATTGCATGCTTGGGTAGAGACCATGCCTATAGGTTCTCTTGATTGATTTACTACAGATTTAATGCTTGGGCAATGTCCTCTTGAAAGTTGATGATGATTACGAGGTAGTGGTTGTGGGCATGTATGTTAAATTCTTGTCTAATGTTGTTTTAGCTTTAGAAGCACAAAAGTTGCTGGAGCTTGGGTGTCAAATATATCTAGCTTATGTTATGAACCCAAAAATAAAGGAGGTGCGTGTTCAGGATAATCGTGCCATTTTTAATTTTTCGGGGGTGTTTCTAGAGGAGTTGCCTGGGTTACCACCAGATAGGGAAGTAGAGTTTTGTATCGAGACGTATGTAGATGCAACTCAGGTGTCGATTGCTTCGTACCGCATGGAACTAAAAGAATTGAAGGAGTTGAAGATGCAACTTTAAGAGTTGCTGGATCGTGGTTTTATTAGACCTAGTGTTTTGTCATAGGGAGCACCAATGTTGTTTGTGAAAAAGAAGGACGGCACGATGTGGATGTTCATTGATTATCGGCAATTGAATAAGTTGATGATTAAGATTAAGTATCCTTTGTGGCAAATTATCAATTTCGGGGTGTTACAGTGTTTTCCAAGATTGCTCTAAGGTTTGGTTATTATCAGTTGAGGGTAAAGGATAAGGACGTGCTGAAAAACTACTTTTCGCACACGTTATGGGCATTATGAGTTTTTTGTGATGCCTTTCGGTTTGATGAACGCACCTACTGCTTTGATGGATATGATGAATAGGGTGTTTTATGAATATTTAGATCAATTTGTGGTTGTGTTCATTGATGATACCCTTGTATACTCTCGTACCAAGGAACAACATGATCGACATTTGCGGATTGTGTTGCAAGTTTTGCTGGATAATCAGTTGTATGACAAGTTGAGCAAGTGTGAATTTCGGTTAAGAGAAGTAATTTTCCTTGGACATGTTGTGTCGGCATAAGGTATTCATGTGGATCCACAGAAGATTGAGGCAGTAGTGAGTTGGAAGCCACATAAGTTGGTGATGGAGGTTCATAGTTTTCTTGGGTTGGTAGGATATTATCGTTGTTTTGTAGATGGTTTCTCAAAGGTTGTTGCAAAATGAGTTAAATTTTAGGCAATGTCGATGGTTGGAGTTACTTAAGGATTATGATTTCACAATTGAGTACCATCCGGGTAAGGCTAATGTGGTAGCCGATGCCCTAAGTAGGAAGGTTGCAGTAGAGTTGAGGGTAATGTTTGCGCGGTTAAGTGTGACACAAGATGGGGGTTTCTTGCCTGAGTTACAAGTGAAACCATCATTGGTACAATTGATCAAGGAAAAGCAATTGTATGATGATTCGTTGGTTCCACATGTTAAGGATGTGATGGAAGGTAATATGACGGATTTTTGTTTTGATGATGATGGTGTCTTCTGTTTTAAGGTAGAATAGTTTTGCCAGAAGATGTTGATTTGAGGTGCACTATTTTAAGTGAGGCTCATTCTAGTCCTTTTGCTATTCATCTGGGTAGAATGAAGATGTATCAAGATTTAAATGAGAAATATTATTGAGTTGGTTTGAAGAAGGATGTAGCGAAATTTGTTGCTCGATGTATGGTGTGTCAACGTGTTAAGGCTGAGCATCAGTTTCCTTCTAGATTGTTGCAATCGTAAAGGATTCTGAAAGAGAAGTGGGAGAGAATTACCATGGATTTTTTTACAGGTTTGCCATTGACACCGTCAAGGAAGAATTCTGTTTGGGTAATTGTGGATATATTTACGAAGTGTGCATATTTTCTAGTAGTACATACTACGTATAAGTTGGATAGGTTAGCGGATATGTATATTGCTGAGATTGTAAGGTTACATGGGGTACCTAAGTCTATCGTGCCAGATAGGGATCCGCGTTTTACATCAAAGTTTTGGGAGTGTTTGCATAGAGCTTTGGGTACACGGTTGAATTTTAGTACTTCATATCATCCTTAGTTAGATGGTCAGTCTGAACATGTTATCCAAGTGTTAGAGGATATGTTGCGGTGTTGCGCCATTGATTTTCAAGGAACATGGGAGAAAACTACCAAAGTAGAGTTTGCTTATAACAATAATTATCAAGCGAGTATTCAAATGGTTTCGTATAAGGGTTTATATGGTAGGAGGTTTTGTACGCCGCTTTGTTGGGCTAAGGTAGGTGAAAAGTATTTTTCTCTGACTGTTGTTTTGGAAGGCACCAATGAGAAGGTGAAGCTTATCAATGATCGGTTGAAAGCAGCTTCGGATAGGTATAAATCCTATACTGATTTGAAGTGTAGGGAGATTGAGTTCGCGGTTGGTAATAAAGTGTTTCTAAAAGTTTTGCCTTGGAAGAAGGTGATGAGGATTGGACGAAAGGGTAAGTTGAGTCCGAGGTTCATTGGGCCTTATGAGGTGTTAGAGCCTGTTGGTCTAGTCGCTTATAGGTAAAGGTTAGCTAGAAAAGATGCATGATGTTTTCCATTTATCGATGCTGTGGAGGTAAAGATTAGACCTATCGCATGTGATGCCTTTTGAAGAGGTTGAGTTGAATTTGGATTTAACCTATGATGAGGAACCGATGAGGATTTTGGACACCAGCAATAGGGTTCTTCGTGGAAAGACCGTTGAGCTGGTAAAAGTGTTGTAGGGACATCGAACTGTCGAGAAAGCCACGTGGGAAAGGAAAGAGTAAATGAAGAAGTAGTTTCTTCATCTTTTTCAGTCAAGTAAATTTTGAGTAAGAAATTTCTTAAGTGGGGAGAGTCGTAATACCCCGAATTTGGGCCTAGAAGTTAGTTAGGTAGGTTAGACAATTTCGGTGAACCAGATTAGTCGGTTCGATCTAGTTTAGGAATTAAATCGTAATAAATATTTTTAACAAAAAATAAAATATGGAAAAATGGTAAAAAATACTTAATTATTATTTTAAGGGTTTTGGTAAACTCAATTTGATAAAATAAGGTTTGAATTATGGACATTTTGTCCTAGTGACTAAAATATAAAGTTTGGAAATTGTTTTTGGTGACTAAAATGTAAGATTTTAAGGGTCAAAACTTAGAATCTTTAGGGAGCTATTAAGCCGATTGGTTTTATCAGACTTTTTCCTTAATTTGTCTATTTTAAAATAGTTTTAAAAGGCTTTAATAAAAGGGATTAAAATAGTTTTAATTAGTTTGTTTTGAATTAGCCAAATCTTTTTCTTACATAACTACTTGTTCTCCCAATATTTTCTCTCAAATTCTCAGCAGCCAAACTATCTTTTCTTTTCTAAAAATCTTAGGAATCAATCTTTTCAATCTTACCTTTGATTTCAACACTTGATTCCTTTGTTCTACTTTGGATCTTCTACTTCTACTTTGGAGATTTCATCAAAATCAAGCCAATTGAGGAAGGAGACTAAAATTAGAGGTGATTTTCATTTTCTCCTCTAATAAAAGGTTCTTTATTAAAATTCCCAAGTTCTTAATCCTTTGGAATCAATTTATGTTATGTTTTAATGATTAAATCAAAATTTAATGGTTTAATGTTAATTTTGTTAAGAAATTTATTGAGTTTGGTTATTGATCTGAATCATTGCAATCTTGATTGGTTTGGATCGTGATTAAAGTGTATTTTGATGATATTTAATGGGATTCGTAAAAAGAAACTCGAAACTAGTTAAATTGTTGATTTTCTAGGTTGTGACTAGTTAGTTTTTTAGGTGTTTGTGGTGTTAAGATGTTGTTGGAGGTATAAGATGAAGTTGAAAGTGTTTTTAGATGTTAATTGATGTTGATAAGATGTTTGAATCGTTAGGTTATGGCTGGGCTTTGTTTAGATTGGAATCAAAGTGGTTTTTGGTTATTTTCGGAAGGTTTATGGTGGTGTTTGGTGTGTGATGTTAAGGATTACGATTTTTGGGATTTTAGATGCATAATGATGCATTAATACTCTGTTATTATGTGAATAAATAGGATAAATTGATCCTACAACGATTGACGAAGGCTTGGAGATGCCGGACACGTAGTTTCACATATGCAAGTGAAGCTTTGTGTTGTTGGTGAGTGGAAACAAGATTTACAACCTTGTAAAGGTTTGAAAGTGATTTTTGGGAGTTTAGGTTATGCTTGAAATACTTTTCTAAGCTTGAAATTAAGTATTAGATAATTACGCTCTCAATTTTGGTTTGGCAAAGTTGATTTTCTCATGCCTATGTTTATGATTTGATACTTACTGTTACATGCATGTTTTGGAAATTGATTATGATACAAATGATCTTATATTGATGATATTTGAGCATGGTAAATGCTTTATGAAAAGTATTTCAATGTTATGAAATGCATGGTTTGTTGCATTGGAAAATTGGTTTAAACGATGCCAATGAAAAAGTGTGAGGTATCACGTTTAATATGGTATATATTGGCATGTGACAATGATTAAATGTTATCAGATATAGTTGGCATGTGTAACCCCCTTGACCCGACCTAGACACCCAACCGAACCAAGAGAACTACATTAGGTTTGCCGAAGCAAAATGGAGAAATTATGAAAACCGGCTCATTTTTTTCTTTTATCTTGTCTAAATGCACATTATTAATCCTAAGTGTACGTACTCGCAGCGAGTGAATTTTCAAAGGAAACATTTCATGGAAAGGCCTTCAATTGCACAACATACATTTTAGGGACCAAAATGAAAGAAACCAGAACTACCCCCACCATGACATTAATAGAATTAACTGCCTCCGTATAGATACGCTAAGGCCCGTATCAATACGGTATTGCAACATCGTTTCGATACGCCAAGCACCATTCTGGTACACCACTTCGAATACAAAAATCCCTTTTAATTTCATAAAACGCCGTACCAATACGGTCATATAGTGTTTCGGTATGCGTGCTTGTTCCAAAAAGTGAAATTCCAGTAGCAATATACCGTATCGAAACACCTTCGCCCGTACCAAAACACCCTGCCCAAAATTGTCTGGCCATACCGATACAATCCCCCGCATATCGGTACACCTGGGCCTGTAATGTCAAATTTAGCTGGTTTTTTACTCAAATCTAGATGCATTTGGGTCGTAGCAACTTCCATACATGCATACAAACAACCATAGATACCTAAGCTCACATTTATACTAGGGTTAAACATCCAAAACAATCTCAAGCTACCAAAGGATTACTCTAAAGGCATGCTTACTATTCCACTTTGCCAAACATACCAAAATGCACAAATAGGCCAAACTCAACTTAAGCATCATATCAACACAACCAACACAACATAATATACTTGCTCGAACCATCACAACATGGCAACCAACAGGGAAGCTCTAGATGCATACCTAAGCATCCATTCATCCAGAACTATAAGCAAGGATTAACATCAAACTTAGGAACATCAAACCATCCTCAAAATCCAGCATAGAAACATACTCAAAATCCATAAGGAAACAGAATTACAACTCCAAAAAACCATGGCGAACACATTGCCTTATTAACCGAAATATGAACCGAGTTCATACTCAAACTTGAAATGTCCTTGGATCACTTAGCCTTTCCTCTTGCTGCCCAAACCTCAATGTTCTGCATCATTAGGAAAAAGAGAGCGTAAGCACACTTGCTCAGTGAAGATGCTCATAAAAAATGATGCATTAAAACCATTTGAAAATCATATGCTTGTTTTCCAAAAACATGCTTACAACCAAAGCATTTTTCCATGATTCCAGCCGAATCAAAGAATAAGAACCTTTTATGCAACATCATGTATATTCCATGCTTAAATCCCAAAGCATTAAATCATAACCCATGCTTAAATCTCAAAGCATTAAATCATAAACCATGCTTAAATCTCAAAGCATTAAATCATAAACCATGCTTAAATCTCAAAGTATTAAAAAAAAATTCAACACATGAACCTCCACATATATTGGCATTTATAGTGACCCGAATAGACTACCCTATATCCACACATATCATATACACGGATCTCTCATATCATGCCTAGTTAGACCGTATAATATCCCAAATCTTGCCTAGTTAGACCGCAAGATTTGACACCCTCGCCTAGTTAAAACGTGAGCTTAACACCCTTGCCTAGTTACACCGCAAGTTTACCAACCTTGCCTAGTTAAATCGCAAGTTTACCATCTTTGCCTTGCTAAACCGCAAGATTTGACAACCTCGCCTAGTTAAACCACGAGTTTTACTTCCTTGCCTAGTTAAACCGCAAGACTTGACAACCTCGCCTAGTTAAATCGCGAGTTTTACTTCCTTTCCTAGTTAAACCGCAAGATTTTGTTACCTCGCCTAGTTAGACCGCGAGTTTTACTTCTTTGCCTAGTTAATCCGCAAGATTACCATCAATGGTTGCCTAGTTAGATCGCATGCCCGAAATGATGTCCCAACAGTCCGAGTGGCCTTGTTAAACTGCCATACCTCAAGGACCCATGGTCACGATCGATTTTGTTCATATTTTATAGTGCACTTTAATCCTAAGGCATGCCAACTATATCCGATTGTTTTCTCACCATGTCTTTTAGCCAATATACCATTTACAAACCATTTACTTACTGCTTTACAATGAACTAAACAAAACATCGCATATGCAAATCTCATTGCCAATGCAATAACACCATTCCCAACCGGAATGAAAACCAATGCTCAATAGCATTTAATTTACTTTCAAACCCCTACATATGTACTCAAAATCATGCATTTCCAGTAAGTAAATCATACCATGTTTATCACAAAAACAAGCAAACAACATGCTCATATCCAAGCCGATATTCAAGAGCAAAATAAGGGAAACTTACTTCCGAGCTTATGTAAGTGTCTTGCGCTTACCCTAAACTCCCAACAACCTTTACAAACCTTTGTAAAGTATTTAAAACTAGTTTCCACTCACCGATACGCTTCGCCTTCCTTGCCAACGCGATAAAGCTCCCGACAAGCAACAAATAACGTCAAGCTTCGTCGCCTTGATTATCCCCTGTTTTAAACACATAAAACCAGAGCATAAATTCCTCGCTATACATTCAAACCACTGCCTCAAAGAAAAACCCCACAACTCTCAGGTTGCCCACCTAGAAACCATCTGAAACAAACCAAAATCATCATCAAACGTTTTCGAAACTTAACCCAGCCATAAAACAACGATTCAATTGATCAATCAACAATTAACATCCAAAAACTCTTTCCCAACATCCTTTTACTTCCAACAAAGATTAAACTCGAATATCATCACAAAACTCAAATCTAACAACCTAAACAATTATAGATCCAAGAGTTTCAGGATTCCATTGATAAAACCAACTTATCAACATCATAATACATCCAAAATATGTATTCAATCAATCTTAAACACCGGAAATCAGATCCACTTCGAATATTACCTTGTTTCATCAATTTTACCCAATTAACTCAATCAAACATAGGTAAAACATTAAAATGAGCTTACAATTCATAAATTAAGGAACAAATACTTGGGAATTTCAGTAAATAACCATACAATAGAGGAGTTCATGGATCTTACCCCTATTGTGAGATTTCTCCCTCAATTGGTTTGATAAAAGCTAAGAAAACACAAGATTTAAATGAGAATTTATAAAAACAATGTTAATTAATCAATTACAAGTCATAATTACAAGTTAAAAGACTTCTCACCTCTGGATTTTGATGAAAACTTGAGTGTTTGGCTGAGGAGAGAATAGAGAGAAAAGTTACGTGAATTTTCTTTAAAAAGCTTAACTAACTTTTTTAACTAAAATCCCTTTTTAATTAACTTTAAAACACATGTTAAAATATCTTTAATTAAGGGAGAAATCATCAAAAAAACTTGGTAAAATAGCTACTTAAAGATTCTAAGAATTTGACCCTTTTCATTTTAGTCACCTTTAAAAGCAGTTTTCAAAAATTACATTTTGGTCACTAGCCAAAATGTCCAATTCCCAAATCTTATTTTCTAAATTTGATTTCACCATTATACTTAATATAATTAATAATGATTTTAGAATGTTTTTCCTCAATTTTATCAACTTTAAAAATATTTAAACTAATTAAAACCTGAAACTGACCCGGAACTCTAATACCGGTCCACTAGGCCTTCGAACCAACCTTCAAAACATCTAAACCCAAAAACGGGGTGTTACAACTCTCTCCCAATTAAGAAATTTCATCCTCAAAATTACCTGGAGGAAACAAATGCGGAAATTGCTCCATCATATCTGCCATGCTTTCCCAAGTAGCTTCCTCAACACCTCGGTGTCGCACAAGACCTTCACAAGCTCAATTGTCTTACCACGAAGAACTTTACTGCTAGAATCAAGGATTTCCACTGGTTCCTCATCGTAGGATAAATCTGGCCTCAACTTTATATGCTCAACCGGTATAACATGGAAGGATCCGACCGATACCTTCATAACAAACATACATGGAGCACATCATGAATTTTCTCCTGCTCGGGAGGCAACCTCAATCGATAAGCCACAAGACCTACACGCTCAAAAACCTCGTACGATCTAATAAACCTCAGACTAAGCTTACCCTTACAGTTGAACCTTTTCGCATATTTCCATGGTGACACTTTCAAGAATACACGATCGCCTACCGTATATTCAATTTCCCTACGCTTCAAATATGTGTAAGTCTTCTGCCGATCCGCAACTGCTTTCAAGCGATCACACACAAGCCTTACCTTTTCATCCGTGTCCTTCAACAAATTCGATAAGGTAACATGCTTTTCTCCTACCTCAGCCCAACACAAGGGCGTACGACACCTCCGGCCATACAACACCTCGTATGGTGCCATATGTATAGTCTTCTGGTAGCAATTGTTATATGCAAAGTCAACTAAAGGTAAATGCTTCTCCCAGGTTCCTTGAAAATCGATAATACAACCTCTTAGCATACCTACCAAGACTTGGATAACATGCTCAGACTGTCCATCCGTCTAAGGGTGATACGCGATGCTGAAACTCAACCTCGAACCCAAAGCCTGGTGTAAAATTCTCTTGAACCTTGCCGTAAACCTCAAATCTCTATCAGAAACAATGCACTTAGGTACCCCATGCGAGCGCACAATCTCAACAATGTGCAGATTTGCCAGTTTGTCCAAGGTATCTGTCGTGTACACTGGAAAGAAATATGTACACTTCAAAAACCGATCAACAATCACCCAAATGGAATCATTTTAAGCTAGTGCCAAAGGCAGCCCCGTCACAAAATCCATGGTGATCCTCTTCCATTTTGCATTCTAGAATTCTCAATGGTTGCAGCAACCCAGATAGAAACTGATGTTCAGCCTTGACCTGCTGACACGCCACGCACTAGGAAACAAACTCAGCCATATCCTATTTCAAACCAACCCAGTAGTATGCCTCATTCAACCCGTGATACATCTTAACACTACCGGGATGCATAGCAAAAAGACTGAAATGTGCCTCAGTTAAAATAGTGTGCCTCAACTTCGGATCATCTGACACCACTATTTGACCCTTGAAACACAAAACCCCATCATCATCAAAAGAAAATCCGTCAGATTACCCTCCGATATGTCCTTAACATGCTCAACCAAAGAATCATCTTACAGTTGTTTAGCTTTAATCATCTATGACAACGTAGGCTTAACCTGCAATTCAGCCAACAAACCACATTCCCGCGTCACACTCAACCTTGCAAACATAGCTCTAAGCTCAATCGTACCCATACGACTCAATGCATCCGCAACCATATTGGCTTTTCCTGGATGATACTCGATCGTCAAGTCGTAATGCTTAAGCAACTCCAACCATCTACGTTTCCTAAGATTCAAATCCCTTTTGAGACATCAAAAATTTCAAACTCTTGTGATCCGTAAAACCACACACTTTTCTCCATAAAGATAATGGCTCTAGATGTCCAAGGAAAAAAAACCACAACCGCAAGCTCCAAATCATGAGTTGGATAGTTGCGCTCATGAACCTTCAACTACGTTGATGCCTAGGCCACAACCTTACCATTCGGCATCAGCATACAACCAAACTCAATGTACGATGCATCACTATAAACCATAAACTCTTTCCTCAATTCTGATCGAATCAACGCAGGAGTATGTGTCAAAACCTCTCCCAACTTCTCAAAACTGTGCTGCTACCTTTTCATCCAAACATAAGGAACATTCTTTTGTAACAGCTTTTTCAACGGTGCTGCAATACTCGAAAACCCCTCAACAAAACGGCGATAATAACCAGCCAACCCAAGAAAACTACACACCTCTGATACAGACTTAGATTGCTTCTAATTGAGCATAGCCTCAATTTTTTGTGGATCAATGCGAATACCTTTCGCAGAAACCACACAACCAAAGAACATGACCTCCTTAAGCCAAAACTCACACTCACCCAACTTGACATACAACTGATTATCCTTCAACACTTGCAACACAACCCGTAATTACTGATCATGTTCTTCCTCGGTACGATAGTACATGAGAATATCATCTATAAACACCACCACGAACTGATCAAGTTATTCATGGAACACCCTTAACCTCAGGACTCACCACAACTTCACACTCATCGACTAAACTCAAGAAACCCCTTTTTGGATTCACAATCCACAACCGCCTTGTGCTCACTCACTCAACCATCCCATACCCAAAACGCATTAAAACATTGAATGACAACTCCCTTAGATCCGCGGCAAACTTATAACCTTGCACCAGCAAAGGACATCGCTTATACAACCTTCTAAACGTAGCCAACTCACCAAAAGAACTAGCTTATGTTACTACATAAGCCTTCAAGAAGTTATCCGTAAGTGTGGATAAATGTATGCATGATTCCTTATATGTCATCCTAGATGTCTATGCATATTGATGTAAAACCTCTAATGTCATGCCTAAATATGTATGCATGTACTGATTTATTTACATATATATATAAGTGTTTTTGCACTGTGCATGATCAACATCCACACTCACTTATAACATTCCCAGTATCAAAATTCCTCCAACACAACGAAACACTCTAACAACCCTCAACACTTGAGCAATACTCTTTCCTGATACCATAGTACCCGAGAACACCTCTACTCTGACTACTATCCAAAAGTAGGTATTTAGAGAATGCCTAACACGACATCATCTTGAATGTTTACCTAGCATGTCTGGATTATTATAGAAATGATGTTAAACATGTTATATGATGTTTGTTTAATGTTTTAAGCATGTATGGATTAATGTTTACCTAGCATGTCTGGATTATTGTAGAAATTTACCTAGCTTAAATTTGGGGAAAATAAAAAATGGGTATCGGTATGAGTAGCCGCCGTATCGGTACACGCTTGAGAAAGTTTATACTGGAATCAATACGTGGGGTACCGTAAGCTATTAGAATCCTCTATTTTTGAAATATACAATGAAGATCGATACTCGTATGATCATACCAATATGAGTAGGCCACGTTGGCTCGTATCGATGCAACATAAGACAGTATTGGTACGGGGTTAGTTGATTATGGTATTTTCATGCTGTATTCTGGATTCTATGCAAATTGGTCACTATTTTTGTAATGCTCAATTAATGATGATCTTGTGATCCAATTTTGATGCAACTTCACACAGAGGCATGTAATGAATTTAATTGAAGGTTGGTAACATAAATTTGTAATTTAGTCCTTCAATTATTAGAATTTACGTTTTGGTCCCTAAAGTGTTATGTCTTGCAAATCGAATGCTTGATTCATCTTTCGTTGTTGTACATCATACCTTAGGGTTAATTAAGCAAGATAAAAAGGAAAAATGGACCGATTTAGGTTATTGGTTTGGGTTTGCTTCAACAAATCTAACATGATGTTTTTAATTTGGTGTTGGCGGCTAGGCCGGGCAAAAGGTTACATTTGGTGGTATCAGAGCCAAGTTTGCAAAAGTTAAAAGGTAAGTTGTTTGTTTGAAAGGTTGTTGATTGTTGTATGATATGTACGGTATTTGATTATATGATTCTATGATTGAAGTATGATATGTTGGGGTAAAATCTAGGGGACACATTGCCTTATTACTACAAGTGTAAAAGGATTTTGTTTTTGAAATGTGAGCGTCTTGAATCCTTGCTTGAAGCTAGCCTAATTATGTTTTTTTTTATATTTTCATGCTATAGATACATATTTTGAGTATGCCACCGAGACGAGAGCTTAGGTCGAATACGAATAATGCTGCAGTGGGTAGGGAGTTGAGGGTGAGATAGTGCATCCTAATGGTTTGCCTCCTTCTCTACCTAATCCGCCAGTTGGAGTAGATGTTGGGCAAGTGCCGCTAGTTCCACCTTGTCCAGTCTTTAGGGATATGACACCGTTGATTCAGACTATGACTAGAGCTTTTCATGTAGTTGTGGATGGAGTGCAAGTTCAGGTATCGGTACTGGCACAGAAAATAGCTATTAATCCAGGACTTTTGTTGGAGCATTTGAGTAGTTTGGAAGATACCAAGTTTAGAGGTTTAGCTCAAGAGGCAGTTAAAGAGTGATTTGAGAGTACTGAGATGATTCTTGGTTAGATGGAGTGCATGGATATGTGTAAGCTGAGTTGCATTGTATCCATGCTTCAAGGAGATACCTATAGTTGGTGGACTACCACTATAGCGGGAATGTCACCCGAGGATGTGACTTGGGAATTCTTCGGTGCTACTTTTTGAATGAAGTATTTGGGTACTTGGTACTTGGATAAAAAGAAGTGTGAGTTCATGTCTTTGATTCAAGGCAATATGTCAGTTTCAGAGTATAAAGTTCAGTTTATTCGATTGAGCCAGTATGCACCTGAGGTAGTTCCTGATGATTGACAACAATGTGATCATTTTCGATATGGTTTGGTCAAGGGTTTTAAGACCTATATATTGGTTTTAGACAATACTGATTTTGATGTCTTGGTTAGCCGAGTCAAGGATATTGAATAGAATTTGGGTTTGTCTCCTCGTTCTGAGGGCTCGAGTTCTGACAAAAGAGTTATTGATTTGGATGTTGGTGGTGGTCGGTTAAAGAAGAATCGAGATAGGAAGTAGCGTCCTGATCAAATATATGGTAGAGGTAATGTCGAACATGGACACCAGGGTCAAAACACCTATACTGGAGTACCCGAGTGTTGGCGTTGTGGGAAACATCATTCGAGAGAGTGTTGGGCTACACATAATACATGTTGGAGCTGTGGTTTGCGAGATCATTTGATACGTTATTGTCTGTAGATGGCTAAGGATGGTTAGGCTCCTACATCTATTGTTGCACCGTAGAGAGGCCATGGTCGTAGTCGAGGTAATTTCTAGCATCGAGAGAAAGGTCAGAGGACTGTTGCTCATACAATGGCTATTAATACTGAAGGTGGTGGACCTACAAGGATCTATGCGCTTTGCGAGGGAAAGAATGACACAGATGTGATTGCAGGTACTTTTACTTTGCAATCCATGTCATTACTTTCTTTGAAATATTATAGTTCCACACATTCATATATCTTGCGCGATCATGTACATTTGCTTGATATACCTGTAGAAGTATTAGATGTGGGTATGCGAGAAACTAGTTCTTTTGGAGAATCAGTAGTTGCTAGGAGGTTGTTTAGGAAATCTCCTTTAATGCTTCAAGGTCATGTATTTGCGGTTGATATGATGGAGTTGTTGTTTCGTGGTTTTGATGTAATCCTGAGCATGGATTGGTTGACCGAGCATAGGGCTGTGGTCAATTTCAACAAACAGCCATAACAGCTAGCAGTATAAAACCCAACTGGTACTAATCACACTAGAACATCAGGAAAGAACTCTCAGGTGAACAAACTTTATCTCATACTCAACAACTAACATGCCAACTTCTACCAACACTGTAGGAGAATTCATCAAACATAGATAAAACATTAAAATCAGCTTACAATTCATAAATCAAGGATTGAATGCTTGGGAATTTTAGTAAAGAACCATACAATAGAGGAGATCACGTACCTTACCCCTATTGTGAGATTTCTCCCTCAATTGGTTTGATAAAAGCTCTGAAAACACAATATTTAAATGAGATTTTATAAAAACAATGTTAATTAATTAATTAAAAATCATAAATACAATTTAAAAGACTTCTCACCTCTGGATTTTGATGAAAACTTGAGTGTTTGACTAATGAGAGAATGGAGAGAAAAGTTACGTAAATTTTCTTTAAAAAGCTTAACTAACTTTTTAACTAAAATCCCTTTTTAATTAACTTTAAAATACATGTTAAAATATCTTTAATTAAAGGAGAAATCATCAGGAAAAAAACTTGGTAAAATAGCTCCTTAAAGATTCTAAGAATTTGACCCTTTTTATTTTAGTCACCTTTAAAAGCAGTTTTCAAAAATTCCATTATAGTCACTAGTCAAAATGTCCGATTCCCAAATCTTATTTTCCAAAATTGATTTCACCATTATCCTTAATATAATTAATAATGATTTTAGAATATTTTTCCTCAATTTATCACCTTCAATAATATTTAAACCAATTAAATCCTGAAACTGACCTTAAACTATAATACTGGTCCACCGGGCCTTCGAAACAAACTTCAAAACATCTAAGCCCCAAACCGGGGTGTTACAGCATGCCATAAGGTTTAAAGTGCACTATAATAAGTCGCCTCATGTGTGTCGAGGGGTAATGATTATACCCTATTCTCCACCATGGGTACCTTAGTAGTCGAGGGGTTGTGATTGTACCGTTTTCTCCCGCTAATGGGTATTATACACTGTAACCATTGAGGAGTTTATTGTATCATTTGCTCTAGTTAAATGTATGTTTAAGTGGTCTAAGGAACCACTTGTGAAATCTGTGTATCTAATGTGTTTTGATAAAGGAAAAAATTGGTTTTGGGGTCACTTTAATGCCAATATATGAACTAATGCATCATGATGGATGAATTATGTTTTTTTATAATGTGATTTATACATGTTTTGCTATTTAAGCTTTGCTATTGGATGAATAAGCATCTGAATGATTAAATTGAGGTTTTGCATGTGGGATTATGCTTGAGACCCATGATACATGTTTTGCATATGGTTTAATATGCATGTTTTTCAAAGGTGAATAGGGCATGAGATGTTTTAGCATGAAGTTGAAAATGTGGTTTGACTCAAATGGTTTTAATTACATTGATGAGTATTTTTAGAGCGTACGTCACTAGGCATTATATGCTTATGCTCTCATTTCTCATCACTGCAGAGAAGTGAGTTTTCGGGGCAGCAAACGAGCATGGAGGAATCCAAGAATCGATTTACTTCAATTATGATTTTAATAAATGAATTTGTAGTAATAAAGGGAAATGTGACTAAGTTGTAATTTGGAGGGTTGTTTTCTTACTCCCTATTTTTGGACTTGTTCTATTTGGTATTTTGGACTATAAGGTTATATGGTTTGATTTTGGGTTTGGGATAAGAATTGCATGCTTGGGTAGAGACCATGCCTATAGGTTCTCTTGATTGATTTGCTATGGATTGAATCTTTACCTAGCATGTCTGGATGGTTGTGGAAATGATGCTAAACATGTTTTATGATGTTTGTTTGATGTTTGAAGCATTTTAGACTGAGCCTAAGTGTAATACATTTGGCCAAGAGGTTATTACAGGCCCAATCGTATTGATACTCTGTAATACCCCAAAATTTACAGTATTGTTTAAGGGTCATTTAGTGCTAAGATAATTGCTTAAAAGCTTACTTAGTGACTAAAATGACAAAAATGCAAAAGTTAAGATTTTCTCAATTATGGACTGTAGAAAAGAAATTTCTAAGGTTTTAAGGTGTCATGTGACAGAGAATGAGTAAAATAGGATACTCGCAAAATCTAGTTAAAATCAAAGGAAAATTGGAATGGGAGTTCAAGGTTAAAGTTTAGTGACCAAAATGATAAGTTTTCAAAACTTGTACGGTACAAGTCGAAATATGAAAATTTGAAGGACCAAAGTTGTAATTTCCCAAAAGTTAGGTGTTTTATTTCATAAATAGATAGAGCACCTATTGGTGTGGACCGAATGTCGAATTACTGGTTTAATTCGATATTTCGATTATTGGAAAATCACAGTCAAAGTTTAAGTGGAATTCAGAAACCCGGATCGAACTGAAAAAATATGAAATTTTACCATATGATAGAGAAAGATAATAAAAGTAATTTCCAAGTGTTGGAAATATTTTAGTTCGATTCAGGGTGAATCCTATGATTTATTTTGGTTAAGGAATTTCTTTAGTAACAGATAAAATTCTCAGCATTTATCGGTAAATCGGATCAAGCTAAAATTTTGGAGATGATTCCATAGACTTTGGAAGAGTTATAACATATTATTTTGTGGATATTTGGAGAATTAAATGTTTGGAATAAATTTATTTGACTAAAATTGCCTAGATGGCAATTTTGTAAAAAAAATGATTGGTAAAGGGTATTTTGGTCTTTTCGCCCAAAAGGGACATGGAAGAAATTTTGAGATTTCTTTAATGGATGAATAGTGGTTGGTTTGAATCCAAATAAGTTTAGTTAGAATTTTACAAAATGGTAAACTAGTAATTATGAATTCAATTGGGGGACATTTTGGTAAATTGGAATAAAATGAATTAAAAATTCATTTTTATTTATACAAGTGGCATAAATATATGATATATGAAGAGTTATCATCCAAAAATTCATTCCCAAACCGTGGAGAAAGAGGAGAAAGAAAAGGAAATCTTACAAGCTCGATTTATGCCTCGAAACTCGGTTTTTAGGTAATCTTCCAAACTACAAAGTTGTTCTTCTCTTCAATCTCTATCTATTTATGTAAATTATTCATGGATTTCATGATTGATTGATGAGATTTGATATGATAAATAAATTAGGATTTATGTTCAAATTGGGGGTTTTATTATTTTATGAATATGTGTTCGATTTTATGTTGAAATCAAGCAAGAATGATGTTGGATTCATGTTTTTGAATTAGGATTTAAACCCTAAATAGTTTAGTATCCTTGAAGAAGATTAGGGTTTAGGGATCCAACCTTGAATTAGGGTTTGTGATGATGAGTTAGTAATCTAGCAAGCTTGATTAGTTGTTTGAAATCAAAACCCTAAATTTAAACCCTAAAGGACTAATTCAGCAAAGTGTTAAAGTTAGGGGTTCAATTATGATTTTTGGAGTTTGAAATTTATTTTTGTTGTTAGTGATGTTTGAGGCATGAAAATGAAGTTAGAATCTAAACTTGTGATTATTCGAGCTAGTGACCATTTTGACAATTTGTCAAAAGTGGATAACCAATTCGGTAATAGTGTATAAGAAGAGGACAAATTCTGATTTTTTATGTTAAGTGGTGATTATGATGTATAGTTGATGATTGGGGGCCAAATTGCAAAGTTTTAAAGCTAGAATCCTTGAATTGTAAATTGGTGATTAATTCGACAAATTAGAGAACAAAGGGTTGAAGTGAGACAATTAGGTATTTGAAGAGTACTATGTTGGAAAATTTTATTTAAGTGATTTAGATGTTGATTTTGAAGTGAATAGAAGCTTGTATTCACTTAGGGACCGAAACGTCAATTTGTAGAATACAAGGGACCAATTCAGTTATTAAGCAAAAGTAAAGGAAAAAATTGTGGAAAAATAGGAAATGGATTAATTGGATCAAAAACATTCCTTTGGGGACCAAGAAGACAAATCTTCTTCGGGTTTAGGGACCAAAAATGGAACTTTTCAAAGTTTAGGTCTTAAAGTGTAAAGGATGAAAAATGTAAGGATCAAGCTAAATTAACTATTTGAAGCTTGAAAAAGTCCTTAGGGTCTAAAATAAGTATTTTAGTAAAGGTTGAAAGCTTAAGGTAAAATGTGATTCGAATATAAGAAACTTTATCGGATCAATTATATATTTAATGGATAGTTATTTTATTTACTTTCCATTATTATATTTAGAGTGAATATGTTCTAACATATACTTGAAATGGTATTGTTATTTTATAATGTAGCTTTCGATACGAATTGGGACCGTACTAACAAAAATGGAAAGGAAAGGGTCAGGAGTGAGATCAAGTGATAAAGTCAACTTCATTACAAGGCCAAGGTGAGTGCATACATGTATTTAAAGGTATGTTTGTTAACATACATTTTATAGGAACACTTGTGATAAGTCAACCTAAAAGGTAAATATTTTTTATGCTTAAAAATGATTTATAGCATGATATATATATATTTCTGACAAGTTATTTTATATAGTTTTAAATGGCACGTATACCATGAATTTTAAAGAATATATTGGAGTATGAACTGCTCCAGTATGAATATGTTTTATATGATATAAACTATTATTGGAATCGCTTGTCTTTTTACAGGAATTGTTTTAAATGTTTGTCGTTGGTAGTATAATATTAAGTATGACAGTATTGTGGTATACCATAAGAGTCTATCTAGCACTTAATTGTGTCCATAGTTTATCTGGCACTTAATTGTGTCCACAGTTTATCTGGCACTTAATTGTGTCCACCGTTTGCACCTAAGGAAAGTGGCTAGTACTCTGGGAGTACATGACTCGTTTACTCATCTCTTGATATTTACCTTGGGCCATAAGATTTTACAGTACAGTTACATGACTTTACCGTATAGAATTATTACAGTACAAATTTCTTACATGATTATTCCTGCATTACAGACTATATGATTTTACAGAGTAACCTTGCTATATGATTTTACAGAGCAGCCTTGCTGTTTGATTTTTTCAATAAAGATTTATTACAGCACATATTTATTACAGTACAGGTTCATTACATGAGTATCATGCTTTACCAAATATCATGTCTAATATAGCTATTTCATATTACAAATAATTTTATACCATATTTTACATGTTACATATTTCTATGACTCGCTGAGATATACTCAACGTGTATTTATGTTATACACGTAGGTGATCGGGATTAGTAGATGACAGCCTTTGCTTCATCATCATTTTGTATAGAAGATAATCGACATGTATTTCGGTAATCATGACATCCGTCTTTTGTATGTTTAATAGTGGTATGTATTTAATAAATCTATCTATTTGTTAAAGTAATTATTGAGGCCCATAATAGTGGCGTAAGCTGTTTTAAATTGATTATTATATGTACAGTTTGGTGTTAAATAGTCTAATTTGATATATTTTATACGAATTAGATATCGAATAATTTTATTAGAAACCCTTTTGTAAAATAAATTATTTTAGTACGTATGTATACTTTATGTAAAAAGTTTTATAATCAGAAATCAAATAAATGTTTTATATCGGTATTAATTAGTTAAGTGTGCTTGGGTTATTGAAATATTAAGATGGGTGACCACTGGGAAGTTTTTCCAAAAATTTTTAAATCACCCTAGATTTTGGTTAAAAGACCTGTTTTAAAATGCTGTGACATTTCCGACTCGTGTCCGGTGTACGGTCACAGAAAGGGGTGTTACATTTATTGGTATCAAAGCTACAGTTTTAACCGATTATGATGTTAAACTGAGCTCGATAAAAGTGCTAAAGTGTGTACATGCCACTAGGATGTCATATTTACTGAAAAGAAATACTTGTATGATTGATGCAATTGTTTACTAGTCAAAGGGGTTACTATAGGAATGAATGTATGAATGAGAATGAATACCGTTGGACAATTAAAAGAGGGAACATTATGAGTTCCCACAAATGAGTAAGGAGGTTAACTAAGTCTAGTACCCGGTTTAAACGGGGTAATAACAAATAGACTAATATAGTAATGAAAGTTGTTTAAAATGCAAGATACCTCTTTACAAATGGTAATTGCAGATAGGAATCGAATTTAGGGCTCCTATCAATAAAGAATTTATGAGCTAATGGGTATATAAGAGACACAAAATGATTATCTGATGTTGGCAGATTGATGGTTAAGTGATAATGGTTGGAGTAAAGCCCTAAAATAATGGTTAAAAATAGCAATATACTGAAATCAATGTTGTGAAGTCTATAAAGCCTTTACTATGAAAAGTTGATAGAGTATTGGGCACAAATGAATATTTTGCTCAAAATATTTCAATGAAGTGTCGCTTAAAGAGATTGATTGAAAAGAAGCACGAGTGGTGTTTAGATCCTTATATCAAGTAAAAAGGATTTCAAAGTATTGTAATGGTGACTTTGGTAATAAAATGAAAAGATTGTTAAAGTAAGGGTTGAAGAATTTGTTATTCTTCGTAGTGAATACTAAGATGAATAGTGAGGACATAAGTACAATTTTGACAGCTCGGGATTGACGTAATTCCCGGTAATAAGCCAGTGTCTATGGCTTCATACAGAATGGCACCTACAGAACTGAAAGAGTTAAAGTTTCAGTTGCAGGAATTACTAGACAGGGGATAGTGCTATAGATTTTTTTTAAAAAAGGGTTATATGCAAAACTCTCGAAATGTCAGTTTGGTTATCAGAAGTGGCTTTCCCGGGACACATTTTTTTAACCGAAGGGATCCACGTCAATCCTAAAATGATACAATCCATTGTGGAATGGAAGGTTCCCAATAATATTAACGAGGTTTGCAATTTCTTGAAACTTGCTGAATAATATCGAAGGTTTGTGAACAACTTTTCGATGATAGCTGATCCGCTTACAAAGCTATTGAGAAAGAATGTTCCATTCGTATGGTCTGAGAAGTGTCAAGAAAGCTTTGATCAGATAAAGAAAATTTTAGCAGAAGCTCTGGTTTTGGTACAACCAGAGTCATGAAAAGAGTTTACTTTGTACTGTAACGTATCCTATAATAGATTGGGTGCGTGTTGATGCAAGATGGGAAGGTGATCACGTATGCTTCTCGACAACTAAATCCACATGAAAGGAATTATCCAACTCATGATCTGGAACTTGCGACTGTAGTTTTTACTCTAGAAGTGTGCCGACATTATCTCTATGGTGAACGCCACCACATGTATACTGATCATAAGAGTTTAAAATATTTGATGACAAAGAAAGGGTTGAATCTACGGCAACAAAGATGGTTGGAACTAATAAAGGATTATGACTTGATCATTGATTACCATACAGGCCGAGCAAATGTCGTAATCAATACCTTAAATCAAAAGGCATTTATTACATTATGAACTTTAAATGCTCAACTAAAATGAAAAGGATGGTTCGTTGCTAGTAGAGATGCAATTAAGATCTTCATTGCCAAGTCGAAATAAAGAAAGTCAGCAACAAGATGAAGACTATATAGCAAAGATGAAACAAGTGGAGTGCCAATATCTATAGTATTGGATCGAAATCCAAAGTTCACATCAAGATTTTGGAATGCACTACACAGAGCTTTGGCGATACGACTGAACTTTAGTAATGTGTTTCATCCTTAAACGGATGACCAATTTGAAAGAACAATTCGAATACTAAGAGATATGCTAAGAGCTTGCGTGATTGAGTTTGAGGGATCATGGGAAAAGTTTTTACCACTAGCATAATTTGCCTACGATAACAGTTATCAGAGAAGTATATAGATAGCACCCTATGAAACCCTCTATGGTCAAAAGTGAAAATCGCCATTAAATTGGTTTGAGTTATATGATCGCAAGCTAATTAGGCCAGATTTGTTGCAAGAAATGGAAGAAAATAATACGTTTCGGACACAAAGGAAAACTAAGTCCCAGACGTATTAGACTTTATGAAATTCTAAAGAAAGTTGGCCCTGTGGCGTATCAACTAGCTCTTCCACCAGAGATGAGTAAAATCCATGATGTTTTCTAGGTCTCGATGCTCTTAAAATATAGATCGGATCCTTCACACATGATTATACTGGAGGAGATACATTTGCAATTAGATTTGACTTACGAAGAGGAACCAGTAAAGATACTAGCTTATGGTGTCAAAAAATTAAGGAACAAGCAGATACCATTGGTGAAGGTCCTTTAGCACAACCACCAAGTTGAAGAGGCAACATGGGAAGCTAAGAATACAATGGAAAAACAGTACCCACATTTATTCAAAACAGGTACATCTTGAAAATTTGAGGATGAATTTTCTTAAGGGGGAAGAATTGTAATACCCCAAAATTTACAGTACTGTTTAATGGTCATTTACTGCTAAGACAATTGCTTAAAAGCTTACTTAGTGACTAAAATGACAAAAATGCAAAAGTTAGGATTTTCTCAATTATTAACTGTAAAATGAAATTTCTGAGGTTTAAAGGTGTCATGTGATAGAGAACGAGTAAAATAGGATAATCACAAATTTTGGTTAAAATATAAGGGAAATTGGATTGGGAATTCAAGGTTAAAGTTTAGTGACCAAAATGATAAGTTTTCAAAACTTGTATGGTACAAGTCAAAATATGAAAAGTTGAAGGACCAAAGTTGTAATTTCCCAAAAGTTAGGTGTTTTATTTCATAAATAGATAGAGCACCTATTGGTGTAGACCGAATGTGGAATTACTAGTTTGATTCGATATTTTGATTATTGGGAAATCACAATCAAAGTTTAAGTGGAATTCGGATCGAACTGAAAAATTATGAAATTTTACCATATGATAGAAAAATGTTATAAAAGTCATTTCAAGTGTAGGAAATATTTTAGTTTGATTCAGGATGAATCCTATGATTTATTTTGATTAAGGAATTTATTTAGTAACCGATAAAATTCTCGGCATTTATTGATAAATCAGATCAAGCTAAAATTTCAGAGATGATTCCATAGACTGTGGAAGAGTTATAACATATTATTTTATGGATATTTGGAGAGTTAAATGTTTGGATTAAATTTATTTGACTAAAATTTCCTATAATGGCAGTTTTGTAAAAAAAAGTTGATTAGTAAAGGGTATTTTGATATTTTCACCCAAAAGGGACATGGAAGGAATTTTGAGATTTCTTTAATGGATGAATAGTGGTTGGTTAGAATCCAAATAAGTTTAGTTAGAATTTTACAAAATGGTAAACTAGTAAATATGAATTCAGTTGGGGGACATTTTGGTAAATTGGAATAAAATGAATTAAAAATTCTTTTTTATTTATACAAGTGGAATAAATATATGATATATGAAGAGTTATCATCCAAAAATTCATTCTCAAACCGTGGAGAAAGAGGATAAAGAAGAGGAAATCTTACAAGCTCGATTTAAGCCTCAAAACTCAGTTTTTAGGTAATCTTCCGAACTACAAATTTGTTCTTCTCTTCAATCTCTATCTATTGATGTAAATTATTCGTGGATTTCATGCTTGATTGATGAGATTTGATATGAGAAAGAAATTTGGGTTTATGTTCAAATTTGGGGGTTTTATGATTTTATGAATCTATGTTTGATTTTATGTTGAAATCAAGCAATAATGATGTTGGATTCATGTTTTTAATTAGGATTTAAACCCTAAACAATTTAGTAGCCTTGAATAAGATTAGGGTTTAGGGATCAAACCTTGAATTAGGGTTTGTGATGATGAGTTAGTAATCTAGCAAGCATTATTTGGTGTTTGAAATCAAAACCCTAAAGGACTAATTCAGCAAAGTGTTAAAGTTAGGGGTTCAATTATGATTTTTGGAGTTTGAAATGTATTTTTGTTGTAGTGATGTTTGAGGCATGGAAATGAAGTTAGAATGCTAAACCGGTGATTATTCGAGCTATTGACAATTTGTCAAAAGTGGATAACCAATTCGGCAATGGTTTATAAGAAGAGGACAAATTCTGATTTTTTATGTTAAGTGATGATTATGATGTATAGTTGATGATTGGGGGCCTAATTGCAAAGTTTTAAACCTAGAATCCTTGAATTGTAAATTGGTGATTATTTCGACAAATTAGAGAACAAAGGGTTGAAATGTGACAATTAGGTATTTGAAGAGTACTATGTTGGAAAAATTTATTTAAGTGATTTAGATGTTGATTTTGAAGTGAAAAGAAGCTTGTATTCACTTAGGGACCAAAACGGCAATTTGTAGAATACAAGGGACCAAGAAGACAAATCGGCTTGAGGTTTAGGGACCAAAAATGGAACTTTTCAAAGTTTCGGTCCTAAAGTGTAAAAGATGAAAAATGTAAAGATCAAACTTAAAATAACTATTTGAAGCTTGAAAAAGTCCTTAGGGACTAAAATAATTATTTTAGTTAAGGTTGAAAGCTTAAGGTAAAATGTGAGTAAAATGTGATTCAAATATAAGAAACTTTATCGGATCAATTATATATTTAATGTATAGTTATTTTATTTACTTTCCATTATTATATTTAGAGTTTATATGTTCTAACATATACTTGAAATGGTATATGTTATTTTATAATGTAGCTTTCGATACGAATTGGGACTGTACTAACAAAAATGGAAAGGAAAAGGTCGGGAGTGAGATCAAGTGATAAAGTCGACTTCATTACAAGGCCAAGGTGAGTGCATACATGTATTTAAAGGTATGTTTGTTAAAATATATTTTATAGGAAGACTTGTGATAAGTCAACCGAAAAGGTAAATATTTTTTTATGCTTACAAATGATTTATGGCATGATATATATATCTGACAAGTTATTTTATATAGTTTTAAATGGAACGTATACCATGAATTTTAAAGAATATATTGGAGTATGAACTACTCCAGTATGAATATGTTTTATATGATATAAACTGTTATTGGAATCACTTGTCATTTTGCAGGAATTATTTTAAATGTTTGCCCTTGGTAGTATAATATTAAGTATGACAGTATTGTGGTATACCATAAGAGTCTATCTGGCACATATCTGGCACTTAATTGTGTCCACCGTTTGCACCTAAGGAAAAGTGACTAGTACTCTGGGAGTACACGACTCGTTTACTTGTCTCTTGATATTTACCATGGGCCATAAGATTTTACAGTACAGTTACATGACTTTACCGTGCAAAATTATTATAGTACAAATTTCTTAATGATTATTCCTACATTACAGACTATATGATTTTACAGAGTAACCTTGCTATGTGATTTTACAGTTGCTATTTGATTTTTTTCAATAAAGATTTATTACAGCACAGATTTATTACAATATAGGTTCATTACATGAGTATCATGCTTTACCAAATATCATGCCTAATACAGCTATTTCATCATCATTCTGTATAGAAGATAATCGACAGGTATTTCGGTAATCATGACATTCGTCTTTTGTATGTTTAATAGTGGCATGTATTTAATAAATCTATCAATTTTGTTAAAGTAATTATCGGGGCCTATAATAGTGGCGTAAACTGTTTTAAATTGATTATTATATCTATAGTTTGGTGTTAAATAGTCTGATTTGATATATTTTATACGAACTAGATATCGAATAATTTTATTAGAAACCCTTTTGTAAAATAAATTATTTTAGTATGTCTGTATACTTTATGTAAAAGGTTTTATAATCAGAACTCGAATAAATATTTTATATCGGTATTAATTAAAGTTAAGTGTGCTGGGTTATAGAAATATTAAGATGGGTGACCACTGGGAAGTTTTTTCAAAATTTTTTAAATCACCCCATATTTTGGTTAAAATATTTGTTTTAAAAGCTGTGACACTTTCGACTTATGTCCGGTGTACGGTCACGGGAATGGGGTGTTACATACTGGTTCCTTGGGGATCGGTACGTGAGGTCTAATACAGCTTAGATTTGGGGAAAAAAACAAAAGGTATTGGTACGAGTAGCCTCTGTATCAGTACACCCTTGAGAAAGTTTATACTAGGATTGCTATACGGGGTTTCGTATTGATACGAGTTTTAGCTACTAGAATCCTCTATTTTTGAAATATGCAATAGGGATCGATACTCATATGATCGTACCAATACGAGTATGCCACGTTGGCTCATATCGATACAGCATAAGCCTGTATTGGTACAGTGTTAGTTAATTTTGGTATTTTCGTGTTGTATTCTTGATTCTTTGCAAATTGGTCATTATTTTTGTAATGCTCAATTAACGATGATCTTGTGATCCAATTTTGATGCAAATTCACAAAGAGGCATGTAATGAATTTAATTGAAGGTTGGTAAATCACAAATTGGTCACTAAGGGTTAGTTAATTTTGGTATCTTCATCTTGGGTGGTAAATCACTTAGCACTTCTACACACTCGCCCGCAGTAGCAACAGTTTCAACTTCACCCACCATCCTTTTCTTTGTCACGATCTCTTTCAAAAACTTTGCATATATTGGAATTTGATCCATGGCCTCCAGGAATGGGACATTTATGTGAAATTGTTTGAGCATGTCCAGAAATTCTTGTAATGCCCCAGTTTTGGGCCTAGCAGTTTATAGGCTAGTTAGACGGTCCGGTGGACCAGGTTAGAGATTCGAGTCGGATTCGGCAATAAATATTTTTTGAGTAAGTTAAAAGTATGGAAAAATGGTTAAAAATCATTATTTAATATATAAATGATTTTGGTTAAATCAATTTTGGAAAATAAAATTAGGAAATGTGACATTTTGGGCTAGTGCCCAAAATGTAAAGTTTCAAAACTATTTTTGGTGACTGTTTTTAAAAGAGTCAAAAGTTTGAATCTTTAAGGAGATATTTGCCAAAAGTCTAATATCAGAATTTATCCCTTAATTGGCTATTTTTAAAATGGTTTTGGAAAATATATATAGGTTGGGAGAATTAATTTTATTATTAATTGCCTAAAACAAAACTTACGTAACTACTTTTCCTCAAAAAGATTTTCTCTCAAATTTTCACCAACCAAACACTCTTTGCTTCTTCAAAATCTTAAGTTGAACTTTTGATTTCTCTAATCTTTTATTATCAAATGACTTCTTGTTGGTTTCCTCTATTGTAATGTGGTTAAAAAAGGGGAGATGGATCTGGAAGTGATCGATGAAGCTTTGAAGGCTTCGGACACTTGTTTTTGCATCGGCAAATCAAGGTTTCGCGTATCGGTCAGTGAGAATGTGGATTCCATCTTTGGAATGTTTTAAAAGTGGTTTATGGGAGTTTAAACCGAACTTTAAATGTTGGTTTAAACTCGGAAGTAAGTATAAAGTGGATTTCTCTCTCGGTCATGCAATTATGGATGGTTTTATACACTTGTTTTGATTTACATGGTAAGTGATCCTTGTAAGTATATGGTTTATACTTGTGGTTTAAAGCACGGTCGTTGCTTTAGAAAATGGTTTGGTTAATGTTTGTTAAAAACAATGAGGTAAATGGTAAGTTGTTAATTATATTGGCAATTGTTGTGGTTTTAAAATTGTTATCGAATATAGTTGGTCAACTATAGAATTGATAGTACACTATAATAAGTCGCCTTGGATGCGAGGGATTTAGATCCGTGTAACGAAAACTCCAACCAAGTACCCTAATGGTAGAGGAGTTATACAATACCGTAAACTCCCGTTAGTGGATTAAGCATCTAACCGATGTAAGGGGTTCGTATCCTCGTGGGTTGAAAGTGTACCCAGGTGTTTAGGTACCACGATTGTGATTGTATCACTATTTTAGTTGAGATGGCTTGAAGTGTTGGAAGAACACTTGTTGAATCCGTGTATCCGATGAACTCTTTTGGAAATGGAACTTGGTTAATTATCACTTGGGAGCCAATATAATTGTTAATGTATCATTGAAAGGTTTATGTTGTATAATGTGTTTTATACATGTTTACTCTTTAAGCTTTGCATATGGTTGTTATGTATAAGAAGACTTAAATTGAGGTTGAGCAATGGGACTTGCTGTTGGTTAATGATACGTGTAGCATATGGTTTAGTAATCTGGTTTTGAAAATGTTAAAGTGCATAATTTTTAAGGCGTGATGTTTTATATGATGTTTTATATGACGTGTAAGCATGTATTGAAATGGGATTTCAATGTGTAGTTGGAAAATGGTTTTAAAAACATTGATGGTGTTTTGTTTTTGAGCGCTCCTCAATAAGCCTAGTGTGCTTACGCTCTCTTTGTCCATCAATGCAGAGAATTAAAGTCTCGGAAGGAAGCGGGGAGCAAGGGATCTTGAAAGACTTGGTAACCAAAGTATGTTTTTGGACTAGACTATAAGTAATAAAGGTAATGAGGTTTTCGTATTTGATTTGGAAGATGTTTTGTTAATCCCCCTGGTTGGGCAAGTTTATTTTGATGCTCCTGGTTTGTAAATGGCCATTATGAATTGTTTTTGGTGATAGTTTGGAGTTTCATGCTATATTTGATTGGTTTTCTAGGAAGCATACCTATAGAGTTACCTTTGATGCAAGATGCCATGAGATGTTGTTGAATCTGTGGTGCTTTGTTGTGTTTTGGTCCTTGAGTATGTTGGATGTATGTTAGAGGCATGTTAGAGTGGTTTTAGATGGCTGAGAGCATGTTTTAACCAGCTAAAAGTGACATTACAGGCTAGGCGTACCGATACGCGGGGGATCGTATCGGTACAGCTAGACAGGTTTAGGCCTGGGTTCCGGTATGGGCAAGGTGTATCGGTATGGTTCTTCACCACTAGAAATTTGTTTTTTTAGTTAAAACCGTGTACCGAAATACCTATAAGTTGTATCGGTACGGGTACTAAATATTTTAAAAATGAAATTTAATTCCAGCTAGGCGTACCGGTACGGAACCAAGTGTACTAAAACGAGGTCAGTTATCTCATGGCACCGTATCGGTACGGTTGACAGCATATCGATACAGGTGATGGTTATTTCAGTTAATGTCATTGAATTGTAGTTCTGGTTTCTTTCATCTTAGTCCTTGAATGCTGCAAATGCAATTAAATAAAGTTGGATGATGCTTTTGAGTTGGTTTTTGACATGTAAGCATGAAACCTGCTTAATTAAAGGTTGGTAACTTAAAAATGGGTTAAGTCCTTATAATTTACAAAAATTGTAATGTGGTCCCTAAATTGCAATTATGTCCAATTGGATGTCGATTCGACGCCCGATTGAGTTAAGGTTTCACTTGTTGCTAGTATGAACATGTAGGACAATAACTATGCATTTAGACAAGATAAAAGGAAAAAATGGGCACATTTTGAGTTTCTTCATTAAGGTTTACTTCCGTAAACCTAATGTAGCTCGCTCGGTTCGGTCTTGCGACTAGGTTGGGTCAAGAGGATTAATACTCTTTAAGCTTTGCATATGGTTTGTTATGCACGAGAAGGCTTAAATTGAGGTTTAGCAGTGGAATTTGCTGATGGTTAATGATACATTTTGCATATGGTTTAATATGCTAGTTTTTAAAAGTGTTAAGTGCATGGTTTTCAAGGCATGATGTTTCAAATGATGTTTTAAAGAATGTTTTAAAGAGATGATTGAAATGGGATTTCAATATGGTCTTGGAAAATGGTTTTAAATGCATTGATGGTGTGTTGTTTTTGAGAACCCCTCACTAAGCATTTATGCTTACACTCTCTTTGTCCATCAATGCAGAGAATTAAAGGGATTGGAGGCAGTGAGCAAGTGAAAGGAATCCAAGGACTTCGGTTAATAAACATATGTTTTTGAACTAGACTATTAGTAATAAAGGCAATGGGGTTCATTGTTGTTTGGGATTGTGTTTTGTTAAACTCCCTATTTGTGCAAGTTTATGTTGATGTTTTGGAGTTTTAAAAGGCCTCATAAGTTTGGTGATTGTTTCAGCATGATGGTTTATGCTTTGATTTGGGGCTTTGGGGAAATATAAGCATGTTGGGTAGAAATCATGCCTATAGGACTACCTTTGTTGCTGTAATGCTTATGCTCTTATAGCGTAGTGGTTGTTGGTTGATATGACATTTGTATGACTGTTGTGTTATGATGCTTGGGTGTTAAATGATGTTTGGGGTTAATTCAGATATGTTTAGGGAGGTTTCAAAGTGTTTTGAATTGCACAGATTTTGTAAACCTACAAGCAGGTTTCGAAACCAACCCTAGGTTTTGAAACCAGCAAGCCAATTTTGGCTAGTAGAGTGCAGGTTTCGAAACCACCTTGAATGGTTTTGATACCTTTCGCGGGGTCTCATCCGTTATGTTGAAAATAGTTTCTAAAGTTGCATTTTGGTCCTTGGTTGTTATGTACGCAACTGTATGAGTTTGAATGATCGTATTAAGCTAATTTTTTATATGTATGCATGAAACATGACTAATTGAGGATTGGCAAATCAAATTTTAATTAAGTTCTTGTAGTTTTGTAGATTTACATTTTGGTCCCTAAAAATTGGCAATGGTTAATTGATGATGCAAATGAGATTGGTTTGAGGCAAAACATCACAAGTATGTTTTAAATTGACTTAATTAAAGATTGTTGAACTCAAAATGCATAAGTCCCTCTAAGTTTTCAGAATTGCAATTTGGTCCCAAAATTTTAATTGAGTGCAATTGGATGTCGATCCGACACCCGATTGAGTTGAGTTTTCACTCGCTGTGTAATCCCTCACCAAAGGTTATAATATTACATCTAGATAAGTTAAAAGAAAAAAATGGTTGTAATTTGAGTTAATTCTTCACAGTTTGCTTCGGCAAACCTAATGTAGCTCATTCGGTTCGGTCTTGCGACTAGGCCGGGTCGAGGGGGTTACACTTCTAGAATCAAACATCTTTTTTCTGAGATTTCAGTCATTGAGGAAACAGAGGTGTTGGTATGGGCTCCTCATATGGTGTACTAGATGTAGGTGCATCCTTAGCTTTATCATCCTTGCCATCAGTAGAAAGGTCACTCCTTGTATCAGACACATGAGTTGTTTCCTTAGGTGTAAGAGCATTGGTGGAAGGCTTTCTTCGAGTGGAATCCATAGGTAAACCTACCCTAAACTTTTCATTTTTCTTCAATTGGGTTTTACATGTCAGATAACACTTCTTCATAAATGATCCACTCTTTCGTATCAAGGATGCTGAACTTTTTTTGAAGATTATCTGCTCCATCCTACTTGAGGATGCCAGATAACAATTATTCTTTTGCTCCTCTGCTTCGTACAAAGGATGATGGAATTTTTTGAACAACGATATGCTATTTCCTAGTTGAGTATATCAGACAACTATTCTTCATACTAAATTCACTTGTAATTTGGACGTGTTTGACATTTTAAAAATTTTATCTCCAATTTCTTCCTTTTTCCCTTATTTTTTTGATTTTTTTTGTTTTTAAGGTTTTATATTTTGATGGCTTAGCTGATCCGTTATACCATGTTATGGGAGAGATAGGATCTAAAAAAGTTGGTTGATCCACTACACCATGTTACAGGTGAGATAGTATCTGCAAAAGTTACCATTTTCTTTCTAACAATTGCATTTTTATTAATTGTCTAAAGGTCTTAACATCACTTCCGTGGCTGATGGCCCGAAGGTCTTGGCATCACTCTAAAATATGATAGCCCAAAGGTCTTGACATCACTCCCGAATTGCATGGCCCGAAGGTCTTAGCATCACTCCAAAATATGACAGTCCAAAGGTCTTGACATTTTTCTCGAAGGTGATGACCCAAAGGTCTTGGCATCACTCCCAAAGGTAATGACCCAAAGGACTTGACTTTTTATGTATAGGAAATTGAATGCCCCTTCTATTAAGGTTTTGTCATTACAAAAACTTCATCACTCCTGAAAGTGATGACTTGGAGGACTTGATATCACTCTCACAGGTGATGGCCTGAATGACTTGAAATTTTGAAAATCATTTCATTTTTTATCTAAAAATATTTGTCCCCTTTCTTTTGGCGTGAACATTTTAAAATGCTTCATCACTCCAAAAGATGATGGCCCGAATGTAATGACTCAAACTTTGGAATCTGAAGATCGATTTTTAGTCGAAGCATGGGCTTCACGTTTGGGCCCTTTGGAGCCTTAGTGGACCAATTGTTGGTTTTGGACTTGTGTTCTAGTTATGTGTTGGGTTAGGATGATTATGGGAGGGTAGAGAAGTAATCTTCCCCATTTTGAAGATTGGAGGGAGGGGTAGCACATTAACTCTCTGCAGAAAAGCAAGAAAATAAGCTTACCCTTGTCCCTTTTGCTTTCTTCGTTCATCCACCATCACCTTCTTTTTTCAACCTGAAACTGAAAGGTTGGATCTTTGTGTTTTGGGGTGAGAAACCTAGATTTTGAGTGTTAGGTAAGTTGTACAACATCCAAGGATCTACATTTCAAGGTAAGGATCGTCATGTTTGGAGGAGGATGAGTTTTGGTGGTGGTTTGAGAGGTTGAATGGGAATGAGAGTTTTAATCACATTCCTAGCTTTTAGATTCTTCCTTTCAACTCGTACTTTCCTTTATCAATGTTGTAATCCATTTTACAACACATGGTTATAGTGAAAGAGGTTGGAGAGGCATACAAAGTCTAAGGGAAGAGCAAGATTTGAAGCTTGAGGTTGGGAGCTTTTCTCTCAAATCCAATTCAAGGTTAGTACACTACTAACTCTCCTGTATTCCTAGAAATCATAAAATTAGATTTCTTGTACTTGGTTTGATGCTTTTTTTGTTTATGATCTTGAAACCCTCTTTAATGGCTAAAATCGTATTTGGTTTTAAAATGATGAAAAGATGATAGAAAAACACCTAAACTATATTTTATAACTTGTAGGATTGATTTGGGGTTTTACTATGAAGATTTGGGAATGTTTGGAGTGAATTACAAACTCCGAAAAGTGAGTTATGGGTTCGAGTATCAATACGGGTTGAACATGTATCGATACCCTGTGTTAAATATAATGAACGCAGGCAAACTTTGATGGGGCTTTCGATGCGCCTAAGGAGGGCATCGATACCCCTATTTCACCATAATTCCAGTGGCTAATATGGGTATCAATATGCTTGGTGGGCGTATCGGTACTTAAGGCATATCGATCAATGGGCCTCATGGATCGGTATAGGTTATTGGTTAAATCACTTAGTGTGTAAGGCTGGTGCGATATGCATGGGTGGCATATCGGTACTGAATAGGGGCGTATCGATACTCGCATGAGGGTATCAATACCCTTTAAGCAATCTGTCCAAAAATACGTTTTGAGTTTGAGGGACCCATAATTTGAGGACTAAGGCCCAATAGGCTTCTAAAGCGCTGAAATGAACGGTAAAATCAAGAAATTGAGATTTAAACACTACATGCGAGCTTAATAAGCAATAACTTAATTAAAACCTTGGGTAACTTGTTGTATTGTATGAATAAGGATCCTTAGTGGATCGATTGACGAACGCATGCCACGTAAGGGCATTATTATGATTGAGTCACCTTGTTTGATGGGGCTTTAGATACCCGTGTGAATGAGAGTGTTGCAACACCATGGTCAAGATTTTTGAATGTATGAACCCGAGGCTTAATGGGATCGTGACTCATTCCAAGGCTCGATGAGAGATTCTAAGCATGAGTGTATAAACCTGATGCTTAGTGGGACCAGGCATCACTCAGAGTGTGTGTACCTGATGCTTAGTGGAATCGGGCCTCACTCTAAGTTTGTTGATTCTATAGGTATGATTGCTATGTGAGACTATTCATATTCTTATTATTGTTGTATTTTAGATGACTAATGGTAGTACCCTAATAATATGATCATATTTTCATGACATAATCTCCTGTTACCTGCTCCTTTTTATGATTTACATGAAGTATGGTTGAGTGGAAGTGTATTCACAGAGCTTCGTTAGCTCAGCGTTCAAAATTGTTGTTTTCGTTTGCAGGTTAGTAGGTTAACATGCATCATCAGGGCGCCATCAGAGCATGACTTGTAACACCCTTACCCGGTCTAGGAAATAAACCGGTTTAGGACGTGTTACCAAACAAACATACAAACATTCGTGAAGAACTTAATGTAATTAACTAAACATGCCTTCAGAAGACAGAATAATTTAAAACTTTTTAAATTATTTTCATAGGTCTAACATCCACCTCAAATCATATAAGATCAAATAATTATACATTAAGCAACATGCTTCATTCACTATTTCATAGCATACCCTTATACTCTATGTACTTTAGATTGCAAGGTTTATTGCATTATTTCTACTATCACCTAAGAATATTTATCTTCCATACACATTATTGTTCCATAATGAATACTACTTGTATACCTTTAACCATAATTAAGACATAACATTCAAAATTAAAGATCAATCAAGTAAATAGCAAACCACTAATTAGTAGTCTTTAAGCTTATACGTTGTATCGTTTGTAATCACAAGCTATTATCCAAATTTGTTATCAAGCATCACATAACACAACCAAACATGTAACCATAACAACAAATATTCGAATAGCACGTCAAACTTAACTAAATCATAAATCAATTATTCGGTTATCATAACATTATGACTTAACCTATAATCTACCACAAGGCATGATAGACCATTTTCAAAAAAGGCGATAGTTACAATCAATTACTAAGATCAAAATTTACATCAAACATGAACCAGTCATATTTAGCTACATACAACTTTCACAAAGCAAAACCATATATCTACCTTATTTTACAGAATAAGGCAGCTAAATTTGATTACTCAAGGGAGTCTAAGATCAAAAGGGGCAATGATCAATTTTAGTAGTACATAAACTAGCTTATCCCATTAATTAAACCAAACCATCCTATTCCTATCACGTTTACTTAGCAAAGCATACACTGTAATTCCCTGATTATTAGCTTAGAAATTTTGCTCTTTAGTCCTCAAGATAAATTATGTTTCTAGTGACATCTCATAGGTTAAACAAGTAAGATTGGGACTAAATTATAATAAAGAGAAATTACATAAGCTAATGTACAAGGGCCTAATCGAAACAATTGAGATGCTAGTGGATTGCATATAAATAAACTTAAAATTTCAGCCTTGGACACTTGTTATTTTGAAACCGAGCAAGGTGTTAGGGGTAAGGGAATTCACGGCACTCGTGTCATTGGAGAAAGGAAATCAAATGAATCATCATCTTCCTCCCTTATCCTCCCTAGCAGCCGAATAGAGTGAGATTGAGAGAAAGTAATGGTGATCATCTTAGTGTAGATTGAACTTTGTTCGAATGGTATTGTGTGGAAGGTAAGTTCCTTGTTCTTTTCCTATGTGATCTTGTTATGAAGTAAACAATTGTATATGTTATGAAATTGAGTTCAATCGAAGATGCATGCATAGGAATTAGCCTAATTAGAAGTTTTAGAAGATTGTAAGAAAAACTCCATGAGTTTAATTTGATCAATAGGTTGGTAGGATCCAGCAATTTCGAAAGATACATACTTGTACTTAGAGATTGAAAATTATGGTGTGAAATGTTAGGCTACTCGAAAATTTATATATATATGTATGTTGTGTATGATTTGGGGCTGTGTTAATAAATGTAAGAATCCATGTTGACTAATTGGTTATATACATATTGTGTACATGAATAACTTGGGACTATTTTGGTAGTAATAAGAGAATGTGGACTGTTTTGGGTATGAAAATGTATACATATAAAAAGGGGTATGGTACACACCTATTACAAACATTGAAGGACTGTTTTGCTATGAAATTAAATGAAACGTATGAAATAAGGACTGTTATGCACACATGCGTAATCAAAGGGACTGTTTTTTATAAAAATGTTGGGCTGCATTATATAATTGGGGACGGTCTTGTATGTGTGAAAGTAAAAGGGATTGTTTTGGGGTATACATTAGCATAAATGTATGTCTAAGTGAATTGAATGTATATAGTTGTAATGGAAGTCAACTTTGATGCACATGTATGTAAAAATGTATATATATATATATTAGTGATTTGGACAACCTTGGTTAGGTGTATAAGTGTACAAAAGTTATTAAATAGTTGATCATGTAAATGGTTAATAGACCAAGCTCCAAAATATAAAATGTATGACATTGTATAAATGAATAAACTTTGAATTATGTGTATTATTATGTCTAGATTAAGAAGTGTTTGAGGAAGCAAAATCTAAGAGTGGTAAAGTTGTAGAAAAGCAAACCAGGATAGTGATTCTATATCAAACATAGTTGGATTACCTGTGAGTGTAGTTTAAAGTCTCAGGATAGGTCTTGAGCCTTTGTTATTGTTAATATTTATTATCTGCTACAAATATATATATACATATATATGTTGCTTGCAAACAATAAGTTGGGAGTGAGGTAAGTTATTATGTGTGATTGAAGATGTGTAATTTACGATCATGATAGCCCTTATATGGAGTAGTTAATGAATTTATGAAGTGGATTAGGCATAATATATATTGATGAAAAATTTTACTATGATACCCTTCGAAATTGGGAAATGAATCATATGGAATTCATATATGGTGTATACTTGTTAATATGGAAAGGGATATAAGTTTGATGAAATGGTATATTGTTAAGGAGCTATGCTCACTTTTTTATGAATAAGACTTGATAAATGTGAAAGCCTTGATTCGAGACAGTCTTAGGTATAGATGGCATGCCATAAAGTCCATAAAGCACATGTTTGGGGTGGACTACGGTCCTTATGAGGAGACAGTAGGAGGGATGTATATTGGTCACTTGGCGACAGTATGAGGGATTGACCGTTACTATGAGTACCATTTTTATTGTATGGGCGACAGTTGGTTGGGGATTCACGTACCTAGGTTGTAGCTTGAATCACAAGGCTATGTTAATATGAAATCTTGAAAGATATAAAGGAATCAAAGAAGCATTAAGTTAACTTGTGTAACAAGACATATCTATAAATATGAAATTTTCTTGATTATAGAACATGTTAAATGATAACGAGAATTTTATGGTTACATATGTTTTCAAACTGATAGCATGATATATCTTGTGAAATGAATTGTTGATAATGATGCCTATAAGTAATCTATCGATTAGAATGTCTTGAACGTCCATGTATAAATATAATTGCTTATTTCGAATGTCCTGTTTTATATCTTCTATCTTATTCTTCAAAATATTGATGTACTCAGTTATTGGAATAAATGAAAGGAAGCTTATATGGTTGTTATCATTCATTCTACTTTAAACTATCTCACTAAGTGAAAACTTATGTATTCCTTTCATTATATTCCAAGTTAAAGCTTGAAGTGCTCGATAGTTGAGGAGTTTGGCTAGATCACAAGTAATTAAATGTACGATTTTTATCACTGTTTTGTTTAAAACTCCTAGACGGATGGCACATGTTTTGTAATGCATATAGGTGTGTAACCCCCTTGACTCGGTCTAGATGCCCAGCCGATCTAAGAAGGCTACATTAGGTTTGCCGTAGCAAACCGAAGTGATACAACCAAACCCGGTCTATTTTTTTTCTTTTTATCTTATCTAAATGCCAATAATTATTCCTACATGCTCATACAGACATTAGGTGCAACCCAACTCAATCGGGCATCAATTAGACATCCAATTGTTCACTTTTGCAATTTAGGTACCAAATTGCAAATATAGAACATTTCAGGATTAAAGCTCATTTTTGAGTTACCAACCTTCAATTAGTCAGGTTCCAATCTTTCATTTCAAATTTCAACTCAATCCGATCATTCTATCACATACAATTGCATCGGCAAGAATTAGGGACTAAAATACAAAGAAAGCAAAACTGCCCAAAAGAGACATTCACATGAGAAACGGTCATCCGTATTGAAACGGGTAAGCCCGTACCGATACGGTTTGAAACACACCGTTTTGATACACCACCAAGCCGTATCGATACGCCTAACTGAAATACCGAACTTTTGAGATATTAAACCGTACCGATACTGTTCTTCAGGTGTTTCGATACACGGGTTCAAGTTGCAAAAGTGAATTCCAGAGGCTAAAACTCGTATCAAAACGTCCATCCCCGTACTGGTACGCCAAGCCAAATTTGCCTAGCCGTACCGATACGGTCCCCCTCGTATCGGTACACCTGGGCTTGTAATGTCACATTTTGCTAATTTTTCATTCTGAAAGCATACTCAAACCACTCCAACATGCTCTAAACACAATACTAACATGTCAAACATATCTCATGCCAACCAGCATCACACATCTAGCAACATAACAAGGATTCATGCATCAAAGAGGAAATCTATAGGCATGCTTCCTAATATGCATCCAACCAATATATCAAAAGGTGAACTAGCACTAAAACAAATCCTTAAAAGCCGTTTACAACCCAATAGCAACCAAAGAAACATGCTCAAACAGGGAGTTTCACAAAACATCTCCCAAAACCTAACAAGTACCCCATTGCCCTTATTCATTATAGTCTAGCCTCTAACATACTTTGGAAACAAGTCTTGCCAAGATCCCCTTTGCTTCTTGATGCCTTCCAAAACCTCAATTATCTGCATTGATGGACAACGAGAGTGTAAGCACACAAGGCTTATTGAGGAAAGCTCTAAAACAAACACCACCAATGCATTTAAAATCATTTACTTAACATCATTCTTTAAAACATCATCATGCCCCTTTTTAAACATGCACTTTATCACTTAAACCAACATATTAAACCATATGCTACATGTATCATTATTCAATAGCAAGTCACATTGCTAACCCTCCACTTAAGCCTTCCCATGCATTACTACCAAATGCAAAGCTTAAGGAGAAACGTGTATAAATCACATTATACAACAAAAACATTTCAATGATACATTAACAATTATATTGGCTTTCAAGTGATCATTAAACAAGTCCATTAACAAAAGAGTTCATCGGATACACGGATTCAACAAGTGTTAACCCAACACTTCAAGCCATCTCAACCAGAATAATGATACAATCACAATCGTGGTACATTAACAACTGGGTACAATAACAACCCACGGGGACATCCACCCCTATCATCGGTTAGACTCTTAATCCACTAACGGAGTATTCAGTACTGTTTAACCCCTCTACCGTTAGGGTACTTGGATGGAGTATTCAGTATGCCGTATAAACCCCTCAACATCCAAGGCGACTTATTTATAGTGCACTCAATCCTATGGCCGGCCAATTATATCCGATAACAAATTTTAAAACCACATCACTTGCCAATATAATTAAGCATTTACCATTTACCTCACTGTTTTAACAAGCACTCAACAAACCATTTTTCCAAAGCAACATCACATGCTTTAAACACAAGTATAAACCACATACTTACAAGGATCACTTACCATGTGCATCCTTCAGCATTTCATGCTTAAAAATAGTATATCAAATACTTTAAAACATGCTTAAACATTAGGTAACGTGTAAATTAAAACAAGTGCATAAAACCATTTCAAACTAGCACGACCGAGAGAGAAAACCACTTTATACTTACTTTCGAGTCTAGGTAAGCGTTTCAAGCTCTACCTTAACTCCCAAAACTCTGTTCCAAAACATCAAATGCTTTAAACCACATTTTCACTCACCGATACGCGAAACCTCGATTCTCCGATGCAAAATCAAGAATCAGAAGCCTCCAACGCTCCTCCAACCACTACCGGATCAACCTCCCCTATTTTTACCACAAAACAACAGAGGATTAATGCATCATAATGCATTCCAAAAATAGCAACTACAATTCTTCTCGAATTTCCACAACACCTTCACAATTAACCATCCTCAACAACTGAAAACATAACCAAAACACTTCGATTCACAACCAGCCAACATCTATCAATCTAACATCACTTTCAACATCAAAACACTTCTAAAAACAGATCCAAAACAACCTACCTCCTCCAGCAACCTTAGAACCAAAGAAACACCACATAACCTCAAAACTAACAACCTAAACAAATAGAGATTCTTAAGTTTCGGGATTCCATTGATAAAAAACACTTATCAACATTATTAAACATCCAAAATATGAATCAAAGCAACCTTAATTACTGGAAATCATATCCAATTTGTGAAACAACTCATTTTCCCCAAATAACTCAATTAAGCATTAGGAAATCATCAAAATCAGATTAGAAACATAAAAACAAGGATCAAATGCTTGGGAATTTCAAAAAGAACCATACAATAGAGGAGATCTCAGACCTTACCCCTATTGTGAAGTTTCTCCCTCAATTGATTTGTGAAAAGCTGAGAGAACCAAGATTATTGTAAGATTTTGTATAAACAATCTTTATAAAACAATTTGATATAATAAAATCAAGTTAGAAACCACCTCACCTTTGGAAAATTGATGAAAACTGAGTGTTTGGCTGAGGAGAGAATGGAGAGAAAAAGTTGAGAGAAAATGACGTGATTTTTATTTTGGAAAAGATAACTAACTTTTTAACACAATCCTTTTTAATTATTAGTTAAACCACATGTTAAAATAAGTCAAATCAAGGGAGAAATCATCATAAACCAATTGGTAAAATAGCTCCTTAAAGATTCTAAGTATTTGACCCTTTTCATTTTAGTCACTAGAAAATCACAGTTTTCAAAACTTTCTTTTTGGTCACTAACCAAAATGTCCATATTCCAAAACTCATTTTTTAATAATGATTTTTAAGCATTTTCCCATAATTTTTCCAAAACCAAAAATATATGATCCTAAAACCGACTCAAATCTCTACTATGGTCCTCCGAACCATCTAATAAACCCTCTAAACCGCTAAGCCCTAAAACCGGGGAGTTACAACTCTCCCCCACTTAAGAAATTTCATCCTCAAAATTTACCTGGAGGAAACATGTGCAAAAACTGTTTCACCATATCTGACTTTCGTTCCCACGTGGCCTCCTCAACACCACGGTGTTTCCACATCACCTTAACCAGCTCGATTGTTTTGCCACGTAGTACCTTACTGCTGGTATCAAGAATCTCTACTAGTTCTTCATCGTAAGATAGGTCTGGTCTCAACTCGATCTCCTCCACCGGCATGACATGCGATGGATCCGACCTATACCTCCGTAACACCGAAACATGGAATACATCATGAATCTTCCCCAACTCCGGAGGTAACCTCAAACGGTACACAACAAGACCCACACGCTCGACAACCTCGTATGGTTCGATGAACCTCGGGCTAAGCTTCCCTTTTCGCAAAAAACGCAACACCTTCTTCCAAGGCAACACATTCAAAAACACTTTATCACCCATAGCGTACTCTATATCCCTACGCTTCAAATCTGCATAGGATTTCTGGCGATCTATAGCCGCTTTTAAGCGCTCACATATCAACTTTACATTTTCAGTCGTGCCTTTCAAAACATTAGGCATAGACACAAACTTTTCCCCCGCTTCTGCCCAACACACGGACGTACATCATTTCCTGCCATACAACGCCTCATAAGGTGCCATCTGTATACTAGCATGATAATTGTTATTGTAAGCAAACTCCACTAACGACAACTACCTCTCCCACGTTCCCTGGTACTCAATAACACAACACCTTAGCATATCCTCGAGAACCTAAATCGCGCACTCCGACTGACCATCCGACGAGGTATTGAAACTCAACCGGGTTCCAAAAGCACGGTGCAAACTCACCTAAAACCTTGTGGTGAACCGTGGATCCCTATCTGAAACTATAAATTTGGGCACCTCGTGCAAACGCACTATCTCAGAGATGTACAGCTCAGCCAACTTGTCCAGGGTATACGTAGTATGCACAGGCACAAAATGCACACACTTCGTAAACCGATCCACAATCACCCAAATGAAATCTTTTTTGGTCGGCGTCAAAGGTAGTCCAGACTCAAAATCCATGGTGATTCTTTCCTACTTCTATTCTGATATCCTCAACGGTCGCAACAACCCAGAAAGGAACTGATGCTTAGCCTTTACCCGCTGACAAACCATACACCGTGCAACGAAATTAGCCACATCCCTTTTCAGACCAACCAAATAGTACTCCTCCTTCAACCCTCGATACATTTTAGTAGTACCGAGATGCATAGCAAAAGGACTAGTGTGTGCCTCAGTCAAAATAGTACGCCTTAACCCTTCGTCCTCAGGCACCACTATTCGACCTTTGAAACACAACACCCCATCATCGTTGAAATGAAAATCCGTAGATTTCCATCCCTGATTTCTTCCACATGAGGTACCAAACTCCCATCATACAGTTGCTTCTCCTTAATCATCTATGACAAGGATGGCTTCACTTGCAACTAAACCAACAAACCTCCGTCATTCGTCACACTCAACCAAGCAAACATGGCTCTCATATAACCCCCTTAACCCGGTCTAGCCGCCAGACCGAACCAAGGAAGCTACATTAGGTTTGTTGAAGCAAACCGGAGAGTTACATCGAAACCCGGTCCATTTTTTTTCCTTTTTATCTTATCTAGATGCCAATTACTAATCCTACGTGTACATGCAACACTCAGGTATAACCCCTATCTCAATCATGCATCATTTTGACATCAAATTGATTACATTTGCAATTTAGGGACCAAATTGCAAATATAGGAAATTTGTAGGATTTAAGCCACTTTTTAAAATACCAATCTTTAATTACTCAGGTTCTGAACTTTCATCTCAAATTTCATCTCAATTTGATCATTCGAGCTCATACAATCACATGGACAAGTTTCGGGGAGTAAAATGCAAAGAAAGCAAAACTGCCAAGCCAACATTATAGAAAACGGCCTCAGGTATTGGTAAGGGTGTTACCGTACCGATACGCATAAAATGCCCGTACCGATACACCATGGCAAGTATCGATACGCCACAATGAACTTACATAACTTTTGAATCTTTTTAACATTCGTACTGGAACGCTTATATGTGTATTGGTACACGGGATTGGATTGAAAAAGTGAAATTCCAGAGGCTAGAACGTGTACCGATACACCATTGTCCGTATCGATACGCCAGGCCAAAATATCCTAGGCGTACCGGTACTCCCTTACGCGTACCAATCCCTCATGCCAAAAAATGCCTAACCATACCGATACAGTTCCTCGCGTATCGGTACGCCTGGACCTGTAATGCCACAATTTGTTGGTTTTTCATCTCAAAAACATTCTCAAACCATTCCAACATTCTTATGGCACCATACCAACATTCCATACATATCACAAGCCAACTAGAAACTTCATTCCTACAGAACAACAAGCATCAAGCATCAAAAGGGAATCTATAGGCATGCTTCCTAATGCACATTCAAGCAACATGTCACAAAGGTAAACCAGCATCAAAACAAACTTTAAAGGCCATTTACAACCCAATAGCAACTAAAGAAATATGCTCAAATAGGAGTTCCACAAAACTTCTCCCAAAACACAATAGGTTCCCCATTGCCCTTATTCATTATAGTCTAAACAAAAACATACTTTGGAAACAAGTCTTGCCAAGATCCCCTTGCTTCTTGCTGCCTTCCAAGACCTCAATTATCTGCATTGATGGACAACAAGAGCGTAAGCACACAAGGCTTAGTGAGGGGTGCTCAAAACAAACACCATCAATGCATTTAAAACCATTTATTTAACATCATCTTTTAAAACATCGTGCCGCTTTTAAATCATGCACTTACATCATTAAAATCAGAATATTAAACCATATGCTACATGTATCATTAATCAAAAACAAATCCCATTGCTAACCCTCCACTTAAGCCTTCCCATGCATTACTACCAAATGCAAAGCTTAAGGAGAAACATGTATAAATCACATTATACAACATAAAAGATTTCAATGATACATTAACAATTATATTGGCTTACAAGTGATCAATAACAAGTCCATTAACAAAAGAGTTCATCGGATACACGGATTCAACAAGTGTTAACCCAACACTTCAAGCCATCTTAACTAGAATAGTGATACATTCACACTCGCGGTACAATAACAACCAGGTACAATAACAACTGGTTACACTTTCAACCCACAGGGAAACCCATCCCTCTCATCGGTTAGATGCTTAACCCCACTAACGGGAGTATTCTGTACCGTTAAACCCCTCTACCGTTAGGGTATTTGGATGGAGTATTCGGTACACAATATAAACCCCTCAACATCCAAGGCGACTTATTTTACAGTGCACTCAATTCTATGTCTGGCCAACTATATTCGATAAAAATTTTAAAACCACATCACTTGCCAATATAATTAACCATTTCAACATTTACCTCGCTGTTTTTAACAAGCATTAAACCATACCATTTCCAAAGCAACAACCATGCTTTAAAACACATGTGTAAACCATACTTACAAGGATCACTTACCATGTGTATCCTTCAGCATTTCATGCTTAAAAAAGTGTATCAAATACTTTAAAACATGCTTTAACAGTAGGTAACATGTAATTAAAACAAGTGAATAAAACCGTCAAATGCTAGCACGACCGAGAGAGTAAAACCACTTTATACTTACTTCTGAGTCTAGGTAAGCATTTCAAGCTCTACCATAACTCCCAAACTCTGTTCTCAAAAAAGCAAAATGCTATAAACCATGTTTTCACTCACCGATACGCGAAATTTCAATTTGCCGACGCGCAAATAAGCATCCAAAGCCTCCTACGCTTCTCCAATCACCTCCGGATCAACCTCCCCTAATTTTACCACACAACAACAGAGGATTAATGCATTCTAAACACAGCAAACACAATCCTTCTCGGATTTCCATAACACCCTCACAATTAACCCTCCACAACAAGTGAATCAAGACCAAAGCACTTCGATTCACAACCCAGCCAACATCTATCAACCTAGCATCATTTTCAACACCAAAATACATCTAAAAACATATCCAAGACAACCTACCACCTCCAGCAACCTTACAACCATAGATTCAACGCAAAACCTCAAAACTAATAACCTAAACAAATAGAGACTCTTATGTTTCGGATTCCATTGATAAAAATCGCTTATCAATATTGTTAAACATCCAAAATATGAGTCAAATCACCATTACATACTGGAAATCAGATTCAATTCGCGAATCAACACATTTTCCCCAAAGATCTCATTAAATCATCAGAAAATCATCAAAATCAGATTAGAAATACAAAAGAAAGGATCAAATGCTTGGGAATTTTAATAAAGAACCATACAATAGAGGAGATCTCGAACCTTACCCCTATTGTGAAGTTTCTCCCTCAATTGATTTGTGAAAGGCTAAGAAATCACAAGATTAATGTGAGATTTTGTATAAACAATCTTTGTAAAACAATTTGAAACAATAAAATCAAGTTAGAAACCACCTCACCTCTAGAAATTTGATGGAATCTGAGTGTTTGGCTGAGGAGAGAATAGAGAGAAAAAGTTGAGAGAAAAATGACGTGATTTTGGTTTAAGAAAATATAACCACCTTTTTAACAAAATCCACTTTAATTATTAATTAAACCACATGTTTAAATTAATTAAATTAAGGGAGAAACCTTCAGAAACAAATTAGTAAAATAGCTCCTTAAAGATTCTATGTATTTGACCTTTTTCATTTTAGTCACTAGAAAATCACAGTTTTCAAAACTTTCATTTTGGTCACTAACCAAAATGTCCACATTCCAAAACTAATTTTTCAAAATTGATTCCACCATTATTAAATATATAATTAATAATGATTTTTAAACATTTTTCCATAATTTTTACAACACCGAAAATATATTATCCCGAAACTGACTCGAATCTCTATTCTGGTCCACCAATCCGTCTAATAACCCACTAAATCGCTAAGCCCTTAAATTGGGGCGTTACAACTCTCCCCCACTTAAGAAATTTCATCCTCGAAATTTACCTGGAGGAAACTGGTTCAACATATCCGACTTACGTTCCCACATGGCCTCCTCAACACCGCGGTGCTTCCACAACACCTTAACCAGCTCGACTATTTTGCCATGGAGCACCTTACTGATTGTATCAAGAATCTCTACTGGTTCCTCATCATAAGACAGATCTGATCTCAACTCAATCTCTTCCATCGGCATGATGTGCGATGGATCCAACCTAAACCTTCGCAACACCGAAACGTGAAACACATCATGAATCTTTCCCACCTCCGGATGTAACCTCAAACGATATGCAACAGGACCCACTCTCTCAACAACCTCGTACGTTCCAATGAACCTCGGGCTAAGCTTCCCTTTTCGCCCAAAACGCAACACCTTCTTCCAAGGCGACACCTGCAAAAACACTTTATCACCCATAGCGTATTCTATATCCCTACGCTTCAAATCCGCATAGGATTTTTGGCGATCAGCAGCTACTTTTAAGCACTCACATATCAACTTTACCTTCTCAGTGGTGCATTTCAGAACATTGGGCATCGACACTAACTTTTCCCCCGCTTTTGCCCAGCACACGGGCGTACGACATTTCCTGCCATACAATGCCTCATAAAGTGCCATTTGTATGCTAGCATGATAACTATTATTGTAAGAAAACTCCACCAACGGCAACTGCTTCTCCCATGTTCCCTGGTACTCAATAACACAACTCCTCAACATATCCTCTAGAACCTGAATCACGCGCTACGACTGGCCATCCGTCTGAGGATGATACGAGGTACCTAAACTCAATCGGGTCCCCAAAGCACGATGCAAACTCGCCCAAAACCTTGCGGTAAACCACAGATCTCTATCTGAAACTATAGATTTGGGCACCCCGTGAAAATGCACAATCTCAAAGATGTACAGCTCAGCCAACATGTCCAAGGTATATGTAGTAGGCACTGGCACAAAATGCGCACGCTTCGTAAACCGATCTATCATCACCCAGATGGAATCCTTTTTGGTCGGCGTCAAAGGCATCCCAGACAAAAAATCCATGGTGATTCTTTCCCACTTCCATTCCGGTATCTTCAGCGGTTGCATCAAGCTGGAAGGAAACTGTTGCTCTGCCTTTACTCGCTGACAAACCATGCACCGAACTACAAAATCATCTACATCTTTCTTCAGCACGACCCAATAGTACTCTTCCTTCAACCCTCGATACATTTTAGTACTATCGGGGTGCATAGCAAAAGGACTAGCGTGTGCCTCAATCAAAATAGTATGCCTCAACTCTTCATCTTCAGGCACCACTACTCGACCTTTGAAACACATCACCACATCATTGTTGAAATGAAAATCCGTAGGATTTCCATCCATGATATCTTCTTTATGAGGTACCAAACTCTCATCGTACGGTTGTTTCTCCTTAATCATCTATGAAAAGGATAGCTTCACTTGCAACTTAGCCAACAAACCCTCGTCACTCATTACATTCAGCCGAGCAAACATAGCTCTCAGCTTCACAACCGTCTTTCTACTCAAAGCATCTGCCACAACATTGGCTTTCCGCGGATGATACTCAATGGTCAGGTCATAATCCTTAAGCAACTTCAACCATCTACGCTGCCTAAGATTCAGCTCTTTCTGTAACATCAGATATTTCAAGCTCTTATGATACGTGTAAACCACACATTTCTCACCATACAAATAATGCCTCCAGATCTTCAAGGCAAAAACCACCGCTGCAAGCTCAAGATCATGAGTAGGGTAGTTACGTTTATCCACCTTCAACTGCCTAGATGCATACGTCACTACCTTACCCTCCTGCATCAACACGCAACCAAGCCCAACATACGACGCATCACTATAAACAACGTACTCCTTCCCTGATTCTGGTTGAACCAAAACTGGAGCTCGCATCAAGGCTTCCTTCAACCTTTCGAAAGCTCGATGCTTATCCTCCGTCCACTCAAACCTAACATTCTTTTGTAGTAACTTTGTTAACAGAGCTTAACCATCTTAATAGTCCTCCTCTGGAGAACCTTCTTGTCCTGAAGAATCTCAACTGGCTCCCCCTCGAAACAAAAGTCAGGACGAATCTCAATCTCCTCCACATAAATATTATGAGACGGATTAGCACGATAGCACCTCGACACCGATACATAGAAGACATCATGAATACGATTAAGCTCATGTGGTAACTTAAACGGATAGACAATTGGTCCATCTCGCTGAATTATCTGATAAGGGCCGATGAAACGAGGACTCAGCTTGTCTTTCCGACCGAAACAAAGTACCTTCTTTCACGAAGATACTTAACCTCATCTCCCACATCAAACACAAGATCTCGACGTCTCAAATCGGCACAAGACTTCTATCTGTCAAAAGCAGCCTTAAGCCGATCTTGAATCAATCTAACAGCCTGCTTAGCCTCTTGTACGATATTCGGTCCTAACAATCTGTGCTCATTAACCTCGGTCCAACCAATAGGTGTACGGTACTTACGCCCATACAGAGCCTCATATGGTGTCATTTTGATACTAGCCTGGTAGCTATTATTGTAAACGAACTCTGCAAGCGGTAAGAAATCTTCCCAACTGCCACTGTAATCTACAACACATCCCCTCAACATATCATATTGCTTGACTTATTAAGCCCAAATATAAATATAGCTCCCAGTATGAGCATATCTTGATTCAAATCAGAGGTGAGCATAGCTTCAAATTCTCATTCTTACACAAACAAGACTTATACAAAATATATCAACGCTTTCAATTTAATATTATCATATCAAGGACAAAATGAGCAATGGCCCTTAGTCAAAATATCATATGAACAAGCTAATACCGATTCGACATGTATTCAATTTATGAATTCCACAATGTATCATTCCTTTTACTCGAATAGGAGTACAATAAGATTACTATCAACCATGTACCATGTATAGTTTTTATTGCAAGCATGTAAACAAGTTCAAATAAAACACACCATCATACTTTATCAATTAGGGACTTACCTTAAGTCCAAGCTTGCTCATGCACAATATAATCCAAGATAGAATAATGAAATAAAATCAGCAAGAAATGCTTGGGAAGGTTACTAGCCTATCCCGAGTCTTTAAACTACTCACAGTTCGTTCCGAGCTAATTTGTTCCCGAATCACGATTCCTTTTGTTTATCTACGATTGGATCTACTTTAGTCCTTATTGCTTCCACTTCTCCTTGGTCTAAGATAACAATAGTACAATCATATGTTAAACCAATTCTTTACTTACAAGATAATTCATTATCCATGTATACTCATAAATTTACACAAACCATTTTCAATTGTCTAAACCAGTCCCTAATCACATATATTCACACATACACATTCAAAACAGCTCACCAAGTTATTTAAAAAATACAAGTCAGCCATTATTACATATATATATTCGCATATATCCCTACATAACAGACCACCAATGTTTACAATTATACAAAATAGTCTTTGTTTTTATACATATGCTTATATACACCCAAACAACCCCTAACTTCTTTATACACACATAATCATGTACAAACAGCCATTTTAACATTTCATGTGTACAAAACGACTCCATATACTTTCATATCAACTTAAAACAACCCCTAACATACGCATTTTCACATATATATCCTTAAAAATAGTCCACTAGCTTCCATGTTAATGTAAAACATTCCTCTCATTGACATACAATTCTCCCATCCTTAAAAGAAATTTCGGCTTCAAAATTTACCTGGATCAAAGAGATGTGGATACTGAGCTTTGACAATGACCTTGGGCTCCCACGTAGCCTCATCATGACCACGATTTCACCACAAGTCCTTAACCATCTTAATGGTCCTCCTCTGGAGAACCTTATTGTCTTGAAGAATCTCAACTGGCTCCCCCTTGAAACACAAGTCAGGACGAATCTCAATCTCCTGCACATGAATAATATGAGACGAATTAGCACGATAGCGCCTCGACACCGATACATAAAAGACATCATGAATACGATTAAGCTCATGTGGTAACTTAAACTGATAGGCAATTGGTCTATCTCGCTGAATAATCTGATAAGGGCCGATGAAACGAGGACTCAGCTTGTCTTTCCGACCGAAACAAAGTACCTTCCTTCACGAAGATACTTAACCTCATCTCCCACATCAAACACAAGATCTCGACGTTTCAAATCAACATAAGACTTCTATCTGTCAAAAGCAGCCTTAAGCCGATCTTGAATCAATCAAATAGTCTGCTCAGCATCATATACGATATCCGGTCCTAACAATCTGTGCTCATTAATCTCGGTCCAACTAATAGTTGTACGGTACTTACGCCCATACAGAGCCTCATACGGTGTGCCATCTTGATACTAGCCTAGTAGCTATTATTGTAAACGAACTCTGCAAGCGGTAAGAAATCTTCCCAACTGCCACTGTAATCTACAACACATTCCCTCAACATATCCTCAAGAATCTGAATTACCCGCTTGGACTGGCTGTCGGTCTATGGATGATAAGCAGTGTTAAAGTTCACCCGAGTACCCAAAGCTAACTGAAGAGACTTCTAAAACTTCGCTGTGAACCTTGGGTCTCGATTAGAAATGATAGACAACGGCACCCCATGAAGTCTAACAATCTCCGAGATATAAAGCTTAGCTAACCTACTCAAAGAATAGTTAACTAGAACAAAAATGAAGTGTGTAGACTTAGTCAACCGATCAACAATAACCCAGATAGAGTCTTTCTTTGAGGGAGTCAACGAAAAACCACTGACAAAATCTATCGTTACAGGCTCCCATTTCCACTGAGGAATCTCAATATGCTGAAGTAACCCAGACAGACGCTGATGTTCTATTTTTACCTTCTGACAAGTCAAACATTTCGACACAAACCCAACAACATCCCTCTTTAATCCCTTCCACCAGTATCTCTCTCGAAAATTCTTATACATCTTATCCTCATCGGGATGCATAGAGTAAGGACTATCATGGGCTTTACAAAGGATAACCTGTTTCAAGCCAAAATTGCTCAGAATGCAATACCGGCCCCAAAAACAGAGAACACCATCCTGATCAATAGAGAAGTCCTGAGATGTGCCTTCTTTAATCTCTCTTATACGGTGCATCAAGAACGGATCACTAGCCTACTCAGCTCGAATGTCAAAAATCAGAGTAGGAATAACCCGAAGTTTTGCCAACAAACTATCTTCCTCATACAAACTCATCTAGGCAAACAAAACTCTCAAATCTGAAATGGCATTACGACTCAAGGTGTTGATAACAACATTTGCCTTGCCTGGATGATATTCAATCTCGCACTCATAGTCTTTAAGAAGCTCTAACCAACGGCATTGTCTCAGGTTCAGCTCCTTCAAAGTGAGAAGATATTTTAGACTCTTATGGTCCGTGAAGATATAACACTTCTCTCCATAGAGATAGTGTCTCCAGATCTTGAGAGCAAAGATCACCGCAGCAAGCTCAAGGTCTTGGGTAGGATAGTTACACTCATGCAGTTTCAGCTGTCGGGACGCATAGGCTACTACCTTACCATCCTGTATTAGAACACATCCCAATCCAGTGTGAGAAACATCACTGTAGACGGTGTAAGCTTTTCCCGGCTCAAGCTGAATCAAGTCCTGTGCTTCAGTCAACACGGTCTTAAGCTTCTCAAAACTAGTCTGCTGAGCCTCAGACCAGACAAAAGGAACATTCTTTCTTAGAAGTTTTGTCAACAGAGCTGTGATGATCGATAAGCCCTCAACAAACCTCCGATAATAGCCGGCTAAACCCAAGAAACTTCGAATCTCAAGAACATTCCTGGGTTGCTTCCAGCTCATGATAGCCACAATCTTCTTCGGATCAACCCGAATACCTTCAATAGAAATGATATGCCCCAAAAACATCACCTTTGACAGCCAGAATTCACACTTACTGAATTTTGCATAAAGTTGTTTCTCCCTCAGAGTTTGTAAAACAATCTAGAGATGTTCTTCATGCTCATCCTTAGATTTGGAGTAAACCAGGATATCATATATAAAGACCACAACAAACTGGTCAAGAAAGGGTTGAAACACTCTATTCATCATATCCATGAAAGCGGCAGGAGCGGTAGTCAACCCGAAGGGCATCACAAGGAACTCGTAATACCCGTAACATGTCTGAAAAGTTGTTTTGAATACTTCATAATATTTAACCTTGAGTTGGTAATAACCTGATCTCAGGTCTATCTTAGAGAATACCGTAGCTCCCTGAAACTGATCGAAAAGATCATCAATACGAGGAAAAGGATATTTGTTCTTGATTGTCAGCTTGGTCAGCTTCCTATAATCGATGCATAACCAAATTGCCCCATCCTTCTTCTTGACAAATAACACAGGAGCTCCCCAAGGAGAAATACTGGGTCGAATAAAACCATTGTCTAACAATTCTTACAGCTACACCTTCAATTCTTTAAGCTCTTTCGATGCCATCCGGTAAGATGCCAGAGACACATGAGCTGTGCCCGGATAAACTTTAATACCAAACTTAATCTCATCACGCTTTGGCGGAACACCAGACAATTCTTCTGGGAATACATTAGGAAAGTCTGTTACAACCCGGATCTTCTCCATCCCAGAGTCAGACTGTCTCGGATCAAGAATGTAAGCAAGATAGGCAAAGGACCCCTTCTTGATCATCTTCTCGGCTTTGAGAGCTGATATTACGTTAGATAGGAAACCCTGACGTTCTTCAAAAAGAACTACCTCCTGGCCATCATAAGTTTTTAGAGTTTCTCTTATCTTCTCACAATCCTGATTGACTCGGTGAGTAGACAACCAGTCCATGCCAAGAATTAGATCAAACTCCCCAAAAGGTAACTACATCAAATTAACCGGAAAGATTTCCCCTTGAATCTCAAGAGGACAATTTTTATACACTCTAGAGACCAAACAGGATTTCCTACCGGACTATGCACAGTAATAGCATTAGCAACATCCTCAAAAAGAATTTCAAGACCCCAAATACAGAACTCGCAACATAAGAATGAGTAGAACCGTTATCCAATAGTGCCAAATAAGAGATAGAATAGATAGAAAAAGTACCAGCAATACCCGAAACAGCAGATCTACCATGACCTCTCCCTCTACTAGGAGTCTGAATAGATGCTTGAGACTGACTCAGAATATAGGCAGATGAAGGTACTACCGGACAATCTCTAAAAAGATGCTCGAAAGAACTGCATCGAAAACAAGCCCTAGACTGTCTCCTACACTCGCCTAGATGTTATTTCTTGCAAAAAGAGCACTGTGGCACCCCACGAGAATTAGTCAAACCTCTAACACTGGCGGTCAGAAAGTAGATGTCACTGGTCTAGCCCTAGAGTAACTCTGATGGTCATACTCATCTATAATCCTCTTTCTCAACTGATTCCCCTGTCTGTGTTGAACTGATGCGGTCGACTGCCTCCTGGCTCGATCATTACCCTTAGACTCTTGTTGTTTCTTCATTAATTCAATCCGCTCAGTAGTTCTGGCCCGTTAGGTAATCTCCATATACTCCTTATCCTGATGTAATGCAACCCCGATCTTGATAGAAAAATGCAACCCTCTCAAAAACCAATCACACTTATCTTTTTCTCTAGAAACCAGTCCAGAACATACTGGAGAAGCCTCAAAAACTCTATCTCATAATCATTAACGTTCATATCATTCTACTCCAGATTCATAAAGTCGTCTTGGCACTTTGCTAGATACTCAGGTCCAACATACTGATCCTAGAATGACTGTCTAAAAAACTCCCATGAAATCTGACTGGCTAGAACAACTTTTTCCTCTGCCTTCCACTAGTTCTGGGCCTCACCTTGTAACAATGATACATCAACTCTCAATGTTCGGTCAGTAGGATACTCCATCTCAACAAACAAAGGCTGAAGTTTCTTCAGCCAATACTCCACATCAGTCGGGTTTGTACCCAACTTGCCATCAAACCTGGTCATCTCGGCAACTAGAAACTCGGTAGAAATAGGTTTCCTCACGCCTTCAGACTGGCGAAGGTAACGAAGCAACTCCCTATGCACTGTAACCGAATCCATGCCCACTTTCTCACTATCCCCTGAATCATAAGGACCAACATTCTGCGTTTCTTGGGCAGGTGCTGTATTATGAGCTTCGTTCTAATTCACAGGCTATTCCTCCACCTCGGTATCATGTACCTCATCCTGATTCTGCGGCAGGTCCACAAGGGGCGGAGCATCACTCCCAACAGGAGCAGAACGACATCGGTTACGACCACGTCTGGTCGCTAATCTAGAACTCCTACGAGGTGGCATAGTAGTCTATCACAAAAGAAAGTAATCCTAAGTTAGTGTCGGTACTTGGAGTTCCTTTTAAAGTAAACGTAATTCTTTCAAATATTATACTTAATTTTTTTTAAAATCTCGTTTTACCCAAAAATATTTAGTATGCATGCAAAATCATTTTTAGTTTAAAAATTTCATTCGAGCCACACAGTCCGAGGGTTGAACCTAGGCTTTGATACCACTAAATGTAACCTCATAAATTTGACCTAATTTCTTAAGTCGAATCTTAAAAATTAAGTTTGAAAATTTTGTCCCTCAAAGAAGGTTGTTAGGTTTAATAATTCAAAATTATAATTTAATTATACAGATCAAAACCACAAAATTATATCATTTAAGTAAAACGTAGTCGTTTAGCAAAATTCTAATGTCATTGTAAAATCCAAAAGAATTTCAAATAATGCATGTCAAACCATTAAGTCTCAAAATAATAATAATAATAATGTCTCAAGTCTCAAATACAAAATCATCTAAAATAATAATAAAAAATAAAGTCAAATGTCTGAGTAATCATACTAAAAAATAAAACAAAGTTTGATGGTACGAAAATCCTCCAAGTACCGTACGCCTAAGCCTGAGTATCTGAAAGATGAACTAAGGGGAGTAAGTTATAAAGCTCAGCGTGTCTCTAAAGTGTAGATAAAACACATAACAGAAATCTGAACAAGCACAGCTCAACAATCATCAAATTATACATATGCATACAATCTGAGACATAAAATGTAATGTCATGCACCCATCTCCGTACACCGTCTGAAGAGTAAGGTTCCCTAGAACCACTCTAACTACATCGTCACCATCCGAAGTGGAACGACCTGAAGATGGAACCACTGATCCGAAGCAAAATTCAGCCCGAAGGGTGAACCCATTATAAACCTCCCCGTACAATTTCCCAACCCAAATGATATGACATGTTATGATTTATATTTTCTGAATCCGAGAGTATATCCGATCTATTAATTTAATCTGAGTGCATATGATATATGTCCGATATTATTTTACTCTGATTATGATATCTGATGCGTGTCATGCCATCATACAAAAATACTATAATTCACATATCATTCAGTCAGTCACATATAAACATGCACGCATAACATAGAGCACAGAAATGATATAGCACAGGAAGAGACACACCTTAGGCAGCTAATAACTCAACGTCGAGAGTGACGTCTCCCTCGCTCAGCTCTAGTATTCGGTCGGATAGAGTCAACACCTACGAGGTCAACAAAACCAAATTAATCACTACTACTATGCCACTCTAATATAACTACTAAAGAAACCATACTCACGTGCAGAATTTGCAGGCTGTGCAGAAGGAGGTCGAACAGGTGGAGGAGGGGGAAGGTTCTCAGGCTTCAGTCAATGTCACCTGAACACAATCATATTCGTATCAGATTCCGGTATCTATAACTCCCAAAATACTAAATACAGATAAATAATAATAATAATAATAATAAAATAAACAGTCAACAGTTCACTCGGTCAAAAGATTTTGTTGGTTCGATCCAAATCACCGGTTAAAATTCGGATGTTGATTAGAACGGTTGGTTCACAGATGCAGGTTCACAAAGTTGGATTTACGGAATAAAATTAATTCACTGCCAAAGCCAATTACAAAAACATGGCACAAGGGCCCCACAACAAAGCATTCACTGCCACATTACAACTTATTCACGTGGGTTAACAAAATAAATGGGTCCCACTACAAACATAACCACTCACTGCCAAAATATTTCCAATTCCATGGCAGCCAAACAATTGCAATTCCATGGTGGGACCCACCACCCCCTCACTGCCAAAACATTTGCTTCAATCATGGGGCTTCAAATTACGTTACTATTTCACTGTCCTACAAGCAATTTACAACCCATATTGCACTGAATCAAGATTTCCAGAATTAAAAGGCGGCCATTATGGATGACCAAATGGTGACAGAGATGATGAACGACGGCGGTTCCACAATGCAGCAGCGGCGTAAGGATGGCGACGATATACCCAAACAACGGCAAAGGCAGCGGCTTACCGACAACAGAAGACGACAACCCTCATGGTTATTCCGGCCAAACAACAAAAGAACAAGTTCAACAACCCAATTACGAAACTAAAACAAATTCAAAGATTAGAAGAGGCTTACCCAACCAAAAAAAAAAAAACAAGACGACGACACAAGGATTTTGAATAAACGATCGATGGCTTGGGTCGATGGTTGAGCGGGCCTTGGTCGGGACAAAAATGAGAGCACACCGATGTGCTCGGATCGACGAACAACTGACGCTAGAGCCTAGATTGGAGCTTGGCCGGAGTTAAAAAGGGTGGTTGATAATCTCGAATGAGACTTGAACGATAGGTTGAGGGAAGGGGAAGGTAGAGTGCGGCTGCAGTTTACAAATGAAGAATAAAAGGGTTTTAGGGCTGAATAAAGGCGTTATACCATTTGATAAAAGAGTATATTACAAGATGAAGCCCCAAGTTTTATCCGTATTTGAAAAGAGTTACCAAAGATTACCCAAATGACAAAACAGTCACTAAAGTTTCGAATTTTACAATTTGGTCACTGAAATTCTATTAAAAAAATTTAGATTTAAAATTCCCAAAAATTAGGGTTTTTATGATTTGGGGATTTAATTTGGGGGAAAAATTGGGGTATTACATAGAGGTCAATACAGGTCTCACCGTACCGGTACAAACCCCTCAGGTTTCGGTACGCGGGGACCTGTCCAGGCTCAAAATGTTCAAAATTTCCTAGGCGTACCGATACACCTAGTAACCGTATCGATACGCATAGTGATGAAACAATGTTCGTTTCGATAGACGAGTTACAATATCAATACGATGTATAGCTACTACAATCTGAATTTTCAAAACACACAACCAGTACCGATACGCCTAGGGACTGTATCGGTACTCCTTTGTCCATTTGTGCCGTTTTGATACGCTATGTACTCGTACCGGTGCATAGACCGTTAATTTAGTTGTAATAGCATATGTAGTTTGAATCTTTGCATTTTGGTCCCTATTTCTTAATTGTGCAATTAAATGTGGATGAGTGGTCATTTTGAATTGGGATTTAACATGAAGGCATGTAACATGACTAGTTGAGGATTGGTAACTTTAACTTCATGAAAGTCCTTGTAAATATTGGTAATTATGTTTTTGTCCCTGTAAAGCTTTTTCGAGCAATTGGATATCGAAATGACGCCCGATTGAGTTGTAATTTTAACCATGACATGTATGAACACTATATGACCTAATAATGCATTTAGATAAGATAAAAGAAAAAATAGACCATTTTATTCGTAATCTCTTTGGGGTTTATTTCGGTAAACCCTAATGTAGCTTGCTAGGTTCGGTCTTTCAGCTAGACCAAGTCAAGGGTTTACAATCAGGGTATTAGAGTTTAAACCAATAGTTCCAGATCTGAAGATCAATCATATAGCTACAAAATTATATGAAGATCAAGATAAAGAGGATAAGAAGAAGATGCATTCGTTTAGGTGGGCAATGCGACAAGCAAAATCGCTTGAGAAGTTAGAAATGGCTCTGAAAGATTCCACGGAGGCGACAATGATTAGGAATAAGGATTTCCCCAAGAAAAATCAATTCCAGCCAAAGAAAAGAGAAGCGAAGAATGGTGAAATGTATATTGAGGACACCAAGAAGAGTGACAAGAAGACAAAGACGACAATCCTGATGACGTATTTTGAGTTGTTACCCCTGTTAGTTCAGAACAAGCTCTTAAAGTTGCCCCTATCGAAACACTAATATTATTTTAATCATAATGTGTATGGTACCAAGATTGTATATGGTTTTCATTATGGTGATTGTGGTAACACAATGAAAGATTGCGCTTTTTTGAAACACAGGGTTTGTAGCCTTATTGAAAAAGTATTACTTTGCATTGATGATGGAAAACTCAGGTTCCTCCAAGGATTGGGGCATGCCAGAAAGTTGAAAAAGATTGAAATTAGTGTCTCAATCTTTCATTGTCAACAATTCATCAAGATCAGGGTTCTCTGCAGGTCAAAGAGGAGAACAAGAAGCAAATGTGACCAAGAAGGAAATAAACAAGTTGAAATTAACTAGGGACAACGTCCACTACAAAAAAGGTTTCAAGCAAGAGCACCTTTCAAGGTTTTCAAGACATCAATTGTGATGTTGCTTCCTTATTTAATTCAAGGGCGATATCTCGTCCCTAGGACGATAGAGAAGATGTCAGATCCATTTTTTAATTACAATCCTGACGGTGTTTTTGATTTCCATATAGGGGCAACAGGGCACCCTACTTGGAGTGTTGGATTTTGAAAGAAGAAATAAAAAATCTTATTGGTAATGGGACACTGACACATGATATGGTTAAGCAATGGAAAGCAAAAGTGATGTGGGAGACTACTACCTCGGCTGAAGGACTAAAGAATCAAGACGAATGAGATATCATTTCCAGAGTTGTCTAGAGTTTCAATGAATCTTATCCATGTTTTAATGTTTATGTTAGAGGTAGATTTGTTTAAGTTTCCTTGCATTTTGAATTTCTTTTTAAGTAATGTGTGGAATCAACTTTGCTCTTTTGACCCAAAAGTAGCAAAGATCTTTTTGTAAGGGCATATGTTATGTCTGCAGGTTCTCATTTCAATGAAAAGATGCATCTTTGCTTAGCATACAATAACCTTGAAATCATATATGTATATCACTTCTTACCTTCGTAGGTCCCTAGATCTCATGTGCATGATGTGAAATTAATTCTGATGCAAAGATTAGTCGAATGTTGTGATAACGATGAAGTGTGATTTCTTACTCAGCCTACTCTAGTCGGTAAAGCACAAAAAGCAAGACTACTACTCCTTTGATGATGTTCAATGATGAAAGAAAAATATCCAAATTCATAAAAAGGGAAGTGAACTAGGCAAGTTTAACTAAGTGGAGAATTGAAGTTCTAAGTGTAATCTTCTATGCCCTAATAAGAACACTTGGATTGTAACTAGCGCCCAAAATATAAATGAATATAAAATCTAAAAAAGGGGGATAAAAAATGAATAAATGTATGAAAAATGAAAAAATGATGAATGGATAAATTAATTAAGGAATGAAAAATTGAATAAGTCTCGGAGCACTCTAATGGAGCTGTGGGGGTGACAAATCTAATAAGGAGTTGTACTCCACCTGTCCAATACCCTAGCGTCAGAGATGTATCTTTGAAGACATATGTATAATAATAATAATAATAATAATATAATAATAATAATAATGGTTAGTTACAATCAAAAGCACACACATGCACTTAGAATTTTATTCTTAGAATGATACTTTTGCGTACTGCTGTTTAAACAAGTTCGAGAAGCTTGAACGCGTCTGTGAATGGTGAAAATACTAAGAACTAAAAGGAGTAGTTTTTAAACGTATCAAGCAATATGGTAATCATGAGGATGAACCGAGCAATCTAGTAGGAATTTCACAACTTCAAATATCGCTACAACATTCAAAGTCATCATAGACACAAGCTATACTTGAAATGATCACCGGGGGTTGAATTTGAGACGCTCTTGCATTCGATATCTAGGGGATCCTATTCTAATTTTTTTAAGATTTTGGTTTCTGGGTCCGGTACGTTAATCCAAAAAGGCATCATTCATTGAAATTCCAATCAACAACTAACATTTTTATAAACAAAAATATTTCTTTGTATTGCTTCAGGGATAAATTTCAAAATGCAAGGTCGTGGGTGCAAGTGGTCAACCTAACGCAGAGGAATAACCCATCATTGATTATGGTGAGGATAAGAGCAAGAATTCATATGCTAGAAAGTTCCTACCATGTTGTTTTGATTGGTTTATGAAATTGAAGAATAAACCTAAAGAAAATTTAGGGACTTGAGGTATTTGCTCGCCCAAATTATGAGACAGAGAAAGACTTGGTATAATGGGCCAAAGATAGAAATTGACCTCGACATTCTAGTTTCCTGTCGAAAGACGTATGCTGAGGGTTAAGCAAAGAAAGTGTCTCAAGCGTCAATTTGTGAGAGTGGGCCAAAGTAAGAAGATGAGTTTCATCAAAACTCAAAATTGCTAGTGAAAAGCTAGAAGATTGCAAGTACAAAGGGATTTCAATGTGAAAACCTAAAAAAGGCGCTTTAGAACAGCAGATTCAGAAGCTCTAAAGGAAAGAGGCAAAAATGGTTACACCTAAACATAAGATAGGGGACAGCTTTCATGAAGATTGAGAAGAAGAAGAAAGAAAGAAAAGAAAAGGTCAAGATCAACCAGTACAGAAAGTGAAAACATTTGAGCAATTTTGAGATGTTGTAGTTCATGCATCATATATAGTTAGGCATCCATAAGTTAGGAGCATGCTAATTTATACCATTAAATTATTTTGTCTATTTTGACAGATGTCCAAAGATTAGCAAAGATTTTGATCTGCAACTTCACATTTGAAGGAGTAGATCCCAACAAAGATTTTAATCTGCCACTTTGTTTATGAAAATGGGGATCCTAGAAAAGAATCAAGAGTTTTTGAACTCACCTAATCTTTAAAGATCGTCTAACCTCTAGCTTTTTGGGAGTGACAAATATCTCTTCATGTCGAGATGATAAGAAATCAGGGTATCAGTTTTAGGTTTTTCGGCCATTAACTTTTTGGGAGTAGTGAAAATCTTCCAGCACTCGCTCTATAAGAAAACAAGGTGCTATCTCAAAGTTCTATATAGGAGGAACTTGAATTTTTTAAAATGAAGAGTTTCATATAGGAGGAACCCGTAATCAAAAAGTTCTATATAGAAATGATTTATAACTTTAGGATCTCAAAAGCGAGGGGTTCTATATAGAAAGAACTTGTAGATCCAAGGCTCCGAATGAGGAGAAGAGAATAGTTATATATAGGAAGAACTTATAACTTTAGGATCTTATAAGCGAATGGTTCCATATAGAAAGAAGTTGTGGATTTGAAGCACCAAATGAAAAGAATAAATTCTATATAGGGAGAATTTGTAACTCGAAGATTTTTCTAAGGAAGACGAAGAGTTCTATATAGGGAGAACTTACAGTTCCATATAAGAAGAACTCGCAGCTCCAAATCCTCAAATAGGGAAGTGGGATAAAATTAGTGCTTATGGTCTTTTCTCTCTCCTTGTTTCACAAGAATGAGCAAAGAAGGGAAATTGTAATCACTAATTTTATCCGGGTCTAAGGCCCGACTTTATTTCTTTTGTTTATTTATTTGTTATGTTATTACTATTGCTTTATTATTATATTGTTATTGTTACTATTATTATTAGTATTATTTTTATTACTCTTATCATTTTATTGTTATTATTACTATTATTTTTATTATTTACTATTGTTTCCTTATTATTATTAGTCTTTCATCATCATCATTATTATTATTGTTATTATGTACTAAAGTCAAAGTCAAAAAATATTATTATAAACTTAATTAAATAAATAAAAGCCTAAATCATATTAAAGTTATCACTCCACTAATATAACAAAGACATTTACATCTTAAAAAATGAAAAAAATATTATACATATATACCGCCCATTTTGGGCCAACATTTAAAACCCTGATTACAATGTAAAAGAGACCATAATCTAATTATAGTTTATTGCGTAGCCACTCCCCAACTGTTAGATCTAGATTGGATCTAATGGTTCAAATTGAACCAAAAATGGCTCATAGTCTCCCCCGCTCGCGCGAGTGCGGCACCGTAAAAGCTGTCCCACTCCCGTGTGAGATTCAAGTGTGACCCTTTAGAGATCTGAGACTGTTCGATCACCACATGCACGTGTGCAAGATATCACAACGACTGTTTTACTTCCAGCACGCACACCTACGTGATTGACGTTTCAAAGGTTGGCTTTGTAACTCCTCATGTTATATCCCAAAATTGGGCTTAAAAGAATGTTACCATTTTTTATTCCTAAGAAATTTATTCTAATGTGTAATAAGGTAGCTAATTTAAAAGTATATGACCAAAAAGAGAGAAATGAATGATAGGATGCTCAAATGCAAGGACTAAACCGAGTAATGCCTTAAATTGTGAGCTTGCATGCTAAAAAGGAAAAGTCTTAAGGACTTGAATATGTGTCACATGCATGAGAATGCATGTGTTTAAAGAACCCGGTATTGGGATGAAAGAATCAAATATTATGTTGTCATCTTCTTCATATTATAAACCGAAACCATTAGAGAGAAAGTGAGTGAGCGATAGCTTGCTTGAGGTTTTTGTTTATACTACTTTCTTATTTGAATCTTGTTCGATTATGCTTGGCATAAAGGTAATTGCTTTATTTTTCCCTTGTTCATGTGAATAAATATATATACCGTATTGTAGATATGTAATTTTGATCATGAGAATGGTTAGAAGTATTAAGGATCTATGATATGTTTATAAGAGTTTTAAATGCATTTAGATAGTAATATGCTTGTAATGCATGAAAAGGGGACATGGATAATATGTTAGGGGTTGTTGAATAGGTCCTTGATGATTATGAATTTGATGTTTGATCTTGATTTGGATGATATTGCTTGTTAAAAATTCAATATGAAACTGTGTTGTTCGCACATATATATGTAAGAGTTAAGGATTGAATTGATCATGGAATTAATGCTTAAAACTGTTTAATTAAAATCTGAATGTTTTGGGATTGTTTTGCAAGTCATTAGGGGCTGTTTTGTGAACAAAATAAACCAACTGAGCATGAATATAAATATATATGAAGACAGGACATAATTTCTATTATATGAATCCTAGAGGACTGTTTTGAATAATCAAACAAGAAAAATGCTTTAAGAATGCATATAGGGGTTGTTTAGCAAGTTTAGGGATTTTTTTGTACAAATTAATGTGTATACCCGAATTTTGGACTGTCTTTGATATATGGAAAAGTATATAGGACTGTTTTAGTTCATGTGTTTGTACTTCTATGATGTTAGAGTTGTTTTGCATACCTAAGGACTTTGGTGGATTGTTTGTGAATGATTGAATATCATAATTGATTCTAATATATAGTTATACTTCTTGTTTTACTTAGACCAAGAGGGGTTGATGAATTAAGGCATCAAGTAGACCAAGATGTAGAAAAGCGGAAAGGAATTGTAATTCGGGAACAAAACTAGCTCAGAATATCTGTGAGTGTAGTTTAAAGTCTCGGGATAGGCTAGAAACCTTCAAGAGTAGCTTTTGTTGTTCTAATTATAGTCACTTATGCTTATGCTAAGCTAATCTTAAATGAGCTTGGATGGAGGTAAGCATCTGAATGGTAAGGTCTATACATGTGTGTGTGATGTGTTATGTTCGAATCAATGATATTCTTAAATTGAATACTACCCATACTTGAATATACTAGATAGTAGTTCATGTTATTTGAGTAAGATGAATGATGATGTGTAGAGAAATTCATATGACTATAATATATGCCTAATATGAAAGAATAATAACCTCTGTTTATGGGATATTTTGAGTAAGGATCTATGCTCATTTTTTCTCTGACGTTATAAGAATATGACAAGTTTATGGTTATACGAAGAAGAAGCTAAGATCAATTCCGATTATATTATGAAAGACATAGTTGTAAAGCCTTGGTTTCGACTCAGTCATAGGTATAGTTGGCATGCCATAGAGTCCATAGAGCTCGTGCTAGGGGTGGACTACGGTCTTTATTTGGTGACAGGAGGGAATTGTTATGGTCACTTGGCGATAGTAGGAGGGATTGACCGGTATTGGGAGTACCATTTTATTTGGTGACACATGGTTGGGGATTTATGTACCTAGGCTGATACTTGATTCTTAAGGCTAAGTTAAAGGCAAAACAAAGAAATTTCTAATAAGTGAAAGAATTACTTTGATACTTTGTATAACAAGTAACTTATGTTTATGATATGCTATAGTGGATACCATAAATAACAAGTAGCTTATGTTTGCATATACTATGATAGATGCCTTGCAAAAAGAGTAATAATGAAAGTTATAAGTTTAAAATAATGAATTCTAACAATAAATCGAATAATAAGTAAAAATGGACCTATGTGACCGTTGTATAAGTTCTTGATTAAGTTATATGTGTTGATAAAATGTCTGGTTATACAAGTGTTTTGATATAAAAGCTTGTATGATAAGAAATAAGCTTGCAATGATAAGAAATAAGTTCTTGATTAAGTTATATGTGTTGATAAAATATCTGATTATACAAGTGGTTTGATATAAAAACTTGTATGATAAGAAATAAGCTTGCAATGCAATTTTGGTGTATTCTTTAAGTAATGGATCATATTAGGTTCGAGTACTTTAACTATGTGATGCTATGCTTGATAATTTATATGATAAATAACATATGCATATGGGGTACAATGTTTGAAATAAATTGGACTGTTTTGAATGTCTAATTGTATATACATGATTGGTGGATTGTTTTGCACAAATTCAAGTATGTTATGGACTATTTTGAATGTCTAAATGTATATACATGAATGGTGGATTGTTTTGCATAAATTCAAGTATGTTACAGACTGTTTTGAATGTCTAAATGTATATACATGATTGGTGGATTGTTTTCCACAAATTCAAGTATGTTATGAATTGATTTGATGTCTAAATGTATATACATGATTGGTGGATTATTTTCCATAAATTTAAGAATGTTACGGATTGTTTTGAATGTCTAAATGCATATACATGATTGGTGGATTGTTTTGCATAAATTCAAGTATGTAGAGGGTTGTTTCGAATATATATGTATGTGCATAAATTGGGACGGCTTTGCACGTAAACAAGTATGCATTGGAGTGTTTTGAGTGTATATAAGTATATCATAAATATGACTTGATACGTTTGATATCTTGTATGCTAACTAACTTGTGTATTGATATGCTAGTTTGATAACTTATGAAATAAGTAACAATGTTTAAGAAATGCTATGTTTAATAACTTATATGAAAAATAACCATATTTATGATATGCTATGATAGATAACATGTATGACAAGTATCACCTACTTCTGAATTGCTATGCGGGATAGCTTATATGATAAGAACCGCCTGTCTCTAATATACTATGTTAGATAACTTGTGTGATAAGAAACCATGAATTTGATATGCTATGTGTGATGCCTTAAATATTAAGTAATTTATGAATATGACATGTTATGCTTAAATGTATTATATGCCAAGAAATTCATGATATAGTAAACTATGATTGATGACTTGAACAACAATAAATTTATGGGTTAATAAGCTAAATTAAAAAGAAACCAAGAAAGCTTATAAGATAAATTATTGAATTAAGTAAAGTCTATCTATTGTTATATGATTATAAACCGGATGAAAAGATATGTTTGTTCAAATGCTTGAGTATATTTAAATTCATGTAATGTTGAATACCTTTTTTAGATACATATGTTTTGTGCGAGTAATTAAGTGCAGTTGTATATGCTTTGTTTGAACATCATATGTGTAAAGTTGTTTATGCCTGATTCGAATACCATGCATCAGTATAAGTGTTTGTTTGTGTAACGTAACCTACATTGCCTAGCCTCTTGTCCAAGCATAGTATGTTGTAGGGTTCAAAGAATTTGATGAAAGGATAGACTTTTGCTTTCATTTTATAAGTCACTTTAAGCTACCTCACTAAGCCCATGCTTACTCTATCCTTTTAAATGCCTTCCAGGTCAAACTTGATTATGAGTATTTTCTGAGCTCGGATGAGATCACAAGTGTTAAGGTGTATGTTCGTTTTCTTCTTAAGAACTCCTAGATGGTGGCACATAGTTACTAAGAATGCATTGTGCATTACAATTTACTAATTGATTACATGTTTATAAGTTTTACAAGTGGTCAAAGCTTTCCAATAGACCTTTAATTATATCATAGTTGCTTGCTATACGTGTTATAATAATTAGTACGATAGTATTGTTGTTCAAATAACTATATGTATGTTAAGTTGTTAGACCACCTTAATGTCATGTGTGTATGTGGGCTAATGTCTATATTTATAACTTTTAACATGAGTTAATCCTCAAAAGGTAACGTAATCTGTATGATTAAATTGATGATTAAAAATGAATCTGGTAAGTATTTCATAGATTACATGTAAAGTAATACTATTTGACAGTTATATGTAGCTGGATATGATTGGTTCAAGATTTGGAATAATTTGATCTTAGAATTTGATCGTAACTATCACCTAATTGTAAATGGTCTATAAAACCTCATGATTGCTTGTTGGTTAAGCTATGTTAGACTTAACGTCCGAACACTTGTTACCATGGTTAAATGTTTGTCTGTGAAATGTGATGTATAGATGGTAATCTTAGATTATAAGTTTGAGTCTTAAACAATATAACATGTAAGTTTAAAGATCATTAAGCTATGGTTTTTATGTTATACTGAACGATCTTCAGCATTGATCGATATGTCTTAGAAATGGTTTGCTATGTACAATATGTAAGCAAACCTGCTTAAACATGAAATGTATTGTGGTCTTGAACTTTGTAAGTGACTAAAAGTTTTAATTTCCCCTGATTTCTGGTTACATGCGTAGTTGAGCTTTGATAAGACGTCTTATGCTTGTTTGGATTTTTTTCTTTTGTTTTGTTTTAGTAACATTTCTTAAACCGATTTCCTCCTAGACCGGGTAAGCAGTGTTACATTTCTTGGTATTAGAGCCTAGGTTTAGTCGATTCTCTGACTAAACCAGAACTCGTTGCATTATCATAAGTTATTGTGCCACCTAGGAGTTAAATTTGATAAGTATTTGTGATCTACGCCTGATAAAAGCTCTCTTTTATGCGTTATTAGTCTTTAGAAATGTGCGAGACGTGTTAAGGTTGGGACATTGAGAGCCCGGCTGGTTCCTCTAATAGAGGAGGAAGATTAAGAATGAACTAAGAATAGCAGAATTCATAGAATGTTGCTAGCGGTAGCAAGAAGCTCCTTCAATTCATTTTATGCAGTAAGAATGTTTCCTCCATGTAATGAAACATTCAATAAATCTATTGCTTCTTTGATGCAAGATTCACAAACTTCTCTTGTTCTTCCTTTGGTTGTACAACCAAGGACTTCGATAAGATAAGTTAGTTTCATATCGAAGCTTATACCTTTATTGAGAAATTCTCGAAATCTAAGGCAACCATATAAGATCCTTATCCTCATCTACTTACCTTAGAAAAAAATTCGAGGATGAATTTTCTTTTAGGGGAGGAGAATTGTAATATCCCAAAATTGGGCTTAGAAGAATGTTACCACTTTTGATTCCTAAGAAATTTATTCTAATGTGTAATAAGGTAGTTGATTTAAAAGTATATGACCAAAATGCAAGCACTAAACCGAGTAATGCCTTAAATTGTGAGCTTGCATGCTAAAAAGGAAAAGTCTTAAGGACTTGAATATGTGTCACATGCATGAGAATGCATGTGTTGAAAGAAATCAGAATTGGGATAAAAGAATCAAATATTATGTTGTCATCTTCTTCATATTGTGAACCGAAACCATTAGAGAGAAAGGGAGTAAGAGAAAGCTTATTTGAGGTTTTTCTTTATACTACTTTCTTATTTGAATCTTGTTCGATTATGCTTGGGAGAAAGGTAATTGCTTTGTTTTTTCCCTTATTCACATGAATAAATATATATACAAAATTGTAGATATGTAATTTTGATCATGAAAATGGTTAGAAGTATTAAGGATCTATGATATTTTTTAAGAGTTTTAAATGCATTTAGATAGTAATATGCTTGTAATGCATGAAAGGAGGACATGGATAGTATGTTAGGGGCTGTTCAAATAGGTCCTTGATCTATGATATGTTTATAAGAGTTTTAAATGCATTTAGATAGTAATATGCTTGAAATGAATGAAAAAAGGGGACATGGATAGTATGCTAGGGGCTGTTCGAATAGGTCCTTGATGATTATGAATTTGATGTTTGATCTTGATTTGGATGATATTGCTTGTTAAAAATTCAATATGAAATTGTGTTGTTCACACATATGTATATGTAAGAGTTAAAGATTGAATTGATCATGCAAGTAATGCTTAAAATGGCCAATTTAAAATCTGAATATTTTGGGATTATTTTGCAAGTCATTAGGGGCTGTTTTGTGAGCAAAATAGACTAATTGAGCATGAATATGAATATACATGAAAACAAGACAGATTTCTATTATATGAATCCTAGAGGACTATTTTGAATAATCAAACAAGAGAAATGCTTTAAGAAAGCATATATGGGCTGTTTAGCAAATTTAGGGACTGTTTTGTACAAATTATATGTGTATACCTGAATTTTGGACTGTCTTTGATACATGGAAAAGTATATATGACTGTTTTAGTGCATGTATTTGTACTTCTATGATGTTAGAGTTGTTTTGCATGCCTAAGGACTTTGGTGGATTGTTTGTGAATGATTGAATATCATAATTGATTCTAATATATAGTTATACTACTTGTTTTACTTAGAGCAAGAGGGGTTGATGAAGTAAGGCATCAAGTAGACCAAGATGTAGAAAAGCAAAAAGGAATTGCAATTCGGGAACAAAACTAGCCTGGAATATCTGTGAGTGTAGTTTAAAGTCTCGGGATAGGCTAGAAACCTTCCCAAGCAACTTTTTTCGTTTTAATTATAGTCTTTTATACTTATGCTAAGCTAATCTTAAATGATCTTGGATGGAGGTAATCATCTGAATGGTACGGTCTATACATGTGTTTGTAATGTGTTACGTTTGAATCAATGATATTTTCAAATTGAATACTACCCATACTTGAATATACTAGATAGTAGTTCATGTTATTTGAGTAAGATGAATGATGATGTGTAGAGAAATTCATAGGACTATAATATATGCCTAATTTAAAAGAACAATAAGCTCTGTTTATGGGATATTTTGATTAAGGAGCTATGCTCATTTTATCATTGACATGATAAGAATATGACAAGTTTATGATTATACGAAGAAGGAGCTAAGCTCAATTCCGATTCTATTATGAAAGACATAATTGTAAAGCCTTGGTTTCGAGCCAGTCATAGGTATAGTTGGCATGCCATAGAGTCCATAGAGCTCGTGTTAGGGGTGGACTACAGTCCATGACTACGATCTTTATTTGGCGACAGTAGGAGGGAAGTGTTGTGGTCACTTGGCAACAGTATGAGGGATTGATCGGTACTGGGAGTACCATTTTATTTGGCGACAAATGGTTGGGGATTCGTGTACCTAGGCTGATACTTGATTCTCAAGGCTAAGTTAAAAGCAAAATAAAGAAATTTCTAATAAGTGAAAGAATTACTTTGATACTTTGTATAACAAGTAACTTATGTTTATGATATGCTATAGTGGATACCTTAAATGACAAGTAGCTTATGTTTGCATATACTATGATTGATGCCTTGCAAAAAGAGTAATAATGAAAGTTATAAGTTTAAAACAGTGAATTCTAGCAATAAATAGTATAATAAGTAAAAATGGACCTATGTGACCTTTGTATAAGTTCTTGATTAAATAAGGTATCATATTAGGTTCGAGTAAGCGATCATATTAGGTTCGAGTACTTTAACTTTGTGATGCTATGCTTGATAATTTATACGATAAATAACATATGTATATGGGGTACAATGTTCGAAATATATTGGACTATTTTGAATGTCTAAATGTATATACATGATTGGTGGATTGTTTTGCATAAATCCAAATATGTTATGGACTGTTTTGAATGTCTAAATGTATATACATGATTGGTGGATTGTTTTGCATAAATTCAAGTATGTTACAGACTTTTTTGAATGTCTAAATGTATATACTTGATTGGTGGATTGTTTTGCACAAATTCAAGCATGTTACGGACTATTTGAATGTCTAAATGTATATACATGATTGGTGGATTGTTTTGCATAAATTCAAGTATGTTATGGACTATTTTGAATGTCTAAATGTATATACAAGATTGGTGGATTGTTTTGCATAGATTCAAGCATGTAGAGGGTTGTTTCGAATATATATATGTATGTATATAAATCGGGACACTTTTGCATGTAAACAAGTATGTATTGGAGTGTTTTGAGTGTATATAAGTATTTCATAAATATGACTTGATACGTTCGGTATCTTGTATGCTAACTAACTTGCGTGTTGATATGTTAGTTTGATAACTTATAAAATAAGTAACAATGTTCAAGAAATGCTATGTTTAATAGCTTATATGAAAAATAACCATATTCATGATATGCTATGATAGATAGCTTGTATGAAAAGTATCACCTACTTCTGAATTGCTATGTGGGATAGCTTATGTGATAAGAACCACCTGTCTCTAATATACTATGTTAGATAATTTGTGTGATAAGAAACTCTGACTTTGATATGCTATGTGTGATGCATTGAGTTTTAAGTAATTTATAAATACGATAAGTTATGCTTAAATGTCTTATATGCCAAGAAATTCATGAAATAGTAAACTATGATTGATGACTTAAACAACAAGAAATTTATGGGTTATTAGGCTAAATTAAAAAGAAACCAAGAAAGCTTATAAGATAGATTACGGAATTAAGTAAAGTCTATCTGTTGTTATATGATTATCAACCAGATAAAGAGATATGTTTGTTCAAATGCTCGAGTATATTTAAATTCAAGTAATGTCAAATACCCTTTTTATATACATATGCTTTGTGCGAGTAATTAAGTACACTTGTATATGCTTTGTTTGAACATCATATGTGTAAAGTTGTTCAATCTTGAATCAAATACCATGCATCAGTATAAGTGCTTGTTTGTGTGACGTAACCTACATTGCCTAACCTCTTGTCCAAGCATAGTATGTTGTAGGGTTCAAAGAATTTGATGAAAGGATAGACTTTTGCTTTCATTTTATAAGTCACTTTAAGCTACCTCACTAAGCCCATGCTTACTCCATCCTTTTAAATGCCTTTCAGGTTAAACTTGATTATGAGTATTTTTTTGAGCTCGGACGAGATCACAAGTGTCAAGGTGTATGCTCGTTTTCTTCTTAAGAACTCCTAGATGGTGGTATATAGTTACTAAGAATGCATTGTGCATTACAATTTAATGATTGATTACATGTTTATAAGTTTTATAAGTGGTCAAAGCTTTGTAATGGGCCTTTAACTATATCATAGTTGCTTGCTATACGTGTTATACTAATTAGTATGATAGTATGGTTGCTCAAATAACTATATGTATCTTAAGTTAATCCCCAAAAGGTAACGTAATCTATACGATTAGATTGATGATTAAAAAAGAATCTGGTAAGTATGTCGTAGAATAGATGTAAAGTAATACTATTTGACAGTTATATGTAGCTGGATATGATTGGTTCAAGCTTTGAAATAATTTGATCTTAGAATTTGATCATATAACTATCACCTAATTGTAAATGGTCTATAAAACCTCATGATTGTTTGTTGGTTAAGCTATGTTAGACTTAATGTTCGAACACTTGTTACCATGGTTAAATGTTTGTCTGTGAAATGTGATGTGTAGATGGTAATCTTAGATGATAAGTTTGAGTCTTAAACAATATAACATGTAAGTTTAATGATCATTAAGCTATGGTTTTTATGTTATACTGAACGATCTTTAGCATTGATCGATATGTCTTAGAAATGGTTTGCTATGTACAATATGTAAGCATAGCTGCTTAAACATGAAATGTATTGTGGTATTGATCTTTGTAAGTGACTAAAAGTTTTAATTTCCCCTGATTTCTGGTTACATGCGTAGTTGAGCTTTGATAAGACGTCTTATGTTTGTTTGGATTTTTTTTCTTTTGTTTTGTTTTAGAACACTTCTTAAACTGGTTTCCTCCTAGACCGGGTAAGGGGTGTTACACCTCATTCCCATATTTGAATACCGAATATAAGTCAGAATGTCACAGAACAATAACATGACTTTTATTTAAAAGTTCTATAAATTTAAAACTTTTGAAAATATTTAAAATTAACTTGTACCCAAAATCGGAACTCCTTTACTTTACGAAAAATAATTTAACTGTTAGATAAATAACAAACTCTGAACCAAAATAGACAAATTTATCACATTTATACTTGCCGCTAAAATAAATTAAAAACCTCAAGTAGGATGTCATTACTACGGTACCTTGATGAAAATTTCTAAACTTGATGCAACGCCTTATTTACACCCAATGTCTCGAACCACCTACGTGTGCACAGGCAAAACACACGCTAATTATGAACTTATTGAGGCATTATAAGTTAATCATAAAATTAAATAATAATCAATTTTTAAGTATAACATAGTATATACAATTTCCATATAAAACTATTTCAAATCAATATTGCTTTAAAGCAAAGTTAAAATATTTATAAATATATTTTGTAAAAGTTTTTTTTATCAATAGCCCAAGAAATACATATAGAGAGAAACTAAGTATACGAGATAGTGTACTCTCAGAGTACTAGCCATTTCCCCTAAGGAGAAAGGAAAACATTATATTAATACGAGCTCGTTGTGCTCCCAGAGCACTAGTCACCGAAGTGACAGTAGTCCCAGACTACTAGATCCGAAGATCAAGGCATTCCCAAAATGCTAGCCACTATGCGGCAAATGTAGCTACAATGTAGTCCCAGACTGCTAGTCTCTTATGGCATGCCACTATACTGTAACTCTCATGTAATCTTGGGAAATAAAACAATATAATTACCTTTTCAATACATCATTTTATAGATGGTAAAAATCTCATCATCGATAAATCAAAATAATAGACAAGTTCTTACTCCATTATACCATAAATCATTCTATAACATATCATCAATGTATGATAATAAGATTATCATAAACAATACATAATAAGGTAGTTCATACCCTATTGTGTACAAAACCATCTCGTTTTCTTATGAAAATATTATATTTCACACATAAAAATCAATATTAATTATACCATAAATCACTTCTGTAACATAATTATCGATATATGATAATAAAAATTATCATAAGCAAAACACAATAGGGCAGTTCATACCCCATCATGTACCAAACATTTACTATATGCTTGTGAAAATATCATATTTCATATGAAAACCAATATTATTAATTCGATAAAATCATATAGGTCGACTTGTCGCTAGTCTTCCTAAATACGTTTTAAAAACATATAAATGCACTCACCTTAATACTTCTTATCCCAACTAAATTGAATAAATTAAGAGAAATCCAAGCTTGATCCTTTGCCTAATCTACTGAATTTCTGATTTCTTGTGTTTACTTGAATGCTTCACATTCATCCCTTACATGCACAAATTAATAACACCAATAAGGTACTCATTTTATAATTTGTCTGTCTACGCTACCTTCAAAGAAATATTTATATAAAATAATCTACAACTCGGAATTCGATTCTGTTTGTTCTGATAGAAAATAGATTCGATAAGCTGTTCAACCATATAAACTAATAGCCCAAATTCAACTTGTACAATTTATGACAAATTTTCAAAGTCGAATTCTAGTGATGAATTTCTGAGCAGACTGCTACTCTATTTTCTAACTTTTCGTCACTTAAAAATTCGCATCTTTTGATATACCAATCGAAATCAGTCACCGTTTGTTTTAAACGAAAGTAGACTAAACCAGGAATACAATGGTATTTGGCTCACTTTCTAATCATTTTTATGGATTTTTTGGTGAATTTCCAAACTCACTGCCAAATACTAAAATTTCTGGGCAGATTCATGAATTTGATCTTTAACATCCTTTAACCATTCCAACACTTCAAATTAACCTTCAATTACATTATTCCAAAATTTTCTTTTCATGACAAACTCAAAATTCAACTTGAATCCAATAACCCTAAATTAACCTTGACTTGCAAAAATTAGGGGTTTTACTCTACACTTGGAATCAAGCTTGAATCAAGCTTAGAAAAGCTAATTAAACTTAATCATTCAAAATCAAACCACAAATAAATTTATATCCATAAACCCTAAAATTTAATCCTTCAATTTCATGAGCATAGCTTAACCAATCCATGGACATTTTATACCAAATGATAGAGAATTCAAAGAGGGTCAACTTTCCATTTCATAACCAAACCCTAAATCCAAGCCATTTAGGGAGAAAAAAATCAAAAATCAAATTTCTTACCTTTGCTCTTTGAACCTCACGTACATGAAGAATGGACGACTTGTCTTCTATTTTTCCTTTTGTTCAATTTATGCCACTTGTTATCTTTTATTTCCATAAATAATAAAAATATCTTCTTAATAGTAAAATAACTATTTTACCCTTGAATCTAAAGCTCCACATTATGCCACATGTCACTTTTCTTCATCCAATGGACTAGACTTAATCTTGAATTAGTAGTTTACCAATTTGCCCTTGAACCATATCAATTTCCAATTTTGCCTTATCATATAACAAAATATCTCAAATATTCGATTCAACACGGAAAAAGTATCTTAATCCAATGGTCTATGTTAAATCCTTCCAAATTAAGGCATGGAAAAGATATTATTAATCTTGACTTATCATATAACAAAATATCTCAAATATTCAATTCAATCAGATTATCAGAATTTTTTCTCGAACTTAACCCTTTTATAGCTTTTAACAAAAACTCTGTACAAAAAATCCGAGTAACAAGAAAACTTCATTCTTGGGGGGTAAACTATTCATCTATGGAACTAAAATACATAACTTTCAAAAATTACAATTTAGTCCCTCAACTTTTCCTAAGTTTATACTTTACCCACCAAGCTTTCATTTTATTCATTTTGGTCACTAGCCAAAATTTTGAGGTATTACAGGCTTCACTCTGGTCCCCTCCTCGCTATTCGAATAGGACATGCAACCAAAAAAAACAAGGATGTCAGGGGCCTCTCCAACATTCTTAGTTTTGCAGATGAACCCAAACAAAAACTTCAAAGCAACCAATGGCAGAATTCCATTTTCTATTTCATATATGTAAAATCATTGTAATATCAAGGATATATATATCTAGCCCTAAGCTATGTAACCTATTCGAGGATTTTCAAAGAAAGCAATACAAAGCAAAAAGGAATTTCAGAGGTATATTTTCTCTTGTTCAGTGCATTCAAATTAAGGGTAGGATTTACCTTTGCCGTTGTTGAGCTTTCGACCGGCCTAGGGTCTCCCGATGATGGATGCGCCTTCGTTCGGTGATAAGCCCTCGACTTTCAAGCCTAATAGGGGTGATCAGGCGATTAAGATTTCAAAAAAAGGATTTTGTATTTGTATTTTAAAAGGAGAAGGGTCTCAGTTTTGTTTTTCAAAAGTCGCTCTTCGAATATGATTTTAAAACGAGAAAATGGTTAAAAATAAGGCTTTCTAGTTTTCAGTGTCGGCTAGCGCGGTCGATGCGACGAATTTTGGCGATCGACCACCGAGATCTAAAAAATTTGGTGTTTGGCACGATGAGGCTAGCCAAAATCTAGGTTTATCCCCAGATTTTGGGTTAACACATGGCAGTGTTCACGGGATTTTTAGAGAAATGGGGGTTATATTTTTCTAAAAGCTTTAAAAAATGTAAAAAATCTATTTTGTTTTAAAATTTTGTTTTATAATATGTTTTAATTTTAAAATGGGTTATTTGTTTAATAAACCCTTCCGTGTTTATGAGTTTAAAACCCCGTCCTTTCGTCTTTTAAAAGCACGGCCGCCGTCGATGATGTTTTAAAAAGTTTTCAATTTCATCCTTGTTTTAAGTTTAATCCGATTTGCAATGGATAAATACCTTTTTTGGTACCCTAAACTTCAAATCTCATTTCAATTTAGTCCCTTCAGTGGTTTAACTCCTCTTTCATCCCTCTTAATTTATTTTTTTTTAATTTGGTCCCTCTTCATGTGCATATTTAAATTCCAGTTTTACTATTTTTATTTTAATTTCTCTTTTTCCTCCTTTATTTAATGCATTCGAAAGCATGTTAGCTTTTGCTTTTATTTGTTTGTTTTCAATGCATTGTTGATTTGGCCGTATGCTTAGTAGTCTAGGGTTATTCGCATCATCAGTCCTTCTTTGTTTGTTCTGTTTTCATTTTAGCCCCTTGTTCCTTTTGTTTATTTCATTTTCGCATCTTTAATTTTCGTATTCATGCATATTCTTCCTTATGTATTTATTGTTTTTATTGTATATTGTTATTTGTATGTTCATTTGCTCTTATTCACGCCTTTATCTATATTCTTGTCGTGCTTTAATTTTTGTTAGCATATTTATTGTGACATGCATTTAATTGTCATTCATTTAATCTTATTTAATTCTATATTTACCTTGAGAATTAATTAATTTTAACTATAAATGGAGATATTTATTAACTCAAACATTTGTGTCGTAATATCTTAACTTAATGGATATTGACCAAATATTTGAATTAATTTAGATTGTCTAAAGGTAAGGTTTAAAATGAATAAAATTTGACAAGTCATAGCATCATACTTAACTTTTTGCATCATGCATAAAGGTGATGTGCTTAGTTAGAACCATAAATTAACACGGTAGTCAGGCTTAAATGATGTCGGTTTAATCTATGGTCCGAACTTTAAGTCACCCTTATTAATTAAATGAGTAATTAATTTGGACCCGTCAAATGTTAAAGCCCATATAAATAAAGCTTATATTCAATTGAGAACATTTAATCAAATCTAGTTTAAATTTCAATGATTTTGATCGATATAAAAGCAACGTATGATTTTGTACCGATTTAGGGCGCTGTGGGGTGCTAATCCTTCCCCCCACGTAACCAACTTTCGAACCCATTTTTAAACAAATCTCTGGTTTTATGGCGTTCGGTCTACCTGATGCGAGCCTAATCCACGAACTACTATTGTTCATTATACTTTCATCTTTATTCACAAGGATGAAAGACGAGGGATCTTTTACTAACTTTCTTTGCATTTATACATTACTATTAATCTTAAGTGTGCATGTTAGAAGCATATTAGCTTATAATATCATTCATATCATCTATGCTCATATCATGGTTATGCATTACATATTAGGATATCATAACTTGTTTCCATTCATTATTCCTTATGTTTTGCGTATTATATGATGATCATGCATATCTAAGTTTATGTAAACCACATATTTACTTTAAAGTTTAACTTATAACTTTAAGTATTCCTTATGATTATTTGTTTTGTTTTTAAGGTTATGATCAGCTCACACAGTCAAGGGGGTTAACAAAGGCCAGCTCACCTTAGCTCAAACAATTCAGAACAAAGCTTGATCTGCTCTAATCAGCTCAATGAGGTTCAAAGACTTAAAAGGAGGATTCTAACAGCTCGAGGCAGCTCATGGACAAGGATAGCAACTCGAGGAAGCTCAATGATGAACTTAAAGATTGAATAACTCAAAGACTAGCTAAACTCATCTTTATCAGCTAGGAAGCTAGCTCGGCCAGCTTATCTCAGCTCAAGCTTACTATGGCAGCTCAACACTTCAAGGGACATGTTCCCTCCCAGGAGACATGCCCCTTACCTTTAGAGGGAAACAAATGGGCGGCAAAATAATTGGAGGGAAGGCTTGAGTGGGCGGCAAAACCATTTTAGAGGGATACTCAAATGGCCGAATGGTTATCATTCCTTTGGAGGGAGACACAAGTCATAGCCGAATAGATAGAGGCCTTTTCGGCCAAGCCCCTCGTCAACCTACAAATAGGACATCATTTGGAATTTTGTAAACAACTCATATCTTTGAATTAAATATACTGTGTGAGGTTTTCTCTCAAACTTTGTTCTTTTTAGAACTTTATCGACTTATCAAGCTTTGCTTGTGCTGTCACCCCTTTTCCTGATACTTCGGGTTCCTAGATTTCTAACTAGAGGTTCAAAGTCCTTTTGGTTGAAAGATCGTTTAAGGTTCGGGTCAATACTCTTTAGTATAGGTTCTTCTTTGATCCTAAAACCATTCTATCTTCATTACCATCACCCTTTTCATCTATCACCATCTCACCATCCTTAAGCCTTCACGCCTACACTAAACCATATCCTTCCCTATCCTTTTCATCCCTTAAACCATTCTTTCTTATTCACCACCATTATTATCCTTCTTCCTTTCACCCATTATATTACTTACACCAAAACACTTCCGCGCCAAACTCTTTCTTCACCATCTTCAAGATAGCCTCCAATATCACAATATTTACTTGCTTACTTGCATTCTATGATCGAGAACAATCAAGGCTACACTCAGCATCAACAAGACGAGAGTGGGAGCGTATCACTACCTTATCCAAGTGACCGGTGGCGACTCTAAGTTTAATTTTCAAAATATGATTTTTTAAAGAAATCCCCCCAAAATTCAATTATTTTTAAAAAACATAGGATACGTCGTATCGAACGATTTTTAAATTAGTCGCTATATTACAAAAATTTGAATAATAACAAATTCAATCCTCTATATTTACACATTCAATCAATTTAGACCTAATTTAACCCTCATTCTTGATGTCTAAATTGATTGAATGTGTAAATATTGAGGATTAAATGTGTTGTTATACAAATTTTTGCAACTTTCATGTCATCTAGTTAACAATAGTTATTGGTTCAGTGACCATTTTGTAACAAAAACTAAAGTTTAATGCCCATTATGTAACATTTGAAAGTTTGATGACCATTTTGTATTTTTTAGGATAGTTTAATGACCATTTGTATACTTTACCCTAATATAGTTTTTTTTGAAATTGGCATGGAGGGTGTTAAGGCGTAAAAAATATTTTACCCCAAATACAATAGTCAAACTGAAAAGGCCAAGAAAATATGGCTTTTGTTTTTGGCCTTAAGTGCTTCTACAAGGTGTCTGACAAAGCTCAAGTGCAAAAGCTGTAATATCCCAAAATGTGGCCTAAAAGTATGTTACCAAATCGAATATGAAAGCTTGGAAAGTTTCTAGCTATCTTGCTTAGAATTGTCTCTTATTAAATATATTAAGTGGTTTAAGACCAAAATTGAAGTAAAGAAGAATTGGATAGCTATAATGGAAAGGACTATAACTGAATAATGCAATGAATTAAGGATTGCATGCTAGACATTTAATTGTCTAAGGACGCATACACTTGTCAAACAAGTGAGAGCTAGGTGGAAGGGGGATGTCTCAGCCAAGGGAATAATTCAAAGAATAATTATCTTCTTCCTTTGTTTTCAATCGAACCATTAGAGGGAGAGAGAGAGAGAACTTGAGCTATAGCCATGGAAATAGAAGTGGAAGCTTTAGATTAGCTCAATTTTAGGAGATCAATTCGGGAAACTTAAGGAAGAAGGTGAATTACTCTTCATTTCCTTTTGTTTAAGCTTAAATTGTGAAATTTGGTTACATGATTCTAGAAGTTTGATTGGTTCATTCAATAATACATATTATGAAATTTCCAAGCTTTGTAATCTTGTAGTGTAATTGAATTTGGTTATGTAGCTATTAGAATTATTTGAAGAACCAAACCTTGGCTGGAAATTCCCTCGATTGTTTCGAATGATGTACAGGTCAAATTGCTATGCTCATGTGAAATTATAAGTGTAATTTAAGATGATAGGTTGTTTAATACTAAGTTTTGGAATTGATGAGATAGATTAAATGTTGTTTGGACATAGTTGGATGATATAGTTTTGTTAAAGTCGAATTTAGTCATATTGATTGATTGGTATTTCATTAAGGGCTGTTTTGGTATGCTCATATGTATATAAATATATTTGCACTTTTTGTATGTTTTAAGAACTTTAGTGGACTGTTTTATGTACACAAGGATTGTATATCTATGAACTAAGGACTGTTTTGTGTATACATGAAAACATGGAGACTGTTTTGAAGGTGTACAAATCTGTTAAGGACTATTTTTGTATTAATAAGGACTGATTTGCATCTATAGGGATTGTTTTGCATTGATATAAATATTGGTGGACATAAATGGGGATATATAAATGTTAGGGACTGCTTTGCTTGAAAATAAACGCATTGGGAACTGTTTGGATGAATAAAAATATGTATGCAAAATTTAATGGATTAATTTGGCATGAATAAAAACATTAGAGGACTGTTTTGAGTATGTACATGTGTGTATATGAAAATTTTGGTTGTTATATATATATATATGAATCTTGATGGACTGTTTGTGTGAAATTATATGTATACATGAGAAAATAGATTTGTTTTGCAAGTGATTGATTGTTAGGAATTGTTCTAATATATGATTGTACTTCTTGTTACATTTATACCAAGAAGAGATTGATGAAGTAAGGCATAAGGTAGACCAAGTCGTAGAAAAGCAAAAAGGGATCGTGATTTGGGAACGAAACTAGCTTGAATTAACCAGTGAGTGTAGTTTAAAGTCTCGAGATAGTCTAGTAACCTTCCCGAGCAATTCTTGTTAATTTAAATGCATTCTTTTAATCTAAATTATGCTACGCATAAGCAAGTTAGGACTTCAGGTGAGTATCTAAATATTAAGCATGTGGTGCCATGAATTACCCAATTCAATGATATGCTTATAGCTAAGTCTATGTGTGTTTGATAAGTAACCTTGCCATGCTATCATATGATTAAGAAAAAGGATTATAAAATTGAGAACTTTGTATATGATCTATATATGCACTTGAAATGAACAACTAAAAGGTATGTTCATTCGATGTCTTGATTATGGTAAGATATGTTTGAAATACTAACTATGTTTGAATGATACAGATGATTGAACTTGTGGATACTATGAAGTAAGCCTTGATGGCATGATAGCAAGAATATGGAGCGATGCTCATCTTTGATGAGAATATGACAAGTTCATAACTATATGAATAAAGAGCTAAGCTCAACCCTGATTCTGATAAGATAAGATTATATGAAAAGCCTTGGTTTCGAGTCAGTCATAGGTATATTTGGCATGCCATAGAGTCCATAGAGCTCGTGTTTTGGGGTGGACTATGGTCCTTATTTTTCGACAGTAGGAGGGAAGTATTGTGGTCACTTGGAGACATTATGAGAGATTAACCGGTACTGCGTGTACCATTTTATTTAGCGACCGTTGGTTGGGGATTCATGTACCTAGGTTGTTACTTGATTCTAAGGCTATGATAAAAGACAATAATGAAATTTTCATATTAAATTAAGAAATTATCTTAATATCTTATATGCTAAGAAGAAGATAATTATGATATACTATGATTGATGTCTTATGTACCAAGAAAACTTGTGTATATGATATGATAAATATTTGATAACTTATGTGATAAGTAAAGCATGTCTTGAGATATTATGATTGATAACTTATGTTATAAGTTGAGCATGTCTTGAGATATTATGATTGATACTTATGTGATAATTAAAGCATGTCTTGAGATATTATGATTGATAACTTATGTGATAAGTAAAGCATGTCTTGAGATATTATGATTGATAACTATGTAATAAGCAAAGCATGTCTTGAGATATTATGATTGATAAATTATGTGATAGGTATTAAATGTCTATGAGAAACTATGTTTGATAATTTATGTGACAAGTAAAACATGTTTATGAAATGCTATGATTGAAAACTTGTGGCTTTATTGCCTTACATTCGATTAAATTGATATTTAATTGAACCTTGTTAGACTTTGGTGAAAGAATTAAAGTAGATTTTATAATGTTTAATACATACCTTCAGTTAATTAAGCTACCTCACTGAGCTTTTGGTCACTCTATTCTTTCACCTACTTTTCAGGGTAAAGCATTGTTGTGTTTACTTTTGTAGCTCGGGCTAGATCACAAGTATAAGGATGCATGTTTGTAAGCTTCTTTTAAATACTCCTAGATGGTTGCACATGGTTTGTATATATGCATAATGTGTTTCGATCGTTATTTTGATCTTATGGACTTGTAAATATTAAGGTAGCTAATGTCTTGTAAAAAGAGGCCCTAATAGGTTTTCATTTGCTTGCTTATGAAATCATGGTAGTTCGATTATTATGGCATGTTTAATCGTATAATGCGAATGATATAAGTAGGTGATCATGTTTGATCTAAGCCTGATACGACTTAATCATAGTGTTTCGGATGGGAAGTTTGTTGGTGTCTAAAGTTTGCTTTAAAAGTCTGATATCATGTTGTAATGATTTCTAATGACCCTTAGAACCCGTTTAATATGGCTAAACTTTATGACCATTGATTTAACCAAACCTTACTCTTAACTTGATTTTAGACATGATAATTATATTAAACAAATGGAAGTTAGAAACTAGGGTCAGTTCATACGAAAAGGGATTTATATGGTTACATGTTAATAAGAGTTAAAGGATCTAGAATCTTTGCTAATGAATGTAAGCTCTTAATTGATTCTTGAAAAAGAAGTTAAGTGTATTAAAATTTTATTTATGATCTTGAGTTAAGTTTCAAAATTTTAACTAAAGTGGAAGAAAATTTCTAGTAGCAGTCTTGGCTTTATCTTCTTGAATGTTCGAAATAAGGCTTACTTATACTTAAGTCAAGTCTTGATTGTTCGGTAACATTTTCTAGTTTGGTTTACTCCCAAACTGGGTTAGGGTTGTTACAAAAGCACTTTCTTAAGTGTTCCCAACGGGTTCTTATAAGAAAAGTGAAAACATATAATTAAATGAATTGTGGTGTATTAACGATTTAGGCTTAGTTTAGCATCGTTTTTTAAAAATGCGGTGAAAAAGTGCTTTTAGATTTTTTGATTTGAAATTTAAATGTTTAGTATATTGTTAAAAAGTACTTTTGAGAAGATAAATAATTATTTTAGACATTATGGTGTAGAATTCAATAGAAAGAGAGAAAACTGAAAAGTAAACCACTTAAGGGATGGTCTTTTTCGGTCCACTTTTATTCTGATGTTTAACAACAATATCTTAGAAATATATATTATTTGTTAGGATTTATATTCAATTCACAGGCGATGAAAACAAAAAGTTTCTATAAGTGTCTTAGTTTTAGAGGTTAGGGTTATGATTTATGGTTTATGGGTTTAGAATTTAGGGGTTGTGATTAGAATTTAAGGTTTAGAGGTTAGGGTTTAGTGTTTAGGGTAATATGGTTAGGGATTTAGATTTTAACCTATAAACCCTAAATCTAAACCTCAACCCTTAAATTCTAACCACAACTCATCAATTCTAAACCATTAAAAATAAACACCTAACCTCTAACCATAAAACCTTAAACCTAAAAACTAAGGCGCTTGTGAAAACTTTTTGTTTCCACCGCTTGTGCATGGAATAATTATATCTTATTTGTTAAGGAAAATACTTTGATACACAAGCTTGTGTAAAATACAAGACTTTTAATTTTAGGGTTTAGAGATTTAGGTTGTGGTTTAGGGTTTAGGGGTGTAGGATGTAGAATTTAAGGTTTATAGTTAGAATTTAGAGTTTAGGATTTAGGGTTCAAGGTTTAGGTTTTAGGGTGTTAGGGCCTATTTATGTTATAGATTTTATAACTTAAATATGAAGGATTGTGTAAATTTTTTTACAAGTTTGTGTATCAAAATATAACCCATTTATTAATGGGTGAAACAATTAAGAAATAGGAAGGAAAGATACTGATTTCCAGTAACAAAACATTTAATTATGCTAATCAAGTGAGTAAATTCATCCATTAGGACACTAAACAGAAATAATAGATTAACAAGTCTGAAATCAGTCCAAAATCCTCTAAAAATCCCATACAAACATACAAAAATCAAATCTAAACGGAAACCATTTATGCTTTTATAATCAACTTACTTATCATATATGCTTGAAAGAGATTCGAAATCAGGCACAAGAACCCTCTCATCTGTCCTTTCAGCCCCTCCAAAATATGAACACTTTTAAATTTCTGCAAACGAAACCCATCATCAGATCTGATTAATAAAAATATCAGGAAAACAACAAAATTTCTCTCATCTTCTGACCTGAATCCAATCAAAATCACAACAACCAATACCTTGGAACTTTTTATCACTTCACGGTATTCTTCAACCCATATAAAACCTTGAAGATATTTTTTGGTATTTACAGAGCAAGCCATCAATGAAGAAATGAAAGTTATCGTTGGGTTAATAAGTTTGAGGGCATAAACAGAAATTTCCGTCCAACCTTGATTTCGAGAACCTAAATGTTAGGTTTTATGGCTTTTGCGTTTATCACTGTTGAGTGCCGCCTAGAAGCATTTCCCCCCCAACTGTAACTTGTTCCGTATTGCTTATTCATGAAAATGCACTTTTGGGGCTAAACGGGCATTTCAAAAGCATTAATAAACGGGCCCTTAGTCACTCAATTATAGGTTTGGTAATAAAATATCACATTTCTTTTAAAAGTAATAATTTAGTCACTTAATTAAAATTTTGTGATAAACATGTCACTTAATTATAAGTTTGGTAACAAACAATCATTTTTTCCTAAAAGTAACAAATTACTCATTCAATTAAAATTTTAAGATAATTAGGCTATTATGTCGTTAAAATTAAAATAAACGACTTCATCTACTAACAATTTTAGTCCTCAAAACATATACATTCTATTAATTTGGTCTTAGTTCAAAATAATTCAATAAATTTAACCATTCATATTTAAAAATTCTATTAGTGAAGTGATTATGTCTACTAGCAGGTTATATTTAAGGTCATAATGGGTATGTTCCATTAGTTTTTCAGTTGTCCAGTAATGCAGCGACTGTGTTTGTCGAGATATCACATATGTCGATTGTCAAGCTGAAAGACAGTAGCATAGAATGCGACAAGTGATAATAGAGTGTGTAGGAGGGTGCAATGTCAAAATTTTTATATATGAAGAATCAAATATATTGAATTATTTTTTTAAATTAGGACCAAACTGATAAAATATATAAGTTTTGGGGCTAAGACTGTTATTATACTAGATCATGTTTAAATTTTAACCAGTCACATGTTTGTCACAAATTTTAATTGAGCGACTAAATTGTTATTTTTAAAGAAAAGTGACCTATTTGCATAAAACTTTAAGGTTTTGCTTGGTAGAGAGGAAAAGTGGAAGGGTGGAAAGAGGGAAGAGAAAATTGGAAAGAAAATGAATTTAATTGTTTGGTAGATCTGATCCTACTCATGCACCTACTCGTCATTACTCTTTCATCTTTATTCATAAGGATGAAAGTGGAGGGAGATTTTACTTTTCTTACACATCTTTATTTATTCTATGTTTACCATACTTATGTTGCAAGCTTCATTCATGCCATGCTATGCTTTAATCATCATGTTTTGCATATCATGCATATTCATGTCATTAGCATACTTTATACTATGCAACTTATTTTAGGATATATGTTTTTATTCCTTAGTCCTTATATTATGCATATTACATGATTGACATGAATATTATATGATCCACATCTTTATTTATGCTTATACTTAAATATGAAATGCATCCTTTAAGGTTACACATCTTTTGTATAAGTTTAGATTGCCTTTATATACTTTAATTAGGCGTGCATTATGTATTCCTTATGTTATTAGCTTCATTCCATCTAACTTAATTGTTTTTATGCTTTTCATATGTGCAAGGCTAAGGTATGAAAGCTATGGTAGCTCATTGACAAAGAATGGAAGCTCATTTAGCTAGAGGATAGCTCAAAGCAAATGGAAGATAGTTGAGCCAGCTATAAGGTAGCTCAACGCTAAGCATGGGAGCTAAAACTAGCTGAAAGGGAGTTGAGGACCAAGTAGCTGACGAGTGGAGTGTAGCTAGCTATAAGTAAGCTAGAGTGTGAGCTGAGGAGCTGGAAGGACATCAGGCACCTAGCTAAGGACCTACCTTGTCTTCAAGCATTATGTGTATTCATGTTTGGCTCCCAATCTAGATGAACCATCCAAGCTTTTGGCCAAGCCTCACATGCTTTCACTTTGGCACCATCTTGAACCAACACCATAACTATTCGGCCATGAAGAGTCCTATGCATTCAATTAAATCATGTATTTTAAAAGGGGCACCACCCTTAGCCGAAACATCATCTTACCATTCGGCCATGCCCCTTGATTTCATATATAAAGCCAATGCCTTGGCATTTGTAAGGCATCTCATTACAATTAATTAAACTTCCTTTGTGAGAATATTCTATCTTCAAGTTCTTCATTGAAGTATATCGCCTTATCAAGCCCTTGTTCTTGTGGCGTCACCCCCTCTACTTTCCATCTTGATACTTGTGGTTCTTGGTTGTTTTATAACTAAAGGGCCCAAGTCCTTTTTACCACCTGGACATAGAACTTATAAGGTGTGGGGTTATGCTTTAATATAGCATAGGTTCTACCTTGTTCTTGTTCATAATATCTAGCCTTAAACACCACCATCTTCCCTTTCCTTTATAAACCATTACCATGCCCCAAAATAGCCCACTTATCTTCATAAAGATTTTTCTTTCTGTTATCATTTCTAGCCCACCTTATCACCCTTACATCAACCCACCTTTAACCATTTTTTGGAGCCTATCTTACATGTAGGATTACTTGTTGCCTTCCTAGATCTGACTATCAAAAGGAGCCGTCTTTAACATCAACCAATGAGTGCACAATTACCCTGCATCATATAGTAATCAGAGTTGTGGTGGAAGCAAGCAAGTGCCTACATTAAAGCCCCAATCCAAGTGCCAAAAAAGAAAAAGAAAAGCGAGAAGACTCCAACATCATCAAAGGAGGATTTCAAGCAAGCTAAAAGAAAAAAGAAGTTCAAAAAGAAGAAGAAGAAAAGCACAAAAGCAAAAGCGTGAAGAGCAAAACAACAACTTCAACAACCAAGCTTGAAGCCATTTCAAGACTTTGATTGTAACACCCTCAACTCGGTTCAGAAGAAAATCGGAATTGAAGTTGTTACCGAGAACACATTCCAGCATTCAAGTGACCAAATTATAAAATTCGGTCAAGGTTCAGTACTGACTAATAAAATTTTAAGTCTCTACAACATGATGTCTCAAACATGATTGATTCATTGATAGCCAGAACATAATTTAACCGTATGAAATTTCTAGATTTTGAACACAAACTTTATAACCTTAGAGATTCCTTATACATGGCCTAGCATTTCTCAAATGAGCTTTCAAAGACATAATTTAACAACCATTAAATCTATTTAACATGAAATGCTAGTTTGATCAAGACATTAGCTAGTCAAATTATAAGTCAAACAAGCATGTGTATTGTTACCTCTCCAAAAGTACTATTTTTAATGCCAATCTTACAATGTTTTTGCTTGTTTTTAGGTACATTTAGTTGCATAAGGTTGTTGAAATCATGCATTTGCATAAGGAGTTTAGAATTTTGTCTATGCCAGTGTGAATGGTTGTTTTGTTGGCAATTTTGTAGGTTTGGCATAGTATTTGGCCCATAAATGAAACACATGAAAGAATGCCAGAGAGAATGCCGAGTTGTTGTTGGCAGCGAAGGATCAGAAGAGAAATGTCAAGCACCATTGGCAATAGGATGCCAGAAGAGTTTTGCCAAGAACCCTTGGACACTAGCCCGAAAAAATAGGACCAGATCAGCTGTGAAAAAATAGCTTTTGATCAAACTCCGAAAAATAGGATGGCGAAAAAAGCATGCCAAGTTTGTCTGGCACAGATGGACCAAACGATGCCAAGCTCAGCTACCAAAGGAACAACGGCATATGACGTCAGCCCTAACATGATCAGCTTATCACCTTATCAACTTATTAGTTTATCACTTCAAATCTAGATAAGATGATCTCTCATCTTATCCCTTGCGCATTTAAAATTCATACTCAAGGGCTTATCCTATCCCTTATTCGCATGCCTATTTAAAGAACGATCAAGCAAGCATTTAGAAGGGGAACTTGGAGAGGATTTCATTAACGATTGGAAGAGGAAGGCTGTGTGGTTCGACCAGCTAGACCGAGGGCTTGGAGCCATTGAAGGGTTACATCGAGAGACCCCCTTCTTGCCCAGTCTATTTGTTTAGTTATTTTTATTTTTTAATAATGATATATTTTGAAAACATTTATAATTTTTCAGTGAAATCCCTCACCATGAACTAATTCAATAGTTGGTGGGGGATGTTTGCATTGAAACGTTGTTTTCATGTTTAGCTTTTAATAATAAATCTACATTGGCAATGTTTTATCTATTCAGCATACTTTAATGTTTTCTAAATACTATGCCAAGCGAGAGATGGCACTGATGGCCTATTGCTCCTCAATATCTTGATAGACTTGGGGTGGCAACAATTAAGTTGTTGAATACTAAGGAGAGAAGCTTAGAGAGAAGTCGTTCAAGTAGATGAACTTACTTCGGGAGTGAAATCTACCCCTTAGGAGTATAGATTATATCTTAATCAAATTGGTTTATTTAAAAGCATGCACTATAGAGATATAGGGGTTTTTACATGATCAATTTAGGGCAATGACCATCGAGAGAGGCTTTGCTAATCTTAAATCTACTCGGTAAACAATGCCAAGACATGTTGTTATTGAAGGTTGGCACGTCATGAATAGCGTGAAAACCAGGCATTCTCTGCCAACGCTCATCATTTATTAAAACACCTTCCTTGCCAACGTCTTACTTTCATTTATTTTATTTTATTTCAATTATTTCCAAAACTAACTTCAAAACAAAACAACTTTTTCTCAAGACAAGTAACAAACAAAGCAATTGAATTCCAAGTCAATCTTTGTGGGATTGATACTCAGTTAACTATTGTATTACTTGTAGACCGTGTATACTTGCACACAAAAGACTCATCTTGGCACTATATTATATTTGTCCAACACATAATTGTTACCTCTTTTGCCAGCATTTCACCTAGAGAGTCTACAAGTTTTTGGCGCCGTTGCCGGGGATTGCGACGAAATTTATTGCTTTAATTTTTACTTGTTTTTTTTTACTATGTTTTTTTGTTTTGGTCATTATTTTTTTCTTTTTTTAGGAATGCTACAAAGAAGAGTATGGGCAGCCACATATGGTATGATGATGACTACATTTTCCCACTTATGACTACCAATATGCAACTCCAAGAGCGGTCCATGAGCAAAGATGATATGAAAAGCATGAAGATGATGCCTATACAACACTCTCGGCACATATTTCTAAATTGAAAAACATGATTACATCAATGCAAGTGCCTAACAAGTTCAGCAAAAGGCAAGCAACACCCGTTGCTTGTGCTTATTGTAGAGGATGCCATTCGTTTGACAATTGTCCCCTTCAACCCTAATTCCTATTGTTACACGGGGCACTATAATGTGAACAACCCTTCCTCCTACAACTTCAACTGAGGATGGAACCATCAGCAGAATATTTTTTGAAATAATCGAGACGACGATTATTTTTATGCACCTAACAACTTTGTTTTTCCACTAGACTTCAACCAAATGCCATCCTAAGGCAGCATTCTTTATGAGAAATCAGCAACAGATGTTTATGGATCCAACGGATCGTTTGGCATGGCAGAATTGCCTTCAGAAATGCCAATGCACAATAATCCACCTAAAGAGCAAACAAATTACATTGGAGACGCATGTGAAGAAGCTATGGATGCTATGAGAGGCTTGGAAGAACAAGTCACAAGGCTTGCCAATGTTGTGAATGGCATGCCTCAAGAGAATGAGATAGAGCTTCCATCAAGGCAATAGGAGGTGGCAAATGCTTCGGTTAGTGATAACGATTAGAATGCCATGGCAACGCTAAATCAACAAGCTGGCAATTTCTTCCTTCATCTATGCCTCAAGGAATTCAGAATCAACATTACATGTATCAGGTTTTTCCTAACACATTTGATCAATAGATTATACTGATGAAGTGTATTCCACAACATGTACATTGGACTCATTAGTGGTAATAGAGTGTGAGGAAAAATTTGAGGGCAAGGATCCTGAACACAAGAACATCGAGGTAAAGCTAGATAATGTTGCCAAGTTCGATGCAAGGGTAGAAGGGCAATATTCTAAAGTTTCAAACCAAGAAGACAACGATAAGTAGCCAATTATTTGCCAGAAAGAGAACTCAGTGCCAGCGGGTGAACCCAAAGAAGTAGAGAAAGAAGAGGCAGACGCTGATGATGCCATACCACTATCTGATGCTAGACCTCCAGAAACTCTGCCATGTGATACGGACGATGCTCGGTAAAAAGGGAGAGAACAAGGCAAAACTGTCACTCCCCTAAGTGGTAACCAAGTTGAGATTTTAACGTGTGAAGAAGAGCCAATTGTTTGCCATGCAAATAAATCAATGCCAGCAAAAGAAACCAAAGAAGCTGAGAATAGGGAAACAAGCACCAGCAATGCCAGATCTCAATCTGTTTCCAACACCACTTAAGAAAAACCAGTGGAACCAATAATTGCCAACCCTAGATTGGTGAGACAAATAAATTTTACTTTTAATGTTGACAAAGCTCTTAAGTGTGCAGATAAACCTGAAGAATGCCATACAATTGAGCCAATAGAATCCATTTTGGATGAAGGAATGAAAGTTGATGCCATAAAACAACAGTCCGATGGCAAAACAATTGAGCCACAGAGAAGATCGATTCTGGTCATGACTGATGCCATGAAGCGAGGTATGCTCAAATGGCTTGATGCTGGAAGGAAAAGTGGATGCCAATTGACTGAGAGTGAAGTGCTGAAGCAAGAGAATTTGGCCGTGACAATAATGCCAGGGATGGTGCTGCCATAAATTAAAGATTTACCTAAGAATGCTATGGCAAGTCTGGAACCGGTTGAGGATACATACACCTTGGCATCAAATGAAACAGAAGGACCACAGCCTAAGCACTAATGGGGTGCCGAATTCAATCAAAGATTTGTACAGGGAAGAGGTATTTTGGTTTTTTGAGGTGGTTAGTCAAAACCCCCATGGCAAAACATTCTCCCTTGTTGAGCAATCTAGAGTTCGGCATACTTAAAGGTAAGCAATTTTTTGGCTTTCTATGTTGGTTATTCAAACAAAAGATTGCCATAGAGTGAAGCACTATCAGGAAGGAAATCGAAATAATGCCAAAGAGACCATTCTCATTGCGAAAATTTAGTAACTCTTTGCCAACTCAGTTTGATCATTATGAATAATTTAGGAGAATTATTTTTTTCAGTACTTAGGATATCTCAGTTTTAAATTTTTAGTTTTTCGTTTATTTTCTTTTTCTATTTTGAAAGGTTTCTTTCAGTGAATGCAGGACTTTGTTGCCAAGCAAAATGCCAAGGCAAGGACTTGCATGTGGTGATTGAACAAAATACGGAGAATGAACTTGTTGTAGAGGATGAACACACCAAGTTTGCAGAAGCCTTGGACGATGCCAAGAGGAAGATGATGTTGAAGGAACTTTGTGAACTTGCCACTAAGTGGACTATGTCATCAAAAAGCCATCGGACGGTGAAGCAACTAGCATTGAAAGACTGGCATTGTTACATTCAATCATCATGTGCCGCAAGATCAATATCGGTCGTATTATTATTGATGAAACTTATAAATGCGCCGGTAAGGATAATGGGAGTTTATGTTTCCTTTTATTGATTTCTAACATTTACATGCGGCATAGCGTGCCAAAGTTTGATATAGATAAAGCTCAAGAGCTCAAGGAAATGATGATCACTCCTGCTCTGTGGAGGTAACTCAATACCGAGGAAAAGGCAAGGGAAAGGTTGTCGAGTCTGTGCCAAAGGCGAAAGCTCAAGACTACGATGCCATCTAGTTCATTGGCAATGTTTTCCCAGATATATCAATGACAGAAGATCATTCTCGAGAAATTAAGAAAGCCAAGGAGCAAAATTCGATGCTTTGGCAGTATGTTCATGTCAGGGACCATGCCATGAAGGAAACACATGCCATGAAGGAAACACGTAAGGACATGTCTGTCCACACACTGCCATCATTTTTTGAGTTCCCTGCAGACCTCCTTGCCAAGGATGACATACCATCCAGACCACACTCTGTCCATGCGCTAACCTATTCTGATGCTACCATTGTTCAAGAATTCTATGCCCATCTTGTGACCAAAGATTCGCCCTTCTTGATGATTAGAGGATGGCAGATTCGTGTGAGCTTGGCACAACATGGACAAAGGTCATAGAAGGGCCACTGAACGGGGAAACGATTGGCATTGAAACATCAACTGAGAGGATAGAATCAGTTCTTAAAGGCCAATATGATGCCTACAACCCACAATGAGACCATATCGGAAGAAAGGCTGATTTTATTGCGCTCCATCATGATGGGGCGCAAAATTAATGTTGGCAAGCTCATCATCGATGAAACTTATAAATGTGCAGCAAGAGTTAATGACAGTTTGTTCTTTCTTTTGTTAATTTCTAACATTTGCATGCTCTATGGTGTGCCAAAGATTGATACAAATAAAGGCCAAAGGATCAAGGGAACAACAATCACAACTGTTATTTAGAGAAACCTCACCGTTGCCGAGCCAAAAGAAAAAGGCAAGGGGATTCGTGGTATGCTCCCTCTTATCTCTCACGCTAAATAGTGTCACAAAGTAAGCTTAAATTAATGCCAACAAAAACCCTTGGAAAAGAAAAAAAAGAAATTTGAGTTTAGGTAGCAAGATTTTATAAGGGAGTGAAAGGATACTTGATGCATATTGCCTACACATCATGCACTCTACATGAACTTAGACTAGAGTTATATTGCTGCACTTGAATTACTACCTGCTTGTCATTGTTGCACTCAGATACTTCAGGACAGAAATAGAGCCAAAATCTGCTTCCCAGCACTTGTTGGCATTCTAACAAAAATTTTGTCGAGGTAACATTTTCACAGTTTTTTTATTTTGATTGCATTACTTGAGGACAAGAAATGAGTTAGGTTTGGGAGTGTGTTACCTCTCCAAAAGTATTGTTTTTAATGCCAATCTTACAATGCTTTTACTTGTTTTAGGTACATTTAGTTTCATAAGGTTGTTAAAATCATGCATTTGCATAAGGAGTTTAGAATTCTGTCTTTGCCAGTGTGAATGGTTGTTTTGCTGGCAATTTTGCAAGTTTGGCATAGTGTTTGGCCCAGAAATGAAACACATGAAAGAATGCCAGAGAGAATAACGAGTTGTTGTTGGCAGCGAAGGACCAGAAGAGAAATGTCAAGCACCATTGGCAATAGGATGCCAGAAGAGTTATGCCAAGAACCCTTGGCAACACTAGCCCAAAAAAATAGGACCAGATCAGGCTGCGAAAAAATAGCATTTAATCAAACTCTGAAAAAATAGGATGGCGAAAAAGCATCCCAAGTTTGTTTGGCACAGATGGACCAAACGATGCCAAGCTCAGCTGCCAAAGGATCGACAACATATGACGTCAGCTCTAACATGATCAGCTTATCACCTTATCAACTTATTAGTTTATCACTTCAAATCTAGATTAGATGATCACTCATCTTATCCCTTTATGCGCATTTAAAATTCAAACTCAAGGGCTTATCCTATCCTTTCTTCGCATGCCTATTTAAAGAACGACCAAGCAAGCATTTAGAGGGGGAACTTGGAGAGGATTTCATTAACGATTAGAAGAGGAAGGCTGTGTGGTTCGACCAAGTAGACCCGAGGGCTTGGAGCCATTGAAGGGCTGCATCGAGAGACCCCTTCTTGTCTATTCTCTTTTGTTTAGTTATTTTTATTTTTAATAATGAATATATTTTGAAAATGTTTATAATTTTTCAGTTAAATCCCCACCATGAACTAATTCAATAGTTGGTGGGGATGTTTGCATTGAAACGTTGTTTTCATGTTTATATTGTAATAAATCTACATTGGCAATGTTTTATCTATTCAACATACTTTAATGTTTTCTAAATACTATGCCAAGCGAGAGATGGCACTTGGCATATTGCTCCTCAATATCTTGATAGACTTGGGGTGGCAATGATTAAGTTGTTGAATACTAAGGAGAGAAGCTTAGAGAGAAGTCGTTCAAGTAGATGAACTTACTTCGGGAGTGAAATCTACCCCTTAGGAGTATAGATTGGATCTTAATCAAATTGGTTTATTTAAAAGCATGCACTATAGAGATATAGGGGTTTTTACATGGTTAATTTAGGGCAATGACCATCATGAGAGGCTTTGCTAATCTTGAATTTGCTCAGCAACCAATGCCAAGACATGTTGTTATTGAAGGTTGTACGAGCATGAATAGCGCGTGAAAACGAGGCATTCCCTTCCAACGCTCATCATTCATTAAAACACCTTCCATGCCAATATCTTACTTTTATTTGTTTTATTTTATTTCAATTATTTCCAAAACTAACAAAAAAACCAAGACAAGTAACAAAAAGCAAAACAACAATTTTTTGATCAAGACAAGTAACAAACAAAAAGACAATTTGAATTTATATTTGTCCAAGTCAAATCTCTTTTGCCAGGATCTACAAGTTTTTAGCGCGTTGTAGGGATTAAAATTTATTGCTTTAATTTTTACTTGTTTTTTTACTATGTTTTTTTGTTTGGTCATTATTTTTTTTTTTTTTTAGGAATGCACAAAAAGACTATGGGCATCATATGGTATGATGATGACTTATTTTCCCATTTGACTACCAATATGCAACTCCAAGAGCGGTCCATGAGCAAAGATGATATGAAAAAGCATGAAGATGATGCCTATACAACACTCTCGCACATATTTCTAAATTGAAAAACATGATTACATCAATGCAAGCCTAACAACTTTGTTTTTCCACTAGACTTCAACCAAATGCCATCCTAAGGCAGCATTCTTTATGAGAAATCAGCAACAGATGTTTATGGATCCAACGGATCGTTTGGCATGGCGTAATTGCCTTGAAATGCCAATGCACAATAATCCACCTAAAGAGCAAACAAATTACATTGGAGACGCATGTGAAGAAGCTATGGATGCTATGAGAGGCTTGGAAGAACAAGTCACAAGGCTTGCCAATGTTGTGAATGGCATGCCTCAAGAGAATGAGATAGAGCTTCCATCAAGGCAATAGGAGGTGGCAAATGCTTCGGTTAGTGATAACGATTAGAATGCCATGGCAACGCTAAATCAACAAGCTGGCAATTTCTTCCTTCATCTATGCCTCAAGGAATTCAGAATCAACATTACATGTATCAGGTTTTTCCTAACACATTTGATCAATAGATTATACTGATGAAGTGTATTCCACAACATGTACATTGGACTCATTAGTGGTAATAGAGTGTGAGGAAAAATTTGAGGGCAAGGATCCTGAACACAAGAACATCGAGGTAAAGCTAGATAATGTTGCCAAGTTCGATGCAAGGGTAGAAGGGCAATATTCTAAAGTTTCAAACCAAGAAGACAACGATAAGTAGCCAATTATTTGCCAGAAAGAGAACTCAGTGCCAGCGGGTGAACCCAAAGAAGTAGAGAAAGAAGAGGCAGACGCTGATGATGCCATACCACTATCTGATGCTAGACCTCCAGAAACTCTGCCATGTGATACGGACGATGCTCGGTAAAAAGGGAGAGAACAAGGCAAAACTGTCACTCCCCTAAGTGGTAACCAAGTTGAGATTTTAACGTGTGAAGAAGAGCCAATTGTTTGCCATGCAAATAAATCAATGCCAGCAAAAGAAACCAAAGAAGCTGAGAATAGGGAAACAAGCACCAGCAATGCCAGATCTCAATCTGTTTCCAACACCACTTAAGAAAAACCAGTGGAACCAATAATTGCCAACCCTAGATTGGTGAGACAAATAAATTTTACTTTTAATGTTGACAAAGCTCTTAAGTGTGCAGATAAACCTGAAGAATGCCATACAATTGAGCCAATAGAATCCATTTTGGATGAAGGAATGAAAGTTGATGCCATAAAACAACAGTCCGATGGCAAAACAATTGAGCCACAGAGAAGATCGATTCTGGTCATGACTGATGCCATGAAGCGAGGTATGCTCAAATGGCTTGATGCTGGAAGGAAAAGTGGATGCCAATTGACTGAGAGTGAAGTGCTGAAGCAAGAGAATTTGGCCGTGACAATAATGCCAGGGATGGTGCTGCCATAAATTAAAGATTTACCTAAGAATGCTATGGCAAGTCTGGAACCGGTTGAGGATACATACACCTTGGCATCAAATGAAACAGAAGGACCACAGCCTAAGCACTAATGGGGTGCCGAATTCAATCAAAGATTTGTACAGGGAAGAGGTATTTTGGTTTTTTGAGGTGGTTAGTCAAAACCCCCATGGCAAAACATTCTCCCTTGTTGAGCAATCTAGAGTTCGGCATACTTAAAGGTAAGCAATTTTTTGGCTTTCTATGTTGGTTATTCAAACAAAAGATTGCCATAGAGTGAAGCACTATCAGGAAGGAAATCGAAATAATGCCAAAGAGACCATTCTCATTGCGAAAATTTAGTAACTCTTTGCCAACTCAGTTTGATCATTATGAATAATTTAGGAGAATTATTTTTTTCAGTACTTAGGATATCTCAGTTTTAAATTTTTAGTTTTTCGTTTATTTTCTTTTTCTATTTTGAAAGGTTTCTTTCAGTGAATGCAGGACTTTGTTGCCAAGCAAAATGCCAAGGCAAGGACTTGCATGTGGTGATTGAACAAAATACGGAGAATGAACTTGTTGTAGAGGATGAACACACCAAGTTTGCAGAAGCCTTGGACGATGCCAAGAGGAAGATGATGTTGAAGGAACTTTGTGAACTTGCCACTAAGTGGACTATGTCATCAAAAAGCCATCGGACGGTGAAGCAACTAGCATTGAAAGACTGGCATTGTTACATTCAATCATCATGTGCCGCAAGATCAATATCGGTCGTATTATTATTGATGAAACTTATAAATGCGCCGGTAAGGATAATGGGAGTTTATGTTTCCTTTTATTGATTTCTAACATTTACATGCGGCATAGCGTGCCAAAGTTTGATATAGATAAAGCTCAAGAGCTCAAGGAAATGATGATCACTCCTGCTCTGTGGAGGTAACTCAATACCGAGGAAAAAGGCAAGGGAAAGGTTGTCGAGTCTGTGCCAAAGGCAGTGCTCAAGACTACGATGCCATCTAGTTCATTGGCAATGTTTTCCCAGATATATCAATGACAGAAGATCATTCTCGAGAAATTAAGAAAGCCAAGGAGCAAAATTCGATGCTTTGGCAGTATGTTCATGTCAGGGACCATGCCATGAAGGAAACACATGCCATGAAGGAAACACGTAAGGACATGTCTGTCCACACACTGCCATCATTTTTTGAGTTCCCTGCAGACCTCCTTGCCAAGGATGACATACCATCCAGACCACACTCTGTCCATGCGCTAACCTATTCTGATGCTACCATTGTTCAAGAATTCTATGCCCATCTTGTGACCAAAGATTCGCCCTTCTTGATGATTAGAGGATGGCAGATTCGTGTGAGCTTGGCACAACATGGACAGTGTCATAGAAGGGCCACTGAACGGGGAAACGATTGGCATTGAAACATCAACTGAGAGGATAGAATCAGTTCTTAAAGGCCAATATGATGCCTACAACCCACAATGAGACCATATCGGAAGAAAGGCTGATTTTATTGCGCTCCATCATGATGGGGCGCAAAATTAATGTTGGCAAGCTCATCATCGATGAAACTTATAAATGTGCAGCAAGAGTTAATGACAGTTTGTTCTTTCTTTTGTTAATTTCTAACATTTGCATGCTCTATGGTGTGCCAAAGATTGATACAAATAAAGGCCAAAGGATCAAGGGAACAACAATCACAACTGTTATTTAGAGAAACCTCACCGTTGCCGAGCCAAAAGAAAAAGGCAAGGGGATTCGTGGTATGCTCCCTCTTATCTCTCACGCTAAATAGTGTCACAAAGTAAGCTTAAATTAATGCCAACAAAAACCCTTGGAAAAGAAAAAAAGAAGAGAATTTGAGTTTAGGTAGCAAGATTTTATAAGGGAGTGAAAGGATACTTGATGCATATTGCCTACACATCATGCACTCTACATGAACTTAGACTAGAGTTATATTGCTGCACTTGAATTACTACCTGCTTGTCATTGTTGCACTCAGATACTTCAGGACAGAAATAGAGCCAAAATCTGCTTCCCAGCACTTGTTGGCATTCTAACAAAAATTTTGTCGAGGTAACATTTTCACAGTTTTTTTATTTTGATTGCATTACTTGAGGACAAGAAATGAGTTAGGTTTGGGAGTGTGTTACCTCTCCAAAAGTATTGTTTTTAATGCCAATCTTACAATGCTTTTACTTGTTTTAGGTACATTTAGTTTCATAAGGTTGTTAAAATCATGCATTTGCATAAGGAGTTTAGAATTACTGTCTTTGCCAAAGTGAATGGTTTGTTTTGTTGGCAATTTTGCAAGTTTGGCATAGTGTTTGGCCCGAAAATGAAACACATGAAAGAATGCCGGAGAGAATAACGAGTTGTTGTTGGCAGCGAAGGACCAGAAGAGAAATGTCAAGCACCATTGGCAATAGGATGCCAGAAGAGTTATGCCAAGAACCCTTGGCAACACTAGCCCAAAAAAATAGGACCAGATCAGGCTGCGAAAAAATAGCATTTAATCAAACTCTGAAAAAATAGGATGGCGAAAAAGCATCCCAAGTTTGTTTGGCACAGATGGACCAAACGATGCCAAGCTCAGCTGCCAAAGGATCGACAACATATGACGTCAGCTCTAACCTGATCAGCTTATCACCTTATCAGTTTATCACTTCAAATCTGGATTAGATGATCACTCATCTTATCCCTTGCGCATTTAAAATTCAAACTCAAGGGCTTGTCCTATCCTTTCTTCGCATGCCTATTTAAAGAACGACCAAGCAAGCATTTAGAGGGGGGACTTGGAGAGGATTTCATTAACGATTAGAAGAGGAAGGCTGTGTGGTTCGACCAAGTAGACCGAGGGCTTGGAGCCATTGAAGGGCTGCATCGAGAGACCCCCTTCTTGTCTATTCTCTTTGTTTAGTTATTTTTATTTTTTAATAGTAATGTATTTTGAAAATGTTTATGTTTTTTCGGTTAAATCCCCCACCATGAACTAATTCAATAGTTGGTGGGGGATGTTTGCGTTGAAATATTGTTTTCTGCATTGGCAATGTTTTATCTATTCAACATACTTTAATGTTTTCTAAATACTATGCCAAGCTGGCACTGTTGGCATATTGCTCCTTAATATCTTAACAGACTTGGGGTGGCAATGATTAAGTTGTTGAATACTAAGGAGAGAAGCTTCGAGAGAAGTCGTTCAAGTAGATGAACTTACTTCGGGAGTGAAATCTACCCCTTAGGAGTATAGATTGGATCTTAATCAAATTGGTTTATTTAAAAGCATGCACTATAGAGATATAGGGGTTTTTACATGGTTAATTTAGGGCAATGACCATCATGAGAGGCTTTGCTAATCTTGAATTTGCTCAGCAACCAATGCCACGACAGGTTGTTATTGAAGGCTGGCAGAGCATGAATAGCGTGAAAACGAGGCATTCCCTTCCAACGCTCATCATTCATTAAAGCACCTTCCATGCCAATATCTTACTTTTATTTGTTTTATATTATTTCAATTATTTCCAAAACCAACTTCAAAACAAAACAACTTTTTCTCAAGACAAGTAACAAACAAAGCAATTGAATTCCAAGTCAATCTCTATGGGATCGATACTCAGCTTAACTGTTGTATTACTTGTAGTCCGTGTATACTTGCACACAAAAGACTCATCTTGGCACTATATTATATTTTTCCAACACATAACTTTTGCCTCTTTTGCCAGCATTTCACCTAGAGAGTCTACATGCATACATATAAACGTGACAATCGATCAGTCAAATCAGCAAAAGAATCTATTTAATGGCTTATTCACATATCATGTCTTCACATCATATAACTTGTTCGAGGCTAGATATTATAAATCACAACAATTCATATGTGAACATTCATAGATTCATTTTATTATAGCCTTGTGAATTGAGCTATCCTTTCTATCACAAATTTATCCTAATATAATTCTATTTTGATCGAGTCATTAACTAATGTAAGAAACCATTCGAATATACATAGGTATACCATTTCTCAATATTCGTATTTCGTATGTATATATATAAGAGCATTCCAATCAACCAAATTATATACATGCATAATTAATTTTACCAAAACTTATATCTTTATCCAATGAAATATTCACAATTATGACATAGTTTCATTGAACATGTAATGAACATACATAAGCTCAATCATATAACGTTACATGACATTTGTTTTGGAAGTGAGAAACTATTAATTCATTGAATGGTATTCTAAACAATTCCTTATAAAATCCGTCTTAGTATCTTCATAACATAAAACATGGATTCCGAAGCTATCAAATCTCTTACATAAATGCAAGGCCAGTATTTCTATAAAAACAAGTGTAATTATACTAATTACTTAAAAAATATTTACAAACTCAAAGTCATAAAACAATACAATAACAACTTAGATTACTCAAATTCTAATAAGCTCATGTATATATCAAATTTAACATATCTTGATCAACAAGAAATCATTCGAATACTTCTCTATCCAAGCTTAGCTAACAAGCAACTTTAAACATAGTAGGTCATTTACATCCCAGTGTCAATAAAACAAATCATAACTACATAGTTTTGATTACGCTAATACAAATGCAATACGCCACCATTCTAGGAGTTCTGAGGTAAAAATCTAGACAAATACAAAGTCTTTACGATTTGACTTGCAACTTTTCGACACGATCAACACAAGTAACATCATATAACCTGCATATACATGGAAATGAATGCATTATGCTTGTATAGCCTAAGTGAGGTAGTATCATTAAATAACAAAATATAACGTCAACGATATTAAGTGAAAACTCAAAGAATACAAACATAAATTAGCAATTGTTATTTATGCCTTAATCTTAACTTACACAAGATTTTGTTAATGAAAGTTTTATCGAAATTCATATTCCTTCAAGTCTTAATCAAATATCTTTTAGAGTTTTAACTTAACTCCTTCAAATTTTCTTATCAAACTTATCAGAGTTCATAACTTACAAAACCAGAGTCTTATCAAGGCTTATCAAAATTCTTATCAAGCTTTCAGAAGTCATAACAAAGCCTATCTGAGTTCATAATAATGCTTATCAAAGTTTCCCTCCAAGTTTAGTATTTGAGTTCATAAATTTTAGAACATTTTCCTTGGATCACATTTGGACATGGGTAGCATTGGTCCGGGTTACACAAAGCTCAAAGCACATAGCAATGGCTAGTGTCAGAACATAATAAACCTAACTTCTCATCTATCCAACCAACTTTCGCCAATCTCCTTACATCTCCCTCGTTACCTCATATTGTCACCAATATATCACATATATAGGGTCGTCACCCTTGAGCCGTAGCTCATAGACCGTAGTCCCGAAATATACACCTTTGTACCATACCAAAGTGTCCAAGGACTTCCATTGTTTAGGCAACTTAAATATTTTATGCTTTGAAGTTAAGATGGGGTATCTTATGACACAAGTGAACTTACTTGTTTCTCTTCTTAGTATCTTATAACATGAGATGAGTTTTTAGCTCCTTAGGGCTTTAGAATTCATGAATTATAATATTGAGATTGAAATCTTTTATTAGAATCTTATGGCATTGTAAGTCAGAAGTTAGCTTCAAAGCTTTATATCATAGTATACATAATCCTCCACTTCAAACATAGCATAGCAAGGAACAAGATGCATATGTAATGCAAACATATTCAAAAGACTTATCAAAGATGCCATGCTACACATTGTGCTCTATGTGAGCCATATGCATATGTTCATGATTTAATCATAACATATTATAGAAACAAAGATCGGAATGACTTTGTGTAACCCGAAATAAGCACAACTACACTCACCTGATATTCCAAAGTTATGGAATACTTGAACCACAACTACATCTTGCTTCATAAAACTTATTTCTTCTACTCCTCTTATCATATACCTCAAACAAAATAATAAGTCATTAAGACCAGTTCAATCTATTCATTAAAGATGAATATTGTCACCAATATTATAAATGTAACACATTAACTAGACAATAAATCACTTAACTTATACAGAATAGTCCATTAAGACTCATGTTCAAGAAAAACATTCCTTAGTTTACATATATTCACATAAATATCCACTTAACAATCTATTAACATTTTTGTTACTACAAAACAGCCCCTAAATTTTAGATTTACAAAACAATTTACCTAATTCTTCCAAAACAATCACTATTTTCTAGATTTCAAAAACAGTACATTGCTCTCTCAAAACAACCCATAATCCTTTGCAAAACAATCCAATTCACTTGTATATATATATATATATATATATATATATATATAGACATATACATCAAAATAGTCCAACAACATTTTCAACAAGGCAAAACAACCCTTAACATACATGTATTCATATTTATAGTCACAAAACAGCTCACTAATTTTTTATATTAGTGCAAAACAGTCCATACATTAACTTAAATGTTCAAAACAGTCACAACTCATACATGTACTTACATATATATGTTTAAGAAGTCCATACCATTTCCATATGCTCAAAACAGTCCTAATTCACATATGTACTAATATATGTACATGTTTAAACAGTCCATTAATTTCATACTTATGCAAAACAGTTCCACATTCTTTCATTCTTACGAAAACGGTCTCAATTTTCTAATGTTTACAAATATTCAAACCAAAACAGTCTATACAAAGTATTAGTAACTCCTTATACTTACAACCAGCCCCTCCCCTGTTTTTATCAGTACCAAAATAGTCCACGACTGTTCTATATATGTGCGAAACATGGAAACTACATTTATATACATTTTTCCATACTAAAACAGTCCACTAAACTCTCTTATGTATCCAAATCAGTTCCAATTCATGTATACTAAATTTACATGTTCAAATCAGTCCATAAATTTTCTTATACATACAAAATAGTTCCATATCGCGTCTATTAAGCAATGTAACCACAAATTTCAAGTTCAAGGATGTTTTGCACATACACAAGGGTTCATCTGAATGCTAAACCCAGCTCAATAACCATAGGATTCATTATCAAAATGCACAAAGAATGGCACCTTAATCATGCATATCATTTTGGTGAAACAAGAAATTCATAGTATAAGTCTAATCCTCCAATGTCACTAATGAAAGCAAATTCATGAAAGTTTGAAATCAAATTCACAATAATCTCTAGATATAGAATGAGAACAGAATGCTTACATATTCATTAAGCCTAATCGATCAAGAACCCAAAGGTTTAAAACAATCTAACTTCAATTCTCAAGCTTCCATGGCTGCCCTCAATTTTCTCTCCCTAACATGAATCGGTTGCCTTCCAAAAAGATGGATATAATGTTTCTATTATCCCTCATCACCTGAGACCTCTCTCACATGGTTTCCCCAATAGATACATGTGTAAAGGTCCCCTAAGAAACTTATATTTGACATGCGAACCTTTATTTTTACTAAGAATTCAGTCTAGTCCTTACAATTTAGCTATCTACTTCTTTCGTGATTCAAATTTGGTCATAAATCACTCAATTTTCTAAACTCCTAACAAATAATTCAATGCTTAACTAATTATAATTTGAATAATAAAATACTTATGGACCACATCTTCATAAAGTATTACACATGAAATCCTCAAGTCCCCAAAATTTCGGTTTAATCCCTTTCTAATTTAGCCATCTATTGATTTATGATTCCAAGATGATCTTAAGGCTCCTGATTATTCATTCTAAAAGCATCTCAATCATTTTGTATCATGATCGAATTATGGTCATAGTTCTAGGCCACATTTAAGGTATTACAATTCTCTCCCCTTAAAAGAAATTCGTCCTCGAATTTCCTATTGACTGGCAAACTGAGTTCATTATTCTTTCACATAACTATTATTAGTACTAATAACAGTTTTGTAACATCAAACTCAGAATATTCACTTATATTCTGAATGTCAAAACAAAGTAAACATATCGTGTTAGTCGCAAGTCACTAATACTAATAAGAAATTTACACTCCTAGGTGGCATATGCAATATGCAGACACACAATAAGCTTCAATTAGTCCAAAAATGACTAAACTCTAGCTCTGATACCAATTTGTAACACCCACAACCCAGTTTAGAAGAAAATAGGAATTGAGTTGTTATCGAGAACACATTTCAGCATTCAAGTGACCAAATTATAAAATTTGGTCAAGGTTCAATATTGACTAACAAAATATTAAGTCTTTGCAACATGATGTTTCAAACATGATTGATTCATTAATAGCCAGAACAGAATTTAACCGTATTTAACACAAACTTTTTAACCTTAGAGATTCCTTATACATGGCCTAGCATTTTTCAAACGAGTTTTCAAAGACATAATTTAACAACCATTAAATCTATTTAACATGAAATGCAAGTTTGATCAAGACATTAGCTAGTCAAATTATAAGTCATTCGAACAAGCATGTATATACATGTAAACATGACATTCGATCAATCAAATTAGCAAAAGAATCTATTTAATCACTTATTCACATATCATGTCTTCACACCATATAACTTGTATGAGGCTAGATATTATAAATCTCAAAAAATCATATATGAACATTCATGGATTCTTTTTATTATAGCCTTGTGAATCGAGCTATCATTTTATCACAAATTTATCCTAATATAATTCAATTTTGATCGAGTCATTAGCTAATGTAAGATACCATTCGAATAAACATAGGTGTATCATTTCTCAATATTCGAATTTTGTATGATATATATAAGAGCATTCCAATCAACAAAATTATATACATGCATAATAAATTTTACCAAAACTTATATCTTTATCCAATGAAATATTCACAATTATGAAATAGTTTCATTGAACATGTAATGAACATATAGTTTCATTGAACATGTATTGAACATACATAAGCTCAATCATATAATGTTACATGACATTTGTTTTGGAAGTGAGTAAACTATTAATTCATTGAATGGTATTCTGGACAATTCCTTCTAAAATCCGTCTTAGTATCTTCATAACAAAATAACATGGATTGCGAAGTTATCAAATCTCTTATATAAACGCAAGGCCAACATTTCGAAGGAACTTTAAACATTTCTAACACATGTATATATCAAATTTAACATATCTTGATCAACAAGAAATCATTCGAATACTTCTCTACCCAAGCTTAGCTAACAAGCAACTTTAAACATAGTAGGTCATTTACAGCCCAGTTTCCATAAAACAAACCATAATTACATAGTTTTGATTACGCTAATACAAATGCAATATGCAACCATTCAGGAGTTCTGAGGTAAAAATCTAGACAACTATAAAGTCTTTGACTTGCAACTTTTCGACACGATCAACACAAGTAACGTCATATAACCTGCATATGCATGGAAATGATTGCATTAAGCTTGTATATCCTAAGTGAGGTAGTATCATTAAATAACAAAATATAACGCCAATGATATTAAGTGAAAACTCAAAGAATACAAACATAAATTATCAATTATTGTTTATGCCGTAATCTTAACTTGCACAAGATTTTGCTAATGAAAGTTTTATCGAAATTCATATTCCTTCAAGTCTTAATAAAATATCTTTTAGATTTTTAACTGAATTCCTTCAAATTTTCTTATCGAACTTATTAGAGTTCATAACTTACAAAACTGAAGTCTTATCAAGGCTTATCGAAATTCTTATCAAGCTTTCAAGAGTCATAACAAAGCATATTTGAGTTCATATTATTGCTTATCAAAGTTTCCGTTCGAAGTTTAGTATATGAGTTCATATCTTTTAGAACATTTGCCTTGGATCAAATTTGGACATGGGTAGCATTGGTCCGAGTTACACATAGCTCAAAGCACATAGCAATGGCTAGTGTCAGAACATAACAAACCTAACTTCTCATCTATCCAACCAACTGTCGCCAATCTCATTACATCTCCCTCGTTACCTCCTACTATTGCCAATATATCACATATATAGGGTCGTCACCCTTGAGCCATATCTCATGGATTGTAGTCCCGAAATATATACCTTTGTACCATGCCAAAGTGTCCAAGGACATCCATTGTTTAGGACACATAAATATTTTATGTTTGAAGTTAAGAGGGGTATCTTATGACACAAGTAAACTTACTTGTTTCTCTTCTTAGTATCTTATAACATGAGATAAGTTTTTAGCTCCTTAGGGCTTTAGAATTCATGAACTTATAATATTGAGATTGAAATCTTTTATTATAATCTTATGGCATTGTAAGTCAGAAGTTAGCTTCAAAGCTTTATATCATAGTATACAAAATCCTCCACTTCAAACATAGAATAGCAAGGAACAAGATGCATATGTAATGCAAACATATCCAAAAGACTTATCAAAGATGCCATGCTATGAATGTATTCACACATTGTGCTCTATGTGATCCATATGCATATGTTCATGAATTAATCATAACATATTATAGAAACAATATCGGAATGACATCGTGTCACCCGAAACAAACACAACTACATTCACCTGATATTCCAAAGTTATGGAATACTTGAACCACAACTACATCTTGCTTCATAACACTTATTTCTTCTACTCCTCTTATCATAGTTTGTACCTCAAACAAAATAATAAGTCATTAAGACCAATTCAATCTATTCATTAAAGATGAATATTGTCACCAAGATTGTAAATCTAACACATTAACTAGACTATAAATCACTTAACTTACACAGAACAATCCCTTAAGACTTATGTTCAAGTAAAACATTCCTTAGTGTACATATATTCACATAAATATCCACTTAACAATCCATTGACACTTTTGTTACTACAAAACAACCCCTAAATTTAAGATTTACAAAACAATTTACCTAACTCTTCCAAAACAATCCTTATTTTCTAGATTTCAAAACAGTACATTGCTCTGTCAAAACAACCCATAATCCTTTGCAAAACAATCCAATTCACTTGTATATATATATATATAGACATATACATCAAAACAGTCCAAAAACATTTTCAACAAGGCAAACCAACCCTTAACATACATGTATTCATATTTATAGTCACAAAACAACTCACTATTTTTTTATATTAGTGCAAGACAGTCTATACTTTGACTTACATGATCAAAACAGTCTCAACTCATCCATGTACTTACATACATATGTTTAAGCAGCCCATACCATTTCCATATGCTCAAAACAGTCCTAATTCACATATGTACCTATATGTACATGTCTAAATAGTCCATTAATTTCATACATATGCAAAACAGTCCCACATTCTTTCATTCTTACCAAAACGGTCTCAATTTTCTCATGTTTACGAATATTCAAACCAAAACAGTCCATACAAAGTGTTAGTAATTCTTTATACTTACAACCAGCCCCTCCCCTATTTTTATCAGTACCAAAATGGTCTACAGTTGATCTATATATGTGCAAAATAGGGCAATTACATTTATATACATTTTTGCATACCAAAACAATCCACTAACCTCTCTTATGTATCCAAATCAGTTCCAATTCATGTATACTAAATTTACATGTTCAAATCGGTCCACAAATTTTCTTATACATACAAAACAGTTCCATACCGTGTCTATTAAGCAATGTAACCACAAATTTCAAGTTCAAGGATGTTTTGCACATACACAAGGGTTCATCTGAATGCTAAACCGAGCTCAATAACCATAGGATTCATTATCAAAAAGCACAAAGCATGGCACCTTAATCACACATATCATTTCGGTGAAACAAGAAATTCATAGTATAAGTCTAATCCTCTAATATCACTAGTGACAACAAATTCATGAAAGTTTGAAATCAAATTCACAATAAACTCTGGATATAGAATGAGAAAAGAATGCTTACATATTCATTAAGCCTAATCGATCAAGAACCCAAAGGCTTAAAACAATCTAACTTCTATTCTCAAGCTTTCATGGCTGCCCTCAATTTTCTCTCCTTAACATGAATCAGTTGCCTTCCAAAAAGATGGAGATAAAGTTTCTATTATCCCTCATCACTCGAGACCCCCCCACATGGTTTTCCCTAATAGAGACATGTGTAAAGGTCCCCTAAGAAGCTTCTATTTGACATGCAAATCGTTGTTTTACAAAGAATTCAATCTAGTCCTTACAATTTAGCTATCTACTTCTTTCGTAATTCAAATTTGGTCATAAGTCACTTAATATTTCTAAACTCCTTACAAACAATTCAATGCTTAACTAATTATAATTCGAATAACAAAATACTTATGGACCACATCTTCGAAAAATATTACACATGAAATCCTCAAGTCCCCAAAATTTCGGTTTAATCCCTTTCTAATTTACCCTTCTATTGATTTATTATTCCTTTATGATCTTAAGGCTCATGATTATTCATTCTAAAAGCACCTCAATCATTTTGTATCACGTTTGAATTAAGGTCGTAGTTCTAGGCCACATTTAGGGTATTACATTGATTGTTGTCAAGGAAGGTTGTAAGTGCCTTGTTAGTAAGTAACCATTCTTTCTATTCTTTCTATTCTAAGCCTACCTATTACAGTATACTTTGTTTTTCTTTCCTACACTAACTTTCTTTCAGCCGATGCACAAACCACATAACTTGTTAAATCTTGAGTTAGTTCTCTAAAGAACTATACAATAGAGGAAGTAGTGGAAAAAAGACAATTGAGAGTGTGAGATCAAAAGGGGAACATAAAAGCCATTCAATTCCCAAGAATGCAAACATGAGTGAAAAGTAGTGTCATCAAATTTTCTTTAGAGTGACTTTGTGAGGATTTTGCGAGTGTGTTGGTAAGGTTTACTTTATTTTTATTTTACTAACAATGTCTCAAAGATCTAGCAGCTCACACCACGGAGAACGAGGACAACTAAATCTCCAGATGCAAGCCATGATTAAGGAGATGCAAAAATTGTTAAGAACTGAACTTGAACCTTTGCATGAGAGGATTGATAGACTCGAAGGTTCACAAGACAACAACCTAGGAAATCAAGGCCTTGGTAGACAAAATCAATGAAGGCATCAAGAAGAACACCTTGAGGACCTTGAGGACGAAAATAACGAAGAAAAGGTTGAGCTAGCATCCCAAGGGAATGCCCCAAGATGCCAAGGAGGGCATCCTCAACTTGATGACAACCTTAACAGCATTCGAGTCACCATACCACCATTCTAAGGGAAGACTGGTCCGGAGGCCTATCTTGAATGGGAATGCAAAGTAGACCATGTATTTGAATGCCATAATTACTCGAAGGAAAAAAAAGTAAGACTGACAGCGATGGAGTTCATTAACTATCCGTTAATATGGTGAGATCAATCAACCAGTACCGGGAGAAGAAATGGAGAAAGGCCAATCACAACTTGGTACGAAATGAAGGGCATCATGAGAAGAAGATTCATACTAACTCATTATCACCGAAGACCTATTTTGAAAGCGTTAGAACCTGAAATAAGGCAACAGAAGTTTGGACGATTATTACAAGGAGATGGAGGTTACCATGATCTGTGCAAATATAGATAAAGATCAAGAGGCAACCATGGTGAGATTCTTAGCAGGACTTAACCGAGAGATTGCCAACGTGGTGGAATTGTTGTTGAGATAGACGAAATGGTGCATATGGCTATGAAGGTAAAAAGGCAACAAAATATAAGGTCTTTGCCGTGGAGTACAATGCTATCGCCCCTTGTAACCCCCTTGGCCCGATCTAGTTGTACTGAGCGAGCTACATTAGGGTTTGCCGAGACAAAACTGAAAGATAAACTTAGAAAATAGTCCATTTTTCCTTTTATCATATATAAATGCATATTTAAGTCTAAAGGTGATCATGTTAGTTATGGTGAAAATTACAACTCAATCGGGTGTCAAATTGACATTCAATCGTACAAATTCGCGTTATAAGGACTAAAACGTAATTTTAGATAATAAAGGGGACTTCCTTGAAATTAAAGTTACCAATCCTTAATTAGTCATATTACATACAATCAGGTTAAATTTAAACTTAAAATAACCATTCAAACTCATTTAATTGCATAATCAAGAAACATGGACTAAACTGCAAAGAATCAAACTTTAGAAAGCATTTTAACTGAAAATACCTAACTGAGTATTAGTACACTGCATCTCCATATTGATACGGGTTCAAATTTCAAAGGAGTACCAAAATGGTCCTCAAGCGTATGGGTACGATTATGCAATGTTCAAAATTGGGAATTCCAGTAGCCAAAAGGCATACCGATACGGTTACCCGTGTACTGAAACCAAGCCAAATTTTTAGCATCGCGTACCGATACGGTCCCTAGATGTATCGGTATGCCAAGGAATTTTTTCCTAGATTGAGCCGAGATAGGTCCCTGCGTACCGATCCCTAAGGACCGTGCCGTACAGACAGACCTGTAATTACCTCTTGGTCCAACATATGACACTTTGGCTCAATCTAACATGCTCTAATCATCATCTAATCATCATATAACATCCTAAGCATCATTTCTTCTAATATATGAGCATAGAAACAGATCATACACAACATATCATATCCACCTGAAATTCTTATAGGCATGATCTCTACCCAAGCATGCAAATTGAGTCCCATCCCATCAAAACTAAATCTATTTCTTTGCATTGATGAGAAATGAGAGTGTAAGCTATAGCTTAGTGAGGGAATCTCAAAAACACTCATCAATGCGTCTAAAATTATTTTAACTCAAACCATATGTATAAGTCTCATGGCAAAATCATCTCATGCTTCTATAATTTCTTCACATATGCATATTTAAATCATTTGCAACACATGTATCATGAATTTCTATCATAAACCTCAATTTAAGCTTCATATGCCAAAATCTCTAAATAGAAAGCTTAAATAGCATCTCATGTATAAAGACATTATACAAAACATAATCCATTTCTCATGATACACTATCTCATATATTGGCATTCAAGTGACTCAAAACAAGTTTCATTCTATTTTATAAAAACCACATCGGATACACGGATTTCCCAAGTGGTTACTTCTACCACTTCACATACGTCCTCGAACCGGAGCAGCCCTAAATGGTTATAACGTATAGATCCACTAGCGGGAGAATTTGCACACTCTTGAACCCTCGACCGCTACGATTCTCAATGAGGAGCATGGCACACTCTTAAACGTCGACACACATGAGGTGACTTATTATAGTGCACTTTAAACCCTAGGGCTAGCCAACTATATCCGATAACAATTTATCTCATCCACTTGCCAATATATTGAATAAAAACCTTATTAACTTACTGTTTTACATATGCATCAATTCAAACCATTTTCCAATACATTAAACCATGTATTCTAGCATCCTCAAAATTCTTTCATAAATCATTAACTATGCTCAAATATCATCATGTACAATCAGTTGCAACATCTTTCATTTCTAAAACATGCATATAACAGTAGGTAATCAAATCTATAAACATGCGCATGAGATTGCATTTCATAAAACCGAAAATGAGAGAGAGCTCAACCAATACTTACTTCCGAGCTTAGATAAGTGTTTCAAACTTATTATAAACTCCCAAATTCAGGGTGTTACACCCCTAAATGGAATCAAAACAATTTTAAGAAGTCTATACCTCTTCAAATCAAGGAGCCGACAGAATCATTAAAACCAAAGCAATTTGTTGTGGAAATCGGCTGAGGAAAGCAAGTGACTGCTAACGATCACACGAGGGACATCAAGTGCTTCAAGTTCCTTGGAAGGGGTCATATGGCGAATGCAACCCCTCGACCCGACCTAGTCGCAAGACCGAATCGAGCGAGCTACATTAGGTTTACCGAAGTAAATCGAGAAGATAAAACCCAAAATGCATCCATTTTTTTTATTTTGTCTTGTCAAGATACATAATTATTATCCTACATGTTCATACTGATCTCTAGTGAAAACGCAACTCAATCGGGCATCGAATTGACATCCAATTGATCACATTTGCAAATTAGGGACCATAATGCAAATTTGAAAAAACTGCAAGGTCATATCTCATTTTTATGTTACCAATCATTAGTTAAGCAGGTTTCATGCTTACATGTTAAACATCAAGTCAAAAAGGTCATCCAAACTCATTCAATTGCATCCACAACATTTAGAGACTAAAACGTAAGAATACAAAACTTTAGAAGATTCCAAATACCAAACTTAACTGGCACTGTACCGGTACGGCAAGGGGTGTTTCAATACGCCTTCGTTATTTTGAAACCCCAAATTTCCAGTAGCCAAAACTCGTTCCGATATCCCCCGCGTATCAGAACGCCCTTCATAAAAACATTGTACCGTATCGAAACGCCTCTCCGAGTACCAAAACAGTGGCGAAAATAACCTAAGCCCGTACCGAAATAGTTGCCCACGTACCGATACGCTAAGCCTGAAATGGCTTACCCATACCGAAATAGGGACATCCGTACCGGTACGCCTAAACCTGCAATGTCCCAAATTGTTGTCTAAACACATTTTGATAATATCCAAAACACTCCAACATACTTCAAACACTTATACAACATTACTAAGATACATTACTAGCCAAAGCATCACAGATTTAACAACCATTCATGGCATTTATATTACTCAAAACATTCTATAGGCATGCATCCTAATATCATTCCTCAAAGCAACCAAAACTCACATTTGGTACAATTAAGGCATTCTAAACATGCTTGCACACTTATCATATCATACCAAACTTGCTTGAATCATCAAACCAAGGCAATCAATCAAATTCAACTAGCTGCATACTTTAGTACTTAGCTAGCAACAACATAGACATGATTCACCCATACTCAAACAACATCAAATAACCATAAAATCCATCATATCACATGCTTAAAACTCATGGAAAAACAGAAATACAAATCCCCAAAATATGGCAAACACGTTACCTTATTAACTAGAATCATAAACTGAGTTCATACTCAAACTAGTTCTTGTCCTTGGATCACTTTGGCCTTGCCCTTGCAGCCCCAAACTTTAGTGCTCTGCATCATTAAGGAAAAGAGAGCATAAGTACACTTGCTTAGTGAGGATGCTCATAAGACAATGATGCATTATAACCCTTGAAAACTAAACACTTGTTTTCAAACCATGCTTACGACCTAGGCAAGTTCCAAGGATTTCAATTCAAACATGCTTAAATCCCCAAAGCATTATATACAAACCCATGCTTAAGTTCCAAAGCATTATATACAAAACCATGCTTAAAATCCAAAGCATTATAAAATAAGTTCAACACTTGAATTTTCATATATTGGCATTTATAGTGACCTCAGATAGATGACCTCTATCGTTAATTTGCCGACCGCTAAACTTTGGGTAAACGACCGTTAACCTTACATTTTGAATACACAGATATCTCATGATAGTCGACCACTACCATGACCCATACCATGCCGATCGCATGATATAACACCCTTGCCGACCGCAGATCAACAATGGGAACCGACCGCTCAACCCAAGTGACAACATTATAATCCAAATAGCCGACCTCTTACCTCATGGACTCTTATCCACGATCGATTTTTAACATATTATAGTGCACTTCATCCTATGGCATGCCAACTATATCTGAATGTTATCTCATCATGTCACATAGCCAATATATCCTTTATAAAACCACTTACCCACTTATTTATAGTGCATTATACAAAATCACCGCATATGCAAATCATATTGCCAAATCAACAACACCATTCCCGACCCGAATGAAAACCAATGCTCCCTAGCATTTCTTTTACTTTTAAAACCCTGCATATGTATTCAAAACCATGCATTTCCGGCAAGTAAATCAAACCATGTTTACGACCTAAACATGAATTACGCATACTCATATCTGAACCGATATTAAAGAGCAAAAGAGGAAAAACTTACTTCCGAGCTTAGGTAAGTGTTTCAAACTTAACCTAAACTCCCAACAAACTTTACTAACCCTTTTAAAGGTGTTTAAACTAGTATCCACTCACTGATATGTCTCACTTTGCTCGCCAACGCGAATCAAGCTTCCGGTAAGCTACAATCAACATCAAGCTTCGTCGCTTTGATTATCCCCTCCAATGCTGATTTCTCCCTTAATTACTGAAGAAATTGAAATTGGAAAGGTGTTTGGCTAGAGAGAAATTGAGAGAAAGAAGTTGCAAAGTTTGTTATGTGAATTTAGTTAAAAGTCTAAAATATGATTTATTATTTCTCTCCACTTTTAAAGCCTTTTAAAACTCATTTAAAATCAATTAATTAAAGGGAAAAATCTATTAAAAATATCTAGGATAATTAGCTCCTTAAAGATTCAAAGTTTTGATCCTTTTCAAAACAGTCACTAAAAATAGTTTTCAAAGTTCGTATTTTGGTCACTAGTCCAAAATGTCCAATTTCCAAATCTCATTTTCCAAAATTGATTTTACCAAATCATCATTACATTAAATAATGATTTTACCACATTTTCCATATTTTTATCACCTTTAAAAATATACAATCCAATTAAATCCTGAAACTAACTCAAACCTCTAATACCGGTCCATCGGACATTCGAACCAACCCTCAAAACATCCAAGACCCAAAACCAGGTGTTACAGCGAACCAATGTCCTAACAAAAACACAATGCTACTCTTGGACAATGGAGAGGTTGCATTCGATCACGAATATGAAAAAAGAAGAGGAGAAAGAAGTCGACACTGCTGTTGATGGTGAATTGCTCATTGTCAAAAGGCTTCTTAATACTCAAATGGCCGCCGAAGAGCAAAAAAGGGAAAACATCTTTCATATGAGGTGCAATGTCAATGGAAAGGTATGTTTTATGATTATTGATAGAGGAAGTTGCACTAATGTGGCTAGCACCATCATGATCGAGAAGTACAACGTTGTGCCTATGCATGCAAGCCACTTATTACTTGGGAGGTCATGGCAATATGACAAGAATACGATCCATGATTGCTAGACTGACCAATATTTATTCAAGCATGAAGGAAAGAAGATTATTTTGGCACCATTGACACCAAAGCAAGTGCAAAGCAACCAAATACACATGAAACGAAGCATTGAAGCCATGAGGAAAGAACGTGACATTCCCAATCAACTTGAAGGAGAATCCGAAAAGTCAAGTACCTTTACCAACGATCATAATGATTCAAATCTACACAACGGAAGAACCCAAAGGACAAGTGCCTATTCAAAAAAGGAGATGATTAGGAAGTGTCTTTTGACACGACCCATGATCAATGTGCTTATTGCTAACCAAAGTTCTGAAAAGTTTCCTTCTTTTGTTTTGCAAGTTGAACCGAGAAGATTGAACATTTGATATGGAGGAAATAGTGGGTATTCGCTCACCCCTATAGTAAGGAAGTATCCATTAAAGAATAAATTTGATTTGAAGACAAAGAATGGGGATGATGTGATCCTACTCATGCACCTACTCATCATTGCTCTTTCATCTTTATTCATAAGGATGAAAGTGGAGGGAGCTTTTACTTTTCTTACACATATTTATTTATTCTATGTTTTACATACTTATGTTACATGCATCTTATATTAGGATATATGTTTTTATTCCTTAGTCCTTATATTATGCATATTACATGATTGACATGAATATTATATGATCCACATCTTTATTTATGCTTATACTTAAATATGAAATGCATCCTTTTAGGTTACACATCTTTTGAATAAGTTTAGATTGCACTTGCATACTTTAGTTAGGCGTGCATTATGTATTCTTTATGTTATTATCTTCATTCTAGCTAACTTGATTGTTTTCATGATTTTCATAGGTGCAAGGCTAAGGTATGAAAGCTATGGCTTCATTGACAAAGGATGGAAGCTCATTTAGCTAAAGGATAGCTCAAAGCAAATGAAAGGTAGCTGAGCCAGCTACAATGTAGCTCAAAGCTAAGCATGGGAGCTGAAACTAGCTAAAAGGGAGCTGAGGACCAAGTAGTTGACTAGTAGAGTGTAGCTAGCTACAAGTGAGCTAGAGTGTGAGCTGAGGAGCTGTAAGGATACCAGGCACCTAGCTAAGGACCTACCTTGTCATCAAGCATCATATGCATTCATGTTTGGTGCCCAATCTAGCCGAACCATCACAAGCCTTCGGCCAAGCCTCACATGCTTTCACTTTGGCGCTATATTAAACCAACATCATCACTATTCGGCCATGAAGAGTCTTATGCATTCAATTAAATCACGTATTTTCAAAGGGGCACCACCCTTAGACGAAACATCATCTTACCATTTGGACATGCCCCTTGATTTCCTATATAAAGCCAATGCATTGGCATTTGTAAGGCATCTCATTACAATTAATTAAACTTTCTTTGTAAGAATTTTCTTTCTTCAAGTTCTTCATTGAACTATATCGACTTATCAAGCCATTGTGCTTGTGGCGTCACCCCTTCTACTTTCCATCTTGATACTTGTGGTTCTTGGTTGTTTTATAACCAAAGGGTCCAAGTCCTTTTTACCACCCGGACATAATACTTATAAGGTGTATGGTTAGGCTTTAATATATCATAGGTTTTACCTTGTTCTTGTTCATACTATCTAGCCTTGAACACCACCATCATCCTTTTCCTTCATAAACCATCATGTTAGACTTATTTTAATTTTGATATAACTAAAAGGAATAACTTGCCAAAATTTGTAAACTTAATATATTCGACTCAAATTTGTCAAAAATATAATTTTGACTTAAACAAACATTTTCTAAGTTGTTTGACTTAATACCTATATTGTATACTTCTTCAAAAGTCAACAAAAAGTCAAAATTTATGAGTTTTCAAGCATAGGTTTTGAAACCCCCTTAGTGGTTTCGAAACCACTAAGGCAATAAGGCCTGGGAACCAGTTTTTGTTTACAGGTTTCAAAACCCCCATGATGGTTTTGAAACCAGGGCCTTTAATGAATGTATTTCCTTTTGAAAACCCCCCAGGTTTCGAAACCTTTGAGATGGTTTTGAAACCTATGTGCAGGTGAGCCTTTAGTGCCCGATTTTAATAGCTTTTAACGACTCTAAAGTCCCCCAACGTCTCCAAATGGTTAGAAAATATCAAGAGCATATAAAAGAGGTCCCCAAACAGTGATGAAGCAACAAGAAAGCCTATATGTAACCCCCTCAACCCGGCCTAGACGCCCGACCAAACCGAGAGAACTATATTAGGTTTGCCGAAGCAAACCTAAGAACAATTACAAAAAATTGGTCCATTTTTTCCTTTTATCTTATCTAGATGCAAATTATTATTCCTACATGTGTATACTTGCAGCGGTTAAATTTTCAAAGAAAAAAAATCATGGGAAGGTCACCAATTGCATATCATGCGCTACAGGGACTAAATTACAGAACTGATAATTTTAAGGACCAAAACTGAAATTAAATTTACCAATCCTCAATTAGTCCATTTACTGCTCACATGACAAATTCCAGGTCATTACGGTCATTCAAATTTTTACAATTGCATTCACGTAACTCAAGGACCAAAATAAAAGAAGCAGAAACCTTCATGATTCCAAAAATAACCGATTTAACGGTAGCCGTACCGATACGGGTACAAGTGTTTCGATATGCCCATATGATTTCAAAAACTCAGATTCTAGTAGCTAAAACTCATATGATACGCTTGCTTGCGTATTGAAACGCCTAGAAAAAATGCTTAAAACTGTATTAGAACACTTACTCGAGTACCGAAAATGCTATGCCTGAAAAGGCTTATCCGTATCAAAACACCTACCCGCGTATCGAAACGCTATGCCTGTGATGTCCTAGCCATACTGGTACGAGTCACCTGTTTCGATACGCCTTGTAACACCCCTTTCTCGTATCCGTACACCGGGTACGAGTCAGAAATGTTACGACTTCTTTTCTCAAAATCGGGGGATTTTTAAATTTTTAGAAAACTTCTTAATGGTCACCCATCCTAAAATTTTCCTGGCCTGAGCATGCTTATCTTTATTTAAAATTGACTTAAATTATTTATTCGAACTTCAAATCATATATCAATTATTTTAGCATGCATCTCACCGCCTAAGGTTATTATTAACCTTGAATCTTTCCAGAAACACCAATTATCTTGAAACCATAACAGCTTTAAAGGTCAATCAGAACTCCATTGTGTGTAGTAAATATACATGCCACTATAAAAACCAAATCTTAATTAGGATGTCATTACTGTTATTACCCTGTTGAGCTTTCCAATATTGGTGCAATGCTCATCTCACTCTCAATTTGATTTACCTACGTGTGCACAATCAACACACGCTAAGTACGAACTTAGTGATGCATAAGATGAGAACATATATAAAATACTTTGTAATGCATGATACTTTCAAAAGCATGATAGTCATTAAGTCATATGGTTCTGCAATGCAGGAATATCTGTGCTAGAAAGCATACTGTGATCATTCTGTGAAATCATATAGCCTAAGGTAAATATCAAGTGTCTAATATTCGAGTTGCGTACTTGAAAAAGTACTATCCTTGACATACTTGTGAGACACAATCAAGTGCCTATAACTTTATAATACACATTCAAGTGTCTGTTACTTTATAATACACTTGAAGTGTCAATAACTTTATAATACTCTTAATGTTATACCACAATATTATCCTACTAAACATTTTATTACCAAGGGAAAACTTGAAAAACAATTCCTGCAAATAATGGCAATTAAACCAAATTCCATACATATATACATATCATGTAAAACATCTTCATATTGGATCAGTTCGTACTCCAATATGCTTTATAACATTCATGGTATACTGCCTTTTAAAAATCGTATCAAATAACTTGTCCATCACGTGCCATGCTATAAAAACATTTGTGATCATAAAATATGCCATAATCTTTAAATCAGTAAAATAAAGTACCATGCCAAAAACATATTATGTTGTTTATAAAAAATTCTTTACCTTTTTGGGTGACTCATCGCAAGTCTCCCTATAGTATGTTAATAAACATACATTTAAAAACATGTATGCACTCAACTGGCCATTTATTAGCTTGCCTCACTAAATTCTACTCGATCCTTTCCTTTATAGAACCTTGAACCTTCTTTGATTCGGACTTGACTTCATTTATCACATGAATAAGATAAAATATTTGTTAGATTCAAATCTAACATCACCATAAACATGATGTCTTAATATAATCATTCGAATATAAAATTTCCAAATATTTTTCCTTTCTTCCTTGTATTGTTCAACAACTCATTTTGGTCCTTAATGACCATTCAGAACTTCCAATAATTCTTCCGAGCTTGCTAACTCACATTTAAATACAAAATGTTCCAAAATTTATTTTCTGACATCTTGTGCTACCTTCAAAGATTTGCTTATACCAGGCAGAATACATACCAGATCTTAATTTACTTTATACTGGAAAAACTAGATTCGATAAAGGTTCTAACGGTATAAGCCACATAAATTAATAAAATCTAAAAAAATTATTAAAATTCTTCAAACTACCATCACAGTGCTATCCTGACCCAAAACTGCACTGTAAATTTTTTGACCTTTATTCAATTAAAAATTCATATCTTTTAGCTCGGAACTCGAAATCAGTTTCCGTTTATTGGAAAAGAAACTAGACAAATACATCTTTACAATGGTATACAATTCATCATCTAACCATTTTTTTAAAATTTATGGTGAATTTCCAAAGTCACTGCCAGATTTCAATCGTCTACATAACTTTCCATAATAAACTTCTAATTTATACTAACTTCTTCTTATTTTCCTACTTGTCAATTGAGTCCCATCACTTTCATCAAACCACCAATTCATCAAATAATTTTTCAAAATAATTCCCTTTAATTTTTGTTCTTTACCAAAATAGTCACTAAAATGCAAAGGTAAGAATTCAAACTTCTCAACTTTGCAATTTAGCCCTCAAATCAACACTACTACCTTAATTATATTATCTTAACTAAAAATAAGATTTAATCCCCATCCAATAGTTCATTTCCGATTTGGTCACTTGATTTTGACAAATTGTCAAAATGGTCACTAATTCGATTCAACATCAGTTTAACATTTTAACATCAATTTCACATCTCCAACATCATTAATTACATGAATACACTCCAATTTCATAAAATTCAGATTCGGTCCTTTAACTTTGAAGCTTGCCGAATTGGTCCCTATACATTTAACTTAGGGTTTTGCTTCCAAACAACAATTCAAGCTTACTAGATCATTAATTTAACATCACAAACCCTAAATTAAACATGAATCCATAAACCCTAATCATCTTCATAATAATCAAAACATGCAGAACTTAAATCCCACTCAATATCATGATTTTAACATCATATTAGCTTGATTTCAACTTGAATTCAATCATAGAATCATAAAATCTCAAAAGCCCCAATTTGATCCATAAACCCTAATTTCTTTCTCATGTAAATTCTCATCAATCAAGCATGGATTCCATGAATTATTGATATCAAAAGATAGAGGTTGAAGAGTAGAACAACTTTGTAGTTGAAGAGATTACATAAAAATCGAGTTTCAGGGCTTGAATCGAGCTTGGAAAAATTTTCTCTTTCTTTCCCTAGCTCTCATGTTTTTGGGCTGGAAAAAATGAACATTTTCACCATTACTTTACACATATATCTATTAAATGAAATATTCATTTAATAGTAAAATTACAAATTTGCCTTTTTTATCCAACGGTTAAGATTGATTTTATCATCAATCAAGGGTCAAGATTTAATCTTCAAATTTCTTCTTCCAAAAATAACCCTTGTAACTTCAAATATTTAAAATTTCCATCCTTGCCAAATGACTAATTTGCCCTCCAACTAGTCTTTATTTACTAGTTGGTTTCAAAATTGTCATTCCATAAAAATCTAACTAACTTAGTTCCTTCTCAGCCGACCACATGTCAATTTATTCATCCAATGGTCAAAAATAAACCAATAAGTTGGTAGTTACCAACTTTACCCTTGTAATTTTTCCAAAATTACGATCTTGCCATTTTTTATCCAACGACTCATATTTAACATGGAAAATCAACATAAATCCAAGGGTTCATATTCTTCCAACACAAAGAAAATATCTTAGACATGTAAAATGACATAATCAACCTTGTCTTATCATCCTTTAAAATATCTTGGATATTTAATTCGATCCGATTATCCGAATATTCTTCTAAACTTTATCGCTTTATAGCCAATAATACAAGCTCCATACGAACAATCCGAGTAACACGGAAAGGTCACTCTTGGGGGTGAACTATTCATTTACGGGGTCAACTACACAACTTTTGAAAATTACACTTTGGTCCCCTAAACTTTTCCAAAGTTTACACTTTAACCCCTAAACTTTCAAAATTTTCATTTTGGTCATTGGCCAAAAATTGGGATATTACACGCCTTGACCTGTAATGTCCCAAATTGATGCTTAATCACACTTTAATGAAAACCAAACCACTTATATATGCTTCAAACACTTAAACAACATCACCAAAATACATTTCCCACCAAAGCAACACAGAAACATCAACCAAACATGGCATTCATACAAACTTGTTGATCTATAGGCATGTTTCTAATATCCTTCTACCAAACAACCAAAACTCACATTTGGTACCTTTAAGGCATACTCAACATGTTTGCACAATTATAGCATCATACTAAACTTGCTTGAATCATCAAAGCATAGCAACCACACCAAATTAACTAGATGCATTCCTAAGCACACATCTAGAATCAAAATAGGTAATGATTCACACAAGTCTAACAACAACAAACCAACATGAAATCCAGCACTTTACGTGCTTAAAACCATGGAAAAAAGGAATTACAGAACCCCAAAATATGGCGAAAACGTTGCTTTATTAACCAGAATCATAAACCGAGTTCATACTCAAAGTAGTCTTTGTCTTAGGATCACTTTAGCCTTGCCCTTGCAGCCCCCAAACTTTAATGCTCTGCATCATTAAGAAAAAGAGAGCGTAAGCACACATGCTTAGTGAGGATGCTCATAAACAATGATGCACTTAAGACTTTTGAAACCAAAACACTTGTTTCCAAAACAAGCTTATAACCAAAGGACTTTCCTTGTATCCAACTGAGACATGCATATACACCCTTATGCAACATCATATACATATTCCATGCTTAGATTCCAAAGCATTAAATCATAAACCATGCTTAAATCCTGAAGCATTATTAAATAAAACATTCTTAAATCCCAAAGTATTACATAAAAGGTTCAACACATGAACTTTCACATATATTGCCATTAATAGTGACCCGAATAGACTACCCTCTATCTAACATATCGGATACACGTATCTCTCATACCATGCCTAGTTAAACCACATGATATCCCAAACCTTGCCTAGTTAAACCGCAAGATTTTACACCCTCGCCTAGTTAAACCGCGAGATTTCCACCCTTGTCTAGTTAAACCAAAAGAGTACCGAACTTGCCTAGTTAAACCACAAGATCACCATCAAATTGGGTTGCCTAGTTAAACCGTATACCGAATGAGGTTCCCAACAGTCCGAGTGGCCTTGTTAAACTACCATACTTCAAGGACCCATGGCCACAATCGATTTTGTTCATATTTTATAGTGCACTTATAATCCTATGGCATGCCAACTATATCCGATTGGCTTTCACTTTGTCACATAGCCAATATATCATTTACCAACCATTTGCTTATTGTTTTACAATGCATTATATAAAACACCACATATGCAAATCACATTGCCCAAGCAGTAACACCATTCCTAATCGGAATGTAATCCAATGCTCACTAGCATTTAATATACTTTTAATCCCCTACATATGTACTTAAAATTCATGCATTTCCAGTAAGTAAATCATACCATGTTTATCACAAAACATGAAAACAACATGCCCAAATCCAAGCCGATATTCAAGAGTGAAATAAGGGGAACTTACTTCTGAGCTTAGGTAAGTGTCTCACGCTTACCCTAAACACCCAACAACCTTTACAAACCTTTGTAAAGCATTTAAAAACCAGATTCCACTCACCGATACACTTCGCCTTGCTCGCTAATGCAAATCGAGCTCCCGACAAGCAACAATCAATGTCAAACTTCGTCCCCTTGATGATCCCCTATTTTAACAACATAAAACCAGAGGATAAATGCATTCAAACCGTTTCCTAACAGCAATCTCCCGTAACTCCCAAGTTTCCCACTAAGCAACCATCCTAAACATACCAAAATCATCCCCAAACACTTCCAAAACTTAACCTAGCCATAATATAACGATTCACCATACAGCTAAAAACCCTTTCCCAACATCATTTTACTTTCAGCAATGATAAAACTCAATTATTACCGCAAAAAACACAAATCTAACAACCTAACCAATTAGAGATTTAAGAGTTTTGGGATTCCATTGATAAAAACAACTTATCAACTACATAATACATACAAAATATGTTTAAAATCAATCTTAAACACTGGAAAACAGATCCACTTTGAACCTTTCACTATTCCATCAATTTCTCCCAATTAATTCAATTAAACATTGTAAAGCATGAAAATCAGTTTATAAACCATGAATCAAGGATCAAACACTTGGGAATATCAATAAAGAACCATTCAATAGACGACATCACGGACCTTACCCCTATTGTGAGATTTCTCCTTCAATTAGCTTGTTTAAAACTAGGAAAACACAAGATTTCAATGAGATTTTGTAAAACAAAGTTAAAGAATCAATTATAAATCAATAATATGTGTGAAAAGATCTCTCACCTCTAGTTTTTGTTGAAAACTTGAGTGTTTGGCTGAGAGAGAAGTGAAGAGAAAGGTTGAGAGAAAAGTTACGTCAAAATATCTTAAAAAAGGTTAACTAACTTTTAATATCAAAACCCCCATTAATTAACTTTTGAAACATGTGTTAAAATAACTTAATTGAAAGGAGAAATAACCAGCAAAAACTTTGTAAAATAGCTCCTTAAGGATTATAAGAATTTGATCCATTTTCATTTTAGTCACATTTTAAAACTAGTTTTCAAAATTTATATTTTGGTCACTAACCAAAATGTTACCTTTCCAAAACCCATTTTCCAAAATTGACTTCACCATAAACCTTAATATATTAAATAATGATTTTTGCATACTTTTCCACAATCTTAACACCTTCAAAAACATTTAATTTGATTTAATCCCAAAACCGACTTGAATCTCTAATTCTGATCCACCAGACCTTCGTACCAACCTTTGAAACACCTAGCCCAAAAATCGAGGTGTTACAACTCTCCCCCACTTAAGAAATTTGTCCTCGAAATTTACTTGGAGGAAACAAATGCGGATACTGCTCCAACATGTCCGCCTTACTTTCTAAGTGGCTTCCTCAACACCACGGTGCCAGCACAAAACCTTGACAAGCTCTATCGTCTTGCCACGAAGAACATTGCTGCTGGAATCAAGGATTTCCACTGGCTCCTTATCATAGGATAAACCCGGTCCCAACTAAATAGGCTCCACCGGCATAACATGTAAGGGATCCGACCGATACCTCCGCAACATAGATACATGGAATACATCATGTATTTTCTCAAGCTCGGGTGGTAACCTCAACCAATAAGCCACATGACCTACATGCTCTACAGTCTCATATGGTTCAATAAACCTCAGACTGAGCTTACCCTTACGTCTGAACCACATCGCCTTTTTCTATGGTGACACTTTCAAGAACACTCGATCGCCTACTGCATATTCAATTTCCCTACGCTTCAAATTCGCGTAAGACTTCTACCTATCTGCAACCACTTTCAAGCGATCACACACAAGCTTTAACTTTTCATCCGTGTCTTTCAACACATGCGGCAAGGAAACATGCTTTTCCCCTACCTCAGCCCAACACAAGGGCGTACGACACCTCCGGCCATACAATGCCTCATATGGTGCCATCCGCATACTTGCTTGATAGCTACTATTGTACGCAAATTCAACCAAATGTATATGTTTCTCCCAGGTTCCTTGAAACTCAATAGTACAACACCTCAACATATCCTCTAAAATTTGGATAACCAGCTCAAACTATCCATCCTACTGAGGATGATACGCGGTGCTGAAATTCAATCTCGTACCCAAAGCTCAGTGAAAACTCACCTAAAACCTCATTGTGAACCTCAGATCCCTATCTAAAACAACGGACTTCGGTACCCCATACAGATGCAAGATCTCAAAAATGTACAAATCTACTAACTTGTCCAAGGTGTACGTCGTATGCTTTGACAGAAAATGTGCACACTTCGTAAGCTGATCTATAATCACCCAAATGGAATCCTTTTTAGCCAGTGTCAAAGGTAACCGTAACACAAAATCCATGGTTATTCTCTCTTATTTCCATTCCAGAATTCTCAACTGTTGCAACAACCCGGATGAAAACTGATGTTCAGCCTTAACCCCTGACACACCATATACTTAGAAACAAACTCTTCCATACTCTTTTTCAAACCAACCTAATAGTACACTTGCTTTAAATCACGATACATCTTGGTACTACCGGGATGCATAACAAAAGGACTAGAATACGCCTCCACCAAAATAGTGTGCATAAACTCCAAATCTTCCAACACCACTATTCGACCCTTAAAGCATAAAACATCGTCATCATCAAAATGAAAATCCATCGAATTTCCATCCGCTATGGACTTAACATGAGGAACCAAAGAATCATCAAACAGTTGTTTAACTTTAATTAACTGTGACAATGTAGGCTTAACCTGCAACTCAGCCAACAAACCACCATCCCGTGTCATGCTCAACCTCTCAAACATTTCCCTAAGCTCAACAACAACCTTACGACTCAGCGCATCTGCCACCATATTGGCTTTTCCAGGATGATACTCCATTGTTAAGTCGTAATCTTTAAGCAACTCCAACCATCTTCGTTGTCGAATGTTCAAATCCTTTTGAGACATCAACTAATTCAAACTCTTATGGTCTGTAAAAACCACACACTTTTCACCATAAAGGTAGTGTCTCCAAATTTTCAAGGCAAAAACCATAGCCGCAAGCTCTAAATCATGAGTCAGATAGTTGCGCTCATGAACCTTCAATTGTCTTGATGCATAGGCCACAACCTTTCTGTCCTGCATCAGCACACAACCCAAGCCCACATACAATGCATCACTATAAACCACAAACTCCTTCCCAGATTCAGGTTGAATCAACATAGGAGCATGTTTCAAAACCTCCTTGAACTTTTCAAAACTCTGCTGCTGAAACATTCTTTTGCAACAACTTCGTTAACGGAGTTGCAATACTCCAAAACCCATCTACAAAGCGACGGTAATAACCAGCTAGCCCAAGAAAACTACGAACCTTTGACACAGATTTAGGTTGCTTCCAATTAAGAATAGCCTTAATTTTCTGTGGATCAACACGAATACCCTCTGTGAAAACCACATAACCAAAAAACATCACTCCTTGAGCCAAAACTCGCACTTGCTCAACTTGGCATACAACTAATTATCCTCCAAGACTTGCAACACAATTCGCAAATACTGATCATGCTCATCCTTGGTATGAGAGTACACGAGTATATCATCGATAAAAAACACCACAAACTGATCAAGGTACTCATGAAACACCCTATTCATCATGTCCATAAAAACATACGGGGCATTTGTCAAACCAAATGGCATCACCAAAAACTCGTAATGCACGTACCTCGTATGAAACGCAATTTTATACACATCCACATCTTTAACCTTCAACTGCTAATACCCCAACCTTAAATCAATCTTTGAAAACACTATGGCCCCATGAAAATTGATCGAATAAGTCATCAATATGTGGCAACGGGTATTTGTTCTTCCTGTCAACTTATTCAACTGCCGGTAATCAATGCACAAACGCATCGATCCATCCTTCTTCTTCACAAAAAAAACTTGGGCACCCGAAGGTGAAATACTAGGTCGAATAAACCCATGGTCCAACAACTCCTGAAGCTACATTTTTAACTCTTTCAACTCTTTTGGTGCCATCCGATAAGGAGCAATGGACACCATAGTCGAACCCTCATACGTCTTTATACCGAATTCCACCTCTCTATCAGGAGGTAATCCTGGTAACTCTTTAGGAAACACCTCTGAAAATTCACATACAGTCTGAATGTCCTACACTTGAACACCCTTGGCCTCCAAATTCATGACGATAGCCAAATAAGCTTGACAGCCGTCAAACATCATCTTCTCCGCTCGAGTAGCTAAAACAACATTAGATAAAAACTTCACATTCTCACCAACCAGCATAGCTTAATAATCATCAGCTAACTTCAAGGAAATCCTTTTGGATTCATAATCCACCACTGCCTTGTGCTCACTTAACCAATCCATACCCAGAATAACGTCAAAGCCATGAAATGGCAATTTCATTAGATTCGCGGCAAATTCATGACCTTGCACAACTAGAGGACAACACCTATACAACCTTCTAATACTAACCGTCTCCCCAAAGGAACTAGTCACTAACATGCCCACATCTAAGATCTTAACAGGAACAATCAGTAAAGGTGCATGTTCACTGAAGATATATGAAAAAGTAAAACCCGAATCAATAAAAGAAAATAATGACAAAGATTGCAAGGTAAAGGTACCTGCGATCACATCAGTGTCATTGTTCCCCTCACGATGTGCATAATCCTGAGCTAGTCCACCATTCTCTGGTCGCACAGCAACTGCATGTGCTACAGCCCTCTGTCTATCCTCTCACCTTTGGAAATTACCCTTGCCTCGGCCTCAGCCCCTAGCAGGTGCAACAACATGAACCGGTGCATCCCTCACAGTATGAAGACAATCATGCTTCATATGCTCAGAAGATCCACATATCCAGTAACCTCCAGTGGTAACCTAACACATACCCATGTGGCGTCTTCTACAACGCTCACACTCCGGTACAACACAAGCTACCTAATTGCCTTGACTAGCACCACCACCATGCCTGTGATTTGGCCTATGTCTCTTGTCTTGAAACCTCTTATTCTACTTACCAAAATAACTAGAGTTGGCCACTCTCTTACCCAAACTCACACTTGCAGCCTGAACCGATGTACCCAAATACTGCTTAATATCCTTGGCCCGATTAACCAACACATCAAAATCTGTATAATCCGCGACCAACAAATATGTTTTAATATCCTTCATCAAACCATAGTAGAACCTATCACATCTCTGTTGATCATTGGGGACCAACTTCGGGGCATACTGACTTAAACGAACAAACTTCACCTCACACCACCCTGCGTCAGCGATATAAACTCGCGCTTCTTTGCATCCAAATACAGGGTACCATGATACTTTCTCTTGAAAGCTCTCCGAAAGAACTCCCAAGTTACATCCACCTCAGGAACGCCAGCAATTGTGGTCACGCACCAATGATATGCATTACCTTTGCAACAATGACACAATGCAACCCAACTTACACTCCTCATTGCAACCCATCTAGTTCAAAATACGAATCGTTTTCTCCAGCCAACCCTCGACTGCTCAGGACTCAGACCTTGAAATTCTTCACCTCCCAAACTTTTAAGGCGTTCCAATGGTAAACCTTGATTAGCCACCAAAGCAGGTGCCGGTGCTTGTGCTTGCACCATAGCCATTGCTGCTTGGAAAGCCCCCGTTATTACTTGAACTAACAGAGTCAAATCACCATATACGGGCACCTGGTGAACCTAGGGTACTTCACCCGCCCCAACATCGAAAGGAGGAACAAACGGAGGAGGAGGTAAAACATTGGGGAGATTCCCTTCCTCAACGTTATTCTGCCCAACTCCGGCATTAATAGCCATCGAACGTGTCTCACTTCGAGCCATGCTAAAAAAAGCATCAAAACACATTAAAGTTAGGCTAGCATAAGGCAAAGGATCCAAGACAACCTTATAAAACATTTTTAAACCTCGGTAATAGGCAATGTGTTCCGAATTCATACCCTAACATGATACTAAACAATCACCAAACATATACACAATCACCGTGCATTTCAAACATCACTTATCAATCAAACAACAACAACCCAACTTTTCAAAACCTGGCTCTGATACCAACAAATGTAACCCCCTCGACCTGGCCTAGACGCCCGACCAAACAGAGATAACTATATTAGGTTTACCGAAGCAAACCGAAGAACAATTACGAAAAATCTATCCATTTTTCTTTTTATCTTATCTAGATGCAAATTATTAATCCTATATGTGTATACTTGTAGCGGTTAAATTTTCAAAGAAAATAGATCACGGGAAGGCCACCAATTGCATATCATACGTTTTAGGGACAAAATTGCAAAATTGATAATTTTAAGAACCAAAACTGAAATTAAAGTTACCAATCCTCAATTAGTCCATTTACATGCTCACATGACAAATTCCAGGTCATTACGATCATTCAAACTCTTACAATTGCATTTACAAAACTCCATGACCAAAATGAAAGAAGTCGAACCCTTCAAGATTCCAAAATAACCGATTTAACGGTAGCCATACTGGTATGCGTACAAGTGTTTCGATACGCCCTTATGATTTCAAAAACTTAGATTCTAGTAGCTAAAACACGTACCAAAATGCTTGCTCGCATATCAAAATGCCTGGCAAAATGCTTAAGACTGTATTGGAACACTTGCTTGAGTGCCAAAACGCTATGCCTGAAAAGGCTTATCCGTATCGAAACACCTACCGCATATCGAAATGCTATGCCTGAAATAGCCTAGTCGTACCAGTACGAGGTCACCTATTTTGAAACGCTTGGACCTGTAATGTCCCAAATTGCTGTTTAATCACACTTTAATGTAAACCAAACCACTTATACATGCTTCAAACACTTATACAACAACACCAAAATACATTTCCCACCAAAGCAACATAGAAACATCAACCAAACAAGGCATTCATACAAACTTGTAGATCTATAAACATGCTTCCTAATATCATTCTACCAAACAACTAAAACTCACATTTGGTGTAATACCTCAAAGATTGGGTTAGTAGAATGTTACAAATTCAATACAATTTAAATGTCTTGTTTTTTTATAATCTTACATTAATTTGAGGGTTTATGACTAAATTGAAAGAGAAGGAAGAATGAAAGACATTTATCAAAGGTACCAAAATGAAAAGAAAAAGAAAATGAGAGTTTGCATGAAAAGAAAATAATTGTTCATGGTTATAACACATGTCAAAGGTAAATTGAACACGTGTTCAAGGAATGGATTCGATGGAGAACAAATGGATGACATCTCCTTCATTCCCTTCATTATCCGATTACACCAAAATTAGAAAGAGAGAGAGGGAGTGAAAGCTTGAGAAGTTGCTTCATCCATGTCCATTCTTCATTTGTTCGAAAGAAAAAGAAAAGCTTACGGAGGAAGGTGATTATACCTTTCTTTCTCCTAAATTAATTTGAGATTGATTGTTAAATTGTAAATTTTCATGAACCACATTGTTAGAATAAACATTAGGAAGTTAAATTCATGTTATGCATATTTTCTATCCATTCGAATGGTCACCTGTTATATGGCCAAATTGTTTAGTAATTTGTTTAGGTTGGCCTAGGTTATATTGATTAAATAGTATTGGATTGTAAAAATTTTGAAGTATGGAATTGAATGTTGTAGAATGAATTGCTATGTTAATCATGGATAGGATCGACTTGAGGTTAATGTTGTGATATTATGTTTTAGAAATCCTTGAAATGCTTTTTGGTCATTAATTGAATGGGATGAAAGTTATGCATGTTATAGTGATGTTAGCTTCTAAGATCCTTGAAATTTTGAGTGTTATTGATCAAATTGCTAAGGAATCAAAACAGGGACACTCGTACTAGTACGCCTGGACTTGTAATGTCCACTTTTGCTGGTTTAACATGTTTTCGAGCATACCAAAACACCTCATATGCTTCTAGCAAACACCCAACATATTCAAAGGTTAAACCACATCAAAACAACCGAGTTTTGACATCAATTCATGGCAACATGCTTCAAATGTCAATCTAAAGGCATGCTTCCTAAAAGACAAAGCAAGTAAAACATGAAATCTCCAACCAACACCACAACCAATCCAAAATGGCCTTTTACAACCCAAGAGCAGCAAAAAAAACTTGCTCAAATAGGGACTTTAGCAAAACACCTCCCAAAATAACAACGGAACCCCTATTGCCCTTATTACTTATAGTCTAATCCAAAAACATACTTTTGATACCAAGTCTTTTTATGATCCCTTGCTTCCCGCTGCCTTCCAAGCCTTTAATTATCTACATTGATGGGCAAAGAGAGCGTAAGCACACTAGGCTTAGTGAGGTGTGCTCAAAAACAACACACCATCAATGCATTAAAACATTTTCTCAACAACACATTGAAATCCCATTTCAATCATCTTTAAACATCATTTAAAATATTATCATGCCTTGAAAACCATGAACTTAACATCTTTAAAAACCAACATATTAAACCATATGCAACATGTATCATTAACCAACATCAAATCCCATTGCTAAACCTCAATTTAAGCATTCCCATGCATAACAATCCTATGCAAAGCTTAAAGAGTAAACATGTATAAATCACATTATACAGCATAAACCTTTCCATGATACATTAACAATTATATTGGCTTACAAGTGATCATAACCAAGTTCCTTTATCAAAATAGTTCATCGGATACACGGATTCAACAAGTGTCCTCACAACACTTCAAGCCACCTCAACCGGAATAGCGATACAATCATAATCGTGGTACCTTAACAACGAGTACAATTACAACTCACGGGGACACCAACCCCAATCATCGGTTAGATGCTTAACCCACTAACGAGAGTTTTCGGTACCATGTAACCTCTCTACCATTAGGGTACTTGGATGGAGTATTCGGTACACCGTATAAAACCCCTCGACATCCAAGGCAACTTTTTATAGTGCACTATCAATCCTATGGTCGGCCAACTATATCCGATAACATTTTAAACCATATCACTTGCCAATATAATTCACAATTAACCATGGACCTCACTATTTTCATACGCATCAATACAAAACCTTTTTCTCAAAGCAACAAACCATGCTTTAAACACAAGTATAAATCACATACTTACATGGATCACTTACCATGTGCATCCATCATCATTTCATGATTAAAATAGTAACATACTTTAAAACATGCTTAAACAGTAGCTACCATGTAATTCAGAACAAGTGTATAAAACCATTTCGTAAAAGCACGACCGAGAGAGAAAACCACTTTATACTTACTTCTGAGTTTAAACCAGCGTTTCAAACTAAGTTTAAACTCCCATAAACCACCTTTAAATCATTTCAAAGCTGAAATCCACGTTCTCACTCATCGATACGTGAAACCTCAATTTGTAGACGCGAAATCAAGCGTTCGAAGCCTCCAAAGCTTCACGGATCACTTCCAGATCGACCTCCCCTATTTTAACCACATTACAACAGAGGATTAATGCATCTCAATGCATTCAAAACACTGCAACAACAATTCCTTGCAAAACCTCACAATCCTTTCACAATTACCCAACCACAACAACCAAAATCATCATCTAACTCTTTCCAAACACAACCCAGCCACAATCTATCAATCTAACACTTTAATTGACATCTAATAACATTTAAAAATAGGATTATTTCATCCACAAACTTCCATCCACTACTCAGCCACCACAACTCCACAAAAACAAAAATCTAACAACCTAATAATCAATGATTCAAGGAGTTTCAGGATTCCAATGTTAAAAACAACCTATAAACATTATAAATTATCCAAAATAAGTTTAAAATCAATCCTCAACAATGGAAAATAAATCCAATACGAATCTTCCATAATTTCATCAAATAAACCCAATTAAATCAATTATTCATTATAAAAACATAAAATCAGATTATAAATCATAAATCAAGGATTAGATACATGAGAATATCAATAAAGAACCATCAATAGAGGAGAAGAACGAACCTTACCTCTATTGTGTGATTTATCCCTCAATAGGTTGATTAAAGCTAGAAAAACACAAGATTTCAAAGAGGTTTTGTAAATCAAAGGTAAAAAAGCAATTACAAATCAAGAATCCAAGTAAAAAGATCTCTCACCTCTGGATTTTGATGAAAACAAGAGTGTTTGACAGAAAAGAAGTGGAGAGAAAAGTTGAGAGAAAAGTTTACGTCAAATTTCTTTAAAACCAATAACTAACTTTTATTATCAAAATCCCTTTTAATTACCTTTAAAAACACATGTTAAAAAGTCATAATTGAAGGGAGAAACCACCAGCAACAACTTGTGTAAAATAGCTCCTTAAGGATTCTAAGAATTTGATCCTTTACAATTTAGTCACCTTTAAAAACAGTTTTCAAAAATTACATTTTAGTCGCTAACCAGATGTCACCCTTCCAAATCCCTTTTTCCAAAATTTATTTCACCGATATTTTTCATATATTAAAATATAATTTTTAACCATTTTTCCATATTTTTATCTTTCAAAAAAAATATTTACTCCCGTGTCTAACTTAAATCCCTAACCTAGTCCACCAGATCGTCTAACAAGCCTCAAAACCGCTAGGCCCAAAACTGGGGCGTTACAACTCTCCCGCACTTAAGAAATTTCGTCCTTAAAATTTACCTAGAGGAAAAAAATGCAGAAACTGCTCCAACATGTCCGTTTTGCGTTCCTACGTGGCCTTCTCAACTCCACGGTGCTTCCGCAACACCTTAATAAGCTCAACCATCTTGCCACGCAGAACCTTACAGCTGGCTTAAGAATCTCTACCCGTTCCTCATCATAAGATAGATCTGGCCTTAACTCAATATCCTTCACCAGCATAGCATGCGATGGATCTGACCGATACCTCTGTAACATCGAAACATGAAACACATCATGAATCCTCTCCAACTCAGGAGGTAACCTCAAAAGATAAGCAACAGGACCCACATGCTCAACCACCTCGTATGGTCCAATAAACCTCGGGCTAAGCTTTCCTTTCCGCCCAAAACGCATCACCTTCTTCCAAGGCGACAACTTCAAAAACACCCGGTCACCAACAACATACTCTATATCCCTATGCTTCAAATTCGCGTAGGATTTCTGACGATCTGAAACTGCTCTCAAGCCCTCATATACCAACTTCACCTTTTTATTGGTGTCTGTCAACACATTAGGCATGGAAACATGTTCTTCCCCAACTTCAGCCCAACACAATGGTGCACGACATTTCCTACCATACAACGCATCGTACGGTGCCATCTGTATACTAGCCTGATAACTATTATTATAGGCAAACTCCACCAAAGGAAACTGCTTTTCCCAAGTTCCCTGGAACTCAATGATACAACACCTCAACATATCCTCTAAGACCTATATCACACGCTCCGATTATCCATCCGTCTTAGGATGATAAGAAGTACTAAAATTTAGCCGAGTTCCTAGAGCACGATGTAAACACACCCAAAACCTTACTGTAAAATGCGGATCTCTATCCGAAACTATAGACTTGGGAACCCCGTGCAAACATACAATCTTAGATATGTATAGATCGGCCAACCTATCCAAGGTATACATCGTACACACTAGCACAAAATGCGCACACTTTGTAAACCGATCGACAATCACCCAAATAGAATCTTTTTTGGTCGGTGTCAACGGTAACCCAGAAACAAAATCTATGGTTATTCTTTCCCATTTCCATTTCGATATCCTCAACGGTTGCAACAACCTGGAAGGAAACTGATGCTCAGTTTTCACTCCCTAACATACCATGCATCGAGCAACAAAATCAGCCACATCTTTCATTGAACAAACCCAATAGTACTCATCTTTCAAACCTCGATACATCTTATTACTACCGGGATGCATAACAAAAGGACTAGCATACACTTCGATCAAAATGATACACCTCAACTCCTCATCTTCGGGCACCACAACCCGACCTTTAAAACACAACACTCCATCATCATTAAAATGAAAATTTGTAGGATTCCCATACATGATATCCTTCACATGCGGTACCAAACTCTCATCATGCGGTTGCATTTCCTTAATCAACTGCGACAAGGACGGTTTCACTTGCAAATTAGCTAACAACCCACCGTCGTAAGTCACACTTAACTGAGCAAACACAGCTCTCAACTCCACAACAGCTTTCCTACTCAAAGCATCAGCTACAACGTTAGCTTTACCCGAGTGATACTCAATAGACAAATCATAATCTTTAAGCAACTCCAACCATCTTCGTTGCCTAAGATTTAACTCCTTCTACGACATCAGATACTTCAAACTCTTATGATCCGTGTAAACCACACAGTTCTCACCGTAATGGTAATGCCTCTAGATTTTCAAGGGCAACACAATTGCGGAAAGCTCACGATCATGAGTAGGGTAATTACGGTTATGCACCTTTAATTGTCTAGATGCATGCGCAACTACCTTAGCCTTTTGCATCAACACGCAACTAAGCCCAACATAAGACGCATCACCATAAACAACAAATAATTTTCTTGAGTCAGGCTGAACCAAGACCAGAGCTAGCGTCAAAGCTTCTTTCAACCTTTCAAATGCCCGTCGCCTATCCCTCAACCACTCAAAATGAACATTCTTTTGTAACAACTTGGTCAAACGGAGTAGCTATACTGGAAAACCCTTCAATAAACCTGACGTAATAACAGCCAAACCAAGGAAACTCTGAACTTCTATCACAGATTTAGGCACCTTCCAACTCATCACGGCCTTAATCTTGTGCAGATCAACACGAATCCCCTCAACCGATGCCACATGCCCAAGGAAAACAACCTCCTTAAGCCAAAACTCACACTTGCTTAACTTGGCATAAAGCTAATTAGCCAACAATGTCTAAAGCATATTCCGTAAATATCTAGCATGATCCTCCTTGATACGAGAGTACACTAGGATATCATCAATAAACACGACCATAAACTGATCTAAAAACTCATGGAACACCCGATTCATCACGTCCATGAAAGTAGCAGGTGCATTGGTCAAACCAAACGACATCAATAAAATCTCATATTGCACGTACCTCATACAAAAAGCTATCTTGGGCACATCCACGTCTTTCACGTTCAACTAATAGTACCCATACCTCAAATCTATCTTAGCGAACACTGACGCACCCCTGAACTGATCAAACATGTCATCTATCCACGGTAAAAGATACTTGTTCTTTATCGTCAACTTGTTCAGTTGTTGATAATCTATATACATCTACAACGTACCATCTTTATTCTTCACAAACAACATTGGTACACCCCACGGCAAAATTCATGGGACTAATGAAGCCTCGATCAAGAAACTCCTACAGTTGCATTTTTAACTCCTTCGGGGCCATGCGATACGGAGCGATAGACACTAGTGCTGTATTCGCAAAGATCTCAATGCCAAACTCCACCTCACGATCAGGTGGCAGACCTAGTAACTCTTCCAAAAAACACCCAGAAACTCACATATCGTGCGAATATTCTGCACCTCCAACTCTTTCAAACCAGGATTCATAATATAGGCCAAGAAAGCCTGGTATCCAAAATCCAACAGCCGTCTCACTTCCAAAGCCGAAACAACATTAGAGAAGAACCTAGCATTCTCACCAATAACCACCACCTCAAAATCATCAGACAACTTCAGGGATATCCGTTTGGTCTCAAAATCTACCACAACCCTATGTTCGATCAACCAATCCATCCATTGAATCACATCAAAACCATGGAATGGCAAATCCATCAAATCCATGGTAAACACATATCCCTGGACCATCAGCAGACATCTACAATACAACTTCCTAACCACGACTATCTCACCAAGAGAACTAGTCACAGCAGATATCTACGATACAACTTCCTAACCACGACTATCTCCCCAAGAGAGCTAGTCACTCTAACACCCACTTAATAATTTCAACAGGTATATCAAGCAACGGCATCATCAAATCCATGGTTTTAACTTGGTTTTATGATTTCTAATTGATTGATAAAGGTTGTTTATACAAAATCATACATTAAACTTATGTTTACTTAGCTTTTATCACATTAATTGAGGGAGAAACTTCACAATAGGGGTAAGGTCTGAGATCTCCTCTATTGTATGGTTCTTTATTTATATTCCTAAGTATTTGATCCTTGATTTGTGGTTTACAATCTGATTTACATGTTTTTCTATTGATTTAATGGATTATTTGGGTGAAATTGATGAACTATTGAGAGATTCATATTGAATCTGATTTCCAGTAGTATGAATTGAGTTTGATCACATTTTGGATGTTGAATGATGCTGTTAAGTCGATTTTATCAAAGGAATCTCGAAACTCTCGAGTCTCTAATTGATTAAGTTGTTAGAATGGTGCTCTTGAGGTGTTGTGGTGGCCGTATGATTGGTGGAGGTGTTAGGTTGCTTTGATCTTGTTTTTAGATGTTGATTGATGATAGAAATGATGTTAGATTGATTGGTTGTGGCTGGGTTGTGTTTGGGAAGAGTTTTAGTGATGTTTTCAGTTGTTGTGGTTGGGTAATTGTGAGGTGATAATAGGAATCCATGGAGGATTGATGTTGCAGTGTTTTGAATGCGTTGAGATGCACTAATCCTATGTGGTATTGTGGTTAAAATAGGGGAGGTTGGTCTAGAAGTGATCGGTGAAGCTTTGGAGGCTTCGGTCACTTGTTTTCGTGTTGGTGAACCAAGGTTTCGTGTATCGATGAGTGAGAACGTGGATTCCAGTTTGGAAATGTTTTAAAAGTGTATTATGGGAGTTTAAACTGAGCTTGAAACGCTGGTCTAAACTCAAAAGTAAGTATAAAGTGGTTTTCTCTCTCGTTCGTGCTTTTATGAAATGGTTTATGCACTTATTTTGATTTACATTGTACCTACTATTAAAGCATGACTTAAAGTATTTGAGATACTGCTTTTAAGCATGAAGTGCTAAAAGATGCACATGGTAAGTAATCCTTGTAAGTAAATGGTTTATACTTGTGTTTAAACCATGTGAAGTTGCTTTGGAAAAATGGTTTGGTGAATGATTGTTAAAACAATGAGGTAAATGGTTAATTATATTGGCAAGTGACATGGTTTTAAAATTGTTATCAGATATAGTTGGCTGGCCATAGGATTGAGTGCACTGTAATTAAGTCACCTTGGATGTTGAAGGGTTTATACGGCGTACCGAATACTCCATCCAAGTACCCTAATGGTTAAGGGGTTGTATGGTACCGAAAACTCCCGTTAGTGGATTAAGCGTCTAACAGATGATTGCGGTTGATGTTCCCATGGGTTGAAAGTGTACCCGGTTGTTAATGTACAGTTGTTGTGATTGTATCGCTATTCCGGTTGAGATGGCTTGAATTGTCGGGTTAACACTTGTTGAATCCGTGTATCCAATGAACTCCTTTGTTATTGGACTTGTTTAACGATCACTTGTAAGCCAATATAATTGTTAATGTATCATTGGAAGGTTTACGTTGTATAATGTGATTTATACATGTTTACTCTTTAAGCTTTGCATATGGTAGTCATGCGTGGGAAGGCATAAATTGCGGTTGAGCAATGGGATTGCTGTTGTAAAATGATGCATGTCGAGTATGGTTTAATATGCTGGCTTTCAAAGGGTAAAGTGCTTGGTTAACAAGGCATGATGTAGCTTAAAATGTGGTTTGAACATGATTGAAATGGGATTTCAAGGTGATGTTGTAAAATGGTTTAAAATGCATTAATGGTGCTTTTGGTTTTTGAGCGCTCCTCACTAAGCCTAGTGTGCTTACGCTCTCTTTGTCCATCAATGCAGATTATTAAAGGCTTAGAAGGCTGCGGGAAGCAAGGGATCTAGCAAGACTTGGTATTCAAAGTATGTTTTTGGATTAGACTATAGATAATAAGGGCAATAGGGGTTTCCTTATTCGTTTTGGGATACATTTTGTTAACTCCCTGGTTGAGCAAGTTTGGTTTGCTGTTCATTGCTTATAAGTAACAATTGTGGGTTGTTTATGGTGATGGTTTGGAATTTCATATGGTTCTTGAATGGTTTTATAGGATACATGCCTATAGCTCTTCTTTGATGCAAAATGCCATGTTAAGATTGTGAAGTTTGAATGTTTGTGGTATGTTTGGTATGTTGGTGTTGTGTTACAAGCATGTTGGAATGATTTGAGAGTGTTAATTGGATGAGAAACCAGAAAAAATGGCATTGCAGGTTTAGGCGTACCAATACGCGGGGGACCGTATCGGTACGACTGGGCATTTCCAGGCTTGAAGGATTGGTACAGGCTAAGGTGTTTCGATACGCCTAGGCCATTTTGGCCTTAGCATATTGGTACGGCAATGGGTGTTCCAGTACGAGTCTTAGCTTCTGGAATTTGCTTTTTCAGCCCAAACCTGTGTACCGTATTGGTACGGTCTATAAGGATTTTCAAAAGTTCGGTATTTTAGTTGGGCGTATTGGTACGGCACAGAGGTGTATCATAACAGAGCATTTCAATCCATATCGGTATGGGTGCACCCGTATCGGTACGGATGACCGTTAAAGCTGCTAAGTCATCTTGAAGCAGTTCTGATTTCTTGCATTTCAGTCCCTGAATCTTGTTTGTGCAATTAAATGTGTTTGAGTGATCGTATTGAGCTAAACTTTGAGATGCATGGTTGAAACCTAAATAATTAAGGTTTGGTAACTTAAAAATTGGTTTTGGTCCTATAATTTTTCATAATTGCAATTTGGTCCCTAAATTGCAATTAAGTGCAATTGGATGTCAAATCGATGCCCGATTGAGTTGAGGTTACACCTAATGTCAGCATGAACATGTAGGATTAATTGGCATCTAGATAAGATAAAAAAACAAGAAAAAAGAAGGGTTGCTTTTTGGGGTAAACCTACCCGATTTACTTCAGATTTCCTCGTATGCGATTGGGCATCTAGGCCAGGTAGAGGGGGCTACATTTGGTGGTATCAGAGCTAGGTTAGTGATAATTGGGAGTTGGTATGGTTTTTGTAATGTTGTTGTGAGTTATACTCTGTTGTTTCCTATGCACGGTGATTGTAATATGCACGTTGGTTGCTTTATGCAATGTTGGGGGGAAATATGGAAACCATTGCCTTATTATTATAGTCTAAAATGTTTTGATTTTGAAATGGAAGTCTTTGATCCTTCCTTGAAGCTAGCCTGACTGTTTTTGTTTTAAAATGATTATCATGCCTTAGATAATGTGGTATGTTTCGACCGAGAGAAAAATGAATAATAGCGTGATGTTGTTGCCTTAGGGCAGTGGGTTGAGGAGAGTGTTGTGTCTTCTGGGGGTTAGTTATCCCAAAGTATGTACCACTTGTACCGGTTGGGCCAGTGTTGGGTGTTATGTTGCCTAGGTATTGGCGATGTTTGGAGCTCTTAAACTATTGTTGTTGGAGTGCATGTGGTTGCACCGGCTGTTGGGAAAACGAGGTTGACGTTGAAATATCCATGTGGTTTGGGAGGAGTTGAGTACCGTGGTTATCACATGAGGTATTTGAGGCTTGTATGACTAATGTTGTTTAGGTTATGGGTTGAATGGGGTGTTTTGGTACTCGTAGGTTAGGATGCGTTGGATTCCTATTGCATGATGATGTTTTAGTTCATGGACAACTGTATCTGTTAGCGTGGGGACCTAATGTTGTGAATTGAGATTCTTTCCATGTTGTCTTTTGGAAGAAGTATCTAGGGTTTAGATACTTGGATAGAAAGGAGTGATAGCTCATGGCTTGGGTTCAGGGTCGTGTATATATGGCCGAGTTTAGAGTACAGTTTGCTTGGTTGAATCGGTATGCTCCTAAATTGGTATCGGTAAAAAGGTCTCACTGTGATCAATTCTGTTATGAATTGGTACATGATGTTAGGGTGTACATGTTGGTTTTTAACTACACCATTTTCGATGTGTTGGTACGTGGGAGAGGTACATTGAGCAGAACCTGGGTTTATTGGTTCCATCTGAACAATATTTAATACTTGTTTTGGGCCTAGCGGTTTTGAGGCATATTAGATGGTCCGATGGACCAGGTTAGAGATTCGAGTCAGATTTGGGACAATATTTTTTTCGGTAAGGGAAAATATGGAACATGGTTAAAAATCATCTTTTAATATATGATTAATATTGGTGGAATTAATTTTGGAAAATGAGATTTGGAAATGTGACATTTTGGTTGATGGCCAAAATGCGATTTTTGAAAACTGTTTTTAAAGTGACCAAAATGAAAAGGATCAAATCCTTAGAATATTTAAAAAGCTATTTTACCAATTTATTTCTGATAGTTTCTCCCTTAATTAGACTTATTTTAACATGTGTTTTATCATTTAAATAAAAAGGATTTTAGTTAAAAGTTGGATATTAGTTTTGGAAAAGAAATCACGTCATTTTTCTCTCCACCTTTCTCTTCAGCCAAACACTCAAGTTTTCATCAAATTTCAGAGGTGAAATGGTTTTAACCTGGTTTTATGATTTCTAATTGATTGATAAAGGTTGTTTATACAAGATCTTACATTAAACTTATGTTTCCTTAGCTTTTATCACATCAATTGAGGGAGAAACTTCACAATAGGGGTAAGGTCCGAGATCTCCTCTATTGTATGGTTCTTTATTGATATTCTCAAGTATTTGATCCTTGATTTGTGGTTTACAATTTGATTTACATGTTTTTCTGCTGATTTAATAGATTATTTGGGTAAAATTGATGAATTATTGAGAGATTCGTATTGAATCTGATTTCCAGTAGTACGAATTAAGTTTGATCGCATTTTAGATGTTGAATGATGCTATTAAGTTGATTTTATCAAAGGAATCTCGAAACTCTTGAGTCTCTAATTGATTAAGTTGTTAGAATGGTGTTCTTGAGGTGTTGTGGTGGCTGTATGATTGCTGGAGGTGTTAGGTTGCTTTGATCTTGTTTTTAGAAGTTGATTGGTGATAGAAATGATGTTAGATTGATAGGTCGTGGCTGGGTTGGCTTGATTTGTCGGCGAACCAAGGTTCCGTGTATCGGTGAGTGAGAACGTGGATTCCAGCTTGGAAATAGTTTAAAAGTGCTTTATGGGAGTTTAAACTGAGCTTGAAACACTTGTTTAAACTCGGAAGTAAGTATAAAGTGGTTTTCTCTATCGGTCGTGTTTTTATGAAATGGTTTATGCACTAGTTTTGATTTACATTGTACCTATTGTTAAAGCATGATTTAAAGTATTTGATTTACTGTTTTTCAGCATGAAATGCTGAAGGATGCACATGGTAAGTGATCCTTGTAAGTATATGGTCTATACTTGTGTTTAAAGCATGCGATGTTGCTTTGGAAAAAATGGTTTGGTGAATGATTGTTAAAACAGTGAGGTAAATGGTAAATGGTTAATTATATTGGCAAGTGATGTGGTTTTAAAATTGTTATCGGATATAGTTGGTCGGCCATAGGATTGAGTGCACTGTAAATAAGTCGCCTTGGATGTTGAGGGGTTTATACGGTGTACCAAATACTCTATCCAGGTACCCTAACGGTTGAGGGGTTATATGGTACCAAAAACTCCCGTTAGTGGATTAAGCGTCTAACCGATGATTGTGGTTGGTGTCCCCGTGGGTTGAAAGTGTACCCGATTGTTAATGTACCGCGATTGTGATTGTATCGCTATTTCGGTTAAGATGGCTTGAATTGTCGGGTTAACACTTGTTGAATCCATGTATCCGATGAACTCCTATGTTATTGGACTTGTTTAATGATCACTTGTAAGCCAATATAATTGTTAATGTATCATTGGAAGGTTTACGTTGTATAATGTGATTTATACATGTTTAGTCTTTAAGCTTTGCATATGGTAGTCATGCATGGGAAGGCTTAAATTGAGGTTGAGCAATGGGATTGCTCTTGTAAAATGATACATGTTGCATATGGTTTAATATGCTGGTTTTCAAAGGGTAGAGTGCGTGGTTAACAAGGCATAATGTAGTTTAAAATGTGGTTTGAACATGATTGAAATGGGATTTCAATGTGATGTTGTAAAATGGTTTAAAATGCATTGATGGTGGTTTTGGTTTTTGAGTGCTCCTCACTAAGCCTAGTGTGCTTACGCTCTCTTTGTCCATCAATGCAGATTATTAAAGGCTTGGAAGGCAGCGGGAAGCAAGGGACCTAGCAAGGCATGGTATTCAAAGTATGTTTTTGGATTAGACTACAGATAATAAGGGCAATGGGGGTTTCCTTATTTGTTTTGGGATTCGTTTTGTTAACACCCTGGTTGAGCAAGTTTGGTTTGTTTTTCATGGCTTGTAAGTGACAATTGTGGATTGTTTATGGTGATGGTTTGGAATTTCATATGTTGCTTGAATGGTTTTATAAGGTGCATGCCTATAGATCTTCTTTGATGCAAAATTCCATATTATGATGTTAAGATTGTGAAGTTTGAATGCTTGTGGTATGTTTGGTATGTTGGTGTTGTGTTGCAAGCATGTTGGAATGATTTGAGAGTGTTAATTGGATGAGAATCTAGAAAAAATGGCATTGTAGGTCTAGGCGTACCGATACGTGGGGGACCGTATCGGTACGACTGGACATTTCTAGGCTTGAGGGATTGGTACAATCTAAGGGTGTTTTGATATGCCTAGGCAATTTTGGGCTTAGCGTATCGGTACGGCAAGGGGTGTTCCGATACGGGTCTTAGCTTCTAGAATTTGCTTTTTCAGCCCAAACCCATGTACCAAAACACATGGTACCGTATCGGTACGGTCTATAAGGGATTTCAAAAGTTCGGTATTTTAATTAGGTGTATCAATACGGCACAGAGGTGTATAGAAACAAAGTGTTTCAATCCGGATCGGTACAGGTGTACCCGTATCTGTATGGATGACCATTAAAGCTATTAAGTCATCTTGAAGCAATTATGATTTCTTGCATTTGAGTCCATGAATCTTGTTTGTGCAATTAAATGTGTTTGAGTGATCGGATTGGGCTGAACTTTGAGATGCAATACGGTCCCTAAATTGCAATTGAGTGCAATTGGATGTCAAATCGATGCCCGATTGAGTTGAGGTTACACCCGATGTCAGCATGAACATGTAGGATTAATTGGCATCTAGACAAGAAAAAAAAGAAAAAAAATAAGGGTTGTTTTCTGGGGTAAACCTACCCAGTTTACTTCGAATTTCCCCGTGTGACCTGTTTAATTCAGTTGGGCGTCTAGGCCGGGTCGAGGGGGCTACAGAAGCAACAATAGGTGCAGCACCCTACCCACCTCCAACCAAAAAAGGACAATCACATCTCAAATGGTCGCCAGACCCACAACTCTAACAAGCATTGGCCACAACATCCGCATGTGCCTGACCCTCTCTGGCTAAACGTGGGCAATCGCGCCTCAGAAGATCACGCGATCCACAAGCCCAACAACACCTCCACCAAGCATCTGCCCAGGGTGAAACCGCCTTTCACGGTGTCTATTGGCCTGGCCACTACAAAAACTAGAATCCACCACTCTTTTACTAGAGCCAACGCGTAAAACTTAACATCCTACACCAATTCATAACAGAATCAGTCACAATAGTGCTTCTCAACCAGTACCAGTTCAAGAGCATATTGGCTCAACCGAACATATTGTAACACCCCTTTTCGTATCCATACGACGAATACGAATCAGGAATGTCACAACTTTACTATCATTAAATATTAATGATATTTGAAACAAAATTCAAGTTTTGATAATTTTGAACCCAAATCTTGAGTACTAGTACACCCTGTCCCAAAATGCACATTCTTGTATTTTTATATTTCTAATTCATCTTAATTCAATTCCCAAATGTCTTCAAATGTTATGTGTGCTTATCAGGAACAATTGACTATTATAAAACATACATGCTCTCAATTATCTTAGCATGCAACTCATCACCTGAAGTTACTCTTAACTTTGAATCTCTCTAGAAACGACAATTATCATGAAACCATAACGAACTTAACGGCCAATCATAACTCAAAAAGGTTTAGCAAGTACACATGCCACTATAATAATCAAGCCTCAATTAGGATGTCATTACTGTGATTACCTATTGAGTTTTCCAATATTGATGCAATGTTCTTCTCATTCTCATCTTGATTTACCTACGTGTGCACAATCAAACACACGCTAAGTATGAACTTAGTGAGGCAATAAAGGAAGTTAATAACAATAATTTAAACTTTATTCGACTTCATGGCTATGTTTATATAACATGATATATATGCCAAAGCATTAACTTTCACATTGCATTAGTAATGATTTACTACATGCTAATGTCATAAGACTTTCATGCTTGTTCATTTGTCATAATAAGCCATATATGCATAAATGCATCATGATCAATAGACATGTAAAGCCATCATGTTAATAATATAATAAAATAATATAAACTGAACATAAATTTCTTAACAATATATTTGCCATTTATTCGAAAAGCTCATAAGCTTATTCACCTGTTTAACATTTGTTAACCATAAACCATAGCCCAAATATAAGACTATGAGGACCCTGGGTACACGAGTCAAATATGCACCGAAGTGCTAATACACATAAGGTCATGCCCACCATAATACACATAAGGTCGTGCCCACCATATGCATTAAGTGTCCTTTATATACACTATAGTGCTAAACTGAGTATGAGCGTGCTGCTAGACTCTATGGCATGCCAACTATACACTGTCCCTCAATGACATACTTGGGCATATATTCCATATTTATTTCATCCATGGCACTGTATATCAACATAATTTAACATTGGGCAGTTCATACTCGAAATAACATTCATAATATAACATCATATATAACTAGTGATCCATGCATTTATATTCAACTTTTGACATATTTAAAATATGTCATTCATATTCTCCATGACATAAATATAATGACAATAAAATTTGGGTAGGCTCATCGCAAGCCATCCCAATGATGTATAAAACATCAATATGTCATGATATGTATGCAATTGCACTCATCTTGGCCACTTAACACAATGCCTTATTAAGTCATAGTTCGATCCTTTCTTTCATAGAAACTCAAGCCTTCTTTGATTCAAAATTGACTTCATTAATCACATGAATAAAATAAAATATTTGTTAGATTCAAATCTAACAATACCATAAACATGTTGTCTAATATAATCATTCGAATATTAAATTTCCAAATATTTTTCTTTCCTTCCTTGTACTGTTCAAAAATTCATTATGGTCCTTAGTGACCAATTTGAACTTCCAATAATTCTTCCGAGCTTGCTAACTAACATTTAAATACAAAATGTTTCAAATTCCATGATTTGAGTATTCCATTCGCTTTTCATTCACTTAAAGGTTTAGGGACTAAAATGAAAATCTTTTCCATTTCAATGGCATTTTCAATATATTTATCACCAATAGAATTTTTACCTAATAACATTCATCATAAGTTCTTCACTCACAACTTTTGTACATTCTAGTCCCTAAATCCTTGATTTTGCCGAAATGCCATTTTGGTCCCTAAACTTGAATTCATGTTAGTTTGAATGTAATTTCCAGCATTTAACCACATTTCTAACACACAAATACCCTGATTTCTAGATTGTTACACGCTGGTCCTTACATTTTCTCACATTACCGAATTGGTCACTAAATACAATACAAGGATTCAAGCTTCCTAACTTTTCAATTAAGCCTCCAATCACTATTAATTCATCCAACTCATCATTATACTCAAAAATCAGAACTGATCCTTTTCAACTTCCGTCATGCCGAATTGGTTCTTACAATTTAACAAATTGCTAAAATGGCCCTAAATCAAGATAACACCAATTTTAGCATTCCAACTTCAATTTCATGCTTAGCAAAACCTTATATAATCAATAAAAACTTATTAAATATGAAACAACATTAGTCCCTAATATTAATCAATCAAATCGAATAGGTACATAAAGAATTCCAAATTGCTGATTTAGTCACTAGTTGAAATAGCTAGATTTTCTAACTCCAAACATCAAATTCAAGCTTCAATTATCATCAAATCTATAAATACTCTTAAAAATTCAGATTTAAACACCAGCCTCTAACATTTAAATGCTGGACGAAATAGTCCCTTAGCTTTAGACATCAATCCAATTTAGTCCCAAGCATGGAAACAACATAAAATCAAATATAGTTTCTTAAAACTTCAAAATTCCCAAAATTCACATAACCCTAATTTCTTCCTCATATCAAATCTCATCAACCAAGCAAGTATTCTTTGAATTATTTACATCAAAAGACAGAGCTTGAAGAGTAGAACAACTTTGTAGTTCGAAAGATTACCTAAAAACTGAGATTTAGGGCTTAAATTGAGCTTGGAAAATTTTTTTCTTTCCTCTAGCTCCCATGGTACATGGATGGAAAAAGATGAACATTTGTTCATCTTTTAACTATTATGTTACACTTGTAACTATTAAATGAATTTTAAATTCATTCAAATAGTGAAATTACCAAATTAGCCTTTAAATCGAATGTTTAATTTAATCTCATCTAAAATCAAGGGCCAAGAATAAATCCATATATTTCATCTTCCAAAAACTTCCTCAACATTTCAAAAACATTTCAAAATTGCCATCCTTGCCAAATGACCAATTTGCCCTCCAACTAGTCTTTATTTACTAGTTTGTTTCAAAATTGTTATTCCATTACAATCTAACTAAATTAGTTCCTTCTTAACTGGCCACTATTCCATAAATATCATTTTATGATTTTCCATGGCTTATGGAACAGCCTCTGAAATTTCAATTCAATCTGATTTCCCGATATTCACTAAATACTTCTACTACGATCTTACCTCTACCGAGCTATCGGATCGAGTTCAAAAATTTGATATTTCCATATTCAGAAAATAAATACTATTATCTCATAAAAATTTCCTTTCTTAAGGACTTAGACTGAATTTTCCTAAGTCAGTCTATTATTCTGATAATTATCGAAAATCCTCATCGAGTAAAATTTCTCTTAGAAATCCTTTATCTGAAATCCATACGAATATTCTCTACTCTTAATGAGCCCAAAATATCAATTAGAAACACTTTTATGGGACCTTCCCGAAGGTCACTTTTCCTAGTGTTTCCCTAGTCTGAGCACGCTTAATAATAGGGTTCGATCAAAATTCGATACCTTATATTGCATTTTCATTCTCGGGACCTATATCAGATTTTTACTCTCTGACCGAAATTATCCATCTATAGGATAAAATTAGTTATTGAGCAAATCCTTTATTATGGATTTAAACTTTTCCTTTTTTTATGATTTAGCAACCAACTTTTAAAAATTATCATTTTGGTCACTAAACTTTAACCTGCAATTCGCATTCCAATTTTATCAGATTTCGACCAAATTTTGCATGTACCCTAATCTACTTATTATCCTTCAAAATATCCTGGATATTCGATTCCATCCGATTATCTGAATATTTTCTAAACTTTATCACTTTATAGCCATTAATACAAACTCCATGCGAAAAATTTGGATAATCATATGAAATCGACATTCTTGGAGGTAAATTATTCATTTATGGGGTTAAAATACACAACTTTTGAAAATTACACTTTGGTCCCTAAACCTTTCCAAAGTTTATACTTTAGCCACAAAACTTTCAAAATTTACATTTTAGTCACTAGCCAAAAATTGGGATATTACAATTCTCCCCCTTAAGAAAATTTGTCCTCAAATTTTTAATGCATACCTAGTTCAAAAAGGTGAGGAAACTACTTTCTCATATCTTTTTCTCTTTCTCAAGTCGCTTTTCCGACTTCATGATTTCGCCAAAGAACTTTAACAAGCGAGATCATCTTATTTCTTAGTTCTTTGACTCCATGTGCCAGTATCTTTACCGATTCTTCCTCATAAATCAAATCTGGTTGAATCTATATTTCTTCTGGGGTAATGATATGTAAAGGATCTTATCGATACTTCTTGAGCATCGATACATGAAATATATTGTGAATCTTGTCCATTTTCGGAGGTAAGGCTAGCTAATAAGCTACCGGACCAACTCTTTTCACAATATTACATGGCCCAATAAATCTCAGACTCAACTTCCCTTTTTGTCCAAACCATAACACCTTCTTCAAAGGTGAAACTTTTACGGAATACTTTATCCTTAACTTTATATTAAATAACTTTTCTTTCAAAATCAGCAGATACTATCCATCATTCTAAAGCAATTCTAGATTGGTTTGAACCTTTCATACTTTACTTTTCGTATCCTGAAATAAATCAGATTCAATTATCTTTTAGTTCTCTTTCTAACTCATTATCATCGGGGATATAAATTACCCCTTGATAATATGAACATCCTTTAGACTTAACATCGAAATCTTTAATTTTTCCCTTTTCACCTTATTGAATTCTTTCCAGACGTATCTTATCTTTCATTTGTAAATCTTTGATCCAATTTGTCAAAGTAGATTTGAGCTGAAGCTATGTAATCAATATACTATTTTCTTCCAAAGGTAATTGGGCATTTAATGCTTATAAGCCAAAGAATGAATATTGGCTAAATACATCAACTAATACTTTAGCCTTATTACATCAATACACATCCCAAACTATTATGGGACGTATTATTGAATAAGGTAGAATCCTTACTAGATTCATACTGCACTAATACTAGTGCTACTATCAAATCTTCTTCTACTAGTAATAATATAATCGTAATTTAATCTTAGAGGAATATTACTGCTTCTTTTGACCAACATCATTGGAGCTTCCTAAGGTAATATATTGGGTCATATAAAACCTCAATCTAATGACTCTTGCAACTAGGTCTTTAGCTTTCTCAATCTAGTAAGAGCCATTCTGTAGAGTGCAATTGATATAGGTCCCATATTGGATTAAATCCAATCCTAAACTTAGCCTCTCGATTAAGCGTAAAGCTTAACAACTCCTCTTGGGCAACCCATTTAAAAATCACAAACAATAGGAATACTCTCCCAGCTTACCCTTGATGCTCAGTATCCATAGCATAAGTTAAATAATTTTTAGATTGGTAACAAATTCCAATAAAAACTCTGCATGCCAATTATCACAACACTCACATGATTGGTTTTATGGTTTTCTTGAATCTCCAATGTTAATTATAAATGTTAGAGAGTTCTTAATTTTCCTTGTATCGATCTCTTAGCGGAACTGTATAATAAATCCAATTTGATATCTTTGTCGGGAATCCTCACAACTTTTTAGAAGTGGTGAAATAAATAATGATTCACTATTCCTCTTTACGAGCTGTGACCTCTGTTTGGATATTTTCTCATTCTGAACCCTTTACATTGCATTTGACATAATTTTCTGCTTCATGGAATTTTGAAATACATAGGGCAGTCAGTACTTCTTTGTACATGACCTCTAGCCCTCTATGAGCTGTCATAACATGCTCTCTTTCTATCTGTAGGAAGTAGTTTAGAAGCAAATTAGCTCAGTTTATTAAACTTGCACTCATATCCGTAAATAATCTAATTACCCTAATTAAGATGCAAGAAACTCCGTTGTATCTCTAGGATAAACTTTGTTATGAAACTCTCAAAGAATGAACTTCTAGTTAATAGAATTTTGAGTATGCACCGTAACATTACTTTATCAAATATGAGTCTAATCCTTTCAGATGAGATAATACTTTTTCTTTGAGTCTCCTCTGATCATCAATACAGAGTTCCTTCAATATAACTTTTATATCATTAAACCATAGATTAACAATCATAGGATCTCCATTATCTCTCTAAAAATCTAGTGTGCCAGAACTCTCAATTCTTTTGCAATCGGTGCCTAAGCAGTCTGATTAATGATCGCATCTAATGTCTAGAAGAAAAGCTCTTAATCCAGAACATGCATATCATGTTACTCAGGTGCCTCTGCACCATGCTAAGCTGAGGGTAGAATATTATCATTAACCTTATCATGTTCGTGAATCTCTTATTGATCCACTCGCCTAAACACCTGACACGATTCTTTTACCCTCACACATTGGAATTTAACATTATTATCATAATGTAGTAAGCAATTGCATCCATTTAAACAAGTAAAATCATCAGTAATTCTGACATCCTAGTGACATGTATACACTTTTGACCTTTACCATACTTCGTTTAACTTCAGAACCGGCTAAATTTTTAGCTCTGATACCAATAAATGTAACACCCCTTTTCGTATCCATGCGACGAATACGAATCAGGAATGTCACAACTTTACTATCCGTAAATATTAATGATATTTGAAACAAAATTCAAGTTTTGATAATTTTGAACCCCAAATCTTGAGTATTGGTACACCCTGTACCAAAATGCACATTCTAGCATTTTTATATTTCTAATTCATCCTAATTCAATTCCCAAATGTCTTCAAATGTTATGTATGCTTATAAGGAACAATTGACTATTATAAAACATACATGCTCTCAATCATCTTAGCATGCAACTCATCACTTGAGGTTACTCTTAACTTTGAATCTTTCCCGAAACGCCAACTATCATGAAACCATAACGAACTTTAATGGCCAATCACAACTCAAATAGGTTTAGCAAGTATACATGCCACTATAATAATCAAACCTCAATTAGGATGTCATTACTATGGTTACCTGTTGAGCTTTCCAATATTAATGCAATGATCTTCTCACTCTCATCTTGAATTACCTACGTGTGCACAATCAATTACACGCTAAGTAAGAACTTAGTAAGGCAATAAAGAAAGTTAATAACAATAATTTAAACTTTATTCGATTTCATGGCTATGTTTATATAACCTGATATATATACCAAAGCATTAACTTTCACTTTGCATTAGTAATGATTTACTACATGCTAATGTCATATGACTTTTATGCTTGTTCATTTGTCATAATAAGCCATATATGCATAAATTCATCATGATCACTAGACATGTAAATCCATCATGTTAATAATATAATAACATAATATATACCGGATATAAATTTCTTACCAATATACTTGCCATTTATTAAAAAAGCTCATAAGCTTATTCACTTATTTATCATTTGTTAACCATAAACCATAGCCCAAATATAATCCTATGAGGACCCTGGGTACACGAGTCAAATATGCACCGAAGTGCTAATAAGCATAAGGTCGTGCCCACCATAATACACATAGGGTCGTGCCCACCATATACACTAAGTGTCATTTATATACACTATAGTGCTAAACCGAGTATGCAATGTGCTGCTGGACTCTATGGCATGCCAACTATACCCTGTCCCTCAATGACATACTTGGGCATATATTCTATATTTATTTAATCCATGGCACTGTATATCAACATAATTTAACATTGGGCAGTTCATACCTGAAATAACATTCATAATATAACATCATATATAACTAGTGATCCATGCATTTATATTCAACTTTTGACATATTTAAAATATGTCAATCATATGCTCCATGACATAAATATAATGACAATAGAATTTAGGTAGGCTCATCGAAGCCATCCCAATGATGTATAAAAATCAATATGTCATGATATGTATGCAATTGCACTCACCTTGGCCACTTAACACAATGCCTTATTAAGTCATAGTTTGATCCTTTCTTTCATAGAACCTCGAACCTTCTTTGATTCAGACTTGACTTCATTAATCACATGAATAAAATAAAATATTTGTTAGATTCAAATCTAACAATACCTTAAACATGTTATCTAAGATAATCATTCGAATATAAAATTTCCAAATATTTTTCCTTTCTTCCTTATACTGTTCAAAAACTCATTATGGTTCTTAGTGACCAATTTGAACTTCCAATAATTCTTCGAAGCTTCTAACTAACATTGAAATACAAAATGTTTCAAATTCCATAATTCGAGTATTCCATTCGATTTTCATTCACTTAAAGGTTTAGGGACTAAAATGAAAATCTTTTCCATTTTAATGGCATTTTCAATATATTTATCACCAATAGAATTTTTACCTAATAACATTCAGCATAAGTTCTTCACTTACAACTTTTGTACATTCTAGTCCCTAAATCCCTTATTTTACAGAAATGCCATTTTGGTCCCTAAATTCGAATTCATTTTGATTCGAATGTAATTTCCAGCATTTAACCATATTTCTAACACACAAATAGCCTGATTTCCAGATTGTTACATGCTGGTCCTTACATTTTCTCACATTGCCGAATTGGCCACTAAATACAATCCAAGGATTCAAGCTTCCTAACTTTGCAATTAAGCCTCCAATCACTGTTAATTCATCAAACTCATCATTATACATATTTTAGCATTACAACTTCAATTTCATGCTTAGCAAAACCTTACATAATCAATAACAACTTATTAAATACGAAACAACATCAGCCCCTAATATTAATCAATCAAACCAAATAGGCCATAAAGATTTCCAAATTACTGATTTAGTCACTAGTTCAAATAACTAGATTTTAAACCTCCAAACATCAAATTCAAGCCTCGGTTATCATCAAATCTATAAATACTCTTAAAAATTCAGATTTAAACACCAGCCCCTAACCTTTAAATGCTGGACGAAATAGTCCCTTAGCTTTAGACATCAATCCAATTTAGTCATAAGCATGGAAACAACATAAAATCAAACATAGTTTTTGAAATCTTCAAAATTCCCAAAATTCACATAACCCTAATTTCTTCCTCGTATCAAATATCATCAACCAAGCAAGTATTCTATAAATTATTTACATCAAAAGATAGAGCTCAAAGAGTAGAACAACTTTGTAGTTCGAAAGATTACCTACAAACTAAGATTCGGGGCTTAATCGAGCTTGGAATTTTTTTTCTTCTTTCCTCTAGCTCCCACGGTACATGGCTAATTTTAAATTCATTTAAATAGTGAAATTACCAATTTAGCCTTTAATTCCAATGGCTAATTTAATCTCATATAAAATCAAGGGCCAATATTAAATCCATGTATATTTCATCTTCCAAAAATGTCCTCAACAGTTCAAAAATATTTCAAAATTGCCATCTTTTCCAAATGACCAATTTGCCCTCCAACTAGTCTTTATTTTCTAGTTTATTTAAAAAATGCCATTCCATTATAATCTAACTAAATTAGTTCCTTCTCAACCGGCCACTATTCCATAAATATCATTTTATGATTTTCCATGGCTTACTTATGGAACAGCCTCTGAAATTTCAATTCAATCCGATTTCCCAATATTCACTAAATACTTCTACTACGATCTCACCTTTATCGCTATCAGATCTATTCCAAAAATTCTATATTTCCATATTCAGAAAATAAATACTACTATCTCATCAAAATTTCCTTTCTTAAGGACTTAGACTAAATTTTCCTAACTTAGTCTATTATTTTGATAATTATCGAAAATCCTCATCGAGTAAAATTTCTCTTAGAAATCCTTTATCTGAAATCCATACGAATATTCTCTACTCTTAATGAGTCCAAAATATCAATTAGAAACACTTTTATGGGACCTTCCCGAAGGTCACTCTTCCTAGTGTTTCCCTGGTCTGAGCACGCTTAATAATAGGTTCGATCAAAATTTGATACCTTATACTGCATTTTCATTCCCGAGACCTATATCAGATTTTTACTAACTGACCAAATTTATCCATCTATGGGATAAATTAGTTATTGAGCAAATCCTTGATTATGGATTTAAACGTTTCATTTCTTTATGATTTAGCAATCAACTTTTAAAAATTATCATTTTGGTCACTAAACTTTAACCTTCAATTCCCATTCCAATTTTATCAAATTTCAACCAAATTTTGCATGTACCCTAATCTACTTATCATCCTTCAAAATATCCTGAATATTTGATTCGATCTGATTATCCGAATATTTTTTTAAACTTTATCGCTCTATAGCCATTAATACAAACTCCGTACGAAAAATTTGCATAACATGGAAAAGTCATTCTTGGAGGTAAACTATTCATTTACGGTGCTAAAATACACAACTTTTGAAAATTACACTTTGGTCCCTAAAATTTATACTTTAGCCACAAAACTTTCAATATTTACATTTTGGTCACTTGCCAAAAATTGGGATATTACACATATTGTACCCCAAACTCGGGTACATATATACTGTAACGCCCTGGTTTTGGGCCTAGTTGTTTTGTGGCTTGTTGGATGGTTCGGTGGACCGGGTTAGGGATTCGAGTCATTCGGGAGAAATATTTTTTGGTGAGATAAAAATATGAAAAATGGTTAAAAATAATATTTTAATATATGATTAATATTGGTGAAATTAATTTTGGAAAATGGGTTTTTGGAAGGGTGACATTTTGGTTAGTGACCAAAATTTAATTTTTGAAAACTATTTTTAAAGGTGACTAAAATGAAAAAGGATCAAATTCTTAGAATCCTTAAGGAGATATTTTACCAAATTTTTCTCGTGATTTCTCCCTTCAATTAAGTCATTTTAACATGTGTTTTAAAAGATAATTAAAAGGAATTTTAGATATTAAAGTTAGTTATCACTTTTAAAGAAATTTGACGTAACTTTTCTCTCCACTTTTTTTCTGCCAAACACTCTTATTTTCATCAAATCATAGAGGTGAGAGACTTATTTTCTTGATTTGTAATTGGTTCTTTATCTTTGATTTATAAAACCTTATTGAATTCTTGTGTTTTCAAGCTTTAAACAAGCAATTGAGGGAGAAATCACACAATAGAGGTAAGGTTCGTTCTTCTCCTCTATTGATGGTTCTTTATTCATATTCCCAAGTATTTGATCCTTGATTTATGATTTGTAAACTGATTTTGTGTTTTTATAATGATTAATTGATTTAATTGGGTAAAATTGATGAAATAGTGAAAGGTCTGAATTGGATCTATTTTCTAGTGTTGAGAATTGATTTAAACATATTTTGGATGCATTATATTTTTGATAAGTTGATTTTAACAATAGAATCCCGAAACTCTTGAATCCCTTGTCATTAAGGTTCTTAGATTTGTGTTTTTGTGAAGTTGTGGTGGTTGTGTGTTTGCTGGAGGTATTTGGATGAGTTAATCATGTTTTTAAGTGTTAATTGATGATTATAGAAGTGTTAGATTGTTAGATTGTGGCTGGGTTGTGTTTGGAAAGAGTTAGATGATGTTTCGGTTGTTGTGGTTGGGTAATTGTGAGAGGATGGTGGAAGTTCGTGTGGATTTGTTGTTGCAGTGTTTTGAATGCACTGAGATGCATTAATCCTCTGTTGTAATGTGGTTAAAATAGGGAAGGTGAATCTGGAAGTGATTGGTGAAGCTTTGGAGGCTTTAGACGCTTGATTTTACGTCGGCAAATTGAGTTTTTGCGTATTGGTGAGTGAGAACGAGGATTCCAGCTTTGGAATGTTTTAAAAATGGTTTATAGGAGTTTCAACTGAGCTTGAAATGGTGGTTTAAACTCGAAAGTAAGTATAACGTGGTTTTCTCTCTCGATCGTGCTTTAATGAAATGGTTTTATGCACATGTTTTGATTTACATTGAACCTATTGTTTAAACATGATTTAAAGTATATGGGATACTATTTTCGAGCATGAAATGCTAAAACATGCACATGGTAAGTGATCCTTGTAACTATATGGTTTATACTTGTGTTTAAAGCATGGTTTTTTGCTTTGGAAAATGGTTTGGTTAAATGCTTGTAAAAAATAGTGAGGTTAATGGTAAATGGTGAATTATATTGGCAAGTGATATGTTAAAATTGTTATCGGATATAGTTGGCCAGCCATAGGATTGATAGTGCACTATAATAAGTCGCCTTGGATGTTGAGGGGTTTTGATTTGGTGTACCAAAAACTCCATCCAAGTACCCTAACGGTCGATGGTTATATGGTACCGTAAACTCCTTTTAGTGGGTTAAGCATCTAATCGATGAGTGGGGTTGGTGTCCTCGTGGGTTGAAAGCGTACCCATTTGTAATGTATCACAATTTTGATTGTATCGCTATTCTAGTTGACATGGCTTGAAGTGTTGGGAGAACACTTATTGAATTCGTGTATTTGATGAACTATTTTGGTAAAGGAACTTGGTTAATGATCACTTGTAAGCCAATATAATTGTTGATGTGTCATTGAAATGGTTTATGTTGTATAATGGGATTTATACATGTTTACTCTTCAAGCTTTGCATATGGTCGTTATACATGGGAAGGCTTAAATTGAGGTTTAGCAATGGGATTTGATGTTGATTAATGATACATGTTGCATATAGTTTAATATGCTGGTTTTTAAAGATGTTAAGTGCATGGCTTTCAAGGGTTGATAATGTTTTAAAAGATGATTGAAATGAGATTTCAATGTGATGTTGAGAAATGGTTTTAAATGCATTGATGGTGTCTTGTTTTTGAGCACTCCTCAATAAGCCTTGTGTGCTTACGATCTCTTTGTCCATCAATGCAGAGAATTAAAGGCTTAGAAGGCAACGAGAAGCAAGGGATCACAACAAGACTTTGTAACCAAAGTATGTTTTTGGGATTAGACTATGAGTAATAAGGGCAATGAGGTTCTGTTGTTGTTTTGGGAGGTGTTTTGTTAAACTCCCTGTTTGAGCAAGTTTGTTTGGTTGCTCTTGGATTGTAAATGGCCATTATAGATTGTTTGTGGTGATGGTTTGAAGTTTCATGCTTTGCTTGATTGGTTTCTAGAAAGCATGCCTCTAGATTTACGTTTGAAGTATGATGTCATGAATTGATGTTGAAAGTGAGTTGCTCTGATGTGGATTGATCCTTAAGTATGTTGGATGTATGTTAGAAGCATGTTAGGGTGCTTTGGTATGTCCAAAAGCATGTTAAACCAGTAAGAATGGACATTACAGGTCCAGACGTACCGATACGGGTGTCTCTATTTCGGTATGGGTAAGCCATTTTAGGCTTAGCATACCGGTACTCGGGCAACTATTTCGGTACGGGCCTAGGCAAAATTGGCCAGTCTTTTGGTACTCAGGGAGGCGTTTCCATATGATACAATGTTTTCATGAAGGGTGTTTCGATACGCGAGAGCGTATCAGAACGATTTTTGGCTACTAGAATTTTGGAGTCTGAAATGATGAAGGCGTATCAAAACGCCCCTTGTCCATACCGATACGGTGGCAGTTAAGTTGGTTATTTTGAATATTCTGAAGTTCTGTTTTCATATGTTTTGGCCCCTATATGTTGTGGATGCAATTGAATGAGTTTGGATGACCTTTTTATCTAATTTTTGACACGTAAGCATGAAACCTGCTTCATTAAAGATTGGTAATATAAAAATGAGCTAAGACCCTATAGTTTTCTAAATTTGCAATTTGGTCCCTAAATGGAAATTGTAATCAATTGGATGTCAATTCGACGCCCGATTGAGTTTGGTTTTCACCTGAGATCAGTATTTACATGTAGGATAATATTTATGCATCTAGACAAGATAAAAAATGGTCGTTTTTCAAGTTTTATCTTTACAATTTACTTTAGTAAACCTAATGTAGCTCGCTCGGTTCGGTCTTGCGACTAGGTCGGGTCTAGGGGTTACATTTGGTGGTATCTGAGCTAGGTTTGTGATATTTGGGAGTTAGTATGGTTGTTGTAATGTGTTGTGATTTGTAATCCGTTGTTTGATATGCACGGTGATTGTAATATGCACGATGGTTGCTTTATGCCATGTTGGGGGGAAATTCGGGAAAGCATTGCCTTTTTTATTATAGTCTGAAATGTTATAATTTTGAAACGGAAGTCTTGGATCCTTGCTTGAAGTTGGCCTGACTATTTTTGTTTTGAAATGATTATCATGCCTTTGATATATTTTTAGCACAATGGGTGATAAGTGTTCAAAAGTACTACTTTATTACCCTTTTTACTCATATTATTGTTAGACTTATGCTCATATTAGTTGCATAATTAGTCATTCATGTATTAATTCATGTTTCTTTCCATCGTTGAGCTTGATTACATAACTTGGTGATTTTTGTGGAAAAAGATGCTGCTTTGGTGTGTTTTTGTGTGTGTGCAGAATCACTTGCCTAAACAAGGCTAGAACCAGTTGCCAGGGCAGTGCATGAAGGAGATGCCGACGTAGTTTCCAGGGCAATGCATGAAGGAGATGCCGAGCTAGTTGCCAAGGCAATTTTCGACAAAGAATAAGATGATATGGTAGTCGAAATTGATGACTAGATAATCCCAAGATGACATGGAGCAAAGTTAAATCCAAAAGGAGTTTGATTTCCATGAAGAGGTTAAAGAGAAATTAAATCCCAAGAAGATAAGAGAAGTTGTAGAAGGAATTTAAATATAATAAATAATTATATTCTTTAAAGATATTTAATTCCAACTTAACTTCCTCCTCAAGAAGGATTTTGACCTAGCCATCTCCTATTTAAAGGATCAAGCCGTCAAAGAGAGTTGGGCAAAAAGAGAAGAGAGAAATTTCGACAAACTCCAAAGGGGAAGAAGTGAGAGATTTCGACAAGGGAGAAAGCGTGGAGGCAGAGTTCGATTGAGAGGTTTTCCAAAGATGGTTGATCGATTTCTTCTTCTTATTTGCTTCCATTAGATTCATGGTTTGGGGATTATTCTTTGTATATCTTTTGAGCCCAACCATGAACTAACTTGATTGGTTGCGGTTATTGTGTTTTGTTGTTGTGAAAAACAATTGGATTTTGTTTAGGTTTTTGAGTTGCAATTCAATTTTCAAAGTTTGTTCATTCTTGGTTCTCAATCTTGTTTGCGAGTGAATTGGGAGAGGATCTCGTAACTTCATCTATTTATCTAATATCGGGAGAGTTAGATTCAAGAAACGAATGAGCATGATCTTTATTCAATCAATTGATGGTGTAGACTGATCCAGCTTAAGAATAAGTTTAGGATTTTAACGGATAAGATTGCTTATTGTTCACCCTTGATTCACGCAGGGATGTATTATCAAGGCATGCACAAATAGCTAGAGTTTCGACTTAGGGATAAGAAGAAACCGTTGAAGAATGCTTTGCTGAACTTTGGAAGTGAATGCTCAATTGCCCAGGCAATCGACCCATCCTTAATTGCCCAGGCAATCGCGGGAGCATTGCCCAGGCAATCTGATCAGACAACAAGGGGGAATTACCCTGGCAACCGACCAGGCACCACGGCATAATTGCCCTGGCAATCAACCAGGCAATTGCAACCAAATTGCCCTGGTAATCGACTAGGCAATCATAGCAGTATTGCCCTGGCAATCTGGCTGCTACTCAATCACCAAGACGATCCAATCGGCTATCACACCTCAACTCACGATAACCTGGCCTATTATTTCTTTTGCTTTCATCTATTCTTTTAGTTTACTGCTTTTACTTTACTCGTTAAAATCAACTCCTACTATCAATTGTGTTTTTACTTTTACAATGCGATAACTAAAGCAAAGTGGCCCAAACCAATCCCTATGGAGATGATACTCGATACTCGTATCACTTTATTACTTGCGACGTGTATACTTGCACAATTGCGTAGCACTTGTTACGCGCAACAAGTTTTTGGCGCCATTGCCGGGGATTGGCAATTGGTGTTAGTTGTTTTTGTTATTGCATTTTTTCTTAGTTCTACTAACTTTTCTTTTTGTTTGTTTTATCAAAAAAAGTTTAGGTGCGCTACAAGTTAAGGGACATCAACATGTCGAGAAATAAAAGCCGATCTATTCGAGAGTTGATGTTGGAAGATATGAATCAATCCAATCAAGAGTTTCTTGCACCCTTTGATGATTACCTATACCAACCGAGAAATCCCAAAGGGCTTATACCGTGGAAAAATCTTGTGCTATGTGTGGAGAACATCATGTGTTTGAAAATTGCCATGGAGGACCATAGAGGGAACCAACAGCAAAATTCTTCATGGTATGGTCAAAAAGATCAATTTTTTTTTACCGTAACAATTTTGTGGCAGCAACAGATATGCCATGGCAATGTAGTCCTTTTCAAGAGCATTCTAATTCCTTGGAGGAAACGTTGCTAGCTTCTTTGGCTAGACTTGACGGATCAATTGAAGAGATTCGAGAGCTATCAAAGTCCATGGATACGAGGATAGCTCAGTGGGATGCAACTTTGGGGGATTCAGAAGATCAATTGTTGAGATCCACATATGTCATGGATAACATGCACCAACAATTAATTCCTAGGGATACTGATGTCCCAAGGCAAGAGGATAAAGAGCAATGCAAAGAAAGCTCTCTGATGTGTAGGGAACAACTAGAACCTCAAATTCAAGAGGATGCCAATGAGAGAGACTGCCCAACACATGATGAGCCTGAACAACAAATTGCCTCGGCAATGATTGAGGAGCCTGAACAGAGCAATGCTGCGACAAACACTCAGTGAAGCTGAGAACAACAATACTACAGTAAATTCTGAGGAACCAGATGCCAGAAGGTTACAAGGTTGATGTTGAAGCAGGAATATGTAGATTGCTCTCACCTACAGTTGCCATGACAATTGCACGACCGCATACAAGATCAACGAGATGATAATACTTTGCCAATGGAATATAAGCAGGTAATGGTTGAACCTTTTGAATTCTTTAAAAACTCACATCGTCCATTGCAGGTATGTCTTGAGGAACCAATGTTGGTAGATTTGAAGCCATTGAAATATCTACTGATGGAGATGTTTGAGAGGCCAAAAGAAAATGGTGTTTGGACTCATGAAGCTTTTCAGAAAATTGATTTTTGCCTTGACTTGCAGCGAATTTTGGCAACTGATTGCCACGGCAATTGGCTAGAGCAGCAATTGCCACGACAACGAAGGCTACATCCAACCATGATGGAGCCCGACAAGAATGACGTAATTAAATGGTTGGATGTTGATATAATTTTTCCTAATAATATATCCATGCCTTCAGGAATAGTAGCAAGGTGGAGAGTATACATGGACTACAAGCGAACAATGAAGAAAAACACCTCCACCATGGTAGCGCAAAAGGGAGTAGCTGCGAGCACATTGGCCCAATTTTTTTTGGGCAATATTATCGTTCGATTGAGGGTACGGATGGACTATAAGAAGTATCAGAAATGACTCTCCTCAAGTTTTCTCAGATATGCAGTAACATTAGAAGATGCATGATGGCACTCTTTTCAGACATGGTCGAAGACTTCCTTGAGATCTTCATGGATGATTTTTTCGTTTTGGGTAATGACTTCAACAGTTGCCTCGACAATTTAGAAAAGGTGTTGGCAAGATGTGAAGAAACCGATTTAGTCCTTAATTGGGAGAAGTTCCATCTTATAGTAGATGAAGGAATAGTACTCGGCCACAAGATTTCATCCAAGGGAATTGAAGTAGACAAAGCCAAGGTGGACTTGATCGAGAGACTACCCCCACCAAGATAAAGTGTTCAATTTTGATGATTCTTGCGCCCAAGCATTCGAAACCCTAAAGGAAAAGCTTGCCTCGGCACCCATTGTCGTTCTACCAGATTGGACGCTACCTTTTGAGCTCATGTGTGATGCAAGTGATTTCGCGGTATGAGCAGTCCTAGGCCAACGCACAAGAAAGGAACAGAAAATCAAGTGGCTAATCACTTATCAAGCTTAGAACACAATAGGGAGGAGGACGCGGATTTAGAGATATACGATGCATTCCCGGATGAGCAACTGTTAGACGCCTCGGCAACCATAGATGCGCATGCCTCGGCAACCCTCGACACTGCAACAACTCTTGACGTGCACGCCTCGGCAACTCCAGATGCGTACGCCGCGACAGCCACTGATACGCAATCCTCGGCAACCCTTGACGCGCATGCCTTGGCAACTCTAGACGCGCACGCCTTGGCAACCATGGAGGCAGTTGCCACGGCAACACATGCCTCGGCAATACCCTGGTACGCAGATTTAGTTAAATTCCTTGTTTGTAGTATTTTACCTTATGGCCTTACTCACCAAGGAAAGAAGCGGTTCCGCCATGATGCTAAGCATTACTTTTTGGACGAGCCTCTTTTGTTTAAACAATGTGCAGATGATACGGAAGATAGGATCCAAGAATTACCTCAAAATCTAGGAACCCTCATATCACAATTAATCTAACAAACTCACTAATATGATCTGAGAAAACCTCAAACTCCACGTTCACCAAACCGATAATAAAGCATGATATTGATGTAGAAAATGAGATAGGATGAATTTGATGGTGGCGGTGTTGGATATATTTGTCCTTGGCACCCTCCTAATCGCAATTGAATAGGCAAACACCTGCAAACGGCACAAATCTCTCCGATGAATGGATGATGACGAGATAGATGTTGTAGGATATTTTGTCCTCGACACCCTCTTAGACGTGATTATCTAAGCAAGCAACCTCAAGCGGCTGTAACCCACCCTCCTAGACGCAATTACCTAGGCAAGCAAGAGTGTGAAGATGATCTCCATCACAAGAACTTGACGAACTTACGTTGAAGAAGACTTCTGATACGAAAAATAACAAGGCAAATCTATTTACCTTGAAAATAAAATGGCCCATGGCCAAAGGTTTTTGCAACTCATAAATTCATGATGTTGTTCTTATTAATGAAGCAAATATGCCTTTAAATAGGCTACAAATGAAGAGTTCAACATAAATTAGGAAAAATAAATAAACATATTTTATCTAACCTAAAAAACTAATAAATAAATAACAAATTTAATCCTAAATCATCTAAATATCTTCATAAAGAATCCTAGATTAAATTTAAGTACACAGAATCAATAAAATTATTGAAAATTCGTAATAAATAATATTTCCCGTAATAAATTCGTATAGAGATTTCTGCTCGTATAGTCTTCACTAAAACGGACATAACTTGAGCTCCCGACGTCGAATTGATGCATTTCAAGATGCGTTGGAAAGCTAAGAGATATACGAATATGTTTGAAGGAGACATGTAGACTCAAAAGTGCCCAGATCCCATCCGAAAATTCGATGCAAGTCGGCTGAAATTCCAGACTTATAAAACAGCTTCAACTCTTTGGCTACAATGCATCATTTTAGCCCCCCATACATGTATCATTCTCCCCCAGTTGAAAACGATTCGTCCCGAATCTTAAGATTTGTTGATCACAACCTTCAAGTCTCTTGAGATGTCTCCAAGAATTAAATATTAAAACTAGGATCTATATAGAGAATTATATATTTTTTTCTTTTTTCTCAAGTACTAAAACAACAGTAAAAGATAATTGTTTCAAACACCTAAACCAAGGCTCTGATTACCAATTGATACGGAAGCTAGGATCCAAGAATTACCTCAAAATCTAGGAACCCTCATATCACAATTAATCTAGCTAACTCACTAATATGATCCGAGAAAACCCCAAACTCCACGTTCACCAAACCGATAATAAAGCATGATATTGATGTAGAAAACGAGATAGGATGAATTTGATGGTGGCGGTGTTGGATATATTTGTCCTTGGCACCCTCCTAATCGCAATTGAATAGGCAAACACCTGCAAACGGCACAAATCTCTCCGATGAATGGATGATGACGAGATAGATGTTGTAGGATATTTTGTCCTCGGCACCCTCTTAGACGCGATTATCTAAGCAAGCAACCTCAAGCGGCTCTAACCCACGCTCCTAGACGCAATTACCTAGGCAAGCAAGAGTGTGAAGATGATCTCCATCACAAGAACTTGACGAACTTACGTTGAAGAAGACTTACGACATTTAAAAATAACAAGGCAAATCTATTTACCTTGAAAATAAAATGGCCCATGGCCAAAGGTTTTTGCAACTCATAAATTCATGATGTTGTTCTTATTAATGAAGCAAATATGCCTTTAAATAGGCTACAAATGAAGAGTTCAACTTAAATTAGGAAAAATAAAGATAATAATAAAATAAATAAATATATTTTATCTAACCTAAAAAACTAATAAATAAATAACAAATTTAATCCTAAATCATCTAAATATCTTCATAAAGAATCCTAGATTAAATTTAAGTACACATAATCAATAAAATTATTAAAAATTCGTAACAAATAATATTTCCCGTAATAAATTCGTATAGAGATTTCTGCTCGTATAGTCTTCACTAAAACGGACATAACTTGAGCTCCCGACGTCGAATTGATGCATTTCAAGATGCGTTGGAAAGCTAGGAGATATACGAATATGTTTTAAGAGACATGTAGACTCAGAAGTGCCCAGATCCCATCCGAAAATTCGATGCAAGTTGGCTGAAATTCCAGACTTATAAAACAGCTTCAACTTTTTGGCTACAATGCATCATTTTAGCCCCCCATACATGTATCATTCTCCCCCTGTTGAAAACGATTCGTCCCGAATCTTAAGATTTGTTGATCACAACCTTCAAGTCTCTTGAGATGTCTCTTGAGATGTCTCCAAGAATGAAATATTAAAACTAGGATCTATATAGAGAATTATATATTTTTTTCTTTTTTCTCAAGTACTAAAACAACAGTAAAAGATAATTGTTTCAAACACCTAAACCAAGGCTCTGATTACCAATTGATACGGAAGCTAGGATCCAAGAATTACCTCAAAATCTAGGAACCCTCAGATCACAATTAATCTAGCTAACTCACTAATATGATCCGAGAAAACCCCAAACTCCACGTTCACCAAACCGATAATAAAGCATGATATTGATGTAGAAAACGAGATAGGATGAATTTGATGGTGGCGGTGTTGGATATATTTGTCCTTGGCACCCTCCTAATCGCAATTAAATAGGCAAACACCTGCAAACGGCACAAATCTCTCCGATGAATGGATGATGACGAGATAGATGTTGTAGAATATTTTGTCCTCGGCACCCTCTTAGACGCGATTATCTAAGCAAGCATCCTCAAGCGGCTCTAACCCACCCTCCTAGACGCAATTACCTAGGCAAGCAAGAGTGTGAAGATGATCTCCATCACAAGAACTTGACGAACTTACGTTGAAGAAGACTTCTGATACGAGAAATAACAAGGCAAATCTATTTACCTTGAAAATAAAATGGCCCATGGCCAAAGGCTTTTGCAACTCATAAATTCATGATGTTGTTCTTATTAATGAAGCAAATATGCCTTTAAATAGGCTACAAATGAATAGTTCAACTTAAATTAGGAAAAATAAAGATAATAATAAAATAAATAAACATATTTTATCTAACCTAAAAAACTAATAAATAAATAACAAATTTAATCCTAAATCATCTAAATATCTTCATAAAGAATCCTAGATTAAATTTAAGTACACATAATCAATAAAATTATTGAAAATTCGTAATAAATAATATTTCCCGTAATAAATTCGTATAGAGATTTCTGCTCGTATAGTCTTCACTAAAACGGACATAACTTGAGCTCCCGACGTCGAATTGATGCATTTCAAGATGCGTTGGAAAGCTAGGAGATATACAAATATGTTTGAAGAGACATGTAGACTCAGAAGTGCCCAGATCCCATCCGAAAATTCGATGCAAGTCGGCTGAAATTCCAGACTTATAAAACAGCTTCAACTCTTTGGCTACAATGCATCATTTTAGCCCCCCATACATGTATCGGCAGATCAGGTTATACGCTGATGTGTCCTTGAAGAGGAGCAGCATAATGTACTCTGGCAATGCCATTCTTCACCCTATGGAGGACATTTTGGAGGAACACGCACCGCGGCCAAAGTTTTGCAATTCGGTTTGTATTGGCCAACACTGTACAAAGATGCCCAAGAGTTTTACAAGAATTGTGATCGTTTCCAGAAGATGGGCAATATCTCTAGACGGCATGAGATGCCGCTCTAAAATATCACCGAGGTGGAATTGTTCGATGTATGAGGGCTTGATTTTATGGGACCTTTCCCATCTTCATTCGGAAACCTCTACATTCTACTTGCCATCGACTACGTGTCTAAATGGGTTGAGGCAGCTGCAATTCCCACCAACGATTCTAAGATCGTGCAACAATTATTGCAGAAAAACATAGTACACGGTTTGGGATACCAAGAGCAATTATCAGTGATGAACGCAAGCACTTCGACAACAAACTCATTTCCAAGATGTTAAAACGCTTTGGTGTATCTCACAAGATTGCCACGGCATATCACCCACAAACCAATGGGCAAGCAGAAATTTCCAACCGAGAATTGAAGGGTATACTCGAGAAAGTTGTAAATCCCTCTAGGAAGGATTGGTCAGTAAGACTAGATGACGCACTTTGGGCATATCGCACTGCATTCAAAACACCCTTAGGTATGCCCCCTTCTGACTTGTCTATGGCAAAACATGCCATATACCGGTGGAAATCAAACACAAGGCATATTGGGCAATCTAGACCATGAATATGGATTGGGAAAGTGCCGAACAAAAGCGTTTTTTGGACCTCAACAAGATAGAAGAATTTCGTGCACTCGCCTATAATAATGCACGAATCTACAAGGAGAAAACAAAGCAATGACATGACAAGAAACTATTGCCACGACAATTCATGCCAGGGCAACTAGTTCTCTTATTCAATTCTCGGCTAAAACTTTTCCTAAAAAGCTGAAATGATGATGGTCGGGACCATTCGAAGTTGTCAAACCATTCTCCCATGGTGCCGTGATAATCAAGTCCACCATTGACGAACATGAATTCAAAGTTAACGGGCAAAGATTGAAGCACTACAATGGTGCCCATGTGGAACGTAACAAATAATTGGTCACCTTAGGAGATGCATGAGCATGCTCTCCTTTCAATATTTCCTTTTTCTTTTTCGTTTTATTTTTATTTTTATTTTTAGGAGATATTTTCTTTTATTTTTCTTCATTATCTTTAGTTTCCAGGTTTTCTTTGTTTTCTTTTCCACAACAAGGCTCACAACCACCATGCTAAAAAAATGCATTACCTACTACTTGCCACGGCAACCGCAACAGAGGATGCCCCTGCAACTACCTCAGCAGTTGCCACATCAATAGAAACTAGTGATGCCCAGGCAACAACAACGGCTTCGGCAACTACTGATGCCCAGGCAAGTGAACCTGCCTCGGCAAACATGGATCAAATCAAAGCAATTATATTCACGCGGTACCAGCCACAAGCATTCAACCACCAACCAAAAAAATGAATCAAGCAAACGACACGAAGGAAACTTATCACTCGAGGTGACGACCTCTCCGCCTAACTCATTTCATTTAGTTTCTTTTAATTTTTGTTTCACTTTTACATGCATTGAGGACAATGCTTCTCTCGAGTTTGGGGGGTGTTGGTTTCTAGTTAGTTTCATGTTTAGTTGCATTCATCTTTAGCAATCACATATAGGTTGCATATGTTACTTGCCATGCCTTTAATTGGATTTAATTGCTTAAGACCTGTTGAATATCCAATGATGAATTTTTGCCATTGCACTTAATTGAAAGAACCTTTAATTTTAGGATTGCATGAAAAGAACTTAGAATTTTACTATGACGCTAATTTTTTTTACACGATTATGGCTTGTTGATTGAAATAAACTTAGTGAACTTAGGTTGCTTAAAATTTGGGTAAATTTAAAATTTAAATTTAAATTATTGCTAGAGGTGCCCGAAACTGGCTCTAGTAGTAAATACACTTTCTTGCTAGAGGTGCCCGAAACTGGCTCTAGTAGTTAATACACTTTCTTGCTAGAGGTGCCCGAAACTGGCTCTAGTAGTTAATGCACATTAAAGAATCGTTAGAGGTGCTCGAAATTGGCTCTAGTCGACTAAAATAAAATGAGAAATTGCTTATGTTGCTAGAGGTGCCCGAAATTGGCTCTAGTGAAAATAAAAATAAATGCCCCGGTAATTAAATTGATAAAGCCTATTGTTCACATAGAATCTTGAAAATCAACTTGTACACAACTACGCACACACATTGTCACGAGCATTATAGTTTGATCATGGGTAATTTTTGTGCTATCCGAAAAATTAAAAGGTTATCATACTTTGTGCCACGATTCTGAGGTTTGAATTCAAGTTTGAAGCATGTCTTTGATGATTAAAGTCTTGGCAGGTAATTGTTAGTTTGAATTGCTTGAGGACAAGCAATAGTTCGAGTTTGGGGGTGTGATAAGTGTTCAAAAGTACTATTTTTATTACCCTTTTTACTCATATTATTGTTAGACTTAGGCTCATATTAGTTGCATAATTAGTCATTCATGCATTAATTCATGTTTCTTTCCACCGTTGAGCTTGATTACATAACTTGGTGATTTTTGTGAAAAACGATGTTGCTTTGGTGTGTTTTTGTGTGTCTGCAGAATAACTTGCCTAAACAAGGCTATAACCAGTTGCCAGGGCAGTGCATGAAGGAGATGCCGACGCAGTTGCCAGGGCAATGCATGAAGGAGATGCCGAGCTAGTTGCCAAGGCAATTTTCGACTAAGAATAAGATGATATGGTAGTCAAAATTGATGACTATATAAGCCCAAGATGACGTGGAGCAAAGTTAAATCCAAAAGGAGTTTGATTTCCATGAAGAGGTTAAAGAGAAATTAAATCCCAAGAAGATAGGAGAAGTTCTAGAAGGAATTTAAATATAATAAAGAATTATATTCTTTAAAGATATTTAATTCCAACTTAACTTCCTCCTCAAGAAGGATTTTGACCTAGCCATCTCCTATTTAAAGGATCAAGCCGTCAAAAAGAGTTGGGCAAGAAGAGAAGAGAGAAATTTTGACAAACTCCAAAGGGGAAGAAGTGAGAGATTTCGACAAGGGAGAAAGCTTGGAGGGAGAGTTCGATTGAGAGATTTTCCAAAGAGGGCTGATCGATTTCTTCTTCTTCTTCTTTGCTTCCATTACATTTATGGTTTGGGGATTATTCTTTGTATATCTTTTGAACCCAACCATGAACTAACTTGATTGGTTGGGGTTATTGTGTTTTGTTGTTGTGAAAAACAATTGGATTTTGTTTAGTTTTTTGAGTTACAATTTAATTTTCAAAGTTTGTTCATTCTTGGTTCTCAATCTTGTTTGCGAGTGAATTGGGAGAGGATCTCGTAACTTCATCTATTTATCTAATATCGAGAGAGTTAGATTCAAGAAATGAATGAGCATGGTCTTTATTCAATCAATTGATGGTGAAGACTAATCCGGCTTAGGAATAAGTTTAGGATTTCAACGGCTAAGAGGATTGCAAGATTGGTTGTTGTTCACCCTTGATTCACTCAGGGATGTATTATCAAGGCATGCACAAATAGCTAGTGTTTCGACTTAGGGATAAGAAGAAACCATTGAAGAACGCTTCGTCGAACATTGGAAGTGAATGCTCAATTGCCTAGGCAATCGACCCATCCTTAATTGCCCAAGCAATCGCGGGAGCATTGCCTAGGCAATCTGATCAGACAACAAGGGGGAATTGCCTTGGCAACACGGCAGAATTGCCCTAGCAATCAACCAGGCAATTGCAACCAAATTGCCCTGGCAATCGACTAGGCGATCATAGCAGAATTGCCCTGGCAATCCGGCTACTACTCAATCACTAAGACAATCCAATCGGCTATCACACCTCAACTCACGATAATCTGGCCTATTCTTTCTTTTGTTTTCATCCATTCTTTTAGTTTATTGCTTTTACTTCACTCGTTAAAATCAACTCCTACTATCAATTGTGTTTTTACTTTTATAGTGCGATAACTAAAGAAGAGTGGCCCAAACCAATCCCCGTGGAGACGATACTCAATACTCGTATCACTTTATTACTTGCGACATGTATACTTGCACAATAGGACTGAGGACAAAGTTGCGATCTGGTACGATTACTGCTACCATTGGGTAGGGAAATGTGGGATAATGTACCTCTTAAGGGGTTGCCACTGCCCCCACCTAATCCACATATGAACGTAGAGCAAGTACCACCTGTGCCAGCTGGGCCAGGGATGGGTGACATGGTGCCTCTGATTCAGGCTATGATTGGTGTGTTCAAGGCAGCAGTTGCGGATGTTCATGTGCCGACACCAGTGGTTGGGCAGGGTTTACCGTTGGAGCGTCTTTGCAGTCTGGGTAGAGTTGAGTTTTGTGGTTTAGGGCATGAGGTTTTCGAGGATTGGTTAGCCAGTACATAGAGGATATTGGGCCAGATGGGTTGTTCTAATGCCCGTAAGCTAGGTTGTGTTGTGTCTCTGTTACAGGGTGATGCGTATACATGGTGAACTACCACGATATTCGAGATGGTAACCAAAAATGTAACCTGGGAGTTCTTTTGTGGTGATTTTTGAAAGAAGTACTTGGGAGTTCGATATTAAGACGAGAGGAAACGTGAGTTTATGGCTTTGGTGCATGGTAGTATGTTTGTATTTGAGTATGAGGTGCAATTTGTGAGGCTGAGTCGATATGCACCTGGGTTAGTTCCTGACGAGCGTAAGCGATGGGATCATTTCTGCTATGGGCTCGTGTAGGAGGTTAAGACATACATGCTCGCTGCTGATTATACAGATTTTGATATGTTGGTGACACGAGCCAAGGATGTTGAGAAAAACCTTGGTTTGGCTTTTGGGTCCTGAGGCTTTTGCTCTGGTAAAAGAGTGGGTGATTCTAGTTTTAGCGGTGGTCAGGCCAAGATACACCATGATAGGAGATATCGCCCTGAGTCGAGGCATTGTTGAGGTGTTGTTGGTCGTAAAGCGTAAGGGAGGGTACCCAAGTTAGAGCTCCGCACAATACCTGTTGGGCTTGTAGATCACGTGATCATCTAAGATGAGAATGCCCACGTCTGGCCAGAGAGGGTCAGGTACCTGCGACTGTTGTGGCCAATGCTTGTTGGAGTTGTGGGCCTGGCAACCATCTGAAGCGTGATTGTCCACTGTTAGTAGGATGTGGACAGGGTGCTGCACCTATTGTTGCTCTATAGAGAGGCTGTGGTCATGGTCGTGGGCCGTTTCAGCGCAGAGATGGTTGGCAGAGGACTGTGGCTCATACCGTTGCTATCCAACCTATGGGATGTGGACTAGCTAGGGTGTATGTGCACCGTGAGGGTCGCAATGACATCGATGTAATTGAAGGTACATTCTCTTTACAATATTTGCCATTGTATTCATTGGTTGATTCTAGTTCTACCCATTCATACATCTTAAGTGAGCATGCACAATTGCTTGATATACATGTTAAAATTCTTAATATGGGTGTTAGAGTGACTAGTTTTCTTAGGGAGACAGTCGTGGTTAGAAAGTTGTATCGTAGATGTCCGCGGATGGTCAGGGACATGAGTTTGCCGTGGATTTGATGGAGTTGCCATTCCATGGCTTTGACGTTATCTTGGGCATGGATTGGTTGACCGAGCACAGGGCTGTGGTGGATTTTGAGACCAAACGGATAACCTTGAGGCTATCGGGTGATTTTGAGGTGGTGGTGGTTGGTGAGAACGCTAAGTTCTTGCCTAATGTTGTTTTTACTTTGGAAGTGAGTCGAATGATGGATTCTGGATGTCAGGCTTTCTTGCTCTATGTTATGAATCCTGGTTCGAAGGAGTTGAGGGCGCAGGATATTCTCACTATATGTGAGTTTTTGAGTTTTTTCGAAAGAGTTGTCAGGGTTGCCACCAGACTTTGAGGTTGAGTTTGGCATCGAGATCTTTGCGGATACGGTACCAGTGTCTATTTCTCCGTATCGCATGGCCCTGAGAGAATTAAAGGAGTTGAAGACGCAACTCTAGGAGTTGCTTGATCGAGGTTTCGTTAGACTTAGTGTGTCATTGCGTGGTGCACCGGTGTTGTTTGTGAAGAAGAAAGATGGTATATTGCGGATGTGTATAGACTATCGGCAACTGAACAAGTTGACGATAAATAATAAGTATCCTTTGCAGCGGATAGATAATCTATTTGATCAGTTCAGGGGTGCTTCGGTGTTTTCAAAGATAGATTTGAGGTCTGGGTACTATCAGTTGAAGGTGAAGGATGTGGATGTTCCCAAGACAGTTTTTCGTAGAAGGTACGGGCATTATGAGTTCTTGGTGATGTCGTTTGGTTTGACCAATGCACTGGCTGCTTTTATGGACATGATGAATCGGGTGTTACATGAGTTTTTAGATCAGTTTGTGGTCGTGTTTATTGATGATATCCTTGTGTACTCCCGTACCAAGGCTAACCATGATAGACACTTGCTGATTGTGCTTCAAACGTTGTTGGCTAACCAATTGTATGCTAAGCTAAGCAAATGTGAATTTTGGCTTAGGGAGATTGTTTTCCTTGGGCATGTTGTGTCGGCCAAGGGAATTCGTGTTGATCCGCATAAAGTTGAGGCTGTGATGAGTTGGAAGGTGCCTAAATCTGTGACAGAAGTTCAGAGTTTCCTTGGTTTGGCTGGTTATTATCATAGGTTTGTTGAAGGGTTTTCTAGTATAGCTACTTCGTTAACCGAGTTGTTACAAAAGAATGTTCGTTTTGAGTGGTCAAAGGATAGGTAGCGGGCTTTTGAAAGGTTGAAGGAAGCTTTGACGCGATCTCCAGTCTTGGTTCGGCCTGAATCAGGAAAATAATTCATTGTTTATAGTGATGCGTCCTATGTTGGGCATGGTTGCATGTTGATGCAGAAGGGTAAGGTAGTAGCATATGCATCGAGATAGTTGAAGGTGCATAAGGGTAATTACCAAACTCACGGTCTTGAGCTTGCCGCAGTTGTGTTTGCCTTGAAAATCTGGAGGCATTACCTTTATGGCGAGAAATGTGTGGTTTATAAGGATCATAAAAGTATGAAGTACCTAATGTCGCAAAAAGAATTGAACCTTAGGCAACGGAGATGGTTGGAGTTGCTTAAGGATTATGATCTAACCATAAAGTACCATCCAGGTAAAGCTAATGTTGTGGCAGATGCTTTGAGTAGGAAAGCTGCTGTGGAGTTGAGAGCTATGTTTGCTCGGTTGAGTGTGATGTGTGACTGTGGGCTGTTAACTGGGTTGCAAGTGAAACTGTCCTTGTCACAGTTGATTAAGGAGAAGCAACCGTATGATGAGAGTTTGGTACCGCATGTGAAGGATATCATGGATGGAAATCCTACGGATTTACATTTTAATGATAATGGAGTGTTGTGTTTTAAAGGTCAAATTGTGGTGCCCGAAGATGAGGAGTTGAGGCGTACCATTTTGACGGAAGCGCATGCTAGCCCTTTTGCTATGCATCCTGGTAGTACTAAGATGTATCGTGGTTTGAAGGAAGAGTACTATTGGTTGGTCTAAAGAAAGATGTGGCTAATTATGTTGCTCGATGCATGGTGTGTCAGCAGGTAAAGGCTGAGCATCAGTTTCTTTCTGGGTTGTTGCAACCTTTGAGGATACCAGAATATAAGTGGGAAGGAATCACCATGGATTATTTGTTTGGGTTACCTTTGACACCGACCAAAAAGAATTCCATTTGGGTGATTGTTGATCAATTTACGAAATGTGCCAATTTTGTGCTAGTGCATAGGACATATACCTTGGATAGGTTGGCCCATCTATACATCTCACAGATTGTGCATTTGGATGGGGTGCCCAAATCCATAGTTTCAGATAGAGATCCGCATTTCACAGTAAGGTTTTGGGTGTGCTTGCATCATACTATGGGAACTCGGCTGAATTTCAGTACTTCTTATCATCCTCAGACGGATGGTCAGTCAAAGCGTGTGATTCAGGTCATGGAAGATATGTTGAGATGTTATGTTATTGAGTTCCAGGGAACGTGGGAAAAGTAGTTGCCCTTGGTAGAGTTTGCTTATAATAACAGTTACCAAGCTAGTATACAGATGGCACCGTACGAGGCGTTGTATGGTAGGAAATGTCGTAAGCCCGTGTGTTGGGCTGAGGTTGGGGGAAAGCATGTTTCTATGCCTGATGTCTTGAAAGGCACAAATGAGAAACTGAAGTTGATATGTGAGTGCTTGAGAGCGGCTTCAGATCGTCAAAAATCCTACACGGATTTGAAGCATAGGGATATGAAGTATGATGTTGGTGACCGAGTGTTTTTGAAGGTATCGCCTTGGAAGAAGGTGATGCTTTTTGGGCAAAAAGGGAAGCTTAGCCCGAGGTTTATTAGACAATGCGAGGTTGTTGAGCGTGTGGGTCATGTTGCTTACCGTTTGAGGTTACCTCCTAAGTTGGAGAGTATTCATAATGTGTTTCATGTTTAGATGTTACGGAGGTATCGGTCGGATCCATCGCATGTTATGCCGGTAGAGGATATTGAGTTGAGGCCAGATCTATCTTATGATAAGGAACAGGTAGAGATTCCTGACACCAGCAGTAAGATTCTGCGTGGTAAGACGGTCGAGCTGGTTAAGGTGTTGTAGAGGCACTGCGGTGCAGAGGAAGCCACATGGGAACGCAAATCGGAGATGCTGGAGCAGTTTATGCATCTATTTCCTCCTGGTAAATTTTGAGGACAAAATTTCTTAAGTGGGGGATAGTTGTAACGCCCCGTTTTGGGCCTAGCGGTTTTGTGGCTTGTTAGATGGTTCAGTAGACCAGGTTAAGGATTTGAGTTAGATTCGGGAGTAAATATTTTTTTGTGAGATAAAAATATGGAAAAATGGTTAAAAATCATATTTTAATATATGCTTAATATTGGTGAAATTAATTTTGGAAAATGGGTTTTGGAAGGGTGACATTTTGGCTAGTGACCAAAATGTAATTTTTGAAAACTGTTTTTAAAGGTGACTAAAATGAAAAGGATTGAATTCTTATAATCCTTAAGGAGCTATTTTACCAAGTTTTTGCTGGCGATTTCTCCCTTCAATTATGTCATTTTAACATGTGTTTTAAAAGATAATTAAAAGGGGTTTTAGATATTAAAGTTAGTTATCACTTTTAAAGAAATTTGACGTAACTTTTTCTCTCAACTTTTCTCTCCACTTCTTTTATGCCAAACAATCTTATTTTCTTCAAATCACAAAGATGGGAGACTTGTTCCCTTAATTTCTTGATTTGTTATTGGTTCTTTATCTTTGATTTACAAAACCTTATTGAATTCTTGTGTTTTTCAAGCTTTAAACAAGCAATTGAGGGAGAAATCACACAATAGAGGTAAGGTTCGTTCATCTCCTCTATTGATGGTTCTTTATTGATATTCCCAAGTATTTGATCTTTGATTTATGATTTGTAAACTGATTTTGTATTTCTATAATGATTAATTGATTTAATTGGATAAAATTGATAAAATAGTGGAAGATCCGAATTGGGTCTGTTTTCCAGTGTTGAGGATTTATTTTAAACATATTTTGGATGTATTATATTGTTGATAAGTTGATTTGAACAAAGGAATCCCGAAACTCTTGAATCCCTTGTTGTTAAGGTTGGTAGATTTGTGTTTTTGTGAAGTTGTGGTGGCTGTGTGTTTGTTGGAGGTATTTGGACGAGTTAATCCTATTTTTAAGTGTTAATTGATGATTATGGAAGTTTTAGATTGTTAGATTGTGACTGAGTTGTGTTTGGAAATAGTTAGATGAGTTTTCGGTTGTTGTGGCTAGGTAATTGTGAGAGAATGGTGGAAGTTCGTGTGGATTTGTTGTTGCAGTATTTTGAATGCACTGAGATGCATTAATCCTCTGTTGTATTGTGGTTAAAATAGGGGAGGTGGATCTGGAAGTGATCGGTGAAGCTTTGGAGGCTTTAGACGCTTGATTTGGCGTTGACGAATCGAGGTTTCGGCATCGATGAGTGAGAACATGGATTCCAGCTTTGGAATGTTTTAAAAGTGGTTTATGTGAGTTTAAACTGAACTTGAAATGTTGGTTTAAAATCAGAAGTAAGTGATTTACATTGAACCTACTATTTAAGCATGATTTAAAGTTTATGAGATACTATTTTCGAGCATGAAATGCTGAAGGATGCACATGGTAAGTGATCCTTGTAAGTATATGGTTTATACTTGTGTTTAAAGCATAGTTTTTTGGTTTGGAAAATGGTTTGGTTAAATGCTTGTAAAAAAACAGTGAGGTTAATGGTAAGTGGTGAATTATATAGGCAAGTGATGTGTTTTAAAAATTGTTATCGGATATAGTTGGCCAGCCATAGGATTGATAGTGCATTATAATAAGTCGCCTTGGATGTTGAGGGGTTTTGATTTGGTTTACCGAAAACTCCATCCAAGTACCCTAACGGTCGATGGGTTATATGGTACCGTAAACTCCCGTTAGTGGGTTAAGCATCTAATCGATGACTGGGGTTGGTGTCCCCGTGGGTTGAAAGTGTACCCGATTCTAATGTACCGCGATTGTGATTGTATCGCTATTCCAGTTGAGACGGCTTGAAGTGTTGGGAGAACACTTGTTGAATTTGTATATCCAATGAACTACTTTGGTAAAGGAACTTGGTTAATGATCACTTGTAAGCCAATATAATTGTTGATGAATCATTGAAATGGTTTATGTTGTATAATGGGATTTATACATGTTTACTCTTTAAGCTTTGCATATGTTCGTTATGCATGGGAAGGCTTAAATTGAGGTTTGGCAATGGGATTTGCTGTTGGTTAATGATACATGTTGCATACAGTTTAATATGTTGGTTTTTAAAGATGTTAAGTGCATGGTTTTCAAGGCATGAAAATGTTTGAAAGATGATTGAAATGAGATTTCAATGTGATGTTGAGAAATGGTTTTAAATACATTGATGGTGTCTTGTTTTTGAGCACTCCTCACTAAGCCTAGTATGCTTACGCTCTCTTTTTCCGTCAATGTAGAGAATTAAAGGCTTAGAAGGCAGCGGGAAGCAAGGGGTCACAACAAGACTTGGGAACGAAAGTATGTTTTTGGGATTAGACTATAAGTAATAAGGGCAATGGGGTTCCGTTGTTGTTTTGGGAGGTGTTTGGTTAAACTCCTTGTTTGAGCAAGTTTGTTTGGTTGCTCTTGGATTGTAAATGGCCATTATAGATTGTTTGTGGTGATGGTTTGAAGTTTCATGCTTTGCTTGATTGGTTTCTAGGAACCATGCCTCTAGATTTATTTTGAAGTATGATGTCATGAATTGATGTTGAAACTAAGTTGCTCTAATGTGGATTGATCCTTACATATATTAGATGTATGTTAGAAGCATGTTAGGGTGTTTTGGTATGTTCAAAAGTATGTTAAACCAATAAGAATGGACATTACAGGTCCAGGCGTACCGGTACGGGTGTCCCTATTTCGGTACGGGTAAGCCGTTTCAGGGGCAGTGTTTCGGTACTCGGGGAGGCGTTTTGATACAGTGTTTTCATGAAAGGATTTTTGATACGGTACAGTGTTTTCATGAAGGGCGTTTCGGTACAGTGGCAGTTAAGTTGGTTATTTTGAATATTCTGAAGTTCTATTTTCTTACGTTTTGGTCCCTGAATGTTGTGGATGCAATTGAATGAGTTTGGATGGTCTTTTTGATCTGATTTTTTACATGTCAGCATGAAACCTTCTTAATTAAATATTGGTAATATAAAATTGAGCTAAGACCCTGCAGTTTTTTGAATTTGCAATTTGGTCCCTAAATGGAAATTGTAATCAATTGGATGTCAATTCGACGCCCGATTGAGTTGGGTTTTCACCAGAGATTAGTATGTACATGTAGGATACTAATTATGCATCTAGAAAAGACGAAAATGGTCGTCTTTCGAGTTTTATCTTCACATTTTTCTTCGGTAAACCTAATGTAGCTCACTCGGTTCGGTCTTGCAGCTAAGCCGGGTCGAGGGGGTTACATATACTGCCCTGAACCCAAGCCACACACTCTCGTTTCTTTTCATCCCAGTGTCTAACTCCCATATAATTCCGCTTAAAGACAGCTTGAAAAACTCCCAATCCACGTTATTGGGTTCCATGCCCGCAGATATAGTTGTTCACCAACTATAAACATCACCTTGCAACAGGGTACAACACATCCCAATTTACGGGTGTCATTACACCCCACTTAATCCAAAAATCTGAACAGAACTGGCCATCCGCACCTCGGATGCCTCGGGTGACGACCTATGATACCCAACTCCTACTAAATTACAGAGAAATTCCAACGACAACCCCGTTTATCTAACAGCTGGCACAGACACATGTGCTCCAGCAACAACAGCTTAAAAAGCTCTGAACATCACCTATTTCAAGGCTTCGTATTCCCCAACACTGGCCCGACTAGAACAAGTGGTACATACTTCGGGGTGGGAAACCCCCAAGAGGTACAACATCCTCCTCTCACCTCATTGCCCAATGGCAGCAGCAATCGTACCAGGTCGCAACTCTTTCCTCGGTCTCATCGTGCTAAAATACATCTAAGGCATGATAATCATTCAAAAACAAAAATATTTAGGCCATTTTCAAGCAAGGATCCAAGACTTCCGCTTCAAAATCATAACATTTCAGACTATAATAATAAGGCAATGGGATTCCCAAATTTTCCTCCAACATGGCATAAAGCAACCACCGTGCATATTACAATCACCGTACATCACAAACAACGGATTACAATTCACAATAATATTACAACAATCAAACCAACTCCCAATTATTGCAAACCTGGCTCTGATACCACCAATTGTAACCCCTTCGACCCGGCCTAGTCGCAAGACTGAATCGAGCGAGCTATATTAGGTTTACCGAAGTAAATCGTGAAGATGAAACCCAAAACACGTCCATTTTTTATCTTGCCTAGATGCACAATTATTATCCTACATGTACATGTTGATCATAGGTGAAAACTCAACTCAATCGGACATCGAATTGACATCCAGTTGAACACAATTGCAATTTAAGGACCAAAATGAAATTTTAGAAATCTACAGGGACCTAGCTCATTTTTATGTTACCAACCTTTAATTAAGCAGGTTTCATGCTTACATGTCAAAAATCAGCTCAAAAAGGTCATTCATACTCATTCAATTGCATCCACAACATTTAGGGACTAAAACGTAAGAAACCAGAACTTCAAAATATACCAAATAACTAATTTAACTACCACCGTATCGGTACAGGCAAGGGGGTGTATCGATACGCCTTCATTAATACATAATCCAAAATTCCAGTAGCCAAAACTCGTTCTGATACGCCCCCGCGTATCAAAACACCCTTCATAAAAACACTATGTTGTATCGAAACAGCTCCTTACGTACCAAAACGCCGACCAAATTTTCCTAAGCCTGTATCGAAACGCTTGCCCGCGTACCGGTACGCTAAGCCTGAAATGGCTTACTTATACCGAAATAGGGATACCTGTACTGGTACGCCTGGACCTGTAATGTCCACTTTTACTAGTTTAACATGCTTTTGAACATACCAATTGTAACCCCCTTGACCCGACCTAGACGCCTGACCGAACCAAGAGAACTAAATTAGATTTGCCGAAGCAAATCGGAGAAAATTATGAAAACTGCCTCATTTTTTTCTTTAACCTGTCTAAATGCACATTATTAATCCTAAATGTACATACTCGCAACGGGTGAATTTTCAAAGGAAACATTTCATGGAAAGGCCTTCAATTGCACAACATACATTTTAGGGACCAAATTGTAAAACTTTTAATTTACAAGAGCAAAACGGAATTCGGGATTACCAACCTTTAATTAGTCAAATTACATGCTAGCATGTCAATTTTCAACTCATTTCGACCATACAAACTCATGTAATTGATAGAACAATATTCAGGGACTAAAACGAAAGAAACCAGAATTGTCCTCGCCATGACATTAACAGAACTAACTGCCTCCGTATTGATATGCTAAGGCTCGTATCAATACGGTATTGCAACATCGTTTCGATACACCATGCACCGTACCGGTACGACACTTCGAATACAAAAATCCCGTTTAATTTCTTAAAACACCGTACCGATATGGTCATATAGTGTTTTGATACACGAGCTCATTCCAAAAAATGAAATTCCAGTAGAATTGAACTGTATCAAAACACCTTCACCCGTAATGAAACACCCTGCCCAAAATTACCTAGCCGTACCGATACGGTTCCATGTGTATCGGTACGCCTAGGCCTGTAATATCAAATTTAGCTGGTTTTTCACTCGAATCTATATGCATTTGGGTCCTAGGAACTTGCATACAAGCATACAAACAACCATAGATACCTAAGCTCACATTTATACCAAGGTTAAACATCAAAAACAATCTCAAGCTACCAAAGGATTACTCTAAAGGCATGCTTCCTATTCAACTTTGCCAAATATACCAAAATGCAAAAATAGACCATTCTCAGCATAAGCAACATGTCAACACAACCAACACAACATAATAAAATTGCTCAAACCATTACAACATGGCAATCAACAAGAATCTCTAGATGCATACCTAAGCAACCATTCATCCACAACTATAGGCAAGGATTAACATCAAACTTAGCAACATCAACCATCCTCAAAATCCAGCATAGAAACATACTAAAAATCCATAAAGAAATAGAATTACAACTCCCAAAAACCATGGTGAGCACATTGCCTTATTAACCCAAACTTAAACTGAGTTCATACTCAAACTTGTAAATATCCTTGGATCACTTAGCCTTGCCTCTTGCTGCCCAAACCTCAATATTCTGCATCATTAATAAAAAGAGAGCGTAAGCACACTTGCTTAGTGAGGATGCTTATAAAACAATGATGCATTAAAACCATTTGAAGACCATATGCTTGTTTTCCAAAAACATGCTTACAGCCAAAGCATTTTTCCATGATTCCAACCGAATCAAAGCATTATAACCTTTATGCAACATCATGTACATTCCATGCTTAAATCCCAAAGCATTAAGTCAAAAACCATACTTAAATCTCAAAGCATTAAATCATAAACCATGCTTAAATCTCAAAGCATTAAAAATAAGTTCAACACGTGAACCTCCACATATATTGGCATTTATAGTGACCCAGATGACTACCCTCTATCAACACATATCGGATACACGGATCTCTCATATCATGCCTAGTTAGACAGCATGATATCTCAAACCTTGCCTAGTTAGACCGTAAGATTTGACACCCTCGCCTAGTTAAACCGCAAGTTTAACCCCTTGCCTAGTTAAACCGCAAAGATATTATTACCTCGCCTAGTTAAACCGTGAGTTTTACTTCCTTTCCTAGTTAAGCTGCAAGATTTATTACCTCGCCTAGTTAAACCGAGAGTTTTACTTCCTTGCCTAGTTAAACCACAAGATTTATTACCTCGCCTAGTTAAAACATGAGTTTTACCATCAATTTGGGTTGCCTAGTTAGACCGCACACCCCAAATGATGTCCCCACAGTCTGAGTGGCCTTATTAAACTGCCATACCTCAAGGACCCATGGCCACGATCGATTTTGTTCATATTTTATAGTACACCTTAATCCTATGGCATGCCAACTATATCTGATTGTTTTCTCACCATGTCACATAGCCAATATACCATTTACAAACCATTTACTTACTACTTTACAATGCATTAAACAAAACATCACATATGCAAATCTCATTGCCAAGGTAATAATACCATTCCCAACCGAAATGAAAACCAATGCTCATTAGCATTTAATATACTTTAAACCCTTGCATATGTACTTAAAATCATGTATTTTCAGTAAGTAAATCATACCATGTTTATCACCAAAACATGCAAACAACATGCTCATATCCAAGCCGATATTCAAGAGCAAAATAAGGGAAACTTACTTCCGAGCTTAGGTAAGTGTCTCACGCTTATCCTAAACTCCCAACAACCTTTACAAACCTTTGTAAAGCATTTAAACAAGTTTCCACTCACCGATACGCTTCGCATTCCTTGCCAATGCGATACAAGCTCCAGGAAAGCAACAACACAACGTCAAGCTTCGTCGCCTTGATTATCCCCTGTTTTAAACATATAAAACCAGAGGATAAATGCATCATTATGCATTCAAACCACTGGCTCAAAGCAAAACTCCTGCAACTCTCAGGTTGCCCACTTAGAAACCATTCGAAACAAACTGAAATCATCATCAAACGTTTCTGAAACTTAACTCAGCCATAAAAGAACGATTCAACCCATCAATCAACATCAATTAACATCCAAAACCCCTTTTCCAACATCCTTTTACTTCCAACAAAGATTAAACTCGAATATCATCACAAAAACTCAAATCTAACAACCTAAACAATTAGAGATCCAAGAGTTTTGGGATTCTATTGATAAAAACAACTTATCAACATCATAATACACCCAAAATATGTATTAAATCAATCTCAAACACTGGAAATTAGATATACTTCGAATATTACCTTGTTTCATCAATTTTACTCAATTAACTCAATTAAACATTGATAAATCATTAAAATCAGTTTACAGTTTATAAATCAAGGATGAAATACTTGGAAATTTCAGTAAAGAACCATACAATAGAGGAGATCACGGACCTTACCCATATTATGAGATTTCTCCCTCCATTGGTTTGATAAAAGCTAAGAAAACACAAGATTTAAATAAGATTTTGTAAAAACAATGTTAATTAATCAATTACAAATCACAAATACAAGTTAAAAGACTTCTCACCTCTGGATTTTGATGAAAACTTCAGTGTTTGGCTGAGGAGAGAATGGAGAGAAAAGTTGAGAGAAAAGTTACGTGAATTTTATTTAAAAAATTAACTAACTTTTTTAACTAAAAACCCCTTTTTGTTAACTTTAAAAAACATGTTAAAATATCTTTAATTAAGGGAGAAATCATCAGAAAAAACTTGGTAAAATAGCTCCTTAAAGATTCTAAGAATTTGACACTTTTCATTTTAGTCACCTTTAAAGCAGTTTTCAAAAATTGCATTTTGGTCACTAGCCGAAATGTCCAATTTCCAAATCTTATTTTCCAAAATTGATTTCACCATTATCCTTAATATAATTAATAATAATTTTAGAATATTTTTCCTCAATTTTATCACCTTCAAAAATATTTAAACCAATTAAATCCCAAAACTGACGCAAAACTCTAATATCGTTCCACCGGGCCTTCGGACCAACCTTTAAAACATCGAAGCCCAAAACCAGGGTGTTACGAATCTCCCCCACCTAATAAATTTTGTCCTCAAAATTATCTGGAGGAAACAAATGCGAAAATGGCTCCATCATATTTGCCTTGCTTTCCCAAGTGGCTTCCTCAACACCTCGGTGTCACCACAAGACCTTCACAAGCTCAATCGTCTTACCACGAAGAACTTTACTGTTAGAATCAAGGATTTCCACTGATTCCTCATTGTCAGATAAATTCAGCCAGAACTCTATATGCTCTACCTATATAACATGCGAAGGATTCGGTCGATACCTCCGTAACATAGATAAATGAACACATCATGCAATTTCTCCAGCTCGAGAGGCAACCTCAACCGATAAGCCACTAGACCAACACGCTCAACAACCTTGTGCGGTCCAATAAACCTTAGACTAAGCTTACCCTTACGTCCGAACCTCATCACCTTTTTCCATGGTGACACTTTCAAGAATACACGATCACCTACCGCGTATTCAATTTCCCTACGCTTCAAATCTGCATAAGATTTCTGTCCATCCGCAACTGCTCTTAAGCGATCACGCACAAGCTTTACCTTTTCATCTGTGACCTTCAACACATTCGGCAAGATATGCTTTTCTCCTAACTCAGCCCAACACAAGGACGTACGACACCTCTAGCCATACAACGCCTCATACGATGCCATCTGTATACTCGCTTGGTAGCTATTGTTATATGCAAACTCAACTAAAGGTAAATGCTTCTCCATGTTCCTTGAACTCAAAAATACAACACTTCAGCATATCCTCCAAAACTTGGATAACCCGCTCAGACTGTCCATCCGTCTGGGAGTGACACGCGGTGCTAAAACTCAACCTCAAACCCAAAGCCTGGTGTAAACTTCTCCAGAACCTTGTCGTAAACCTCAGATCTCTATCAAACACAATGGACTTAGGTACTCCATGCAAGAGCACAATCTCAGCAATATGCAGATTTTCCAGTTTGTCCAAGGTATCCGTCATGTGCACTGGCAAGGAATGTGCACACTTCGAAAACCAATCAACAATCACCCAAATGGAATCCTTTTAAGCTGGTGCCAAAGGCAACCCTATCACAAAATCCATGGTGATCCTCTTCCATTTCCATTCCAGAATTCTCAACGGTTGCAACAATCCAGATAGAAACTGATGTTCAGCCTTGATCTGCTAACACACCATGCACTAGGAAACAAACTCAGCCACATCTTGCTTCAAACTAACCCAATAGTATACCTCCTTCAACCAGCAATACATCTTAACACTATTGGGATGCATAGCAAAATGAATATAATGTGCCTTTATCAAGTAGTGTGCTTCAACTCCGGATCATCCGGTACCATTATTCGACCCTTGAAACGCCAAACCCCATCATCTTCAAACTGAAAATCTGTCAGATTACCCTCGATATGTCCTTAACATGATCAACCAAAGAATCATTATACGGTTGTTTAGGTTTAATCATCTGTGAAAACGTAGGCTTAACTTGCAACTTAGCCAGTAACCCACATTTTTGTGTCACACTCAACCTTGCAAACATAGCTCTAAGCTTAACCTTCACCTTACAACTCAATGCATCTACAACCACATTGGATTTTCCTAGATGATACACGATCGTCAAGTCGTAATCCTTAAGCAACTCCAACCATCTATGTTGCCTAAGATTCAAAACCTTTTTGAGACTTCAAAATTTTCAAACTCTTGTGATCCGTAAAACCATACACTTTTCGCCATAAAGACAATGCCTCCAGATGTCCAAGGCAAAAACCACGGCGACAAAGCTCCAAATCATGAGTTGGTTAGTTGTGCTCATGATCCTTCAACTGCCTTGATGCCTAGGCCACAACCTTACTATTATGCATCAGCATACAACCAAACTCAACGTACGGTGTATCACTATAAACCATAAACTCCTTCCCTGATTCCGGTCAAATCAATACAGGAGCATGTGTCAAAACCTCTTCCAACTTCTCAAAACTGTGTCGCTATCTCTCCGTCTACACATAAGGAACATTCTTTTGCAACAGCTTTGTCAACGGTGCTACAATACTCGAAAACCCCTCAACAATACCCAGCCAACCCAAGAAAACTACGTACCTCCATAAGACTTAGATTGCTTCCAATTAAGAATAATCTCAATTTCTTGTGGATCAACGCGAATACCTTCCGTGAAAACCACACAACCAAGGAACTTCACTTCCTTAAGCTAAACCTCACACTCGGCCAGCTCGAAGTACAACTAATTATCCTTCAACACTTGTGACACAACTCGAAATTGCTGATCATTCTCTTACTCGGTATGAGAGTGTAGACTCTCTAGGTGAAATGCTGGCAAAATGGGCATAAGATATGTATTGGAAAAGTATAAAATAGTGCCAAAATGAGTCTTTTACGTGCAAGTATACACGGTCTGCAAGTAATACAGCTGGTAAGCTGAGTATCGATCCCACAGAGATTGTCTTGGAATTCAATTGTTTTGATTGTTACTTGCCTTGAGAGAAAAAATGATTTGATTTGGAGTTGATTTTGGAAAATAATAAAGAAAGTAAAGGAATGAAAGTAAAGACACTGGCAAGGAAGGTGTTTTAATGAATGATGAGTGTTTGTAGGGAATGCCTGGTTTTCACGCTTTTCATGACATGCCAGCCTTTAATATCAACCTGTCTTGGCATGGTTTTCCGAGCAGATTCAAAATTAGCAAAGCCTCTCTCGATGGTCGTTGCCTTACATTGATTATGTAAAAACCTTATATCTCTATAGTGCATGCTTTTAAATAAACCAATTTGATTAAGATCCAATCTATACTCCTAAGGGGTAGATTTCACTCTCGAAGTAAGTTCATCTACTTGAACGACTTTTCTCGAAGCTTCTCTCCTTAGAATTCAACAACTTAATCATTATCACCCCAAGTCTGTTAAGATATTGAGGAGCAATAGGCCAATAGTGCCAGCTCTCGCTTGGCATAGTATTTAGGAAATATTAAAGTATGTCGAATAGATAAAACAATGTCGAAGGTAGATTTATTATCAAAAACTAAATATGAAAACAATGTTTCAACGTAAACATCCCCCGCCAACTATTAAATTAGTTCATGGTGAGGGAGTTAACCAACAACCCACAAACGTTTTCACAATACATCATCATTAAAAACAAAATAAAATAACTTGAAAGAGAGAATGGGCTAGAAGAGGTCTCTCGATGTAGCCTTTCAAGATCCAGGCTTCTTGGCCAAGTTGGTCGAACCACCCTTCCAAGGTGCAATCGGTTGTCAATCGTTGCACACCAACTCCTCATTATGTAATCTTCTTCTTTTTTTTCCCAAAGTCCAGCTCGGTTGGTGTTTAAATAAGCATGTGGGGAAGGGACAGGATGAGCTTCTTATTTGAATTTTGAATTTCAATAGTTAGACTGCATGATATCCCAAACCTTACCCAGTTAGACCGCAAGATTTGACACCCTCGCCGAGTTAAACCGCAAGCTTAACACCCTTGCCTAATTAAACCACAAGATATTATTCCCTCGCCTAATTAAACTACGAGTTTTACTTATTTCCTTAGTTAAACCGCAAGATTTATTACCTCACCTAGTTAAACCGCAAGTTTTACTTCCTTGCCTAGTTAAACCGCAAGATTTATTACCTCGCCTAGTTAAAGCACGAGTTTTACCATCAATTTAGGTTGCCTAGTTAGACTGCACGCCACAAATGATGTCCCCACAGTCCGAGTGGCCTTTTTAAACCGCCATACCTCAAGGACCCATGGCCACGATCGATTTTGTTCATATTTTATAGTGCACTGTAATCCTATTGCATGCCAACTATATCCGATTGTTTTCTCACCATGTCACACAGCCAATATACCAATTAGAAACCATTTACTTACTGCTTTACAATGCATTAAACAAAACATCATATATGCAAATCTCATTGCCAAGGCAATAATACCATTCCCAACTAGAATGAAAACCAATGATCATTAGCATTTAATATACTTTAAACCCCTGCATATGTACTCAAAAGCATGCATTTTCAGTAAGTAAATCACACCATGTTTATCACCAAAACATGCAAACAACATGCTCATATCCAAGCTGATATTCAAGAGCATAATAAGGGAAACTTACTTCCGAGCTTAGGTAAGTGTCTCACACTTATCCTAAACTCCCAACAACCTTTACAAACCTTTGTAAAGCATTTAAAAAAGTTTCCACTCATGGATATGCTTTGTCTTCCTTGCCAACGCGATACAAGCTCCGGCAAGCAACAACACAACGTCAAGCTTCGTTGCCTTGATTATCCCATGTTTTAAACACATAAAATCAGAGGATGAATGCATCATTATGCATTCAAACCACTACCTCAAAGCAAAACTCCCGCAACTCTCAAGTTGCCCACTTAGAAACCATTCGAAACAAACCGAAATCATCATCAAACGTTTCTGAAACTTAACCCAGCCATAAAACAACGATTCAACCCATCAATCAACATCAATTAACATCCAAAAACCCTTTTCCATCATCCTTTTACTTCCAACAAAGATTAAATTCGAATATCATCACAAAAACTCAAATCTAACAACCTAAACAATTAGAGATCCAAGAGTTTCGGGATTCTATTGATAAAAACAACTTATCAACATCATAATACACCCAAAATATGTATTAAATTAATCTTAAACACTGGAAATCAGATCCAGTTCGAATATTACCTTGTTTCATCAATTTTATCCAATTAACTCAATTAAACATTGATAAATCATTAAAAGCAATTTACAGTTCATAAATCAATGATCAAATACTTGAGAATTTCAGCAAAGAACCATACAACAGAAGAGATCACGGACCTTACCCCTACTGTGAGATTTCTCCCTCAATTGGTTTGATAAAAGGATCAAATACTTGGGAATTTCAGTAAAGAACCATAAAATAGAGGAGATCATGGACCTTACCCCTATTATGAGATTTCTCCCTCAATTGGTTTGATAAAAGCTAAGAAAACACAAGATTTAAATGAGATTTTGTAAAAACAATGTTAATTAATCAATTACAAATCAAAAATACAAGTTAAAAAACTTCTCACCTCTGAATTTTGATGAAAACTTGAGTGTTTAGCTGAAGAGAGAATGGAGAGAAAAGTTACTTGAATTTTCTTTAAATAGCTTAACTAACTTTTTAACTAAAAACCCCTTTTTAATTTACTTCAAAACATATGTTAAAATATCTTTAATTAATGGAGAAATCATCAGAAAAAACTTGGTAAAATATCTCCTTAAAGATTCTAAGAATTTGACCCTTTTCATTTTAGTCACCTTTAAAATCAGTTTTCAAAAATTGCATTTTGGTCACTAGCCAAAATGTCCGATTTCCAAATCTTATTTTCCAAAATTGATCTTACCATTATCCTTAATATAATTAATAATGATTTTAGAATATTTGTCCTCAATTTTATCATCTTCAAAAATATTTAAACCAATTAAATCCCGAAACTGACCCAAAACTCTAATATTGGTCCACTGGGCCTTCGGACGAACCTTTAAAACATCTAAGCCCAAAACGGGGTGTTACCCCAAAACACCCCAACATGCTTCTAGCATGCACCCAACAATTCAAGGGTCAAACCACATCAAAACAACCTTGTTTCAACATCAATTCATGGCAACATGCTTCCAATGTAAATCTAGAGGCATGCTTCCTAAAAACCAAAGCAAGCAAAACAAGAAATCTCAAACCAACACCACAACCAATCCAAAATGGCCTTTTATAACCCATTAGCAGCAAAACAAACTTGCTCAAACAGGGAGTCTATCAAAACACCTCCCATAACAACAACGAAACCCCCATTGCCCATATTACTTATAGTCTAATCCAAAAACATACTTTTGATACCAAGTTTTTTTATGATCCCTTGCTTCCCGCTACCTTCCAAGCCTTTAATTATCTGCATTGATGGGAAAAGAGAGCATAAGCACACTAGGCTTAGTGAGGAGTGCACAAAAATAACATACCATCAATGCATTAAAACCATTTCTCAACAACACGTTGAAATCCCATTTCAATCATCTTTTAAACATCATTTAAAATATTATCATGCCTTGAAAACCATGCACTTAACATCTTTAAAAACCAGCATATTAAACCATATGCAACATGTATCATTAACCAACAACAAATCCCATTGCTAAACCTCAATTTAAGCCTTCCCATGCATAACAACCCTATGCAAAGCTTAAAGAGTAAATATGTATAAATCACATTATACAACATAAACCTTTCCATGATACATTAACAATTATATTGGATTACAAGTGATCATAACCAAGTTCCTTTATCAAAATAGCTCATCGGATACACGGATTCAACAAGTGTCCGCACAATACTTCAAGCCATCTTAACCGAAATAGCGATACAATCACAATCGTGATACCTTAACAAACGAGTACAATTACAACTCACGGGGACACCAACCCCAATCATTGGTTAGATGCTTAACCCACTAACGGGAGTTTTCAGTACCATGTAACCCCTCGACCGTTAGGGTACTTGGATGGAGTATTCGGTACACCGTATAAAACCCCTCGACATCCAATGCGACTTTTTATAGTGCACTATCAATCCTATGGCCGGCCAACTATATCTGATAACATTTTAAACCACATCACTTGCCAATACAATTCATAATTAACCATGTACCTCACTGTTTTCATACTCATCAATACAAAACTTTTTTTCAAAGCAACAAACCATCCTTTAAACACATGTATAAATCACATACTTACATGGATCACTTACCATGTGCATCCATCATCATTTCATGATTAAAATAGTATCTCACGTACTTTAAAACATGCTTAAACAGTAGGTACCACGTAATTCAAAACAAGTGCATAAAACCATTTTGTAAAAGCACTACCAAGAGAGAAAACCACTTTACACTTACTTTCGAGTTTAGCAGTGTTTCAAGCTAAGTCTAAACTACCATAAACCACCTTTAAAACATTTCAAAGCTAAAATCCACATTCTCATTCACCGATATGCGAAACCTTAATTCGCCGATGCGAAATCAAGCATTTGAAGCCTCCAAAGCTTCGCCAATAACTTCCGGATCGACCTCCCCTGTTTTAACCACATTACAACAGAGTATTAATGCATCTAAATGCATTCAAAAACTGCAACACCAATTCCTTGCAAAACCTCACAATCCTTTCTCAATTACCCAACCACAACAACCGAAATCATCATCTAACTCTTTCCAAACACAACCCAGCCACAATTTATCAATCTAACACTTCAATCAACATCTAATAACATCTAAAAACAATATTATTTCATCCACAAACTTCCAGCAACTACTCAACCACCACAACTCCACAAAAACACAAATCTAACAACCTAATAAGAAAGAATTCAAAGAGTTTTGGGATTCCAATGTTAAAAAGAACCTATCAACATTTTAAATCATCCAAAATATGTTTAAAATCAATCTTCAACACTGGAAAACATATCCAATAGAATCTTCCATAATTTCATCATTTAAACCCAATTAAATCAATTATTCATTATAAAAAATAAATTTAGATTATAAATCATAAATCAAGGATCAAATACTTGGGAATATAAATAAAGAACCATCAATAGAGGAGAAGAACGAACCTTGCCTCTGTTGTGCGATTTCTCCCTCAATTGGATGATTAAAGCTAGAAAAACACAAGATTTCAATGAGGTTTTGTAAATCAAAGGTAAATAAGCAATTACAAATCAAGAATCCAAGTAAAAATATCTCTCCCCTCTAGATTTTGATAAAAACAAGAGTGTTTGGCAGAAAAGATGTGGAGAGAAAAGTTGAGAGAAAAGTTTACATCAAATTTCTTTAAAACTAATTACTAACTTTTATTATCAAAATCTATTTTAATTACCTTTAAAAACACATGTTAAAAAGTCTTAATTGAAAGGACAAACCACAAACAACAACTTCGTAAAATAGCTCCTTAAGGATTCTAAGAATTTGATCCTTTACAATTTAGTCACCTTTAAAAATAGTTTTTAAAAATTACATTTTAGTCCCTAACCTAAATGTCACCCTTCCAAATCCCTTTTTCCAAAATTGATTTCACCAATATTTTTCATATATTAAAATATGATTTTTAACCATTTTTCCATATTTTTATCTTTCACAAAAATATTTACTCCTGAATCTGACTTAAATCCTTAACCCGGTCTATCGGACCTTCTAACAAGCCTCAAAACCGCTAGGCCCAAGACCGAGGCGTTACACTTTTGATTTAAAAATAAAATCATTTAACTCTAGTAGTAATAAGGAAATGTGTCTCCAAGCTAAACACTTCAAACATTTACATATAGCACATACTCGCACAATTTCAAACACCGTGCAAAGAAATCAGTGGAAACATTCATCAACAAACAATCATACAACCATAACCCACCTCCCAACAATCATAACCTGGCTCTAATACCAACAAATGTAACCCCCTTGACCGGGTCTAATAGCAAGACCGAATCTAGCGAGCTACATTAGGGTTTACCGAGACAAATACAGAAGACTTACGTTCGAACAGTCCTTTTTTCACCTTTTCTCATTGCATTAATAAACCCTAAGGTGATCATACTGATTATGGTGAAGTCTATAACTCAATCGGGAGTTAAATTGACATTTACTTGTTCGAGTTCGTTATATAGGGACTAAAATGTAATTTTAGTTAATTAAGGAGACTTACATGAAATTAAGGTTACCAATCCTTAATTAGTCATATTTCATGCATTCAGGTTAAATTACAACTTAAAACAACCATTCAAACTCATTTAATTGCATATACAAGAAACAATGACCAAAATACAAAGATTACAAACATCAAAAAGCATCGCAACTGAATTAACGGCTAGTGTACTGGTACAGGTGTCTACCGTATTGAAACGGCACTAAAAGACAAGGGCGTACTGATATGGTCCTCCAGCATATCGGTACGGGATTGTGTGTTTTAAAAATTCATATTCTAGTAGCCAAAGGCCGTATCGATACGGTAACCTGTGTACCGAAACCAGGCTTAATTTTCTGCTATGCGTACCGATACGGTTACCAGGTGTATTGGTATGCCCTTGCATTTTTTCCTAAATTAATCCGAGAGAGGTCCCTGAGTACCGATCTGTAAGGACTCATGCTAGTATGAACAGACCTGTAATGACCTATTGGTCCAACATATGACACTTAGGCTCAATCTAACATAACCCAAACATCATCTTAACATCACAAGACTTCACAAACACGAAATTCTCAAACATAGCAACATGGTAGAGCAACATTCACAACATGGCATATTCAAGACAATTCCCTATAGGCATGGTCTCTACCTAAGCATGCATATTGTTCCCAACCCCTCAAAACCAAAGATTAAACTTCATACAAGTCTAAAACATTATATCAAGCTTATACAATAGGGAGTCCTAAAAAATAAACCTCCCAAAACACATCTTGCTCACATTGCCTTTTATTACTACTTGGTCTATGTAAAACCATACTTTGTAAAGTCACAACCCTTGGATCCTTCCTTGCACCCTTGTTGTACGAATGGCCTATTTATCTGCATTGATGAGAAAAGAGAGTGTAAGCTATAAGCTTAGTGAGGGATTCGCTAGAACACTCATCAATGCAATGTAAAATCATTGTAGTTCAAACCAAATCTACTTGCTCATGGTAAATTAATCTCATGATTCAACAATCTCTTACAAATGCTCATTTTAAACCATTTTCAACACATGTATCGTGGATTTCATCTCTGTAACCCTTCGACCCGGCCTTGTCGCAAGACCGAACCGAGCAAGCTACATTAGGTTTACCAAAGTAAACTAAGAAGATGAAACCTAAAACGCATCCATTTTTTTCTTTTATCTTGTCTAGATGCATTATTATTTTCCTACATTTACATATTGTCCACATGTGATAAATCAACACAATCGGGCACTGAAATGATATCCAATTGAACACAAATGCAAGTTAGGGACTAAATTGCAAATTCAAAAATATACAGGGACTTTTCCCAATTTTAGGTTACAACCATTAATTAAGTATATTTCAGGCTTATATATCAACAATCAGCTTAATACGAACAACCATGCTCATTCAATTGATAAAACAAGATCCAGGGACTAAAACAAAAGAAACCAAAACTGCCTTTCCATACAGTATTGCAACCGTATCGGTACGGTATTGCAACCATCATTTCAATATGATAAGTACCGTATCGATACGGTATTGCAACCATTATTTCAATACGACAATCACCGTACCAGTATGCCACTTCGAATATAAAATACTTTTTATTTCATTAAACACCGTAACGATACGGAACTTATAATGTTTCGGTACGTGGGCTCATTCCAAAAAGTGACATTCCAGTAGCAACAAACCGTATCCAAACATCTTCACCTGTACCGAAATGCCCTGCCCAAATTTGCCTGGCCATACCGATACAGTCCCCCCGCGTATCGGTACACCTGGGCTTGTAATGTCAAGTTTAGCTGGTTTTTCACTCGAATCTAGATGCCTTTGGGTCCTAGCAACTTGCAAACATAGCATACCAACAACCATAAGCACATAAACTCACATCTATGCTAGGATTGAGCAACCAAATCAATTACATGCTATCCAAGGATCACTCTAGAGGCATGCTTCCTAAACCACTTTGCCAAACATACCAAAATGCACAAATAGACCATTCTCAGCATAAGCCACATGCCAACTCAACCAACACCACATAATAAGTTGCTTAAACCATCACAACATGGCAATCAATAAGGAGGCTCTAGATGCACACCTAGGAAACCAATCATTCACAACTAAATGAAAGGGTTAACATCAAACTTAGCAACACCAAACCATCCTCAAAAACCAGCATGGAAACATACTTAAAATCCATAAGAAAACAGAATTACAACTCCCAAAACCATGGTGAACACATTGCCTTATAGACCAAAATATAAATCGAGTTCATACTCAAACTTGTAAATGTCCTTGGATCGCTTAGCCTTACCTCTTGCTACCCCCAAACCTTAATGCTGCATCATTAGGAAAAAGAGAGCATAAGCACACTTGCTTAGTGAGGATGCTCATACGACAATGATGCATTAAAACCATTTGAAAACCATATGCTTGTTTTCCCAAAACATGCTTACAACCTAAGCATTTTTCTATGATTCCAACCGAATCAAAACATAATAACCTTTATGCAACATCATGTACATTCCATGCTTAAATCTTCAAAGCATTAAATCACAGACCATGCTTAAATCCCAAAGCATTAAAAATAGGTTCAACACATGAACTTTTCCATATATTGGCATTTATAGTGACCCGGATAGACCACCTCTATCCTAACATATCGGATACACGGATCTCCCATACCATGCCTAGTTTAACCTCATGATATCCCAACCTTGCCTAGTTAAACCGCAAGATTTGACACCCTCGCCTAGTTAAACCGCGAGATTTCACCCTTGCCTAGTTAAACAGAAAGTGTATCGACCTTGCCTAGTTAAACCGCAAGATCACCATCAATTTGGGTTGCCTAGTTAAACCACATGCCTCAAATAAGGTCCCAACAGTCTGACTGGCCTTGTTAAACAACCATACCTCAAGGACCCATGGCCACGATCGATTTTGTTCATATTTTGTAGTGCACTTTTAATCTTATGGCATGCCAACTATATTCGATTGTTTCCACCATGTCATATAACCAACATACCATTTACAAACCATTTACTTACTGCTTTACAATACATTAAACAAAACATCACATATGCAAATCTCACTGCCAATGCAATAATACCATTCCCAATCGGAATGAAAACCAATGCTCATTAGCATTTAATATACTTTTAAATCCCCTCATATGTACTCAAAATCATGCATTTCCAGCATACCATGTTTATCACCAAAACATGTAAACAACATGCTCATATCCAAGCCGATATTCAAGAGCAAAATAAGGGAAACTTAATTCCCAGCTTAGGTAAGCGTCTCACGCTTACCCTAAACTCCCAACAACCTTTACAAACCTTTGTAAAGCATTTAAACCAGTTTCCACTCACTGATACGCTTTTCCTTCCTTGCCAACGCGATACAAGCTCTCGGCAAGCTTCTTCACCTTGATTATCCCCTGTTTTAAACACATAAAACCAGAGGATAAATGCATCATTATGCATTCAAACCACTGCCTCAAAGCAAAACCCCGCAACTCTCAGGTTGCCCACATAGAAACCATCTAAAACACACCGAAATCATCATCAAACGTTTTCAAAACTTAACCCATCCATTAACAACGATTCAACTCATCATTCAACATTAATTATCAACCAAAAACCTTTTCCAAACATCCTTTTACTTATAGCAAAAATTAAACTCGAATATCATCACAAAAACTCAATTCTAACAACCTAAACAATTAGAGACCAAAGAGTTTCGGGATTCTATTGATAAAAACAACTTATCAACATCATAATACATCCAAAATATGTATTAAATCAATCTTAAACACTGGAAAAATAGATCCACTTCAAAAATTACCTTGTTACATCCATTTTACCCAATTTACTCAATCAAACATTGAAAAATCATTTAAATTGATTTACAATGAATAAATCAAGGATCAAATACTTGGGAATTTCAGTACAGAACCATACAATAGAGGAGATCACAGACCTTACCCCTATTGTGAGATTTCTCCCTCAATTGATTTGATAAAGCTAAGAAAACACAAGATTTAGATGAGATTTTGTTAAAACAATGTTAATTAATCAATTACAAATCAGAAAAACAAGTTAAAAGACTTCTCACCTCTGGATTTTGTTGAAAACTTGAGTGTTTGGCTGAGGAGAGAGTGGAGAGAAAAGTTACGCGAACTTTCTTTAAAGAGCTTAACTAACTTTTTAACTAAAGTTCCGTTTTAATTAACTTTAAAACACATGTTAAAATATCTTTAATTAAGGTATAAATCATCAGAAAAAACTTGGTAAAATAGCTTCTTAAAGATTCTAAGAATTTGACCCATTTCATTTTAGTCACCTTTAAAAGCAGTTTTCAAAACTTGCATTTTGGTCACCAGCCCAAAATGTCTGATTTCCAAATCTAATTTTCCAAAATTGATTTCACAATTATCCTTAATATAATTAATAATGATTTTAGAATATTTTTCTCAATTTTATCACCTTCAAAAATATTTAAACAAATTTAATCTCAAAACTGACCTGAAACTCTGATACCGGTCCATCAGACCTTCGACCCAACCTTTAAAACATCTAAGCCCAAAACTGGGGTGTTACAACTCTCCCCCACTTATGAAATTTCATCCTCAAAATTACCTAGAGGAAGCAAATGAGGAAATCGCTCCATCATATCCGCTTTGCTTTCCCAAGTGGCTTCCTCAATACCTCGGTGTCCCCACAAGACCTTCACAAGCTCAATCGTTTTACCACGAAGAAATTTACTGCTGGAATCAAGGATCTACACCGGTTCCTCATCGTAGGATAAATCTGGCCTTAACTCTATATGCTCCATCGGTATAACATGCGAAGGATCCGACTGATAGCTCCGTAACATAGATACATAGAACACATAATGTATTTTCTCCAGCTCGGGAGGCAACCTCAACCGATAAGCCACAGGACCTACATGCTCAACAACCTTGTACGATCCAATAAACCTCGGACTAAGCTTACCCTTACGTTCGAATCTCATCACCTTTTTCTATAGTGACACTTTCAAGAATACACGATCGCCTACCGCATACTCAATTTCTCTACGGTTTAAATCCGCATAAGACTTCTGTCGATCCGCAGCTTCTTTCAAGCGATCACACACAAGCTTTACCTTTTCATCAGTGTTCTTCAACACATTCGGTAAGGTAACATGTTTATCCCATACCTCAGCCCAACATAAGGGCATACGACACCTCTGGCCATACAATGCCTCATTTGGTGCCATCTGTATACTTGCTTGGTATCTATTGTTATATGCAAACTCAACTAAGGGTAAATGCTTCTCCCAGGTTCCTTGAAACTCGATAATACAACACCTCAGCATATCCTCCAAAACGTGGATAACATGCTCAGACTGCCCATCCGTCTGAGGGTGATACGCAATGCTAAAACTCAACCTTGAACCCAAAGCCTGGTGTAAACTCCTCCAGAACCATGTCGTAAACCTCATATCTCTATCAGACACAATAGACTTAGGTACCTCATGCAAGCGCACAATCTCAGCAATGTATAGATTTGCCAGCTTATCCAGGGAATCTGTCGTGTGCACTGGCAAGAAATGCGCACACTTTGTAAACCGATCAACAATCACCCAAATGGAATCCTTTTTAGCTAGTTTTAACGGTAGCCCTGTCACAAAATCCATGGTGATTCTCTCCCATTTCCACTCCAAAATTTTCAGCGGTTGCAACAACCCGGATGGAAACTGATGTTCAGCCTTGACTCGCTGACACACCATACACTTGGAAACAAACTCATCCACATCCTTTTTCAACCCAACCCATCAGTATGCCTCCTTCAACCCACGATACATCTTAACATTACTGGGATGCATAGCAAAAGAATAAAGTGTGCCTCCGTCAAAATAGAGTGCCTCAACTCCGGATTATCTGGCACCACTATTTGACCCTTTAAACACAAAACTCCATCATCATCAAAATGAAAATCTGTCGGATTACCCTCTGATATGTCCTTAACATGCTCAACCAAAGAATCATCATACGGTTGTTTAGCTTTGATCAGCTGTGACATTGTAGACTTAACTTGCAAGTCGGCCAACAATTTGATACCGAATTCCACCTTTCTATCCGGAAGTAAACCTGACAACTCTTCAGGAAAAACCTCTAGAAAATCATATATAGCCTGAATATCCTGCACCCGAACACCCTTGGCTTCAAGATTCATCACAATAGCCAAATAAGCTTGGCAACCTCCTTTCATCATCTTTTCTGCCTGGGTAGCCGAAACAACATTGGACAAGAACTTTACATTCTCGCCAACCACCATAACTTTATAATTGTCAGCTATCCTCAAAGAAATCCTTTTGGATTCACAATCCACAACCGCCTTGTGCTCACTCAACCAATACATACCCAAAATGATATCAAAACCATAGAATGGCAAATCCATCAGATCTGCGGTAAACTCATGACCTTGCACAACCAAAGGACATCGCCTATAAAGCTTTCTAGTAGTAACCGTCTCACCAAAATAACTAGTTACTAACATTCCAACATCAAGGATCTCAACAGGAACATTCAACAATGATGCATGTTCACTCAAGATATACGAATGAGTAGACCCCGAATCAATCAAAGATAACAATAACAAGAATTGCAAAATAAAGGTACCTACAATCACATATGTATCATTACGACCCTCATAGTGTGCAAAGACTCGAGCCAGTCCACCACCCTCTGGTCTCACTGCTGCGGCATGAGCCAAACCCCTCTAGCCGTTATCGTGCCTCATAAATTTCCCCTACCACGGCCTTGGCCCCTAGTAGGTGCATCTCGCTGACCAGCATTACCCCAGCACAAACCCATGTGGCGCCTACCATATCGCTCACACTCCGCTACAATACGAGCTCTGTGACCACCTTGGCCAACTCTGCCACCATGCCTGTGATCTGACCTATGTCTCTTGTCCCTAAACTTCCTATTCTACCTCCCAGAATAGTTAGAGTCAGCCACTCGCTTACCCAAGCTCGCACCTGCAGCCTGAACTGGTGCACCCAAAGACTGCTCAATATCCTTGGCCCGGTTGACCAATATATCAAAATTCGTGTAATCTACAGTCAGGAGATACGTCTTAATGTCCTTAACAAGACCATAATGGAACCTGTCACATCTCTGCTGGTCATCAGGAACCAACTCCGAGCACACTGGCTCAGGTGGACAAACTTCACCTCGTATCCAGCAACAGACATACCACCATGTGCCATCGCCATGAACTCACGCTTTTTCATAGCCAAATATTGGGTACCAAGGTACTTCCTCTTGAAATCTCTTCGAAAGAACTCCCAATTGACATCCCTCTCTGGAATGCCAGCAATGGTTGTCACCCACCAATGATATGCATCACCTTGCAATAGAGACACGGTGCACCCCAACTTGCACTCATGATTGCATCCCATCTAATTCATGATGCGAATCGTCTTTTCCAGCCAACCCTTAGCTGCCTCAAGACTCAAACCCTAAAATTCCTCACCTCCTAAACTCTTTAAACATTCCAAAGGTAACCCCTGATTTGCCACCACAGCCGGTGCCAGTGCTTATGCCTACACTACAACCACCGTTGCTTGGAAAGCTCCTGTTATTGCCTGAACTAACGGAGTCAAATCACCATATACAGGCACTTGGTTAACCTAGGGTGTTTCACCCACCCCAATATCAACTGGAGGAGCCATCGGAGGAGGAGGAGATAAAACATGAGGAGGATTCTCTTATATCTCGTTATTATGCCCTACCCCAACAGTATTAGCCATCGATCGCGTCTCACGTCGTGCCATGCTATCAAAAGCATCAAAACACATTAAAGTTAGGCTAGCATCAAGCAAGGATCCAAGACAACTTTTAAACGCATTTTAAAACCTCAGTAATAGGCAATGTGTTCCCAATTCATACCCCAGCATGATATTAAACAATCACCGAATATATATACAATCACCGTGTAATTTATACAACATCAGCCAATCAAGCAACAACATCCCAACTTTTCGCAAACTTGGCTCTAATACCACCAAATGTAACCCCCTCGACCCGGCCTAGTCGTAAGATCGAACCGAGCAAGCTACATTAGGTTTACCGAAGTAAACCGAGAAGATGAAACCTAAAATGTGTCCATTTTTCTTTTATCTTGTCTAGATTCATTATTACTTTCCTACATTTACATATTGTCCACAGGTGATAACTCAACACAATCGGGCACTGAAATGTTATCCAATTGAACACAAATGTAATTTAAGGACTAAATTGCAAATTCAACAATGTACAGGGATTTTTCCCAATTTTAGGTTTCCAACCAATAATTAAGTATATTTCAGGCATATATGTCAACAATCAGCTTAATACGATCAACCATGCTCATTCAATTAATAAAACAAGATCCAGAGACTAAAACGAAAGAAACCAAAATTGCCTTTCCATGACATTAACAAGAATAACGGCCTTCCTATTGATACGGTATTGCAACCATAATTTCAATATAAAAAGCACCGTATGGTACGCCAGATCGAATGTAAAATACTTTTTATTTCATTAAACATCGTACCGATATGGAACTTCTAGTGTTTTGGTACACGGGCTTATTCCAAAAAGTGACATTCTAGTAGCAACAAACTGTACCGAAATGCCCTACCCAAATTTGTCTGGCCATACCTATACGGTCCCCCTACGTATCGGTACACCTGGGCCTGTAATGTCAAGTTTAGCTGATTTTTCACTCGAATCTAGATGCATTTGGGTCCTAACAACTTGCAAAAATGCATACCAACAACCATAAGCACGTAAACTCACATCTATGCTAGGATTAAGCAACCAAATCAATTACATGCTATCCAAGGATCACTCTAGAGGCATGCTTCCTAAACCACTTTGCCAAACATACCAAAATGCACAAATAGATCATTCTCAGCATAAGCCACATGCCAACTCAACCAACACCACTTAATAAACTTGCTCAAACCATCACAACATGGAAATCAATAAGAATGATCTAGATGCATACCTAGGTAACCAATCATCCACAACTAAAATCAAGGGTTAACATCAAACTTAGCAACATCAAACCATCCTAAAAAACAAGCATGGAAACATACTTAAAATCCATAAGAAAACAGAATTACAACTCCTAAAACCATGGCAAACACATTGCCTTATTGACCGAAATATAAACCGAGTTCATACTCAAACTTGTAAATGTCCTTGGATCGCTTAGCCTTGCCTCTTGATGCCCTCAAACCTTAATGCTCTGCATTATTAGGAAAAAGAGAGCGTAAGCAGACTTACTTAGTGAGGATGCTCATACAACAATGCTGCATTAAAATCATATGCTTGTTTTCCCAAAGCATGCTTACAACTTAATCATTTTCCATTATTCCAACCGAATCAAAACATAATAACCTTTATGCAACATCATGTACATTTCATGCTTAAATCTTCAAAGCATTAAATCATAAGCCATGCTTAAATCCCAAAGCATTAAAAATAGGTTCAACTCATGAACTTTTCCATATATTGGCATTTATAGTGACCAAGATAGACCACCTCTATCCTATACATATCAGATACACGAATCTCTCATACCATGCCTAGTTAAACGACATGATATCTCAAACCTTTTCTAGTTAAACCACAAGATTTTACACCCTCGTCTAGTTAAACTGCGAGATTTCACCCTTGCCTAGCTAAACCACAAGTGTACCGACCTTGCCTAGTTAAACTGCAAGATCACCATCAATTTGGTTGCCTAGTTAAACCGCATGCCCGAAATGAGGTCCCAACAGTCCGAGTGGCCTTGTTAAACCGCCATACCTTAATCATATGGCAAGCCAACTATATCATATTGTTTTCACCATGTCACATAGCCAATATACCATTTACAAACCATTTTCTTATTGCTTTACAATGCATTAAACAAAACATCACATATGCAAATCTCATTGCCAATGCAATAATACCATTCCCAACTGGAATGAAAACCAATGCTCATTAGCATTTAATATACTTTTAAATCCCCTGCATATGTACTCAAAATCATGCATTTCCAATAAGTAAATCATATCATGTTAAATAAGGGAAACTTACTTTCGAGCTTAGGTAAGTGTCTCACGCTTACCCTAAACTCCCAACAACCTTTACAATTCCAATCACCGATACGCTTCGCCTTTCTTGCCAACGCGATACAAGCTCCCGGCAAGCAACAAAACAACGTCAAGCTTCTTCGCCTTGATTATCCCCTGTTTTAAACACATAAAACCATAGTATAAATGTATCATTATGCATTCAAACCACTGCCTCAAAGCAAAACCCCACAACTATCAGGTTGCCCACTTAGAAACCATCCGAAACAAACTGAAACCATCATCAAACGTTTCTGAAACTTAACCCAGCCATAAAACAACGATTCAACTCATTAATCAACATCAATTATCAACCAAAAACCCTTTCCAAACATCCTTTTACTTCAAGCAAAGATTAAACTCGAATATAATCACAAAAACTCAAATCTAACAACCTAAACAGTTAGAGATCAAAGAGTTTTAGGATTCTATTGATAAAAACAACTTATCAATGTCATAATACATCCAAAATATGTATTAAATAAATCTTAAACACTGGAAAAACATATCCACTTCAAAAATTACCTTGTTACATCCATTTTACCCAATTTACTCAGTCAAACATTGACAAATCATTAAAATCAGTTTACAATCAATAAATCAAGGATCAAATACTTGGGAATTTCAGTAAAGAACCATACAATAGAGGAGATCACAAACCTTACCCCTATTGTGAGATTTCTCCCTCAATTGATTTGATAAAAGCTAAGAAAACACAAGATTTAGATGAGATTTTGTTAAAACAATGTTAATTAATCAATTACAAATCAGAAAAACAAGTTAAAAGACTTCTCACCTCTGGATTTTGATGAAAATTGAGTGGTTGGATGAGGAGAAAGTGGAGAGAAAAGTTGGGAGAAAAGTTACGTGAATTTCCTTTAAAGAGCTTAACTAACTTTTTAACTAAAATTCCTTTTTAATCAACATTAAAACACATGTTAAAATATCTTTAATAAAGGGAGAAATCATCAGAAAAAAACTTGGTAAAATAGCTCCTTAAAGATTCTAAGAATTTGACCCTTTTGATTTTAGTCACCTTTAAAAGTAGCTTTCAAAAGTTGCATTTTGGTCACCAGCCCAAAATGTCCGATTTCCATATCTGATTTTCCAAAATTGATTTCACCATTATCCTTAATATAATTAATAATGACGAGAATATTTTCCTCAATTTTATCACCTTCAAAAATATTTAAACCAATTTAATCTCTCAATCGACCCGAAACTCTAATACCGATCCACCAAACCTTCGAACCAACCTTTAAAACATCTAAGCCCAACACCAGGGTGTTACAATATCTACCTCAATTTAAGCTTCAATGACCAAATCTCTATATAACAAGCTTAAAGAGTCTCACATGTATAATCCACATTATACAAATATAATCCATTTCACATGATACATCAATTAGTATATTGGATTTCAAGTGACTCAAAACAAGTTCCTTCCAATTTACAAAAATACATTGGATACACGGATTCACAAGTGGTTCCCACAACCACTTCACATACATAACTCAACCAGAGTAACAACATTCTTGCCCACCTTTACGGTTCAAACTGGAGTAACGGAACCTTTACTCACCTCTAGATTTGGATGTATAAATCCACCAGCGAGAGAAAATGAAACATTTACCCACCTCAACCACTGTGGTTCTCATGGTGGAGAATACAGACAATTACCACCCCTCGACACACATCAGGCGACTTTTTATATTGCACTAAAAGTCCTATGGCATGCCAACTATATCCAATTACATTTTTACCTCAGCCACTAGCTAATATACTCATTTAAATCTCATCAACTTACCGTTTTACATATGCATTAACTCAAACCATTTCTATCAATACATTTTAACATGTATTCAAGCAACCTCAACGTGCTTTCATAAATCATTTTCTTTTCACAAGGCTCATCATATGTAATCATTTGCAACATCTTTTGATTTCAAAACATGCATATAACAGTAAGTAATCAAATCTATAAACATGTGAATGAGATTGTATTTTCCAAAGCTGAAATCGAGAGAGAGCTCAATCAATACTTACTTCCAAGCTTAGATAAGTGTTTCAAACTGATTATGGTGAAGTCTACAACTCATCGGGCATCGAATTGACATCCAATTGTTCGAGTTCGCTATATAGGGACTAAAATATAATTTTAGTTAATTAAGGGGACTTACATGAAATTAAGGTTACCAATCCTTAATTAGTCACATTTCATGCATTCAGGTTAAATTACAACTTAAACCAACCATCCAAACTCATTTAATTGCATATACAAGAAACGAGGACCAAAATGCAAAGATTACAAACATCAGAAAGCATCGCAACTGAATTAACGGCTAGCGTACTGGTACAAGTGTCTACCGTATCGAAATAGCACTAAAGGACAAGGGCGTACTAATATGGTCATCAAGCATATCGGTACAGGCTTGTGTGTTTTAAAAATTCAAATTCTAGTAGCCAAAGACCGTATTGATACGGTAACCCGTGTACCGAAACGAGGCTTAATTTTTTGCTATGCGTACCGATACGGTTACCAAATGTATTGATACGCCCTTGCATTTTTGCCTGAATTAATCTGAGAGAGGTCCCCGCGTACCAATCCTTGAGGACTTATATCGGTACGAATATACCTGTAATAACCTCTTGGTCCAACATATGATGCTTTGGCTCAATCTAACATAACCCAAACATCATCTTAACATCACAAGACTTCACAAACACCAAATTCTCAAACATAGCAGCATGGTAGAGCAACATTCACAACATGGCATATTCAAGACATTTCCCTATAAGCATGGTCTCTACCCAAGCATGCATATTGTTCCCAACCCCTCAAAACCAAAGATTAAACTTCATACAAGTCTAAAACATCATATCAAGCTTATACAATAGGGAGTCCTCAAAAATAAACCTCCCAAAACATATCTTGCTCACATTGCCTTTTATTACTACTTGGTCTATGTAAAACCATACTTTGTAAAGTCACAACCCTTGGATCCTTCCTTACACCTTTCATGTACGAATGGCCTATTTATCTACATTGATGAGAAAAGAGAGCGTAAGCTATAACTTAGTGAGGGATTCGCTAGAACACTCATCAATGCAATCTAAAATCATTTAGTTCAAACCAAATCTACTTACTCATGGTAAATTCATCTCATGCTTCAACAATCTCTTACAAATGCACATTTTAAACCATTTTCAACACATGTATCGTCGATTTCATCTCTACCTCAATTTAAGCTTCAATGGCTAAATCTCTATATAACAAGCTTAAAGAGTCTCACATGTATAATCCACATTATACAAATATAATCCATTTCACATGATACATTAATTAGTATATTGGATTTCAAGTGACTCAAGACAAGTTCCTTCCAACTTACAAAAATACATCGGATACACGGATTTACAAGTGGTTCCCACAACCACTTCACATACATAACTTAATCGGAGTAACGACATTCTTGCCCACCTTTACAGTTCAAACTGGAGTAACGGAACCTTTACCCACCTCTAGGTTTGGATGTATAAATCTACCACCGGGAGAAAACGTAACATTTACCCACCTCAACCGCTGCGGTTCTCATGGTGGAGAATACAGACAATTACCAACCCTTGACACACATGAGGCGGCTTTTTATAGTGCACTAAAAATCCTATGGCATGCCAACTATATCCGATTACATTTTTACCTCAGCCACTAGCTAATATACTCATTTAAATCTCATCAACTTACTATTTTACATATGCATTAACTCAAACCATTTCTATCAATAAATCATTTGCTTTTCACAGGGCTCATCATATGTAATTATTTGCAACATCTTTTGATTTCAAAACATGCATATAACAGTAAGTAATCAAATCTACAAACATGTGCATGAGATTGTATTTTCCAAAGCTGAAATCGATAGAGTGCTCAATCGATACTTACTTTCGAGCTTAGATAAGTGTTTCAAACTTAATCTAAACTCTCACAACTTCTTTCAAACCTTTTCAAGGCTCTGAAGCTTTCGCGATGCCTCCAAAAGCCAAAGGATTCGATTCCCCTGCTTTACCTAAACAAAACAGAGGATTAATGCACATATATGCATCACAAATCCCCAGCAAACAACATCCTCAACTTTGCCTATCTCTAAACCACCAAACACATATCCGAAACAACCGAAAACAACATCAAACTTCATATAAACAAAGACCAGCCACAATCTATTGATTTCAACATCAATTAACATCAAAAAACATTCTAAACTCGTCCTTATACCTCCAGCAACACCACAACACCAAGATCACATCAAAAACCAACTTTAAACAACCTAGAAAATTAGCAGTTCATATAGTTTTTGGATTTCTATGATTAACCTTTCATTTTAACATCAAAACAATCTTAAAATAAATATAAACCAATTAGAATCATTACAAAATAGATCCAAATTCATTTTTACTCAATTTCCACACAAAACTCAATTTAATTAACAAATCCTTGTTTAAAACATAATTTCATAACAAAAATATGTAATAAAGGATCAAGAACTTGGGAATTTCAATAAAGAACCCTTAATTAGAGGAGAGAAATGAAAATCACCTCTAATTGTTGATTTCTCCCTTAATTGGCAATGTTTTGTTGAAATCTAAAGAAATTTAGCAATAGGAATTGAAGAAATCAATTAGGAAAAAAAAAGGAAATCAAATAGAATTGATTCCTGAGGATTTTGAAGTAGAAATCTTAGTTTGGTTGCTGGAAAAAGTTAAGAGAAAATCTGGATGAAAAGTAGTTACGTGAGAAAGTGTTTTTGTAAAAACTAAAATCCTTTAATTAAATCTTATTTTATTTTTATTAATAAACCATATAAAACACTTTAAAAATAACCTAAATTAAGCGAGAAATCTGATAAAAATAATTGGTCAAATATCTCCTTAAAGATTCTAAGTTTTGACCTTTTTAGAATTTAGTCACCAAAACAGTTTTGCAAACTTTTCATTTTAGTCACTGGACCAAAATGTCCCATAATTAGATTTAATTATTCCAAATTGAATTTACCAAAATACCTAATATATCAATTAAGTATTTTACCACAATTTTCAATATTTTATTTTGACTAAAATCCATTTTATACGATTTAAATCTGGAAACTAGCTAGAACTGCCTAACCTAGTTCTCCCGACCGTCTATTTGATCTGAATAACTTCTACGCCCAATTTCCGGGCGTTACAGGATGGCTCATCATCAAAAAGACCTTTAAGTGTGCTTGTAATATCAATAGAAGTTTACTTTTTTTCTTTTCTAATCTCTACCATTTGCATGCAGCACGTCGTGCCACAGCTCAATTCAGATAGACGGTCAAGTAGACTAGGTTAGGGATTCGAGTCGGATTCAGGAATAAATATTTTTGAGTAAGTTAAAAATATGGGAAATGTTTAAAAATAATTATTTAATATATATATATATATAATATTGGTGAAATCAATTTGAGAAAATTGGAATTGGAATGGTGACATTTTGGTTGGTGACCAAAATGTAAATTTTGAAAACTATTTTTAAATGGTGACTAGTTTTTAAAAGGTTTAAATTCTTAGAATCCTTAAGGAGCTATTTTACCAAACTTTAGCTGGTGGTTTCTTCCCTCAATTAAGGATTTTTAACATGTGTTTTATTAATTAATAAAAATGGATTTTAATATTAAAAGATATTTATTGATTTTATAAAGATTTCGTGTAAACTTTTCTCTCAACTTTTCTCCTCACTTCTACTCTGCCAAACACTCTTGTTTTCATCAAATTTTAGAGGTGAGAGATCTATTTTCTTGAATTCTTGATTTATAAATGATTCTTCATCTTTGACTTACAAAATCTCATTGAAATCTTGTGTTTTTCGAGCTTTAATCAATCAATTGAGGGAGAAGTCACACAATAGAGGTAAGGTTCATTTTTCTCCTCTATTGAATGGTTCTTTATTGAAATCAGTAAGTATTTGATCCTTGATTTATGATTTATAATCTAATTTTATGTTTTTATGATGATTATTTGATTTAATTGGGTTTATTTGATGAAAATGAAGAAGATTCGTATTGGATCTATTTTCCAATGTTGAGGTTTGATTTTAAACATGTATTGAATGTTTTATGATGTTGATAAGTTGTTTTTAAAATTGGAATCCTGAAACACCATGAATCATTAATTATTTAGTTGTTAGATTTGTGTTTTTTAGGTGTTGTGGGGGCTATTTAGTTGCTGGAGATATAAGGATGATGTAATCCTGTTTTGAGTGTTGATTGATGTGAATGGAAGTGTTAGATTGATTACTTTATGGTTGGGTTGTATTTGGAAGGAGTTAGATGATGATTTTAGTTGTTGAGGTTGTGTAATTGTGAAAGAATTGTTGAGGTTTGTAAGGAGTTTTGTTGCAGTGTTTGAATGCATTGAGATGCATTAATTCTCTGTTTTTATGTGGTTAAAATAGGGGAGGCTGGTCCGGAAGCTATTGGTGAAGCTTTAGAGGCTTCAGACTCTTGAATTTGCATCGGTGAATTGAGGTTTCGCATATCAGTGAGTGAGAACGTGGATTTCAGCTTTGAAATGATTTAAGGGTGGTTTATGGGAGTTTAAACTTAGCTTGAAACGCTGGTTTTAAATCAAAAGTAAGTATCAATGGGTTTTCTCTCCCAGTTAGTCTTTTACGAAATGGTTTATGCACTTATTTTGAATTACATGGTACCTACTGTTAAAGCGTGTTTTAAAGTATGTTTAATATTGTTTTGGTTATGAAATGTTGAAGGATTCACATGGTAAGTGATCCTTGTAAGTATGTGAAAATACTTGTTGAAAAGCATGGTTTATTGCTTTGGAAATGACTTGGTTTAATGCATATGTAGAAAAACGGCGAGGTACATGGTTAATTGTGAATTATATTGGCAAGTGATGTGTTTTAAAATGTTATCGGATATAGTTGGCCGGCCATAGGATTTATAGTGCACTATAATGAGTCACATTGGATGTTGAGGGGTTTTATACGGTGTACCGTATACTCTAGCCAAGTACCCTAATGGTCGAGGGGTTATATGGTACCGTAAACTCCCGTTAGTGGGTTAAGCGTCTAACCGATGATTGGGGTTGGTGTCCCCGTGAGTTGTAATTGTACTTGATTGTTAATGTGTCGCGATTGTGATTGTATCTCTATTCCGGTTGAGATGACTTGAAGTGTTGAGAGGACACTTCTTGAATCCGTGTATCCGATGAACTATTTTTGGAAAAGGAACTTGGTTATGATCACTTGTAAGCCAATATAATTGTGGACATGTCATGTAACAGTTTATGTTGTATAATGTGATTTATACATGTTTACTCTTTAAGCTTTGCCTATGGTTTTTTATGCATGGGAAGGCTTAAATTGAGGTTTAGCAATGAGATTTGCTGATGGCTAATGATACATACTGCACATGGTTTAATATGCTGGTTTTTGAAAGTGTTAAGTGCATGGTTTTCAAGGCATGATGTTTCAAATGTTGTTTTAAATGATGTCTAAAAGATGATTGAAATGAGATTTCAATGTGTTGTTGGGAAATGGTTTTAAATGCATTGATGGTGTTTTGTTTTGAGAACTCCTCACTAAGCCTGGTGTGCTTACACTCTCTTTGTCCATCCATGCAGAGAATTAAAGATTTGAAGGCAGCGAGGAAGCAAGGGATCGCTATAGACTTTTGATATGTACCACTAATTATATGTACTGATATATATTATTAATTATTTTAATTATATTTTAAATCTTAAAGACCTAAAATATTATTATTCTTTTTAGAATAAAATCTATTAAAACTCTTTTTATATTATTTTTCAGATCTTTTTTAAATTAAAAAAATAACAAAGTTAACCAAATCGATCCCTTCCCGGTTGAAATTCTCGGGATCCAGCAACGGTTTATCGAGCTCGTCGCTCATGATTGGAGTTGTAAAACACATCGGACCAAGATAGACCAACGTGTTATTCAACCAACATTCACATTTTTCAAACATAAATCCATGCATACTGCAAATTAGTTAAGTTACATGTATATCCTATAATGTTACAGATCAAGTCATATCGATCATCTGTACGGATATTTTCCAGAAATTATTTTCTGAAAAGAAATTATTATTTTTTGAATTAAAAAAATTTAAAAAGTAATATAAAATGTATTTTAATAGATTTCATTCTAAAAAGATAATAATACTTTAGGTCTTATGATTTCAAAAGTAATTAAAATATTTAATGATACATATCAGTGCATATGATTAGTGATACATATCAGTACATAAAGTTGACTCTAGAATCATCCCTCTATACTACTCAATATATTTCAAAAAATTAGTAATATTTGTATTAATTACATTGATGTAGTTTATAAGACGTGTAATATGTAGGGATGTCAATTGAGCGAGGATGGAGCAAAGGGTACTCTTTTCATACCCATTCCCATTAAATTTTTTTTCTCTATCCTCACCCCACGACCCTCTGCGAATATAAAATCTAAAATCATCCATGTCCTGCAACCCGCAATACTAAAACCATCCCCGCCTCATCACCTACGTGGGTCCTGAGATCCACCTAATCTTCTCTTTACCCGCCCCATGACCCATTTATATAATATATTTATTAATATTAGTTAAATAAATATAAATCAAACTTGTTAAGAAAAATGTATGAAATACTTGCCATTCAAACTCTCACCACATGTGTGACATTATTCCAACTGTCACCATTTTTAAAAAAAAATAATATGCAAAATTAACTTTTTTACGACACAAAAGTTTGGACTAAAAAGTACTAAAGTCTAATGTAAAAGACTGAAAATAACACAATTAACATGTAAAATAATATTTCAATTGTTGTAACAAATAAACAACATGGAAAGAACTAAAAAGAAAATAACAATGAAAAAACAACCTTTAAATAATAGGAACAAATACCAATAGAATTTAAATAAGATATATTAAGAAAAATAAGTTAAAAAAATAAAAAAATAACATACCTATAATGAGGACCGAGGAGAAGAAAACAAACCTTAAAAAGAAGGCTTAACAATAGACAACAATAAAGAAGAAATTAATAAATATAAATATTATATATATATATATATGTATATTCATAAATATATCAGGATGAGTCAATATAAATTATCTTATATTTAACTCTAACTCTAACTGAAATTTTAAAAAAAATTATATATTTGATTTGATCAATTTCAAACTCAATTATATATATAGAACTTTTCATTAGAGTTAATATGAATTACCTTAAATTTTACTATGATCCAAACTGATATTATATTTTTAATAATATTTAAATAAGATGTTATAATATATGTTGGGGCAATTGGTGATGCTATGTGACGGGCGAGGATGATGTGGGTACAAAGGTATATTCACCCCTTTCCCATCACACACGGCAAATTTAATTTTTATCTTCATCCTCGTCTGACAACCTGTAAAATTTATAACCATTTCAACCAATTGAATGCGAAATAGGGTGAATCCGCGTAAAATCCGCTCCACTGACATATCTAGAAATATGTTATAATATTTGTTTATGAATAATATTTTTTCAGATTTCGTTATGGCAAATTAAATGATTTATATGTATCTTTTTATAATCTGATCTAGAATAGATATAGATTTAAAATATTATCTAAAAATTACAAAAGAAAAAATGTATTGGAGTGAGCTTAAGAACCAAATCAAAATAAATTAATTACCATCGTTTAAAATGTTTTAACAGATGAAAATAATTAAAATGTAAAAGTAGAGAAATAAAGGGAAAGAAAAAGTTCATCTTAAAACTAATAAACTTACATATATTAAAATAAAATAACAAAAATAACAAAAATAAATAAAAATAACAAGTAATTAAAAAAGGTAAATTTATTTTTGTTTAAAATTCATTTAATAAATAAACCTTGTTTTCAAGTGATACATGTAAGTCTTAAATGTCAAATATCCAGTATGGCCTCTAGCTTCAACAGATGGCCGAGCCATAACTGCCGGACAACTTGGGTTGTCCCTCGCACTACCTTCGCTTGAAGGCTGTCCGGTGTTAAAAAGTGTGCAAGGAACACTAAGGCGATAAAGATTTTATAGTCAAGATGCGAGGCGCAAGGTGCATACTTTATTGAAGTAAGGAGCACTTTAAAAAATAAAAGATATACATATTTTTTCAATTGTATAGTCAAGCAAAAAGAACATTTTATGCAATTTAAACACCAAAAAGTAATTATCATCAGCATTTTATGTATTAAACATCACTCTAAAATTCTTTACATTCAATTAAATTTGGAGTGATACGAATAATGAGATTCTTTGAATGTTTACTTCAACATGAACCAATCAAGGAGAATGTATAAATGCACATGAAACAGAGTACTAAACAAGAAAAAAATTAATACTTTAAAAATTACTATAAGTTCAACAAAAGCTTTTCGTTTCATTTACCTTAACTTTCCAATAAAAAAGCATGACATTATATTTTATCATGCAATATGAAACTTTTTATACTGTAAATAGACAAAGCTAGTTATATAATAATTTCAAAAGGTTATATGTTAATATTGTATGACCCCTTTTCATCAAGGCCTGGGCCTAAGACTCAAACCAAACCCAAATTACAACCCGTTTACCCAAACCCGGATCCAGGCCCAATATCTGGCCCGGATCCGACCCGAACCAGAAAAAAAACCTAGTTCTAAAATACCCTAACCCTAAAATATTAAACCCAGCCACCGCCGCCATACACCCTTGCCGCCGTTGACGTCCTTTCCGGCCACCATCGCCGATTACCCGTTTCAAACCCTAAATCGAATCCCGAAACCCTAAAAATCTAACCTAAAAATAAAATGACCAAAAATCAAGCCATATCCCTAAACCTAACCCTTACTAACCCGGCCATACCCCTACCAAGCAACCAATCCCTGAAAACCGAGCTCAATCCACCTGACATCAGATCTGCAAACACTAAAAAAATGGGATTGTTATTATTTTATGTAAAAAATGGTTTATAAAACCGAAACAAAATGAAATGTAAGGGGGTCGGTGGTTCGAAACAAAAATAGTTTGAGGGGGTTTTTTTAGATCTGAAAATTGTAAGAAGGGGATTTTCGGTTCAAATCAAAAGTTGTAAAAGGGGTTTTTTTGAAATAAAAAAAAAACTTAAAGGTAGTTCTAGTCCTTTTCTTGCATGTTTAGTTTTTATTTCGAATCAAAAACCAAAAAAAATCATAATCTCGTCAGATTCTTGTTTTTAAAATTTAAAATCTGTTTTTTTAAACATGAATCAAAAGTTTGTTGTTTTTTAAACCGAATCAAGAAAAAGGGAGGGGAGTCGAAAGCTTACCTCACCGGAAGCACCACATGCCGTGAGGCCGCAAGGCCGGTGAACGGTCGAGAGAAGGTGGTGCGGCGCCGTCGAGTTTAGAAAGAACGGGTTGAGGGAAAACATTTTAGGTTTTTTAGGGTTTTCATTTGAAATGACAAAAAAATAATAACCCTTATCTTTATTTAAATCGGCCAAACAAAACGGTGTCATTTTGAAGCGGCCCGACCCGCGGTGACCCGGATACCCGGGCTGGGTCCTCGTTTTTCGCTTAATGGGTTAATTATGCCTCAGATCCCCCAAGATTTCTCCCGCCCTCATTTTTATCTAGGGTTTAATTTCTTCCTCAGTCCTTCCCCTTTATTTTCCCTTTCGATTTCGGTTTATCTAATTTTTTCTTTCGATTTTGGCCCTATATCCTGCATGCTCTTCATTCTGGTCCCTTTCGTATTATATATATATATATATATATATTTGTTGCATTAAGTATGTATTCATCATTTTATATATATGTATGATATCTTATGGTATATATTATATATATTATGTTATCCTATTATTTGTTATATTTTTGTATATTATATAGTAGGTATACATTCATATATATTATTTATATATTATACCTATATGCATGTTTATCAAATATTTATTATATAATATATTATATATTTATATAATAAATTTTATAATATTATTATGTTATGTATATATTTTTGTTATATATTTATATAATAAAGTTTTATCATATTATTATGTTATGTCATATGTATTTTTTATATATTATTTTATGTGTTTTAATATATGTGTTTAATTTTATAATGCACATAATTATAAATATATATATGTATGTATATGCTTTATGATGTTTATATATATCCAACCTTGTTTATTATGTTTTATTATGTTTTTTAGTATACGTGACCAAATATTTTATTTAAAAAGACTTTTTTGTATATATAGATGTAATTATATTTAAATATATTAATATATTTTAATGTATTTAAAATACGTATGTTACTTTTATAAGTTATATAAATATAAATGTATAAGTATATAAGATATTATTAGTATTTTACATGCATTCATATTTGGCTTTCACAAATTATCTTTTTTCCAAGTCAAAAATTAATTTTTTTATTTCTAAAACTTCGAGAAATCATATCTCAGGCGTAAAAGGATGTGATTTCCTCGAATCTTTTAAGAAAACGAGAAGCCGTGTCCCGGGTGCAAAAGGATATGGTTCTTTCGATATTTTCGACGTTTAAGAATCGTATTTTAAATCTTATTCGAATTCGCAATTTCCAAAACCAAGACATTAAATAATCGACTAAGTACCAATTTTGGGCAGTGTGGGGTGCTAATCCTTCCTCATCCGCAACCGACTCCCGAACTCGAATTTTGAATCTCTGGTTTTATTTTGGTGTCTGGTCTACCTTTTTTAAAATGATCGGTGGCGACTCTACATTTTTTAATTCTAAAACCAGGCAGGGGTTTTTCTAACACGAAAAAACAAATTTTTAAACACAGAACGAAAAAAAGCACCGAACGGATTTGGGTGCTTACAGCTGGCGACTCCGCTGTGATGTTTTTGAAAAAGAGAGTCAAGCCACGAGTCGATTATTTTTAATCTTGGTCATTGAAAATTGGCGAATTCGATTTTAATTTAAAATATGATTATGTTTTGTTAATAAGACATGCATTTTTTTGTAAATATTACTTATTTACTTTTATTCATTCCATGAGCTTTCTACCCGAGCTCTCATTTTTAAGTGGAAGTGTGATACCGCCTTCGTGTAGGTTACCACCCTATAGGTTGATGAATCACTTTCAGGATATATTTCTTATGCTTTCGTGTGGGTTACCTCCGTATAACCATAATAGATGTATTCCCCTGAATTGAACTTGGTCCATTTGAAACCTATAATGGGTGAAGATCAGAAGCCTTGCTAAAGTAAGGGACAACGAGGACAATTCGAGTACTCAAAACCCGCATATAGTGAGCTGTAGGCGCTAACCCTTTTAGAACCATGTGAAACTCTACTCGTTTAGCGATTACCCTTTTAGGCTTTGATGCATCTTTCTATGTACATTTTTTATCTGTTTTATTTTTACCATTTAATTTATTCATTTGATTATTTTAAATTCAAAGTGACCCATTTATTTCTTTGTGATCACATCATATTAAATATGTTCATTTTGGCATTCACTGCATGACATATCATAACATTTTAATTTTTACATTTTACCAGCGTGAAATACTGATTCACAACCGGTTATCAATTATCATCGAGAGAAAATCTAGTACTCTAGATATCAAGGCAATATTCAAAGTTGCAAATGAATCCCGTGAGTTTGGAAGTTGAGCCACGAGAACCATTTTTAAATCAGTACTTTCACATCTAGGACATGCACTGCGCATTTACATGCATACATTTTGAAAAATTTTAAAGTCGGTCCCCGAGTTACCCTATTAAATACAACAAAGTGGTCGATCTAGCACCTTACAAAACCTCTACAAGAGCCCGATCTTGGGGCATATCCGAAAGCGTTTTCCGCAAACACCATGCCTCCGACAAGGCTTCAATTTAAGGGTATTCTCAATCAAGGTTCAAAAATAAGCATTCGATAGCTACATATCATCATTGCTCCGCATTGATCCGAAAGGATGAGCTGTCATGAATCAACACATCAAATTTGTGAACCCAATTTAGGGGGCAACAGAATCCACACTCAAATTTTCAAATTCACTACAAGAGTAATTTCAGACGATGGCATAGAATGAACAAAATTTTGGGGCATGCACAGAGATGAAAGATTTAAAGCTAGGTGATCGAACCCAAGAAGAGGTTGAGGCACCGCCACATGCAAATGACCAAGATCCTAACAGGACCAGTGAGGAGTGGGGCATCCCTTTGAGGACCAGATAAATCATATCACATTAATGCATTTAGTTGCATTCATATTGCATTGAATCATTTTTGCATACGTTATACATTTAGATTAAGTCTATACACCAAACTCACTATGCATTTAGGATAGGCACATACATTTAGGCATAAAATTTAGGCATGCATTTTTTCTTACAAACAGGTTCGAAGAAAGAGACCGAACATCCTCAACATGGGGGCAATCACGATGGCAAACCTTAGTCTTAGAGGAGGTTAAGCACACACATAAAAAAGGATGCTAAAACATCTAAATAAAGGTACCAACAACAAAACTTTTGAATATTTACTGATTAATATTCTTTCTCGTTCTCAGGTCATATCTCTCCGCCAGTAGAGCAGTAAAAGTAACCTTTTTCGGATCTTGCCTTCGTCATTGGTGATGGACCAACATTTCCAGATTTTGCTTTGCCGCTGATGGTGTAGAGTTTAGACATTTTGAAGATCTCGTTTCTCCGTTGATGGTGCAACAGATCCAAACCTTCTTTTAGATCCCGCTTTGCCATTGATGGTATAGCATGTCAAATTTTTCTTCAGATCTCGTCTCTTCGCTAGTGATGTAGCAGATCATCTATTTTCCAAATCTCGCTTCTCCGTTGATGGTGCAGCAGATCAAATTTTTGTCAAGGTCTCGTTTCTCCGTTGATGGTACAACTAAACCAATTTGTTTCTTCCGATCTTATATCCTCCTTATAGTTGTAGCAAAAAAAATCAAAGAAAAAATCAAAAATCAAAAAAATCAAAAAGAAAGAAAAAAAATTAAAAAAAAAACAAAAAAAGAAGAAAAAATCAAAAAATCAAAAAATGAAAAATAAAATTAATCAACTTTCATCATCCGATCCTGTCTCACCGTTGATGGTGTAGATGAGTCCAAGTTGCTATCATTCGCCGATCTTGCTCCTCCGTTGATGGTGTAGTAAGATTCAAATTGATGTTATTTGATCTTGCCCTTCCATTGATGGTAAGACTAGTTCCAAGTTGCCAAATTATGTTATTCTGTCCCTCCGTTGATGGTGTGGCTGGGGTCCAAGTTGCTAAAATCCAATCCTGCTCCTCCATTGACGGTGTAGCAGGGTTCCAGTTAGTGTTATGCTTCTCTGTTGATGGCGTCGCGGAATCCAAATTATTCGATCTTGTCCCTCCGTTGATGGTGTGGCTGGGGTCCAAGTTGCTGAAATTCAATCCTGCTCCTACGTTGATGGTATAGTAGGGTTCAAGTTGGTGTTTTGCTTCTCCGTTGATGGCGTTGTAGAATCCAAATTACCATCCGATCATGTCCCTCCGTTGATAGTGTGGCTGGAGTCCAAGCTGCTGAAATCAAATCATGCTCCTCCGTTGATGTAGTGTGGTTCGAGTTGGTGTTCTGCCTCTCCATTGATGGTGTAGTAGAATTCAAATTATTATCCGGTCCTATCCATCTGTTAATGGTGTGGCTGGGGTCCAAGTTGCCGAAATCCAATCCTGCTCCTCCGTTGATGGTGTAGTAGGGTTCAAGTTGATGTTCTGCTTCTCCGTTGATGGCGAGGTATAATCCAAATTATTCGATCTAACCCTTTCGTTGATGGTAATGCTAGTTTCAAGTTGTCAAATTATCTGATCCTATCCCTTCGTTGATGGTGTGGTTAGGTCCAAAATGTTGCTATTCAATCCTGCTTCTCCGTTGATGGTGTAGTAGGGTTCCAGTTAGTGTTCTACTTCTCCGTTGATGGTGTAGTGGAATACAAATTGTTATATGTTCTCTTCCCTCTGTTGATGGTGTCGATGGGTCCAAGTTATAATCATCCGATCTTACTTCTCCGTTGATGGTGTAATAGGGCCCAAGATGTTATTATTCGATCTTTCCACTCCGTTGATGGTGTGGTTAGATCCAAATTTACTGACCTTCAAGTTCCCTTTGTTAATGTTATAGCTAGAAAATATAAAAAAACAACAAAAAAACGAAAAAATGAAAAAAATAAAAAAATGAAAAAAAAGAAAAATCAAAAGAAAAAAAGAAAAATCAAAATAAGTTTTCAATTTTTTGATCCTGTCTCTTCGTCAGAGTTGTAGCTAGATCAGACATCAGAACTTTCATCCATCGATCTTGCCTCTTCATCAGTGCTGCAGATGGATCAAATTTTGCAGGCTCTGTCTCTTCGTCAGTGTTGCAGCTGGGTTGAAGTTTCTTTAGGTATTAGCTCATCATCAATAATATAGCAAGTTGCTCTCATTTTGCTTTCCCAAAAGACAACCCCCTATTTTGAAGATTTCACTTCCCAAGAGTGACAAAGTGGATTAATCAAGTGAATAAAGAAGACATGCATTGAAGAGAAAGAAGATCTACTGAAGAAAGAAGACATACGTCAAGAGGGGATAACCAACCAGACCGGATGAAGTGGGTCATTTTTAGTCTTTGTTTCGTTGCCGTTACACAACAACGAGCAAAGAGGGGCAGTTGTATAACCCATTTTCATCCGGGCTGGGCCCAAGACTCAAACCAAACCCAAATTACAACCCATTTACCCAAACTCGGATCCAGGCCCAATACCTGACCCAGATCCGACCTGAACAAAAAAAAACTAGTTCTAAAACACCCTAACCCTAAAATATTAAACACAGCCGCCGCCATACACCTTGCCGCCGTCGATGTCCTTTCCAGCCACCATCGCCGATTACTCGTTTCAAACCTTAAATCCAATCCTAAAACCCTAAAAATCTAACCTAAAAATAAAATGACCAAAAATCAAGCCATATCCCTAAACCTAACCCTTACTAACCCGACCATACCCTTACCCAACAACCAATCCCTGAAAATCCAACTCAATCCATCTGACATCAGATCTGCAAACACTAAAAAATGGGGTTGTTATTATTTTATGTAAAAAAATTGTTTATAAAACCGAAAGAAAATGAATTGTAAGGGGGGTCGGTGGTTCGAAACAAAAATAGCTTGAAGGGCTTTTTTTGAGATCTAAAAATTGTAAGAAGGGGATTTTCGGTTCAAATCAAAAGTTGTAAAAGAGAGTTTTTCGAAATCAAAAAAAAATCTTAAAGGTAGTTCTAGTCCTTTCTTGCATGTTTAGTTTTTATTTCGAACCAAAAACCAAAACATTTCATAATCTCATCAGATTCTTGGTTTTAAAATTTAAAATCTGTTTTTTTTAAACCCGAACCAAAAGTTTGTTGTTTTTTAAACCGAAACAAGAAAAAGGGAGGGGAGTCGAAAGCTTACCTCGCCGGAAGCACCACATGCCGTGAGGCAGCGAGGCCGGTGAACAACCGAAAGAAGGTGGTGTGGTGCCGTCGAGTTTAGAAAGAACGGGTTGAGGGAAAACGTTTTAGGTTTTTTAGGGTTTTCATTCTAAATGATAAAAAAATAATAACACTTATCTTTATTTAAATCGGCCAAACAAAACAGTGTCATTTTGAAGCGACCGGACTTGCGATGACCTGGATACCCGGGGAGGATCCGCGTTTTTCGCTTAATGGGTTAATTACGCCTCAGGTCCCCCAAGATTTCTCCTGCCCTCATTTTTATCTAGGGTTTAATTTCTTCCTCGGTCATTCCCCTTTATTTTCCCTTTCGATTTATCTAATTTTTTTCTTTCAATTTTGGCCCTATATCTTGTATGCTCTTCATTCTGGTCCCTTCCGTATTATATATATATATATTTGTTGCATTAAGTATGTATTCATCATTTTATATATATGTATGATATCTTATTGTATACATTATATATATTATGTTATCCTATTATTCATTATATTTTTGTATATTATATAGTAGGTATACATTCATATATATATTATTTATATATTATATCTATATGCATGTTTATCAAATATTTATTATATAATGTATTATATATTTATATAATAAACTTTTATAATATTATTATGTTATGTTATATATATATTTTTGTTATATATTTATATAATAAAGTTTTATCTTATTATTATGTTATGTCATATATATTTTTTATATATTATTTTTTGTGTTTTTTAATATACGTGTTTATTTTTATAATGCACGTGATTATAAATATATATATGTATGTATATGCTTTATGATGTTTATATATATCCAACCTTGTTTTTTATTTTTATTATGTTTTTTAGTATATGTGACCAAATATTTTATTTAAAAAGACTTTTTTGTATATATAGATGTAATTATATTTAAATATATGAATATGTTTTAATGTATTTAAAATACGTATATTACTTTTATAAGTTATATAAATATAAATGTATAAGTATATAAGATATTATTAGTATTTTACATGCATTCATATTTGACTTTCATAAATTAGCTTTTTTACAAGTCAAAAATTATTTCTTTATTTTTAAAACTTCGAGAAATCATATCCCGAGCGTAAAGGGATGTGATTTCCTCGAATCTTTTAAGAAAACGAGAAGCCATGTCCCGGGCGCAAAGGGATCCGATTCTTTCGATATTTTTAGCGTTTAAAAATCGTATTTTAAATTTTATTCGAATTCGCAATATCCAATACAAAGACATTAAATAATCGACTAGGTACCAATTTTGGGCGATGTGGGGTGCTAATCCTTCCCCATCCGTAACTGGCTCCTAGACCCGAATTTTGAATCTCTAGTTTTATTTTGATGTCCGATCTACCTTTTTTAAAATGATCGGTGGTGACTCGACATTTTTTAATTTTAAAACCGGGCAGGGTTTTTCTAACATGAAAAAACAAATTTTTAAACCCAGAACAAAAAAAAAGAGCGCCGAATAGATTTGGGTGCTTACAAATATGATTTAACTTAAAGATTTATATCCAATACACTAACGATGGAAACTAAAATAAGCACCTTAGTTTTAGGGACTCTGTTTAAGACGTAGGATTTAAGGGTTTAAACTTTAAGGCTAATGGTTAGAATTTAGGGGTTAGAGTTAGGATTTAGGGTTAAAAGGTTAAGGTTTAGATTTTATAATAATATGTTAAAAATTTAAGTTTTAACCTATAAACACTAAATTCTAACCCTAAGCCCAAAATTCTATTCACACTAACTAAATTTTAAACTACTAAATCTAAACCCCTAAACTTACACCCTAAACCCTAAAACAATTAAACTTAGTTCAAGTTTTAAAACTCAACCAAATTATTTAGTTGAGAGCATATTTTTGTGTCCTCATTTAGTGTTTAAACCAGTCCTTTCGAAATCATCTGTCAAAGGCAAGAAAAACGGTAAACAACATATACCGACATACAAAAATACATATAAACATATTGCACCTTCGCTATTATGTGTGCTATTTTGAGCCTTGTGTCTAAAGCAAGATTAGGGTTCTAACATCTAGAGTGTGTCTACCACCCATTACAGCACCAAAATAGATTAGAAAACGAGACTCTGAAACATTGCAACTAGAATGCTGAACCTAACAATACATAAAAGCAATTATCGAATAATATCCCATAAAACGAGCATTGAAACTTAAATTCATCAGAATGAAGACAAAAATAACAATGCGCTCTCACAAAAGGAAAAAAAAAAAAACATTTTCTTACCTAGCTGAGGCAGCCCTCTGTTCGTGGAAATCAAATGTATAAACATGTCCCAACAGCCCTTGCAAGTGAGGTCGTTAACGATCCACTTCCTGTCCCGGATTCAAGAATCAAACAACCAGGAACAATTTCCATGTACATAATCACATAGCTAATATCTGCAATATAGAGAATCTAAGTCCTATGATTTAGAACCAAAGTCCATAACTCTGGTCTTGGAGCCAATAGGTAATTAAATCCATCCTTGTAGCTCAACACTTTAGAACCGAATGGCTTCCCAATCCAATCCGAATGTTTAAACAAGCCGAATCGGTTTTGGAAAACCGAACTCTCACACACTCTAACAGCCTTCATAGTATCATGTCTCTCATAGACAATAACCAAGTCTCCATCTCTAATGCATCGATTGAAAGATATCTTATTTGAGGGATCCATTAACAACATCTTCAAAATGCCGAATTTTATGAACCGATAGATGCAATAACCTGTAAATACTGAAAATAGGTTCAATGTAAAGCTAATATTTATTAAATTCCAGAAATCTCATCTCTTTTTCTTCTTTTAATAAAGAACTTAAATAAATCTGGTCCACTGTTAAATCAAAAGTACCAAAGTTTATCCTCCAAAACAGAGTAAATTCAACTATAAACGTACACAAGTTTGAAAAACAAAAATATTACCACATACACAGGGTTCCGTTAAGATTAAACTATCACATACAATATCAGAAAGACCCAAATTCATGAAATATATACATATACACACATTCAACCATAAACGTACAAAAGTGTATACACAGTACTACCCATAAAGATGGTAAATTCAACTATAAACGTTCACAAGTTTCAAAAACAAGAAAAAGGGATATAACCAAATACCCAAGGTTCCATTAAGATTAAACTGTCCCAACGCAAACGCGAGAAAAAATCCGAATTCATGAAAAATATGCATATACATTCAAAGCAGGTGTAGAGAAAGGGAACACTATCAATGATTTCATGAATAGTTAAGGTATAAAATTGAATTGAGGGGGGAGGGAAGACTTACAGAAGATGTAGTTTTGACGTAAAAAGCAAGATTTATCGGAGGGAGAAATTGGAAGTTTTGAGTTTTCAAGTTTACCAATCGGAAGTAACTGAAAAAAGCAGCAAAAAACGGGGGCTTTTTACAACTTGGTCATGGCGTAGGGTTTTGGCAGATGCGTAGTGGGAAATCAGTGTCGTTTTAATGGGCTTCTGTTTGTTGGATTCTATTAAATCGGGCTCAAACTGTTGTGGGACAAACTAGATTTGGACCCTGGGTTTTGTTGGGGGGGGGGGGAGGGTTATTAATTGCCAGGCCTAGCTCCACCCTGAATGTTTTATTTTCTTTTCATTCCATCTATTAATAGATTGGATGTTAAATTTGTCTGAATATCATGTCTTGAAAATACAATTATAAGAGATCTATTAATTGGTCGAGTGATCAAAAGATACTTATATTGTTATATATTGTATATATTTAAATTTTGACATTTGTCTTGGGAATGTAATGACCCTATTTGATAAACAGCTTTTTGAGCCAAAATTAGAGGTTTGAAAAATTTAAAAAGTTTGACTAGTCAAATCCGCTGATTAGATGTTTAGCAAATAGAAGATTGGTGAAACCTCTTAATTTGAAAAAGCTATTTTTAGGAAATGACAAATACAAAAAATTTCTATAAACAACATAAATCTAAATAACTAATAAAATAAAAAAAATAATTTTATAAATAAAAAATAATATATATCTACATTTAATAATTAATAAAATTATATTCAAAATATAATTTCATAAATGGATTGTAATGGCCAATGGTGGCTTGGCAACATCTTTGTCAGGCCAAGCGTGCCAGAGGATTCGACTTTCATGACCTGCAGCTCTTTAACCTTGCAGTGTGGGGAAAATAAATCTGGCGCCTGATCCGGGAACCATCATCACTGCTTTCACAGGTTCTTACAGTTAAATACTTCCATGGCAAAATGCTCTTTGAAGCTACATTAGGGTTGAGGCCATCTTATGCATGAGACTCGATCTTTACAGCATTACCCGGGTTCTTCTAGAGAATCGGCACTCAGAGCACAACCCACATCCTTGGTGATTGATGAGGAGGGGCAAAACCAATCACCTTTACTACGAGGTATCTAGACAATCCAGCCAATCCAATTACCTGTGGTGAGTTTATGCTCGACAATCTAAATAGTTGGGATGCCAACAAAGTACATAAAATGTTTCAACTGCCTGATGCTTTGGCCATCTTAACATGTCCGATTGAGCCATCACTAACTGACACTCTCATATTGGAAAACCACTCAAGTGGCCTTTATTTAGTCCGTTCGAGTTACATGGGGTTAATGCGCAAGAATCATTCATCTACAACACCGGAAAAGATATGGCTCGTGCTATCAAAACTTCAGACCTTGCCCAAGGTCAAGATCTTTATTTGGAGGGCTGCGCACGAGGCCTTACCTGTTGGCACACGATTGCAAGCTGCAGGTTTATCGAGTAGTGTATGCCCGATGTGTTTACGAGAAGAGGAAACAGTAATTCATGCCTTGCGCGACTGTGTTTCCATGCAGGATATTCTTCATCAATTTGAATTACATGAACGCATCATACTAAACCGAGCTTCAGATTGTAAAAGCTGGCTGCTGGAACATGCACAATTACTCTTGGATTCGCATGCATTTACGGAATTCATAGTACTCTTATGGATTGTTTGGAATAGCCGAAACCTCTAGGTTCACGGGGAAACAATTCCACCTCATTGGTTGACAGTGTTGAATACTAAAGAACTGCAACGGGACTTCTCCCCTGCACAAGGAAAACCTGCTGCCTCACTCCAACTACAGCCACGATCGGAACATTGGCGAAAACCAGATGCCTCTATGATCAAAATTAATTTTGATGGATCCTTTCGCCAAAACGATCATACAGCTGCCATCGGAGTTTTAGCCAGAGACAGTAATGGCCTGGTACTTGCAGGCTGTGCCAAATTCATCTCTATGCAACAAATGCATCCATAGTTGAAGCCCATGCATGCTATGAGGCCATTTCTCTTACCCTCGACAGAGGATGGCCAAAGGTTCAAATCGAAGGAGATGCAACAACTGTGATCAACCTATTACATGCACCAGCAAGGGGTATCTCCATCCTAGCCCAGTACCTATCTACTGCTCAACTATTGTTGGCACAACACCCACGTATCACATTGGCCTTTACTCCCCGTTCAACAAATATTGCATCTCACTTACTTGCAAACTGGGCACACAAATTCAAATATATGTAACTATTTTTACTTCGATTATCCGGAATGCATTGAAACCATTGTAATTGAGGACGCTATTAGCAAATTAATCCAAGGTTCCATTTTCAATTTTTTTTAATAATTATTAAAATTATATTAAAAAGATACTTTTAAATAAGAAATTAATATATACATCCTATATGTTTCATATATGCTTAGTAATGATATTAAAAAATTAATTTCCATAATCTAACTAATATTAATAGATACAAAATATAATAACTAATAAGTTATTCAAACAAGTATTGAATATAACCATGTTCTTATATGTTATTTTGCTTGTTCAAATAATCAAACAACTATCAGCTATCAGTTAATTTTGTCAAATACTTGTATACAATTAGCTAATGCAATCCGCTATGGGCTATCCGCTAATTGTCAAACAGGATCAATATCTTTATTTAATAAAAAATAAATAAAATTATAAAATTTAAATTATTTGATGAATTTCGATTTGATTTGTTGAAATGAGCATTGGCATAAGGAAAAGAAATAAAAGGAAAACAACGTTGGCATAAGGAGAGTTTAAATGAGTGATGAGCATTGGCAAGGGATGCCTATTTTTCATGTTTTTCATGCCAGCCTTTAATAATTTTCTACCTTGATATTATTGTTGAGCATATTCAAAGTTGGCATTGCCTCTGTCGATGGCAATGCCAGAAATTAACCATGTAAAAACCCTTATATCTATATAATGAAGATTTTCATAAATCAATTTGATTAAGTCCCAATCGATTCTCCTAAGGGGTAGACTCTGTAATGCCCCAGTTTTGGGCCTAGCGGTTTAAGGGCTGGTTAGACGATCCTGTAATATCCCAAATTTTGACTAGTGACTAAATTGTAAATTTTGAAAGTTTAGGGGGTTAAAGTATAAATTTTAGAAAAGTTTTGGTGACTAAAGTGTAAATTTCCCCAACAAGTAATTTTATTCAGTATAAGAGTGAATCGGATCGAAGTAGGAACTTTGATATCGGTTTTAAGAATTAAGATGCAGAGAAAGGTACCGAATTTGGGTCGAATGAAATTGTTAAGCGTGCTCAGGCCAGAGAAATACAAGGATGGGTGACCTTTGGGAAGGTCCTATAAAAGTGTTTCTAATCGATATTTTGGACTCAGTAAAGGTAAAGAATATTCGAATGGATTATCGATAAAGGATTTTTAAGAGAAAATTTTATTCTATGGAGATTTTCGATAATTATCGAAATAGTAGACTGAGTTAGGAAAATGCAGTCTATGACTTTAGGAAAGGAAATTTTTATATGATGATAGTGTTCATTTTCCGAATATGGAAATATGGAATTTTTGGAATAAATCTGATAGCTCGATAAAGGTGAAATCCCAGTAAAAGTATTTTATGAATATCAGGAAATCGGATCGAAATTTCAGAGGCTGATCCAAAAGCCATGGAAAAGTCATAAAATAATATTTTATGAATATTTTAGTATAGTTGGTTGAATTTCAACTAGACTTAGTTGAATTTTTACAAGAATGGCAAACTAGTAAATAAGCCTAGTTGGAGGGCAAATTGGTCATTTGACAAGGATGGCAATTTTGAAATATTAAGGGAAATTTTGGAAGGTGAATTACACTTGGATCTAATCATTGCCATTGATTTTTGATAAGATTAAGTCTTGGCCATTGGATTAAAAAGGAAAATTAGTATTTTCACTAATTAAATGAATTTTAAATTCATCTAATTTTAACATGTGGATTTAAATAAGTAAAAGATGAACTAAATTGTTCATCTTTCTTGAAATATTTCGAACTAAGGGGAGAAAAAAAGGGAGAAAAATTTTCAAGCTCGATTCAAGCCCCGAAACTCGATTTTCATGTAATATTTTCAACTGCAAAGTTGTTCTACTCTTCAAGCTCTATCTTTTGATGTTAATAATTCATGGAATACATGCTTGATTGATGAGAATTTTTATGAGAAAGAAATTAGGGTTTATGGACTCAATTGGGGTTTTTGAGATTTTATGATTCCATGTTGAAATTCAAGTTGAAATCAAGCTTTTGTGATGTTAAAATCATGTTATTGAGTTGGGATTTAAACTCTACATGTTTTGATTATTATGAAGATGATTAGGGTTTATGGATTAAAGTTTGATTTAGGGTTTGTGATGTTGGACAAATGATCTAGTGAGCTTTAATTTGTTATTTGGAAGCAAAACCCTAAATTAAAGGTATAGGGACCATTTCGGCAATTATGAAAGTTAGAGGACTAATCTGAATTTTTTATGATTTTGAAGTGTATTTATGTTATTATTGAAGTTGGAGATGTGAAATTGAAGTTAGAATGTTAAACCGATGTTGAATCGAGTTAGTGACCATTTTGACAATTTTTCAAAGCTAAGTGACCAATTCGGAAATGAGGTTTTAGAGAAGGACTAAATCTGATTTTAGTTGGAATAATATAATTCAAGTATTAATGTTGATTTGAGGACTAATTTGCAAAGTTAAGGAGCTTGAATCCTTATCTTTGCATTTTTAGTGACTATTTTGGAAAGAACGAAAAATTAGAGGGAGTTATTTTTGAATGATTATTTGATGAAGAAAGTGATACATTAGTGGTTTGAATCAAGTAGGGGACCAAATTGACAAATGTCAAAGTAAGGAGAAATTAATATAAAGATTTAAGTTATTTATGGAAGTTGTGTAGGAAAACTGGATTTGACAGTAAGTTTGAAAATTCACCATAAATTCTACAAAAATGGTTAGATGGTGAATTTTATATCGGTGTAAAGATTTATTCGTCTAGTTTCTTTAAAAACAAACGATGATTGATTTAGATTCATATATCAAAAGATATGAATTTTTAAGTGACGAAAGGTCAGAAAACAGAATAGCAGTCTGTTTCGAAATTAAATACTGGAATTCTACTTTGAAAATTTTCCATAAATCGTACAAATTGAATCTGGGTTATTAGTTTATATGGTTGAAAAGCTTATCTAATCTAGTTTAATTTACAGCAAACGGAAACTGATTTTGAGTTCCGAGTTAAAAGATATTAATTTTAATCAAATGAAGGTCAGAAAAATTATAGAACAGTTTTTGTCAGGACAACCCTGTAAACGAGAGTTTGATGAATTTTCATAATTTTTGTAGATTTTATTAAATTATGTGGCTTATACAGTTAGAACCACTATCGAATCTAGTTTCTACGGTATAAAGGAGATTAAGATTCAGTATGTATTTTGCCCTGTAGAAGTAAATCTTTGATGGTAGTGCAAGTTGACAGAAAATGGAAATTGGGACAATTTGTGTCTAATGTTGGTTAGCAAGCTTGGAGGAATTATTAGAAGATCAAAATGGTTATTAGGGACCAAAAATGAGTATGTGAACAATATAAGGAAGGAAATAAATTTATGGAAAAGTTTTATGTTGATTGATTAAATAGCTTAATTGAAATATTGTTAGAAGTGAAGTTTGGATCTGAATCAAAAGAAGGTTTGAGGCGCTATAAAAGAGAGGATCGAATCAAGATTAGTGAGGCGAACTAATAAATGGCCCACGTGAGTGCATTTACATGTTTTAAAATGCAATTAGGAAGACTTGCGAATAGTCAACCTTAAATTAAAATGATATTTCATTATCTATATATATGTTAATTTATGTTGCCATGACCAATTATGATTGAAGTATGAGATATGAAATGTTATTTATATGACGATCTATGTTTTCCACAAACATTTATGATGAAGCATGAAACATGAAATGTTTATTTATATGATTGATTATGTTGATTGATTGATGATAAAAGAAATGCTCAAGTATTGTGTACGAGAGTCCAGGGTATAGTTGGCATGCCATAGAGTCTTTAGCAACTGCACCCTTATGTTCATGTTATCAAACAGTTATTGTGACAAAATGATTGTGTCACATGCACCCTGGGGATCTACGCCCACTGTGCCCGAGTGCACTGTCGAGGTGCTTCATGTTTATGGGGAGCAAAGAGCATCCCCGAGTACGTACTCATCTTTACGTTTACATTAGACACTATGGTGTCATTTCAAGATGACTCGCGTACCTCGATCTCATATAGCGTACTTTGGGCAATGATAAAAGAATCATGTCACGTAAATGAATCATGTCATGTAAACGAATCATGTTACGTATATGAATCATGTCATTAATATGAACCATGCCATGTATATGAATTAAATCACGTATATAAATCATGTCAGTTAAAAGAATCATGTTATGCTAATGAATCAAGTTATGTTTATGAATCATATCACGTATATGAATCATGACATGTATACAAATTATGTTACATATATGAATTATGTCATGAATATGAATTATGCCATGTACATGTATCATGTTATGTATATAAATTAAGTCATGTATATGAATGATGTCACGTATATGAATCATGCCACGTATATGAATTATGACACGTATATGGATTCTGCCATGTATATAATTCATGCTATATATATAAATTATACCCTGTATATGAAGTATGTCCTGTATGTGAATTATGTCGTATATATATATATATATATCATGTCATGCATGCAAATTATGGCATGTGTATGAAATATGCCATTTATGTGAACTATGCCATGATTATGATTTACTTGATAATGTTGAACTTGTGATAAGTCGACCTTAAATTGAAAATGATGTTGCATTATTTATATGAAACTTGACTTGTTTCATATTTAAGTAAATCCAAACTTCAGTAGAATATGAGGTAAGAATTTTATTCTACATAATGGCAATGCATATCTATACATGGAATATGGATAATAATAACAAGCTGATACATGATTCAGATGTTACATGTTACTTGCCATGTAACACCCTTAACGTATACCCGTAGACCGAATATACATTAAAGATGTTACATATTCGTTTAAAGAAATCCTGACTTATAATAATTTTTTATACATATAAATATTTTCTTTATTAATTTAACTTTTTTCTTGATTTGCTTGAAATCATAACTTATGTGTAGTTGGTTAATTTCGACCCTGAATTAGTTTGTAAAACATATTAGTCAGTTATTAAAACGATAATGCAATTCGGGGTGAAGAATAGGTTCACTGCTTAGGCCCTTTCTTGATTTTAAAATCTTTATGCAATTACCGGTAAATAAAATTTAAACTGATTAAACACGTTTTACTACCTTTTTAAGCTTATCGATTATTCATATTAACAAAGTAAGCTTCCTTTCTACTTCAGTTTATGCTTTCATATTACTAATACCTTATCTTGCCGTATCCATATATGATTCATTTTTACAACTGATCAATTATCTATCGTTTAATCTAATTTAATGCATCATATACTACCAGTAGATAAATAATTACATGCCCACTAGAAATTATCATAAGCTAGATTATCTTACTGATTTTGTGTAGATTGAAGCTTGATCAGCAAGCTCGACTCCTCTTCAAGTGCTCCAACTTAACCTACGCGTGAAACAATCACACGGTAAGTATGAAACTTAGTGAGGTAATAATTCTTAATAGAGTGCAATATTGACATAAATATCAATTTAAATGATTAATAATACATATAATCACCTTACCATTTTTATGTGTATAAACATAAATAATTTCATATGTAACAACATATATCAAAGTGATAACATTAGATCTTACCGATACCGTTGCCATTTCCATCTGTAAGCTTTCAAGCTTATCATCCTGTTACTTTGATTCATTTTACTGATTTAGCCCAAGAATTTTAAATAGAGAGAAAGTTAAGTATACGAGATCGATACTCCCAGAGTACTAGTCACCTAACTGACGATAAAAATATAGACACATAAAGTGTCAGTAACATATAGACACATAAGTGTCAGTAACATATAGATCCGAAGATCGGTGTGTAGCTACACGCAGTCCTCGACTGCTAGACCTCTAATGGCATGCCACTATACTATAACTCTCTATAATATAATTTTATGTATAGAGAGAAACTTAAGTATGAAAGTTCGGTACTCCTTGAGTACTAGTCACTGAAGTGACAATAACTTGTAGACACATAAAGTGCCGAAAACATATAGACACATAAAATGCCGGTAAACATATAGATCCGAAGATCAGTGTGTAGCTACACGCAGTCCTTGACTGCTAGACCTCTAATGGCATGCCACCATACTGCAACTCTTTATAGTAAATCTTGGGCAATAAATCAATTTCATTATCTTTCCTTATATCATTCTGTAGATGGTAAACAACTTATTTCATCAATGGCAACATATATCAATATATATATATATATATCAACATTTCAACTTACCAATATAAATAATCATGTGATGAATGCATTTTATATTCCACTTCTTGACATATTCGTATATGCCAATCATATGCTCAATGACATATATATTATAACGATAAAAATTAGTGTAGGCTCATCGCAAGCCATCCCAATCATGTATAAAATATCAATGTAGTATGACATGTATGCAATTGCACTCACCTGGGCCATTTATTAGCTTACCTCACCAAGTTCTACTCGATCCTTTCCTTCATAATACCACGAATCGTCTTTTGATTCAGATCAAACTGAAAATCGAGTTTCGGGGCTTGAATCGAGCTTGGAATTTTTTTTCTCTTTCTTTCCCTAGCCCTCACGTTTTTGGCTGGAAAAGATGAACAAAATCTTCCATTTAATAGTGAAATTATAATTTTACCCTTTTTATCCAGTGGTTGAGATTGATTTTATCACCAATCAAGGGAAAATATTTAATCTTCCATTTTCTCTTTCCAAAATTGCCCTTATAAATTTTTAAATATTTCAAAATTGCCACTAGGGCCAAATGACCAATTTGCCCTCAAACTAGTTTTTATTTACTAGTTTGCCATTCTTGTAAAAATTCAACTAAATCTAGTTGGAATCCAACCAAATATAATAAAATATTATTAAAATAACATTTTATGACTTTTCCATAGCTTTTGGATCAGTCTCTAAAATTTCTATTCGATCCAATATACTGATAAATAATCATTTACTCAAAAATAAACTGTAGGATTCATCTTGAATCGAACTAAAAATATTTCCAGCACTTGGAAATGAATTTTATAACCTTTAACTATCATATGGCAAAATTTCAAAATTTTCCAGTTCGTCCGTGTATCCGAATTCCACTTAAACTTTAACTATGATTTTCCCAATAATCGAAGTATTAGATCGAACCAATAATTCCGCATTCGATTCACACCCTTAGGTGATCTGTTTATTTATGAAATAAAAATCCTTAATTTTTTGGAAATTACAACTTTAGTCTCCAAACTTTTCCAAAGTTTATACTTTAGGCGTAAAATTTTCAAAATTTACATTTTGGTCACTACCTTTTTAAACTTCAATTCCCATTCCAATTTTCCTTGGAATTCAACCAAACTTTAAGAATACCTTATTCAATTCACTATCTATCACATGAGACCTTTAAACCTTAGAAATTTCCTTTCCAAAACCCATAATTAAAGAAATCCCAACTTTTGCATTTTTGTCATTTTAGTCACTAAGTTAGCTTTTAAGCTATTATCTTAGTACTAAATGACCCTTAATCAACTTAGTAAATTTTGGGGTATTACAATTCTCTCCCCCTTAAGAAAATTTGTCCTCGATTTTTCAATGCATACTTGTTCCAAACACTTACGAATATTACTTCCTTATTTTCTTCTTAGCCTCCCATGTGGCTTCTTCGACCTTGTGATTACTTTTCTGAGCATCGACCAATGATATTTTTATTCCTTAACTCTTTAATTTCATATACCAACATTTCTACTAACTCCTTTTCATATCAAAATATCTTATACTTAATGTATTATCATTTTATTATGCATATAGATTGTCCTAAACAAGAGTTAACTTCCATGCTTATTTCACTGTATCGTATCTGCTATGAGTCCTTTCTTGACCTCCAAGATTCATTAGCTGAAGAAATATATTATCGTTTTACTTTCCTTATTCTAATCTCATTTCATCTTATACAAATAAGGAGCAGCATCAAGTCATACAACAACACATTAATAATATGATATTCTAGGGACATGTATTTACTGACAAATTCATATGCAAACTCGGTTTAGCATCTAGAACCGGCTAAACCTTTGCTCTGATACCATTAAATGTAACACCCTTAACGTATACCTGTAGACCAAATAAACATTAAAGATGTTACTGATTCGTTTAAAAAAATCCTGACTTATAATAATTTTTTATACATATAAATATTGTCTTTATTAATTTAACTCTTTTCTCGATTTTCTTGAAATCATAACTTATGTGTAGTTGGCTAATTTTGACCCTGAATTAGTTTGTAAAACATATTAGTCAGTTATTAAAATGATAATGCAATTCGGGGTGAAGAATAGGTTCACTGACTCTTTCTTGATTTTAAAATCTTTATGCGATTATCGATAAATAAAATTTAAACTGATTAAACACGTTTTACTACCTTTTAGGCTTATCGATTATTCATATTAACAAAGTAAGCTTCCTTTCTACTTTAGTTTATGCTTTCATATTACTAATACGTTATCTTGCCTTATCCATATGAGATTCATCTTCAGAACTGATCAATTATCTATCGTTTAATCTAATTTAATGCATCATATACTACCAGCAGATAAATAATTACTTGCCCACTAGAAATTATCATAAGCTAGATTATCTTACTAATTTTGTGTAGATTGAAGCTTGATCAGCAAGCTCGACTCCTCTTCAAGTCCTCCAACTTAACCTACGTGTGAAACAATCACACGCTAAGTATGAAACTTAGTGAGGCAATAATTCTTAATAGAGTGCAATATTGACATAAATATCAATTTAAATGATTAATAATGCATATAATCACCTTACTATTTTTTATGTGTATAAACATAAATAATTTCATATGTAACAGCATATATCAAAGTGATAACATTAGATCTTACCGATACCGTTGCCATTTCCATCTGTAAGCTTTCAAGCTTATCATCCTGTTCCTTTGATTCATTTTACTCATTTAGCCCAAGAATTTTAAATAAAGAGAAACTTAAGTATACGAGATCGGTACTCCCAGAGTACTAGTCACCGAAGTGATGATAAACATATAGACACATAAAGTGTCGGTAACATATAGACACATAAGTGTCGGTAACATATAGATCCGAAGATCGGTGTGTAGCTACACGCAGACCTTGACTGCTAGACCTCTAATGGCGCCACTCTACTGTAACTCTCTATAATATAATTTCATGTATAGAGAGAAACTTAAGTATGCAAGGTCGGTACTCCTTGAGTACTAGTCACCGAAGTGGCAATAACTTGTAGACACATAAAGTGCAGAAAACATATAGACACATAAAATGCCATTAAACATATAGATCCGAAGATCGGTGTGTAGCTACACGCAGTCCTTGACTGCTAGACCTCTAATGGCATGCCACCATACTGTAACTCTCTATAGTAAATCCTGGGCAATAAATCAATTTCATTATCTCTCCTCATATCCTTCTGTAGATGGTAAACAACTTATTTCATCAATGGCAACATATATCAATATATATATCTATCAACATTTCAACTTACCAATATAAATAATCATGTGATGAATGCATTTTATATTCCACTTCTTGACATATTCGTATATGCCAATCATATGCTCGGTGACATATATATTATAACAATAAAAATTAGTGTAGGCTCATCGCAAGCCATCCCAATCATGTATAAAATATCAATGTAGTATGACATGTATGCAACTGCACTCACCTGTGCCATTTATTAGCTTACCTCACCAAGTTCTACTCGATCCTTTCCTTCATAATACCACGAACCGTCTTTTGATTCAGATCAAACTGAAAATCGAGTTTCGGGGCTTGAATCGAGCTTGGAAATTTTTTCTCTTTCTTTCCCTAGCCCTCACGTTTTTGGCTAGAAAAGATGAACAAAATCTTCATCTTTTCACCATTATTTTACACATATATCTATTAAATGAATATTAAATTCATTTAATAGTGAAATTACAATTTTGCCCTTTTTATCCAATGGTTGAGATTGATTTTATCATCAATCAAGGGCCAAGATTTAATCTTCCATTTTATCTTTACAAAATTGCCCTTATAACTTTTTAAATATTTCAAAATTTTTATTAGGGCCAAATGACCAATATGCCAACCAACTAGTTTTTATTTACTAGTTTGCCATTCTTGTAAAAATTCAACTAAATCTAGTTGGAATCCAACCAACTATAATAAAATATTCTTAAAATAACATTTTATGACTTTTCCATAGCTTTTGGATCAGTCTCCAAAATTTCCATTCGATCCAATATACCGATAAATAATCATTTACTCATAAACAAACTGTAGGATTCATCTTGAATCGAACTAAAAATATTTCCAACACTTGGAAATGGATTTTATAACCTTTCTCTATCATATGGAAAAATATCAAAATTTTTCAGTTCATCCAGGTATCCGAATTCCACTTAAACTTTAATTGTGATTTTCCCAATAATCGAAGTATCAGATTGAACCAATAATTCCATGTTCGATTCACACCCTTAGGTGATCTGTTTATTTATGGAATAAAAACCCTTAACTTTTAGGAAATTACAACTTTAGTCCCCAAACTTTTCCAAAGTTTATTCTTTAGGCTTAAATTTTTTAAAATTTACATTTTGGTCACTACCTTTTTTAACTTCAATTCCCATTCCAATTTTCCTTGGAATTCAATCAAACTTTAAGAATACCTTATTCAATTCATTATCTATCACACGAGCCCTTTAAACCTTAGAAATTTCCTTTCTAAAACCCATAATTAAAGAAATCTCAACTTTCACATTTTTGTCATTTTAGTCACTAAGTTAGCTTTTAAGCTATTATCTTAGAACTAAATGACCCTTAATCAACTTATTAAATTTTGGGGTATTACATGTTACATATGTTATATGATACATGATATAAATGTTACACGATTACATGACACATGAAAAAAGATGTTACATGATTTCATGATATATGAAAAAGAAGTTACATGTTACATGACATAGAAGTACGTGACATACGTGATAGAATACATGTTATGTAAACGATGGCATAATGAAAGCATAACCATGATAGAGTACATGATATGTAAATGATTACATGATGAATGCATGTCCATGATAGAGAATATATTATGCAATAATAACATAATTTATATGATAGTTATGATACATGGCATATGTACATTGTGATATACTTGCCATGTTATAGAGAAAACGAAGTGCACTTTTATATATGGCATATTGTATTACATTATTTCATGTTTTTAAAATAAATAAGTTTAACTGCCTTACTAAGTTCGTACTTATCGTGTGATTGTTTCACACATAGGTTAAGTCGGAGCACTTGAAGAGGAGTCAAGCGTACTGTTCAAGCTACAATCTGTAGAACATCAGTAAGACATTCTAAACTATGACAATCTCTAGTGGGCATGTAAATCATTTACTTAATGATAGTATATGATGCATTAAATTGAATTATAATGATAGTCTGAATAATTAGCTAGACGATGAACCGTATAGGAATAAAAAAATTAAGCTTAATTTTAGTAGCATGTTTAAGTAAAATAAATAATGTATATTCAACTACGAGTATACGTTATGGGTGTTACATTTATTGGTATCAGAGCAAAGGTTTAGCCGGTTCTGGATGCTAAACCAAGTTTGATATGGAGTTTTCAGTAAATACATGCCCCTAGGATGTCATATTACTGATGTACTAATTGCATGACTTGATGCTACTCCTCATTAGTATAAGGTGAAATGATACTAGAATAAGGAAAGTAAAACGATAATAAATTTCGTCAGTTGCCGAATCTTAGAGGTCAAGAAAGGACCCATAGTGGATATGATACAGTAAAATAAGCCCGGAAGTTAGTTCTTGTTTAGAATAAGTTATATGCATAGTAAAGAGATGATACAGTAATTATATGATACTCAAATACGAAGGAGTAAGAAGAAGTTAGAAATATATATTTTTGAAGATAACAATGTCAGTAGTTGCTGCAGATGTAATATGGCGATTTACTCAAAATAAGTTAAGGATTAAAGTTATGATGGAAATAACTCAGTAGTATCTTATTATAAGATGTTTGTACTGTCAGTACATATAAGGGAGAATTGGAAAGTTAAGTAATGATACTACTGAGATTATTAGAAAAGAAACTAAGAAAGAAATTGATCTGTAAAGAGATTATATGTGAAGCTCAAAAAGAAGATTATAGGTATGAATCAGTAAGAGTACTAAAAGTAGTAAACTATATTGCAAGGATAATCAAAGCAAACATGGAAAGAGTTACAGCGTAGACTCATCAAATGTTAGAAAAACTTTGAAAATTATTTAAATCAGACACAACCTAAGTAAGAAGGATTATTTCTTTAAGGAGACATTAGTATTATAAGATGTCAACTGTGAAGCCTGATAGATCAGGAAGACAAATAATCTAGAATAAAAGTATGATGAAAGTGATATTTGAGTACACATTGAACAAGATTGGAAGTTTATTATCGATAAAGTGTATTGAACTTGTAACCATAGAGTATTTAGAGAAGTCAACTAAGAGGTTAATTCTACCTGAATAGTTGACAGAAGAGCCTTATAAAGATAGGGCTGAAGTATAATGTATAGGCTAAGATATCTTTCAGAAAGGTTTTGATAAAGACAATCAGTAATAATAAGATGATGAGTATGACAAGCATTAAAATGATATGAATTGATAGAAAAAGGTTTTCTAATGGTCTTGATAGAAAAAGGTTTTCTAATGGTCTAAGTGATCAAGTACTAGAAGATATTATGAAGATACCATTTCGAGAATCTGAAGTGTAATTTAGATAAGTTGGTTATCTGTGCACAAGGTAGAAGTGATTATAAAAAGAAACGTTTAATTTTTTTTTAAAGGAATTAGTTCCTTAATAAAGTTAAAGGAAGTGTGTTTAGTTAAGGATTGTTCTGACTAATTGAAATTTTCATAGAAATGTTTCTAGACAAGAACAAGAGTCTTGGATTACAAGGGTTATAAAGATACCCGTAGCAGTAAAAATAAAATGAAGTATGAACTTTTTCCGATTTCTACCTAGATTGAGCTACTGGTGCAGTAATGGGCTCAAGTACAAGAACAAGAAGTACCTAAGAGATTGTAACCTTCGGCAACTGTATATAATAAAGCATTGGTTGTTTAAATGTTTAAGCTGTTGAGAGCCTTAAATGTTAGAGCAAATGAGAAGTTATGATTGTTTATTTGAAAATGGAGGATGATTTATATAGGTCAAAAAGGGAAAACTTAGTTTCAGAGCTATTATACTTCAAGGAATTGTGAAAGAGTTGGACCAAGAGTATATTAAAGGGTTTTATCTCCAGAAGTAAGCAAAAGTCTATAGTATATGTACTTATGTTTTGGGAGCATTGACTGAATTATTTACATGTCAACACTCCTGAATAAATTGAGATGCAATTAGATTTTATACATGACAAGTAGTTGGTAGAAATATTGGTTTATGGAATTAAAGAATTAAGGAATAAGAAATTTCATTGACTGAAGTTTTGAGAAAAAAATCACAAGGTCGAAGAAGCCACTTGGGAGGCCGAGAAGAAAATAAGGAAGTAATATCCGTAAATGTTTGGAACAAGTACGCATTGAAAATTCGAGGATGAATTTTCTTAAAGGGGGAGGAATTGTAATATCCCAAAATTTGGCTAGTGACTAAATTGTAAATTTTGAAAGTTTAGGGGGTTAAAGTAAAAAACTTTGGAAAAGTTTGGGGACTAAAGTGTAAATTTCCCCAACAAGTAATTTTATTCAGTATAAGAGTGAATCAGATCAAAATAGGTACCTTGATATTGATTTTAAGAATTAAGATGTAGAGAAAGGTACCGAATTTCGATTGAATGAAATTGTTAAACGTGCTCAGGCTAGAGAAAAACAAGGATGGGTGACCTTCGGGAAGGTCCCATAAAAGTTTTTCTAATCGATATTTTGGACTCAGTAAAGGTAAAGAATATTCGAATAGATTATCGATAAAGGATTTCTAAGAGAAATTTTATTCTATAGAGATTTTCGATAATTATCGGAATAGTAGACCGAGTTAGGAAAATTTAGTCTAAGACTTTAGGAAAGGAAATTTTTATACGATGATAGTGTTCATTTTCTGAATATGGAAATATGGAATTTTTGGAATAAATCCGATAGCTCGATAAAGGTGAAATTACAATAAAATTATTTTACGAATATCGAGAGATTGGATCGAATCAAAATTTTAGAGGAGAAAAAAGGGAGAAAATTTTTCAAGCTTGATTCAAGCCTCGAAACTTGATTTTCAGGTAATATTTTCAACTGCAAAGTTGTTCTACTCTTCAAGCTTTATCTTTTGATGTCAATAATTAATGAAATACATGCTTGATTGATGAGAATTTTGATTAGAAAGAAATTAGGGTTTATGGACTCAATTGAGATTTTATGATTCCATGTTGAAATTCAAGTTGAAATCAAGCTTTTGTGATGTTAAAATCATGTTATTGAGTTGGGATTTAAACTCTACATGTTTTGATTATTATGAAGATGATTAGGGTTTATGGATTAAAGTTTGATTTAGGGTTTGTGATGTTGGACAAATGATCTAGTGAGCTTGAATTTGTTATTTGGAAGCAAAATCCTAAATTAAAGGTATAGGGACCATTTCAACAATTTTGAAAGTTGAGGGACTAATCTGAATTTTTATAAATTTGAAGTGTATTTATGTTATTATTGAAGTTGGAGATGTGAAATTGAAGTTAGAATGTTAAACCGATGTTGAATCGAGTTAGTGACCATTTTGAAAAATTGTCAAAGCTAAGTGACCAATTCGGAAATAAGGTTTTAGAGAAGGACTAAATCTGATTTTAGTTGAAATAATAGAATTCTAGTAGTAATGTTGATTTGAGGACTAATTTGCAAAGTTAAGGAGCTTGAATCCTTATCTTTGCATTTTTAGTGACTATTTCGGAAAGAACGAAAAATTAGAGGGAATTTTTTTGAATAATTATTTGATGAAGAAAGTGATACATTAGTGGTTTGAATCAAGTAAGGGGACCAAATTGACAAATAGAAAAGTAAGGAGAAATTAATATAAAGTTTGAAGTTATTTATGGAAGTTGTGTAGGAAAACTGGATTTGGCAGTAAGTTTGGAAATTCACCATAAATTCTAAAAAATGGTTAGATGGTGAATTTTATATCGACGTAAAGATTTATTCGTCCAGTTTCGCTTAAAACAAATGGTGATTGATTTCGATTCATATATAAAAAGATATGAATTTTTAAGTGATGAAAGGTCAGAAAACAGAATAGCAGTCTGTTCCGAAGTTCAATACTAGAATTCGACTTTGAAAATTTGCCATAAATCGTACAAATTGAATCTGGGTTATTAGTTTATATGGTTGAAAAGCTTAGCGAATCTAGTTTTGTTTCCAACAAGCGGAAACTGATTTCGAGTTCCGAGTTAAAATAATTAATTTTTAATCGAATGAAGGTCAAAAAAATTATAGAACAGTTTTTGTCAGGACAACCCTGTAAATGGGAGTTTGATGAATTTTCATAATTTTTGTAGATTTTATTAAATTATGTGGCTTATACCGTTAGAACCTTTATCGAATCTAGTTTCTACAGTATAAAGGAGATTAAGATTCAGTACGTATTCTACCCTGTAGAAGTAAATCTTTGATGGTAGTGCAAGTTGACAGAAAATGTAAATTGAGACAATTTGTGTCCAATGTTGGTTAGCAAGCTTGGAGGAATCATTAGAAGATCAAAATGGTCATTAGAGACCAAAAATGATATGTGAACAATATAAGGAAGGAAAGAAATTTATGGAAAATTTTTATGTTGAATGATTAAATAGCTTAATTAAAATATTGTTAGAAGTGAAGTTTGGATCCAAATCAAAAGAAGGTTCGAGGCACTATGAAAGAAAGTATCGAATAGAGCTTAGTGAGGCAAACAAATAAATGGCCCACGTGAGTGCATTTACATGTTTTAAAATGCAATTATGAAGACTTGCAAATAGTCGACCTTAAATTAAAATGATATTGCATTATCTATATATATGTTAATTTATGTTGCCATGACCAATTATGATTGAAGTATGAGATATGAAATGTTATTTATATGATGATCTATGCTTTCCACGAACATTTATGATGAAGCATGAAACATGAAATGTTTATTTATATGATTGATTATGATGATTGATTGATGATAAAAGAAATGCCCAAGTATTGTGTACGAGAGTCCATGGTATAGTTGGCATGCCATAGAGTCTTTAGCAGCTGCACCCTTATATTCATGTTATCAAACAGTTATTGTGACAAAATGATTGTGTCACATGCACCCTGGGGATCTACGCCCACTTTGCCCGAGTACACTGTCAAGGTGCTTCATGTTTATGGGTAGCAAAGAGAGTCCCCGAGTACGTACTCATCTTTACGTTTACGTTAGACACTACGGTGTCATTTCAAGATGACTCGCGTACCTCGATCTCATATAGCGTACTTTGGGCAATGATAAAAGAATCATGTCACGTAAATGAATCATGTCATGTAAACGAATCATGTTACGTATATGAATCATGTCATGAATATGAACCATGCCATGTATATAAATTAAATCACGTATATGAATCATGTCAGTTAAAAGAATCATGTTACGCGAATGAATCAAGTTATGTATATGAATCATATCACGTATACGAATCATGACATGTATACAAATTGTGTTACATATATGAATTATTCCATGCATATGAATTATGCCATGTACACGTATCATGCCAACGTATATGAATCATGCCACGTATATGAATTATGACATGTATATGGATTCTACCATGTATATAATTCATGCCATATATATAAATTATGCCCTGTATATGAAGTATGTCCTGTATGTGAATTATGTCATATATATATAAATCATGTCATGCATGTAAATTATGGCATGTGTATGAAATATGCCATTTATGTGAACTATGCCATGAATATGATTTACTTGATAATGATGGAACTTGTGATAAGTCGACCCTAAATTGAAAATGATGTTGCATTATTTATATGAAACTTGAATTGTTGCATATTTCAGTAAATGCAAACTTCAGTAGAATATGAGGTAAGAAATTTATTCTACATAATGGCAATGCATGACTATACATGGAATATGGATAATAATAACAAGGTGATACATGATTCACATGTTACATGTTACTTGCTACATATGTTATATGATACATGATACAAATTTTACACGATTACATGACACATGAAAAAAAGATGTTACATGATTTCATGATATATGAAAAAGAAGTTACATGTTACATGACATACGTGATAGAATACATGTTATGTAAATAATGGCATAATAAAAGCATGACCATGATAGAGTACATGATATGTAAACGATTACATGATGAATGCATGTCCATGATAGAGAATATATTATTCCATAATAACATGATTTATATGATAGTTATGATACATGGCATATGTATATTGTGATATACTTGCCATGTTATAGAGAAAACGAAGTGCAATTTTATATATGACATACTGTATTACATTATTTCATGTTTTTCAAATAAATAAGTTTAACTGCCTCACTAAGTTCATACTTAGCGTGTGATTGTTTCACACGTAGGTTAAGTTGGAGCACTTGAAGAGGAGTCAAACATGTTGTTCAAGCTACAATCTGCAGAACATCAGTAAGACATTCTAAACTATGACAATCTCTAGTGGGCATGTAACATCTCGTGTCTTAGTTCTTCGTTGTTAGGAACACATACACTATCTTTGAAATAGAGGAGTCCATTCGACTTGAGGGAAAAGTCAGAATTAGACTCAGAGTCTAACTTGGACACGATCTTCTGAAGTCTGGATCAATTTGTTGGAGTTCTTTGATTCTCGAGATTAGACTAGATTGAACTTGAAGTTCAGATAAGAATTTTCGTCCTTTGGATAAACAAAAATGAGCATTGATAGCCAAGGAAGCTATAAACGAATGGAAAAGATCATTAAGGAATATTTTTAAATAGTTACTTGTAAGTCAAGAAAAGTCTAATTCGAATGGTTACTTACAAGTCAAGAAAGAAATATTTCAAATGAGTTATTCTAGGATTTAGATTCAAGGGTTTACCCGAGTATGGTCTATGACTAAGGGCATTAGCGACCATGTTTGCATTCCCCGGATGGTAGTCGATAACCAAATCGTAATCTTTAAGTAACTCTAGCCATCTTCTTTGCCTCAAGTTCAAGTCTTTCTGAGTAGGAGGTATTTACGACTCTTGTGGTCTATGAACAAGTTGCATTTCTCCCCGTACAAGTAATGTCTCCAGACTTTGAGTGCAAACACGATAGCTGCCAATTCTAGATCATGAGTAAGGTAGTTTGACTAGTGTGGTTTTAGTTGCCTTAAAGCGTAAGCTACCACGTTTCCATCTTGCATTCGGACACATCCTAGTCCCAAATGAGATGAATCACTGTAAACAGTGTACTCCTTGCCCGATACTGGTTGGATGAGAATCAGAGCATGAGTCAGGGCTTGTTTAAGTTGATCGAAGCTTCGTTGTTGGTTCTCCGACCAAACAAAGGGTGTATCTTTGCGAGTTAGCTTAGTCAAACTTGCGATAATGGATGAGAATCCCTTGACAAAATGTTGATAATACCCGGCTAAGCCGAGAAAGCTTCTGACCTCACCAACATTCCTCGGAGGTCTCTAATCCAGGATAGATTGAATCTTCCTTGAAACTACTTTGATCCCTTCTGCCGAGATAACATAGCCAAGGAGCGACACTTTCGATAGCCAAAATTCGCATTTAGAGAACTTTGCAAACAATTGACGTTCTTAGAGGGTTTGCAACACAATCCGAAGGTGTTCGGAATGTTCTTCCTTATTCTGAGAATACACTAGAATGTCATCAATGAAGACGACTATGAACTTGTCAAGATAGGGCTTGAATACACAGTTCATGAGACCCATGAAAGAAGCTGGAGCATTCGTTAAGCCGAATGGCATTACAAAGAATTCAAAATGGCCATATCGAGTACGAAAGGCTATCTTGGGTACATCTGCTTCTTTTACCCTCATTTGGTAGTATCCCGATCGTAGATAGATCTTTGAGAACACTGCGACATCTTTGAGTTGATCGAAAAGATGTTTAATCCTTGGGAGAGGATATGGATTCTTGATAGTAAGCTTGTTCAATTGTCTGTAGTCAATACAGAGTCTTATAGTCCCGTCCTTCTTCTTCACGAACAGGACTGGAGCATCCCAGGGAGACGAGCTAGGCCTAATGAAACCCTTGTCTTGTAGCTCTTGGAGTTGCTTCTTGAGTTCTTTCAACTCAACAAGTGCCATTCGATAAGGTGTGACAGACACTGGAGTTGTTCCAGGTTAGAAATTGATCCCGAACTCTACTTCTCTAGTTGGAGAGAGACCAGGGAGTTCCTCGGGAAAACATCGAGATATTCAGATACAATAGGTACACTAGGTAAACCGAATTCAAGTTCATCTTGTAAGACTATAGTAGCAAAGATTGAGGTCGGTTTCTTGTCAATTAGAAGAATTAATTCCATTCCTAAACCCAGAGGTAAAGTCTCCTATTTAGGCAATCTACCCAGGCTTCATGCTTGCTTAACCAATCTAGTCCCAATACTAGATCGAACTCACAAGTTTGTAGTACATATAGATTAACAAGAAAGGGTACATTTCGAATGAATAGGAAAACAGTTTCTACAGATAAGGCTTATGTTTGTAATTCCTCCGGTTGGGTTCGGAACTACAAGGCTTTGTTTTAGAATTCCAGGCTTTAAGTTCAACTTTACAATCAAGGTTGAGCTTGCGCTCTAGGTTCAGCTTGTTGCTGTGGAGGATTCTGCTCCATCCTTACAATATCTCCTTCATTTGAGGAGCTTACGAGACTTTCATCGTCTCGAGCGAGTCTTGTTTTAGACATTCTATGTTTAAAGAGAATAATTAAGGGTTCGGTTTAGTTAAGCAAAGACACAAGCTATACAATACAAGTCTCCTAGGTGGCACACGTATCCTATATGATGCAAGAGAGCCTGGTTTAGTCATAGAACCGACTAAAAAGCTCTAATACCAAACAAATGTAACAACCCCTACTTGGGTTGGTAGCAAACCGATTCAGGAGCATTACTAACGTACAATACAAGCATAAACAAGGCAAGGATAGGTTAACTCATCCCTATTAGTTGAGTTACTTAATTAGCAAGCAACCAAATATTCATTACTTAACATGTAAGCAATCACCTTTACATACATTATAGGTTACCAAAAATTTCAATTATCATCATCATACAATATCATCATTCGAAACCACAAAGTAAACAAGTTTCCATTTTCATTTCATTGTTCATTAACTTGATTACATATAACATTTCATGCATAACTTACTAATCATGATCTATTGCACATACCTTAATTCCAAGCAAGCATATGCCACCCTTACCATTCGGCATTTACCATTCAAGATTATGAAAGTATATAAATAACATGGTATGCTTACACAAGTAATTATCACACAAGGCATTCGAATGGTACAAGGTTAGATGATCACTTTGAACATTCCATATATATCTATCAATATGCGCATCAAATACTTATCCATTTCATACAATTTTGAGTTCACAAAATCAACCAAGATCATATCATGGAAGGCCATTCAAGACATATATACATATATACACGATCAAGTATTCAAAATACATGCACTAGGAATTGTATACATCTATGTGCCACCAACTAGGACAATACAAAACGAGTATGAACCATACTTTAGCTATGCTTGTGTCTTGCTTCGAGCTCAAGAAATCAGGCTTTAGGATCAAGCAACGATCGAATCCTTTATCCTGTGTTTGGGAAGAATGAAAACAAGAGTGATAAGTACAAGATATGTACTTAGCAAGGTAAAAACTAGATCTAACCAATTTATAAGATATATATCACTTAGCTAAGTTGAGCCTAATCAAGGTTGGAAACAATTCGAATTCAAGCTTAGTTCAATCTTCATTTCAAGTCAAATAACATACTCAAGCAATATACACATTTCAATTCAAATCAAGTACATATTATTTCAAGTTTACATGTTTGTCATTTCAAGAATACATGTCAAGTAATCCAAGTAGCAAGTCATACAATACAAGGTTCAAGCATAGACAATTTTAATTTCAAGAGTTTCATGTCAAAAATCAAGCATTACATGTCAAGCAATTCGTGTATTTCAAGCTTATACATCAAGTGATTCAAGTATCAAGTAATTCAAGAATCATATAATTCAAGTATCAAATGAGCTTTATTCTTTAATTATTTCCCATTTGTTTTCTTTAGTTTATGCCTTTGGTATTTAGTTGTGCAGGTAATCGAGTCTCCAACCAACTGTTGCCATAAGATGTACCGTAGTACGCAAGATGTACTATAGTACTGTACCGTAGTACTGGTCAACCCTCCTATTGTCGCTAAAGATTACATATAAGTACCCTCCACCTATGACCACTAGCAACCAAGGCTTTGTTCAATTAGGGGCCTTAGCCTTGGACCGTAGTCCACCCTGACATAATGAGCTCTAGACTCTAAGGCATGCCCTTCCACCTATGACCACTAACAACCAATGATTTGTTCAATTACGAATCACTTATTCAAGTATTACATGTTTATGTCAAGAAATAACTTATTCAAGGATCAATTCAAGTGATACATTGCAAGATCATTTTCATATACACAGCCCTTAGGCCAATTGAGCATTAGCTCTACACTTTACAATTTAATCTTGTCATTCAAGCAAGCAATTAACATATGCCATCTCTTAGGCATCAAGAAAGATCTATAATTCATGATTTATATAATGTTAACAAGTATTTAAATCATATAGGTACATTTAAGAACTCATTCGAAATGATCACAATCAAGGCATCAAGGTTCAAGCATTTGTTTTCACATTTCTTCCTAGATAATTTAACAACATACACGTTTCAATTAGATCTCAAGTTTTAGCTTAAATTATTCTTCCAATTTTTCTTCCAACCAAGCTTAAATCAAGTATATTAACATGGCATAAAATAACAATAAGTAGACATGCATATTTGGTTGGGACCTAAGTCCTAACGCTATATTAAACTACACTCACAATACTCCAAGCTTAGCTAATCTTGGATCCAAATTCCTTTGTGTTTGCCACTAGCTTGGTCACTCCTTTATTCTTCCACAAATTTTACTCCTTACTCTATCAATTCATAAAATTAAATCAAGGTCAATACAAAGTAAATTCATTTCTTCAAAACAAGGCAGCAATTCAAAATTTATTCATTTCAAAACATCAAAGCTGCTTCTACTGCCTAGTAGCTTGTGCACTGCTTACTAAAATATGCATAACTTTCATTCTGTATGTCAGAATTTCAATTGGTTTTCACCATTGGAAATCTAACTTAATTGTATTTCTAACCATATAGACCTTGCATTTTAATTCTTTTCCAATTAATACAGTTTTTTGTTTAAAGACAAGGCAATTTACAACACTGGACAGTTTGCACTATCCTTAGTGTTTCATTTCTACAATTCATTCTACAATTCAGAATTTAGTTCTGTTTTCTTCTAATGATTTTAGACATATTAAGGCATTATCCATAAAATTTCCAGACTTAAATTCCTTTTATACAATATTTGGTGATTTTTCAAAGTTACTGCCCATAACAAAGCATTCTGGGCAGATTTCACTAGTTTGAGTTTCAGCTTCTTTACTCACTTAGATGACATTTCAAACATTTTAATCCAATTTATTTTCATGTTCTTACATGTCTAGGTCAGTTTTAATTAACTTATCTATGTGATCGAAATAGGGCATTGTGTACAACCAAGCAAGTTTAGACATTTACAACTAGCAAAACAGTCCCTATCCCCAATTTCCAGCAACCATTCACATTTCCTTAAAATCTATGTACACAAAACATGGCAGTTAAAAGCATACACTCATATGTATATTCAGCAAGACAGCCCTATAATGGAAATAATAACATCAATAACCCCTAGTTCAAATTCTAGCATTATATGCACACAATTAAGAGCATATTCGAACACTTTACACTCAATTACTTGAAATTCATTTTCAAACAACCTAGTCAATTCAAATATGTTACAAATGTTACAAAACATATGAATTCCTCACTTACCTAATCAATTGCCCATAAAATGTAAGATTCATCATACAAGCATTCAATTTCAACCATTCAAATCTATAACATTCAAAAGGGTTCTTCTAACAACATTTTTAGCAGAGAATTTTTCTACCATCACCTAGGATTCGAGAATATCCATGACCTTGAACTATAAAGGTTGAGTTTCTTACCCTTCCAACTTGCTATTCGAAGGGAACACCAAAATCCACCTTGAATCTAAGATTGAATTTGTTAATCCTCTCAATTTTGACCTCTCTTTCTTTTGCAAAAGCATCGGTTCTCAAAGGAAAGGGAAATGAATAGAGGTCAATCCTCTAATTGGTTTTGTTTGACCGATTAACTAAGCTTACATGGATTGATCATCTAGTTGACACGTGTAAAGACCAAACAATGAAATTTGTTTATCATGCAAGATTAATCCTTCCTTTTTCTCTCAAATATGTCCTTGCTGAATTTCCTCCTTTAGTCGGTCTCTTATTCAATTTGGTCCTAGTCTAATTATTCATTCTAGAAATAATTCAAATAAATTTGAATTACATCGAACTAAGGTCAAAGTTTTAGGCTACACTTTGGGGTATTATAATTCTCCCCCTTAAAATAAATTTGCCATCGAATTTACCTGAGTTGAACAAGTGGGGATATTGATCTCTCATTGTAGCCTCAGGTTCCCAAGTTGACTCTTCTATTTTATGATTCCTCCATAACACTTTCACCAAGGAAACATTCTTGTTTCGGAGTCTTCTAACTTCTTTGTCAAGTATTCGTATTGGCTCTTCTTCATATGATAGGTATGGATTCAATTCGGCTTCTTCAGGTTCAAGAACATGGGATGGATTAGATCGATATTTTCTAAGCATAGACACGTGAAAGACATTGTGAATCTTGTCAAATTCACTGGGAAGAGCTAATTGATAGGCCACTGGCCCTATCCTTTCAATGATTTCGAATGGTCCAATGAATCGGGAACTAAGTTTCCCTTTTCTTTCAAACCGAAAGACTTTCTTCCAAGGGGACACTTTAAGGAAGACTTTGTCTACAACATTGTATTGGATGTCTCTCCTTTTCAATTCTGCATAGGCTTTCTGTCTATCAAAGGCTTGTTTTAATCGATCATGTATGATTTTCACTTGTTCTTTGGCTTCTCTGAGTAATTGAGGTCCCAAAACCTTGTTTTCTCCTAGTTTAGTTAGCACAAGGGAGTTCTACATTTCCTTCTGTATAGAGCTTCGAAGGGAGCCATCTGAATAGATGTCTGGTAGCTATTGTTGTAAGCAAACTCTACTAGGGGTAGAGATTTCTCCTAGTTCTTTCCGAAGTCTATAACACAAGCACGTAACATGTCTTCAAGTACTTGTACGACTCTTTCAGATTGGCCATCTGATTGAGGATAAAAAGCTGTACTAAGGTGCACTTCAGTTCCAAGGGCTTTTTACAATGATTTCTAGAATCGAGAAGCAAATCTAGGGTCTCGATTGGAGATTATAGCTGTAGGTACACCGTGTAATCGAATCACTTCACGGATGTATAGCTCGACTAAGGTTTCCAAGCTCATGTTCATTCGAACATGGATGAAATGAGTAGACTTTATGAATCTATCAACAATCACCCACACAACATCATTCTTTCTTGGAGTGGAAGAAAGACCAGTAACGAAATCCATTATAATCCGATCCCATTTCCACTAAGGGAATTTGATTGGTTAGAGTAATCCAGTAGGGTCTTGATGCTCGGCTTTGACCCTCTGACAAGTTAAGCACTTTGAAACAATGTATGTGATAGCTTATTTCATGCCTGGCCACTAGTATATTGGCTTTAGGTCCTTGTACATCTTAACCGATCCAGGGTGAATTGAGAAAGAGCTTTGGTGAGCTTCTTGTAACATCTCGTGTCGTAGTTCTTTGTTGTTAGGAACACATACCCTATCTTTGAAATAGAGGAGTCCATTTGACTTGAGGGAAAAGTCAGAATTAGACTTAGAGTATAACCTGGACATGATCTTCTGAAGATCCGGATCAATTTGTTGGAGTTCTTTGATTCTCGAGATTAGACTAGATTGAACTTGAAGTTCAGATAAGAATTTTTATCCTTTGGATAAACAGAAATGAGCATTGATAGCCAAGGAAGCTATAAACGAATGGAAAAGATCATTAAGGAAGATTTTTGAATAGTTACTTGGAAGTCAAGAAAAGTCTAATTCAAATGGTTACTTACAAGTCAAGAAAGAAATATTTCAAATAAGTTATTCTAGGATTTAGATTCAAGGGTTTACCTGAGTATGGTCTACGACTAAGGGCATCAGCGACCACATTTGCTTTCCCAGGATGGTAGTCGATAACCAAATCGTAATTTTAAGTAACTCTAGCCATCTCATTTGCCTCAAGTTCAAGTATTTCTAAGTTAGGAGGTATTTAAGACTCTTGTGGTCTGTGAAGAAGTTGCATTGAAGCGTGAGTAGGGTAATTTGACTCGTGTGGTTTTAGTTGCCTTGAAGCGTAAGCTACCATGTTTCCATCTTGCATTAGGACACATCCTAATCCCAAATGAGATGAATCACTGTAAATAGTGTACTCCTTGCCCGATATTGGTTGGATGAGAATCGGAACATGAGTCAGGGCTTGTTTAAGTTGATCAAAGCTTCGTTGTTGGTTCTCCGACCAAACAAATGGTGTATCTTTGCGAGTTAGCATAGTCAAACTTACAGCAATGGTTGAGAATCCCTTGACAAAACATTGATAATACCGGTTAAACCGAGAAACTTCTGACCTTACCAACATTCCTCAAAGGTCTCCATTCCAGGATAGATTGAATCTTCCTTGAATCTACTTTGATCCCTTCTGCCGAGATAACATGGCCAAGGAATGACACTTTCGATAGTCAAAATTTGCATTTAGAGAACTTTGCAAACAATTGACATTCTCAGAGGGTTTGCAACACAATTCGAAGGTGTTCGGAATGTTCTTCCTTATTCTGAGAATACACTAGATTGTCATCAACGAAGACGACTACAAACTTGTCAAGATAGGGCTTGAATACACGGTTCATGAGATCCATGAAAGCAGCTGGAGCATTCGTTAATCCGAATGGCATTGCAAGGAATTCGAAATGGCCATATCGAGTACGAAAGGCTATCTTGGGTACATCTGCTTCTTTTACCCTCATTTGGTAGTATCCCGATCGTAGATCGATCTTTGAGAACACTGCGGCATCTTTGAGTTGATCGAAAAGATCTTCAATCCTTGGGAGAGGATATCGATTCTTGATAGTAAGCTTGTTAAATTGTCTGTAGTCAATACAGAGTCTCATAGTCCCGTCCTTCTTCTTCACGAACAGGACTGGAGCATCCCAGGGAGACGAGCTAGGCTTAATGAAACCCGTGTCATGTAGTTCTTGGAGTTGCTTCTTGAATTCTTTCAACTCAACAGGTGTCATTCGATAAGGTGTGATGGACACCGGAGTTGTTCTAGGTTGGACATCGATCCCGAACTCTACTTCTCTAGTTGGAGGGAGACTAGGGAGTTCCTCGGGAAAAACATCGAGATATTCAGATACAATAGGTACTCTAGGTAAACTGAATTCAAGTTCATCTTGTAAGACCATAGTAGCAAAGATTGAGGTCAGTTTCTTGTCAATTAGAAGAATTGATTCCTTTCCTAAACCCCGAAGCTAAAGTCTCCTATTTAGGCAATCTACCCAGGCTTCATGCTTGCTTAACCAATCTAGTCCCAGTACTAGATCGAACTCACAAGTTGGTAGTATATATAGATTAACAAGAAAGGGTACATTTTGAATGAATAGGGAACAGTTTTTACAGATAAGGCTTATGTTTGCAATTCCCCCTTTTGGGTTAGAAACTACAAGGCTTTGTTTTACAATTTCAGGCTTTAAGTTCAACTTTACAATAAGGTTGAGCATGCACTCTAGGTTCAGCTTGTTGCTGTGGAGGATTCTTCTCCATCCTCACAATATCTCATTCATTTGAGGAGCCTACGTGACTTTCATCATCCCGAGTGAGCCTTGTTTCAGACATTCTACGTTTAAAGAGAATAATTAAGGGTTCAGTTTAGTTATGCAAAGACACCAGCTATACAATACAAGTCTCCTAGGTGGCACACGTATCCTATATGATGCAAGAGAGCCCAGTTTAATCCTAGAACCAACTAAAAAACTCTGATACCAAACAAATGTAACAACCCCTACCCGAGTTGGTAGCAAACCGGTTCAGGAGCGTTACTAACGTACAACACAAGCATGAACAAGGCAAGGATAGGTTAGCTCATCCCTATTAGATTAGTTACTTAACTAGCAAGCAACCAATTCTTCATTACTTAACATGTAAGCAATCACCTTTACATACATTATAGGTTACCAAAAATTTCAATTATCATCATCATACAATATCATCATTAACTTGATTACATATAACATTTTCATGCTTAACTTACTAATCATGATCTATTACACATACCTTAATTCCAAGCAAGCATATGCAACCCTTACCATTCGGCATTTACCATTCAAGATTATAAAAGTATATAAATAACATGGTATGCTTACACAAGTAATTATCACACAAGGCATTCGAATGGTACAAGGTTAGATGATCACTTTGAACATTCCATGTATATTTATCAATATGCGCAGCAAATACTTATCCATTTCATACAATTTTGAGTTCACAAAATCAACCAAGATCATATCATGGAAGGCCATTCAAGACATATATACATATATACAAGATCAAGTATTCAAAATGCATGCACTAGGCATTATATACATCAATGTGCCACCAACTAGGGGAGTACAAAACGAGTATGAACCATACTTTAGCTATGCTTGTGTCTTGCTTCGAGCTCAAGAAATCAGGCTTCAGGATCAAGCAACGATCGAATCCTTTATCATGTGTTTGGGAAGAATGAAAACAAGAGTGATAAGTACAAGATATGTACTTAGTGAGGTAGCAACTAGATCTAACCAATTTATAAGACATATATCACTTAGCTAAGTTGAGCCAAATCAAGGTTGGAAGCAATTCGAATTCAAGCTTAGTTCAATCTTCATTTCAAGTCAAATAACATACTCAAGCAATATACACATTTTAATTAAAATCAAGTACATATTAGTTCAAGTTTACATGTTTGTCATTTCAAGAATACATGTCAAGTAATCCAAGTAGCAAGTGATACAATACAAGGTTAAAGCATAGACAATTTTCATTTCAAGAGTTTCATGTCAAAAATCAAGCATTACATGTCAAGCAATTCGAGTATTTCAAGCTTATACATCAAGTGATTCAAGTATCAAGTAATTCAAGAATCATATAATTCAAGTATCAAATGAGCTTTATTCTTTAATTATTTCTCATTTGTTTTCTTTAGTTTATACCTTTGGTATTTAGTTGTCTAGCTAACCGAGTCTCCAACCAACTGTCGCCATAAGAAGTACCATAGTACGCAAGATGTATCGTAGTACTGTACCGTAGTACTGGTCAACCCTCCTACTGTCACCAAAGACCACACATACGTACCTTCCGTCTGTCACCAATTAGGGGCCTTAGCCCTGGACCGTAGTCCACCCTGACACAATGAGCTCTAGACTCTAAGGCATGCCCTTCCACCTATGACCACTAACAACCAAGGCTTTGTTCAATTACGAATCACTTATTCAAGTACTACATGTTTATGTCAAGGAATAACTTATTATAGGATCAATTCAAGTGATACATTGCAAGATCATGTTCATATACACAGCCCTTAGGCCAATTGAGCCTTAGCTCTACACTTTACAATTTAATATTGTCATTCAAGCAAGCAATTAACATATGCCATCTCTTAGGCATCAAGCAAGATCTTTAACTCATGATTTATATCATGTTAACAAGTATTTAAATCATAGAGGTACATTTAAGCACTCATTCGAAATGATCACAATCAACGCATCAAGGTTCAAGCATTTGTTTTCACTTTTCTTCCTAGATAATTTAACAACATACATGTTTCAATTAGATCTCAAGTTTTAGCTTAAATCATTCTTCCACTTTTTCTTCACAATCAAGCTGAAATAAAGTATATTAACATGGCATAAAATAACAATAAGTAGACATGCATCTTCGGTTAGGACCTAAGTCCTAACCCTATATTAAACTACACTCACAATACTCCAGGCTTTGCTAATCTTGGATCTAAATTCCTTTGTGTTTGCCACTAGCTTGGCCACTCCTTTCTTCTTCCACAAGTTTTACTCCTTGCTCTATCAATTCATACAATTAAATCAAGGTCAAGACAAAGTACATTCATTTCTTCAAAATAAGGCAACAATTCATAATTTATTCATTTCAAAACATCAAAGCTGTTGCTACTTCCTGGCAGCTTGTGCACTTCTTACTAAAATATGCTTAACTTTCATTCCGTAAGTCGGAATTTCAATTGGTTTACACCTTTGGAAAGCTAACTTAATTTTCCTTCTAACCATATAGACCTTGCATTTTAATTCTTTTCCAATTAATACAGATTTTTGTTTAAAAACAGGGCAATATACAACACTGGACAGTTTGCACTGTCCTTAGTGTTTCATTTCTACAATTCATTATACAATTCAGAATTTAGTTATGTTTTCTCCAAATGATTTTAGACATATTAAGGCATTATCCATAAAATTTTCAGACTTAAATTCCTTTTATACAATATTTGGTGATTTTTCAAAGTTACTGCCCATAACAAAGCATTCTGGGCAGATTTCACTAGTTTTAGTTTCTAGCTTCTTTAATCACTTAGATGACATTTCAAACATTTTAATCCAACTTATTTTCTTGTTATTACATGTCTAGGTCAGTTTTAATTAACTTATCTATGTGATCGAAATAGTGCATTATGTACAACCAAGCAAGTTTACACATTTCCAGCTAGCAAAACAGTCCTTATCCTCAATTTCCAGCAACCATTCACATTTCCTTAAAATGTATGTACACAAAATATGGCATTTAAAAGCATACACTCATATGTATATTCAGAAAGACAGCCCTATAATGGAACTAATAACATCAATAACCCCTAGTTCAAATTCTAGCATTATATGCACACAATTAAGAGCATATTTGATCACTTTACACTCAATTACTTGAAATTCATTTTCAAACAACCTAGTCAATTCAAATATGTTACAAATGTTACAAAACATATGAATTCCTCACTTAACTAATCAATCACCCACAAAATGTAATATTCATCATACAAGCATTCAATTTCAACCATTCAAATCTATAACATTCAAAAGGGTTCTTCTAACAACTTTTTTTAACAAAGAATTTCTCTACCATCACCTAGGATTTGGGAATATCCATAACCTTGAACTATAAAGGTTGAGTTTCTTACCCTTCCAACTTGCTATTCGAAGGGAATACCAAAATCCACCTTGAATCTAAGATTAAATTTGTTAATCCTCTCAATTCTTACCTCTCTTTCTTTTGCAAAAGCATCAATTTTCAAAGGAAAGGGAAATGAATGGAGGTCAATCCTTTAATTTGTTTTGTTTGACCGATTAACTAAGCTTACATAGATTGATCATCTAATTGACATGTGTAAAGACCGAACAATAAAATTTGTTTATCATGCAAGATTAACCTTCCTTTTTCTCTCAAATAGGTCCTTGCTCAATTTCCTCCTTTAGTCGGTCTCTTATTCAATTTGGTCCTAATCTAATTATTCATTCTAGAAACAATTCAAATAAATTTGAATTGCATCGAACTAAGGTCAAAGTTCTAGGCTACACTTTGGGGTATTACATATGGACTATGATTTATGGATTTATGACGTATGTTTATGGAATATCGGATTTATGGAACTGTGTTTATGAATTTGAATTTTAAACATCATATATATATGAGCATGGGTTGGGATTTGTACGGGAAAGCTTAGCGGTTTCACCCTTCGGGCTGAATTCCACTTCGGATTGGCAGTTGTAGTGAGGAGTTCTGGGGAACTTTCCTCTTGGCGGTTGTAGTTGGGTGCATTGCATCGTGCTTGTGATTTATGTGTTATGGTTTAAAAGATGTTATACAAAATAATATTTTCTTTTATGATTATTATTTTCCTTGTACTTTAGAGAACATTAAGCTCTTTAGCTTACTCCCCCATAGTTTCCTCTTTCAGATATCTTTGGACTTTAGGCAACGTGGTACTTGGAGGATCTTACATTTTATCTGATTATTTTTATTTTTCAGTATGAACTACCTTTTTTAGTTTCAAATTATTAGTTATTTATTATTTTGGGACATTCATGTAATTTCATGCTTGTGGACTATTTATATTTTTTGGATTATTTTAGCATTCTTTTAATATGATTTTATTTTATAGATTTTATTTAAACATTTGAATATTATTTAAGAAATTTATGTTTTATTTATTATAAGATATTTATTAGATTAACGTTATATATTCTTTTTAAATTAAAGTATAATTATTTTTTAAAATTAGATTTCTTGAGGTTTATGGTTTCAACCGTGACTTCCTAAATTTTATGAGGTTACATTTAGTGGTATCAGAGCTAAGTTCAACCCTAGGACTGTGAGGTTCACATGAAATTTTAAGCCAAAAATGATTTTTTCATGCAAATTAAATATTTTCGGGCAAAATGAGATTTTCTGATAAATATATTATTTCAAAAAATTAAGATATATTTTGAATAGAAACTCCAAGTACCAAATCTAACTCTAGGATTATTTCCTTTTATAGATAGATTACTATTCCACCTTTTATGTTGAAGAATGAGGAACTTAGAACGGAGAATTTTAAGTTGTGTCAGTTAATTTTTGGGATCTATCGCTAAGTCTGGAAATTTCGAGGACGAAATTTCTTTTAAGGGTGGGAGAGTTGCAACACCCCAAAAATACCCCCAATTCAAAGACCTAATTTTGAAATCCCTAAATTCAAAACCCTAGAAATTAGGAATTTAAAAATGAAACCCTAATTAAGAAATTTAGGAATTAATTGAATTTTAAACAAACTTAGTAACCTTTTTTTTAAAGAATTGATATTAGGTACCTACTTTGTGAACCCTATAAAAGAACAAGGACTTGCCTTGCATTTTATCCAAAATTTTGGATATATAAATCACCCTACCTGCAATTTTTCACGCCTACAACCGTCTTCCCCTCTCCCTCTCCCGATTCGTGTTCGCTGCTTCTCTTTTTTCTTTTTTTGATTTTTTGATTTTTATTTAATTCGATCAAAACCCGCTAAGTATTTGGCACAGCTTAATTCAACTATGTCTTCGGTTGATTTGAAGATCAACTATTTGAATCAGATAAGTATTCATTAAATTTCGTTAGATTAGTATTTATGAATAATTCTTTGATCATAATAGTAATAGTGTTATCGTAGGATTATTCTCATAGGTACTAATACATCTAAACCCAGTGCTTCTGATCGTGGGAAACACATTACTCAGTAGGTTAAGTTTGCTTTGGCTGAGGTGTGTTTTCTTTCCGTGCTATAAATAAATAATTCTTATATGGTTTTACACCTTGTTTGATTATGATTTTCATTAAGGCATATATGGTTGACATCATATGCATACGATTTTAGAATATGTTTTAATTATGATTTATAAAATATTTGATTTATAAAATATTGGATTTACGAAAATATGATTTACGAAATTATGGACTATGATTTATGGATTTATGACGTATGTTTATGGAATATCAGATTTATGGAACCGTGTTTATAAATTTGAGTTTTAAACATCATATATGTATGATCATGGGTTGGGATTTGTACGGAGAAGTTCAGTGGTTTCACCCTTCGGGCTGAATTCCACTTCGGAATGGCGGTTGTAGTGAGGAGTTCTGGGGAACTTTCCTTTTGGCAGTTGTAGTTGGGTGCATTGCATTGCATTGCATTGCTTTGTGATTTATGTGTTATGGTTTAAAAGATGTTATACAAAATAATATTTTCTTTTATGATTATGGTTTTCCTTGCACTTTAGAGACACACTAAGCTCTTTAGCTTACTCCCCCATAGTTTTCTCTTACAAATATATTTGGACTTTAGGCGACATGGTACTTGGTGGATCTCACATTTTATCTGGTTATTTTTATTTTTCAGTACGAACTACCTTTTTTTACCTTCAAATGATTAGTTATTTATTATTTTAGGACATTGATGTAATTTCATACTTGGAGACTATTTATATTTTTTGGATTATTTTAGCATTCTTTTAATATGATTTTATTTTAGAGATTTTATTTAAACATTTGAATATTATTTAATAAATTTATGTTTTATTTATTATAAGATATTTATTAGATTAACGTTATATATTCTTTTTAAATTAAAGTATATTTTTTTTTAAAATTGGATTTCTCGAGGTTTATGGTTTCAATCGTGATTTCCTAAATTCAACTTTTCTTCCGGGCCGGGTTTAGGGGTTTACATGATTTATAATCTAATTTTATGTTTTTGTGTTGATTAATTGATTTAATTGGGTTTAATTGGTGAAATCGAGGAAGATCCCTATTGGATCTATTTTCCAGTGTTGAGGATTGATTTTAAACATGTATTGAATGTTTTATAATGTGGATAAGTGATTTTTAACATTGGAATCCCGAATCTCCATGAATATTTAATTCTTTAGGTTGTTAGATTTGTGTTTTTGAGGTGTTGTGGTGGTTGTTTAGTTGTTAGAGATATAAGGATGACATGATCCTGTTTTTAAGTGTTAATTGATGTTTATGGAAGTGTTAGATTGTGGCTGGGTTGTGTTTGGAAAGAGTTAGATGATGATTTCAGTTGTTGTGGTTGGGTAATTGTGAAAAGATTGTTGATGTTTTGTGAGGAATGTTGCTGCAGTGGTTTGAATGCATCAAGATGCATTAATCCTCTGTTGTTATGTGGTTAAAATAAAGAGGTTGGTCCGGAAGCGATCAGTGAAGCTTTAGAGGCTTCGGACGTTTGAAATTGCGTCGGCAAATTAAGGTTTCGCGTATCGGTGAGTGAGAACGTGGATTTCAAGTTTGAATTGGTTTAAAGGTGATTTATGGTAGTTTAAACTTAGCTTGAAACACTGGTTTAAACTCGAAGTATAAAATGGTTTTATCTCTTGGTCGTGCTATTATGAAATGGTTTTATGCACTTATCTTGAATTACATGTTACCGACTGTTTAAGCATGTTTTAAAGTATATGAGATACTATTTTTAATCATGAAATGTTGAAGGATTCACATGGTAAGTTATCCTTGTAAGTATGTGAAAATACTTATTGAAAAGCATGGTTTGTTGCTTTGCAAAATGGTTTGGTTTCAAGCATATAAAAACAGTGAGGTATGTGGTTAGTTGTGAATTATATTGGCAAGAGATGTGGTTTAAAAATTTTATCGGGTATAGTTGGCCGGCTATAGGATTGATAGTGCACTATAATAAGTCGCCTTGGATGTTGAGGGGTTTTAATTTGGTGTACCAAAAACTCCATCCAAGTACCCTAACGGTCGAGGGGTTATATGGTACTGAAAACCTCCGCTAGTGGATTATGCATCTAACCGAGGGATGGGGTTGGTGTCCCCGTGGGTTGTAAGTGTACCAGTTGCAATGTACCACGATTGTGATTGTATCGCTATTCCAGTTGAGATAACTTGAAGTGTTGTGAGGACACTTGTTGAATCCGCGTATCTGATGAACTATTTGGTTAAAGAAACTTGGTTAATGATCACTTGTAAGCCAATATAATTGTTGATGTATCATGTAATGGTTTATGTTGTATAATGTGATTTATACATGTTTACTCTTTAAGCTTTGCATATGGTTTGTTATGCATGGGAAGGCCTAAATTGAGTTTGAGCAATGGGATTTGCTGGTCGTAAATGATACATGTTGCATATGGTTTAATATGCTAGTTTTAAAAGTGTTAAGTGCATGGTTTTCAAGGCATGATAATGTTTTATGTGGTGATTTAAAAGATTATTGAAATGGGATTTCAATATGTTGTTAAGGAATGATTTTAAATGCATTGATGGTGTGTTGTTTTTGAGCACTCCTCACTAAGCCTAGTTTTCTTACGCTCTTTTTGTCCATCAATGCAGAGAATTAAAGGTTCGACAAGCAGCGGGAAGCAAGGGATCACAAAAGACTTGGTATCAAAAGTATGTTTTTGGATTAGACAATAAGTAATAAGGGCAATGAGGTTTCTATTGTTGTTTTGGGAGGTGTTTTGTTAAAATCCATGTTTGTGCAATGTTGTTTTTCTGTTCTTGGTTTGTAATTGGCCATTATGGATTGTTTGTGGTGTTGGTTTAAGATTTCATGCTTTGCTTGGCTTGATTTCTAGGAAGGATGCATCTAGATTTACATTTGAAGTATGATGCCATGATTTGTTGATGAACCTATGTTGCCTTAATAAGGTTTGATCCTTGAATGTGTTGAATGTATGTTAGAAGCATGTTTTGGTACCTTGAAAGCATGTTAAACCAGCAAAAAAGGACATTTCAGGTCCAGGCGTATTGGTACGCGTGTCCCTATTTCGGTACGGGCAAACCATTCCAGGCTTAACGTATCAAAATGTGGGTAAGAGTTTTGGTACGGGCTTAGGCCAAATGTGGTCAGTGTTTCGGTACGCGAGCTGAGTATACCAGTACGGGTAGGCCTTTCCAGGCATAGCATTTCGGTACACTAGTATCGTTTCGGTACAAGGTATGTGTATTAAGCAGGGCGTATTGGTACACGAGGGTGTATCGATACGAGTTTTGGCTACTGGAATTAGGGGATTTTGAAATAGCAATATTGTACCGATACAACTAGCCATTAATTCAGTTATTTGGATGTTTTGAAGTTCTATTTTCTTGCGTTTTAGTCCCTAAATGTTGTGGATGCAATTGAATGAGTATGGATAATCGTTTCGAGATGAACTTTGACTTGTATGCATGAAATTGGACTAATTTAAGGTTGGTAACATTAAAAAGGTTAAGTCTTTGTAGTTTTCTAAAATTGCAATTTGGTCCCTAAATTGCAATTGTGTCCAATTGGATGTCAACTCGATGCCCGATTGAGTTGGGATTTAACCTGTGGTCAATATGAACACATAAGGCAATAATTTGCATCTAGAAAAGATAAAAATAAAAAAATGGATGTGTTTCGAGTTTCTTCTTCATGGTTTACTTTGGTATACCTAATGTAGCTCGCTCGATTTTGTCTTGTAACTAAGCAGGGTCGAGGGGCTACATTTGGTGGTATTAGAGCCAGGTTTATGATATTTAGGGGTAGGTATGGTTGTTGTAATGCTGTTGTGAGTTGTAATCTGTTATTTGTTATGCACGGTGATTGTAATATGCACGTTGTTTGCTTTATGCCATGCTGGGGGAAATTGGGAACCCATTGCCTTATTATTATAGTTTGAAATATCTGGTTTTGAAATGGAAGTCTTGGATCCTTGCTTGAAGCTAGCCTAACCATTTTTGTTTTTGAATGATTATCATGCCTTAGATATATTTTTAGTACGATGGGACCGAGGAGAGAGTTACGATCTAGTACGATTGCTACTGCCATTGGGCAGGGAAATGAGGAGGATGCCATACCTCCTAAAGGGTTATCGCCGACCCGACCTAATCACCTATAGTATTGGGGCAAGTACCACCTGAGGCAACTAGGTCAGGGATGAGTGACATGGCACTGCCGATTCAGGGCACGACCGATGCGTTTCAGGTAACAATTGCAGGTGTTCATGTACCGGCACTAGTGGTTGGGTAGACGGGTTTACTGTTAGAGCGTCTTTACAGTCTGGGTAGAGTTGAGTTCTATGGTCTAGCACCAGAGGCTTCTGAGGATTGGTTGGCCAATACAGAGAGGATACTAGGTCAGATGGGTTGTACGAATGCCCGTAAGTTTGGTTGTGCTGTGTCTCTGTTGCAGGGAGATGCCTATAGCTGGTAGACCACTGTGACAGCTGGGATGAAACTTGAGGATATAACATGGGAGTTCTTTTATGAAGCTTTCCGAAAAAGGTACCTAGGGGTCCAGTATCTAGACAAAAAGAAAAGAGTTTATGGCTCTAGTGCAGGGCAGTATGTCTATTGCTGAGTATGAGGTTCAGTTTGTAAGGTACAACCAGTATACACCTGAGTTAGTTCCTGACGAGGGACAGCGATGTGATCGTTTCTGTTATGGGCTGGTGCAGGAGGTTAAGACATACATGCTTGCTGCTGATTAGATGAATTTTGACGTATTGGTTACGCGAGCCAAGGATATTGAGCATAATCTTAGTTTGGCTTCTAGATATCGTGGCTTTAGCTCTGGTAAGAGAGTGGAAGATTCTAGCTTTGGCGGTGGTCAGGTCAAGAGATACCGTGATAGGAGGTATCGCCCTGATTAGAGACGCGGTAGAGGTGTCGTTGGGCGTGGAGCGTAGGGGCAGGGTACCCAGGTTAGGGCTCTGCATAATCCCTATTGGGTTTGCGGATCACATGATCATTTGAGGCAAGATTTCCCCCGTTTGGCCAGAGAGGGACAAGCACCTGTGGCTGTTGTGGCTAATGCTTGTTGGAGTTGTGGGTCTGGCGACCATCTGAGGCATGATTGTCCTTTTTTCGTTGGAGGTGGGCGGGGTGGTGCACTTGTTGTTGCTCTGCAGAGAGGTCGTGGTCGTGGCCGTGGTCAGTTTCAGTGCTGGGATGGTGGGCAGAGGACTGTGGCTCGTACCGTTGCTATCCAGCCTGAGGGAGGTGGACCAACTGGAGTGTATGCGCATCGTGAGGGTCACAATGACTCTGACGTGATCGTAGGTACATTCTCTTTACAGTATTTGTTGTTGTGTTCATTGGTTGATTCTGGTTCTACCCATTCATATATCTTGAGTGAGCATGCACAATTGCTTGAAATACCTGTAGAAATTCTTAATGTAGGCGTTAGAGTGACTAGTTCTCTTGGAGAGACAGTTGTGGTTAGGAAGTTGTATAGTCGATGTCCGTTGATGGTTTATGGACATGTGTTTGACGTGGATTTGATGGAGTTGCCGTTCCACGATTTTGATGTTATTCTGGGGATGGATTGGTTGACCGAGCATAGGGTTGTGGTAGATTTTGAGAGCAAATGGATATCCCTGAGGTTGTTTGATGATTTTGAGGTGGTGGTTATGGGTGAGAACGCTAAGCTCTTGTCTAATGTTGTTTTGGCTTTAGAAGCGAAACGGATAATAGATTCTGGATGTGAGGCTTTCATAGCCTATGTTACGAATCCTGGTTTGAAGGAGTTGAGGGTGAGGATATTCATACGGTATGCGAGTTTTTGGGTGTTTTTCTGAAAGAGTTGTCGGGGTTTCCGCCGAATCGAGAGGTGGAGTTTCGCATTAAGGTTTATGTAGATACGACATCCGTGTCAATTTCTCTGTATTGTACGGCCCCAAAGGAGTTGAAAACATAGCTGCAAGAGTTGCATGATCGAGTGTTTGTTAGACCAAGTATTTCACCGTGGGGTGCACCGGTGTTGTTTGTGAAAAAGAAAGATGGTACATTGTAGATGTGTATAGATTATCGGCAACTGAATAAGTTGACGATAAAGAATAAGTATCCTTTGCCACATATTGATGATTAGTTCTATCCGTTTAAGGGTGTTTCTGTGTTCTTTAAGATAGATTTGAGGTATGGGTACTATCAGTTGAAGGTGAAAGATTTGTATTTGCCCAAGACAGCTTTTGTACGAGGTACAAGCATTATGAGTTTTTTGGTGATGCCGTTTGGTTTGACCAATGCACCGGCTGCTTTCATGGACATAATGAATCGGGTGTTCCATGAGTTTTTGGATCAGTTTGTGGTTGTATTTATCGATGATATTATTGTGTACTCTTACACCGAGGAGGATCATGATATGCATTTACGGATTGTGCTTCAGACGTTGTTGGCTAATTCACTTTATGCTAAGTTCAACAAGTGTGAGTTCTGGCTTAGGAAGGTTGTTTTCCTTGGGCATGTGGTGTCGGTCGAGGGGCTTCATGTTGATCCACACAAAATTGAGGCCGTGATGAGTTAGAAAGTGCCTAAGTCTGTGTCAGAGGTTCGGAGTTTCCTAGGGTTGGCCGGTTATTACTGTAGGTTTGTTGATGGGTTCTCCAGTATAGCAGCTCCTTTGACCAAGCTGTTGCAAAAGTACGTTCGCTTTGAGTGGGTGGAGGATAGGCAGTGGGCTTTTAAAAGGTTGAAGGAAGCTTTGACACGAGCTTCGGTCTTGATTCAACCAAAATCAGGGAAAGAGTTTGTTGTCTACAGTGATGCATCCTATGTTGGGCTCGGTTGCTTGTTGATGCAAGAAAGTAAGGTAGTTGCTTATGCATCTAAACAGTTGAAGGTGCATGAGCGTAATTACCCTACTCATGATCTTGAACTCGCCGCAGTTGTTTTTGCCTTGAAAATCTGGAGGCCTTACTTTTATGGTGAGAAGTGTGTAGTTTATAAGGATCATAAGAGTTTGAAGTATCTTATTTCGCAGAAGGAGTTAAATCTTAGGCAACGAAGATGGTTAGAGTTGCTTAAAGATTATGACCTGGCCATCGAGTATAACCCGGGCAAAGCTAACGTTGTAGCGATGCTTTGAGTAGAAAAGCTGTTGTTGAGTTGAGGGCTATGCTTGCTAGGTTGAGCATGACTCGTGACGGTGGGTTGTTGGATGAGTTGCAAGTAAAATTGTCCTTGTCACAGATGATTAAAGAGAGGCAACCGCATGATGAGAATTTGGTGCCGCATGTGAAGGATATCATGGATGGAAGCCTTACAGATTTTCATTTTAATGATGATGGGGTGTTGTGTTATAAAGGTCGGATTGTGGTGCCTGAAGATGGGGAGTTGAGGCATATCATTTTGACCGAAGTGCATGCTAGTCCTTTTGCTATGCATCCCGGTAGTACTAAAATGTATCGGGGGTTTGAAGGAAGAGTACTATTGGGTTGGTTTGAAGAAAGATGTGGCTAATTTTGTTGCTCGATGCATGGTTTATCAGCGAGTAAAGGCTGAGCACCAGGTTCCTTTCGGGTTGTTGCAACCGTTGAGGATATTGGAATGGAAACGGGAAAGAACCACCATGGATTTCGTGTCTGGGTTGCCTTTGACACTGACCAAAAAAGATTCCATTTGGGTGATTGTTGATCGGTTTACGAAGTGTGCACATTTTGTGCCAACGCATACGACATATACCTTAGATAGGTTACCCGATCTGTACATCTCTAAAATTGTTCGTTTGCACGGGGTGCCCAAATCTATAGTTTCGGATAGAGATCCGTGTTTTACAGCAAGGCTTTGGGAGTGTTTGTATCGAGCTTTGGGAACACGGCTGAATTTTAGTACTTCATATCATCCTTAGACTGATGGTCAGTCGGAGCGCGTGATTTAGGTCTTGAAGTATATGTTAAGGTGTTGTATCATTAAGTTATAGGGAACTTGGGAAAAGCAGTTTCCTTTGGTGGAGTTTGACTATAATAATAATTATTAGGCTAGTATGCAAATGGCACCGTACGAGGCTTTGTATGGTAGGAAGTGTCGTACATCGTTGTGTTGGGCTAAGGTTGGAGAAAAACACATTTCGATGCCTGATGTGTTGAAAGACATCAATGAAAACGTGAAGTTGGTATATGAGCGCTTGAGAACGGCTTTGGATCGTCAGAAATACTACGTGGATTTGAAGCGTAGGGATATTGAGTATGTTGTTGGTGATCAGGTGTTTTTGAAGGTGTCACCTTGGAAGAAGGTGATGCATTTTCGGTGAAAAGGGAAGCTTAGTCCGAGGTTTATTGGACCATACAAGATTGTTGAGCGTGTAGGTCCAATTGCTTATCGTTTGAGGTTACCTCCTTAGTGGGAAATGATTCATGATGTGTTTCATGTATCAATGTTGAGGAGGTATCGGTTGAATCCATCACATGTTTTGCAGTGGAGGATATTGAGCTAAGATCGAATTTGTCTTATGACGAGGAACCAATGGAGATCCTTGATACCAGCAGAAAGGTTCTGCGTGGCAAGACGATTGAGCTTCTTAAGGTGTTGTGGAGGCACCGCGGTGTTGAGGAGTCCACGTGGGAAAACAAATTGGATATGTTGAAATAGTTTCCGCATCTGTTTCCTCCAAGTAAATTTTGAGGATGAAATTTCTTAAGTGGGGGAGAGTTGTAACGCCCCAGTTTTGGGCCGGTTAGACGGTCTGGTAGATTGGGTTAGAGATTCGAGTCGGATTCGGGAATAAATATTTTTGAGTAAGATAAAAATATGGAAAAATGGTTAAAAATCATATTTAAATATATGAAAAATATTGGTGAAATCAATTTTGGAAAAATAGATTTGGAAGGGTGACATTTTGGTTGGTGATGAAAATGTAATTTTTGAAAACTATTTTTAAAAGGTGACTAAATTGTAAAGGATCAAATTCTTAGAATCCTTAAGAGCCTATTTTACCAACTTTTGGCTGGTGGTTTCTCCCTTCAAAGAAGACTTTTAACATGTGTTTTAATTATTAATTAAAAGGGATTTTATAATGAAAATGTAGTTATTGATTTTAAAGAAATTTGACGTAAACTTTTATTTCCATTTCTTTTTTGCCAAACACTCTTGTTTTCATCAAAACCCAGAGGTGAGAGATCTATTTTCAACGATTCTTGATTTGTAATTGATTCTTTATCTTTGATTTACAAAACCTCGTTGAAATCTTGTGTTTTTCAAGCTTTAATCAATCAATTGAGGGAGAAATCACACAATAGAGGTAAAGTTCATTCTTCTAGTCTATTGATGGTTCTTTATTAATATTCCCAAGTATTTGATCCTTGATTTATGATTTATAATCTGATTTTATGTTTTTGTGATGATTAATTGATTTAATTGGGTTTAATTGGTGAAATTGAGGAAAATCCGTATTGGATATGTTTTCCAGTGTTGAGGTTTGATTTTAAACATGGATTGAATGTTTTATAACGTGGATAAGTCATTTTTAACATTGGAATCCCGAATCTCCATGAATCTTTAATTATTTAGGTTGTTAGATTTATGTTTTTGAGATGTTGTGGTGGTTGTTTAGTTGCTGGAGACATGAGAGGTTGGTCTGGAAGCGATCGGTGAAGCTTTGGAGGCTTCAGACGCTTGAATTCGCATCGGCGAATCGAGGTTTTGCGTATCGGTGAGTGAGAACGTGGATTTTAGCTTTGAAATGGTTTAAAGGTGGTTTATGGGAGTTTAAACTTAGCTTGAAACATTGGTTTAAACTCAGAAGTAAGTATAAAGTGGTTTCTCTCTCGATTGTGCTATTATGAAATGGGTAATGCATTTGTTTTAAATTACATGTTACCTACGGTTTATGTATGTTTAAAGTATATGAGATACTACTTTTAATCATGAAATGTTGAAGGATGCACATGGTAAGTGATCCTTGTAAGTATGTGAAAATTCTTGTTGAAAAGCATGGTTTGTTGCTTTGGAACATGGTTTGGTTTAATGCATATAAAACAGTGAGGTATGTGGTTAATTGTGAATATATTGGGAAGTGATGTGGTTTAAAAATGTTATCAGATATAGTTGGTCGGCCATAGGATTGATAGTGCACTATAATAAGTCACATTGGATGTTGAGGGGTTTTAATTTGGTGTACGAAAAACTCCATCCAAGTACCATAAGTTAGCAATTGTTACTTATGTCTTAAACTTAATTTAAACATAGTTTTGTTTATTGGAAGCTTTATCGTAGTTCTTATTCGTTCATATCTTATTCGAAAATCTTTCAGAGTTTTAAACTGAGTTCTTTCAAATTTCTTATCGAACTTATCAGAGTTCGTATCTTATCTTATTGGAGTCTGATCAAAGCTTATCGAAGTTCTTATCAAAGTTTATCAGAAATCATAACATAGTTTATCTGAGTCCATAACATTGCTTATCAGAGTTTCTTATCAAATCTTAGTATTTGAGTTCATATCTTTTAGAACATTTCCCTTGAATCACATTTGAACATGGGTAATATTGGTCCGTATTTGACCGTATTGGCCCGTGTTACACATAGCTCAAAGCACATAGAAATGGCTAGTGTCAGAACATAACAAACCTAACTTCTCATCTATCCAACCAACTGTCGGTAATCTCCTTATATCTCCCCGTTACCTCCTACTGTCACCAATATATCACATATATAGGGTCGTCACCCTTGAGACTAGCTCATGGACCATAGTCCCAAAATATACCTTTGCACCATGCCAAAGTGTCCAAGGACTTCTATTGTTTAGGCAACTTACATATTTTATGCTTGAAAATTTGGAGGGTATCTTATGACACAAGTAAACTTACTTGTTTCTTTTCTTAGTATCTTATAACATGAGATGAACTTTTAGCTCCTTAGGGCTATAGAATTCATGAATTATAACATTGGAATTGAATTCCTTTATTAGAATCTCATGGCATTATAAGTCAGAAGTTAGCTTCAAAGCTTTATATCAAAGTATACATAATCTTCCATTACAAACATAACATAGCAAGAAACAAGATGCATATGTAATGCAAACATAACCAAAAGACTTATCAAAGATGCCATGCTATGAATGTATTCACACATTGTGTTCTATGTGAGTCATATGCATATGATCATGAATTAATCACAACATATCATAGAAACAAAGATCGGAATGACGTTGTGTCACCCGAGACAAATTCGACTACACTCACCACTTATGCCGAAGTTGTGGGATACCTGAACCACAATCACCTCTTTCTTTTCCAACTTACTTCCTTTCCTAAACCCCTTTAACAAAGTGTGTACCTCAAGATAAACAACCATTATTAGGAATTTCTCAACTCAATCTTATATTTAGTGATCACTACATTAACCGTTCAAGATTACTCAGATTCCTTAACAAATTTAAGACATTCAAAACAATCCAGATTCTCACATATATATACATATATGTCCAAACAGTCCACATGCTTTAATATTAATTCAAAACAGTCCAGATTTTTGCATATATAAACACATATATCCAAACAGTCCACATGCTTTAATATTCATTCAAAACAGTCCAGTTTTTCACATATATACACGCATATATCCAAACAGTCCACATGCTTTAATATCATTCAAAACAATTCACTTTTCATGTCTATACATTTATGTGTGTACAAATCAGTCCCTAAGGTTCTTATATATGCTAAGCAGTCCACTAATGTTTTCAATTATGCCTAAATAGTCTAATTCACATTTATATACTTACATACATGATCAAACAATCCAGTTTTGAGTTTTAAAACAATCTTTCTATTAAGCTTACGAAGTAGCCCCCCTTTTAACTATAAAAGCAGTTCAAACCCTTCTTTAATAGTACAAAACAATCCAGTATTTTCTTATTTTTATAAATATGTACAAAACTGTTCCAATACACTAATATATTTATATAAAACAGTCCCCAATACATAGTTATATAATCATGTAGTCACAAAACAACCCATGACACTTACAAGCATTCAAAAACAGTCCCTAGTTTCTGTTTTATCCAACAATTTATTAACTCACTGAACAACCCCTGTTTGATTGTAAAACAATCCTCAATTTATGATACAAATCAATCCTCTAATTTAATTTATAAAACAGTTCAATACATGTACAAAATAGTCCCAAAACCGTGTTTAATATCTTCATAATGTTATTACAACAATACAATCAAAACAATACTTGAAGCTATCTAAACCATTTGAAACATGCCTATACATGTGACATTTATTTAATTTTATTTTAAAGTTATCTATGTGCCACAACAACATTTTCAATTACAATTACAATTATACATTCTACAATCGAACTATTCGAATATTAAATTCAACTAAAGAATCATATTTTTTTATCAAGTAATGTAACCATTTCAAGCTTCGACTATATTTACTTATTCTCATCAAAACCTATTTGAATGTTCAAAGATCACAACAAACTATAACATTCAAAAAAATCAGTAACTTATCTCTTAATCATACCGAAATTTACATAACAATATAGCCATTTCTATGTCTTATTCGAATGATTTAATGAATCTAAACATGGAAATTTCATCATATGCATCTTCCAAGTAAACCAAATAATTCCATAGAGTATTACAACAAAATTCACCAATTCTACTTATGTAAGAGATAAGGAAGAATATTTCACTTTCTTCTTTAGTTAATCAGGGTTGAGCTTCCAAAAATTCAGCTAATTATTTTTTTTATATCCTCAAACCTCCATGGCCACACCTCAAGCTTTCATTTCTCTCTCCCCCAAAGTGAGGTTCGGCCAACAAGGAGGATGAAGATGATAATGGGATGAAGCAGCCAAGACCCCTTCCCCAAAATCCCACATGTTTAATTTAATTAAGTGACATGTGTAAAGACAACTAACCAAAATTTAATTAGCATGCAATCTCTTACCTTTCCAAATTTTTGGTTTAGCCCTTATGAATATAGTCATGCACTTTTTCTTACTTCAAATTTGGTCACTTATCCCTTTAATTAATCAACTAAGTGGTATGTGTACATCACAACTAGAGAATGATCACATTGTAGCATACTTCCATGCCTATGTTTGGGATATTACAGGCACACTGTTTGAATAATATTGGTTCGTCCCAGTAGTATTGCCTAACTTCTCGCAGGAATATTTTCTTGACATCGTATGCCAGATCTGGTGGCAGAATATTACTTACCAAGTAGTTGACTATGTCAGCGTACCATGGCACGATATTGACTGAAAGTAAATACTCATATGGAAATTCATCTCTTATGGCAGCGTTCTTACCATATTGAAGGTGATGCTCTAGACGTGATAGATGGTCAGCTGCTAAGTTTTCACTACCCTTCTTGTCTCGGATCTCGAGGTCAAATTCTTAGTAGAAGCGTCCATCGGATTAGTCTGGGCTTGGCATCCTTCTTTGCCAAAAGGTACTTTAGTACTGAATGATCTGTATACACCGCAACTTTGATACCAACTAAATAAGATCTAAATTTATCAAAAGCGAATACAACTGCAAGAAATTCTTTCTCGGTTGTGGAATAATTCAGTTGAGCTCCATTTAGTGTCCAGCTGACATAGTAGATGGTATAAAAAACTTTGCCACGTCGTTGTCCCGTTGCTGCTCTGATGGCATAATCACTGGCATCACACATGAGCTCGAATGACTCATTCCAATCTGGTACCACGACTATAAGGGCATTAGTCAACTTCTCTTAAGTTCCTGAAATGCTCTTAAACAAGAATCATCAAATACAAAAGCGATATTTTGTTCCAAAAGCAAGCATAAAGGAATAGAAATTTTAGAAAAATCTTTAATGAAACGACGGTAAAAACCTGCATGTCCCAAAAAACTGCTTATACCTTTTACACTTGTCGGTGGTGGAAATTGCTTGATTACCTCAACTTTTGCTTTGTCAACCTCTAATCCTTTCTTGGTTACCTTGTGCCCGAGAACGACTCCCTCGTTCACTATGAAGTGGCATTTTCCCAGTTCAAGACTTGGTTTGTCTCAATGCATCTCTTCAAGACATGCTCCAAACTCTGAAGGCATTCCTCAAATGTTTGCCAAACTCTGAGAAAATATCCATGAATACTTCAAAATTTTGTTAAATCATGTCGAAAAAATGGACATCATGCAATGTTGTCGGGGCATTATACAACCCGAATGGCATTCTTCTATAGGCAAACGTCCCATATGGACATGTGAACATGGTCTTCTCTTGATCTTTTAGAGCTATGGTAATTTGGTTATATCTGGAATAACCATCTAGAAAATAGTAAAATGCCTTACCTGCCAATCTGTCCAACATCTGATCAATGAAGGGCAATGGAAAATGGTCTTTCTTGGTGGTATTGTTCAGCTTCCTATAATCCATGCACACTCTCCATCCGGTAACGGTCCTGGAAGGAATTAACTCATGGTTGCTATTTTGAACCACAGTCATGCCACGTTTCTTTGGCACAGATTGCACCGGGCTGACCCACGAGCTATCAGAAATGGGATAGATTATCCCAACATCTAGCAACTTGATAATATCCTTCTTAACAACCTCTTTCATGTTCAGGTTCAATCTTCTCTGACCCTCATGGTCTTCCCGTGATATTCCTCCAAGATGATTTTGTGCATGCAAATGGTTGGGCTTATTCCTCGGATATCAGCCAAGGTCCATCCCAATGCTTGCTTGTAATTGCTTAGAATTTCTAGCAATCATTCCTCTTGAACATTAGTGCGATCAGCGGCAATGATCACTGGCAAGGTTAAGTGTTTACCTAAGTAAGCATACATGAGGTGGTCTGGCAGTGATTTGAGCTCCAGTTCGGGTGGCTCCTTAATGGATGATTTTGGTGCCACAATCTCTCTGTCAGCCAACTTTAATGGTTCTGGTTGTCCAAAATAGCCTGCTTCTACTAAGGCTGCTCCTTCAGTGTCCTCACTTGTTTCACCTTCACTGTCATTTCTGATGGCATCATCATCAGTATCTTGGCATTGATGTGCCACTTCCACCTTAAAATGGACTCCATCTTATCATTTGCTTGGCATTCGTCTAATTCATCTACACATTTCAAAGCTTGAAACACATTAAATGTAACCTACTGATCATTTATGCGCATAGTTAATTCACCTTTATGAACATCAATCAAGGCTCTACATGTGGAAAAGAATGGTCTGCCCAATATAATTGGGACATTTAAATCTACCTCATAATTTAAGATAATAAATTCAGCTGGGAGTATGAATTTATCTACCTTTACCAACACATCCTCAATCTTACCCTTAGGATGTGTAAAGGATCGGTCCGCCAACTGAAGTGTTACCGTGGTAGGCCTTGCTTCTATGCCAAGCTTCCTGAAAACAGACATTGGCATCAAATTGATGCTGGCTCCCAAGTCACACAGTGCCTTACCCATGAATCTATTGCCAATGGTACAGGGAATAGTAAATCTTCCCGAATCTTCCAGCTTTGGTGGCAACCAATTGAGTATCATTGCACTACATCCCTCAGTGGGAGCTATAGTTTCGAAATCACCAGCTTCCTCTTTTTGGACAAGATGTCCTTAATGAATTTGACATAGTTGGGCATTTGCTCGAGAGCTTCCACAAATGGTAAATTGATTTGCAATTGTTTAAGTACTTCCAAGAAGTTCTTAAATTACTGATCTTGCTTGTGCTTTTGTAGTCTTGTGGAAACGGTGGAGGTGGATAAACATATGTTGTCTCTACTGACTTTGCCAAGGTTCTACTGGTATCCGACTGAGGTCTGCCATCATTTATGTCCGCTTCTTTCTTCTCTAGTTCTTTTAGTTCATCTACTGGTAGTTTCTTCTTCTCCTGGAAACTATTTGGCTGCTTGACAGATGTCTCAGCCTCACATTGTTTGCCACTCCATAGAGTCACAACCTTGCATTGTTCATTATGGTTTTTCCTGGCATCCCCTGTATCGCTTTGCAAAGCTCTCTGGGGTCTATTGCTGAGTGCATTGCCAATCTGTCCAATTTGTACCTCCAAGTTTTGCATCGATGTTTCCAAACTCTGGACAGTTGCATCGTTCCTCTCCATGTATTCTATCAAAGTCCCCTGGTTGTTCCTTTGCCCTGCATAAAATTTTTTTGTGCCCTTTGTGGCATGGTATCTTGGTTGACCCCTGGCATGGCATTGTTCTGACACTGGCATTGTATTGACACTGGGCATTGTTGTTCTGCTGTTGGGTATTATATTTGTTGCTTCATTGATTCCCCCAAGCTAAATTTGGGTGTTGTCTCCATCCTGCATTGTAAGTATCGGAATTTGGATTATAATTATGATTAAAAATTGCAACAAAATTTACTGACTCAGGGTTGGCAGGGCAATCTTTCGTGTGATGATCCTCTCCATATATTGTACAGAATGGGGCTAATGCCTTAACTTCTTGGGCCTCATAACTCTTTGGCGAAGTTCTCACTATGCTAGTAAGATTGGAAATCTCAACATGGATGGATGTGAGCTCATCTATCTATAATTTCCCACCAGTTTTAGTGTCGGTCCCAAGTCTGGCAATAGGATATTCAAAATCGTTAATTAAAATCCTCTCAAGATGCCAACTGCCTCAGTATAGTTTTTGTCAAGCAGTGAGCCATTAGCCGTCACATCAACAACTGTTCTTGTTTACGCATTAAGTACATTGTAGAAGGTCCCCATTTGGGTCTATTTCAGGAATCCATGCATGAGACATCTTCTCAACAGATCTTTATATCTCTCACAGGCATCATATAGGGTCTCATCGTCAGCCTGCCTAAATGTGACGATCTTACCCTTTAGCTTGGCGGTGAGTTTAGGTGGCTAGAATCGTAACAAATTTTTTTGGCATAGATCTCCCCATATGGCGACAGAACCAGGTGGCAAAGAACTTAGCCACTCTTTTGGTTTATCTATCAGGGAAATGTAAACAACTTTAGCTTCATTGTATCCTCCGATACACTAGGCTGCTGAAATAGCTGGCAAACTTCCATGAACTGCTTCAAGTGTTGCCTTGGATCTCCAATTACATGTTTAAGTTCAAAATTGGGTGTATTTACCTTAGGACCAATTAGTCCTGGCATCAAATTGTCAATGTTTGGTGTCGAGTGTTCTCTAATAGGTCTCTCTTCCTCCACATTAACAGACGGGGCAACAGGAGCTGGTGGTATTCCATTGTTATTGGGTGGATTTTTGAAACACCCCTTAACCAAGCTTAGGAGAAAGCCGAATTAGGAAGTGTTACAGAACAAATGATTAAACAATTGACAATCTAACACATCAATAAGCATACGAACATAATTCAGAGTAAATTAAAACTTTTTATAAGATGGATAGGCCTTCAACTTTAAGTCATGTGCAAACAAAACATACAAATATTAAACAAGGATACTTCAGACTATGACATTTATTACTACCAAACATTCTATCACGTTAAGCATTTGAACATCACATGTACAACATAGCTTAGTCAACAAGTAATTATTCGAGACTCTATAGACCCTTTTACAAAGAGTTTTAGCCACTTTTATTTACAAATCTCATGATAAATCAAACATTTAATTCCATCCTAGACAGATGCATATAACTTTTGCATAGCACAATCAAGAACGTAATTCATTGACATTTAATCGAGTACTTATTCTAACCGTTAGTCTAACCCTTTAACTATTCTACTTTTTCTTAAGGTCTAACTCGATAATTTACATGCTAGGAATTGCCACGCGCATAATATCAAGAGAATTAACCATCTTAAGAGTCTCACAAGCAAATAATCACATATCTTATTCAATACACAAAAATCACTAGTTTTTAGCATGATAATAATTTTGTTTATAATTTTTAATCTTATTCAAGTTAAAAAGGCATCCTACCAAATCATTCATGATCCAAACCCATTAAAGCATTATAATTCACTTGATTTGTAAGATGAGTAACGTTCAAATATATAACTAGAATAATTCAACTATCAAGCAACTACTAAAACTTACTAACTAATAAATCACATTCAGCAAACAATTATTAAGAAATAATAAAGGCCCATTACAACTTGAATACTTATTAGGCTTAAATAAATGATAAGCCACAAAAGAAATTTAAATGCTTAATGCATGCTTGACCACTATGTGCCACCAACTATGAGTACACTAAGAGATTTCAAACATACATCCTGGTCCTTGTGATCTCATCCAGGCTTTCAAGATAATCAAAGGCAGGATTACCCTGAAATATTAGACTGAATTAGGAAAAAATTTTGTTATTTATAGTGATGCATCCTATGTTGGGCGTGGTTGTGTGTTGATGCAGGAGGGTATGGTAGTTGCGTATGCATCTATACAGTTGAAGGTGCATGAACGTAATTACCCTACTCATGATCTTGAGCTTTCCGCAATTGTGTTTGCTTTGAAAATCTGAGGCATTACCTTTATGGTGAGAAGTGTGTAGTTTACACGGATCATAAGAGTCTGAAGTATCTGATGTCACAGAAGGAGTTAAATCTTAGGCAACGAAGATGGTTGGAGTTGCTTAAGGATTATGATCTGACCATTGAGTATCATCTGGGTAAAGCTAACGTTGTGGCTGATTCTTTGAGTAGAAAGGTTATTGTCGAGTTGAGGGCTATGTTTGCTAGGTTAAGTGTGACACGTGACGGTGAGTTGCTAGCTGAGTTGCAAGTGAAACCGTCCTTGTCACAGTTGATTAAGGAGAAACAATTGCATGATGAGAGTTTAGTACCGCATGTGAAGGATATCATGGAAGGGAATCCTACAAATTTTCATTTTAATGATGATGGAGTGTTGTGTTTTAAAGGTCGGGTTGTGGTGCCCTAAGATGAGGAGTTGAGGCGTACCATTTTGACCAAAGCACATGCTAGTCCTTTTGCTATGCATCTCGGTAGTACTAAGATGTATCGAGGTTTGAAGGACGAGTACTATTGGGTTGGTTTGAAGAAAGATGCGGCTGATTTTGTTGCTCGATGCATGGTATATCAGCAAGTGAAAGTTGAGCATCAGTTTCCTTCTAGGTTGTTGCAACCGTTAAGGATACCAGAGTGGGAATAGGAAAGAATCACCATGGATTTTGTGTTTGCCTTTGACACTAACCAAAAATGATTCTATTTAGATGATTGTTGATCGGTTTACGAGAAGTGTGCATATTTTGTGCCAGTGCATACGACGTATACCTTAGATGGGTTGGCCGACTTGTACATCTCTGAGATTATACGTTTGCACGGGGTGCCCAAGTCCATAGTTTTGGATAGAGATTCACATTTTATAGCAAGGTTTTTGGGTGTGTTTCCATCGTGCTTTGGGAACTAGGTTAAATTTTAGTACTTCTTATCATTCTCAGACGGATGGTCAGTCGGAGCGTATGATACAAGTTTTGGAGGATATGTTGAGGTGTTGTATCATGGAGTTCCAGGGAACGTGGGAAAAGCAGTTGCCTTTGGTAGAGTTTGCTTATAATAACAGTTATCAGGCTAGTATACAGATGGCACCGTATGAGGCATTATATGGTAAGAAGTGTCGTACACCGTTGTGTTGGGCTAAAGTTGGGGAAAAACACGTTTCGATGCCTGATTTGTTGAAAGACACCAATGAAAAGTTGAAGTTGGTATGTGAGCACTTGAGAGTAGCTTCGGATCATCAGAAATCCTACGTGGATTTGAAGCGTAGGGATATGGAGTATGTTGTTGGTGACCGAGTGTTTTTGAAGGTGTCACCTTGGAAGAAGATGATGTGTTTTGGGCGAAAAGGAATGCCTAGCCCGAGGTTTATTGCACAATATAAGGTGGTTGAGCATGTGGGTCCTGTTGCTTATCGTTTGAGGTTACCTCCTGAGTTGGAGAGGATTCATGATGTGTTTCATGTTTCGATGTTACAAAGGTATCGGTCGGATCCACCGCATGTTATGCCGGTGGAGGATATTGAGTTAAGGCCAGGTCTATCTTATGATGAGGAACCGGTAAAGATTCTTGACACCAGTAGTAAGGTTCTATGTTGCAAGATGGTTGAGCTTGTTAAGGTGTTGTGTCGGCACTGCGGAGTTGAGAAGGCCACGTGGGAACGTAAGACAGACATGTTGGAACAGTTTCTACATCTGTTTCCTCTAGGTAAATTTTGAGGACGAAATTTCTTAAGTGGGGGAGAGTTGTAACACCCCAATTTTGGGCCTAGTGGTTTTGAGGCATGTTAGACGGTCTGGTGGACCGGGTTAAGGATTCAAGTCGAATTCGGGATTAAATATTTTTGTGAAAGATAGAAATATGGAAAAATGGTTAAAAATCATATTTTAATATATGAAAAATATTGGTGACATCAATTTTGGAAAATGGGATTTGGAAGGGTGACATTTTGGTTAGTGACTAAAATGTAATTTTTGAAAACTATTTTTAAAGGTGACTAAACTGTAAAGGATCAAATTCTTAGAATCCTTAAGGAGCTATTTTACCAAGTTGTTGCTGGTGATTTCTCCCTTCAATTAAGACTTTTTAACATGTGTTTTTAAAGGTAATTAAAAGGGATTTTGATAATAAAAGTTAGTTATTGGTTTTAAAGAAATTTGACGTAAACGTTTCTCTCAACTTTTCTCTCCACTTCTTTTATGCCAAACACTCTTTTTTCCATCAAAATCTAGAGGTGAGGGATCTTTTTACTTGGATTCTTGATTTGTAATTGCTTCTTTATCTTTGATTTACAAAACCTCATTGAAAACACAAACCTAATTGCTTCTCCAATCAATTGAGGGAGAAATCACACAATAGAGGTAAGGTTCGTTATTATCCTCAATTGATGGTTCTTTATTGATATTACCAAGTATTTGATCCTTGATTTATGATTTATAATCTAATTTTATTTTTTACAACGATTAATTGATTTAATTGGGTTTAATTGGTGAACTTATGGAAGATTCATATTGGATCTGTTTTCCAGTGTTGAGGATTGATTTTAAACATATTTCGGATGATTTATAATGTTGATAGTTGTTTTTAACAATGGAATCCCGATACTCCTTGAATCCTTGATTATTATGTTGATAAATTTGTATTTTTGTTGAAGTGTGGTGGCTGTGTAGTTGCTGGAAGTTTATGGATGAATTAATCCTACTTTTAGATGTTATTAGATTTTGATTGAAGTGTTAGATTGTGGCTGGGTTGTGTTTGGAAAGAGTTAGATGATGATTTCGGTTGTTGTGGTTGGGTAATTGTGAAGGGATTGTGAGGTTTTGCAAGGAATTGTTGTTGCAGTGTTTTGAATGCATTGAGATGCAATAATCCTCTATTGTAATGTGGTTAAAACAAGGGAGGCCCATCTGAAAGCGATCGGTGAAGCTTTGGAGGCTTCATTTGCTTGATTTCGCGTTGGCAAATTGAGGTTTCACGTATCGGTGAGTGAGAACGTGGATTTCAACTTTGAAATGATTTAAAGGTGGTTTATGGGAGTTTAAACTGAGCTTCAAACGCTGGTTTAAACTCGGAAGTAAGTATAATGTTGTTTTCTCTCTCGGTCGTGCTTTTATGAAATGGTTTTATGAACTTTTTTGATTTACATTGTACCTACTGTTTAAGCATGTTTTAAAGTATGCGAGATACTGTTTTTGATCATTAAATGATGATGGATGCATGTGGTAAATGATCCATGTAAGTATATGGTTTATACTTGAGTTTTAAACATGTGTTGTTGCTTGGAAATTGGTTTGGTTAAATGCTTGTAAAAAATGAGGTAAATGGTAAATGGTGAATTATATTGGCAAGTGATGTGGTTTTGAAAATTGGTATCGGATATAGTTGGCCGACCATAGGATTGATAGTGCACTATAATAAGTCGCCTTGGATGTTGAGGGGTTTTGATTTGGTGCACTGAAAACTCCATCCAAGTACCCTTACGGTTGAGGGGTTATATGGTAGCAAAACCTCCCGTTAGTGGGTTATACATCTACCAATGAGTGGTGTTAAGGGGTTTATATGGGGTACCGAATACTCCACCACGAGTGTCACAATGGTAGAGGGGTTTATGTGTACAAAAAACTCTCGTGTGTGAACCTTGTGTTGACGGTGAGAATGTATGAAGTGTTGGGAGAACACTTGTTTGAATCCGTGTATCTGATGAACTATTTTGGAAATGGAACTTGGTTAATAATCACTTGTAAGCCAATATAATTGTTAATGTATCATTGAAAGGTTTAGGTTGTATAATGTGATTTATACATGTTTACTCTTTAAGCTTTGCATATGGTTGTTATGCATGGGAAGGCTTAAATTGAGGCTTAGCAATGGGATTTGTTGTTGGTTAATGATACATGTTGCATATGGTTTAATATCCTGGTTTATAAAGATGTTAACTGCATGGTTTTAAAGGCATGATAATGTTTTAAATGATGATTGAAATGGGATTTCAAAGTGTTGTAAAGAAATGATTTTAATGCATTGATGGTGTGTTGTTTTTGAGCACTCCTCACTAAGCCTAGTGTTCTTACGCTCTCCTTATCCACCAATGCAGAGAATTAAAGGCTCAGATGGCAGCGGGAAGCAAGGGATCAAAAAAAGGCTTGGTATCAAAAGTATGGTTTTGGACTAGACTATGAGTAATAAGGGAAATGAGGTTTTCATTGATGTTTTGGGAGGTGTTTTGCTAAACTCCATGTTTGAGCAAGTTGGTTTTGCTGCTCTTGGGTTGTAAAAGGCCATTTTGATTTGGTTGTGGTGATGGTTTGAGATTTCATGTTTGCTTGCTTTGGTTTTTAGGGAGCATGCCTCTAGATTTACATTTGGAGTATGATGCCTTGAATTGTTGTTGGAACTAGGTTGTTTGATGTGATTTGACTGTTGAATATGTAGGATGTGTGTTAGAAGCACGATAGGGTGATTTAGTATGTTTGAAAGCATGTTAAACCAGCAAAAGTGGACATTTCAGGTCCAGGCGTATCGACACGAGTGTCCATGTTTCGGTACGAGTAAAAGCCATTTTAGGCTTAGCGTACCGGTATGCAGTCAAGCATTTCGATATGGGCTTAGGCAATTTTGGCCAGTGTTTCGATACGCGAGGAGACGTTTCAATATAACATAGTGTTTTATAAAGAGCGTTTTGGTACGCGGGGGCAAATCGAAATGAGTTTCGCCTATTGGAATCTAAGGGCTTTTATATAGCAAATTCGTATCGAAACACGTGCAAGCGTACCGATATGGTTACCGTTAATTATTTATTTGAAATATTCCAAAGTTTTAGTTTCTTACGTTTTAGTCCCTGAATGTTGTGGATGCAATTGAATGAGTATGAATGACCTTTTTGAGTTGATTTTTGACATGTAAGCATGAAACCTGCTTAATTAAAGGTTGGTAACATAAAAATGAACTAGGTCCCTATAGTTTTCCTAAATTTCAATTTGGTCCCTAAATAGCAATTGTGTTCAATTGGATGTCAATTCGATGCCCGATTGAGTTGAGTTTTCACCTGTGATCAGTATGTACATGTAGGATAGTAATTGTGCATCTAGACAAGATAAAAGAAAAAACAGTCATGTTTCAGGTTTCATCTTTACGGTTTACTTTGGTAAACCTAATGTAGCTCGCTCGGTTCGGTCTGGCAACTAGGCCAGGTCAAGGTGGTTACACACACCCACAAACCTAAGGTGTGCATTGTACTCAATGCATGAAAACAACACATATATACAAATGAGATTTAAAGTGCATGAACATGTGAATGAAAATGAAATGAAATGCAAGGAGTTTAAGAGGAGGAAGACTCCCCTTCGGAAGGTTTTGGTCGTGAAACACATGTTTTCCTCTTGATGAAACTCCCAAACTTAAACCCAGGTTTGATTGAACCTTCCCCTTTTACACTCGATCTACCTACCCATGCCCAAACAAACCCTCATCTACAACACTAGCGATTGAACACACGGGCTATGACGGTGATGAACAATGGTCTTTACGACAGCAGACGACATCAACTGCAGTGGCGGTGGATGGTAGCAACCCAGATGGTAGTGAAATCCCTTTTCTTACCTTCTCCTTTTAAACACAAAAAACAATGGTAAAATATAAAAAAAAATAAAAGACCAAAACGGTGTACCTCAATAAGGCTTCAAGTTTTATTGCTTCTAAAAATTGAATATATGCTTCTTATACATATGTGTGTTTTATAGTGAATTAAAGTGGCTTTATATAGCTGGAAAATGAAGAACAAAAAGCAAATAATCCATGATTGTTTCCTAAATTACAACAAAATGAAAACCATAAATTCTTCAAGATTTGTCCGATTTCTTCCTATTTTGAACTGAGTTAATCTTTGTTTTTTTGCCTTTTTAGGTTCAAATTTGGTCTAATTTCCTTTCTTGTCTTTGATCTTGCTTGAGGAAGACATCTGAATGAGTGAGGCACAAGTAGAGGACTCGATAGCGATGGCAACAAAGTATGGTGGTCACGGCCATGGTTGGTGTTGGCTAGAGAAGATGAACAGGCTAGAGAAGTTCAAAATTCGAGCGCATGGCCTTCATGAGCGAGTGGCGATCCCCGTGCCTCCTTTGTATGCGATCTGAACCGTTGGATCGAGTCTAGATCTAACTGTAGGAAGGCACTACATCATAAAAGGGCTAGGGTTCCCATGTGTAATCTGGACTGTTGTATCAGATTTGATCCAATGGCTCTTGGAAGGTTGCACAAAGGAAGAAAGCATTAGGGTCTAGGGTTTTTTTAATTTTGGAATGATCAAGCCTTTGTACATGGATTTTTATTATTTAATGGACTCTTTATTATTTTTAAATTTTAATGGACTCTAATATGGATCTAACATATTTATAATGGAGTCTAATATATTTACAATAACAAAAACAAAATTTAAAAGGAGACTGAATAAAATTAGTGACTAGCCCTCTTTGCTTATTTTGGTGAAACATGAATAGAGCAAAGAACCAAAGACATCAATTTTATCCGGTCAGACTGTTCACAAGTAATTACGGCCTCGCCCAAAATGATAGGGTGTCGTTCGCCTAATACTCCGGTTGAAAATAGTGCGAGGTGTCTTGCCCTTAAAGTGATAGGGTGTCATTAGCCTACTGCTTTTATTGAAAATAATATGGGATGTCTTGTCCTCAAAGTAATAGAGTGTCGTTCTCCTATTACTCTAGTTGAAAATGGTATGGGGTGTCCTGCCCCTAAAGTGATAGGGTGTCCTTCTCCTACTGATCCAGTTGAAAACAATATGGGATGTCTTGCCCTCGAAGTGATAGGGTGTCGTTCTTCTATTACTCTGTTTGAAAACCGTGCAAGGTGTCTTGCCCCTAAAACGATAGGGTGTCATTCTCCTACTGCTCTTATTAAAAATGAAGTGGCATAGGGTGTCATTCACCTATGACTCATTCTGTAAATAGTGCAGGATATCCTACCCCTAAAGCGATAAGGTGTCATTCACCTACTGCTCGCTAGAAACGAAGTGGCATAGGGTGTCATTTGCCTATGGTCTCTTCTGTGAATGGTTATTGTATTCCTGTCAAAATTCATCAAATGCTATAATGAGTTTGCATGCTTCAAGGGATGCCAAACTCATGAATGCATGATGTATTTTATGGTGAGAAATTTCCAACTTTTGCTTCATATGATCTTTGCACATTTGCCACTCTATCCAATGATGGTATGCTTCGTAATTCTCATTCTTTGCACCTCTTTCCTTTATAGAAAACATCTGATAGTTATTTGCTGTGTCATTCTCATTATTTGTACCTTCTTGCTTTATAGAAGATATCCGATCTTTGCTCACTCAATCCAGTATGTAGATGCCCAATTATGTTCGGGCCCTTAAGCCCAATAATAATACAAAGACCAAACCATTTTTATAGACCTAATAACCTATGCCTAATTACCCATTACAATAAACCCATTGCCCAAATTATCTACCCGGGCCCAATGCCATATCTAGCCACCGCTGCTCATCCATGACCATAGTCGTCGTAGCTGCCGTTGATGCTCCAGCAACCGCCGTCACCAGCAGTTGCCGTCGAAACCCATAAAACCCAAAAATAAACCCTAAACCAATCCATAACTAAGCCTTAAATGACAACCAACTAAAACCAAAACAAAAACCAACCAAAATAATCAAACCTAACCCCATCACATCCCCTTTTTCCGTGTCATCTAACATCGTCACTGCCACCACCGCCCTAAAATCCTTTTTTAATCCCTTATCCTCATCCTAACTACAACCACCGCCCAATCAAAAACCAATAAACCTCCACCTATCCATGCTTGCCAGAGAGTCTGATTTGAAGCCCTATAAAAGGGGGTTTGTTTACACCAAAAGAAGGGAGAAAGATCTTCGAGAGAGCAAAAATAAAAAATAAAAAAGAAAAAAAGAAAAGAAAAGTAAAAAATGAAAAAACTTTCAAATTTTCCTAGATATAGAAAAATAGGGGAAGTTTGAGATAAAATCGAGGGGAGAATTACCTTTAGGGGCCTTAACCGAGCCTCTTCACGTTATTTTCACACCTTCTCGTCGCTAAAGGTGGCGATTTTTGTCGTCGAGGATGGCTCGCGAATGACACAAGGTGGTCGATCGGGCTAGGAAGGGAAATATTGAGATCTCTCTCAGCCTTTTTTATTTTTTAGAACTAAAAAATTATTATTATTGTTCAAAATGGGTATTTGTAGGATCTCTGAAATGACACCGTTTTGTGCCCTTGTTGTACCCGCACGGTGACCTGACCTAGGTGGGAGGACCCGCGCTTTCTGATGAATAGGAAAATTGCATGCGTGGTTATTCCTTTTCCGTATCCTTACATTTTCGCAATTTAGTTTGTGCTTTCTTTCATTTGGTCACTGTTTTTTTTGTCATTTATTAATGTTATACATGTGTTATTATTATGTATATTATTTTAATATAGTATGTAATCGAATATATAAGTAAAATTTCTTAAAATGCATATATATAACGTGTAAAATATATGTAAAGTAAATTGATTTTCTTTTATATGTAAAGTAAATATGTATAGTATTATATTTAATCATAATATATATGTAAAGTAAAGTCAGCAAGTTTATACGTGTATATAGAAATTTCCTATATACATGTATGTAAAGTATGATAGATATGTAAACTATATATATATATAGTATTATATTTAATCATAATATATATGTAAAGTATGATACAAATGTAAATCATAATATATATTTTTGTTATACATACGCATAGTCACATGTATTTAAAAATTTCATATATATGTTTGGTAATTGTTTTCTATATTTACATTATATATATATATATATTGCATTCATATTTGGTTTTCATAATTAAATATTTTAAAAAATAAGGTAACATTTTTATTTGGGATCTCGATAAAATCATGTCTCGAGTTTAAAGAGTCGCTATTGTTTTTGTTAATCCAAATAGAAGAACACTTTCTTAACCAAATCACAATATTTGAAACAATATTCCTTTATTTGGGGAATCTCACAAAAATTATGTCTCGAGCTTAAAGAGGCATCATTTTCTCCTTAATCCTAAATAAGGAAGTATTCGTTTAAATGTTTTTGAACAAACAAATTTTAAACACTTAGGCATCGTAACTTTCAAATTAAGTTTGAGTTCGTAATTTTCAATGTTAAGACACTAAGTAATCGATTAGGTACCAATTTTGGGCGTTGTGGGGGTGCTCATCCTTCCCCACACATAACCGACTCCCGAACCTATTTTCTTGTTTCATAGACCAAATTAATTATTTTAATAAATCAACCCAAAAAAGTTTTTATTAAAATAATCGAGTTTACAGGTGATCCAATCTCACCTAAATTAAAATGATTAGTGACGACTCCGATAAAATTAATTTTTTGCAAAAAATGTGTCAAGCTTGAGGGCTTGTTATTACTTAGCGACTCTGTTGGGGAACCTTTTTTAGAGAGTTGAACCACAAGTCGATTACTTTTTGCCTTAGTGAAATTACGAATTCGATTTAATTTAATTTATGATCCCTGAATTTTTATAAATATTTTAATAAAAATTGTTCTAGTTTTTCCCATATCATGAGCTCTACACCCGAGCTCTGTCCCTTGTAAGTGGGAGTGAGAAGCTATACCTTCGTGAGGTCTCTGCCTCCATGCATGATAGTGAATCACTTTCGGGATACATCTGTACCTTTTTCTTCGTGAGATCATCTCCGTGTAGACCTAGGGAAATGTATCCCCTGAATTGAACTTGCCAGCCTTAGTAGGAGACAACGAGAATAGTTCTGGTATCTTTTTAGAATCGAACTACATATAGTGAATCATAAGAGCCCACCCTTTAGAGTCATACCGAACCTTTTTCCATCTAGAAGGTCACCCGGTAAGTGCATAATAGAGATATTAGTTTATTTAAATTCTTTCAATTTATGCTCTTTAATTACAGTATCATTTATTTTTTTCACAATGAAGCATGTAACTAGATACCATGCGAACAAAATTTACTTTCTCGCAATGAAGCATGTAACTAGTTACCATACGGGTAAGGCATATTTTTACAATAAAATATGCAAGTAGAAAGCATGTTTGACTATGACTTACTTTTTGTTCAAAGCATGTGGTAGAAAGCATGATCGGGTAAGATTACCTATAGGTTTTGTAATAACTCATTTTTGTCATGGGCTTAAACCCAAATTAACTTCAATGAAAAATCCAGTTCTAAAGTTAATTAAATCCATTCATTTAACTTATAGAAATACAACCTACATACATAAACCAAGCCCATTATAATGTATGTCCCAATAGCCCATTTACATAAATCTGATCCAGTCACCCAGTTAACCTGACCCAACTCGGATCTTCTCTAACCCAAATTATCAGAAGGGCCTTAACCCTAATTACTTTAAAAAAATAAAACCCTAGACCTAATAAGCACATATGTCACTACACCCATTGAACCTTTTATCTTCCAAGCGCGTGCGAGCCAAGTGCCGGCCTTTTGGCCACCGTGGCTTAGAAGCGCACCACCTTGTCCCAACACCGCCCTGCCATGCCTGCTCCACTACCCAGATCTGCAGAAAGTAAGGAATATTATCCTGAAAAATCATCACATTCGGGCAAATCAACATTAATGGAGACTTTTTATATTTTTTATATATGTAATGAAATGGATATAAAAACCCAACATTTGTAATCTATACGGGGAGTTTTTTGAACAAAAAATAAAAAAGGATTTCTAGATCCAAGCTTCGAAGTGAAAAAAGGAGGTATACTTTCTTACTTTTTCTACTCGTATATAATGACAAGAAAAATATAAAAAAAAGAGGGAGACGATTTACCTCGGTTCGATCTCGAACCATCGTAGTCGTGTATGGTGAACTCTGAACCGCCGATGTTGTAACACCCCAAATTTGGGCTTAGTGGTTAGATGGGTCGATTAGACGGTTCGGGAGAACTGAATTAGGCAATTCGAGCTAGTTTCGGGAATTAAATCTGAACAAATCGTTTTTGGCTAAAATAAAATATGGAAAATGATAGAAAATATTAATTAATATTATAAGAATTTTGGTAAAATCAATTTGAAGGAATTATATAACACCCTTAACGTATACTCATAAACCGAATATACATTAAAGATGTTACGGAGTCATTGAAAGAACTCTTGACTTGTAAATTTTTTTCTTCTTTTTTTTATATACAAAAGTTCATCTTACAGTTTAACCCTTTCTCGGTTTTGAATTAAAAACTACGTCAGTCTATTGCAGCTAGTTTTGACCCTAAATTGGTTTATAAAATTCACAATTGAGTTATTGAAATAAAAATATAATTCAGAGTGAAAACTATGTACACTGCCTAGACCCTTTCTTGATTTTAAAATTTTTATGCGATCAGGGTTAAATAGCATTTAACTACGTCAAAATTCATAGTTATTAATATCAAATTATTTCTCTAAGTCCATACTTCAATGACAATGTATAAATACGATATAAACTTAGACTTACAAAACAGTTTACCCACTTAAAATATTACATGCCCACTAGTCTATCAAATTACGTTAAAGATGTACGTACTGTACTTAAGATAGTAACTTGATCTTCCCAATTAACAGCTCCTCCTTGCTAGTCTATTTTCGGAGAACCTACGTGTGAAATAAAACACACGCTAAGTATGAACTTAGTGAGGCAATTAATCTCATTTATCTAAACATGCATTACAATATATCATATGAAAAGTGCAATACATGTTTTGTAAAATGACAAGCATGTCCAAATATGATTTATATCATTAATCTACCTAACATAGAATCATACTATCATTATTCCATAATCATCAAGTATTCATGTGCATGTCATATTCTTTAATATAGACATGTTATCAATTGTAATTTATGTCACATATCAGTTTTGTCATAGAAACATGCAATCAATATTTCATGATCATCCATTAGTCATTTACATAACGTAATCTTTATCATAGCCATTTAATTATGCCATCATTTGCATATCATGTACTTTAACATAGTAATGCCTTCTTTATGCCATCATTATCAAGTAAATCAAATACATGGCATAGTTCACATACATGGCATATTTCATACACATGGCATAATTCACATGCATGGCATAATTCATATACGTAACATAATTTGTATACATGTCACGATTCATATACGTGGCATGATTCATATACATAACTTGATTCATTTACATGACACGATTCTTTTACCTAACATGAATCGTATACGTGATTTAATTAATATACAAGGCATGTTCCGTATTCATGGCATGGTTCATATACATGGCATGGTTCATATTCATGACATGATTCATATACGTAACATGATTCGTTTTCATGACATGATTCTTTTATCATTGCCTAAGGTACGGTATATGAGATCGAGGTATATGAGTCATCTTGAAATGACACCATAGTGTCTAACGTGAACGTGAAGATGAGTACGTACTCGAGGACGCTCTTTGCTCCCCATAAACATGAAGCACCTCGACAGTGCACTCGGGCATAGTGGGCGTAGATCCCCAGGGTGCATGTAACACAATCATTTTGTCACAATATTTGTTTGATAACATGAGGGTGCAGCTGCTAAAGACTCTATGGCATGCCAACTATACCATGGACTCTCATACACAATACTTGGGCATTTCTTTCATCATCAACTCAACATCATAATCAATCATACATATAGACATTTCATATTTCCTGCTTCATCGTATATATTCATGGTAATCATAAATCATCATTATGCAAAATAGAAAATCATACCTCATATTATATCGATGCTTGCCATTATTGAATCATGCATCGGATCAATTTATTATGTAGTAACATTTATAAAATTTGGGTTGACTTATCACAAGTCTCTTTTTTTATGCATAGCATACATATAGAAATGCACTCACCTGGGCCATTTAATTAGCATGCCTCACTAAGCTCTATTTGATCCTTTCTTTCATAGTACCTCAAACCTTCTTTTGATTCGGATCTAAACTTCAGTAATCACATGAATATAAATACCATTTGTCAGATTCATTTTTAACGATATTTTAATCAAATTGTCTAATCATTCAACATAAAAATTTTCCAAAATTTTTCCTTTCTTCTTTATACTGCCTTACAAACTCATTTTTGTCTTTAATAAACATTTAGAACTTCCATTAACCCTTTTCAAGCTAACTAATTAACCTTAGATACAAAATGTATCAATTCTCATTTTCTGGCAGATTGCACTATCTTCAAAGAAATATTTCTATAAAATAATCTACAACTCAGAATTCGATTCTGTTTATTCGGAAAGAAACTAGATTCAATGAGCTTTTCAACCATATAAATTATTAGCCCAAATTCAACTTGTACGATTTATGGTGAATTTTCAAAGTCAATTTCCAGTGCTGATTTCGGAACAGACTGCCATACTATTTTCTGACCTTTCACCCTTAAAAATTCATATCTTTTTACTTGGAACTCAAAATCCATTTCCGTTTGTTGGAAACGGAACTAGACGAACAAATATTTACATTGGTAAAAAATCACCTTTTAACCATTTTTTAGAATTTATGGTGAATTTTCAAACTTACTTCCAAATCCAGTTTTCTACACTACTTCTATAAATAACTCCAAACATTATACTAACTTCTCCTTACTTCTCTACTTTTCAATTTAGTCCCAATACTTGATTCAAACCATCAACTTATCACCCTTTTTCATCAAATAATTATTTAACATTAACCCCTTAAGTTTTCCTTCTTTCCGAATTAGTCACTTAATTTTGATAATTTGTCAAAATGTTCACTACTTTCATTCAACTTCAATTTCACATTCTAACTTCAATTTCACATCTCCAATATCATTAATAACATAATTACACTTCAAAATTATAAAAATTCAGATTATTCCTCTAACTTTCAAAAATTTTGAAATGATCCATATACCTTTAATTTAGGGTTTTGCTTCCAAATAACAAATTCAAGCTTACTAGATCATTTATCCAACATCATAAACCCTAAATCAAACTTCAATCCATAAACCCTAATCATCTTCATGCAAACTAAAATATGTAGGGTTTAAATCCCAACTCAAAAACAAGATTTTATCATCATAACAACTTAATTTCAAGTTAGATTTCAACATAGAATCATAAAATCTCAAAACCCCCAATTAGTCCATAAACCCTAATTTCTTTCTCATCAAAATTTTCATCAATCAAGCATGTATTCCATGAATTATTGACATCAAAAGATAGAGCTTGAAGACTAGAACAACTTTGTAGTTGAAGAGATTACCTAAAAAATCGAGTTTCGGGGCTTGAATCAAACTTGAAAAATTCCTCCCTTTTTTTCTTAATTTCGAATTGATGAAGATGAAGGCATCTTCATATTTTTTATCACTTAATTTTAAATCTCTCCCATTTATGCCACTTGTTATATATAAATGAATTTTAAATTCATTTAAATAGGGAAATTACTAAAATGCCCTTTTATCCAACGATTGAGATTAATCTTATCATCAATCAAGGACAAAGATTTAATCTTCTATTTATCTTTCCAAAATTGCCCTTATAACATTTTGAATATTTCAAAAAGGCCATTGGGGCCAAATGACCAATTTGCCCCCAACTAGTTTTTATTTACTAGTTTGCCATTCTTGTAAAAATTCAACTAAATCTAGTTGGAATCCAACCAACTATAATAAAATATTCATAAAATAGTATTTTATGACTTTTACATGGCTTTTGGATCAGCCTCTGAAATTCTAATTTGATCCGAGTTCCTGATATTCATAAAATACTTCTATTGCGATTTAACCTTTTCCAAGGTATTGGATTTATTCCGAAAATTGTATATTTCCATATCTGGGAAATAAACTCTATTAAACCATAAAAACTTCCTTTTCCAAGGACTTAGACTGAATTTCCTTAACCATTCTATTTTCCCGATACTTATCGAAAATCTTTATAGAATAAAATTTCTCTTAGAATTTCTTTATCGATAATCCATACAAATATTCTCTATTTTTACTGAGTCCAAAATATCGATCATAAACACTTTTATGGGACCTTCCCGGAGATCACCCATCCTAATATTTCCCTAGCTTGAGCACACTTAACAATTTTATTTGATCCAATTTCGGTACCTTTTACTACATCTTAATTCTTAAAACCGATATCAAGGTACTTATTTCGATTCGATTCTCTCATATAATAAATAAAATTACTTATTGGGGAAATTTACATTTTAGTCCCCAAACATTTCCAAAGTTTATACTTTAACCCCAAAACTTTCAAAATTTACATTTTCGTCACTAGCCAAAAATTGGGATATTACAAATTAAATATGATTTTGGAACATTTTGGCATGGTGACTAAAATTTAAAGTTTTTAAAACTATTTTTGGTGACTAAATTGGGTCAAAACTTAGAGTCTTTAAGGTGCTAACTAACCATACTTTTTTTATCATATTTTCCCCTTGATTTAGGCTATTTTAAAAGGTTTTAAAGTGGTTGTAATATTAAAATAAAATAGAATTGATAAAAAGGATTTTTAGTTAATCAAAATCATTTTCTCACGCAACTATCTTTGCTATCACTTTTCTCTCAACCTTCTCAGCAGCCAAACTATAAATTTCTTTCTGAAATTTCTAGGAATCAATCTATTTTGGATTCTTTTTGATTTTCTATTTTATTCCTTTGATTTCTACAACACAAGCTACTTGGTTTCTTGAAGCTTTCATCCAAACTTTACCAATTAAGGGAGAAATCAGCAATCAGAGGTGATTTTCTTTTCTCCCTCTAATTAAAGGTTATTTAGTGAAATTCCCAATTTCTTGATCCTTTACAATTGATTTATGTTATGGAATTATGATTAAAGCATGAATATGATGATTAAATTGAGTTTGATGTGGAAATTTGATGAACACTGTTATGGATTTGTTTTGTATTGAATTTAATTGATTTAGATCTCTTATAAGATATGTTTTATTGTTAAAAGGAGAGATTAATTAAAGGAATCATGGAACTATATGAATTGCTAATTTTCTAGGTTGTAAATAGTTAGATTTGGAGTGATCTTGGTGTTGTAAGGTTGTTGGAGGTATAAGGACATTATAAAGATGTTTTTGGATGTTAGTTGCAATTTTTAAGGTGTTAGAATCAATAGGTTTTGGCTGAGCTTTGTTTAGATGAAGTTTAGTGATGATTTTGATTGTTTTAGAGAAACATTTGATGGTTTTTGGTGAGGCGAAGTTGTGTTTAATGGTTGCTGGAAATTAGAGATGCATGGAAATGCATTAATCCTCTATTTTTGATTGGGTAAAGAAAAGGAGTTGGATCCTTTACTTTTGGAGAGGTTGTGGAAGCTTCATATGCTTGATTCTCGCAACGACAAGATAGCTTTGGATTGTTGGTAAGTGGAAACGTGATTTACTACTTTCAAAAGGTTTGAAGATGGTTGTTGGGAGTTTAGAATATGTTTGAAACACTTATCTAAGCTCAGAAGTATTTGCTGAGCTCTCTCTCGTTTTTAGTTTTGCAAAATAAAATCTCATGCACATGCTTATAGATTTGATTACTTACTATTGTATGTATGTTTTAGAAAAGAAAGATGTTGCAAATGATTATACATGATGATATTTGAGCATAGCAAATGATTTATGAACGAGATTTGAGAATGCTAGAATACATGGCTTAGTTTATTGGAAAATGGTTTGAATTGATGCACATGTAAAACAGTAAGTTAATGTGGTTTTATTGAGTATATTGGCAGATGGCTGAGATAAAATGTTATCGGATATAGTTGGCTAGCCATAGGGTTTAAAGTGCACTATAATAAGTCGCCTCATGTGTGTCGAGGGGTCAAGAGTGTGCCATGTTCCACCATGAGATCTGCAGTAGTCAAGAGGTCAAGAGTGTACCAATTATTTGCTGGTGGATTTATACATTATAGCTATTGAAGGCTGCTCCGGTTTGAGGACGTATGTGAAGTAGTCGAAGGAACCACTTGGGAAATTCGTGTATCCGATGTGTTTTTATAAAATAGAATGAAACTTGGTTTTGAGTCACTTGAATGCCAATATATAAGATGATTTATCATGAGAAATGGATTATGTTTTGTATAATATGGTTTATATATGAGATGCTCTTTAAGCTTGCTATTTAGAGATTTTGGCATATGAAGCTTAAATTGAGGTTTATGATAGAAATCCATGATACATGTGTTGCAAATGATTTACATGTGCTTATTTGAAGAGATTATAGAAGCATGGTATGTTTTTTTCATGAGACTTATACATTTGATTTGAAACAAATGGTTTTAAATGCATTGATGGGTGTTTTTGAGATTCCTTCTCTAAGCTTATTGCTTACGCTCTCCTTTTCTCATCAATGCAGAGAGATAGACACTTTTGGGCAGCGAGTAAGCAAGTAGTGATCCAAGAGTTGAAGTATTTTCAAGTATGGTTTTAAGAGTACTTAGTAGTAATAAGAGGCAATGTGACCAAGTTGTAATTGGGAGGTTTATTTTGGGTACTCCATGTTTGTACAAGTTATGTTTGATGTTTTGGACTTGTATGATGCTTAATGGCTGGTTTTGAGGGGTTGGGAAACATTATGCATGCTTGGGTGAGAGAACGTGCCTATAGGTCAATTACTTGGATTTGGTTTGTTGAATATGATGTTATTCTGTGCTTATATGTGGGTGATAATATTGCTTGGGATGTTTTATGATGATTAGAGGTTGATTGAAGTAGGTTAGGTTGAGCCAAAGTGTCATATGTTTGACCAAGAGGTCATTACAGGTTTGACCGTACCGGTACGGGTCCTCGGGGACCGATACGCAGGGACTGTCTCGACTCAATATGGGCAAAAATGCCTTGGCGTAACGATAAGCCTAGGGACCGTATTGGTACACGATGCTAAAATTTTGGCTTGGGGTCAGTACACGGACTACCATATTGGTAATCCCTTTGTCTACTAGAATTCCTAATTTCGAACATCGAACACCCGTATCGATATGCTTAAGGATTGTATCTGTACACTTTTGTTAAGCTCAATTGTTGCGATACGGAATGGTTTCGTACCGGTACGCCAACCGTTATTTCTGGCAATATACTTTTTGAAGTTTGATTCTTTATAGTTTAGTCCTTATTTCTTGTTCATGCAATTATATGTGTTTGGATGATTATTTTAAGTTGAAATTTAACCTGATTGTTTGAAATTGGACTAATTAAGGACTGGAAACTTTAATTTTGAGGAAGTCCTCTTAATAATAGAAATTACAATTTGGTCCATGAAGTGCTAAATTGTGCAATTGGATGTCAATTCGACGCCCGATTGAGTTGCAAGTTTCACCGATATCAACATGATCACCTTAGGACCTAAATGTGCATTTAGACATGATAAATATAAAAAACCATTTCCTAATGAATTCTTCCAGGTTTGTCTCGGTAAACCCTAATATAGCTCGCTCGATTTAGCCTTGCGACTAGAGTGGGCTAAGGGGGTTACATTTGTTAGTATCAAAGCCATGTTATGATTGTTGGGAGGTGGGTCATGGTTGTTTGATGTTACGTTGTTGTATGATTATATTGTATAGTATGCACGGTGTATGATTTTGTGAGTTTATATTGGAAATGTAGTATGTTGGGGTAAAAGCTTGGGGACACATTGCCTTATTACTACTAGTAATTTTTGTTTTGAAATGTGAGCACCTTGGATTCTTACCTCAAGCTGGTCTGATTATTATTTTGTTATATTTTTATGCTATAAATTCATATTTTTGAGTATACAACTGAGACGGGAGCTGAGATCGAATACGTCCATATTCCTTGAAGAGAATGATGAGATATGGATCAATCTAAGGTTGAGGTAGTTCTTGTTTGGGGTTGAAAGGATGTTGAGGCTTATGTTGCGAAGTTAGCTCAGTTATGTTTTTAGATCAGGGATTGAGGATGTTTGGATTTCGAAAGTTGGTGTTGTTAAAGATCCTTTCCTGAGATGTTCTACATGATGTTATTGGATTGTCTTTTGATTGTGAAGTAGGTTCAGTGTTGAGACACACATTGGTACGACGCCTGAATTCTTTTGAGTTGTGAGGGCGAGTGGTAGGAAACTATGGAGTTGATAGTATCTTTGTGTTCTGAGGTGTTGAGATAAAATTTGTCAGATAATTAAGGTTGGCTAATAGGCTTTGTAGCGAAGCGTCTATCCATAATTGAGGTAGGTGCAAGTTTTGGCAAGTTGAATGTGATGTTCTGGGGATGCAATTAAGTTGTGTAAGTTTAGTCTATAACCCCCTTGACCCGATCTAGTCGCAAGACTGAGCGAGCTACATTAGGGTTTGCCGAGACAAACCAAGAAGATTTACATTAAAAATGATCCATTTTTTCATTTACCTTATCTAATTGCATATTTAAGTCCTAAGGTGTACATGCTAGTTATGGTGAAAATTCCAACTCAATCAGGGGCCGATTTGACATCTAATTGTATGAATTTGCATTTCAAGTACTAAAACATAATTTTTGATAAATATGAGGACATTCATGAAATTGGAGTAACCAAACCATACTTAGTCATATTTAATCCCATTATGTTAAATTTCAACTTAAGTAACCATCCAAACTTATTTAATTTTATAAACAAGAAACATGGACTAAATTGCAAAGAATACAAACTTCAGAAGACACCCTAACTAAAATAATGACTGGCGTACCGTTACGGGCACTTCCCATATCGCAACGGGTGTAAAATACAAATGCATATTGGTACGGCCCTCGGGCGTACCGATACGGGTTTGTGGGTTTAAAAATATTGAAATCCAATACCTAAAGGGCGTACAGATATTGTTGCCCTTATACCGACACTAGGCTTATTTTTTAGTTGCGCGTACCGATATGGTCCCTAGGTATATCAGTATGCCAAGGCAATTTTACCCAGATTGAGCCATGATAGGTCCCCACGTACTGATCCCTGAGGACCCGTACCGGTACGGACAAACCAGTAATGACCTCTTGGTCCAACATATGACACTTTGGCTCAATCTAATACACTCCAATCATCATCTAATCATGATAAAACCTCACAAACATCAATTCCTTAAACATAGCAGCATGGTAGAAGATCAAACACAACATCTCAAATCCAAATATAACTCTTATAGGCATGGTTTCTACCCAAGCATGCATAATGTTTCTCAACCCCTCAAAACCAAACAATAAGCATCATACAAGTCCAAACATCAAACCAAACTTGTACAAACAGGGTGTACCCAAAATAAACCTCCCAATTACAACTTGGTCACATTTCCTCTTATTACTACTTAGCTTTTATAAAACCATACTTTAAAATTGTCTCGACCCTTGGATCTTCTCTTGCACACTTGCTGTCCGAAAAGGCTTATTTCTCTGCATTTATGAGAAAGGAGAGTGTAAGCTATAAGCTTAGTAAGGGAGTCCCTAAAACGCTCATCAATGAAATTAAAAACATTTTAATTCAAAACAAGTGCATAAGTCTCATGGAAAAACGTCTCATGCTTCTATAATCTTTTCAAATATGAACATTTAAACCATTTGCAGCACATGTATCATGGAATTCTATCATAAACCTCAATTTAAGCTTCATATGCCAAAAGATCTAAATAGAAAGCTTAAAGAGCATCACATGTATAAACCATATTATACAAACACAATCCATTTCTCATGATACATCATCTCATATATTGGCATTCAAGTGACTCAAAACAACTTTCATTATATTTTATCAAAAACCACATCAGATACACGGATTTCCCAAATGGTTCCTTCGACCACTTCACATACATCCTCGAACCGGAGATCCCTTAATAGTTATAACGTATCACCAGCGAGAGAATTGGCACACTCTTGACCCCTCCACCACTACGGTTCTCATGGTGGAGCATGGCACACTCTTGACCCCTCGACACACATGAGGCAACTTATTATAGTGCACTTTAAACCCTCTGGCTAGCCAACTATATCGATAACATTTTACCTCAGCCACTTGCCAATATACTCAATAATAACCTCATTAACTTACTGTTTTACATATGCATCTTTTCAAACCATTTTCCAATACATTAAAGCATGTATTCTAGAATTTTCAAAATACTTTCATAAATCATTTGCTATGCTCAAATCTCATCATGTATAATCATTTGCATCTATTTCCTTCCTAAAACATGCATATAATAGTAAATAATCGAATCTATAAACATGTGGATGAGATTGTATTTTGCAAAATCGAAAATGAGATAGAGCTCAATCAATACTTACTTCCGAGCTTAGACAAGTGTTTCAAACATATTCTAAACTCTCAAAACTTCTTACAAACCTTAAATGCAGTAAAACACATTTCCACTCACCGACAACCATACGCTCTACTTGCTGATACACGATAAAGCTTCTGAAGCTTCCACGATCTATCCAAAAGCTAAAGGATTTGAATCCCCTATTTTCCTAAACAAAAATAGAGGATTAATGCACTTCCATGCATCTCTAATTCCCAGTAAACAACAAACACAACTTCGCCTTCCTTAGATCCATCAAGAGCCTATCTAAAACAACCAAAATCAACACCAAACTTCATCTAAACATAGACCATGCAAAACCTATTGATTTTAACATCTTTAAAACATCAATTAACATCTAAAAACATCCTAAACACGTCCTTATACCTCCAACAACAATACAACACTAAGATCACATCAAAAACCAACTATAAACAACCTAGAAAATTAGCAATTCACATAGTTTTGGTATTCCTTTAATTAATATCTTCTTTTAACATTAAAACACATCTTATAATAGATGTAAATCCAATAGATTACAAAACAGATCCAAAACAATATACATCCAATTTCTTCAATAAAACTCAATTTAATCCATAAAAACTTGATTAAATCATAAATACATAACAAAAATCAGTAGCAAAGGATCAAGAACTTGGGAATTTCAATAAAGAACCTTTAACTAGAGGAGAGAAACAAAAATCACCTCTAATTGCTGATTTCTCCCTTATTTGGCAAAGATTGATTAAAATCCAAATAGCCTTGGTCATAGGAATTAAGGACATCAATTAGAAAACAAAAAGGAAATCAAAAGAGATTGATTCCTGGAATTTTTGGAGTGAAAATCACAGTTTGGCTGCTGAGAAAGTTGAGAGAAAAAGTTGGGAGAAAAGTAGTTACATAAGAAAATGATTTATGAAATTAAAAATCCTTTTTATTAATCCTATTTTATTTTATTATTAAAACCTATTAAAAGACTTAGTAAATTAGCCTAAATTAAGGGAAAATATGATGAAATTTTTTGGGTAAATAGCTTCTTAAAGATTCTAAGTTTTGACACTTTTTACATTTAGTCACCAAAAATAGTTTTGAAAACTTTACGTTTTAGTCACCGGACCAAAATGTCCCAAAATCAGATTTAATTTCTTCAAATTCAATTTACCAAAACCTTTAGGATATTAATTAAATATTTTTTAGCATTTTTCCATATTTTATTTTAACTGAAAACTATTTATTAAGATTTAATTCCCAAAACTAACTCGAATTGCCTAATCCAGTTCTCCCGAACCGTCTAATAGATCCCTCTAACATCTAGGCACAAATTCATGGCATTACAACTCTCCCCCTCTAAAGAAATTTCGTCCTCAAAATTTACCTGGTGGGAAAAGGTAAGGAAACTGCTTCTTCATGCCCTTCCTACTTTCCCATGTGGCTTCCTCAACTCCACGATGTCGGCACAACACTTTCACCAACTCAATGGTCTTACCACGAACAACTTTACTGCTGGAATCTAGAATTCTCACCAGCTCTTCATCATAGGTTAAATCCAGATTCAACTCAATCTCCTCAACCGGCATCACATGCGAAAGATCTAATCTATACCTCTAAAGCATCGATACATGGAAAACATCATGTATCTTTTCCAACTCCGCCAACAACCTCAACTGATAAGCAACTGGACCAACTTGCTCCAACACCTTATAAGGCCCAATAAATCTAGGACTTAACTTGCCCTTCCATCCAAATCTCATAACTTTCATCCAAGGTGAAACCTTAAGGAACACGTGATCACCAACCGCAAGCTCAATCTCCCTGCGCTTCAAGTCAGCATATGAATTTTTTTGATTCGAAGCCGCCTTCAGCCGATCACTAATAAGCTTCACCTTTTCATTTGTGTCCTTCAACACATCAGGTAAGGAAAAAAACTTCTCGCCCGCCTCCGCCCAACAAAGCGGCGTGCGATACCTTCTACCATACAAAGCCTTGTACGAAGCCATTTGGATACTAACCTATAGCTATTATTATACACAAACTCTAGCAAAGGTAACTGCTTCTCCCACGTTCCATGTAAATCAATGACGTAACACCACAACATATCCTCTAACACCTGGATAACGCATTCTTACTAACCATCCGTCTGAGGATGATACGAAGTATTGAAATTCAACCGTGTACCCAAAGCCTTATGCAAACACTCCCAAAACCTTACTGTAAAGCACGGATATCTATATGATACTATAGACTTAGGAACCCCGTATAACTTGCCAATCTCAGCAATGTACAGCTCTGCCAACTTGTCTAACGTATATGTCGTATGCACAGCCAAGAAATGCGCACACTTTGTAAACCTATCCATAATCACTTAAACAAAATTCTTCTTCTTTGGCATCAAAGGCAAACTAGACAAAAAATCCATGGTAATTCTCTCTCACTTATATTCTGGAATCTTCAATGGTTGTAATAACCTAGAAGGAAACTGATGCTCAACCTTAACGCGCTGACATACCATACAACAAGCAATAAATTCCGCTACATCATTTTCAAACCAACCCAAAAATACTCCTTTTCAAACCCTGATACATTTTTGTACTTACTGGATGCATGGTAAAAGGACTCGAATGAGCCTCAGTGAAGATAGTGTGCCTTAACTCCTCATCCTTCGGCACCACTACTCAGTCCTTAAAGCACAAAACACCTTTCTCATTAAAACAAAAATCCATCTGGTTCCCATCCATTATGTCCTTTGTAACCCCCTTGACCCGGCCTAGACGCCCGACCGAACCAAGTGAGCTACATTAGGTTTGCTGAAGTAAACCGGAGAAAGATTATGAAAACCGGTCTGTTTTTTCCTTTTATCTTGTCTAGATGCATATTATTACTCCTAAGTGATCATGCTTGTAGCGGATGAAGTTACAAAGGAAACGAACCTCGGAAAGGCAAACAATTGCATACAATACATTTTAAGGACTAAAACATAAAATTGGTAAGTTAAAGGACCATTAATGAAATTAGGGTTACCAATCCTTAATTAGTCAGATTACATGCTTGCATGTCAATTCTCAGCTTAATCCGACCACCCAAACACAAGCAATTGCATTCACAACAATCAGGAACCAAAATTGATAAATCAAAAACCTTCCAAACATCCAAATAACTGAAATAACAGCTGCCCATATCTGTACACGAGCAAGTGTATTAGTACGGCTTGGCCACTTTATGAAACCCAGATTCCAGTAGCTCAAAATCGTACCGGTATGGCTACTCGTATCGGTACGCCTTGCTATTTTGCTTTTACTCGTACCAAAACACCACCCCGTGTACCGAAACGCTATGCCTAAAATGGCTTACCCATACCAAAACGATTAACCCATGTACTGAAACACCATGCCTAAAATGGCTTAACCTTACTGGTATGAGGAGACGTGTTCCAATACGCTTAGACCAGGAACGTCCGCTTTTGCTGGTTTAACTTACATTAATGGACTCCAAACCACTTAAACATGCTTCTAACATTCATACAACATTACCAAGGATCGATCCTAACCATAATATCACATAACCATCCTCAACTCATGGCAAACATGCTTTAAAGGAAAACTATAGGCATGCTTCCTAAAACCACATTACCAAAAGTACCAAAACTCTCATTTGAGCATTTTCCAGCATCTGCAACATACCATCATATCTTTAGCATCAAAATTAACATATTAGAATCATCAAAGCATGGAAATCAACCAATGTTAACTAAATGCATACCTAGGCAACCACCTAGCATCAACCATAAGCAAAGATCAACAACATTCTTATCAACATCATTCAACTCCAAAACACAGCATTAATCATTCTCAAAAACCAGGGGAAAACTAAATTACAGATCCCCCAAAATATGGCGAACACATTGCCTTATTAACCGAAAGTAAAACCGAGTTTCATACTCAAAGATAGTATGGATCGCCTTTTTGCCTTGTCAATGTTGCCCCAAACTCTAGTGCTTTGCATCATTTAGAAAAGAGAGCGTAAGCACAAATGCTTAGTGAGGATGCTCATAAAACAATGATGCATTTAAAACCATTTGAAAACCAAAACCACTTGTTTTCAGAACATGCTTAACAACCAAAGCATTTTCATTGTTTTCGACCGAAACTTGCATAACAATCCTTATGAAACATCATATATAAATTCCATACTTAACGACTGAAGCATTTTGATTATCGACCATATGCAAAATCATTTACAAATCACTTGCTTAAATCCCAAAGCATTAAATCATATCATGCTTAAATCCCAAAGCATTAACTTATATTACCATGCTTAAATTCAAAAGCATTATAAAGTAGGTTCAACACATTAACTTTCATATATTGGAAATTATAGTGACCCCGAATAGTCGAACACTATCCTTGATTAGCCAACTGCTAATCATTGGTTAATCGACAGTTAACCTTACATATTGGATACACGGATCTCTCATGATGGACTCACCTCCACCATAACTCAAACCATGCCTAGTTAAACCGCATGATATCCCAAACCTTGCCTAGTTAAACTGCAAGATTTGACAACCTCGCCTAGTTAAACCGCAAGATCACCATCGACTTGGGTTTCCTAGTTAAACCGCATGCCCTAAATGAGGTCTCAATAGTCCGAGTGGCCTAGTTAAACCGCCATACCTCAAGGACCCATGGCCACGATTGATTTTTAGTATATATTATAGTGCACTTTATCCTATGGCATGCCAACTATATCCGAATATTTTGTCATCATGTCACATAGCCAATATATCATTTACAAAACCATTTACTCACTATTTTACAATGCATTATACAAATCACCACATATGCAAACCGCATTGCCAAAGCAATACCATATTCCCGACAGGAATGAAAACCAATCCTCACTAGCATTTCATATACTTTTGAACCACTACATATGTACTCAAAATCATGCATTTACAGTAAGTAAAACAAACCATGTTTACGACCAAAACATGAATTACACATGCTCATATCCGAACAAATATTAAAGAGCAAAAGAGGGAAACTTACTTCCGAGCTTAGGTAAGTGTTTCAAGCTTAACCTAAACTCTCATAAACACTTTCAAACCTTTGAAAGACTTTTAAAATCATTTCCACTCACCGGTTTCACCTCGCCTTGCTCGCCAATGCAAAATGAGCTCCCGACAAGCAACGATCCACCTGGAGCTACTTCACCTTGATTATCCCCTATTTTGGCCACACAAAACCAGAGGAAACATGCATCAAAATGCATCCAAACCACTGCCTCAAAGCAATTACCCACAACTCACAAATTGCCCACTCAAAAACCATCCAAAACTTATCGAAATTAACCTCAAACACCTTCCAATCTTAACCCAACCACAAAATAACGATTCAATACATCAAACTTCATCAATTAACATCTAAAAACACTATCAACATCCTTTTACTTCCAGCAATGATTAAACTCCATTAAAATCACAAAAACCCTTAACTAACAACCTTTAACATTAGAGATTCAACTATCTTCGGGATTATAATGTTAAAACCAAGCTACTAACATTATTAAACATCAAAATCATGATCTAATCTGATCAAGAACCCAGCAAAACTTATCTAATTCAAAAATCTATTAATTTCATCAATCAAAACACAATTAAACCAATTTCCTTAATTAAACTATCAAAACACATTATAAAACAATTGTAAAGGATAAATAACTTGGGAATTTTAGTAAAGATCCTTTCATTAGAGGAGAAGAACGAACATTACCTCTAATGGATGCTTTCTCCTTTAATTGATTGAATTTACATGAGAAAACAAAGTTAAAACAATAAGGTTTTGTTTGGAAACCATTGAGAATCCATTTGAAATCAAAAGGATTTAATAAAATAAAGATTTACCTGAAGATTTAGAAGAAGAGAATGGTGTTTGGCTGGAGAGATTTTGAGAGAAAGTTACGTAACTTTTCTTTTAAAGAATTAATAATCAAATTAATTCTCCCCAACCTATTTATATTTTCCAAAACACTTTTAAAAATAGCCAATTAAGGGATAAAGTCTAAGATTATACTTTCAGGCAAATAGCTCCTTAAAGATTCAAAGTTTTGACCGTTTTACAAAACAATCACTAAAAATAGTTTTTCAAAGTTTACATTTTAGTCACTAGTACAAAATGTCCGATTTCCAAAACTCATTTTCCAAAATTGATTCCACCAAAATCATTAACATATTAAATAATGATTTTAGAACATTTTTTCGCATTTGCATTTCATTCAAAAATATTTAATCCGATTTAATCTCGAAACTGACTCGAATCTCTAACACTGGTCCTCTGGGCACTCAAAACATGTAGACCCAAAACCAGGGCATTACAACACTCCCCTACTTAAGAAATTTCATCCTCAAAATTTACCTGGAGGAAATAAATGCGTAAATTACTCCAACATGTCCGCCTTGCTTCCCAAGTGGCTTCCTCGACACCACGATGTCTCCACAAAACCTTAACAAGCTCAATCCTCTTGCCACGAAGAACTTTACTACTGGAATCAAGGACCACTGGCTCCTCATCATAGGATAAATCTGGCCTCAAAATATGCTCCACCAGCATAACACGTGAGGGATCTGACTGATACCTCCGCAGCATAGATACATGAAACGCATCATGTATTTTCTCTAGCTCGGGAGGTAACCTCAACTGATAAGCCACAGGAGCAACATGCTCCACAACCTCATATGGTCCAATAAACCTCAGACTAAGCTTACCCTTACGTCCGAACCGTATTACCTTTTCCACGATGACACTTTCAATAACACACGATCACCCACCGCATATTCAATCTCCCTACGCTTCAAATCCGCATAAGATTTTTGCCGATCCGCAACGGCTTTCACGCGATCACACACAAGCTTTACTATCTCATCCATGTCTATCAACATGTCCGATATGGAAACATGTTTTTCCTATAACACCCACTACCTGGTCTAGGAAATAAACCGGTTTAAGATGTGATACCAAACAAACATACAAAGAATCTTGATAGATTTAGTATAATCAACTGAACATGCCTTTGAAAAATAGAGTAATTTAAAAACTTTTCAAATTATTCATAGATCTATCTTCAAGCTAAATTTATAAGCAATCACATAGTCATACAACAAGCAACACACTTCAACTACTAGTTCATAACATGCCCTCATATTCAATCATATAGGAATACTTATCTTTCGTACACATAGTTAATTCTGGATCGGTTACAAGCTTGTATGATATTACCTAATTAAGTCTTAAGCTTAAAACTTAGTAGGAACCCAGTTCTTTTACAAGTTCGAATTAGGCAAGATAAGAATGACTTAAACATATGCACACTAGCAATCTTTTCAATCTCATGAAAAACAATTATAACATGTATTTTAAGCTTAATAAAGAAGAAAACGTCACAACTTAATCTCAATTCCATATGAACCAAACATATCAAAGATTCTTTTCGTATTGACACATAACCAACTATCAAAAGATGATGAAGAGCAATTAAACGCATATAAAAGACTCATTCGAACTACATAGCTATTTCAATCCAAAGTCTAAAGCCTTAACTCTTTGGTTAACAATCATTCAAACAAATTATTAACTACTTAGGCATTAACAAGCATTTAGTCAAACTATAGACGATATTATAGTTTAGTATCAAATTTTCATAAGATCAATTTAAAGATTTAAAACTAACTAATATTTGAACTATTCATCTTAATTCCAAACTCATTTGCATAACAATATCATATATGAGTTCGTAATCGCATCATGCCTTTAATTTATAAGACTACCAAGTACTCGAGCTACCCCATCTTATTTAGATCTAGTACATGATACATGATACGTATAAGCATGCATACACGCACATCACAAGATGATCTAACTACTTTAAGCATTTCTATTTATATATATCTAATCTACTATACCAACATCATAACTACTATGATGATTCCAAAACAAGCAACCATAAAACGAATAAAAGGCACATTACAAATAGCGATAGCTACTTAAGAAAACTTATACACATATGAGATCAAAGAATTAACAAAATGCATTATGCATAACCAACGATTATGTGCCACCATCTAGGAGTACTTAAAAAGTTACATAACGTACTTCTTGACACTTGTGATTCCGTCCAAGCTCGATAGATAATCGGAAGCATTGATACCCTGAAAAGTGATGAAAGAATAGAGTAAGCTAACGCTTAGTGAGGTGGTACTAAAATTCGAAAATAATATAACAGATCTTATATAGTCTATTCCTATTCTTTCACCAAGGTTTAAGTAAGTACCAAAGAAACTGAATGATCACACAATAGTCACAAGGTTTCAATAATAGCATTTCAAAATATTTTATCATAGTAACTCATAAATATATATTGCTTATCACATAAAATATCATATAAGACATGAAGCATAACATATTATATTTGTAAGTTTTCTTATCTCAGAAGGCATTAGGTATAACATATCAAAACCGTAGATTTCTTAATACGCAAAGCATCATGCACATCATGTCATCAATCATAGATTTCTTAATACGCAAGGCATTAGACAATACATGTCATAACCACAGTTTCTTGTCAAGCAAGGCATTAGACATATCAATCATAGATTTCTTAATGCAATGATCGGTGTAATAACCTTTAATCAATATTTCATAATTTAATATTGTAATGCTTACAATAACACAATAGCAATACGGTAGTTCCTATGACTCATTGTGAAGCTATATAATCAATTAAGGTCCAATTTTAAACTTTTACGAGTTTTAGGGCTAAATTATAATTCTGGTATTTTGAATGTTCTTTTCTGAAATTTATCTTTATGTATTGTAAAAAAACTTATAATCAATGATTATACAAATTTTCATGTCAATCGGAGTTCATTTACCCATTCAATTAAACTATACAATATTTAGTGACCAATATGCAATGCTTTAAACTTATTCCAATTAATTATTAACAAATTTACCTGTCTCGATATCGGTACTCGAGAGGCCGTACAAATACGCTTGTGTCATGGGCGTTAAAACGGTTAAGAGTCAATGAGCCTGTATCGATACGGTGTCTACTTGTATCGATACGCAATACGAAATTTTAACTAATAGAATCCAATGAACAAGACTCGTATCGGTACAGCTAGGGACTGTACATGTACGGGTTGACCAGGTTGACTCATTTTGATATGCCCTATAGGCCGTATCAATGCAATTAAATTTCCAAATTCCAGTGTTAACTTTTTGTATCGGTACTCCCTTTGACGTATTGATATGCTATGTTGACCGATGTTGACCATGTCTAAATATGCATACCCGTATCGATAAGCCATCACCCGTATCGATAAGCCCTACACTGTAATGACAAATTTTGACTGGTTTTTATCCAATTTAACCTATCAAACAATGTCCAAATTCAATGAAACTTTACCAGCAAGATTATAATATGACAATCTACTAGCATACCAAATTTTATGCTAATATGAATCCGTTGACTAGGTTTTCACTTTCTTAAGCTAATTATGCCAATTTTAGCCAAATTTTAAAAGGTCATTTAGGGCCTTTAAGGCTTATACATGCCACAAGCAATATGTGCATAACAAAAAGACTAAAAGTGACTGATCTAACTACTTTGCCACCATTCTAGGAGTTTATAAGGGCAAAATACATTACTTTAGCTTGATAGTGACTTGCGAAACTTCCAACTAGCTCCGATCTCGAACCGATGACTTTATCGACCTGAAATGCATGAGATGAAATGCATTAGGCATACTTTCTCTAGTGAGGTCGTCACAACATTACCAAAAATATGATATGCAATCAACTGCATGCTTAGGCAATATCTTCATGGCATTTCATCAATGTTCAATAGCAATGCAATAAGTTAAGTATTGATGGTTCTTTTATGCAATGTCAATAGTTCATATCGATCAATAATAACCCTTGGATCGATCATGATAGTGGATACGCAGATTCCTACGCCTCGCCAAATCAATAATGGTCTAGTCCCTCCGCCTCACCATTTGACCAATACAACATCCCTCCGCCTCGCCAATATAAAGGCCGTAGCCCAAGGACCGTAGTCCACCCATACCAATGAGCTCATAAATCCTATGGCATGCCAATTGTATCCAATGTCCCCTCGAATCCAAGGTCTGGTAATTTAGGCCAATATTCAATACATTATCAATATCGATAGGTTCAATGATTCAATAATAATATGTTAACCCTTAGGTCCATTTCAATATCCGGTGAGTTCGCTAACAGTAGTTGGCCAATAACAATATGATCAATAATTCAATGACAATGGTAATAGTTCAATGGTCAATTTCCAATGATCAATAATAATACAATTATCTTTTCAATGACATGTCAATGGTAAATATTCAATGATTCAATGACAATAATCAATACTCTATAGTTCAATGGCAATGTTCGATGCTCCTCGATTCAATGACAATATTCAATATTCAATGTTTCAATAGTTCAGTAAGGAAGCTTACCAAAGCTTACCAATACACCTTACAAAGGGATCGATGCAATTATCTTTTTATCATTGTTAGCACTAAGATATTCAATGAAAATGAAACCGGGAAAGACACCTAACCTAGTCTCGAGACTTCGACTACACTTACCTTGATTTTTGTAGCTCTTAAGGCTCCCGGATTACTATTCCATTGCCTTTAGCTCTAGTAGGAGATGGTGGTTGATCTTCCAAAGCTTGAGCTAGGCAAAAGATTAAGCGGATTATTACAATCATATACAATGATTCAAAACCAATACACAAGCTTAATAAAGCTTGTAGACAACATTAGTTCCATGGAATTAAGCCTATAACACATAGGTTCAAACTTTGACTTTCAAGACCCAATCTTGATTTTAAGCTTCAAATATCCATGGAATCAACAAATTGTTTGAGGGGTTTAACTCACCAATCCAAGAGCTTTAATTTGATTTTTTAAACTCAAAGAAACTTCAAGGATTGAAGTGAGGTACTTGCTTGAGCTTGGTGAAGAATACAACAATGGTGGTGCTTGCTTAAGCTTATGAAAATTTGTAAGAAAGATGAAAGAAAGTTTGGCTAGAGGTCTTGGTTTGTTTTTCTAAATCAATCTCCTCTTTCCAACTCTCTTAATTCCTTTTTTACCTTGTACTACCTTCATCGTTATTGGTTACCTCCCAAGTCTCCAATAGGAAGCTTTATGTAATATCCCAAATTTTTTCCAATGACCAAAATGTAAATTTTTGAAAGTTTAGGGGTTAATATATAAACTTTGGAAAAATTTGGAGACTAAAGTGTAAATTTCCCCAACAAGTGATTTTATTCAGTATAAGGGAGAATCCGATCGAAATAAGAGCCTTGATATCAGTTTTGAGTATTTAGATAATAGTAGAAGGTATCAAATTTGGATAGAATGAAATTGTTAAATGTGCTTAGGCTAGAGAAATATTATAATGAGTGACCTTTGGGAAGGTCCCAGAAAAATGTTTCTGATCAACATTTTGGACTCAGTAAAAATAGAAAATATTCACAAGGATTTCAAATAAATGATTTCTACGAGAAATCTTATGCTATGAAGATTTTCAATAATTATTGGAATAATAAACTCAGTTAAGAAAATTCAGTCCAAGTCTTTATGAAAGGAAAATTTTAAGGTTTAAAAGTATCATGTGATAGATAATGAGCTGAATTGGTCACTTTCAAAGTTTGGTAAAAATCTGAGGAAAATTGAAATGGGAATTGAAGTTCAGTGACCAAAATGAAAATTTTGAAAGTTTTATGGCCAAAGTATAAACTTTGGAAAAGTTTAGGGACCAAAGTGTAATTTTCAAAGTTATGTATTTTAACCCCGTAAATGAATAGTTCACCCCCTAGAGTGACCTTTCAGTGTTACTCGTATTTTTCGTAGGAGCTTGTATTTTTGGCTATAAAGCGATAAAGTTTGGAAGAATATTCGGATATTCAGATTGAATCGAATATCTAGGATATCTTGAAGGATGATAATCCAAGGTTGATTATGTCTTTTTACATGTTTAAGATGTTTCTTTGTGTTGGAAGAATTTGAACCCTTGGATTTAAGTTGATTTTCCATGCTAAATAAAGCCGCTGGATGAAAAAGGGCAAAATCGTAATTTTGGAAAATTAGAAGGGCAAAGTTGGTAAACTACTAACCCAAGATTAAATCTATGTCATTGGATGAAAGATTATGATATGAGGAGCATTATGGAAATATGGAATTTTTGGAATAAATCTGATAGCTCGATAAAGGAAAATAGCAGTAGAAGTATTTTATAAATATCGGGGAATCGGATCGAACTGCAATTTCAGATGTTGATCCAAAAGCTATGGAAAAGTCATAAAGTACTATTTTAAAAATATTTTATTATAGTTGGTTGGATTCCAACTAGACTTAGTTGGATTTTTACAAGAACCGAAAACTAGTAAATAAAAACTAGTTGGAGGGCAAATTGGTCATTTTGCCCCAATGGCACTTTTGAAATATTTAAAAAAGTTACAAGGACAATTTTAGAATAAGGAAATGGAAGATTAAATCTTGGCCCTTGATTCATGATAAGATCAATCTCAACCGTTGGATTAAAAGGGCATTTTAGTAATTTCACTATCTAAATGAATTTAAAATTCATTTATACAAGACAAGTGGCCAAATTGGATGAAAAACAAAAGATGAAGACCATTATTCATCTTAAAATTTCGAAATATGAGGGGGAGAAAGAAAGAAAAATGGAGAAAAATTTTCTAAGTTCGATTCAAGCCCCGAAAGTCGAGTTTGTGATGTTGAATTAATGATTTAGTAAGCTTGAATTGTTGTTTGGAAGCAAGAGCCTAAATTAAAAGGTATAGGGACCATTTCAAAAATTTTGAAAGTTAGAGGACTGAATCTGATTTTGATGATTTTAAAGTGTATTTATGTTATTATTGATGTTGGAGATGTGAAATTGAAGTTAGAATGCAAAACCGATGTTAAATCGAGTTAGTGGCCATTTTGACAATTTGTCAAAATTAAGTGACCATTTCGGCAAGGAAGTTTTGAATAAGGACTGAATCTAATTTTATTTGAAATAATAGGATTCAAGTAGTAATGTTGATTTGAGGACTAAATTGAAAAGTTAAGAAGTTTAAATCCTTATCTTTGCATTTTAGTGACTAATTTGGAAAGAAGGAAAAATTAGGGGGATCAATGTTGAATAATTATTTGATTAAAAAGGGTGATAATTTGATGGTTTGAATCAAGTATTGGGACACAATTGAAAAAGTATAAAAGTAAGGAGAAGTTAGTATAAAGTTTGGAGTTATTTATGGAAGCAGTGTAGAAAACTAGATTATGACAGTAGGTTTGAAAATTCAACATAAATTCTACAAAAAATGTTTAGAAGGTGAATTTTATACCGATGTAAAGATTTGTTCGACTAGTTTGTGTCCAACAAACATAAACCGATTTCGAGTTCCGAATAAAAAGATATGAATTTTTAAGTGGTGAAAGGTCAGAAAATAGTATGGCAGTCTGTTCCGAAATCAGAACTGGAAATTGACTTTGAAAATTCGCCATAAATCGTACAAGTTGAATTTGGGCTATTGATTTATATGTTTAAAAATCTTATTGAATCTAGTTTCTTTCAGAATAAACGGAATCGAATTCTGATTTATAGATTATTTTATAGAAATATTTCTTTTAAGGTAGTGCAATCTTCCAAAAAATGAGAATTGAATCATTTTGTATCTAAGGTTAATTAGTAAGCTTGAAAAGAGTTAAGGGAAGTTCTAAATGGTTATTAAAGACCAAAATGAGTTTGTGAACAGTATAAGGAAGGAAAGAAATTTATAGAAAAATTTTATGTTGAATGATTAAATAGCTTAAGTGAAATATTGTTAGAAGTGAATCTAACAAATGTTTATTTATATTCATGTGATAAATGAAGTCGAATACGAATCAAAGAATGTTCGAGGTACTATGAAGGAAAGGATCAATAGAGCTTAGTGAAGCAAACTATTACATGGCCTAGGTGAGTGCATTTATGTGTTTCAAAAGGTAATTAGGAAGACTTGCGAATCGTCAACCTTAATTTAAAAATAGTACTGCATTATCTATATATATTGAGCTAATGCATGTTGCAATATAGGTAAATTAAATAGAATATGTAATGTGAATTGTTATCCTGAGAAATGTTGATGAATTATTTTTCCATGAACATTTATGATAAAGAATGAGATATGAATGTTTATATATATGATCAATTATGATGATTGATTGATAACGAAATAAATGCCCAAGCATTGTGTATGAGAGTCTATGGTATAGTTGGCAAACTTGATGGAGCACAAGGTATGAAATATTGTTTGCATAAATGATGATGCATTATGCTTACTTGAATTACATGATAGTGATGATACACGGTTCTTATGGTAATATGAAACGTAAATTACATGATAGTGATGATACATGATTTATATGACAATTTGATACATGAATTACATGAATAATGATATGATTAAAATGAAACAAGTAACCACCCTGGGGAGCCACGCCATGGTGCCAATAGCACTAAAAAGGTATGATTATAAGGAGCAAAGAGTGTCCTTTTATGAGGAGCAAAGAGCGTCCTCGAGTACGTACTCAAGTATTAAGGCTATGGAGTCTTAAAGGATTTTTCAGCCAGAAGTATTAAGGCTATAGAGTCTTAAAGGACTTTTTAGCCATAAGTATTAAGGCTATGGAGTCTTAAAGGACTTTTCAGCCAGTAAAGCACAACGGTGTAGTATTTAAGGCTATGGAGTCTTAATGGACTTTTCAGTCAGTATAGCACTATTGTGCAGTATGTAAGGCTATAGAGTCGTAACGGACTTTTCAGCTAGTAACGAAGGCTATAGGGTCGTAATGGACCTTTCAGCCTGTAATACTACAAAATGACTATAAGAAAGACATGAATATGCAAATGACAACATACTAAAAGTATATACATGATAGAGAATATGATAGTATAGTGATATGTGATATACATGATATACATGCTAGTGATGACATATGATGAAACATGACCATGATAGAGCATATGATATACAAATGAATGCATGACTATGTCAAGCTATATGTTATGTAAACGATTACATGATGAAAAAATGAATATGTTAAAAGACATTCTATGCAAATAATTACATGATAATGATAGAATGTTGAAAGCATGGTTATTATAAAAAAATACATTATGTAAATGACTGATTGATGATCATGAAATATTGATTGCATATTTCTATGACAAAACTGATAGATGGCCTCGATCATGTTGAAAACATGTATATGTTAAAGAATATGACATGCACATAAGTACTTGATGAGTATGGAATAATAATAGTATGATTTTATGTTAGATAGATTAATGTTATAAATCACATTTGAACATGCTTGCCATTTTACAGGACATGTACTGTACTTTTCATATAATATACTATTATGCATTATTTCATGATTAAATAAATGAGATTAGTTACCTCACTAAGTTCGTACTTAACGCGTGTTTATTTCACACGTAGGTTTTCCAAAGTAGATTAGTAAGGAGGAACTGCTAATTGGAAAGATCAAGTTACTACCTGTAAGTACAGTAAGTACATCTTTAACGTAATTTGATAGACTAGTGGGCATGTAATAATTTTAAAGATGACTTATTCTACAAGTTTAAGTTTACAATGTATTTATACATTTTTATGGAAGCATTAATTTAAAGAAATGGTCTACTATTGGTAGTTATGGATTTTGACACAATTAAGTGTTGTTTAACCTTAATCGAGTAAAAATGAATAAAAATATATATTTACAAGTCAAGATTTTTCCCAACGATTTCGTAACATCTTTAATGTATATTCGGCCTATGAGTATACGTTAAGGGTGTTACATTTATTGGTACCAGAGTAAAGGTTTAGCCGGTTCTGGATGCTAAACCATGTTTGATATGGAGTTTTCAGTAAATCCATGCCCCTAGGATGTCATATTATTGATGTACTGATTGTATGACTTGATGCTGCTCCTCATTAGTATAAGGTGAAATGATACTAGAATAAGGAAAGTAAAACGATAATGGATTTCATCAGTTGACGAATCTTGGACGTCAAGAAAGGACCAATAGTGGATATGATACAGTAAAATAAGCCTGGAAGTTAGCTCTTGTTTAGAATAAGTTATCTGCATAGTAAAGAGATGATACAGTAATTATAAGATACTCGGATACGAAGAAGAAATATCTGTACATTAGAAATATATATGTTTGAAGATAACAATGTCAGTAGTTGCTGCAGATGTAATATGGTGATTTACTCAAGATAAGTTAAGGATTGAAGTTATGATGGAAATAACTCAGTAGTATCTTATTATAAGATATTTGTACTATCAATACAAATAAGGGTTGGAAATTTAAGTAATGATACAACAGAGATGATTAGAAAAGAAACTAAGAAAGAAATTGATCTATAATGAGATTAAATTTGAAGTTCAAAAAGAAGATGCTAGGTATGAATCAGTCAGAGTACTAAAAGTAGTAAACTATATTGCAAGGATAATCAAAGCAAACATGGAAAGAGTTACAGTGTAGACTCTTCAAATGTTAGAAAAACTTTGAAAAGTCTTTTAATCAGACACAACATAAGTAAGCATGATTATTTCTTTAAGGAGACATTAATATTATAAGATGTCAACTGTGAAGCCTGATAGATCAGGAAGACAAAGAATCTGGAATAAAAGTATGATGAAAGTGATATTTCAGTACATACTGAACAAGATTGGAAGTCTATTACCGATAAAGTGTATTGAACTTGTAACCAAAAAGTATTCAGAGAAGTCAACTAAAAGGTTAATTATACCTAAATAGTTGACAGCAGAGCCTTATAAAGGTAGGGCTGAAGTGTAATGGATAAGCTAAGATATCTTTTCAGAAAGGTTTTGATAAAGACAATCAATAATATAAGATGGTGAGTATGAAAAACATTAAAATAATGTAGATTGCTGGAAAAAGGGGTCTTTCTAATGATCTAAATGATCAAATATTAGAAGGTAATATGAAGGTATCATCTCGGGAATCTTAAGAGTAATTTAGATAAGTTGGTTATCTGTGCACAAGGTCGAATAAGCCACTTGAGAGGCTGAGAAGAAAATAAGGAAGTAATATCCATAAATGTTTGAAACAGGTATGCATTGAAAATTCGAGGATGAATTTTCTTAAGAGGGAGAAATTGTAATATCCCAAATTTTGGCTAGTGACCAAAATGTAAATTTTTGAAAGTTTAGGGGTTGAAGTATAAACTTTGGAAAAATTTAGGGACTAAAGTGTAAATTTCCACAAGTAATTTTATTCAGTATAAGGGTGAATTATATCGAAATAAGAACAATGATATCATTTTTGATAATTTAGATACAGCACAAGGTATCGAATTTGGATCGAATGAAATTGCTAAGCGTGCTTAGGCCAGAGAAATATTAGGATGAGTGACCTTTGGGAAGGTCCTATAAAAATGTTTTTGATCGACATTTTGGACTCAATAAAAGTAGAAAATATTCGTATAGATTTCAAATAAAGGATTTCTACGAGAAACCTTATGCTATGAAGATTTTCAATAATTATCGGAATAATAGACTTAGTTAAGAAAATTTAGTTTAAGTTTTTATGAAAGGAAATTTTTAAGGTTTAAAAGTATCATGTGATAGATAGTGAGCTGAATTGGGTACTTTCAAAGTTTGGTAAAAATTTGAGGAAAATTGAAATGGGAATTGAAGTTCAGTGACCAAAATAATTTTTTTGAGAGTTTTGTGGCCAAAGTATAAACTTTGGAAAAGTTTAGGGACCAAAGTGCAATTTTCAAAAGTTATGTATTTTAACCTCGTAAATGAATAGTTCACCCCCAAGAGTGACTTTTCCGTGTTACTCGAATTTTTCGTACGGAGCTTGTATTTTTGGCTATAAAGCGATAAAGTTTGGAAGAATATTCGGATATTCAGATCGAATCGAATATCCAGGATATTTTGAAGGATGATAAGCCAAGGTTGATTATGTCATTTTACATATTTAAGATATTTCTTTGTGTTGTAAGAATTTGAACCCTTTGATTTAAGTTGATTTCTCATGCTAAATATGAGCCTTTGGATAAAAAAGGGCAAGATCGTAATTTTGGAAAATCAAAAGGGCAAAGTTGGTAAACTACTAACTCAAGATTAAATCTATGTCATTGGATGAAAGATGATGATATGAGGAGCATTTCGGAAATATGGAATTTTTGGAATAAATCCGATAGCTCGATAAAGGTAAAATAACAGTAGAAGTATTTTGTGAATATCGGGAAATTGGATCGAACTAAAATTTCAGTGGCTGATCCAAAAGCTATGGAAAAGTCATAAAATACTATTTTATGAATATTTTATTATAGTTAGTTGGAATTTTACAAGAATGGCAAACTAGTAAATAAAAACTAGTTGGAGGGCAAATTGGTCATTTTGCTCCAATGGCACTTTTGAAATATTTAAAAAATTTACAAGGACAATTTTGGAATAAGGAAATGGAAGATTAAATCTTGTCCCTTGATTAATGATAAGAGCAATCTCAACCGTTGGATTAAAAGGGCATTTTAGTAATTTCATTATCTAAATGAATTTAAAATTCATTTATACAAGACAAGTGGCCAAATTGGATGAAAAACAAAAGATGAAGACCATTATTGATCTTAAAATTTTCGAAATATGAGGGGGTGAAAGAAAGAAAAATGGGGAAAATTTTTCCAAGTTCGATTCAAGCCCTGAAACTCGATTTTCAGGTAATATTTTCAACTACAAAGTTGTTCTACTCTTCAAGCTCTATCTTTTGGTGTAAATAATTCATGGAAAACATGCTTTATTGATGAGAATTTTGCATGAGAAGAAATTAAGGTTTATGGAAAAAGTTTGGGCCTTTTGGAATTTTATGATTTAATGATAAAATTCAAGTTGAAATCAAGCTAGTATAATGCTAAATCATGTTATTGAGTTGAGATTTAAACCCTACATATTTTAGATTGTATGAAGATGATTAGGGTTTATGGATTCAAGTTTAATTTAGAGTTTGTGACGTTGAATTAATGATTTAGTAAGCTTGAATTGTTGTTTCGAAGCAAGACCCTAAATTAAAAGTATAAGGACCATTTTGAAAATTTTGAAAGTTAGAGGACCGAATCAGATTTTGATGATTTTAAAGTGTATTTATGTTATTATTGATGTTGGAGATGTGAAATTGAAGTTAGAATGCAAAACCGATGGTAAATCGAGTTAGTGACCATTTTGACAATTTGTCAAAATTAAGTGACCATTTCGGCAAGGAAGTTTTGAATAAGGACTGAATCTAATTTTATTTGAAATAATAGGATTCAAGTAGTAATGTTGATTTAAGGACTAAATTGAAAAGTTAAGAAGTTTAAATCCTTATCTTTGCATTTTAGTGACTAATTTGGAAAGAAGGAAAAATTAGGGGATTAATGTTGACTAATTATTTGATGAAAAAGGGTGATAAGTTGATGGTTTGAATCAAGTATTGGGACAAAATTGAAAAAGTATAAAAGTAAGGAGAAGTTAGTATAAAGTTTGGTGTTATTTATGGAAGCAGTGTAGAAAACTAGATTATGGCAGTAGGTTTGAAAATTCAACATAAATTCTACAAAAAAATGGTTAGAAGGTGAATTTTATACCGATGTAAAGATTTGTTCGTCTAGTTCGTGTCCAACAAACAGAAACCGATTTTGAGTTTCGAATAAAAAGATATGAATTTTTAAGTGGTGAAAGGTCAGAAAACAGTATGGCAGTCTGTTCCGAAATCAGCGCGGGAAATTGACATTGAAAATTCGTTATAAATCGTACAAGTTGAATTTGGGCTATTAATTTATATGTTTAAAAAGATTATTGAAACTAGTTTCTTTCACAATGAACGAAATTGAATTCCGATTGGTAGATTATTTTATAGAAATATTTCTTTGAAGGTAGTGCAATCTGCCAGAAAATGAGAATTGAATCATTTTCTATCTAAGGTTAATTAGTAAGCTTGAAAAGAGTTAAGGGAAGTTCTAAATGGTTATTAAAGACCAAAATGAGTTTGTGAACAGTATAAGGAAGGAAAGAAATTTATGGAAAATTTTTATGTTGAATGATTAAATAGCTTAAGTGAAATATTGTTAGAAGTGAATCTAACAAATGTTTATTTATATTCATGTGATAAACGAAGTCGAATACGAATCAAAGAAGGTTCGAGGTACTATAAAGGAAAGGATCAATAGAGCTTAGTAAAGAAACTATTACATGGCCCAGGTGAGTGAATTTATGTGTTTTAAAAGGTAATTAGGAAGACTTGCGAATAGTCGACCTTAATTTAAAAATAGTGCTGCATTATCTATATATATTGAGCTAATGCATGTTGCAATATAGGTAGATTAAATAAAATATGTAACGTGAATTGCTATCCTGAGAAATGATGATGAATTATGTTTTCCATGAACATTTATGATGAAGTATGAGATATGAAATGTTTATATATATGATCGATTATGATGATTGATTGATAATGAAATAAATGCCCAAGCATTGTGTATGAGAGTCTATGGTATAGTTGGCAAACTTGATGGAGCACAAGGTACGAAATATTGTTTGCATAAATGATGATGCATTATGCTTACTTGAATTACATGATAGTGATGATACATGATTCTTATGATAATATGAAACGTAAATTACATGATAGTGATGATACATGATTCATATGACAATATGATACATAAATTACATGAATAATGATATGATTAAAATCAAACAAGTAACCACCCTGGGGATCCACGCCCATGGTGCAATAGCACTAAAGAGGTGTGATTATAAGGAGCAAAGAGCTTCCTTTTATGAGGAGCAAATAACATCCTCAAGTACGTACTCAAGTATTAAGGCTATGGAGTCTTAAAGGACTTTTCAGCCAAAAGTATTATGGCTATAGAGTCTTAAAGGACTTTTCAGCCAGTAAAACACAACGGTGCAGTATTTAAGGCTATGGAGTCTTAATGGACTTTTAGCCAGTATAGCACTACGGTGCAGTATGTAAGGCAATGGAGTCGTAATAGACTTTTTAGCCAGTAACGAAGGCTATGGGGTTGTAATGGACCTTTCAGCCAGTAACACTACAAGATGACTATAAGAAAGACATGAATATGCAAATGACTGCATACTAAAAGCATATACATTATAGAGAATATGATAGTATAGTGATATATGATATACATGATAGTGATGACATATGATGAAACATGACCATGATAGAGCATATGATATACAAATGAATGCACGAGGAAAGCATGACTATGTCAAGGTATATGTTATGTAAACGATTACATGATGAAAGCATGAATATGTTAAAAGACATGTTATGCAAATAATTATATGATAATGATAGAATGTTGAAAGCATGTTTATGATAAAAAAATACGTTATGTAAATGACTGATTGGCGATCATGAAATATTGATTGCATGTTTCTATGACAAAACTGATAGATGGCATGAATCATGTTTAAAACATGTCTATGTTAAGGAATATGACATGCTTGCCACTTTAAAGGACATGTATTGTACTTTTCATATAATATACTATAATGCATTAATTCATGATTAAATAAATGAGATTAGTTGCCTCACTAAGTTCGTACTTGACGTGTGTTTATTTGCACACGTAGGTTTTCGAAAGTATATTAGCAAGGAGGAGCTGCTAATTGAAAAGATCAAGTTACTACATGTAAATACAATAAGTACATCTTTAACGTAATTTGATAGACTAGTGGGCATGTAATATTTTTAAAGATGAATTGTTTTGCAAATTTAATTTTACAATGTATTTATACATTTTTATGGAAGCATGAATTTAAAGAAATGATCTAATATTGGTAGTTATGGATTTTTGACATAATTAAGTGTTGTTTAACCCTAATTGAGTAAAAACAAATAAAAAAAATATATTTACAAGTCAAGATTTTTCCCAACGATTTCATAACATCTTTAATGTATATTCGGCCTTCGAGTATACGTTAAGGGTGTTACACTTTCCTAGCTTGGGAGGTAACCTTGGAAATGAATTTAAAATTTCCAATTTGTTTACTAATTTCCTCCTTCCAAAGTTATGTCATATTTTTATGACAATTTTAGCATCCCATCACGTGGATATAGCCAAGCATGCAAGTGAGTCATAAACCAAAAGGTATAATTATGAGGGTGGTCCCTTAATTCTTCAAAATTTGCACTTTTACCCCCAAACTTTCAATTCTCTCAATTTAGTCACTAAATGACTTTCAATAAGGTCCAAAGTCAATAATTAAACTCAATTTAAGTTCATTTCATTACAATTAAGTACAATAAAGGAGTCGATACATTGATTGGACCATTCTGATACAAAATTTTCGATCACGCAAACCTAATTCCGACTAGACTAGTTTTTAGGGTGTTACAACTCTCCCCCTTACAAAAAATTCATCCTCGAATTTTCATCTGAACCGAAGAGATGAGGGTACTGCTTCTTCATCATCTCTTTCGGTTTCCATGTGGCTTCTTGCATTGAATGACTCCTCTAGAGAACTTTGACTAATGGCACCGACTTATTACGAAGCCCATTGACTTCTCTTACAAGAATTTGCATCAGTTCTTCCTCGTAGGTTAAATTCGGTTCAATGTTATGCGAAAGATCAGATTGGTACTTGCGAAGCATGGACACATGCAAGACATCATGAATCCTACTGAATTCTGAGGGCAATGCTAAACGGTAAGCCACCGGGCCAACTTTCTCAATGACCTCAAAAGGTCCAATGAATTAGGGACTCAATTTCCCCTTCTTTCTGAACCTCATAATCTTCTTCCATGGTACACTTTGAGGAAGGCTTTTTCACCAACTTCGTATTGGAAATCCCTTCGTTTAAGGTCAGCATAGGCCTTTTATTGGTCGAAGGTTGCCTTCAAGCTATCGTGGATGATGGTAACCCATTCTTCGGTTCCCCAAAGTAGGTTAAGGCCCAACATCTTTCCTTCTTCGAGTTCAGACCAACACAGTAGAGTTCTGCAACGTCTGCCCTACAACGCCTCATATGGTGCCATCTCGTGGAAGCTTGATAACTATTGTTGTAGGGAAACTCGATAAGAGATAGGGATTTCTCCCAAGATCCACCAAAATCGATGATACATGCTCGAAGCATGTCTTCCAGAATTTGTAATGGAGGATTTTAATAACAATGCTTGTTTCTATTGGTTTAATGGAAGGAGTTTTCGATATTTTCCTGAATTACCGTTTCCAATGAGCCGTTAGACTAACGGTGAAATGCAGTACTAGGGTTAACTCTGGTACCTATAGTATCCTGCAATGTTCTCTAGAATCGAGAAGCAAACTGTGGGTATCGATCAGAGATGATAGACTCATGTACTCCACGAATTCTCACAACTTCTTTATTGTGCAAGTCAGCTAGCTTTGGTAGACCGTAGTCCATTCTAACTGGTAAACCACAAATGAAGTCCATGGTAATCTTCTCACACTTCTGTGGTAGGTTGATGGGTTGTAATAGGCCAGTAGGAACACAATGCTCAGCTTTGACAAGTTGGCATGTAAGGCACCTAGACACAAAATCAACTATGCCTTGTTTCATGCCTGGCCACCAATAGAGTTCTTGGAGATCCTTGTACATCTTAACAGACCCGGGTGTACAGAGAAGGAGCTTGAGTGAGCTTCTTTCAGAATATCAATACGAAGAGTTTCATTGTTGGGTACACAGATTCGGTCACGTAGCACAAGAGACCTTCAGAATTAATTCTAAAGTCAGATTCATCATCACCTTGCAGCTTAGAAGAATTGGATTGCAACTAAGGGTCTTGATCACGTAAAGCCTTGATTCTCGATATGGTGGTAGATTGAACCTAGAATTTAGCTATGAGACAACGATGCTTCCGAAGACGGAAGTGTGAATTAATATCATGAGGGGCTACAATACAATGATCATTCAATGAGTTTGATACAATGACAATATAGGGTTTAATTGTCAATGACAACACCAACTAGGCTGAGGTTTGCGGCTGAGTGCATCAGCTACAATGTTGGCCTTGCCCGGATGATAGTCAATGACTAGGTCATAGTCTTTAAGGAGTTCCATCCATATCTGTTGCTGAAGATTCAACTCTTTTTGAGTCAAAAGATGCTTGAGACTTTTCTGGTCGGTGAAGAGGTAGCACTTCTTCCCATAGAGATAATGCCTCCAGATTTTCAATGCAAAGACAACTGCAGCCAATTCTAAATTGTGTGTAGGGTAGTTCAACTCATTCAGCTTAAGTTGTCGAGATACATAAGCTATGACCTTGCCTTCTTGCATAAGAACACATCCTAACCCAAGATGCGATGCAACACTTTAGACCATGTTGTCCTTGCCAGACAGGTTGGGTTAGAATGGGTGCATGAGTCAAAACTTGTTTTAGCTCGTCAAAGCTTCATTGTTGTTCCTCGGTCTAAACAAAAGGAACGTCTTTCTCAATAACTTTGTCAATGGAACTGCTATCATGGAAAATCCTTTCACGAATCTCTGGTAATAGCCAGTTAGACCTAGGAAGCTTCTTACTTCTCTAATGTTCTTCGGTGGTTTCTAATCTAGAATAGCTTGGACTTTCTTTGGATCTACTTGAATGCCTGAAGGTGATACAATGTGCCCAAGGAAGGCAACTTCGAGGAGCCAAAACTCACACTTGGAAAATTTAGCAAACAACTGCTTCTCCCACAGGGTCTGCAACACAATTCGAAGGTGAATTCGATGTTTCGCAGCATTATTGGAGTAGATCAATATATCAATGATGAACACCACCACAAACTTGTCCAAATAGGGTCTAAAAACCTAGTTCATCAAATCCATAAAGGCTCCTGGTGCATTGCTTAGCCCAATTGGCATCACTAAGAATTCATAATGTTCGTACCTAGTACGAAAGGCAGTTTTGGGTACATTGTGTTCTTTAACTCTCACTTGATAGTACCCTGACGTTAGATTGATCTTAGAAAACACATCGGTATCCTTAAACTGATCGAATAGGTCATCTATTCTCGGTAGGGGATACTTGTTCTTAATGGTCACCTTGTTCAATTGTCGGTAGTCGATACACAGCCTCACGGATCTATCATTTTTCTTCAAAAAGAGGACTAGAGCTCCCCAAGGTGAAGAACTCAATCGAATGAAATCCTTGTCAAGAAGATCTTGAATTTGAGCCTTTAATTCTTTAAGCTTAACTGCGGCCATACGGTAAGGTGCCATATAAACTGGGACTGTTCCATGTTGCACTTTGATGCCAAATTCCACTTCACAAGTTGGAGGTAAACACGAAGTTCTTCAGGAAAGACATCAGAAAACTCACATACTATATCAATATTAAGCAGTCGAGGTTCATCCTTGGTTTCCGAGGTCAAAGCATACAAGGATGGATTTCTCAAACTCATCAGGGTGACGCTCTCCTTGCCAAGGGCTCAGAGGTAAAACTTATTTTAGAGCAATCTACCCAAGCTTGATGTTCACTGTGCCAATCCAGTCCAGTATAACATCAAATTCATAAATCATTAATGCCAATAGGTTGGTCAAAAAAGGAATCTATTGGATCATTAAGGGACAATTCTTATACACCAGGCTTATAGTGACACAATCACCCAATGGATTGGTTACAGAGATATTAGATACTACGGGTTCGAAAGACATCGTATGCTTCTTAGCTAATATCGTACTAATGAAAGAATGTGTGGAGCCAGGATCAATCAATGCATAAATAGAATAAAAGTACAACTCAATGGTACCTGCAATGATGTCAGGATCATCTTTCTCCTCATAGCTCCTCACATGGTATATCTGGGGAGAGTCCTTTGAATCTTGACTGTTCGACGCCCTAACTGAGTTGTTGGGTCTCCTTGCAGCTCCCAATGAACTCTGTTTTGATCCCTTACCATGATAAAATTGAGCAGGTGAAGCTGTAGCGGTTGGTGTGGCAATAGGCCTACTGGTATTCAACGGACAATCTCAGATAAAATGGTCTTGTTCACAATAGAAATAGCAAACTCTAGACTGCTTGTGACATTGTCCCGCATGTGTTTGTCCTGACAATAGTTGCGTACTGAATGTTGTACGGCTCACCTCGAACCTTCAGTACTCTTAACTGAAGCAGCCTTGGCAAACGACTAGGTCATCATCTGCGAATTACCAATATTCCCTGATCGAGAAGGGTGACGATAAACATTCTACTTCGAACCTCGATACTCTCCTTTCTTATTAGGCTTTGGAGGATGAGAATCATCATATTGCCTCTTCACGAATCAGATAGATCCTCCAAACCTCTGAGCAACTTCAGTGACCTTGACCTGATTCACCAGATCCTAAAAGTTCGTAATGCCCAATATTGTGAACATAGGGCGTAGCTCGTCACTCAGCCTAGCGATAAACATCTTGCACTTATCCTCCTCCTTCTTGATATATTCAACTCCATATTGATAGTACTTACAAAAATCATGGATATACTGCTCCACAGGTCGTCCACCTTGTTTAAGATAGAGGAAGATGTTACGCATCTCCTCGAGGTAGTACTCACTGATGTATCTACTGCGGAATTCTCGAAGAAAGAACTCCCAAGTTATAGCTTCTCCAGCTGTCGTGAGAACAGTAGTCTCCCACCATTAGAGTGCCTCGTATGCCAGTAATGCGAGGGTGCATTCCAGCTTGTGTTCATCTGAGCACTGTAGCTGCTTATTTAGTATTCGCAGTATGCTATCCAACCAGTACTCGACAACCTCAGAATTGACATCATCCTTACCAGTAAAGGTATAAGTCTAAAGCTGAGATAGCTTGTCAATAGGAGCTTGAACATATTGGATAATCGGTGTCGTAGGTTGCACAACCTGCTCAGCTCTCATTGAAGACATAAACTATTTGAGCATGTCAGCCATGTTCCGATAACATTCAGTCTGAGCAGTCGTTGCCTCTGGCTAAGGGTTTTGTGCCGAAGGGTTCTACTGTGGTGGAGGATCTCCCCCTCTAATCTCCTCATCGTGGGTAGAGGAGCCAGTAACATGCTCATCTATACGAGCTTCATCAGAGTCAAACATCTATCAGAAAGAGATCGGGTTAGTTGGCAAGTCACTTTATACACAATAGATAACTCCTAGGTGGCAAGGTAACATAATAGCAATGCAATAGAATTCGGTTTAGTCCAAGAATCGACTAAACTCTAGCTCAAATACCACAAACGTAACACCCCCTTCCCAGCCTGGTAGGATTCTAGTCGAAAGGCATTACTGAAAAACAATGCGATGATCGGTGTAATAACCTTTAATCAATGTTTGATAATTTAATGTTGTCATGCTTACAATAACACAATTGCGATACGGTAGTTCCTATGACTCATTGTGAAGCTATAAAATCAATTCATGTCCAATTTTAAACTTTTATAAGTTTTAAGGCTAAATTGTAATTTCAGCGTTTTGAAGGTCATTTTCCAAAATTTATCTTTCTGTACCAAAAAACAACTTATAATCAATGATCATACAAATTTCCATACCAATCGGAGTTCATTTACCCATTCAATTACACTATACAATCTTCAGTGACCCATATGCAGTGCTTTAAACTTATTCGAATTAATTATTAACAGATTTACCTGTCTCAATATTAGTACTCGAGATGTCGTGTTGATACGGCTGTGTCATGTTCGTTAAAATGGTTAAGAGTCAATGATCTCGTATCGATACGGTGTCTATCTGTATCGATATACAATGCTTAATTTTAACTAACAGAATCCAATAAACAAGACTTATATCGGTACGACTAGGGAACCATACCGGTAGGGTTGACCATGTTGACTCATTTTGATACAACCTATAGGCCATATCGATGCAATTAAATTTCCAAATTCCAGTGTTGACTTTTCATATCGATACGTCCTTTGACGTATCGATATGCTTTGTTGATCGATGTTGACCATGTCTAAATATGCATACCCATATCGATACGCCATCACCCGTATCTATACGCCTTGCACTGTAATGACAAATTTTGGCTGGTTTTTATCCAATTTAACCTATCAAACGTTGTCCAAATTCAATGAAACTTTACCAGCAAGATTATAATATGACAATCTACTAGCATGCCAAATTTTATGCTAATATGAATCTATTTACTAGGTTTTCACTTTTTTAAGCTAATTATGCCACTTTTAGCAAATTTTTAAAAGGTCATTTAGGGCTCTTAAGGCTTATACATGCCACAAGCAATATATACATAACAAAAAGACTAAAGTGACTATCTAACTACTTTGCCACCATTCTAGGAGTTTATAAGGGCAAAATACATTGCTTTAGCTTGACAGTGACTTGCCAAAACTTCCAACTATATAACGCCCTGATTTTGGGCCTAACAGTTTTGGGGATGGTTGGTTTAGTGGACCGGGATAGAGATTCGAGTTGAATTCGGGAGCAGATATTTTTCTAAAAGATAAAATTATGGAAAAATGTTTAAAAAACATATTTTATTATATTAAAAATATTTTTGAAAGCAATTTTGAAAAATGAGCTTTGGAAGGGTGACATTTTGGCTAGTGACTAAAATGTAATTTTTTAAATCTGTTTAAAAAGGTGGTTGTTTTGTAAAGAGACAAAACTTAGAATCTTTAAGGAGCTATTTTACCATTTGGTCTAATCTGAGTATTCCCTTAATTAGGATTATTTTAAAATGGTTTTAATTAAAAGAATTAAAAAGGAAGTTTTTTTTTCTAAAACACATTTTGACGTAACTTTTCTTTTCTCACATTTTCTCTCAAAACGCTCTCAGCCAAACACTCTTTTTCCATTAGAGATTTGAGGTAATGATCTAAATTTCTTAACTTCTTGATTTGCTAAATGATTTCTTAAATTGTTTTCCATAAATCTTATTGAATTTCTTTGCTTTTCAAGAGGAGAAACCATCTAATTAAGGGAAAACTCATTCATTGGAGGTAAGTTTCGTTCTTCTCCTTAATGAAAGGTTCTTTACTGAAATTCTCAAGTTCTTGGCTCTTTACATATGATTTTCAATAGGATTTGAGTAATTAATTATGGATTTTAGCTTTGTTGAGGTTTTATAGAAGAATCTTGTGATTTTCGATTTGGATCTATTTTTCCAGTGTTGTAGATTGATTTCAATCTTATTTTGGATTTATTATAATGTGGATAAGTTGTTTTTAATAATGGAATCTCTATTTTTGTTGAATCTCTAATTGTTAGTTAAGAGTTTTTGGGATGTTTAAGGTGTTTAATCATTGCTGGAAGTAAAAGGATGTTGGGAATGAGTTTTTAGATATTAATGGATGAGGTTTGATGTTTCGAATCGTTATAGTGTGGCTGGGTTAAGATTGAGTAGTGTTTGAGGTTAATTTCGGTAAGTTTCAGCTGAGTTTTGAGTGGGCATCTTGAGAGCTACGGGATTTTGAGTTGTAACAAAGTATTGGATGCATTTTAATGCATGTATCCTCTGGTTTTATGTGGCCTGAGCATGGGATGATCAAGGCATAGCATCTTGAGGTTGTTCTAGACTTGCCGGGAGCTTGTTTCGTGGTAGAAAATAAGGCGAAGTGAAATTGGTGAGTGGAAACGGTCAGAAGTAAGTTTTCCCTTTTGCTCTTTAATATCGGTTTGGATATGAGCATGTGTGATTCATGTTTTGGTCATAAACATGGTTTGCTTTACCTACTGTTAATGCATGATTATAAAGTACATATGCAGTGGCTTAAGGGTATATTTAATGCTAGTGAGCATTGGTTTTTATTCCAGTCGGGAATGTGATATTGCTATGGCAATATGATTTGCATATATGGGTATTTTGTGTAATGCATTGTAAAACAGCGAGTAAATGGTTTTGTAAATGATATATTGGCTATGTGAGAAGGTGAGAAAACATTCGGATATAGTTGGCATGCTATAGGATAAAGTGCACTATAATATGTTTAAAAATCGATCGTGGTTAAGAGTCCTTGAGTTATAGGGGTCGGCTACCTGGACTATGTTGTTATCATTTGGGTTGAGCGGTCAGTTCCACTTGTTGATGTAAAGCTTGCGGTCGGCAAGGTTGTAAAGTCATGCGGTCGGTATGGGGTAGTCTCGATGATGGTCGGTCATTAAGGGAGATCTGTGTATCCGATGTGTAAAGTTAACCGTCATTTAACTAGAGATTAGCGGTCGACTAATCAAGGATAGTGGTTGACTATTCGGGGTCACTATAATTGCCAATATATGAGAATTCTAATGTTGAACCTATTTTATAATGCTTTGGGATTTAAGCATGGTTTTGTATATAATGCTTTGGGATTTAAGCATGGTTTTGTACTTGATGCTTTGGGATTAAGCATGTGAAGTACATATATTAATTTACATATGGACGATATGCATGTTTTGAATTGAAACTATTATAACTTTCTTAGGTCGTAAGCATGGTTTGAAGCAAGAGTTGCTTTTCAAGGGTTTTTAATGCATCGTTTTTAAGAGCATCCTTACTAATCAAGTGTGCTTACGCTCTCTTTTCTCTAATGATTCAGAGCATTAAAGCTTGGAGGCAGCAAAGGCAAGGATTAAGTGGTCTAAAGACAAGACTTTTGAGTATGGACTCGGTTTTAGTTTTCGGTTAATAAGGCAATATGTTTGCCAAGGATGTTGGGAATTGTAATTTTGTTTCTCCCTAGTTCTAAGCATGTATAATGCGGTGATTTTGAAGTTTGATTGATATTGTTAAGTTTTTTGTGCGTTGTTACCTATGATTGATGTTGTGTGGTCTTCTAGGTATGCATCTAGATGGTCTTGCTTTGATATGCTAATCCTGTTGAGTGTGGTATTGATGTGTTGTTGGTATGTTGTTCTTGCTGTTAATTGCTTATTTGGACATTTTGGTATGTTTGGTGAAAAGCTTTAGGGAGCATGCTTTTAGATTGACTATTTTGGTAACATGAGCGTGTATGGTGGTTAGACCATGGTACAAGCGTTGATATAGGTATTCTTGAATGTTTGTATCCAAGTGTGCAAGTTGTTAGGATCTAAATGCATCTAGATTCAAGTGAAAATATATAGAAAATGACATTACAGGCCTCTGAGTACCGATACGCAAGGGACCATATCGGTACGTAAAGGCAATTTAAGGCAGGCAGCCTCGGTACGGGCATACGAGTACCGATATGGTTAAGCAATTCAAGCTTGGCATACCGGTAGGGGATGGAGTATACCGTTACGGGGATTCGCTACTGGAAAATCACTTTTTGAAGGAAAACTCGTGTAGCGATACACCAATGGTTTGTACCGGTACAGATTTCACATTATACATGCTGATGTGGCGTACTGATACGGTACATTGTGTACCGGTACGCATGGCTGCTCCGTATCGGTACGACTATGTACGTATCGGTACGGGTAGCAGTTTTTACTGGTAATGTCATGGAAATCAGTTTTTGGCTTCTTGCATTTTAGTCCCTAAGTTTAGAAAATGTAATTGAACGCGCATGGATGATCATTTTGACCTGAAATTTGTTATGTGGGCATATAAATGGACTAATTGAAGATTGGTAATCTTAAATTCAGTTTTGGTTTTGTAATTTAAAGTATTTACGTTTTAGCCCTCAATCTTGGTTAAGATGCAATTAATTATCTGTTTGTGATTCGTTTCGTTCGAGAAATTACCCACTGCGAGTATGAACATGTAGGAACAATAATTTGCATTTAGACAAGATTGAAGTAAAAAAATTGACCAACTTTTCGTGACCTTTCTCCAGGTCGAGGGGGTTATATTTATTAGTATCAGAGTCAGGTTACGAAAGGTTGGGATGTTGTTGTTTGGTTGTATATCATTGTTGGTTATGCATGGTGATTGTGTTCATGTATGGTGATTGATTTACATCATGTTAGGGTATGAACTGGGAACACATTACCTATTACCGAGATTTTAAAATATTTTATAAGATGGTCTTGGATCCTTTGCCTTGCGTAGCCTGACTTTAATGTGTTTAGTTTCTTTTGTTACATGGCTCGACGTGAGACACGTTCTATGGCTGGTAATGTTGAAGTCGGGCAGAATAACGTTTAAGAAGAGAATCCCACTAATGTTTTACCTCATCCTCCTCTGTTGGTTCTGCCAGTTAATGTTGGGGTTGGTGGTTTGCCCCATGCTCATCAAGTGCCGGTATGTGGTGATCTAACTCCATTAGTCCAGGCGATAACGAGAGCTTTTCAAGCAGCGATGGCTGGAGTACATGCACAGGCGCCAGCACCTGCTGTGGCAGTTAACCCATGGTTACCTTTGGAGCATCTCCGTAGTTTGGTAGGTGTTGAGTTTAGGGGTTTGAGCCTTGAGGCAGCCGAGGGTTGGCTAGAGAGTATTGTCTGTATTTGGGATCAAATTGGCTATAATGATGAGCGTAAGCTGGGTTGTGCATTGTCGCTGTTACATGGTATTGAATATCATTAGTGGGTGACCACAATTGCTACTGTCCCGGAGGCAGATGTAACTTGGGAGTTCTTTCAAAGAGCTTTCAAGAAAAAGTATCTCGGTCCTCAATATCTGGATGTGAGGAAATGGGAGTTTATGTCTTTGGTTTATGGCAGCATGTTTATGGAAGAATATGAGGTGAAATTTATCTGTTTGAGTCATTATGCTTCGAAGTTAGTTTTTGGTGATCTTGAGAGGTGTAACAGGTTTCGTTATGGGTTAGTGAAGGATATCAAAACATACTTGTTGGCGACGAACTATACAGATTTTGATGTGCTTGTAAACTGTGCTAAGAACATTGAGCAGTCTTTGAGGGTGTTGGGATAAGGTTCGGGTGTGGTATCAAATAAGCGAGGAGCTGACTCTGGCTATTCTGGGAGATAGAATATGAGGTTTTGAGATAAGAGGCACAAGCCAAATCACAGGCGTGGTGGTGGCCATGGTAACCAAGGTGCTCGTATTATAGCCGAGTCTGAGCGTTGCGGTAGACGCCACATGGGTGAGTGTTGGGGAAATACTATGAGTTGTTGGATATTTGGATCTCCTGGTCACATGAAGCGTGATTGTCCTCGTGTTGTGGGTGATGCATCGGTTCGGGCTATTTTACCTGCTGGGGATCGAGGCCATGGCAAGGGTAATTTTCAGAGGCGTAAGGATGGTTAGAGAGTTGTGGCTCATGCTGTTGCGATACAACCGGAGAATAGGGGACCAGAACGGATCTATGCTTGTAATCAGTCATTTTTACCTGTAAATACATATTAGTGTTGCATGTATACTTATTATATTATATGTTTATTGTTTGCATGAGTATTACTAATATATATAAGGTGTGGTGTGCATGTATATTATAAGCTATGTATGTATACGTATTAATGGTGTATGTGTGTCGCGTATGTATCTATAGAGTACGAGCATATTTGTTTAATGTATATAGATGTTATGTTAATTATGTGTATGATTATATGTACGTATGCTAGTATGTTATATTAATTAATGTTTGTATAAGTATACGTTTGTATTATGTATGAGTATTGCTGCTATACTTATATTATTATTAATATTATTGGGCTGATATATGAAATGAAATCCAAAATATATATATATATATATATATATTAAATCAAATAAATAAATTACAGTCCAAGTCCAATTACAAATAATTACAAGGCCCGGTTGGCCCAAACCCAAACCCTATCTAATTACAGTTACTGTGTGTGCAGGTGACTGTGGGCCGTTGGATCAAGATCTGATCCAACGGCCACGATCCAACCAAGGAGCCAAAATATCTGCCAGCCGCGTGCTCATCACGTCTGGACCGTTCGAGTGCCACGCGTGCGTGCGGTCCGCGCGCGGACGCTTTGATATCCCACGCATGCGTGAGCCCCACGCGCTCTGACTCCTCGACTGCTGAGCTCCACGTGGCACGATCTGCAGCCGTTTCACCAAATCGAGGCTTCGTCTGGGCCGTTCATCCTTCAAGCCATCTCAACCGTTAGATCAAATCTGATCTAACGGCCGAGAACACGTCTGGCCGCTGGCAGAACCCCCACACCGCCACCATGCCGATCTTCAACCACCGCGCTCAGAACATGCCAAACACAACAAGAAAGAAGTTTGTCAGTCCAGATCTGAAAAAGCAAGTAATATGCAACTTGCACCAAAACAAAAGACAAGCATATATATGTACGAAACAAATTTTTTGTAACGGAGGAGGTTGTAAGAGAAAAAACAGAGAGTTGTAATCGAAAGGAACAAAGTTGTAACCCGTCAAGTTATAATCGAAATACAAAAGTCAGTCCAGTGGTAAATATTCGTTTCCTTTTTTTATTTTTGCATGCATATACAAAAAAGGTAAAAAAAAAGAGGGAGAGTAGTCTTACCGTCGCCGTTTGTGGGTCTTCCCTCCTCAGTGACAAGCCTTTCGGCTTCCCCAAGCCAAATACGGTGAACTGAAGGGAGGGGGAGACCCCTTGTAGTTTCGTTTTGGGTTTAAAACATGGGTTTTTTCGTTTCGTATTTCCTAGATCTAAGGCAAATAGAGGTGTATCCTCTAAATCCAACCTCGGATTCGTGTCGAGGGTTAGACGGGGGTTATTTTGGTAGGTTTTTGAGGCTCGCCGGCGGAGAACACGGCGGACTGGCCGCCGGATTCTGGGTTTCATGGGACAGTTGAGAGAAAATGAAGAACAGAAGGTTATTGCAAAACCGAAAAATGAAACAAAATGGCGAAAATTTGGTTTCGGCCTAAAAAGAGGGTTTTTATAGTTATTATTATTTCGTGAAATGGGAAAATTACACAATAAATCCCCCCGCGTCTTTGATATTTTCACTTTTGTCTTGCCGCATGGTATATTAACAACTCTGGTCCCTCTTGTATTTCAAAATCTTGCAATCCAGTCCCTAAATTACACCGAATCAGTTTTCAAATGGTAAAATTATGCCTTTAACCATCCCGCGTTTTTGAACTTTTCATTTTGGGTCTGCCCCTTGTTCTAATTACAGTTTTGATCCTTTTAGGTTCCGTTTACTTCGCATTTTCGTCCCTAAATTACATATTATTGTTCTTTAATTTCTGCCACTAACTTTTATTTTTCTTTCATTTCAGTCCTGTTTCTTTGTAAATACTCATGTTCGTATTATAATCGTATATGTTAATGTATTCTTTTGTCTTATTTTATGTCCCTCGTATTTTATGTTTATATGTATATGTGTATTAAGCTTATGATAGTTATGTATCTTTTTTATCTGGTTATTCGTATTAAGTATGTTATGTTCTAGTTGGTTCGTACACAGCATGCTTTATATATTTTTATGTGTGTATGTTCTCTTGGCTTTTTTAGGTTACATGTTAGTGTATTTTCTTTTTTGTATGATATATTGTCCCATATATGTTGAAATATGTTTTATAACTAGTATGTACGTCTTTTTGAAATATATGTTCGTCTATATATGTATTTATTCCTACCTTGTTATTGTGGCATGTTAAGTGTGCTTATATCTGATATTAAGCTTGGTATGTATATGTGTATTTTAATTACGTATTTCATATATGTTAGATTAGTATTCTATTATGTGAATATTTACTATTTTTAAATTATCTGCTATGTTTTATATTTTTGTCACTAAGATTGCATATGGTCTATAAATTGTCAATGCGGTGCCCTTTTAACCGAGCGTAAACGGGGCCAGTATTAGGCGTAGTGATAGTGGTTCGGCGTTTATTCTCAGATAACGGGGCCCTTAAAATTTATTCGCAATTATGACCGAATTTTAAAATAATCGTCACTTTAATCTGGAAAATCCAATATTAATAAAGCGATAATATTAAAGTACCAATTTTGGGCGGTGTGGGGGTGCTAATCCTTCCCCATCCATAACCGACTCCCGAACCCAATCTTTTTGAATCTATGGTTTTATGGTGTCCGGCCTACCTAAGTGGCCGGTGGCGACTCCATTTTTTTTAAAAATGCGGTTTTTTTAAAACCCCACGGAATAAATATTTTACATCCAAAAAATCACGAACACCTTTCAAAAACACTTTCGAAAACACCACGTTTTTAGCGATAAAAAAGACATCGCTACATATGGCGACTCCGCTGGGGAATATTTTTTTGTTTTTTTTTTAAAAAAAATGAGAGTCAAGATTTTAAAACACTTACCGCTTTACTAATATTGGAAGTTCCGGATTAAAGTGACTATTAAATTAACATTCGGTCATAATTGCGCGTTTATTTTAACGCATTTAAAATTTGGCATATAAACCCATTTTTTTAAGTGGGGGGAAAACGCTAATGCTCTCGTGGAGATATCGTTCTCCCGTATGGGCCTAGCAAGTACCTTCGGGGCTCGAGTACCTTATGCTTTCGTAAGGATAACGTTCCTTCGTACGGGCATAAGCGATTGGGTCCCCCTGAATTGAACCCGGTTGAAAGGAGCCTATAATGGGTGATGATCGGGGGCCTTGCTACTCTTAGTAGAGGACAACAAGGACAATTCGGGTACCTCCTAGAACCACCACTGCATGTAGAGAATACATAGAAACCTACCCTGTTAGAGCCATGCAGATAACCTAGGTGTCTTAGATGGAATATAAATAGGACTGCCTTGTTTGCTTATCGCATTTAATTTGCCCTTTAATTACGTACTTATCATTTTTGTCCGGTACTGACTTGTTTTCTTTTTGCTTTGTTTTTGCATACCATTGCATTCGCATTAGTGTGGGCATTGATTCCCGAGTGATTTCTCCCATAATAGAAGATTGTTCATGATGGACCAAAGGTTCTTTGACCTGAAGGAAGGGGGTCCAATCCTAGAGCTCCATCCCAAGACTAGGCCAGGGACAGCCGAAGAAGAACCATTCAAGGACACCAGAACAGATTCAGTAAGCAGTGTCAATTCTGGTGACAAATAAGATGCAATACAAGAACTAAAGAAGCAGATGTCTGAGATGATGGACCAGATGAATGCCATGATGAAAGGCAAGCAGCATGTCGAACTCAGAAAAGATTCGATCGGGGAGCAGAATGTGGAACAGAATGGTCAGAATGTCAAAACAGACAATACCGTTAAATATGACAAATCGAATCCCTTTATAATCAATCTCAAGAAGCAGACAAGTAGCATATCTGGGGTAGATACCCAGGGAACAGAGGCAAAACCAGGGGAAGTTCGAGAATCTAATGACATCAGAAGACATTATCCTATACCCATGAGATACACCGAGTTACTTTCGTTGCTTGTCGAAAGGAACCTTATCATACCAGTGAAGTCTGTACCAAGAAAACCTCCTTATCCAAAAGATTACAACAGTCGTGTCTGGTGCAGCTACCACATAGGCGATTCGAGTCATCACACTGAAAATTGTAGGGCCATGAAGGACAGAGTTCGAGATCTTATCAGAATGGGAATTTTGGGTTTCGAGGACGGACAACCCCAATTCTTCAGCCAGCCAGTCGTTACCCGAGGGGCAAAGTCGAAGGAAGGACAATACCCAGCCCAAGGTTCGGGTAACACAGAAGTGGGTCACTCAAGCGGGATAAAGTTAGGAGTCAAGAATAAAAGCGTCTCAGAAGATGAACTTGCACGCAAGCGCGCCCAGCTCGAGCATGAGAAGCACAATCTGAGCATGAAATTAAATAATGTACAAGACGAGTACCAGAAGCTGCACTTTGAATTCAAGAGTTTCGGTCTGGGTGACACCGCAGAAGAGTGGGTCAATGGTATGATTCAGCTGAGGAACGGTTCAGAACGCTGGAAACAGAAATGCAAGAATAGTAAGAATAAAGTTAGATCATTATCACAGAAGCTGGAAGAAGCTGAGGGCCAACGCGACGTTCTCCAAAATGAGTTGGAAAGCAGCCTGGTCATGGAAGATATCCTGAAATCAAGTCTGCAGCAGGAAAGGAATGAATCACAAGCCTTTCAAATGGAAAACGTAGCACTCAAAGAGCAGATAGTGAGGCTCGAGACTGCTTTATGTACCAATGAGATCCGTGCTGGGGCAATGACCGTTAAGCTACAAAAGGCTGAGCAAATAATACGGGAGAAAGACCGGGACATGGAGATGGTTGCGACTCAAGCCTGACAAGTAGCTCAACAGGTAGCAGATTTAGCCGATGCAGCAGCACCAATAAACCAGAATATGGATCCAGCATTGGACCGCAAAGGAAAGCTGACAGGACTGTTGAATGAGGTCAAGACATTAGGTGCCAGGGCTCACCACTATCTGTAAAACCCTAATACCGGATGTAACGAAGCCTTTTGGTCTAAATGAAAGATGTCCTATAGGGACAAATCACTTGCGGAATCGATGCTTTATTGCATTCATGCATTGCATTTGCATCACGTCCTGTGCATTGTTTAGTAATTTTATCATCGTATGACACTTCATCATTTAATACTTGGGGTTCGATGCCAGTGTGAATTAATCGGAAAATGGAGCGAATTGAAGAGTCGAGGCTTGACCAGTTAGAAGAAAAAATCAAGAAAGAGCTTAAGAAGAAAGAGAAGATAAATGTTTTCAATACGAGGGAACTCTGCCTAGTCCCTGATTTGGTCATTCCTCCAGATTTCAAGGTTCCCGGATTTGCGCAGTATGACAGAACCAGCTGCCCGAAGATTCACTTAACCATGTTTTATAGAAAAATGGAAGGATACCTGAAGAACGAAGAATTGTTGATCCACCATTTCCATGATAGCCTGACGGGACCAGCAACAGTATGGTATAATCGTTTGAACAGAAACCAAGTTGGGTCATGGGGTGACCTCGCTAATGCCTTCTTGGGTCAATACAAATATGTTTTAGATTTAGCACCTTGTCGCCAGTTTCTTCAGAATGAGAGAATGAGGCTGAGTGAAAGCTTCAGGGAATATGCATTAAGGTGGCGATGTTTGGCGACCCAAGTCCAACCTCCTATAACAGAAGAAGAGTTGACTCCCTTGTTCCATGCAACGCTTCCCTCTTTCTTCTTCGATATGATGTTGGAAGAATCGAGAAAAAGATTCGAAGATTTCATGACGATTGGAGAAAGGATGGAATATGCAGTCAAAGAAGTAAAATTGGGGTCTAAGTCTAAGGACCGAAGCGAAGTTAAGGTAGATAAGGATGGAGAGGTAAATGAGTGTCATCTCCAAGGTTCGCGTGGCCGTAAAAGAAGGAGACAGACTGACAAATCGGGGTCGTCAAGGAGAATTCCTCGGACGAGCGCAAATTTGGAAGTGATTGGGACATCTATCTCAGACATTTGGCCTCATCTGGTAGAGGATCACTATCTTGTTCCTAGGCCGATGAAGATTGCACCTGATCCGTATGCCCATAGTTTTGACTCAAGTAGCACATGCGAATTCCATATGGGGGCACCGGGGCATCCCACCAGAAAATGTAGACCCTTACTGGAGGAAATCAAGAAGCTGGTCAATGATGGAACCCTGACACAAGAGCTGATCAAGTAGTGGAAGACCAAGGATGAGAAGCAAGTCTACATAGTGCTGAAGAAGCCAGAGATGTCTCTACGTTAAAATACCTTCATGAAGTAATACAAGGAATCAACTCTATGTGGCCCCCATGTGGCAAAGATCTTTTGTGATGAGGCATGTTTGTTGATTTTTTATTTCAATAAAGAACACATTTCGCTTAACATATAATGTTTTTGAAAGCACATAGATATTTTCTCGCCATTGTAGGACACTGGATATCAATTGCAAGATGTGACATTAGATAGATGTCGTGACAACGATGATGTGTGGTCTTCCCCACCGGACTCTGGTCAGCAAAGCGATATTATTACTTTTTCGATGATGTTCAAGGACGAAAAAGCTCTAAATGTCAACCATGTAGAGTTGCTTGAAATTGAAACTCTAGGCATAATCTTCTAGGTAGTAAAGAAATGAAAATAAGAATTAAAAAGGGGGAGAATTGAAGAAAAAGGGAAGAAAGAAAAAGAAAGAAATGAAAAATAAAGAAGGAGAAAATAATAATAAAAAAGTACTCCTATGTTCGAAACCTGGTAATAGGCTTGTTCGGATAAGAGTATGGAAATTTTGGGGCACTCCGCTGAAGCGATAGGGTGGAAATACATCATCCAATTCAAGAAATCTTAGCTTCATGAGTGATGGTAATATTTTCAAATCGTGACTATGCTGAGTAACTTGGGGCAGTGTTATTTGCTACATCGTTGTCCTCAAGACAAAGGACTGTGACGAATTGATTTCCTCAAATAATGATGAAAGCAAAAAAAAAAGTAAAAGCAAAAAAAAAACAAAAAGCAAAAAAAAGGGAAAAAAGAAAAATGATGAAAAAAGAAAAAGGAAAAAGAAAAGAAAGAAAATAGGCGATAGCATAGGTAAAATTAAAACTCGCACCACCCAAAACTCTATTCCTAGAGTAATATTTCTGCGCTCGAGTGGTTATACAAGCCAACCCTTTTGGTGGCGGAGTAGATAATGAGAATTGAGAAAGAGTAGTACTCTGCAGCAACGCGGTAATCATGAGGATGAACCGAGTCACCAGGGAAGACTTCACATCTTTGAATTACCAAGTGGTTGAATCTAAGCCACTCTTGCACATGATATCCAGGGCTCCTATGCTGTGTTTTCAAAATCTTGTATGTTAATCTAAATGATACCCCTCAGTGGAACACCAATCAACAAATTGACAAGTTAAAGCAACAAGGATTTCCATGTATTACTTCAGGGGTAAGATCGAGAACACAAGGTTGCGAATACTATTGGAGCCCCTAACCAGAAACGACCTCACAATGCATAGAATGAAGATGATAACAGAAGTATAGGTGTCAGACAGCTCAAGAACAAGAAGCGGATTCCAGCCATGATGACTTGTTTGGTTCAAGAAAATGAAGGACGAAACAAGACAAGAATGAGCTCACAAAGTGTGGGAACGGTAAAAAAGTAAACATTGAGTCTACAAAGAATTAAAGCACAGAGATCGATGAATGGTGCCCGTCAAGAGGCAACAAGAAGATTGAGGTTAAGAAGCATTTCGCTCACCCCGATGATGAAATTAACAAATACTCAAAATATTGGGTCAAAAGAACTGGAAGGTAGCCGAGCACGATCGAATGGGGCAATGCAGAACATAAAGAATAGTAAGAATCTCTGCACACGCATGATATAGTGTTTGTTGGTGAAGCAGGCAGAGACCCCGAAGAAGAAAGGCGGGTGCTCGTGCAAAAGAACAAGAGCGGACATTCATTGAACAAAATTTGACAGAAATGAAGCACACCGCAAAAGGAAAGGAAATAGAGAAATCCGAAGAATGACTTTTCAGGACATAAGATTAACAATAAAAAGAAAAAAAAGAGAAAAAAGAGAAAAAGAAACAAAGAAAAAAGAAAAAGAGGAGAAAGAAAGCACAACATTACAAGCATCATATAGATAGGGGCATGTCAATTTTGCTTGTTCCTAAATAGGTATTTGAAGAATTATCAAAGAATTTACCAAAATCACCAAAGAACCACAACCATAGCGGCGTGAGATCCAGATGTTAAATCCTTCGGGTCATCGGTAAGTCCTTCGGGCACGATGTTAAGTCCTTTGGGCCACCAATAAGTCTTTCGAGCGTGGTAATAAGTCCTTCGGGCATGATGCAGCAGCATATCGGCGTGAGTCCCCGAAAGAACAACAGCCATAGCGGCGTGAGATCCAGATGTTAAATCCTTCAGGTCATCGATAAGTCCTTCGGGCACGATGTTAAGTCCTTCGGGCCACCAATAAGTCTTTCGAGCGTGGTAATAAGTCCTTCGGGCATGATGTGGCAGCATATCGGCGTGAGTCCCTGAAAGAACAACAACCATAGCGGCGTAAGATCCAGATGTTAAATCCTTCGGGTCATCGGCAAGTCCTTCAGGCACGATGTTAAGTCTTTCGAGCCACCAATAAGTCTTTTGAGCGTGGTGATAAGTCATGCGGGCCATCAGTAAGTCCTTCGGGCATGGGGCGGCAACATAGCGGCGTGAGACCCAGATGTTAAATCCTTCGGGTCATCGATAAGTCCTTCGGGCCATCAATAAGTCCTTCAGGCATGATGCGGCAGCCTTAGTAGCGTAGGTCCAAAAATGGCCACAGCCTCGATAAAAAAACAAAAAGAAAAAAAGAGGGAACTTACATTTTCAAGCCCCAGTGAAGGGTTCCATAGAGAGAGAACCCTAAACCCAGAATCTCAAAAAGAACTCCCAGTCGAAGGTATTCACCTATGACACCAGGTTATATAAGAAACCTGTTGTGTCGAAAGCGAAGAGTCTTATATAGGAAAGGCTCCGATCTTCACTGACTTAGAATGAAAGGTTCTATATAGGAAGAACCTGTAGCTCTGAGATTTTAGACGCCAAAAGTTCTATATAAGAAGGACCGACGGCTCCAAGGTGAAGACTCGCAGTTCTATATAGGAAGAACTCCCAGTCGAAGGAATTCACCTATGACACACAAGGTTATATAGGAAACCTGTTGTGTCGAAAGCGAAGAGTCTTATATAGGAAAGGCTCCGAGCTTCACTGTCTTAGAGTGAAAGGTTCTATATAGGAAGAACCTGTAGCTCTGAGATTTCAGACGCCAAAAGTTCTATATAGGAAGGACTGACGGCTCCAGGGTTTGAAGACTAGCAGTTCTATATAGGAGGAACTCCCAGTCGGAAGAATCCATCAGCGGCGCAAAAGGTTTTATATAGGAGAAACCAACGTTGAAGGCGAAAAGTTCTATATAGGAAGGACTCCAAGCTTTACAGTCTCGAAGTGAAAGGTTCTATATAGGAAGGACTCATAACTCAAGGTTTCAGAGCGAAGGGTTCTATATAGGAAGAGCCTGTAGCTCCAAGATCGGAAGGTGACGAAGCTCTATATAGGAAGCACTTACGAGCCCGAAGATTCAGCTAAGGAAGAGCGGAGATGTCCAAAAGAACACATTTTTCCAAAGCTACAAACAGGGAAGTCTTATAAAAATGAGTGCTTATGAATCTTTGCTTTGTTTCCCATTCCATGAGAACAAGCAAAGAGGGGCAACTGTAATCACTCATTTTTACCTGTAAATACATATTAGTGTTGCATGTATACTTATTATATTATATGTTTATTGTTTGCATGAGTATTACTAATATATATAAGGTGTGGTGTGCGTGTATATTATAAGCTATGTATGTATACGTATTAATGGTGTATGTGTGTCGCGTATGTATCTATAGAGTACGAGCGTATTTGTTTAATGTATATAGATGTTATGTTAATTATGTGTATGATTATGTATGTATGCTAGTATGTTATATTAATTAATGTTTGTATAAGTATACGTTTGTATTATGTATGAGTATTGCTGCTATACTTATATTATTATTAATATTATTAGGCTGATATATGAAATGAAATCCAAAATATATATATATATATATATTAAATCAAATAAATAAATTATAGTCCAAGTCCAATTACAAATAATTACAAGGCCCAGTTGGCCCAAATCCAAACCCTATCTAATTATAGTTACTGTGTGTGCAAGTGACTGTGGACCGTTGGATCAAGATCTGATCCAACGGCCACGATCCAACCAAGAAGCCAAAATATTTGCCAGCCGCGTACTCATCACGTCTGGACCGTTCGAGTGCCACGCGCAGACGCTTTGATAACCCACGCATGCGTGAGCCCCACGCGCTCTGACTCCTTGACTACTGAGCTCCACGTGGCACGATCGGAGCTGTTTCACCAAATCGAGGCTTCATCTGGGCCATTCATCCTTCAAGCCATCTCGACCATTAGATCAGATCTGATCTAACAGCCGAGAACACGTCTTGCCGCTGGCAGAACCCCCACACCGCCACCATGCCGATCTTCAACCACCGCGCTCAGAACATGCCAAACACAACAAGAAAGAAGTTTGTCAGTCCAGATCTGAAAAAGCAAGTAATATGCAACTTGCACCAAAACAAAAGACAAGCATATATATGTACGAAACAAATTTTTTGTAACGGAGGAGGTTGTAACATAAAAAACAGAGAGTTGTAATCGAAAGTAACAAAGTTGTAACCAGTCAAGTTATAATCGAAATACAAAAGTCAGTCCAGTGGTAAATATTCGTTTCCTTTTTTTTATTTTTGCATGCATATACAAAAGAGGTAAAAAAAAGAGGGAGAGTCGTCTTACCATCACCGTTTGTGGGTCTTCCCTCCTCAGTGACAAGCCTTTCGGCTTCCCCAAGCTAGATACGGTGAACTGAAGGGAGGGGGAGACCCCTTGTAGTTTCGTTTTGGGTTTAAAACATGGGTTTTTTCATTTCGTATTTCCTAGATCTAGGGCAAATAGAGGCGTATCCTCTGAATCCAACCTCAGGTTCGTGTCGAGGGTGAGACGGGGGTTATTTTGGTAGGTTTTTGAGGCTCGCCGGCGCCGGTTAGCAGCGACCGGCGGCGGAGAACACGGCGGACTGGCCGCCGGATTCTGGGTTTCATGGGACAGTTGAGAGAAAATGAAGAACAGAAGGTTATTGCAAAACTGAAAAATGAAACAAAATGGCAAAAATTTGGTTTCGGCCTAAAAAGAGGGTTTTTATAGTTATTATTATTTCGTGAAATGAGAAAATTACACAATAAATCCCCCCGCGTCTTTGATATTTTCACTTTTGTCTTGCCGCATGGTATATTAACAACTCTGGTCCCTCTTGTATTTCAAAATCTTGCAATCCAGTCCCTAAATTACACCGAATCAGTTTTCAAATGGTAAAATTACGCCTTTAACCATCCCGCGTTTTTGAACTTTTCATTTTGGGTCTGCCCCTTGGTCTAATTACAGTTTTGATCCTTTTAGGTTCCGTTTACTTCACATTTTCGTCCCTAAATTACATATTATTGTTCTTTAATTTCTGCCACTGACTTTTATTTTTCTTTCATTTCAGTCTTGTTTCTTTGTAAATACTCATGTTCGTATTATAATCGTATATGTTAATGTATTCTTTTGTCTTATTTTATATCCCTCGTATTTTATGTTTACATGTATATGTGTATTAAGCTTATGATAGTTATGTATCTTTTTTATCCGGTTATTCGTATTAAGTATGTTATGTTCTAGTTGGTCCGTACACAGCATGTTTTATATATTTTTATGTGTGTATGTTCTCTTGGATTTTTTAGGTTACATGTTAGTGTATTTTCTTTTTTGTATGATATATTGTCCCATATACGTTGAAATATGTTTTATTACTAGTATGTACGTCTTTCTGAAATATATGTTCGTCTATATATGTATTTATTCCTACCTTGTTATTGTGGCATGTTAAGTGTGCTTATATCTGATATTAAGCTTGGTATGCATATGTGTATTTTAATTACGTATTTCATATATGTTAGATTAGTATTCTATTATGTGAATATTTACTGTTTTTAAATTATCTGCTATGTTTTATATTTTTGTCACTAAGATTGCATATGATATATAAATTGTCAATGCGGTGCCCTTCTAACCGAGCGTAAACGGGGCCAGTATCAGGCGTAGTGATAGTGGTTGTGCGTTTATTCTCGGATAACGGGGCCCTTAAAATTTATTCGCAATTATGACCGAATTTTAAAATAATCGTCACTTTAATCCGGAAAATCCAATATTAATAAAGCGATAATTATTAAAGTACCAATTTTGGGCGGTGTGGGGGTGCTAATCCTTCCCCATCCGTAACCGACTCCCGAACCCAATCTTTTTGAATCTCTGGTTTTATGGTGTCCGGCCTACCTAAGTGGCCGGTGGCGACTCCATTTTTTTTAAAAATGCGGTTTTTTAAACCCCACGGAATAAATATTTTACATCCAAAAAATCACGAACACCTTTCAAAAACACTTTCGAAAACACCACGTTTTTTAGCGATAAAAAAGACATCACTACAATGCTCATCGTGAGGGGCACAACGAAATGGATATGATCACAGGTACTTTCACCTTGCAATCTTTGTCGTTGTTTTCTTTGATTGATTAAGGGTTTACTCATTCATACATCCTAAGTGAGCATGCATCATTGTTAAATGTTCATGTTGAGATCTTGGATGTTGGCATGTTGGTAACTAGTTTTTTGGAGAGGCGTTTACAACTAGAAGGTTATATAGGCGTTGTCCTTTGGTGGTGCAAGGTTATGAGTTTGCTTTGAATTTGATGGAGATGCCATTCCATGATTTTGACGTTATCTTGGGTAAGGATTGGTTAAGTGAGCACAAGGCGGTGGTGGATTGTGAGTCCAAAAGGATTTCTTTGAAGTTGGTCGATGATTATGAAGTCGTGGTGGTGGGTGAGAATGTTAAATTCTTGTCTAAAGTTGTTTCGGCTACCCAAGCAGAGAAGATGATGTTTGAGGGTTGCCAAACTTATTTGGCTATTGTTATGAATCAGGAAGCCCAGGGTGCTTAGGTGCAGGACATTCGAGCTGTTTGTGATTATCCGAAAGTTTTTCTTGAAGAGTTGCCTGGTTTATCTTCGGATAGGGAGGTAGAGTTTCGCATTGAAACTTATGAAGGTACAACTCTGGTGTCCATTAATCCTTATCGGATGGCACTGAAGGATAAAATTATGGAAAACTGTTTAAAAGTTATATTTTATTATATTAAAAATATTGGTGAAAGCAATTTTGAAAACCAAGCTTTGGAAGGGTGACATTTTTGCTAATGACAAAAATGTAATTTTTGAAAACTATTTAAAAAGGTGGTTGTTTTGTAAAGAGTCAAAACTTATAATGTTTAAGGAGTTATTTTACCATTTGGTCTAATCTGAGTATTCCCATAATTAGGATTATTTTAAAATAGTTTTAATTAAAAGAATTAAAAAGGATTTAGTTAAAAAAGTAGTTATTTTTCTATACACATTTTGACGTAACTTTTATTTTCTCGCATTTTCTCTCAAAACACTCTAGCCAAACACTCTTTTTCCATTAGAGATTTGAGGTAATGATCTTAATTTCTTAACTTCTTGATTTGCTAAATGATTTCTTAAATTGTTTTCCACAGATCTTTTTGAATTTATTTGCTTTTCAAGAGGAGAATCCATCCAATTAAGGGAAAACTCATTCATTGGAGGTAAGTTTTGTTCTTCTCCTCTAATGAATGGTTCTTTACTGAAATTCTCAAGTTCTTGGCTCTTTACATATGATTTTTAATTGGATTTGAGTAATTAATTATAGATTTTAGCTTGGTTGAGGTTCTATTGAAGAATCTTGTGATTTTCGATTTGGATCTGTTTTTCCAGTGTTGTGGATTGATTTCAATCTTATTTTGGATGTATTATAATGTGGATAAGTTATTTTTAATAATGAAATCCAGAAATTTGCTGAATCTCTAAATGTGGATCAATAGTTTTTTTTAGGGTAACCAGATGGTTGCTTTGCAAAGAAATGTTGTTAGACGGACCAGTTGGCAATCTTTGAGGGCAGTTAGATGGCTTTCCATATTTGATGGTTGAGACCGAGGCAAGGGTTAGGAAGAAGGTGTTTAGACCTTCGCAAGTAGAATGGCTAAGTTTTGGGTTGCTTGTATGAGTTCCTAAGTGACGGTGGTTATTTCTCAGAACCAAGTGGTTGGGATCAAGAGTGGTTGTTGGCCTTGTTGAAAATAGTTGGATAAAGCAAAGTTTAAATCTCGTCTTGGTGGCCCGAGTCTAGGGAAAAGTGTTGTTGGATTCAAGATAGATTAACGATAATGATTGGTTGTTAGGGTTTTGCTTGTCCTTTAATGGTTTGACCAGGATATGGTTGTTTGACGTGTTGCATTCCTAGCAATGGGTTGTGGAGGTGGTGTAGCGTTTTAGACGTAGATGAAGTATAAGTTTAGTTTTTGGATGACGGATGCTAGTAGAAAAGTTGGTTAACCGAGATAGAATTCTTTAGAAGTGAGTTCTTTAAATGGATGTTTGAACAACGTGGCTCGATGTTGGTTATGTTATCATGCTTAGCGGTTCGTCATAAGTGTCGTTGGTTGCTGAAAAAGGAGTCATCAAAAATCTCAAGAGAAGTATTAAGAGCGTGTGGTTTAGTGCTATGGTTCTGTTTAAAGTGGATTGAGGGAGAACTCTCCCTAATCAATGTGATCCTGTTTGAATGGTGAAGTGGTTAGATCTGTTTTGGTTACATATCCCTTTCATCCATCTAAATTTCAAGGACGAAATTTCTTGAAAGAGGGGAGAGTTGTAACGACCCGGTTTCTTGAGTCAACAATGGGAATTTACCAGGTCTTGGACCATACGTTGGGTCGAATGTTCAGGTTAGTAGGGCCTTTTTGTTGGGATTCATGGGCTTCTATGTGTTGTTTGTGTAATGTCCCAATTTTAGGGCATAGCGGTTGTTGTGGAGGGTTAATTATGAAGGTGTTGTGGAAATCCGAGAAGTAAGTATAAAGTGGTTTTCTCTCTTAGTCGTGCTAGCTTGAAATGGTTTTATGCACTTGATTTGATTTACATGTTACCAACTGTTAAGCATGTTTTAAAGTATTTGATATACTATTTTTAAGCATGTTTTGCTGAAGGATGCACATGGTAAGTGATCCTTGTAAGTATGGTTTATACTTGTGGTTTAAAGCATGGTTGTTGCTTTGGATAATGGTATGGTTTTAATGCTTGTTTAAAACAGTGTTGTAAATGTTAAATGGTTAATTATATTGGCAAGTGACGTGGTTTTAAAATTGTTATCATATATAGTTGGCCGGCCATAGGATTGAGTGCACTGTAAATAAGTCACCTTGGATGTTGATGGGTTTATACGGCGTACCAAATACTCCATCCAAGTACCCTAATGGTAGAGGGGTTAAACAGTACCGAAAGCTCCCGTTCGTGGGTTAAGCATCTAACCAATGAAAGGGGTGGGTGTCCTCGTGGGTTGTTAATGTACCCGGTTGTAATTGTACCGCGATTGTGATTGTATCGCTATTCCAGTTGAGATGGCTTGAAGTGTTGGGTTAACACTTGTTGAATCTGTGTATCCGATGAACTCTTTTATTATTGGACTTGTTTAATAATCACTTGTAAGCCAATATAATTGTTAATGTATCATTGAATTGTCTACGTTGTATAATGTGATTTATACATGTTTCTCCTTGAGCTTTGCATTTGGTAGTAATGCATGGGAAGGCTTAAGTAGAGGGGTTAGCAATGTGATTTGCTGTTGATTAATGATACATGTAGCATATGGTTAATATGCTGGTTTTAATGATGTAAAGTGCATGTTTTAGTATGGGCATGATGTTTTGAAGGATGATGTTAAGTAAACGATTTTAAATGCATTGATGATGTTTGCTTTTGAGTATTCCTCACTAAGCCTTGATTTCTTACGCTCTTATTGTCCATCAATGCAGATAATTGAGGTCTTGGAAGGCAGCAAGAAGCAAGGGGATCTTGGCAAGACTTGTTTCCCAAGTATGTTAGAGACTAGACTATAATGAATAAGGGTAATGGGGTACTTGTCGTGTTCTGGGAGATGTTTTATGGAACTCCCTGTTTGAGTATGTTTCTTTAGTTGTTCTTGGACTGTAAATGGCCTTTAAAGATTGTTTTGATGCTGGTTTACCTTTTTGATATATTGCTTGGATAGAAGCTAGGATACATGCCTATAGGTTTTCTTTGATGCAAAGATGCCATGTTAGGATACTAATTTTGTGTAGCTTGGATGCTTGAGGTATGCCTTGCATGTTGGAATTGTGTTTTAAGCATGTTAGGGTGGTTTGAGTTTGCTTTTGGGATGAAAAACCAGCCAAATGTGACATTACAGGCCCATGCGTACCGATACGTAGGGGGCCATATCAGTACGGCTAGGCAATATTAGGCTTGTGGGATCGGTACAGGTCTTGTGCGTTTCGATATGCCTAGGCAAATTTGGTCTGGCATACCAATGCAGGAATAGGCGTTTCGATACGAGTTTTAGCCTCTCGAATTCACTTTTGCAATTTGAAACCGCGTATCGAAACACCTGAGAAACCGTATCGGTACGGTTTAAAATATTTCAAAAGTTTGATATTACAATTAGGCGTATCGATACGACTTGGTGGTGTATCGAAATGGGGTGTTTCAAACCGTATCGGTACGGATGACCGTTTATTCTGTTAATGTCATTTTTGGGCAGTTTTGCTTTCTTTGCATTTTAGTCCCTGAATCTTTCCAATGGTATTGTATGTGATAGGATAATCGGATTTAGCTAAATTTTAAGATGAAAGTTTGGAACCTGACTAATTAAAGGTTTGTAACCTAAAAGTGAGCTTTAACCCTGCAATTATTTGTATTTGCATTTTGGTCCTGGAATTATATATATGATCAATTGGATGTTAAGTTGATTCCTGATTGAGTTGTGGTTACACCTAATGTCTGCATGAACATGTAGGGTTAATAATTGGAATCTAGATAAGATAAAAGGAAAAAAATGGACCGGGTTTTGTTTGAATCTCTTTGGTTTGCTATGACAAACCTAATGTAGCCTTCTTGGTTCGGTTGGGCGTCTGGGCCGGGACAAGGGGGTTATAGTTGGGCTTGTTTAATGGTTTTGGGCTTTGCCTAGGATGAGTTTTGAGGAAGGGTATTATGGTCAAATCATAAATGAGGAGACAAAGGTTGATGCCATTGGTTATTTTCTGCAGAGGTAAAAGAGAGGTGAAGTCACCTTGTCTCCATCTCCTCTTTATCTCTTTCCTCTTCAAACTCCCTTTCTAAAAATAAAGTAAAGATGGAAACTTGTTGTGGTGGGGTGTGAATCTCGGACTGGTAATCAAGGAAGAGTTTATCAGCATCAAAGGATCTTTATTTCGAGCTAAACATCATTGGAATTGGTGGAGGATGAGTTTAGAAGCTTGGACCAAGAAGAGGGGTGGTAAGAGCTTGGTGGGAACTTTATTTTGGGTTTTGCTTGTTGAGGTCAGTACATCTCTGAATCCTACGTTTCATGAGCCTCATAAGATGATTGCTTTGTGTGGTTCATAGTTTTGGCTTGTATGGTTGAGATTTTAGAAGCTTAAACCCCCCATTAATGGTAAATCAAAAATGAGATGTTGATAAGGCGAAAATGGATAGAAAACCACCTATTATACTCTCAATAACTTGTAGGATCATTTTGGGACTTAACCATGGAGGTTAGGGGTAGGATTGAGGAAATCTCGAGTTTTAGATTTTAAAATCTGGGCTCGCATACCGATACAGGGTGGAAGCATATCGGTACGCCTTCGTTATAAGGGAGACAGATTGTGAAGGGCATACTAGTACTCATTCTCATGTATCGGTACCCCTTGCTTGATAAGGATTCCAATAACGCTTTGGCATACCGGTACGGTAGGGGCGTATCGGTACGCATTGTTGCATTGCCTGAGAAAGGCTTAGCGTACCAGTACGCATATGTGGGAGTACCGATACGGGGGTGGATCAGTCTGGGAGATCCTAGTATCAATGATGCGTATCAGTACGGCCTGGAGCGTATCGGTACGGCTTGAGTTCTATTCTTTTGAACCTAATTAGCATATCAGTACTAATTGGGGAGTATCGCTACCTAGAGGGCAGTACCGATACTCACCTTGGAGTATCGATACTTGCTAGGCAATCTGCCCAATAAAGTTGAGCTCGTATTTGGGGTTCTGTAATTCGTGGTAAAGGGTCCGGTAGGTCCCTAAAGTTATAAAATAAACTCTAAAACTGAGAAATCAAGGTTACTAACCCGCATGTGGATTAATGGCTAATGGCTTGGTGTCCTTATTGTGTGCTGAAGGGACGACCTCATAGGTTGGTTGCCTCGAATAATAGGGTGGTCTAACGAGAAAGGCATAAATGAATCTTAAAGGCATATATTAATTAGTGTAACAAACGAGTTATGCCTTGGGGCAATGGTAATGGTTGGTTGGATGCCTTTTATCTCTCGGTGAGATATATTGATGCTTGGGGGAGCATGTTTTATCGTATGTGCCTTGGTTAGGAATTTGAATGTCCTAGAGTCAGTGTACAACACTTAAATAGTAGGGCTTCGTTGGCCATTAGGGAATGTATGTATTTACGTTGTTGTATGGATGATAGATATTGGCTATTTTAACCCTTGGGCTATGTGATCAGGGTAGGGTTGTTACTCAACGGGCTGTGTGAGCTTGAGTAACTCGATGGGTTATGTGATTTGAATATGGGATAGATAACCCTTGGGCTATGTGATCAGGGTACGGGATGTAACTCAATGGTCAGTGGGACCTCGCGTATGGTAAGTTTGGGATGGTTTAGTGGTCTTCTTGCAATAGTGGTATGTTGAGACAGTTGTAACCTCTAGGTAGGGTAGGCTAGATGATGATCCTTAGATGTTGAGAAGCCTTTCTGTGCACTCTTTATTATATTATCATGCATACTTGTTTTATGATATTCATGACTTATGGTACAGTAGAAATGTACCACTGAGCTTTGTTAGCTCAACATGCGGAATTGTGGTTTCTCCGTGCGTAGGTTGACAGGTTGCTTTTGGAAGAGCACATCGAGGAGTATTTCCCAGCACCGAGCCAGTTTTAGAGTACAGTACTTGATGTTTAGTTTGGACTGAATGTATTCATAGGACCTTACCACAGTCGAGTTTGTATTTTATTTTGATTTACTGTTATTTGGTCAAATGGTGTATTTCTTTCGGAACTTATGTTTTGTAAACCCTTTTAATCTCATTATCTATGTGGATTTTATAGAAATTAATCGTTTTGAGAATTGCCAACTTGTGGTTTTAAATGGGAAATTTTGATGGGTCAGTTTTGGGTGGCCGAATGTGATGCTCTGAATTCGGGACGAGATCAGGGTGTTACAAATTTAGTGACAATATTCAATACTCTATAGTTGAATGGCAATGTTCGTTGCTCCATGATTCAATGACAATATTCAATGTTTCAATAGTTAAATAGGGAAGCTTACCGAAGCTTACCAATACACCCTCCAAAAGGTTCGATGCAATGACCTTATTATCATTGTTAGCACTAAAATGTTCAATGAAATTGAAACCGAGAAAGGCACCTAGCCTACTCCTGAGACTCGACTACACTCACCTTGATTTCCGTAGCTCTTAAGGCTCTCGGATTACAATTCCCTTGCCTTTAGCTCTAGTAAGAGATTGTGGTTGATCTTCCAAAATATGAGCTAGGCAAAATATTAAGGAAATTGTTACAATCATATTCAATGATTCAAAACCAATATACAAGCTTAATAAAGCTTGTAGACAACATTAGTTCCATGGAATTAAGCCTATAACACATGGGTTTAAACTTTGACTTCCAAGACCTAATCTTGAAATTAAGCTTCAAATATCCATGCAATCAACAAATTGTTCGAGGGGTTTAACTCACCAATCCAAGAGCATTAATTTGTTGTTTTAAACTGAGAGAAACTTAAAGGATTGAAGTGAGGTGCTTGCTTGAGCTTGATGAAGGAGACAACAACGGTGGTGCTTGCTTAAGCTTATGAAAATTTGGAAGAAAGTTTGGCTAGAGGTTTCAGTATTTTTTTTCCAAATCAATCTCCTCTTTCCAACTCTATTAATTCCCTTTTTACCTTTTACTACCTTCATCATTATTGGTTGCCTCCCAAGTCTTCAATAGGAAGCTTTCCTAGCTTGGGAGGTAACCTTGGAAATGAATTTAAAATTTCCAATTTGTTTACTAATTTCCTCCTTCCAAAGTTATGTCCTATTTTTATGAAAATTTCAGCATCCCATCACATGGATATACCAAGAAAGAAAGTGAGCCATAAACCAAAAGGGTATAATTACGAGGGTGGTCCCTTAATTATTCAAAATTTACACTTTTACCCCCAAACTTTCAATTCTCACAATTTAGTCACTAAATGACTTCCAATTCTTTCAAAAAGGACCAAAGTCAATAAATAAACTCAATTGAAGTTCATTTCATTACAATTGAGAACAATAAATGAGTCAATACATTGATTGGACCATTTCGATACAAAATTTCTGATACCATAACCTAATTCCGACTAGACTGGTTTTCGGGGTATTACAAACCCGCTGACACACCATGCACTTAGAAACAAAATTTTCCACATCCTTTTTCAAACCAAGCCAATAGTACACTTCCTTTAAATCATGATACATCTTGGTACTACCGGGATGTATAGTAAAAGAACTAGAGTGTGCTTCAGTCAGAATAGGGTGCCTCAACTCCAAATCATCCGGCACCACTATTCGACCCTTAAAACACAAAACCCCATCATCATCAAAATGAAAACCCATCGAATTACCATCTGATATGTCCTTAACATGAGGAACCAAATAATCATCATACGGTTTCTTAGCTTGTGACAAAGTAGGCTTAACTTACAACTCAGCCAACGAACCACCTTCCCGTGTCACACTCAACCTCGCAAACATCACCATAAGCTCAACCGCAACCTTACGACTTAACGCATCCGCAACCACATTAGCCTTTCCAAGATGATACTCGATCGTCAAGTCATAATCCTTAAGCAACTCCAACCATCTATGTTGCCTAAGATTCAAATCTGTTTGAGACATCAAATACTTCACCTCTTGTGATCCGTAAAAACAACACACTTCTCTCCATAAAGATAGTGCCTCCAAAGCTTCAAGGAAAACACATAGTTGTAACACCCCGGATTTGGGCCTGGTAGTTTTGAGGTTTATTGGACGGTCTAGTGGACCGGGTTAGGGATTCAAGTTGAATTTGGGAGTAAATATTTTTCAGTAAGATAAAAATATGAAAAATGGTTAAAAATCATATTTTAATATATAAAAAATATTGGTGAAATTAATTTTGGAAAATGAGGTTTGGAAGGGAGAAATTTTGGTAAGTGACCAAAATGTAATTTTTGAAAACTGTTTTTAAAGGTGACTAAAATGAAATGGATCAAATTCTTAGAATCCTTAAGGATCTATATTACCAAGTTTTGGCTAATGGTTTCTCCCTTCAATTAAGTCATTTTAAACATGTGGTTTATAAATAATTAAAAGATTTTTGATATTAAAAAAGTTAGTTATTTGATTAAAAGAAATTTGACGTAACTTTTCTCTCCACGTATTTTCTATCAAACACTATTGTTTTCATCAAAATCTAGAGGTGAGAGATCTTTTTACTTATATTCTTAATTTGTAATTGATTCTTTAACTTTGATTTACAAACCTCATTGAAATCTTGTGTTTTCCTAGCCTTAATCAATCAATTGAAGGGGGAAATCACACAATAGAGGTAAGGTTCTTGATCTCCTCTATTGAATGGTTCTTTATTGATATTCCCAAGTATTTGATCCTTGATTCATAGTTTATAATATGATTTTGTCTTTTTATATTGATTTAATTGGGTTAAGTTGATGAAAAAGTGAAAGATCCATATTGGATATATTTTCCAGTGTTGAGGTTGATTTTAAACATAATTTGGATGTATTATAATGTTGATAAGTTTTCTTTATTAATGGAATCTCAAAACTCTTGAATCCCTAGTTGTTAAGGTTGTTAGATTTGTGTTTTGTGGAGTTGTAGTGGCTGTTTAATTGCTGGAAGTATTTGGATGAGTTAAGCCTATTTTTAAGTGTTAATTGATGAATATGGAAGTGTTAGATTGTTAGATTGTGGTTGGGTTGTGTTTGGAAAGGATTAGATGTTGAATTTGGTTGTTGAGGTTGGGTATTTGTGAGAGGATTGTAGAAGTTCATGAGGATTTGTTGTTGCAGTATTTTAAATGCATTGAGATGCGTTAATCCTCTGTTGCAATGTGATTAAAACAGGGAAGGTTGATTCAAAAGTGATCGGTGACGCTTTGGAGGCTTTGAATGCTTGATTTCGCGTCGGCGAATCGAGGTTTTGCATATCAGTGAGTGAAAACGTGGATTTCAGCTTTGGAACGTTTTAAAGGTGGTTTTTGGGAGTTTAAATTGAGCTTTAAATGCTAGTTTAAACTCAGAAGTAAGTAAAATATGGTTTTCTCTCTCGATCGTGCTAGTGTAAAATGATTTTTGTGCACTTGTTTTGATTTACATTGTACCTACTGTTTAAGCTTGATTTAGAGAATTTGAGATACTGTTTTTAAGCATGAAATGCTGAAGGATGCACATGGTAAGTGATCCTTGTAAGTATATGGTTTATACTTTTTATTTAAATCATGGTTTTTGCTTTGGAAAATTGGTTTGGTTAATGCTTGATAAAAACAATGAGGTAAATGGTAAATTGTTAATTATATTAGCAAGTGATGTGGTTTTAAAATTGTTATCGGATATAGTTGGCCAGCCATAGGATTGATAGTGCACTATAATAAGTCGCCTTGGATGTTGAAGGGTTTAGATTCGTGTACCGAAAACTCCATCCAAGTACCCTAACCGTAGATGGGTTATATAGTATCGTAAATGTAACACCATTAACGTATACTCGTATACCGAATATATATTAAAGATGCTACTGAGTTAATAAGAAAACTTGACTCAAACTTTTTTTATACCAAAATTTATCTTGTAGTTTAACCTTTGCTCAGTTTTGAATTAAAAATGGTGTCAGACTGCGGTAGCTAGTTTTGACCATGAATTGTTTTATAAAATTTATACATGTGTTTTTGAAATAAAAATATTAATCAGGGTCAAAACTCGATACCCTGCCTAGACCCTTTTCTTAATTTAAAAAATACTACGCGATTAGGGTTAAACGATACTTAATTGCATCCAAATTTCTTAACTACTTGTAACAAACCACTTTATCAAATCCATACATCCATAATATATATAAGTACGTCATATACTTAGGTTTACCAACCCGTTTACTCATTTAAAATACATACCAACATATACTTTAACTTTTTGTACATGCCAGTAGATATCAACTGCTTAAAATACTATAATTCTTATTATAACTTGATCTCCAAAAGACAGCTCCTCATCACTAGTCTATCTCAGAGAACCTACGTGTGAAACAACATCACACGCTAAGTATGAACTTAGTGAGGCATATAAAACAGTTTATTAAAAGCATAAAGTAATACAAATTGATATGTCATGTAATGAGTGTATTACCCATTCTCTATAACTGACAATATGTCCTATATCAATATATCGTGTATTCTTACTATCATGTAAATCATGAATCATCTCTTTCAAGTATAACATGAAACATTTCTATCATATATATCATGCAACCTTTCTATCATGTATGTCATGTGTTTCTTGGTCATGTGACATGTAACTTCTTATTCATGTATCATGTAATCATGTAATATTTGTATCATGTATCATATAACATATGTAGCAAGTAACATGTAACATCTGAATCATGTATCATCTTGTTATTATTATCATCGAGTTTGGCTAGAGGCCCATGGAAACCCCGTAGCCTATCTGCACCGTAGTGCCATGTAGAGTACGTACTCGAGAGGACGCTCTTTGCTCCTTATATAAACACCTTGTTAGTGCATTTGCACTATGGGCGTGGATCCCCAGGTGTATCTTGTTTCATTTTAGTCTTGTTATTATCCATATTCCATATACAAATATGCATTTCCACTATGCAAGATAAATTCTTACCTCATGTTCTATTGAAGTTTACATTTACTGAAATATGCAACAAGTCAAGTTTCATATAAATAATGCAATATTATTTTCAATTTAGAGTCGACTTATCTCAAGTCTTCCCTTTTTCATCATTATGCAAACATATAAAGTACACTCACCAGTTTATGTAGGCTAGCCTCATTAAACTCTTTCAATATCCTTCCCTTTCTTGCTATTACTATGTTCTTCTTTAGTCTCTCTTTTAACTGTAGAAGACCAATCGAACACATTCTATTACTATTCTTTGTTAGACTTAAATCTAACATTACTAACTCGATTCAAGATATATTTATTCGAATATAAAATATTTTTCTAAAAATTTCCCAAAATTCCATCTAATTGCCGAAAAGGTCCCTAGGTCTTTAGTGACCATTTTGAATATTCAATTGCTCAAGCTCAATTTAAAGCAATTCCATCACTATTTACTTATTTTGGACTATTTTCCTTTTATTCCTTAAACTTTAAAAATGTAACATTTTAGTTAGCACATTACATTTGTACATATAATTCATGTACAAATTAACTTTTCTACTCATTTCCATCATTTCTAAAATTTTCCCTTAACTTTCAACTTTGTCCAACTTAGTCCTTCAAAATTCCTTAATTTCGAAATAGGTCCCTAAATTTTTCCTTTCTTGTCATTTTAATACTTTAACTTCCATAACTTGCTTGAAACATCAATTCTATCAAATAATTATTAACTCCAAATAAATTCCCCATTTTCCTCAAATTACTGAATTGATCCTCTTAATTTCCAAAATTTTCCTTTTGGTCCCTAATCATCAATTCAAGCTAATTTCACTATAATTCAATGATTCCAATCCTAAAATAAAATTTTCAATAATTTCCCCTAACTTTCCATTATTTTGGACTAGTCCCTAAAATTACAAGTTGGGGAAATTATTCAACATATCATCAAAATAAGACCTATAACTTCATACTTCATTCAAATCCATCCTTAATTTAGCTTCCTAACCAAAACCCCCAAATTTTAGGGTTAGGGTTTATAATCTCAAACATGGAATTTATCCAATTTCAACCTTAATTCCATGCTTAAATCATCGATTTAACTAACTACAAGTCTAATTTCATCATAAGCTTCAATTTCCATAATCAATCTTCATCCATAACTTGAATCAAACTTGACTTTTATCACACAAAAATACTATAAAAATGAAGAGAATCAAGTGTATAACAATTTACCTAAATTAATTTTGCTTGAAACTAGTCTTGACTCTCCAAATTTGAGCTTGAATGTTTGAAAATTTTCTTTCCCCTTTCTTCTCTAATGTTTCAAACAACCCTTAGATGATGAAGATGATTTTTGTTCATCTTTTATTTATTTAATCCACGTGTAAAGTTAAATGAATTTTAAATTCATTTAACTAGTGAAATTACTAATTTGCCCTTTTAATCCAATGGCCAAGATTCAATCTCATCAAAAATCAATGGACACGATCTATTCCAAGTTTCATTCACATTTCAAAATTACCCTCAAAGTTTCAAAATATTTCAAAAATGCCATCCATGGTAAATGTCCAATTTTCCCTCCAACTAGTCTTTATTTACAACAAGTCTTGAAAATTTCCATTCCATCAAAATTGAACCAAATTGGTTCCAATCTAACCGGCCATGTACCAAAATATCTTATATTTTTATTTATGGCATTTATTCGATCCAAAAATTTGAATTTCACTCAATACGATTTTCAAATTTTCTCCATTTGAATTTTTAAAGCTTTATAGCCACTAATATAAGCCTCGTACGAAAAATTTGGGTAACAAAAAAGTTTCACTCTTGGGGGTGGACTATTCATTTATAGGGTTAGATTACATAACTTTTGGAAATTATAATTTGGTCCCTAAACTTTTCTAAAGTTCACACTTTAACCCCTTAAACTTTCAAAAATTACAATTTGGTTTCTAGTCCAAAAATTGGGATATTACAATTCCTCCCCCTTAAGAAAATTCATCCTCGAATTTTCAACGTATACACTTTTCAAACAATTTTGGATACTACTTTTTCATTCTCTCTTCGGTTTCCCAAGTGGCTTCCTCAACTTTATGGTTCTTCCAAAGGACTTTAACTAGTGGAATTTTCTTCTTTCTTAATTCTTTAACTCCGTGTGCTAGGATTTTCACTGATTCTTCTTCGTATGTCAGATCCAGTTGTAGCTTGATTTCCTCTGGGGTAATTACACGTTTAGGATTCGATCGATACCTCCAAAGCATGGACACGTGAAACACGTCATGAATCTTACTCATATCTAGAGGCAATGCCAATTGGTAAGCCACTGGTCCCACTCTTTTCAAAATCTCGTATGGCCCAATAAATCTGGGATCAATCTTTCGTTTTCGCCCGAACCTTAGTACTTTCTTCCAATGAGAAACCTTTAGGAATACCTTTTCTCCAACCTCGTATTCAATATCCTTTCTCCTCTTATCTGCATAGGCCTTTTTTCGATCCACGGTAGCCTTAAGATTATGCTGAATAATCCTTACTTTATCATCCATGGCTTGTGTTAAATCAACTCCTCCGATGTTTGAGTTATTCATGACATTTCGATCTTGCATCTTGAACCAATTGAGAGGAGTTCGGCACTTTCTTCCATACAATGCTTCGAAAGGTGCCATCTTAATACTTGCTTGATAGCTATTATTGTAAGAAAATTCAGCCAAAGGCAAGTACTTTTCCCATGATCCTGCAAACCCGATCGTAGCATATCTTCCAAAATCTGTATGACCCTTTCAGATTGCCCATCTGTTTCTGGATGAAAGGATGTACTAAAATTTAATTTAGTACCCAAAGTTCCATGTAATACACTCCAAAACCTTGAAATAAATCTTGGGTCTCTGTCTGATACTATCGATACTGGAACACCGTGTAGTCTTACTATTTCCCGAACATAGAGTTCTGCATATTTATCCAGTGAATAATCCATTCAAACTGGGATAAAATGAGCAAACTTTGTCAGTCGATCCACAATAACCCATATTGAATCCTTTTTGCTTGGTGTAGTTGGCAATCCTGTTATAAAATCCATCATCACTCGTTCCCACTTCCATTGGGGAATAGATAGGCTGAAGCAATCCAGAAGGTACTTGATGCTCAGCTTTTACTTGTCGACATGTTAAGCACTTTGCCGTGAAATCCTAGATTTCTCTTTTCATTCCTGGCCGCCAGTATCGAGTCCTCAAATCTTGATACATCTTGTTACTTCCTGGGTGCATAGTCAATGGACTATAATGGGTCTCTATTAATATATCCTTCTTCAGATTGTCATCTTCAGGAACATACACTTTACCTCGATAATATAAACAACCATTAGGCTTGGTCTATTCCAAGTGTTATTCACCTTTCAAAATTACCCTCAAAGATTCAAAATATTTAAAAAATGCCATCCATGGCAAATGTCCAATTTGCCCTCCAACTGGTCTTTATTTACAACAAGTATTGAAAATTTCCATTCCATTAAAATTGAACCAAATTGGTTCCAATCCAACCAACAATGTCCTAAAATATCTTAAATTTTTATTTATGGCATTTATTCGATCCAAAAATTCAAATGTCACTCAATACGATTTTCAAATTTCTCCCTTTGAATTTTTAAAGTTTTATAGCCACTAATATAAGCTTCGTACGAAACATTTGTGTAATACGAAAGTGTCACTCTTGGGGGTAAACTATTCATTTACGGGGTTAAATTACATAACTTTTGGAAATTACACTTTGGTCCCTGGACTTTTCCAAAGTTCACACTTTAACCCCTTAAACTTTCAAAAATTACAATTTGGTCACTAGTCCAAAAATTGCGATAATACAATAATTTGAATTTTTGGATTTTCTCCCTTTGAATTTTTAAAGCTTTATAGACACTAATATAAGCCTCATACGAAAAATTCGGGTAACACGAAAGTGTCACTCTTAGGGGTAAACTATTCATTTACGGGGTTAGATTACATAACTTTTGGAAATTATACTTTGGGCCCTAAACTTTTCCAAACTTCATACTTTAACCCCTAAACTTTCAAAAATTGCAATTTGATCACTAGTCCAAAAATTGGGATGTTACAGTAAACTCACGTTAGTGAATTAAGCATCTAATCGAGGTAAGAGGTTGGTGTCCCTGTGGGTTGAAAGTGTACCCGGTTGGTTAGGTACCGTGATTGTGATTGTATCGCTATTCCGGTTTAGATGGCTTGAAGTGTTGGGAGAACACTTATTGAATCCGTGTATCCGATGAACTATTTTAGTAAAGGAATTTGGTTATGATCACTTGTAAGCCAATATAATTGTTGATGTATCATTGAAATGGTTTATGTTGTATAATGGAATTTAAACATGTTTACTCTTTAAGCTTTGCATATAGTCGTTATGCATGGGAAGGCTTAAATTGAGGTTTAGCAATGGGATTTGCTATTGGTTAATGATACATGTTGCATATGGTTTAGTATGTTGGTTTTTAAAGATGCTAAGTGCATGGTTTTCAAGGCATAATAATGTTTTAATGGATGATTGAAATGAGATTTCAATATAAGATTGAGAAATGGTTTTAATGTATTGGTGGTGTGTTGTTTTTGAGCACTGCTCACTAAGCCCAATGTGCTTACGCTCTCTTTGTCCATTAATGTAGAGAATTAAAAGCTTGGAAGATAGCGGGAAGCAAGGGATCACAACAAGACTTGATAACCAAAGTATGTTTTTGGTATTGACTATAAGTAATAAGGGCAATGAGGGTTCCGTTGTTGTTTTGGGAGGTGTTTTGTTAAACTCCCTGTTTGAGCAAGTTTGTTTTGTTGCTCTCGGTTTTTAAATGGCCATTATTGATTGTTTGTGGTGATGATTTGAAATCTCATGCCTTGCTTGATTGGTTTTCTAGGAAACATTCCTCTAGATTTACAATTGAAGTATGGTACCAGGTTTTGATGTTGAAATTGGGTTGTCTTGGTGTGGTTTGATCCTTGAATATGTTGGATGTGTGCTAGGGGCATGTTGGGAAGTTTTGGATTGTTCAAAAGTATGTTAAACCAGCAAATATAGACATTTTAGGTCCTGGTATATCGGTATGGGTGTTCTTGTTTTGTACGAGTAAGCCATTCCAGGTTTGGAGTACCGGTACGCGGGCAACTATTTCGGTACGGGTCTATGAAATTTGGCCAGTGTTTTGGTACTTGGGGAGGCGTTTCAATATGGTACAGTGTTTTCATGAAGGTCGTTCCGATACGCGGGGGCATATCGGAACGAGTTTTGCCTACTAGAATTCTGGGGTTTTTGAACAATGAAGCGTATCGAAACACCATTGTCCGTACCGGTACGGTGGTAATTAATTTGACTATTTGGAATCATCTGAAGTTCTGTTTATTACGTTTTGGTCCCTGAATGTTATGGATGCAATTAAATGAGTTTGGATGATCTTTTTGTCTTGATTTTTAACATGTAAGCATGAAACCTACTTAATAAAAGATTGGTAACATAAAAATGAGCTAAGACCTTGCAGTTTTTTGAATTTGCAATATGGTCCCTAAATCGCAAATGTGATTAATTGGATGTCAATTTTAAAGGCAGTGTATGTAGGTGGTTTTTGGTAATATGGTTCTTGGAGTTCTCAAGGCTTTAAGAGGATGTTAAACTTCGGTTCTTCAGAGTTTGGCTTGTGCTAGTTTTTGACCAATCAAGGTTAGAGATAGCAATTCGTGGGTTTGCTAGATCTAGTTATTTAACATCAAGGTTGGTTGAGATTGAAGCATTGCAATGGAAGTGCGGCTTATGCATCTAGGTAGTAAAGGGTGCACGAGCGCATTTGTCATACGCATGATGTGAAGCTTGCCGTGATGGTGGTTGTTGAAAGGTTTAGAGACACTAATTCTTTGAGAGGGTGTGTTGTGTATGCGGATCATAAGTGGTTAAAAAATAAAATGAATGATGATTTGAATCTTTGACATCTCGGATGGTTGGAGTTGCTTAAGGATTATAGTTTGGTGATTTAATATCGCCCGAGCAAGGATTGTAGTTGATGCTTTGTTTATGAGTGTTGCGGTGGAGTTGGGGATGTTATATTCGCATTTGAGTGTGATGCGTGATGGAGGCTTTGATGGCTGAGAGGCAACTTTGTGTTGATGTTTTTGTATTACGTGTTCAGGTTATCAGGGAAGGAATTTGATGGATTTACACGGTAATGATGATAGGGTGTTGTGATTTTAAGATCGAAAAGTGGTGTCTCATGATGTTGAGTTGAGGCGTATTATTTTGATTGAGGTGCATGCCAGTTCTTGTGTTATGCATCCCGATAGTACCAAGATATATCAAGGGTTCAAGGGGTTTTGCTATTGGGTAGGTTTAAAGTAAGATGTGGTTGATTGTGTTGTTCAATACACGGAATGCTAGTGAGTGAAAGTTGAGAATAAGTTCCTTCAGGGTTGTTGCAACCATTGAGGATACCGAAATGGAAGTGGGAAAGAATCGTCATGAATTTTGTGTCTGGATTACCTTTGGCACCGATCAAAAAAGATTCCATTTGGGTGGTTGTTGATTGAGTTGTGAGGTGTGCGCACCTTTGTTGCTGTGTTGGTGATGTGTGCTTTGGATAGTTGGCAGATTTGTGCATTGTCGAGTTGGTGTGTTTGCACAGTGTGCCTGAGTCCATAGTTTGGACTAAAATCTATGGTTTTTAGCGAGGTTCTGGGGGTGTTGCTTTGAGCTTTGAGTATGTGGTTGAGTTACAGTACCTTGTATCATTCATAGCCGAGTGGTCAGTTAGGGTGTGTAATTCAGGTTTTGAAGGGTATGTTGAGTTGCTGTATCTTTGAGTTCCAGGGAGAAAGTGTCGTACGCTCATGTATGAGGCTGAGGTTGGCGAAAAAGTACATTCCCATGTATGACGTGTTGTAAGGCACCATCAAGAAAGTAAAGTTTATATGTGAGCGCTTGAGAGCGGCTTTGGATTGTTGGAAATCCTACGCGAATTTGAAGCATAGTGTTATAGAGTGTGTTGTTGATGGTCGGGTGATCATGAAAATGTCGCCTTGGTAGAAGGTGGTGCATTTTGGGCAGAAAGGGAAGTTTAGCCGAGGTTGTGGTGGACCATACGAGATTGTTGAGCGTGTGGGCCCTGTTGCTTATTGTGTGGGTTTACCTCATGTGTTGGAGGGGTTTCATGATGTGTTTTATGTGACGACGTTGTGGGGGTATCAGTTGAATTCTCGCATGTTATTCTGGTGGAAGGCTTTGAGTTGGGATCAGGTTTATCTTATGATAAGGATTTGGTAGAGATGCTTGATACCAGTAGTAAGGTTTTGTGTGGCAAAACGGTTGAGCTTGTTAGGTGTTGTGGAGATACCGCGATGCTAAAAAAGCCACATGAGAACGCAAGTCAAGGTTGTTGGAGCAGTTTCTACTTTTGTTTCCTCTGGGTAAATTTTGGGGATGAAATTTCTTAAGAGGGGGAGAGTTGTAATGCCCCGATTTTGGGCCTGACAATTTTGAGGTTTATTAGACGGTCTAGTGGACCGAGTTAGGGATTCAAGTTGGATTCAGGAGTAAATATTTTTTTGGTTAGATAAAAATATGAAAAATGGTTAAAAATCATATTTTAATATATGAAAAATATTGGTGAAATCAATTTTGGAAAATGAGGTTTGGAAGGGTGACATTTTGGTAAGTGACCAAAATGTAATTTTTGAAAACAGTTTTAAAGGTGACTAAAATGAAATGGATCAAATTATTAGAATCCTTAGGGAGATATATTACCATGTTTTGGCTAATGGTTTCTCATTTCAATTAAGTCATTTTAAACATGTGGTTTATAAATAATTAAAAGAGTTTTGATATTAAAATGTTAGTTATTAGATTAAAAGAAATTTGACGTAACTTTTCTCTCAACTTTTCTTTCCACTTCTTTTCTGCCAAACACTATTGTTTTCATCAAAATTCGGAGGTGAGAGATCTTTTTACTTATATTCTTAATTTGTAATTGATTCTTTTACTTTGATTTACAAAACCTCATTGAAATCTTGTGTTTTCCAAGCTTTAAACAATCAATTGAAGGGGAAAATCGCACAATAGAGGTAAGGTTCGTGATCTCCTCTACTGAATGGTTCTTTATTGATATTCCCAAGTATTTGATCCTTGATTTATAGTTTATAATCTGATTTTGTGTTTTATATTGATTTAATTGGGTTAAGTTGATGAAAAAGTGAAAGATCTGAATTGGATCTATTTTTCCAGTGTCGAGGTTGATTTTAATCATATTTTGGATGTATTATAATGTTGATAAGTTGATTTTAACAATGGAATCCCGAAACTCTTGAATCCCTAGTTGTTAAGGTTGTTAGATTTGTGTTTTTGTGGAGTTGTGGTGGTAGTTTAGTTGCTAGAAGTATTTGGATGAGCTAATCCTGTTTTTAAGTGTTAATTGATAATTATGGAAGTGTTAGATTGTGGCTGGGTTGTGTTTGGAAAGGATTAGATGTTGACTTCGATTGTTGTGGTTGGGTATTTATGAGAGGATTGTGGAAGTTCGTGAGGATTTGTTGTTGCAGTGTTTGAATGCATTGAGATGCATTAATCCTCTATTTCAATGTGATAAAAACATTAGAGGTTGATCCGAAAGTGATCGGTAAAGCTTTGGAGGCTTCGGATGCTTGATTTTGCATTGGCGAATCGAGGTTTCGTGTACCGGTGAGTGAGAATGTGGATTCCAGCTTTGGAGCATTTTAAAGGTGGTTTATGGGAGTTTAAACTAAGCTTGAAATGCTGGTTTAAACTAGGAAGTAAGTAAAACGTGGTTTTCTCTCTCGGTCGTGCTAGTGTAAAATGATTTTTATGCACTTGTTTTGATTTACATTGTACCTATTGTTTAAGCATTATTTAGAGTATTTGAGATACTGTTTTAAGCATGAAATGCTGAAGGATGCACATGGTAAGTGGTCCGTGTAAGTATATGGTTTATACTTGTGGTTTAAAGCATGGTTGTTGCTTTGGAAAATTGGTTTGGTTAATGCTTGATAAAAACAGTGAGGGGTTTAGATTGATAGTGCACTATAATAAGTCGCCTTGGATGTTGAGGGGTTTAGATTCGTGTACCGAAAACTCCATCCAAGTACCCTAACTGTAGAGGGGTTCTACAGTACCGTAAACTCCCGTTAGTGGATTAAGCATCTAACCGAGGTAAGGGGTTGGTGTCCCCGTGGGTTGAAAGTGTACACGATTGTTTAGGTACCGCGATTGTGATTGTATCGCTATTCCGGTTGAGATGGCTTGAAGTGTAGGAAGAACACTTGTTGAATCCGTGTATCTGATGAACTATTTTGGTAAAGGAATTTGGTTATGATCACTTGTAAGCCAATATAATTGTTGATGTATAATTGTAATGGTTTATGTTGTATAATGGAATTTATACATGTTTACTCCTTAAGCTTTGCATATGGTTGTTATGCATGGCAAGGCTTAAATTAAGGTTTAGCAATGGGATTTGCTGTTTGTTAATGATACATGTTGCTTATTGTTTAATATGTTGGTTTTTAAAAGATGTTAAGTGCATGGTTTTCAAGGCATGATAATGTTTTAATGGATGATTGAAAAGAGATTTCAATGTAAGATTGAGAAACGGTTTTAATGCATTGATGGTGTATTGTTTTTGAGCACTCCTCACTAAGTCTAGTGTGCTTACGCTCTCTTTGTCCATCAATGCAAAAATTTAAAGCTTGGGAGGCAGCGAGAAGCAAGGGATCACAACAAGACTTGATAACTAAAGTATGTTTTTTGTATAGACTATAAGTAATAAGGGCAATGGGGGTTTCGTTGTTCTTTTGGGAGGTGTTTTGTTAAACGCATTGTTTGAGCAAGTTTGTTTTGTTGCTCTTGTTTGTAAATGGTCATTATTGATTGTTTGTGGTGATGGTTTGAAGTTTCATGCCTTGCTTGATTGGTTTTCTAGGAAGCATGCCTCTAGATGTACAATTAAAGTATGGTGCCATGTTTTGATGTTGAAATTAGGTTGTCTTGGTGTGGTTTGATCCTTGAGTATGTGGGATGTGTGTTAGGGGCATGTTATGACGTTTTGAATTGTACAAAAGCATGTTAAACCAGCAAAAATGGACATTTCAGGTCCAGGCGTACTGGTACGAGTGTTCCTATTTCGGTAGAAGTAAGCCATTCCAGGCTTGGCGTACTGGTAGGCGGGCAACTATTTTGGTACGGGTCTAGGCAAATTTGGCCAGCGTTTCGGTACTTGGGGAGGCGTTTCGATATGGTACAATGTTTTCATGAATGGCATTTCGATACACGGGGGTGTATCGGAACGAGTTTTGGCTACTGGAATTCTGGGGTTTTTAAACAATGAAGGCGTACCGAAACACCCTTGCCCATACCGGTACGGTGGTAGTTAATTTGGTTATTTGGAATCTTCTGAAGTTCTGTTTTCTTATGTTTTGGTCCCCAAATGTTGTGGATGCAATTAAATGAGTTTGGATGATCTTTTTGACTTGATTTTTTAACATGTAAGCATGAAACCTGCTTAATTAAATATTGGTAACATAAAAATGAGCTAAGAGCCTACAGTTTTTCGAATTTGCAATATGGTCCCTAAATTGCAAATGTGATCAATTGGATGTCAATTCGATGCCCAATTGAGTTGGGTTTTCACTAGAGATTAGTATGTACAAGTAGGTTAATAATTATGCATCTAGATAAGATAAAAAGAAAAAGTGGACGTGTTTTGGGTTTTATCTTCTTGATTTACTTCGGTAAACCTAATGTAGCTCGCTCAGTTCGGTCTTGAGACTAGGCCGGGTCGAGGGGTTTACAACAGTCACAAGTTATAAATTATGAGCCGAGTAGTTTCGCTCATGAACTTTCAGTTGTCTCGATGCATAGACTACAACCTTACCATCTTGCATTAGCACACAACCCAAACCAACGTAAGATGTACCACTATAAACTACAAACTCCTTCCCGAACTTGGGTTAGATCAACACAAGAGCATGTGTCAAAACTTCTTTCAACTTCTCAAAACTATGTTGTTTCTTCTCCGTCCACACATAAGGAACATTCTTTTGCAACAACTTCGTCAATGGAGCTGCAATACTAGAAAACCGATCTACAAAACGACGATAATACCTAGCTAAACCGAGGAATTTGCGAACCTTTGAAACTGACCTAGGTTGCTTTCAATTAAGAATAGCTTCAATTTTCTGTATATCAACACAAATACCCTCCAAGGGAACCACATGACCAAGGGACATCACTTTTTTCAGCCGAAACTCACACTTACTCAACTTGTCGTACAACTGATTATCCTTCAAAACTTGCAATACAATCTGCAAATGCCGATCATGTTCTTCCTTGGTACAAGAGTACACAAGAATATCATCAATAAACACCACCAAAAGTTGATCAAGATACTCGTAGAACACCATATTCATCATATCCATGAAAGTTCTCGGAGCATTAATCAAACCAAACATTACCATGAACTCAGAATGTCCGTACCTTGTACGAAAAGCAGCCTTATGCACATCCACATCCTTAACCTGCTATTGATAATACCCTGTTTGTAACGCCCCAATTTTGGGCCTAGCGGTTTTGTGGCTTGTTAGACGGTCTAGTGGACTAGGTTAGGGATTCAAGTCAGATTTGGGACCGTATGTTTTTTGGTAAGATAAAAATGTGGAAAAATGACTAAAAATTATATTTTAATATATGATTATTATTGGTGAAAACAATTTTGGAAAATGGGTTTTGTAAATGTGACATTTTGGCTAGTGACCAAAATGTAATTTTTGAAAATTGATTTTAAAGTGACTAAAATGAAAAGAGTCAAACTCTTAGAATCCTTAAGGGGCTATTATACCAAGTTTTTTCTGGTGATTTCTCCCATCAATTAAATCATTTTAACATGAGTTTTAAAGGTTGATTAAAAGAGAATTGGTTATTAAAGTTACTTATTTGCTTTTAAAGAAAATTCACGTAACTTTTTCCTAAACTTTTTCTCTCAAATTCTTTTCTGCCAAACACTCAGAATTTCATCAAAATCCAGAGGTGGGAGATCCTTTTTACTCAGGTTATTGATTTAAACTTGATTCTTTAACTTTGTTTTACAAAATCTTATTGAAATCTTATGTTTCCTTAGCTTTAAACAAACCAATTGAAGGAGAAATCACACAATAGGTAAGGTTCATGATCTACTCTTTTGAATGGTTCTTTATTGATATTCCCAAGTGTTTTATCCTTGATTTAAGGTTTACAATCTGATTTGATGTTTTTATATCGAGTTAATTGATTTAATTGGGTGAAATTTATGAAATAGAGAAAGATTCGAATTGAATCTGATTTCCAGTGTTATGGATTGAGTATAAACATATTTTGGATGTATAATAATGTTTATAGCTCGATTTTGTCAACATAATCCCGAAAACCTTGAATCTCTAATTGTTTAGGTTACTATAAGTGTGTTTTTGTGGTGTTATGGTGGCTATTTAGTTGCTGGAAGTATTTGGATGTGTTAATCCTGTTTTTTATTGTTAATTGATGATTATGGAAGTTTTATATTGTTAGGTTGTGGCTGGCTGTGTTTGGAAAGGATTAGATGATGATTTTAGTTGTTGTGGTTGGGTAATTTTGAGAGGATTGTGGAAGTCCGTGAGGATTTGTTGTTGCAGTGTTTTGAATGCATTGAGATGCATTAATCCTCTGTGTTAATGTGGTTAAACAGGGGCGATTGGTCCGGAAGTGATTGGTGAAGCTTTGGAGGCTTCAGATGCTTGATTTTACGTCGGTAAATTGAGGTTTGACGTATCGGTGAGTGAGAATGTGGGTTTTAGCTTTGGAATGATTTAAAGGTGGTTTATGGGAGTTTAAACTTAGCTTGAAATGTTGGTTTAAACTCGGAAGTAAGTAAATATTGTTTATCTCTCTTGGTCGAGTTAGATTGAAATGGTTTTATGCACTTGTTCTGGATTACATGTTACCTACTGTTTAAGTATGTTCTAAAGTATTTGAGATACTATTTTTGAGCATGAGATACTGAAGGATGCACATGGTAAGTGATTCTTGTAAGTATATTATTTATACTTGTGGTTTAAGGCATGGTTGTTGCTTTGGAAAATGGTTTGGTTTTATGCCTGTTAAAAAAAGTGAGGTAAATGGTTAATTATATTGGCAAGTGATATGGTTTTAAAATTGTTATCGGATATAGTTGGTCGGCCATAGGATTGATAGTGCACTATAATAAGTTACCTCGGATCTTGAGGGTTTAGATCCATGTACTGAAAACTACATCCAAGTACCCTAATGGTAGAGGGGTTTTACCGTACCGTATACTCCCGTTAGTGGATTAAGCATCTAACTGAGGTAAGGGGTTGGTGTCCCCGTGGGTTGAAAGTGTACCCGGTTGTTTAGGTACCGCGATTGTGATTGCATCGCTATTACCGGTTGAGATGGCTTGAAGTGTTGGTAAACACTTGTTGAATCCGTGTATCCGATGAACTCTTTTGGCAAAAGAACTTGGTTAATGATCACTTGTGAGCCAATATAGTTGTTGATGTGTCATTGGAAAGTTTATGGTGTATAATGTGCTTTGTACATGTTTACTCTTTAAGCTTTGCATATGGTTGTTATGCATGGGAAGGCTTAAATTGAGGTTGAGAAATGGGACTTGCAGTTGGTTAATGATACATGTTGCATATGGTTAATATGCTGATTTTAAAGATGTTAAGTGCATGTTTTAAAGGCATGATAATGTTTTAAAGGATGTTTGAAATGATTTTTAATGTAATGTTGAGAAATGGTTTCAAAGCATTGATGGTGTGTTGTTTTTGAGCACTCCTCACTAAGCCTAGTCTGGTTACGCTCTCTTTGTCCATCAATGCTGAGAACTAAAAGCTTGGGAAGGTAGCAAGAAGTAAGGGATCGATCAAGACTTGGTAACCAAAGTATGTTTGAACTAGACTATAAGTAATAAGGGCAATGGTGGTTTCGTTGTTGTTTTGGGAGAGGTTTTGTTAAACTCCCTGTTTGAGCAAGTTTGTTTAGTTGCTCTTGAATTGTATATGGCCTTTATGGTTTGATTTTGGTGATGGTTTGGAGTTTCATGTTTTACTTGGTTGGTTAACTAGGTTGCATGCCTATAGATTTACATTTCATGTAAAATGCCATGAAATGTTGTTGAATTTGTGATGTAATGTTGTGGTTGGATTTTAGAATACGTTGGCAGTGTGTTAGGGGCATGTTAGAATGTTTTGGTATGGTCGAAAGCTTGTTAAACCAGCAAAAATGGACATTACAGGTCCAGGCGTATCGGTACGGGTGTCTTTGTTTCGGTACGGGTAAGCCATTTCAGGCTTAGCGTACCAGTACGCGGTCAACCATTTCGGTACGGGCAAAGGCAAAAATGGCCAGCGTTTCGGTATACTGGGAGGCATTTTGATACGGTCAGGGGTTTTCAAGAGAGGAGTTCCGATACGCTCAAGGCGTATCGGAACGGTATTTGGTCATTAGAATTCTGGATTTCAAATGATGGTAGGCGTATCGAAACACCCCTTGTCGTATTGGTACGGTGACCATTAAATCTATTATTTGGATTCTTCTTAATGTAATGCCCCAATATTTGCTTAGTGACTAAAACGTAAAGAGTTAAATATTGGTGGTTTTAGTTTAGTGACCAAAATGAAAATTTTGAAAGTTTGGTGGTCAAAGTATAAACTTTGCAAAAAGTTTAAGAACTAAATTGTAATTTATAGAAGTTATGTAAGTTAAACCCGTATATGAATAGTCCACCCCAAGAGTGACACTTTTGTGTTACTCATATTTTTCGTACGAGGCTTATTTTAGGACATGGACGGTTGGATTGGAACCAATTTGGTTCAATTTTAATGGAATGGCAGTTTTTAAGTCTTGTTGTAAATAATGACTAGTTGGAGGGCAAATTGAACATTGGCCATGGATGGCATTTTTAAAATATTTTGAAAATTTGAGGGCAAATTTGAAAGGTGAATAACACATGGAATTAGTCATGGCCATTAATTTTTGATGAGATTGAATCTTGGCCATTGGATTAAAGGGGTAAAATAGTAATTTCACTATGTAAAATGAATAAAAAATTCATTTTTACTTTAAAACATGTGGATTAATTAAAAATATGAGAAAATATCCTCATCTTATTTCCTAGGATATTCGAAACCAAGAAAGGAAAGGAAAATGAGAGTTTTCAATCTTTCAAACCAAAATTAATGGATCAAAGTTTAGATTCAAGCAAAATTGATTGAGGTAAATTATTCTACACTTGATTCTCTTCATTTTGATTGTATTTTTGCATGATAAAGTTAAGTATGAGTTATGTTCATGGATGAGGTTGGTTATGGAAATTGACAGTTGATGATGAAATTAAGGTTGTTTTGTGTAGAATTAATGTTATCAACATGGAATCAAGTTTGAAATTAGATTAATTCCATGTTTGAAGTCATAAACCCTAGCCCTAAGATTTGGGGGTTTTGATTAGGAAGTTAATGTGAGGATGATATGGAATGAATTATGATGTTGGAAGTTTAATTTTGATGTTAGATTAAATAATTTCCCCAACTGAAGTTATTGGGACCATTTCAAAAATTTTGAGAAATTAGGGGAAATTATTGAAAATTTATTTTAGCACTTGAATTTATGAATTATGATTGAAATAACATGAATTGATGTTTAAGGATCAAAACAGAAATTTTTGGGAGTACAACGACTAATTCGGCATTTTGAAGAAAATTGGGGATTAGTCTTGAATTTATGAAAAGTTTAGGGATTTGATGTTGAGCTTGTATTTGAGGTATATTATGTTGGAAAAATTAAGTCTAGTGATTAAAATGTTGATTTTGAAGTTTAAATCAACATTTTGGGTCAAATTGAATATTCAATTACTTCAGGAACCAAAGTGCAAATTTTTAGAGTTTGGGTCCTAAAGTTAAAGGATGAGAAATGTAAGGTTTAGACTTGAAAATTTATGGTTGGAAGTTTAAAAGAGTCCTTAGGGATTAAAATAGATATTTTGGGAAAAGTTGGGAATTTAAGAAAAGTATGAGAATTTGTGATTCGAATATAGAAAGTTTTATCGGATCAAGTTTGTACATAATGGATAGTTATTTTAATTACTTTCCATCATTGTATATGGTATGAATATGTAATAACATATACTTGAAATGGTATATGTTATTTTAATGTAGATAACAATATAAATCAAGGTCGTTTCAGTAGAAAAGAAAAAGAAAATGATCAAAAGTGAAATCAAGTAGCAAGGTTAATTATCGAGGCTAAGGTGAGTGCATACAGATTTTTAAGTGTGTGTTTATTAACGTACTATAGGGAGACTTGCGATAAGTCACCCAAAAAGGTAAAGAATTTTTATAAATAGCATAATATATTTTTTGGCATGGTACTTTATTTTATTAATTTAAAGATTGTGGCATGTTTTATGGTCATGTATGGTTTTATAGCATGATATATTCATGACAAAGTTATTTCAAATAATTATTTTTATGGCAGTACACCATGAAAGTTATAGAGCAAATTGAAGTATGAACTGCTCCAATATCATATGTTTTACATGATATAAAATGTATATGGGTTGCTTGCCATTTTACAGAAATTGTTTTAAGTTTGCCCTTGGTAGTATAATATTAAGTTGGACAATATTGTGGTATACCATTAGAGTCTTACAAGTTATCTAACACTTTAATGTTTCTTACAAGTTATCTGACACTCATTGTGTCATACAAGTTACCTGACACTTCATTGTGTCTTGCAAGTTATCTTACACTTCAATGTGTCTACAAGTTTAAAGAAAAGGATAGTACTTTTCAATTACGCGACTCGTTTATTAGTCACTTGATATTTACCTTGGGCTACATGATTATACAGTACAACTATATGTTTTCTTATACAGATGTTCATGAATTACAAAATCATATGATTTAATGACTATCATGCTTTTGAAAGTATCATGCATTAATATATATTTACATATGTTTTCATCTTATGCCTCACTTAGTTATACTCAACGTGTATTTCTGTTATGCACGTAGGTAAACGGTAATAGGAGTGGAGCTTTGCATCACTGCCTCTTTTGGGGAGTACCGAATCAACAGGTTAATTTTAGTACTTATGACATCCATGTTTTTGTGTTTAATAGTGGCATGTACTAGTTAAACATATCTTTCTGATAAATATTTAAATTGGGTATGTAATAGTTTTATAAACCTTTCATAAATATTAAACATATTAACTACTACTTATTATTATATGTTTTGACATGATTGTGTTATTTATATAAAAAGTTTGACTATCGGACATTAAATTATTATTTTAATCCCTAAATAAGATAAAGTTAAGCGTGCTTGGATTAGAAAAATTTCAAGATGGGGACCTCCTGGGAAGTTAATTTAATTTTTTTTAAAATTCTCAGATTTTTGTTTAAAAGATATTTCTAAAAGCTCGTAATATCTTTGACTCCTGTTCAACGTACGGATACGGGAAGGAGGTGTTACATTTATTGGTATCAGAGCTACAAGTTTAGCCGGTTCTAGAGTTAAACTGAAATTGATAAAAGTGTCAAAGTGTGTACATGCCACTAGGATGTCGTATTTACTTGAAAATGATACTTGTTTGATCGATGCAATTGCTTATTAGTTTAAGCGTATGTTATGAGTTAAAATGCCGGAGGGAATCAGATTCCAACATGCTACTCAACAAGTGGGGCCTGAGAATGCTCCAGAAGTTGGTGAAGAAGTACATCAGCTTGTTCAACAGGAGGCTGGTGCACTTGTACAGGAAATTTCGGTGCAAGACCGGGTATGTTTCTGCCAGCCCTGGACGCCATACTTAATAGACCTCCTCGAATTTCTGTTCCAAAAGAGTTAAAGAAGCTGCAGACTCCTGATTTTAAAGGCGACATCGATAGGGATCCTATGTCGGCAGGTTTATGGTTGAATGACATACAGACAACGTTGCCTCCGATTGAGTGTGATGATCAAGGAAATCTAGAAGGAGTTATCTCCTTATTGAGAGAGCAGGCACTGGTATGGTGGAACAATGTCACTGCTCGTGTTCAAGAAGAGGTGAACTGGCAGTTTTTCCTCTGTAAGTTTAGGAGGAAATATATTGGAGATGCATTTATTCGGGAAATGAGGCAGCGGTTCTTGGACCTTAAGCAGGGAGATCACTTGGTGTATGAATATGAATGCGAGTTTAATAGATTGAGTAGGTTTGCCTTTGAATTGCTACCGGACGAGAGAGCCATCACTGATAGTTTTATAAGCGGATTAGATGCCAGATATCAAGAGGTGCTGGTGGCTATTATTCCCAGAGACTTTCAAGAAGCAGTTAATAGAGCTAAAGCAATGGAGATTGTCCGGGAAAAAGCTGAAAAGGAATCACAGGGCCAAAAAAGAAATGTTGAAACATCTTTTGCGTTGCGATCATCAAAGCGAGGCAAAGGATATTTGCAACAAGGGAGATCTAGATTTTCAGCATCTCGGGGACAATCAAGTCAAGTTGGAAAGTCCAAAAACACTTCGATATCAGTGAAAGGCTCTGGAAAGAAACAAGGACCTTCTCAATGCAAATTTTGTAACCGAAAACATCAAGAGGAGTGTCGGATGGTCACGGGAGCTTGTTTTCGTTGTGGTGAAACTGGACATTTTATACGTGTCTGTCCAAATCGAGATGACAAATCGATTCAGACTGAAAGATTTGTTGGAATGCAAAGAGGCAAAGGTCGAGGATCTGTAGGATCATCTAGAATTGATTCTCAAAAGGAGACTGAAGCTTTTGCAGGTCAAGATGATAGAGCTTCAGCGAGGGTATATCACATTTGTACATAGAACGACCGAGATGATAGAGAAGAACCTGACATTGTTACAGATACTTTCCAACTATATGATAAACCTGTATTTTTTTCTGATAGATACTGGATCTACACACTTTTACGTTAGTTCTATATTAGTTTACGAAAGAGGAATTCCTTTAGAACTAACTCAGAGTGATGTGATAGCCATAAACCCCTTAGGACATAGTGCTAGGGTAACTAAATTAAGTAGGAGATGTCCGTTTAAAGTTCAGGGAATTGAATTCCCAACTGACTTGTTAGAACTACCATTTAGTGATCTTGAGATCATTTTGGGCATGGATTGACTTCATGCCTACGATGCTACAGTAAAATGTCGCCAATAGTTGTTGATTTTAAAGACTGCGGATGGCTCAGAGATTATAGTGTTGGGCGAAGGATCTCAATGTATAAAGAATGTGATTTCGGCTTTTAAATCCAAAAAATTACTAGAGCAAGGTTGTGAGGCTTTTCTAGCCCACGTAGTGGATACTATGAAGATTAATATTGACCTAAGTGCAATTCTGACAGTTCGTGATTTTCTTGAGGTATTTCCAGAAGAGTTACCAGGATTACCTCCTGAAAGAGAAGTACAGTTTAGAATCGAGGTTATTCCTGGTACTGAGCCATTATCCATGACTCCATATAGAATGACACCTACAGAATTGAGGGAGTTAAAGTCATAGTTGCAGGAGTTATTAAATAGAGAATTTATACGTTCCAGCACATCACCATGGGGAGCTCCGGTGCTTTTTGTCAAAAAGAAAGATGGTTCGCTGCGACTGTGTATTGATTACCGATAGCTGAATAAGGTGGCCATAAAGAATAAGTATCCTTTGCCAAGAATAGAATATTTATTTGATCAACTAAAAGGGGCGGTAGTATTCTATAAAATCGATCTTCAGTCTGGTTATTATCAACTGAAAGTCAAGGAGGAAGATATTCCAAAGACAAAATTCCAAACGAGGTACGGGCATTATGAATTTGTAGTGATGCCATTTGGCCTTACAAATGCTCAAGCAGCATTTATGGATTTAATGAAACGAGTATTTCAACCGTATCTCGATCGGTTTGTTGTAGTTTTTATTGATGATATATTAGTGTACTCGAAGACTAAAGAAGATCATGATACACATTTGAGGATAGTATTACAGATTTTGAAGGAAAACAAGTTATATGCCAAGCTCTTAAAATGCGAGTTCTGGTTATTTGAAGTAGCTTCTAGGGTCACATTGCTTTAGCTGAAGGAATTAGAGTGGATCCTAAAAAGATACAATCTATTGTGGAGTGGAGGGTTCCCAAGAATATTACTGAAGTTCGAAGTTTCTTGGGACTTGATGGATATTATCGAAGGTTTGTGAAAAAAAATTGATGATAGCTGCTCCACTTACGAAGTTATTAAGAAAGAATGTTCCATTTTTTTGGACTGAAAAGTGTCAAGAAAGCTTTGATCAGTTAAAGAAAATTTTGACAGAAGCTCCTGTTTTAGTACAGCCTGAATCGGGAAAGGAGTTTACTTTGTATAGTGATGCATCTCATAATGGATTGGGGTGCGTATTAGTGAAAGAGGGAAAGATTATTGCTTATGCTTCTTGGCAATTAAAGCGACATGAAAGGAATTATTCGACTCATGATTTAGAGCTGGCGGTTGTAGTCTTTGCTCTAAAAGTATGGCGACATTATCTCTACGGTGAACATTGTCATGTTTATATGGATCATAAAAGTTTAAAATATTTAATGACACAGAAAGAGTTGAATTTACGGCAACGGAGGTGGTTGGAACTGATAAAAGATTATGATCTGATCATTGACTATCACCCAGGCCGGAAAACATTTGCTACATTACGGGCTTTAAATGCTCAGTTAAAAGGTAGACCTGATGGTTCGTTGTTGGTAGAGTTGCAATTGAGATAATCATTATTAGACCATATTCAAGAAAGTCAGCAATGAGATGAAGATTGTAAAAGCAAGTGGTGTCCAGTGGAATTAAAGATTTTGAGATTAAATCTGATGGGTGCTTTTATTACAAAGATAAAGTATATATTCCTGAATATGCTTAGCTGAAGCAAGATTTGCTTTCTGAGGCACACTATAGTCCCTTGACTATGCACCCTGGGGGAAACAAGATGTATCAAGATTTGAAGAGCCGATATTGGTGGCCTAGTATGAAAAGAATGATATTAGAGTTTATTGTCAAGTGTTTGACTTGTCAACAGGTAAAAGCTGAGCATCAAGTGCCATCGGGAAAGTTACAACCTATTTCTATTCCGCAATGGAAGTGGGATAGAATTACTATGGATTTTGTGATAGGATTTCCATTGACCCTTAGCAAGAAAGATTCTATCTGGGTAATTGTGGACATGTTAACTAAATCTGCTCACTTTATACCAGTTAGAATAGATTATCAGATGAACAAGTATGCTCAGTTGTATACTAAAGAAATATTTCGGCTACATGGGGTGCCTATATCCATAGTATCATATCGAGATCCAAAGTTCACATCAAGATTTTGGAAAGCATTGCACAGAGCTTTGGGGACAAGATTGAACTTCAGTACTGCATTTCATCCTCAAACAGATAGTCAGTCTGAAATGATAATCCAGATACTTGAGGATATGTTAAGAGCTTGTATAATTGAATTTGAAGGATCATGGGAAAAGTACTCACCATTATCAGAATTTGCTTACAATAATAGTTATCAGGCAAGTATTCAAATGGCACCTTATGAAGCTCTTTATGGTCGAAAGTGCATATCACCATTGAACTGGTTTGAGTTGCATGATCGCAAGCTGATTAAGCCAGATATGTTGCAAGAAATGGAGGAAAAGGTTAAAATTGTGCAAGACAATATTAAAAAGGCCGCTGATCGACATAAGTCATATGCAAATTTGAAAAGAATGGACATTCAGTTTGAAGTTAGAGAAAAAGAATTCTTGAAAGTTTCTCCTTGGAAGAAAATAATGAGATTCGGTCGTAAATGTAAGTTAAGTCCCAGATATATTAGACCGTATGAAATACTGAAAAACGTTAGTCCTGTGGCATATTAGTTAGCTCTTCCGCCAGAGATGAGTAAAATTCATGATGTTTTCCATGTTTCGATGCTCCAGAGATATAGATCTGATCCATCACATGTGATTGTACCGGGGAAAATTGAGTTGCAATCAGATTTGACATATGAAGAAGAACCAATAAAGATACTAGCGTATGGTGTCAAAGAATTAAGGACCAAGCAAATACCATTGGTGAAAGTCATTTGGTGCAATCACAAAGTGGAAGAAGCAACGTGGGAAACAAAGGATGTAATGGAAAAGCAGTATCCGCACTTGTTTAAAATAGGTACGTCTTGAAAATTTGAGGATGGATTTTCTTAAGGGGAAGAATTGTAATGCCCCAATATTTGCTTAGTGACTAAAACATAAAGATTTAAAGATTGGTGGTTTTAGTTCAGTGGCCAAAATGAAAATTTTGAAAGTTTGGTGGTCAAAGTATTAACTTTGGAAAAGTTTAGGGACTAAATTATAATTTCTAAAAGTTATGTATGTTAACCCCATATATGAATAGTTCACCCCCAGTGTGACACTTTTGTGTTACTCGGATTTTTCGTACGAGGCTTATATTAGTGGCTATAAAGCTTTAAAGTTCGTAGGAAGAAAATTTGGAAATCGTATTGAGTGAAATTCGAATATTTGGATCGAATAAATGCAATTAATAAAAATATAAGATATATTAGGACATGGATGGTTGGATTGGAACCAATTTGGTTCATTTTAGGACATGGGTGTGTTACATTTGTGGTATCAGAGCTAGAGTTTAGTCGATTCTAGGACTAAATTGAAGTCTATTGTATTGTCATTGCATTACATTATGCCACCTAGGAGTTATTTATTGTACATTGTGACTTGTCGGCTAACCCGATCTCTTTATTTATAGATGTCTAACCCTAATCAGACTCGTATAGACAAGCATGTAAAAATTCGAGGACAAATTTTTCTTAAGGGCGGAGAAATGTAACACCCCAAAAACCGGTCTAGTCAGAATTAGATTCCGACGATCGGAAATTCTATGTTGTAAAGGTTTAAATATTTTATTAAATTCAGTTGGGTGGTCAAAAACATTGTATTGGACTCTAGTTGAGTTAATTTAAAAGACTTTGGGTCTAATTAAATCGTTAAAAATAATATAGTGACCAAATTATGGAATTAGAAAATGTGGTGTGTCGATACCAATATGACATAGTCCGTACCGGTACGATAATTTAATACTAGAAATTAAATGTTTACCTTTACGGCACGACTCGTACCGATAATAGGTTAATATATATATATGTATAAATAAATTGCGGCCAACTCCACAACACGTGGAAAGCCATGAAAACATGGTTTACTCACGTGGAAGGACAAGGGAAAATTGGGCAAAAGTTTAGTCTCCTTTTATGCCACATGGAAAACAAATGCATGATTTCCCTTCCATGCTATGTGGAAAAATAAGAAAAGTATGGATGCCCTCCCCAATGCCCGTGGGGAATGGAGATGGCCAAACCTGCACGTTCCAGGTTGCGTGGCAACCAATTTGCATGGCTTATCACCATGGCTTCCCACCCCAAATCCCACGTAGATGTTTTGAACGGCCAATATGGCACAGTCTTCCCATGCCATGTGGAGCATTATTAATGGAAAGAGGATAAATAAATAGATTGACATGCAAAAAAAGGGGCATGATTCGGCTAAACAAGGGGAGGCTTCGGCCAAGGGATTCAAACCATGTGTCTAGAGGTTTCTCCATTATAAAAATGAACAGGAAGGTCAATATTTAATCAAATTGGAATAGTTTTGTCCGTGTCTAAACTTGTGATCAAATTAAAGTCGAAGGGATGTCGACGAAGAAGAAAAGTAACGAGGAAAATCAATCCGAGATAATGATTCAAGATATCCCCTGATTTCAGGTTATCAGGTGAGTGTAGTTAGAGTCTCGAGTTTGGCTAGGTACCTTACCGATTCTATCTTCATTATTCATTGCATAGCTAACACGTTATAAGGTTTCATTGCATCGAAACCTTTTAGGAAGCAACATTGGTAAGTTTATTGTATTGAATCATTGTTATTGTTATGGTCATTGATTTCATTGAATATGGACATATCGATCATCAGACATTGTTATTTAACCCTTGTTATTAACATTAATATTGTTACAGTTACTGTTATTGCCATTGATATTGTTACCGTTATTGATATTGCCATTGATATTGTTACCTTTATTTTTATTGCCATTAATATTGTTACCGTTATTGTTTTTAACATTGATATTGTTACCGTTATTGTTATTGCCACTGATATTGTTACCATTATTGTTATTGACACTTATATTGTCATCGTTATTTTTATCGATATTGACATTGTTATTGACACTGTTATCGACTTTGCTATTGACACCATTATTGACATTGCTAAAGACATCGTATTGAAAAAATGTTGAGGAAAAATCCTTGGACACTTTGGCATGGTACTTGGTATATATATATATATAAATAAATCAATATTTTATTGCTTTGCGCTTGCTTATTACCGATTATCGAACCAAAGTTACCTATGTCCAAAAATTGTTCCAAGGAGAATAATGTTAAAAGACTAATAAAGACATTAAGAAAATTATTAAATAATTTTTATCGACTTACTTGTGTAAATATAGCATTAAATGTGTTCACTGCATTGTTGTTACCATAGTATTGTTATTGTCATAGTATTAATATTGCTATCATTGAAACATGATTTGAATTAAATTTTATTATTATAACCATTCCTTATGACTACCTCACTAAAGTATGCCTAATGCATTTATCTTCCGTGCATTTCAGGTTAAGAAGTCTTAAGATCGAGATTGGGACCGAAAAAAGTTTTTGGACAAGTCACTACGTTGATAAAAGTAAGGTATACCAACTCTATAGACTCCTAGTATGGTGGCATATGTGTTGCATAAATCAATTTTACTCTTTTTGATATGTATGTGTTTATGGTTGGCTTGTGTAAGCTTAAGGGTTTAAATTTGACCTTTTGAAAATAGCTAACAATGACTAAATATGTATACTTGGCCTAGGTTAGAGAAAACATAGTAAATGGATTCCGACGACCCTAAAATTTGGCATGATAATAGAATTTAGCTCTATAAACTTGCTAGTAAATTTTTGTTGAATTTGGATATGGTTTGGATGGTCAAAATGCTATTAAACCAGATAATAAATTGACATTACAAGTCTTGCCATATCGATACGGGTGATGACGTATCGATACAGGCTTATGAATTTGGAAACAGATTAAAGGGCGTACCGATACGGGTGATGGCATATCAGTACGATCTTTCACCACGGAAATTTTTGAGATTAGCTCTGTACCGATAAGGTTTGGGTGCGTATCGGTACACCACGTCGAGACTAGAAATATGTTTAATCGTGTACCGATGTAGTTTGGTCAGTATCGATATGGGTACGCGAATTATAAACGGTAATAACTGCCTTGGCTATGCGTATCGATACGCCTCGATGTGTATCAATACGGGTCTTTATCACTGGAAAATCTAGTAATTAATTTAACCTTAGTGTATCGGTACGACTTTAGGGCGTATCGATACTCTTGTTCAAAAAATTGAAAATTTTCCCTCATAAATCATTGGAAGTTCATTGAATAATACCCTTAAGTTATAACAAGTTTAAATCGATCCGATTTATGATATATGCTTTATCGGTTCAAAAGATTCTTTAAATTGTATAAGTTATCTAATAAAGTATCGTATCAGTCATTGATTATGTTCCAATAACGCTTTTTGACCTGGATTCCTACCAGACTGAGAAGGGGGTGTTACAATGCTGCCTGAAAAGCTATCGTCATCGCTTGGATCAACAGAGTCAAATCCCCCAAAATTGGCCCTTGCGGAGCCTGAGGTACACCACCTACCCCAACGTCAACAGGAGGAACCAACGAAGGAGGATGTAAGGTATTACGAGGATTCCCTCCAACGTCACTATCCTGCCCAAACCCAGCATTACCAGCCGTCAAACGAGTCTCGCGTCGAGCCATACTAACAAATGCATCAAAACGCATTAAATTCAGGCTAGCATTAGGCAAATGATCCAAGACAACCTTATAAAACATTTTAAAACCTAGGTAATAGGCAATGTGTTCCCAATTCATACCCCAACATGATATAAAACAATCACCGTACATATACACAATCACCGTGCATATCAAACAATAACAATCAATCAAACAACAACATCCCAACCTTTCATAACCTGGCTCTGATACCACCAAATGTAACTCCCTCGACCCGGCCTAGACTCCCGATCGAACCAAACGAGCTACATTAGGTTTGAAGACGCAAATTGGAGAAAGATTATGAAAACCAGTCCATTTTTTCCTTTTATCTCGTCTAGATGCATATTACTACTACTAAGTGATCATGCTTCCAGTGGATGAAGTTACAAAGGAAACGGACATCGGAAAAGCAACCAATTGCATATAATACATTTTAAGGACTAAAATGTAAAACTGGTAAGTTAAAGGACCATTACTAAAATTAGGGTTACCAATCCCCAATTAGTCAGATTACATGCGTGCATGTCAATTCTCAGATTCTAGTAGTTTAAAACTGAAATAACTGAAATAACTGAAATAACAGCTGCCCATATCGGTACACGAGCAAGTGTATCGGTAAGCCTTGGCCACTTCATAAAACCCAGATTCTAGTAGTTTAAAACTGTAATGGTACTGCTATGTGTATCGGTACACCTTGCCATTTTGCTTTTACCCGTACCGAAACACCACCCCACGTACAGAAATGCTATGCCTAAAATGGCTTACTTGTACCGGAACTACTACCCCGCGTATTGAAACACCATGCCAAAAATGGCTTAACTGTACCAGTTCGAGGGGACGCATCCCGATATACCTGGACCAGGATCGTCCACTTTTGTTGGTTTAACATACATTAATGGACTCGAAACCACTTAAACATGCTTCTAACATTCCAACAACATTACCAAGAATCGATCCTAACCATAATATCACAGAACCATCCTCAACTCATGGCAAACATGCTTTAAAGGTAAACTATAGGCATGCTTCCTAAAACCACATTACCAAAAGTACCAAAACTCTTATTTGAGCATTTTCCAGCATATGCAACATACCAACATATCTTTATCATCAAAATCAACATATTAGAATCATCAAAGCATGTCAATCAACTAATGTTAACTAAATGCATACCTAGGAAACCACATAGCATTAACCATAAACAAAGATCAACAATATGCTTATCAACATCATTCAACTCTAAAACACAGCATTAATCATGCTCCAAAACCAGGGGAAAAACAGAATTACAAATCCCCCAAAATATGGCAAACACATTGCCGTATTAACCGAAAGTAAAACCGAGTTTCATACTCAAAGATAGTATAGATCTTTGATCGCCTTTCTACCTTGCCAATACTGCCCCAAACTCTAGTGCTCTGCATCATTTAGAAAAGATAGCGTAAGCACAAATGCTTAGTGAAGATGCTCATAAAAACAATGATGCATTTAAAACCATTTGAAAACCAAAACCACTTGTTTTCAAAACATGCTTAACAACCAAAGCATTTTCATTGTTTCCGACCAAAACATGCATAACGATCCTTATGCAACATCATATATAAATCCATGCTTAATGACCGAAGCATTTTCATTGATTCCAAATCCAAACATGCATATCAACCATATGCAAAATAATTTACAAATCACATGCTTAAAGACCAAAGCATTAAATTATATTACCATGCTTAAATTCCAAAGCATTATAAAGTAGGTTCAACACATGAACTTTCATATATTGGCAATTATAGTGACCCAGATAGTCGACCACTATCCTTGATTAGCCAACCGCTAATCATTGGTTAACCGACCGTTAACCTTACATATTAGATACACAGATCTCTCATGATGGACTCACCTCTACCACAACTCATACCATGCCTAGTTAAACCGTAAGATTTGACAACCTCGCCTAGTTAAACCGTGAGCTCCACCGACCTTCCCTAGTTACACCGCAAGATCACCATCGAATTGGGTTGCGTAGTTAAACCGCATGCCCCAATTGAGCTCCCAATAGTCTGAGTGGCCTAGTTAAACCGCCATACCTCAAGGACCCATGGCCACAATCGGTTTTTAGTATATATTATAGTGCACTTTATCCTATGGCATGCCAACTATATCCAAATGTTTTCTCATTATAACACCTCAACCCAGCTTAGCAGTAAACCGAATTAGGAGTGTTAAGGAACAAACATACATATAAACATAGAATTTTGAAATAGTCATGTGACGAGCAAGTATAACACAATAAACGTGCAAATAGTATTTAGGGTAATTTAAAACCTCTTCTTCTTTTATTTAAGTTGGATAAGTCTTCAACTTTATTCACATGCATTCAAAATCTTCAAATACTAGAATAAAGACATCTCAAATACTTGATCATAACTTGCACTTATAATTTAGATATTGGAGGCCATAACTTTAATAACTACTAAACATATACTCATGGCAGGCATTTGAACATCAGAGATATGTACATATCGTAGCTTACTCTATGAGTAATCATTCAAGACAATATAAATCATTAGCAAAGAGTGCTAATTACCTTGTTTATAATTAACCAATTAGATCGACACTTAATTCGATTCTAGACACATACAGATAACTTTTGCATAGCATGATTAAAACCTAGGCCTTATACATTTAGACATTTACTCGTTCCAATCATTAAACTAGCCCTTTGTAATTTGACTACTTTTATTTAAGGTTTAACTCAATGCTTTACATAATCAAGTTTGTAACATACATACTCTCAAGATGGTTGATCACTTAAGAACATTATAGGCAACTAAACAACAGATTACAATCAATACATAGAAATCACTAAGCTTTAGCATAATCATTATCATGTTCATCACTTTTAATCTTATTTAAGTTATTGGGTGTCCTACCAAAATTATTCATGATCCAAACCCTTTAAGGCATCATAAAACATGTGGCTTCTAAAATGGTTAAAAACTCAATTACTTCACTAGTATTACTTAGCTAGTAAGCAACTACTAAATCATGCCAACTATTAAATCACATGCAACATACAATCGCCACGAAATTATAATAATAATAATAAGGGCCCATTACAAACTTGAAAACTCATTAGGCTTATATACATGTTAAGCCATAAAAAAGAATCAAATATATCAATGCATGCTAAACCACTATGTGCCACCAACTAGGATTACACTAAGAAATTACAAACATATGTCCTGGTTATGGTGATCTCGTCCAAGTTCTTCAGATAAACGAAGGTAAGGTTACCGGAAATGTTAGAAAGAAAAGGGTAAGCAAATGCTTAGTGAGGTAGCATAAAGAACTTAAAAGTATGAAACTATAAATCATTCTAGTCCATCAAATTTATTAATCAAACATAATTCTAAGCTTGGACAAGAGATTTAGTCATTTTCAAATATGTCATTAAAACCAACGTTCAATTACTTACAAGGATATTCCTAAAGGCTAATTACTTATATACCTGATTCTCAGAAAAAAAATTCATACTTATATCTATATACACATATAAGTGTTCGAGCCTAACATATTCACATATTTATGCACATAGTGTACTAACAATGCACTTTCATATACATGCATGGGTGTTCAAACAAGACATAAGCATATATACTTGCATACTCGAATCAAACATATACATACATACTCAAGTTATTCGAACTTGATACATTCATATGTCCACATGGATATTCAAAAATGACATATACATTTTAAGCGTTCAAAGCAACTTAGATATGAAGGCACTCCAACCAGGCATACATATCCACTAATCAATGGTTACATACTACTTGTCATATAATTTATTACCATAATTCATTAATTTAATCATATAGCTTCTATGGTTTCTTTTAAATGTAGTTTATCCATTCACAAGTTACTAATTTGTTATTTATCGAACAAGTTATCAGCCATGGCATGATATGATCAGAAGTTACTGGTCATATAAGGTACTAACATAACTTATTGTAGACATAGATCTTTGTCACATACGGTACTAGAATTATTCCTAAACTTGGTTGCAAGCTTCATTATTTATCTTTATCATAGCTTTGAATATCAAAGAACCTATTTCACTTATATAACATTAGTTCAACATATCAATAAATTTCGTTAACTTACAAGTATACATTTCTAGGTGCAAACAAAACGGTCTAAAACACATTTGTTTATTTAAGTGTATAATCTTATATCCAAAAGAGTCCTTAAATCATGAGTATCTCAATGCATTTTCAAACAACTCAATACATACTAAAATTCAATCAAAACAGTCCATACATATTTACTTTCATTCAAAGCTATCCATTGATCATATATTTATATAATTAAGCAACCAAAAAAAATAGTCCATACATATTTACTTTCATTCGAAGCTATCCATTGATCATATATTTATATATAAGCAACCAAAACAGTCCATACATATTTACTTTCATTCAAAGTTGTCCATTGATCATATATTTATATATATAAGCAACCAAAACAGTCCATACATATTTACTCTCATTCAAATTTGTTCATTGATCATATAATTGAGTGGGTGTTATTTAACATGTAAATTATCAATATATCATATTTTATTCTTAGCTTTACTTATCATAATTAATGTTGAACATTTTACATCTTAGGCACGATCTATTTGTCACATAATGTATGCCACATAAGAGAAGTTACTTATTACCAAATGTACATATTATCACATAATCACTTGTTTCTTAACATGAAAGATATCAAGCAAAGCATAACATAATCAGTGACTATTAGACATAAGTAGCACTTAGATAATTCTTTAACTTGGTTTACAAACTTCATTATTTGTACTTCACATTGCCTTGAGAATCGAATTACGTTCTAGGTACATGAATCTCCAACCAACGGTCGCCCATAAAATGGTACTCGCAGTAACGGTCAATCCCCCTACTGTCGACAAATGACCACAACACTTCCTTCCTACTGTCGCAATATAAGGACTGTAGTCCAGGACTATAGTCCACCCTAAACACGAGCTCTATGGACTCTATGGCATGCCAACTATACCTACGACTGACTCGAAACCAAGGCATTTCATATAATCTTATCTTATCAGATCAAGGTTGAGCTTAGCTCCTTATTCATATAGTCATGATCATGTCTTAATCTTTATCAAAGAAATTACAAACATACGCCCTGGTTCTTGTGATCTCATCCAAGCCCTTAAGATAAACGAAGGTAAGGTTACCCTGAAATGTTAGAAAGAAAATGGTAGGCAAATGCTTATTGAGGTAGCATAAAGAACTTAAAAATATGAAAGTATAAATCATTCCAGTCCATCAAATTTATTAATCAAACATAATTCTAAGCTTGGACAAGAGATTTAGTCATTTTGAAATACGTCATTAGAACACTTACTTACAAGGATATTCCTATAGGCTAATTACTTATATACCTGATTCTCAGACAAAACTCATACTTATATATATATATATATAAGTGTTCAAGCCTAAGATATTCACATATTTATGCACAGAGTGTACTAACAATGCACTTTCATATACATGCATGGGTGTCAAACAAGACATAAGCATATATACTTGCAAACTCGAACCAAATATATACATACATACTCAAGTTATTCGAACTTGATACATTCATATGTCCACATGGATATTCAAACATGACATATACATTTTAAGCGTTCAAAGCAACTTAGATATGAAGGCATTGCAACCAGGCATACATAATCACCCAAAACATATCCACTAATCAATGGTTACATACTACTTGTCATATAAGTTATTACCATAATTCATTAATTTAATCATATAGCTTCTATGGTTTCTTTTAAATGTAGTTAATCTATTCACAAGTTACTAATTTGTTACTTATCGAACAAGTTATCAGCCATGGCATGATATGATCGGAAGTTACTGGTCATAAAAGGTACTAACATAACTTATTGTAGGCATAGATCTTTGTCACATGGGGTAATAGAATTATTCCTAAACTTGGTTGCAAGCCTCATTATTTATCTTTATCACAGATTTGAATATCAAAGAACCTATTTCATTTATATAACATTAGTTCAACATATAAATAAATTTCATTAACTTACAAGTATACATTTGTAGGTGCAAACAAAAAGGTCCAAAACACATTTATTTATTTAAGTGTATAATCTTATTTCCAAAAGAGTCCTTAAATCATGAGTATCTCAATGCATTTTCAAACAACTCAATACATACTAAAATTAAATCAAAACATTCCATACATATTTACTTTCATTCAAAGTTGTCCCTTGATCATATATTTATATCATTAAGCAACCAAAACAGTCCATACATATTTACTTTCATTCAAAGCTATCCATCGATCATATATTTATATACATAAGCAACCAAAACAGTCCATGCATATTTACTTTCACTCAAAGCTGTTCATTGATCATATATTTATATATATAAGCAACCAAAATAGTCCATACATATTTACTTTCATTCAAAGCTGTCAATTGATTATATATTTATATATATAAGCAACCAAAACAGTCAATACATATTTACTTTCAATCAAAGCTGTCCATTGATCATATATTTATATATATAAGCAACCAAAACAGTCCATACATATTTACTTTCATTCAAAGTTGTCCATTGATCATATAATTGAGTAGGTTTTATTTAACATGTAAATTTTCAATATATCATATTTTATTCTTAGCTTTACTTATTATAATTAATGTTGAACATTTTATATCTTAGGCACGATCTATTTGTCACATAATGTACGCCACATAAGAGAAGTTACTTATTACCAAATGTACATATTATCACATAATCACTTGTTTCTTAACATGAAAGATATCAAGCAAAGCATAACATAAACAAGGTCTATTAGACATAAGTAGCACTTAGATAATTCTTTAACTTGGTTTACAAACTTCATTATTTGTACTTCACATTGCCTTGAGAATAGAATTACGGTCTAGGTAGATGAATCTCCAACCAACTGTCGCCCATAAAATGGTACTCGCAGTACCGGTCAATTCCCCTACTGTCGACAAGTGACCACAACACTTCCCTCCTACTGTCTCCAAATAAGGACCGTAGTCCAAGACTGTAGTCCACCCTAAACATGAGCTCTATGGACTCTATGGCATGCCAAATATACCTACGACTGACTCGAAACCAAGGCATTTCACATAATCTTATCTTATTATATCAAGGTTGAGCTTAGCTCCTTATTCATATAGTCATGATCATGTCTTAATCTTTATCAAAGAAATTACAAACATACGTCCTGGTTCTTCTGATCTCATCCAAGCTCTTCAGATAAACGAAGGTAAGGTTACCCTGAAATGTTAGAAAGAAAAGGGTAAGCAAATGCTTAGTGAGGTAGCATAAAGAACTTAAAAGTATGAAACTATAAATCATTCCAGTCCATTAAATTTATTAATCAAACATAATTCTAAGCTTGGACAAATGATTTAGTCATTTTGAAATACGTCATTAGAACCAACGTTCACTTACTTACAAGGATATTCCTATAGGCTAATTACTTATATACCTGATTCTTAGAAAAAACTCATATTTATATATATATACATATATAAGTGTTCAAGCCTAACATATTCAGATATTTATGCACATAGTGTATTAACAATGCACTTTCATATACATGCATGGGTGTTCAAACAAGACATAAGCATATATACTTGCATACTCGAACCAAACATATACATACATACTCAAGTTACTCGAACTTGATACATTCATATGTCCACATGGATATTCAAACATGACATATACATTTTAAGCGTTCAAAGCAACTTAGATATGAAGGCATTCCATCCAGGCATACATAATCACCCAAGACATATCCACTACTCAATGGTTACATACTACTTGTCGTATAAGTTATACCATAATTCATTAATTTAATCATATAGCTTCTATGGTTTCTTTTAAATGTAGTTAATCCATTCACAAGTTACTAATTGTTACTTATCAAACAAGTTATCAGCAATGGCATGATATGATCGGAAGCTACTGGTCATATAAGGTACTAAAATAACTTATTGTAGACTTAGATCCTTGTCACATAGGGTACTAGAATTATTCCTAAACTTGGTTGCAAGCCTCATTATTTATCTTTATCACAACTTTGAATATCAAAAAACCAAATATAACTTAAGTTCAACATATCAATAAATTTCGTTAACTTACAAGTATACATTTGTAGGTGCAAACAAAACGGTCTAAAACACATTTGTTTATTTAAGTGTATAATCTTATATCCAAAAGAGTCCTTAAATCATGAGTATCTCAATGCATTTTCAAACAACTCAATACATACTAAAATTCAATCAAAACAGTCCATACATATTTACTTTCATTCAAAGTTGTCCATTGATCATATATTAATATAATTAAGCAACCAAAACAGTCCATACATATTTACTTTCATTTAAAGATGTCCATTGATCATATATTTATATATTATATTTATATATATAAGCAACCAAAACAGTCCATACATATTTACTTTCATTCAAAGCTGTTCACTGATCATATATTTATATATATAAGCAACCAAAACAGTCCATACATATTTACTTTCATTCAAAGCTGTCCATTGATCATATAATTGAGTAGGTGTTATTTAACATGTAAATTATCAATATATCATATTTTATTCTTAGCTTTACTTATTATAATTAATGTTGAACATTTTATATCTTAGGCACGATCTATTTGTCACATAATGTGCGCCACATAAGAGAAGTTACTTATTACAAAATGTACATATTATCACATAATCACTTGTTTCTTAACATGAAAGATATCAAGCAAAGCATAACACAAAGATGGACTATTAGAAATAAGTAGCACTTACATAATTCTTTAACTTGGATTACAAACTTCATTATTTGTACTTCGTATTACCTTGAGAATCGAATTACAGTCTAGGTACACGAATGCCCAACCAACTATTGCCCATAAAATGGTACTCGCAGTACCGGTCAATCCCTCCTAATGTCGCCAAGTGACCACAACACTTCCCTCCTACTGTCGCCAAATAAGGACCGCAGTCCACCCTAAACACGAGCTCTATGAACTCTATGGCATGCCAACTATACCTAGGACTGACTCGATACCAAGGCATTTCACATAATCTTATCTTATCAGATCAAGGTTGAGCTTAGCTCCTTATTCATATAGTCATGTTCATGTCTTAGTCTTTATGAAATATAAGCATATCTCCACATTCATATAATCACATAAGCAAAGCTTATGACTTATCACATTCTTATTCAAGATGAGCATTGCTCTATTTTCTTGTTATCAATCCATCAAAGCTTACTTCACAGCATCCACAAATTTAATCATGTACATGTTTTAATCAACCATAGTTAACCTTTCACACATCTTCAATGACCATAATTTTTAATTGTTCATCGCAAATACATAAACAGCTCTAACAAAGTTCTCATGAATAATCTCCTCGTATCTGAATCTGAATAGAACATTGTTTTACATTCTTATATAAATTGATCGTAACTTATTTCATTACATATCAATCATTTTCAAACAAGTCAGACTTTCGAAATCTAACTTACTTCTCGAGGCATGTCAAACACATACTTTTGTTTAATCAATTAAACAAGACTTAAGATCTATCATATGAATCGCATATAACAATACATGAATGACTTCCCATGTGAACAAGTAATTAACCAAACAACGTACATCATGAATACTTTATTTTTGAATTACTTACCTCGAATCCAAGTTAGGTTTTAAGCATGACTTATCTCATAATTTAAATGTAATAGATTGAATTGATGAGGAATGCTCGGGAAGGTTAGAAGCCCATCCCGAGACTATAACTACACTCACCTCTTATCCCTAGATTACGAGATACCAGAATCCTTAATCGAATCTTGCAACGAATTCCTTTCCTAGCTTCTTCTTGGTCTAACATGACAAAAGTGCAACTATGTATTAGCACAATTCCTAGCAAACATTCACTTACAAAAATATTCATTATCTCATGTGTGTATATATATATCCACATAAACATTCACATAGCAGCCCATTAACATACATATAATGACAAAACAGTCCCAAAAATCAATAAAATCGGCCCCTAAATTTCCAGCTTACAAAACAGCCCCTCCCCTAATTCATTTTAATCCAACATAGCCCCTTTAATTTCTTATATGATCCGAATAGCTCCCTATTCACTCATGTTCATATTATACAAGTAGAACAGTCTCAACAGCTAATTAAAATAGTTTTCCCCTGTTTTGAATTGCTATTCAGTCCATACTTTTTATTTAACACTCAAACAGGGCAGCATATTTCTACATATTCACATTGAAATCTAATGTATCACAAGACCGACCCTAATAGCCATATACTTGTAAGACTACTCAATTACTCAAGTGTACATATAATTTTACCAAATCAGTCCATTAAAATTTCATATGTTTACATAAACAGTCCAAATTTTCATATATAGATATGTACCAACTCAAAACAGTCAACAATACTCATGCATATATCACTGCATATAAAACAAGTTCTTTCTTCATGTGTTCTCATTTTCATGTCAAATTAACCCCAAAAATTCATATGATCACTTATACATCCTCACAACAATTTTTCGTGCATAAGTGCTTATACAATGTTTACTAAACAATCTCTATATCTCCTTTCATGATTAACATCATTTAATCGTATGTTCATGTGTACGAAAACAGGGTAGCCTTTATTTTGAATCTAATTAGTTCTATTTCCTTCATTATATGCACCAAAACAACTCAAGTTACACATATTTATTCACATGGTCCCATAGCAATCCATCAATTATACAAACGGTCCATTAACCTTACAAAAACAGTCCCTATGATTACACATATGTGAAGAGCAGTCTCTAATTCATGCGTTTCATTTATTTTCTTGGCAAAACAGTCCTCCAAGGTTTGTATAAGTGTAAAATAGTCTCCAAATCATGCGTACACATATTCATGTATAAGGCAGACCCTAAAATTTATACAATTACATTTTATGTCCCATTTTCATATACTTCACATTTTCTATTCAACCACAGGGATCCACATACATGTATACACTTTATAATCTGCCCAAATAGACTAAATATTCCATAACATGGTTTCCAAACTTTATCAATCTAAGTAACCACGGTTTAGAGTTTCTAAATCCTTAATAGTTCATGAATCAATTTCAAGTAATATAACCTTTCTAACAATAATATATTACTCTAATCCAATAAATAGAGTTTACAAAGGAGAAGTAAAGGAATTACCGTTTGAACATGACTCCAATTTTAACGTTAGATGAACCAGCTATGGCTTCTATCACGCACTTTCTAGATCGGTTTCATTTAGAGATAAGGGAGAAAACGATGGGAGTTATTGATTCACACTCCTCAACCCATAATGCCGTGAATTCCTAACTCTCCCCACACCTTGCATGTTTACGGTTGCACATGTGTCCATAGGTTCAACCTTAAGCTCTTCTTACATGCAATCTCCCAACTTTATTATTGAATCAATTTGATCCCTTCTAAATGTACTCCTATATTTAATCCTTCTCCAAATCAGCTAGCATAGATTTAAAGCTTCACATTGGTCCTTAGCTTATCTAATTGTCTTATTCAAAAAGGTATCAATTTAAGACACGTTCAAAATAGCAACATTCTTCTAGACTATATTTTGGGATGCTACAAATTCTCCTCCCCTAAAACAAATTCATCCTCGAATTTCCTAAGGTGAGTAAAAGAGAATAAGGTTCTTATATAGTTGCTTTAGATTTCAAGAATTCTAATGAAGGCATATCATAAAAAGAAAGGAGTTAATTCAGAATCAAACAAGACATATACAAGATTTGAATACGACTCAATCGCACTCTTCTTCCTCTATTGGAAGAACCAGCTGGGCTCTTAAAAGCTCAACCCCAACTTGTTTCATATGTTTTTAAAGGTTGACAATGCATACGGGAGAGCTTTTATCAGACGTAGATCATAAGTACTTATCAAATATAACTCCTAGGTGGAACAATAACTTATAATGATGCAACGTATTCCGATTTAGTCCGAGAATCGGCTAAACCTAAGTTCTAATACCAAATTATAACACCCCCAGCCTAGCTTAGGAGTAAACCGAATTAGGAGGTGTTAAAGAACACACATACAGATAAACATAGAACTTTGAAATAGACATGTGACGAGCTAGCATAACACAATAAATGTGCAAACAGTATTCAGGGTAATTTAAAACCTCCTTTTTATTTAAGTTGGATAAGTCTTCAACTTTATTCACATGCATTCAAAATCTTCAAATACTAGAGCAAAGACATCTCAAATACTAGATCATAACTTGCACTTATAATTTAGATATTGGAGGCCATAACTTCAATAACTACTAAACATATACTAATGGTAGGCATTTGAACATCAGAGATATGTACATAGCGTAGATTACTCTATGAGTAATCATTCAATACAATATAAATCATTAGCAAAGAGAGTTAATCACATTGTTTACAATTAATCAATTAGATCGACACTTAATTTGATTCTAGACACATACAAATAACTTTTGCATAGCATGATTAAAACCTAGGCCTTATACATTTAGACATTTACTCGTTCCAATCATTAAACTAGCCCTTTGTAATTTTACTACTTTTATTTAAGGTTTAACTCAATGCTTTACATAATAAGTTTGTAACATACTCTCAATATGGTTGATCACTTAAGAACATTATAGGCAACTAAACAACAGATTACATCAATACATGGAAATCACTAAGTTTTAGCATAATCATTATCATGTTCATCACTTTTAATCTTATTTAAGTTATAGGGTGTCCTACCCAAATTATTCATGATCCAAACCCTTTAAGGCATCATAAAACACGTGGCTTGTAAAATGGTTAAACACTCAATTACATCACTAGTATTACTTAGCTAGTAAGCAACTACTAAATCATGCAACTATTAAATCACATGCAGCATACAATCACCAAGAAATGATAATAATAATAATAATAATAATAATAATAATAATAATAATAAGGGCCCATTACAAACTTCAAAACTCATTAGGCTTATATACATGATAAGCCATAAAAAGAATCAAATATATCAATGCATGGTTAACCACTATGTGCCACCAACTAGGAGTACACTAAGAAATTACAAACATACGTCCTGGTTCTTGTGATCTCATCCAAGCTCTTCAGATAAACGAAGGTAAGGTTACCCTAAAATGTTAGAAAGAAAAGGGTAAGCAAATGCTTAGTGAGGTAGCATAAAGAACTTAAAAGTATTAAACTATAAATCATTCCCGTCCATGAAATTTATTAATCAAACATAATTCTAATCTTGGACAAGAGATTTAGTCATTTTGAAATACGTCATTAGAGCCAACGTTTACTTACTTACAAGGATATTCCTATAGGCTAATTACTTATATACTTGATTCTCAGACAGAACTCATACTTATATATATATACATATATAAGTGTTCGAGCCTAACATATTCACATATTTATGCACATAGTGTACTAACAATGCACTTTCATATACATGCATGGGTGTTCAAACAAGACATAAGCATATATACTTGCATACTCGAACCAAACATATACATACATACTCAAGTTATTCAAACTTGATACATTCATATGTCCATGTGGATATTCAAACATGACATATACATTTTAAGTGTTCAAAGCAACTTAGATATGAAGGCATTCCAACCAAGCATGCATAATCACCCAAGACATATCCACTAATCCATGGTTACATAATACTTGTCATATAAGTTATTACCATAATTCATTAATTTAATCATATAGCTTCTACGGTTTCTTTTAAATGTAGTTAATCCATTCACAAGTTACTAATTTGCTACTTATCGAACAAGTTATTAGCCATGGCATGATATGATCGGAAGTTACTGGTCATATAAGGTACTAACATAACTTATTGTAGACAGATCTTTGTCACACAGGGTACTATAATTATTCCTAAACTTGGTTGCAAGCCTCATTATTTATCTTTATCATAGCTTTGAATATCAAAGAACCTATTTCACTTATATAACTTTAGTTCAACATATCAATAAATTTCGTTAACTTATAAGTATACATTTATAGGTGCAAACAAAACGGTCTAAAACACATTTGTTTATTTAAGTGTATAATCTTATATCCAAAAGAGTCCTTAAATCATGAGTATCTCAATGCATTTTCAAACAACTCAATACATACTAAAATTCAATCAAAACAGTCCATACATATTTACTTTCATTCAAAGTTGTCCATTGATCATATATTTATATAATTAAGCAACGAAAACAATCCATACATATTTACTTTCAATCAAAGCTGTCCATTGATCATATATTTATGTACATAAGCAACCAAAACAGTCCATACATATTTACTTTCATTCAAAGATGTCCATTGATATATAAGAAACCAAAACAGTCCATACATATTTACTTTCATTCAATGCTGTTCGTTGATCATATATTTATATATATAAGCAACCAAAACAGTCCATACATATTTACTTTCATTCAAAGCTCTCCATTGATCATATAATTGAGTAGGTGTTATTTAACATGTAAATTATCAATAAATCATATTTTATTCTTAGCTTTACTTATTATAATTAATGTTGAATTATTATAATTAATGTTGAAGATTTTATATCTTAGGCACGATCTATTTGTCACATAATGTACGCCACATAAGAGAAGTTACTTATTACAAAATGCACATATTATCGAATAATCACTTGTTTCTTATCATGAAAGATATCAAGCAAAGCATAACATAAAGATGGACTTATTAGACATAAGTAGCACTTAGATAATTCTTTAACTTGGTTTACAAACTTCATTATTTGTACTTCGCATTGCCTTTGGAATCGAATTACAGTCTAGGTACACGAATCCTAAACCAACTATCGCCCATAAAATGGTACTCGCAGTACCGATCAATCCCTCCTACTATCGCCAAGTGACCACAACACTTCCCTCCTACTGTCGCCAAATAAGGACCGTAGTCCACCCTAAACACGAGCTCTATGGACTCTATGGCATGCCAACTATACCTACGACTGACTCGAAACCAAGGCATTTCACATAATCTTATCTTATCAGATCAAGGTTGAGCTTAGCTCTTTCTTCATATAGTCATGATCATGTCTTATTCTTTATGAAAGATAAGCATATCTCCGCATTCATGTAATCACATAAGCAAAGCTTATGACTTATCACATTCTTATTCAAGATGAGCATTGCTCTATTTTCTTGTTATCAAGCCATCAAAGCTTACTTCACAGCATCCACAAATTTAATCATGTACATGTTTTAATCAACCATAGTTAACCTTTCACACATATCTTCAATGACCATAATTTTTAATTGTTCATCTCAAATACATAAACAGCTCGTAACAAAGTTCTCATGAATAATCTCCTCGTATCTGAATCTGAATAGAACACTATTTTACATTCTTATATAAATTGATCGTAACTTATTTCATTACATAACAATCATTTTCAAACAAGTCAGGCTTTCGAAATCTAACTTACTTCTCAAGGCATGTCAAACACATACTTTTGTTTAATCAATTAAACAATACTTAAGATCTATCATATGAATCACATATAACATTACATGAATGACTTCCCATGTGAACAAGTAATTAACCAAACAACGCACATCATGAATACTTTATTTTTAAATTACTTACCTCGAATCCAAGTTAGGTTTTAAGCATGACTTATCCCATAATTTAAATGTAATAGATTAAATTGATGAGGAATGCTTAGGAAGGTTAGAAGCCCATTCCGAGACTTTAACTATACTCACCTCTTATCCCGAGGTTACGAGATACCAGAATCCTTAATCGAATCTTGCTACTTATCCAATTCCTTTCCTAGCTTCTTCTTGGTCTAATATGACAAAAGTGCAACTATGTATTAGCACAATTCCTAGCAAACATTCACTTTCAAAAATATTCATTATCTCATGTGTGTATATATATATATCCACATAAACATTCACATAGCAGCCCATTAACATACATATCATGACAAAACAGTCCCAAAAATCAATAAAATCAGCCCCTAAATTTCCAGCTTACAAAACAGCCCATTTACTTTCTTATATGATCCGAATAACTCCTAATTCACTCATGTTCATATTATACAAGCAGAACAGTCTCAACAGCTAATTAAAATAGTTTTTCCCTATTTTGAATTGCTATTCAGTCCATACTTTTTATTTAACACTCAATCAGGGCAGCATACTTATACATATTCACATTGAAATCTAATGTATCACAAGACCGACCCTAATAGCCATATACTTGTAAGACTACTCAATTACTCAAGTGTACATATAATTTTGCCAAATCAGTCCATTAAAATTTCATATGTTTGCATAAACAGTCCAAATTTTCATATATAAATATGTACCAACTCAAAACAGTCCACAATACTCATACATATATCACTACATATAAAACAAGTTCTTTCTTCACGTGTTCTCATTTTCAAGTCTAATTAACTCCAAAAATTCATATGATCACTTATACATCCTCGCAACAATTTTTCATGCATAAGTGCTTATACAATGTTTACTAAACAATTACCATATGTCCTTTCATGATTAACATCATTTAGTCATTGGTACAAAAATAGGGTAGCCTTTATTTTGAATCTAATTAGTTCCATTTCCTTCATTATATGCACCAAAACAACTCAAGTTACACATATTTATTCACATGGTCCCATAGCAATCCATCAATTATACAAACGGTCCATTAACCTTACAAAAACAGTCCCTATGATTACACATATGTGTAGAGCGGTCTCTAATTCATGCGTTTCATTTATTTTCTTGGCAAAACAGTCCTCCAAGGTTTGTATAAGTGTAAAATGGACTCCAAATCATGCGTACACATATTCATGTATAAGGCAGTCCCTAAAGTTTATACAATTACATTTTATGTCCCATTTTCATACACATCACATTTTCTATTCGACCATAGGGATCCACATACATGTATAAATTTTATAATCTGCCCAAATAGACTAAATATTCCATAACATGGTTTCCAAACTTTATCAATCTAAGTAACCACCGTTTAGAGTTTCTAAATCCTTAATAGTTCATGAATCAATTTCAAGTAATCTAACCTTTCTAACAATATTATAATACTCTAATCCAATAAATGATAGAGTTTACAAAGGAGAAGTAAAGGAATTACCGTTTGAACTTGACTCCAATTTTAACATTAGATGAACCAGCTATGGCTTCTCTCACACACTCTCTAGATCGGTTTCATTTAGAGAGAAGGGACAAAACGATGGAAATTATTGATTCACATTCCTTAACCCATAATGCCGTGAATTCCTAACTCTCCCCACACCTTGCATGTTTACGGTTGCACATGTGTCCATAGGTTCAACCTTAAGCTCTTCTTACATGCAATCTCCCAACTTTATTATTGAATCAATTTGATCCCTTCTAAATGTACTCCTATATTTTCCATCTATTCCAATTTAATCCTTCTCCAAATCAGCTAGCACAGAGTTAAAGCTTCACATTTGGTCCTTAGCTTATCTAATTATCTTATTCAAAAAGGTATCAATTTAAGACAGGTTCAAAATAGCAACATTCTTCTAGACTATATTTTGGGATGCTACACTCATCATGTCACATAGCAATATATCATTTACAAAACCATTTACTCACTGTTTTACAATGCATTATACAAATCACCACATATGCAAACCACATTGCCAAAGCAATACCACATTCCCGACCAGAATGAAAACCAATGCTCACTAGCATTTCATATACTTTTGAACCACTGCATATGTACTCAAAATCATGCATTTATAGTAAGTAAAACAAACCATGTTTACGACCAAAACATGAATTACACATGCCCATATCCGAACCGAAATTAAAAAGCAAAAGAGGGAAATTTACTTCCGAGCATAGGTAAGTGTTTCAAGCTTAACCTAAACTCCCATAAACACTTTCAAACCTTTTTCACTCACCGATTTCACCTTGCCTTGCTTGCCAATGCAAAACGAGCTCTCGGCAAGCAACGACCCACCTCAAGCTACTTCGCCTTGATTATCCCCTATTTTGGCCACATGAAAACAGAGGAAACATGCATCAAAATGCATCCAAACCACTGCCTCAAAGCAATTACCCACAACTCACAAGTTGCCCAATAAAAATCCATCCGAAACTTATTGAAATCAACCTAAAAAATCTTTCAATCTTAACCCAGCCACAAAATAACGATTCAATACATCAAACTTCATCAATTAACATCTATAAACACTTTATCAAAATCCTTTTACTTCCAGCAATGATTAAACTCCATTAACATCACAAAAACCCTTAACTAACAACCTTTAACATTAGAGATTCAAATAGTTTAAGGATTACAATGTTAAAACCAAGCTATTAACATTATTAAACACCAAAATCATGATCTAATCTGATAAAGAACCCGGCAAAATAGATCCAATTCGAAAATCTATTAATTTCATCAATCAAAACGCAACTAAACCAAATTTCCTTAATTAAACTATCAAAACACAATAGAAAACAATTGTAAAGGATCAATAACTTGGGAATTCCAATAAAGAACCTTTCATTAGAGGAGAAGAACGAACATTACCTCTAATGGATGCTTTCTCCCTTAATTGGTTGAATTTACATGAGAAAACAAAGTTAAAACAATAAGGTTTTATTTGGAAATCATTAGAATGCATTTGAAATCAAAAGATTTAAGAATATAAAGATTTACCTGAAGATTTAGAAAAAGAGAATGGTGTTTGGCTGGAGAGATTTTGAGAGAAAGCTAGTTACGTAACTTTTGTTTTAAAGAATTAATTATCAAATTAATTCTCGCCAACCTATTTATATTTTCCAAATCACTTTTAAAAATAGCCAATTAAGGGATAAAGTCTGTGATTAGACTTTCAGACAAATAGCTTCTTAAAGATTCAAAGTTTTGACCCTTTTACATGTAATACCCTGAAAATATTTTTTTTCAAGATAGATAAGGGTTCATATGAAGTTTGACCCAAATCTGAAAAGAATAACGCATAGTGACCAAATTACACTTTAGTAAAAATTTGGGGACTAAAGTGTAAAATATCAAGTAAGTGATTTTATTCAGTATAAGGGTGAATCTGATCAAAAAAAGAATTTTGATATTAGATTTGGAAATTGAGATGCAGTAGAAGGTATCGAATTTGGATCGAATAAAATTATTAAGCGTGTTCAATCCATAATAGCACTAGGATGGGTGACCTCTGGGAAGGTCCCATATCCGTGTTTTTGATCGATATAAATGACTAAAAAATTAGGAATAATTCGTATGAATATTTGTTAAAGGAATTTTAAGAAAAAATTTTATCCGATAGAGATTTCGGGTAATCATCGGTATTTTGGATTGAGTCCAAGTTTCGGAGTTTGACTCCATAAATATGGGAGATTTATTATGAAAATATTTATTATTTTTGGAATTTAGAAAATATGAGATTTTTGGATTTGAGTCGATAGTTTGATTAATGGAAAATCGTATTAGGTGATAATCAGATATTTGGATAGAATAAAAATCATAAAATAAAATTTTATGATTTCTTTGGAAGTGTCCAATTATGAAGAACCAAATTGGTTCAAATTTAATGGAGTGGCAATTTTAAAGAAGACTTGTAAATATAAATTTGGTTTAGGGACAATTTAATAAAATGGATTAAAATGAATTTAAATTTCATTTTAATTATACAAGTGGTAAAATTAGAGTTAAACAAGTATATTAATCTATAAAATGAACAGAAATTTGTTCATTTAATTCCTCCATGCCGTGGGAGAGAAGAACAAAGGGAGAAGAAGAAAACTCCATTTTCAAGCTTACTTGGAAGGTTGACAAGTTATATTCAACTAAAATAAGTTAAGGTAAATTAATTTATGCTTAATTCTCTCCATTTTGATGATAGTTTTGCATGGTATAGCTAAGCATAGGTTATGTTTTTGGAAGAAGAAGATTATGAAATCAAGAATACATGATGAAATTAAAGTTTGATTTGAGTGGATTAGATGTTGTAGACATGAAAACAAGCTTGATTTGGAATTAATTCTATGTTTAAGAACATAAACCCTAACCCTAAGTTTTGGGAATTTGGTTAGGGAATTGAATCAAGGATGAAAATGAATAAATTATGATGTTGTAAGCTTGATTTTGAAGTCTCAATAAAGAAATTCTCTATTATATTCCAAGTGACCAATTCGGCTAGAATTGGAAATATGGGGGAATTATTGTGAAATTTGTTCTAGCATTAGAATTGATGAGATTATGATTAAATTAGCTTGATTTGGTAATTTATGACCAAAATAAAAATATTTGGAAAGAGAAGGACCATTTCGGCTTGATGAATAAATGAAGGGGGTGATTATTGTATTGATAAATTAATATGCTATTGATGAATATCTGATAGAATTAGTGATTCAAGCATGATAGAGATTTAAAAGGATTGAAATGACAAGAAAAGAAATGGTGAATGACCATTTTGAAAATGAGATTTGTTGGTAAGGGACTAATTCGGCCAAAGCTCGGAAGTCAAGGGAAAATTCATAGAAATGAATAATTAGTTGATTTGTACATGAATTCAAGTACAGATGTGGAAGTAGTGACTAAAATGTCACTTTAACAAAGTTTAAAGTCTAAAAGGATATTAACCCAAAGTGAACAAGTAGTAATGGAATTGTTCTAATTTGAGCTTGAACAGTTGTTTGATGTCCAAAATGGTCACTAAGGACCTTAGGACCAAATCGGCAATCACATGGAAATTGAGGAATATTTTAGAAATATTTTATATTCAAATAATTATGTTTTGTAAATTAAGTTAGCAATGTTAGATTTAAGTCTAACAAAATTATGGTAATGTATGTATTCTCTTCTACAGTTCCGAGGGAGACTGAGGGAGACACAAGTATTAGAGGAAAAGAAAATGTTAACGAATAAGCTTAGTGAGGCTACTTTTGCATCGCTACAGATGAGTGCATTATTTATGTATATGTTATTTTTGAAAAAAGCAAGACTTGTGATAAGTCGACCCTAATATAGAAATGATTTACATTGTTTTGAAGCACATTGATTTGATGCATAAAAATAGCAAAGGCAAGTGACATATATTTTATATACGAAGGAAATTAGGTTATGAATTGCCCACTTTGATTATTGATGAATTGAAATGCCTAGGTATTATGTTATGAGAGTCCATGGTATAGTTGGATATCCATAAAGTCCTTATCAGCTACATCACTCAAGTTATGACATGATTACATTTTTTGTGATATGATGGTGTCACATACACCTTGGGGACTCAAGCCCTTGGTGTGCACCCTGGGGATCCACGCCCATAGTACTAATGGCACTAACGATGTGATTTTATGAGGAGCAAAGAGCGTCCTTGAGTACGTACTCATTTACATGTTCACGTTAGACACTCTGGTGTCTTATTCATGTGACCCGAGTACCTTGATCTCATACTTATACTTTGGACTATCTTTAAAGAATGTTATACTGTAAATGATTATCTGATGAATGATGAATAATGATAGCATGATATTTATATTTATTATATGTTATGTTATAAACTGTACTAGGATCGCTTGCCATTTTCTAGGAACTGTATTGCACTTCCATAAAATATGTTGTAATGCATTATTGCATGTTTTAATTAAATAGGTTTAATTGCTTCACTAAGTCATTACTTAGCGTCTGTTCAATTTCACACGTACGTTTTTTGAATTATAATAGCGAGGAGGAGCTGTTCTTTTGAAGTCAAGTTACTACAGTAAGTTACAGTACGTACATTCTTATCGTAGTTAATTAAACTAGTGGGCATGTAAATATTTTTTAGTGAATTGTTCTAAATAACTAGTTTTAATCTAGATGTATGATAATATAGATGTATTATCTTGAAACTATGGATTAAGGATGTTGGTAAAATAAATAGAACTAGTAAAAGTACCTTAATTATTATTTATCGCGTAACAGTTTCAAAATTAAGAAAGGGTCTAGGTAACACACATAGTTTTCATCCTGAATTGTATTTTCATTTTAATAACTGGCTTATAAGTTTTACAAATCAATTCAGGGTTGAAACTAGTTGTGACTGGATGACCTAGTTTTAATTGAAAACCGAAAAGGAATTAATTGCCGAACTAGTTTTGTGAAACGATTTATGTTATGTTTTAAAAAAAATTAAGTCCAGATTTCTGAAGTAGGACTTCTTGTCATCTTTATTTTATATTCGGCCTACGAGTATACATTAAGGGTGTCACATTACAAAACAGTCACTAAAAATAGTTTTTCAAAGTTTACATTTGGGTCACAAGTCCAAAATGTCTGATTTCCAAAACTGATTCCACCAAAATCATTAACACATTAAATAATGATTTTAGAACATTTTTCCACATTTTTATAACCTTCAAAAATATTTAATCCAATTTAATCCTAAAACGACTCGAATCTCTAACACCCATCCATTAGACCCTCAAAACATCTAGACCCAAGACCAGGGCGTTACATCCTTTACATTCGGTACCAAAGAATCATCATAAGGTTACTTCTCTTTGAAAAACTGCAACAACGATGGCTTCGCCTGCAACACAACCAGCAAACCACCATCACGCGTCACACTCAATCAAGCAAACATTGCCCTCAACTAAACCACAACCTTTCTACTCAAAGCATCGTCTACAACATTAGCCTTTCCTGGATGATACTCTATCATCAAATCATAATCTATAAGCAACTCCAACCATCTCCGTTGCCTAAGATTCAACTCCTTTTGCGACATCAGATATTTCAAGCTTATACAATTTTTCTAAATTGATTCAAGCATTTAAACGTAATTCATAAAAATTATAACTCACACATTCAAATACACTTAATTACATAACCATCTATAAATTCCAAAACATCAATTATAAAGGTTCGGCTCATTTCTTATCATTATTTATATTGTTCTTAAACAATAATGAATTTCCATTTACATTGACTTCACCAACTACTAAACTTAGTGGTACTCGAATTAGACCAAAAAAAGAACTTTCAATGTACCTAACATACAAGTAATCGACCTAAATTCAAGCAAGCATTTTCACACATACAAAAATCTCATTCAATCTACTTAGTTATCATATTCATGCATTCATGATCTCGAATCATTAATTGTTAACATGTTACTCCTAAACTAGACTAGATGTATATTCCATTCGAAGGTGAGCCAAAATATAACTTAATCAACCAACAATTCATTAAACCTTGATATCATGTTAGACTCCATTCGAGACATGAGCTATATTAGTTCATTACATTTCTTACTCACATGTCAGTTTATTTTAAACAATGTAAGAGCATCTAATGTTACGATTTCACAATTTAATGCTTTTAGGAATTCGAATAAATCATGACGGAAGCTTTTATAACAACCTAAGCATACAAGTTATCACCACATGATAATGTTATCACTTATACATGCATACTAGTATCATTCAAACCATTTAACTATTTTATACATTCTTCTATGATATTAACTCATTAATCATCCAAAATGATCAATCCAACAATAACTACCTAAATATTTCCAAGAAAAGGATAGGCCATATACAACTTTGTAGTGAATAATACAATACTACAACAAATTATTTGATATGCTTCTTTACAATCATTATACCACCATCCATGGAGTTTTTAACTAAGGAAAATCTAGACTCTGCTTGGGACTTTAGGCAGTGACTTGCAACACTTGACCACGATTGAAATACACAAGCTTTAATCAACATGCACATGCATGAACAATGAATGCATTAGGCTGATATAGCCTAAGTGACGTAGCGACATTAAAATGACAAAGCAATAAACCAATGATATTGAGTAAAAATTCAAAGAATTCAAGCATAAGTTAGCAATGGTTATTTATGTCTTAATATAACTTTAACAAGGCTTGGTTTACTGGAAAATTTAACTGGAGTTCATATTCTTTCAAATCCTATTAGAATACTTCAGGATTTTTAACTGAGTTCCTTCGAATTTCTTATCGAACTTATTAAAGTTAATAACTTGTAGTCTTATCAAGGCTTAGCAAAATACTTATTAGAGTTTTTGAAATTCTTTTCAAATCTTATCAGAGTACTTATCAAAGCTTATCGAAGATCATAACAGAGCTTATCTGAATTTCATAACATTACTTATTAGAGTTTTATTTCAAAGCTTAGTATCTGAGTTTAAATCTTTTAAATCATTTGCCTTGGATCACATTTGGACATGAGTAGCATTGGCCTGTATTTGACAATATTGGTTCGTGTTACACATAGCCCAAAGCACATAAAAATGGCTAGTGTCAGAACATAACAAACTTAACTTCTCATCTATCCAACCAACTATCGCCAATCTCCTTATCATCTCCCCGTTACCTCCTACTGTCGCAAATATATCACATATATAGGGTGGTCACCCTTGAGCCATAGCTCATGGACCGTAGTCCCAAATTATACCATGTACTATGCCAACGTGTCTAGGGGCTTATATTGTATAGGCAACTTAAACATTTTATGTTTTAATGTTAGGAGATGTATCTTATGACATATGGTGAAATTTAAGTTCCAAAGAAATTAACAGTTCATTACTTAAACATTAAAAATTGAGGAACAATACTTAGTGTTTTATGATGTAAGAGGGTTAAGCTTCATTACAAGGTCGAGTAAAGTTTATATTTCAAATCAGCAATCCTCAAGGTACCATAACATAGTATGCAATGCATTCATGATGCATATGCAATGCATTTCTTAACAATGAAGCTTATCACTTGTAATGTTATGAATGTAACCAATCCAAGGTGCTCTACAAGAGCCATGTGCAAATTAATGATCATGTATAAAAACTTAAATACGTAGGAAACAAAAATCGGAGTGACACCGTGTCACCAGAGACAAACAACTACACTCACTCTTATCCCAAAGTTACGGGATACCTGAATCCTTAATTACATTTAGGTTCCAACTAGCCCTTCTCTTTTACTCTTCCTTATCATGATATTTACCTCAAACAAAAATAACGAGCCATTATAACCAACTCAATTCATTTCTCTAATTTCTAATTTAACCTCTTGTGGTTTTATTAAAACAGTCCTTAATATATAAATTTTCACATATATACTCACAAAACAGTCCACAATACTTGCATACATATTTTAATACATCGAAACAATCCTCAACATTCGTATCAATACAAAACAGTCCTTATTATTCATATATCCACTTAGATATTCACATATCAGTCCCTTGACATTCATACAATGCAAAACAGCCCATAATTGTGTACATGTATGTCAAACCACTTCAATTATATAGGCATACAATACATACACCAAAACAGTCCATATATTTCCCTATGTATTCAAAACAGCCCCAAATTTTTTATATGCATACACATATATAACTCAAGCAGTCCAACATGCTTTCAATGTATTCAAGCAGTCCAAATTATTATATTCACTTATGCATACTCAAAACAGTCTATGTAAACTTATACAAGTCCCAAAACAGTCCAGGATACTTGTGCATACATGTACATACTCAAAACAGTCCATGTATACTTATACAATGCACAAAAGAGTCCAGGATACTTAGGCATACATGTACATACTCAAAACAGACCATGTATACTTATACAATGCACAAAACAGTCCAGGATACTTATACATACATGTACATACTCAAAAAGGACCATGTATACTTATACAATGCACAAAACAGTCCAGGATACTTATACATACTTGTACATACTCAAAACAGACCATGTATACTTATACAATGCACAAAAAAAGTCCAGGATACTTACACATACATGTATATATTCAAAACAGTGATGTATACTTATACAATGCACAAAACAGTCCAGGATACTTATGTATACATGTATATACTCAAAATAGACCATGTATACTTATACAATGCACAAAACAGTCCAGGATACTTATACATACATGTACATATTCAAAACAGTCCATGTATACTTATACAATGCACAAAACAGTCCACCAAGGTTCATATTTATGAATAAACATTCTCCATTACATGTATACACAAATTCGTGTACAAAACAGTCCACCAAGGTTCATATTTAAGCAAAAATAGTCTCCATTACATGCATACACAAATTCATGTACAAAATAGTCCACCAAGGTTCATATTTATGCAAAAACAATCTCCATTTCATGTATGTAACACCCCTTACCCGGTCTAGGAGAAAACCGGTTTAAGAAGTGTTACCAAACAAAAATCCAAAGAGATAAAAGACATCTTAACGAAGCATGACTAAGAAAGAAACCAAAAAAACTAGGGTGATTTACAACTTTAGCTATTTGTTAGATCTATTTTCAACTTTAAATCATGTACAAACAAATATACATACTATAAGCAAAGTACTTCAATCATTAATTCGTAGTATGTCCTTATCTTTTAAGTACTTCAAATCACCTATTACTTGTTGTGCAAGTTACCAAAGTAGTACGTTGGTTTAGCTTACACATTTTCTCTAATCTCGAACACATAATCTTCCATAGACATTTATTTATTCTCATATAAGTTATCAGATTAGCGTTTCAATACGAGAATTACTTGGTACATATGACATCAAACATATCAGGTCATATTCATGAAATACTTATATATGTTCAAAACACCCCAATACATATTTGTTTATATGCAAAACAACCATCAGTTTATGTACATACATGTATATGTGCAAAATAGTCCAATACATATTTGTTTATATGCAAAACAGCCCTCAATTTACGTACATACATGTATATGAGCAAAATAGTCCAATACATATTTGTTTATATGCAAAACAACCCTCAATTTACGTACATACATGTATATGAGCAAAATAGTCCAATACATATTTGTTTATATGCAAAACAACCCTCAATTTATGTACATACATGTATGTGTGCAAAACAGTCCAATACATATTTGTTTATATGCAAAACAGCCCTCAATTTAAGTACATACATGTATGTGAGCAAAACAGTCCAATACATATTTATTTATTTGCAAAACAACCCTCAATTTATGTACATACATGTATGTGTGCCAAACAGTCCAATACATATTTGCTTATATGCAGGTTTCAAATAAAACATAAACGTATATACTTGAGTATTCGAACAAGCATTTACAAATATATATGAGTATTCAAACTAGCATATCAATTAACTTAATTTGATAATTAATTATCAATAGAAAGACATTACTTATTATGCAAGACATTAGAACAATTCATTGATTTAACTTATAAACTTTCTTGGTTTCTCTTTAATTTTGCCTATCAATACATAAGTCACTAGAAACTCAAGTTATCAAACATAGTATACCATGTTAGGAGTTACATAACGCTTAAGATATTACACATAGCAAATCAAAGTAATAAATCACTTATCACTTAAGATATCAAATACAACATATCAAAATCATATATTACTTATCCTATAAGATATCAACATGACTTATCACTGGCATAACTTAATATTTAAAATATCAACATAACCTTTCATAGGCATGAATTACTTATCATATAAAATATCAAGCTTAATCCTTTAGTTTAGATCACAATTTTCATTATTTTATCTTTACTTAACCTTGAGAATCAATTAACAGGCTAGGTACACGAATCCCCAACCAACTGTCGCCAAATAAAATGGTACATGTAGTATAGGTCAGTTCCCTCCTACTTCGCCAAATAAGGACCGTAGTCCACCCCTAACACAAGCTCTATGGACTCTATGGCATGCCAACTATACCTAAGCCTGACTCGAAACCAAGGCTTTCACTTTATCCAATCTTATTAAAAACATAGTTGAGCTTAGCTCCTTATTCAGATAATCGAAAATATATTTCACATTGCTTGACTTATCAAGCCCATATACAGATGTATCTACCATTATTAACATAGATCCAAAGTCTTTAATCTCAAATAAATGTCCCATAGTTCTTATTGGGGTTGAGCATCTCTTCCAAATTTATATACTTACATAAGCAGGGCTTAATGATAGCATATCAACGTTTTCAATTACACGTAGCTTCCGGATATGAAATTCTTAGCATGTCAACATACTCAATTACATATAACATTCTAACATGCATTCCTTAGTATATGAACATATTTAATTACATATAACCTTTAAACATACATTCAAACAGCTCAGCATAGTCCATTTATATAACTTTCGAATATAACTTATTTTACACCCAAAACTTTTGCATATCACATAGTATTCTATAACTTTAGTTATTACGGTGTATCCCAAGCCAAATCTTTAGCATAACTTGACGCAATTCTAAGTGCAAAAAATTTAAATCAAAGAAAGGTGCTCGAGAAGGCTGTAGACATATCTAAGACTTTAAACTACACTCACAAGTAATCCAGCTACGTTTGATCTCAAATCACTATTCCAGTTTGCTTTTCTACAGCTTTACCAGCCTTAGATCTTGTTTCCTCTAATACCTTTTGATCTAGACATAACAATACACATGTATAAAAGTTCATTCCATTATACAATGTCACACAAATCCATATACGTAAGCTTGATGTGTAACATAACATTCTTTCAATCAGTGTCCTACATATATATATATATATATTAAAACTTGGTTTATCAGCTATTTATATGATGAACCATTCAATCACATTTGCTCACTTATATATCCAACCAAACTGTCCAATTTATTTACGTGCACACATATATATACACTCAAGTCAATTTTCCTAATGAATCTACATACTTTTAATTCACTAAAACATGTACCTACGCTATGAGTATAGCAAGACACTCCACTTCACATTTAAACATATAAACAATCCCCAAATTTACTTGTATACACATTTATACTTCCATAAACAGCCCTTAGCATGTTCCTATACGTACAAACATTCCGTATACCTATCAAAACAGTCCTTGTGCATTTAATCATGTTCCTAACAGTTCAATTACAATTATGTATATTCGAAATAGAGCAGTCCATTCATGTACACTCTTATTTCCTCAAAACAGTTTATTCTCAACCTTTTTTCATCAAAACCGGGCAATTTACTAACATACATATATTTTCAATCAAAAACAGTCCATTTATCTATATGTACACAAAACAGGGCAGCTTATAAACATATACTTTTGTCTCAACAAAACAGTCCATTTTCGAATCCATGTTCACAATTTATGGACAAATTTCACAAGTATACATTAATTCAATCAATTCAGTCCAAATATAAACATGTATACACATATTCAAATTTAGCATTCTCAAACAATATTTTGTTTAGTTTCCAGCAACCTCATAACTTTCATGTTTGTGAACAATTTCTTCTACAATCTTAAGCATAACATTACTAGAATCAAGAAGAGAAAACAAAAGAGTTACCTTCCTAGCTAGGCTCTTTCGAACAAGTTAAATTGAGCTAGGATGAAATCCATTTCAACATTCTATCCATTCTTTCACATACTCGTTTTTTCTTTAAGGGAAATAAGGGAGGAAGACGATGAACTTAATTAATTGTTCATCTAAATTCCTTCAATTTGTCATGAATTCCCCCCTTTGACACCTACCTTGGTCATAAATGGACAAGTGTCCTTGCCCTCCCACAACCAAATCCTTAACATGCAACCGTTTAATTATTCCATAGGATATTTAGTCACTTAATAATTAGCTATTTATGTTTTCATTCTTATATTTTGGTCCTATTTTTGATTAATCAATCTAATACTTAATGATTCTACACAAGTGCTCTATCAACACTCATAACATGATCATAGGCCAAGGTTTGGGGTATTACAATTCTCCGCCCTTCAAAGAAATTCGTCTTCGAATTTCCACAGAGTTTGATTTTTTAGGGTTTCTTATCTACCCAAACATAATGCTTTCTTAGTCAGTAGCATTTGAAATACTTTATGTAATATCCCAAATTTTTTACTAGTGAACAAAATGTAATTTTTGAAAGTTTAGCGGTTAAAGTATAAACTTTGGAAAAGTTCAAGGACCAAAGTGTAACTTTCAAAAGTTATGTAATCAAACCCAGTAAATGAATAGTTCACCCCCAAGAGTGACATCTCCGTGTTACCCGGATTTTTCGTATGAAGTTTATATTAATGGCTATAAAGCGATAAAGTTCAGAAATTTGGAAAGCGTATTTTGGATCGAATAAAAATTGTTAAGAGTGCTCAGCCCATAGTAGCACAAGGATGGGTGACCTACTGGGAACGTTCCATGTTAGTGTTTTTGATTGATAAAAAGGATTCAGCATGAGTCAACAATATTCATAATAGATTATTGTTATAAGATTTTCAAGTAGGGATTGTACCTAATAAACTTCTCGGTAATTACCGGTACATCAGATCGAGTTGAAATTTTAAAGACAGTTCCAAAGGTTCTGTAAAATTCATAAAATATTATTTTATGAATATTTTATTATTTTGGTTGGATTCTAACTAGATTTGGTTAGATTCTGATGGAGTGACTATAAAGCAATAAAGCTCAAAGAAAGAAAATTTGGAAATCGTATTGAGTGAAATTCGAATATTTGGATCTAATACATGCCATAAATAAAAATCTAATATATTTTAGAATGAGGCCGGTTGGAATGGAACCAATTTGGTTTAATTTTAATGGTGTGGCAATCTTTAAGACTTGTTGTAAATAAAGTATAGTTGGAGGGCAAATTGGTCCTTTGACATGGATGGCGTTTTTTAAATATTTTGAAACTTTGAGGGCAATTTTGAAAGGTCAAAATACACATGGATGAGATCTTGGCCATTGATTTTGATGAGATTAAATCTCAACCATTGGATTAAAAGGGCATTTTAGTAATTTCACTATTTAAATGAATTTAAAATTCATTTATATTTACAAGTGGCATGATTGTAGAGATTGAAAGTTAAAGAACCAAAAGATGAAGACTACTCTTTATCTTCTTCATTTCGAAAGTAAAGGGGAAAGGGGAGAAAATTTCCAAGTTCGATTCAAGCCCCGAAACTCGATTTTCAGGTAATATTTTCAACTACAAAGTTGTTCTACTCTTCAAGTTCTATCTTTTGGTGTAAATAATTCATGTAAAACATGCTTTATTGATGAGAATTTTGCATGAGAATAAATTAGGGTTTATGGAAAAAGTTTGGGGCTTTTGGAATTTTATGATTTCATGATGAAATTCAAGTTGAAATCAAGCTAGTATAATGTTAAAATCATGTTATTAAGTTGAGATTTAAACCCTACATATTTTAGTTTGTATGAAGATGATTAGGGTTTATGGATTCAAGTTTGATTTAGGGTTGTGATGTTGGATAAATGATCTAGTAAGCTTGAATTGTTATTTGGAAGAAAAACCCTAAATTAAAGGTATATGGACCATTTTGGCAATTCTGAAAGTTAAAGGACTGATTTGAATTTTTATGATTTTGAAGTGTATTTATGTTATTATTGAAGTTGGAGTTGTGAAATTGAAGTTAGAATGTTAAACTGATGTTGAATCGAATTAGTGACCATTTTGACAGATTGTCAAAGTTAAGTGACCAATTTGAAAATGAGGTTTTAGAGAAGGATTAAATCTGAATTTTAGTTGAAATAATAGAATTCAAGTAGTAATGTTGATTTGAGGACTAATTTGTAAAGTTAAGAAGCTTGAATCCTTATCTTTGCATTTTTAGTGACTATTTCGGAAAGAACAAAAAATTAGAAGGAATTATTTTTGAATAATTATTTGATGAAGAAAGTGATACATTAGCGGTTTGAATCAAGTAAGGGGACCAAATTGACAAATAGCAAAGTAAGGAGAAATTAAAATAAAGTTTGAAGTTATTTATGGAAATTGTGTAGGAAAACTGGATTTGGTAGTAAGTTTGAAAATTCACCATAAATTCTACAAAAATTGTTAGATGGTGAATTTTATATCGATATAAATATTTATTCGTCTAGTTTCGTTTAAAACAAAAGGTGATTTATTTCTATTCATATATCAAAAGATATGAATTTTTAAGTGATGAAACGTTAGAAAACAGAATAGCAGTTTGTTCCAAAATTCAATATTGGAATTTGATTTTGAAAATTTTCCATAAATCGTACAAATTGAATCTGGATTATTAGTTTATATGGTTGAAAAGCGTATCGAATCTAGTTTTGTTTCCAACAAACGGAAACTAATTTCGAGTTCTGAGTTAAAAGATATTAAATTTTAATCGAATAAAGGTCAGAAAAATTTCTAAACAGTTTCTGTCAGGACAGCCTTGTAAACGGGAGTTTGATGAATTTTCATAATTTTTGTAGATTTTATTAAATTATGTGGCTTAAACTGTTAGAATCATTATCGAATCTAGTTTCTACGGTAAAAAGGAGATTAAGATTCAATATGTATTCTGTCTTGTAGAAGTAAATCTTTGATGGTAGTGCAAGTTGACAGAAAATGGAAATTTAGACAATTTGTGTCTAATGTTGGTTAGCAAGCTTGGAGGAATTATTCGAATATCAAAATGGTCATTAAGGACCAAAAATGAGTTTATGAGCAGTATAAGGAAGGAAAGAAATTTATGGAAAATTTTTATGTTGAATGATTAAATAGCTTAATTTAAATATTGTTAGAAGTGAATCTAACAAATGTTTATTTATATTTGTGATAAATGAAGTTGGATCTGAATCAAAAGAAGGTTCGAGGTACTATAAAGGAAAGGATCAATAGAGCTTAGTGAGGCATATTAATAAATGGCCAAGTTGAGTGCATTTCTAAATGTTTGCATTACATTGAAAATGACATTGCATAATGGCAAGTTTGATGGAATACCAGGTACGAATTATTGTTTGTATAATTGATGATGCATTATGCATACAAGAAATATGGATAATGACAAAACTAAAATGAAACAAGATACACCTGGGGATCCACGCCCATAGTGCAAATGCACTAACAAGGTGTTTATATATGGAGCAAAGAGTGTCCTTATATGAGGAGCAAAGAGCGTCCTCTCGAGTACGTACTCGACAAGGCACTAATGTGCAGATAGGCTACGGGGTTTCCATGGGCCTCTAGCCAGACACGATGATAATATAACAACATGATTACATGAAAAAACATGATACATGATAGAAATGTTACATGACAGAGGTGTTACATGATACATGATACATATGTTACATGATATATGATTCCGATGTTACATGTTACTTCCTACATATGTTATATGATACAAATGTTACATGAATACATGATACATAAAAAAGAAGTTAAATGTCACATGATCGAGAAAGATACGACATACATGATAGAATACCTATTATGCAAATGATGGCATAAAAGAAGCATGATCATGATAGAGTACATGATATGTAAATGATTACATGAAGAAAGCATGTCCATGATAGAGAATATATTATGCAATAATAACATGATTTATATGATAGTTATGATACATGACATATATACATTGTGATATACTTGCCATGTTATAGAGAAAAAGAAATGCACTTTTATATATGACACACCGTATTACATTATTTCATTTTTTAAAATAAATAAGTTTAAGTGCCTCACTATGTTCTTACTTAGCGTGTGTTTTATTTCACATGTAGGTTCTTCATATCAGAATTAGCAAGGAGGAACCACTCATTTGGAAGTCAAGTTATTGGTAAGTGAAAGTACGTACATCTTTAAAATAGTCAAGAACTAGTGGGCATGTAATTATATTTTCAAGAAAACTGTTTTGGAAGCTTTAAAGTATATATATTTTTGAAGTATGATAGTACAAGGATACATGAAGTATGAAAATGAATTAATGTTACCAATAAGGTAAAAGTATAATGGTTTAACCAAAATTTAAATCTTATCGCTCAGAATTTTTATAATCAAGAAAGGGTTTAGGCAACAAGCGACGTTTTTACCCTGAACAATATTTTCTTTTAAATAACTAAATTTTATGTTTTAAAAACCAATTCAGGGTTAAAACTAGCTACAATTGTCTAGAATTGTTTTCAGTTGAGATTTATAGAAAATGCTGTTTATCGAAAAAAAATTCCAGTATATGTTTTTAGTAACATCTATAATGTATATTCGTATTACGGATATACGTTATGGGTGTTACATTTTATCATTACCGATTCATCCTTACATTTCTACTACTATTAGCACATAAGAGAGCTTTTATCAGACACAGATCACAAGCACTTATTAAATTTAACTCCTAGGTGGCACAAAAACTTATGATGATGCAACAAGTTCCAGTTTAGTCCGAGAATCGACTAAACCTAAGCTCTGATACTAATAAATGTAACACCCCTTACCCGGTCTAGGAGAAAACCGGTTTAAGAAGTGTTACCAAACAAAAATCCAAATAGATAAAAGACATCTTAACGAAACACAACTAAGCAAGCAACCAAAAAAATTAGGGTGATTTAAAACTTTAGCTATTGGTTAGATCTATTTTCAACTATAAATCATGTACAAACAAATATATATACTATAAGCAAAGTACTTCAATCAATAATTCGTAGTATGTCCTTATCTTTTAAGTACTTCAGATCACATGGTTCATTACAATCGAACATATAATCATAGTAATCAGTATTTGAACATTATATATAACATAGCTTAATCAACAAGCAGTCATTCAAGGCATTATAGACTATTTACAAAGTGTATTAGCCACATTAATGTACAAAGATCAAGGTAGATCGAAGCTTAAATCAATCCTAGCCAGGTACATATAACCTTTGCATAACATGATCAAAAACGAAATTCATTAACATTTAACTGTTTACCTATTCTAACCATTAAACTAGCCCTTTTAACTACACCACTTTTACTTAGGGTTTAACTCATGATAATTTACATATTTGAACTTGCAACACACATACCATCAAGATTATCAATCAACTTAAGACTCTTACAGATAATTAATCAACATATCATATTCAATACATAACAATCACTAGTTTTTAGTATAACAAATATTTCGTTTATAGCCTTTGATTTCATCTGAATTATAAGCTATCCTACTAGACATTCATGATCTCAGACCATTAAAGCATCATAACTCTTGTAATTTATTCGACAAGTAAACAATCGAATATATCTCTAACATGGCACAACTATCAAACAACTACTCAATCTTGCTAACTATTAAATCATATAAAGCATCCAATCACCAAGAAATAATTAAAGGCCCGTTACAAAACTTTGAATGTCTTTCAAACTTATATATGTATATAACCATATGGAATCTAAATGCATTATACAACTTAACAACTATGTTCCACCATTGAGGAGTTCTAAAAGCTAAAACTTGACATACTTATGGACCCTTGTGATTACGTCCAAGCTCAAGAGTAACCGATAGCAAGTTTGCCCTGAAATATAATGAAAGGTTAGAGTAAGCAAACGCTTAGTGAAGTAGTTTAATATAACCAAAGACATGAATCAAAAGTGCTATGTTGAAATTATATTCTTCCTTCAAACTTATTGGGGCGAGGTAAGTCGCAAGCTTAATTAAATGCAACACACCTTAATCACAAGGCTCAAATATGGTATTAATGTTAAATTTACCGAATCCATACAAAATGGCCAACTTAATCACCTATATGTTATAACAACTATAAGGTTTCAAACATGGCAGGGTATCCTGGCCCAATATGAACATAAATTTACTTGCTAACATCGATTACTTGTTGTGCAAGTTACCATAGTAGTACGTTGGTTTAGCTTGTGAATTTTCTCTAGTCTCGAACTGATAATCTTCCATAGACATTTATTTCTTCTCATATAAGTTATCAGAATAGTGTTTCAATATGCGAATTACTTGGTACATATGACATCAAACATATCCGGTCATATTCATGAAATACTTATATATGTTCAAAACACCCAATACATATTTGTTTATATGCAAAACAACCATCAGTTTATGCACATACATGTATATGTGCAAAACAGTCCAATACATATTTGTTTATATGCAAAATAACCCTCAATTTATTTACATACATGTATGTGTGCAAAACAGTCCAATACATATTTGTTTAGATGCAAAACAACCCTCAAATTATGTACATACATGTATGTGAGCAAAACAGTCCAATACATGTTTGTTTATATGCAAAAATTTATGTACATACATGTATGTGTGCAAAACAGTCCAATACATATTTGTTTATATGCAAAACAGCCCTCAATTTATGTACATACATGTATGTGTGCAAAACATTCCAATACAGATTTGTTTATATGCAAAACAGCCCTCAGTTTATGTACATACATGTATGTGTGCAAAACAGCCCAATACATTTTTTTTATGCAAAACAGCCCTCAATTTATGTGCATACATGTATGTGTGCAAAACAGTCCAGTCCAATACATATTTTTTTATATGCAAAACAACCCTCAATTTATGTACATACATGTATGTGTGCAAAACAGTCCAATACATATTTGCTTATATGCAGGTTTCAAACAAAACATATACGTATATACTTGAGTATTCGAACAAGCATTTACAAATATATATGAGTATTCGAACTAGCATATCAATTAACTTAATTTGATACTTAATTATCAATAGAAAGACATTACTTATTATTCAGCACATTACAACAATTCATTGATTTAACTTATAAACTTTCTTGGTTTCTCTTTAATTTAGCCTATCAATATATAAGTTACTAGAAACTCAACCCATCAAACATAGTATACTATGTCAGGAGTTACGTAACACTTAAGATATTACACATAGCAAATCAAAGTCATAAATCACTTATCACTTAAGATATGAATTACAATATATCAAAATCATAAGTTACTTATCCTGTAAGATATCAACATCACTTATCACATGCATAAATTAATATTTAAAATATCAACATAACCTATCATAGGCATGAATTACTTATCGTATAAAATATCAAGCTTAATCCCTTACTTTAGATCACAATATTCATTATTTTGATTTTACTTAGCCTTGAGAATCAAGTAGCAGCCTAGGTACACGAATCCCCAACCAACTGTCGCCAAATAAAATGGTACATGTAGTACCGGTCAATTCCCTCCTACTGTCGCCAAATAAGGACCATAGTCCACCCCTAACATTAGCTCTATGGACTATATGGCATGCCAACTATACCTAAGACTGACTCGAAACCAAGGCTTTCACTTTATCCAATCTTATTAAAAACATAGTTGAGCTTAGCTCCTTATTCAGATAATCAAAAATATTTTTCACATTGCTTGACTTATCAAGCCCATATACATATGTAATTAACGTTATGAGAATAGCTCCAAAGTCTTTAATCTCAAATAAATGTCCCATAGTTCTTATTGGGGTTGGGCATCTCTTCCAAATTTATATACTTACATAAGCAAAGCTTAATGATAACATATCAACGTTTTCAATTACACGTAGCTTTCGGACATGAAATTCTTAGCATGTCAACATACTCAATTTCATATAACATTCTAACATGTATTCCTTAGTATATGAACATATTTAATTACATATAACCTTCAAACATACATTCAAACACCTCAGCATAGTCCATTTATATAACTTTCGAATATAACTTATTTTACACCCAAAACTTTTGCATATAACATAGTATTCTATAACTTTAGTTATTACCTTGTATCCCAAGCCAAATCTTTAGCATAACTTGACGCAATTCTAAATGCAATGAATTTAAATCAAAGAAAGGTGCTCGAGAAGCCTATCTGAGACTTTAAACTACACTCAAAGGTAATCCAGCTATGTTTGATCTCAAATCACTATTCAGTTTGCTTTTCTACAGCTATACCAGCATTAGATCTTGTTTCCTCTAATACCTTTTGATCTAGACATAATAATACACATGTATAAAAGTTCATTCCATTATACAATGTCATATAAATCCATATACGTAAGCTTTATGTATAACATAACATTCTTTCAATCAAACTCCTACATATATATTAGAACTTGGTTTATCAACTATTTATATGATCAACCATTCAATGACATTTGCTCACTTATATATCCAACCAAACTGTCCAATTTATTTACGTGCACACACATATATATACACTCAAGTCAATTTTCCTAATGAATATACATACTTTTAATTCACTAAAACATGTACCTACGCTAGGAGTATAGCAAGGCAGTCCACTTGTCATTTAAACATATAAACACTCCCTAAATTTACTTGTATACACATTTATACTTCCATAAACAGCCCTTAGCATGTTCTAATATGTACAAACATTTTGTATACCTATCAAAACAGTCCTTGTGCATTTAATCATGTTCCAAACAGTTCAATTACAATTATGTATATTCGGAACAGAGCAGTCCATTCATGTACACTCTTCTTTCCTCAAAACAGTTTATTCTCAACCTTTGTTCATCAAAACCGGGTAGTTTACTAACATACACATATTTTTAATCAAAAACAGTCCATTTATCCATACGTACACAAAACAGGGCTGCTTATAAACATATACTTTTATCTCAACAAACAGTCCATTTTCGAATATGTTCATAATTTCTGGACATATTTCACAAGTATACATTAATTCAATCAATTCAGTCCAAATATAAACATGTTTACACATATTCAAATTTAGCATTCTCAAACAATATTTTGTTTAGTTTCCAACAACCTCGTAACATTCATGTTTGTGAACAATTTATTCTACAATCTTAAGCATGGCATTACTTGAATCAAGAAGAGAAAACAAAAAAGTTACCTTCCTAGCTAGGTTCCTTTGAACAAGTTAAATTGAGCTAGGATGGAATCCATTTCAACATTCTCTCCATTCTTTCACATACTCATTTTTTCTTTAAGGGAAATAATGGAGGAAGATGATGAACTTACTTAATTGTTCATCCAAATTCTTTTAATTTGCCATGAATTCCCCCCTTTGACAACTAGCTTGGTCATAAATGGACAAGTGTCCATGCCCTCCCACAACCAAATCCTTAGCATGCAACCTTTTAATTATTCTATAAGATCGATTTAGTCACTTAATAATTAGCTATTTATGTTTTCATGCTTATATGTTGGTCCTATTTTTGATTAATCAATCTAATACTTAATGATTCTTCACAAGTGCTCTAGCAATACTCATAACATAATCCTAGGCCAAGGTTTGGGGTATTACAATGTATACACAAATTCATATTCAAAACAGTCCACCAAGGTTAAGATTTATGCAAAAATAGTCTCATTTTCATGTATAACAAATTCATGTTCAAAATAGTCCACCAAGGTTCAGATTTATGCAAAAACAGTCTCCATTTCATGTATACAAAAAACTCATATTCAAAACAGTCCACCAAGGTTCAGATTTATGCAAAAACAATCTCATTTTTGTGTATACACAAATTCATGTACAAAATAGTCCACCAAGGTTCAGATTTATGCAAAAATAGTCTCAATTACATCTATACACAAATTCATATCTAGTTTAAGAGAAATCTTACCCCTTTACTAGGATATACAATTAAATGCTCAAGGATTTGATGACAAGCTTAATCCTTTAAGCTCCCATGGAAAAAAATCTCTCTTTCCCTCTCTTCCTAAACATATTTGGCTAGTTGGGAGGAAGGACAAGATAATAACCAAACATTGTGGTTATCTTCCACCTAGATCGACCCAATCTCCCCCTCGCTCCACTCGTTTTCTTCTAAATAGGACACATGTATAGGTCCCTAATTTCCTTTGAGTTTTTCATGCAATCCTTCAATCAAGCAAAGCCTTCAATTTGGTCATTTCTAATTTAGCTTGCAAACTATATAAACTTATTAATAGGTCCTTATCTTATTCAAAAATCAATTTTTAAGGTATCATTAAATCAAATTGAGCTACTATCAATTTGGTAACATACTTTTAAGCTATATTTTGGGATATTACAACTCTATTAAATCTGCCTCAAACACATGACCTTGAACCGTCAAAGGACATCTCCTATACAACCTCCTAGCAACCATTGTCTCACCAAAAGAATTGGTTACCCTCATACCGACATCTAACATCTCTACAAGTATATCAAGCAAGCATGCATGTTTTCACAAGATGTATGAATGTGTAGAACCCAAATATATCAAAGAAAGCATTGGTATAAACTGCGAAGTAAATGTGCTTACAATCACATCGGTTTATTCCTTCCCACATGGTGTACAAAAACCTTTGCCGGTCCACTACCCTTAGGTTGAACAACAACGGTATGAGGAACTACTCTTTGACCATCCTCTCTACGCTGGAAATGTCCTCGACCGCGCCCACTGCCTCTCTATGGCACAACAGCAAGTGTTGGAGCCTAACCTTCCCTAACAAACTGCGGACAATCACGCGTCATGTGATCCTGAGAACGATAACTCCAACAAGTGCCAAGAGTACCCCAACACTCCCCCGTGTGTTTTCTAATATACCTTCCACATTTAGGTGTTCGAGCAAAGGTATTCTGAACAGGCTATCCACGCCCAGCATTATAATCTCCATGTCTCTGATCCGAACGGTACCTCCTATCCCTATGCTTCTTGTATCGATCCCTGCCAACATCAGATTCAGCATTCCTCTTACCAACAGAAGAACTCCCCAAACGAACAGATAACCCAAAATAATGTTCTATGTCCATAGCTCGGGAAACCAAGACATCAAGTTCGATATATAATCTGTAGCCAGCATGTAAGTTTTCACCTCCTTGACCAACCCATAACAGATCTAGTCGCATCATTGTCGCTCATCAGGAACCAGTTCAAGAGCATATTGGCTCAACTGAACAAACTGGATCTTATATTCAGAAACAGGCATGTTCCCCTGTTCCAAAGCCATAAACTCTCTTTTCTTTTCATCTTGATATCGAGATCCCAAATACTTTTTCTAAAAGGCAACACAAAAGAACTCCCATGTCATATCTGCAGGCGCCATACCCGCGATAGCAGTTGTCCACCAACTATAAGCATCACCCTGAAGCAACGACACTATACAACCCAACTTGCGAGCATCCATACACTATATTTGACCAAGAATCCTCTTAGTGCTAGAAAACCACTTCTCAAAAGCTTTTGGAGCCAAACCCCTAAACTCGGTACCACCCAAGCTATACAGATACTCTAATGGTAACCCGATATTAACAGCTACAAGAGCCAGTGTAGGTACTTGCACTCCATCTATGGTTGCCTAGAAACCTCCCATCATCGCCTGGATCAACGATGCCATTTCACCAAAAATAGGTCCTTACGGTGTTTGAGATGCACCACCCTCAGCTCCAACACCAGCAGGAGGAATCGATGGAGGAGGGGACAACTCATCATCTTGTCTATCCGCAACACTCCCCATATAAGCTCTTATCTCGGTCTCATTTCGTGAAAAATATGAGTTTAAAAAATGATAATGCAATAAAACAAAATAATTAGACCAGGTTGTAGCAACAATCCAAGTCGCACATGTTTCAAAACAAACCATTTTGTACTAGTAGTAATAAGGCAATATGTACCCAAGTTTATACCCCAACATATCATATTTCTACAATAATCTGACAAAATCAAACACCGTGCATGTCAATCAACAAATTCATGTATCGACAATCAATCAAACAACCATAACCCACCCTCAACAATCATAACTTGGCTCTGATACCAACAAATATAACCCCTTAACCAGATCTAGTCGTAAGACCGAACCGAACGAGCTATATTAGGGTTTGTTGAGACAAACCCAAAAGATTTACATTAAAATGGTCCATTTTTTCTTTTATCTTATCTAAATGCATATTTAACTCCTAAGGTGTACATTCTAGTTATGGTGAAAATTCCAACTCAATCGGGCGTCGATTTGACATCCAATTGTACGAATTTGCCTTTTAGGGAGTAAAATGTAATTTTTGATAAATATGAGGGAATTCATGAAATTGGACTTACCAATCCATAATTAGTCACATTTCATCCCTTAAGGTTAAATTTCAACTTAGAATAACCATCCAAACTCATTTAATTTCATAAACAAGAAACATGGACTAAATTGCAAATAATACAAACTTTAGAAGACATCCTAACTTAAATAACGACTGTCGTACCAGTACGGGCACTTCCCGTATCCCAACGGGTGTAAAATGCAAAGGCTTATTGGCACGATCCTCAAGCGTACTGATACGGGTGTGTGGGTTCGAAAATATTGAAATACAGTAGCTAAAGGGCGTACCGATATGGTTGCCCTTGTACCGACACCAAGCTTATTTTTCAGCTACGCGTACTGATACGGTCCCTAAGCATATCGGTACGGCAAGTCAATTTTGCCCAGATTGAGTCAAGACAGGTCCCCGCATACCAATTCCTGAGGACCCGTACCGCTACGGACAAACCTGTAATGACCTCTTGGTCCAACATATGACACTTTGGCTCAATCTAACACACTCCAATAATCATCTAATCATCATAAAACCTCACAAACATCAATTCCTCAAACATAGCAGAATGGGAGAAGATCAAACACAACATCTCAAATCTAAATATAACTCTTATAGACAAGGTTTCTACCCAAGCATGTATAATGTTTCCCAACCCCTCAAGACCAAACAATAAGCATCATACAAGTCCAAACATCAAACCAAACTTGTACAAACAGGGAGTACCCAAAATAAACCTCCCAATTACAACTTGGTCACATTGCCTCTTATTACTACTTAACATTTATAAAACCATACTTTAAAATTGTCTTGACCCTTGGATCACCTCTTGCACACTTACTGTCTGAAAAGGCTTATTTATATGCATTGATGAGAAAGGAGAGCGTAACCTATAAGCTTAGTGAGGGAGTCTCTAAAATGCTCATGAATGCAATTAAAATCATTTTAATTCAAACCGAGTGTATAAGACTTATGGCAAAACATCTCATTCTTCTATAATCTCTTCAAGTATGCACATTTAAACCATTTGCAGCACATGTATCATGGATTTCTATCATAAACCTCCATTTAAGCTTCATATGCCAAAATCTTTAAATAGCCAGCTTAAAGTGCATCACATGTATAAACCATATTATACAAACATAATCCATTTCTCATGATACACCATCTCATATATTGGCATTCAAGTGACTCAAAACAAGTTTCATTATATTTTATCAAAAACCACATCGGATACAAATATTTCTCAAGTGGTTCCTTCGACCACTTCACATACGTCCTTGAACTGGAGTATCCCTCAACGGTTATAACGTATAAATCCACCAACGAGAGAATTGGCACAGTCTTAACCCCTCGACCGCTATGGTTCTCATAGTGGAGTATGGCACACTCTTGACCCCTCGACACATAGAGGCGACTTAGTATAGTGCACTTTAAACCCATGGCTAGCCAACTATATCCGATAACATTTTACCTCAGCCACTTGCCAATATACTCAATAATAACCTCATTAACTTACTATTTTACATATGCATATTTTCAAACAATTTTCCAATACATTAAAGCATGTATTCTAGCATTTTCAAAATACTTTCATAAATCATTTGCTATGCTCAAATCTCATCATGTATAATCATTTGCAATCTCTTTCCTTTCTGAAACATGCATATAACAGTAAGTAATCAAATCTATAAACATGTGGATGAGATTGTATTTTGGAAAATCAAAAATGAGAGAGAGCTCAATAAATACTTACTTTTGATCTTAGATAAGTGTTTCAAACTTACTGTAAACTCCCAAAACTTCTTTCAAACCTTATAATCACAGTAAAACACATTTCCACTCACCGACAACCAAACACTCCACTTGCCGATACATGATCAAGCTTTCGAAGCTTTCGCGATCTCTCCAAAAGCTAAAGGATTCTATTCCCCTACTTTCCCAAACAAAAACAGAGGATTAATGCACTTCCATGCATCTCTAATCCCTAGCAAACAACAACTACAACTTCGCCTTCCTTAGATCCATCAAACACATATCTAAAATAACTGAAATTAACACCAAACTTCATCTAAACATAGCCCATCCAAAACCTATTGATTTTAACATCTTAACAACATCAATTAACATCCAAAAACATCTAAACACATCATTATACCTCCAGCAACACTACAACACCAAGATCACATAAAAAACCAACTATAAACAGCCTATAAAATTAGCAATTCACATAGTTTCAGGATTCCTTTAATTAATCTTTTCTTTTAACATCAAAACACATCTTAAAAAGATATCTAAATCCATTAGATTCATTACAAAATAGATCCAAAACAATATACATCCAATTTCTTCATCAAAACTCAATTTAATCCATAAAACCTTGATTAAATCATAAATACACAACAAAAATCAGTAGCAAAGAATCAAGAACTTGGGAATTTCATTAAAGAACCTTTAATTAGAGGAGAGAAACGAAAATCACCTCTAATTGTTGATTTCTCTCTTAATTGGCAAAGATTGATTGAAATCCAAATAGCCTTTATAATAGGAATTAAAGAAATCAATTAGAAAACAAAAAAGGAAATCAAAAGAGATTGATTCCTGGAATTTTTGGAGTGAAAATTACAGTTTGGCTGCTGAGAAAGTTGAGAGAAAAAGTTGGGAGAAATGTAATTACATAAGAAAATGATTTGGGAAGCTAAAAAACCTTTTTATTAATCCTATTTTATTTTATTATTAAAACCAATTAAAAGACTTTTTAAAATAGCCTAGGTTAAGGGGAAAATTTAATGAAAAAGTTTGGGTAAATAGCTCCTTAAAGATTCTAAGTTTTGACCCTTTTACGATTTAGTCACCATAAACAGTTTTGAAAACTTTATGTTTTAGTCACCGAACCAAAATGTCACAAAACCCGATTTAATTTCTTCAAATTGAATTTACAAAAACCTTTAGGATATTAATTAAATATTTTATAGAATTTTTCCATATTTTATTTAACCAAAAACTATTTATTAAGATTTAATTCCCGAAACTAACTCAAATTGTCTAATCTGGTTCTCCCAAACCGTCTAATCGACCCGTCTAACATCTAGGCCCAAATTCAGGGTGTTACATTATCCAAAAATTTTGTTAGTAAGTGTGAATTGTTAAACATGCATAGTACAAAACAATTATATGTATATGTTTAAATATGTCATTACATGCATATATTTGGGCATGGCATTAGAGGTTTTACATACATGTGCATAGGCATCTATGAGGGCATATAGGTAATCATGCATACATATGTTCACACTTATGAATGACTTTTCAGAGTCTGATGAAACTTCGAGGGAAATTGTCCTAGCGAGGAGGTTCTTTAGGATCCTACAGAGTTTGGAAAGTGTTTAAGGTGGATTTTCGGGGGTTGAAGTTGTGTTAGATTTGAAGCGACCAAGGTTGGAGTTAGGAGTGCATGGTTTTCAAGGATCAGTTGTTTTCTATCGAAATTCATTAAAAATTTCTCTTAGGATGGTGTATCATTAGTGAAGTTGTGACATTAATAATGTCTTATGGTTTGCTGGATCACATTAGGCGTGATTGTCTACAGCTGGCTAAGGAAGGACGGGTTAATAAACCTATTGTTGTACCACATAGAGGCCGTGGATGCAGTCGAGGTTATTTTCAGCGTAGAAAGGAAGTTCATAGGATAGTTGCTCATACTGTAGCAGTTCAACTTGAGAGTGGTGGACCGACAAGGGTTTTCATGCATTGTGTGGGGAGGAATGATATAGATGTGATTGCAGAGGTGTTAGATGTTGGAACGTGAGTAACTAGTTCTTTTAGGGAGATAGTAGTTGCTAGGAGGCTGTATAGGGGATGTCTTTTGGTGGTTCAAGGTCATGTGTTTGCGGCTAATTTGATGGAGTTATCGTTTTCATGGTTTTAATGTAATCTTGGGGATGGACTGGTTGCCCAAACTTAGAGCTGTGGTTGATTTTTGAGACCAAGCGAGTTTCGTTGAAACTAGCTGAGGATTATGAAGTGGTGGTTGTCGGTGAGAGTGTCAAATTCTTGTCCAATGTTGTTGCAGCTTTGGAAGCGCGAAAGTTGTTAGAATATGGGGGTCAAGCATACCTAGCTTATGTTATGAACCCTAATATGAAGGAAGTGCGTGCCGATGATATTTGCACCATTTGTGATTTTCCAAGAGTGTTACTAGAAGAGTTTTCAGGATTACCATCAGATAGAGTGTAGTATCCCAAATTTTGGCTAGTGATTAAATTGTAAATTTTGAAAGTTTAGGGGGTTAAAGTATAAAGCTTGGAAAAGTTTGGGGACTAAAGTGTAAATTTCTCCAACAAGTAATTTTATTCAGTAGAAGAGTGAATTGGATCGAAATAAGTACCTTGATATCGGTTTTAAGAATTAAGATGCAGAAAAGGTACTGAATTTGGATCGACTGAAATTGTTAAGTGTGCTCAGGCCAGGGAAATACAAAGATGGGTGACCTTTGGGAAAGTCCCATAAAAGTGTTTCTGATCGATATTTTGGACTCAGTAAAATTAGAAAATATTCGTATGGATTTCAAATAAAGGATTTCTACGAGAAACCTTATGCTATGAAGTTTTTCAATAGTTATCGGAATAATAGAATGAGTTAAGAAAATTCAGTCCAAGTCTTTATGAAAGGAAAATTTTAAGGTGTAAAAGTATCATGTGATAGATAGTGAGTTGTATAGGGTACTTTCAAACTTGGTAAAAATCTGAGGAAAATTGAAATGAGAATTGAAGTTTAGTGACCAAAATGAAAATTTTGAAAGTTTTATGGCTAAAGTATAAACTTTGGGAAAGTTTAGGGACCAAAGTGTAATTTCCAACGTTATGTAAGTTAACCTCGTAAATGAATAGTTCACCCCAAGAGTGATACTTTCATGTTACCCGGATTTTTCGTACGAAGCTTATATTAATGGTTATAAAGCTTTAAAGTTCGTATAAAGAAAATTTGGAAATAATATTGAGTGAAATACGAATATTTGGATCGAATAAATGCCATAAATAAAAATATAAGATATTTTGGGACATGGCTGGTTGGATTGGAACCAATTTGGTTCAATTTTAATGGAATGACAATTTTCAAGACTTTTTGTAAATAAAGACTAGTTGGAGGGCAAAGTGGACATTTTCCATTGATGGCATTTTTTAAATATTTTTAAACTTTAAGGGCAATTTTGAAATGCCAATTACACATGGATTTGATCTTGGCCTTTGAGTTTTGAAGAGATTAAATCTTGGCCATTCGTTGAAAAGGGCATTTTAGTAATTTCACTATTCAAATGAATTTAAAATTCATTTATACAAGACAAGTGGCCAAATTGGATGAAAATAAAAAGATAAAGACTATTTTTCATCTTCAAATTTCGAAATATTAGGGGGAGAAAGAAAGAAAATGGAGAAAAATTTTCCAAGTTCGATTCAAGCCCCGAAACTCGATATTCAGGTAATCTTTCAAACTACAAAGTTGTTCTACTCATCAAGATCTATCTTTTGGTGTAAATAATTTGTGGAAAACATGCTTTATTGATGATAATTTTGTATGAGAAGAAATTAGGGTTTATGGACTCAATTGGGGGGTTTGAGATTTTATGATTCCATGTTGAAATTCAAGTTGAAATCAAGCTTTTGTGATGTTAAAATCATGTTATTGAGTTGGGATTTAAACTATACATGTTTTGATTATTATGAACATGATTAGGGTTTATGGATTCAAGTTTGATTTAGGGCTTGTGATGTTGGATAAATGATCTAGTAAGCTTGATTTGTTGTTGGGAAGCAAAACCCTAATTTAAATGTTTAGGGACCAATTCAGCAAGTTTAAAAGTTGAAGGACTAAATCTGATTTTTATGGAATTGGTGTGTATTTATGTTATTAGGGATGTTGAAGATATGAAATTGAAGTTAGAATGCAAAACCGAGTTAGTGATCATTTTGACAAATTGTCAAAGTTAAGTGACCAATTCGGAAATGAGGTTTTACAGAAGGATTAAATCTGATTTTTAGTTATAATGATGGAATTAAGATAGTAATGTTGATTTGAGAACTAAATTGCAAAGTTAAGAAGCTAGAATTCTTATCTTTGCATTTTAGTGGCTATTTCGGTTAAGAAGGAAAATTAAGGGAAACTATTGTGAATAATTATTTGATGAAGAAGGTGATAATTTGATGATTTAAAGTAAATAATGAGACTAAATTGACAAATAGAAAAGTAAGGAGAAATTAGTATAAAGTTATTAATGGAAGTTGTGTAGGAAAACTGGATTTGGCAGTAAGTTTGAAAATTCACCATAAATTCTATGAAAGGGGTTAGATGGTGAATTTTATACCGATGTAAAGATTTGTTTGTCTAGTTTCCTATCCAGCAAACGGAAACTAATTTCGAGTTTTGAGTAAAAAGATATGAATTTTTAAGTGACGAGAGGTCAGAAAACATAGCACCAGTCTGTTCCGGAATTAGCACTGGAAATTGACTTTGAAAATTCGTCATAAATTGTACAAGTTGAATCTGGGAAATTAATTTTTATGGGTGAAAAGCTTATTGAATCTAGTTTATTTCAGAACAAACGGAATTGGATTTCAAGTTTTAGATTATTTTATATAAATAAATCTTTGAAGGTAGTAGAAAGCTGCCAGAAATGAAAATTTAGATATTTTGTATCTAGAATTAGTTAGTAATTTTGGAAGAATTATTTAAAGTTTGAAATGATTATTAAGGACCAAAATGAGGTATTTGACAGTATAAGGAAGGAAGGAATTTATGGAAATTTTTATGTTGAATACTTAGATAGCCTAATTGAAATATTGTTAGAAGTGAGTATAAAAAATGTTTATTTACATGCATGTGATAAATGAAGTTGGATTCAAAACAAAAAGAAGATTTGAGGTTCTATAAAGGAAAAGATTGAAGAGAGCTTAGTGAAGCAAGTTAATAAATGGCCCAGGTTAGTGCATTTCTAAATGTTTGCATTACATTGAAATTGGCATTGCATTTTTTTATAATACATGATATGATATAATGCTCGACATGGCAAGCTTGATAGAATACCAGGTACGAATTATTGTTTGCATAAATGATGATGCATTATGCATAATGGCCATGTATGTCTATACAAGGAATATGAACAATAACAATATTAAAATGAAACAAGATACACCATGGGGATCCAAGCCCATAGTGCAATTGGCACTAACGAGGTGTTTTTAATATAAGGAGCAAAGAGCGTCCTTATATGAGGAGCAAAGAGTGTCCTCCCGAGTACGTACTCTACAGATCACTACGGTGTAGATAGGCTATAGGGTTTCCATGGGCCTCTATCCAGACACGATGATAATAATAACAAGATGATTACATGGTAGATCATGAGCATGCAAATGACTGCATGACGATACATGATTCATATGACAAAGATGGTACATGATACAGATGATACACATGATATATGATACAGATGTTACATGATTTCATGATACTTGAAAAATAAGTTACATGTTACATGTCTGAGAAGTACATGCCATACGAGATAGAAATGTTATTAATATATGATAGAATGTTACATGATACATGATAGAAATATTACATGCCATGTGATAAAACACGTTACGTAAATGATTACATGATGAAAGCATGTCTATGATAGAGAATATATTATGCAATGATAATATGATTTATATGATAGCTATGATACATGATACATGTACATTGTGATATACTTTCCTTGTTATAGAGAAATATGAAATGCATTCATATATGAAGTATTATATAACATCATTTCATGTGTAAATAAATAAGTTTAATTGCCTCACTAAGTTCGTACTTAGTGTGTGTTTGTTTCACATGTAGATTAAGATGGAGGATTTGAAGAGGAGTCGAGCATGCTGATCAAGCTTCAATCTGCAAAACATCAGTAAGATATTCTAGCTTATGATAATCTCTAGTGGGCACGTAATTATTTAATTGCTAGTAGAGTATGATGCATTAAATTAGACTAAATGATAGATAAGTAATCAGTTTTGATGATGAATCGTATATGGATAAAGCAAAATAAGGCATTAGCATTGTAGCAGAATAAAGCCAAGTTAGAAAGGATAATTACTTTGCTAATAAGAATAATCGGTAATCGCGTAAAGATTTTAAAGTCAAGAAAGAGCCTAGATAGCGAATCTAGTTTTCACCCTGAATTGAACTATTGTTTTTAATAATTGCCAAATATTTTTTAAATAATTAATTTAGGGTTGAAACTTGCTAACTACGCATAGGTTGTGTTTTTAAGAAAACCGAGAAAGGGTTAGATTTACAAACTAAAATTTGTAAATACTTGTAAAAATAAATTTATAAGTTGAGATTTCTTTAAACAACTTCCTAACATCTTTGATGTATATTCGATTTATGAGTATACTTTAAGGGTGTTACGTAAAGAGGTAGAGTTCTGTATTGATACGTACGCGGATACGACTTCTGTGTTGATTGCACCGTATTGCATAGTACCAAAGGAGTTGAAGGAGCTGAAAATACAGCTACAAGAGTTGTTGGATCATGGTTTCATTCAACCTAGTGTATCACCGTGGGGAGCATCGGTGTTGCTTGTAAAAAAGGATGCAACGATGAGAACGTGCATTGATTATCAGTAATTGAGCAAGTTGACGATTAAGAATAAGTATCTTTTACCAAGGATTAATTATTTGTTTTATCAATTTTGGGGAGCTACGATGTTTTCCAAGATTGATCCATGGTCTGGATATTATCAGTTGAAGGGAAGGATAAGGACGTGCTGAAGACAGCTTTTCGTACATGTTACGAGCATTATGAGTTCTTAGTGATGACGTTTGAATTGACAAATGTGCTTGTCGCTTTCATGGATATGACGAATCGGGTGTTCCACAAATTTTTTTGGATCAATTTGTGGTCCTGTTCATCGATCATATTCTTGTGTACTCTCATACCGAGGAAGGTCACGATCGGTACCTACGGATTGTGTTGTAAGTTCTGTTGGACAATAAGCTTTATTCCAAGCTAAGTATGTGTGAGTTTTGGATCAAGCAAGTGGTTTTTCTTGGTCATGCTATTTCGGCTGAGGGTATTCACGTGGATCCACTGAAAGTTGAGGCAGTTGGGAATTGGAAGAAACCTAAGTCGGTGTCTGAAGTTCATATTTTCTTGGGGTTGGCAAGACATTATCAATGATTTGTGGATGGTTTCTCGAGGATTGCTGCTCCCTTGACAAAGTTGGTAGAAAAGGATGTAAGTTTTGAGTAGACGGAGAGTAGACAACAAGCTTTTGATAAGTTAAAGGAAGCTTTGATGCAAGCTCTAATCTTGATTTAACCTGAGTTAGAGAAGGAGTTTGTGGTTTATAGCGATGCATCCTACATTATTTTGGGGTGTGTTAATGCAAGAAGGAAGGGTTGTGGCTTATACATCTAGGCAATTGAAGATTTGACGACATTATCTGTATGGTGAGAAGTGTATTGTGTACACGGATCACAAGAGCTTGAAATATGTAATGTTGCAAAAGGAGTTGAATCTTAGGCAACAAAGGTGGTCGGATTTGCTTAAGGATTATGATCTGATGATAGAGTATCATCCGAGAAATGCTAATGTTGTAGCTGACGCTTTGAGTAGAAAGGTAGCAGCGGAGCTGAGAGCAATGTTTGCTCGGTTGAATGTGATGGGTGATGGTGGATTGTTGGTTGAGTTGCAAGTGAAGCCATCGTTGTTGCAGTTAATCAATGAGAAGCAATCGTATGATGATTCTTTGGTACTGCATATGCTAATGTTGTAGCTGACGCTTTGAGTAGAAAGGTAGCAGCGGAGCTGAGAGCAATGTTTGCTCGGTTGAGTGTGATGCGTGATGGTGGATTATTGGCTGAGTTGCAAGTGAAGCCATCGTTGTTGCAGTTAATCAAAGAGAAGCAATCGTATGATGATTCTTTGGTACTGCATGTTAAGGATATTATGGACGGTAATCAGACAAATTTTTGCTTTAGTGATGAAGGGGTTTTGTGCTTCAAAAGTTGCGGGGTTGTGCAAAAAGATGAGGAGTTAAGGCACACTATCTTGACTGAGGCGCATTTGAGTCCTTTAGCTATGCATCCAAAAAGTACCAAGATGTATCAAGATTTGAGAAAGGAATATTTCTGGGTTGGCTTGAAAAGGATGTACCAGATTTTTTTGCTCGCTATATGGTATGTCAGCGTGTTAAAACTGAGCATCAGTTTCCTTTTGGGTTGTTGCAACCGTTGAAGATTTCAAAATGGAAGTGGGAAAGAATTACCATAGATTTTGTGTTCGGTCTGCCTTTAACGCCAACAAAAAAGAATTTTGTGTGGGTGATTGTGGATAGGTTTATGAAGTGTGCACATTTTCTGGTTGTGCATACAACATATACTTTGGATAAGTTGGCAGAGTTGTATATTGCTAAGATTGTGAGGTTGCACGGGGTGCCTAAGTTTATAGTATTGGTTAGAAATCCGCGCTTTCCAGCGAGGTTTTCAGAGTGCTTACATAAGGCTTGGGTACGCTGTTGAATTTTAGGACTTCGTATCATTCTCAAACGGATGGTCAGTCTGAATGCATTATCCAAGTGTTGGAGGATATGTTGTGGTGTTGCATCATTGGTTTCCAAAGATCTTGGGAGAAGAAGCTTCCTTTAGTGGAGTTCACCTACAACAATAGTTACCAGGCTAGTATCCAAATGGCTCCGTACGAGGCTTTGTATGGTAGAAGGTGTCGCACTCCACTTTGTTGGGCGAAGCAGGAGAAAATTATGTTTCCTTGCCCGATATGCTAAAGGATACCAATGAAAAGGTGAAGCTTATTTGTAACACCCCTTCCTGACCTAGTACAGAATCAGGCGGAGAGTGTTACTGATGAACAAATGGTGATCGGTGCAATAAAATTCAATAATTTAATGTTTTTATGTTTAACAATAATGCAATAGCAATACAATAATTCTGATAACTCAATACGAAGCTATGTTGATAAACTCCAGGCCAATTTTTAACTTTTACAAGTTTTAGGGACTAATCTATAATTTCAGTATTTTCGAGGTCCTTTTCTAAAATTAACCTTACTATAATGAAATTCAACCTATAGTCAATGATTATATGAATTTTCAAGATAATCTGAGTCCAATTACCTCTTCAATTTAACTATACAATGTTCAGTGACCAATATGCCATCTTCCAAACTTATTCTAATTAACTTTTAACAGATTTACCTATATAGGTATTAGTACTCGAGAGGCCGTACTGATACGCCTGTGTCATGGCTGTTAAAACAGTTAGGATCCAAGGAGTCCATATCGATACGGTGTCTACCTGTATCGATACGCAATACATATTTTATAATTATCAGAATCCAATGAGCAATACTAGTATCGGTACGACTGGGGCACCGTAACGGTACAGATTGACCATGATGACTCATTTCGATACAACCTAAGGACCGTATTGATGCATTTAATTTTCTAGAGTCCAGTTTTAACTTTTCGCATCGATACGCACTTTGATGTATCTATACACCCTGTTGACCAATGTTGACTATGTCCAAATATGCATACCCGTATCGATACGCCATCACCAGTATCGATACGCCCTACACTAAAATGACAGATTTGTTCTAGTTTTTAATCGATTTGGCCTATCAAACAATGTCCAAATGCAATGAGATTTTACCAATAAATTAATATCAAATAATGTAATAGAGTGTCAAATTTCATGATCATATGAGTCCATTTACAATGATTTCACCTTTTTAAGCCAAATAAGCAAGTTTGTATCACTTTTAGCCAATTCTATAAAGTTATTTTAGGAATTTTAAACATACTCAAACCATACATGCCATACATGCATCAAAAGGACATAAAGGAACGTAGACAACCACTATGCCACCATCCAAGGAGTGTATAGAGTAGGTATATATTGCATTAGCCATTGGTGACTTGCCGCAACCTTGCCAAAATTCCCGATATGAGGACAAACTTTACTTAACCTAAAAATGCATGAAGATGAATGCATTAGGCATACTTTGCCTAGTGAGGTAGTCATAAACAATATCAATATTCAATATGCATTTTAAGGCATGTTTAATCAAGAATCAGTGGCAACATGTCAATGTACAACAGTATTGCATCTATATCTAATTTCAATGTATCAATGTTCAATAACAATAAATCTTTTAGTTTAGTATTAACCCTTGGATCGATTCAAGATAGTGGATACGCAAATTCCTACGCCTCGCCAAGTCAATAATGGTCTAGTCCTTCAGCCTCATCAATTGACCAACACAACATCCCTTCGCCTCACCAATGTAAAGGCTGTAGCCCAAGGACCGTAGTCCACCCGTACCAATGAGCTCATAAATCCCATGGCATGCCAACTGTATCCAATGTCCACTTGAATCCAAAGGTCTGATAATTTAAGCCAATATTAAATACAGTATCAATAAGTTTAATGATCCGATAGCAATAAATTGACCCTTAGGTCCACTTCAAATATTCGGTGAGTGCAATATCAATATCAATATTTAAATAATCAAGTCCAATGACCAATGACAATAACAATGATTTTTCCAATGCTATGCCAATACTCAATGTTCAATGTTTCAATGACAATGTCCGATGCTCAATGATTTAATGAAAATATTCAATATTCAATGACAATGATCGATACTCGATGTTTCAATAATTCAATAAGAAAGCTTACTGAAACTTACCGTTACACCCTCAAGAGGGTTCGATGCAATAACCTAACTATCAATGTTAGAAATAATATACCCAATGGAAATGAAAACATGAAAGACACCTAGCCTACTCTCGAGACTCCGACTACACTCACCTCAAAATTCGAAGCTACTACGGCTCTCAAATGACAATTCCCTTGCACTTAGCCTTCGATGGAGATGATGGACTTACCTCTAGTACTTGAGCAAGGCATAAATTAGGGGAAATTGTTAGAATCAAAATCATTGATTCAAAATCAATATTCAATCTTATTAAAGCTTGTAGGAAACAATATTTCCATAGAATCAAGCTTCCAACGCATGGGTATAGCCTTAACTTCCAAGACTTTAATCTAGAAACTAAATTTCAAAAATCCATGGAATCAATAAATTAATTGGGGCATTAAACTCACCAATCTGATAGCATTAATTCGATATAGAGAAATCAAGGGAAGCTTGAGCAACCAAGGGAGGTGCTTGCTTGAGCTTGGTGAAGAAGATGGAAATGGTGGTGCTTGCTTAGCATTGGTAAACAATTGAAGAAAGATGGAAGCTGAAAGTCTCAGTTTTACTCCAAATGTTTTAAACCTAGCATTCTTTCCCCTATTTCCTTATTTAGGTGTGAACTACCTTACATAAATGGTTACCTCCCAAGCAACCAATCAAAACGTTTCCTAGCTTGGAAGGAAACCTTAACAAATATTATTTTCATAAATGATAACTCTATGGAAATGATTTATGTCATATTTTATGACAAAAGCCACCAAACTCATGTGAACTAAACCAAACAAGGAGGTGACTCACACCTTTAATTGGGATAATTACGAGGGTAGTTCTTTAATTTTTTGAAGTTTGCACTTTTACCCTCTAACTTTCAATTTTCACAATTTAGTCACTAAATGACTTTCAATTCTTTCAAAAAGGTCCAAGATCAATAATGAAGCTCAATTGAAGTTTGTTACAATACAATTGAGTACAAAGTTGGAATCATTACAGTGATAGACTATTTTGATACAAAATTTCTGATCACCGGAACCTAATTCCGACTATACCAGTTTCGGGGGTGTTACAACTCCCCATTTACGAAAAATTCATCCCTAAATTTTTATCTGAACCGAAGAGATGTGGGTAATGCTTCTTCATCAGCTTTTCTGGTTCCCAAGTGGCTTCTTCCATTGAATGGCTCCTCTAGAGCACTTTGACTAAGGGCGCGGATTTATTACGAAGACTCTTGACTTCTCTTGCAAGAATCTGAACCGGTTCTTCCTTATAGGTCAAATTCAGTTGGATCTGTACAGATTCTGGTTCCATGATATGCGAAGGGTCAGATCGGTATTTGCAAAGCATGGACACATGGAAAACATCTTGAATCATGCTTAATTTTGAGGGCAATGCCAAACGGTATGCAACTGGGCCAACTTTTTTAATAATCTCAAAGGGTCCAATGAATCGGGGACTCAATTTCCCCTTCTTGCCAAACCTCTTAATTTTTTCCACGGTGATACTTTGAGGAAGGCTTTTTCACCAACCTCGTATTGGATATCCCTTCGTTTAATGTCAGCATAGGGCTTTTGTCGATCAAAGGTTGCCTTTAAGCGTTTATGGATGATGGTAATCTGTTCCTCGGTTTTTCGTAGTAGGTCAGGCCCAACATCTTGCCTTCGCTGAGTTCAGACCAACATAGAGAAGTTCTGTAACATCTTCCACACAACGCCTCATAAGGTGCCATTCCGATGGAAGCTTGATAACTGTTGTTGTAGGCAAACTCGATAAGAGATAGGAATTTTTCCCAAGACCCATCAATGTAAATGGTGCATGATCGAAGCATGTCTTCTAGAATCTGTTAATGAAATATTTCAATAACAATGCTTGTTTTCGATGGTTCGATGGAAGGAGTTTTCAATACTTACATGGATTACCCTTTCTGACTGGCTGTTAAACTGAGGGTGGAACGCAGCATTAAGGTTAACTCTATACCCAGAACACCCTACAATGATTTCCAGAATCGAGAAGAAAAACAAGGGTCCAGATTGGAGAAAATAGAATTTGTACTCAATGAAGTCTCACAACTTCCTTGATATACAAGCCAGCCATATTTGGGAGACCGTAGTCCATTCTAACTGGTAAGAAGTATGTTGACTTGGGGAAACGGTCCATAATGACCAATATAGCATCATGTTTGGTGGGAGTCAAGGGCAAGCCACTGACAAAGTTCATGGTGATCTTCTCCCACTTCCACTACGGTAAGTCAATAGGTTGCAATAAGCCAGTAGGAACACGATGCTCAGCCTTGATACGCTGTCACGTAAGGCACTTAGATACGAAATCAACTATGGCTTGTTTCATGCCTGGCCACCAATAGAGTTCCTAGAGATCTTTGTACATCTTAACCAAACCCGAGTGTACAGAGAATGAGCTTGAATCAGTTTCTTCTAGTATGTCGATACGAAGGGATTCATCGTTGGGTACGCAATCTCGATCACAATAGCATAAAAGACCTTCAGGATTAATTATGAAGTCAGATTCATCCCCACTTTGCAGTTTCGAAAAGAGACCGTTCTTGAGGATCTTGATCCTACAAGGCTTTAATTCTCGATACAATAGTAGACTGTACCTGGAATTCAGCTACTAGGCAACGATGTTTCCAAAGTTTGAAATGAGCATTGATAGCACGAGGGCCTACAATACAGGGATTATTCAATGAGTTCGATACAATGGATATATAAAGTTCAATGGTCATTGATAGTACTTACCAGGCTACGGCTGAGTGCATCAGCTACAATGTTGGCCTTGCCCGGACGATAGTCAATAACAATATCGTAGTCTTTGAGGAGTTCCATCAATCTCTATTGTCAAAAATTCAACTCTTTATGAGTTAACAGGTATTTGAGACTCTTGTGATCGATAAAGAGATTGCATTTCTCCCTGTAGAGATAATGCCTCCAAATTTTCAGTGCGAAAACAACTATAGCTAATTACAGATCATGCGTAGGACAGTTCATTTCATGTGGCCTAAGTTGTTAGGATGCATAAGCTATGACCTTGCCCTCTTGCATAAGGACACATCCTAACCCGAGATATGAAGTATCACTATAAACTGTGTAGTATTTGCCAGACTCGGGTTGGGTTAGAACGAGTGCATGAGTCAATACTTGCTTCAACTGGTCGAAGCTTCTTTGTTGATCCACGGTCCAAACGAAATGAGTGTCTTTTCTTAACAACTTTGTCAAATGAACTGCTATCATGGAAAATCCTTTCAAGAATCTCTTGTAATAGTCAGCTAGACCAAGGAAACTGCTTACTTCTCAAATGTTCTTCGGTGGTTTCTAATCTACGGTAGCTTGGATTTTCTTTGAATCTACTTGAATGCCTGAAGTCGATACAATGTGCCCAAGCAAGGCAATTTCGGTGAGCCAGAACACACACTTGGAGAACTTAGAAAACAATTGTTTCTCCTACATGGCATGCAACACAATTCGAAGGTGGTTTCGATGTTCCGCAACATTCTTATAATAGATCAATATGTCACCTATGAACACCACCACAAATTTATCCAGATAGGGTCTAAAAACTTGGTTCATCAAATCCATAAAGGTTGCCGGTGCATTGGTTAGCCCAAATGGCATTACCAAGAATTCATAGTGCCCGTACCTAGTACGAAAGGCAGTTTTGGGTACATCACATTCTTTAACACTCGTTTACTTGTTCCTGATGGTCACTTTGTTCAATTGTTGGTAGTCAATACACAGCCTCATAGATCTATCCTTTTTCTTCACGAAGAGGACCAGAGCTCCCCAAGGTGAAGAACTCGGTCAAATGAAACCCTTGTCAAGCAGTTCTTGAATTTGAGCCTTTAAGTTTTTAAGCTCAACTGCAACCATACGGTAAGGTGCAATAGAAACTGGGGCCATTCTAGGTAGCACTTCGATGCTGAATTCCACCTCACGGGTTGGAGATAAACCCAAAAGTTCATTAGGAAAGACATCGGGGAATTCAGACAGTATCGATATTGAGTAGCTGAAGTTCATCCCTGGTTTCCAAGTTCAAAGCATACAAGGATGGATTTCTCGAACTCATCAGGGTGATGCTCTCCTTATCAAACCCTCAAAGGTACATATTTTTATTGGCGCAATCCACCCAAGCATGATGTTCACTAAGCCAATCCAGTCCTAGTATAACATCGAACTCATGAATCGGTAATGCCAATAGGTTGGCTGAAAAAGGAATCCCTTGGATTATTAAGGGACAATTCTTATATACAAGACTTATGGTGACATAATCATCCAATGGATTGGTTACAGAGATCTTAGATAGTATGGGTTCAAAGGACATCTTATTCTTCTTAGCTAGCATCGTACTAATGAAAGAATGTAAAGAGCCAGGATCGATCAATGCATAAATAGAATGAGAGTATAGTTCAACAGTCCTACAATGATGTCAGGATCAGCCTCCTCCTCTCAGCTCCTTACATGGTACATTTGAGTAGGGGCCTTTGAATCCTGTCTGTTTGACGCCTTAGCTGAGCCACTGGATCTCCCTACAGCTCTAGATGAACCCTGCTTTGATCCTTTACCTCAATAAGATTGAGTAGGTGATCCTGTAGCGGTTGGTGTGGCAACAGACTTGTTGGTGTTCAATGGACAATCTCAAATAAAATGGCCCTGTTCACCGCAGAAATAGCAAGCTCCAGACTATTTGTGACATTGTCCTGCAAAATGCTTGTTCTAGCAATAATTGCATACTAGATGTTGTACGGCTCGTCCCAAACCTCCAATACTCTCAACTGAAGCAGCCTTGGCAAACACTGGGTCATGTCTGCGGCCTAACAATATTCCAGATCGGGAAGGCTGGGGATAAACATTCTACTTCGGACCTCGATACTTTTCATTTCTTATTAGGCTTTGAAGGAGGAGAATCATCATATCGCCTCTTCTCAAATCTGCTAGATCCTCCAAACCTCTGTACTTTTTGAGATACTTCAGTGGCCTTGACCCGATTCACCGCGTCCTGAAAGTTAGTGATGCCCAGCACTGTGAAAGGACGCAGCTCATCACTAAGCCCAGCAATGAACATTCTGCACTTATCTTCCTCCTTCTTGATATATTCCGCTATGTATCGGCAGTACTTGCAAAACTCATGATGTACTACTCCACGGGTCATCCCCCATGTTTGAGATGGAGAAAGATGTTACACCTCTCAACGATGTAGTATTCATTGATATATTTCTTACAAAATTCTCGAAAGAAGAACTCCCAAGTTACAGCTTCTTCGGGGACCGTAGGGATAGTAGTCTCCCACCATTTGAGTGTCTCATCGGCCAGCAATGCGAGGGCAGACTCTAGCTTGTGTTCATCCAAAAATTGTAGCTGATTGTTCAAGACTCGGAACGTATAATCCAACCAGTATTCGGCAATCTCAAGATTGTCATTATCCTGGCCAGTAAAGGTGTAAGCCCAATGCTGAAATAGCTTGTCAATAGGGGCTCGAACATATTGGATGACTAGTGCAGTATGCTGCATAGCTTGCTCTGCTCTCATAGAAGTCATAAACTGTTTGAACATGTCAACCATGCTCCGATAATATTCAGCCTAAACAGTCATTGCCTCTGGCTTAGGGTCTTGTACTAGAGGGTTTTGCTGTGGTGGAGGGTCTCCACCTCTAATCTCCTCACCGTGGCTAGAGGAGCCGATAGCATGCTCGTCTATACGAGCTTCATTAGAGTTAGACATCTATAAGAAAGAGATCAGATTAGTCGGCAAGTCACGATATGCAATAATAACTTCTATGTGGCATAATGCAATACGATAACAGTATAATAAACAATAGTTTAGTCCTAGAATTGACTAAAATCTAGCTCTGATATCGCAAATATAACACCCCCTTCCCGGTCTGGTAGAGAATCGGGCCGGACTGTGTTACCGATGAACAAACAGTGATTTGTGCAATCAATATTCGATAATTTAATTTTGTTATTTTTTAGAATAATACAATAGAGATACAATAATTTCGATTACTCAGTATAAAGCTATGTTGATCAACTCTGGACCAATTTTTACACTTTTACATGTGTTAGGGACTAATCTATGATTTCAGTATTTTAGAGGTCTTTTTTCTGAAATTAACCTTACTATAATGAAATCCAACCTATAGCCAATGATCATAGTAATTTTCAAGATAATCTGAGTCCAATTACCACTTCAATTTAACTATACAATGTTTAGTGACCAATATGCCATGTTCCAAACTTATTCCAATTCACTTTTAACATATTTACCTGTATCGGTATCGGTACTCGAGAGGCCGTACCGATACCCATGTGCCATGGCCGTTAAAACAGTTAGGATTCAAGGAGTTCATATCGATACAGTGTCTACCTGTATCGATGCGCAATACATATTTTATAATTATCAGAATCTAATGAAAAATACTCGTATCGGTACGACTGGGGGACCGTACCGGTACAAGTTGATCGGGTTAACCTGTTTCGGTACGCCATAAAGACAATATCGATGCATTTAATTTTCTAGATTCCAGTGTTAACTTTTCGTATTGATACACCATTTGATGTATTGATACGCCCTATTGACCGATGTTGACTATGTCAAATATGTATACCCATATCGATACGCACTGCACTAAAATGACATATTTGTTCTAGTTTTAATTGATTTGGCCTATCAAGCAATGCCCAAATGCAACAAGATTTTACCAAAAAATTAATATCAACATAATCTACTAGCATGTCAAATTTCCTGATCATATGAGTCCATTTACTATGATTTCACCTTTCTAAGCCAAATAAGCAAGTTTGTGTCACTTTTAGCCAATTCTATAAACTCATTTTAGGCATTTTAAACATACTCAAATTGTACATGCCATACATGCATCAAAAGGACATAAAGGAACTTAGACAACCACTATGCCACCATCCTAGGAGTGTATAGAGTAGGTATATATTATATTAACCTTTGGTGACTTACCACAACCTTGCCAACATTCCTCATAACTGAACCAACTTTACTTAACCTGAAAATGCATGAAGATGAATGCATTAGGCATACTTTGCCTAGTGAGGTAGTCATAAACAATATCAATATTCAATATGCAATTAAATGCATGTTTCATCAAGAATTAATGGCAACATGTCAATGTTCAACAACAATGCATCTATATCCAATTTCAATGTATCAATGTTCAATATCAATAAATCTTTTAGTTCAATATTAACCCTTGGATCAATTCAAGATAGTGGATACGCGGATTCTTACGCCTCGCTAAGTCCCTCCGCCCCACCAATTTACCAACACAACATCCCTCCGCCTGACCAATGTAAAGGTCGTAGCCCAAGAATCGTAGTCCACCCGTACCAATGAGCTCAAAAATCCCATGGCATGCCAACTGTATCCAATGTCCACTCGAATCCAAAGTCCAGTTATTTAAGCCAATATTCAATACATTATCAATATCAATAAGTTCAATGATTCGATAACAATAAATTGACCCTTAGGTACACTTCAATGATCCGGTGAGTCCAATAACAATATCAATATCAATATTTCAATAATCAATGTCCAATGACCAATGGCAATAACAATGATTTTTCCAATGCTATACCAATACTCAATGTTCAGTGCTTCAATGATAATGTCCGATGCTCAATGATTCAGTGACAATATTCAATATTCAATGACAATGATCGATACTCGATGTTTTAATAATTCAATAAGGAAGCTTACTGAAACTTACCATTACACCCTCAAAAGGGTTCGATGCAATAACTTAACTCTCAATGTTAGAAATAATATATCCAATGGAAATGAAATGGGAAAGGCACATAGCCTACTCTCGAGACTCTGACTACACTCAGCTCAAAATCCAAAGCTAATATGGCTCTCGGATGACAATCCCTTTGCACTTAGCCTTCGATAGAGATGATGGCCCTTCCTCCAATACTTGAGCTAGGCAAAAATTAGGGGAAATTGTTAGAATCAAAATCATTGATTCAAAATCAATATTCAAGCTTATTAAAGCTTGTAGGAAACAGTATTTCCATAGAATCAAGCTTCCAACACATGGGTATAGCCTTAACTTTCAAGACTTTAATCTAATTGAATTAGGCTTCAATAATCCATTGAATAAATAAATTGATTCAATTCAATATAGAGAAATCAAGGGAAGCTTGAGCAACCAAGGGAGGTGCTTGCTTGAGCTTGGTGAAGAAGATGGAAATGGTGGAGCTTGCTTAGCTTTGGTAAACATTTGAAGAAAGTTGGAAGCTTAAAGTCTCGGTTTTACTCCAAATATTTTCAACCCTTCCATTCTTTCCCCTATTTCCTTATTTAGTCGTGAACTACCTTACGTAAATGGTTGCCTCCCAAGCAACCAATCAAAATGTTTCCTAGCTTGGAAGGAAACCTTAACAAATATTATTTTCATAAATGATAACTCCATAGAAATGATTTATGTCATTTTTTATGACAAAAGCCACCAAACTCACGTGAACTAAACCAAATAAGGAGGTGACTCACACCTTTAATTGGGATAATTACGAGGGTAGTCCCTTAATTTTTTTGAAGTTTGCACTTTTACCCCTAAACTTTCATTTTTCACAATTTAGTCACTAAATAACTTTCAATTCTTTAAAAAAGGTCCAAGATCAAACGAATATCTTTAAGGTTGTCAGATGATTATGAGGTAGTGGTTGTTGGCAAGAGTGCCAAGTTTTTGTCTAATGCTGTTTCGGCTTTGGAAGCAAGTCGAATGTTAGATTCGGGATGTCAGGCTTTCTTGGCCTATGTTATGAATCCTGGATCAAAGGAGTTGAGGGTCAGGATGTTTGCACCGCATGTGAGTTTCTAGCTGTTTTCCAAAAGAGTTGTTGGGGTTGTCACTAGACCGTGAGGCTGAGTTTGGTATCGAGGTCTTTGCGAGTACATTACCAGTATCTATTGCACCGTACCGCATGGCCCTGAAGGAGTTGAACACGTAGTTGTAGGAGTTTCTGGATCGGGGTTTCATTAGGCCTAGTATATCATAGTGGGGTGCACCAGTGTTGTTTGTAAAGAAGAAGGATGGTACATTGCGAATGTGTATAGACTATCGACAACTGAATAAGTTGATGATAAAGAACAAGTGTATTTTACCGCGGATAGATGATCTGTTTGATCAGTTTAGGGGTGCCTCAGTGTTTTCCAAGATAGATTTAAGGTTGTGGTATTACCAATTGAAGGTGAAGGAGGTGGATGTGCCTAAGACGACATTTCATACGAGGTACGGGCATTATGAGTTTTTGGTGACGCCTTTTGGTTTGACCAATGCACCAGCTGCTTTTATAGACATGATGAACCGTGTGTTCCATGAGTTTCTGGACCAGTTTATGGTTGTGTTTATCGATGATATCCTCGTGTACTCTTGTACCGAGGAGGATCATGATAGCCATTTGCAGATTGTGCTTTAGATGTTGATGGAGAATCAGTTGTATGCCAAGTTAAGAAAATGTGAGTTTTGGCTTAGGGAAGTAGTATTTCTAGGGCATGTTGTGTCAGCCGAAGGAATTTGTGTCAATCCACATAAGGTTGAGGCTGTAACGAGTTGGAAGGCGCCGAAGTCTGTGACGGAGGTTGGGAGTTTCCTTGGTTTGGCGGGTTACTACAGAAGGTTTATGGATGGGTTTTCTAGTTTGGCGGCTCCGTTGACTAAGTTACTACAAAAGAATGTTCAGTTTGAGTGGACGGAAGATAGGCAGCGAGGTTTTGAAAGGTTGAAGGACGCCTTGATGCGAGCTCCAGTCTTGGTTCAACCGTAATCAGGAAAAGGAGTTTGTTGTTTATAGCGATGCGTCGTATGTTGGGCTTGGTTGCGTGTTGATGCAGGAGGGTAAGGTAGTGGCGTATACATCTAAGCACTTTAAGGTGCATGAACAAAACTACCCTACTCAAGATCTTGAGCTTGTCGCGGTGGTGTTTGCCTTGAAAGTTTGAAGGCATTACCTCTACGGTGAGAAATGTGTGGTTTTCACGGATCATAAGAGTTTGAAGTATTTAATGTCTCAAAAAGAGTAGAACCTAAGACAGCGTAGGTGGTTGGAGTTGTTGAAAGATTATGATCTGACCATTGAGTATCATCCAGGGAAATCCAATGTTTAGCAGATGCTTTGAGCAGAAAAATAGCTACGGAGTTGAGAGCCATGTTTGCTCGGTTGAGTGTGATGAATGACGGGGGTTTGTTGGATGAGTTGCAGGTGAAGCCGTCCTTGTCACATATGATTAAGGAGAAGCAATTGTATGATGGGAGTTTGGTACCCCATGTGGAAGACATTAGGGATGAGAATCCTATAGATTTTTGTTTCAATGATGATGGGGTGTTGTGCTTTGAAGGTCGAATAGTGGTGCCTGAAGATGAGGAGTTGAGGCATACTATTTTGACCGAGGCACTTGATAGTCCTTTTGTTATGCATCCCGGTAGTACTAAAATGTATCGAGGGTTGAAGAAGGAGTACTATTGGGGCAGACTAAAGAAGGATGTGGCTAATTTTGTTGCACGGTGTATGGCTTGTCAGCTGGTAAAGGCTGAGCGTCAGTTCCCTTCAGGGTTGTTGCAGCTGTTGAGAATAGCAGAATAGAAGTGGGAAAGAATCACCATGGATTTTGTGTCTGGGCCACCTTTGATGCCAACCAAAAAGGATTCAATTTGGGTGATTGTTTACTAGTTTATGAAGTTTGCGCATTTTGTGCCAGTGCATACTACGTATACCTTGGACAGGTTGGCTGAATTGTATATCTCAAAGATTGCACATTTGCATGGGGTGCCCAAATCCATAGTTTCGGATAGGGATTTGTGGTTCATGTAAGGTTTTGGGTGAGTCTGCATCGTGCTTTGGGAACTTGGTTGAGTTTTAGTACCTCGTATCATCCTAAGTCGTAAGGTCAGTCAGAGCGCGTGATTTAGGTTCTTGAGGATATGCTAAGGTGTTGGTTATTGAGTACCAGGGAACATGGGAGAAGCAGTTGCCATTGGTGGAGTTTTCTTACAATAACAACTATCATGCTAGCATACATATGGCACCTTATGAGGCGTTGTATGGTAGGAAATGTATTACGGCCTATGTGTTGGGCAGAAGCGAGGGAAAAGTTTGTGTCGATGCCCAATGTTTTGAAAGGCACAACTGAAAAGGTAAAGTTGATATGTGAGCGCTTAAAAGCAGCTACAGATCGCCAAAAATCTTATGCGGATTTGAAGCGTACGGATATAGAGTACGTCGTGGGTGATAAAGTGTTTTTGTAGGTGTTGCCTTGGAAAAAGGTGCTGCATTTTGGGCGAAAAGAGAAGCTTAGCCCGAGATTCATTAGACTATACAAGGTTGTTGAGCGTGTGGGTCCTATTGCATACTGCTTAAGGTTACCTCTGGAGATGGGAAAAATTCATTATGTGTTCCACGTTTCGGTGTTGCAGAGGTATAGGTCGGATCCATCGCATGTTATGCCGGTGGAGGAGATTGAGTTGAGACTAGACCTATCTTATGATGAAGAACTGGTAGAGATTCTTGATATCAGTAGTAAGGTGCTGCATGGCAAGATAGTAGAGCTTGTTAAGGTGTTGTGGAGGCACCGCGGTGTTGAGGAGGCCATGTGGGAACGCAAATCGGATATGTTGAAACAGTTTCCACAACTATTTCCTCTAGGTAAATTTTGGGGACAAAATTTCTTAAGTGGGGGAGAGTTGTACCACCCTGGTTTTAGGGCTAGCGGTTTGGTGGTTTATTAGACGATCCGGTGGATCGAAGTAGAGATTCGAGTCAGTTTCAGGATCGTTTATTTTTGGTGTTGGAAAAATTATAGAAAAATTATCTAAAATCATTATTAATTATGTATTTAATAATGGTGATATCGATTTTGCAAAATGAGTTTTGGAAGATGGACATTTTGGTTAGTGACCAAAATGGATGTTTTGAAAATTGTAATTTCCTAGTGACTAAAATGAAAAAGGTCAAATACTTAGAATCTTTGAGGAGCTATTTTACCAATTGGTTTTTGATGGTTTCTCCGTTAATTGAAGATATTTTAACATGTGTTTTAATTATTAATTAAAGAGGATTTTTGTTAAAAGTTAGTTATCTATTTTCAAAACCAAAATCACGTCATTCTTTTCTCTCCATTCTCTCCTCAGCCAAACACTCGGGTTTTCACCAAATTTCCAGAGGTGAGGTGGTTTCTAACTTGATTTTATTGTTTCAAATTGTTTTATAAAGATTGTTTGCACAAAATCTTACAATAATCTTGTGTTTTCTTAGCTTTTCACAAATCAATTGAGGGAGAAACTTCACAATAGGGGTAAGGTCCGAGATATCCTCTATTGTATGGTTCTTTACTGAAATTCCCAAGCATTTGATCCTTGATTTTGTGTTTCTAATCTGATTTTAATGATTTTTCAATGATTAATTGAGTTAATTGGGGGGAAATAAGTTGATTCACGGATTGAATCTGTTTTATGGTAATTAAGGATGATTTAATTCATATTGTGAATGTTTTATAATGTTGATAAGTTTTTGTTGTCAATGGAATCCCGAAACTCTTGAATCTCTAATTTTTTAGATTGCTAGATTTGTGTTCTTGGGGTGTTTTGGTGACTGCGTTAATGCAGGGGGTTTTAGGATGTTTTGATTCTATTTTTAGGTGTTGATTGTTAATGAAAGTGGTGTTAGATAGTTAGGTTGTGGCTGGGTTGTGTTTGAGAAGGTTTTGATAATGGTTTCGGTTGTTGTGGATGGGTAATCTTGTGAGGATTTGTTAATGTAGTGCCTTGAATGCATTGAGATGCATTAATCCTCTGTTGTGTTGTGGTCAAAGCAGGGGAAGTTGAACCGGAAGTGATTGGTGAAGCGTTGGAGGCTTCAGACACTTGATTTTGCGTCGGCAAATCGAGGTTTCGAGTATTGGTGAGTGAGAATGTGGATTCCAGCTTGGAAATGTTTTAAAAGTGGTTTATGGGAGTTTAAATTGAGCTTGAAATGCTGGTTTAAACTCAGAAGTAAGTATAAAGTGATTTTCTCTCTCGGTCGTGTTTTTATGAAATGGTTTATGCATTTGTTTTTATTTACATTGTACCTACTACTAAAGCATGATTTAAAGTTGTTGAGATACTATTTTTAAGCAGGAAATGCTGAAAGATGCACATGGTAAGTGATCCTTGTAAGTATATGGTTTATACTTGTGTTTAAAGCATGTGATGTTGCTTTGGAAAAATGGTTTGGTGAATGTTTGTTAAAACAGTGAGGTAAATGGTAAATGGTTAATTATATTGGCAAGTGATATGGTTTTAAAAATGTTATCGGATTTAGTTGGCCGGTCATAGGATTGAGTGCACTGTAAATAAGTCGTCTTGCATGTTGAGGGGTTTATACGGTGTACCAAATACTCTATCCAAGTACCCTAACGGTTGAGGGGTTATATGGTACCAAAAACTCCCATTAGTGGATTAAGTGTCTAATCGATGATTGGGGTTGGTGTCCCTGTGGGTTGAAAGTGCACCCGGTTGTTAATGTACCGTGATTGTGATTGTATCACTATTCCGGTTGAGATGGCTTGAAGTGTTGGGTTAACACTTATTGAATCCATGTATTCGATGAACTATTTTGTTATTGGACTTGTTTAATGGTCACTTGTAAGCCAATACAATTGTTAATGTATCATTGGAATGGTTTATGTTGTATAATGTCACTTACACATGTTTCTCCTTGAGCTTTGCAATTGGTAGTATTGCATGGGAAGGCTTAAGTGGAGGTTAGCAATGTGACTAGCTGTTGAATAATGATACATGTAGCATATGGTTTAATATGTTGGTTTTAATGATGTAAAGTGCATGTTTTAAAAAGGGCATGATGTTTAAAAGGATGATGTTATGTAAATGGTTTAAAATGCATTGATGGTGTTTTTTTAGCACTCCTCACTAAGCCTTGTGTGCTTACACTCTCATTGTCCATCAATGCAAATAATTGAGGTTTTGGAAGGCAACAAGCAACAAGGGGATCCTAGCAAGACTTGGTTAACAAAGTATGTTGGACTAGACTATAAAAATAAAGGCAATGGGGTACTTGTTTTGGTTTTGGGAGATGTTTGTTGAACTCCGTGTTTGAGCATGTTGCTTGATTGCTCTTGAGTTGTAAAAGGCCTTTAATGTTGTTATTTTGGTGTTGGTCTATATTTTGGATTATTGCTTGGATGCTTGTGGTATGCCTAGTATGCTGGGGTTATGTATTAAACTTGTTGGGGTGATTTGAGTGTGTCATTTGGAAGAAAAATCAGCAAAAAGTGACATTATAGGTCTAGGCGTACCGATATGCATGGGACCATATCGGTACGGCTGGTTATTTCTAGGCACAATGTTTCGATACGGGCACTAGTCGTTCTGATACACCCAAGCTATTTTGGCCTAGCGTACTAGTCGTTTCGATACGGGCACTAGTCGTTCGGGCCATCAGTAAGACATTTGTGCATAATGTTAAACCTTCTTTTGGTGTCAAGATGGGTAGAAACCAGGGCATCATTTTAAGGGGTGTTGGTAGCCTTTTTGGGTGAATCTATTTTTTAAGTCTTTTAGGCCAAAAGTAAGACCTTCGGGCATGAGGTGTAAAGACGGATAGAAAATAGGCATTATTTAAAGGGATGTTGGTAGCCTTTTGTAGACTCTCTAAGTGAATACTGGCAAAATGGGCAGAAAATATGTATTGGAAAGGTATAAAATAGTGTCGTGATGAGTCTTTTACGTGCAAGTATACACGGTCTTCAAGTAATACAACAGTCAAGCTGAGTATCGATCCCATAGAGATTGACCTGGAATTCAATTGTCTAGATTGTTACTTGCCTTGATAAAAAGTTGTTTTTGTTTTGAAATTGGTTTTGGAAATAATTAAATAGAAAAGAAATAAAAGTAAAGTAAAGACGTTGGCAAGGAAGGTGTTTTAACGAATGATGAGCATTGGCAGGGAATGCCTGGTTTTCACGCTATTCAATCCGTGCCAGCCTTTTATAACAACCTGTCTTGGCATTGTTTTTTGAGCAGATTCAAAATTTGCAAAGCCTCCCTTGATGGTCATTTCCCTAAATTGATCATGTAAAAACCCCTATAGCTCTATAGTGCATGCTTTTAAATAAACCAATTTTATTATGATCCAATCTATACTCCAAAGGGGGAGCTTTCACTCCGGAAGTAAGTTCATCTACTTGAATGACTTCTCTCAAAGCTTCTCTCCTCAGTATTCAACAACTTAATCGTTGTCACTCCAAGTCTGTTAAGATATTGAGGAGCAATAGGCCAACAGTGCCAGCTCTCGCTTGGCATAGTATTTAGGAAACATGAAAGTATGTCGAACAGATAAAACATTACCAAAGCAAATTTATTATTAAAAACTAAAACATAAAATAGCTTTCAATGCAAAATATCCCCCACCAACTGTTAGATTAGTTCATGTGAGGGATTTAACCAAAAATTCACAAACGTTTTCCAAATACATCAGTATTAAAACGAAATTAAAACTACTTAAAACAAGAGAATGGGAGAAAGGGGTCTCTCGATGTAGCCCTCAAGATCTAGGCTCTTGGCCAAGTGGTTGAACCTCCCTCCTTGGTGTGGCCGGTTGTCAATCGTCGCACTCCAACTCCTCACTCTGATCACTCACAATAAAGCACCACCAAAAGTCCCCCAAAAACCACTCGTCGAATGCTTCTGGGTTGGTCATTAAATAGGCATGCAAGGAGGGCATATGATAAGCTTCTCAATTGATTTTTAAATGCTGAAGGGACAAGAGATGAGATCTTATCCGAATTTGAATGAAAGTTATCAAGTTAGTGTTGACGTCATACTGTCGATGCTACATTGGCATCCAAGCTTGGCATGCATCTGTTAACCAATCTTAGCACCATCTTATCCGCTATTTTCTCAGACATTGATCCAATTGCTATCTTTTCAGAGCCTAATCTTGTCCAATTTTTTCGGAGTTCAAGAGCTTATTGGCATAGCATCAAGTTCACTTCTCTGCCAACTGGTGCTCGGCATTGTCTGGTCCATCTGTGCCAACAACACTCGGCATTCTCTCTGACATTCCTTCCTATGTTGCTTTTCTGGGCCAAATACTATGCCAAACCTGCAAAATTTCAAACAAAAAACCCTTCACACTGGCATAGACAGAATTCTAAACTCCTTATGTAAATGCATGGTTTTAACATTCTAATGCAACTAAATGTACCTAAAAACAAGCAAAAGCATTGTAAGATTGGCATTAAAAACAATACTTTTGGAGAGGTAACACCCCCAAACCTAACTCATTGTTTATTCTCAAGTAATACAATCAAAATAAAAACAAAAAACTGTGAAAATGTTACCTCGACAAAATTTTGGTTCAATGCCAACAAGTGATGGCAAGTAGAATTTGGCTCTATTTCTGTCCTCAGTATCTCAGTACAATAATGCCAAGTAGGTAGTAATTCAAGTGCAGCAATATAACTCTAATCTAAGTCCTTGAAGAGTGCATGATGCGTAGGCAATATGCATCAAGTATCCTTTCACTCCCTTAGCCAATTTTACTACCTAAACTCAGATTCTTTATATATCTTTTTTCTCCTTTTTTCCTCTTTCCAAGGGTTTCTATTGGCATTAATTTAAGCTTGCTTCATAACACTATTTAGAGTGAGATATAAGAGAGAGCATACCATGAATCCCCACCTTAGTTTAGACATCACTGGCTTTCTCTTCAACTCATACTCTAAGGTTTTGGACTTGAGAACTAAGAGGGAGCAAACCACGAAGCCCCAAGTAACTTATTATCCCTAGGTAGAGGAGAGTTTATTCTTTTTCTTGCCTTGGCAGAACATTGTTGCCTTATTTATTTCTTTTACCCTGTCATCATGTATTTTTTTTAATCTGAGCATAGTTTCAAAAAGTTTATGTTTGCTAAGGAAGTAGATACATACTACGTGTTAAGTGAAAATTTAGTTCCCTAAACTAGAGATCAATTGCCAAGCTAACCTGGTATACTACTCTGCTGGCATGACATGACAAATAAAGATTAAAATTTCCTCATTGGACAGACACCTAGATCAAATTAAACTTGCCTAACATGTGTTAACAATCTTCAAATTAAATTGAAACAAAATTTTCTTTTTTAGTGTTTTAGTATGCATCTATACTAAAAGACCTAAATGGTACGGCAAGATGGCATGGCATCAAAAATTAAACATGAAATGTATGGCATGGCATAAATGTCAGGAAATGACACGCCCAAACCCAAGATGTGCATTATCCTCAATGCATGAAACAACACATATACACAATCAAAACAGAAAATTAAAATGCATGATCATGTAAATGGAAAGAAATGAGAAGTAAAGGAGTTTAGATAGAAGAGAATTCACCTTTAGAGACCTCTTCTCGTGTAGTACGGGTCTTTCTTTTCCATGATCGGCTATGAGCAGGGGCCATTCATTTCATTCCTTTCATGCTTGATTTTAAAGCGGCAGTGGAGGCTCCAACTTCCTCCTTTTTCTTGGCAGGTTCCGACGCGATAGGTGCATCAGTGGCATCAAATGGCGTTTGTATAGTAGGTGTCACTGTTGACTTGGCTTTGGTTTCTTTTGATTCAGATGAGGAATCAGAACTGGCAGACTCAGCTTGTACCGGAGACAATAGGATTGTGGCATCGGATGGGATATGGACTGGACTAGCTGGCATGGCATTATCGCAGGTAGAAGGCTCGATAGGGAAATCTGGGAATTTTGGCACAAAATCAGTGGACAATTTTTTAAGATCCTCCCTAATTACAACATCCCTGACTTATATGTAATGTCGCATTTTGACATTGAGCTCCTCCGCTTTCTCTAGCTTTTAGAGAATGATTTCTTGGCGATGGTAAATTTGTGACAACACTGCCAATGAACTGTCTGACATGGTGTCTGGCTTTGCCTTTGGCACCTTTGGCTTTGTGCACTTTTGCCTTCCCCTTGCCTTTGTCGTTTGGCTCGGCAACGGTGAGGTTTCTCCATATAGCAACTGTGATTGTTGTTCCCTTGATCGTTTGGCCTTTATCTGTATTAAGCTTTGGCACACCTTGGAGCATGCAAATGTTAGAAATTAACAAAGGAAAGAACAAACTGCCATTACCTTTTGCTGCATATTTTTAGGTTTTATCAATAATGAGCTTGCCAACATCAACCTTGCTTCCCATAATAATAGAATGTAATAGGAGGATCAACCTCTCTTCCGATATAGCCTCCTTGTGAGGTGATGGCGTTAGATTTGCCTTGACAAAGTGATTCCATCCTCTCTATTAGGGTTTTAACGCTAACCGCTTTACTGTGCGGTGTCCCTTTGATGACATTGTCCATGTCGTGCCAGGCTCACACAAGTCTACCATCAGCTTCTTTCTCTTGGCAGCAGTAATCGACTCAGCATAATCAAAATATTCATCCTCTGCACCATAAAATTCAAACATATTGTTAATATACACCTTACCAAAATGCACACACTTACCTTGAATCATCAAGAAGGGTGAATCCCTGGTCACTAGATGAGTGTAGAATTCTTGAACAATGGTGGCATAAATCTCCCCTTCTTGCTGGCAAAATAGATTCTACATGTGCTTGTCAACTATCGCCATGAATTCTGGAGGGAAGCCAATGCTTGTATCCCTCTTGAAATCGAAGTGCTTCTCGTAGCAAAATGATCTTGAAGCAAAGTTAGCTTCAAACTTTTTAAGATCTCCTCATTGAAAAATCGATTGAAAGAGGTTGAAGATGAAGCCATGGTAAATGTGCAAGAATTTGAAATGGTTTTGAGTAAGGGATTAAGAAGAAAAGACAATGTAAAGCTTGGTTATTGCTTGAAAATAAGTGGAAAATTTAGAGAGAGTTGGGTTCTTTAAGATCGGCTAGGGAAAGAAAGTGAAACGGTTCGGTATTTTAATGGGGTTAATAATGCTAATTGGATAAATAGAGATAACGAGGAAAGAAATAAATTTGATTTCGAAAGGATAAATGATAAGGTGAAGTGATAAGATTTGATAAAGATTTGAGTGATAAGGTGATTAGGTTGAATTTAAATTTCAACCCAAGTTTTGGACAGCTAGGGTTTAAATTTAAAGAAAATATTCTATCTTATCTAATGGGCCGATCAAACTAAGGTTTATCTTCTCTTTTCATTTTTCAGTTCGCTGTATGCCAAGCTGCTCTGGCATTGTGCTTGGCACACATAATTCTCCTATTGTGGATTCGGCTCATTCCAAGTCTCTCATTGGCATTATTCCTAGCACTACTCCTGACATCATTCCTGGCATATTGATTATGCATACACTCAAAGAAAACCTTTCAACATAGACAAGGAATAAAAAAAAAATCGACACAAAGAAAAACTATTAAAAACCCTGAAACGTAAAAAACCAACTAACCTAATATATACAGAAATTCAAAACCTGATGATTTTTCACATTACCTCTGCCAGGAGGATTATCTCATTGGAATTATTCCAATCACCTTCTATGTAGTGCTTTAGTATGTGGCCTTTGGTTGGTGGATGGTAAGCTGTGGCACTATTTTGTTTGAATAACCAATACAGAAAGCCAAATAATTGCTTTCCTTTGATCATGCCAAACTCTAGATTGCTCAACAAAGTAGAATGTTTGCCATGGGGTTTTTGAATAACCACCTCAAAAAACCAAAATACCTCTTCCTTGTAGGCCTATCAAATCTTTGATTGAATTCAGCACCCCAGTAGTGCTTAGGTTGTGGTCATTTTGTTTCATTTGATGCCAAGGTGTATATATCCTCAACTGGTTCCAGACTTGCCATAGCATTCTTAGGTAAATCTTCAATTTCTGGCGGCACCATCTCTAGCATTATTATCATAGACAAATTATCTTGCTTCAATTCTTCATTTTCTGCCATTTGGACTCCACTTTTTCTTCCAGAAACTAGCCATCTAACCACACCTCGCTTCATGGCATTAGTCCTGACCAGAATTGATCTTCTCTGTCTCTCAATTTTTTTGTCATCATACTTATGTTTAATGGCACCAACTTTCATTCCCTAGCAAGTCAATGCCAGGTTCTCATCTAAAATGGATTCCATTGGCTCAACTGCATAACATTCTTCAAGTTCATCAGCACACTTAAGAGATTTGTCAACACTAAAGGTGACATTTATTTTTCTTACCAATGTAGGGTTGGTAATTACTGACTCCACTAGCTTCGCCGAGGTGGTATTGGCATTAGATTCATATCTGGCATTGCTGGTGCTTGCTTCCCTTTTCTCAGCTTCTTTAGTTTCTTTCGCTGGCATTGATTTATTTGTATGGCAAACAATTGGCTCTTCTTTGTATGTTAAAATCTCGACTTAGTTGCCACTTAAGGGAGTGACAACTTTTCTTTGTTCTCTCCCTTTTTGTTGAGCATCATCCGTATCACATGGCAGAGTTTCTAGAGGTCTTGCATCAGATAGTGGTTTGACATCATACAGTGGTCTGGAATCATTAGCCTCTGCATCTTCTTTCTCTACTTCTTTGGGTTCACCTATTGGCACTGAGTTCCTTTCCTGGCAAATAATCGGTTGTTTGCCTTCATCTTCCTGGTTTGGAACTTCAGAATATTACCCTTCTGCCCTGGCATTGAACTTGGCAACATTGTCTAGCTTTGCCTCGATGTTGTTGTGTTCGAGATCCTTGCCCTCAAATTTTTCCTCACACTCTATTACCACTAATGAATCCAATGTACCTGTTCTGGAATACACTTCATCAGCATAATATATTGATTCAAGTGTGTTAGGAAAAACCTGATACTCGTAATGTTGATTCTAAATTCCTTGATGAGTAGATGGAGGAAGAAAATTGCCAGCTTGTGGATGAAGCGCTGCCATGGCATTCTGATTGTTACCACTAACCGAAGCGTTTTCCACCTCTTGCTGCCTTGATGGAAGCTCTATCTCGTTCTCTTGAGGCATACCATTCACAGCATATGCAAGCCTCCTGACTTGTTCTTCCAAGCCTCTCATAGCATCCATGGCTTCTTCAAATGTGTCTCTAATGTAATTTGTTTGCTCTTGAGGTGGATTGTTGTGTATCGGCATTTCTGACGGCAATTCTGCCATGCCAAATGATTCGTTAGATCCATAAAGATCTGTTGCTGATTTCTCATGGATAATGCTGCCTTGGGATGTCATTTGTTTGAAGTATGGTGGCGTAGCAAAGTTGTTAGGTGCATAAAAATAATCGCCATCTTAATTATTCCAAAAATATTATGCTACTAGTTCTATCCTTGGTTGAAGTTCTAGGAGGAAGGGATGTTCACATTACAGTGCCCTATGTAACAATAGGAATTAGGGTTGAAGGGGCAATTTTCAAACGACTGGCATCCTCTACAATATGCACAAACAACGGGTGTTGCCTGCCTTTTGTTGAACTTGTTAGACACTTGCATTGATGTTATCATGTTTTTCAGTTCAGAAATCTATGTCGATACTGTTGTTTAGTCATACTCTTCATGCTTTTCATATCATCTTTGCTCGTGGATAGCTCTTGGAGTTGGATATTGGTACTCATAAGTGGGAAAAATATAGTCATCATCATACCATATGTGGCTGCCCATACTCTTCTTTGTAGCTTTCCTGAAAAACAAAAAAAATTTAAGGATTAAAATAAAAAAACAAAGTTAGTAAAATGAAGACAAAAACAAGTAAAAATTAAAGCAATAAATTCCGTCGCAATCCCCGGCAACGACGCCAAAAACTTGTAGACTCTCTAAGTGAATGCTGGCAAAAGGGGCAAAAAATATGTATTGGAAAAGTATAAGACAGATCCAAGATGATTCTTTTGCACGCAAGCATACAATGTTTGCAAGTAATACAACAGTTAACCTGAGTATCGATCCCACAGAGATTGACTTGGAATTCAATTGTCTTGATTGTTACTTACCTTGAGAAAAAGTTGTTTTTGTTTTGAAGTTGGTTTTGGAAATAATTGAATAGAAAAGAAATAAAAGTAAAGTAAAGACGTTGTCAAGGAAGGTGCTTTAATGAATGATGAGCGTTGGCAGGGAATGCCTGGTTTTCACGCTATTCATGTTGTTCCAGCCTTTAATAACAACCTGTCTTGGCATTGTTTGCCGAGCAGATTCAGAATTAGCAAAGCCTGTCTCGATGGTCATTGCCCTAAATTGATCATGTAAAACCCCTATATCTCTATAGTGCATGCTTTTAAATAAACCAATTTGATTAAGATCCAATCTGTACTCCTAAGGGGTAGATTTCACTCCCGAAGTAAGTTCATCTACTTGAACGACTTCTCTCGAAGGTTCTCTCCTCAGTGTTCAACAACTTAATCGTTGTCACCCCAAGTCGGTTAAGATATTGAGGAGCAATAGGCAACAGTCTCAGCTCTCGCTTGGCATAGTATTTAGGAAACATTAAAGTATGCCAAATAGATAAAACATTGCCAAAGCAGATTTATTATCAAAAACTAAAACATAAAATAGCGTTCAATGCAAAACATTCCCCACCAACGATTAGGTTAGTTCATGGTGAGGGATTTAACCCAAAATTCACAAACGTTTTCCAAATACATCATTATTAAAATGAAACTAAAACTACTTAAAACAAGAGAATGGGTGAGAGGGCTCTCTTGATGTAGCCCTCAAGATCCAGGCTCTCGGCCAAGTGGCTGGACCTCCCTCCTTGGTGTGGCCGGTTGTCAATCGTCACACTCCAACTCCTCACTCTGATCACTCACGATCAAGCACCATAAAAAATCACCCAAAAACCACTCATCGAATGCTTGCTTGCTTGGTCTTTAAATAGGCGTGCAAGGAGGGCATATGATAAGCTTCTCATTTGAATTTTAAATGCTGAAGGGATAAGAGATGAGATCTTATATGAATTTGAATGAAAGCTTATCATGTAACACCCTAAACCGGGCCTAGGAAAGTTACCACTATCTAAATGATTAACTAATTGAATTAGGTGTTAGTCAAATTAAAAGAATTAGAAAATTGTTGAGGGAAGAACATTAGCTAACATAATTAAAGGACTAAAATTTTATAGCCAACAAATTAGAGTACCAAATTAAGATGACCAAATTGAAATAAGGGTGAAACAACAAATATGCATGGTAATTAGACCATTATTCTATAATGGAATACATGTGACAAACAAAATTTACACATGGCAAGGGAGATATCATCTTCTCCTTGTTGGCCAGCTATGCTTGAATCAAAGAAAGAGAAAATCAAATTGAATCATCTTTTTTATCCTTCAACCTTCCTAGCCGATTCTTGAGAGAGATTAGTGAGAGAGAGTTTTTTGTTGATCAAATTAGCTTGATAGAAAGGTAAATGCTTGATTTCTTACGTCAATTTCATGTTTAAAATCTTGAATTTTGATGTTATTGTTGCTTAATTTGAATAGGATGGAAGATATGCATGTTATAGTGATGTTAGTTCTAAGATTCTTTGAAATTTTAAATGTTGAGATCAAATTGCTAAGAAAGAAATATATATGTTGCTGGAAACTTGAATGTTCATGCTGGAAATTTGCTAGAAATTGCTAGGATTGCTGGAAAATTGGTACTAAATTGGTATGAATTAAATGTCACGTAGAATGAAGCTGTTTTGATCACATTGCTAGTTGAAATGTGTAATCTTGCTTGGTTGGACATAATGCCCATAATGCTTTGTTCTGGGCTGTAACTTTGAAAAATTACCATAAATTATGTAAATGGAATTTAAGGCTGAAAATTTAATGGACAGTACCTTAACTTGTCTAAATTCATTAGGAGAAACGGAATTGAATTTGGGATTGTAGAAATGAAACACTAGGGACAGTGCAAACTGTCCAGTGTTGTAATTACCCTGTCTTTAAGTAAAAAATTTTATTAATTGGTAAATAATTAAATTCAATGCCTATATAGAGAGAAAGACAATGGAGTTAGCTTTCCAACGGTGTAAACCATTTGAAATTCCGACGTACAAAATGAAAGATATGCATGTTTAAGTAAATAGTACACATGCTGCCAGGCAACAACAACCTTTATGTCTTGGAATGAATGATAAATGAATTAATTGTGTTGTTGCCTTGTTTTGCATAAATGAATTAACTTTGTATTAATCTTCATTTACTTGTATGAAATGTTATAGCGAGAAGAGAACATCAGAGAAGGGTCTAAGGATGAGCATTCGAAAGCTAGAAACAAGGGGATTTGGATCCAAGATTAGCTAAGCTTGGAGTATTGCGAGTGTAGTTTACAACAGGGTTAGGACTTAAGTCCTAACCAAATGTTCATGATTATCTTATTGCCATTGATATTCCATGTTAATGATCTCAATTTTAACTTGAATATGAATAAAAGGGAATAATAGACTAAGCTAAAATTGTGAATAAGTAATACCATGCAAAATCGAGAAATTAATTAGAAAGAAAAGTGAAAACAAATAAATGCTTCCATGCCTTGGATATGACTTGTTATAATGCCTGCTTGATAGTGCTCTTTGATACAAATGCTTGAACCTTGATGCCTTGACTATGATTAATTCGAATGAATACTTGGATGTACCATTAGGATCTAAATACTTGTTAACATGATATAAATCGTGAATTAAGGATCTTGCTTGATGCCTAAGAAATGGCATATGTTAATTACTTGCTTGAATGACAAGATTAAATTGCAAAGTGTAGAGCTAAGGCTCAATTGGTCTAAGGGTTGTGTATATGAACATGATCTTGCAATGTATCACTTGAATTGATCCTTGAATAAGCTATTGCTTGACATAAACATGTACTACTTGAATAAGTGATTCATAATTGAACAAAACCTTGGTTGTTAGTGGTCATAGGTAGAAGGGCATGCCTTAGAGTCTATAGCTCATTATGTCAGGGTAGACTACGGTCCAGGGCTAAGGTCCCTAATTGGAGACAGACGGAGGGTACGTATGTGTGGTCTTTGGCGACAGTAGGAGGGTTGACCATTGCTACGACATATGTTGTGGCGACAGTTGGTTGGAGACTCAATTACCTGGACAACTAAATACCAAGGGCATAAACTAAAGAAAGCAAATAAGAAATAGTTAAAGAATAAAGCTTACATGATACTTTAATTACATGATGCTTGAGATTACTTGATACATGAACTACTTGATTCTTGAACTACTTGATACTTGAATTACTTGATATGTAAACTTGAATTACTCAAATTTCTTGACATGTAATGCTTGATTCTTGACATGGAACTTTTGAAATGATAATTGCTTATGCTTGAACCTTGTATTGAATAACTTGCTACTTGGATTACTTGATATGTATTCTTGAAAAGACAAACATGTAAACTTGAACTAATATGTACTTGACTTGAATGAAAATGTGTATATTTCTTGAGTATGTTAATTGGCTTGAAATAAAGATTGTGCAAAGGTTGAATTGAATTGCTGTCAACTTGGACTAAGCAACTTAGTTAATTGACACATGTTAATAAAATGGTTAGAACTAGTTGCTACCTCACTAAGTACAATCTTGTACTTATCACTATTGTTTCATTCTTCCCAACCTCGGATTAAGGATTTGATCATTGCTTGATTCTAAAGTTTGACTTCCTTGAGCTCGAAGCAAGACACAAGCATAGCTAAAGTATGGACATACTTGTTTTGTACTCCCCTAGTTGGTGGCACTTAGTTGTATATAATGTCTAGTGCGTGCATTTTGAACACATGAACTTGTATATGTATATATGTCTTAAATGGGCCTATCATATTATGAACTTGGTGGTTAATGTAAATTATGTAATGAATTAAAATTCTATGTAATGGAAATGTATTTAGCTACGCATATGGATAAATATATATAGGGTATCATTCGAATGTCTTTAGATGAGATTGTCTTGTGTGAATATATCATGTCATAAGTGCTTTTATAAGATTGAATGGTAAATGGCAAAAGGTAAGGGTGGCATATGCTTCCTTGGAATCAAGGTATGTACTTTTGATCATGCTTATTAAGTTCAGTATGTAATGTCACATGTATCAAGCTAAAGAGAAAAGAATGAAATAAAGCATGTTTGCTTATTTAGGTTTCGAATAATGATGTTTGTATGATAATGTAAATTGAAAATTTTGGTAACCTATAATGTATATAATTAAGATTGCTTACATGTTAAGTAATGTATGTTTGGTTACTTGCTAGTTACGTAACACATCTAATAGGGATGAGTTAACCTATTCTTGCTTGTATTGTTCATTTGATTGGTATCAGAGCTATAGGTTTAGTCGGTTCTCGGCCTAAAATGGGCTCTCTTGCATCATATAGGATATTTGTGCTACCTAGGAGACTTGTATTGTATAGCTTGTGTCTTTGCTTAACTAAACTGAACTCGTAATTGTTCTATTTGAACAAATGTCTGAAACACGGCTTGGCCGAGATGATGAAAGTCCCGTAGGCTCCTCAAATGAAGGAGATAGTGTGAGGATGGAGAAGAATCCTCCACAGCAATGAGCTGAACCTAGAACGCAAGCTCAACCTTGATTGTAAAATTGAACTTAAAGCCTGAAATTGTAAAACAAAGCCTTGTAGTTTCGAACCCAATAGGGGGAATTACAAACATAAGCCTTATCTGTAGAAATTGTCCCCTATTCATTCAAAATGTACCCTTTCTTGTTGATCTATATGTAATACCAACTTGTGAGTTCGATCTAGTACTAGGACTAGATTGGTTAAGCAAGCATGAAGCCTATGTATATTGCCTAAATAGGAGACTTTAACCCTGGAGTTTAGGAAAGGAATCAATTCTTCTAATTGACAAGAAACCGACCTCAATCTTTGCTACCGTGGTCTTACAAGATAAACTTGAATTCGGCTTACCTAGTGTGCCTATTGTATCTGAATATCTTGATGTTTTTCCCGAGGAACTCCCTGGTCTCCCTCCAACCAGAGAAGTAGAGTTCAAGATCTATGTCCAACCTGGAACAACTCCAGTGTCCATTACACCTTATCGAATGGCACCTGTTGAGTTAAAAGAACTCAAGAAGCAACTCCAAGAGCTACAAGACAAGGGTTTCATTAGGCCTAGCTCGTAACCCTTGGGTGCTCCATTCTTGTTTGTGAAGAAGAAAGATGGGACTATGAGACTCTATATTGACTACAGACAATTGAACAAGCTTACTATCAAGAATTGATATCCTCTCCCAAGGATTGAAGATCTTTTTGATCAACTCAAAGATGCTGCAGTATTCTCAAAGATCGATCTATGATCGGGATACTACCAAATGAGGGTAAAAGAAGAAGATGTACCCAAGACAGCCTTTCCTACTCGATATGGCCATTTTGAATTCCTTGTAATGCCATTCGGGTTAACGAATGCTCCGACTGCTTTCATGGATCACATGAACTGTGTATTCAAGCCCTGTCTTGACAAGTTCGTGGTTGTCTTCATTGATGACATTCTAGTGTATTCTCGGAATAAGGAAGAACATTCTAAACACATTCGAATCGTATTGCAAACTCTCCGAAAACGTCAATTGTTTGCAAAGTTCTCTAAATACGAATTTTGGCTAGCGAATGTGTCGTTTCTTGGACATGTTATCTCGACATAAGAGATTAAAGTAGATCCAAGGAAGATTCAATCTATCCTGGATTGGAGACCTCCAAGGAATGTTGGTGAGGTTAGAAGCTTTCTCAGTTTAGCGGGATATTATCGATATTTTGTCAAGGGATTCTCATCCATTGTCACAAGTTTGACTAAGTTAACTTGCAAATATACACCTTTTGTTTGGTCAGAGAACCAAATAAAAGCTTCGATCAGCTTAAACAATCCTTGACTCATGCTTCGATTCTCATCCAACCAATATCGGGCAAGGAGTACACTGTTTGCAGTGATGCATCTCATTTGGGACTAGGATGTGTCCTAATGCAAGATCGAAACATGGTAGCTTACGCTTTAAGACAACTAAAACCACACGAGTCAAACTACCCTACACACGATATAGAATTGACAACTATCGTGTTTGCACTCAAAGTCTGGAGACATTACTTGTACGGGGAGAAATACAAATTGTTCACAGACCACAAGAGCCTCAAATACCTCCTAACTCATAAATAATTGAACTTGAGGCAAAGAAGATGGCTAGAGTTAATTAAAGACTACAATTTAGTTATCGATTACCATCCGGGGAAAGCGAACGTAGTTGTTGACGCCCTTAGTCGCAGACCATACTCGAGTAAACCCTTAAATCTAAATCCTAGAATAATTCATCAAAGGAACATTTCGAATTATATTTTTCTTGACTTGCAAGTAACCATTCGAATTAGACTTTTCTTGACTTACAAGTAACTATTCGAATATCTTCCTTAATGATCTTTTCCATTCGTTTATAGCTTCCTTAGCTATCAATGCTCATTTTCGTTTATCCAAAGGAAGAAAATTCTTGTCTGAACTTCATGTTCAATCTAGTCTATTCTCGAGAATCAAATAACTCCAACAAATTAATCCAGATCTTCAAAAGATCATGTCTAAGCTAGACTCTAAGTCTAATTCTGACTTTTCCCTCAAGTCGAATGGACTCCTCTATTTCTAAGATAGAGTATGTGTTCCTAACAACGAAGAACTAAGACACGAGATGTAACAAGAAGCTCACCAAAGCTCTTTCTCGATTCACCCCGGATCGGTTAAGATGTACAAGGACCTAAAGCCACTATACTGGTGGCTAGGCATGAGATCGGCTATCACAGACTTTGTTTCAAAGTGCTTAACTTGTCAGAGGGTCAAAGCCGAGCATCAAGTCCCCACTAGATTGCTCCAACCAATCAAATCCTCTCAGTGGAAATGGGATCGGATTACAATGGACTTCGTTACTGGTCTTCCTTCCACTCCAATAAAGAATAATGCTATGTGGGTGATTGTTGATAGATTAACAAAGTCTACTCATTTCATCCTTGTTCGAATGAACATGATCTTGGAAACCTTGGCCAAGCTATACATCCATGAAGTGATTCGATTACACGGTGTACCTACAGCTATAATCTCTGATGGAGACCCTAGAATCGCTTGTCGATTCTAGAAATCTTTGCAAAAAGCCCTTGGAACTAAAGTGCACCTTAGTACAACCTTTCATCCTCAATCAGACGGCCAATCCGAAAGAATCATCCAAGTACTTGAAGACATGCTTGATTTCTTACTTCAAATTCATGTTTAAAATCTTGAATTTTGATGTTATTGTTCCTTAATTTGAATAGGATGGAAGATATGCATGTTATAGTGATGTTAGTTCTAAGATTCTTTGAAATTTTGAATGTTGAGCTCAAATTGCTAAGAAAGAAATATATATGTTGATGGAAACTTGAATGTTCATGCTGGAAATTGCTAGGATTGCTGGAAAATTGGTACTAAATTGGTATGAATTAAATGTCACATAGAATGAAATTGTTTTGATCACATTGCTAGTTGAAATGTGTAAACTTGCTTGGTTGGACATAATGCCATGTTTTGGTCACATTGGTAGGAGAATAAAACAGACCTAGACTTCTTTGAATATGTATATAAGTTGAACTAACATGTTTGAAATGCCATCTAAGGGATTAAAGAAGCTAAAAATCTAGCCTAGTGTAATTTGCCCAGAATGCTTTGTTCTGGGCAGTAACTTTGAAAAATTACCATAAATTGTGTAAAAGGAATTTAAGGCTGAAACTTTAATGGACAGTACCTTAAAATGTCTAAATTCATTAGGAGAAAACGGAATTGAATTCGGGATTGTAAAAATGAAACACTAGGGACAGTGCAAACTGACCAGTGTTGTAATTACCCCGTCTTTAAGTAAAAAACTGTATTAATTGGTAAATAATTAAAATTCAAGGCCTATATGGTTAGAAAGAAAATTAATTTAGCTTTCCAACGGTGTAAACCAATTGAAATTCCAACGTACGGAATGAAAGATATGCATGTTTAAGTAAACAGTACACATGCTGCCAGGCAGCAACAGCCTTGATGTCTTCGAATGAATGATAAATGAATTAATTGTATTGTTGCCTTGTTTCGAATAAATGAATGAACTTTGTATTAATCTTGATTTACTTGTATGAAATGTTAGAGCGAGAATAGAACATTGGAGAAGGGTCTAAGGAGGAGCATTCGAAAGCAAGACACAAGGGAATTTGGATCCAAGATTAGCTAAGCTTGGAGTATCGTGAGTGTAGTTTACAATAGGGTTAGGACTTAGGTCCTAATCAAACGTGCATGATTATCTTCTTGCCATTGGAATGTCATGTTAATGATCTCAATTTTAACTTGAATATGAATAAAAGGGATGAATGGACTAAGCTAAAATTGAGAATAAGTAATAGCATGCAAAATTGAGAAATTAATTAGAAAGAAAAGTGAAAACAAACGAATGCTTCCATGGCTTGGATATGACTTGTTATAATGATTGCTTGATAGTGCTCTTTGATACAAATGCTTGAACCTTGATGCCTTGACTGTGATTAATTCGAATGAATACTTAGATGTACCATTATGATCTAAATACTTGTTAACATGATATAAATCGTGAATTAAGGATCTTGCTTGATGCCTAAGAAATGGCATATGTTAATTGCTTGCTTGAATGACAATATTAAATTGCAAAGTGTAGAGATAAGGCTCAATTGGCCTAAGGGCTGTGTATATGAACATGATCTTGCAATGTATCACTTGAATTGATCCTTGAATAAGCTATTGCTTGACATAAACATGTAATACTTGAATAAGTGATTCATAATTGAACAAAGCCTTGGTTGTTAGTGGTCATAGGTAGAAGGGCATGCCTTAGAGTCTATAGATCATTGTGTCAAGGTGGACTACGGTCCAAGGAAAAGGCCCCTAATTGGCGACAGACGAAGGGTACGTATGTGTGGTCTTTGGCGACAGTAAGAGGGTTGACCAGTGCTACAGCACATCTTGTGGCGACAGTTGGTTGGAGACTCGCTTACCTGGACAACTAAATACCAAGGGCATAAACTAAAGAAAACAAATGAGAAATAATTAAAGAATAAAGCTTTCATGAGACTTGAATTACATGATACTTGAGATTACTTGATTCTTGAACTACTTGATACATGAACTACTTGATACTTGAATTATTTGATATGTAAGCTTTAATTACTCAAATTTCTTGACATGTAATGCTTAATTCTTGACATGGAACTTTTGAAATGATAATTTCTTATGCTTGAACCTTGTATTGAATAAGTTGCTACTTGGATTACTTGATATGTATTCTTGAAAAGACGAACATGTAAACTTGAACTAATATGTACTTTACTTGAACGGAAATGTGTATATTGCTTGAGTATGGTACTTGGCTTGAAATAAAGATTGTGCAAAGCTTGAATTGAATTGCTTTCAACTTGGACTAAGCAACTTAGTTAATTGACACATGTTAATAAAATGGTTAGAACTAGTTGCTACCTCACTAAGTACAATCTTGTACTTATCACTCTTGTTTTCATTCTTCCCAACCACAAATTAAGGATTCGATCGTTGCTTGATCCTGAAGTCCGACTTCCTTGAGCTCGAAGCAAGACACAATCATAGCTAAAGTATGGACATACTCCCCTAGTTGGTGGCACTTAGTTGTATATAATGTCTAGTGCATGCATTTTGAACACATGAACGTGTATATGTATATAGGTCTTAAATGGGCCTATCATATAATGAACTTGGTGGTTAATGTAAATTATGTAATGAATTAAAATTCTATGTAATGGAAATGTATTTAGCTATGCATATGGATAAAAATATATAAGGTATCATTCGAATGTCTTGAGATCAGATTGTCTTGTGTGAACATTTCATGTCATAAGTGATTTTATAAGATTGAATGGTAAATGCCAAAAGGTAAGGGTGGCATATGCTTGCTTTGAATCAAGGTATGTACTTTTGATCATGTTTAATAAGTTAAGTATGCAATGTGACATGTATCAAGCTAAAGAGACAAGAATGAAATGAAGAATGTTTGCTTATTTAGGTTTTGAATGATGATGATTGTACGATAATGTAAATTGAAATTTTTGGTAACCTCTAATGTATGTAATTAAGATTGCTTACATGTTAAGTAATGTATGTTTGGTTACATTCTAGTTAAGTAAATCATTTAATAAGGATGAGTTAACCTATGCTTGCCTTGTTCTTACTTGCATTGCTCATTAGTAACGCTCCCGAACCGGTTTCCTGTCAACTCAGGTAGGGGGTGTTACATATCAGGTTAGTGCTGACGTCATACTGTCGATGCTTCCTTGGCATCCAAGCTTGGCATGCGTCTGCCAACCAATCTTGGCACTATCTTATCCACTATTTTCTCGGAGATTGATCGAATTACTATCTTTTTAGAGCCTGATCTTGTCCTATTTTTTCAGAGTTCAATAGCTTCTCGGCATGGCATCCAGTTCACTTCTCTGCCAACCGGTGCTTGGCATTGTCTGGTCCATCTGTGCCAACAACACTCGGCATTCTCTCTAGCATTCCTTCCTACGTTGCTTTTATGGGCCAAATACTTTGCCAAACCTGCAAAATTGCCAACAAAACAACCCTTCACACTAGCATAGACAGAATTCTAATATCCTTATGTAAATGCATGGTTTTAACATTCTAATGCAACTAAATGTACCTAAAAACAAGCAAAAGCATTGCAAGATTGGCATTAAAAACAGTACTTTTGGAGAGGTAACACCTTTTGGTGTGAATCCATTTTTAAGTCCTTCGGGCCATCCGTAAGACCTTCAGGCATGATGTTAAACCTTCTTTTGGTGTCAAGACAGATAGAAACTGGGGCATCATTTTAAGGGATATTGGTAGCCTTTTGGCGTGAATCCATTTTTAAGTTCTTCGGGCGATCATAATACTTTCAAGCATGATGTTATACATTCTTTTGATGTCAAGATGGGTAGAAATTGGGGCATCATTTTAAGGGATGTTGGTAGCTTTTGGGCATGAATCCATTTCTTAAGTCCTTCAGACCATCAGTAAGACCTCCGAGAATGATGTTAAACCTTCTTTTGATGTCAAGATGGATAGAAACTGGGGCATCATTTTAAGGGATGTTAGTAGCCTTTTGGGCATGAATCCATTTTTAAGCCCTTCGGGCCATCTATAAGACCTTAGGGCATGATGTTAAACCTTCTTTTGATGTCAAGACAGATACAAACCAGGGCATCATCTTAAGGAATAATGGTTTCCTTTTAGGTAAGAATCCATTTCTTGAGTCCTTCAGGCCATCAATAAGACCTTAGGGCATGATGTTAAACCTTCTTTTTATGACAAAACGATTAAAAATTGGGGCATCAAAGAATTTGTAGCTTGAAGAATTGACCAAGGAAAAGTGAAAAGTTGTAGAAGAACTCGTGATTCCAGGGTTACACAATTTTTTTTAGAAAAGAAAAAAGAAAAAGAAAGGAAAAAAAAGAGAGAAGGGTAGAAAAATAGGAAAAAGGAGAACCCAAAAAAGAAACTTTGGGAAAATAAATCTAAAGTGAAAACATGAAAAAGTGCTTTAGAATAGACTATCAAATTGAAAAAAAAGGTTAAGGGGTTGAACCCGTATGGGATATCACAATCCTGAGAATAAAGAAAAAGAAGGAAACAACAAGAAAGTCAACATCACCCAATCAAAGCGAGAACATTGAAATGATATCAAGATACCATTACCCATGCATCATATAGATAGGAATCCCTAAAATTAGGAGCATGCTAACTCATATTATTCGGGTATCTGAGTTGTTTTCTTGATAGGTACTCAAGAATAGGAGGAAATTAGATTTTTTTTTGTTTCGCAGCCAAGGAAACAGATCTTAACAAAAAGAATCAGGAATCCTTCATACTAACCCAATTATGATGTTCGATTGATAATGCAAAGATAACCAGAAATTGGGACATTATCTCAATGTTTTCCATTCTTCAGCCTTCGGAGAAGTAGTAGATATTGTTGATACCTGCGACACTCAAGAGTAGAGTGCCGCTGCTGAAGAAAATGATTCTATATATAGAGAACTCATGACTTTAGGACAAAAGTTCTATATAGGGAGAACTAGTAGTCCCAAGATTCTAGAGTAAGAAGTTCTATATATGTAGAACTCATGGCTTCAGGATTTTGTGGTGATAAGTTCTATATAAAGGGAACTTGCAGCTCGGGGAATCCACCCTAAAGAGAATGAAAAGTTCTATATAGAGAGAACATATAGCTCAGAATATTTTAAAGTAGAGAGTTTTATTTAGGGAAATTATCTGCTTCAAGATTCTAAGATGAGGAGTTCTATATAGGGTGAACTCTCAGTTTGAAGAATCCACTCAGGACACAAATAGTTTTATACAGGGAGAAACTACATCGTTGATAGTTAAAGGCAAAAAACTTCTATATAGGAAGGACTTATAGCCCGAAGACTTTGCTAAGGACAAGCTAAGAATTCTATATAAGAAGAATTTGCTTTTCCAAGGATCTAGACAGAAGAAGGGAGAACGAAAGAGAAAAGGATAATACTATCTATGAGGAACTTTTTGTTTTGTATTTTTTATTTGAAGACTTTGTCTCCCCAACAGATTACTCGATTTTGAAGATTTTACCATTAATAGCGGCCTGACGGACCAATTGAAGCCCAAGGAATAAACGGTGTCCAGGAAAAGAAACCCCAGACCCTACTAGACAAAAATGGTTATTCTTTTGTCTTTGCTCTATTCATGTTACACAGCAGTGAGCAAAGAGGGGCAGCTGTACTAACTCATTTTTGTCCTGATCTTAGACCCAAATTATGTTCAATGAAAAATCCAGATCTAAATTTAATTTAAATCCTTCATTTAACTTATCCAAATACAGCCCACATACATACACCAAGCCCATTACAATGTCTGACCCAATAGACCATTTACATAAAGTCGACTCGGTCACCCAATTAACTCGACCTGACTCGGATATTCTCTAACCTAAATTACCAAAAGGCTCTTAACCCTAATTACCCTAAAAAATAAAACCATATACCTAATAAGCACATTTCCCCCGCACCCATTGAACCTTTCATCTTCCAGGCGCGTGCGAGCCATGCACCGACCTTTTGGTCGTCGTGGCTTACACGCGCACCACCTTGGCCCTCCATCGCCCTGCCATGCCAGTTCCACCGCCCATATCTGCAGAAAGTAAGGATTATTATCCTAAAAAATCATCATATTCAGGCAAATCAACATTAATGGAGACTTTTTATATATGTAATGAATTGGGTATAAAAACCCAGCACTTGTAATATGTAGAGAGATTTTTTTTCGAACAAAAAATAAAAAGGATTTCCAGATCCAATATTTGAAGTGGAAAAATGAGGTTCGATATAGGACCATCACAACCCTGTATGGCCAACTCTAAACCACCAATGTTTCAACCGGATCTAGGGGATTTAATTTCTAAGTAAAAAAGGTTTTTTTTACTTAATATGGGTTTTGGAAACTGAAAAAACAATTGAAAGGGAGAGGGGAGACGGCCGGTTCAAAAAATAAGGTATTATTTTAGGTTATATACTAGGGTTAGAAATGGGTAAATTACACATTAAATCCCTCCGCCCCAAACTACTTCACACGTGTGGCCTTCCCATTGGACAAATCACGCTCTCGGTCCCTCAAAAGTTTCCTTATACAAAGGTCTTGTAGGAGCCTGATGTTTATGTCAGTAATGGCACTAGCGACGGACCAGTGTGTAGACCGTCAACAATCTCCTGACGGTAATGGCGTGCGATGAGTCAAGGTGTAAATTCCACCTTTACCCCTATGACAAACACCCAACCTTCACTATGTTGGCCAAAGTGAGTGTAAAAATACTTGACCCAGTCGTCAATTATTGGCCACTGTTATTTAGAGAAATCATCTCATTCATCGGAAAGGACTACAGATAACTCTTCACCATCAAAGAGGACAGTGCAAATATCAGACAATTTTAACCCTCTTCTAGGATTAAGTTTTGATGTCTGAAGGACTCATACCTTTTTTTAAAGGGAATAGAGTGAAGTCAGTCCTTGAAGGTCAACAAAAGTTCTGTGGAGGAGTCAGAATCCCATTCCAAAAATGAGTAGGATGACAATTGGTGGAATGAGGGAGACAAAGGAGGGCTTAGACTTAGCCTTTGTCGTGCCATTTTGAGAATGAGACAGAATTTGGAGAGAATAGAGTGAGGCTTATCACAAGAGTAGAACTGGTTGCTTTGGCAGGTGATCGGTTTTGGTTTAATAAAGAGAAACTTGGGGCTAAGGATATGGGGCATGAAAGCAAAAGTGAGAGTGATCGAGGGAAGTTAGCATTAATTGTTGATTGTATTGTTTAGTGGGGAAAGTGAAGTAGCTGGCGAGTACATGCGGTTGCGACGTGTAGATAAATTATTGGTTATGGTGAAGGATAAGAATGGGTTTTTCTTGGGTTGAATAAACTAAACCTATATCCCAGCCAATGTAGCCAGTCTTCTTTCCTATATCCAAGGAGAATGTTCAACCCTTTTTGTCTCTTCCTTATAATAACTGCCAAAATACACACATAATAAATAAGACCTAAATCAATTTATTAAAGAAATTACAAAAAATAAAAACTAAAATTTAAACAGCATACAAGTAAAGGATAGGACTGGATGTTTTAGACATTCAATAGTGTGATTGAAGTTTTGTCACATTGCAATAGTGCTCTCTTGTAGGCCTTCAAGCGTTGACCATTGACCTTGAAGATTGGGCCATCTTTGAGATCTGTTATATCCACAGCACCATGAGGGTAGACCTTAACAACTCTGAATGTGCTAGACCAACGGAATTTTAACTTGTCCAGGAAAAGCTTTAAACGAGAATTGTAGAGTAGGACGGTTTGGCCTTCAACTAATTATTGAGGCATTAGTTTAGCATCATGTCATCCAGCAATCTTCTTTCCTCATCTAGTTGATAGTCCATGTTGATATTCTTAATGTCCGAAAGGGATTTGTGCTCAACCGGCAAGTGGCAAGCTTTCCTATACAAAAGTCGATAAGGTGACATTCCAAGCAGTGTTTTGAATGCAGTCTGATAGGCCTAAAGGGATTGATCTAGTTTTAGGGACCAGTCTCTTCGATTGGTTTTGATCACCTTTTCAAGGATATGCTTGATTGCTCAATTGGATACTTCAGCTTGCCCATTAGTGCATGGGTGGTATGTTGTGGCTATTTTGTGGTAGAATCCATAGTGATTTACTGCCTTGATGATTGACTTGTTGTCAAAGTGTTTTCCCTCATCACTAATGATAGCTCAAAGGATCCCAAAATGGGTGAAGATGTTCTTGTGCAAAAACCTTATGACAGTGTTTGCATCATTCTTAGTTGTAGCAATTGTTTCCACCCATTTTGACATGTAATCAACCATGAGCAAGATATACAGTTGACCATTGGAAGATTGAAAAGGCCCCATGAAGTCGATACCCCAAACATAAAAAAGTTCAACTTCTAAGATGACTTGCATGGGAAGCTCATTGCGTCAAGATATGTTCACTGTCCTCCAACATATATCACATGCCTTGTAATATACATGGGCATCATGGAACAAGGTTGGCCAATAGAACCAGATTGTAGGACTTTTGCAGTAGTCCTTTGTCCTCCAAAATGTCCTCCGCACGAGGTAGACTGGCAATGGTATAGGATATCTTCTTGTTCCTCCTCAGGGATGCATCTCCAAATCATTTGATTAACGTATTGCATGAAAAGGTAAGGCTCATCCCAACAATAATAGCGTGCATCATGTCAGAATTTCTTTCTTCCATGGCTGCTAAGATCACAAGGGAAAATGCCACTAGCAAGAAAGTTAACAATATCAACATACTACGGTAAAGCCGTGGCCTTTAAAAGTTTTTTTATCAGGGAATGCTTCCTTAATATCACATGCAACATCAGTATCACATGCGGTTTCAAGTTTGGAAATATGGTCAACAACTTGATTCTCAGTCCATTTTCCATCGACTAACTCAATATCAAACTCTTGCAGGAGTAGTATCCATCTAATAAGTCTAGGTTTAGCATCCTTTTTAGTTACTAGGTATTTAATGGCATCATGATCAATATGCATAATAACCTTAGCCCTTATTAAATATGACCTAAATTTATCAAATGCAAAACTACAACAATCTTTTTCAATGGTAGTATAGTTAACTTGTGCCTCTTTAAGTGTACGACAAGCATAATATATGACATGAAAAACCTAGTTTCAGAACTGACAAGAACGGCACCAACAACGTAGTCACTTGCATCACACATCAACTCAAATGGTTGTGACCAATCAGGAGGCACTACCACTGGTGCAGAAATGAGCTTCTTCCTTAAGGTTTTGAACACATAATGAATATGGTCTTCAAACTTGAATTCTCAATTCTGTTCCAGTAAGATACAGAAAGGCTTCAAAATTTTGGAAAAGTCTTTGATGAATCATCTGTAGAAATCGGTATGGATGAGGAAACTTCTAATGGATTTGATGTTTTTTAGTGGATGAAGCTTCTCAATAACTTCAATCTTGGCTTTATCCACTTTAATGCCCTTTTCAGAGATGCGGCGACCCAAGACAATGCCCTCAAATACCATAAAATGGCATTGTTCCAATTAAGTACCAGGTCAGTATCCTCGCATCGTTGTAACACATTTTTGACATTGCCTAAATAGTGATCAAATGAATCTTCATACACAGAGAAGTCATCCATGATAATCTCTAAGAAATCATCTACCATGTATGAGAAAATGGCCATTATGTATTGCTAAAAGTGGCAGGTCATTGCAAAGGCCAAAGGGCATATGTCAAAATGTATAGATGTCGTATGGATATGTAAATATCGTCTTCTCTTGGTCTTCTAGAGCAATAGCAATCTGCTTATAGCCAGAGTAACCATCCAGGAAGCAGTAGTAAGGTTTCCCTTCGAGCTTATCAAGCATCTGATTAATAAATGGCAGTAGGAAGTGATCATTCTTTGTGGCTTTATTCAGCTTCCTATAATCAATGAAGATCCGTAATCCAGTAATGGTTCTTGTAGGGAATAGTTCATCAGCAGTGTTTTTTATCATAGTTATTATCCTTTTTCTTGGGCATACACTGGATAGAACTCGCCCATGAGCTGTCTAAAATAGGATATATGATTCCAGCGTCGAGCCATTTTATGATCTTCTTCATAAACATAGCTTTTATAATGGGATTGAGTCTCCACTTTGGTTTTATAAAACTGCTCTGATCATTTGCAAGCAAAATCTTATGCATACACAAAGTAGGGCTTATACCCTTGATGTCAGCAATAGTCCAGCCAATAGCTTTCTTATGTTGTGATAACATATTTAGTAGTTAAGCTTCTTGGTCAGATTTTAAACGAGAAAATATGACAACAGGAAGTGTATTATTCTCCTCTAAAAATGCATACTCTAATTGAAGGGGAATAGGCTTAAGTTCAAGTACTTGTGGATGCTCAAGTGAAGGTTTGGGAGATTTGAACTTAGCATAATCCAAAGGCTCAAAAGTCATACCTGGTCTGGTGAGCACAACATTGGATTGTTCTATCTCAACCTTACCTTTTGCCTCATCTTCATGCATGGGCTCATCAAAGTCAGCTTGTTCCTCAGTAGTGAGTATGCTGCTACAATACATCCCGAGCAAACTCTCTTTTACTCAGGCATCCTTAGTGTCCACAAGTTGACATTCTTCATGGTCATCGTGTACTTGAGTGTGCTGAAGATGTTGAATGTGATCTTTTGGTCGTTCATCTTCATGGTGAACTTACCTTTCTCACAATCGATGGGAGCATTCTCATCAACTTCTCAATCAAGAATGATAAAGTCCGCTGGAAAGACAAACTTATCTACCTTGACTAGTACGTCTTTAATTCTACCCTCAGGTCATATTTGAGATCGATCGACTAATTGAAGACCCACCGATGTTGGCCTTGCTTGCCCCATCCCTAATCTTATAAACACAGATTTTAGCAACAAATTTACACTTGCACCAAGGTCACATAATGCACAGCCAGAGTGGTTGTGGCCTATGGAACATGGAGTGGGGAAGCTGCTAGGGTCATTAATCTTTGGTGGCAAATCACTCAACTCAGCCACACACTCGCCCATAGTAGTGACAGTTTCAACATCACCTACCTACCTCTTCTTTGTCACGATATCCTTTCGAAACTTTACGTAGAGATTCATCCGATTAATGGCCTCAAAAGTGGGACATTGACGTGCAACTGTTTGAGCATCTCCATGAATTTTTTATATTGTACATCATGTTTCTGAGCTTTCAATAACTATTAGAATGGAGGTGGTGGTCTAGGCTCGTCGTGTGGTTTACTAGATGCAGGGGCATCCTTTTCTTTGTCTTTCTTGCCTTCAGTAGCAAGGTTACTCACTATATCAAACATAGGAGCTATTCCTTTAGTGAAAGAGTATCGGTGGATGGCTTGATTGAAGTTGAATCTACTGGAGAGTCTCCACCAAAATTGTCTTCTGTCCTCAGTTGCGTGCCACTACGTAGAGTGATGGCATTGCATTGCTCTGCATTAAAGGCCTTAGTAACTTCAGTATCACTAGGTAATCCATCGGGTGGTCTCATCTTCAACATCTGGGCAATTTGCCTGACTTGAGTATCTAAAGACCGATTAGTGGCAGTATTGTTATGCATGATCAATTTTTAGTTTTGCAACATGGCGGCTTGCATTATGAGCATGTCACTATGATTCTTCAGGTGGGTTGCTTGATCTTGTATAATGACATAGGATACTTTCATAAAATTTTGATAAGAATTATCAAAAGAATTAGAGTTGGAGTTAGAAGCTCCCAGATTCAACATTTGAGTCTTTTGTTGGAATCCAGGAGGTTCATTAGTGGTATTCTTTGCACTCTTGAATTGCTTTCGTTGCCTACCCAACCAAAGTTTGAATGTTGCTGCCACCCTGAATTGTATGTGTTGGAGTAGGGATTGTTGTTGCGGTTGGTGTTCCCTATGTAGCATTCATATTCTTTTTGTTGAGGGTACTCACTCGACTTATGTTCCCCATCATAGTGCTCACAAGTGTATTACACTACCTTAGTCTCTCGGACATTAGATGGCCCTTACATGTTCTTGAGCAAGTTGGTGATGGTAGAGAGCTGAACTACTATAGTCTGAGAATCATCCAATTAGAGTGTTCAAATGTCTTTAGGTACAGGCTTCAATCTCACTCTTGGTAACCGGTAGTCGGTGTTGGCTATCTGGTCAAGTATCCAAAAAGCCTCGTCAGGTTCTTTATCGAGCAAAGTACCATTAGCTAACGAGTCGATCATCATCCTTGTTGGTTTATTGATGCCATTATAAAACACCATGACTTGTAGCCAATCGTGAAATCTAAAGATCGAGTACTTTCAGAGCAAGTCTTTGTATCTATCCAATGCTTCAAACATCGATTTATCATCATATTGTTGGAAAGAGATGACATTACTTTGCTTTTGGCTGTGAACGTTCGGTGGATCATATCGGTGTAGAAACTTGTTGTACAAGTCATCCTATGATGTAATAGATCCTACAAAATAAGTCTTCAACCATGCTCTGGCTCGATCTCACTTAGAGAATGGAATAGCTTGAGTTGCAAGGAATCAGTAGGAATCTTCAGTTGGCGAAAGTATTCACAGACTTCCAGAATGCTTGAATATGATACTGAGCATCCTCTCTTGCTGATCCTCTAAATTGACCAATATAATTGAGCAAGTTGAACATTATGAGCTTTAGCTCAAAGTGGACTGTCCCTAGGTCAAGCACAACAATCGATGGATTGAGATTGTTGATAACGGGATCAATGATCTTTCTAATAGGCCTTCTAGGTCTGGCACATGGTGGATCCTCCTATCATCTTTGGCCACTAGCTCTCTCTCCAACAACTCCATGCCTATCGACTAGGGGTATGGCTAGATTACGCACGTTCTCAGTGTTGTTCTTGTTGTCATTCACCATATTCTTTTTCTCTCGGTGTAGATTCCTCAAATTTCTTTCTATCTCATGATTTAAAGGAAGAATAGGTTGTGTATTGGACCTTCTAGTCATGCACTAGAACGTACCTGAGTAGAGTGTCGAAAAACTTGATGCTTGTCGAATAGTGATGCACTTTAGAGCAAGTATACTCGTCGTATCAAGTAATAAAATGATGAGTAGAGTGTCGAACCCACAAGGATTGGAACCATAACTACGAAGTTATTATGCTTAAGTATGTTTTTGCAAGTGATGGTGTTGAAGGTTTAATTGAAACTAAAACAATTAAACTAAAGATAGCTATTATTAAGACAAACAGTTACGTCAAATAGCAGATAATTATGGAAGCTAGGATTACTGCAAAGGATATATGCTTGATTGCCTATTACAATGTTATAAAGACTGGCAATACATGTTTGCGTAAACCATTAAGTTCTTTATCTACTCGACAGAACTTTCTAAAAAATTCTGACTCTCTCGATGCCTAGAAGTTAATAACATTGAGGTTAAGGTAATACATGTCTGCATGAACCCTAACAACCCTATTATTTGTTTAAGAACTCCCTTTTAGTCATTGAAACCCTAAACTTATGTCTAAGCCAGATTAGAACTAGGTTAACAGGTTAGCCCACTGTTCACGTCTATATAACCTAACGCTCTCGATATTAAGCCACATATCAATAGTTAAAAGGCCTCTCTCGATAGCTCTTACAATAACTACGCATGAAGCACGATGAACAGAATAGATTAAGGAATAAATAACTATAGCATTATAAACGAACAATCAAAACATTTACTCCTCGGACACAATAATCCCAACTAAAGTGTTTAGCTCATGTATGAGCGTAAAACATTCATAAAAAAATTATTAAAGTACCGTAGCTTATCAAGCAAGGAAAAGAAACGAGTTGAGCATCCTCGACAAACTCTCTTTAAGCCATCTAACTGTGTTGTAGGTCTCCCACTCTGTCATCCTCTCTTGATGGCTTCTAGTGTGAGGAGATTTCTCTAGCTTCCACTCTGGTGGTTCTCTGCAAGCTTTAGACTATGACTATTGTTTGTAATCATGCCTCTCTTGAAGTAACATCCAAGTCTCTCTTATATATGTGGTGAAGCTAGGGTTTCAGTACCTTAAAGTGCGCGTGATTTCATTAAAGCAAAATCATTGGTTTCTCGCTTCATTTAATGTTGCGTATCTGAGAGAAAGTCTACAGGGGCAAAAGTAGATTCATCTCCAATTCTTTATGCCTCGTCATCTCTAGCCATTAGATCTGTTCCACTTCTGCTTCAGCAGTCCTCCAATATCTTGCAGATACACCACAAAATACCACCTTTCCTGTGAAAAACACCAATATATATGACATTTAAAGCACAAGCAGTCCCTATGTACATGCAAGTGTGTACAAACTAACCTAAATGTAAACAATACGAGCTTAAAAAATGCAAAAGAGAATGAATAAGGTCATATAAAATAGATCAATTATGCACTCGTCACATGCCATCTCTTGGTTTTCTCCTTGTAGATCTTAGCATTCTTGTAAGCTTCCAGACGATGCTCCTCTAACTCGTTCAAATCTAGCAATGGTGTTTTTCCAGCTAATTGGCAGTCCATGTTGATCTTTTTGATAGCCCAAAAGGCTTTATGCTCAAGCTCGACTGGTAAGTGGTATGCCTTGCTATAGACAAGTCTATAGGGCGACATGTCCAACGGTGTTTTAAACGCGATATGATAGGCCCATAAGGCTTCATCTAGTTTCGAGCACCAGTCTTTTCGATTTGACTTGACCACTTTTTCAAGGATTTTCTTGATCTCTTGGTTGGACACTTTGGCTTTCCCGTTGGTATGCAGATGACATGCTGTAGAGATCTTATGTTGAACTCCATATCTATGTAGTGCTTTAGCAATCAATTTGATGTTGAAGTGGTTGCGTTCATCAATGATAATAGCTGGAGGCACTTTAAACTGAGTAAAGATGTTATTATGCAATAACTTTAGGATAGTGTTTGCATCATTCTCGGTCATCGCAATTTCCTCCACCCACTTGGACATGTAATCAACTGTGAGCAGAATGTACAAGTGTCCACAAGAGGATGAGAAGGGTCCCATGAAGTTGATGTTTGCATGGGTAGCTCATTCCTTGGAGAGATCTTCCCCGTTCTTTGGTACCTATCGCAAGCCTTGTAGTATGACTGAACATCTTTAAACAAGGTTGGCCAATAGAATCCAATCTGTAGGACCTTTGAAGTAGTCCTTTTTCCTCCAAAATGTCATCTGCATGGAGTGGAGTGGCAATGGTGGAGGATATCTTCTTGATCCTCCTTGGGTACACTTCTTTGGATCATCTAATTAGCGTATTGCTTGAAAAGGTATGGCCCGTTCCAATAGTGGTAACGTTCATCATGTCAGAATTTCTTCCTTCCTTGGCTGCTAAGATCACAAGGAAAAATACCACTAACAAGAAAGTTAACAATATCAACGTAACATGACAATGTCGTAGTACTCAATAATTTCTCATCAGGGAACGCATCCTTAATATCAAGCAAAAGATCATGATCACATGCATTCACAAGCCTAGAGAAATGGTCAAGTACTTGATTTTTAGTACCTTTTCTATCTACTACCTCGATATCAAATTATTGTAGTAGTAAAATCCACTTAACAAGTCTTGGTTTAGTATCCTTCTTAGTTACTAAATACTTTATGGATGAATGATCAGTATGCACAATGACTTTAGTTCCTATAAGGTATGCCCTAAAATTATAAAATGCAAAAACTACAACAAGTAGTTATTTTTTAGTGGTAGTGTATTTCAGTTGTGCCTCATTTAGGGTGAGCTAGCATAATATATAACATGAAATATCTTACTCCAACGCTAACCAAGAACGACACCAACAATATAATCACTAGCATCGCACATAAGCTCAAAGGGTTGTGGCCAATTAGGGGGCACTACAAATAAGTTCCTTCCTCAAGGTTTCAAGCGTTGCATGGCATTGGTCATCAAACTTGAAGCTCTATTATGCTCTAGCAATGAGCACAATAGTTTCAAGATCTTGGAGAAGTCTTTAATGAATCTCATGTAGAAATTGGCATGGCCAAGGAAGCTTCGAATAGCTTTAAATTTGATGAGGGTGGAAGCTTCTCTATGACTTCAGTCTTGGCTTTGTCCACTTTGATGAGTTGTTTGGAAATATGGTGGCCCAAGACAATGCCATCGGTGACCATGAAGTGGCATTCTCCCAATTAAGCACAAGGTCAATTTCTTCACATCTTTTCAACAACTAGGCTAGGTTGCCAATGCATTGATTAAACGAGTCTCCAAAGATAGAAAAATCATCCATGAAGATCTCTAGGAAATCTTCCACCATGTTTAAGATGGTCATCATACAATGCTAAAATGTTTTTAGAGCATTGTATAGGCTAAAGAACATTCAGTGAAAGGCATAAATGCCATAGGGACTTGTGAATGTCATCTTCTCTTGATCTTTCAATGCTATAGCAATCTGGTTGTACTCAGAGTAACTGTCTAGGAAGCAATAATAGGGCTTCTCTGTAAGCTTGTGGAGCATCTAGTCGATGAACGACAAGGGGAAGTGATCATTCTTTATGGCTTTGTTCACCTTCCAGTAGTCGAAATAGATCTACCATCCAGTAATGATTTTGGTTAGCAAAAGTTCATCGGCATCGTTTTTTATCACAGTCATGCCTCCTTTCTTTGGCACGCATTGGATAGGACTCACCCATAAACTTTTTGAGATAAGGTAGATGATTCCAACATCAAGCCATTTGATGATCTCTTTCATAATCATATACCTCATGATCATATTGAGTCTCCAATGTGGTTCAATCGAGCCGTTAGGACCATTTGCAAGCAAAATCTTATGCATACAAAGAGTAGGGCTTAAACCCTTAAAGTCAGCAATAGTCCAACCGATAGCTTTCTTATGTTGAATTAAAACATATAACAATTTATTTTCTTGGTCGAATGTTAAGCAAGCAGATATAATAATAGGCAGCATATCATTATCCCCTAAATATGCAAACTTTAATTGAAGGGGAAAAGGTTTTAAATCAAGTTTAGGTGCATTCTCCAACGATGGCTTAGGAGATTTAAATTCTGCAAAATCCAAAGGTTCAAAGGATGTAATCGGCCCGGTGAGCACAACATTGGATTGTTTAGTTTCTTCCTTACCTTCTTCTTTTTCTACTTCTTGCATTGCTATGTCAAATTCAGATTGCTTCACAACATTGAGTACATTGCTACAACATATTTCTTGGAGGTTTTCTTCGACTAGGGTTTCTTTGTTTTATACAAGTTGCCATTCTTCATAGTCATCGATGTACTTGATAGTGCTGAAGACATTGGGTGTGGCCTTTTGGTCATTCATCTTCATAATAAATTCACCCTTTTCGCAATCTATCACAATATGCCCAATAGCAAGGAATGGTCCCCCGAGGATGATGGGAGCATTCTCGTCGGCTTCACAGTCAAGGATGATGAAATCTATTGGGAAGAAGAATCTATCTACCTTGATCAAAACATCTTAGATTGTTTCCTCAAGTCAAATTTGGGAATGATCGGTCAATTGAAGGATCATTGATGTAGGTGTAGCTCTTCCCATGCCCAATTTCATAAAAACTGATTATGGCATCAAGTTGACACTTGCATCGAGATCACATAAAGCACGACAAGAATAGTGCTGGCCTATGGAACATAAAATGGTGAAACTACTAGGATCTTTCATCTTGGGTGGCAAATTACTTAGCACCGCTACGCACTATCCAGCTGTAGCAATAGTTTCAACTTCGCCCACCATCCTTTTCTTGGTCACAATCTCTTTTAGAAACTTCACATAGATCAACATTTGACCGATAGGCTCTAGGAATGGGACATCGATATGCAACTGTTTGAACATCTCCATAAACTTCTGGAATTGAGCATCTTATTTTTGAACTTTCAATCATTGTAGGAATAGAGGTGGGGTCTAGGCTCATCGCATGGACTAGTAGATGTTGTAGCATCATTACCTTTAGTTTCATTAACATCGGTAGCAAGGTCATTTCCTGTTTCAGACACAAGAGGTGCATCATTAGGCGCATGAGCATAGGTAGATTTCTTGCTTGAAGAGGAATCAACAAAGAAACCTCTCCCAAACTTGTCATCTTTGGTCAATTGAGTGTCACTATGCAATGTGATGGCATTGCACTAATCTGAACCAAAGGTCTTAGTGACTTCAGTATCACTAGGTAAACTGCCTTGAGGCCGTGTGATCAAAATTTGGGCAATCTACCCAACTTGCATCTCCAAGGACCATAGTGAAGTGGAATGATTTTGCTTGATGGATTGTTGTTTTTTAACATGTCCCCTTATATTTTAATCATGTCTCCATGGTTCTTGAGATTCGTTGATTGGTCATGTATAATAACTCGGGTAGTATCCATAAATTTTTGGTAGGAAGTATCAAAAGAACCAGAATTAGAATTAGAAACTCCCTAACTTTACCTTTGAGCCTGTTGCTAAAACTCAAGAGTCTATGTTGTAGCATTTGGTTTGGCTCCTATATTTTTAGTGTTTCCTCCCCAACCAAAATTTCGATGTTGCTTCCATCTTGGTTATAGGTGTTGAAGTATGGATGGTTGTTGCAGTTAGCATTCCCTACGTAGCATCCAAATTCTTGTTGATGGAGGCATTCTTCCGACTGGTGTTCCCCATCATAATGCTCGCAAAGTGTATAAGATTGCCTTGGCCTCCCGTGTGTTGGATGTTGGCTACATGTTCTTGGCCATATTTGCGATGATAGAGAGTTGAGTTGCCACACTTTTGGAATTATCCAATTGGCTTGTTCTAAAAGCTTTAGAACTGAGACTCAATCTCCTCGTAGGAAACTGGTAGTCGTTGTTGGCTATTTAATTTAGGATGTCAAATGCCTCTTCAGGAACTTTGTTGAGAAAAATATCGTTTGCTGAAGAGTCAATCATCATTATCGTGGGAGCATTAACGCCATTGTAGAACATAATAATGTGTAGCTAATAATGAAACCCATGAAATGAGCACTTGCGTAGAATGTCTTCGTATTTATCCCATTATTCATACATGGATATATCATCCCGTTGCCTGAATGCTATGATGTCACTCAACATTTGATTGTGCATGTTCGGTGGATTGCATCGGTGCAGAAAGCTCCTACACAATTCATCCCAGTATGTGATAGATCCTGAGGGTATTGTTTTCAATCATGCTCGGGCTCGATCTCACAAGGCATAAGGGAACAGTTTAAGTCTCAGCACATCATCAGAGACTCCCTGTTGTCTAATGTAGTCATAGATTTCCAAGAAAGATTGAATGTGCACTTAAGCATCCTCCATCTCTAATCGACTGAATTTTCCAATAGAACTGAGCATGTTTAACATAACAAGCTTGAGCTCAAAGTGAGATGCCTGTATTGCTAGTACAATGATCGCTAGAGTAAGGTCAAATAGGCCTTCTTGGTCAGGTTGGTGGTGGAACACCTTGTTGTCCATTCCATGCTCCATTAGCATTTGCGTCATCAACAATTACTCCTCCACCAGATGGTAGACCATTTACACCATTGCGTGCGTTATCCAGGCCATCCCCGTTAACTGGTCAAGCTGTAATTATTCTTTATTCTTGTAGTCTAGTATATAAGAATCGTTTGATCTCTAGACTGTATGGAAGAATGGTTTCCTCTCTATTTGAGCGTCTGGTCATGCACTACGATAAACCTGGAAATAAATAAAAACAAAAATAAAAGTTAGAATTAAACTAAAATTCTTAAGAGCAATTACTAAGTAATTATGAATCGTCAATCCCCGGGTAACGATGCCAAAAACTTGATGCTTGTGAAATAGATATGCAATTAAGAGCAAGTATACTCATCGATCAACTAATAAAGTGATAGAGTAGAGTGTCGAACCCACATGAATTGGATCAATAACTTCCAAGCAATTGTACTTAAAAGTTAGTACGCAAATAATGGTGTAAAGATGGTTTATAGAACTAATTGCAATAAAAGTAAAGGGAGTAATGATTAGAGACAAACAGATGTTGTAGCAGATATTCAGATGATTATGGAAGCTGGGTTTATTGCCTATGAATTACTCCAATTACTATTCAAATGCTATAGTAGTTGGTGATACATGTATGCATTAACCAATTATATCCTTACCTATTCGATAGGGCTTTCTAATCAACTTCTTGACTCTCTCGATACCTAGAAGTTGATAACAAGGATGCAAACTTTATTAACTATTCAAGTTCCCCTTATTAGTAGTTGAAATCCTAAACTTATGTCTAAGCTAGATTAGAACCTAAGTTGACAGCTTAAGTTCCACCGTTCATATTTGTATAACCTAACTCTCTAGATACTAAGCCATAGATTATTAGTTAAAAGGCTTCCCTCGATAGCTCTTACAATAACTAATCATGAAGAATAATAAACAGAATAGATAACGGAAAAGGCTCTAGCATTAATCAACTAATTAAAACATAATATCCTAAAACAATAAACCCGATAAAAGTATTTAGCTCATGTCTGAGCCTAAAGCATCCATAACAAACATATTAAAGAACATGGTAGTTTATCAAGAAACGAAAAAGAACGAATCAACCGTCTTCGATGTTCTCCTCTAAGATCTCTAACTATGTTGCAGGTCCCGCACTCATCAAGCCTCTCACGATAGCTCTCGCCATGTGGAGACTTCTCTAGACCTTCGACTCTAGTAGTTCTTTGATAGTGATGACTAAGGGCTATCGTACGAGATCAAGCTCCCTTTCTTTGTAGCCCAAGTTTTCTTTATATAGGTGAAAAAGTTAGGGTCAAGAAAACCTAAAGCGTGTGAAGCCTCTTAATAAGGATCATGCATTCCCGCTTCATTAAATGAGAGTCCATATCATATAGAAGTCCACGTATGCCAAAAGTTTGGGTTCATCTCTAACTTTTTTGCTTAGTTGTCTCGTAACGAGAGTGATGCCACTCTACTGCTCCAACGCTCCTCTACCTCGATAGCTTCTTGTATAAACACCACTAAAATGTACTACATTCCCCATTAGAAGCATCAATACATATCAATTAAGCTCAAGCATAATAGCTCCATGCAAACTAGACCTAAATGCAACTATATGGGCATTAGTGTAGTCATTAGTGTTGTTGATCTATTTTTTAGTTGTTGAGTACCAATATGCTGATAGGGTGTTGCGGTAATTTAACTTTTTCCAACCCACTCCTAAACCTTCGATTGATATTGGGCATACACATACTGATGTTTGAGTGATGAGGAAGAAAACTATGTCATTACTCTATGGAATGATATATTTGATTGGCTACTAGAAGATTGTACTCCAATTGAAGATAATGATTTTGATTGTTGTCTAAAGTACTCGGAGTGTTTAATAATAATGGAAAACCATTATTGGCATACTCTTGACCCCTCGACACTCATGAGACGACTTATTATAATGCACTTTAAACCCTATGGCATGACAACTATATCCGATAACATTTAATCATTGCCACCTTCCAATTTATTTTATAAAACCATAGTACCACATCGTTTTACATATGCATCGAACCAAACCAATTTCCAATACAATAAACCATATATTCTAGTATTCTCAAAACTCTTTTCATAAATCAATGGCCATTCTTAATAATCATCACAAATGATCATTTGCAACATCTTTCATTTCTAAAATATGCATATAACAGTAGGTAAAACAAATCATAATCATGTGCATGAGATTGTATTTTGCAAAATCGAAAACGAAAGCGAGAACATCTGGTACTTACTTCTGAGCTTAGACAAGTGTTTCAGCTGAATATAAACTCCCAAAATCACTTTCAAATCTTTGTAATGCAGAAAACCATGTTTCCACTAACCAAAAACATAACGCTCCACTTGAGGATGCGAAATCAAGCTTCTGAAGCCTCTCCAAAAGATGAAGGATTTGTTTCCCCTATTTTACCCAGACAAAAATAGAGGATTAATGCATTTCCATTCACCACTAATCCAGTAAACTCAACCTAATCAAAGCCCAATCAAAACCTAACTATTTTAACATCTTAACATTATCAATTAGCATAAAAAAAACAACGTATCAACCTTAAATCTCCAGCAATCCTTGAACTCCCACCACCATTTCCACCACATCTCTAATCAAGGTGGTACCTCCTATCTCGATGCTTCTTATACCGATCTCTATCAACATCTAACTTGGCAAACCTCTTCCCAGCACTTGAACTCCCTGAACATGAGGATAATCCCAGATTATGCTACATATCCTTAGCTCGAGAAACCAAAACATCAAACTTTGTGTATTCTGTAGCCAGCATATAAGTCTTCACTTCCTTGATTTGCCCATAACAGAAATGATCACATCGTTGACACTCATCGAGAACCATCTCAAGTGCATGCTGGCTCAACCGAACAAACTAAATCTCATATTCTAACACGTACATGCTACCTTAGACCAACACCATGAACTCTGACTTCTTTTTATCCTGGTATCGAGAACCCAGATACTTCTTCTAGAAAATAACACAAAAAATGCCCACGTGACATCTGCATGTGTCAAACCCGCAATAGATGTCACCCACCAGCTGTAGGCATCTCCCTAAAGCAAAGGTGCTATACAACCTTCTTTATGAATATCCGTACACTCTATCTGTCCAAGAATCCTCTTAGTGCTTGTGAACCACTCATCAGCTGTTTCTGGGGCTAAACCAAACTACGCAAATACTCTAACGGAAGTCTCGTATTAACAACTGACGTAAGTGTTGGTGCAGGTACTTGTACTCCAACCATAGCTGCCTAAAACGCTATAGTCATCGCTTGGATCAAGGGTGTCATATCCCTTAAAATTGGTCCTTATGATGCCTGAGGCACACCACCCTCAACTCCAGCACCAGTTGTAACCCTCTTAGCCCGGCCTTGCCGAAACCAAACCAAACTAGCCACATTAGGTTTGTCAAAGCAAACCTGAACTAAAACCCTAAACTGAACCCATTTTTTTCTTTTATCTTGTCTAGATATATATTAATAAAGTCCTACGTAATCATGTCTCGACGATAGCAATTCATTTAAACTAGATCACATGACAGAGGTCGATTACCCAACACTTCACATCAAGGACCAAAATGTAATTATTGCAAAGTTGCAGGAATTTGTTCCAATTAAGATCACCAACCTTTAATTATTCTAGATTCATGCCCGTAGGTTAATTTACATTCCAGAACAATCATACAAACTAAATTAATTGCATTCATAACAATCAGGGACCAAATTGCAAGATTTCCAAACTTTAGTAACACTAGATTGCACAAAAATGGCATAGCATACTGATACAGACAAGCTCGTATCAATACGGATTAATAGACTTAACGACTCTCTGTACCGATACACGTTTTTCACGTATTGATACGGTATGTTGACCACACCGTACGGATACGACGTTGACCCGTACTGATCCCCCTTGATTATTTAAAAACTCAGGATTCCAAAGGCTAAAGCCCGTACTGATATAGTAACATGTGTATCAATACAGCCCGTTCCACCACGACCACGGCCTCTAGGTGGAGCTACTGCAGATTGTTCTGACTGAATAGGGTTCTTTGTCTGTCCTAGCGGACAGTTTTTAGCAAAATGTCCCATATGACCACATCGTAGATAGGCTCTTGCAATAATCCAACGAACCCTTCCATGCTTCTTCCCACAATGCTCAGATTATGGTTTAGAAGATTTTTTTGACTTCTTTAAGCATGCAGTAAACATCTAAGATGCTTGGGCTCTTTTAGGAAAAGGATTCTCGCGTGTAGATCCAATTCTAGTCTTGCTTTGTTTGTGAGAACCTCTACCACGCTTAGATTGTGCTGAAACAAATGATTCTCCGAGTCTTTTAGTTGATCGAGATGGTTGAGCTCCAACTCACTCTAGATAGGCCATTTCTATAGCCTTTGTTCTATTCACCACATCTTGATAAACTGACTAATTCATGCCTAACATTAATTCCTTGGGTCTTGGATGAAGCCCCTCAATGAACCATTCGCAACAAGATTTTTCAGTCGGCATTAATTTAGATGCGTAGCGGCTTAATTGATTAAACTCCAACTCATATTCATAAATTGAATGATTGTCTTGCTTGAGATCCAGGAACTCCTAAAGCATTTCTCTCTTAAATTGATCACCAACATATTTGGAACTAAATGCTTCCTGGAAAAATGTCCAAGTTACTTGTTCAGCAGGTACCAGCTCTATGGTATTTGACCACCATATACGAGCATGTTCCCTTAGAAGAGATACAACTCCCACTAATTTTCCAGCATCAAAACAACTTAATTGATCCTGCATAACCTTAACATTATTTAACCACAAGTCTGCGGCCATTGGACCACCTTCTCCATTGAACTCAGGCGCACCCAATTCTTAATCTCTTTAGCTGTCGATGCCCTTATGGGTGCAGGAGCTGGGACTGGTACGGGTGCAGATGACTGCAGCCTATTTACCATCGCCTCTAATGCTTTCACTAATGCTCCATATCCTTGAGCTAGAGCTCCCTACTGTGCAGGTGGCTCAGCTGGGGCAAGAGCTGGAGGTGGATCATGCTGCACCTCATTACTACTGCTTTGAGCCTCTTTCAGGCCCTGGTGATCCGTCGCATGACGTGATCCCTCTGTGTCCGACATTGTCTTTTACAACATATTCATGATCATATTAGTAAAGAGTCACATCAAGTTATATAAGCAATACATCAATAACATATCATCCTAGGGGCATGTACACTTTAAACAAATTACATCTGACTCGATTTAACCTCCAGAATCAGCTAAACCTTTGGTCTGATACCAATAAATGTAACACCCTCAATGTATAATCAATAATTAAACACACATTGAAGATGTTACTAAAGTTTTTAACTGATTTCCTGACTTGTAAATTTTTTTAACCAGTTTAGTAAAATAACTTTTCCTCTATTTCATTGAATTATAAACCTATCTAGTAAAACCTAGTTTCAACCCTGAATTGATTAAATAAATATTTAAGACAGTTATTAACTTGAAAATATAATTCAGGGTGTAGACAATGTATGCTACCTATACCCTTTCTTTGATTTAAAAATCACTATTTGATTAACATAAACTACATAATAATTTATACTAAATCCCATGTCTAAGAGTTTAAAACTATATCATTTATCCATAATACTTATATTACAGGCCCATTCAAATAAGTAACCTAACTTATAAATTCAGTAATATAAAGCGACTACATATTTAGAAATGCGAGTACATGCCCACTATTCTAGGATGTAAGTGTACATACTATTGCTTATAGGCGATAACTTGATTTCCAATGTGCAGCTCCTTCCTTGATACTACTAATCGAATTGACCTACGTGTAATACGAATCACACGCTAAGTATAACTTAGTGAGGCATAAATATACAATATAAACAATAACATATATATATCATCATTCCTGTAACAATGGCATGCAATTCTCTACATAATTTATAACATTTCAAATCTTATCATTTATCATGGTAAATGAGAAAATAACTTATTTTAGTGAATCATGGTTGCATGTATGTATGTTCAAAGTCATAACACCATTCTTTCTTTATCGGTGATAAATACAATAGACATACTGGTCTATTTACTTGTTTAGAAGCATTTCATAATTTATAGCCCAAAGTACAATTCATGTGATTCTATGGTACGCGAGTCATCACGACACCGTAGTGTCTACGACGCTGTAGCGTCTGCATCGCCGTAGCCACTGAGATGAGTACATACTTGAGGATGCCATTTGCTCCTCATTCAACACCTTAGTGTTTATCTCAGCACCGAAGTGCCTACATTATCTCAGCACCGTAGTGCCTACATTATCTCAGCATCGTAGTGCCTACATTATCTCAGCACCATAGTGCCTATGATGTAGCTACTAAGACTCCATGGATATCAACCTATACCAAGACTTTCACACTAGCACTTGGGCAAAACAATATAATATCTTCATATTCAATATCCAGTCCATCAAAAATGTTATCCATAATTCGATAATGGGCAGTTCATACCCAAAAATCTAAAATCTGATTTATCTTAGATAAATCATTATGCCATATTCTTGTATCCCATATGCTATTTAATTTTTATGCCATTTGCATAATTTGATTAACATACATTTTTTTCATTTATATTAAGGTCGACTTATCGCAAGTCATCCTACTTGTAATATGTCGTACATACATGTAATGCACTCACCTGGGCTATGCAAAATATTGAGCCTCACTAAGCTAGTCCTCTACTTTTTCTTTACCTCGTTTATCTCGGGTTTCCTTGTCCTGCTCGGGTGCTGCATAATTACCCATCGAACGTATACAATATACATGTTAGATTTTTCTTTAATCTAACACTGCTTAAATATAAAATACTAGTATAAATATTTAAATAAAAAAATTTTCCAAATTTTTTTCCTTTTTCTCCCTTAGAAGCCAAATAATTCAACTTGGTCCCGAGTGACCATATTGCAACTTTTGCAAATTATTCAAGCCCAAATCAAAATTTCTCCATAATTCTAACATTTTCCACTAACTTTTTCTCAATTCTCTTCAATCCACTAACTTTTCAATGTTGTTTTCATTCAAACAATATTCTAGTATACCCAAAATAATTTTTCCAACATAAAATCTTCATTTCCAAGAATTAACATTTAAATCCCCAAATTCTTCCTACTTGGCAAATTAGGTATCTAAACTTTGCAAGGACTTTATTTTAGTCCTAATGCCATAATCAAGCTTCTAAATTCATAATCTATTCAAATCCACCTTTAACATAATTTTCACAATATTTTCCCTAATTTACCAAGCATGCCAAAATAATCACTTAGATAACTAGTTGAGAATTTTCTATTCTAACATCAAAACCAAGCTTGTAAAATCATAAATCTTCCATATTCATCTTTAATTTCAAAACCCTAAATAAAACCTCAAATTCTAGGGTTAGGGTTTATGGCTTCAAACATGAAATTAATCTAAATCTATGCTTGATTTCAACTTCACAACACTTAATTTACTTAAATCATACTTCAATCTCAACATAGAACATGAAACCCTAATTTCTCTCTCATCAATATCATAAACTAGTCTTCAAATTACCCTGCAAAATTACTATAATAAAGAGAGTGTAGTGTATATTAATTTTTCTCAAAGCAACATACCTTGATTCTAACTTTGGAGCCTTCAATTTACCTTGGAAAATTTTGTGATTTTTTTTTATTTCTTTTTCCTTGGTTTCGAAAGTGGAGGAAAGATGATGAACATTTTTTTGTCATCTTTTATCTTAATATGCTACATTTATTAAAAAATGAATATTAAATTCATTTAATTCTTTAGGTCCAAATAATCCTTCAAATATATTTTATTTTCAAAATTGCCATATTGTAAAATTGAAATCAAGTCTAGTTAGATTCTAACTAGAAACATTAAAATATTCATAAAAATAATATTTTATGAATTTTTCATAACTTATGGAATTGCCTTTAAAATCCCAATTCGATCTGATTACCCGATAATCACTTACTACGAGTTTCCATTTTCCAAGCTATCGGGTAAAATATGAAATTCTCATAATTCTAATCTCCATAAAAATATTTTTGACATACAAAATATTCCTTAATTTTGTAAAAATCAAAATCTTGAAATTTTGACTTGATCCAATATACTGATAATTTACCCAAAATCTTTATTAGATAAATTCTCTTAAAAATCCTTTATCTGATATCCATATGAATAATTTCAACTCAAATTGTTTCCTTTTTATCAGTCTCAATTACTGACATGATACCTTCCTATAAGATCACCCATCCTATGACTTGAGCACGCTTAACTTTGTAGTTCGATCTAAATTCAATATCGTATACTGCATTTTTATTCGAATCAACCATCTGCTTATCCCCTAATTGTTCGATAAAAATAGATTTCCACATAAATCCATTACCGAAAATCTAATTATACAGATCAACTTCCTATAACTTGTACTATTTATCTATACAATAAAAATATTCCACCAGGTGCCTATATTTTTCTTATCAGATTTCAACCAAACTTCGCAAGTACCATATTTTGCTTGCTCTCTATCACATGGTACTCTAAATTCTCAGAAATTCCTTACCTAAAGTCCATAATTAAGGAAATCCTAACTTTTATATTTTATCAATTTAGCTAATAGGTTAGCTTTTAAGCCCTTATCTTAGTGCTAAACGACTCTTAAACAACTTAGTGAATTTCGGGGTATTACAACTAAAGTATATATTTACAAAACAAGGCAGCATTACAAGTGTATACATTTCCATATTCTTCAAAATAGCCCCTATTGTGTTTTTTATTTAGCTAAAACAGTCCCTAAGGTACACTTACAGCCCCTCCCATGTTTATGTTAAATTAAATCAGTTTCAAAATAGTCCCACAATGATCAATTTGTCCATAAAGTCTTACAAACAATGTTACTACAATTCAATTGTAAATCAAATATCTCACACAATCTATTGCACATACTATTCGAATAATTTCCAATCTCCAACAAGAGCTTTACACACAAATTAGTGCTAACATAATCAATCTATCATGTTTTCCCATGGTATGATTCGATTTACATAGGGGTAACCTCCTTCAAACACAAATCCATATCAAAAGAAATCCCTAAACAATCTCAACATTGCTTAAGTGGAAAGAAAAGGAAGGTGGTTACCTTCTCCTAAAGCTATTCAATTTCTACTCAAGAGTTTGAGTTTACCAAGCTTGAACTTTTGTTTACCCTGGATGAACATCTCTTTCTCTCTCAAAAGAGTGGTTCGGATGATACAAAGGGAAAGAAGATAATGGTGTCATCTTCAATCTTCCCAAATAGCCGAATTTCCTATCCACTTGTCCTAGATTTTTTTCTTCTAATATGACATGTGTAAAAACCTATAGTAATGTTCTTTTAGCATACAATCATCAAGCTTCATAGAATTTTTGTTTCAGTCCCTTTTTTAATTAATCACTCACTTTCCTATTTTTTTTAAATCGGGTCATAAGATTGCTTAATTACACTTCTAAATTTATCCTGAACAACCAAGCCTTTCTACTAACATTTGATATACACCTAAAACGGTATTTGGGGCATTACAGTACTTGGATGGAGTATTCAGTAAATCGTATAAACCCCTCGATATCCAAGGTTCCTTTTTGTAGTGCACTATCAGTCATATGGTTAGCCAACTATATCGATTTTAATTTTTAAACTTTTTTATTCCATCACTTGCCAATATAATTTATTTTAAAATCAACAACTCATATGCATCATCAAAACTATTTAACCAATGCAATAAACCTAGCATTAAACAATGTTCATAAACATTAACAAAACGTGCATTACTCTCAAATGCATCAATATCATTTTGTAACCAATTTCCAGCATTAAACCGTGCTCAAAACATGCATTTATACTGAGTAATTAAACCATGTAAAACAAGTACATTAAACTATTCGCCTAACCGAGTTCGAGAGAGAATTCATCATTTACTTACTTCTTAGCTTAGATCAGCATTTCAAGCTCGATCTAAACTCCCAAACACAACTTTCAAACCTTTGCAAAGTTGAAAACATGTTTCCACTCATTGACTCGTAAAGCCTCGCTTGCCGTTACGGCAATCACGCCTCGAAAGCTTCAGAAACCAATGTTCAAGCTTGAGGACCAACTTCCCCAACTTTTATCTACACAAAACAAATGTACATTGCATCAAAATGCAATCAACATCACAGTAACCCAGAACCTCAACATCCTTTACCCAAATCTACTCCACAACTCCCAAAATTAACATCAAACCCTTTCCAAACTTAACCCGGCCACACCCTAACGTTCCAACACTTCAATTAACATCAATTAGCATCTAAAAACACATATCCAACATCCTTTTATCTCCAGCATTCAATCAACCTCCATAACTCTTCAAGAAACACATAATTAGCAACCTAGAAAATTAGAGATTCACATAGTTTCGGGATTCCAATGTTAAAACCCACTTATTAACATTATTCAACATCAAAATTATGATTAAAATCAAACAAGTTTGCTAGTACCGAGGGAATTCTTGCCCAGATGGAGTGTACGGATGTACGTAAGCTGGGGTGTATTGTGTTATTGCTTTAGGGCGATGCTTACAGATGGTGGACAACTGTGATCGCGGATATGGAACCTGCCAATGTTATATGGGAATTATTTTGTGAAGCTTTCAGAAAGAAGTATCTAGGAACTCAATATAGGGATGAGAAGAAAAGGGAATTCATGGCTTTAGAGCAAAGAAACATGTCTATTTCCGAGTATGAGATCCAGTTTGTACGGTTGAGTAAGTATGCTCATGAATTTGTTATGGATGAGTGATAGAGGTGGGAATAGTTATGTTATGGGTTGATCGAGGAAGTGAAGACATACATGTTGGCTACAGACTACACATAGTTTAATGTCCTGGTTTCTCGAGCAAAGAGCATAGAATAGAATTTGGGTTTGTCTGCTCGTTCTGGGAGTTCTTTAGCTGGAAAGAGAAGTGTAGAGTCTGATGTTGGTAAGGACCAAAATAAGAGGCATAGAGATAGAAGGTATAGTCTGGATCAAAGGCGTGGAGGAAATGGTGATGGCATGGTTTTTAGGGACATAATACCTATGCTGGATTTCCTAAGTGTAGGATATGCGGTAGAAGGCATTCGGGGGAATGCTGGGGTGTGATAGGCACTTGTTGGAGTTGTGGATCGAGGAATCATCTTAATAAGGATTTGTTGCAGTTGGCCAGAGAGGGTCAGGCTCATGTTAGTTGATGTGGCATAGAAGGGTCGTGGTCATGGCATTGGACATTTTAGCATAAAAGTGATGAATAGAGAGAGGTAGTGCATACCGTGGCGGTTCAGTCAGAGGAGGGTGGATCGGAAAGGGTCTTTGCTCAATGTATAGGGAGGAATGATACTGATATGATCGTATATACCTTTACCTTGCAATCTATACCTTTGTTATCTTTGATTGATTTCAGTTTTACGTATTCTTACATTTTGCATGAGCATGCATGTTTGTTGGATTTATCGATAGAGTTGTTCGATGTTGGTATGCGGGTAACAAGTTCTTTTGGTGAGACGGTTGTAGCTAGGAAGTTGTATAAGAGTTGTCTCTTTATGGTTCAAGGGTATGTGTTTGAGGCTGACCTAATAGAGTTACCATTTCACGGTTTTGATGTGATTTTGGGTATGGATTGGTTGTCTTGACACAAGCTGTAGTGGATTTTGAAGACAAGTATGTTTCTGAAACTTACCAACGATTATAAAGTTGTGGTTGTGGGGGAGAATGTAAAGTTCATGTCAAATACGATTTTCGTATTGGAGGCACGGAGGTTGTTGGAGTTTGGGGGTCAAGCATACCTACCCTATGTTATGAAGCTGAATATGAAGGAAGCGCGTACCCAGGATATTCCCACAGTTTGCGACTTTCTAAGAGTGTTTCTAGAAGAGTTGTCTGGTTTGCTGTCAGATAGAGAGGTGGAGTTTTGCATTGAGATGTAGGTGTATACGGTTCCGGTATCAATTGCTCCGTATCATATGGCACTAAAAGAGTTGAAGACGTAGTTGCAAGAGTTGCTGGATCGTGGGTTCATTTGGCCAAGCGTGTCACCGTGGGGAGCACCGGTGTTGTTTGTGAAAAAGAAGGATGGCACGATGAGAATGTGCATTGATTATTGGCAACTGAACAAGTTGACAATTAAGAACAAGTATCCTTTGCCGAGGATTTATGATTTGTTTGATCAGTTTAGGGGTGCTACAGTGTTTTCTAAGATTGATTTGTGGTCGGGGTATTATCAGTTGAAGGTGAAGGAAAAGGATGTGCCAAAGATAGGTTTTTGCACACGTTATGGGCATTACGAGTTTGTAGTAATGCCGTTTGTTTTAACAAATGCACCGGAAGCATTCATGGATATGATGAATAGGGTATTCCGTGAATTTTGGGACCAATTTGTGGTAGTGTTCATCGATGACATTCTTGTGTACTCACGTACCAAGAAAAATCACTATCAACATCTTTGAATTGTGTTGCAAGTTCTATTAGACGACAAGTTTTTACCATGCTAAGTAAATGTGAGTTTTGGATCAAGCAGGTGGTTTTCCTTGGTCATGTTGTTTTGGCTGAGGGTATTTGAGGCAGTTAAAGGTATACGAGTGCAACTAACCTACACACGACATTGAATTAGTTGTGGTGGTGTTTGCCTTGAAGATTTGGCAACATTTTCTATATGGTAAGAAGTGTATCGTGTACACGGATCACAAAATTTTGAAGTATTTGATGTTGCAGAAAGATTTAAATCTTAGGCAACGAAGATGGTTGGAGTTGTTTAAGGATTTTGACCTAACGATTGAGTATCATCCAGGAAAGGTGAACATGGTAGCGGATGCCTTGAGTAAAAAAGTCACGGTGGAGTTAAGGGCAATGTTTGCGCAGTTGAGTTAAACGCGAGATGGTGGGTTGTTAGCGGGGTTGCAAGTGAAGCCTTTGATGTTGCATATGGTAAAAGAGAAGCAACCATATTATGAGACGTTGGTGCCTCATGTTAAGGATATCTTGGATAGGAATCAGATGGATTTTGGTTTTAATGAGGATAGAGTTTTGTGCTTTAAGAATTGGGTGGTGGTGCCAATGAATGAAGAGTTGAGGCCCACTATCATGACTAAGGCGCATTCGAGTCCTTTTGCTATGCATCCAGGGAGTACGAAGATGTACCAAGATCTAAAGAAAGAGTATTTTTGGGTTGGTTTGAAAAAGGATGATGCAGATTTTGTGGCTCATTGCATGGTTTGTCAACGTATTAAGGCGAAGCATCAGTTTCCTTCGGGGTTGTTGCAACTGTTAAAGGTTCTCGAGTGGAAATAAGAGAGAACCACCATGGATTTTGTATCCGGTTTGCCTTTGACCCCATCAAAGAAGAATTCTGTTTGGTGATTGTGGATAGGTGTACGAAGTGTGCACATTTTCTGTCTGTGCATACAATGTATACTCTGGATAGGTTGGCAGAGTTGTACATTGTTGATGTTGTGAGGTTGCATGGAGTGTCAAAGTCTATTATGTCAGATAGAGATCCGCGTTTCACCGTGAGGTTTTGGGAGTGTTTTCATAGGGCCTTGGGTACACGGTTGAACTTCAGTACCTCGTATCATCCTCAAACGGATAGTCAGTCTTAGCGTGTTATCCAAGTGTTGGAGGATATGTTGCGGTTCTATATCATAGATTTGTAGGGATCACAGGAGAAGCAATTGTTGTTGGTGGAGTTCGCTTATAATAACAGTTACCAGCTAGTATCCAGATGGCACCATAGAGGCTTTGTATGGTAGAAGATGTCGTACGCCACTCTATTGGGCGGAGGCAGGAGAGAAGTATATATTGTTGCCATATATGTTAAAGGATATCAATAAGAATGTAAAGCTTATTAGTGACCGATTGAAGGCAACTTCGGATCAGCAAAATACCTATGTTGACTTGAAGCGAAGGCAAATTGAGTATGCAGTTGGTGATCGTGTGTTTTCGAAGGTTTCGCCTTGAAAATGGTGATGAGGTTGGACGGAAGGGCAAGTTAAGCCCTAGGTTTATTGGGCCGTATGAGGTGTTGGAGCACGTTGTCCCAGTTGTATATAGGTGAAGGTTTCTGGCTGAGCTAGAAAAGATACATGATGTTTTCCATGTGTCGATGCTTCGGAGGTGTAGATTGGATCTTTCGCATGTAATGCCAGTTGAGGAGATTGAGTTGAATCCAAATTTGAACTATGATGAGTAATCGGTGAGAATTCTAGATTCAAGTAGCAAAGTTCTCCATGGAAAAACCATAGAGTTGGTAAAGGTGTTGTGGCGGCACCACGGTGTGGAGGAAGCTACCTGGGAGAGCAAGAAAGACATGTTGAAATAGTTTCCTCATCTTTTTCTATAATGTCTTAATTTTTTATTAGTGACCAAAATGTAAATTTTGAAAGTTTAGGGGTTAAAGTGTAAACTTTGGAAAAGTTTAGGGACCAAAGTGTAATTTTCAAAAGTTATGCATTTTGACCCTGTAAATGAATAGTTTATCCCAAGAGTGACATTTATGTGTTACTCAGATTTTTTGTACGAAGCTTATATTAATGGCTATAAAGCGATAAAGTTCAGAAATTTGGAAATCGTAGTTGGATCGAGTGAAAAATTGTTAAGCGTGCTCATACCAGAGTAGCACAAGGATGAGTGACCTACTGGGAAGGTTCCATGTTAGTATTTTTGACTGATAAAAACGATTCTGCATGAGTCAATACTATTTGTAATGATTATTGTTATAAAATTTCCAAGAGGGATTGTATTCGATAAAATTCCTGGTAATTATCGGTACATCGGATTGAATTGGAATTTTTAAAGACAGTTCCAAAAGTTATTAAAAATTCATAAAATACTATTTTATGAGTATTTTAATGTAGTTGGTAGGATTCCAACTAGACTTAGTTGAATTTTTAGAAGAATGGCAAACTAGTAAATAAAGAATAGTTGGAGGGCAAATTAGTCATTTGGCAGGGGTGGCAATTTTGAAATATTTGAAGTTACAAGGGCCATTTTTGGGAGAAGAAAATTGAAGATTTAAATCTTGGCCCTTGATTGATGATAAAATCAATTTCAACCATTAGATAAAAGGGAGAAAAATTCAAAAATTTGAGGGAAAAGGGGAGAAAATTTTCCAAGCTCGATTCAAGCCTCGAAACTCGATTTTCAGGTAAGCTTTCAAACTGCAAAGTTGTTCTACTCTTCAAGCTCTATCTTTTGATGTAATTAATTCATGGAATGCATGCTTTATTGATGAAATTTTTACATGAGAAGGAAATTAGGGTTTATGAACAAAATTGGGGCTTTTGAAATTTTATTATTCCATAGTTAAATTCAAGTTGGAATCAAGCTTATATGATGTTAAAATCATGTTATTGAGTTAGGATTTAACCATACATATTTTGGTTTGTATGGAGAAGATTAGGGTTTATGGATTTAAGTCTAACTTAGGGTTTGTGATGTTGGATTAATGATCTAGTCAGCTTGATTTGTTGTTTGGAAGCAAAACCCTAAGTTAAATATATAGGGACCAAGTCAGCAAGCTTCAAAGTTAAGGGACCGAATCTGAATTTTATGAAATTGGAGTGTATTTATGTAATTAATGATGTTGGAGATGTGAAATTGATGTTAGAATGCTAAACCGATGTTGAATCGAAATAATGACTATTTTGACAATTTTTCAAAATCAAGTGACCAAATAGGAAATGAATTCTTGGATGGGGATTAAATCTGATTTTTTTAGTTAAAATAATTTAATTAAGGTAGTAATGTTGATTTGAGGATGAAATTGCAAAGTCAAGAAGTTTGAATCCTTACCTTTGCATTTTAGTGACTATTTTGGCAAAGAAAGAAAATTAGAGGGAATTATTTTGAATAATTATTTGATGAAGATGATGATGAGTTGGTGGTTTGAAGCAAGTGATGGGACTAAATTGAAAAGTAGAAAAATATGAAAAAAATAATATAAATTAGAAGTTAATTATGGAAAGCTATGTAGAAGATTGAATTTTGGCAGTACCTTCGAAAATTCACCATAAATTCTAAAAAATGTTTGGATAATGAATTTTATATTGATGTAAAGATTTGTTCGTCTAGTTTTGTCTCCAACAAACGGAAACTGATTTTGAGTTCTAAGTTAAAATATATGATTTTTTAATCAAATGAAGGTCAGAAAATTTACAGAGCAGTTTTTGTCAGGACAACTTTGTGACGAAAGTTTAAAGAATTTTCATAATTTTTGTAGATTTTATTAATTTATGTGGCTTATACCATTAGAATCGATATCGAATCTAGTTCTTTCAGTATGAAGGATATTAAGATCCAATGCGTATTCTGATCTTTAGAAGTAAAACTCTGAGGGTAGGACAAGTTGCCAGAAAATAGAATTTGATACATTTTGTATCTAAATGTTTGATAACAAGCTCGAAATAATTATTGGAAGTTCAAAATGGTCATTAAAGATCAAAATAAATTTTTGGACAGTATAAGGAAGGAAGCAAAATTATGGAAAATTTTATGTTAAATGATTAGATAGCTTGATTGAAATATTGTTAGAAGTGAATCTAACGAATGTTTGTTTATATTAATGTGGTTAATGAAGTCAAATCCGAATCAAAAGAAGATTCGAGGTACTATGAAGGAAAGGATCGAGTAGAATTTAGTGAGGCATGCTAATAAACGGCCCAGGTGAGTGCATTTCTATATATGTATTATATTAAAAAGAGGAAGACTTGTGAAAAGTCAACCCAAATTTAGAAATAATATTGCATTACTTTTTAAAATAAATGATCTGATGCATGACACGGTATAGCAAGCTTGACGGAGTACAAGGTACAAACTATTGTTTGCATAAATGATGGTGAATTATGTTTATTGATGAAATATGATAACAAGTTGCATGCTTACATGAATAATGATAATTGATTGACAATAAGATGAAATACCTAAGTATTTATGTATGAGAGTTCAGGGTATAGTTGGATATCCATAGAGTCTTACCAGACACTTCGGTGTTGACATCAGACGCTACGGCGTTGCAGTCACTTCGGTGATGTTTAGACACTTCGGTGTCGACTAGCACAAAAGGTGCGATAATGAAGAGCAAAGGGCGTCATCGAGTACGTACTCACCATCTAATTCTACGGCGTTGCAGACACTACGGTGTCGTTATAATGACTCGTATACCATAGGATTCACATGAAATTGTACTTTGGGCTATAAATCATAAAATGCTTTGAACATGAACTGACGATTATAATGTTGATTTTGCCCAAGTACTATTGTGAAGTCTTTGGTATAGTTGGATATCCATAGAGTCCTAGCAGTTGCGTCCTAGGACTACGATGTGTTTCAGTCACTACGATGATGTTTAGACACTTCGGTGTCGGCTTAGACGCTACAACGTTGTTCAGACACTTCGGTGTTGTTAACACAAAACATGCGATTATGAGGAGCAAAGAGTGTCCTCGAGTATGTGTTCATCTCAGTCGCTTCGGCGATGCAGACGCTACGGCGTCGTAGACACTACAGTGTCTTATCAAGATGACTCACGTACCTTGGTCTTAGATAATATACTTTGGGCTATGTTAAAGGATATGATATGCAAATAATTGCATGATGAAAGTATGACTATGTTACAGAATATGATATGCAAATAATTGCATGATGAAAGCATGACCATGTTTCAGAATACGATGCCCTATTTAACCCTATAGTTAAACCCCAAGTCAGTCCTACAAGTTATTGTGAAGTTATTACGTGGGTTTCTGTCAATTTTAAGCCTTAGCAACATCAAATATCCATCTTACCATTAAAGTGGGTCAACCAAAGCTTATCAAACCATAAACTCCAAAACATGCACAAAGCTTATTTTTATGAGTTGCAGGAAACAATAGGAGTTAGTAGTGTACTAACCTCAAATTATATCTAAGGAAGAAGCCTTCAAATATCATTCTCGTTCATCCACACTAACCCCACCAAAAACCTCAATCTCCACCATTTTAGCCCATCTTTACCTTGGTGTGTAAATCCCTCAAAGCTGAACAAGCTTCCCTTCTTGCCTCAAACGAGATTTTTACTCAAAGTCTCAAAAATTTGACCTTTAACATGAAGAAGTTTGGGTGGAAGATAGGAATAGGAGAGAGAGGGGACAAGGGGACCAAGATGATCTCACTCACTCTATTTTCTGTAGAAGATAAAGTCTCACATCAGCTCTCTTGCCTTCAGTTATGCTTTTACCCATTTGCCCTTCTTATTTTTACCTTAACCCATCAACAACCCAACAACACAAGCCCAAAAGCTTTCCTTCAGGCCCAACAAGGCTCTCAAGGCCCAATATCTCGACCTAAACGCGAAGCCCATGCCTTGGGTTAACTCGACCTTCAAGTTTTGAAACCCGAGTCGTTACAACTCTCCTCTCCTAAAAGAAAATTTTCTCCTCGAAATTTAGATGGATGCAAGAGGGATGTAACCAAAACAGACCTAACCACTTCACCACTCACACAGGATCACCTCGATTAGGGAGAGTCCACCCATCAATCTACCTTAAACAGAACCACAGCATTAAACCACACGCTCTCAACACTTTTCTTAAGATTCCCAAGGCTCTTTTTTCAGCTACCAATGACACTTACGACGATTCGCTAAGCATGGTAACACCACTAACCTCGAGCCACGCTGTTCAAACATCAACTTAAAGAACTCACCTTCAAAGGATTCTATCTCGGTTAACCAACCTTTCTATTAGCATCCGTCAGCCAAAACTAAACTTAGACTTCCTCTACGTCTAGAACACCGCACCACATTCACAAACATTATCAGGAACACATCACGCCTAACAACCATACCCTGGACAAACCATAAAAGGACAAGAAAAACCCTAACAATCGGTCATTAACATCAGTCTACCTTGAACTAACAGCTCATTTCTCTAGACTTGACTCACCAAGTCAGAACCTAAAACTTCAATTTATCCAAACTTACTTTCAACAGGATCGAATACTACTTATGATTCAACTACTTGGTTCCGAGAGATGGCCACCGTCACTTACGAACTAGCACAAGCAACCCAAAACTAACCATTCTATTGGCTAAAGTCTAAACACCTTATTCTAACCCTTGACTCGGTATACACAATCAGACGTGAAAAGCCAATTGACTGTTCTCGAGGATTTCCAACTGGCCCGTCTAAAGACATTTTTTTGCACCACAACCACCCTTAACATAGCTATTGATCCACATTTTCGTTGCGCTACTCTAATAACTCCCACCTTGTTTGTCTTAACCGATAATAACTTTAGTCGAACTTGATTGGGCAATCGTCTAATTCCCCGAGATCTAGTTCAACAGGTGTACAAGCCGAACAACTATCATCGCAATTCGCCCTTAAGACCTAAACCATGTCCATCACAACCTTAATTTACCCTTTTCTATGGTACCTTACTCTGACAACAACACTCGAAGTTCCCACTTTCTGTGGCCACAACAAGGTCGCCAAACTCGCGCGAAACTCGCAACGGTCTCCTACTGTTACACTACGGTCCAGCATATCCAAAACCACCATACAAGCTATTGTCACGCAGACGCGATCTCGATGAAGCACTTGGAAACAACACCCAATCATTCGCTTGCACAAGTGTGCCTCCAACAAAGAGTTCATTAAGTACCATACCATAGGGCGATGGACACTAACAATGAACTCAACCTTACCTTTATCACCTTTCTAAACCACAATCAATCGGTAAGATTGCTCGTTCACCAAAGGTACCTCCATACACTCAAACACCCACAACTCTATGACCAGGGACTCTCAACCCTTGCTTCTACAATGCAAGCTAAGAACATCTTGCAACATACATAACCTTCCTTAAGCTAGCACTGCGGAGCACAACATTCACTCTAGAGAGGTTAAGATTCTTCTCATCTAACACTAACAATTAGATTCAAGCAATCTAAAACTCGACTTCTCATTCATATCATATGGCCCCCATGCACTCTCAACAATCGTCTACGATAAAACCTTATCTAGCAAGGATGCAATTCTATTTACCAACTAAAGCAACGACACCCCAAAATTTACCAAGATGCACCTCACAAGAACTGATCAATTACATAACCAAAGAGCTAAACGGCTAATACAATAGCTGAAACCAACATAAAACTTAATTCCCTAACATATCCTCGGTTGCAACACTGTCAACTCTACTCTGAGTAGCAAACTGTCTAGAAACACCTCTCACGCCAAACCTAGCAGTAGATCTCATAGGACCTCTATCTCAATGACCTGACGATGCCCTAGCTCTGCCTTTAGCAAAAACCTGATCATGTTAGGAAGGAGCCAACCTCTGAGACTGAACTGATGTATCATTATCCATAACTAGGTAGTCCCTTGCCATATGCTCTAGTGTCCAGCACCAATAGTAACCCTTTGAAGCAAAAAGCATACCCCCAAGGTGACATCGGCCACAATGCTCGCATGTCGATGGAACCGATGCTCCAACAGAACCATCAATACTCCCTTCTGGAGCAGAAATCAAATAGCCTCTACAAACCCTCGATCTAGATCCTGAACTGACTGTTGGTGATTGATCTGAAGCAACTTTCTTCGAACTCCTCGAAGCACAAAACCCCTCATAAAGATAGGGAGAGAAATCCACGATATGCTGGGTCTCTACATCATGACCTCTAGAATCTTCGAACTGATTAGATGCTGAACTCTGAAGTCGCTCAAGTACCTTCGCACTATTGGCTAACTCAGAGAATGTCCCAAGCGGACTCATTGTCAAATGCAACTGAAAGTCAACATTCAAGCCTTGACAAAACCTCTTGCACCTCAACTCTTTCGTGACAACAACTCTGGGGCATAACAGCTCAAACGCAAAAACTCTTGCTCATAAGAAAACACCATTCGATCTCCTTGAACCAGTTGCAAAAACTAGTCCTCACTTCATCCATGTGTACCCTACTGATGTATCTCTTCCGAAACTCATCCACAAAGATATCCCATATCGAGAACGCAGGCTGTAGACCCGACTCTACAGTATCTTACCCTTCGTATGCATTACCTTTAAGAAAAAGATGATACAAACAAGATTTTCCTTAAGCCTATTCCACGTCATGCCCAAATCCCTCTGAGTGTTTCTTAACCATCAATCTGATTGATCAGGTCATCCTTTCACAATCCATTTTTCTATACTTAGATTCGTAGCAATAATGCTCCTCCCTTTAAAGAAATATGGCTCCCTTTACGACTCTCCTTGGTCAATCTCGCGCTGTCGATCCATGGGTCTAAACCGAATGCAGATGATGGTAGTTTAACCTTCTCAGTACTCTGGGTTTTGTTCCCCCAAAACCTCGAAGCTTCTGACACAACACTTGTCATCTCAAGCTGGCTCATGACCGGACAACAATCGGTGGCGAAGACCATATCAACTCATTTAAGAGACAACTCTATTGTACCTGTCAACCACGTATTTGCAAGCCTTATCCAAGCATCGCCTCGCACAAAACCAACAATGTCCTTCCGACCACTAAGATAAACAATTACAACAAGCATACACTGCTCGAGATCTTAGGGCATTCAGCTTGCTAAGATCGTACTTGAGACCTCACAACCATCATGTGCTTCTCTACATTAAACGAAAACGCATATCCGCCAAGCGTGCTACATCCCCATCACATGGTACCTACTATTAAGGTTCACTTACTACGGATGTTGATGGCCTTCGATCGCCACTCTACCACTGGTCAATCAAAAGCAAGCCCTCTTACCCATTCCATAATGGTCGTCTACCAACACGTAGGATCCCACCACATGAGGTTCTTACCATTAACTCAATACCTTAAGGTACTTACGGCACATAACCATGATTATTTTCTCAAGCGATGGGAGGAGGGCACACCCTCAACTCCTCCATTCCTTCGTAAACCCAAGCCTAACATATGAGATAACTCCTATCTCAGAATCATCCTCAAAGGAATCAACCAACATCATGGCCTTCACGACAGCAACCGAGTCTATCTTATTGTCGCAACCAGCGACACACGCGAACACATGACACACCATCCAGATTCCAGTCTTGAAGAGTACAACTTAGAAACACGGGCTCATATTCGCTAGAAACCTATTCTCGACTCCTAACCACCCCAGGGTTTTTCTAGAACCGGCTAAACCTAGGCTCTAATACCACTAAATGTAATACCCTCGACCCGGATGTCACATTTGGGCCCCAAGCCCAAACCATTACCATGAAATTTTCACCCAGTTTAGCCCAATCCACAAATCCATTATGAAAATTCATTTAATTGCAACCCCATAAAACATAATAAATATTTAAAAACATATACAGTTGAGCTCCTTTTAAAATTACACTATAAACCTTTGACTCGATCATTTGAAAATCAAATTATAATTTACAAAATACAATAGGTTCCTGCGAATACATAGCCCAAGGACCTAAATATTGTACTTTGATGAGACGAGGCGCTGGAATCCTTCCTTGATGGTGTTCATCCAAGAACAAGCCAAACCTACTAACCTGCGAACGAAAACAACGATTCTGAATGCTGAGCTAACAAAGCTCAATGGATACACCGCCACTCAACCATACTTCATGCAAATCATAAATAAAACAATGCAACATGAATGACATCATGGCAAGATAACAATGGCGCTACCATAACTGCCTAAACACATAGCATTATGAATGTATGATTACGCACACAGCTCATACAAGTATCTCATACACTTACATAGCATCACACAGATAACCATAATTATATATATAATGGGGCCCGCATCCACTAAGCATTGGGATCCCACATTCTGAGCAAGGCCTGCATCCACTAAGCATCGAGACCTTATACTCAAGGATGACGCCCGCGTCCACTAAGCATCGGGATCCTACATCCGTGCCTAGAATCTCACATCAAGAATCTTCGAATGAGGCCCGCGTCCACATAGCATCAGGATCCAACATTCGAGGAATCTTCAAGGTGTTGCAACACACTTAGGGTATCCAATCCCAACAATAAGGGATGACTCGATTATCTAGGTGTCCCATCAGCACACAACAAGGACCCTAGTAACCACACAGCTCTAAACCTCGACACAAGGGTCTTACCGCACACAACTCTAACACCTTTGCCATAGCTCTATGGTTTTCTGTTTTTTAATTACACCATCCCGTTGAATTGTCTATTCGTTAGCATACTTATAAAGGTACACATTATCCATTCCCATTATTTTATCTTATTATTCGATAAGACTCAACCTTATAGGCGCCACTTCTGTACACAATAAGGGCCTGGATTTCCATACAACATCCACGATTGTAATACCCCAATATTTGGCCAAGGAGTAGGGTAATAAATTACTTGGTGAAGAATTCTAGTTTGATTGAAATAATCTAAGTAATCGAATAAATCATTGTACGATCTTGTGTTGGGTTTGAGCTAGGATTTAATTACACTGTTTGTTAAATACATTTGAAATTGTTTTGGACATGTACTTATGTATATGGATCTAGGATTAAAATGAGAGAAATAAAAAAAAAGTGTGGTGTGTGTAATATCCCCAAAAATGTGACTTAAACATTGGATGTGTTTCGATTGTGGTTCTAATTGATTAAAATGACCCTCAAATAAATCTAATAGGGGTCTTAGGATTCAATTGGAAGTATATCAAACCCGAGGAACATATTAAAGTGACTAAAAAAAGGAAACATGTTAAGTATAGAGTTTGCATGTAAGAATTAGTATAGTTTGGGGTCTTGAACATGTGGCATTCATGAGAAAAACGTGTAAGGGAGAGGGGCAAGTTAGAACCAGCAGCTAGGATGGAATTATACACAAAATTTGTTTTGTTATCTACTTTCCTCCTTCATGTACAACCGAAACAAGGGATGTGGGAGAGAAAACTCCATTGTTAAGATAATTTAGCTCAACTAGAAGATCCTTATGCGCATAGATCTTTAGGAGAAAGGTAACTATTTTATTTCCACTTGTTTTATACAAATATTGTGCTTGATAATTTGATACAGGAATGTTGAGCTTGTTACAAGAATGAGATTAGATGACAAGTAGATTTTCGAATGGATTACATGCTAGAAAGACTATGTTTTGTATGTTTGTAGCATATGATCGATTGTGTGAATGTAAATGATTAGATGTAATTTGGGGACTGCTTCGAGTTCTTATGATTACATGCTGGACTAAATTGAACATATATGATATACATGTGTACATGAGAATTAAGATAGATATAAGTATAAACAAGTGAAGTAAGGGACTGTTTTAGTGAACTAAAACAGGGGGAAAATCTATTCAAAATGTTAATTTGATCATAATAATAATGTTTAAAGTCTGTTTTGAAATGATAAATTCAAGGTAGGGGCTTTGAAAGGTTTAGGGACTGCTAATGAAGCTAAAATCAAGCCTAGTGAAATCTGTCAGAAAACTCTATTCTGGGCAGCAACTTTGAAAAATCACAAAAAATTGTATAAAAGGAATTTAAGGCTGAAACTTTTATGGACAATGACTTAATATATCTAAATTCATTAGGATAAAACAGAACTGAATTCTGGATTGTAGAATGAAAAGTAGAAATGAAACACTAGGGACAGTGCAAACTGTCCAGTGTTGTAATTAGCCTGTCTTTAAGTAAAAAACTGTATTAATTGGTAAATAATTAAAATACAAGGCCTATATGGTCAGAAAGACAATTAAGTTAGCTTTCCAACGGTGTAAACCAATTGGAATTCCGATGTACGGAATGAAAGATATGCATGTTTTAGTAAACAGTGCGCAAGCTGCTAGGCTGTGGCAGCAGCACCCTTAATGTTTTGAAATGAATGAATATTGTGTATTGTTGCCTTGATGTTTAGTAATGAATGTACTTTGTATTGATCTTGAGGCTAAACCAAGTTTAATATGATTTGAAGTTAAATACATGTCCCTAGGATGTCATGTTACTAACGTACTATTGTGTAACTTAATTATGCTCCTCAATAGCATGAATAAGTTATAGTAGAAATAAGTAATGTCAAGTATTGTGTTAGACATCTGATAATTGAGACCAAAAGGAGGTCTAAAGTAGAAGTAATGAAATACAAAATGTTCCATCTTTGGCTCTTACCTCAATAGAGCCACTTGTATAGCAGAGAACTCTAGCACAAAAATATGAAACCTTAGTACGAGCTTTAAAGGTTGTGGTTAATAGAATTAAGACCCTTGTGCTTGCACCAGCCTGGTACTTGCACCAGTAAGGATGTCGTTTGTTAAGGAGCTTAAAAGTTAGGAGCTCCTGAATTTAATGGAGAAAGTGGTCCGATAATTACCAATTTGTGGCATGAAGATGTTAAAGTCATGCTATAGAGGAATTAAACTTCATATATACTAAGAAGTTAGAAGAAGTTGTATCCTGCTAAGGGAACACGTTCGTATTTAGTGATCTAATGCCACAGAGTTAGTACCTGTTAAGGAAGTGATTTGAAATTCTTTTAAAAAGTGTTTAAAACCAAATATATGGGCGATCAGTTTAATAAAGAGATGTTGTTAGGTATGAGTTTATCAGTTTATCAGAATTCTTTAAATAAAGCAAAGGCTATGGAGAGAGAGAGAGAGCCTGTATTTACTTTAATTGATCCTGATTGGACTCACTCATACATTAGTACTAAGATAATGGCACAAAGAAAGATTTTTAAGGAAACTATTTTCTAGTGATGTGATTTTTAGTAATCCATTTGGACATAGTGTATGGGTGACTAGAATATATAAGAAATGTCCATTAATAATTTAGTGGATTAAGTTCCCAGCGAATTTAATGGAACTTCAATTTCTTGAATTTGAAGTTATTCTTGAAATGATTTGGCAATCTACATATGATGCAGAAGTGATGTGTAAAAAAAGGGATTAGTGCTTCAAGAACCTGATGGTTCTAAAGTAAATGTGAAAGAAAGAACTTACTGTTTAGAGTCAGTGACTTTTACGATAACAACTCAGAGGTTGTTAAGTAAATGGATGTAAGGCGTGTTTAATTTATATGGTGATTATAAATGTCACCCAAGAAGATTAAAGATATCCCAATTGTGGGAAAATTTCAAATATGTTTTTGGATGAGTTATTAGGACTACATCCGGATAGAGAGGTACAATTTGGGATTGATGTCTATCTTAGAAATGAACCGGTATCGATAGCACCATATAGGATGGTGTCAATTAAGCTAAGAAAGCTGAAAGCTCAATTGCAAGATCTGCTAGACTGGGATTGTACTTGACCGAGTGTATCACCATGGGGTACTCCGGTATTATTTGTAGAGACTAAAGATGGTTCTCTACAATTATGTATAGATTACAGGTAGTTGAATAAAGTAACTATTAAGAACAAGTATCCACTACCAAGGATTGAATATCTATTTGATCAGCTTAGCGGTGCAACAGTGTTCTCAAAGATAGATCTTCGATCAGGTTATTATCAACTCCTGTAATGACCTCTTGGTCCAACATATGACACTTTGGCTCAAACAAACTCACTCCAAACAACATGTAAACATCATATAACTTCATAAACATCAATTTCTCAAACTTATCAGCATGGTAGAAGATCAAACTCAACATAGCATTTTCAAGACAAATCCCTATAGACATGATATCTACCCAAGCATGCATAAGGTTTCCCAACCCCTCAAAACCAAGCATTCATCAACATACAAGTCTAAAACATCATAACAAATTATACAAACAGGGAGTATCCAAAATAAACCTCCCAATTACAACTTGGTCACATTGCCTTTTTATTATTACTTAGAATTTTTTAAACTAGACTTTGAAAAGTCTCAAACCTTGGATCCTATCTTGCTTGCTTGCCGTTCGTGAAGCATATTTCTCTGCATTAATGAGAAAAGAGAGCGTAAGCTATAAGTTTAGTGGGGGAATCTCTAAAACACTCATCAATGCAATTCAAATCATTTTAATTCAAAAAAGTACGAATGTCTCATGGAAAAACATCTCATGCTTGCTTAATCTCTTTCAAATGCACATTTAAAATCATTTACAACACATGTATCATGGATTTCATCTCTACCACAATTTAAGCTACAAATGCAAAATCTCTATATAGCAAGCTTAAAGAGCATCACATGTATAAACCATATGATACAAACATAATCCATTTCTTATGATACATTATCTAGTATATTGGCTTTCAAGAGACTCAAAACAAGTTCCCAATCTCTTTACAAAAACACATCAGATACGCAGATTTCACAAGTGGTTACCACAACCACTTCACATACATTCTTCAATCGGAGTAACGACACACCTGCCCACCTCTACGGTTTAAATCGGAGTAACAAATCATTTACCCACCTCAACGGTTTGGATGTATAAATCCACCAGTAGGAGAAAACAGAACCTTTACACACCTCAATCGCTACGGTTCTCATGGTGGAGTCTAAGGCACGCTTACAACCCTCGATACACATGCGGTGACTTTTTATGGTGCACTTTAAATCCTATGGCTAGCCAACTATATCCGATAACATTTTAATCTTAGCCACTTGCCAATATACTCAATAAATCCATATTACCTCACTGTTTTACATATACATCAAATCAAATTAATTTCTAATACATTAAATCATGTATTCTAGCATTCTCAAAATTGATTTCATAAACCATTTGCAATACTCAATAATCATCATATATGATCATTTGCAATCTCTTTCATTTTCTAAAACATGCATTATACATTGAGTAATCAAAACCACAAACATGTGCATGAGATTATATTTTGCAATACCGAAAATAAGAGAGAGCTCAACCAATACTTACTTTCGAGCTTAGATAAGTGTTTCAAACTTATTCTAAACTCCACAACTTCGTTCAAAATCTTTTTAGAGCAGTAAAACATATTTGCACTCACTGACAACCCAAAGCTGGCTAGCCGATACGCAATCAAGCCTCTGATGCTTCTGCAACATCTCCAAAATCCAAAGGATTCGATTCCCCTACTTTACCACAAACAAAAATAGAGGGTTAATGCAATTCCATGCATCTCAAATCCCCAGCAAACAATAAACACAACTTCGCCTCACATAGATCCACCAAACGCCTAACAAAAACTACCGAAATCAACACCAAACTTCACCTAAACAAAGCCTAGCCAAAACCTATTGATTTCAACATCACTTAACATCCAAAAATATCCTAAACTCATCCTTATACCTCCAGCAACACCACAACACCAAGATCACATCAAAAACCAACTATAAACAACCTAGAAAATTAGCAATTCACATAGTTTCAGAGTTCATTTAATTAACCTCTTCTTTTAACATTAAATAACATCATATAAGAGATTTAAATCAATTAGATTCATTGCAAACTAGATCCAAATCAATCTTTATTCAATTTCCATACAAAATCTCAATTTAATTACCAAAATCATGTTTAATTCAAAATTCCATAATATAAATCAGTAACAAAGGACCAAGAACTTGGGAATTTCAATAGAGAACCTTTAATTAGAGGAGATAAACGAAAATCACCTCTAATTGCTTATTTCTCCCTTAATTAGCAAAGTTTGGTTGAAATCCAAGTAGATTTTGCAATAGGAATTAAAGAAATCAATTAATAAACAAAAAGGAAATCGATAAGAATTGATTCCGGATAATTTTTGAGTGAAAATATTAGTTTGGCTGCTGGGAAAAGTTGAGAGAAAAGTTGGAAGAAAAGTAGTTACGTAAGAAAGTGATTATGCAAAACTAAAAATCCTTTTATTAATTCCTATTCTATTTTAATAATAACCCAATTAAAAATGCTTTAAAATAGCCTAAATTAAGGGGAAAATCTGATGAAAAAGATTGGTCAAATAGCTCCTTAATGATTCTAAGTTTTGACCCTTTTACGATTTAGTCACCAAAAACAGTTTTGTAAACTTTTCATTTTAGTCACTAGACCAAAATGTCCCAAAATCATATTTAATTACTTCAAATTGAGTTTACTAAAATACTTTAATAATATTAATTAAATATTTTATAACATTTTCAAAATTTTATTTTAGCTAAAAACAATGTTATAATATTTAATTCTCAAAACTAACTCGATTTGCCTAATCCGGTTCTTCCAAACCGTCTAATAAATTCGATTAACTTTTATGCCCAATTTTTGGGCGTTACAACTTTGCCCCTCTTAAGAAATTTCATCCTCGAAATTTATCTGACGGAAAGAGATGAGGGAACTGCTTCAGCATATCCTCCTTGTTCTCCCAGGTGGCTTCCTCAACACCACGATGTCGCCACAACACCTTCACCAACTCTATGGTCTTTCCTCGAAGAACCTTTCTACTTGAATCCAAAATTCTCATCAGCTCTTCATCATAGGTCAAATCTAGATTCAATTCAATCTCCTCAACTGGCATCATATGCGAAGGATCCGATCTATACCTCCGAAGCATCGATACATGGAACACATCATGTATCTTCTCCAATTCAGCAGGCAACCTCAAACTATATGCCACTGGACCAACACGTTCCAACACATTCCATCACCTTTTCCAAGGCGAAACCTCTAAGAACACAGTCACCAACCGCATATTCTATCTCTCTTCGCTTTAAGTTAGTATATGACTTTTGCCGATCTGAAGCCTCCTTAAACCGATCACTTATAAGCTTCACTTTCTCATTGGTATCCTTTAACACATCCATCAAGTAAGCATACTTCTCTCCTGCCTCCTCCCAACAAAGTGGTGTACGACACTTCCTACAATACAAAGCCTCATATGGAGCCATCCAAATATTGGCTTGATAACTATTTTTATAGGAAAACTCTACTAAAGGTAACTACTTTTCCCACGACCCTTGGAAATCAATGATGCAACATCGCAACATATCCTCGAACACTTGGATAATGCATTCAGACTGACCATCCGTTTGAGGATGATATGAAGTACTAAAATTCAGTCGTACACCCAAATCCCTATACAAGCACTCCCAAAACATTGTTGTAAAACGGGATCCTTATCAGATACTATGGACTTAGGCACTCCGTGCAACCTCACAATCTCTGCAATGTATAGCTCTGCCAACTTATCAAAAGTATACGTTGTATGTACAGCCAGAAAATGTGCACACTTCGTAAACCTATCTACAATCACCCAAACCGAATTCTTCTTTGATGGCATCAAAGGTAAACCGGACACAAAATCCATGGTAATTCTCTCCCACATCCATTTTAGAATCTCCAATGGTTGCAACAACCCCGAAGGAAACTGGTGCTTAGCCTTAACACGTTGACAAACCATGCAGTGAGCTACAAAATCCGTGACATATTTCTTCAAACCAACCTAAAAAAACTCCTTTTTCAAATCATGATACATCTTTGTACTCCTAGGATGTATCATAAAAGGACTCCTAAAAAAACTCCTCATCTTGCGGCACCACTACTCTACCCATGTAACACAAAACTCCTTCATCAATAAAATAGAAATCTGTTTTATTGCCATCCAACATGTCCTTGACATGCGGTACCAACAACTCATCATAAGTTGCTTCTACTTGATCAACTGTAACAATGATGGCTTCACTTGCAACTCAGCCAACAACCCACCATCTCGCGTGACACTCAACCGAGCAAACATTGCCCTCAACTCAACCGCAACCATTCTACTCAAAGCATCGGCTACCACATTAGTCTTACCCAGATGATACTCAAAAGATAGATCGTAATCCTTAAGCAACTCCAACCATCTTCATTGCCTAAGATTCAACTCTTTTCTCGACATCATGTATTTCAAACTCTTTTGATCCGTGTACACAGTACACTTCTCACCCTAAAGATAGTGTCGCTAAATCTTCAACGCAAACACCACTGCAGCAAGATCAATGTCGTGCGTAGGGTAGTTGCGCTCGTGCACCTTTAACTTTCTAGATGCATAAGTGACAACCCTTCATTATTTCATCAGAACACACTCTAATCCCACATAAGATGCGTCGCTATACACAACAAACTCCTTCCCTAACTCAGGTTGAATCAAGATGGGAGCTTGCGTCAAAGCTTCCTTTAGCTTGTCAAAAGCTTGTTGTCTACCTTCTGTCCACTCAAAACTTACATATTTCTACAACAACTTCGTCAAATGAGTAACAATCTTCAAAAAACCATCTACAATGCGTCGGTAATATCCTACCAACCCTAGGAAACTATGAACCTCCGATACTGATTTTGTTGGTTCCAATTCACAACAACTTTATTTTTTTGCAGATCCACACGAATACCCTCGGCTGAAACAACATGACCAAGGAAAACTACTTGCATGATCCAAAAATAACACATACTCAGCTTGGCATAAAGCTTATTGTCCAACAAAACTTACAACACAATTCGTAAGTGTCGATCATGATCTTTCTCGGTACGAGAGTACACAAGGATGTCATCGATGAACACTACCACAAATTGATCCAATAATTCATGGAACACCCAATTCATCAAATCCATGAATGCTGTCGGTGGATTTATCAACCCAAACGACATCACTAGGAATTCATAATGCCCATAATGTGTACGAAAAGTTGTTTTTAGCACATCGTTATCTTTTACCTACAACTAATAATACCTCAACCTCAAATTAATCTTGGAAAACACCGTAGCACCTTGAAATTGATCAAACAAATCATCAATCCTTGGCAAAGGATACTTGTTCTTAATCATAAACTTGTTCAGTTGCCGATAATCAATGCACATCCTTATCGTGCCATCTTTCTTTTTCACAAACAACACTGGTGCTCCCCACGGCGAAATACTAGGACGAATAAAGACACGATCCAACAACTCATGTAATTGCATCTTTAACTCCTTTAATTCTCTCAGTGTTATACGATACGATGCAATCGAAACTGGAGCTGTATCCGCGTACGTCTTGATAAAAAATTCCACCTCCCTATTTGGCGGGCAACCCAAAAACTCTTTCAGAAACACCTCTAGAAAATTGCAAACAATGTGAATATCCTGAGCATGCACTTCCTTCATATTAAGGTTCATAACATAAGCTAGGTATGCTTGGCCTCTAGCTTCCATCACCTTTCGCGCTTCTAAAGTCGAAACTACATTGGACAAGAATTTGACATTCTCGCCCACATCCACCACTTCGTAATCCTCATCAAGTTTCAACGAAACTCACTTGGTCTCAGAATCAACCGTATCTTGATGTTCGGACAACCAATCCATCCCCAAGATTACATTAAAACCGTGAAATGGCAACTCCATCAGGTAACCACAAACGCATACCCTTGAACCATCAAAAGCCATCTCCTATACAACCTCCTAGCGACTACTATCTCCCCAAACGAACTAGTTACCTTCATACCAACATCTAACACCTCTATAGGTATATCAAGCAAGCAAGCATGTTCGTACAGGATACATGAATGTGTAGAACTAAAATATATCAAAGAAAGCAATAATATGGACTACAAAGTAAATGTACCTGCAATTATATCGATATCATTTCCTCCCATATAGTGGGTAAAAACTCTCGTTGGTCCACTACCCTTAGGCTAAACTACTATAGTTTGGGCAACAACCCTCTGTCCATCATCCATACACTGGAAATGTCCATGATTGCGCCCATGACCTCTCTGTGGATAGCTCGTGCCACAACTTGTCCCTCTCCAGCTAACTGTGGACAATCAAGCCTGAGATGATCCCGCGATCCACAACTCCAACACGTACTGAGAGCACCCAGCACTCCCTCAAATACTTCTTTTCATATCTCCTACACTCAAGTACCCCAGCATAGACATTCTAACCTTGCGGACCTTGCCCAGCATTGCATCTACCACGCCTCTAATCAGGTCAGTACCTCCAATCTATATGCCTCTTGTAACAATCTCGGCCAATATCTGACTCAGTCTGCCTCTTCCCAACTGAAGAACTCCTAGAACGAGCAGACAACCCTAAATTCTATTCTACATCCTTAGCTCAGGAAATCAGGACATCAAACTGTGTATAATATGTAGCCAACATATATGTCTTCACCTCCTTCATCAACCTATAACGAAACTAATCGCAACACTATTGCTCATCAGGAACAACTTAGGAGCATACTTGTTCAACCGGACAAACTGGATCTCATACTCAGAAATAGACATGTTTACATACTCTGAAGCCATAAACTCCCTCTTCTTCTCATCTCGATAACAGGTTCCCAAATACTTCTTGCGAAAAGTGGTATAAAAGAACTCCAAGTTACATCAGCAGGTGCCACACCCGCAACAACAATTGTCCACCAACTATAAGCATCACCTTACAGCAACAACACCACACAACCCAACTTGCAATCATCTAAACACTCCATCTGGCCAAGAATCCTTTTAGTGCTAGCAAACCACTCCTCGGCCAGTTTAAGAGCCAAACCTCAAAACTCAGTACCACCCAAACTACGTAGATGCTCTAAAGATAGCCCGTTATTCATAGCTATAGGCGTCGGTACATGTACTTGCACTCCAGCTATGGCCGCTTGGAAAGCTCCTATCATTGCTTGGATTAACGGTGTCATGTCACCAAAAATAGATCCTTGCGGTGCCTGAGGTTCACCACCCTCAACTCCAACACCAGTAGGAGGAATCTATGGTGGAAGAGGCAACTCATCCTCTTGTCTATCCATAACGCTTCCCATATGTGCTATTGTCTATCGTCTCGTTCCCATTCGCAAAAAAATGAGTCTAAAACATGATGATGCAATAAACAAAATAATTAGGCTAGCTTGCAGCAAGAATCCAAGTCATTCTTTTTTAAAATCAAAATCATTTAACTCCAGTAATATTAAGGCAATGTATTCCCATGCTACACTCCTCAAACATTTCACATATCAAACATAATCTCACAAATTCAAACACCGTGCATAAAAATCAGTAGAAACATACATCAAACAACCATAACCCACCACCCAACAATCATAACCTGGCTTTGATACCAACAAATGTAACCCTCTTGACCTGGTCTAGTCGCAAGACCGAACCGAGTGAGCTACATTAGAGTTTGTTGAGATAAACCTAGAAGATTTACATTTAACTGGTCTATTTTTTTCTTTTATCTTATCTAAATCCATCATTATGTCCTAAGCTAACCATACTGGTTATGGTAAAGTTACAACTCAATCGGGCATCGAATTGACATCCAATTATTCGAATTCGCATTTTAGGGACTAAAATGCAATTTCTGATAATTATGAGGACTTACATGAAATTGAAGTTACCAATCCATAATTAGTAATATTTCATGCTACCAGGTTAAATGTCAACCCAAAATAACCATCCAAACTCATTTAATTGCATAGACAAGAAACAAGGACTAATTTGCAAAGAAAACAAACTTTAGAAAGCATCTTAACCAATTTAACGACCTGCGTACCGGTACAGGGACCATTCGTATCGAAACGGGGTTAAAATACAAAGGCGTACCAATATGGTCCTCAAGTATATCAATACTACTATGTCATCTCGAAATTGTAGAATTCTAGTAGCAAAAAGTCATACCGATACGGCTACCCGTGTACCAAAACAAGCTTATTTATCAGCTACATGTACCAATGCGGTTACCAGGTGTATCAGTACGCCTAAGAAATTTTGCCTAGATTGAGATTAGATAGGTCCCTACGTATCGATCCCTAAGGACCCGTATCGATACGGACAGACTTGTAATGACCTCTTGGTCCAACATATGACACTTTGGCTCAATAAAACTCATTCAAAACATGTAAGCATCATATAACTTCATAAACATCAATATCTCAAACTTAGTAACATGGTATAAGATCATACTCAACATAGCATATTCAAGACAAATCCCTATAGACATGATATCTACCCATGCATGCATAACCTTTCCCAACCCCTCAAAACCGAGCATTCATCAACATACAAGTCTAAAACATCATATCAAGCTTACACAAACAGGGAGTATCCCAAAATAGACCTCCCAATTACAACTTGGTCACATTGCCTTTTTATTACTACTTAGAATTTATAAAACCATACTTTGAAAAGTCTCAACCCTTGGATCCTCTCTTGCTTGCTTGCCGTCCTCAAAGCCTATTTCTCTGGATTAATGATAAATGAGAGCGTAAGCTACAAGCTTAGTGAGGGAATCTATAAAACACTCATCAATGCAATTCAAATCATTTTAATTCAAACCAAGTACAAATGTCTCATGGGAAAACATCTCACGCATCCACAATCTCTTTCAAATGCACATTTAAAATCATTTACAACACATGTATCATGGATTTCATCTCTTCCTCAATTTAAGCTTCAAATGCCAAATCTCTATATAGCAAGCTTAAAGAGCATCACATGTATAAACCATATTATACAAACATAATCCATTTTTCAGGATACATTATCTAGTATATTGGCTTTCAAGTGACTCAGGACAAGTTTCCAATCTCTTTACAAAAACACATCGGATACACAGATTTCATAAGTGGTTACCACAACCACTTTACATACATTTCTAAACCAGAGTAACGACACACTTGCCCACATCTACTGTTCAAACTGGAGTAATGGAACCTTTACCCACCTCAACGGTTTGGATGTATAAATCCACCAGCGGGAGAAAACGAAACCTTTACCCACCTCAACCGCTGTGGTTCTCATGGTGGAGTCTACGACACGCTTACAACCCCTCGACGGACATGAGGCGACTTTTTATAGTGCACTTTAAACTCTATGGCTAGCCAAATATATCCCATAACATTTTAATCTCAGCCACTTGCCAATATACTCAATAAATCCACATTACCTCGTTGTTTTACATATGCATTAAATCTAATCAATTTCTAATACATTAAATCATGTATTCTAGCATTCTCAAAATTCATTTCATAAACAATTTTCAATACTCAACAATCATCATATATGATCATTTGCAATCTCTTTCTTTTCTAAAACATGCATAAAACAGTGAGTAATTAGAACCACAAACATGTGCATGAGATTATATTTTGCAGTACCGAAAATGAGAGAGAGCTCAACAAATACTTACTTTCGAGCTTAGATAAGTGTTTCAAACTTATTCCAAGATCACATCAAAAACCAACTATAAACAACCTAGAAAATTAGCAATTCACATAGTTTTGGATTCCTTTAATTAACCTTTTTTTAACATTAAAACACATCATATAAGAGATCTAAATCAATTAGATTCATTGCAAGCCAGATTTTGCCTTTAATTCATAATTCCATAACATATATCGATAACAAATGATCAAGAACTTGGGAATTTCAATAAAGAACCTTTAATTAGAGGAGAGAAATGAAAATCACCTCTAATTGCTGATTTCTGTCTCAATTGGCAAAGTTTGGTTGAAATCCAAGTAGATTTTGCAATAGGAATTGAAGAAATCAATTAGGAAACAAAAAGGAAATCAATAATAATTAATTCCTGATAATTTTGGAGTGAAAATCTTAGTTTGGCTGCTTTGAAAAGTTGAGAGAAAAGTTGGAAGAAAAGTAGTTACGTAAGAGAGTGATTTTGCAAAACTAAAAATCCTTTTATTAAATAAACCAATTAAAAATACTTTAAAAATAGCCTAAATTAAGGGGAAAATCTGATGAAAAATGTAATTCCCTGAAATTGGGCCTATATGTGAATCGGGTTGGACAGGAGGTTCGAGAGAATCGGTTTAGGTAATTCAAATAGTTTCAGGAAAATAATTTTATAAAAGTGATTTGGGGGAAATAAAATATGGAAAATGCTCTAAATTACTTAATTAATATTTTAAGTAAATTTATGAAGTTAATTTGAGGAAATTAAATCTGATTTTAAGACATTTTAGTCTAGTGACTAAATTGGAAGTTTTCAAAACTGTTTTGGTGACTAAATCAAAAAAGGGTCAAAACTTATAATCTTTAAAGAGCTATTTGACCAATATTTTTCAACATATTTCTCTCTTAATTTAGGCTATTTTTAAAGTATTTTTAAATGGTTTAATAAGTGGATAAATGAGGATTTAATTAAAAAGATCTTTATTTCCTAAAAATATTTTCTTACGTAACTACTTTTCTAAAAATCTTTTCTCTCAACATTCTCAGCAACCAAACTGATATTTCTACTTCTAAATATCTAGGAATCAATCTTCATTGATTTCCTTTTTGATTTCTATTTGATTTCTTCAAATACCTTTGCAAAATCTCTTTGGATTTCATCAAAGCTAGTCCAATTAAGGAGAAATCAACAATTAGAGGTGATTTTCTTTTCTCTCCTCTAATTAAAGTTTCTTTAATGAAATTCACAAGTTCTTGATCCTTTGTTGTTGATTTATATTGTGGAGTCGTGATTTAAACATTAATTTGTTAATTAAATTGAGTTTTCTTGGAAAATTAATGGAAGTTGAATTGGATCTATTTTGGTGATGGATTTAATTGATTTACACCTTAAATTAGATGTGTTTTAATGTTGAAAGGATTGATTAATCAATGGAACCTCAAAACTATATGGATTGCTAGTTTCTAGGTTGTTTATAGTTGGTTTTTGGTGTGATCTGGTTGTTGTGGTGTTGCTGGAGATATAAGGACATGTTTAGGTTGTTGTTGGATGTTAATTGATGTTAGTAATGTGTTAGAGTCGTTAGATGTTGGTTGGGATTTGTTTGAGTAAGGTTTGGTGGGGTTCTTGTTGGTTTTAGGAAGGTGTTCAATTAATTCTTGAGAGGTGTTGTTGAGTTTGTTGGTTTCTGGAGGGTTTTGATACAGAGATGTGTTCTTAATCCTCAGTTTTGGTTGGGTAAAGCAGTGAAGCTGAATCCTTTATCTATCAAAGAAGGAGCGGGAGTTGCGGAGGCTTGATTCGCGCATCGGCAAGCAAGCACTGGTTTGTTGGTGAGTGGAAGTAATTTTACTACTGTTAAAAGGTTTGAAAAGGAGTTGTGGGAGTTTAGATCAGGTTTGATACACCTATCTAAGCTCGAACGTAAGTATCGATTGAGCTTTCTCTCGATTTCAGTTTCTAAAATGAAATCTCATGCACATGTTTATGGTTTTATTACTCACTGTATTATGCATATTTTGAAAGTGAATGATGATGCAAATAATCATTGATGATGACTTTTGGGAATAACATATGATTTATGCAAGTGTTTTTAGATTATGAAAATACATGGTTTAATGTATTTTTGTTGGAATGATTTGATGCATATGTGAAACAGTGAGGTAATGTTGGTTATTGAATATATTGGCAAGCGGTTTTGTTAAAATGTTATCGGATATAGTTGACCGGTCATAGGATTGAAAGTGCACTGTAAAAAGCCACTTCATGTTTGTCGAGGGGTGTTAAGTGTCTGTAATCTCCAACATGAGAACCGCAACGGTTGAGGTGGGTAAATGTTCTATTTTCTCCCGCTGGTGGAGTTATACATCCAAACCGTAGAGGTGGGTAAATTTTCTGGTACTCCGGTTTGAACCGTTAAGGTGGGCAAATGTGTCGTTACTCTGGTTGAGGTATGTATGTGAAGTGGTTGTGTGAACCACTTTAGAATCCGTGTATCCGATGTGTTTTATGAAATGTAAGGTTACTGGTTTTGAGTCACTTGAAAGCCAATATATGAGATAATGTATCATGAGAATGGATTATGCTAGTATAATGTGATTTATACATGTGATGCTCTTTAAGCTTGTTATAAAGGTGTTGTGGTGTGAAGCTTAAATTGAGGTAGAGATTGAATCCATGATACATGTGTTGAAAATGGTTTAAATGTGCATATTTTGAGATGACATGAGAAGCATGAGATGTTTTACCATGAGATATTGACATGTGATTTGAACTAAAAGGTTTTAAATGCATTGATGAGTGTTTTGCGGTTTCCCTCACTAAGCTTATTGCTTACACACTCTTTTTCTCACAATGCAAAGAAATAGCTTTCTCGGGCAGCACATGAGCGAAGAAGGATCCAAGGATTTGATAAGTTTCAAAGTATGATTTTAATATATTTTAAGTAGTAATAAGAAAGCAATGTGACCGGGTTGTTTTGGGAGATGTGTTTTGAGATACTCTCTAATGTAATAGTTTAGATTATTGTTTTGGTCTTGTATGATGATTTTTACTTGTGTTAGAAGGGTTTGGGAAACATGAAGCATGCTTGGGTAGAGATCATGATCTTAGGTGAATATTTGAATATGCCATGCTTGGTGTGACCTCTTGCTATGTTTGATGGTTGGATGTCTATGATGCTATTTGACGTTTATAGGTTGGATTAGGGGAGATAGATTGAGCTAAAGTGTCATATGTTGGACCTAGAGGTCATTATAGATCTCACCGTACCAGTATAGCCCCTCAGAGTGTCGGTACGCGGGGACATGTCTCGATTCAAGTTTTCCAATTTTGCCTAGCCGTACCGATACGCTTGGTAACCATATCGGTACGCGTAGTTATGAAATAGGAAGGTTTCGATATGCGAGTCACTTTTTCTATACGGTTCATAGTCACTTGAATTCAGTCTTTCAAATTAAACAAGTCGTACCAATACGCTTGAGGACCGTATCAGTACGCAATTGCACTTCAGTACCGTATCAATACGGTGGACACCTGTACCGAAACACTGGCAGTTAATTCTGTTGATATGCTGTCTGATGTTTAAAAGCTTTGCATTTTGGTCCCTATTTCTTATTTATGCAATTAACTGAGTATGAATGATCATTTGGAGTTGTGATTTAATATGAAGGCATGTAATATGACTAATTGAGGATTAGTAACTTTAATTTTGTGAAAGCTCGTATAAATATTAGACGTTACATTTTAGTCCCTATAATGCAAATGCGAGCAATTAGATGTTAAAATGACGCCCGATTGAGTTGGGATTTTAACCATGACTTCTATGCACACCTTAGGACCTAAAAATGCAACTAGAAAAGATAAAATAAAAAAGGGATCGGTTCAAATGTAATTTCATCGGAGTTTATTTTGGTAAACCCTAATGTAGCTCACTCGATTCGATCTTGCGACAAGACCCAGTCAAGGGGGTACATTTGATGGTATTAGAGCCAAGTTATGATTGTTGGGAGGTGGGTTATGATTGTTTGTATAATTGAATATGTTGTTTGAAATGCACGGTGATTGAATTTGAGGAATTGTATTTGATATGTGTATGTTTGGGAGTTAGACCTTGGGACACATTGCCCTATTAGTATTTGAGTTAATTGATTTTGTTTTTAAACAAGAGTGAATTGGATTCTTGTTGCAAGCTGGCCTAATTGTTTTGTTTTGTTGTATTATCATGTTTAGACTCATATTATTGAGTATGGGATCAAGACGAGAGACTAGAACTCACATGGATAGTGTTGTGGATATGCATGATGAAGAGTTGCCTCCTCCTCCACCAATTCCTTCTACTGGTGCTGGATTAGAGGGATGTGTGCGTCAAGCACCACAAGTAGCTATTCTTGGTGATATGGCACCATTGGTCCAAGTGATGACGAGAGCTTTCTAGGCGACCGTGGCTGAAGTGCATGCACCGGCGCTTGTAGCCGTTAACACTAGGTTACCTCTGGAGCGTTTGCGTTGTAACCCCCTCGACTCGGCCTAGATGCCCGACTGAATTGAGAGAACTACATTAGGTTTGCCGAAGCAAACCGCGGAAAGATTACAAAAACTGGTCCATTTTTTCTCTGTTTATCTTGTCTAGATGCATATTATTAATCATATGTGTACCTACTTGCAGCGGGTGAAATTACAAAGAAATCAGACCAAGGAAAGGCAACCAATTGCATACCATGCATTTTAGGAACTAAAATACAAATCTGAAAAAATAAAGGACCAAAACTAAAATTCAAGCTACCAATCCTCAATTAGTCCAATTACATGCTTACAAATTTTAGGTCAAAACGATAATCCAATCTCATACAATTGCATTTACAAAATTCAATACCAAAATGAAAGAAAAAAAACTTCCAAATATTCCAATAACTGAAATAACTGCAGCCCATATCGGTACGCGTATAGGTATTTTGGTACACCTCAATAATTTTCCAAAACTCAGATTCTAGTAGCTAAAATTTGCTCCGATACGCCCCCACGAATCGAAACGCCCTTAATAAAATCACTGTACCGTATCGAAACACCCGCTCGAGTACTGAAACGCTGGCCAAATTTGCCTAGGCTCGTATCAAAATGCGTGCCCACGAACCAGTACGCTAAGCCTAAAATGGCTTACTCATACTGAAATAGAGACACCCGTACCGATACGCCTAGGCCTGAAATGACCCAATTTGCTATCTAAACATTCTTTAATGATAACTAAAACGCTCTAACATGCTTCAAACGCTTATACAACATCACTATGATACCTTCCTAACCAAAACTTCACAGTATCAACAACATCACATGACATTCATACTTCCCAAGATATTCTATAGGCATGCTTCCTAATATCATTCTACCAAACAACCAAAACTCGCATTAGGCACTTTCAAGGCATACTCATCATGCTTACACATCTAAAGTATCAAAACAAACTTGCTTGAGTCATCAAAACATGGCAACCATCAAAGGTTAACTAGATGCATTCATATGCAACTACCTAATCTCAACTATAAGCAAAGATCATCAACCAACATATCGGCATCAAATTAGCCTTACAATCCAGCACATAACATGCTTAAAAACCATGGTAAAATAGAATTACAAATCCCCAAAATATGGCGAACACATTACCTTTTTGGCAGGAAACATAAACCGAGTTCATACTCAAAGGTAGTCCTTGTCTTGAATTGCTTTAAACCTTGCCTTTGCAGGCCCCAAACTTCCATGCTCTTCATCATTAGGAAAAAGAGAGCGTAAGCACACATGCTTAGTAAGGATGCTCTTAAAACAATGATGCGATATAACCCTTGAAAGCTAAACACTTGTTTTCAATCCATGCTTACGACCTAAGCAACTCCAATGATTCCAAATCAAACATGCATATCGACCATATGCAAAAACCTTTACAAACCAAATGCTTAAATCCCAAAGCATTAAATTAAAAAACCATGCTTAAATCCAAAAGCATCAATTTACAAAACCATGCTTAAATCCCAAAGCAATAAAAAGTAGGATCAACACATGAACTTGCATATATTGGCATTTATAGTGACCCCAGATAGACGACCTCTATCTTTGAATAGTCAACCACTATCCTCGTTTAGCTGACAGCTAATCCTTAGTTAACCGACCGTTAACCTTACAATTCAGATACACGGATCTCTCATGGTAGTCAACCACTACCATAACCCACCCTATGCCAACCGCATGATATAACACCCTTTCCTACAACAAGATATAACACCTTTGCCGACCGCAAGATATAACACCCTTGCCGACCGCAAGCTTAACATCAACAAGGGGAACCAATCGCTCAACCCAAGTGACAACATTGTAATTCTAGTAGTCGATTGCTTACCTCCAAGACTCTTAACCACGATCGATTTATAGCATATTATAGTGCACTTCATTCTATGGCATTCCAACTATATCATAATGTTTTCTCATCATCTCACATAGCCAGTATATCATTTACAAAACTATTTACTCACTGTTTTATAATGCATTATACAAAATCACCACAATATGCACATCACATTGCCAAAGCAATAACACCATTCCCGACCGAAATGAAAACCAATGCTCACTAGCATTTCTTATACTTTTAAACCCCTACATATGTACTTAAAATCATGCATTTCAAGTAAGTAAATCAAAACATGTTTACGACCAAAACTTGAATTACACATGCTCATATATGAACCGATACTGAAGAGAAAAAGTAGGGAAACTTACTTTCGAGCTTAGGTAAGTGTTTCAAACTTATTCTAAACTCCCAAAAACCTCTATTAAACCTCTTAAGGGCGTTTAAACCAGTTTTCACTCATCGATACACCTCGCTTTGCTCACCAACATGAATCAAGCTCCCGACAAGCAACAAACAACGTTAAGCTTCGTTACTGTAATGCCTCAATTTTGGGCCTAGCAGTTTTAAGGCTAGTTAGACGGTCTGGTAGACCGGGTTAGAGATACGAATTGGATTCGGGAGCAAATATTTTTCTAAAAGATAAAAATATGGAAAATGTTTAAAAATCCTATTTTAATATATTAAAAATATTGGTGAAAGAAATTTTGGAAAATGAGCTTTGGAAAGGTGACATTTGGGCTAGTGGCCAAAATGCAATTCTTAAAAACTGTTTTAAAAGGTGACTGTTTTGTAAAGAGTCAAAAATTTGAATCTTTAAGGAGCTATTTTACCATTTGGTCTAATCTGAGTTTCTCTTAATTATGACTATTTTTAAATGAGTTTAATTAAAGGAATTTAAAGAGGATTTAGTTAAAAGTTAGTTATTTTTCCAAAACACAATTTGACGTAGCTTTCTCTCTCTCATATTTTATCTCAAAATACTCTCAGCCAAACACTCTTTTTTCTATCAGATATTCAAGGTAATAATCCTGTTTCTTAATCCTTTGATTTTCTAAATGATTCTTTAACTTTTTTTCTCAAAACCTTATTGAATTTCATTGTTTTTCAAGAGGAAAACATCCAATTAAGGGGAAACTCACTCATTGGAGTAAGTTTCGTTCTTCGCCTATAATTAAAGGTTCTTTACTGAAATTCCCAAGTTCTTGACTCTTTATATATGTTTTCTAATGGATTTTAATTGATTAATTATTGATTTTTTCTTAATTGAGGGTTAATTGATAGAATCTTGTGATTTTCAAATTGGATCTATTTTCCCAGTGGTAAGGATTGACTTCAATCTTATTTTGGTTTTATTATAATGTGGACAAGTTGTTTTAATAATGGAATCCCGAAATTGATTGAACCTCTAGTTGTTTAGGTTGTTAGTAAATGGTTTTTGGTTTTTTTGGAGTTTAATCATTGCTAGAAGTAAGATGATGTTTTAAAAGGGTTTTTAGATGTTATTTGATGAAGTTTGATGTATTGAATCGTTATATTATGGCTGGGTTAATATTGAGAAGTGTTTGAGGTTGATTTCAGTAAGTTTCAAATGAGTTTTGAGTGGGCATCTTGAGAGCTGAGGGATTTTGGTTTGAAACAGAGAGTTGGATGCATTTTAATGCATGTTTGCTCTGGTTTTGTGTGGCCTAAATAGGGGATAATCAAGGCGTAGCATTTTGAGGTGTTTGGAAGCGTGCTAGGAGTGTGTTTCTCAGTAGCAAGCGAGGCGAAGTGAAATCAGTGAATTGAAACGGTCTTAAAAGTCTTTCAAAGGTTTGAAAGTGGTTTTGGAAGTTTAGGTTAAGTTTGAAACACTTACCTAAGCTTGGAAGTAAGTTTCCCTCCTTTGCTTTTTAACATCGGTTCGGATATGAGCATGTGTGATTCATGTTTGAATCATAAACATTGTTGGTTTTACTTACTATAAATGCATGATTTTTAAGTACATATGCAGTTTTTTAAAAGTATATTAAATGCTAGTGAGCAATTGTTTCATTCAGGTCGGGAATATGATATTGCTATGGCAATGTGATTTGCATATGTGGGGATTTTGTGTAATGCATTGCAAAAGAATGAGTAAATGATTTTGTAAATAATTTATTAGCTATGTGACAAGGTGAGAAAACATCCGGATGTAGTTGGCATGCCATAGGATAAAGTGCACTATAATATGGTTAAAAATCGATCGTGGGTTAAGGGTCCTCGAGGTAAGAGGTCGGCTACTCAGACTATGTTGTAATCACTTGGGTTGAGTGGTCAGTTCCCCTTGTTGATGTAAAGCTTGCAGTCAGAAATGTTGTAAACTCATGCGGTCAGCATGGAGTAGTCTTGATGATGGTCGATCATTAAGGGAGATTCGTGTATCCGATGTTTAAAGTTAACGGTCGGTTAACTAAAGATTAGCAGTCGGCTAAACAAGGATAGTGGTCGACTATCCGGGGTCACTATAATTTCCAATATATGAGAATTCCATTATTGAATCTATTTTTAATGCTTTGGAATTTAAGCATGGTTTTGTATTTAATGCTTTGGAATTCAAGCATGGGTTTGTATAAAATGCTTTGGGGGTTTAAGCATATGGTATACATTATTTTGCATATGGTCGATATGCATGTTTAAGCATGGTTTGAAAACAAGTGTTGGTTTTCAAGGGTTTTAATGCATCATTGTTTTAAGAGCATCATCACTAAGAAAGTGTGCTCACGCTCTCTTTTTCCTAATGATGCAGAGCATTAAGGCTTGGGGCAGCAAAGGCAAAGTGTAGTGATCCAAGAGGTAAAGCAATTTTGAGTATAAACTCGGTTTGTGTTTCTGGTTAATAAGACAATGTGTTTGCCATGGATTTTGGGATTTGTAAATCTATTTTCCCTAGTTTTAAGCATGTGTAATGCTATGATTTTGGAGTTTGATTGATGTTGTTGCGCATAGTGTGCATCGATACCTATGGTTGTTGTTATGTGGTTACTTAGTTGTGCATCTAGATGGTTTTGCTTGGATGGAATGTTTTGATGAACTTAACATGTTGAATATGGTATTAAAGTGATGTTGGTATGGTATTTATGCTGGTAAATGTTTCTTGGAGCGACTTGGTATGTTTGGTGGAGCGTTTTAGGGAGCATGCCTCTAAATTAATCCCTTTTGGTAGCATAAGTTTGTATTGTGGCTATACCATGGTGCAAGTGTTGATATATGTATTATTGAATGTTTATATTCATGCATGCAAGTTGATAGGGTCTAAATGCATCTAGATTTGAGTGAAAACCCATAGAAAAATGACATTACAAGCCTAAGCGTACCAATACACAAGGGACCATATCGGTACGGCTAGGCAAAACAAGGCATTCGGGATCGGTACGGGTATTTACGTACCGGTACGGATAAGCAATTTAATCTTGGCGTACTGGTATGGGATAAGGTGTATCAGTACGAGAATTCGTTACTAGAAAGTTGCTTTTTGAAGGAAAACCCGTGTACCGAAACACTAAGGACTTGTACCGGTATGGTTTCGATAATCTTTCAAGCTGACGTGGCACACCGATATGGTACACTGTGTACTGGTACGGGTGGTTACACCGTATCGGTATGGCTGTGTTCGTATCGGTACGGGTGACAATTTTTACACGTAATGGCATGGATTCCAGTTTTATTTCTTGCATTTTGGTCCATAAGTGTTATGGATGCAATTGTATGAGCATGGTTGATCATGTTGAACTGAAATTTGATATGTAGGCATGTAAATGGACTAATTGGGGATTGGTAACCTTAATTTTAATTTTGGACCAATAATTTAAAGTATTTACGTTTTAGTCCTCGTAATGAACACGATGCAATTGGCCGCCTATCTGTGATTCGTTTCTTTCAAAAATTCACCCGCTGCAATTATGAATATGTAAGAATAATAATTTGCATCTAGACAAGACAACAGAAAAAATGGACCGACTTTTCGTAACATTCCTCTAGTTTGCTTTGGCAAACCTAATGTGGCTCACTCAATTTAGTCGGGCGTCTAGGCCAGGTCGAGGGGGTTACATTTGTTGGTATCAAAGCCAGGTTACGAAAGGTTTGGATGTTGTTGTTTGATTGTATATCAGTGTTCGTTATGCGCGGTGATTGTGGTTATGTTCGGTGTTTGATTTATATCATGTTGGGGGTATGAATTAGGAACACATTTCCTGGTTTTAAAATGTTTTATAAGATTCTTGGATCCTTTGCCTTATGTTTGCCCGACTTTAATGTGTTTTGATTCTTTCGATAGCATAGCTCGACGTGAGACACGTTCAATGGCTGGTAATGCCAAAGTTGGGAAGAATAATGTTGAAGAAGAGAATACCCTAACGTTTTACCTCCTCCTCCTCCATTGGTTCCGCCTGCTAATGTTGGGGCTGGTGTGTACCCCAGGCTCATCAAGTGTCAATGTTTGGTGATTTGACCTCGTTGGTTCATGCGATAACGAGAGTTTTCCAAGCAGCAATGGCTGGAGTGCACGTACAGGCACAGGCACCTATGATGGCAGTTAATCTAGGGTTACCCTTAGATCATCTTCGTAGTTTGGGAGGTGTTGAGTTTAGGCGTTTGATCCTTGAGGTAGCCGAGGGATGGCTTGAGAGTACGATTAGTATTCTAAATCAAATGGGCTGTAATAAGCGTAAGCTGGGTTGTACCGTGTCGTTGTTGCATGGTGATGCTTATCACAGGTGGGTGACCATAATTTCTAGTGTTATGGAGGCGAATGTAACTTGGGAGTTCTTTCGAAGATCTTTCAAGAAGAAGTATCTTGGCCCTCAGTATGTGGATGCGAGGAAACGCAAGTTTATGGCCTTGGAACAGGGTGGCATGTTCACGGCTGAATATGAGGTGAAATTTGTCTGTTTGAGTCAGTGTGCCTCAGAGTTGGTTTAGGATGATCTTGAAAAGTGCAATAGGTTTCGCTATGGGTTGGTGAAGGATATCAAAACATACCTGTTGGCAGCGGACTACACAGATTTTGATATGCTTGTAAATCGCGCTAAGGATATTGAGCAATCCTTGAGGATAATAGGACAAGGTTCGGGCATGAGCTCGAACAAGCATGGGGCTAATTTTGGTAATTTTGGGAAGCAGGGTAGGAGGTTTCATGATAAGTGGCATAAGTTGGATCACAGGCGTGGCGGCAGTGTTGGCCATGGTAACCAAGGTGTTCGTATTATAGCTGAGTGTGAGCGTTCTGGTAGATGCCACACGAGTGAGTGTTAGGGAAATATCATGAGTTGTTGGATATGTGGATCTCCTGGTCACATGAAGCCCCACTGTCCTCGTGCTATGGGTGATGCACCAGTTCGGGCTGTTGTACCTACTAGGGGCCGAAGCCGTGGCAGGGGTAATTTTCAAAGGTGCGAGGATGGTCAGAGAGTTGTGGCTCATGCTGCTGCTGTACAACCAGATAATGGTGGGCCAACGCGGATCTATGCTCATTGTGACGGTGTTGTCACTAATTTTTTAAAAAATGAAAAAATATAAAAAATAATAAAAATTAATAAAAATGAATGAAAAAATAAATAAAAAATGAAAATAATAATATAATAAAATAAAAAAAGTAAAAAAAAGGAGAACCAAGCGTGGCCACGCACCTGGCGCGTGTGCTACACGTGCGTGGGTTTCTTCCCCCAACCCCCTATTCGCAAATGCAGCAGTAGCTACTACAGTCCCTGCCGCGCCTGGATCACGGCGGTCGTCGCCAATGGTGCCAGGCGGTCCACCGCACCCTGGCCGTTCCAACACCGCCGTCGCCGTCCACTGTTGCCGTCGTTCACCTGCAAAACAAGAAAGAAAAGGGGGTTTGAACCCTAATTAAATTGAGGGGCAAAATCTCCCAAATTGGAGCCAATTAGATGAAATTCCAATTAAATTTCAACAAATTAAAGGTGGGATGATTTCATGGGACGAAAATGGGGATTTTGTCCCCAAATTGCCTTGAATCCAAATCCCCCAAACCCTATAAATAGTGCCTTCACCATTGTTGAACGCAAAACAAGCATCCAAAAAATACTGAAAATTGGTCCGAAAATACCAAGAAAAATACTCAAAAAAATTTTGGGAAGTCGCTAGAATTTCTGGAGTTTTGGGCAGCTTTGGTTCGAGTTTTCGCAAGAAGTAGGAGCTAGCAATTCGTTGCTTCGTCGGTATAATTTCTCCAAATTTTCTTTTATAATTTTAATTCAGATTTTTGTTTTATTTGTTCATGTCAATGTTTTTACTTTCTATATGTTTTGTTGGTATAAGTTTACATTAATCAAATTTTGTTCGAATTAAACCCTTTATTGTGAGCTTTCTTTCAAAAAAATAATAATATAAAAAGAACATCAAGAACATGTTGCATACTTTTTAAAGAAAATGATGTTTGATTTATTTGATTTTCTAAAAAATAAAAAAATGGTGTTTCTTGAAATAAATCTTTAACTTTAAAAAATATATAAAAAAAATAATAATATTTTTCTAAAAAAATGACGTTGTTAAGATAAGGAAGTTTTTTTAAAAAAAATAAAAAAAACAAAACACAAAAGAAAAGAATAAAAATAATGTTTGATTCGTTTGATCTCTAAAAAATTTAAAATTGGTGTTTGTTGAAATAATTTTTTTTCTAAAAAATTCAAAATCTTTAAAAAGGGATTTCCAAAACTTACAAATAAAATTTTCTTAAAAAATGGAAAAAGAAGGTTTTTTTTAATTATAAAAGATTTTTTTCAAAAGGGGGTTTAAAATTTACAAATAAAAAAAACTTTAAAAAGAATATTTCAAATAAAGACTTTAAAAACATAAAAATAATAAAGAAAAAGAAACTTTTTTCAAAATTAACAAAAAAACTTAGAAAATGGAAAAAATATTCAAAACAAAGAAAAAAATAATAAAAAGCTCTAAAATACAAAAAAACTAAATAACATTTTGAATAAAAGCTTTAAAACTCAAAAAGTCAGAAATGATTAAATAAAAAGCTTGAAAACAATAAGAAATATAAAAATAATACCTTTTCAATTTGTCAAAAAAAATTCTCGAATATAAAAAGAATAAAAACAAACAAAAACTTCTTCAAATAAACTTAAAAATAAAAAAGTTTTTTAAATAATAGAAAATTTTTCAAAATAAAATAAACACTAAACCAAGCCCATTAAGAATTTTGAGTTTTAAGTCGTGCTTCTTTTCTTGTTTTGTTTTCTTTAGCTTTAGTGTTAAGTTGGCCTTAGGAGTAGGTTCTTCAAACCTTAGATAGAGACTTCTTTGAAATAAAACTTTCTTCACAAGGAACAAAATACGCTTAATAAAATTCAAACCCTTAAATAGGAAAAACACTTAGACCTTTTTAGGATTAATAAGTTTAAACTTAGAATAAATAAAAAGTTTCAACAAATCAAGTTTCTTTGTTTGTTAAAAAAGTAAAATTAAAATAATGTGTGGTCTTACTAAATAGAAATGGCGGGTTAGCGCCACAGGTGTTGGCGGTGATTGGAGTTCATTTTCGGATAGTAAGGCCGTTAAAATAAAATTAAACTTATGAACGGACAATAACTTAAGCTTTACATCGATTCGCAAAATTCGACTTTAAAACCTTTTGTAACCGACAAGGTACTAATTTTTGGGCATTGTGGGGGTGCTAACCCTTCACGCGTAACCGACTCCCGAACCAACTTTTGAGTTTTCGCAGACCAAAATCGTTGTTTTAATAAAAAAAATGGTTTTATTAAAATAACCCATTTTTAGGTGATCCAATCATACCTCTTTTAAAAGATTGGTGGCGACTCCGTTGTTTTGGTTTTATTTAAAAAAACGTCAAGACCTCCTTAAAAAAGGGGTTGCGACAGCTTGGTGACTCCGCTGGGGACACTTTTTTTGTTTTTACAAAAAAAAAGAGTCGGGCCATAAGTCGGTTACATCTTGTTTTAATGTCAGAACTTGCGAATTTAAGTAAGGCTTAACTTAATTGTCCGTTTATAAGTTTAATTTTATTTACGCATCTAAAACTTAAATCCAAGCTCTAAGCCCGAGCTTTGTCCCGATCATTTAAGTAGGGGAAAATGCTGTTGCTCTCGTGGGAATATTGATTCTCCGTATGGGCCTAGCAAGTACCTCTGGGGCCCAGGTTCTATTTTTTCTTGTGGATATTGATCCTCCGTATGGGCATAGGAGTGGGTCCCCCTGAGTTGAACCCGATTCGTTTGAAGCCTATAATGGGTGAGAATCAAGGGTCTTGCTACCCTTAGTAGGGGACAGCGAGGACAATTCGGGAACCCTTTTAGAACCCAACCTATGTGAGTGTTTAGAAGCCTACCTCATTAGAGCCATGTGTAAAACCCTAGGCGTTAATTTTGGTCAAAATTATTTCATAGGAATAGTCCGTGGAGACATGTCCAAAAGTGTTGGAATGCGCTGCCCAGTTACTATTTGTACAATGAAATTAATTTGGACTTTTTTGTGTTTCTTTCGAAGTATTAATCATTTCCTTTTCTTGCCTTGTCTTACATGTTTGCATCCTCATTCCATATCTAGAAGGGGTTGATTCTCAAGACATTTGCTCGATTAGAAAACAACTCTTGACATGGATAAGAGATACCTAAAAAAGGAAGAAGACAATATGGACGTACGTCACTGGTCTGAAGTCAACCAACGAGCACACAAGGATAGTTTAACAGTGATCACAAGACAGAGACATTAGAATATGCCCATATAAGTGTCAAACAGAACAATGTACATGAGCTACGAGAGATATGGGGCCGTTTTGACTATACAACAAAGCAATTGTTCCTTGATACTTGCGGCGACATAGCATATCTGCTTCATGTAGAGGTGGATAAACCATTCCTCAAAGCATTGATTTAGTTCTAGAATCCTGAGTATTGTTGTTTTACTTTCAATGGTGAAAATATGATGCCTACATTGGAGGAGTATTTTGTACTTTTTAACCTACGCAAGGTGAAGAAGGACCGACTCTATGCTAAACCTCTTAAGAACAAGAATGCTCACTTGAGGCTCAGATCTTTTGCTGGCATGGGGGATGGTTGGGTAAAAGGACTGATACATAAAAGAGGCGGCAGCTTTTTATTCCCTTAATGGAGCATCCGAAACATATTTCCCACTCATCCAGATAAGGAAAAGAGAGTGGATCTTTTGGCTATGGAAATTTACGGCTTAGTCATCTTTCCAAGGGTATTGGGCAGTATCGATGTGGCCATGTTAGATTTCTTCGAGCAGCTGAAAAGGGAAACCAACTCAGTGCCAGCTGTATTAGCAGAAAATTCATCTCTTGGAATGCATGCCGCAAGCTGGAAGGTGTGCGTTTTAGAGGATGTGCATATTTGCTCAAGGTTTGGGCCCTTAGCCATTTCTAGAAGTGTCCAGCTCTAGCTTTTCCTAACATACACTCCCTAAATTTTTCTCCACTCCGGGAATTTCTGGCAAAGAAGTGGCCAGTAGCTAAAAGGAACGACTAGGTTGATATCTTCCGGGATCACCGTGATCAGGACCTCGTATGGAGAGTTCCATGGTTGGGTCATACTAAGGTTTTGTACAGGTGTGAGGATTATGATTATCTGATGTTGTTAGGCCTATGGGGAGGAATTGGTTGCGCCCCCTTACTAGTATCACGACAGTGTGGCTCTCGACAGTTTGTCCCTTTCACTACGGGTCTTAATTTATTAGAATTTGAGTTCCAAGGAGAGTTCAGAGAGAATATCCAAACTATTAACGATTCATGGAAGCATTTATACCTCATGAAAATCGAGTTCGACAGTCAGTGTATGTTCACCCCTGATTACGATGTTTGGAGACGTGTCAGGATAAATGACAAAGCTTTACCACCAACTCTGGGACAGGCTAAATCCTTGGAGGAACATCTGAAGGTGGTCCCGTCTGAAGTGGATATTCTAAGAGCTGAGTTGAAGAGGGCCAAGGCTAAAATTGAAGACCTACAGAGCCAGCACACGAAGGACTTATTTAAGGCAAGCCTAGACGTGGATAAGTATAAAGGAAAGACATATCGGATAGTGAAGCTGTACAAAGACTTAGAAGCGAAATTTGAGATTCAGATTCTAGGCCACAGTTCGAAATGCTGATTTGAGAAAAACTCCAGAGCAGTGGAGGCAAGAAATTGAACAGGCCGTGGGAAAAGAAAAAGAGCGTGGCAAGAAAGAAGTTGAAAAATATACACGATTGTTTATGGATGAAAAGAAAAGAGGGAAGCAGGTAGTTGAGAATAAAAATAACAATCGAACTCTTGAAAAAGAAAAAAGAAAATGTTACTGCATGGAAGAGGAAAGCCCATGACAATAAGGTCTGTTTGTTTGAGTTGCAAAGAGTATGGGATGAGACAAATAGGAAGCTGAAGTACAACCAAGCCTCCATTGTTGAGTTGCAAGCCAAGATAGCAGACTTGAATCATTCACTGCACGGGTTCCAGAATCATCATACTTATATCGAACTCCAGGCCAGTCTGAGTGAAAATGATACATTGAAGAAGCAAGTATAAGCTATAGAAGGCATTATTTAGGAGTTTAGGATGAAGATTCTGGTTCTTGAAGAAGGGGGCAAGGACTATTGGTTTACACAACTTAGGGACAATGCCAGAGTGTTCCAAGAACAATATGAATTCAAAAAAATCATCATGACCCAGATAAAAGACGTGGCTAAGCATGTAAAGATGTTAGCTACTGAAGCTACGACTCTCCTCCAGTATGTTAGGCCAGTTGGTGAAGTGGGACCAAGTCTCATATGGCTGATAGAGGAAATGAAGTAATTAGGGGTTCGGGCAGAAAGATAGAGGAGTTATTGTAATAATGATCCTTTCATACAATAAAGAGTTCGTTATTTGAGCAATTACTTTATGGAATCAATGGCCCTTCGTTTTGCATTCTTGCATTTTTCCTTTTTTGCATTTCTTTGTTTGTTTTGCGTTAGATTAATATCATTGCATACATATACATAACATAAGATTTTAATTGAAATAATATACCCAAATAGAAAATTCAAAATAGCAAGTCACAAATACGGTACCCGTTCCAAAACTAGAGCAATGGACAAAAATATTGAAGACAGAATGACATCTCTCAAAATTAACCACAAGAGTACTCAAGATAGGCTGGATAAGATTGAGAGTGACTTGAAACATGAGATTGAATTGGCACACAAGAAGACGGTGAGTCAGATTGTGGCATGTTTGGGTTCAGAGACCCTGATGCTCAAGATAACCCCGAAGATGTTATCACTTTACCACAGTTTCAGGGGATTCACCCTAGAATACCAAGAGGGGCCTCCCTGTTCAAGGCCAAATTCCCGCTCAAACTTTGCAGAATCTTCTACTCGCGCACAATCTGAGCCAGTGGTCAACCCTGGGGTGGTACATGATAATGAGGTTCCGGACATTGATGAAATTGCTGATAAGGTCAACGTGAACAAAAAACTTGAAGATCACTATGATAAGTTAGAGGATATCATTAGGAACTTCCAAGAAGGGAACACTCATGGAGGCATTGATGCTAGAGACATGAGTCTAGTATCCAACTTGACAATTCCTCCGAAGTTCAAGACCCCTGACTTCGATAAATACGATGGGACACATGTCCTAAGGCTCACCTAATCATGTATTGTCGTAGAATGTCGATGTACTTAGAAAATGAGAAACTCCTCATTCATTGCTTCTAGGACAGTTTGTCTGGGTCTGCCAGTCGTTGGTACAATCAGTTAAGCCAAGAAAGCATCCGAACCTATAAGGATTTTTCAAGGGCGTTCGGTGAACAATACAAACATGTTGCTGATATGGTTCCAAACAGGCTTGTTTAGCAAGGGATGGAACAAAGACATAATGAAAGCTTCCGCCAATACGCTCAAATATGGAAGGATGTGGCCGCTCAGGTTCAGCCGCCACTACTAGAAAATGAGATAACGCCCATGTTTGTGGACACCGTTAAAGGTGTTTTCTCTGATCGTATGATCAATCATGTGACGAAGAGCTTTGCAGACATGTTGATGAACGGAGAACTGATTTTGGCAGCTGTTAAGAGTGGGAAGCTTGATGGAGGAGAAATGAAGAATCCATATAAGAAAAAAGATAATGAAGTCGGTATGACAAGTGTTTACAACCCTAATTATTCGAAAGAAGTAGTCCTTAATAAGCATGTTACCCAGAATACCAACCCTGTGGCTTCAAATTCGCCGAAAGATGAACGAAAATACCAAGGGAATAAGAAGCCATATTTTCCTCCTATCCCTATGACGTATGCCGAGTTATTCTCCAAATTGGTTGAAGCACGGATGGTGCTACCATGACATGTTCCTAAGCTTGGAAGTAAGTTTCCCTCCTTTGCTCTTTAATATCTATTCGGATATGAGCATGTGTGATACATGTTTTAGTCGTAAACATTGTTGGTTTTACTTACTATAAATGCATTATTTTTAAGTACATATGCAGTGGTTTAAAAGAATATTAAATGCTAGTGAGCATTGGATTTTATTCCGATCGGGAATGTGATATTGTTATGGCAATGTGATTTGCATATGTAGGGATTTTGTGTAATGCATTGTAAAGAAGTGAGTAGATGGTTTTGTAAATGATATATTGGCTATGTGACAAGGTGAGAAAAAATTCGGATATAGTTGGCATGCCATAGGATAAAGTGCATTATAATATGCTTAAAAATCGATCGTGGGTTAAGGGTCCTTGAGGTATAGCGATCTGCTACTCGGACTATGTTGTTATCACTTGGGTTGAGCGGCCAGTTCCCTTGTTGATGTAAAGCTTGCGGTCGGCAAGGTTGTAAACTCATGCGGTCGGCATGGAGTAGTCTTGTTGATGGTCGGTCATTAAGGGAGATCCGTGTATCCGATGTATAAAGTTAACGGTCGGTTAACTAAAGATTAGCGATCGACTAATCAAGGATAGTGGTCAATTATCCGGGGTCACTATAATTGCCAATATATGAGAATTTCATTGTTGAATCTATTTTTAATGCTTTGGGATTTAAGCATGGTTTTGTATTTAATGCTTTGGAATTCAAGCATGGGTTTGTATAAAATGCTTTGGTGGTTTAAGCACGTGGTATACATTGTTTTGCATATGGTCGATATGCATGTTTTGAATTAGAATCATTGGAACTTTCTTAGGTCATAAGCATGGTTTAAAAACAAGTGTTGGTTTTCAAGGGTTTTAATGCATCATTGTTTTAAGATCATCCTCACTAAGCAAGTGTGCTTACGCTTTCTTTTTCCTAATGATGTAGAGCATTAAGGTTTGGGGCAGCAAAGGCAAAGTGTAGTGATCCAAGAGGCAAAGCAATTTTGAGTATGAACTCGGTTTGTGTTTTCGGTTAATAAGGCAATGTGTTCACCATGGATTTTGGGATTTGTAATTTTGTTTTTCCCTAGTTTTAAACAGTGTAATGCTATGATTTTGGATTTTGATTGATGTTGTCGCGCATAGTGTGCATCGATACCTATGGTTGATGTTATGTGGTTACTTAGGTGTGCATCTAGATGGTTTTGCTTGGATGGCATGCTTTGTTGAACTTAACATGTTGAATATGGTATTAAAGTGATGTTGGCATGGTGTTTATGCTGGTAAATATTTATTTGAGCAACTTGGTATGTTTGGTGGAGTGTTTTAGGGAGCATGCCTCTAGATTAATCCCTTTTGGTAGCATAAGTTTGTATTGTGGTTGTACCTTGGTGCAAGTGTTGATATATGTATTGTTGAATGTTTATATTCATGCATGCAAGTTGCTAGGGTCTAAATGCATCTAGATTTGAGTGAAAAACCAGAGAAAATGACATTACAGGCCTAAGCGTACCGATACGCAGGGGACTATATCAGTACGGCTAGGCCAAATAGGGCATTCGGGATCGGTACAGGTATTTGCGTAGCGGTACAGATAAGCAAATTAAGCTTGGCGTACCGGTATGGGATAGGGTGTATCGGTGTGGGAACTCGTTACTAGGAAGTTGCTTTTTGAAGGAAAACCCGTGTACCAGAACACTAAGTACTCGTACCGATACGATTTTGATAATCTTGCGAGCTGACGTGGCGTACCAATATGGTACACTGTGTACCGGTACGGGTGGCTACACCGTATCGGTATGGTTGTGCTCATATCAGTACGCGTGGTAGTTTTTACAGGTAATGTCATGGATTCTAGTTTTATTTTCTTGCGTTTAGGTCCCTAAGTGTTATGGATGCAATTGTACGAGCGTGGTTGATCATGTTGACCTGAAATTTGATATGTGGGCATGTAAATGGACTAATTGAGGATTAGTAACCTTAATTTCAATTTTGGACCAATAATTTAAAGTATTTACCTTTTAGTCCTCATAATGAACGCGATGCAATTGGCCGCCTATCTGTGATTCGTTTCTTTCGAAAATTCACCCACTGCAAGTATGAACATTAAGAATAATAATTTGCATCTAGACAAGATAAAAGAAAAAAATAGACTGACTTTTCGTTACCATCCTCTAGTTTGCTTCGTCAAACCTAATGTAGCTCACTCGATTCAGTCGAGCGTCTAGGCCAGGTCGAGGGGGTTATAGTTGCCTTGATTATCCCCTGTTTTAACCACATAAAACTAGAGGGCAAATGCATCATTATGCATTCAAACCATTGTCGACAAGAAATTACCCGCAACTCTTAAGTTGCCCACTCAAAAACCATCATAAACATATCAAAAACATCCTCAAACATTTCCAAAACTCAAACTAGCCATAATATAACGATTCAACTCGTTAAACACCATTAATTAACATCTAAAACCCCTTTCGCAACATCCTTTTACTTCCAGCAATGATTAAACTCAACTATCACCCCAAAAACCCTTGAGTAACAACCTTAAACATTAGAGATTCAACTTGTTTCGGGATTACAATGTTAAAACCAAGTTATTAACTCAATTAAACATCAAAATCATGATCTAATCTGATCAAAATCCCAGCAAAACAGAACAAGTATGAAGATCCACAAATTTCATCAATCAAAACACAATTATACCAAATTTCCTCAATTAAACTATCAAAACACATTATAAAACAATTGTAAAGAGTCAACAACATAGGAATTTCAGTAAAGAGCCTTTCATTAGAGGAGGAGAACGAACCTTACCTCTAATGGATGCTTTCTCCCTTAATTGGATGATTTACATTAGAAAACAAAGTTAAAACAATAAGGTTTTGGTAAACTAACAACAAAGAATCATTTACAAACAAAAGATTTAAGAAAATAAAGGTTTACCTGAAGATTTAGAAGAACAAATTGATGTTTGGCAGGAGAGATTTTGATAGAAAATATTTTGAGAAAGTTAGTTATGTGATTTTTGTTTTAAAGCTTTTAATCACAAATTAATTCTCCCCAACCTATTTATATTTTCCAAAACACTTTAAAAATAGCCAATTAAGGGATAAAGTCTGATATTAGACTTTTGGGCAATTAGCTCCTTAAAGATTCAAAGTTTTGACTCTTTACAAAATAGCCACTAAAAATAGTTCTCAAAGTTTGCATTTTGGTCACTAGTCCAAAATGTCCGATTTCCAAAATTCGTTTTCCAAAATTGACTTTACCATAATCATTAACATATTTAATAATGATTTTAGAATATTTTTCAATAATTTTATCACCTTCAAAAATATTTGATTCGATTTAATCTCGAAACCGATTCGAATTTCTAATACCAGTCCACCGAACCTTCGAACCAGCCCTTAAAACATCTAAGCCCAAAACGGGGATGTTACAACTCTCCACCACTTAAGAAATTTCATCCTCGAAATTTACCTAGAGGAAACAAATGTGAAAATTGCTCCAACATGTCCTCCTTGTTTTCCTACGTGGCTTTCTCGACACCACGGTGTCGCCACAAGACCTTAACAAGCTCAATCGTCTTGCCACGAAGAACTTTGCTGCTGGAATCAAGGATGTCAACCGGTTCCTCATCATAGGATAAATCTGGCCTCAACTCAATATGCTCCACCGGCATAACATGCGAGGGATCCGACCGATACCTCCGCAACATAGATACATGGAACACATCATGTATTTTCTCCAACTTAGGAGGCAACCTCAACCGATAAGCCACAAGACCAATACGCTCAACAACCTCGTATGGTCCAATAAACCTCAGATTAAGCTTACCCTTAAGTCTGAATCACATCACTTTTTTCCACGGCAAAACTTTCAAGAATACACGATCACCCACCGCATATTCAATTTCCCTACTCTTCAAATCCACGTAAGATTTCTGCACATCCGCAGCCACTTTCAAGCGATAACACACAAGCTTTACCTTCTCATCCGTGTCTTTCAATACATCCGGTCAGGAAATATGCTTTTCCCCTACCTCAGCCCACACAAAGGAGTACGACACCTCCGGCTATACAATGCCTCATACAGTGCCATCTGTATACTCGTTTGGTAACTATTGTTATACGCAAACTCAACCAAAGGTAAGTGCTTCTCACAAGTTCCTTGAAACTTAATAATGCAACATCTCAGCATATCCTCCAAAACCGGGATATCCCGCTCAAATTGACCATTCGACTAAGGATGATACGCGGTACTAAAATTCAACCTCGTACACAAGCCCAAAGCAAACTCACCCAAAACCTCACTGTAAACCTCAGATGTAATATCCCAAATTTTCAGTTAGTGACCGAAATAAAAATTTTGAAAGTTTGGTGGCCAAAGTATAAACTTTGGAAAAGTTTAGGGACTAAAGTGTAAATTTCCTGAATACATAATTTTATTCAGTAAAAGAGTGAATCGGTTCGAAATAAGTACCTTGATATCGGTTTTAAGAATTAAGATGTAGTAAAAGGTACTAAATTTGGATCGAATAAAATTGTTAAGCGTGCCCAGGCCAGAGAAATATTAGGATGGGTGACCTCCGGGAAGGTCCCGTAAAAGTGTTTCTGATCGTTATTTTGGAATCAGTAAGAGTAGAGAAAATTCGTATGGATTATCGATAAAGGAATTCTAAGAGAAATTTTATTCTATGAAGATTTTCGATAATTATCAGAATAATAGACTAGGTTAGAAAATTCAGTTTAAGCCCTTGGAAAAGGAGCTTTTATGGGATAATAGAGTTTATTTCCCGAATAATGAAATCTAGAATTTTCAGAATAAATTTAATAGCTCGGAAAAGGTAAAATTGTAGTAGAAGTATTTTATGAATATCAAGAACTCGGATCGAACTGGAATTTCAGAGGTTGATCCAAAAGCCATGGAAAAGTCATAAAATACTATTTTATGAATATTTTATTATAGTTGGTTGGATTCCAACTAGATTTAGTTATATTTTTACAAGAATGGCAGATTAGTAAATAAAAAGTAGTTGGAGGGCAAATTGGTCATTTGGCCCCAATGGCATTTTTTGAAATATTTAAAAAATTATAAGGGCAGTTTTGGAAAGAGGAAATGGAAGATTAAATCTTGGCCCTTGATTGATGATAAAATCTATCTCAACCATAGGATAAAAGGGCAAAAATTGTAATTTCACTATTAAATTATTTTAATATTCATCTAATAGTTATATGTGTAAAATAATGGTGAAAAGATGAAAAACAAACCAGCCAAAAAACAAGAGAGCTAGGAAAAGAAAGAGAAATTTTTTTCCAAGCTTGATTCAAGCCCCAAAACTCGATTTTCAGATCGTGAACGTGATTAAGATTGTTTTACGAGCAAGTTTAAAGATAAGGGAAATATTCAAGAGTAAATCTACAAGCTATAGTAAAGGTTGCTAGTGAGGCATCAAGTGAGTGCAATGCATACATAACATGATACATGGATGTTTTATACATCACCGGTAGGACTTGCGATGAGTCTACCTGGTATATATATTGGATTGTCATTGATCATATATTGGACATATTTTAAATGTCAAAGGTTGAAAATAAATGCATTGATCACTAGTTATTGATAATAGTATGCTATGAATGTTATTTCGGCTTCACAATGTAATTTAAATTGATATACATTGCCATTAATGGATTAAATACTGAAATTATGCCCAAATAAGTCAATTGAGGGACAGGATATAGTTGGCATGCCATAGAGTCCAGCAGCACGCTGCATAACCGGGATAGCACTATAGTGTACATAGAGGACACTTAGTGTATGGTAAGCACAACCTTATAAATGTGTGGGTATTATGGTAAGCGCAGCCTTATAAATGTGTGGGAAGCACTTTGGTGCATATTCGACTCGTTTATCCAGGGTCCTCATAGGTCTATATTTGGGCTATTAAATCGAGCTATTAAATTGGGCTATGAAATCGATAAATAATTGATAAACAGGTGATAGAGTTTCAGGTGAAAGAGTTTACAAACTCTCAATGTTATGACAATCATATTGGTAAGAAATTTATATCTAGTTTATATTATGTTAATACATTATTAACATGATGGTAAGACATATCTAATGATTCAAAATGCGTGAATACAACTGCATGTTATAGTTATAGTTATGTTATATTGCACTAGATATTATTAATTGCCGCACTAAGTAAATACTTAGCGTGTGATTGTTTTCACGCGTAGGTAAAAAGCAAAAACCAGAGTAAGGAGTAGGCATCCTACTTATTGGAAGTATAATCAAGGTATCAGTAATAACATCTTTTGATGTGTTTGAAATTTCTAGATGGCATGTATATGTTAAAACTAGTTGGTTATTTACTGGTTTAAAGAAAAGGGAATGATAAGTAATCATATTATATTTAAAATCAGGTAATAACCAATAGAGATTAATTGAAAAATGGGTAGATTATTGTTTTAGGTAGTTATATTCTTTATACATTGTATAAAATAATTGTTAAGGTGATGCCTGAAATCGGACTTAATTCAATAGGACAAAAATTCGATAAAATGATTCTTCTGGAAAAAAAAACATAGTAAAATGAATAATTTATAATTTTTCTTCTGAATAATAATGGGATAAGTTGGTATATTCTTCACGTGATACTCTAATTAGTATTGGATATAGAATACTGATTAGGGTATTACATTTATTGGTACCAGAACTACAGGTTTAGCCGGTTCTGGATGTAAATCGGGTATATAAATAGTCCAAATTATTCATGCCACTAGGATGTCAAAATTTACTGATACTTGTATAAATATAATTGAATGCCTAGTAATTCGTATTGTTGCTCCTTACTTAAAAAGGGGATGATTGTGACATTAACATATGTCAGATCATTGGGAATCTTGCCAGGCAATCGATTGTGAGATGCCTGCTCAGAGTGAAAGTAATAAGGTGAATTAAAATCCGCCTTAGGATCAACATCATGTTGAGCCATTGGTTCAGGAACAACGAAATATGCATGTACAAGATCAAGGTTTATTTCTTCAAGCATTGGATGTTATTGTAAATCGGCGAGTATCAGTATTAGTTCCAAAGGAATTAAGGAAAATGAAAGCATTAGAATTTAAAGGTGACACTAATGCTGATTCTATGGCTGCTAATTATTGGTTAAATGATATTAAGATCATGTTAAGTAGGATTCCTTGTGGTGATCAAGGAAAGTTAAAAGGAGTAGTATTCCTTCTAATGGAGCAAGTGAGCGTGTAGTGGAATGTAGTCACTGCACGGATTCTTCCAGAATAGATTTCATAGGAATTCTTTCTAAAAAAATTCAAAGAAAAATATACTCGAAAGAAATATTCTAGTAGAACAAATTTCAAGTGAGGTAGTTGCTATTAATCCATTAAGGCAAAACGCCAAAGTAGTTTGAATAAGTAAAAACGCGCCCTATAAAGATTCAAGGAAGAGAATTTCCAGCTAATCTTAAAGAATTGCCTTTCCAAGAGTTTGAAGTCATTCTTGGAATGATTTGGCATTCGGTATAAGAGGCTACGGTTGAATGTCGATTAAAAAAATCTTAAAAGAATCAGATGGTTTAGAAATAATATTTGTGGGAGAAAGGCAGAATTATTTGAGCAATGAGTTTACAGCTGTAATTGCTGGAAAATTATTATTGCACGAGTATGAAGCTTATTTAGCTCATGTGATAAATATTTTGGAAACAAGGATAAATCTAAAAAAAAGTATTCACGGTGTGAAAATTCCATATGTTTTTCCGGATGAGTTACTAGAATTACCTCCGGATCAAGAGGTGTAAAATTGGTAGTGATGTGCATTCTGGACTAACATCAATATCAATGGCACTTTATAGAATGGCTCCTACAAAACTTAAAGAGCCGAAGGCTTAATTACAAGAATTATTGGATAAAGGTTTTATACGACTAAGTATATCACATTGGAGAGCTCCAATCTTATTTGTGAAAAAGAAAGATGGATCAAGGAGGTTATGTGTTGATTACCGTCAACTTAATAAAGTGACGGTGAAGAACAAATATCTTTTACCAAAGATTGATGACCTCTTTTATCAACTTAAAGGAGCAATGGTGTTTTCTAAAATTTATCTTCAATTGGGGTATCATCAATTGAAGATCAAAGAAGTATATATACAAAAGACAGCTTTCAGAACTAGATACGGGCATTACAAGTTTGTGGTAATGCCTTTTGGACATACCAATACACCAGCCGTTTTTTATGGATCTGATGAATCGGATATTTCAGCCATTTTTGGACCAATTTGTGGCGGTATTTATAGATGATATATTGGTTTATTCAAAAACAAAAGAGGATCACGATACTCATTTGCGAGTAGTTCTTCAGATCCTCCAAGAAAAGAAACTATATGCAAAGCTGTCAAAGTATGAATTCTGGTTGTTTGAAGTAGCTTTCCTTGGACATATAATCTCTGAGGAATGAATTCGAGTTGATCCTAAGAAGGTTCAAGGCATACTCGAATGGAAAGTTTTCCAAATTGCCTCCGAAGTGTGAAGTTTCTTAGGAATAGTTGGTTCTTATCGGTGGTTTATAAAGGACTTTTCAATGATTGCCACTCTAATAACTAAGCTATTAAGGGAAGATGTGCCAATTATATGGACAGAAAAGTGTCAAGAAAGATTCTACAAATTGAAGAAGATACTAACGGAAGCTCCTGTTTTGGTACAACCAGAATCTGGGAAGGATTTCACAGTATATAGTGATGCATCCCATAATGGGTTGGGATGTGTATTGATGCAAGAAGGAAAGGTTGTAGTGTATGCCTTCTCAACAACTCAAAAATCATGAGAGGAATTATCCTACTCATGATCTAGAGTTGGCTGCAGTGGGTTTCGCTTTGAAGATTTGGCGTTACTACTTATATGTTGAAAAAAATGCTACATTTTCACGGATCACAAAAGTTTGAAATATTTGTGGTCTCAAAAGGAGCTTAATTTGAGGAAAAGAAGATGGATAGAACTAGTTAAAGATTATGATGTAATCATTGATTACCATCCAGGGAAGACTAATATGGTAGTAGATGCACTTAGCCGGGAGACATTTTCTGACTTAAGAAAATTGAATGCTCAGTTAAGGTTATAGGAAAATGGTGCAATAATGGCTGAGCTTCAAATCAAACCTACTCTGATAAAAAGGATTAAAGAGTTACAAGCAAAGGATAAGGAATGCTTGGAAAAGAAGAAGCAAGTTGAATGTGGTGAATTTAAAGATTTTGAAGTAAAATCAAATGTATGCTTATGTAATAGGGGACGTGTATATATTCCTGATGGTGGGGATTTAAAAAGTGAAATATTTTCAGAAGCACATTTCAGTCCTTTAATTATATATCCGGGAGACAATAAAATGCATAAAGATGTAAAGAGTTGTTTGGTGACCTGGTATGAAACGAGCAATCACTGAGTTTGTTGATAAATGTTTAGCATGTCAACAAGTAAAGGTAGAATATCAAGTTCCATTAGGGTTGTTATAACCGATCTCAATTCCATAGTTGAAATGGGAAAAAGTTACAATGGATTTTGTAACAGGTCTACCATGGACGCCCAGTAAGAATGATTCGGTTTGGGTGATTGTAGACCGTTTGATTAAAATGGCATATTTCATACCAGTTCGAACAGATTATTCCTTGAACAAGTTGTCAGAGTTATATATTAAGGAAATTGTTATATTGCATGGAGTTCCTATGTCTATCATTTTTTATAGAGATCCAACGTTTACTTCGAGGTTTTGGAGTGTATTGCATGAGGCATTGGGAACTCGGTTACACTTTAGCACTACTTTCCATCCTCAAACAAATGGACAATCGGAAAAGAAGCTATTTGAGAAATAGAAGAAATAATGAAAAAGCATTATCCGTATCTTTTTGAACCAAGTGTGTAAGGAAAATTTGAACGAATTTTCTTAGAGGGAAGAATTGTAATATCCCAAAATTTTGGTTAGTGACCAAAATGAAATTTTTGAAAGTTTGGTGGTCAAAGTATAAACTTTGGAAAAGTTTAGGGACTAAAGTGTAAATTTCCCCAATAAGTAATTTTATTCAGTAAAAGAGTGAATCGGATCGAAATAAGTATCTTGATATCGGTTTTAAGAATTAAGATGTAGTAAAAGATACTGAATTTGGATCGAATAAAATTGTTAAGCGTGCTCAGGCCAGGAAATATTAGGATGGGTGACCTTTGGGAAGATCCCATAAAAGTGTTTCTGATCGTTATTTTGGACTCAGTAAGAGTAGAGAAAATTCGTATGGATTATCGATAAAGGAATTCTAAGAGAAATTTTATTCTATGAAGATTTTTGATAATTATCGGAATAATAGACTAAGTTAGGAAAATTCAGTCTAAGTCTTTAGAAAAGGAAGTTTTATGGGATAATAGAGTTTATTTCCCCAATATGGAAATATAGAATTTTTGAAATAAATCCAGTAGCTCGAAAAAGGTAAAATCGCAGTTGAAGTATTTTATGAATATCAGGAAATCGATCGAACTGGAATTTCAGAGGTTGACCCAAAAGCCATGAAAAAGTGATAAAATACTATTTTATGAATATTTTATTATAGTTGGTTGGATTTCAGCTAGATTTAGTTAAATTTTTACAAAAATGGCAGATTAGTAAATAAAAACTAGTTGGAGGGCAAATTGGTCATTTGGCCCCAATGGCATTTGTTAAATATTTAAAAAGTTATAAGGGCAATTTTGGAAAGAGGAAATGGAAGATTAAATCTTGGCCCTTGATTGATGATAAAATCAATCTCAATCATTGAATAAAAAGGGCAAAATTGTAATTTCACTATTAAATGAATTTAATATTAATTTAATAGTTATATGTGTAAAATAATGGTGAAAAGATGAAAATAAATCCAGCCAAAAAACTTGAGAGCTAGGGAAAGAAAGAGAAAAATTTTTCCAAGCTCGATTCAAGCCCCGAAACTCAATTTTCAGATCGTGAACGTGATTAAGATTGTTTTACGAGCAAGTTTAAAGATAAGGGAAAAATTCAAGAGTAAAGCTACAAGCTATGGTAAAGGTTGCTAGTGAGGCATCAGGTGAGTGCAATGCATACATAACATGATACATGGATATTTTTTACATCACCGGTAGGACTTGCGATGAGTCTACCTGGTATATATATTGGCATGATATTTATTGTCATTGATCAAATATTTGACATATTTTAAAATAAATGCATTGATCACTAGTTATTGATAATGGTATGCTATGAATGTTATTTCGGCTTCCCAATGTAATTTAAATTGATATACATTGCCATGGATGGATTAAGTACGTAAATTATGCCCAAATAAGTCAATTGAGGGACATGATATAGTTGGCATACCATAGAGTCCAGCAGCTCGCTGCATAACCGGGATAGCACTATAGTGTACATAGAGGGCACTTAGTTTATGGTAAGCACAGTCTTATAAATGTGCGGGTATTATGGTAAGCACAGCCTTACAAATGTGTGGGAAGCACTTTGGTGCATATTCGACTCGTGTATCTAGGGTCCTCATAGGTCTATATTTAGGCTGTTAAATCGGGCTATTAAATCGGGCTATGAAATCGGTAAATAATTGATAAACAGGTGAAAGAGTTTACAAACTCTTAATGTTATGGCAAGTATATTGGTAAGAAATTTATATCTGGTTTATATTATGTTAATACATTATTAACATGATGCTAAGCCATATCTAGTGATTCAAAATGCATGAATACAGTTACATGTTATAGTTATAGTTATGTTATATTGCACTAGATATTATTAATTGCCTCACTAAGTAAATACTTAGCGTGTGATGGTTTTCACGTGTAGGTAAAAAGCAAAAACCAGAGTAAGGAGCAGGCATCCTACTTATTGGGAGTATAGTCAATGTATCAGTAATAACATCTTTTAATGTGTTTGAAATTTCTAGATGGCATGTATATGTTAAAATTAGTTTGTTATTTACTAGTTTAAATAAAAGGGAATGATAAGAAATCATATTATATTTAAAATTGGGTAATAACCAAAAGAGATTAATTGAACAATCGGGTAGATTTTTGGTTTAGGTAGTTTTAGGCAGTTATATTTTTTATACATTGTATAAAATAATTGTTAAGTTGCTGCCTGAAATCGGACTTAATTCGATAGGACAAAAATTTGATAAAATGATTCTTATGGAAAAAAATAGTAAAATGAATAATTTATAATTTTTCTTATGAATAATAATGGGATAAGTTGGTATATTCTTCATGTGATACTCTAATTAGTATTGGATATTGTAGACTCTCTAGGTGAAATGCTGGCAAAAGAGGCAAAAGTTATGTTGGAAAAGTATAAAATAGTGCCAAGAAGAGTCTTTTGCGTGCAAGTATACACGGTCTACAAGTAATACAGCTGGTAAGCTGAGTATCGATCCCACAGAGATTGACTTGGAACTCAATTGCTTTGATTGTTACTTGCCTTAAGAAGAAGTTGAATTCTTTTGAAATTGATTTTGAAAATAATTGAAAGGAAAAGAAATAAAAGTAAGCAAAGACGTTGGCAAGGAAGGTGTTTTAATGAATGATGAGCGTTGGCAGGGAATGCCTGGTTTTCGTGCTATTCATGTCATGCAAGCCTTTAATAACAACCTGTCTTGGCATTGTTTGCCGAGCAGATTCAAAATTACCAAAGCCTCTCTTGATGGTCATTGCCCTAAATTGATCATGTAAAAACCGCTATATCTCTATAGTCCATGCTTTTGAATAAACCAATTTGATTAAGATCCAATCTATACTCCTAATGGGTAGATTTCACTTCCGAAGTAAGTTCATCCACTTGAACGACTTCTCTTGAAGCTTCTCTCCTTAGTATTCAACAACTTAATCGTTGCCACCCCAAGTCTGTTAAGATATTGAGGAGTAATGGGCCAACAGTGCCAGCTCTCGCTTGGCGTAGTATTTAGGAAATATTAAAGTATACCAAATAGTGAAAACATTGCCAAGGCAGATTTATTATTGAAAACTAAAACATAAAAATAGCGTTCAACGCAAACATCCCCCACCAACTATGAAATTAATTCATGGTGATGGACTTAACCAAAAAACCACAAACGTTTCCCAAGTACGTCATCATTTAAAACAAAATAAAATAACTTGAAAGAGAAAATGGGCTAGAAGGGGTCTCTCGTTGCAACCCTTCAAGATCCAGGCTTCTCGGCCAAGTTGGTTGGACCATCCTTCCTAGGTGCAGCCAGTTGCCAATTGTCACACACCAACTCCTCACTCCGATCTTCTTCTCCCTCAAATGCTAGCTTGGTTGGTGTTTAAATAGGCGTGCGAGGAAGGGATATGATTAGCTCTTCATATTTTGAACTTCAACTGCCCAAGGGATAAGAGATTATCATCTTATCCAAATTTGAATGAGAGCTGATCGGGCTAGGGCTGACGTCATACTGCCGACGATGCCATGGCGCCCAAGCTTGGCATGAATCTACCAACAAGTTTCGGCACATCTTATCCGCTATTTTTTCAGAGATTTATCCAATTGCTATCTTTTCGGAGCTTGGTCATTTTCTATTTTTTGGGATCCAATAGCTTCTTGGCGTGGCATCAAGTTCACTTCTCTGCCAACCGGTGCTTGGCATTGTCTGGTCCATCTATGCCAATAGCACTCGACATTCTCTCTGGCACTCCTTCCTGTATTGCTTTTCTGGGCCAAATCCTACGCTAAACCTGCAAAATTGCCAACAAAACAACCCTTCACACTGGCATAGACAAAACTCTAAACTCCTTATGCAAATGCATGATTCTAACATCCTAATGTAACTAAATGTACCTAAAAACAAGCAAAATCATTGTAAGATTGGAATTAAAAATAGTACTTTTGGAGAGGTAACACACCCCCAAACCTAACTCATTGCTCGTCCTTAAGTAATGCAAACAAAATAAAAACACAAACTCTAAAAAAGTTACCTCGACAAAATTTTGGTTGAATGCCAACGCATGCTGGCAAACAAAATTTGGCTCTATTTCTGTCCTCAGTATCTCAGTGCAATAATGCCAAGTAGGTAGTAATTCAAGTGCATCAATATAACTCTAGTCTAAGTTTATGAAGAGTGCATGATGTGTAGGCAATATGCATCAAGTATGCTTTTACTCCCTTAGCCAATTTTACTACCTAAGCTCAGATTTTTATCATATTTTTTCCTTCTTTTGCCAAGGGTTTCTATTAGCATTAACTTAAGCTTGCTTTGTGACACTATTTAGCGTGAGAGATAAGAAGGAGCATACCACGAATCCCCACCTTAATCTAGACATCACTAGGCTTTCTCTTCAACTCATACTCTAAGGTTTTGGACTTGAGAACTAAGAGGGAGCAAACCATGAAACCCCAAGTAACTTATTATCCCTAGGTAGAGGAGAGTTCATTTCATTTTTTTCTTGCCTTGGAAGAACATTGCTGCCTTATTTATTTCTTTTTACCCTCGCATCATTTTTTTTCTAAATCTGAGCATAGTTTCAAAAAGTCTAAGTTTGCTAAGGAACTAGATACATACTACATGTTAAGTGTAAGTCAATTCCCTGAACTAGAGATCAATTGACAAGCAAACCTGGCATACTACGCTGCTGGCATAACAAGTAAAGATTAAAATTTCCTCATTTGACAAATACCTAGATCAAATTAAACTTGCCAACAAGTTTTAACATTTTTCAAAAATAAAGCGAGGCAAAATTTTCTTTTTTTAGTGGTACGGTATGCATCTATCTAAATGACCTAAATGGCATGGCAACAGAATTTAGACATGAAATGTATGGCATGGCATAAATGTGAGAAAATGCACACCCCCAAACCCGAGATGTGCATTGTCCCCAATGCATGAAACAACACATATATACAAGAAAAATAGAAAAAAAGTAAAAATGCATGATCATGTAAATGTAATGGAATGAAATGTAAAGGAGTTTAGGAAGAAGAGGATTCCCCTTAAGAGACTATTTGCCGTGCGACACGGGTTTTTCTTCTCACAAATGGCCCTCGATTGGGAGCCATGTGCTTCTTTCTTTTCAGGCTCAATTTTGAAACAGCAATAGAGGCTCAAACTTCCTCATTTTCCTTGGCAGGCTCCTATGCAGCAGGTGCATCGGTGGCATTAGATGGCGTATGTATAGCAGGTGTCACTGGCAACTTGGCTTTGGTTTGCTTTGTTTCAGATGAAGAATCAGAATTGGCAGACTCAACTTGAACTGGAGACAACGAGACTGTGGCATCGGACGGGGTATGAATTGGACTAGCTGGCATGGTATTGTCGCTGACAAATAGCTCGACATGGAAGTCTGGAAACTCTGGTACAAAATCAGTTAATAATTTTGTAAGAGCCTTTCTGATCACAACATCCCTGGCCTGAATGTAGTGTCGCATCTTGACATTGAGCTCCTCAGCCTTTTCCAGCTTTTGGAGAATAATCTCCTGGCATTTGTGAATTTGGGACAACATTGCCATTGAATTGTCTTTCACAGTTTCTGGCATGGTTGCTGGCACGGCCTTTGACTCCTTGGGCTTTAGCTTGGGTGCCCTTGCCTTTCCCTTCCCCTTGTCCTTGGGCTCGGCAGCAACAAGATTCATCCATATAGCAGCAGTAATTATTGTTCCTTTGATCGTTTGCCCTTTATTAGTATCAAGCCTTGGCACATCATGGAGCATACAAACGTTAGAAATCAACAAAGGAAAAAAAACTGCCAGTACCTTTCACTACGTACGTGTAAGTTTCATCAACAATGAGCTTGCCAACATTGATTTTGTGCCCCATAACAATGGAGTGCAACAGGATCATCCTTTCTTCTGGCACGGTCTCGTTATGGGATGTGGCATTAGATTCGCCTTGAGAAAGTGATTCCATCCTCTCCATTGGGGCTTCAATGCCAGCCTCTTCACCGTACCGTGCCCCTTGGATGACACTGTCCATGCCGTGCCAAGCTCGCATAGATCTGGCAGCAGCCTCTTTCTCTTGGCAGCGTTCAATGATTCAGCGTACTCGAAATACTCATCCTCTGCACCATCTAACACAAACATATTATTGATATACCCTTCATAAAAACGAACACATTTACCTCTAATCATTAAGAATGACAAATCCTTGGACAATTGTGGCATAAACCTCCCCTTTTTGCTGGAAAAACTGAGTCCATTTGTGCAAGTTAATCGTAAACATGACTTTCGGAGGGAAGCCATTGTTTGTCTCTGTATTGAGGTTGAAGTGCTTCTCATAACAAAAATTCCTCGAGGCAAAATTAGATTCAAACTTTTTCTCGATCTCCTCGTTGAAGAATCGCTTGAAGGGCATAGAGGATGAAGCCATTGAAACTCGTTGAAGGAACTTGAAACAATATTGAACGATGAAGAGAAAGACGATTTGGGTTTTGCACTTGCTTATATAAAAGAAAGTAAAAAGTGAAAGAGAGATGTTTGGTTTCTTTAACCGTAAAAGGTGAGAAAGTGAAAGGTTTTAGGTTGGTTGAGTGTTTTAATGGGAGGAGTAATTAGGGATAATGATGAAAAATAAAAATAATTAAATTAAAAGAGGTGACGTGATAAGGATGAAGTGATTAGGTGATAAGTGATAAGATAGGGTAAGGATTGGAGTGATAAGGTGTTTGGCTCGAATTTTAAATTTTAACCCAAATTTTGGGCGGCTAGGGTTTGAGGTCAAAAGAAAAATACTCTCCCTCCTATTGAATGGGCTAGTCAAGCTAGGGTTTTTCTCATTCTTCCAAATTTAGCACCGCCGCATGCCAAGCTGTTTTGGCACTATGTCTGATAGACTTTGCTATTGGGACATCAGCTCCTGCCAAATAATCCCAGCATTGTTCCTGGCATGGTCCATGGCATAACGAATCTGCGCAACTCAAAGGAAACCTTTTAACACGATAAAGGAATAAAACTTGAAATATAAAAAGAAAGAACAAACAAATAAAAACCTTGAAACCTAAAAAAACAAATAAAACATCTATCCTAATATTTACAAAGGTTGAAACATTATGGTGTTTTCATGTTACCTCTGCCAAGAAGATCACCTCTTTGTCATTGTTTTGATCACCTTCCATGTAGTGCTTTAAACGTTGGTCGTTCACCTTAAAGATTTTGCTCATCTTCAAGTTCTTAATGTCCACAGCTCCATGAGCATAGGGCTTCACAACTTCATAAGGGCCCATCCATCTCGATCTGAGTTTCCCTAGAAATAAATTAAGCCGTGAGTTGAATAACAAAACATGTTGGCCTACCTCAAACTGACTTGGCATTATCCTACTGTCATGCCATCATTTTGTCTTCTCCTTATAGATCCTGGCGTTCTCATAGTCTTGTTTTCTGAATTCTTCCAATTTATTTAGGTCTAGCAACCTTTTTTCTCCAACAGCTCTCTATGCCATGCCAAGTGTTCTGATGGCCCAGTAGGCTTTATGCTCAAGCTCCACTGGCAGATGGCATGGTTTGCCGAAAACAAGTCAAAATGGTGACATACCCAAAGGAGTTTTAAATGCAGTCCTGTAAGCCCACAAGGACTCATCTAGTCTCAAGGACCAGTCCTTCCTTGATGGATTAACAATATTCTCTAGAATGTTCTTAATCTCCTTATTTGAAATCTCAGCTTGCCTATTTTTTTTTGGATGATATGCCGTGGCAATTCTCTGTTGTATACCATACCTGCACAAAGATTTAGAGATTAGATTACATTTAAAAAAAGTTCCCTCATCATGAATAATCACCCTAGGGGTGCCAAATCTAGTAAAAATGTGTTTGTGCAAGAACTTGGCAACGGTCTTGGCATTTTTTGTTGGCAGGGCCATAGCCTCTACCCATTTAGATACATAGTCAACAGCCACAAGAACATATACATTACCGAATGAAGGTGGAAAAGGACCCATAAAGTCTATCCCCCATACATCAATTAAATCTACAAGCATAATGTTTTGGAGTGGTAGTTGGTGTCTGCTAGAGATGTTTTCTGTTCGTTGGCACTGATCACATGCCTTGGCATACTCATGGGCATCCTTATATAGTGTGGGCCAAAAGAATCCTGACTGTAGTACTTTGGCAGCAGTCTTTACCCCCGCAAAGTGACCTCCAAATGCTGCGGCATGGCATAGATGCAATATGTTGTCCTGCTCATCCTTAGGCACACACCGGCAGATTACTTGGTCTACACACTATTTGAACAATATTGGCTCGTCCCAATATTATTGTATGACTTCTCGAAAGAACCTCTTATTGGCATTGTATGCCAAGTTGGTGGCAAAATGTTACTTACCAAGTAGTTGACAATGTCTGCATACCATGGCACGGCATTAACTGCAAGCAAATACTCGTCAGGAAATTCATCTCTTATAAAATTGGTCTTACCATCTTCAAGATGATGCTCTAAACGTGAGAGATGGTCATCTACTAGGTTTTCACTGCCCTTCTTGTCTCGGATCTCAAGGTCAAATTCTTCAAGTAGGAGCATCCATCGAATTAGTCTGGGCTTGGCATCCTTCTTTGCCAAGAGATACTTCAATGCCGAATGATCTATAAAAACCACAACTTTCTTACCAATTAAGTAAGATCTAAATTTGTCAAAAGTAAATACAACCGCAAGAAATTCTTTCTCGATCGTAGAGTAGTTCAGTTGTGCTTCATTCAAGGTTCGACTGGCATAGTAGATGGCATGAAAAACCTTGCCATACCTTTGTCCCAAGATTGCTCCAATGGCATAGTCGCTGGCATCGTACATGAGCTCGAAGGGCTCACTCCAGTCCGGTGCCACAACTATAGGGGCATTGATCAACTTCTCTTTAAGCTCCTAAAATGCTCTCAAACAAGAATCATCAAATGCAAAAGTGGCATTATGTTCTAACAACAAGCATAAAGGTTTAGCAATTTTTGAAAAGTCTTTAATAAAACACCAATAAAAACTGACATGTCCTAAAAAACTCATTATACCTTTAACACTCGTTGGAGGCGGTAGCTATTTAATTACCTCAACTTTTGCTTGATCCACTTCTAACCCTCTCTCAGTTACCTTGTGCCTGAGAACAATGCCATCCTTCACCATGTTGTAGCATTTTTCCCAATTCAACACTAGGTTTATCTCTATGCATCTCTTCAAGACTTGCTCCAAACTCAGAAGGCATTCCTCAAATGTTTTGTCAAACACTGAGAACTCATCCATGAACACTTCCATGTTGTGCTCGATCATATCGAAAAAATGGACATCATGCAATGTTGAAACGTTGCTGGTGCATTACATAGGGTGAATGGCATCCTTCTAAACGCAACATCACATAAGGGTACGTGAACGTGGTCCTTCCTGTCTAGCATCCAAAAACAATAGAAAGCTTTACCTGCCAACCTGTCTAGCATCTGATCAATGAACGACAATGGGAAGTGGTCCTTCCTTGTGGCATTGTTCAGCCTCCTATAGTTCACGCACACTCTCCATCCTGTGATAGTTTTGGAGGGGATTAATTTAGCTGCACTGTTTTGTACCACGGTCATGCCACCCTTCTTTGGCGCGCATTGCACCTGGCTAACCCAAAAGCTATCAGAAATGGGATAAATAATCCCGGCATTAAGCCATTTTATGATCTCTTTTTTCACTACCTCTTTCATGCTTGGTTTTAGCCTTCTTTGGCCTTCAATGGTCTTGCCATGGTACTCCTTCCTCCAATATAATCTTGTGCATGCAAATGGTTGGGCTAATACCTCTGATGTCTGCCAAGGTCCACCCTAATGCTTGCTTATAATAGCATAATATTGCCAACAATCTTGCCTCTTGATCATTAGTGAGGCCAGTGGCAATGATCACTGGTAGAGTTGAGTGTTCACCTAAGTAAGCATACTTCAAGTAATCTGGTAGTGGTTTCAGTTCCAACGCTGGTGGCTCCTCAATTGATGGTCTAGGTGCCTTGATTTCTCTACCGGCTAACTAAAGTGGCTCAAAATAACTCGCCTCTTCAGCCTCCAAGACTGGTTCTTCTGGTTACTCAAATAGATTAGCTATGCCATCTAAATTTTTGGCATCGAATTCTGTATCTTGGCATAACTGAGCCATGTACAAAGTGTAAATGGATTTCATCTTCTCTGCTTGGCACTCATCAGGTTCATCTGTACATTTCAAAGCTTGAAACACATTAAATGTAACATGCGGGTCATTCGTGCGCATTGTTAGTTCCCGTTTATGAACATCAATCAAATCCCTACCCGCGGCAAGAAAAGGTCTCCCCAAAAAAATCGGGACATTAATATCAGCCTCATAATCCAAAATGATAAAATTGGCTGGAAAAATAAATTTGTTTACCTTTACCAACACATCCTCAATCTTACCGTTGGGATGTGCATAGGATTGGTCTGCCAGCTGAAGTGTCACCGTGGTAGGTCTTGCTTCTATGCTAAGCTTCCGGAAAACTGACATTGGCATCAAGTTGATGCTAGCTCCTAGGTCACAAAGTTCCTTGCCCATGAATTTGTTGCCAATGGTGCAGCGAATAGTGAAACTCCCCGGATCTTTCAGCTTTGGTGGCAATCGGTTTATGATCATGGCACAGCATCCTTCGGTTAGAGCAACAGTTTCGAAGTCTCCCAACTTCCTCTTCTTAGACAGGATGTGATTCATGAATTTGACATAGTTGGGCATTTGCTCAAGGGATTCTACTTGTAACACCCTGAAAACCAGTCTAGAAGAAATTAGGTTCTGGTGATCAGAAAGTTTATATCAGAAAGGTCTAAGTATTTTATTAACTGAAGTCTTGTGGTCAAAAACAACGTATTAGACTCTAACTGATACTAGTTTAAAGACGTTGGACCTAATCGATTTTCTTAGAAATATTTTAGTGACCAAACTGTGAAGATTGAAAGTTTGAAAGTAATAGAGTGGATTAAGTTAATTAATATTTTGTTGGCCCCATGATTATACCATTAGAATGGTGAGTCATACTCTATATATATTAAGATGACGCTTTCGATTATTAATAATAATAAATAATAAAGGGACCCACGGCTAACTCCTTCATGCTGAAGGAATTTGCCATAATTTTCCTACGTTGGGGAAACATGGCGCAAGCAAGGGTGATCTCCAAATTACGTGGAGGTTAATAGAAAGAAAGCCATGTACTGGTGGCATTTGATGAATTAAATAATAAAAGGTGATAAATAAAGAAAATAAATAAATGATAAACATGGCTTAGTATGCTATGTGGAGAAAATGCATGGTTGTTCTCCATGCTATGTAGAGAATATGAATACACATGGTTTTAAACGTCGAAAGGAGAAATCCATGTGCAGCAAAGTTTAAGTAAGTGAAGGGAAACATGGCGCAACAATGGGCAAGGTGGCATGTTGCCCACCACGTGGCCAAAGCAAAAGGGCCATGCCCCCTTAAAAATTGCCAAGGCTCCTATAGTCGTGGAGAATGGAGAAAGCAATTGGGGGCCGACCATTTGAGTATAATTAGGGGGGATTGTTGCGCAACATATATGGAGGAAGTAGGGAACAAACAAAATAATTCAGTGATAGCTTGATAAGCTCGAGTTTTTCGGTTCGACAAATTCGAATCCTCGCAATCGATTGGCTCAAGAGGTTGATAAAGAACAACCGTCAGCTTTTTCGAAAGCTAAGAATAAAGGCGTTGCTACCGAGAGTCTTAAAGGCATCAGGTTGTCGAGGTGAGTGTAGTTGTGTCAAGGGATAGGCTCGGTACCATCCCGTTGCATTGTTTTGTGATTATGTTCGTATTTGTTTAAGGGCTCAAGTAAAGCAACTATGTCGAATTCGATTGGCAACTCCGATAAGTGTGTTGCATTGCTTTGATATGTGCAAATATGACTATGATATGCTACACGTATGTGATTTATGAAAATAATATGAAATGTGACATGATATGGAGCTAAGGCTCATTTTGATATTTGATATGATATGACTTAAATAATAATAATAATAATAATATGGACTATGTGAATTTGTATAACTATGGACATTGGATACAATTGGCATGCCATCGGATTATTGAGCTCGGTTAAGAAAGGGAGGACTACGGTCCAAGGCTACGGCCTATATGTGGGGGAAATAAGGTCGGCTGTGTAAGGGATATATCTCCGGAGCTATGGCTCAAGGGCTACGGCCCACTCTCCATTATATGTATTGGTGTACAGGGGAATCTGTGTATCCAATGGTACCTAATGTGATATGTGCCTACGAATTATGCTATGACAATATGAATTATGACATAAATATGTGAATCATAATATGTGAATATGAAAGCATGAGAATACATGTAATAAGCATGAATTGTGCATAGCATAATATGACTACTTGTATATTTGATTATCATGCATTTCATAATATTAATCATTCATTGTAATTGTTATAACTACCTCACTAGGCTATGTAAGCCTAACATGTGTGTCTCATGCATTTTCAGGACCCTGAGCAATTTCAAGCCTTGATCATGTTGTTGCAGTTGCAAGTCACGTCCCTGCCATATATATATGTTATCTTTTGCCACAAACTCCTAGTGAAGTGGCATATGGTCCATCTTATTTTGTATAAGCCTCTCTATGGTTGAATGATGACTTGGTAACGTGGTTTTGTTGTGTGCTTATAATGACTAGATTTGAATAGGTTAAAAAGTGCCAAAAATGAACCTAAGGTGAAAACTTGGTAAATGGATTCCAAATGCCATAAAACTTGACATACCAATAGAAACATGGTTTTATAAGTGTACTGATAAAATTGGGCAACTTTAGTTAAGTCACATAACTGATTTTTCATCAAAAGTCTCAAATTGGTTTAATTGGTGTAGTAATTCGATAGGTTCTATTAATGTAACCTTTAGATCAATAATTGGAGAGTTTTAATTTCGATTGGTAATACAAATTAGATAACTGGTAAAATTTACAACTTAGTCCCTAAGGTTAAGAAAAGTTTAAAATTGACCCCAACTCCGATTAATTTTAGTAACAAACAAAGTGAATAAGTCTTAAGAATAATCAATATGATACTCAAATTAGGTTTTGAACTCTGAAATTGTTCTGAACTCCGAATTAGTCTCTGGTAACACTTTCTGACCCGGTTCTCTTAACCAGGCCAGAATTGTTGAGGGTTGTTTTAAGTAATAATTGAGGACTGAAGTGTTAACTTATAATGCATAATGGATTGGTAAACTTGTGTGGGTTTCTATCAAGCTTATACAAGTAAGAATTAATTTCATCAAAAGCATGTCATCAGATTCAAGCATATCACATCACATGATACTTACCAATTAAGTACTTACCCTGCTTCTCCTTTTAGCTCATATTAAGCATATCTTAGATTAAAATATAAGTAAGATAAAATTTAAAATGAACAACATGCTCGGGGTAGTTTCAATCTATCTCTAGACTTTAAACTACACTCACTGTTTATTCCCAGCTACTTGCAAGTCCCTCTTGCTCATCCACTACGTGGTCTACTTTTAGCCTTTATTCTTTCTAATCCTTCTTGATCTAAATGTATTAAGAGATAAAAATCACGTATTAGAAAAATTCTTAACAACATTGATTTATAAAAACTACTCATCACTCATGTATATGTATATATATATTATCACACAAAACAGCCCATTAAGATACTTACATGCATAAGGCAGTCCAAATTTTCATGTATGCATACATAGACACTCAAAACAGTCCATAACATTTTCAATTATCTAAAAGATCCCCTGATCACATATATTCACTTATACACATCCAAAATAGCCACAAGTTTACATAGATACAAAACAGTCCTCTAATATTTACATGTAAATGCTAAACTGCCCTGGTTTCATACTTACACTTATTCATATTTAAAACAATCCACTTTCATAGCAAAATAGTCCTTTAATTATAAGTATAAAACAGTCTTGTATTTTGCAGAATAGTCCCTTCTTTTAATGCAAAACGGCTCCTTTTAATTTAAAATACAAAATAGTCCCTTAGAACCACTAAAACAATTCCATTTGCATAGAAAACAATCCTTCAACATCTTTAGAGTTGTAAAAACAGCCTCTCCCTTGTGTCATTACTTTAAAACAGTTTCAAAGAAACTCAACTATGATCAATTTAGTCCCCTGTTTTGAGATTAAAACATGTCCATTCTATTTCTTTTCAAAAACAGTCCAAATTTTCTTTAAATTCACAAATAGACCTTTGCTATGCCAACTCACCATTCGAATCTGGCGGGAAATGAATTGAGAAATTCATGTGAATCGAATATATGCCCAAAATGAGGAATAATAAACTTTTCTCACTTGATTATAAGAACATATGTGCTTGATGTTATAAGTTCTAAGAATTTGCTATGTGATTACATGAACAATAATTGTGTTTGTCATGGTAAGCTATAAACTTTTTTGTGATTATATGAATTTGAAACTAAGCCTATTTCCGATTCAGATTTGATAAGATATAAAAGAAAAGCCTGGTTTCATGTCAGTCTTAGGTATAGTTGGCATGCCTTAGAGTCCATAGAGCTCGTGTTTGGGGTCGACTACGGTCCTAGACTATGGTCCTTATGAGGCGCGAGTAGGAGGGATGTATTGTGGTCATTTGGCGACAATAGGAGGGATTCACCGATACTTCAAGTACTTTTTTTAGCGATAGTTGGTTGGGGATTCGTGTACCAAGCTACTTGATTCTCAAGGCTAAGTAAAGATTAAATAATGAAATTTATGATCTAAACTAATGGATTAAGTTTGATATCCTATGTGTTAAGTAAATTATGATTTTGACATGTTGTGCTTATTGTCTTATATGCCAAGAAACTCATGACCTGATATACTGTGTTTGGTGACTTGTGTTTCAAGTAACTTATGGATTGAATTGGCTAACTTAAAGAGAAATTAAGAACGTTTATAAGCTAAATCAATGAACTGTTGTAAGGTCTTGCATAACAAGAATATTTTTCTATTGATAATTAAGTATCAAATTGGATGAATTGGTACGCTAGTTCAAATATTCATATATAATAATGTATATTCTTGTACGAATACTCATGTATATTTAGATTCTTGCATTATTTGAACACTCTTTATATATATGAAAATGTTAGCATGAGTAGCTACATATGTATATATACATATGCTTTGTGTGAATAGTCATATGTATATACATTTATATACAATAATACTGGACTGTCGTGTCTAATTTAAAAGCATGATGAACTGTTTGTTTAACTCAAAAGCATGAGGGACTGTTTTGTTTAATTTAAAAAATGATTGAACTATTTTGCTTAATTTAAAACATGATTGGACTATTTTGCCTAATTTAAAAGCATAATGGACTGTTTTGTCGAATTTAAAAGCGTGAAGGACTGTTTTGTCTAATTTAAAAGCATAATGGACTATTTTGCCTAATTTAAAAGCATGAATGACTGTTTTGTCTAATTTAAAAGCATGTTGGACTGTTTTGAAGTATATATGTTTATATACAAGTATAGTGGGCTGATTTGAATAGAATTGAACATGTCTTGGACTGTTTTGGGTATATTCAAAGTATATTGTGAATTTGTTTTGAACATATATATATGTATGTACGTACATGTATATAAGTGTATTGGATTGATTCGTATGGATACGAGAGCGTGTTGGACTGTTCGATATGTATGTATATGTACACATGTATAATTGGATTGTTTGGTATATGTATATATGAATACATATTGGACCATTTGTACATATAGATGTATATGCGTGCATTGATATTGTTTGTAAACGAAGTAAAGTAATCTATGTTTATGGTCTGATAGGTTATGTTGGATAACTTGCTTGATAAGTGATATGCTTTTAATTAAATCTTGTTTTCTTTGGGTGATGATACCTACTTGGTTCGAATGTTTTAACTTAAAGGAGCTGTCAAGTAACTCGTGTTTATAATTTGATATGTTTGGTGCCTTGTATTTTAAGTAACTCGTGTATCAGAATGTTAAGTCCGATATCTCTTGATAAGAGAAATTCACACCTATGTGGTGTAAACAAAATTAATGAAACCTATAAGCTAAACTAAAATATCACTTTGATAATTTTTGCAATAAGTAATATATGATAGTAAGAAAATTGTGTTGATAGATTTAAATAAGGAAGGTTATCAAATTTGCTGCTTATTCGAATGATTATCCTTAATCCAGGTTAAAAACACTTAGTTGCAAATAAGGAATAGAATGTCTAAGAACTAAGCAAGATTTAATTCGAAGCTAGATATTGAGTTGGTGCTTCCTTTTAGCTAGAATTTGCATGTGATCAGGTTTTTCACATGCATGGTTTCGATAAACTCATAATTAATGTCATGTTCGAACCTTATGAGCAAGATGAGATGTATTTGATCAAACTTGCTACTTACCTAGCCCCGGTAGATTCAAAGAAAGAATAAGAGTTACATATAGAGCTTTTAATTCATGCTTCGAGTATTTGAACTACCTCACTAAGCCGTTGCATATTCTATTCTTTCATTATATTTCAGGGTAAACGCACTATCGAATACCTCTTAAGCCCGGATGTGATCACAAGGTTTCCTATGTATAGTTGATATTCAGTTTTTAGAACTCCTAGATAGTGACACATAGATGCTTGTATGCATATTGCATTTTGATTATCTTTTTGGCTATGTTTGTATATAAGTAAATTAAGTAATAGTATGTTGTGTAAATGCCCTTTATAATAGCTTGTGTTTGATCATATATTTGATGAATAATTTGAATGTTGATAGATGGTTGGAAGCTTGTATTTGGATGTTTAAAGATGCTATATCTACGCTTGATTTGCATAACAGGGAAGATTAAGTAGCTTATAGGCATAAGTAATTATAGGCCATCAAGGTCGTCTAGTTCGAATGTTTAGATATGCCCAGTTTGTTAGATTGTCATTTATAGGCTTATGTATGTTAAATTCTATGGTTGCTACATTGTGATAACTATGACATGTTAGTTTAAGAATCATGAGCATCTCAATTATGATATTAACTTTTGAACAAGTGTCAAATTGCTTTTAGAAATGAATAATTTTGATTGCTAGCAGACTTCTTAACTTGATTAAATTCTTAAATAATAGTCAATGAGACTCTCTATTTCGTAATTGCTCGTAAGATAAAATAGAAAGGAGGACTAAGTTTCTTACCTTAGTTTAAAAGCTTAAGACCAAAATCTGGTAATAGTTAAGCATGATGTTATGTAGAATAGTGCCCACTTGAACATGAGTTATTGGCCCAAATAGGATTTACAATTAAGTTAAGGTCAACTGTCGTTTATCAATGGAATAAAAAAAATTACCTTGAATTGTGTAATGAATGATTATAAATTCTTTGGTCTGCTTATGTTTCTTTTTGTATTGTTGTTCTGATTATTCATGATTAGCTAAAAATGTGTCTATGAGTTGACAATTTGTATGCTTTCGTTTCTTCTGATGATCGATCTATTGGCTTACAAGTATGTAAGCTATTTTTTGTCTGTTTGAGACACTTCCTAATTCGGTTTACTTCTAAGCCGAGTTAGGGGTGTTATATTTTGGTATTAAAGCCTAGGTTTAGTCGATTCTCGGACTAAATCATGACTCGTTGCATCATCATAAGTTATTTTGCCACCTAAGAGTTAAATCTGATAAGTACTTGTGATCTACGTCTGATAAAAACTCCCTTCCTTGTGTTGTTAGCCTTTAGAAATGTTTGAGATGCGTCAGGGTCAGGATATCGTATTCAAACCTTGTACATGTCTTGTTTGATTTTGAATCAACTCATTCATCTATATGATTTGCTCTCATTAAGACAACCTCGAAATCTAAGACAATGATATAAAAGCCATATCCTTATTTCCTCACCTCAAGAAAATTGAGGATGAATTTTCTTTTAGGGGAGGAGAATTGTAACATCCCAAAATATAACCTAGAAGTATGTTACAACTTTAATTGTGTTTCAATTGGGTTAATGATGTCCCTAGCATTAACAGTGGAATGAGTCAAGGATCTAATAAGAAGTCTAAATAGTTTATTAGCTAATTTGAAAGGACTATTTCAAAAAGTCTTATTTGTTGGGAGATTGCATGTAAATTAACTAAGAATTAAGGACTCTAATATGTGTCATGGTTGTAACCATCCATGTGGAAATGGGGGAAAGGTTCCGGCCTAGGTGGAAGGAAACAATTATGTTTTCTTTTTATAATCTTCTTCCTCCTATCCAACCGGAGCAAAGAGAGAGAGAGAGAAAGAATTGAGAGAATAACAAGAATTTGAGCTTGGTTTAGCCAAAGTATTAGAATTTTGATTAGGTAGCTCAAATTGGGGGCAAAACTCTTCTATTTATTTTTCATTAAGCTAGATTGTGATGTTGAAATTGTTAGGAGAATTTCCATGAAAGTTATGTGATTGTAGTTGTTAGAATGTTTATATGAAGCTTTGATAAAATCTTTAATATATGTACATAACGATTTGTGTAGTGGAAACATCTTGAATGATTGCATGATTGTAATGTTGCGAAAGTTCTTGGATTTTAGACTAGGGACCATTTTATGTTTTGATCAACAATGAGCCTTTTGTAATTGAATTGGATTAAGCATTCAGATATAGAGCCTTGCTGAATATGGAAATTTTGTTTGAATGGATCGTAATCACATGGATTGGTAAAGGCAATTCTTGAACTTTTTTGTTTTAAATTGAATTGTTGAGGGATGTTTTAAGTAATAATTGAGGACTAAAGTGTTAACTTAGAATGCATAATGGATTGGTAAACTTGTGTTGGTCTGTTTGTGAATTTAAAGAAACTTTGGACTGTTTTTGAAAGGGAATAGAATGGACAGGTTTTAATCTCAAAACAGGGGACTATATTGATCATAGTAGAGTTTCTTTGAAACTGTTTTAAAGTAATGAAAGCAGGGGAGGGGCTGTTTTTACAACTCTAAAGATGTTGAAGGATTGTTTTGTATGCAAATGGAACTGTTTTAAAGGTTCTAAGGGACTGTTTTGTATTTTAAATTAAAGGGGTCATTTTGCATAAAACAAGGTATTATTTTGCAAAATCCAGGACTGTTTTATACTTATAATTAAAGGACTATTTTGCTATAAAAGTAGACTGTTTTAAATATGAATAAGTGTAAGTATGAAACCAGGGCAGTTTAGCATTTACATGTAAATATTAGAGGATTTTGTATCTATGTAAACTTGTGGGCTATTTTGGATGTGTATAAGTGAATATATGTGATCAAGGGCTCCTTTAGATAATTGAAAATGTTATGGACTGTTTTAAGTGTCTACATATGTATACATGAAAACTTGGACTGCCTTATGCATGTAAGCATCTTAATGGGTTGTTTTGTGTGATAGTATATATATCATATACATGAGTGATGAATAGTTTTTATAAATGAATGTTGTTAAGAATTTTCCTAATACATGATTTTTATCTCTTAATACATTTAGACCAAGAAGGATTAGAAGGAGTAAAAGGCTAAAAGTAGACCCCATATTGGATAAGCAAGAGGGACTTGCTATACGGGAGCAAAAAATAGCTGGGAATAAATAGTGAGTGTAGTTTAAAGTCTCGGGATAGATTGAAACTATCTGAGCATGTTATTCGTTTTAAATTTTATCTTACTTATATTTTAATCTAAGATATGCTTAATATGAGCTCAAAGGAGACGCAAGGTAAGTACTTAATTGGTAAGGATCATGTGATGTGATATGCTTTAATCTGATGACATGCTTTTGATGAAATTAATTCTTACTTGCATAAGAAATGTAATATCCCAAATTTTTTACTAGCAACCAAAATGTAATTTTTGAAAGATTAAGGGTTAAAGTATAAACTTTGGAAAAGTTTAGGGACCAAAGTGTAATTTTCAAAAGTTATGTAATCTAACCTCGTAAATGAATTGTTCACCCCCAAGAGTGACATCTCTGTGTTACCCAGATTTTTCGTATGAAGTTTTATTAATGGCTATAAAGCGATAAAGTTCAGAAATTTGGAAATGTAATACCCCAAAATGTGGTCTATGAGTATGACACCAATTCGAGTATGTTTTAATTTGATTGGAGAATGACCCAAATGTAAAGTAAGGAAAAGTATGTGATCAATTTAGAAAGGACTAAACTGAAATATAAATATAATAGTAGGATTGCATGCTAAATTTTGTACTATGAAAGACCTATACACATGTCAATGTGGAGGAAACATGTGTGTGTAGGTGGCACAGTTGAAGAAAACAATGGAAAACGTTGTTTTCTTATCTTCTCCAAAATGGGTATGATAATAGAGACATAGAGAGTTATAAATAGCCATGAAAGCTTGATGAAGTTTTGAATTTGTCTAAATTCTTAAAGTTTCGGTTAATTTGCTTGTGGAAGGAGGTGATATGTTCTTCCTTTCATCTTTGTCTTTGATTTAAATTAAGAATTTGATTGAGATATCTCTCTTGAATCCATTGTTGTTAGACTTGATTGGAAATTAATTCATGCTGTAAAATATAGGATGTGTAAGATTATTGTGCTCGATGGAATTCTTATTTTGATATGATTATAGGACCTTTGAAACTGCTTTTATAAGATCAAAGGCAGGGGAGGGACTGTTTTATGATTTTAAAGATGTTTAGGATTAAATTGATGAATTGAGGGCTGTTCGAAGCACACACAAGTGTAGGGACTGTTTTGCTAGTTGAAAATGTGTAAATATGCTTGGTTGTATATGCTGCCCTGTTTTGATCACATTTCTAAGTGAATTGAGACTTGAATATAGTAAATAGCTTGCTAGAAAATAAATTAATGTAATTGGATTAGTTAAAGATATGTAATGGACTGCTCAAATGGTGAATTAGAGGAATGTTGTTGATCAAATAGATCAAATTGAACATAGCACTGTGATGCCCTGTTATAATCACATTGATAGGTGAATTAGACTAACTTAGACATGTAAGAACATGAAAATAAGTTGAACTACAATGTTAGAATTGTGTTTATAGGAATTATAAAGCTAGAAACTTAAACTAGTGTAATCAGCCCAGAATACTCTGTTTTGGGCAGTAACTTTGAAAAATCACCATAAATTGTATAAAGAGAATTTAACGCTGGAAATTTTATGGACAGTGCCTTACATGTCTAAATTCATTAGGAGAAAACAGAACTGAATTCTAGATTGTAGAATGAATTGTAGAGAAGAAAAACTAGGGACAGTGCAAACTATCCAGTGTTGTAAATTACCCTGTCTTTAAGTTAAAAACTGTATTAATTGGCAAACAACTAAAATGCAAGGACTATATGTTAGAAACACAATTAAGTTAGCTTTCCAACGGCATAAACCAATTGAATTTCCGACGTAAGGAATGAAAGTTATGCATGTTTAAGTAAACAGTGCACAAGCTGTCTGGCAGCAGCAGTCTAGGTATCTTGGACAGTTTGTAAACTATTTTGTAAACAGTTTGGTTACTGTCTTGTTTTGCCTAAATTGGAATGTAAACAATTGTAGTAATGTGCATTAATGTATATATATGAATATTGTTGTCATGTTAGGTGATTGTGTAAACACATTTGAATGCTTGAGATGGGTAATTATTATGCTCAATGTACCTTGTTTGACATGTATTTACTTGTATGAATTGTTAGAGCAAGGAGTAAATCTTGTGGGGGAAGAAAGGAATGGCCAAGCTAGTGGCAAACACAAAGGAGTTTGGGTCCAAGACTATCTAAACTTGGAGTATTGTGAGTGTATTTTACAATAGGGTTAGGACTTAGGTCCTAACCAAATATGCATGACTATCTTCTTGATATTGATATGCCATGATAATGAGTTTAATTTAACTTCAACATGAATCATGAGGGAAGTATGAAATAAGATAATACATGAAACTTGACTACATCCTTGAAGTGTTGTATAATTAGAATGCTTGATTTTCTTGTTCTTGATTGTGCCTATTCGAGTAATGGCATGTATGTATGATAATGATATATGATGTTTGATCATTGAATCATGAATGCAATTCACTCAAATGCTTACTTGATACCTAATATGGTAACGTAAATACTTGCTTGAAAGATAAGTAATTAGATTGTAGAGCTAAGGCTCAATTGGCCTAAGGGCTAAAGCATAATGTTGCAATACTTTGCTTGAATTGATTCTTGAATGATACATGATCTTGAACTTGAAAATGTTGACAATTCTTGAATAAATAAAGTGTAATCAAACAACCTTGGTTGCTAGTTGAATAGGTAGAAGGGCATGCCTTAGAGTCTATAGCTCATTGTGTCATGGTGGACTACAGTCCAGGGCTAAGGCTCCTAATTGGCAATAGTCGGAGGGTACGTATGTGGTCTTTGGCGACAGTAGGAGTGTTGACCAGTACTATGGTACATCTTGAGTACTACGGTACATCTTGTGGCGACAGTTGGTTGGAGACCTAGACAAGCTATAAACCAAGGATTGTCTTGCAAACATGAATAGCTTATTACTTGACATGTAAACTTGCTACTTGGATTACTTGACTTGTATTCTTGAAATGACAAATATGCAAACTTAAACTATTTGCTACTTGACGTGTATACTTGAACTTCTTGCTATATGATTATTACGTGAATTAGATCTTGATCTTACTTGAATTCATGAGTACTATTTGTAAACTTGTCTTGAATGATAAGCTTGAAAAGAAAAGTGGTTATACTTGACTTGAGATGTATGTATATTGCTTGAATATGTATTTGACTTGAATTGAAATATGTATATTGCTTGAGTATGTTACTTGACTTGAAATGAACATTTAGCAAAGCTTGAATTCGAATGTTTCCAACCTTGACTAGGTTCAAACTTAGCTAATTGATACATGTCTTATTAATTGGTTAGAATTAGTTACTACCACACTAAGTACATTCTTGTACATATCACTCTTGTTTTCATTCTTCCCAACCACAGGATAAAGGATTCGATCGTTGCTTGATCTTGAAGCCTAATTTCTGGAGCTCGAAGCAAGACATAAGCATAGCTAAAGTATGGTTCATACTTGTTTTGTACTCCCCTAGTTGGTGGCACTTAGTTTGTATATAATGACTTGTGCATGCTTTTTGGATACTTGAACTTGTATATATATGTTTTGAATGGGATTATCATGTTATGATCTTGGTTGTTAATGTAAATCAAGTAATGAACTCTAATCATATGTAATGAAAGTATGTTGCTGCGCATATTGATATGTATATATTGAATGTTCAAAAAAATTGATCTAGCCTTGTACCATTCAAATAGCTTGTGAAATAAGTTAGTCTTGTGTGATCATACCATGTTGTATATGTATTCTTGTAAGTTTGAATGGTAAATGCCGAATGGTAAGGCTTGGCATATGGCTTGCTTGGAATCAAGGTATGTGCAATTGATCATGTTTAGTAAGTTATGTATGAAATGTTATATGTATCAAGATAAGGAACAATGGAATGAAAATGGAAGCATGTTTGCTCTTAGGTTTCGAATGATGGAAGATTAATGATGTTAATTGAATTTTTTTTGTAACCTATAATGTCTTGTAATTGAGATTGCTTACATGATAAGTAATGATTGCTTGGCTACTTTCTAGTTAAGTAACTCATCTAATAAGGATGAGTTAACCTATTCTTGCCTTCTTCTTGTTTGTAATGTACTCGGTAACGCTCCCGAACCGGTTTACTACTAACTCGGGGTAGGGGTGTTATAGGAAATCATATTTTGGATTGAATAAAATTTGTTAAGCATGCTCAGCCCAGAGTAGCACAAGGATGGGTGACCTACTGGGATGGGTGACCTACTGGGAAGGTTCCATGTTAGTGTTTTTGATTGATAAAAAGGATTCATCATGAGTCAACAATATTCATAATAGATTATTGTTATAAGATTTTCAAGTATGGATTGTACCTGATAAACTTCTAGGTAATTATCGGTACATCGGATCGAGTTGAAATTTTAAAGACAGTTCTAACGGTTATAGAAAATTCATAAAATATTATTTTATAAATATTTTATTATTTTTGGTTGGATTCTAACTAGATTTAGTTAGATTCTGATTGAGTGACTATAAAGTAATAAAGCTCAAAGAAAGAAAATTTGGAAATCGTATTGAGTAAAATTTGAAATTTGGATGGAATAAATGCCATAAATAAAAATCTAAGATATTTTGGAATGAGGCCGGTTGGAATGGAACCAATTTGGTTCAATTTTAATGGGTGGCAATCTTTAAGACTTGTTGTAAATAAAGTTTAGTTGGAGGGTAAATTGGTCCTTAGACATGGATGGCATTTTTGAAATATTTTGAAACTTTGAGGGCAATTTTGAAAGGTCAAAATACACATTGATGAGATCTTGGCCATTGATTTTGATAAGATTAAATCTCAACCATTGGATTAAAAGGGTATTTTAGTAATTTCACTATTTAAATGAATTTAAAATTCATTTATATTTACAAGTGGCATAATTGTAGAGATTGAAAGTTAAAGAACCAAAAGATGAAGACTACTCTTCGTTTTCTTCATTTCGAAAGTAAAGGAGAAAGGGGAGAAAATTTCCAAGTTCGATTCAAGCCGCGAAACTCGATTTTCAGGTAATATTTTCAACTGCAAAGTTGTTCTACTCTTCAAGTTCTATCTTTTGGTGTAAATAATTCATAGAAAACATGCTTGATTGATAAGAATTTTGCATGAGAAGAAATTAGGGCTTATGGAAAAAGTTTGGGGCTTTTGGAATTTTATGATTTCATGATGAAATTCAAGTTGAAATCAAACTAGTATAATGTTAAAATCATGTTATTGAGTTGAGACTTAAAACCTACATATTTTAGTTTGTATGAAGATGAATATGGTTTATGGATTCAAGTTTGATTTAGGGTTTGTGATGTTGGATAAATGATCTAGTAAGCTTGAATTGTTATTTGGAAGCAAAATCCTAAATTAAAGGTATAGGGACCATTTCGGCAATTCTGAAAGTTAAAGGACTAATCTGAATTTTTATGATTTTGAAGTGTATTTATGTTATTATTGAAGTTGGAGATGTGAAATTGAAGTTAGAATGTTAAACCGATGTTGAATCGAATTAGTGATCATTTTGACAGATTGTTAAATTTAAGTGACCAATTTGGAAATGAGGTTTTACAGAATGACTAAATCTAATTTTATTTGAAATAATACAATTCAAGTAGTAATGTTGATTTGAGGACTAATTTGCTAAGTTAAGAAGCTTGAATCCTTATCTTTGCATTTTTAGTGACTATTTCGGAAAGAACGAAAAATTAGAGGGAATTATTTTTGAATAATTATTTGATGAATAAAGTGATACATTGGTGGTTTGAATAAATTAAGGGGACCAAATTGACAAATAGAAAATTAAGGAGAAATTAAAATAAAGTTTGAAGTTATTTATGGAAATTGGGTACGAAAACTGGATTTGGCAGTAAGTTTAAAAATTCACCATAAATTCTGCAAAAATGGTTAGATGATGAATTTTATATTGATGTAAATATTATTCGTCTAGTTTCATTAAAAACAAACGGTGATTTATTTCGATTCATATATCAAAAGATATGAATTTTTAAGTGATGAAAGGTCAGAAAACAGAATAGCAGTCTATTCCGAAATTTAATATTGGAATTCGAGTTTGAAAATATGCCATAAATCGTACAAATTGAATCTGGGTTATTAGTTTATATGGTTGAAAATCTTATCGAAGCTAGCTTTGTTTCCAACAAACGGAAACTGATTTCAATTTTCGAGTTAAAAGATATTAATTTTTAATCAAATAAAGATCAGAAAAATTACATAACAGTTTCTGTCAGGATAGCCCTGTAAACGGGAGTTTGATGAATTTTCATAATTTTTTTAGATTTTATTAAATTATGTGGCTTATACCGTTAGAACCTTTATCGAATCTAGTTTCTACGGCATAAAGGAGATTAAGATTCAATATGTATTATGCCCTGTAGAAGTAAATCTTTGATGGTAGTGCAAGTTGACAGAAAATAGAAATTGAGACAATTTGTGTCCAATGTTGGTTAGCAAGCTTGGAGGAATTATTTGAAGATCAAAATGGTCATTAAGGACCAAAAATGAGTTTATGAATAGTATAAGGAAGGAAAGAAATTTATGGAAATTTTTTATGTTGAATGATTAAATAGCTTAATTGAAATATTGTTAGAAGTGAATCGAATAAATGTTTATTTATATTCATGTGATAAATGAAGTTGGATCCGAATCAAAAGAAGGTTCGAGGTACTATAAAGGAAAGGATCAATAGAGCTTAGTGAGGCATATTAATAAATGGCCAAGGTGATTGCATTTCTAAATGTTTGCATTACATTGAAAATGGCATTGCATTTCTCTATAATACATGATATGATACATTGCTCGACATGGCAAGCTTGATGGAATATCAAGTACGAATTATTGTTTCCATAAATGATGATGCATTATGCATACATGAAATATGGATAATGCAAGACTAAAATGAAACAAGATACACCTGGGGATCCGTGCCTATAGTGCAAATACACTAACAAGGTGTTTATATAAGGAGCAAAGAGCGTCCTCTCGAGTACATAATCTACAAGGCACTGTTGTGCAGATAGGCTACGGGGTTTCCATGGGCCTCTAGCCAGACACGATGATAATATAATAAGATGATTACATGAAAGAACATGATTCATGATAGAAATGTTACATGACAGAGATGTTACATGATAGAGATGTTACATGATACGATGTTACAAGATATATGACAGAGATGTTACATGATACACGATAGAGATGTTACATGATACATGATAGAGATGTTACATGATACAGATGTTACATGTTACTTGCTACATATGTTATATGATACATGATACAAATGTTACATGAATACATGATACATGAAAAAGAAGTTACATTTCACATGATCAAGAAGACATGACATACATGATAGAATACTTTTTATGCAAATGACGGCAAAAAGGAAGCATGATCATGATAGAGTACATGATATGTAAATGATTACATGATGAAAGCATGTCCATGATAGAGAATATATTATGCAATAATAACATGATTTATTTGATAGTTATGATACATGACATATATACATTGTGATATACTTGCCATGTTATAGAGAAAAAGAAATGCACTTTTATATATGGCACACTGTATTACATTATTTCATGTTTTTTACAATAAATAAGTTTAACTGCCTCACTAAGTTCGTACTTAGCGTGTGTTTTATTTCACACATAGGTTCTTCAGATCGGAATTAGCAAGGAGGAGCCACTCATTTGGAAGTCAAGTTATCGGTAAGTGAAAGCACGTACATCTTTAAAATAGTCAAGAACTAGTGGGCATGTAATTATATTTTCAAAAAAACTGTTTTACAAGCTTTAAAGTATATATATTTTTGAAGTATGATAGTAAAAGGATACATGAAGTATGAAAATGAACTAATGTTACCAATAAGGTAAAAGTATAATGGTTTAACCAGAATTTAAATCTTATCGCTAAGAATTTTTATAATCAAGAAAGGGTCTAGACAACAAGCGACGTTTTCACCTTGAACAATATTTTCTTTTAAATAACTAAATTTTATGTTTTAAAACCAATTCAGAGTTAAAACTAGCTACAATTATCTAGAATTGTTTTCAATTGAAATTTATAGAAAATGTTGTTTACCGAAAAAAAAATCCAGTATATGTTTTTAGTAATATCTGTAATGTATATTCGCATTACGAATATACGTTATGGGTGTTACAAGAAACCCTTGGCAAATAAATAAATGATTAAAAAAGAGAGAAAAATGTGTATAATCCTGAGTTTGGATAGTAAAGTTGACTAAGGGAGTTAAGTAAACTTGATGCAAAATGCTTCACTTCATGACCTTAAAATAGAGCTATATTGTTACACTTTAAATTATTAATCTGTTTGGCATTAATACACTGGATATCTAAGGATAGACCTAGGGTCATATTTTCCTTACTGACAGGTGTTGGAAATCAAAACAATTTTTCTGAGGTACATTGTAACATCCCAAAATATAACCTAGAAGTATGTTACAACTTTAATTGTGTTTCAATTGGGTTAATGATGTGCCTAGCATTAATAGTGGAATGAGTCAAGGATCTAATAAGAACTTTAAATAGTTTATTAGCTAATTTGAAAGGACTATTTCAAAAAGTCTTATTAATTGGGAGATTGCATGTAAATTAACTAAGAATTAAGTACTCTAATATGTGTCATGGTTGTAACCATCCATGTGGAAATGGGGGAAAGGTTATGGCCTAGGTGGAAGGAAACAATTATGTTTTGTTTTTATCATCTTCTTCCTCCTATCCAACCGAAGTAAAGAGAGAAAGAATTGAGAGAATAACAAGAATTTGAGCTTGGTTTAGCCAAAGTATTAGAATTTTGATCGGGTAGCTCAAGTTGGGGGAGTCTTCTATTTGTTTTTCATTAAGCTAGATTGAGATGTTGAAATTGTTAGGAGAATTTCCATGAAAGTTATGTGATTGTAGTTGTTAGAATGTTTATATGAAGCTTTGATAAAATCTTGAATATATGTATATAATGATTTGTGTAGTGGAAACATTTTGAATGATGGCATGATTGTAATGTTGTGAAAGTTCTTGGATTTTAGACTAGGGACCATTTTATGTTTTGATCAACAATGAGCCTTTTTGTAATTGAATTGGATTGAGCATTCGGATATAGAGCCTTGCTGAATATGGAAATTTTGTTTGAATGGATTGTAATCACATGGATTGGAGTTTGTACTAGCATGCTCTATAGATACACAACCACTCTAAATTTTCTTTAACAACTATGAACTTAATATTTATGTGCTTCAAATTTGAAGTGTTCCTATTGTTTATAGAATAAATAAATGCATATTTACTGTGACAAAATTCTTTTGCATCAATATTCTAATAGAATTGAAGTCTGTAAACTTGATGATCTCTAACTAAATTTGTAGTACATACAATTGTCAGTACATACAATTGTTTACTCCCACTAAACTTGTAGTACATACAATTGTCAGTAAGACAATATTTGTCTTCTTTAGCAATATGAGTATCACTTGGTTTACTCCCACTGAACTTGTAGTACATACAATTGTCAACCAAATTTATCTTAAAACCAAATGAGATAATCAATATGGAATTTATAATTTCATTAATAAGAGTCCTACTTAAGCTTATAGATGATTTTTTTTAATTTACATATCATTGATATTGTATCATAAGACACAACTCTATGATTGTGCCATATAAATAGTTTCTTCAATGTCGCCATTGAAAAAAAAAAGCTTAACATCAATCTAATATAGCTTAAGACAAAAATGAGCAACAAGTGTAATAACTATCTTGAAAGAGTCTTTCAATGAAACTTGAGAGAAAGTCTTTACAAAATCAATGTCTTCTTTTAGATTAAATCCTTTAGATACATGGCGTGCTTTATACTTATCCACATTACCATTTCCATCCCTATTGGTTTTAAATGTTCATTTATAACCAATTGGTTTGCACCTTAAGGTAATGAGACAAGTTCCTAAACTTTATTGTCTTGCATAAAATTATACTCTTCTTGAATGACATCAATCGACTTTTGAGAGTTAGAACTTTTTATGGTCTGATAAAAAAATAATTGAGTCACTTTCTATCATTCCATTATTATCCTTATTTTCTTGAGGAAATACAATATAATAATCTCAAATAGTATTTCTCATTCCTCTCGTGACCTCTTTAATGGCATTTTTTTTTCTTTTGAGGTTGTTGAGTTTGTTCTTTTGAAACAATTATCTTATCTTGAATGAGAGTTATTCAACATTATTTTGCTAAGGTACTTGATTCACTTCTTGATAATGATAGGTGTGAAATCCTAGACATTGTCAAAAACGATAGTAGGAATTAAATTATAATCCAATTCCTCCCCAATAGCAATGCATCTAACCTTATTTCTCCCTCCAAACTCAACATCCTAAAAAAGTTACAAATCTCTCCTTAAAATAATCTTAATTGTGGGATCATAAAATTTACATCCCATGGATCACTCCAAATAACCGAAGTAGTTGCTCGTTTTTGAAGTGTAATTACTTCACATGTGTCCTAACTTGTTACAAAGGAAATCAACCATTTGTAACTTATTGTTGTTTCTTTTGAGTTTGACCTTAGCAACTTTATTCTAATATTTTTTTGTTGCCCTTATTCTTAAAGACACTAACTAAATAAGCACTGACCAAATGATTATTTTACACTTATAATGCTTCAACTTTTCTTCCTTTTAAATACAATGAGAAATGAGCCCAAATAGAGTTTATTTCTCCCTTTGACAATTATAACTTGAATTGGTTAAACTTATAGGAGCGGTGCCAAAACCATAAGAACAAACAATTGTTAGAAAGTTTGATCTTATGTGCTTAAATTTTGAAGCAATATTAAACATTTTCATAATGCACTCCTTCACATTTCCTTGACCCTTATACTTCATAGACATCAAAGAAGCAATAAGTGATGTCATCTTAACCTTAATGTTTTGGGTAAAACATTTCTTAATTTTGCCAAGGAAACCCTTAATATGAGTAATCTCTTTAGAGTTTTTTTACTCCTGAAGACTTATAGAGTGTTATTCATTATAATCATGACTCGTGCGATTTGAACAATCTCACCTCTCAAAATCCCTTTTATGGGTGCTTACCGCGGTGAGAGGTGCAACACCCTCAACGTATATTCGATATTCAAATACACATTAAAGATGTTACTAACTGATTTACACTGATTTTCAGACTTGTAAATTTTTTATGTAAAACTAATTTGATTAAACTACCTTTTCTCGGTTTTCACTAAATTACAAATCTGTCTAGAGTCACCTAGTTTCGACCCTGAATTGGTTTATAAAATACTTTAAGCAGTTATTAAAATGAAAATATAATTTAAGGTGAAAACTATGTGTGCTGCCTAGACCCTTTCTTAATTTTAAAATCGCTAAAGTTTAAGTTGAATTCGGATACCCAGACCGAACTGGAAAATTTTGAAGTTTTCCATATGATAGAGAAAGGTTATAAAAGTCACTTCCAATTGTTGGAAATATTTTTAGTTTGATTCAAGATGAATCCTATAGTTTATTTCTGAGTAAATGGTTATTTATCGGTATATTGGATCGAATGGAAATTTTGGAGATTGATCCAAAAGCTATGGAAAAGTCATAAAATGCTATTTTAGGAATATTTTATTATGGTTGGTTGAATTCTAACTAGATTTAGTTAGATTATAATGGAATGACAATTTGGAAACAAACTAGTAAATAAAGACTAGTTGGAGGGCAAATTGGCCATTTGGACCCAATGGCAATTTTGAAATATTTAAAAAGTTATAAGGTCAATTTTGAAAAGAGAAAATGGAAGATTAAATCTTGGATCTTGATTGATGATAAAATCAATCTCAACCATTGGATAAAAAGGTCAAAATTGTAATTTCACTATTAAATGAATTTAATATTCATTTAATAGATATATGTGTAAAATAATGGTAAAAAGATGAAGATTTTGTTCATCTTTTCCAGCAACAAACGTGAGGGCTAGGAAATGAAAGAGAAATTTTGTTCAAGCTCGATTCAAGCCCCAAACTCGGTTTTCAGGTAATCTCTTCAACTAAAAAGTTGTTCTACTCTTCATGTAATGCCCCAAAATTTACTAAGTTAATTAAGGGTCATTTAGTACTAAGATAATAGCTTAAAAGCTAACTTAGTGACTAAAATGACAAAAATGCGAAAGTTGGGATTTCTTTAATTATGGGTTTTGGAAAGGAAATTTCTAGGGTTTAAAGGTCTCATGTGATAGATAGTGAATTGAATAAGGTATTCTTAAAGTTTGGTTGAATTACGAGGAAAAAATGGAATGAGAATTGAGGTTTAAAAATGTAGTGACCAAAATGTAAATTTTTTACAATTTTATGGCTAAAGTATAAACTTTTGGGGACTAAAGTTGTAATTTCCCAAAAGTTAAGGGTTTTTATTTCATAAATAAACAGATCGTCTAAGGGTGTGAATCGAATGCAGAATTATTGGTTCGATCTGATACTTCGATTATAGGGAAAATCGCAGTTAAAGTTTAAGTGGAATCTGGATACCCGAACCGAACTAGAAAATTTTGAAATGTTGCCATATGATAGAGAAAGGTTATAAAAGTCATTTCTAAGTGTTGGAAATATTTTTTGTTCGATTCAAGATGAATCCTACAGTTTATTTCTGAGTAAATGATTATATATCGGTATATTAGATCGAATGGAAATTTTATAGACTAATCCAAAAGCTATGGAAAAGTCATAAAATGTATTTTAAGAATATTTTATTATGGTTGGTTGAATTCTAACTAGATTTAGTTAGATTGTAATGGAATGGCAATTTGGAAACAAACTAGTAAATAAAGACTAGTTGGAAGGCAAATTGGTCATTTGGCCCCAATGGCAATTTTGAAATATTTAAAAAGTTATAAGGGAAATTTTGGAAAGAGAAAATGGAAGATTAAATCTTGGATCTTGATTGATGATAAAATCAATGTCAACTATTGGATAACAAGGGCAAAATTGTAATTTCACTATTAATGAATATAATATTATTTAATAGATATATGTGCAAAATAATGGTGAAAAGATGAAGATTTTGTTCATCTTTTCCAGCAAAAAACGTGAGGGCTAGGGAAAGAATGAGAAATTTTTTTCAAGCTCGATTCAAGCCCCAAAACTCGGTTTTCAAGTAATCTCGTCAACTAAAAAGTTGTTCTACTCTTCATGTAATGCCCCAAAATTTACTAAGTTGATTCAGGGTCATTTAGTACTAAGATAATAGCTTAAAAGCTAACATAGTGACTAAAATGACAAAAATGCGAAAGTTGGGATTTCTTTAATTATGGGTTTTGGAAAGGAAATTTCTAAGGTTTAAAGGTCTCATGTGATAGATAGTGAATTGAATAAGGTATTATTAAAGTTTGGTTGGATTCCAAGGAAAAATTGGAATGAGAATTAAAGTTTAAAAAGGTAGTGACCAAAATGTAAATTTTGAAAATTTTATGGCTAAAGTATAAACTTTGGAAAAATTTGGGGACTAAAGTTGTAATTTCCAAAAAGTTAAGGTTTTTTATTTCATAAATAAACAGGTCCCCTAAGAGTGTGAATTGAATGCGAAATTATTGGTTCGATCTGATACTTCGATTATGGGGAAAATCGCAGTTAAAGTTTAAGTGGAATTCGGATACACGGACCGAACTGTAAAATTTTGAAATTTTGCCATATGATAGAGAAAGGTTATAAAAGTCATTTCTAAGTGTTGGAAATATTTTTAGTTCGATTCAAGATGAATCCTACAGTTTATTTCTGAGTAAATGATTATTTATCGGTATATTGGATCGAATGGAAATTTTGGAGACTGATCCAAAAGCTATGGAAAAGTCATAAAATGTTATTTTAAGAATATTTTATTATGGTTGGTATAATTCTAACTAGATTTAGTTAGATTTTAATGGAATGCCAATTTGGAAACAAACTAGTAAATAAAGACTAGTTGGAGGGCAAATTGGTCATTTGTCCCAATGGCAATTTTGAAATATTTAAAAAGTTCTAAGGGCAATTTTGGAAAGAGCAAATAGAAGATTAAATCTTGTATCTTGATTGATGATAAAATCAATGTCAACCATTGGATAACAAGGGAAAAATTGTAATTTCACTATTAATGAATATAATATTATTTAATAGATATATGTGCAAAATAATGGTGAAAAGATGAGGAATTTCTTCATATTTTCCAGCAACAAACGTGAGGGCTAGGTAAAGAAAGAGAAAAAAAATTTCAAGCTCGATTCAAGCCCCGAAATTCGGTTTTCAGGTAATCTCTTCCACTAAAAAGTTGTTCTACTCTTCATGTAATACCCAAAAATTTACTAAGTTTATTAAGGGTCATTTAGTACTAAGATAATAGTTTAAAAGCTAACTTAGTGACTAAAATGACAAAAATGCGAAAGTTGGGATTTCTCTAATTATGGGTTTTGGAAAGGAAATTTCAAAGGTTTAAAGGTCTCATGTGATAGATAGTGAATTGAATAAGGTATTATTAAAGTTTGGTTGAAATCCAAGGAAAAATTGGAATGAGAATTGAAGTTTAAAATGGTAGTGACCTTAATGTAAATTTTGAAAATTTTATGGCTAAAGTATAAACTTTGGAAAAAATTAGGGACTAAAGTTGTAATTTCCCAAAAAGTTAAGGGTTTTTATTTCATAAATAAATAGATCACCTAAGGGTGTAAATCGATTGCAGAATTATTGGTTCGATCTGATACTTCGATTATGGGGAAAATCGCAGTTAAAGTTTAAGTGGAATTCGGATACCCGGACCGAACTGGAAAAATTTGAAATTTTGCCATATGATAGAGAAAAGGTTGTAAAAATCATTTCCACGTGTTGGAAATATTTTTAGTTCGATTCAAGAGGAATCCTACAGTTTATTTCTGAGTAAATGTATATTAATCGGTATATTGGATCGAATGGAAATTTTGGAGATTAATCCAAAAGCTATGGAAAAGTCATAAAATGTTATTTTAAGAATATTTTATTATGGTTGGTTGAATTCTAACCAGATTTAGTTAGATTGTAATGGAATGGCAATTTGGAAACAAACTAGTAGATAAAGACTAGTTGGAGGGCAAATTGGTGATTTGGCCCCAATGGCAATTTTGAAATATTTAAAAAGTTATAAGGTCAATTTTGAAAAGAGAAAATGGAAGATTAAATCTTGGGTCTTGATTGATGATAAAAATCAATCTTAACCATTGGATAAAAAGGGCAAAATTGTAATTTCACTATTAAATGAATTTAATATTCATTTAATAGATATATGTGTAAAATAATGGTAAAAAGATGAAGATTTTGTTCATCTTTTCCAGCAACAAACGTGAGGGCTAGGGAAAGAAAGAGAATTTTTTTTTCAAGCTCGATTCAAGCCCCGAAACTCGGTTTTCAGGTAATCTCTTCAACTAAAAAGTTGTTCTACTCTTCATGTAATGCCCCAAAATTTACTAAGTTAATTAAGGGTCAATTGGAACTAAGATAATAGCTTAAAAGCTAACTTAGTGACTAAAATGACAAAAAAGCGAAAGTTGGGATTTCTTTAATTATGGGTTTTGGAAAGGAAATTCTAGGGTTTAAAGGTCTCATGTGATAGATAGTGAATTGAATAAGGTATTCTTAAAGTTTGGTTGAATTACAAGGAAAAATTGGAATGAGAATTGAAGTTTAAAAAGGTAGTGACCAAAATGTAAATTTTGAAAATTTTATGGCTAAAGTATAAACTTTGGAAAATTTTGGGGACTAAAGTTGTAATTTCCCAAAATTTAAGGGTTTTTATTTCATAAATAAACAGATCGCCTAAAGGTGTGAATCGAATGCGGAATTATTGGTTCGATCTGATACTTCAATTATGGGGAAAATTGCAGTTAAAGTTTAAGTGGAATTCGGATACCCGAACCGAACTGGAAAATTTTGAAATCTTTCCATATGATAGAGAAAGGTTATAAAAGTCATTTCCAAGTGTTGGAAATATTTTTAGTTCGATTCAAGATGAATCCTATAGTTTCTTTCTGAGTAAAGGATTATTTATCGGTATATTGGATCGAATGGAAATTTTGGAGATTGATCCAAAATCTATGGAAAAGTAATAAAATGTCATTTTTTAAGAATATTTTGTTATGGTTGGTTGAATTCTAAATAGATTTAGTTAGATTGTAATGGAATGGCAATTTGGAAACAAACTAGTAAATAAAGACTAGTTGGAGGGCAAATTGGTCATTTGGCCCCAATGGCAATTTTGAAATATTTAAAAATTTATAAGGGCAATTTTGGAAAGATAAAATATAAGATTAAATCTTGGATTTTGATTGATGATAAAATCAATGTCAACCATTGGATAAAAAGGCCAAAATTGTAATTTCACTATTAAATGAATATTATATTCATTTAATAATATATGTGTAAAATAATGGTGAAAATATGAGGATTTTGTTCATCTTTTCCACCAACAAACGTGAGGGCTTGGTAAAGAAAGAGAAAAAAAATCAAGCTCAATTCAAGCCCCGAAACTCGGTTTTCAGGTAATCTCTTCCACTAAAAAGTTGTTCTACTCTTCATGTAATACCCAAAAATTTACTAAGTTGATTAAGGGTCATTTAGTACTAAGATAATAGCTTAAAAGCTAACTTAGTGACTAAAATGACAAAAATGAAAAAAGTTGGGATTTCTCTAATTATGGGTTTTGGAAAGGAAATTTCTAAGGTTTAAAGGTCTCATGTGATAGATAATGAATTGAATAAGGTATTATTAAAGTTTGGTTGGATTCCAAGGAAAAATTGGAATGATAATTAAAGTTTAAAAAGGTAGTGACCAAAATGTAAATTTTGAAAATTTTATGGCTAAAGTATAAACTTTGGAAAAAATTGGGGACTAAAGTTGTAATTTTACCAAAAGTTAAGGGTTTTTATTTAATAAATAAATAGATCACCTAAGGTTGTGAATTGAATACGTAATTATTGGTTTGATATGATACTTCAATTATAGGGAAAATCGCAGTTAAAGTTTATTTGGAATTCGGATACCCGGACCGAACTGTAAAATTTTGAAATTTTGCCATATGATAGATAAAGGTTATAAAAATCATTTCCAAGTGTTGGAAATATTTTTAGTTCGATTCAAGATGAATCCTATAGTTTATTTCTGAGTAAATGATTATTTATCGGTATATTGGATCGAATGGAAATTTTGGAGACTGATCCAAAAGCTATGGAAAAGTCATAAAATGTTATTTTAAGAATATTTTATTATGGTTGGTAGAATTCTAACTAGATTTAGTTAGATTTTAATGGAATGGCAATTTGGAAACAAACTAGTAAATAAAGTATAGTTGGAGGGCAAATTGGTCATTTGGCCCCAATGGCAATTTTGAAATATTTAAAAAGTTATAAGGGCAATTTTGGAAAGAGAAATTGGAAGAGTAAATCTTGGATCTTGATTGATGATAAAATCAATCTCAACCATTGGATAAAAAGCCAAAATTGTAATTTCAATATTAAATGAATTTAATAGTCATTTAACAGATATATGTGTAAAATAATTGTGAAAAGATGAAGATTTTGTTCATCTTTTCCAGCAACAAACGTGAGGGCTAGGGAAAGAAAGAGAAATTTTTCCAAGCTTGATTCAAGCCCCGAAACTCGGTTTTCAGGTAATATCTTCAACTAAAAAATTGTTCTACTCTTCAAGCCCTATCTTTTGATATCAATAATTCATGGAATCCATGCTTGATTTATGAGAATTTACATGAGAAAGAAATTAGGGTTTATGGATCAAATTGGGGCTTTTGAGATTTTATGATTCCATGATTGAATTCAAGTTGAAATCAAGCTAGTATGATGTTAAAATCATGATATTGAGTTGGGATTTAAGTTTTACATGTTTTTATTATTATGAAGATGATTAGGGTTTATGGATTCAAGTTTAAGTTAGGGTTGGTGATGTTGAAATAATGATCTTGTAAGCTTGAATTGTTGTTTGGAAGCAAAACCCTAAGTTAAATTGTGTAGGGACCATTTTGGCAACTTGAAAAGTTGAAGGACCAAATCTGAATTTTTAGAATTTGGATTGTATTTATGTTATTAATGATGTTAGAGATAAGAAAATGAAGTTAGAATGCTAAATTGATGTTGAATTGAATTAGTGACCATTTTGACAAATTGTCAAAGTTAAGTGACCAAATCGAAATTGAAGTTTTGTATGGCGGTTAAATCTGATTTTTAGTTGTAATGATGGAATTAAGGTAGTAATGTTGAATTGAGGACTAAATTGCAAAGTTAAGAAGCATGAATCCTTATCTTTGCATTTTAGTGACTATTTCAGTAAATAAGGAAAATTAGGGAGAATTATCGTGAATAATTATTTGGTGAAGAATGTGATGAGTTGGTGGTTTAAAGCTAGTGATTGGACTAAATTGAAGAGTAGAGAAATAAGGAGAAGTTAGGATAAAAGTTGAAGTTGTTTATGGAAGCTGTGTAGAAAAACTGGTTTATGGCAGTAACTTTGAAAATTCACCATAAATTCTACAAAAATGGTTAGAAGGTGAATTTGATACCGATGTAAAGATTTGTTCGTCTAGTTTCGTGTCCAACAAACGGAAACTGATTTCAAGTTCCGAGTAACACGATATGAATTTTTAAGTGGTGAAAGGTCAGAAAACACTATAGCAGGTTGTTCCAAAATTCAATACTGGAAATTGACTTTGAAAATTCTCCATAAATCGTACAAGTTGAATTTGGGCTATTAATTTATATGCTTGAAAAGCTTATTTAATTTAGTTTCTTTCATAACAAAGGGAATCGAATTCCGAGTTGTAGATTATTTTATAGAAATAAATCTTTGGAGGTACTACAAACTGCCAGAAAATGAGAATTGATACACTTTGTATCTAAGGTTAATTAGTAAGCCTGAAAAGGGTTAATGGAAGTTCAAATTGGTCACTAAGGACCATAATGAGTTTTTGAACAATACAAGGAAGAGAAGAAAATGTTTGGAGATTTTGTATTCAAATGATTATATTGGACAATATGTCTAATATATTGTTAGATTGGGATCTAACAAATATTTTACTTATTTGAATTATGAAGTTAAGTTCGAATCAAGGGAGGTTCGAGGTACGATGTAGGAAAGGATCAAAGAGGACTTAGTGAGGCATATTAATAAATGGTTAAGGTGAGTGCAATGCATACATAACATTATACATGGATGTTTCATACATCACAGGTAGGACTTGCAATGAGTCTACCTGGTTTATATATTGTCATGATAACTATGTCATTGATCATATATTTGAATATTTCAAAGGTTGAAAATAAATGCATTGATCACTAGTTATTGGTGATGGTATAATATGGATGTTATTTTGGTTATGAACTGTTAAATGTTGATATATATTGATATATGTTGCCATTGATGACTTAAATGATGAAATAAAGCCCAATGTAAGATATAGAGGTTCGATGGTATAGTTGAATATCCATAGGGTCATAAACAGCGGTATAAATATTCTAAGCACTTCGTCGCAATATTCATAAATACTCATTGAGGGAATACTCATGCAAGGTTTGGGTATACGGAAACACTTAGGGTGTTAAGCACTATGGTGCAATTTTATTAATACTCAATGAGGGTATACTCATGCAAGGTTTGGGTATACGGAAGCACTTAGGGTGCTAAGCACTACACTGCAAATAATATACATACTCAAGAAAGGTTGGATATAGGGGGATGACTCGTGTAAATAGAATCTCTTAATTCGATACCTTGGGCTAAATAAATTGAAAAGAATAAAAGAAATAGGAAGATGAGCTTGAAAGCTTGCAGATAGAAATGGAAGGAGGTATTGGTAAGCATTAAAAGCTTACGGGTGGAAATGGCAACGGTATTGGTAAGATCTAATCTTATCACTTTATTATACATATATATTTATGTTAATGAGCATGTAATGGTAAGGTGATCATATGCATTGTTAATCATTAATATTGATATTATGAAAATTGCACTTGAATTCGAATTATTGTCTCACTAAGTAAATTCTTAGCGTGTAACTATTTTACACGTAGAAAAGAAGAAATGGTTAGAGTAAGGAGCATATACGGACATCATCAATCAATAACAGGTACATTAGTATCAGTAAGATATATTTTCATACTGTTTGATATTTACTAGTTGGCATGTATATTAAAAGGGTATGCATGCTCTAATAGAATTTGTATTTTATTTGGTATCTGGTTGAATTTTAAATCAGGCATTTTTACTAATCATATAAAGAAAAATTAAATCGATAAGAAAATGATGTTAGAGATAAGAAAATGAAGTTGGAATGCTAAATTAATGTTGAATTGAATTAGTGACCATTTTGACAAATTGTCAAAGTTAAGTGACCAAATCAAAATTGAAGTTTTGTATTGGGGTTAAATCTGATTTTTAGTTGTAATGATGGAATTAAGGTAGTAATGTTGAATTGAGGACTAAATTGCAAAGTTAAGAAGCATGAATCCTTATCTTAGCATTTTAGTGACTATTTCGGTAAATAATGAAAATTAGGGAGAATTATTGTAAATAATTATTTGGTGAAGAATGTGATGAGTTGGTGGCTTAAAGCTAGTGATTGGACTAAATTTAAAAGTAGAGAAATAAGGAGAAGTTAGTATAAAAGTTGAAGTTGTTTATGGAAGTTGTGTAGAAAAACCGGTTCATGGCAGAAACTTTGAAAATTCACAATAAATTCTATAAAAATGGTTAAAAGGTGAATTTTATACCGATGTAAATATTTGTTCGTCTAGTTTCGTGTCCAACAAACGGAAATTGATTTCGAGTTTCGAGTAAAATTATATGAATTTTTAGGTAGTGAAAGGTCAGAAAACAATATAGCATGTTGTTCCAAAATTCAATACTAGAAATTGACTTTGAAAATTGCCATAAATCGTACAAGTTGAATTTGGGCTATTAATTTATATGGCTAAAAATGTTATTGAATCTAGTTTCTTTCAGAACAAACGGAATCGAATTCCGAGTTGTAGATTATTTGTAGAAATATTTCTTTGGAGGTACTTCAAACTGCCAGAAAATGAGAATTGATACACTTTGTATCTAAGGTTGATTAGTAAGCTTGAAAATGGTTAATGGAAGTTCAAATTGGTCACTAAGGACCATAATGAGTTTTTGAACAATACAAGAAGAGAAGAAAATGTTTGGAGATTTTGTATTCAAATGATTATATTGGACAATATGTCTAAGATATTGTTAGATTGGGATCTAACAAATATTTTTACTTATTTGAATTATGAAGTTAAGTTCGAATCAACGGAGGTTCGAGGTACGATGAAGGAAATGATCAAAGAGGACTTAGTGAGGCATACTAATAAATGGCCCAGTTGAGTACAATGCATACATAACATTATACATGGATGTTTCATACATCACCGGTAGGACTTGCGATGAGTCTACCTGGTTTATATATTGTCATGATAATTATGTCATTGATCATATATTTGACATATTTTAAATATGTCAAAGGTTGAAAATAAATGCATTGATCACTAGTTATTGATGATGGTATAATATGAATGTTATTTTGGTTATGAACTGTTAATTGTTGATATATATTGATATATGTTGCCATTGATGACTTAAATGATGAAATAAAGCTCAATGTATGATATAGAGGTTCGATGGTATAGTTGGATATCCATAGGGTCATAAACAACTGTATAAATATTCTAAGCAATTCGGTGCAATATTCATAAATACTCATTGAGGGTATACTCATGCAAGGTTTGGGTATACGGAAACACTTAGTGTTTTAAGCACTACGGTGCAATTTTATTAATACTCAATGAGGGTATTCTCATGCAAGGTTTGGGTATACGGAAGCACTTAGGGTGCTAAGCACTACGGTGCAAATAATATACATACTCAAGAAAGGTTGGGTATGGGGGGATGACTCGTGTACATAGAATCTCTTAATTTGATACCTTGGGCTAAATAAATTGAAAAGAATAAAAAAATAGGAAGATAAGATTGAAAGCTTGTAGATAGAAATGGAAGGAGGTATTGGTAAGCATTGAAAGCTTACGGGTGGAAATGGCAACGGTATTGGTAAGATCTAATCTTATCACTTTGATATACATATTTATTTATGTTAACGAGCATGTAATGGTAAGCTGATCATATGCATTGTTAATCATTAATATTGATATTATGACAATTGCACTTGAATTCAAATTATTGTCTCACTAAGTAAATACTTAGCGTGTAACTATTTTACACGTAGGAAAGAAGAAATGGTTGGAGTAAGGAGCATATACGGACATCATCAATCAATAACAGGTACATCAGTATCAGTAAGATATCTTTTGATACTGTTTGATATTTACTAGTTGGCATGTATATTAAAAGGGTATGCCTGCTCTGATAGAATTTGTATTTTATTTGGTATCCTGATGAATTTTAAATCATGCAGTTTTTAGGCAGTTTTACTAATTATATAAAGAAAAATTAAATCGACAAGTTGCTGCCTGGAAATAAACTCGATTTAATGAGAAAATTATTATGTTTAAACTTTACGTGATTAACTAGATTTGTAATTAAAAACTAAATATATTGTAATATTTTTAAAGAAACAAAATTTTATTGAATTACATATGTAGAGGGTTTTACGAATGTTTTGTGATACCTCTAACTCGTATTTAGTGATGGATACGGGAAATGGGTGTTACAATAGCTGCTCCACCTGCAAAGCTATTGAGAAAGAATGTTCCATTCGTATGGACTGAGAAGTGTCAAGAAAGTTTTAATCAGTTAAAGAAAATTTTAACAGAAGCTCTGGTTTTGGTACAATCAGAGTCATGAAAAGAGTTTACTCTGTACTGTAACGCATCCTATAATGGAATAGGGTGCGTGTTGATGTAAGATGGGAAGGTGAACACGTATGTTTCTTGACAACTAAATCCACATGAAAGTAATTATCTGACTCATGATCTGGAACTTGCGGCTATAGTTTTTACTCTGGAAGTGTGGCGATATTATCTCTATGGTGAATGCTACCACGTGTATATTGATCAATAAGAGTTTAAAATATTCAATGACACAAAAAGGGTTGAATCTACGGCAACAAACATGGTTGGAACTATTAAAGGATTATGACCTGATCATTGATTACCATCCAGACTGAGCAAATGTAGTAATCGATACCTTAAATCAGAAGACATTTATTATGTTATGAACTTTAAATGCTCAACTGACATGAAAAGGATGGTTTGTTGCTAGTAGAGATGCAATTAAGATCTTCATTGCCAAGTCAAAATAAAGAAAGTCAACAACAAGATGAAGACGATATAGCAAAGGTGAAACAAGCGGAGTGCCAATATCTATAGTATCGGATGGAAATCCAAAGTTCACATCAAGAATTTGGAATGCACTACACAAAGCTTTGGGAACACGACTGAACTTCAGTACTGTGTTTCATCCTCAAACAGATGACCAATCTGAAAGAACAATTCGAATACTAAAAGATATGCTAAGAGCTTGCATGATTGAGTTTGAGGGATCATGGAACAAGTATTTACCACTAGTAGAATTTGCCTACGATAACAGTTATCAGACAAGAATATAGATGGCACCCTATGAAACCCTCTATGGTTGAAAGTGCAAATCGCCATTAAATTGGTTTGAGTTATATGGTCGCAAGCTGATTAAGCCAAATTTGTTGCAAGAAATGGAAGACAATAATGTGTTTCGGGCACAAAGGAAAACTAAGACCCAGGTGTATTGGACCTTATGAAATTCTAAAGAAAGTTGGTTTTGTGGCATATCAACTGGCTCTTCCACTGGAGATGAGTAAAATCCATAATGTTTTCTAGGTCTCGATGCTCTGAAGATACAGATCGGATCCTTCACACGTGATTATACTAGAGGAGATAGATTTGTAATCAGATTTGACTTACGAAGAGAAACCAGTAAATATACTGGCTTATGGTGTAAAACAATTAAGGAACAAGCAGATACCATTAGTGAAGGTCCTTTGGCACAACCACCAAGTTGAAGAGGCAACATGGGAAGCTAAGGATACAATGGAAAAGTAGTACCCACATTTATTCGAAACAGGTATATCTTGAAAATTTGAGGAAAAATTTTCTTAAGGGGGGATTGTAATACCCCCAAAATTTATAGTACTATTTAAGGGTCATTTAGTACTAAGATAAGGGCTTAAAGCTAACTTAGTGACTAAACTGACAAAAATGTAAAAGTTGGGATTTCTTTAATTATAGATTCTAAAGAAGGAATTTCTGAGAATTAAAGAGTACCATGAGATAGAGGATAAACAAATTAGGGTACTCGCAAAGTTTGGTAATAATCTAAAAAAAATGGAATAGGAATTCAAGGTTAAATTTTAGTGACCAAAATGATAAGTTTTCAAAACTTGTATGGTACAAGTCGAAATATGAAAAGTTGAAAGACCAAAGTTGTAATTTCCAAAAAGTTAGCTATTTTATTTCATAAATAGATAGAGCACCTATTGGTGTGAACCGAATGTGGAATTACTGGTTTGATCTGTGTAATCACTCATTTTTATCCGGTTTGTAAATAGTACGTTAATATTAGTTTAATAATTAATATAATATTATTGCATGTATACACATATAATATTATTGGGTGTGTATTATGTACGTGTGACTAATGTGTATGTGGTATGTGTGTGTCGCGTGTATGTCTGCATATTGCGTATGCCTTAATTGTTTGTATGTATAATGTGTGTATACTTATATTAATTAGGTGTGTGAGCAAATATATGTATATGTGTGTTTGAATGTTATATGATATATATGTTAATTTGCATGTATGATTGTATGTGCATAAAGTATATGTGTATACATTATTATATTATCATTATATTATTATTATTATTATTACTATTACTATTGGGTTTAAATTAAAAAAAAATAGATCTAAATTATAAAACCCATTTATAATAACTGTCCAGTCCATCATTTACAAAACCCAAAAATTTTACAAGGCCGTTCGGCCCAAACCCTAAGCCAATGGCCTAAAACCCTAATCCATATCAGATTTAATAACCCTAACATCCTCTCTTTATTGTGCGCAGCCGATCTTGGGCCGTTGGATCAAATCTTGATCCAACGGCTACGATTGAAATGAGAGAAACCATTCAGATGTCGCGTGTGGTCCATGCGCAAACCGTTCAGCCTCCCACGCGCGCGTACATCTCACACCTCTGACCCCTTGACTGTCGTGCACCACGTGGCATGATCCCAGACCGCTACACCAGTTTCAAGATTTCATATGGGTTGTCCGTCATCTAACCATCCACCCAAGACGATAACGCCACCATACTCTCCCCACGTCGACCGTACCACCGGCTCCAACCACCGTGCAGGGGCGTGCAAGAATAAGAAACTAAGGACTATCGGTACAAGACTGGGCCAAAAAAATGTATTTCTATATGCTATATCTACCAAAAACGGTCAGAGATCAGAGCAATATATGTAAACGAACCAAAAGTGTAAAAGAGGAGGCTCTCCATGTTCCAGAAAATAAAAAAAGAGACTCAAAGTTTCCAGTGGTAAAAAACATTTTATTTGCTTCCTTTCTTACTTGCATGCAAAATAAATGGAATAAAAAATCATAAGGAGTAGGAGATTTTACCTTCGGTCGTTAGTTCCCCCACCAGCAACAAGCCTAAATATGGTGAGCCGGCCAAAGAAGGGGACGTTTTTCGGTCTCGGTTTTCTTAAAAAGGCTGGTTTTCTCTTCCGGGTTTTCTTAGATCTAGATAAAAATGGGAGTTTTGTTTAAATCTAAGTTTGGGTTCGAGTTCGGGCTAAAACAGGGGTCATTTTGGAGGTTTTTTTGGTTCACCGACGTCGGCTAGCGGCGACCGACGGTGGAAGAGACGGTGGTGGTCTGCCAATTTCTGGGTTCATCAAGGTTTGGCTTCGGGGATTCAGAGAGAAATAAGAGCTTTGCTCTTAAGGGTAAAAAAATGGTGAAAGGGTCGAATTTCAACCTGATAAATGTGATATATAGAGAGTCCTAATATTTTCAAAATGGGTTAATTCGGGCTTAAGGACTCCCGTGTTTCTGATCTTTTCAAATTGAGCATCCCCCGTGGTACAATCACAAGCCTGGTCCCTCTTATCATTTAAATTTTTTAATTTCGTCATGAAATTAACCAGAGTCAGCGTGTAAATGGTGAAATTACGTTCTAAGTCCCACCGCGTTTTGAAAATTTTCACTTCGAGCTTGCCCCTTGGTTTATTTGCATCTCTAGTCCCTGCATGTTTATTTTGGATTATAATTAGGTCCCAAATTATGTTTTTTTCTTATTTTGTTTCGAGTATTCTGGTTCTCTTTTTACTCAATTTCAGTCCTTTATTTTATGTCAAATAATTGTGGTTATTTGTTTATTATTAGGTTTTGTGGTACGGTAATTTTGCTCTCAATGTTTTTATCTATGTCCTTGTATCACATTTATCTATGTTTTTATGTAATATGTATTTATCATGTGCTTTAGCGTTTAATTTATTTCGTTCGTATTATGTATATATCTATTTTATATGTTACGTCTAGTTTCGTTTGCACATCTTGTTTATATATTTCTTCATGTGTTTTATGTATGTTGGTTGGCATATTATGTGTCTTTATTTGTATTTTTATAATGTATGTATTGTCACGCTTGTATATCTTTTAGTTTATTTGTTCATGTCATATACTTTTCTTTTATTAAGTGATCATGTTTAGCTTATTTATTTATTTATCATGTAGATATGAATTCTAACACGTTTATTTGTGTTTTGCATTTTGGGTTACATATTAAAAATGGGTGATTTTTTTGTTACATATTAATATCATGACGTGTCATAATTTATCCATGTAAAGTGTACCGCATGATAAGGTTTTAGTGTATTTTTGTGGTGTTGTTGATTTGTTAATTTCGTACCCTTTTTAGGTTTATGTCATGCACGTTATAGTCGCGTTCGTTTTATTGTGTTCAAGCATGTTAAGACTAATTAGTCTAAATTTGGAAGCATGCCTTCTCTTGTTCATATTTTATTTTGTTTTGTTTTTACCATCATGATATGTTATGTTCATGCATTTTAATTATTTTTGTTTAATATTATAGTATTCATGTTTTAATACCAAGTCAATATGAATGTTTTTTTTATGTTTTTTTTTTGTTTTCTAAGATTGCATAATGGATTATGTTTTTTTTTTGTTTTCTAAGATTGCATAATGGTATAAAAATTGTCAGTGAGGTGTCATTTTATCCGAGCGTAAATGGGGCCAGTATCAGGCGTAGTGATGGTGGTTGGACGTTTACTCTCGGATAACGAGGCCTTTAAAATTTACCCGCACTTATAACCAAATTTTAAGTTAATCGTCACTTTAATCCGGAAAGTTTAATTTTAATAAAGCGGTAATTATTAAAGTACCAATTTTTTAATTGTGGGGTGCTAATCCTTCCCCATCCGTAACTGACTCCCGAACCCAAAGTTTTTGAATCTCTGGTTTTATGGTGTCCGTCCTACCTAAATGGCCGGTGGCGACTCCATTTTCTTAAATAAAACGCGGTTTTTTTAAAACCCCTGCGGAATAAATATTTTAATATCTGAGAAACCATAAACACTTCGAAAACTCGATTTTTTTAGCGAAAACGGCTATCGCTACAATCTAATATTTTGAATATTAGGAAATCACAATCAAAGTTTAAGTGGAATTCGGATACCCAGATCGAACTGAAAATTTATGAAATTTTACCATATGATAGAGAAAGGTTTTATGCAAAACTCTCAAAATGCGAGTTTGGTTATTAGAAGTGGCTTTCTTAGGTGACATTGTTTTAACCGAAGGGATCCACGTCGACCCTAAAAAGATACAATCCATTGTGGAAGGGAAGGTCCTATGTCAGTACTTTAGATTGATAAAAAACGAATCAGTCTGAGTTAATATTATTTATATGGATAGCCGATTAAGAAATATTAAGAGAAATTGTATCCGATAAAGATTTCGGGTAATTATCGGCATATTTGGACTGAGTCAAAATTTTAAGTTTGACTTCATAAATATGGAATATTTTATTTGATAATATTATTTATTTTTTAGATATGGAAATAAGGAATTTTTAAAATTTATTTGGTAGCATGGTGAAAGGGAAATCGCAGTAGAAGTAGTAAGTGAATATCAGGAAATCAGATTGAATCAAAATTTTAGATGTTGTTCCATAAGTCACGAAAAATTCATAAAATTTTATTTTATTAATAAATTATTAATTGGTTGATTGTGATCTAACTAGAACAACTGGATTTTTACAAAATGGCAAAATTAGTGATTTAAGTGACTAGTTTTGGTAATTTGGTAATTTGGTCACAATGGCAATTTTGAAATATTTTGAAAGTATCATGGGCAATATGGTAATTTCCCATGTGAAAGCATTACTCTAGTTTGGTTAGAGTTGAATGGAATTTGGTTGGAATTGAACTAGAATGGCAACTTGTAAAATATGATTTAATTGGAGGTTAATTTTGGAATAAGGACTAAATTGAATAAAAAATTCAATTTATCAATTACATGTGGCATAAATTGATAAAATATGAACAAATTGTTCATCTTCATCCCCTCCATTTCGAAATACAAGAGAAAGAAAGGGAAAATACACAAAAATTTTCCTAGGCATTTTGAAGGCTTCCAAACAAGATTCAAGTACAGCTATTGATGAGGCTAAGGGTACCAGATCAAAAGAAAGCAAGGAAAAAGTATCGAAATAGTTTAGTGAGGCTAATATCATGCATGGCTCAGGTGAGTGCACTTTTACTTATTTATTATATATGTGATATGAGTAAGTGCATGTTTATTTATTTTATATATATGACATGAGGGAAACTTGCGAGAAGTCGACCTTGATATTAATGAAAAATGTATGTTGATCAAATTTATGTAAATGGCATATGTGATAAATTGATATGGCATAATGATTTATCTAAGATAAATCAGATTTTTAGATTTTTGGTATGAACTGCCCATTATCGAATTATGGATGATAGTATTGATCGATTGGATATTGAATATGAAAATATTATATTGTTATGCCCAAGTACTAGTGTGAGAGTCTTTGGTATAATTGGATATCCATAGAGTCATAGCAATTGCACTACAAAACTACGGTGTGTTTCAGACACTTCGGTGTTGACATCAGACGCTACGGCGTTGCAGGCACTAAGGTGTTGTTTAGACACTTAGATTGGCATACATAGTCAAAGAACTCAGAAATCTTCGGGAATCTCCTTTAAAAAAATGGTGGTTAGTGAATAAAACTATAAGGCAGATTGTTCCGCTATAGACATGATTACATCGGCAAACAACCACCAAAGGATCAAACTTTCAATGACCACCGACAACTCAAATAAAAAAACAAATATTGTAAGGATCTCTGTAAGAGCACCAAACGGCCGTTAGAATATGAAAAAATCATGCCAAATAACATAGGTAATGTACCACAAAAGCAAAAGAAAATATGTCACAAAGACAGAGAAAAAGCGTGTTACAAGAGCAGACACATCTAGGCCTAATTTTAGGGCGTTGCAAGTCCCATCGAACAGTACCACTCAGCCATATATATACCTCTAACCCAAAGAGGACGGCCAACTCTCCATACTCGAGGCCTCCACACCACCTCTCTCATCATCTCTAGTGACTCGCCGCCCACATTAGAATTAGTGAACCACCATTAACCGTCGTTAACCACCGCCTTTCTATCCATCTCCACCTCCATATTCGGTGTCTGATATTTTAGATATCAACAAGGATTAAATTTATAATTTACAACTAGTACAACCACCGATGGAATGATTTCCTAAGGCAAATCTAAACGGTCTTACAAACGTGAATTCTTCGAGGCATTGAACCTATAAATGTCGAGAGATGAAATATTGTAGTTAATTGGACCTTATTAAAGCGAAGGCAGTGAAAAGAACACAGTAAAGCTAAACGGAAAACTAACTCTTAGCTAATAATAAAATCTAGTTTTCTCTCAAAACACTACCATCGTCGTATGGTTTTTTCGTTTCTGACTGACAGTTGTATCGATTTTAATGTTGATTGTCAATTGTCGGTGTTTGTTAATTTTTTATATTGTTTTCATTTTTATTATTTTTAATAAGAAATTATGCTCTTGTAACACGCTTTTTTTCTGTCTTTGTGGCATATTTTCTTTTGCTTTTGTGGTACATTATCTATGTTATTTGGCATGATTTTTGCATATTCTAACGGCCGTTTGGTGCTCTTACAGAGATCCTTACAGTATTTGTTTTTTTATTTGAGTTGTCGGTGGTCATTGAAAGTTTGATCCTTTGGTGGTTGTTTGCCGATGTAATCATGTCTATAGCGAAACAATCTGCCTTATAGTTTTATTCACTAACCACTCTTTTTCTAAAGGAGATTCCCGAAGATTTCTGAGTTCTCTGACTATGTATGCCAATCTAAGTGAAGGGTTACTTATCTTTGCACATTTGAGTTTTATGTTTTATTTTTTGTATAAATTTTTTAGTAGGTATAGTCTTCATATCTTCTCTTTTATGAGTGTGCCGTATTTATAAAACCTTCTATTGCTTTTTTTAATAAAATCCATTTGACATTGATTTATTTAATAAAATCCATTTGACATTGTTGGTAAAGCTAAACTGTCTAGTGTAATGCTTAAATTAAAAGATGTTATGCTAACAATAATCTAAAGTGATAGGATATTGAGATTAATTAAATAATACTTTCTAAATATATGAAACTATTGAAAAGATAATTAACCATGCTAATTTTAGAACATTATTCAAGTAACAGAGACTGTGAACCTGGAGATAGTTTTAGGTTGGGTGGGAAGCCCTTGAAAATGGATATAAAATTACTAATATGCATCATATAAGCTGCGAGGAACCAGAATTAGAAAAAGAAATTAACATGTATGAGATGAAAACCAATTTGATTATCAGTTGCACACCCAAGTTTTCAAGTTATATAAATCTATGTGACCTTGACTTTAGAATCGTTAAGTCAGTTCGTCGGAAGGAGATCGAAACCTCTCAACTAGACATAGGAAACTGATCTTTTAGGTTTTGGTAAAATTCTGACTCAATCAGCCCCTTTAAATAGAGGTTGTATAGATATAGTTTCCTTGAAAAGAAAACATAAATTAAAAGATTCAGAAAAATAAAAAGGACTCGTACTAATAAACAACCCTCTCCTAAGAAATCTCGAAATAATACTAATACTAATTTGACTCCTAAGTCCTAATGATGATAAAACTAACGTCGAAGCTGCTGCAACGTCAAGGTGAACTACAGGATCCCAATACGATGATCCAAATGCTCATTCCCAAAGTCAAGATCGCCGGTCATGTTTCACGAGGATAAGCACGTAAATGGTAGATTTTCTACTCTAAGAGGGGAAAAAGATCCCAATCCATCGGTGATTATGTTTTTTGTCTATCATATTCTTAGTTCAACACGTATGCAGCCCTCCGCCTGCATGCTAGGACCATTCAACCTTGCTTTCTACAATTGAAACTTCATAAACAAATTCCAACTACATCGTAGCGGAGACAAACCTGAACTTAGACATTTTGGGTTACGAACAGTAGAGAGAATAGCTATGATCTTGTATTAACCACTGCAATCCCTTCTTTCTCTCTGGTGCTTATGCTGCAGCTGCAACCACTATATATTATGCGCCCCTATATACAACCTTTTGACTGTCTGTTCGGATAATGTCAATGTGTGTTTTATTGACAAATTAAAATGTAGTACGGCATATAGCATCGATGAAATCCAAATCATTTCTTCAAACCAACTGCAGACATGAGACGACACTCTTTAAGGAGTCATCATTTCAGATCTCAACAGCTTCAAGATATCGTAAATCTCAGTTGATTTCGAGTGTGTTCCATCTTCCGAATAAAAAGAATATACATGGTTTCTCACCTCAACCCAACTGCTGCCGCCACTCTTTTTCAATCCCTTCTCCCTCATTAATTTCCTAATATTTGAAACATCAATCCATCTCCCAGCTGAAGCATATATGTTTGACAACAAAACAAATCCAGCTGAGTTTTTCTCTGCTAGTTCACCGAGTTTTCTAGCTGTTCGCTCTGCAATCTCCTCATTTTTATACATCTTGCAACCACTTAACAGAGCTGCCAATGCGTTTGCTTCCAGTTGAAACGGCATGGAATTAATTAACTCTTCAGCTTCGTATAAGCGACCAGATCGAGACAGCATATCCACTACACATGTGTAATGTCTTCCCTTTGGCTTTATACCATATACCGACTCCATTTCACCAAAGAGCTCGAGTCCTTTATCGACCAACCCACAATGAGAACATGCAAATAAAACTGATAAAAGCACGAGCTCGTTAGGAGCAACAGAGGAACTTCGTTTCATTTCTTCAAACAAGGAAAGAGTTTCTTTTGCAAAACCACTTTCTGCAAGACCTTGAATCATAACAGTCCATGAAAACTCATTTCTCTCTGGCATTCTATCAAAAACCTCCTTAGAACTTTCAATATCTCCGGATTTTGCATACATATCAGTTAAGGCAGTACCCAAGTAAACATCATAATGGAACCCTAGTTTTAAGATCTTTCCATTGGATATCCTTGCCTTTCTCCAATGAAGCCACACTTGCACAAGCAGAAAGCACACTCGAGAAGGTCAGCTTCGTTGGAGTTTCTCCAGACAAAAGCATCTCATTAAATACTTCAAATACCTTATCAAACTGCTTATGTTCTACATAGCCACCGATTACAGCACCCCAAGAAACATTATTTCGAGAAGGCATGTTATCAAACAAATACTTAACTTCATCCATTTGTCCATTCATACTATAGCCACCAATCATAGAATTCCATGAAACCACATTCTTGTTTTCAATGGAATTAAAAACCAATCGTCCATCTTAAGTATGTCCACATTTACAGTACAAGTCAACAAGAGAACTACTAATAAAAACATCTCCCTCAATCCCAATTTTCTTAACATAAGCATGGATGTTCCTCCCTGCTCGTAAATTCTCAAGGCTAGCCAATGTACTAAGAATGCAAGAAAAACAAGAGATAGTTAGCTTAAACCCTTCTTGAACCATCTGTTGAAAGAGTTTCAAGGCCTCTACATGATTACCACTCTGACTATACCTAGCAATAATTGCGCTCCAAGAAACTTCATTTCTCTCTGGCATCTCATCAAAAACCCTCCTTGCCTCTCTCAAGTCCCCCATCTCCACATACATATCCAGGATTGCTGTCCAAGAAATGACATCTCTTGTATCCATTCGGTCGAACAGCCTCCTGGCCAAATCAAATTCACGCATCCTTAAACAAAATGTTATCAAAGAGTTGCAAATTGATACATTACCCTCAAACCCGGTTTTCACTATCAGTCCTAGAACACTCATTCCCAACTCGAAGTCCCGAGTTTCTATACACGCGCTAATCACAGACGTAAAAGTAACTTGATTAGGCTTAACCCCGGATTCAAGCAACCTAATAAAAAGCTTCAAACCATGGAAACTAAGCCCGTTTTTCAACAACCCACTAATCCCCGCGGTCCACGAAACCACATACTTGAATGGATTCATTTCAAAATACCACATTGATTCTTGCAATCTTCCGTATTTCATTAAACCTGAAATCAACAATGTCCATGTAACATCGTTTCTTTCAGGCATTTCATCGAATAGCTTCCGAGCTTCAGACAAATTTCCCCACTGAATATTAGCATTAATCAAACAATTTTGGACAACTAAATCAAACACATTAAACTCCTTTATGATCTGGTTAGCTTCATCTAATTTTCTAAAATCAAGGTACATTATTAACAGCTTGATAGCTGCAAATTTCTCAGAAAAAATACCCTTCTTCAGTAAATGGCAATGGAGGACAGTTCCTTCAGTGAGCAAGCCTTTATCTGAGAAATTCTTTAATAAAGAAGCGCATCTTTTAATATAAGAGTTGAAATTTAGGGTTGGATTGGTCGAGAAAAGGGCTTTCAATGCAGTTTTCATGCTACGAAAAATGGAAGGGGGAAGAGATTGGAGAGGAAAAGTGTCGGATGAAATTTGGTTTTTTATTTATAGGGGAAATTTGTTAATTCTGGCGGGAACCGATTTGATGAAACGACACGTCGTTTCAAGGCATGTTTTGTTTATAAAAAACAGTTGACGGTTTTTCTTTGGAAAATTAAACCATGCAGCTTCGAATTTTTCGAATAATTTCTTTTTGGATAATCAATTGACGGTTAACTAACGATTTTTTTTCTGACGTTATCTGTAACAGTGTAATTGAAAAAAGAAGCATACATTGAGAGTTTTATTGATATTATGTCTTTTCACTTTTGTTTTTTGATTCATTTTATAGTAGTACTTGTTTATATATATATATAATTATATTATGCGCATGGCTTACCATATCAGTTATAGTCTCAACTAATCAAAAACATTTAATTCATCACTATTTTTCATGTCACTAATTTAATAATATATTAACTTTCAAAAAAACTATTTTTAAATGACATGAAAAAAATTAAAGAAAATTCAGTGGTTGAAAAAATGATGGAAGAAAAAAAAATAATGAAGCGGGCGTTGAGAGTTAAATTGTTATTATTTCCTTTTCACTTTTAGTTTATTATTTTAGTTTGAATGTGTGGAGTTATTTTATAGTAGTATTTGTTTATATAAAAGAGTGTTATTTGGAAGATTATTAAATATAGAAAATAAAATTTAAATTAAAAGAAGTATGAGACTATAAAATGAGAAAATTTTGAATTAAATTCTAATATTTTTCTAATTTTTATATTGATAAGAATTTTTTTTATTTTTAAATATTACTTTATTACTATTAAAAATATTACTTTGTTACTGAATTTATAATTTATTAGCATGTAACGTGCTACACACGATTTTGAAAATAATAAATACTTATTTTTTGCACTTCCAATGATGGTGAATAAATCATTTATATAAAAAATATTAAAGGATTTGTATACAGATTTACTAATTTTGTGTTCGATCATTGAATAGTTATTTTTAATTGTTTTATTTAAAGACGAGACGGTTTTGCATTCCTTATTATGCCTTCACAATTTGCGAGTACGATTTTGAGAATCACTACTTAACCATTTCGAAGATTTTTTTGTTATCATATTCACCCCTTACAAATGCTTGTTGGTTTCGGTTAATCCCCATACGCAAAAAATAAACAAAATTTAATACATTAAAAATAAATACTCCACATTAAAACTCTAAAATTACAAACATAAATGATAAATTTAGCTTTGTCAAAAATAAATAAACCATTTCAAAACTATAAAACAAGACTAAAATATTAACTATTATGACAATCTGTACTACATTTGTAAGAAAATATGTAACTAATAATCTACCATTCCAAATCATGATCCGTTTGTTCTAAAAAGAACTAGATTCGATAATATTTTCAACCATGTAAATTGCATCTTCTAATTTTACTCGTAAGATTTATGGCAAATTTCTAAAGTCAATGCCATTATTTTTTTTGGAAACATCCTATTTTCTTTTCTTCTGACCTTTGCTCACACAAAAAATATTAAATTCTAATCTGTAACTTGTTGAGATATTTGATTTTGATATAACTTAAAATGAAAAATATTTTTGGACTTAAACTAATTTGCAAAAATATTTCAAAAGTCCATTAACTTGACAAATATGTTTAAAAGTTTTTTCAAAGGGTTTTTTGACATGTTTTAAATGATTTTAAATTGTCAAAGTGTCAAAACAGACCCTGAGTACCGGTTGTAGCGACATTTTTGAAATTACTAGTTATTCCCTCGCTTTAAAATTTGATTTTGGGGGATTTCTTTTCAAAATTTGTATTTTAAAAATAAATTGTGAGTCGTCATCGATCACTTGGATAAGGTAGACCGGACACCATAAAACTAGATATTCATTTTGAAAAGGGTTCGGGAGTTGGTTACTTGTGGGGAAGGATTAGCACCCTCACAATGCCTGAAATCGATACCAAATCATACATTGCCTTTATCGATGGAAATAATTGAAATTTAGGTTGAATTTATTTAAGTGCTCTCAATTGAATATAAGCTCTAATTAAGTGGGCTTTAACATTTAACGGGCTCGTATTAATTAAACATTTAATTAATAAATATGACGTAAATTCGAATTATAGATTAAACCGACATCAAATAAGTTCGACTGCCGTGTTAATTTATGCTTCGAATTGAGTACACCACCTTTATGCATGATGCAAGCAATTGAACATGATGTTATGACTTGTCCTGTAATACCCCAAAATTTGCTAAGTTGTTTAAAAGTCATTTAGTACTAAGATAATGGCTTAAAAGCTAACTTAGTGACTAAAATGACAAAATATAAAAGTTATGATTTCTTTAATTATGGATTCTAGAAAAGGAATTTCTGAGAATTAAGAGTACTGTGTGATAGAGAGTAAGCAAAATAGGGTACTTGCGAAGGTTGGTTGAAATCCGATGGGAAAAGTATAGGCACCTGATGGATAATTTTACCATTAGATATTTTTATTGCACAGATAAGTAGTACATGTTACAGGAAGTTGATTTGTATAATTAGATTTCTGGTATGGGATTTATGTCGAAATCTATTTTTGATCGAACAATTAGGGGATAAACAGATACTTGATTCGAATAAAAATGCAGTATAAGATATCGAAGATCGATCGAACTGCAAAGTTAAGCGTGCTCAGGGCATAAGATGGGTGACCTTTTGGGAAGGTCTCATGTTAGTACTTGAGACTGATAAAAAGGAATCAGTTCGAGTTAATATTATTCGTATGGATAACTGATAAAGGATTATTAAGAGAATTTATCTGATAAATATTTCGGGTAAATTATCAGTATATTAGACCGAGTCAAAATTTTAAGATTTTGATTTTTACAAAATTATGGAATATTTTGTACATCAACAATATTTATTCATGGAAATTAGAAATATGAGAATTTCAGATTTAATCCAATAGTTCGAAAAGTGGAAAATCGTAGGAAGTGATTATTGGGTAATCAGATCGAATTGGAATTTTAAAGACGGTTCTATAAGCCATGGAAAATTCATAAAATATTATTTTTAAGAATATTTTAATATTTCTAGTTGGATTCTAACTAGATTTAGTTCTACTTTTACATAATGGTAAATTAGAAAATAGGACTTAGTTGGAGGGTTATTTGGACTTAAGTAATTAAATGAATTTAATATTCATTTAATTAAAAACACATGGCATTAATAAGATAAAATATGAACAAAAATATGTTCATCATTTACTCCTCCATTTCAAAAATAGAAGAGAAAGAAGGGAAAATATACAAAAAAATTTCCTAGGCATTTTGAAGGCTTCCAAACAAGATTCAAGGTATGGTTTTGATAGAAAATTAATCTATGTTTATTTTTCTTTCATTTGATAGTAATTTTACAAAGAGTTATGAAGATTTATTCATGTTATTGATGAGAGAAAAACAGGGTTTCATGTTCTATGTTGAGATTGAAGATTGATTTAAGTTAATCAAGTGTTGTGGAGTTGAAATCAAGCTTAGATTTAGATTGATTTCATGTTTGAAGACATAAACCCTAACCCTAGAACTTGGGATTTTATTTAGGATTTTGAAATTAAGGATGAATATGTATGATTTATGATTCTACAAGCTTGATTTTGATGTTAGAATGGAAAATACTCAACTAGTCTTCTAAGTGACTATTTGGCATGCTTGGTAAATTAGGGAAAATATTGTGAAAATTTTTCTAGTGGTGGATTTGAAGGGATTATGAAATTACAAGCTTGATTATGGCATTTGGACCAAAATAAAGTCCTTGAAAAGTTTAGACACCCAATTCGGCATGTAGGAATAAATTGGGGTTTTAAGTGTTAATTTTTGAAAATGAAGAATACATGTTGGAAAAATTATTTTGAGCATATTAGAATGTTGTTTGAATGAAAAACCACCTTTGGAAGGTGTAGTGACCAATTCGGCCAAGGGCTAAAATAGAAGGAAAATTTTGAGAAAAATTGTAAAAATGTTGGATTGATTAATTAGTACAAGTTTGCAAACCTTTGTGTGGAATTAGTGGCTAAAATGTCACTTTAACAAAAGGTTAGTGGATTGAAGGGCTTTGAGTAAAAGTTAGTGGAAAATGATAGAATTATGGAGTAATTGTGATTCCAGCTTGAATAAATTTCAGAAAGGTACAAAATGGTCACTATGGACCAAAATGGACTATTCGTCTACTAAGGGAGGAAAAGGGAAAATTTTAGGAAAATTTTTATATTCGAATAATTATACTAGTATTTTATAGTTAAGTAGTGTTAGATAAAAAAATCTAACATGTATGTTATTGTATATGTTCGATGGGTAAATTTGCAGCATTTGAGCTGGACAAGAAAACACGAGATAAAAGAGGCAAGGAAAAAGTAGTGAACTAGCTTAGTGAGGCCCAGTATTTCGTATAGCCCAGATGAGTGCATTATATGCATGTATGACATGTTACAAATAGGACGACTTGCGACAAGTCGACCTTGATATTAATTAAAATGCATGTTAATTAATAATTGTATGAATGTTATGAATTAATGATGTGACATGTATGATACATTGTCATAGTTTAAAGATTTATCTAAGATAAATCGGATTTAAAATTTTGGGTATGAACTGCCCATTATCGAATTATGAATGATAGTATTGACGAATTGGATATTAAATGTGAAAATATTATATTGTTATGTCCGAGTACTAGTGTGAGAGTCTTTGGTATAATTGGATATCCATAGAGTTTTAACAGATGCATTCCAGCACTACGGTGCGTTCCAGACACTTCGGTGTTGACATCAGACGCTACGGTGTTGTTTAGACATTTCAGTGTCGACTAGCACAAAAGGTGCAATAATGAGGAGCGAAGGGCGTCCTCGAGTACGTACTCATCATCAGACGCTACGGCGTTGCAGACACTACGGTGTCGATATGATGACTCGTATACGATAGGTTCACATGAAATTGTACTTTGGGCTATAATTCATGAAATGCTTTTATGCAAATAGATAGGCCAGTAAGTCTATCGTATTTATTACCGATAAAGTAAGAATGATATTATGACTTTGAATATATATATACATGCAACCATGATTCATTGAAATAAGTTAGTTTCTCATTTACTATGATAAATGATGAAATGTTATAAACTGCACGGAAAATTGTTTACCATTTTTGCAAGGATTGTGATATTTATGTTAATTGTTTATGTTGTTATACTTGTGCCTCACTAAGTTATACTTATTGTGTGTTTCGTAATACACATAGGTTGATCCGGCTAGTATTATCAAAGAAGTAGCTGCTCTTTTGGAAATCGAGTTATCTCTTATAAGCAATAGTACGTACACTTACATCCTAGTCTAGTGGGCATCGACTGCTAAAGAACTTAAGAAATTGGGTGCACCTGAGTTCAATGGAGAAGGTGGTTCGATGGCCGCAAACTTATGGTTAAATGATGTTAAGGTTATGTTGGATGGGTTAAACTGCTCTGATGCTGAAAAACTAGAGGGAGTTGTATCTCTTCTAAGGGAGCATGCTCGTATATGGTGGTCGAATGTCATAGAGCTGGTACCTACTGAACAAGTGACTTGGACATTTTTCCAGGAAACATTTAAAGCCAAATATGTTGGTGATCAATTTAAGAGAGAAATGCTTCAGCAATTCCTGGATCTCAAGCAAGGCAATCGTCCAGTTTATGAGTATGAGTTAGAGTTTAACCGATTAAGTCGATATGCAGTCGATTTAATGCCGATTGAAAAATCTCGCTGCGAATGGTTCATAGAGGGGCTTCATCCAAGACCCAAGGAATTACTGTTAGGCATGAACTTGTCAGTTTATCAAGATGCGGTGAATAGAGCAAAGGCTATGGAAAGGGCCTATCTAGAGCGAGTTAGAGCTCAATCATCTCGATCAACTAAAAGATCTGGAAAATCATTTGTCTCAGTATAGTCTAAGCGAGGTAAAGGTTCTCGTAAACAAAGCAAGACTGGAACTGGATCTACACATGGAAATCTTTTTTCTAAAAGAGCCCAAGCTTCTCAGATGTCTACTGCATGCTCGAAGAAGTCAGAAAAAACTTCTTACCCAGAGTGTGAGCACTGTGGGAAGAAGCATGAAGGGGTTTCCTGGACTATTACAGGAGCATGTCTGCGATGTGGTCAGATGGGACATTTTGCTAGAGAATATCTGTGAGGACAGACAGAGAACCCTATCCAGTTAGAGCGATCTACAGCGGCTCCACTTAGAGGTCGTGGTTATGGTGAAACCGGGCAAGCTAGAACATCAAATCAAGCAAGTTCAGAGGCGGCATCAACACGAGAATTTCAAACCTCAACTTGAGTGTATAATATACGCACAGATGAGTACAAGCATGATCTGGATATTATAGCAGGTACTTTTTGACTTTTTGGTGAATCTGTGTTTGTTTTAATTGATCCTGTTTCGACTCATTCGTATATTAGCTCCAAACTAGTTACTAAAAGAAGAATTCCTATGGAGATTATTAGTAGTGATGTGATTGCCAGTAATCCGCTTGGTCATAGTGCTAGAGTGACCTGGATATGTAAGAATTGTCCCTTAGTGATTCAAGAGATTAAATTTTTAGCAAATTTAATGGAGCTACCATTCCATGAATATGAGATTAAAGCAAACACAGATTCACCAAAAAGTAAAAAGAAGCAATGGTGCAGATCTTGGGGATGGATCGACTATCTGCATATGATGCAGATGTTAAATGTTAAAAGAAGCAATTAATACTTCAAGGACTGGATGGTTCTAAGGTGGTTGTAGTGGGAGAAAGAAACGATTGCCTAAACTCAGTAATCTCTGCAGTAATGGCTTGGAGGATGTTAAATAATGGGTGTGAAGCGTATTTAGTTAATGTGGTGAATACGCAACCATCAAACAAAGAATTAGAAGATATCCCAATTGTACGAGAATTTCCAGATGAGTTGCCAGGGTTACCTCCAGATAGAGAGCTACAATTCATAATAGAGGTGTACCCTGGAACAGAGCTGGTATCGATGACACCATATAGGATGGCGCCAACAGAATTAAGGGAGATGAAAGCTTAATTACAAGAATTATTAGGTCGAGGCTATATTCGACCGAGTGGGTCACCATGGGGAGCCCTAGTGTTGCTCGTAAAGAATAATGATGAATAGTTACAATTGTGTATAGATTATCGACAATTGAATAAGGAGTTGATAAAGAATAAGTATCCATTGCCAAGAATTGAATATATATTTGATCAGCTCAGAGGTGCTGCTGTGTTTTCAAAGATCGACCTTTGATCAGGCTATTATCAGCTAAAAGTTAAGGAAGAATATATGCCAAAGACAACATTCAGGACTCGCTATGGACACTACGAGTTTTTAGTAATGCTGTTTGGACTCACAAACGCCCCAGCTGCATTTATGGATTTGATGAATAGGGTGTTTCAACCCTACTTGGATCAGTTTGTGGTGGTGTTTATAGATGATATCTTGGTATATTCTAAGACTGAAGATGATCATGATCGACATCTCTGAGAGGTATTACAAACATTAAGGAATGAACACAGCTTTATGCGAAGTTTTCCAAATGTGAATTATGCTATCTGATGTAACTTTTCTCAGACATGTCGTATCTGCTGATGGAATAAGAGTGGATCCCAAGAAGATACAAGCTATTCTTGAATAGGAATTACCAAAGAATGTCTCGAAAGTCAGAAGTTTCTTGGGATTATCTGGATACTATAGACCATTTGTCCAAAACTTCTCTATCATTGCCATGCCACTTACTTAGTTGTTAAGGAAATGTGTTTCTTTTGTATGGACAGAGAAGTGTTAAGAGAGTTTCGAAAGATTAAAGAAAGTTTTGACAGAGACACCGTATTAATTCAACCAGAGCTGGGAAAAGAGTACATTCTGTATAGTGATGCATCCAATAATGGTTTAGGTTGTGTATTAATGCAAGAAGGACGTGTTGTAGCTTATGCATCGCGACAACTCAAAACTCATGAAAAGAATTATCCGACTCATGACTTGGAGATGATAGCAGTGATTTTTGCACTTAAAATTTGGAGACATTATTTATATGGTGAAAAGTGTCATATTTACACTGATCACAAAAGTTTGAAATACTTGAGGACACAACGAGATCTGAATCTGAGACAACGAAGGTGGGTTGAATTCTTGAAAGATTATGATGTGATTATTGATTATCACCCCAGAAAGACTAACGTGGTAGCTGATGCTCTTATTCGAAAGACGTTCTGTGTGTTGCGTGCAATGAATGTACAATTATCCTTGGGACATGATGGTTCATTTGCAGCAGAATTTCATCTTAAACTAGTCTTGTTAGATCGTATTAAAGATTTGCAAATTGCAGATGAAGAATACCTTAAAAAGAGGAAACAAGCTGAATCTGGGAAGTGCAAGACTATGAAATCAACTCTGATGGTTGTTTATACTATCGAGGAAAAGTTTATATTCCTAACAATGGTGAATTGAAGAAAGAGATTTTAACAGAAGCTCACTATTGCCCATTAGTTATGCACCTAGGAAGTAATAAGATGTATCAAGATTTGAAAACCCGCTATTGGTGGCCGGGATTGAAAAGAGCAATCTCAGAGTTTGTAGCAAAATGTCTGACATGTCAACAAGTTAAAGTAGAGCATCAAGTACCTTCTGGACTGTTACAGCATATCTCCATTCCTCAGTGGAAATGGGAAAAAGTGACTATGGATTTTGTAACAGGTCTACCAATTACGCCCAGCAAAAAGGATTCAATATGGTCATCGTGGATCGTTTATCGAAGTCTACACATTTTATTTCAGTTCGTTTGGATTATTTAATGGATAAGTATGCAGAAATATATATCAGAGAAATAGTATGACTACATGTCGGATAGAGACTCGAGGTTTACCTCGAGGTTTTGGGGAGCATTACACGAGGCACTAGGTACTAAATTAAACTTTACTACTGCATTCCATCCGCAAACGGATGGGCAGTCAGGACGAACGATCCGGATTTTAGAAGACATGTTGCGAGCTTGCATTATTGAGTTCACTAGATCATGGGAAAGGTATTTGCCATTAGCTGAATTCGCATATAACAAAAGTTACCAAACAAGCATTAAAATGGCACCGTTTGAAGTACTTTATGGCCGAAAGTGCAGAACTCCTCTTAATTGGTTCAAATTACAGGATCGAAATGTTCATATTGACCCAAAAACAGGTGGGATTGATTTAACCAGAGAAATAGAAGATAAAATGAGGATTATTCAGAATAATCTCAAAGCAATCGCGGATCGATAAAAGGCATATGCAGACAAAAAGAGAAAGGATGTTGAATTTTAAAGTTGGAGATAAAGTATTCCTGAAGGTCTCACCTTGGAAGAAAGTACTACGTTTTGGTCGAAAGGGGAAACTATGTCCCAGATTCATTGCCTCACTAAGTTATACTTAGCGTGTGTTTCATACTACACGTAGGTCGATCGGGCTAGTATTATCAAAGAAGGAGCTGTACTTTTGGAAATTGAGTTATTGCTTATAAGAAATAGTATGTACACTTATACCTAGTCTAGTGAGCATGTACTCGTATTTTAAATTTGTAGTTGTTTTGTATTACTAAACTTATAATTTAGTTTACTTATTTTAAGTGGGCTTGTAACCTAAGTATTATGGATGAATATTATGGTTTTAAACTCTTAGCAATGGGATTTGGTATAATTATTACGCATATAATGCTAATCGAGTAGCGATTTTAAAATCAAGAAAGGGTCTAGGTAGCACACATAGTTTACACCCTGAATTATATTTTCATGTTAATAACTATCTAAAATATTTATTTAACCAATTCATGGTCGAAACTAGGTGACACTAGACAGGTTTGTAATTTAATGAAAACCGGGGAAAAGTTATTTTACTAAACTAGTTTAAAAAAATTTGTCAGGAAATCAGTTAAAAACTTTAGTAACATCTTCAATGTGTATTTAATCATCGAATATATGTTGAGGGTGTTACATGTCCACTTTTGTTCATTTTAAAATTTACCTTTAGACAATACGAATTAATTTGAACATTTGGTCAATATCCATTAAGTCAAGATATTACGACACAAATACGTGAGTTAATAAATACCTCCTTTTTATAATTAAGATTAATTAATTATCAAGGTGTGCATTAAATTAAAAAGATTAAATGAATGACAATTAAATGCATGTCACAATAAATATGCTAACAAAATAAATAAAATACCAATAAACTCATCAATTTTCTATTAAACCATGAGAATGGGTGTAACACCCCGATTTTAGGCCTAGATGATACCTAGATCGATTAGACGGTTCAGGGGAACTGGATTAGGCGATTCGAGCTAGTTTCGGGAATTAATTCATAATAAATTGTTTTTGGCAAAAATAAAATATGGAAAAATGTTAGAAAATATTTAATTAATATTCTAAGGGTTTCAGGAAACTCAATTTGGAGAAATAAAATCGGATTTTAGGACATTTTGGTCTAGTGACTAAAATGTAAAGTTTTAAAAACTATTTTGGTGACTAAATCGTAAAGGGTCAAAACTTAGAATCTTTAAGGAGATAATCTACCAATATTTTTAATCAGACATTTTCCTTAATTTAGGCTATTTTTAATTTTTTTAAAAGGTTAATGTAATCACTATTTTTATCTGGGAGTTAACCCGCTTTTACATTTTTATCAATGTTCGAATAATGGGCTTTGGGCTTTTAATAGCTTTCGATATATATATATATATTATTTATTATAATAAAAAAAACCCAAAATATCTTTAGTGCTTTTATTATGGCATTTATTACCATTAATTTGTTATAATATAATATAATATAATAATATAAAAAATCCAAAAACATTGTTAGTTACCGTTTTTACTTATTTTCATTTGATTTGCTACTATCTTCGTTTCAGTTTACATCTTATACTAGTATTAATATCATTATTTGTTATCATTAATTCAATTTATTGTTTATATTATCGTATAATCGTATTATTGTTATATTTAAACAGAAAATATAAAAATATATATAAATAAATAAAATAAAATAATTAACTAGTCTAAATAAATAAAACCCAAAGTCCATTTTATATTAACAGTCCATATAAAATTAAATCAAAAACTAAGCCCAAAAATATATATAGTTAATATTACTCTCGTCCCGATAAGGGCCCAAGCCTAAAACCCTAATCTACCCTAATGATAACAAGAACCCTAACACCCCATTGTTGTGCGTAGCCCACTGTGAGCCGTTATATCTATATCAGATCTGACGGTCCAACTTGCTCGGGAAGAAGCTTTCGAACCACACACGCGCCCATGCACGATTCCTTGACTCCCTCACACGCGCGTGCGAGCCACAGACAGACCATCCGGCTCCTGTTTTAGACATGCTACCATTGACCACCCGTGACCATCTACCACGATCAGCTTCACGCTGGACCAGCCCCTGAACCAAGCAGTGCTCTAGGCCTCATCTCCCCCGTTCGGAAATGCCAGCAACATGCAAAAAAACCACAGAGTGTCAGAAGGCAAAAATAGCAAAAAAAGAAAAAACAAAGTCATAAGTGGCAGATGTAACTACAAACATAAATCTCAGAAATCAGTGTGTGCTAATCAGATATCAAGGTTCCAGAGGGCAACTAGAGCCATCTTTTGATTTTTTGTTTCTATCCTTTGTAACATTCGGTTATATATACACCGACCACAAACCCTTTGTAAACCCGAACGAGAACCCTTGGAGAAATCAATACAAACAGAGATTTTAAGGTATCCCTTTCCTTTTTTTGCATACATATAAAAAAGGAATATGCTTTAGGGTTTAGTTCTTTACCCTGGGTTCGGGGTCGGTCGGTCGTCTGAGGCTTCCACCGGTGATAAGCTTTCGACCCTCGGGCTAAAAAAGGTAAGCCGGAATGGAAGGATTTGCGGTTTCTAGGGTCTTTTTTGGTTCGACTTTTGACGAATCTAGGAATTTTAAGCTTCCTTTTCGAAGATTCGGGCATGGGTCTAGGTTAGGGTTAAGGAGAGCAGTGTTTTGGGAGTTGTCTCTTGGGTTTCCAGTGCCAGGGTGCGATGGCCAGTGGTGGGGGGATGGTAGTATTCCTCTGAGTGGGGAGGTTTTTTTTTTTCCAGAAGCGGCTAAGAAATTTTTTTAAAAGACATAAGTTTTTTTGCCTGATTTGTCGAGTATATAGCCCCTCCCATTTTTTAAAAAGGGGTTTTTACTACATAAACCCCCCGCGCCGTGTAATTATGCGTGAGAGGGTTTCTGTCTTTTTAATTACGTACTAGATCCCCCAAATATTTTTCAAAACTACAATCCCGTCCTCATTTTGAAACTAATTCTGTTTTTTAAATGGCTTAATTAGCTTTAGGCCCCTTCGTGTTTTCTTAAATGGGTTTTTAAGTCCTTCCGCTTTCCTTAATTCTTCACGTAGTCCTCCTTTTTTTCATGTTCTTTCAATTTTGTCCCTGTCCCTTTTTTAAATATGACCTTTAAAGGGATGATCCTCTTTTGGTCCCTAAAAATTATATTTGGTTCCGGTTTTGACCTTAAAACCATCGTTCAATTACCTCTTTAAGTCCTTGGGTTTCATTTGTTTCTTATTTTAGTTATTCTGCATGTCATATTTAGATTTCGTTTTTATTATTATTTGTTTTCGATTATGTATTTGTTTGTATTACGGTGTTAGTTCGATCCATTTAAATGTTAGTTTTGATCCCTTTTATGTGAGCATGTCCACATATATGCGTTTGTGTTCACGTTATACAGGATTTAAAAATATCACTATTATTTTTTTTTATCTAAACTGTGTATATATGATTACGTGGTTATTTACATGTTTATATGCATTCAAGTTGTATATGTACTAGTTTCATGTATAGTTTCTTTTTCGAATCCGATGTTCGCTTTTATTTTTGTCCTTTTAGTTTTTTAGGTAGATCTTTTAGGATTAGTCTAGGTTTTAGGGCCTAATTTAGTTAATTAAGATTATGTGCTCGTTTTATTGGGACATGATCTTTAATTAATTAAATTAATTTTTAGGTTAGAGCCTTAGTTACATCATAGGCCCGAATCAATTTAATCCATTTAAATTTGCCCTTGGCTCATTGAGGTAAATGTTAAATGCATTAAATTGGTTGAACTATTCTTAATTATTTTTTAGGGATAAAATTAATATTTAACATTAGATCACCTAATTACAATCATAGCTAATTAATTCGAATAATTTTAAATAGAATCATTGGTTCATTGGGATCCTAGTTTAAAATTAATCAAATTAATTGTTGTGATTTTGAGATAATCGATAAAACATTAGGGTTTCTAGTTTCTAGGATTTTAATTAATTTAGGATTAATATTTAGTCTAACCAAGTTATAATTAGTTCACTAATTAATTTCCAATAAATTGGGCCTTTGTAGGTTAGGGCTTTAGTGGGCCTAGGTTTTTTTGTTTCAAGTTATTCTATGTCATGCATTTTAAATTGTCATTCGTATGACTTTTGTTGGACATGCACATAATTAATTAACTTAAATTATAAAAATGAGGTATTTATTAATTCCGATATTTGTGTCATAACAGTCCGGGCTCATTGGATGTTGACCAGATATTCAAATTAATTCTTACTGTAATCCCCTCGACCTGGCCTAGTTGCAAGACCGAACCGAGCAAGCTACATTAGGTTTACCGAAGTAAACTGGGAAGATTTAACCTAAAACACACCCATTTTTTTTCCTTTCATCTTGTCTAGATGCATTTACACTTTCCTACATGATCATACTGTTCATAGGTGAACGCTCATCTCAATCGGGCATCGTAACGTCATCCAATTGGCCACAACACTGTTTAGGGACCAGAACGTAAATTTAGCAAAATAAAAGGGATTTTCCACTTTTTAAGTTACCAACCTTTAATTAGGTTCATTTCATGCTTGTATGTCAAATATCAGCAAGATTTAGGGACTAAAACGAAAGAAAACAAAACTTCACCAAGACCATTAACCAACTTAACTGCTACGGGTATCGGAACGCTCACTTGGGTATCGGTACACCCTTTCCATTTTGAATTCCAAAAATTCCAGTAGCCAACTTCCGTACCGGTATGACCCTACTTACCGATACGCCTTACCAAAACCAAAGGCCCGTACTGATCCTCAAACCCGTGTACCGAACCCCCAAGCCAAACTCAGCCTTCCCGTACTGATACGCAAACTCGTGTATCGGTACGCTACTCTAAAGATACATTACCGTATCGCAACGCCTAGCCCGCATACCGATACCACCAGCCCGAATGGCTTTCCATACCGATATGTGAACACACATACCGATACGCCTGGACCTGAATGGTCATAAATGGCTGATTTAACATGCTTATTTCAAAACTAAACCATTACATCATGCCACAAACTCTCATACAACACTACCTAGATGCAATAGGAACCTAAACATCATAAGCTCAGCAACCAATTGGCATTCATACACCCCATGATATTCTAAAGGCATGCTTCCTAAAAACACTTTGCCAAACATTCCAAACTACACAAATAAACCATTCTCATCATATGCATCATAACAACACAACCCACACCGCATAATGAACTTCCTCAAACCATCTCAACAAAGCAATCATCAATGAAGCTCTAGAGGCATACCTAAGACACCAATCATCTACAACTACAAACAAGTATTAACATCAAGCTTAGCGACATCAACTGATACATGTACCACAAGGCAATTCCAAGGACAAGATGGACTTACTTTTCCACTTGGCCCAATAACCCGAGCCAAGTCTAAGCTAATCAAGGACAAGCTGAATTCGACCGTCCAAGTATTCGTGAGCCAAGGATTACAAGCTGCCATGAAGAAAGAAGAATTTCTTGAAGGAAGTCCACACTTAACATCCTTCAAGAATAATTGAGTCACAAAAACTCAACTTGCTGCACCTTTGAAGATGGATATCCATGAGCCTTTAGATGTCTATTAATTAGCCTTTTTTATTGTAATTAGACCCAATACTTGTTACTATAAAAGATTGGGTCAGAATTTTATTTTTAGCCCAAATTAGGATTTACAAGTGTTTTTAGGCCTAGTTAGCTTTTTAAATAGCCCACACATGCCTCCTTGCCCAAGAACCAATTTCTTATCATCTAAACCAGCCCAAATACCCTTAAATTCGTCCAAATAAAGGCCCTATCAACTTTTACTTGCTGCCCAATCAAAACAGCTCTTATCAGCCCATTACTTGATACCCAAGCAAACCAGCCTTCATCAAGTTTACTTGCTGCCCAAGCAACCAGCCCTTATCAGCTTATAACTTGCCTTATCACCCTATCCCTTGCCACACAAGCACAAGGAGTTTAAAGGCTATTATTTTATTATTATTTTTAATTAGAATAGGTTTTCCTTGTTTTAGTAGAAGTTAAATTACTTTGTCTATCCTTCACCTATAAAAGGATGAAGCCTCCATCATTATAAGACAGATTTTCTTTGATTTATGAAATATTTAGTGAGTTTGTTTTTGCAAGCGCTGATTACTTGTGCCTTCGAAGTCTTCTTCAACATAAGTTCGACGAGTTCTTGTGAGGGAGATCATCTTCACACTCTTGCTCGCCTAGATAATCGCGTTTAGGAGGGTGGGTTAGAGTCGCTTGAGGTTGCTTGCTTAGATAATTGCGTCTAAGAGGGTGCCGAGGACAAAACAACAACAACAATTCACAAGCCATTTTCATCTTCAACCTTCACACCATCTTCCATAATTCCATAAACAAAGCTGGAATTTCCAGATTTGTTTTACCTATCTTCTTCTTAATCTTTTCTCATCTTTTTATTTATATTCTTATTTCTTATCATCTAATCCTTCATCTCGTCTTTCTTTCTTTAAATTTCCAGCCTTGAATCTGAAAAATTCAAGAAAATCCCTTCTCTTTTCTCTTGAATTTTCAGATCTGCCCAAACTTCCTTGATTGAGTCTAGAGCTCCTAGTTCTTGCAACAACTTGATTGAAGGCTTCCAAATCCAAGATTGCGCTACTCTATCATTTGGTATTAGATTTGGGACGATTCTTGGCAAGAATTTTGGCGTTTTTGGGAAAAAAACTCGAAAATTAGGGAAAATTCGTCAACACCAAACGAGTGAATTTTGTGCTGAAACTTTGCAGATCAGATATACACCATTGGTGGAGTCACCACACAAAATTTTAGATTTTTTGGAGTTCGGGAACACCTCGAACGAAGGGGATAAAGTTTTAGCCAAATTAGGGTTTTCCCCCTTCTTTAACCCTATTTTCATTATTTTTTCTTCAATTTTCGTTATTTTCAGTTTATTTACCTTGTAAAAAGAAAAAAAGAAGAGAAAAAAATAAAAAAAATAAAAAAGAAAAGAAAAGAAAAGAAAGAAAAGAAAAGTGAGAAAGCTTATACCTAGCCACCAACCACCATCAAGAATCATCAAGATCACCATCATCAACCACCACAAGCATCACATTGAAGTGGATTCAACATTGGATTTCTTCTTTCAAGTTGTTTTTGGGTTTTGGGGTTATCATCTTTCTCTACTAATTTTTTTCTACTCTTAGTTTCTTAAGTTCCTTTGTTTTGCTTTTTCTTTCTTCTATTACGCAATTTAACACTTTCTCTTTTCTGGTGTGAGTAGGACTAAAAGTTGCATTCCAATCCTTCTTTCTTGCAACTATATTCAATTGGTGTCAAGCCTTTCATTGGTCTCCTAGTACAATTAGGACTCATTGCTAGGATTCAACTCTGATTGTAACTTGTTAACTTGTGGCAGGAAGGTCTTTAAAGAGCACGAGATCGGTTTACTTGCCTCGCTAAATATTTATTCCTTGGAGTGTTTAGTGAGATTTCTAGTTTTCTTTTGCTTTTCACCTTTTTAAATCTGAGTGTTTCAGGATGTCAGAAACGAGTAACGACGAAGAACCACATGAAGTGACTCTTCAAGAAGTTTCGAATACTCTCAATAAAATTGAACGGATTGTAACCTCTTTGGCAGCCAAGCTTGAGCACACCATTGGGAGATTAGAAACCACTGCAATTGCAAGCAATACTGAAGAGCCTAGGTGTCCAAATCTTGTTCCCATTCAAAATAGACGCCAAAACCCCCTGTGTGGGAACAATCCTCGCATAGAGCCGAGACAAGCAACAAACACCTTAGCCAAACCAAAAATCACTGTACCACATTTTCAAGGAAGGTATGACCCTGATGCTTATTGTGACTGGGAAAATCAAGTTGATCTTCTATTTGAGTATTATCAATGCCCCGAAGAGGATCAAGTTCCACTGTTGACTCTCGAATTCAGTGAATACGCATCCATTTGGTGGTCCCAATTGGTTCCCAATCGGCGTCTCAATGGAGAAGCCAAGATAACCTCATGGGGAGAACTTGAAGAAGTCATGCGAGAACGATTCGTTCCCCCATTATATCGGGCGAGAGATCAAACAAAAGTTATAAAGAATCCGCTACAAGGCTACTGATGATGAGTTTCTCAAAGAGATGGAATCATTGATGCAAAGAGCCGATATCCAAGAAGATGAAGAGGATACCATGACTAGGTTTGTTGTCGGACTCAATGACAACATTCTTGAGGTACTTGAACTCAAAACCTACTACACCCTTCTTCAAGAGGCATTCCAATTCACCATGACAATTGAAAAGCGCATCAAAGATCGACAACGATATTTGACAAAAGAATTATCACTATGACAAAGGTATCACTCAACCTTTATCTCATTCTAATTCTTCTAAACCTTTGCTCGACTCAAGTAGACCAAAGCAGAAAATTGAAACATCCAAGTCACTGGACAAAACCAAGACAAAAACCCCCATGTTGGCGGAAAACACACAAACACTCAAACAAACTCGGGAGATTGTATGCTTCAAGTGCAACGGCCATGGACACTATAAAAGAGACTGCCCGAATACAAGACTCTTTCTTATTCGAGAAGATGGGAGCTACTCATTCGAGTCGGAGGAGGAATTGTCCGACAATGAATTCATCGCGGTGGTTACTCCAAAGGATGAACCTAATCCTAAAAGCTTGGTGATTCAACGTTCACTTAATATCCAAGCAATCGACGATACGGAGATGCAAAGAACAAATATTTTCCACAAAAGATGTTTGATCAGAGGCAAACTATATTCATTCATCATTGATAGCGGAAGTTGTGCGAATGTGGTGAGCAGCTATCTAGTTGATGCACTTGACCTACCTTGTCAATGCCATCCAAAGCCATATTATCTCCAATGGCTTCATGAAGGGTCAGAATTAAAGGTAAACAAACGTGCCTTAATCACTTTTACTATGGGTAAATATTGTGATGACGTTTGGTGTGATGTTATCCCTATGCAAGCATCTCACTTACTTTTAGGACGACCGTGGCAAGTATGACCGTGATGTGACTCACCATGGTAAGTTAAATAAGTATTCCTTTGTATACCATGGCAAAAAGTATACCTTGGCTCCACTCGATCCAAAAGAGGTGTACAAAGATCGATGCGAATGAAGAAGTTTTGTGAGGAGGTGGGAATAAAAAAAAGATGAAAAAAAAAAAAGAATGAAAAACAAAAGAAAAATATAAAAGAGGCCAGTAGTGATAAAAGCCAAATAAGTATAGGCCCGGGGGGTGGTGAGTGATCCTAAATGTGAGAAAAAAAGAGTGTCTCAAAATATTTATGCGAGAGAAAAAGAAGTGAGGCAAGCCCCTTCCTTAAACAGCCTTGCATCCTCATCCGCTTTAGGGAACAATTTTTTCTATCACTAACAAAAACAAAAGTTTGCCTAGTGTGTTTGTTTCTCTTTTGCAGGACTTCAATGATGTTTTAGGTGATCCACCTGACGGTTTGCCACCCTTAAGAGGATTTGAACATCAAATTGACCTAATTTCGGGTTCTTCTATTCCAAATAGACCAGCATATAGATGTAATCCCGACGAAACCAAGGAGTTAGAAAAGCAAGTGGAAGAACTACTCAACAAAGGCTACATTCGTGAGAGTTTAAGCCCTTGTGACGTTCCAGTACTTTTGGTGCCAAAGAAAGATGGTTCATATAGAATGTGTGTCGATTGTCGGCCGATCAACCAAATAACAATCAAGTATAGGCATCCTATTCCACGATTAGATGACATGCTTGATGAACTCTACGGTGCATGCATCTTCACCAAGATTGATTTGAAGAGTGGTTATCATCAAATTCGAAGGAAAGAAGGAGATAAATGGAAAACCGCTTTCAAGACAAAGTTCGGTTTATATGAATGGACAGTTATGCCATTTGGTTTGACCAATGCCCCTAGCACATTCATGAGATTGATGAACCATGTCCTTCGGGAGTTTAGAGGTAAGTTTTTTGTTGTTTATTTCGATGATATTCTTATCTACTCTTTTTCTTTTGATTTACATATTTTTCATGTAAGATCGGTCTTCGAAGTTCTCCGAAGAGAACAATTATATGCTAACATGGAAAAGTGCGTGTTTTGTAGTGAAAGTCTTAGTTTTCTAGGCTTTATAGTAAGTGCACAGGGTATCCATGTTGACAATGAAAAAGTCAAAGCAATTCAAGAATAGCCCACGCCATCATCCATAACCGAGGTGAGGTCCTTCCATGGCCTAGCAAGCTTCTACCGTCGCTTTGTCAAGGATTTCTCTACCATTGCCCCACCATTGAAAGATATCATCAAAAAAACGGTAGGTTTTCATTGGGGTGAGGCACAAGAACAAGCCTTCCAAACACTAAAAGGTAAACTTTGTACTGCCCCAATTCTTCGTCTTACCGATTTTTCTAAAACTTTTGAGTTAGAATGTGATGCCTCCGGTATAGGCATAGGCACAGTTCTTTTACAGGAAAAACAACCAATCACTTACTTTAGCGAGAAGTTAAAAGGAGCACATTTGAACTACTCAACTTATGATAAAGAGCTCCTTGCATTAAGTTCGTGCACTTGAAGTTTGGCAACACTACCTTTTTCCAAAGGAGTTCATCATACACACCGACCACAAATCATTGAAGTGGCTAAACGGCCAAGGTAATTTGAGCAAGAGACATGCTCGGTGGGTGGAGTTTATTGAAACATTCTCTTATGTGATCAAGTATAAAAAAGGTAAGGATAATGTAGTAGCAGATGCACTATCTAGAAGGTATACCCTAATTACTCAAATGCATGCTACTATATTGGGATTTGAACATATAAAGCAATTGTATCCTAATGATCCAGATTTCAAGGAAATTTATACTCATTGTTTAAAATGTGCTTTTAACAAGTTTTATCTTGTAGATGGGTTTCTTTTCCGAATAAACAGGTTGTGTAACCACAAGGCTCCATTAGAGAATTGCTAGTCCATGACTCACACTCCAGAGGCTTAATGGGGCACTTTGGCATCTCCAAAATGTTAGACATGGTAATGGAGCATTTTTTTGCCACATATGAGGAAAACTGTAGAAAAGGTATGCGCATCTTGCATCGTATGTAAACAAGCAAAATCTAGGGTAAGTCCTAACGGTTTATATACATCCTTTCCTTCCCTTGGGTCGATTTATCTATGGACTTTATTCTTGGATTACCTCGTAACAAAAAGGGTCAAGATAGTATTTTTGTTGTGGTCGACAGGTTTTCAAAGATGGCTCACTTCATACCATGCCATAAAACAGATGATGCAACACATGTAGCCGATCTCTTCTTTAGAGAAGTAGTACGACTTCATGGAATTCCACGCACCATCGTTTCCGATAGAGATGTAAAGTTCATAAGCCATTTTTGGAAGGTTTTGTGGATAAATATTGTGATGACGTTTGGTGTGATGTTATCCTTGTCACCATCTCACTTACTTTTACAAACCGAGGTAACAAATGGATCTTATGTGACTCACCATGGTAAGTTAAAAACACAAAAATTCCTTTGTATACCTACCAAAAAAGTATACCTTGGCTCCACTCAATCCAAAAGAGGTGTACAAAGATCATATTCTCCATTTGAAGAAGTTTTGGTTTTAAGGTGGGAATAAAAAAGATGAAAAAGAAAAAAAGAATGAAAAAAAAAGGCAAATACAAAAGGCAAAAAGATAAAAGCCAAATAAGTATAAATCCATTCACACTAAGTAAAGCAAAAATGGAGAAAACATATTTTTTTTTGGTTGTTAAATTTAAAGGTTTTTTTTTGAACCATTTTATTAGGGTTTGAGACGTGCATGTCGAAATGGCCTTTATAGTGGAACCATTGGAATTTTAAATTAAAAAGTTTTAAAATTGAGGTTAAGTCGTATAATCATGCTCGAAAGGCCATAAATAAATATTGTAAGTCATAAAATTTGATTTAATCTTATTTTTTAACCATTGTTGTTGGTTTTAAGGCGTAAATGTCTAAATAGGTTTCATGGACCAAAAAAATTTAACCGGTAAAAAGTTTTGAAATTGAGGTTAAGCTATATCATAATATTCAAAAGCCCATAATGAAATATTTTAACTCAAAATTTGATTTAATCTTCTTTTGTTGCCGTTTTGTTGGGTTTAAAAACAATGTTTGAATGGGCTTTTGTTGTGGACCCGTTGGAATTTTAACCAAGTAAAAGTTTCTGAAAATGAGTTTAAGCTATATAATCATGTTAAAAATTCCGTAAAGAAATATTTTAAGTCTTAAAATTTGATTTCATCTTATTTTTCGGTCGTTTTGTTGGGGTTTAACGTGTGCATGTCTAAATGGGCTTTGAGGGACCCAGTTTTTTAACCGAGTAAAAATTTTTGAAAATGATGTTAAGATATATAATCACATTCAAAATCCCAAACTAAATATTTTAATTCATAAAATGTGATTTAATCTTATTTTTCGGCCATTTTGTTGGGCTTAAGGCGTGCATGTCTAAATAATCTTCATAGTGGTTTAGAATTTTAATCGAGTAAAAAGTTTTGAAATTGAGGTTAAGATATATAATCTTATTCAAAAGCCCATAATCAAATATTTTAACTCTGAAAATTTGATTTAATATTATTTTGTGGCCTTTTTGTTGGGTTTAAGGCGTGCATGTCTAAATGTGCTTTACAGTGGACCCGTTGAAATTTTGATTGAGTAAATTTTTTGAAAAAGAGGTTAAGCTCTATAATCATGTTCAAAAGCCCATAAATAAATATTTTAAGTCATAAAATTTGATTTAATCTTATTTTTCAAAACTATATTTATTGAGGTTTAAAGCCTCCATGCTTAAATGGGCTTCAACGGCTAGGAACTCAAATTTTAACTATAAAAAAGTCTTAAAATTGAGGTTAAGCTATATCATAATATTCAAAATCCCATAACCAAATATTTTAACTCATAAAATTTGATTTAATCTTATTTTGTGGTCGTTTTATTGGGTTTAAGGCATGCATGTCTAAATGGGCTCTACAATGGACCCATTGTTATTTTAGCCGAGTAAAAAGTTATGAAATTGAGGTTAATCTAGATAATCATATTCAAAATCCCATAATAAAATATTTGAACTCTTGAAATTTGATTTAATATTATTTTGCGACCATTTTGTTGGGATTCAAGGTGTGCACGTCTAAATGAGCTTTATAGTGGACTCGTTGGAATTTTAACAGACTAAAAAGTTCTAAAATTGAGATTATGTAAACTCCTAAATTTGTGTTATTTTCTTTTCTTTTGCCTCCATCACCAATACCCAAAAATCGACTTCTCTAGCACTTTTTTTTCGAATTTAATCTTAATAAATTGTTTTTACTAAAAATAAAATAACTGGAAAAATGCTTAAAATGTTTAATTAATATTATAAGGTGTTTGATATTCAATTTGAAGGTATTAAATTGGATTTTGGATCATTTTGGTCCGGTTTTAAAAATAAAGTTTTCAAAACTATTTTGGTGACTAAATTAAAAGTTCAAAACCTAGAAGCTAAAACCAAAATTTTCATTAGATTTTTTTAGTAATTTTTTACAATTTTAAAAAAGATTTTTAAATGGTTTTAATATTAAATAAAATATAATTGATAAAAAGGTTTTAAATTAAAACAATTCATTTTCTCACGTAACTAACTTTTCTCTCAACTTTCTCAATAGCCAAACTATCAATTTATTTCCAAATTTCTCAGGAATCAATCTCTTTTGATTACCTATTTGATTTCTTTAATTCCTACAACAAAATCTACTTGGATTCTTGAAGTTTTCATCTAATCTTTGCCAATTAAGGGAGAAATCAGCAATTAGAGATGATTTTCATTTCTCTCCTCTAATTAAAGGTTCTTTAATGAAATTCCCAAGCTCTTGATCCTTTACAAGTAATTTTTGTTATATGTTTATGATTTAATCAAGGTTTTATAGATTTGAGTTTTGATGTGAAATTTGGATGAACATTGTCATGGATCTGTTTTATATTGAATCTAATTGATTTAGATCTCCTTTAAGACGTGTTTTAATGTTAAAGGAAGATACTAATAAAAGAAATCCTGAAACTATGTGAATTGCTAATTTTTTAGATTGTAGATTGTTGGATTTTGATGTGATCTTGGTGTTGCAGAGTTGCTGGAGGTATAAGGACGTTATAAAGATGTTTTTGGATGTTAATTGATGTTGTTGAGATGTTAAAATCAATATGTTTTGACTGGGCTTTGTTTAGATGAGGTTTGGTGATGATTTCGGTTGTTTTAGAGAGGCGTTTGCTGGTTTAAAGTGAGGCGAAGTTGTGTTTGTTGATGTTGATGGGATTTTAGATGCATGGAATGCATTAAACCTCTGTTTTTATTTGGGTAAAATAGGGGTGTTTGATCCTTCATCTTTTGGAGAAGGTTAGAGGCTCGAAAGTTTGATTGTGCACCAGCAAGTGGAACGATTGGTTTATAGTGAGGAAACGTGTGTTTACTACTTTAAAAGGTTTGAAGATGGTTTTTGGGAGTTTTAGATTAAGTTTGAAACACTTATCTAAGATCGAAAGTAAGTATTTGATGATCTCTTCTCGTTTTGATTTTGCAAAATACAATCTCATGCACATGTTTATGATTTTGGTAAAACAATGAGGTAACATGTTTTGATCGAGTATATTGGCAAGTGGATGTGATTAAATGTTATCGGATAAGTTGGCATGCCATAGGGTTTAAAGTGTCCTATAATAAGTTGCCTCATGTGTGTCGAGGGGTTAAGAGTGTGCCATGCTCCACCATGAGAATCGTAGCGGTTGAAGGGTCAAGAGTGTGCCAATTCTCCCGCTGGTGGATTTATACATCATAACAGCTGAGGGTAGTAGTACCATGCTTCAGTTCGAGGATGTGTGTGAAGTGGTCAATGGAACCACTTGGGAAATTCATGTATTCGATGTGTTTTTATAAATAGAATGAAATGGTTTTGGGTCACTTGAATGCCAATATATGATTTACGGTATCATGAGAAGTGGATTATGTTTTGCACAATATGATTTATACATGTGGTGCTCTTTAAGCTTGCTATTTTGAGGTTTTAGCATGAAAAAACTTAAATTGAGGTTTATGTTAGAAATCCATGATATATGTCTTGCAAAAGTTTAAATATGCATATATTTTGGAAAGATAATAGAGGCATGAGATGTTTTGACATGAGATTTAATACTCATTTGAAAACAAATGGTTTTAAATGCATTGATGAGTGTTTTTGAGACTCCCGCACTAATCTTTATACGCTTACGCTCTCCTTTCTCATCAATGCAAAAAAGCAAGCATTTCAGATAGCGAGCAAGCAAGAAAAAATATAAGGATTGAGCTATTTCGAGTACGGTTTTACAAATATTTTGTAGTAATAAAAGGCAATGTGATCAAGTTGTAATTAGGAGGGTTGATTTGGTTACTCCCTGTTTGGATATGTTTCTTTTGGTATTTTGGACTTGTATGTAACTTTACATCTTGCTTTAAGGGGTTAGGACATGAATTGCAAGCTTGGGTAGAGATCATGCCTATAAGACCTTTGATTGGATTTGTTATGGTTTGAATGATCCTCTACCACGCCTATTTGATTGTGAAAATGTTGGATAAAATGTTTTAAGATGTTTGTAAGATGTTTGAAGTATGTTAGATAGAGCCAAAGTGTTATATGTTCAACCAAGTGGTCATTATTGACCAGGCAGTATTGGTACGAGTCCTCAAGGTTTGGTATACCGAGTCTTTCTCAGCTCAAATCTGTGCAAAATTGCACAAGAATATCAGTACGCCTTGTAACCGTATCAGTACGCACTCAAAAAAATTCACTAGGTGTCGGCATACGGGCAACCGTATCGGTACGCCCTTTAGCTACTAGAATCCCCTATTTTGATATCGAACTACATGTATTCGTACACTTGAGGATCGTACAGATACACTTTGCAAAATGTACCCGTATCGATACGGGAGAGAGGTGTATTGGTAAGCTATCTATTATTTCCGGTAATATGCTTTGCTGAAGTTTGAATCTTTGCAGTTTAGTCCCTATTTCTTGATCATGTAATTAAATGAGTTTAGATGATTATTTTAGGATGAAATTTAATCGATATACATATAACCTGATTAATTAAGGTTTGGTAAATTTGGATTTAAGTAAGTCCTTTTAGTTTTCTAAAATTACACTTTGGTCCTTAAAATGCATTTTTGACCAATTAGATGTCAAATTGATGCCCAATTTGTTTGTGAATTTCACCACAGCTAGCATGATCACCTCAGGACTTGATTATGCATTTAGACAAGATGAAAGAAAAATGGACGTTTTTTAAGTAAATCGTTTGGGTTTGTTTTGGTGAACCCAATGTAGCTCACTCAGTTCGGTCTAGCATCTAGACCAGGTCAAGGGAGTTATATTTGGTGGTACCAGAGCCAGGTTTTGATTATTAGGAGGTAGGTTATGGTTGTTTGAGGTATTTTTGTTGTATGAAAATGTTGAATAGCATGCACAGTGTATGAATTTGTATTTTTATGCTTGAAATGTGCTATGTTGGGGTAAAAGCTTAGGGACACTTTGCCTTATTACTACGAGTGCAAAATGATTTTTGTTTTGAAACATGAGCATCTTGGATTCTTGCTTCAAGCTGGCCTAATAGTTTTCTTTTGTTGCATTATCATGCTTTAGACTCATATTCTCGAGAAATAGGATTGAGACGAGAGACAAGAGCGTATATGGGTAGTATTTTGGATGGGCATAATGATGAGTTACCTCCTCCTCCACCATTCCTCCTGTAGGTGCTGGAGTTGAGGGTGGTGTGCCTCAGGCACCGCCAGGACTAGTTTTTGGTGATATAACACTGTTGATCCAGGCTATGACTGGAGCGTTTCAAGCAGCTATGGTTGGAGTGCAAGCACCTGCACTAGCACCTACGGCACCTGTTAATACATGACTTTTGTTGGAGCGTTTGTATAGTTTGGGAGGTATCGAGTTTAGGGTTTTAGCTCTAGAGGTAGCTGAGGAGTGGTTCGCAAGTATCGAGAAGATTCTTGGACAGATGGAGTGTACGGATGCTCGCAAGTTGGGCTGTATAGTATCCTTGCTTCAGAGAGATACCTATAGCTGGTGGATAACTTCTATCGTGGGTATAACACCTGCGGATGTGATATGGATGTTCTTTAGTACTACTTTCTGGAAGAGGTATCTGGGTTCCCGATACTAGGATAAAAAGAAGTAAGAGTTCATGGCGTTGGTCTAGGGTAGCATGATCGTGTCGAAATATAAGGTTTAGTTTATTCGGTTGAGCCAGTATACACCTGAACTGGTTCTCGATGAGCATCATTGATGTGATCGTTTCTAATATGGGTTTGCTAAAGAAGTGAAGACGTATATATTGGCTATAGATTACACTGAGTTTGATGTCTTGGTTTCTCGAGCTAAGGATATAGAGTAAAATATAGGATTATTCTCTCGTTTGAGGAGTTCTTCTACTAGAAAGAGGATTTTTGAGTCGAATGCTAGTAGAGATCGGTATAAGAAACATTATGATAGGAGGTATCACCCTGACTAGAGACATGATAGGAATAGTGTTGGGCGTGAACAACACATTCAAAACATGTATGTTCGAGCACCTGAGTCTGGGCGTTGTGGTAAGAGACTTTCAGGGGAGTGTTAGGGTACTCTTGGTACATGCTGGAACTGTGGTTTGCGAGATCACATTAGGCATGATTTTCCGCAGTTGGCTAGGGATGGACAGGCTCTTGTGCCTGCTGTTGCAACATAAAGAGTTCGTAGGCGCAGACAATGTAATTTTAGCATAGAGAGGAAGGTCAGAGGACTGTTGCTCATACTGTAGTGGTTCAACCTGATGGTGGTAGACCGTCGAGGATCTATGCGCATCACGTGGGAAGGAGTAACACATATGTGATTGTAGGTACTTTTACTTTGCAGTCTATATCAATACTTTCTTTGATAGATTCTGGTTCTACATATTCATACATCTTGCGCAAACATGCACGTTTGCTTGATATACCTGTAAAAGTGTTAAATGTGGGTATGTGAGTAACTAGTTCTTTTGGGGATGCAGTAGTCTCTAGGAGGTTGTATAAGAGGTGTCCTTTGTGGTTCAAGGTCACATGGTTGCAGCTAATTTAATAGAGTTACCATTTCATGGTTTTGATATAATTTTAGGGATAAATTGGTTGACCAAGCATAGGGCTGTGGTCGACTTTAAAACTAAGCGAGTTTCGATGAAACTTGCTAAGGATTATGAAATGGTGGTTGTGAGCGAGAATGTTAAATTCTTGTCCAATGTAGTTTTAGCTTTAGAAGCGTGGAAGTTGTTAGAGCTTGGGGGTCAAGCATATCTGGCTTATGTTATGAACCCAAATATAAAGGAGGTGCGTGTTCAGGATATCCATATCGTTTGTGATTTTCCAGGGGTGTTTCTAGAGAAGTTGCCTGGATTACCATCGGATAGGGATGTAGAGTTCTGTATCGAGACATATGTAGATACAACTTTGATGTCCATTGCTCCGTATCCTATGGCACTGAAGGAGTTGAAGATGCAACTTCATGAGTTGTTGGATCGTGGTTTTATTTGACCTAGTATGTCAACGTGGGGAGCACCAGTGTTGTTCATGAAAAAGAAGAATGGCACGATGAGAATGTGCATCGATTATCAGCAATTAAAAAAGTTAATAATTAAGAATAAGTATCCTTTGCCAAGGATTGACAATTTGTTTGATCAATTTTAGGGTGCTACTGTGTTTTCTAAGATTGATCTGAGATATGGGTATTATCAGTTGAAGGTCAAGGATAAAGACCTGCCGAAAATAGCTTTTCACATGTGTTATGAGCATTATGAGTTTTAGTGATGTCGTTTGGGTTGACTAATGCGTCCACAGCTTTCATGGACATGATGAATTAGGTATTCCATGAATTTTTGTATCAATTCGTGGTAGTGTTCATGATGGCATTCTCGATTACTCTCGTAGCGAGAAAGATCACGATCGACACCTATGGATTGTGTTGCAAGTTTTGTTGGATAATAAGCTCTATGCCAAGTTGGGTAAGTGTGAGTTTTGGATTAAAGAAGTAGTTTTTCTTGGTCATGTTGCTTCTGCGAAAGGTATCCGTGTAGATCCTCAGAAGATTGAGGTGGTCGTAAATTGGAAGTAACCTAAGTCGGTGACGGAGGTTCGTAGTTTCTTGGGGTTTTTTGGTTATTATCGTCGCTTTGTGGATGGTTTCTTGAAGGTTGTTGCTCCTTTGGAAAAGTTGTTACAAAAGGATGTAAGTTTTGAATGGATGGAGAGTAGACAAGAAGCTTTTAATAAGTTGAAAGAAGCTTTGACGCAAGCTCCGATCTTGATTCAACTTGAGCCATGAAATAGTTTGTAGTTTATAGTGACGCTTCCTATGTTGGTTTGAAGGGTGTGTTGATGCAAGGGGGAAAAGTTGTGGCTTATGCATCTTGACAGTTGAAGGTGCATAAGCACAATTATCCTATGAATAATATAAAGCTTGTCGCGGTGGTGTTTGTGTTGAATATCTGGAGGCATTATCTATATGGTGAGAAGTGTACCATTTATACAGATCACAAGAGTTTGAAGTATCTAATGTTGCAAAAGGATTTGAATCTTAGGCAACGTCGATGGTTGGAGTTGCTTAAGGATTATGATTTGTCGATAGAGTACTATCATCTGGGTAAGGCTAATGTTGTAGCTGATGCCTTGAGTAGGAAGGTTGCGGTGGAGTTGAGGGTAATGTTTGCTCGGTTGAGTGTGATGCGAGACGGTGGTTTATTGGCTGAGTTGCAAGTGAAGCCATCGTTGTTGCATTTGATCAAGGAAAAACAACCGTATGATGATTTGTTGGTACAACATGTTAAGGATATTATGGGCGGTAACCAACTGGATTTTTGTTTTAATGATATGGGTGTTTTATGATTCAAGAGTCGAGTAGTTATGCCGAAAGATAAGGGATTGAGGCGCACTATCTTGACTGAAGCTCATTCGAGTCCTTTTTCCATGTATCCGGGAAGTACAAAGATGTATCAAGATTTGAAGAAGGAATATTTTGGGTTGGATTAAAGAAGGATGTAGTAGATTTTGTTGCTCGTTGTTGGTATGTTAGCGTGCTATGGCTGAGCATAAGTTTCCATCTGGATTGTTGCAACAGTTGAAGATTCCAAAATGGAAGTGGGAGAGAATTAGTATGGATTTTGTAACCGGATTGCCTTTGACGCCATCAAAGAAGAATTTCGTGTGGGTGATTGTGGATAGGTTTACGAAGTGTGCCCATTTTTTGGTTGTTCATACGACGTATACTTTGGATAAGTTGGCAAAGTTATATGTTGCTGAAATTGTGAGGCTGCATGGGGTGCTTAAGTCTATATTATCGGATAGGGATCCGTATTTTATAGAAAGGTTTTGGGAGTGCTTGCATAAGACTTTGGGTGCACGATTGAATTTTAGTACTTTGTATCATCCTTAAACGGATGGTCAATCTGAACGCGTTATCCAAGTGTTGGAGGATGTGTTGTGGTGTTGCATCATTGCTTTTTCAAGGAACGTGGGAGAAGTAGCTACCGTTGGTAGAGTTTGCTTATAATAATAATTATTAGGCTAGTATTCAAATGGCTCTGTATGAAGCTTTGTATGGTAGGAGGTGCCGCACGCCACTTTGTTGGGCTGAGGCAGATGATAAGTATGTTTCCCTACCTGATATGCTAAAAGACACTAATGAGAAAGTGAAGCTTTTTAGTGATCGATTAAAGGCAGCTTCGGATTGAGAAAAGTCTTATGCTAACTTGAAGTGTTGGGAGATTGAGTTTGCGGTTAGAGAAAGAGTATTTTTATAGGTTTCGCCTTGGAAGAAGGTAATGAGGTTTGGACCTAAGGGCAAGTTGAGTCCAAGGTTTATTGGGCCTTATGAGGTGTTGAATCGTGTTGGTCCAGTTGCTTATAGGTTAATGTTGCATGCAAAGTTGGAGAAGATACATGATGTTTTCAATGTATCGATGCTTCGGAGATATAGATCAGACCCATCACATGTGATGCCTGTTGAGGAGATCGAGTTCAATTCAGATTTGACCTATGATGAGAAGTCGGTGAAAATCTTGGATTCTAGCAGCAAAGATCTTCGTGGAAAGACCATTGAGTTGTTAAAGGTGTTATGGCCACATCGTCGTGTAGGGGAAGCCACGTGGGAAAGTAAGAAGGGCATGAAGAAGCAGTTTCCTTACTTTTTATGTTAGGTAAATTTCGAGGAAAAAATTCTTAAGTAGGGGAGAGTTGTAATGCCCCAAATATGGGCCTAGATGTTAGCTAGATGGATTAGACGGTTCAGGGGAACCAGATTAGGCGATTCGAGCTAGTTTCAGGAATTAATTCATAATAAATTGTTTTTGGCTAAAATAAAATATGGAAAAATATTAGAAAATGTTTAATTAATATTCTAAGGGTTTTGGAAAACTCATTTTGAAGAAATAAAATTGGATTTTGGGACATTTTGGTATGCTGACTAAAATGTAAAGTTTTCAAAACTGTTTTGGTGACCAAATCGTAAAAGGGTCAAAACTTAGAATATTTAAGGAGCTAATATACCAATGTTTTTAATAATATTTTCCTTAATTTAGGATATTTTCAAAAGATTTTTAAAATGTTAATAAATAAAAATAAAATAGATTCAATTAAAAGGATTTCTATTAACCAAATTAATTTTCTTACGTAACTAGTTTTGCTCTCAACTTTCTCAACAGCCAAACTATCAATTTACTCTAAAATGCTCAGGAATCATTCCTTTTTGATTTCATCTTGATTTCTTAGTTGATTCCTTTGATTTCTACACCAAATTCTATTTGTTTTCTTGGAGATTTCACTCAAATCTTGCCAATTAAGGTGAAAGTCAGCAATTAGAGGCCACTTTCATTTATCTCCTCTAATTAAAGGTTTTTTAACTGAAATTCTCAAGTTCTTGATCCTTTACAATTGATTTTTGTTATGCGTTGATGATTAAATCATGGTTAAAAGGTTTTAATTGAGTTTTGATAAAAAATTTGATGAATCTTGATAATGGATTTGATTTGTATTGATTCTAATTGATTTAGATCACATGTAAGATATGTATTAATGTTATGAGTAGAGATTTATAAAAGTAATCCCTAAACTAAGTGAATTGCTAATTTTCTAGGTTGTAAATAGTTAGATTTTGAGGTGTTCTCGGTGTTGAAAGGTTGCTGGAGATATAAGGTTGATATATTGTTGTTTTTGGATGTTAATTGATGATTTTAAGATGTTAAAATCGTTAGGTTATGGCTGCGCTTTGTTTAGGTTGAGTTCGGTGATGTTTTCAGTTGTTTTAAGGAAGCGTTTAATAATTTTTAGTGTGGCGAAGTTGAGAATAGATGTTGATGGGATTAGAGATGCATAGTAATGCATTAATCCTGTGTTTCTATGTGGGAAAATAGGGGAGACAGATCCATCATCTTTTGTAGAAGCTCTGGAGGCTTTAGAAGCTTAATCTAGCATCGACAAGTGGATCGTTGTGTTGTCGGTGAGTGGAAACGTGGTTTACTACTTTATAAAGGTTTGAAGGTGATTTTCGGGTGTTTAGACTAAGTTTGAAACACTTTGCTAAGCTCGGAAGTAAGTATTGGATGATCACATTCTCATTTACAGTTTTACAAAATACAATCTCATGCACATGTTTATGATTTTGATTACCTATTGTTATATGCATGTTTTAGAAATGAAATATGTTGCAAATGATCATATGCAATGATTATTGAGTATGACAAATGATTTACGAAAGTTTTGAGAATACTAAAATAATGGTTTATTGTATTGGAAATTGGTTTGATTTGATGCATATGTAAAACAGTGAGGTGTAATCACTCATTTTTGACTGGGTTTTAGTGTTATTAGTGTTATTTTAATAGTAATATTATTAATATAAAAATCAAAAAAATAATAATAAAATAATAATAAAAAATTAATTAAATAAAAAAAGAGCAAAAAAAAGAGAAATTTCGTGGTTTTTAGGTGGTCCACGTCACCCCTTAGGCCTCCCCAATTGCCTATATAAAGGCATGGGGGGTAGGGGCAATGGACACGCAAAAAATGGCCATGAAATTGGCAAAGCAAATTGGCTCCCCAATTGGGAGCTAGGCCGGCCGGGATTGGGGCAGTGCCCTCGGCCCCAGTTGGTTCAATCCAACATTTGATCGTGGTCTTATTTTGGATCCGATCTAGTTAATATTTTTGGAGAGGTCGTGGTAGATCTCGGTGGGGTTCAGTCGGGGTTCGTTATTCGAGCTCCTAGTTAGGTATATTTTCTTCCCTTTTTATTTGTATTGTAATTTTTATGATTTAATGAAGTATTAGTTAATTTAAAATTGTGCTCTTTTTTAGTTTGTATGTTTAGGTTAGTATTTATTATGTTTTAAATTTATGTTTTATATTAATATTTTATTTATGTTAGATTTGTTTTTTATGTGTTAGATTAATATTTATGAATGTTAGTATTTTATTTATGTTAGATTTATTTTTATTTATAAGTTAGATTAATATTTATGTATGTATGTTTTAGATTAGTATTTGTTTATGTTTTAAATTTATGTTTTAGATTAATATTTTATTTATGTTAGATTTGTTTTTATTTATGAGTTAGATTAATATTTATGTATGTATGTTTTAGATTAGTATTTTATTTATGTTAGATTAGTATTTTATTATGTTAGTATTTATTTATATTTTATCGCATTGTATTTATATTCGCCATGCTTTAGGTTGCATAACAAATATATAAATTGTCAATGCGGTGCCCTTTTATCCGAGCGTAAACGGGGCCAGTATCAGGCGTAGTGATAGTGGTTGGGCGTTTACTCTCAGATAACGGGGCCTTTAAAATTTACCCGCACTTATAACCAAATTTTAAATTAATCGTCACTTTAATCCGGAAAGTTTAATATTAATAAAGCGGTAATTATTAAAGTACCAATTTTGGGCGGTGTGGGGTGCTAATCCTTCCCCATCCGTAATCGACTCCCGAACCCAATAGTTTTCAAATCTCTGGTTTTATGGTGTCCGGCCTACCTAAGTGGCCGGTGGCGACTCCAACTTCTAAATAAAATGCGATTATTTTAAAACCCCCACGGAATAAATATTTTAATACCCGAAAAACCACCAACACTTCGAAAACGATTTTTTAGCAAAAAGGCCATCGCTACAGATGGCGACTCTGCTGGGGAGCTTTTTGTTTTTTAACAAAATAAAGAGAGTCAAGCTTTTTCAAATAATTACCGCTTTAATAATATTAGAAGTTCCGGATTAAAGTGACTATTAAATTAATATTCGGTTGTAATTGCACGTTTATTTTAACGCATTTAAAATTTCGCATATAAACCCGTTTTTAAATGGGGGGAAAACGCTAATGCTTTCGTGGAGATATCGTTCTCCCGTGTAGGCCTAGCAAGTACCTTCGGGGCTCGAGTACCTTATGCTTTCGTAAGGATATCGTTCCTTCGTGCAGGCATAAGCGAATGGGTCCCCCTAAATTGAACCCGGTTGAAAGGAGCCTATAATGGGTGATGATCGGGGGCCTTGCTACTCTTAGTAGAGGACAACAAGGACAATTCGGGTACCTCCTAGAACCAACACTGCATGTAGAGAACATCTAGAAACCTACCCCTTTAGAGCCATGCAGATAACCTTAGGTGTTTTAGACGGGATAAATAGGGTTTTTTGTTTGTTTACCTTATTTAATTTGTCCTTTTTATTTATGTATTTATTATTTTTATCCGGTACTAACTCATTTTTTTGTGTTTTATTTTTATTTTTATTTTACACATACTTTTGTTGCATTATCATTGCATCCACATACTTTTTTTGTGTCTTAGGAAGGACGGCATCGATCCAGTCGCGCGACATCGGTCAGAGATTAATCAACAGATCCGAAGTAACAATTTGCCGAGCAAGCGTGTAGTGCCAAAGTATACACACGAGACCCTGATGGTGGACATGCGACGAGTTGCAAGGCGTGTGAATGACTTAGCTACCGAAGCCGCGGCTCTCCGACCTTTTGTAACCCCGGACATGGAAGAAGCACCAAGGTTTATCAAGTTGCTCAGAGCTGTCGAGGAGCTAAGAGGTAGAGGTAGGGCTTATGTGTAGAACCTTGTTTTGTAATTAAGACTTTTTGTAATAGAGACTCATTTTGTAATGTGGACCTTTTTTGTAATCTAGACCCTTTAGTTCCCATGAAAGTCGTTCGAAAGGGTGATTACCGGCGGAATCAACGCCTTTATTTGCATTCATGTTGCATATCATGGTTTTGATTCAAGAACATTTCATTAAAAGGCTTTCAAAATAGAAAAAGTATATTTTGCCAGAAATGATAATATTACAGTAACAAGTTAGGCTGAGCATAGACCAATCGATAAAGAAGACGGTACGATAGTAAGGCACGTGCGATGCAGAAGATTCAGTCAGGGCCGTAGAACCCCAATTTTAAATCTTCACATTTAACCCTTTTGTAAAAATCTCAAAGATTTTAATTTAACTCCTTTAAAAAATTTGCTTTGAATCTTTTTCCCTCCTAAAACTTTCAGAATAATAATAATAACAAAAAGAACCCTAAAAGTTTTATTTTTTTAAGTAAGTTAAAACTTTTTGATAATAAAAAAAGGGAAATTTTTAAAATGATACTTGAGAATTTCAATTTAAACCCCAAAAAGTTTTAAAGTACTCCCATAGGATCGATAGAATCCATTCCTGTTTAGACGTATTATTCGTTTGCACCCAGATCTACAGAATAAAAGATCTTGTCTGCATTATGCATCACTTGTTGAAGTCCTTTTCAGAAGCCACAAAAATAAAGATCATGACGACACAAGTTTATGGAGTAGCACAAGAAGAGAAGACGAGGTCACCCGTCATCCTAGAGACAACGTCGAGATGTGGAGCATGAGCTTTGCTTCCCGAAGTCAAGATCTCCAGAAGGAAGCTAACTGTCACCTGTAATTCATTATTAGTTTTTGCAACCAAACATTTTTCTATTGATTGAAAGTCTTTTAAGGACTGTTTGAGAATCAACACCGCATTTGCATTCATACCTTGCATTTCCTCACATTGTACAGTCATGGCATATTTTACATAACATTATCATTACCTTGCATACAATTTTACATAGCATTATCATTGCCAAGAAAAATAAATGAACACGATCAAAAATCAAGATTCAAGTAGTTGGAAGATGGGCTCGAGAGAAAAAAGAAATGAGGAAAAAAGAAGAAAACTGATACATTCGACGCAAGAAAGCCCTGATTTGGTCATCCCACCGGATTTCAAGATTCTAAGATTTGTGTAGTATGACAAAACAAGTTGCCCAAAGATTTACCTGACCATGTCCTGCAGAAAGGTAGAGGGCTACACCGAGAATGGAAAATTGCCGATCCACTACTTCCACGAAAGTCTAGCAGGACCTACCGTGATATGGTACAACTGTTTGAGTAGAGACCAAGTGTAGTCATGCGGAGACTTAACCGACGTCTTTATGGGCAATACGAATATGCTCTAGACCTAGCACCGAGTCGTTAGTATCTCCAGGGTACGAGGATGAAACCTGATGAGAGTTTCAAGGAATGTACTTTGAGATGGCAGAGGTTAGCCACCCAAGTGCAGCCTCTCATTGCTGAAGAGGAAAGTGACTTCCATGTCTCAAGCCATCATCCATAAGTTGCTCGGGAAATTGATGGGCAAATGTGATGACTTTGTAGAATACATGATCCAAGAAGGAAAATCGAGTCTTAATTCACCGAACCAGACATGCCTAGGAGCAGAAGGAAAGAAAGAGATAAATGGGTACCACTTTTAAGGTTCTTGTGATTGTAAGAGAAGAAGACAGGCAGATTCCTCCGAATCACCAAAAAATTCCTCGAACAAGTACATATTTAGAGATATTCGGAGTATTCCATCTCGAACGTATGACCTCATCTGGTCAAGGGTTAGTACCTTAACTCAAGGCCGATATAGATTACGCCCAGCTCATCTGCTTACAGTTTTGATCCATACAGTTTATGTGAGTTCTACATTGAGGCGTCGGGGCATGACACTAAGAAATTTGGGGTCGTTAATAGAAAAAATCAAGAAGTTGGTTGACGTGAGAGTCATGACGAGAGAGTTGATCCAACGATGGAAAAACAAGAGAAGAGGCAAGCCTACACTACAAAGGACTGGAATGAGTTAGTACTCGAGATGTAGTCCAGAGGTCCCTATGGTTTTCCCATCAGTTCATAAAGAAATTCTCAATGCTTTGAAAGAAAAAAACTCCCAAATAGATATTTTTTAGAATTAAAAATCACGTTTCCATTAAGAAAATCATTTTTACATTCTTGATTCTTTAAACATTTTATTTTTATGGGGTAGTTTTTGTTCTCCCATATGCATATACACGCATTTTTGAATGGACATATGTATATATCATTTCTATACCAGGTCCTCGAATTTTGAATGCAACGGTACATTTGTTTCAGATCCAAAGATCAACTCTAAGTTGCATATATTTAGAAGAGATTGAATGTTGTGGGGATACTGTAAATGTAAGTATCTGCTAGTTTACTTAGGCCAACAGAGGAACAAAGCGAGTGTTTAGATAATGGGCAGTTCCCATTTTAAGAATTTATCTTCTCAGGCACTTGTTGTTTAAGATCCTTGAAACGAAAGTTGACCCTAAACCTCTACCCCCTGAAGGCATTCTCAGGACATCTGTGAATTTGACAACGAGTGATATTCTTTTACTTTACCAGAAGACAGAGATGAGTCCAGACAGATTGGATACGAAGATCAGAAATCATCAGAAGAAAGTGGTTGAAAACAAGGATATGTCCAAACGAAAAACCAAAGAAAAGAAGAGAAATGGTAATCAGAAGGCCGAAGCAATCCAAATCGAGTAAATATTAGAAGAGCTACAGAGAGACAAGTAACTTCGAGCAGAAGATATCATCAATACCAGTATAGATACGTGTTGATTCGAGGATACATTTATAGACTCGAATAAGAAGAAAGAGATTCAAGGCTAAAAACCCAAAATAGGCAGTCTAAAACAAAAAGAAAAAGAAAACAAAACAAGAAAGAGAAGAAAAAAAAGAAGAAAGAGAGAGAGAAAAAAAGAAGAAAAAAAGAAGAAAAAAGAAAAAGAAAGAAAGAATATTGTATATGCTTCACACACAGATCAAACAATACAAGAACGAGACTTCAACTATGAGCAAGAGACACAAGGAATCCACATTTCAAGTAAATATCAGTTTTGAAAATTAGTATAGAAGCTCGAATTGAAGCCAAGTCAAGACAAGTCGGCCCGAAGATTGCCAATTTCGAAAAAAGAAATGACCTCTAGGGTGAAAACCCAAAAATGGGCAGTCTAGAGTGATCTTGAAAATGAAGAAAAATAGTAGTCTGCCTGAGCCTGCTGACATCAATATCCAACCAAAATACACTGATCCGAAGGTACAGAAGAAGGAAGTGACCTCTAGGGTGAAAACCTAAAAATGGGCAGTCTAGAGCGATCCAAGAGAAAAAGTGAAAAAAAAGAAAAGAAAAAAAGAGAAAATAAGAAAGAAAGAATAATATTTCATCTGGGCGTGCCAATCACAAGAATTCCCAGAAATGTATTCATAGTCCTTCATTCAAGAAATCTCAGTTTCGAGGAGTATTGAAGGATCAAACATTATTGAACAGAAAATGAACATCAGTATATAGCCAGAATGCAAGGTAGCCTACAGTAAAAAGAAAGGAAATGAACTCTAGGGTGAAAACCCGAAAAAGTGCAGTCTAGAGTGATCCAAAAAAGGGAAGGAATAATGGGCAGATCCAAGTTACACAAGTACAAAAATACTGTTTCACTTAACCATAAACCAAAGGCCTACATTACAAGCCCCCAAAGACTATTCTGGTCATCCATAGATATCCAAGTTGAATGAGAATGTCTTCGAATTTCATTCTGCCTATAAGGGTTAACTTTGCTTCAAGGAACGTCAAACTTCGAAGTGCTTGATCGACACCCTAAATGAGGGAAGGATGGGGCATGGTGAGATAGTGAGATTAAGAGAGCCACCTTAAACGGGGTAGAAACTAGGTAGGGTTGTTCCTCCCAAAAGCATATTAGACCAGAAGAAACTATACATTGGCATATATCTCCACAATGGTCAAGATCTTCTAAATATGCGCTTCATTAGAGTTGATCTCTGGCAACTTGAAGCAGATGCGCTGTGGTGTTTGATATTTCGGGGGCAAACATGTTTTAAAAGGTTTGACATTTTCTCCCAAAGTTTTGATGTTTACCATTTCCCCCAAACATTAGTTTTTAAAATGTTTGGCAGTATACTTCGAATTTTGTTTACTATTCTCCAAACATTATTTTTTAAAAAAATAATAAAATGTTTGGTCCTTAAAAAAGAAGAAGAAAAGAAAAAGATGTTTACCATTTATTCCAAATGATGTTTTCAAAATGTTTGGTATCCCCTCCAAGTTGTGATTTTCAAAATAACTATTATCTTTTCAAACAATCATTATTTTTTGAAATATACGCAAGTAAATTGCCGTTTGCATTATTTTAAAAATAAATGATGATGAGATTTAAAGCATTGGGACCGAGAGTTAGTTCCCGTCGAAAAGCTACGAGAAGATCAATGATGAGCTCAGGGGATGGAAGCATTTTAGCTCACCCTGGTGAATAGAAATAGATCAAGGCTCTGTATGATGGGTCAGAAAATTCAAAGCAGTGGAGCCTGTGGTTGAATGGGCAACGCCAAGCGAAGAAGATGACAAGGGTTCTTATAAGAATAATATAAGAACCAGAAGATCATTTATGAAGACAAGTGATAACCCCGAAAATAAGAAAATCCTTCCGCACAAAAGGTTTAAAAACATGTTCAAATGAGGATTTAAGATCATACAGTGAAGAAGTAAAGAGATAAAGAAATCTGAGGAGCGACCTTTCAGGGTGTAAGACTTTAAAACAAAAAAAGGGTTGAAAGAAAAAAGAAAAAAAGAGAAAGAAAGAGAGGGAGAAGAAAAAAGAAAAGAAAAAGAAAAAGAAAATAAGAAGAAATTGAAGGAAAAAGAAAAAAGAAGAAAAGAAGAAAAGAAAAAGAAAATGAGAAGAGAGAAAACAGAAAAAGAAGAGAAAGAAAGCATTACATTGCATGCATCATATAGATAGTGGCATGTCAGTTTTTGCTTGTTTTGGACAGGTACTTGAAGAATTATCAAAGAGTATTAAGAAGTGGATTTCATTAAAGAAAGAAAGTTTGGCAGCCATTTTTGGCGTGAGTCCCCAAATTTGAAGAAAGATCAGAAGCCATTTTCGGCCTGAATCCCCAAATTGAAGAAAGATTTCGGCAGCTATAGTAGCGTGAGTCCTAGAAGATTGGCGACCATTTTCGGCGTGAGTCCCTAAATTTGAAAAAGTTTTGGCGACCATTTTCGGCGTGAGTCCCCAAATTTGAAGAAGGTTTGGTGGCCATTTTCGGCGTGAGTCCCTAAATTTGAAGAATATTTTGGCAGCCATTTTCGGTGTGAGTCCCCAAATTTGAAGAAAGTTTGGCAGCCATTTTCGGCGTGAGTCCCCAAATTTGAAGAAAAATTGGTAGCCATTTTCGGCGTGAATCCCCAAATTCAAGAAATATTTCGGCAGCTATCGCAGTGTGAGTCCTAGAAGATTGGCGGCCATTTTCGGCGCGAGTCCCTAAATTTGAAGAAGTTTTGGCGGCCATTTTCGGCGTGAGTCCCCAAATTTGAAGAAGGTTTGGCGGCCATTTTCGGCGTGAGTCCCCAAATTTGAAGAAGATTTTGGCAGCCATTTTCGGCGTGAGTCCCCAAATTTGAAGAAAGTTTGGCAGCCATTTTCGGCGTGAGTCCCCAAATTTGAAGAAAAATTGGTAGCCATTTTTAACGTGAATCCCCAAATTGAAGAAAGATTTCGGCAGCTATAGCAGCATGAGTCTTAGAAGATCGGCAACCATTTTCGGTGTGAGTCCCCAAATTTGTAGAAAGTTTGGCGGCCATTTTCGGCGTGAGTCCCCAAATTTGAATAAGATTTTGGCAGCCATTTTCGGCGTGAGTCCCCAAATTTGAAGAAAGTTTGGCGGCCATTTTCGGCGTGAGTCCCCAAATTTGAAGAAGATTTTGGCAGCCATTTTCGGCGTGAGTCCCCAAATTTGAAGAAAGTTTGGCAGCCATTTTCGGCGTGAGTCCCCAAATTTGAAAAAAAATTGGTAGCCATTTTCGGCGTGAATCCCCAAATTGAAGAAAGATTTCAGAAGCTATAGCAGCGTGAGTCCTAGAAGATTGGCGGCCATTTTCGCCGTGAGTCCCCAAATTTGAAGAAGGTTTGGCGGCGATTTTCGGCGTGAGTCCCCAAATTTGAAGAATATTTTGGCAGCCATTTTCGGCGTGAATCCCCAAATTGAAGAAAGATTTCAGCAGCTATAGAAGCGTGAGTCTTAGAAGATCGACAACCATTTTTTTGTGATTCCCCAAATTTGAAGAAACTTTGGCAACCATTTTCGGCGTGAGTCCCCAAATTTGAAGAAAAATCGGTAGCCATTTTCGGCGTGAATCCCCAAATTGAAGAAAGATTTCGGCAGCTATAGCAGCATGAGTCCTAGAAGATCGACAACTATTTTCGGTGTGAGTCCCCAAATTTGAAGAAAGATTTCGGCAGCCTTAGCAACGTGAGTCCAGAAAGATCGGTAGCCATTTTCAGCGTGAATCCCCAAATCTGAAGAAAGTTCGGTAGCCATTTTTGGTGTGAATCACAAAATTTGAAGAAAGATTTTGGCGACCTTAGCAGCGTGAGTCTAGAAAGATCGGTAGCCATTTTGGCGTGAATCCCAAATGTGAAGATAAAGGTTCTATATAGGAAGAATCCGCCTCTCCGAGGCTTCAGGAGCCGAAAGTTCTATATAGGAAGGACTGACGGCTCTAGGGTGAAGACTAGTAGTTCTATATAGGAAGAACTCCCAACTGAAGGAATTCACCCATGACACAAAAGGTTTTATATTGGGAAAACCCGTTATGTTGAAGGCAAAGAGTCCTATATAGGAAGGGCTCCGAGCTTTATTGTCTTAGAGTGAGAGGTTTTATATAGGAAGAACCTGTAACTCTGAGATTTCAAAAGCTAAGAGTTCTATACAGGAAGGACTTGCGGCTCCAGGGTTTGAAGACTAACAGTTCTATATAGGAAGAACTCCCAACCGAAAGAATCCGTCAGTGACGCAGAAGGTTTTATATAGGACAAACCAGCGTTGAAGGCAAAGAGTTCTATATAGGAAGGACTACAAGCTTTACCGTCTCAGAATGAAAAGTTCTATATGGGAGGGACTCATAACTCGAGGCTTCAGAGTGAAGGGTTCTATGAAGGAAGAGCCTATAGCTCAAAGATCGGAAAGTGACGAAGTTCTATATAGGAAGAGCTTACAAGCCTGAAGATTCAGCTAAGGAAGAGCGGAGAGTTCCCAAAGAACACGTGATTCCGAAGCCAAAGACAAGGAAGTAGGTTAAAAATGAGTGCTTTTGATCTTTGCTTTGTCCTCGTTTAACAAGAACAAGCAAAGAGGGGCAACTGTAATCACTTATTTTTGACCGGGTTTTAGTGTTATTAGTGTTATTTTAATAGTAATATTATTAATATAAAAATAAAAAAATAATAAAAAATTAATAATAAAAAATTAATTAAATAAAAAAAGAGCAAAAAAAGAGAGAATTTCGTGGTTTTTGGGTAGTCCACGTCACCCCTTAGGCCTCCCCAATTGCCTATATAAAGGCATGGGGGGCAGGGGCAATGGACACAAAAAATGGCCATGAAATTGGCAAAGCAAATTGGCTCCCCAATCGGGAGCTAGGCCGGCCGGGGTTGGGGCAGTGCCCTCGGCCCCAGTTGGTTCGATCCAACATTTGATCGGGGTCTTATTTTGGATCCGATCTAGTTAATATTTTTGGAGAGGTCGTGGTAGGTCTCGGTGGGGTTCAGTCGGGGTTCGTTATTCGAGCTCCTAGTTAGGTATATTTTCTTCCCTTTTTATTTGTATTGTAATTTTTATGATTTAATGAAGTATTAGTTAATTTAAAATTGTACTCTTTTTTAGTTTGTATGTTTAGGTTAGTATTTATTATGTTTTAAAATTATGTTTTATATTAATATTTTATTTATGTTAGATTTGTTTTTTATGTGTTAGATTAATATTTATGAATGCTAGTATTTTATTTATGTTAGATTTGTTTTTATTTATAAGTTAGATTAATATTTATGTATGTATGTTTTAGTTTAGTATTTGTTTATGTTTTAAATTTATGTTTTAGATTAATATTTTATTTATGTTAGATTTGTTTTTATTTATGAGTTAAATTAATATTTATGTATGTATGTTTTAGATTAGTATTTTATTTATGTTAGATTAGTATTTTATTATGTTAGTATTTATTTATATTTTATCGCATTGTATTTATAGTCGCCATGTTTTAGGTTGCATAACAGATATATAAATTGTCAATGCGGTGCCCTTTTATCCCAGCGTAAACGGGGCCAGTGTCAGGCGTAGTGATAGTGGTTGGGCGTTTACTCTCGGATAACGGGGCCTTTAAAATTTACCCGCACTTATAACCAAATTTTAAATTAATCGTCACTTTAATCCGGAAAGTTTAATTTTAATAAAGCGGTAATTATTAAAGTACCAATTTTGGGCGGTGTGGGGGTGCTAATCCTTCCCCATCCGTAATCGACTCCCGAACCCAATAGTTTTCAAATCTCTGGTTTTATGGTGTCCGGCCTACCTAAGTGGCCGGTGGCGACTCCAATTTCTAAATAAAACACGATTATTTTAAAACCCCCACGAAATAAATATTTTAATACCCGAAAAACCACCAACACTTCGAAAACGATTTTTTAGCAAAAAGACCATCGCTACATGAGGTAGCATGTTTTGATAGAGTATATTGACAAGTGGATGTGATTAAATGTTATCAGATATAGTTGGCATGCCATAGGATTTAACGTGCACTATAATAAGTCGCCTCATGTGTGTTGAGGGGTCAAGAGTGTGCCATGCTCCACCATGAGAATCGCAACGGTTGAGGGGTCAAGAGTGTGCCAATTCTCCCGCTGGTGGATTTATACATCATAACCGTTGAGAGGTAGTAGTACCATGCTTTAGTTCGAGGATGTGTGTGAAGTGGTCAAAGGAACCATTTGCGAAATCCGTGTATCTGATGTGTTTTTAAAAATAGAATGAAATGGTTTTGGGTCACTTGAATGCCAATATATGATTTAATGTTTCATGAGAAGTGGATTATGTTTCGTATAATATGGTTTATACATGTGTGCCCTTTAAGCTTGTTATTTTGAGGTTTTAGCATGAGGAATCTTAAATTAAGGTTTATGCTAGAAATCCATGATAAATGTGTTGCAAATGTTTAAATATGCATATTTTGGAAAGACAATAGAAGTATTAGATGTTTTGGCATGAGATTTAATACTCATTTGAAAACAAATGGTTTTAAATGCATTGATGAGTGTGTTTGAGATTCCCTCACTAATCTTTATACGCTTACGCTCTCTTTTCTTATCAATGTATAAAAGTAAGCATTTCGGACAACGAGCAAGCAAGAAGCAATCGAAGGATTGAGCTATTTCAACTACGGTTTTACAAATACTTTGTAGTAATAAAAGGCAATGAGACCAAGTTGTAATTTGGAGGGTTGATTTGGTTACTCCCTGTTTGGACTTGTTTTTTTGGTATTTTGGACTTGTATGTGACTTTATGTCTTGCTTTGAGGGGTTGAGATATGAATTGCATACTTGGGTAGAGATCATGCCTATATGATCTTTGATTGGATTTGCTATGGTTTGAATGATCCTCTACCATGCCTATTTGATTGTGAAAATGTTGGTTAGAATGTTGTAAGATGTTTGTAGTATGTTAGATAGAGCCAAAGTGTCATATGTTCGACCAAGGGGTCATTACAGACCAGACCATATCGGTACGAGTCCTTAGGAATCGGTACGCGAGGTCTATCTCAGCTCAAATCTATGCAAAATTGCACAGGTATATTGGTTCGCCTTGTAACTGTATCGGTACACACCTCAAAAAAATACACTAGGTGTCGGTACACGGGCAACCGTATCGGTATGCCTTTTAGCTACTAAAATCCCCTTTTTGATATTACATTACCTGAATCAGTACAATTGAGGACTGTACCGATACCCTTTGCAAAATATACCCACATCGATACGGGAGAGAGGTGTATTGGTACGCTATCTATTATTTCTAGTATTATGCTTTGCTAAAGTTTGAATCTTTGTAGTTTAGTCCTCGTTTCTTGTTCATGCAATTAAATGAGTTTGGATGATTATTTTAGGTTGGAATTTAACCGGTTTGCATATAACCTGATTAAATAAGGTTTGGTAACTTTGGATTTAAGTAAGTCCTCTTAGTTTTCTATAATTACAATTTGGTCCCTAGAATGCATTTTCGACCAATTGAATGTCAAATTGAAGGTCAATTTGTTTGTGAAATTCACCGCTACTAGCATGATCACCTTAGGACTTAATTAAGCATTTAGACAAGATAAAAGAAAAAATAGACCGTTTTCTAAGTAAATGTTTGGGTTTGTTTAAGCAAACCCAATATAGCTCGCTCGGTTCAGTCTAGCGTCTAGACCTGGTCAAGGGGGTTATATTTGGTTACACAATAAATGAGATAAAGAAAGAGTGTACCCAAATCCAAATGTTCTTAGACTTAACAACTGGGTCTAGGCTATAAGGATATTGGGCTCACGGGTCCATATCTATTCTAGACCGGTTCACTTGTTGTTGGATCTATTAAGTCACTTGACCCAATGACCTGCACTGGTCAACTAGAAGCAAAATAGGTCCTCATTTTCCCCTCTTCCATTTTCATTTGTTCTTCTTCATGAAAAAGGACGAACCAATTCTCTCAAAAAGACACTAGCTGCCATCACAACTACCTCCGTTATCACAGCTCAAGTAGGTTTTTCGGTGAATCAAGGCCACCATGTTGTTCCTTTTTTCGTTCTCTTCTTTTCCCTCAGTCTAAATTTTCCTAAAACTCCCTTAAATTCCACGAAAACAACCCTAATGTTTGAACCTTGTCGGTGCTGGATCTATACCTTCCACAGTTAGATGGCTTTGGTTTTGAGGTATGTTGCCCTCTTCACCGAGATGATCTTCTTCACTATTGGGATCGCCCGTCGGAGACCCTTGTCGCTGGAGATCGAGGTAACTAAAACGGGTAAGCCCCTTTTTCTTCACCTTTTCAGTTTTGATTTATCTGATTTCTTTTTTTTCTTGCTACTGTTTGGTTGTTGGGGACGAGGTTTTGGTTTGCAGATAAGGGGAAGTTGTAGTTTTGTGGACAAATATAGGGTTCAATGGGTTACTAGTGATTTTGGGTGTTGTTGGGTAGGATGGAGTATAGTGTTGAAGAATAAGGTTTAGGCTCGGGGACGGTAAGTGATGGTTGCCGAGGGAGTAAGCTTAGCTTACGGTTTATGGTGGTAGAATGTGGGGGTTCAGTTTTTTTAAGACTTAGGTTAGTGTAACACCTTGGTTTTGGGCCTAGTGGTTTTGAGGTTTATTAGACGGTCTAGTGGACCGGGTTAGAGATTTGAGTCGGATTCGGGATAGTATATTTTTCATTAAGATAAAAATATGGAAAATAGTTAAAAATCATCTTTCAATATATATTGATTTTTGGTGGAATCAATTTTAGAAAAGGGAATTTGGAAATATGACATTTTGGTTAGTGACCAAAATGCAATTTTTTAAAACTGTTTTAAAGTGACTAAAATCAAAAGGGTCAAATCCTTAGAATCCTTAAGGAGCTAATCTACCAAGTGTTTGCTGGTGGTTTCTCCCTTCAATTAAATCATTTTAAACATGTGTTTTAAAAGGGTGTTAAGAATGATTAAATATCTAAAGTTAGTTATTAGCTTTTAAAAGAAATTCACAAAATTTTTTCCTAAACCTTTTCTCTCAACTTCTTTTCTTCCAAACACTCCAAATTTCATCAAAATCTAGAGGTGAGGGATTCTTTTCACTCAGATTATTGATTTTAACTTTATTCTTTAACTTTGTTTTGCAAAATCTCATTGAAATTTTATGTTTTCTTAGCTTTAAACAAGCCAATTGAGGGAGAAATCACATAACAGGGATAAGGTCCGTGATCTCCTCTGTTAAATGGTTCTTTATTGATATTCCCAAGTATTTGATCCTTTATTTATAAGTTTTAATGTGATTTTAAAGTTTTATCAATGTTTAATTGAGTTATTTTGAAAATATTGATGAAACATGGTAATTTCTGAAGTGGATCTGATTTCTAGTATTTGAGATTGATTTAATATATGTTTTGGAGGTGTTTTGAGGTTGATAAGTTGTTTTTATCAATAGAATCTCAAGACTCTTGAATCTCTAATTGTTTAGGTTGCTAGATTTGAGTTGTTGTGGGGATAATCGAGTTTAATCTTTGCTGGAAGTAAAAGGATGTTAGGAAAGGGTTTTTGGAGGTTAATAGATGTTGGTTGATGGGTTGAACTGTTGTTTTATGGCTGGGATAAGCTTCGGAAATGTTTGATGATGATATCGGTTTGTTTCAGATGGTTTCTTAGTGGGCAACCTGAGAGTTGCGGGTTTTTGCTCTGAGGCATTTGTTTGAATGCATAATGATGCATTTATCCTCTGGTTTTATGTGTTTAAAACAGGGGAGAATCAATGTGCCGAAGCTTGTCGTTGTTTTGGTGGCTTGCCGGGAGCTTATATCGCGTTGGCAAGAAAGACAAAGCGTATCGGTGAGTGTAAACTGGTTTTTAATGCTTTACAAAGGTTTGTAAATGTTGTTGGGAGTTTAGGGTAAGCGTGAGACTCTTACCTAAGCTCGTAAGTAAGTTTCCCTTATTTTGCTCTTAAATATCTGCTTGGATATGTGCATGTTGTTTGCATTTTTGGTGATAAACATGGTATGATTTACTTACTGGAAATGCATGATTTTGAGCACATATGCAGGGGATTGAAAGTATATTAAATGCTATTGAGCATTGGTTTTCATTTCGATTGGGAATGTTGTTATTGCATTGGCAATGAGATTTGCATATGTGATGTTTTGTTTAATGCATTGTAAAACAGTAAGTAAATGGTTGTAAATGGTTTGTAAATGATATATTGGCGATGTGCCAAGGTGAGAAAACAATCTAATATAGTTGGCATGCCATAGGATTAAAACTGCACTATAAAATATGAACAAAATTGACTGTGGCCATGGGTCCTTGAGGTTTGGCAGTTTAACAAGGCCACTCAGACTGTTGGGGACCTCATTTGGGGCTTGCGGCTTAACTAGGCAACCCAAATTGATGGTGATCTTACGGATTAACTAGGCAAGGTCGGTAGGCTTGCAGTTTAACTATGCAAGGGTGAAATCTCACAGTTTAACTAGGCGAGGGTGTCAAATTTTGCGGTTTAACTAGGCAAGGTTTAGGATATCATGCGGTTTAACTAGGCATGGTATGAGAGATCCGTGTATCTGATGTGTATAGGATAGAGGTAGACTATCCAGGTCACTATAAATGCCAATATATGTAAAAGATCATGTGTTGAACCTTGTTTAAAATGCTTTGGAAATTAAGCATGTATTGTATATTTTGTTATATTAAGGTTGTTATGTTTTGATTCAGTTGGAATCAAGGAAAGACTTTGGTTGTAAGCATGTTTTGGAGAACAAACATATAATTTTCAAATGGTTTTAATGCATCATTGTTTTATGAGCATCATCAATAAGCATGTGTGCTTACGTTTTCTTTTTCCTAATGATACAGAGCATTAACGTTCGGGGCAGCAAAGCGCAAGGTTTGCAAGGATCCAAGAGATAAACTACATTTATTATGAACTCGGATTATGTTTCCGGTTAATAAGGCAATGTGTTCGCCATGGTTCTGGGGAGTTGTAAATTTGTTGCATTGTGGAGTTTAGAATGATTTTATGCTGGTTTTTGATGAAGGTTTGATGTTTCTTAGCTTGATGTTAATATTTGTCTATAGTTGATGTTGAATTAGTGTTTAGGTATGCATCTAGAGTTCCATTGGGGATTGCTATGTTGTGCTGGTTTGACCAGGTTTAATATGCTATGTTGAGTGTGTTGGCATGTTGCTTATGTTGAGATTGGTCTAATTGTGCATTTTGGTAAGTTTGGCAAAGTGGTCTAAGAATCATGCCTCTAGAGTGGTCCTTTAGATGTATGAGGTTGTTTTGTTTGCCTAACATTGGTATAAATGATAGTTTATGTATATTCAAATGTTGGTGTTCATGTATGCAAGTTGCTAGGGGCCAATTGCATCTAGAATTGTGTGAAAAACTAGTTAATTTTGTCATTACAAGCTCAGGCGTACCGATACGCGGGGGACCATATCGGTACAACTAGGCAAATAAGGACAAGGTGTTTCGGTACAAGTATGGGCGTTACGATACGCCTAATGGTTACAGGAATTTCACTTTTTGGAATAAGGCCGCGTACCGAAACACTAGGTTACCGTATCGGTACGGTGTTAAAAGATTTTAAAAAAAGTATTTTATACTCGAAGTGGTGTACCGGTACGAATCTTGCCGTACTGAAATGATGGGTTCATAACCGTATTGATATGGATACCATTGTTTTTATTAATGTCTTGGAAATACAGTTTTGGTTTCTTTCGTTTTAGTCCCTGAAGCTTGTTTTGCCAATTATTTGAGCATGGATGATCGTTTGAGGTTGATTCTTTGACATATAAGCATGAAATGTATTTAATTAAAGGTTGGTAACTTAAAAATTAGAAAAGCCGTTTTATATTATTGAAATTACGTTTTGGTCTCTAATTTGTGTTTATGGCCAATTAAATGTTGTTACGATGCCCGATTGAGATGAGTGCTCACCTGTGGACAGCATGAACATGTAGGAAAGAATTAATGCATCTAGACAAGATAAAAGAAAAAATACACGTGTTTTAGGTTTTATCTTTTCGGTTTACTTCGGTAAACCTAATATAGCTTGCTCGGTTCGGTCTTGCGACTAGGCCGGGTCGAGGGGGTTATATTTGTTTGTATTAGAGCCAAGTTTGCGAAAACTTGGGATGTTGTTGTTTAACTAGCTGATGTTGTTTGAACTGCACGGTGATTTTGTATATGTTCGTTGATTGTTTAATATTCTATTGGGGTATTTTTGGGAACTCATTGCCTATTACCAAGGATTTTAAATGCATTTTAAAGTTGACTTGGATTCTATGTCTGACGCTAATACTACCATGGTTGGGCAAAATAATGAGACAAAAGAAAATCACCCTCATGTTTTACCTCCTCTTCCTCCTCCAGTGGTTCTTCCAGTTGACGTTGGTGTGGGTAAGCACCCCAGGTTCACCAAGTGCATGTGTATGGTGATTTGACTCTGTTAGTTCAGGCAATAACGGGATCTTTCCAGGCAGCGATGGCTGGAGTGCAGGCACAAGCATTGGTACCTGCTGTGGTGGCAAATCAAGGTTTACCCTTAGAGCGTTTGAGGAGTTTGGGAGGTGAGGAGCTTCAGGGTTTGAGCCCTAAGGAAGTCGAGGGTTGGCTGGAAAAGACGGTTCGCATCATGAATCAGACGGGATGTAATGAGGAGCGCAAGTTGGGTTGCACTATATCTTTGCTGCAAGGGGATGCATATCATTGGTGGATGACCACAATTGATGGCGTTCCTGAGGCGGATGTTACTTGGGAGTTCTTTCGAAGAGCTTTCAAGAGGAAGTATCTTGGTATCTAGTATTTGGATATGAAGAAGCGTGAGTTTATGTCGCTATCTTAGGGAGGCATGTCTGTTGCAGAATACGAGGTGAGGTTTGTCCTGGTGAGTCAGTATACTTCGGAGTTGGTTCTACATGTCCAACAAAGATGTGACAGGTTCTCTTATGGTCTTGTTAAGGACATTAAGATGTATCTCTTGGCTATAGATTACACGAATTTTGATGTGTTGGTCAATCGGGCCAAGGATATCGAGCAATCATTGAGTGCACCAGTTCAGGCTGTAGGTGTGAACTTGGGTAAAAGAGTGGCTGACTCTAGCTATTCTCGGAGGCAGAATAGGAAGTTCAGGGACAAGAGACATAAGCCAGATCGCAGGCGTGGAGGTAGAGTTGGCCATGGTGCTTAAGGAGCCCGTGTTATGCCGAGGTGTGAGCGATGCGGTAGGCGCCACGCGGGTATGTGCTGGGGTAATGCTAGAGCTTGTTGGATTTGTGGTTTATCTAATCACTTGAAGCGTAATTGTCCTCAAGCTGCGAGAGATGCACGAGCACAGGTTGCTGCACCTGCTAGAAGCCGAGGTCGTGGTAGGGGTAAATTTTAGAGGCACGAGGATGGTCAGAGGGGTACGACTCATACTACAGTGGTGAAACCTGGAGGTGGTGGATCGGCTCGGGTTTTTTCTTACCGTGAGGGTCGTAATGATACAGATGTGATCGTAGGTACTTTTACTTTGCAATCCTTGTCATTGTTATCTTTGATTGATTCAGGGTCTACGTATTTATATATCTTGAGTGAACATGCATCTATGCTGAATGTTTATGTTGAGATCTTAGATGTTGGCATATTAGTCACAAATTCTTTTAGGGAGACGGTTACAACAAGAAGGTTGTACTGGCGTTGACCTTTGGTGGTGCAAGGTCATGAGTTTGCCGCAGATCTGATGGAATTGCCATTCCATGGTTTGATATCATTTTGGGCATGGATTGGTTGAGTGAGCATAGAGCAGTTGTGGATTGTGAATCCAATAGAATTTCCTTGAGGTTGGCTGACGATTTTGAAGTTATGGTGGTTACTGAGAATGTAAAGTTTCTGTCCAATGTGATATCGGTTGTTAGAGTGAAGAATATAAGTTTGATGGTTGCCAAGCTTATTTGGCTATTGTTATGAATCCGGAAGCCAAGGGTGTCCGAGTACAGGACATTCAGACCATGTGCAATTTCCCTGAGGTTTTTCCTGAGGAGTTGCCGGGTTTACCTTCAGATAGGGAGGTGGAGTTTTGTATTGAGACATATGAGGGTACAACACCGGTATCCATTGCTCCTTATAGGATGGTACCGAAAGAATTGAAGGAGTTGAAGTCACAGCTTCAGGAGTTGTTGGACCATGGGTTCATTCGACCAAGTGTTTCTCCTGGGGTGCACCTATTCTCTTCGTGAAAAGAAAGATGGTACGATGCGTATGTGCATTGATTATCGTCAGTTGAACAAGTTGACGGCAAAGAAAAGGTACCCATTGCCGTGAATTGTTGACTTGTTCGATCAGTTTCGTGGAGCAGTGGTGTTTTCCAAGATAGAGTTAAGATCGGGGTATTAACAGTTGAAGGTTAAGGATGTGGATGTGCATAAAACTACATTTCGTACGAGGAATGGGCATTACGAGTTTCTAGCCATGCCTTTTGGTTTGACAAATGCCTCGACTACGTTTATGGACATGATTAATAGAGTGTTCCATGAGTATCTTGATCAGTTAGTGGTGGTGTTCATAGATGATATTCTTCTACACTCCCGTACCAAGGAAGAACATGATCGACATTTGCGGATAGTGTTGCAGGTGTTGAAAGATAATCAGTTATACGCTAAGTTGAGCAAGTGCGAGTTTTGGCTTAAGGAAGTGATATTCCTCAGTCATATGGTTTCTGCGGAGGGTATTCGCGTTGATCCACAGAAGATTGAGGCTATTCTCAATTGGAAGCCACCTAAGTCTGTATTGGAGGTGCGTAATTTTCTTGGGTTGGCTGGTTATTATCGCTTTTTCGTTGAGGGGTTCTTGAGTATTGCAACACCGTTGACCAAGTTGTTACAGAAGAATGTTCCTTATGTGTGGACAGAGAAGCACCAGCACAATTTTGAGAAGCTGAAGGAAGTTCTAACGCATGCTCTTGTGTTGACTCAACCAGAATGTGGGAAGGAGTTTATGGTTTATAGTGACACGTCGTATGCTGGCTTGGGTTGTGTGCTGATGCAGGATGGGAAGGTTGTGGCCTTTGCATCGAGGCAGTTGAAAGTTCATGAGCGCAATTATCCAACTTATGATTTGGAGCTTGCGGCTGTGGTATTCGCTTTGAAAATTTGGCGACATTACCTCTATGGTGAGAAGTGTGTGATCTTTACGGATCACAAGAGCTTGAAGTATTTGATGTCTCATAAAGATTTGAATCTTAGGTAACGTATATGGTTGGAATTGCTTAAGGATTACGACTTGATAATTGAGTATCATCATGGTAAAGCCAATGTAGTGTCGGATGCATTAAGTCGTAAGGTTGCGATTGAGCTTCGAGGTATGTTTGCAAGGTTGAGTGTGACAAGAGAGGGCGGTTTGCTGGCTGAATTGCAATTTAAGCCTACATTATCACAGTTGATTAAAGCTAAGCAACCATACGATGATTTGTTGGTTGAGCTTGTTAAGGACATAACGGATGGTAACCCGATGAAATTTTATTTTGATGATGATGGAGTTTTGTGTTTCAAGGGTCGAATAGTGGTGCCGAATGATCCGAAATTGAGGCACACTATCTTGACGGAGGCACACTCTAGTCCTTTTTCTATGCATCATGGAAGTGTTAAGATGTATCATGATTTGAAGGAGGCATACTACTAGGTTGGGTTGAAAAATGATGTGGTTGAGTTTGTTTCCAAGTGCATGGTATGTCAGCGGGTCAAGGCTGAACATCAATTTCCATTCGGGTTGTTGCAACTGCTAAAAAATTTGGAGTGGAAATGGGAGAGAATCACCATGGATTTTGTAATAGGTTTGCCGTTGACACCGGCTAAAAAGGATTCCATTTGGGTGATGGTTGATTGGTTCACAAAGTGTGCACATTTCCTGCCAATGCATACAACATACACCTTGGACAACTTGGCGGATTTGTATATAGCTGAGATTGTGCGCTTGCATGATGTACCTAAATCCATTGTCTCTGATAGGGACCCGAGGTTTACAGCAAGGTTTTGGAGGAGTTTGCTCCAGGCCTTGGGTTCGAGGTTTAGTTTTAGCACTGCGTATCATCCTCGGTCAGATGGGCAGTCTAAACGAGTTATCTAGGTTTTAGAGGATATGCTGAGGTACTGTATTATTGAGTTCCAAGGAACCTAGGAAAAGCATTTGCCTTTAGTTGAGTTTACTTACAACAACAGTTATCAGGCGAGTATACAACTGGCACCGTATGAGGCGTTATATGGCCGAAGGTGTCATATGCCCTTATGTTGGGCTGAGGTAGGAGAAAAGCATGTTACTCTACCGGATGTGTTGAAAGACACAAATGAGAAGGTTAAGCTTGTATGCAACCAGTTGAAAGCGGTTACAGATCGACATAAATCTTACGCGGATTTGAAGCGTAAGGAAGTTGAATATGTGGTGGGCGATCGCGTATTCTTGAAAGTGTCACCATGGAAAAAGATGATGAAATTCGGACGTAAGGGTAAGCTTACTCTAAGGTTCATTGGACCATTCGAGGTTATTGATCGCGCGGGTTCTGTGGCATACCGGTTGAGGTTGCCTCCTAAGTTGGAGAAAATTCATAATGTGTTCCATGTTTCGATGTTGATGAGATATCGATTAGATCCATCGCATGTTATGTCGGTGGGGGATGTGGAGTTGAGGCCGAATCTATCATTTGATGAGGAACCTATGGAGATCCTCGATACCAGCAAGAAAGTCCTACGTGGTAAGAAGATAGAGCTCGTGAAGGTCTTGTAGCGACACCGAGGTGTTGATGAAGCTGCTTGGGAAAGCAAGGCGGATATGAAGGAGCAATTTCTGCATCTGTTTCCTCCAGGTAATTTCGGGGACGAAAATTCTTAAGTGGGGGAGAGTTGCAACACCTCGGTTTTGGGCCTAGCGGTTTTGAGGTTTATTAGACGGTTTGGTGGACCAGGTTAGAGATTCGAGTCAGATTCGGGACTGTATATTTTATGGTAAGATAAAAATATGGAAAAATAGTAAAAAATTATCTTTTAATATATATTGATTTTTGCTGGAATCAATTTTAGTAAAGGGAATTTGGAAATATGACATTTTGGTTAGTGACCAAAATGCGATTTTTTGAAACTGTTTTAAAGTGACTAATATAAAAAGGGTCAAATCCTTAGAATCCTTATGGAGCTAATCTACCAAGTGTTTGCTGGTGGTTTTTCCCTTCAACTAAATCATTTTAAACATGTGTTTTAAAATGGTGTTAAGAAGGATTAAATATCTAAAGTTAGTTATTAGCTTTTAAAAAAAATTCGCGTAACTTTTTCCTAAACCTTTTCTCTCAACTTATTTTCTTCCAAACACTCAGAATTTTATCAAAATCTAGAGGTGAGGGATTCTTTTCACTCAGATTATTTATTTTAACTTGATTCTTTAACTTTGTTTTGCAAAATCTCATTGAAATTTTATGTTTTCTTAGCTTTAAACATGCCAATTGAGGGAGAAATCACATAACAGGGGTAAGGTTCGTGATCTACTCTGTTAAATGGTTCTTTGTTGATATTCCCAAGTATTTGATCCTTGATTTACAAGTTGTAATGTGATTTTAATGTTTTACCAATGTTTAATTGAGTTATTTTGGAAATATTGATGAAACATGGTAATTTCCGATTTGGATCTGATTTCCAGTATTTGAGATTGACTTAATATGTTTTTTGGAGGCGTTTAGATGTTGATAAGTTGTTTTTATCAATAGAATCCTAAAACTCTTGAATCTCTAATTGTTTAGGTTGCTAGATTTGAGTTGTTGTGGAGATAATCGAGTTTAATCTTTGATGGAAGTAAAAAGATGTTAGGAAAGAGTTTTTGGAGGTTAATAGATGTTGGTTGATGGGTTGAATTGTTGTTTTATGGATGGGTTATGTTTCAGGAACTTTTGATGATGATTTCGGTTTGTTTCGGATGGTTTCTTAGTGGGCAACCTGAGAGTTGCGGGGTTTTGCTCTGAGGCAGTGGTTTGAATGCATAATGATGCATTTATCCTCTGTTTATGTGTTTAAAAAGGGGTATAATCACGGTGACAAAGCTTGACGTTGTTTTGGTGGTTTGCTAGGAGCTTGTATCGTGTTGGCATGAAAGGCAAAGCATATCGGTGAGTGGAAACTGGTTTTTAATGCTTTATAAAGGTTTGTAAAGGTTATTAGCAGTTTAGGGTAAGCGTGAGAAACTTACTTAAGCTCGAAAGTAAGTTTCCCTTATTTTGCTCTTGAATATCGGCTTGGATATGAGCATGTTGTTTGCATGTTTTGGTGGTAAACATGGTATGATTTACTTACTGGAAATGCATGATATTGAGTACATATACAGGGGATTGGAAGTATATTAAATGCTATTGAGCATAGGTTTTCATTCCGGTTGGGAATGGTGTTATTGCATTGGCAATGAGATTTGCATATGTGATGTTTTGTTTAATGCATTGTAAAATAGTAAGTAAATGGTTTGTAAATGATATATTGGCTATGTGACAAGGTGAGAAAACAATCAGATATAGTTGGCATGCCATATGATTAAAAGTGCAGTATAAAATATGAACAAAATCAATCATGGCCATGGGCCCTTGAGGTTTGGCGGTTTAACAAGGCCACTTGGACTGTTGGGGACCTCATTTGGGGCTTGGGGTTTAACTAGGCAACCCAAATTAATGGTTGTCATCACTCATTTTTTTCTGGGTTGTAAATATTATATAAACTATTAGATATGTGTTCGTATGTGTGTATTAACGCCTATACGTACGTGTGGCAATATGTATAGTTAAACGTACGTACGAGTGTGTGCGCATTATGTGTGAATGTATATGAATATGTGTTTTTTATATATGTGGGTGTATGTATGATTCAAGTTATATATAAGGGTATGTTGGTATTATTAATATTAATTATGGTCTATAATGTATGTGCATGCATATACGCGCATGAATATTTGTGTATGTGTGAGTGTTAATATTGTTTGTTTACGTATAAGTATGTAATGGCATGTGTTAGGGTAAGCATATTGTTTGTGTTAATATTATTGATAGTATCGTATATACGTGTCTTGCATGTGTATGTATATGAATTGCTTAAATGCATGTGTTATATATTAATATTATGTGTATCATTATTGTTATTATTTTGTTAATATGCTAAATGGGTTAGGAGGTAAAATGGAACAAATAATACTAAAAAACCCAGTTAGTTTATTTAAATGTTCAGCCCAATGTCCAAATATTACAAACCCAAATTTAATTACACAAGGCCCAACCAGCCAAAACCCAAGCCTATCCAACTAACCAAAAACCCTAGAATCATATCTAACATCCCTTAATCTTTTGCAGCCATCGCCATCCCAGTCGTTGGATCAAATATTATCCAACGACCCAAATCAGAAGGATCTTATCCAACTGGCGTGCGTGTGATACACCCGAGGGGGCTCTTCACTTCTCACCGGCGCGTGCGTTGCACGGACGAGACCATTCGCTTTCCTGCATGCCACGTATCACGATCTGGGCTGCCACATCACCCTTTAGAATGCATCAGGGTCGTCGATCTTCAAAAAAATCCTAGTTGTTGGATCAGATCTTATCCAACGACCAGGAATGAATCTGGCCAAGATAACCCATTCATCTTCCTACTACATTGCCGTCTATCCAAATTTCTCGCGCCGCCGTACAAGCTCCCATCATCGGCTCAACCACCGACATGGCCGAAACACACCAAACAAAAGGAGAAATGTCAGATCCATATCAGATTCATTAAATGTTTGCTCAAACTTGTAACAAAAAAAAATCAGAAAAAACAGGATATATACTATGTAATCTCAACCCATTTGGGGAGAGGAGAAAAAATTTCCAGAATCATCAAAAAAGGGGAGATTTTCAGATTCAATAAAAAAATTTTCAAAAGGTATATCATCTTTCTTTTAAGCATTCGAAATAAAAAAAGCAACAACAGAAACAAAAAATAGAAGACTAGGGGTTTACCCTTTCGGCTTCGAGCCGTCGCCGCCGTGCATGTCGGCCGAAGTTGGTGTCGCCGATGAACGACACCATTTCTTCTTCGAAATCTTATTTCTTTTCTTTAACCAGTACCATTTTGTAAAAAATAGAGGGTTTGTTTTTGAAAAAAAAGAGAAGTAGTTTCGTTTTTCCTAGGATCTAAGACCAGATCTGGATTTAGCTTAAAGGGGGCGTTTTGGGTCTTGGTTTTTGGTTCGTCGGCGCCTACGAACGGCGGCCGGTGGTGATTTAAGGAGGCCAAAGAAGTTTTTTTTATTTTGGGTTTCTGGTTTGAAGTTTAATCAAAGGGGAGAGGGTTTGTCTTTTATAAAACAATTTTTTCAAATGACCAAAGTTTTAAACCGGTTCTAATGGAGTCTATTTATAAACTATTTTTGCTTTTAAAATGGGTAAATTTGCTTCATAAGGACCCCCGTGTTTCTGGAATTTTCATTTTGAGCTCGCCGTATGGTCTAATTACAAGTCCAGTCCTCCCTTCTTTTTACTTTCTTTCAATATGGTCCCTGAATTAACAGAAATCAATTTTTAAATGGAAAAATTACGCACTTAGTCTTATGTGTTTTTGAAATTTTCATTTTGAGCTTGCCCTTGGTTTTATTACAATATTAGTCCCTGCAAGTTTATTTCAGTCTGTAATTAAATCCCTAAAATGTGTCTTTTGTTCATTTAGATTCTGTTTTCTGATTTTTTTTATTCCATTTCAGTCCATTTGTCTGATTTAAATTGTTTTTCTTTTGTTTTTTTGGTATGTGTACATTGCCATGTTATATTTCATGTTTTTTATTATATATATGTTTTTCTTGTATTACATGTATATTTATGTTTTAAAATATATGTATTTTTTGTGACATCATGCTTTTGTGATTTAATTTATTTTGTTCGTTTTATATACATGTATATTTTTATATGCTATGTTTAATTTAATTTGCTTATTCATGTCCATATGTTAGCATGCTTTTTTGTTGTTTGTTTATTTTGTATGTTATGTTACATGTTAGCTAATGGCATGTTTAGTCATGTTTTCATGTCCATTCCGTTCTTTTTATATATGTGTCGTCTTTGTCATATTTATTTCTGCACATTTTCTTTTATGTGCATCATCATGCTAATATATCGTGTAGTTTGTTGGTTCATGTTGCATACATGTCTTTTATTAAGTGATCCTCTTTGGTTTAGTTATTTTTCATGCATATACGTGTTCTAGTATGTTTTATTTTTGTTTTGTATTTTATGTTATATGTTAAAAATAGGTGATATTTGTTACATATTAGTATCATGATATGCTTTAAATGTACGCATATAAATGATGTCATATGTTAAGTATTAGTCTTTTTATGCTAGCATGTAGCTTTGCTTTGTTAGTTTAGCATCATATTTTATTCATATCATGCATATGTTGCATTATGGTTTTTATATGTATTTTAATATGTATGATTTATTAATTCTTGAGGCATGTTTTCTTTTCTTTTAATTTTGAAGTATGTTTTTTCTCTCTCTTGTTCGTGCTTTGTTTTTTATTATTATGATATGTTATGTTATTCATGATTCATGCATTTTATTATTTTTGTTTAATTTTGAAGTATGTTTTTTATGTGTTCTAAGATTGCATAACGAAATATATTTTGTCAATGCAGTGCCCTTTTATTCGAGCGTAAACGTGGCCAGTATCAAGCGCAGTGATGGTGGTCTATCAGTTTATTCTCGAATAACGAGGCCCTTAATATTTACTCGCACTTATAACTGAATTTTAATTTGATCGTTACTTTAATCTGGAAAGTTTAATGTTAATAAAGTTGTAATTATTAAAGTACCAATTTTGGGCATTGTGGGGGTGCTAATCATTCCCCATCCGTAACCGACTCCCGAACCCAACAGTTTATAAATCTCTGGTTTTATGGTGTCTGGCCTACCTTAGTGGCCAGTGGCGACTCCAGTTTTGATAAAACACGGTTTTTCTAAAACCCCACGAGAGATATTTTTAAAATCTGCGAAAAAACCACAAACACTTTGAAAACCCTCTTTTTTTAGCGAAACCTGCTTCGTAGGAAGAAAAGGATATCGCTACAGATGGCGACTCCGCTGGGGAAATTTTTATTTTTGTTTTTCAAAAACAAAAGAGAGTCGAGCTTTTCAAATAATTACCGCTTTATTAATATCGGAAGTTATGGATTAATATGACTATTAAATTAACATTCGGTTATAATTGCACATTTATTTTAACGCATAAAAATTTGGCATATAAACCCGTCCTTTTAAGTGGGGGAAATGCTAGTGCTTTCGTGAGGATATCGTTCCTCCGTATGGTCCTAGCAAAGTACCTTCGGGGCTCGAGTACCTTATGCTTTTGTGAGGATATCGTTCCTTCGTAAGGGCATAAGTGAATAGGTCCCCCTGAATTGAACCTGGTTGAAAGGAGCCTATAATGGGTGATGATCGGGGGCCTTGCTACCCTTAGTAGGGGACAACAAGGACAATTTGGGTACCTCCTAGCACCAATGTTGCATATATAGGATATAAAGAACCCACCTTTGTAAAACCATGCGGATAACCTAGGTGTTTTAGATGGGATGTAAATAGGGTTGTTTTGTTTGTTTATCTTATTTAATTTGCCTGTTATTTATGTATTTATTTATTTTATCCGGTACCAACTCGTTTTATTTTTTGTTTTGTTTTTTGTATATATCAACGCATTCGCATTACATAAGTATTAAATCCCGAGTGGTTTCTCCCACAATAGAAATTGTTCATGATGGACCAAGGGCTCTTTGACCTGGCGATAGGGGCTTCGGTTCCAGAGTTCCATCCCGAGGCTAGACCTGGGACAGTAGAAGAAGGATCATTCAGAGACTCCAGGTTATATTCGGCAAGTAGTGTCAGTTCTGGTAACGAGTGAGGTGGAGTACAAGAGTTAAAGAAACAAATGGCCGAGATGATGAACCAGATAAATGCTATGATGAAAGGTAAGCAACCTGTCGAACTCAGAGAAGAATCGATCAAGGATCAGAATGTAGAACATAATGGTCAGAATGTTAAGATAGACAACACCGTTAAACACGACAAGTTGAATCATTTTGTGATCAATCTCAAGAAATAGACATGTGGCATATCTGGGGCAGATACCCAGGAAATAGAGGCAAGAATAGGAGAAGCCCGAGAATCAAATGACATAAAGAGGCACTGTCCTTTACCTATGAGATACACCGAGCTACTTTCGTTGCTTATTAAAAGGAATCTTATCATACCAGTGAAGTTTGTACCAAAGAGACCTCCTTGTCCGAAGGGTTACAACAGTCGTATCTGGTGCAGCTACCACATAGGGGGTTCGGGTCATCACACTGAGAAATACGGAGCCCTGAAGAATAGAGTTCAAGATCTTATCAGGATGGGAGTTTTGGGTTCTGAAGATGAAAAACCCTGATTCTACAATGAGCCAGCCATTGCCCGAGGGGCAAAGTCAAAAAAGGTCAATGCCCAGTCCAAGGTTCGAGTAACACAGAAGTGGGTCACTCAAGCAAGACAAATTCAGGAGCTGAGAGTAAAAGCATCTCAGAAGATGAACTTGCATTCGAGTACGGCCAGCTCAAGCAAGAGAGGTATGATCTGACCAAAATACCGAAGAGTATACAAGATGAATACCAGATGTTGAACTTTGAATTCAAGAATGCCGGTCTGGGTGACACCTCTAAGGAATGGGTTAATGGCATGATTCAGCTGAAGAACTATTTGGAATGCTAGAAGCAGAAATGCAAGACTAGTAAAAATAAAGCCAGATCATTGTCAAAGAAGCTGAAAGAAGCTGAGAGCCAACACGACATCCTCCAAAGGGAGTTGGAAAGCAGACTGGCTATGTACGAGATCCTGAAATCAAGTCTACAGTAGAAAGGGGAGGAATATCAAGCCTTTCAAATGGAAAACGCATCACTCAAAGAACATATAGAAAGGCTCAAGACTTCTTTACATACCAGTGAGATCCGTGCTGAAGCATACAAACGGGTCGGGTATGAAAGTTTCAAAGAAGTAAGTGTCAAGCTACAAAAGGTCGAGTAGAAAATACAAGAGAAAGACAAAGACATCAAGATTGTTATGACTCAAGTGCGACAAGTGGCCCAGCAGGTAGCAGATTTAGCTGATGCAGCAACGACGATAAGCTAGAATATAGATCCAGCATTGGACCACGAAGGAAAGCTGACGAGACTATTGAATGAGGTCAAGAAATTAGGTTCTAAAGCTTACCGCTATCTGTAAAATCCTAATACCTGATGTAATGAAAGCTTTTGGTCCGAATGAAAGATGTTCTATAGGGACAAATCACTTGCAGAGTCAATACTTTATTCCATTCATGCATTGCATTTGCATCACATCCTTTGCATTGTTTAATGATTTTACCATTGCATGGCACTTCATCATTTAATTTATGGGGTTCGATGGCAGAACTAGTTGAGATAATAGAACGAACTAAGGAATCGAGGCTTGACATGCTAGAAGAAAGAATCAAGAAGGAGCTAAAGAAGAAAGAAAAATAGATGTTTTCAATACGAGGGAACTCTACCTAGTCCCTGATTTGGCCATTCCTTTGAATTTCAAGATTCCCAAATTTGTGCAGTATGACGAAAATAGCTGCCCGAAGGTTCACTTGACCATGTTTTGCAGAAAAATGGAGGGATGCATGAAGAATGAAGAGTTGTTGACCCACTACTTCCATGATAGCCTAATGGGACTTGCAGTAGTATGGTATAACCGTTTGAGTAGAAACCAAGTTCGGTTATGGGGTGACCTTGCTAAAGCCTTCTTGAGTCAGTACATATATGCTTTAGACTTAGCACCCTGTCGTCAGTTTCTTTAAAATGAGAAAATGAGACCAAATGAAAGCTTCAGGGAATATGATCTAATGTGGCAATGTTCGGTAACCCAAGTTCAGCCTCCTATAGCAGAAGAAGAGTTGACTCCCCTGTTCCATGTGACGCTTCCCTCTCCTTTCTTCGATATGATGTTGGAGAGATTAAGAAGCTGATTCGAGGATTTTATGACAATTGGAGAGAGGATAGAATACGCAATCCAAGAAGGAAAATTAGGGTCTAAGTCTAAGGACCAAACTGAAGAGAAGGCAGATAACGACGAAGAAGTAAATGAGTGTCACCTCCAAGGTTCTCGTGGCTGTAAAATAAGAAGATAGACTGACACTTCATGGTCATCAAGGAAGATTCCTCAGACGAGTGCAAATTTGGAAGTGTTCGGAGTATCCATCTCAGACATATGGCCTTATTTGGTAGAAGGTCGCTATCTTGCTCCTAGACCGATGAAGATTACACCTGATCTATTTGCCCATAGCTTCAACTCGAGTAGGACATGTGAATTCCACATGGGGGTACCAGGGCATCCCACTAGAAAGTGTAGACCTTTACTGGAGGAAATCAAGAAGTTGATCAATGATGGGACCTTGACACAAAAATTGATCCAGCAGTGGAGAACCAAGGATGAGGGGCAAGTTTACATAGTGCTAAGAAAGCTAGATAGATATCTCCGCATTAGTAGACTTTTTTGAAGTACTACAAGGGTCCAACTTTACTACCTGTGGCCAACATGTGGTAAAGATCTTTTGTGAAGGGGCATGCATCATGTTTGTTGATTTTCATTCCAATGAAGAACCTATTTCGCTTAACTTACAATGTTCTTGAAAGAACATAGATGTGTATCTTTTCTCGCCGTTGTAGGTCAATGGACATCAATTGCAAGAAGTGACATTAGTTGGATGTTGTGATAACAATGAGGTGTGATCTCCCCAACAGACTCTGGTCGTCAAAGCAAGACTACTACCCTTTCGATGATGTTCAAGGACGAGAAAGCTCCAAATGTTAACCATGTAGAGTTGCTTGAAATTGAAACTCTAAGCGTAATCTTCTATGCACTAAAGAGTTAACAATCAAAATAGGACACATGTGTGTGGAATAAAAGGAAATAACAATATTAGGTGGATTAAATAAAAAACACTCCTATGTTTGAAGCCTGGCAATAGGCTTGTTCGGATAAAAGTGTTGAAGTTTTGGGGCACTCCGCTGAAGCAATAAGGTTGCAATACACCATCAAATTCAAGAAACCTTAGCTTTTTTAGTGATGGTAATATTTTCAAATCGTGACTATACCAAGTAACTGGGGTAATGTTGTTTGCTCCATCGTTATCTTCAAGACAAAGGACTGTGACGAGTTGATTTCCCAAAAATAATGATAAACGCATAAAAATAAATAAATAAAAAAAGAAGGAAAAGAAAAAAAAAGAAAAGAAAAAACAAAAAATAAAAACAACAAAAACAACAAAAAAATAATAAAAAAGAAAAGAAAGAAAAGAGAAAGGAGAGAAAAATGAACAATAGCGTAAGTATAATTAAAAACACACACACCCACCTAGAACTTGATTCTTAGAATGATATTTCTGCGCTCGAGTGGTCAAACAAGTCCACCTTTTTCAGGGCAGAGCAAATAATGAGAATTGAGAAAGAGTAGTATCCTGCAGCAACACGGTAATCATGAGGATGAACCAAGTCATTTGGGAAGACTTCACAGCCTTGAATCGCTGCAACATTCAAAATCCTTATAGACTCAAGCTATGCTTGAAATGATCGCTGAATGGTTGAATCTAAGACGCTCTTGCACTTGATATCTAGAGTTCCTATTATGTTGTTTGTTATACTAAGATTTTGATTTCAAGATCATGTATGTTAATCTAAATGACACTATTAAGTAGAATGCCAATCAACAAATTAACAATTTAAAGCAACAAAGATTTCCATGTATTGCTTTAGAGATAAGATCCAGAACAAAAGGTCGCAGATATTATTGGGCACATAACCAGAGAAACGACCCCTCAATGTATAAGATAAAGATGATGACAAGAATATATGCGTCAGACAGCTCAAGAGTAGGAAGTGGGTTTCAGCTATGATGCCTTGGTTGGTTCAAGGAAATGAAGAACGAATTGGAACGAGAATGAGGTTGCAAAATACGGGGAAGGTAAGAGATAAACATTGATTCTCCAAGGAATTAGAGTATAGGGATCGAGAGATGGTTCCTATCAAGAAGCAGCAAGAAGATTGAGTTTAGAACTTAAGTTCAGAGCATGGAAGCATTTTGCTCGTCCCGATGATGAAACTGACAAATACTCCGAATGTTGGGTCAAAGATTTGGAAGATAGATGAGCCCATGACCGAGTGGGGCAATGCAGAACATGAAAAAGGGTAGGAATCCCTACACGATAATGATATAGGGATTATAATAAGCTTATTTATGAAGTGGGTAGAGACCCCAAAGAAGAAAGAGGGTTGCTTATACAAGAGAACAAGAGCAGGTACTCAATTGATAAAGGAAAGATTGGTGAAAATGAAGATCAAAACTGAACATATTGAAGGGAAATGGAGAAATTGGAAAAATGACTTTTCAGGGTAAAGGATTTTAAAACATATTTAAAAGAGAGAGAGGGAGAAAAGAGGAAAAAAAGAAGAAAGAGAGTAAAGAAGAGAGAGAGAAGAAGAAAAAATAAAAAAAAAGAAAGAGAGAAGAAAAAAGAAGAAGAATAAGAAGAAAAAGAAAGCTTTACATTGCATGCATCATATAGATAGAGGCATGTCAATTTTTTCTTATTTTATACAGGTAATTGAAGAATTATCGAAGAGTTTTAAGGAGTAGATTTTATTAAAAAAAGAAAGATCGACAGCCATAGTAGTGTGAGGCCAGATAACGGTAGCCATAGTAGCATGAAGCCAGATATTAAGTCCTTCGGGCCATCAGTAAGTCCTTTGGGCATGATGATAAGTCCTTTTAGGCCACTAGTAAGTCTTTCGAGCATGGTGATAAGTCCTTTGGGCCATCAATAAGTCCTTCGGGCATGATGAGGTAGCCATAGTAGCGTGAGGACAGATGATGGTAACCATAGTAGCGTAAAGCCAGATATTAAGTTCTTCAGACATGATGATAAGTCCTTCGGGCCACCGGTAAGTCTTTCGAGCATGGTGATAAGTCTTTTGGGCCATCAATAAGTCCTTTGGGCATGATAAGGCAGCCATAGTAGCGTGAGGCTAGATGACGGTAGCCATAGTAGCGTGAAGCCAGATATTAAGTCCTTCGGGCCATCAGTAAGTCCTTCGGGCATGATAATAAGTCCTTCAGGCCATTATTAAGTCTTTCGAGCATGGTGATAAGTCCTTTGGGCCATCAATAAGTCCTTCGAGCATGATGAGGAAGCCAAGGTAGCGTGAGGCTAGATGACGATAGCTATAGTAGCATGAAGCCAGATGTTAAGACCTTCGGGCCATCAGTAAGACCTTCGGGCATGATGATAAGACCTTCAGGCCACCGATAAGTCTTTCGAGTATGGTGATAAGTCCTTCGAGCCATCAATAAGTCCTTTGGGCATGATGCGGCAGCCATAGTAGCTTGAGGATAGATGACGGAAGCCATAGTAGCGTGAGGCCAGATGATGGTAGCCATAGTAGCGTAAAGTTAGATATTAAGTCCTTCGGGCCATCAATAAGTCCTTCAGGCATGATGATAAGTCTTTCTGGCCATCGGTACGTCCTTCAGGCATGGTGATATGACCTTTAGGCCATCGGTAAGTTCTTTGGGCATGGTGATAAGACCTTAGGGCCGTCAGTAAAACCTTTGGGCATGATGTCAAGCTTTCCTTTTGAATGTCGAGACGAGTGTGAATCGGGGCATTGAAGAGATTAAAGATTGAAGATAGGGCTGAGGAAGAGAGAAAAGTTCCAGAAGAAATCGTGATTCCAGAGCTGAGGATAGGAAAGTAGGACAAAAATGAGTGCTTTTTGGTCTTTGCTTGGTTCTCATTTCACGAGAACAAGCAAAGAGGGGTAGTTGCCATCACTCAATTTTGCCCGGGTTGTAAATATTATAATAACTATTATGTATGTGTTTGTATGCATGTATTAATGCCTATACGTACGTGTGGCAATATGTATAGTTAAACGTACGTACGAGTGTGTGCGCATTATGTGTGAATGTATATGAATATGCGTTTTTTATATATATGGGTGTATGTATGATACAAGTTATATATAAGGGTATGTTGGTATTATTAATATTAAGTATGGTCTATAATGTATGTGCATGCATATACGCGCATGAATATTTGTGTATGTGTGAGTGTTAATATTGTTTGTTTACGTATAAGTATGTAATGGCATGTGTTAGGGTAAGCATATTGTTTGTATTAATATTATTGATAGTATCGTATATACGTGTCTTGCATGTGTATGTATATGAATTGCTTAAATGCATATGTTATATATTAATATTATATGTGCATCATTATTGTTATTATTTTGTTAATATGCTAAATGGGTTAGAAGGTAAAATGGAACAAATAATACTAAAAACTAGTCAGTTTATTTAAATGTTCAGCCCAATGTCCAAATATTACAAACCCAAATTTAATTACAGAAGGCCCAACCGGCCAAAACCCAAGCCTATCCAACTAACCAAAAACCCTAGAATCATATCTAACACCCCTTCATCTTTTGCATCCGCCACCATCCTAGCCGTTGGATCCAATATTATCCAACAGCCCAGATCAGAAGGATCTTATCCAGCTAGTGCGCGTGTGATACACCTGAGGGGGCTCTTCACTTCTCACTCGCGCGTGCAACGTGCGTTGCACGCACGAGACCGTTCGCTTTCCTGCATGCCATGTGTCACGATTCCAGGCTGCCACAACGCCCTCTAGAATGCATCAGGGCCATCGATCTTCAAAAAAATCCTAGTCGTTGGATCAGATATGATCCAACTGTCAGGAATGAATCTGGCCATGATAACCCATTATTCTTCCTGCTACGTGGCCGTCGCGCCAAATTTCTTGTACCGCCGTACAACCTCCCATCATCGGCTCAACCACCGGCATGGCTGAAACACACTAAACAAAAAGAGAATTGTCAGATCCATTAAAAAAATTAGAAAAACAGGATATATACTATGTAATCTCAACCCATTTGGGGAGAGGAGAAAAAATTTCCAGAATCAATAAAAAGGGGGAGATTTTCAGATTCAATAAAAAAAAATTTAGAAGGTATCTCATCTGTCTTTTAAGCATTCGAAATAAAAAAACAAAGCAACAACTGAAACAAAAAATAGAAGACTAGGGGTTTACCCTTTCGTCTCCGAGCCGTCGCCACCATGCTTGTCGGCTGAGGTTGGTGTCGTCGATAAACGACACCGTTTCTTCTTTGAAATCTTATTTCTTTAACCATTATCGTTTTCTAAAAAAATGAGGGTTATTTTTAAAAAAAATGAGAAGTAGTTTCATTTTTCCTAGGATCTAAGACCAGATCTAGATTTAGCTTAAATAGGGCATTTTGGGTCTTGGTTTTTGGTCCGTTGGTGGCTACGAACGGTGGCCGGCGGTGATTTAAGGTGGCCGAAGAAGTTTTTTATTTATTTTGGGCTTCTGGTTTAAAGTTTAATCAAAAGGGAGAGGGTTTCTCTTTTATAAAACAAAATTTTCAAATGTCCAAAGTTTGAAACTGATTCTAATGGAGTCTATTTATAGACTATTTTTGTTTTTAAAATAGGTAAATTGCTTCATAAGGACCCCAGTGTTTTTGGAATTTTTGTTTTGAGCTCGTCGCATGGTCTAATTACAAGTTTAGTCATCCCTTCTTTTACTTTCTTTCAATCTGGTCCCTAGATTAACCAAAATCAGTTTTTAAATGGCAAAATTACGCACATAGCCATTTCATGTTTTTGAAATTTTCATTTCGAGCTTGCCCTTGGTTTTATTACAATATTAGTCCTTGTAAGTTTATTTCAGTCTGTAATTAAATCCCTAAAATGTGTCTTTTGTTCATTTAGATTCGGTTTTCTGATTTTGTTTTTATTCCATTTCAGTCCCTTTATCTCATTTAAATTGTTTTGCTTTTGTTTTTTTTGGTATGTGTACATTACCATGTTATATTTCATGTTTATATATATATATATATATATATATATATATATATGTTTTTATTGTATTACATGTATATTTATGTTTTATAATATGTGTATTTTTGTGACATCATGCTTTTGTGATTTAATTTATTTTGTTCGTTTTATATACATGTATATTTTTATATGCTATGTTTAATTTAATTTGGTTATTCATGTCCATATGTTAGCATGCTTTTTTTGTTGTTTGTTTATTTTGTATGTTATGTTACATGTTAGCTAATGGCATGTTTAGTCATGTTTTTATGTCCATTTCGTTCTTTTTTATATATGTGTCGTATTTGTCATATTTATTTATGCACGTTTTATTTTATGTGCATCATCATGCTAATATATCGTGTAGTTTGTTGGTTCATGTTGAATACATGTGTTTTATTAAGTGTTCCTCTTTGGTTTAGTTATTTGTCATGCATATATGTGTTCTAGTATGTTTTATTTTTGTTTTGTATTTTAAGTTATATGTTAAAAATAGGTGATATTTGTTACATATTAGTATCATGATATGCTTTGAATGTACACATATAAATGGTGTCATATGTTAAGTATTAGTCTTTTATGCTAGCATGTAGCTTTGCTTTGTTAGTTTAGCATCATATTTTATTCATATCATGCATATGTTGCATTATGGTTTTTATATGTATTTTAACACGTATGATTTATTAATTATTGAGGCATGTTTTCTTTTCTTTTAATTTTGAAGTATGTTTTTCTCTCTTATTCGTGCTTTGTTTTTTATTATTGTGATATGTTACATTATTCATGATTCATGCATTTTATTATTTTTGTTTAATGTTGTGATATCCATGTTTTTTATGTTTTTAATACCAAGTCAATATGAATGTATGTTTTTTTATGTTTTCTAAGATTGCATAATGGAATATATTTCGTCAATGCAGTGCCCTTTTATTTGAGAGTAAACGTGACCTGTATCAAGCGTAGTGATGGTGGTCTATAGGTTTATTCTCGAATAAAGGGGCCCTTAAAATTTACTCACACTTATAACCGAATTTTAATTTAATCGTCACTTTAATCCGAAAAGTTTAATATTAATAAAGTGGTAATTATTAAAGTACCAATTTTGGGTGGTGTGGGGGTGCTAATCCTTCCCCATCCGTAACTGACTCCCGAACCCAACAGTTTATAAATCTCTGGTTTTCTGGTGTCTGGCCTACCTTAGTGGCCAGTGGCGACTCTAGTTTTGATAAAACACAGTTTTTCTAAAACCCCACGGGAGATATTTTTAAAAAACCCGAAAAAACCGCAAACACTTTGAAAACCCTCATTTTTTTAGCGAAACCCGCTTCGTAGAAAGAAAAAGGATATCGCTACAATAGTGATCTTGCGAGTTAACTAGGCAAGGGTGAAATCTTGCGGTTTAACTAGGGGAGGGTGTCAAATCTTGCAGTTTAACTAGGCATGGTATGGGAGATTCGTGTATCCAATGTGTATAGGATAGAGGTAGATTATCTGGGTCACTATAAATGCCAATATATATAAAAGCTCATGTGTTGAACCTTGTTAAACCACAAGATTTCACCCTTGCCTAGTTATATAAAGGTAGACTATCTGGGTCACTATAAATGCCAATATATGTAAAACCATTTGTTATATAAAGGTTGTTATGTTTTGATTCAGTTGGAATCAAGGAAAGGCTTTGGTTGTAACCATGTTTTGGAGAACAAACATATAATTTTCAAATGGTTTTAATGCATCATTATTTTATGAGCATCCTCACTAAGCATGTGTGCTTACGCTCTCTTTTTCCTAATGATGTAGAGCATTAAAGTTTGGGGCAGCAAAGGGCAAGGTTTGCAAGGATCCAAGAGATAAACTACTTCGAGTATGAACTCGGTTTATGTTTCTAGTTAATAAGGCAATGTGTTCGCCATGGTTTTTGGGAGTTGTAAAGCTATTGCATTATGGATTTTAGAACGATTCTATGTTGTTTTTTTATGAAGGTTTGATGTTGCTCAGCTTGATGTTAATATTTTCCTATAGTTGAGGTTAAATGAGTGTTTAGTATGCATCTAGAGTTCCCTTGGGGATTGCATTTTGGTATGTTTGGCAAAATGGTCTAAGAAGCATGCCTCTAGAGTGGTCCTTTGGATGTATGAGGTTGTTTTGTTTGCCTAACCTTGGTATAAATTATAGTTTATGTATATTCAAATGTTTGTGTGCATGTATGCAAGTTGCTAGGGGCATATTGCATCTAGAATTGTGTGAAAAAACAGTTAATTTTGACATTATAGGCTCATGCGTACCGATACGCGGGGGACCGTATCGGTATGGCTAGGCAAATAAGGGCAGGGTGTTTTGGTACAGGTGTGGGCATTTCGATACGCCTAATGGTTACTGGAATTTTACTTTTTGGAATGAGGCCGCGTACCGAAAACTAGGTGACCGTATTGGTACAGTGTTAAAGGATTTTAAAAAAAGTATTTTATACTCAAAGTGGCGTACCGGTATGGGTCTTTCCATATCAAAACGATGGGTTCACAACCGTATCAATACGGGACTCATTGTATCGATACAGATACCGTTGTTTCTATTAATGACTTGGAAAGACAGTTCTGGTTTCTTTTATTTTCATCCCTGAATCTTGTTTTGCCAATTATTTGAGCATGGATGATCGTTTGAGGCTGATTCTTTGACATATAAGCATGAAATGTATTTAATTAAAGGTTGGTAACTTAAAAATTAGAAAAGCCCTTTTATATTGCTGAAATTACGTTTTGGTCCCTAATTTGTGTTTGTGGCTAATTAGATGTCGTTACGATGCCCGATTGAGATGAGTGCTCACCTGTGGACAGTATGAGCATGTAGGAAAGAATTAATGCATCTAGACAAGATAAAAGAAAAATGGACGTGTATTATGTTTTATCTTTTCGGTTTACTTCAGTAAACCTAATGTAGCTTGCTCGGTTCAATCTTGCGACTAGGACAGGTCGAGGGGCAATGAGAATAAACCAAAGGTGAGGGAAGGAGGTTGGTAATGGGGGTCGAGTGATGGAGTTGAGGGGCTTGGTTACTAAGTGAATGGTGAGGAGTTGGCTTAGTGATGCTCGTAATGTATAGCAATGGTGATTGAAACCGGTGTGTTTGAGGGTTTACGTAAAGGAATCGAATGGATGAATGTGATACCTTTTAATGAAAGAGGGAGAGGTGGTGGTAATGTGATGGATGAGAGGTGAGTGAATGGGAACCATCCTAGTGATAAAGGAGATCCCTTCCCTTTTGTAACCAAAATTCTCACCTTTCTTGTCTTTTTTGGTAGTTAGAGCATGAAGGGCTAGTGGGGACTATGGGGTGTTGCTCACTTGCCATGTAGAAGGGACCATGGGTGTTGGTTGTTAAGGCGGCAAAGCATGGGACTGGAAGATGCAGAGATAGGTGTAGCATAGAGCTAGCAGAGGGGACCAACGGTGCAGGGAGTGGTCCGGCGTGGAGCTGGTTGGGGGCAGCTTAAGCTTTACGGTTATGGTGTAATGGGTTCATGGTTATATTTGGGTCAGACACATAATATGTAATTCATATTTTTGGGTTATATATATGGACTTTTATACATAATGGATTGTTTTGAATTATTTATAATAAGGTGACCGGACGAAACTCAAGTACTAAATTCAACCCAGAAAAAATTAGTGCTTACAACTGCCACTTTTTGCTCATTATGGTGAAACGGAAATAGAGAAAAGATTAAAAAGCACTGATTTTACCCCACTTCCCAGTCTGAAGATTCAGAGTTGCGAGTTCTTCCTATATGGAACTGTTCACCCTTCTTCCGTGTGAAGCTTCGGAACCAGAGGTTCTTCCTATATAGAAGTCTTCATTTTTTAGCAAATTCTTCGATTTGCAAGTTCTTCCTATATAAAACTTCCCTTTTCTCCTCATTCGGAGTTTAAGATCTACAAGTTTCTTCTATATAGAACCCTTCGCTTTTGATATCCTGAAGCTACAAGTTCTTCCTATATAAAACTTTTTTTGCTTACAAGTTCCTCCTATATAGTACCCTTTGCTTTGAAATCCTTAAGTTCTTCCTATACAGAACTTTGAGATGATACTCCATTTTCTTTTGGTGTGAGTACCAGAAGATTCTCCACTGATTTTCAAAAGGCTAAAGACTGGAAGACCTTAAAATGATGCCTCGATTTCTTGTCGTGACGACATGAAAAGATGTTCATCGCACCCAAAAAGCTAAAGGTCAGAATATCTATAAAGATGGTATCCAGCTTCCTCATCGTGATAATACCTAAAGATTTTCACTACTCCTAAAAAGATGAAGGCTAAAAACCTGACACTGATGCCCCGATTTCTTATCGTGTCGGTATGAAGAGACATTCATCACTCCCAAAAAGTTAAAAATCAAAAGATTTTTAAAGATTGGGAGAGTTCAAAAACTTTTGATTCTTTGCTAAGATCCACGAAGTTGCGGATTGAAATCATTGTTGGGATCCACTCCTCTAAACATGATGTTGCAGATCAAAATCTTTGACAGTTTCTGTATACACTTTTTCTTTTTTGGTTGGTCAATCTTGCCCCTCTCCTTGTTTTAACGTGTGAAGAAGAGCCAATTGTTTTCCATGCAAATAAATCAATGGCAGTGAAAGAAACCAAAGAAGTTGAGAAAGGGAAGGCAAGCACCAATAATGCCATATCTGAATCTGATGCCAACACCACCTCGGCAAAACCAGTGGAGCTAGTAATTGCAAACCATACATTGGTAAGACAAATAAATGTCACTAAACATAAGTGAGATGGCAAAACAATTTAGCGATAGAGAATATCGATTCTGGTCAAGACTGATGCCATGAAGCGAGGTGTGCTTAGATGGCTAGTTACTGGAAGAAAGAGTGGAGTCCAAATGACAGAAAATGAAGAACTGAAGCAACTGAATTTGGCTATGATAATAATGCCAGTGATGGTGCCACCATAAATTGAAGATTTACCTATGAATGCTATGACAAGTCTGGAACTAGTTGAGGATACGTACACCTTGGCATTAAATGAAACAGAAGGACCACAACCTAAGCACTACTGGGGTGCTGAATTCAATCAAAGATTTGATAGGCCTACAGGGAAGAGGTGTTTTGGTTTTCTAAGGTGGTTATTCAAAACCCCCATAGCAAAACATTCTCCTTTGTTGATCAATCGAGAGTTTGGAATGATCAAAGGAAAACAATTCTTTGGCTTTATATTTTGGTTATTTAAACCAAATATTGCCATGGCCTACCATCCACCAACCAAGGGCCATAGACTGAAGCACTACTAGAAAGGAAATTAGGTTAATGCCAACGAGACCATTCTCTTTGCAAATAATCAGTAACGTTTTGCCAACCCAGTATGGTCATTGTAAATAATTTAGGAGAGTTATTTTCCTTTCAGTACTTAGGATATCTCAGTTTTAAATTTTTAGTTTTTTTTTGTTTTATTTCTTTTTCTGTGTTGAAAGGTTTTCTTTGAGTGTATGCAGAATCAGTATGCCAAGAACAATGCCAGGAGCGATGCCAGGAACAATCCCAAGGAGAGACTTGGCATGAGCCGATGCCACACTGGGAGAATTCTGTGTGCCAAGCATAGTGCCAAACCAGTTTGGCATGCGAGAGATTAAAAGATGGAAATACGAGATAAACCCTAACTTGATCGGATCATTACATGAGAGAGAATATTTTTCTTTCACCTTAAACCTTAGCCACCCAAAAATTAGGCTAAAATTTAAATTCAACCTAATCACCTTATCACCACAATCTTTACCAATCCTATCACTTACAACCTTATCACCTCACCCTTATCACTTTACCCCTTTTCAAATCAATTTTTTCTTTTCTATTTCATTATCACCATTTATTCGGCTACATTATTAAACCTCATTAAACACTCAACCTTTTCACTTTCTTACCCTAGCTAATTTTAAAGAATCAAATCTTTCTCTCACTTTTATTTTTCTTAAGCAAGAACTAAGAACCTATTATTCTTTTCTTCTTCTTCCTTGATTCAAAATTAGTCCAATTTTTTGTATGTTTCCAATGGCTTCTTCTTCTACCCCTTTCAATCGATTTTTCAATAAGGAGATGTGGAAAAAGTTTGAAGCTACCTTTGCTTCAAGATCGTTTTGCTACGAGAAACACTTTGATCTCAAGACGGAGACAAGCATTGGATTCCCTCCAAAATTAATGGCAATAGTTGGCATGAACAAATGGAATATGTTTTGCTAGCAAGAAAGGGAGATTTATGTCACCATTGTTTAAGAAATCTACGTTCATCTTGTTACTAAGGATTCTCCCTTCTTGATGATTCAAGGTAAGTGTGTGTGTTTTGATGAGGGGTATATTAACAATATGTTTGAATTGGATGGTGCAGATGATGAATATTTTGATTATGCCGAGTTGATGACTGCTGCCAAGAGAAAGAAGCTGCTAGCAGATCTGTGTGAGCCTGACACGGATGGATAGTGTTATCAAAGGGATATCGCATGGTAAAGCGGTTGGCATTAAAACCCTAATGGAGAGGATAAAATCACTTTATCAAGGCAAACCTAATGCCAACATCCTACAACGAGATTGTATCAGAAGAGAGGTTGATCTTATTGCATTCCATCGTTATGGGGTGCAAGATTAATGTTGGCAGGCTCATTATTGACGAAACTTACAAATGTGCACCGAAAGGTAATGGCAGTCTATTCTTTCCTTTGTTGATTTCTAATATTTGCATGCTCCATGGTGTGCCAACTCTTGATACAAATAAAGGTCAAAAGATCAAGGGAACAACCATCACAACTGCTATTTGGAGAAACCTTATAGCTGCCGAGACAAAGGACAAGGGCAAGGCCAAAGTGCCCACGCCAAAACCGAAAGTGTTGAAGGCAGAGCAAGCATCCATACCAGAAATCATGCCAAACAGTTCACCGGCAATGCTTCACCAAATTCACCATCACTAGGAGATTATTCTTCAAAAGCTAGAGAAAGCCGAGGAGCTCAATGTCAAAATGCGACATTACATACAAGCCAGGGATGTTGTAATCAGGGATACTCTTAAAAAATTGTCAACTGATTTCGTGCCAGAATTTCTAGACTTCCCTGCCGAGCCCTCTTCCAGCGATAATGCCATAATAGCTAGTCCAGTTCATACCCCATCCGATGCCACAATCCCATTGTCTCCAGTACAAGCTGATTCTGTAGATCTAATTCATCATCTGAATCGAAGGAAACCAAAGCCAAGTCTACCAAAGCCAAGTCACTAGTGACACCTACTATACAAACACCTTCTAATGCCACTGATGCATCTAATGTGTCGGAACCTGCCAAGAAAAAGGAGGAAGTTAGAGCTTCCACTGCCGCTTCACAGCCAATCATGAAAGGAAAGAAACGAATAGCCCCTTCCCATGGCCGATTTCTGAAAATAAATACTAGTATCACACGAGAAGAAGTCTCTGAAAGGGAGTCTTCTTCTTCTTAAACTCCTTTACATTTCATTGCATTGCATTCACTTGATTATGCATTTTAATTTTCTGCTTTAATTGTATAAATGTGTTGTTTTCATGCATAGAGGACAATGCACATCTTGGGTTTGGGGTGTGCATTTTCTCACATTTTTGCCATGCCATGCATTTCATATTTAATTTATGTTGCCATGCCATCTAGGTAATTTAGAATAGATGCATACCGAACCACTAAAAAGAAGAAAAAAGAAAATTTTGCCTCAATTTAATTTTGAAGAATGTTAACACTTGTTAGGCAAGTTTAATTTGATCTAGGTGTCTGTCCAATGAGGAAATTTTAATCTTTAGTTGTCATGCCATGCCAGCAGAGTAGTATGCCAGGTTAGCTTGGCAATTGATCTCTAGTTTAGGGAACTGAAACTCCACCTAACACATAGTATGTATCTAGTTCCTTAGCAAACTTAGTCTTTTTGAAACTATACTCAGATTAAAAAAAAGAAAAAAAGAAGATCAAATGATGCCAGGGTAAAATAAACTAATAAGGCAGCAATGTTCTGCTAGGGCAATGGAAAAAATGAACTCTCCTCTACCTAGGGATAATAAGTTACTTGGGGCTTCGTGGTTTGCTCTCTCATAGTTCGCAAGTCCAAAACCTTAGAGTATGAGTTGAAGAGAAAGCGTAGTGATGTCTAGATTAAGGTGGGGATTCGTGGTATGCTCCCTCTTATCTCTCACGCTAAATAGTGTCATAAAGCAAGCTTAAATGAACGCCAACAGAAACCCTTGGCAATGAAAGAAAAAATGAAAAAAAATATGAGTTTAGGTAGTAAATTTATCTAAGGGAGTGAAGGGATACTCGATACATTTTGCCTACACATCATGCACTCGTCATAAACTTAGACTAGATTTATATTGCTACACTTGAATTACTACCAGCTTGGCATTATTGCACTGAGATACTGAGGACAGAAATAGAGCCAATTCTGCTTGCCAGTACCAAACTTTTGTCGAGGTAATATTTCCACAGTTTTTGTTTTTATTTTGATTGCATTACTTGAGGACAAGCAATGAGTTCAGTTTGGGGGTGTGTTACCTCTCCAAAAATATTGTTTTTAATGCCAATCTTACAATGCTTTTGCTTGTTTTTAGGTACATTTAGTTGCACTAGGATGTTAAAATCATGCATTTGCATAAGGAGTTTAGAATTTTGTCTATGCCATTGTGAAAGGTTGTTTTGCTGGCAATTTTGTAGGTTTGGCATAGTATTTGGCCAAGAAAAATAACATAGGAAGGAATGCCAGAGAGAATGCCAAGTGTTTTTGCCGCAGATAGACTAGACAATGCCAAGCACCGGTTGGAAGAGAAGTGAACTTGATGCCATGTCAAGAAGCTACTAAACTCTGAAAAAATAGGACACGGTCAAGCTCCGAAAAGATAACAATTGGATCAACTCAGTTCAGCATGCCGATCGGCACTTGAAAGGGACTCATCCCAGACAAGTTGGCCTTCAACACGTCTTTTATCTAAGGACTAAACTCGAAAGCATCATCTTATGCTCCTTCAGGCAACACACGCACTGAATATCGAATCCCGTAGGGCCTAGCGAATGCTAGCTGCCAACCTCTGACTCTCGCGACGAGTGCAATATGGGGCCCTTTGGTCGCAAACCGTCCCTAGGAGATCCTCCTAGAGAGACATTGTGCCATCCGCTTGGCCCCAGTGTCCGCACACCTAGGCCCCACACAAGCCAAGGAGAAGGCCACTCATACCAAGGCAGCTTGGCTGCTAGCACTTGGCAAGGAGGATGGTGGAGATCCAACACTAGACCACTTCCCCCTAAAGAGCTAAATAAACTTACCAAGTATGACGCGAGTAGACGTTGCTTTGATCCAAACGAGGACACTTTCTGGATAGAGCCTCGATTGCCTTCCCAAAGCATCCTAACTTGCATCCTTGACTTGGTAGCTCCTCAGGGATTGCACATTCCATTGCTCGGTCCATCTTCACTCAGTCCTGAATGGGCTTGTCAAGGCAGGATCGTAATACCATAAGAGACAGCCTTGACATTCTCCCATACTTCCTCTTACCGATGTCCTCACCGATGTAGTCTAAGAAGGGATGGTTCTGACATTCTTCCCCACTCCTTCTATCGATGTCCTCATCGATGTTGACACTAGCTCTTCATCATTTGATGAGTTGATATGGACATCTGTGGAAGCACATTTTCGATCTATGCTTGATTTAATACGCTTCTGTAGTTCCATCATCTTGAGCATTCATGGGAATAATTCAAGCTTCGATCCTGGGTTCTTTCTATCTCCTTATGACCACGTTGCACATACGTGACCATCTGGACCGATCATGTACTCATTACGTCATGGTTCTGCTCCTTTAATGTCAAGTGCTAGATTCAAGCTCCCCCACTTCTACTTTGATTGTGGCTCTCGAGCAAAAGACAAGTAACGAACCACTGACTCACTCGAACATGTGCCTTGTAATGTCTTTGTGTCACACGATCTAGCCATATACCTACAAAACACAAAATAACATACTTGGCCATATGGAAGTGAACTGTGACTTATCACGCAATTGCTTGCTCCTCGGCACTAAGCGCATACACCAACTGTGTCCCATAATACAGTGACACCTTTAAAGCATTGAATACGTCACAATATCCTATCTCCCTACTCATCCAAGCACACAAGTACATCCCCGTGTTGCACTTAGTTGCTTTAAGGATGCACAAGGATCACTAGTTGCCACCAAAGTACATAAATGTACTTTGTCTCTTTTCCTTTCTTTATATTACTACTTGCCCCCACTCTATTTGTCGATGCCCTCGTTGACTATAATAGAAGGAACTATTTGATTAAACAATTCAGTTGTGGTCCACAGACCCATTACACATTTTGATTCACTTTGAATCTTCAAAGGCACCATTGTACCCTGAAGCGCAAAAGTAACACATTGCCAACATAAAAGGGAGCACTACTGTGCTTTCTGAATCACACGTGCCACAGCGCTGGCATAATTATCATGGTTAATGATAAACATCTCTATTCACTGATCCCACTCTAATTATCTAATAAGATTCTTTTAAGCCATATGCGTCACCGTGCTAGAATAATTCTCAAGTACCTTTGCACACAAATAGAGATGAGCATCACAGTGCCACAAGCCACAAGAGCCACTACGCTAGGATAGTTATTATGGTTAACAATAGGCACCTCTTGTGCATTAATTCCACTCCAACAATCCAATAAGCACCACTATGCTATCACGCTTCACTACATTAGAATAATAGTGAGCATCACTATGCCTCACGTCACAAGCGCCATCGCGCTAAGTAGCAAGCACCACCATTCTTTATCAATAGGTACCTTTGAGTCGTTAAAATTAAGCACCACTGTGCTTAAAATCACAAATGTCGCTGCGTTACATCACAATATTGCAACACTGTGCTTTTACCAGTGGGCACCTTTAAGCCAATTATAAACTGAGCACCACTGTGCCAAATCAAGATCGATCATCGCGTATGCTTCGATCACTATAGTGGTTAATGATAGGCACCTCTGTGCACTGATTCCACTATAGAACTCGCCTGCACATGTATGCTACAAGCAATAAGTTCCGCTACACTAAAGCAACCCTAGTGGTTAACAACAGTCACCGCTATGAACTGATTCCACTAGGTCAAACTCATTTTCACCTCTGTGTATTCATCAAAAGGGAACCACTGTGCAAGGATCCATATGCACCATTGCTCTAAGATAACACATCAGTACCACCATACTGAAAACCCACCATTTAGCACCTCTGTGCCCTGACTGAGCTTCAACCGATTAACATCATATGGAGTTGCCCTGCCTACTCCACACGTGGAAGCGCTTTGCGTAGATTCTAGCCACGCTGCCTACCCTCACATGGCGTTTGGCATGAAACTAGACCACCATGCCTACTCCATTTCAAGAAGCGCTTGGCGTAACATTACATCACACTGCCTACTCTTCCAATGGAAGCACTTGGCGTGACATGACACTATCCTTCCTACTCCTTGAATGAAAGTGCTTGGCATAGGATTCAACCACCATGCCTACTCCCCACACGGGAGTGCTTGGCGTAAAGTCCACCCACCCTATCTACTCTAATTAAAATAGCGCTTGGCCTACCGTCAGTCGACCCTGCCTACTCTAATTACCAGAGCACTTGGTGTGATATTACCCCACCCTGCCTACTCTATGAATGGTAGCGCTTGGCGTAACATGACACCATTCTGCCTACTCCCTGACGGGAAGTGCTTGGCGTAGGATGCCACCACCCTGCCTACTCCCCACGTGGGAGCGCTTGGCATGATTCGACCACTCTGCCTACTCCCCATATGGGAGCGCTTGGTATGAAGTCCACCCCACCCTGCCTACTCCAATCCAAAGAGCACTTGATCAACAATTATTCGACCCTGCCTACTCCATGCATAGTAGCGCTTGGTGTGGAGTCCATAATAATGCATACTATTCAAATCAAATTTCATAACCCATCACCAATTGCCTTGCTCTGATACCAACTGTCACGGCCATGCCGTCCAGGCTCAGTTTAGCATTCTAAGCTGCACTTAAAAGGGACCCATCCCAGATAAGTCAGCCTTCAACCGATCATTTATCCAAGGACTCAACTTAAAAGTGTCATCTCATGATCCTTCAGGCAACACACGCACTGAATATCGAATCTCGCAGGGCTTAGCGAATGCTAGCTGCCAACCCCTGACTCTCATGACGAGCACGATATAGGGCCCTCTGGCCCCAAACCGTCCCTAGGAGATCCTCCTAGAGAGACATTGTGCCATCCGCTTGGCCCCAATGCCCGCACACCTAGGCCCCACATGATCCAAGGAGAAGGTCACTTACACCAAGGTAGCTTGGCTGCTAGCACTTGGCGAGGAGGATGGTTGAGAACCAACACCAGACCACTTCCCCTTAAAGAGCTAAATAAACTTACCAAGTATGATGTGAGTAGACGTTGCTTTGATCCAAACGAGGACACTTTTTGGATAGAACCTTCATTGCCTTCCAAAGCATCCTAACTTGCATCCTTGACTTGGTAGCTCCTCAGGGATTGCATATTCCTTTGCTCAGTCCATCTTCACCCGGTCCCGAATGGGCTTGTCAAGGTAGGATTGCAATACCATAAGAGATAGCCTTGGCATTCTCCCACACTTTCTCTTATAGATGTCCTCACTGATGTAGTCTAAGAAGGGATGGTTCTGACACCACGCTTTGATGCCAAGGTACTGTCAGTAGTATGACATCGGTAATATGATGTCAGCACTAACCTGATAAGCTTTCATCCAAATTTGGATAAGATCTCATCTCTTATCCTTTCAGCATTTAAAATTCAAATGAGAAGCTTATCATATGCCATCCTTGCACGCATATTTAAAGAGCAACCAACCAAGCATCCGATGAGTGGTTTTTGGAGATTTTTGGTGATGCTTGATCGTGAGTGATCGAAGTAAGGAGTTGGAGTGCGAAGATTGATAACTGGCCTCACCAAGGATGAAGGTTCATCCACTTGGCCGAGAGCCTGGATATTGAGGGTTGTATCGAAAAACCCCTCTCACCCATTCTCTTGTTTTAAGTTGTTTTAATTTCATTTTAATAATGATGTATTTGGAAAACATTTGTGAATTTAGGGTTAAATCCCTCACCATGAACTAATCTAGTAATTGGTGGGGGGTGTTTTGCGTTCAATGCTATTTTATGTTTTAGTTTTTAATAATAAATCTACCTTCGGCAATGTTTTATCTATTCGGCATACTTTAATATTTTCTAAATACTATGCCAAGAGAGAGCTGCCACTGTTGGCCTGTTGCTCCTCAATATCATAACAGACTTGGGGTGGCAACAATTAAGTTGTTGAATACTGAGGAGAAAAGCTTTGAGAGAAGTCGTTCAAGTAGACGAGCTTACTTCGGAAGTGAAATCTACCCCTTAGGAGTATAGATTGGATCTTAATCAAATTGTTTTATTTAAAGTCATGCACTATAGAGATATATGGAGTTTTTACATGATCAATTTAGGGCAATGACCATCGAGAGAGGCTTTGTAATACCCCAAAATTTATAGTACTGTTTAAGGGTCATTTAGTGCTAAGATAATTGATTAAAAGCTTACTTAGTGACAAAAATGTAAAAGTTAGGATTTTCTCAATTATGGACTGTAGAAAAGAAATTTCTGAGGCTTTAAGGTGTCATGTGATAGAGAACGGGTAAAATAGGATACTCGCAAAGTTTGGTTAAAATCCAAGGAAAATTTGAATGGGAATTCAAGGTTACAGTTTAGTGACCAAAATGATAAGTTTTTAAAACTTGGGTGGTACAAGTTGAAATATAAAAAGTTGAAGGACTAAAGTTGTAATTTACCAAAATTTAGGTGTTTTATTTCATAAATAGATAGAGCACCTATTGGTGTGGACTGATAAGGAAATACTGGTTTGATCCGATATTTCGATTAAGGGGAAATCACAGTCAAAGTTTAAGTAGAATTTGGACACCCGAATCGAACTTAAAATTTTTGAAATTTTATCATATGATAGATAAAGGTTATAAAAGTCATTTTCGAGTGTTGGTAATATTTTAGTTCGATTCAAGATGTATCCTATAATTATTTTGATTAAGAGAATTTTTATCCGATAAAGATTTCGGGTAAAATTAATGGTATATTAGACCGAGTCAAAATTTTAAGTTTGACTTCATAAATATGGAATATTTTATTTGATAATATTATTTATTTTTCAGATATGGAAATAAGGAATTTTTAGAATTTATTTGATAACCCGGTGAAGGGAAATCGTAGAAGAAGTAGTAAGTGAATATCGGGAAATCGAATCGAATCGAAATTTCAGAGGCTGCACCATAAGTCATTGAAAATTCATAAAATATTGTTTTATGAATAAATTATTAATTGGTTGATTGTGATCTAACTAGAATAGTTGGATTTTTACAAATGACAAAAATTTGCAATTTAAGTGACTAGTTTTGGTAATTTAGTAATTTGTTCACAATGGCAATTTTGAAATATTTTGAAAGTATCATGGGTAATATGGTAATTTCCCATGTGAAAGCATTACTCTAGTTTGGTTAGAGTTGAATGGAATTTGGTTGGAATTGAACTAGAATGGTAACTTGTAAATTATGATTCAGTTGGAGGTTAATTTTCGAATAAGGACTAAATTGAATAAAAAATTCAATTTATTATATACATGTGGCATAAATTAATAAAAGATGAACAAAAATAATCATCTTCTTCCCTCCAATTCGAAATACAAGAGAAAAATACACAAAATTTTCTCCAAGCATTTTTAAGGCTCCCGAACAAGATTCAAGGTATGTTTTTTGGTAGAAAGTTGATCTATTTTCAATTCTCTTCCATTTGATAGTAATTTTATCAAGAGTTATGAAGATTTTATTATATTCTTGAAGAGAGAGAAAATAGGGTTTCATGTTCCATGTTTAGATTGAAGCTTGAACTATGCAAATTTAGTGTTGTAGAGATGAAATCAAGCTTAGATTGTGATTAATTTCATGTTTAAGGATTAAAAACCCTAACCCTAGAATTTGGGATTTTATTTAGGGTTTTGAAATTGATGATGAAAATGAAAGATTGATGATATTAGAAGCTTCATTTTGAAGTTTGATTGAAAAATCCTCAACTAGTCCTTTAAGTGATTATTTTGGCATGTTTGGTAAATTAGGGAAAATATTGTGAAAATTATCCTAGTGATGGATTTGAAGAGATTATGAACTTAGAAGTTTGATTATGGCATTTGGACAAAAATAAAGTCCTTGAAAAGCTTAGACACCCAATTTGACATGTAGGAATAAATTGGGGTTTTAAGTGTTAATTCTTGGAAATGAAGAATATATGTTGTAAAATTTATTTAAGCATGTTATAAAATGTTGTTTGGATGAAAAATGAGCCTAGGGAAGCCAAGTGACCAATTCGGCCACATGGAAGAATAATGGGAAAATTTTATGAAAATTATGATTATGAGATTTTATGAATTGAATATGTTGTATGATGTTTGAATTAAAAATAGAATACATAGGGACCAATTCGGCAAGCTTCAAAATTAAGAGACCGAATCTGAATTTTATGAAATTGGAGTGTATTTATGTAATTAATGATGTTGGAGATGTAAAATTGATGTTAGAATGCTAAACCGATGTTGAATCGAATTAGTGACCATTTTGACAATTTGTCAAAATCAAGTGACCAAATAGGAAAATGAATTCTTGGATGGGGATTAAAACTGATTTTTTAGATAAAATAATAGAATTAAGGAAGTAATGTTGAATGATGACTAAATTGCAAAGGTAAGAAGTTTGAATCCTTACCTTTTCATTTTAGTGACTATTTTGGCAAATAAAGAAAATTAGAGAGAATTATTTTGAATAACTATTGATGAAGAAAATGATGAATTGATGGTTTGAAGTAAGTAATTGGACTAAATTGACAAGTAGAAAAAAATAAGAAGAAGTTAGTATAAATTAGAAGTTAATTATAGAAAATTTTTATGTTAAATGATTAGATAGCTTGATTGAAATTTTGTTAGAAATGAATCTAACAAATGTTTGTTTGTATTTATGTGGTTAATGAAATCAAATCCGAATCAAAGAAGATTCGAGGTACTATGAAGGAAAGGATTGAGTAGAATTTAGTGGGGCATGCTAATCAATGGCCCAGGTGAGTGTAATTTTTATTTATTTATTATATATGCGAGATGAATGAATGCATTTTTATCTACTTATATATATATATATGATGTGAAGAAGACTTGCAATCAGTCAAATTTGATAATAATGAAAATGTTTGTTGATAAAAGAAATATTAAATAGCATATGTGATACATGGATTTAGCATAATAATTTATTTGAGATAAATCAAATTATAGATTTTGTGTATGAAATGTTCATTATCGAATTATGGTTGATAATATTGATGAATTGGATATTGAAGGTGAAAGTATTATATTATTATGCCCAAGTACTAATGAGATAATGTAGGCACTACGATGCTGAGATAAGGTAGGCACTACGATGCTGAGACAATGTAGGCGCTACGGTGTTGAGACAATGTAGGCACTACGATGTTGGCATAATGTAGGCATTACGGTGCTGAGATAATGTAGGCATTACGATGTTGAGATAATACAGGCACTACGGTGCTGAGATAATGTAGGCACTACGGTACTGAGACAATGTAGCCACTTCGGTGCTGAGATAGGCACTAAGGTGTTGTGAGAGGAGCAAAGGGTGTCCTCAAGTACGTACTTATCTCAATCACTTCGGCGATGCAGATGCTAAGGTGTTGTAGACACTACGGTGTCGTGATGACTCACGTACTATGGCATCACATGATTTTGTACTTTGGGCTATATTAGAGAATATGATATGCAAATGATTGCATGATGAAAGTATGACTATATTAGAGAATATGATATGCAAATGATTGCATGATGAAAGTATGACTATATTAGAGAATATGATATGCAAATGATTACGTAATGAAAGCACGACTACTTGATGATCATGAACCATTGATATCAGGATTCTTAAGATATACATGATATATGATTATTCCTGCATTACAGATGGCATGATTTTAAACTTTGCTATAATACTTGAAATGCATGTATGCAATTAGTTAATCTAAAAAGCTTAATGTACACAAGACTAATAAGATAGATGGAATTATATGATTTGAATATTATATTGGTTAAATAAATTATACATGCAAGGTAGTTCTATTCCTGATTAAAATGTTATCAACTACAATTGGAAATCGCTTGCCAATCTGCAGAGCTGTGTTATTATAATCATTGTTTTACATTATTATGATTATGCCTCATCAAGTTATATTTAACGTGTGTTTCGTACCACACATAGGTACTTTGGAATAGATAGCAGAGGAGGAGCTGCACATCATTGGATCAAGTTAGTCGGTATTGTCAATAAGTATCACCATATCCTAGTATAGTGGGGCATGTATAGATATTAAATAAGTAGCTATTCCGTATGATCTAGCATCATGACTTAGTTTGAAGAATTAAAAATAGTAGAAAAGATGCTTTAAACATTTTTAAACTTAGTTGGTCATTTATCACGTAGTGATTTTAAAATCAAGAAAGGGTCTAGGCAGCATACATAGTTTTCACCCAAAAATATATTCTTATTTTAATAACTACTTAAAGTATTTTACAAACCAATTCAGGGTTAAAATGAGCTGTGGTTGCTAGACATAGTTTTGTTTGAAAACTGAGAAAGGGCCAACCACTGAACTACTTTTTGAGAATAAAAAAAAATTACAAGTCTAAAAATTAGTGTAAATCAATTAGTGACATCTTTAATGTGTATTCGAATATTGAATATACGTTGAGGGTGTTACAGGCTTTGCTAATTTTAAATCTGCTCGGTAAACAATTCCAAGACAGGTTGTTATTAAAGGCTGGCACGGCATGAATAACGTGAAAACCAAGCATTCCCTGCCAACGCACATCATTCATTAAAGCACCTTCCTTGCCAACATCTTTACTTTACTTTTATTTCTTTTCTATTCAATTATTTCCAAAACCAACTTCAAAACAAAAAAACTTTTCTCAAGGCAAGTAACAATCAAAGACAATTGAATTCCAAGTCAATCTTTATGGGATTGATACTCAGCTTAACTGATGTATTACTTGCAGACCGTGTATACTTGCACGCAAAAGACTCATCTTGGAACTTTTTATACTTTTCCAATACATATTTTCTGCCACTTTTGCCACCATTCACTTAGAGAGTCTACACAAGTGCATAAGAACCATTTCACATTAGCACGACCGAACCACTTTTACTTACTTCTGAGTTTAAACCAACGTTTCAAGCTAAGTTTAAACTCCCATAAACCACCTTTAAAACATTCCAACACTGGAATCCACGTTCTCACTCACTAATACGCGAAACCTTGATTCGCCGTCACAAAATTAAACGTCCGAAGCCTCCAACGCTTCACTGATCACCTCCGAATCAACCTCCCATGTTTTAAACAGATTGCAACAGAGTATTAATGCATCTCAATGCATTCTAAAGACTGCAACAACAAATCCTCACGAACTTCCACAATCCTCTCACAATTACCCAACCACAACAATCGAAAACATCATCTAAACCCTTCCAAACACAACCCAGCCACAAACTAACAATCTAACACTTCTCTAATCATCAATTAACATTTAAAAACGGGGTTAATCCATCCAAATACTTCCAACAACTACACAGCCACCACAACTCCACAAAAAACACCAAACTAACAACCTAATCAACTAAAGATTCAAGAGTTTCAGGATTCCTTTATTAACAACGACTTAACAACATTATAAACCATCCATTACATGTTTAAAATCAATCCTCGTCTCTAGAAAACAAATCCAATCCAGATCTTTCACTATTTCATCAATTTATCTCAATTAAATCCATTAAATCAATATAAAAACACAAATCAGATTATAAACCATAAATCAAGGACCAAATACTTGAGAATATCAATAAATAATCATTCAGTAGAGGAGATCACGAACCTTTCCCCTATTGTGTGATTTCTCCCTCAATTGGCTTGTTTAAAGCTAGAAAACACAAGATTTCAATAAGATTTTTGATAAAACAATGATAAAGAAACAATTACAAATCAAGAATATAGGTCTATTGCCTCTAGAATTTGTTGAAAGCAAAAGTGTTTGGCAGAAAAGAAGTGGAGAGAAAAGTTGAGAGAAAAATTACGTGAAATTGGCTTAAAAGAAATAACTAACTTTAATATCCAAAATACTTTTTAATTAACTTTTAAAACACATGTTAAAATAATTTAATTGAAGGGAGAAATCATCAGAAAAATCTTGATAAAATAGCTCCTTAAGGATTCTAAGAATTTGACCTTTTTCATTTTAGTCACCATTAAAAACTATTTTCAAAATTTACATTTTGGTCACTAGCAAAAATGTCATTCTTCCAAATCTCATTTTCCAAACTTGATTTTACCAATATTAATCATATATTTTCAAATGATTTCTAACCATTTTCCATATTTTTATCTTACCAAAAAATATACGACCCCAAATCCAACTCGAATCTCTAACTTGGTCCACCAAACCGTCTAATAACCCTCAAAACTGCTAGGCCCCAAACCGGGTGTTACATATGGCATCCTCTTTCTTAAAAATGAATGATCCTTTATTTTGAACCAATGTGATGATGATTGAAAAAAAGTATGCCCCCTAAATGCAATATTAATGTCTAAATGCAAAGATGTTGATGCAAGTGAATGAACGAGTATGTATTGTTGAACAATATCAATGTTGTAAAAAACTATGTCACGAAACAAACATTAGTAATGCGACCATGAATGCAAAAATATGATATGCAAAGAAGTGTTGATCGACAAACATCCTCTTTAAACAACTTTCCATAACGAAGATTGTTGGGATGATCAATGAATGGAGAAAGTAGCCAAGAGGGAGTCAAGAGGGGCGTGAATTGGCAATTTAAAAATTTAGAAGCAAGATGGAAAAGATAAAGCAATGGGACACAAGTATTTATATTGGTTCAACCTTCTAACAAGGTTTACATTCACTACCTTAGCTTTCTACTAAGGATTTCAACAAATTCACTAAAGAATTCTTCTCCTTTCTAGGCTTAGGAGGCAACCATTACAAGTTCAAAGTTTTCTACCCAAAGCTTTGAAAGACTCACTCTTTTACAAGGATAAAATTTGGTAAATGAATAAAATCCTCACAAGTTAATAATTTGCCCAATTACATGATCACTCAACCCAATCTTGAAAAGAAATAACACAAATTTGCTCAATCAAGTGGGTTACAAAAGATTTGACTCTAATAGGCTCAAGATGTTGGATTTTTGCTTGAAGGCTTGTAAGTTGATCAATAGTTGTTGTTGTAGCTTTGGAGACTTCAATTTATACCCTTTCATTAATTTCTAACCGTTTGGGTGGTTAAGGAATTAAAAATGCCGTTGAAGAGCTGTTTTCCCGTAATAAATGCAGTCTGCCAACCAACTATATCGATACGCAGGCTTACCGTATTGGTACCTCACACAAAGAAATATAATCGTTGTACAAAGGCGTATCGATAAGCGGGAAGGGCGTATTGGTACGGAATGTTGAAAATACAAAGGCGTACCAAAACAGTACCGTTGTAACGTTACGGGGCTTACTCACTAGAATCTTTATTTTTCAAGTATGAAGCACCATATCGATACACTATAGAGGCGTATCGATACGCTATAACGATTTTCAAAGTTTGGGATTCCAATAAACTGACAAGGCAACGGTCAAGTTTAAAATGCAATGATTTGGAAAATCTAACACCCCATATCGATACGTGTACGATATGTGTAGCAACCGTATTGATACTCATATAGCCGTTGTCTCCCAGGTTGAATGGCGTGGATACTTGGCGTATCAAAATGCTGTACCAAAACGGGTACAAACAGTATCAGTACGCGATAGCCATTCTTGTAAAAAAATTTCCAGTAGCTAAAGACCGTATTGATACGGTATAGGGTGTATCAATACGTCATGACAAATTTCGGCTATTTGAGTTCAAAAACACTTAGAAAATATTTGGGGTTTTAGTTTTTGATTTATAAATACTTTTATTTCGAATCTTTGTCATTTTGTGAGTATTTTTGAGTACTTAAAAATCTATCCAATTTTGGAAAATAGTCCTTCAAAATTCTTGTTATATCAAAATCAAATATTACTTTTACAATCTCACCTTTTTTGATATAACAAAACCCAAAATAAATTTTTAAGTCTTTTTGAAAATACTCCCCCTTTCTTTAAGGTTATTTGAGTTTAAAAATGTTTTCAAAAATTTAGGTACTTCTCCCCCTTTTTGTTAGATCAAAATCAATAGGGCACAATACAAAGGCCATAAAGAACTCCAAGCAATTAAACAATATAAATATTATAAAAATTCAAACCAAATATTCAAGCAACATAACATGAAATCCAACTTAAAGCATAAACCAAATATGAAAGTCATAGGAATTCAAATAAAACATAGGTGAATAAACTTAAAACCTAAATATGATATGAAATGTAATAAAGTGCAATGCCTAAGGAGCGTCTTCATCATTCTCATCCTCATCCTCATCCTCTTCCACATCCTCATCTAGCATGCCATCATCTTGAAGAGAGTGTCCACGCCATTCACCATGGAAAGCGGTGAGAGTCATATCCATAGAAGCTTGACGGTTCTCCATAGAAATTTGACGATTCTCCATAGATGTCAAGCGAGCATCAAACGAGTCAAGTCTTGTGGTTATCTCCCCAAAATGAATGGTCATGGTGGCACAAACTTCCCATCAAGATACGCCATAAGAGCATTATAGGAAGCTTGAGCAATGAAGCCACCGGAGAAATAGGATTGGCTTGCATATTTTCTTCGGCATTGGGTTGTGCATCGCGATGTAAATCAGCATTAGGAATCCATTCACCGTTGGAAAAGGTGAATTTTGCATGCCTAAGGGAGTGATCATCAATGGGATCCGTGAGATGCGAGGCTAGATCATATGAGCAGTAAATCTCTAGCTTGTGGAAGATGAAGCTTAGGACGGTGCTATAGGTAAAGGATGTGACAAGGAAGGTGTAGAAGTTTTGGATAAGGAAGACAAGCTCACCAAACATGATTTGGGCAAGGTTTGGGCATTTTCGTTCACGAAAACAATAAAGCCAAAAATCATGTACTTGGCTTATGGTGGACCACTTACCACCGAATGGTCGAAACCACCAAGTGATAATGAGGTGAAGAAAATGATCATGGGCATCTAAGACGGTGACGGAGCCACTATAGGTGTGAGGAAAATTTGTTTCATCAACAAGACTCGTATTATCCAACCCCAAAAGATTTGCTAAAACTTGAGAATCAATTCGAAAAGTTTTGCCCATAAAATGAGACTCTAGACCTACAACCTCATATTTATATTCATTTAAAATACACTGGGCATTGCAATAAAAAATAAGGACAAGATTTTTGCAAACAAAACCGGGCACACTTAAAAAAGACATGAACTTCTATTCCCTCATCAAATCAAGATAGCAAACTTTAAAAGCATCGAAAGTCATAAATGGCATGGAAACAATACGTTCACGATGGAGAGGAAAGTTTTGAAAATGTTTGAAACTTTCTAAAGCATTTAGATTATTTGGTGTATCAAAATAATGGCAAAACAGTTGATTAAGGTTTGGTCGAGTACCATCATTGTCGGGATTGGGTAAGGTACGATTTCTAGAGGAAGAACTAGACCTGATTTCTCTTCTCGCTCTTTTCTTTGGTGCCATAGTCAAAAACTTGAAAATTTTCAAACCAAAAGTACATGTATGCATAAGTCATCACATCCAATCCAATTAATTATACGGTAAAAATCCATTTTATATAGTTTAAAACCTATAAAAATATAAAGAAAATTTTTGGTAAAAAGAAATTTTGAAAAACAACTTAAAAATATACGAGTATTTTATATATTCAAATAAAAAACTATGAGTTTTTGAAATTTTTTTCTAAAAACAGTGATGAAAAAGATCATACATAGTGAAGGTATAATTAAAACATGATTAATAAAAAAATATAAAGAAAATAAAGTTTTACCTTGAGTTATGGAGATATAGGATGAATGAGGGATGATTGTGCACAAAGTTGATGATGATAGCTTGAGTTTGATGTGGGAAACAAAAACCCTCAAAAATTTTAGAGTGATTTGATGAAAAAATTGAAAGATTTGAGAGGTTTATATAGAGGGGGCCGACCTAGGGATTTTATGAAAAAGGTAGAGTTTGAGTTTTACTAGGAAAGAGCATTTAAATCCTTTTTAAAACACTCATCGGCTATACGTACCGTACGCGTATCGAAATCGCGTACCGGTACGCTATATAGGTGTATCGATCCCTGCACTATATCAAAACACTCTTCACATGTACCGAAACAATTGCTCGTTTACTTGTATCGATACATGATTAATTGTATCGATACCCTATGACCAAAAATGTCATTTTTTACTGCAAGGGACCCAAAAATTTGATTTTACTCTAATCGATATGCATGTGTATGACATGAGAGCAACATGAATAGGCAAAAAAAATAGACACACAATCCCCTAACAAGAAGAATATATTCATATAAGATCAAAAACACATAAGCAAGGAAATCAACCAAATTCAAGCAATATTTAAACACCAAAGAGGTTCTAAGGTTCAAGAAAGGCTAGTAAGCCCTAACTCTCTCCTAAGAGTCCCAAAACACTCTTTCTCTAATGGTTTTGTAAAGATGTCCACTACTTGGTTCAAGGTGTCTACATACTCTAGAACTACATCATTTTTCAAGACATGATCTGTAATGAAATGATACCTTATTTCTATGTGTTTTGTTCTAGAATGTTAGATGGGATTCTTAGTGAGACAAATGGCACAAGTATTGTCACACTTTAGAGGTATTGTACCTACATCAATTCCATAATGTAAGAGTTGTTGCTTCATCCAAAGGACTTGAGCACAACAACTTTATAATGAAACGTATTCTGCCTCGGTGGCAGATAACGCTACACTATTTTTTCTTAGAAAACCATGATATGAGCATACTACCTAGGAATTGAAATGTACCGGATGTACTCTTTCTATCTATCTTACAACCTCTATAATCCGCATCCGAGTAAGCATGCAAACTAAAGGATAAGTCTTTAGGATACCAAAGACCTAAACAAGGTGACGTATAAATCTGTTTAGATTAAGACAAAGTGTCATATGTTGAACCTGGAGGTCATTAAAGGCCTCTGCGTATTGGTACAAGCACCCAAGGATCAATACACGGGGTCTACTGAGGCTCAAAACATTGAAAAATAATAGAGGGTATCAATACGCTTAGCCACCGTATTGGTACGCCTTGAGGAATTTTTATACTAGTGTCAGTACACGGGTTTGAGTACTGGTATTCCCCCTTCATTTTTAATGAACCGTACTGATACGTAGGGTATCGTACCGGTACGTGAATTTTTCACTGGAATTCTGAGTTTTGAGAAATTATAAGGGGGTCGGTATGGGGTCAAGGTCGTATCAGTACGAGTGGGTTGACTCACTATATCGATATGGTGGTTTGTGTATTGGTACAAGTGGACATTATGTTTGTTGATCCGTAACGGCATGGGCTTGCCCGTATCGATACGCCCTGTTGATTTAGTGCTTGACAGTTTTGCTGAAGTTTGAAAACCTTAGAATTTAACCTCTGAATGTTGTGTATACAGTTGAATGAGTTCGATGATTGCTTTGAGTTGGAATTTAACATGTGACAATGGAATTGGACTAATGAAGGATTGGAACCCAAATTTTAATGAAGACCCTATAATTTGTGGAAATTATATTTTGGTCCCTAATGTGCATTTTTAAGCAATTGAACCCTGTTTTGGAATCTATTTTCAATGTAACATTTCCATTGATGTATGTTCACCATAGGAGTTAAAAAAGATGCAATTAGACAAGATAAAAAGGAAAAAATAGACCAGTTTAGGTTATTAATTTAGGTTTGCTTTGACAAACCTAATGTGATCCTTTTAGTTCGATTTCGGCTAGGCTGGGCTAAAAGGGGTTTTATTTGTTGGTATCAGAGCTAGGTTTACAAAAAATTAGGATGTTGTTGATAAATGTACAATGTTGTTTGTTATGAACGGTGATTGTATGTATGTAAGATGTTTGATATATGCCATGTTGGGGTATGTTTGGGGACACATTACCTAATTACTACAGTTATAAAATCATTTTTGATTTGAAATAAAAGTCTAGGATCCTTGCTTGAAGCTGGATTGATTATTTTTGTTTTGGTGTAATTATCATGCCTTAGATACATTTTATATGATGCCACTGAGGAGAGAATTACGATCGAGCAAAAGTTTTGTTTTCGAAGGGTAGAGAGTTGAGGGTGAGATTATGCATCCTGAGGGATTGCCACCTTCTCTACCTAATCTTCTTGAGAGAGTAGAGCAAGTACCACCTGCACCTCCTGGTCCAGTGTATGGTGATATGACACATTTGGTTCAGGCGATGATTAGAGCGTTCCAGGCTGCAATGGCTGGAGTTCATATACCCACACCAACATCCACTGCTGTTGTTAATCCAGGGTTTCCATTAGAGCATTTGTGCATTCTTGAAGGTGTTGAGTTTAGAGCCAACCCGAGGCATTTGAGGAGTGGTTTGCCAATATAGAACATATCTTGGTTTAGATAGGGTGCAGTGATGACCGTAAGCTGGGATGTGCTATGTCCTTGTTGTAGGGTGATGCGTACAATTGGTGGACCACGGTGATCACGGCCATGGAACCCAATAATGTGACATAGGAATTCTTTCAAGTTGTCTTCAGAAAGAAGTATTTGGGAGTTAAATACTTGGATGATAAGAAACGTGAGTTCATGTCCTTGATTTAGGGTAGTATGATAGCATCTCAGTATGAGGTATAGTTTGTGAGGCTGAGTCAGTATGCGCCTGAGTTGGTACCGGATGAGAGGATACGATCAATTTTGTTATAAGCTAGAGCAGGATGTTAAGACCTACATGCTGGCCACTAATTACACGAATTTTAATGTATTAGTTAACCTGGTTTAGGACATAAAGTAGAGCTTGAGTTTATCTTACCGACTGAAGGGTTCTGGCTAGGGTAAGAAAGTGGCAGATGCTAGTGGTAGTGGTGGTCAGACCAAGAGACACCGTGATAAGAGGTCTCATCAGGATGCGAGACGTGGCGGAGATGATGTTGGGCAAGGATTGTATGGGCAGAGTGCCCAAGTCAGATTAGCGCAAAATGTTTGTCGGGTTTGTAGATCATGAGATCATTTGAGGCGAGATTGCCCGCGTTTGGCTAGAGAGGGACAGGCTCCTACAGTTGTGGCTGCAAATTCTTTTTGGAGTTATGGGTTTCTGGACCATATGAGACGTGATTGTCCGTTGCTTGCTAGGGATAGGGATGCACTTATACCTGTTGTGGCACCACTAAGAGGCCATAGGCACAGTCGGGGTAATTTCCAATAGAGGAAGGATGGACAGAAGACTGTAGCGTATGCTGTGGCAGTTCAACCTGAGGGTGGTGGAACTACAAAGATCTATACGCATCGTGAAGGAAGGAATGGCACGGATGTGATTGCAGGTATTTTTACCTTACAGTCTATGTTATTACTTTCTCTGATAGATTTTGGTTATACGCATTCATATATTTTGCATGAGCATGCACATTTGCTTGATATACCGGTAGAAATGTTAGATGTGGGTATGCATTTAATGAGTTCTTTTCGTGAGACGGTTGTTACGAAAAGGTTGTATATGAGATGTCCTTTGATGGTTCAAGGTTATGTATTTGCGGCTAATTTAATGGAGCTATCGTTTCATGGTTTTGATGTGTTCTTGGGCTATGGTCAATTTTGATACCAAACGAGTTTCATTGAAACTTGCTGATGATTATGAAGTTGTGGTTGTGGGTGAGAATGTTAAGTTCTTGTCCAATGTGGTTTCGGCCTTGGAGGCGCAAAAGTTGTTAAAGTGGAGGTGTCAAGCATATTTGGCTTATGTTATGAACCCAAATGTGGAAGAACTATGAACTAGGGATATCCGTAATGTTTGTGATTTTCCAGGTGTGTTTCTAGAGGAGTTGCCTAGATTTCCACCAGATAGGGAAGTGGATTTTTGTATTGAGATGTATGCTGATATAGCTCCAGTGTCGATTGCACCATATCATATGGCACCAAAGGAGTTCAAAGAGTTGGAGACATAACTCCAGGAGTTGTTGGACTGTAGCTTCATCTGACCTAGTGCTTTGCTGTGGGGAGTGCCGGTGTTGTTTTTTAAAAAAAAAGATGGCACTTTGAGGATGTACATTGACTATCGGGAACTGAACACGTTGACGATTAAGAATAAGTATACTTTGACGTGGATTGATAATTTGTTCAATCAGTTCTATAGTGCTACAGTGTTTTCTAAGATTGATCTGAGATCTGGATACTATCAGTTGAAGGATAAAGATAAGGATATGCTGAAGACTGCTTTTCGTACGAGGTACGGCTACTATAAGTTCTTGGTAATGTTGTTTGGGTTGACGAATGCGCCTGCAACATTCATGGACATGATGAATCGGGTGTTCCGCGAATTCTTGGATCAATTCATAGTGGTGTTCATCGATGACATTCTTGTGTACTCTCGTACCGAGGATGATCATGATCGACACTTGTGGATTGTGTTGCAAACATTGTTGGATAACTAGCTTTACCAAGTTGAGTAAATTTGAGTTTTGGATTAAAGAACTGGTCTTTGTTATTTTAGTGAAATGTATCTGGGTGGATCTAAAGAAGGTTGAGGCGGTTGTGAATTGGAAGCAACCATAGTTGGTGATAAAGGTCTATTGTTTCTTAGGGTTGGCGGGATATTATCGATGTTTTATGGATGGGTTTTCAAGGGTTGCTGCTCCGTTGACCATGTTGTTGCAAAAGGATGCACGATTTGAGTGGACGGAAGCTAGAAAACAAGCTTTTCAAAAGTTGAAGGAAGCTTTAACACAAGCTCCAATCTTGATTCAACTTGAGTCAAAGAAAGAGTTTGTGGTTTATAGTGATGCATCTTACGTCAGTTTGGGGTGTGTGTTGATGCAAGGTGGGAAAGTTGTAGCTTATGCATCGAGGCAGTTAAAGGTGCACATACTGAACTATTGTACGTATGATCTCAAGCTTGTTGCGGTAGTGTTTGCATTCAAGATTTGGAGACATTACCTTTATAGTGAGAAGTGTATTGCATACACAGATCATAAGAGTTTGAAGTATTTGATGACGTAAAAAGAGTTGAATCTTGGGCAACGTAGGTGGTTAGAGTTGCTTAAAGATTATGATTTAACAATCGAGTATCATCTGGGTAAAGTGAATGTTGTGACTGATGCTTTGAGTAGAAAAGCTGTTATGGAGTTGAGTGCCATGTTTGCGAGGTTGAGTGTTACCCATGATGGAGGTTTGTTGGTTGAGTTGCAAGTGAAACCATCTTGTCGCAGTTGATTAAGGAAAATCCTTATGATGAGGCGTTGGTACCGCATGTCAAGGACATCATGGATGGAAATCCTATGGATTTTCACTTTAATGGTAATGGGTTGTTGTGTTTTAAAGATCAAATAGTGGTGCCTGGTAATGTGGAGTTGAGGCAAATGATTTTGACCGAGGCATATGCTAGTCTTTTTGTTATGTATCCCAGTAGTACCAAGATGTATCGAGATCTAAAGGAAGAGTACTATTGCGTGGGTTTGAAAAAAGATGTGGCAAATTTTGTTGCTAGATGTATGGTATGTCAGCGTGTGAAGGTTGAACACCAGTTTCCTTCCGGGTTGTTGCAACCGTTGAGAATTCTAGAGTGGAAATGGGAAAAGATCACCATGGATTTTGTGTTAGGGTTACCTTTGACACCGACTAAAAAGGATTACATTTGGTTGATTGTTAATTGGATGACGAAGTGTGCATATTTTATACCAGTGCATACGACGTATACTTTGGATAGGTTGGCAGAGCTTTATGATGCTGAAATTGTAAAGTTGTACAGGGTACCCAAGTTTATTATTTCGAATAGGGATCCACGGTTTACAGCGAGGTTTTGGCAATGTTTGCATCGAGCTTTGGGTACTCGCTTGAATTTTAGTACTTCGTATCATCCTCAGACGGATAGTCAGTCTGAACGTGTTATTCAGATTTTAGAGGATATGATGAGATGTTGCATCATTGAGTTCCAAGGAACATGGGAAAGGCAGTTGCCTTTGGTAGAGTTTGTGTACAATAATAGCTATCAAGCGAGTATAAAGATGGCACCGTATGAAGCCTTGTATGGTAGAAGGCGTCATACGCCTTTGTGTTGAGTCGAGGTTAGGGAAAAGTATGTTTCCATGCCTGATGTGTTGAAAGACATGGATGTGAAAGTAAAGCTTATTTGTGATCATTTTAAAGTGGGCTCAGATAGGCAGAAGTCCTACGCAGATTTAAAGCGTAGAGAAGTTGAGTACGCAGTTGGTGAAAAGGTTTTCTTGAAAGTCTCACCTTAGAAAAAGGTGTTGTGTTTTGGAAGCAAAGGAAAGTTGAGTTTGAGGTTTATTGGACTGTATGAGGTGTTGGAACATATAGGTCTTGTGGCTTATCGATTGAGTTTGCCTCCCGAGTTGGAGAAGATTCATGATGTGTTCATGTATCCATGTTGCGGAGGTATTATTTGGATCCGTCGCATGTGATGCCAGTTGAGGATGTTGAGTTACGACCGGATTTGTCTAATGATGCGAAACCACTAGAGGTCCTTGATTCTAGTATTAAAGTTTTCTTGTTAAGACGATTAAGCTTGTTAAGTTGTTATGGAAACATTGCAGTGTTGAGGAAGCCACGTGGGAGGGTAAGTCCGACATGCTAGAGCAGTTTCTACATCTGTTTCTATCAGGTAAATTTTGTGGACAAAATTTATTAAGGGATGAGAGTTGTAATGCCCCAGTTTTGGGCCTAGGTGGTTTACACGGTCCGACGGATAGGATTAGAGGATTCAAGTCAGTTTTGGGATTTAATTCGAAATAAATATTTTTGGGTGAGATAAAAATATGGAAAAACATTCTAAAATCATTATTTAATATATTAATGATTTTGTTGGAGTCAATTTTGCAAAAAGAGGTCTCAAAATTGGACATTTTTTTTAGTGACCAAACTATAAAGTTTTAAAACTATTTTTAGTGACTATTTTGTAAAAGGGTCAAAATTTTGAATCTTTAAGGAGCTATTTACCCAAAGTCTAATATCAGACTTTTCCCCTTAATTGGCTATTTTAAATGGTTTTAAAATAATATAAGTAGGCTTGGAGAATTAATTGGATAATTAAAAAGCTTAAAACAATTTGACGTAACTAACTTTAATCAAAGATTTTCTTTCAAATTCTCTCCAGCAAAACACTATTTTACACTTTAATTTTTCTAAGGTAAATACTTGATTTCACATTCTTTTGATTTCAACTTAATCTTTAATGGTTTCCTAACAAAACCTATTTGATTTGATATTGTTTTCTCAAGAAAACTCATCTAAGGCAACCATTAGAGGTGAGGTTCGTTCTTCTCCTCTAATATATGGTTCTTTTCTGAAATTCCCAAGTTGTTGATCCTTTACATATTTTTCTAACTTGATTTGATGATTTAATAATGGAAATTTGGTTAAATCAAGGTTTAATTGATTGGATTGATGAATTTTTGTATATGCATTGTTTTACTGAGTTCTTGATTGATTCTAATCATGATTTTGATGTTTAATAATGTTAATAAGTGGGCTTTAACATTGGAATCCCAAAACTAAGTGAATTTCTAACTTTCTAGGTTGTTTGTTGTGAGTTTTTGAGGTGTTGTTGAGTTTAATGAATGCTGGAGGTATATGGATGTTATTTTTGTCTTTATAGATGTTAATTGATGGGTTAAAATGTTAGGTTGCGGCTGGGTTAAGTTTGGAAGATGTTTGATGTTGATTTCGGTTGTTGAGGAGTGAATTTGGGTAGTGGATGTTGAGGATTTATGTTGTTGTGTTGTTGAATGCTTTCACATTCTTTTGATTTCAACTTAATCTTTAATGGTTTCCTAACAAAACCTATTTGATTTGATCTTGTTTTCTCAAGAAAACTCATCCAAGGTAGCCATTAGAGGTGAGGATCGTTCTTCTCCTCTAATATATGGTTCTTTTTTGAAATTCCGAAGTTGTTGATCCTTTACATATTTTTCTAACATGATTTGATGATTTAATAATGGAAATTTGGTTAAATCAAGGTTTAATTGATTGGATTGATGAATTTTTGTATATGCATTGTTTTACTGAGTTCTTGATTGATTCTAATCATGATTTTGATATTTAATAATGTTAATAAGTGGGCTTTAACATTGGGAACCCAAAACTAAGTGAATTTCTAACTTTCTAGGTTGTTTGTTGTGAGTTTTTGAGGTGTTGTGGAGTTTAATGAATGCTGGAGGTATAAGGATGTTGTTTTTGTCTTTATAGATGTTAATTGATGGGTTAAAATGTTAGGTTGCGGCTGGGTTAAGTTTGGAAGATGTTTGATGTTGATTTCGGTTATTGAGGAGTGAATTTGGGTAGTGGATGTTAAGGATTTATGTTGTTGTGTTGTTGAATGCATTTTGATGCATTGGATCCTCTATTTTCGTGTGGATAAAATAGGGAAAGTTGGTCCCAAGCTTGAACGGACGTTTTAGAAGTTTTGGAGGCATGTTTTTTAAATCGACAATCTAGACTTTGCGTGTCGGTGAGTGAGAACGTGTTTTACAACTTTGCAAAGGTTTGAAAGTTGTGTTTGGGGTTTAGATCAAGCTTGAAATGATGGTCTAATCTCAGAAGTAAGTAAAAGATGAATTCTCTCTCGAACTCGGTTTAGTAATTGGTTTTTATGAACTTGTTTTGATTACATGATTACTCATTGTATATACTTGGTTTGAGCATAGTTTAATGCTGGAAAGTGTTTATAAAATGATGATAAAGATGATGTTGCATTTGGAAGTAATGCATGTTTTGATAATGTTGTTAAACATTGGTTAATGCATGGTTTAATGCATTGGGTAAATGACTTTAATTGTTGCACATGAAAACAATGAGCTAATGTTTGTGAATTGAATTATATTGTCAAGTGATGATATGAACGGGTTTTGGAAATGTTATCGTAGGATTGATAGTGCACTATAAAAAGTCACCTTAGATGTTAAGGGGTTTTGATCCGGTGTACCATAAACTCCATCCAAGTACACTAATGGTCGAGGGGTTTTGATCTTTGTATCGAAGACTCCCGTTATTGGGTTATGTGTCCAACCGATGTGTGGGGTTGTGAATGTACCCGGTTGTAAAAGTACCTTTAATTCTGGTTGTGATGGCATGAAGTGTTGGGACACTTGTTGAATCCATGTATTCGATGTGTTATGATCTGGAAAGTGGAATTTGGCAAATGATCACTTGTAAGCCAATATAATTGATGATGTATCATGAGATGGATTATGTTGTTTAATGTGGTTTAAACATGTTTACTCTTTAAGCTTTCCATTGGTAGTATGCATGAGAAGGCTTAAATTTAGGGTAGCAAATGGGATTTTGCTATTGATCCATGATACTTGTTGCATATGGTTTACTATGCATGTTTTGGAAATGTTAAGTGCATGGTTTGAAAAGGCATGATGATGAAATGATGTTTGAAAAGTGTTTTGGAAAGTGGTTTTCAAACGGATTGTTAAAATGGCTTGAAATGCATTGATGGTGTTTATTTTTACAGCATTCCTCACTAAGCCTAGTGTGCTTACGCTCTCTTTTTCTATCAATGCAATGAATTAAATGTTTGAGGACAACGAGGAAGCAAGAAAGGAATCCAAGGACTTGTTTGCGAAAGTATGGTTTTGATCTAGACTTGTAGTAATAAAGGCAATATGGTCGTTTGATATTTAGGAGGGTTGTTTACTAAACTCCCTGGTTTTGCAAGTTTTTGTTGATGATTTGGATGTATATTTGGCCAATTATATTTGTTTGAAGTTGGTTTGAGGTTTTTACATGTTGAGTAGGAAGCATGCCTCTAGATGTTGTGGATGCTAGTGTTTAGTTTGTTAGACCTGTTTAATATGTTGGTATGTTGTTGTCAAGCATGCTTTTGGTGTTTAATGATGTTTAGTTGATGTATAAATGTGTTTAGATTGAGCCAATGTGTCATATGCAAGATCTAGAGGTCATTACAAACCTTTGCGTAGCGGTACAGGTACCCAAGGATCGGTACACTGGGTCTGGTGAGGCTCAAAACATTGAAAAATAATAGAGGGTATCAGTATGCCTAGCCACCGTATTGGTATGCCTTGAGGAATTTTATATTGGTGTTGGTACATGGGTTTGAGTACTGGTATGCCCCTTTATTTTTAATGAACTATAACGATATGCGGGATATTGTATCGGTACGCGAATTGGTCACTGGAATTCTAAGTTTTGAGAAATTACAAGAGGGTGGTATGGGGTCAAGGATGTATCGGTACAAGTGGGTCAACTCACCGTATCGATACGGTGGTTCGTGTATCGGTAAAAGTGGATGCCATTGTCATTGATCCATATCAGTATGGGCCTGTCCATATCGTACGCCCTACTGATTTGGTGCTTGACAGTTTGCTGAAGTTTGGAAACCATGCAATTTAGTCCCTGAATGTTGTGTATGCAATTGAATGAGTTCGAATAATTGTTTTGAGTTGAAATTTAACATGTGAACATGGAATTGGACTAATGAAGTATTGGTCCCTAATGTGCAGTTTTAAGCAATTGAACTCTGTTTTAGAATCTATTTTCAATGTAACGTTTCGGCTGATGTATGTTCACCATAGGAGATAAAAAGGATGCAATTATACAAGATAAAAAGGAAAAAAGTGGACCGTTTAGGTTATTAGTTCTGGTTTGCTTTAGCAAACCTAATGTGATCCTTTTAGTTCGGTTTGGCTAGGTCGGGTTAAGGGGGTTACAAAAAGGATTGGATTCTGAACGTGAATTACTGACCCGTGGAGGGCTACTCACATGGGTATGTGGCGTTTCACTCCCACTCAAGAGACAAAGCTCGAGGATCATGATGCAACACATGTCGGTGATCCCTTATGAATTAAATGAGAAATAAATGCAAGACGACCAATTATCAAGGACCACATAAACAAAGTATTATCTTTAAGAAAGAACAGATTAATTAAAGTCAACTTAAATTTCAAAATTCCATCAATAAAAGCATCATATAATTTTCTTGGCCTAACTCTCTCTTTTTGTTTTGTAAAAACAAAATTCGGTCCCTAGCGGAGTCGCCATGCTGTAGCGACATTTTTTAAATTACTAATTATTCCCTCAATTTAAAAATTGATTTTGGGGGATTTCTTTTTAAAAATAGTATTTTGAAAATAAACTGAGAGTCGCCATGAGTCACTTGGATAAGGTAGACCAAACACCATAAAACCAGAGATTCATTTTGAAAAGGGTTCAGGAGTTTGTTACGTGTGGGGAATGATTAGCACCCCCACAATGCCCGAAATTGGTACCAAATCATACGTTGCCTTTATCGATGGAAATAATTGAAATTTTGGTTGAATTTATTTAAGTGTTCTCAATTGAATATAAGCTCTAATTAAGTGGGCTTTAACATTTGACGGACTCGTATTAATTAAATATTTAATTAATAAGGATGACGTAAATCTAGATCATAGATTAAACCGACATCAAATAAGTCTGACTGCTGTGTAAATTTATGGCTCAAATTGAGTACATCACCTTTATGCATGACGCAAGCAATTAAACATGATGTTATGACTTATCCACTTTGTTCATTTTAAAATTTACCTTTAGACAATACGAATTAATTCGAATATTTGGTCAATATCCATTAAGTCAAGATATTACGACACAAACATGCGAGTTAATAAATACTTCATATTTATAATTAAGATTAATTAATTATCAAGGTGTCCATTGAATTAAAAGGATTAAATGAATGATAATTAAATGCATGTCATAATAAAATACTAACAAAATAAATAAAATACCATAAATTCATCAATTTTCTATTACACCACGAGAATGGGTTAACAATAAATGAGATAAAGAAAGAGTGAACCCAAGTCCAAATGTTCTTGGACTTAACAAATGGGTCCAGGCTACAAGGGTATTAGGCTCACGGGTCCACCATCCATTCCATATCTGTTCACTTGTTGTTGGATCAGGTTAGTCACTTAACCCAATGACCTGCACGAGTCAACCAAAAGCAAAAGGGGTCCTCGTTTTCCCTCTTCCCTTTCTATTTCTTCTTCTTCATGAAAAAGGAAGGACCAGTTCTCTCAAAAAGACACTAGTTGCCATCACAACTACCATTCACTATCGCTTCTCAAGTAGGTTTTTTGACGAATTGAGGCCACAACGTTGCTCCTCTTATCGTTCTCTTCTTTTCCATCGGTCTAAATTTTCCTGAAACTCCCTTAAATTCAACGAAAACAACCCCAACGTTTGAACCTTATCAGTGCCAGATCTATACCGTCTATTGTTTTATGGCTTTGGTTTTGAGATATGTTGCCCTCCTCACGGAGACACTCTTCTTCACTATTGGGATCGCCCGTCAGAGGCCTGGTCACTAACGACCAAGGTAACTAAAATTAGTAAGCCCTTTTTTCTTCCCATTTTTAGTTTCAATTTTTCTAATTCCTTGTTTTCTTGCTACTAATTGGTTGTTGGGGACGTGGTTTTGGTTTGTAGATGAGGGAAAAGTGGAAGTTTAGGGACAAGTATAGGGTTAAATGGGTTGCTAGTTATTTTGGGTGTTGCTTGGTGGGAGGAAGTATAGTGTTGAAGAATAAAGTTTAGGCTCGGGGACGGTAAGTGATGGTTGTCGAAGGAGTGAGCTTAGCTTATGGTTTATGGTGGTAGAATATGGGGTTTCAGTTTTTTTATGACTTTGGTTAGCTTGGGAAAGGAGCATGAACCAAAGGTGAGGGAACGAGGTTGGCGATAGGGGTCGAGTGATAGAGTTGAGGGTCTTGACTACTAAGTGAAGGGTGAGGAGTTGGCTCGGTGATGCTCGGAATGTATAGCAATGGTGATTGAAACTGGTGTGCAAGGGGTTTAGGTAAAGGAGTCGAATAGATAAAGGTTATTCCTTTTAATGAAAGGGGATAGGTGGTGGTAATGTGATGGATGGGAGGTAAGTGAGTGGGAACCGTCCCAGTTGTAACCCCCTCGACCCGGCCTAGACGCCCAACCGAACCGAGATAACTACATTAGGTTTGCCGAAGCAAACCAGAGAACAATTACGAAAAACTGGTCTTTTTTATTTTTATCTTATCTAGATGCAAATTATTAATCCTACATTTGCATACTTGCAACGGTTAAATTTTCAAAGAAAACAGATCAAGGGAAGGACACCAATTGCATATCATGCATTTTAGTGACTAAATTGGAAAACTAATAATTTTAAGGACCAAGACTGAAATTAAAGTTAGCAATCCTCAATTAGTCCATTTACATGCTTACAGGACAAATTCCAGGTCATTACGATCATTCAAACTCTTATAATTGCATTCACAAATTTTTAGGACCAAAATGAAAGAAGCAGAAACCTTCAAGATTCCAAAATTACCAATTTAACGGTAGTCATACCGATACGCGTACAAGTGTTTCGATACGCCCTTATGATTTCAAAAACTCAGATTCCAGTAGCTAAAACCCGTATCAAAATGCTTGATCGTGTATTGAAACGCTTGGCAAAAATGCTTAAGACTGTATCAGAACACTTGCTCGAGTACCAAAATGCTATGCCTAAAAAGGCTTATCCATATCGAAACACCTACCCGCGTATCGAAACGCTATGCCTGAAATGGCCTAGCCGTACCGGTACGGGGTCACCTGTTTCGATACGCTTGGAGCTGTAATGTCCCATATTGCTGTTTAAACACTTTAATGAAAACCAAACCACTTATACATGTTTCAAACACTTATACAACATCACCAAAATACATTTCTCACCAAAGCAACCAAGAAACATTTACCAAACATGGCATTCATACAAACTTGTTAATCTATACGCATGCTTTCTAATTTCATTATACCAAACAACCAAAACTCACATTTGGTACCTTTAAGGCATACTCATCATGTTTGCACAATCATAGCATCATACCAAACTTGATCGAATCATCAAAACATGGCAACCACACCAAAATAACTAGATGCATTCCTAAGCACACATCTAGCTTCAAAATAGGTAATGATTCACACAAGTCTAACAACAACAAACCAACATGAAATCCAGCACTTCATGTGCTTCAAAACCATGGAAAAACATAATTACAATTTCCCAAAATATGCAGAACACTTTGCCTTATTAACCGGAATCATAAACTGAGTTCATACTCAAAGTAGTCTTTGTCTTAGAATCACTTTAGCCTTGCCCTTGCAGCCCCCAAACTTTAGTGCTCTGTATCATTAAGAAAAAGATAGCGTAAGCAAACATGCTTAGTGAGGATGCTCATAAACAATGATGCATTTTAAACATTTGAAACCAAAACACTTGTTTCTAAAACATGCTTATAACCAAAGAGCTTTCCTTGTCTTCAACCGAGACATGCATAAACACCCTATGCAACATGTAACACCCTAAACTTGGTTTAGAAGAAAACCGAAATCGAAGGTGTTATCGCAAACATTACTGTGAAATTTGTAGCCAAAATTTAAAACTTTCAAGTTAATTCGAGTCAGATTAACAAAAAAATTTACTTATAGACTAAAATTGATTTATCAGAAAAACTTTATCATGATTGATTTACTTTCTCTATCATAATATTAAGAGCATTCATGTTAATCCCATAATAAGAATCTATAGTCACATCACCTATGAGTTTCATATTAAGAAGACTCCAAGCATAAAATATGAAATGGAGAAAGCAACAAGGAAGCATGCGTGACCCAACAAACATTTCCAAACATTACATAGATTAATGAAGAACAAACAAGGGTAGTCTTATATCAAAGACCATTCAAACAAGCAATTATACCTTTTCATGTATAATTCAAAACAAGCATATACATAAGTATGTGATTACTTACTCAAAACATATTTACATGAGTACCCAACCTAGCATTATATATATATATATATACATAAATCTGTTCGAATATAGCCTATGCATAACCTACATGTGTATTTGAACATGCATAACTATTCATTGAATTAGTTACTCAAAATCCATTAAAAGATATTACTAGCTTTGCAATACTTAGGATTATACATTAACTTGGTTTATAAACTTTCTTTGTTTCTCCTAATCATAGATTTTCAATGCATAAAATATTTGACACACAAGTCTTTTAACTTGACATATCATAATATGAGTTCCTTGCCAAATAAGTATTAACTTAACATAGCATCATACAAATCACTTGTCAAATTATGTACTCATACAATCGACCCAATCATGTATATATATAAGCCATCAACCGAACATGCAAATCATCTAGTTATCACGTTCATGAATTTTAACTTGTTCGAACCCTTTAATAAGTTCATATACATTTCTATACTATTTACTCAATAATTAAGCTAATTAGTCAACCAATTATAACTATTTGGACTTAGCCAAGGAATATATAAGCCATTTACAAATCTTGCAATGTCTAGTGACTTGTTACATCAGTTTTAATGATATGCTTCAATACACCACTATGCCACCATCTAAGGAGTTCAGCATGGAAATCTGTATCTACTTGGAACTTTAAGCAGTAACTTGCAAACTTTAAACACGATCAACTCAAGGAGAAATCATATAACCTGCATATGCATGAAAATTAATGCGTTAGGCTTATTTAGCCAAAGTGTGGTAGTAACATCAATTTATCAAGGCATGATATCAATGATATTGGAAGAAAATCAAAGATTACAAGCTTAGATTAACATTTGATTCTTATGTTTTAACCTTAACTTAACAAAGCTTAATTGGGGTTCATAATCTTCAAAACTTAACTGATTATCTTTACATCTTTTAACTGAGTTCATAACAAACTTTATTGCTTCTCATACTAAACATATGTTCACTACATGTGAGTTTCTCCTTATGGATGAGCATTGCTCCATATCCTTATTAGCTTTGCCACCAAGGCATATTTTATAGTACATCACAAGTTTATCTACTTGTTTTATTTGAACAATGATGTATTAAATTTTTAGAAATCATTTCAAATCTTAGTATCCATGTTCAAATATTTTAATCATCTGCCTTGGATCGTATTTGGACACAAGTACCATTGGTCTGAGTTGCACATAGCACAAAGCATTAAGCAATGGCTAGTATCTGAACATAGTAATCCTAACTTCTCACTATCCAACCAAACTATCGTTAATCTCCTTACATCTCCCACATTACCTCCTACTGTAGCCAATATATCACATATAATGGGTCGTCACCCGAGCCGTAGCTCATGGACCGTAGTCCCAAAGTATACCATGTATTATGCCAATGTGTCCAAGGACTTCCATTGAATGGGCAACTTAAATATTTTATACTTGATGTTGGGAGAGGTATCTTATGATACAAGTAATCTTACTTGCTTCTTTTCTTAGTACTTATAGTGTAAGATAATGCTTTTAACTCCTTAGGATGTAGGAGTTCTTGTATACTTAAAGTTTGATATTGATTCTTATTAATACACTTTCAAGGATTAAAGTTGGTTCTAATTCAAAACAAAGATCATATATAAGACATGCTTTTATTCAAAATTTATCAAACATCATAACATAATATGCAATGTCTTTGATGTATTCATGATCCATATGTAATGCATTTCTTAACAATGAAACTTGTCACTTGTATGCCATGAATGTAATCAATCCCAGGTGCTCTATATGAGCCATATGAATAATGAAATGATGAATGTAATCACTCATTTTTATTCGGTGCATAGATATTGTATTAATCCATGTTAGCTTAATAATTAATATGTTATTATTGCATGTATACATGTAGTATTGTTAGGTTTTTATTATGTACATGTGACTAATGTGCATGTAGTATGTGCATCGTATGTGTTTGCATGTTACATATGCCTTGATTATTTGTGTGTGTACAATGTGTATATTTATAATAGTTATATGTGATCAAATACATGTGTTTGTATTATGTATTTGAGTGTGTGAGTTATGTAAATATTTGAATGTGTGTATGTTTATAATAATGTGTGATCAAACGTATATGTTTGTATTAAGTATTTTGCATGTGTATGTGTCATCGTATTATTATTGTATAACGACCATTGTTATTACTATTATTATTATATAAACAAATCTGAAAATAAAACCCAATTAAATTAAATGACCGGTCTACAATTACATAGCCCAAAATTAAGTTTACATGGCCCAACCAGCCAAACCCAGATCCTATATCTGAAAGCCCTAATGTCCAACCCTAATGTTTTCCTTTTGCGCAGCCAACTAGGAGCCGTTGGATCAAATTTTGATCCAACAACCATGATCAAAAAGGGAGGGCTATCCAGCTGGCCGCGTGTGTTACACGCCCAGACCGTTCGGCTACCACGCGCACGTATGATCCACGCACGGACACTTCGATCTTCCACGCGCGCGTGCAACCCACGCGTCAGAACTCCTCGGCTGCTGAGCTCCACGTGTCACGATCTGGCGCAGTCCCACCCGTTCGAGATTTCATTTGAACCGTTTATTCTTCAAGTTATCTCAGCCGTTAGATCAAATCTGATCCAGCGGTCGAAAATGCCTCTAGCCGAGAACATCACCACCATGACTTTCACCACGCCAGCACCACTCTATCATACCACTAGCCCAATCGTCGCGTCAAGTATCACCCGAAACATCAAAAAAGTGGTTTGTCAGTACCAAATCAAGCAAAAAATATATTTTATTTTTGTTTCTACCAACCAAAAATGAGATATATGTATCAAACAAGTAATCTGTAAAGTGACCAGTTTCAGAAATACAAAAAAAAATCCCATCTTTTTGTTCATTTTTCGAACACAAAAAACCCCAGAAAGGTATCTATTCATATTTAGCTTTGCATGCATGTATATATTCTAGAGATAACCCAAAAAAAGAAAAAATAGTGGGTGATTTACCTTCGGCCGTCAGTTCCCCCGCCGGCAACAAGCCATTGGTCTCGAGCCTAAATATGGTGAGCCAAAGAGGGAAGGTTTCTGGTCTCGTTTTAGTAGAATAAATGGTTTTTAATTTGGTCTTTCTTAGATCTAAGAAAGTGAGGGCCCTTTTCCTAAAATCTGAGAGTAGATTCGTGTTTTGGGGTTGAAAAATGGATGTTTTGGGGTGGATTAAGGCCTTGCCGGCAACGACTAGCGGTGACCGGCGGCGGTTTGTGGCCGGATTTTAGAAATAAGAGAGGTCTAGGGAAGTTTTGGTCTTGATGCTGGAGAGAAAAGGGGAGTATTATTATAGGTTTTTAAAAAAAATGAATAAAGGCTGAAAATGGTTCAGATTGGTTTGATTTATAAGCGTTTTGGTTTTTTTAAACGGTTAAATTAGAGTCTAATCCCACCGCGTTCTTAATATTTTCAAAACTGCCTCGCCCCTTGGGTTAATCGCAGCATAGGTCCTCCTTTCGTTTCAATTTCTTTCAATCTGGTCCCCAAATTAAAGTGAAATTAGTTTTCAATTGGTCAAATTAAGCCCTAAGGACCTCCATGTTTTTGAAATTTTCATTTCATGCATGCCGCATGAGTATTTTACAGCATTGGTCCTTTTAAGTTTCATTAATCTTGCAATCCTGTCCTTAAATCCGTTTTATTTCCTTTAAATTTCCACCATTCTATTTTATTTCATTACATTTCAGTCCCTTCTATTATTCTAATTTTTTTGCCATTTACTTCTTTTTAGTATGTTTACTTTATTTTTAGTATGTTTTTATATTTGTGATATCATGTCTTGTGTTTTATTTTATTTGTTCATTTTATATGTTTTAACATGTTATGTATGATTTAATTCGTATTTTTATATCCACGTTAGCATGCTTTCTTTGCTTGTTCATATTGTACGTGATGATATATGTTAGCTAATGTCATGTCTAATTGTTTTTTTTATTTTATTTTATTTCATACATGTTTTGTCTTTGTTATGTTCTTTATTTTATGCATGTTTTCTTGTGTATGCTAAATATATTCGGCATTGTTTGGTCACTAAATAAATGTTAACTTTTTTCATGTTTGCTTTGTTTTTAGGTTACATGTTAGTGTGTTTTTGTCACATTTAGTGCCATGTTTTTTATTTGCTTATGTAAATTATTTCACATGTTAAGCATTAAGTATATGTTTGTTTGTTTTTTTGTTTTGTTTTGTTAGATTAGCACCATGTTACATGTATGCCATGCATTTATTGCATTTATGTTTTTAATGTGTTTAAACGTGTTACAATTAGTCAATTTAATCTTGAAGCATGTGTTTTCTTTTTTTATCGTGTTTATGTGTTTATGTTTCTTTTTGCGTTTGGTCTTAGTTTTTGAATATGTCATTTGTACTTATTTTCATGCATTTTATTATTTTTTTGTTTAATATTAGAATATGCATTCTTTTATGTTTCAATATTATGAAAATGTAAATTGTATGCTTTATATTTTGCTTTCTAAGGTTGCATAATGGAATATAAATTGTCAATGCTGTGCCCTTTTATCCGAGCGTAAACGGGGCTAGTATCAGGCGTAGTGATGGTGGTTAGGCGTTTACTCTCGGATAACGGGGCTTTTAAAATTTAATTGCATATATAACTAAATGTTAATTAAATCGTCACTTTAATCCGGAAAGTCTAATATTAATAAAGCGGTAATTATTAAAGTACCAATTTTGGGCGGTGTGGGGGTGCTAATCCTTCCCTATCCATAACCGACTCCCGAACCCAGCAGTTTTAAAAAATCTCTGGTTTTATGGTGTCCGGTCTACCTTAGTGGCCGGGGCGACTCCATTTTCAAAATAAAATATGGTTCTTTAAAACCCCACGGAAGACATATTTTTCAAAACAAAACAAAAAAACCTTTTTTTTAGCGTAAAAAGGATATCGCTACAGATGGCGACTCCGCTGGGGACCAATTTTTGTTTTTTCAAGAACAAAAAGAGAGTCAAGCTTTTTAAAATAATCACCGCTTTACTAATATCAGAAGTTCTGGATTAAAGTGACCATTAAATTAACATTCGGTTACAATTGCGCGCTTAATTTAACGCATTTAAAATTTGGCATATAAACCAATCTTTTTTTAAGTGGGGGGAAAACGCTAATGCTTTCGCGAGGATATCGTTCCTCAGTGTAGGCCTAGCAAGTACCTTCGGGGCTCGAGTACCTTATGCTTTCGTAAGGATATCGTTCTTTCGTGTAGGCATAAGCGAATGGGTCCCCCTGAATTGAACCTGGTTGAAAGGAGTCTATAATGGGTGATGATCGGGGGTCTTGCTACTCTTAGTAGGGGACAACAAGGACAGTTCGGGTACCTCTTAGCACCAAAACTGCATATAGAGAACATAGAAACCCACCCTGTTAGAGCCATGCGAATATCCTAGGTGTCTTATACGAGATGTAAATAGGGTTGTTTTGTTTGTTTACCTTATTTAATTTGTCCTTTTATTTATATATTTATTATTTTCATCCGGTACTAACTCATTTCTTTTTGTGTTTTATTTTTATTTTACACATACTTTTGTTGCATTATCATTGCATCCACATTACATAGAGGCGTTGATTCAAGTGGTTTGCCCGATTAGAAAATCCTTCATCATGGAAAAAAGGTGTCTTAAGAAGGACGGCATCGATCTAGTTGTGCGACATTGGTTAGAGATTAATCAACAAATCCGAGGTAACAATTTGCTGAACAAGCGTGTAGTGCCAAAGTATACACACGAGACCCTGATGGTGGACATACAACGAATTGCAAGGCTTGTGAATGACTTAGCTACCGAAGCCGCGGCTCTCCGACCTTTCGTAACCCCGGACGTGGAAGAAGCACCAAGGTTTATCAAGTTGCTTAGAGCTATCGAGGAGCTAGGAGGTAGAGCTAGGGCTTATGTGTAGAACTTTGTTTTGTAATTAAGACTTTTTGTAATAGGGACTCCTTTTGTAATGTGGACCCTTTTTGTAATCTAGACCCTTTAGTTCCCATGAAAGTCGTTCGAAAGGGTGATTACCAGCGGAATCAACACCTTTATTTGCATTCATGTTGCATATCATGACATGGTGTTGATTCAAGAACAGTTCATTAAAAAGCTTTCAAACTAGAAAAAAGTCTGCTTTGCCAGAAACGATAATATTACAATATCAAGTTAGGCCGAGCAAAGACCAATCGAGAAAGAAGACGGTACGATAGTAAGGCACATGCGACGCAGAAGATTCAGTCAGGGCCGCGGAACCCCAATTTTAAATCATCACATTTAACTCTTTTGTAAAAATCTCAAAGATTTTAGTTTAACTCCTTTAAAAAAAAATTTGAAATTATTATTATTTTCCCTCCTAAAACTTTCAGAATAATAATAATAACAAAAAGAAACCTAAAAGTTTTACTTTTTAAGTAAGTTAAAACTTTCTGATAATAAAAAAAGGGCATTTTTAAACCAAATGATCCTTGAGAATTTTAATTTAAACCCAAAAAAGTTTTAAAGTCCTTCCCTAGGATCGATAGAATCCATCCCTATTTAGACGTATTATTCGTTTGCACCCAGATCTACAGAAGAAAAGATCTTGTCTGCATTTATGCATGCACTTGTTGATGTCCTTTTCAGAAGCCACAAAAATAAAGATCATGACATCACGAGCCCATGAAATAGAATAAAAGGAGAAGACGAAGTCATCCATCATCCTGAAGACGACGTTGAGACGTGGAGCACATATTTTGCTTTCTGAAGTCAAGGTCTCCAGAATAAATCCAACTGTTACTTGCAATTCATTATTAATTTCTTGCAAACAAACATTTTCTCGATTGAAAGTTTTTTAAAGACTGTTCAAGAATCAACACCGCATTTGCATGCATTCTCACATTTATAGGGTATTGATTCCGAAGTGGTTTCTCAAATCTCAGAAATCGTTCATAATTGGCAAAAGGTCGTCTGATCAGATATTATAGGGCACGGATCCAGGGTTTTTTCCTAGAACAAGATCGGAGATAATAGAAGAGGAACCATCTAAAGACTTCAGGTTAGACACGGTAAGGAGACACGGTACTGGTAATGAGGAAAGTAAAGTGCAAGAGTTGAAAGAAGTAGAGGGAAAAAGTGATGAATCAGATGAATACTTTGACAAAAGGTAAGCGATCAATCGAACCGAAAGAATAATTGATTAAGGATCAGAATAGAGAGCGGGATAGTCAGAATTTGACCTCCAAGCCAGCCAAATACGACAAATTGAACCATTTTGTGATCCGCATAAATAAACAGGCGGAAGGTATGTCTTAGTCAGGCTTTCAAAAAGTAGAGCTCAATCCAGAAGAAACCCGAGAAGCAAGTAATGAAAAGAAGTACATCTCGATTCTTGTGAGGTACACCGAACAACTCCTAATGTTCATCGAGAAGAGCCTTATCACCTCGGTGAAGTCTCTAGCGAAGAGACCGTCTTATCCGAGAGAATACGACACACGTGCTAGAGGCAGTTGCCATTTAGGAAATTTGGGTCACAGTATTGAGGATTGTGGGGCCCTAAGGAACAAGTTCAAGATCTTATCCCGATGATAATTTTGGGTTTCGAAGATGGAGCTCCCTAATTCTATAGTGAGCTAACAATCACCTGAAGGGAAAAGTCGAGGAAGAATCGATATACAGGACAAATTTCGAGTAATACCGAAGTGGGTCACTCAAGCGAGTTAAATTTGAAGATCGAAGATAGGGGCATCCCATGAGAGGGATATTCTTTCGAGTTCAGCCGGCTCATATAAGAGAGATAACTTGGATAAAATTGAATTTGCAAAATGATCACCAAAAGCTTTACTGTGTGTTTAAGAATATCATATTGGGTCACCTTTAAATAATAGATGAATGGTGTTGTTCAGTTGAAGGACGACTAAGAATATTGGAAGAAGAGAAACTAGTCAAGCGAGAATCAATTCAGGCTGTTATCAGGTAAGTTTGAGGAAATTGGGAATAGGTACGTCAGTCTCCAGAGATGAGCTACATAATAACTTAGCCATTAACAAGAGTTTTGGAAACAAGTTTACGACAGAGCAATGACAATCCAACACTCTTCAGTTGGAAAGTAAGGAGGACAACTTCCAAGCTGCAAAAGACTAAGCAGGGGATAGATGAAGACCCAAAGACTAAGCAGCGGCTCAACAAGGTGGTAGGCTTATTCAGAACATGGACCAAGTGTTGGACCAAGGAGGCAAGTTGACCGGACTACTGGATGAAGTTAAGAAAGTAGGCACTGAAGCTTATCAGTAAATGTAAATATCTAATATCTGATATAATGAAACCTTTTGGCCTCAATTAACGTCGTTCTATGGGGATCACTTTTGGAATCAATACCTTACTGCACTCATGTTTATATTTTAGGATTGCATTACATTGTACAATCATGGCATATTTTACATAACATTATCATTACCTTGCATAAAATTTTTGGGGCTAATCCAAAGAACAATTAGAGTTTTATCGTGAATAAAAGAATTGAACACACTCAAAAATCAAGATTCGAGTAGTTAGAAGATGGACACGAGAGAAAAAGAGAGAGAAAGAAAAGAAGAAGAAGAATAAAGAAGAAGAAAGAAGTTTGATGCCTTTAATGCAATAAAGCTCTGTTTGAACCCTAATTTAGTCATTCCTCTGAATTTCAAGATTCCCAGATTTGCGCAGTATGACGGAACCAGCTTCCCGAAGATTCACTTGACCATGTTTTGTAGAAAAATGGAGGGATACATGAAGAATAAAAAGTTGTTGATCCACTACTTCCACGATAGCCTGGCGGGACCTACAGCAGTGTGGTATAACTGTTTGAACAGAAACCAAGTTATGTCATGGGGTGACCTTGCTAATGCCTTATTGAGTTAATATAGATATGTTTTAGATTTAGCGCATTGTTGTCAGCTTATTCAGAATGAGAAAATGAGACCAAATGAAAGCTTCAGGGAATATGCACTAAGGTGGTGATGTTTGGCGACCCAAGTCTAGCTTCCTATAGCGGAAGAAGAGTTGACTCCCTTGTTCCATGCAACGCTTCCCTCTCCTATATTCGATGTGATGTTGGAGAAATCGAGAAACAAATTTGAAGATTTCATGTCAATTAGAGAGAGGATAGAATATGCAATCAAAGAAGGAAAATTGGGGCCTAAGTCCAAGGACCGAATCAAAGATAAGATAGATGAAGACGGAGAGGTAAATGAGTGTCATCTCCAGGGTTTGTGTGGCCTAAAGAAGAAGACAGACTGAAACCTCAGGGTCATCAAGGAAAATTCCTCGAACGAGCGCAAATTTGGAAGTGTTCGGAGCATCCATCTCAGACATATGGCCTCATTTGGTAGGGGGTCACTATCTTGCTCCTAGACCGATGAAGATTGCACCTGATCCATCTGCCCATAGTTTTGACTCGAGTAGCACATGCGAATTCCATATGGAGGCACCGGGGCATCCCACCAGAAAATGTAGACCTTTATTGGAGGAGATCAAGAAGCTGATCAATGATGAGACCTTGACACAAGAGCGATCCAGCAGTGGAGGACCAAGGATGAGGGGCAAGTCTGCATAGTGCCGAGGAAGCCAGAGATGTCTCTACATTAAAAGGCTTTCCTGAAGTAATACAAGGAATCAACTTTACTACCTGTGGCCCACATGTGGTAAAGATCTTTTGTGATGGGGCATGTTTGTTGATTTTTATTCTAGTGAAGAACACATTTCGCTTAACATACAATGTTCTTGAAAGCACATAGATGTATATTTTCTCGCCGTTGTAGGACACTGGATATCAATTGCAAGATGTGACATTAGATGGATGTTGTGACAACGATAAGGAGTGATCTTCCCTACCAGACTCTGGTAGGCAAAGCAAGATTACTACTCTTTCGATGATGTTCAAGGACTAAAAAGCTCCAAATGTCAAGCATGTAGAGTTGGTTGAAATTGAAACTCTAGGCATAATCTTCTAGGTAGTAAAGAATTAAAAATAAGAAATAAAAAAAGGGGGAAGAATTGAAGGAAAAAAAGAAGAGAAAAAAGGGAAGAAAATGAAAGAAAGAAAAAAAGAAGAAAAAAGAAGAAAGAAAGATAAAAGAATATTAAAAAGCACTCCTATGTTTGAATCTTGGTAATAGGCTTGTTCGGATAAGAGTGTGGGAATTTTGGGGTACTCCGCTGAAGCGATAAGGTGGCAATACACCATCCAATTCAAGAAACCTTGGCTTCATGAGTGATGGTAATATTTTCAAATCGTGACTATGCCGAGTAACTTGGGGCAATGTTGTTTGCTCCATCGTTGTCCTCAAGACAAAGGACTGCGACGAATTGATTTCCTCAAATAATGATAAAAGCGTAAAAAAGAAAAAAAAGAAAAAAAAGAAGAGAAAAAAGAAGAAAAGAAAAAAGACAAAAAGAAAATGAAGAAAAAGGGGAAAAAGAAAAAGGAGGAAAAAGAAAGAGAAAAGAAAAGAGAGAAAAATAAATGATAGCATAGGTAAAATTAAAACTCGCATCACCTAGAACTCTATACTTAGAGTAATATTTCTGCGCTCGGGTGGTCATACAAGCCCACCCTTTTTGGGGGCGGAGCAGATAATGAGAATTGAGAAAGAGTAGTATTCTGGAGCAACGCGGTAATCTTGAGGATGAACCGAGTCACCTGGGAAGATTTCACTCCCTTGAATTACTGAATGGTTGAATCTAAGACGCTCTTGCACTTGATATCCAGAGCTCTTATTCTGTGATTTCAAGATCCTGTATGTTAATCTAAATGATACCCTTCAGTGGAATGCCAATCAACAAATTGACAAGTTAAAGCAACAAAGATTTCCATGTATTACTTCAGAGATAAGATCCAGAACACAAGGTTGCGGATATTATTGGGCACCTAACCAAAAACGACCCCCACAATGTATAGGATGAAGATGATGACAAGAGCATATGTGTCAGATAGCTCAAGAACAAGAAGCGGGTTTTAGCCATGATGCCTTGGTTGGTTCAAGAAAATGAAGGACGAACCAGGACGAGAATGAGATTACAAAATACGGGGGAAGGTAAGAGGTAAACATTGAGTCTCCAAAGAATTAAAGCACAGGGATCGAGAAATGGTTCCCATCAAGAGGCAGCAAGAAGATTGAGATTAAGTTCAGAACATAAAAGCATTTTGCTCACCCCGATGATGAAACTAACAAATACTCAGAATGTTGGGTCAAAGGAGTTGGACGGTAGCCGAGCTCATGATTGAGTGGGGCAATGCAAAAAAGGAAGAATGGTAAGAATCTCTGCACATGCATGATATAGAGTTTGTTTGTGAAGCGAGCAGAGACCCCGAAGAAGAAAGGCAAGTGCTCGTGCAAAAGAACAAGAGTGGGTATTCATTTAACAAAAATTGACAGAAATGAAGATCAAAACTGAGCATACTGCAAAAAAGAAAAGAAATGAAGAAATCCAAAGAATTACTTTTTAGGGCATAGGATTTTAAAACATGTCTTAAAATAAAAAAGAAAAAGGAAAAGATAGGGAAAAAAGAAAAAAGAAAGAAAAAAGAGAGAGAATTATATTGTGAAAGGGTTAAAAGACATGAATTAGATAAATAACTGATCAAAGGGCATACTGCAACAGAAGAGAAGAAAGGAAATCTGAGAAATAACCTTCCAGAGCATAAGATTTTAGAACAAAAAAATATAAGAAAAAAGAGAAGAAATAAGAAAAAAAAAAAGAGAGTGAGAGAAAAATGATGATAAAAAGAGAAGAAGAAGAAGAAAGAGGTAAAAGAGAGAAAAGAGAGAAGAAAAAATAGAGAAAAAAGAAAAGAAAAAGAAGAAAAAGAGAAGAAGAAAAAGAAAGAACGACATTGCATGCATCATATAGATAGAGGCATGTCAATTTTTGCTTGATTTTAGGCAGGTATTTGAAGAATTGTCATAGAATTTACTAAATAAAGAAAAGATCGACAGCCATAGCAGTCTAAGGCCAGATGTTAAATCCTTCGGATCATCGATAAGTCCTTCGGGTATGGTGTTAAGTCCTTCGGGCCACCATTAAGTCTTTTTGAGCATGGTGATAAGTCTCTCGGGCCATCAGTAAGTCCTTCGGGAATGATGCGGCAGCCACAGTAGCGCGAGGCCAGACGACGGTAGCCATAGTAGCGTGAAGCCAGATGTTAAATTCTTCAGGTCATCGGTAAGTCCTTCGGGCCATCAGTAAGTCCTTCGGGCATGATGCGGCAGCCATAGTAGCGTGAGGCCAGACGACGGTAGCCATAGTAGCGTGAAGCCATATGCTAAATCCCTCGGGTCATCGGTAAGTCCTTCGGGCACGGTGTTAATTCGTTCGGGCCACCATTAAGTCTTTCGAGCATGATGATAAGTCATTCGGGCCATCAATAAGTCATTCGGGCATGATGAGCAACCATAGTAGCGTGAGGCCAGATGACGGTAGCCGGAGTAGCGTGAAGCTAGATGTTAAATTCTTCAGGTCATCGGTAAGTCCTTCGGGCACGGTGTTAAGTCCTTCGGGCCACCATTAAGTCTTTCGAGCATGGTGATAAGTCCTTCAGGCCATCAATAAGTCCTTCGTGCATGATGCGGCAGCCATAGTAGCGTGAGGCCAGATGACGGTAGCCAGAGTAGAATGAAGCTAGATATTAAGTCCTTCGGGCCATCAGTAAGTCCTTCAGGTATGATGATAAGACCTTCGGGCCACCAGTAAGTCTTTCGAGCATGGTGATAAGTCCTTCGGGCCATAAATAAGTCATTCGGGCATGATGCGGCAGCCTTAGTAGCATGAGTCCAAAGATATCAACAGCCTTGTAAAAAAAAGAGAGAGAAAGAAAAAAAAGAGAGAAGAGAAAAAGAAAAAAAAGAAAAAAGGAAAAAAATGAGTAGAAAAAGAGGGAAAAAGAAAAAAAAGAGAAAAGAAAAAAAAGAAAAGAAAAAATCGAAGATAAATCTTATATAAAGGAGAAGCCTATGTTTTCGAGCCCCAGTGAAAAGCTCCATATAGGAAGAGCCCTAACTCCATAATCTCAAAGAAGAACCAAAGGTGAATAAGTTATATATAGGGAGAACTTACGAGCTTGAAGATTCGGCCGAGGAAAAGCGGAGAGTTCCAGAAGAACACGTGATTCTGAAGTCATGAGTAGGGAAGTCGGATAAAAATGAGTGCTTTTAGTCTTTGCATTGTTCTTGATTCACAAGAACAAGCAAAGAGGGGCAACTGTAATCACTCATTTTTATCCGGTGCATAGATATTGTATTAATCCATGTTAGCTAAATAATTAATATGTTATTATTGCATGTATACATGTAGTATTGTTAGGTGTTTATTACGTACATGTGACTAATATGCATGTAGTATGTGTGTCGTATGTGTTTGCATGTTACATATGCCTTGATTGTTTGTGTGTGTACAATATGTATATTTATAATAATAGTTATATGTGATCAAATACATGTGTTTGTATTATGTATTTGAGTGTGTGTGTTATGTAAATATTTGAATGTGTGTATGCTTAAAATAATGTGATCAAACGTATATGTTTGTATTAAGTATTTTATATGTGTATGTGTCATCGTATTACTATAGTATAACTACCATTGTGATTATTATTATTATTATATAAACAAATCTGAAAATAAATCCCAATTAAATTAAATGACCGGTCTACAATTACATAGCCCAAAATTAAGTTTACATGGCCCAACCGGCCAAATCTAGATCCTATATCTGAAAGCCCTAAATGTCTAACCCTAATTTTTTCCTTCTGCGCAGCCAACCAGGAGTCGTTGGATCAAATTTTGATCCAACGACCACGATCAAAAGGGGAGGGCTTTTCGGCTGGCAGCGTGTGTTACACGCCTAGACCATTCGACTGCCACGCGCGCGTGTGATCCATGCGTGGACCCTTCGATCTCCCACGTGTGCGTGCATCCCACACGTCGGGACTCCTCGGTTGCTGAGCTCCACGTGTCGCGATCTGGCGCAGTCCCACCTGTTCGAGATTTCATTTGAACCGTTTATTCTTCAAGTTATCTCAGCCGTTGGATCAAATATGATCCAACGGTCCAGAACGCCTCTCGCCGAGAACATCACCACCATGAATTTCTCCATGCCGACACCACTCCACCGTACCACCAGCCCAACCACCGCGTCAAGTATCACCAGAAACATCAAAAAAGTAGTTTGTCAGTACCAAATCAAGCAAAAAAATGTATTTTATTTTTGTTTCTAACAACCAAAAATGAGATATATGTATCAAACAAGTAATCTGTAAAGTGATCAGTTTCAGAAATACAAAAAAAATCCCATCTTCTTGTTCATCTTTCGAACACAAAAAAAACCATAAAGGTATCTATTCATATTTAGCTTTGCATGGATGTATATATTCTAGGGATAACCCAAAAAAAGAAAAAAGAGTGGGTGATTTACCTTCGGCCGTCAGTTCCCCCGCCGGCGACAAGCCGTCAATCTCGAGGTCGAATATGGTGAGCCAAAAGGGGAAGGTTTCTGGTCTCGTTTTAGTATAATAAATGGTTTTTAATTTGGTCTTTCTTAGATCTAAGAAAGTGAGGGCCCTTTTCCTAAAATCTAAGAGTAGATTCGTGTTTTGGGGTGGAAAATGGATGTTTTGGGGTGGATTAAGGCCTTGTTGGAGTCGACTGGCAGCGGAAAAGGCGGTGGTTTTTGGCCGGATTCTGGAAATAAGGGAGGTCTAGGGAAGTTTTGGTCTTGATGCTAGAGAGAAAAGGGGAGTGTTATTATAGGTTTTTAAAAAAATAAATAAAGGCTGAAAATGGTTTACATTGGTTTGATTTATAGGCGTTTTGGTTTTTTAAATGGTTAAATTAGAGTCTAATCCCACCACGTTCTTAATATTTTCAAAACTGCCTCGCCCCTTGGGTTAATCGCAGCATAGGTCCTCCTTTCGTTTCAATTTCATTCAATCTGGTCCCCAAATTAAAGTGAAATTAGTTTTCAATTGGTCAAATTAAGCCCTAAGGACCTCTGTGTTTTTGAAATTTTCATTACAAGCATGCCGCATGGGTATTTTACAACATTGGTCCTTTTAAGTTTCATTAATCTTGCAATCCCGTCCTTAAATCCGATTTTATTTCCTTTAAATTTCTGCCATTCTGCTTTATTTCATTACGTTTCGGTCCCTTCTATTATTCTATATTTTTATGCCATTTACTTATTTTTAGTATGTTTACTTTATTTTTAGTATGTTTTTATATTTGTGATATCATGTCTTGCGCTTTATTTTATTTGTTCATGTTATATGTTTTAACATGTTATGTATGATTTAATTCATATTTTTATATCCACGTTAGCATGCTTTCTTTGCTTGTTCATTTTGTACGTGATGATATATGTTAGCTAATGGCATGTCTAATTATTTTTTATTTTATTTCATACATGTTTTGCCTTTGTTATGTTCTTTATTTTATGCATGTTTTCTTGTGTATGCTAAATATATCCGGCTTTGTTTGGTCAATAAATAAATGTTAACTTTTTTCATGTTTTCTGTGTTTTTAGGTTACATGTTAGTGTGTTTTTGTCACATATAGTGCCATGCTTTTTATTTGCGGATGTAAATTATTTCACATGTTAAGCATTAAGTATATGCTTGTTTTTTTGTTTTGATTTGTTAGATTAGCACCATGTTACATGAATGCCATGCATTTGTTGCATTTATGTTTTTTATGTATTTAAACGTGCTACAATTAGTCAATTTAATCTTGAAGCATGTGTTTTCTCTTTTTATCGTGTTTATGTTTGTTTTTGCGTTTGGTCTTGGTTTTTTAATGTCATTTTGTACTTATTTTCATGCATTTTATTATTTTTTGTTTAATATTAGAATATGCATTCTTTTATGTTTCAATATTATGAAAATGTAAATTGTATGTTTTATATTTTGCTTTCTAAGGTTGCATAATGGAATATAAATTGTCAATGCGGTGCCCTTTTGTCCGAGCATAAACGGGGCCAGTATCAGGCGTAGTGATGGTGGTTAGGCGTTTACTCTCGGATAACTGGGCTTTTAAAATTTACTCGCATATATAATTAAATGTTAATTAACTCGTCACTTAAATCTGAAAAGTCTAATATTAATAAAGCAATAATTATTAAAGTACCAATTTTGGGCGGTGTGGGGGTGCTACCTTAGTGGCTGGTGGTGAGTCCATTTTCAAAATAAAATACGGTTCTTTAAAACCCCATGGAAGACATTATTTTCAAAACAAAACAAAAAAAACAAAAATACGTTTTTTAGCGTAAAAAGGATATCGCTGCAATGAAATGCAATCCATTCATACATATCATATACTTTAGTTTCAAGGAGGCAATAATCAGAATGACTCCGTGTCATCCGAGACAATTATAACTACACTCATCTGATATTCCAAAGTTATGGAATGCCTAAACCACAACCACATATTTCTTCTCAGTCACTTATTTCTTCTACTCCTCTTATCATAGTATGTACCTCAACAAAATAATAAGTTATTAAAACCCATTTCAATCTATTGGTTAAAGATGAATATTGTCACCAAGATTATAAAGGTAACATACTAACTAGACAATTAGTCACTTATTTTATACAAAACAGTCCCTAATTTTCAGATTTACAAAGAGTTCACTAATTTTATATTCGTGTAAAACAATCCATACATTAACTTACATACTTAGATATATCAAACAACTCTTATTATGGCTATGTATATATTCAAAATAGTCCATACCTTTTCATTTTTACACAAATCAGTCCAACTTACATACTTTCATATCAAAACAATCCACTTAATCACATGTTCAAGTCAAAACAATCCACTTTGACATATACACAAAATTTCATATCAAAACAATTCACTTAATATGTATAAGTCTATACAACCTTCTAGTAGTAACCGTCTCCCCAAAGGAACTAGTCACTAACATGCCCACATCTAAGATCTCAACAGGAACAACCAGCAATGATGCATGTTCACTCAATATATATGAATGAGTAGACCCCGAATCAATCAAAGAAAACAATGACAAAGATTGCAAGGTAAAGGTACCTGCAATTACATCGGTGCCATTACGCCCCTCGCGATAAGCATAAACCCGAGCCGGTCCACCATTCTCCGGTCGCACAGCAACTACATGTGCTACAACCCTCTGCCCATCCTCTCGCCTCTGGAAATTACCCCTGCCTTAACCTCGGCCCCTAACAGGTGCAACAACATGAACTGGTGCATCCCTCACAGCACGAGGACAATCACGCTTCATATGCTCAGAAGATCCACATATCTAGCAACCTTTAGCGGTACCCCAACACATACATGTGTGGCTCCTCCCACGACGCTCACACTCTGGTACAACATGAGCTTCCTGATTGCCTTGACCAACACCAACCACCACGCATGTGATCTGGCATGTGTCTCTTGTCCTGAAACCTCTAATTATGCTTCCAGAATAACTAGACTCGGCCACTCTCTTACCCAAACTCATACTCGCAACCTGAACCGATGTACCCAACTCCAGTGTTAATAGACATTGAACGAATCTCACAACGAGCCATGCTAACAAAAGCATCAAAACACATTAAAGTTACGCTAGCATAAGGCAAAGGATCCAAGATAACCTTATAAAATATTTTTAAACCTCGGTAACAGGCAATGTGTTTCCAATTTATACCCCAACATGATATTAAACAATCACCGAACATATACACAATCACCGTGCAATTCAAACAACACTTACTAATCAAAAAACAACATTCCAACTTTTTGTAACCTAGCTCTGATACCAACAAATACATCCCCTTGACCCGGTCTAGACGCCCGACCGAACTGAGAGAACTACATTAGGTTTATCGAAGCAAACCAGAGAACAATTATGAAAAATTGGTCTTTTTTATCTTATCTAGATGCAAATTATTAATCCTACATGTGTATACTTGCAGCGGTTAAATTTTCAAAGAAAATAGATCACGGGAAGGCCACCAATTGCATATCATACGTTTCAAGGACTAAATTGCAAAACTAATAATTTTAAGGACAAAGACTAAAATTAAAGTTACCAATCCTCAATTAGGGCATTTACATGCTCACACAACAAATTCTAGGTCATTACTATCATTCAAACTCTTACAATTGCATTCACAAAATTCTTGGGCCCAAATGAAAGAAGCAAAAACCTTCAAGATTCCAAAATAACCGATTTAACTGTAGCCGTACCGATACTCGTAGAAGTGTTTTAATATGCCCATATGATTTAAAAAACTCATATTCCAGTAGCTAAAACCCATACCGAAATGCTTCCTAACGTATCGAAACGTCTGTCAAAAATGTTTAAGACTGTATCGAAACACTTGCTCGAGTACCGAAATGCTATGCCTAAAAAGGCTTATCCGTATCGAAACACCTACTCGCGTATCGAAAGGCTATACCTGAAATGGCCTAGCTATACCGCTACGGGGTCACCTGTTTCGATACGCCTAGACCTGTAATGCCCCAAATTGTCGCTTAAACACACTTTAATAAAAACCAAACCACATATACATGCTTCAAACACTTATACAAAATCACCAAAATACATTTCTCTCCGAAGAAACACAGAAACATCAACAAAACATGGCATTCATACAAACTTGTTGATCTATAGGCATGCTTCCTAATTTCATTATACCAAACAACCAAAACTCACATTTGGTACCTTTAAGGCATACTCATCATGTTTGCACAATCATAGTATCATACCAAACTTGCTTGAATCATCAAAACATGGCAACCACACCAAAACAACTAGATGCATTCCTAAGCACACATCTAGCATCAAAATAGGTAATGATTCACACAAGTCCAAGAAAAACAAACCAACATGAAATCCAGCACTTCATGTGCTTCAAAACCATTGAAAAACAGAATTACAATTTCCCATAATATGGCGAACACATTGCCTTATTAACCAGAATCATAAACCGAGTTCATACTCAAATTAGTTTGTTGCGTGTAATAAGTGCTACGCAATTGTGCAAGTATACACGTCGCAAGTAATAAAGTGATATGAGTTCGAGTATCGTCTCCACAGGGATTGGTTGGGGCCACTTTGCTTAAGTTACTGCACTATGAAAAGTAAAAACACAATTGATAATAGGAGTTCTAATTAACAAGTAAACTAAGAGCAATAAACTAAAAGAATAGATGAAATCAAAAGATATAATAGGTCAGGTTATCATGAGTTGAGGTGTGATAGCCGATTGGATCGTCTTGGTAAAAGAGTGCAAGGGCAACTCGGTTGCCGTGGCAACTTGCACAGCGGGGTTGCCTTGGCAACTAATCGATGGTTGCCTGGGCGACTAGCTGGGCAACTACTTGGGCATATGGGCAGCAACTTCAAGGTTCGGCATAGCGTTCTTCAATGGTTTCTTCTTATCCCTAAGTCGAAACTCTAGCTACTTGTGCATGCCTTGATAATACATCCCTGCGTGAATCAAGGGTGAACAACAACCAATCTTGCGCTCCTCTTAGCCGTTGAAATCCTTAACTTATTCCTAAGCCGGATTAATCTTCACCATCGATAGATTGAATAAAGACAATACTCATTCGTTTCTTGAATCTAACTCTCCCGATATTAGATAAATAGATGAAGTTACGAGATCCTCTCCCATTTCACTCGCAAACAAGAATAAAAGCAAAGAATGAGTAAACCTTGAATAGAAAAGTGAAAACTCATATTACCTAAACAAAATCCAATTGTTTCTCACAACAACAAAACACAATAACCCCAACCAATCAAGTTAGTTCATGGTTGGGTTCAAACGATATACAAAGAATAATCCCCAAACCATGAATCTAATGGAAGCAAAGAAGAAGAAGAAGAAATCGAACTCTCTCCCCCTTACTCTCTTGTCGAAATCTCTTCCTTCTTACCCTTTGGAGTTGTCAAAATTTTCCCTCTTCTTGCTCTCCTCCAAGTTGACGATATGGTGATCTATTTATAGGGCTAGGTCAAAGTCCTTCTTTAAGGAGAAAGTTAAGTTGGAATTAAATTATCTTTAAAGAATATAATTCTTTATTATAATTATATTCCTACTAGAAATTCTCCTATCTTCTTGGAATTTAATTATTCTTTAATCTCTTCATGGAAATCAAATTCCTTTGGGATTTAGCTTTGCTCCACGTCATCTTGGGCTTGTCTAGTCATCAATTTTGACTACCATATCACCTTATTCTTTGTCGACAATTGCCCTGGCATGTTGAACTAGGTGTTGAAGTGATGTTGGTATGATGCTTGTACTGGTAATTGTTTATTTGAGCACTTTGGAGTGTTTGGTGGAGTGTTTTAGGGAGCATGCCTCTAGAGTAATCTTTATGGTAGCATAAGCTTATTTTGTTGCTAAAAAATGGTACAAGTGTTAGTATAGATATTGTTGAATGTTTATATCCATGTATGCAAGTTGCTAGGATCTAAATGCATCTAGTTTTTAGTGAAAAATCTTAGAAAAATGACATTATAGGCCTATGCATACCGATACTCGGGGGGTTGTATCGGTATGGCTAGGCAAAATAGGGCATTCAACATCGGTACGGGCATTAAAGTATCGATACAAACAAGAAAATTAAGCTTGGCATACCAGTAGGAGATAGAGTGTACTGGTACAGGGACTCGTTACTAAAAAATCACTTTTTGAAGGAAAACCCATGTACTGAAACACTAAGGGCCTGTACCGGTACGACTTTAGTATTGTGCAAGCTGATGTGGCATACTGATACGGTACATTGTGTACCGGTACGCGTGGTTGCTCCGTATCGGTACGACTATGTACGTATCAGTACGGGAGGCAGTTTTTACAGGTAATGTCATGGAAACTAGTTTCTGGTCTCTTGCATTTTAGTCCCTAAGTATTGCAAATGTAATTGAATGCATATGGATGATCATATTGACTTGAAATTTGATATGTGGACATGTAAATGGACTAATTGAGGATTGGTAACCTTAATTTCATTTTTGGACCAATAACTTAAAGTATTTATGTTTTAGTCCTCGTAATGAATGTGATGAAATTGGCCGCCTATTTGTGATTTGTTTTCTTATAAATTTCACCTGCTGCGAGTATGTACATGTAAGATTAATAACTTGCATCTCGACAAGATAAAAAGGAAAAAAATGGACCGACTTTTTGTAACCCTTCCCCAGTTTGCTTTAGCAAACCTAATGTAGCTCACTCAGTTCGGTCGGGCATTTTACATTTGTTGGTATCAGAGCCAGGTTACGAAAGGTTTGGATGTTGTTGTATGATTGAATATCATTGGTTGTTATGTACGGTGCTTGTGTACTGTGTTTGATTTAAATCATGTTGGGGTATGAATTGGGAACATATTACCTATTACCGAGGTCTTAAAATGTTTTATAAGATGGTCTTGGATACTTTGCCTTATGTTAGCCTGACTCTAATGTGTTTTGATACTTTTCATAGCATGGCTCGACGTGAGACACGTTCAATGGCTGGTAATGCCAGAGTTGGGCAGAATAATGTTGAGGAAGAGAATCCCCCTAACGTTTTACCTCCTCCTCCATTGGTTCCTCCTATTGATGTTGGGGCAGGTGGTGTACCCCAGGCTCATCAAGTGCTAGTGTTTGGTGATTTGACTCTGTTGGTTCATGCGATAACGGGAGCTTTTCAAGAAGCGATGGCTAGAGTGCATGCGCTGGCACCGACACCTACTGTGGTAGTTAATCTAGGGTTGCCCTGAGAACATCTTTATAGTTTGGGAGTTGTTGAATTCAGGGGTTTGAGCCCCGAGAAAGCCCAGGGATGGCTGGAGAGTACAATTCATATTCTGAATCAGATGGGATGTAATGATGAGCTTAAGCTGGGTTGTACCATTTAATTGTTGCATGGTGATGCTTACCATTGGTGGGTGACCATAATTGCTAGTGTTTCAGGAGCAGATGTAACTTGGGAGTTCTTTCGAAGAGCTTTCAAGAAGAAGTATCTTGGCCCTCAGTATTTGGATGCGAGGAAACAAGAGCTTATGGCCTTGGAACAGGGTGGCATATCTGTGGCTGAATATAAGGTGAAATTTGTCCGTTTGAGTTAGTATGCCTCAAAGTTGGTTCCGGATGATCTTGAAAGGTGCAGTAGGTTTCGTTATGGGTTGGTGAAGGATATCAAAACATGTTCGATGTTGACTATGCAGATTTTGATGTGCTTGTGAACCGTGTTAAGGATATTGAGCAGTCCTTCAGGGTAACAGAATAAGGTTCGGGTATGAGTTTGAACAAGCGTAGGGACAATTTTGGCAATTTTGAAAAGCATAATAGGGGGTTCCATGATAAGAGGCATAAAGTGGATCACAGAAGAGGTGGTGGTGTTGGCCATGGTAACCAAGGTGTTCGTATTATGTCTGAGTGTGAGTGTTGTGGTAGACACCACATGGGTGAATGTTGGGGAAATACCATGAGTTGCTGGATATGTGGATCTCCTGGTCACATGAAGCATGACTATCCTCGAGCTATGGGTAATTTTTAGAGGCGCGAGGATGGTCAGAGAGTTGTGGCTCATGTTGTTGTTGTACAACCAACGAATGGTGGTCCAGCGTAGATCTATGCTCATCCTGAGGGGCGCAATGACACTAATGTGATCGCAGGTACTTTCACCTTACAATCTTTGTCGTTGTTTTCTTTGATTGATTTGGGGTTTACTCATTCACATATTTTAAGTGAGCATGCATCATTACTGAATGTTCTTGATGAGATTTTGGATGTTGGCATGTTGGTAACTAGTTCTTTTGAGGAGACGGTTATAACTAGAAGGTTGTATAGGCGTTGTCCTTTGACAATGCAAGGTCATGAATTTGTTGCGGATTTGACAGAGTTATCGTTTCATGGTTTTAACATTACTTTGTATGGATTGGTTAAGTGAGCACAAGGTGGTGCTGGATTGTGAGTCTAAAAGGATTTCTCTAAAGTTGGCTGATGATTATGAAGGTGTGGTGGTTGGTGAGAATGTGAAATTCATGTTCAATGTTGTGTCGGCTTCTCGAGCGAAGAGAATGATGTTTGATGGTTGCCAAGCCTATTTGGCTATTGTTATAAATCCGGAAGTCAAGAGTGTTGGGGTGCATGACATTCGAGCTATATGTGATTATCCAAAATTTTTCTGTGAAAAGTTACCAGGTTTACCTCCGAATAGGGAGGTGGAATTTCATATTGAGACATACAAAGGTACAACTCCAGTGTCTATTTCTCCTTATCAGATGGCACCGAATGAGTTGAAAGAGTTAAAATTGTAGCTTCAGGAGTTGTTAGATCATGGGTTCATTCGATCGAGTGTTTCTCCTTAGGGTGCTCCGATTCTTTTTGTTAAGAAGAATGATGGATCGATGCGTATGTGCATTGATTATCGTCAGTTGAATAAGTTAACGGTGAAGAACAAATATTCGTTGTCGCGGATTGATGACTTGTTTGATCAGTTTCACGGGCAGTGGTGTTTTGGAAGATTGATTTAAGGTCAGGGTACTACCTGTTGAAGTTAGAGGATGTGGATGTGCATAAGATGGCATTTCGTACGAGGTACAGGCATTATGAGTTTTTGGTGATGCCGTTTGGTTTGACGAATGCCCTGGTAGCTTTCATGGACATGAAGAACAAGGTGTTCCATGAGTACATTGATCTGTTTGTGGTGGTTTTTATCGATGATATGCTCATGTACTCTCGTACCGCGGAGGAGCATGATCAACATTTGCAGATTGTGCTGCCAGTATTGAAGGAAAATCAGTTGTATGCTAAGTTGAGCAAGTGCGAGTTTTGGCTCAAGGAGGTGATGTTTCTTGGACATGTGGTTTCCGCGGAAGGTATTCGTGTTGATCCATAGAAAATTAAGGCTATTCTTAATTGGAAACAACCTAAGACCGTATCAGAGATGCATAGTTTTCTTGGGTTGGATGGTTATTATCGTAGTTTTGTGGAGGGGTTTTCTAGTATCGCAACTCCATTGACAAAGTTGCTGCAGAAGAGTGTTCCTTTCGTGTGGACGGAGAAGTAGTGATAGAGTTTTGAGAAGTTGAAGGAGGTTTTGACACATGCTCCTATGTTGATTCAACCAGAATCTGGGAAGGAGTTTGTAGTTTATAGTGATGCATCGTATGTTGGCTTGGGTTGTGTGCTGATGCAGGATGGAAAGGTTGCGGCCTATGCGTCGAGGCAGTTGAGGGTTCATGAGCGCAACTATCCAACTCACGATTTGGAGCTTGCAACTGTGGTGTTTTCCTTGAAGATTTGGCGGCACTACCTTTATGGTGAGAAGTGTGTGGTTTTCACGGATCATAAGAGATTGAAATATTTGATGTCTCAAAAGGATTTGAACCTTAGGCAACAAAGTTGGTTGAAGTTGCTTAAGGATTACAACTTAACAATTGAGTATCATCCTGGAAAGGTCAATGTTGTTATGGATGCGTTGAGTCGTAAGGTAGCGGTTGAGCTTAGGGTGATGTTTGCAAAGTTGAGTGTGACACGGGAATGTGGGTTGCTGGCTGAATTGCAAGTTAAGCCTACGTTGTCACAGATGATTGAAGCTAAGCAACCATCTGATGATTCTTTGGTTCCTCATGTTAAGGACATAGTATATGGTAATCCGACGGATTTCCATTTTGATGATAATGGTGTTTTGTGATTTAAGGGCCGAATAGTGGTGCCAGAAGTTTCAGAGCTTAGGCACACTATTTTGGCAGAAGCACATTCTAGTCCTTTTGCTATGCATCCAGGTAGTACAAAGATGTATCGTGATTTGAAGGAAAGGTACTACTGGGTTGGGTTGAAAAGGGACGTGGGTGAGTTTTTTTCCAAGTGTATGGTGTGTTAGCGGGTCAAGGTTGAACATCAGTTTCCATCCGGGTTGTTGCAACCGCTGAAAATTCTAGAATGGAAATGGGAGAGAATCACTATGGACTTCGTGACAGGGTTGCTGTTGACACCGGTTAGAAAGGATTCCATTTGGGTGGTTGTTGATTGGTTTACGAAGTGTACGCATTTTCTGCCAGTGCATATGACGTACACCTTCGACAAGCTAGCGGATTTGTATATAGCTAAGATTGTGCGTTTGCATGGGGTACCAAAGTCTATTATTTCAGATAGGGATCTGAAGTTCATAACAAGGTTTTGGAGATGTTTATATCAGGCTTTGGGTTCGAGGTTGAGTTTTAGTACCGCGTATCATCCTCAGACGGATGACAATATGAGCATGTTATCCAGGTCTTGGAGGATATGCTGAGGTGTTGTATTATTGAGTTCCAAGGAACCTATGAGAAGCATTTACCATTGGTTGAATTTTCTTATAATAACAGCTATAAAGCGAGTATACATATGGCACATATGAGGCGTTGTATGGCTGGAGGTGTCATACGCCCTTGTGTTGGGCCGAGGTAGGGGAAAAACATGTTTCCTTGTCACATGTGTTGAAAGACACGGATGAGAAAGTTAAGCTTGTGTGTGAACACTTGAAGGTGGCTGCGGATCTGCAAAAATCTTACGCGAATTTGAAGCGTAAGGAAATTGAATATGCGGTGGGTGATCGTGTGTTCTTAAAAGTGTTACCGTGGAAGAAGATGATGTGGTTCAGACGTAAGGGTAAGCTTAGTCCAAGGTGTCATATAAAAATGCCTTTTTACAATAGTTATAAAATGATTTTTGGGGACACATTGCCTTTTTACTATAGTTATAAAATCATTTTATAACTATAGTAAAAAGCCAATGTGTCCCCAAAAATACCCTGACACAGCATATATCAATCACCATACGTATAAACAATCATCGTGCATAGCAAACACCAATGTACAATCATCAATGACATCCAAAATTTTCATAAACCTGGCTCTAATACCAACAAATGTAACCCCTTTAACCCGGTCTTGCCAAAATCGAGCTAAAAGGGCTACATTAGGTTTGCCAAAGTAAACCCGAACTAATAACCTAAACCGAGTCCATTTTTTATCTTATATAAATGCATTGATTTATATCCTAGGGTGAACATGCAACAACAGATGCGACAATAAGCGATTAAATTTCAAAACAGGGTTCAATTGCTCAAACATGCATTTTGGGGACCAAAATGTAATTTCCACAAAATATAAGGACTTAACAAAATTCCAAATTACCAATCCTTCATTAATTAGATTTCAGGCTTGCATGTTAAATTCCAACTTAAAACAAACATCCAAACTCAAATAATTGCATACATAAGATTCAGGGACTAAAACGCACAATTTTTAGACTTCACCAGACAAAAGCCTAAAGAACCACACTGCGTACTGATACAGACAGACATGTATCAATACGGCCTAACTAACATAACAGCTCTACATATTGATACTTGAAACACTATATCGATACATTGTGTCGAGCAATCCCGTACCGATACGGTTCTACCCTCGTACCGATCCTTTAAGATGTATTTTCAAAAATTAGATTCCAGTAGCTAAACAACGTACCGATACGGGAGTCCGTGTACCAAAAATAGTGTATAATTCCCTCTAAGCATATCGATACGGTGGCTAGGCGCATCGATACCCTTTGCAAATTTTTGTTGCTCTAAGCCTCACTAGACCCCGTGTACCAAAACCAAGGTACCCGTACCGGTACACGAAGGCATTTAATAACCTCTAGGTCCAACATATGACACTTTGGCTCACTCTAAACATTACCAAACCTTACATAAACATCATAAATCATTAATGGCATACTTAACACAGTTATTCAAGCAATTTAAACTACTCCATCAAGCATGATCCACTTTTCCACATCATCTATAGGCATGCTTCCTACTTAATATTCAAAACATAGTTCCAAACCATTCACAAGCATATGAAGCCTCATTCAAGTCCAAAACAACAATTAAAACTTACACAAACAAGGTGTTTAGCAAAACAAGCCTCCTAAACAATAATGAACCACCTTGCCTTTATTATTACAAGTCTAAATTGAAACTATACTTTCGAATATCAAGTCCTTGGATTCCTTCTTGCTTACTCACTGCCTCCAACCCTTTAATTCTCTGCATTGATGGAAAAAGAGAGCGTAAGAACAATAGGCTTAGTGAGGATTGATCTAAAACAAACTACCATCAATGTATTTAAAACTGTTTATGAAACCACTTTGAAAATCACTTTTAACATCTTTCAAAACATCATCATACCTTACAAAACCATGCACTTAACATTTCCAAAACATGCATATTAAACCATATGCAACATGTATCATGGATCCAACAGTAAAATCCCATCTATTACACTCTGTTTAAGTTTTCCCATGCACAACAACCCATAGGTAAGGCTTAAAAAGTAAAACATGTATAAACCAACATTATACAACATAATCCATCACAATTGTTCGAGAATATCCAGTTGTTTTTCCTGATGAGCTATCAAGATTACCTCCAGATCGGGAAGTAGAATTTAAGATAGAGGTATTACCTGGTACCGCACCTATATCAATGGCCCCGTATAGAATGGCGCCAGCTGAGCTTCGAGAGTTAAAGGAACAATTGCAAGAATTATTGGATTGGGGTTTTATAAGACCAAGTGTGTCACCTTAGGGTGCACCGGTTTTATTTGTGAAATAGAAAGACGGGTCTATGCGGCTATGCATAGATTATCGTCAACTAAACAAGGTGACCGTGAAAAATAAGTATCCTCTTCTGAGAATTGATGATCTTTTTGATCAATTAAAGGGTAATGCTGTGTTTTCCAAAATTGATCTTCGATCAAGATATCATCAACTAAAGATTAAGGAAGAAGACATACCAAAGACTACATTCCGAACTCGGCATGGGCACTACGAGTTTGTAGTGATACCGTTCGGATTAACCAATGCCCCTGCAGCATTCATGGATCTGATGAACCGAATATTTCAACCATATTTGGATCAATTTGTGATGGTATTTATAAATGATATTTTACTCTATTCAAAGACGAAAGATGAACATGATGCTCATCTTCGTGTTGTTCTTCAGATCCTCCGAGAAAAGAAGCTATATGCTAAGTTATCGAAATGCGAGTTTTGGTTATCGAAAGTTACTTTTCTCAGTCATGTAGTTTCAGCAGAGGGAATAAGAGTAGATCCCAAGAAAATACAAGCCATAGTGGAATGGAAAGCTCTGAAGAATATTTTTGAGGTTCGAAGTTTCTTAGGACTGGCCAGTTATTATTAAAGATTTGTAAAGAATTTCTCGATGATTGCCTTTTTGCTAACTAAGATGTTAATGAAGGATGTGCCATTCGTTTGGACGGATAAGTGTCAAGAAAGCTTTGAAACATTAAGAGGATTTTAAATGAAGCTCAGGTATTGGTGCAACCAAAATCGGGTAAGGATTTTGTAGTGTATAAAGGATGTGTACTCATGCAAGAAGGTAAGGTAATGGCTTATGCTTCCAGATAGCTTAAGACACATGAGAGGAATTATCCCACCCATGATTTAGAGTTGGCAGCGGTTGTTTTTTCTTTAATGATATGGCGTCATTATCTATATGGAGAACGATGCTATATCTATACATATCATAAAAGTTTAAAGTACTTGCTAACTCAAAAGGAGTTAAATTTAAGGCAGAGAAGGTGGATTGAGCTCCTAAAATATTATGATGTGGTTATTGACTACCATCTAGGAAAAGCGAACGTGGTAGCTGATGCCCTCAGTAGAAAGACCTTTGTTGCCTTAAGAGCTATAAATGCGAGGCTAGCATTGAAAGAAAATGGTGTTTTAATTGCTGAGTTAAGTTTAAGGCCTACTTTAGTAGATCGGATAAAGGAGCTTCAGAGAAAAGATATGGAATGTTTGTCAAGATTCAAACAAGTCAAAAATGGAGAGACCAAAGATTTTGAAGTTAAGTCTGATGGATGTTTATATTACCGAGGAATAATTGTTATTCTTGAAGATGAAGAGTTAAAAAGAGAACTTCTTTTTGAAGCACATTATAGTCCTTTGACTATGCATCTAGGTGGAAACAAGATGTATCAAGATCTAAAAAGTAGATATTGGTGGCCATGAATGAAAAGAACTATATCTGAGTTTGTTTCAGAGTGCCTGACATGTCAATAAGTAAAAGCAGAGCATCATGTGCCTTCTGGTTTATTGCAACCAATTTCCATTCCTCAGTGGAAGTAGGAATGAGTAACCATGGATTTTTTGTCAGGGCTACTTTTAACTCCAAACAAGAAAGATTCAATCTGAGTAATCGTTGATAGGTTGACTAAGTCAACACATTTCATTCCTGTCCGGACTAATTTCTCTATGGACAAATATGCAGAGTTGTATATTAAGGAAATAGTTCAGCTTCATGGAGTACCAGTCTCGATTGTCTCTGATAGAGATCTAAGATTTACTTCCAAATTTTGGAAGTCTTTACATAAAGCTCTGGATACTCGACTTACTTTTAGCACAACCTTTCATCCTCAAACAGATGGACAATCAAAGCAAACCATTCAAATTTTGGAGGATATGTTGAGAGCCTGTGTAATTGAATTTTAAGGATCATGGGAGAAATACTTGCCGTTAGCGGAATTCTCATATAATAACAACTATCAAGCAAGTATCAAAATGGCACCTTATGAAGCCTTGTACGGAAGAAGGTGCATGACTCCTTTGAATTGGTACGAGTTGAAAGATCAGGACGTATTGGGACCTGATCTAATTAGAGAAGCCGAAGACAAAGTAAAGATCATACAAGTTAATCTCAAGATAGCCGATGATTGACAAAAAGCTTATGCAGATTTAAAGAGAAAAGAAATTGAATTCCAAGTTGGTGATAAAGTGTTTCTCAAAGTATCACCTTGCAAAAAGATATTGCAATTTGGACGAAAATGAAAGCTGAGTCCGAGATTTATTGGATCATATGAGATTGTGAAGAGAGTTGGTCCGGTGGCTTATCAACTTTCTCTACCCCCAGAAATGGATAAGATTCATAATGTGTTTCATGTATCGATGCTCAGAAAGTATAGATCAGATCCTTCCCACATCATTACTCTGAAAGAAGTAGAGATTCAACCAGATTTGACGTATGAAGAGGAACTGATCAGAATTTTAGCACGTGAAGTCAAGGAACTGAGGAACAAGTCGATTCCACAAAGTAGAAGAAGCAACGTGGGAAAGAGATAAAGATATTGAAAAACGGTTTCCTCATCTTTTCAAATCAGGTATGTTTTGAAAATTTGAGGACGAATTTTCTTAAGGGGAGAATTGTAATACCCCAATATTTGAGTACTGGCTAAATTGCAAAGTTTTAAAAGTTGGTGGTTTTAGTTCAGTGACTAAAATGTAAAAATTCAAAGTTTGGTGACAAAAGTGAAAAGTTGGGAAAAGTTTAGGGACCAACATGGTAATTTTCCCAATAAATATTTTCATGGTAAAAATGAATAGTTTATCCCGGTACAAGAATTTTGGTGGGAATCGGATTTTTGGTGCGTGAATTGTGTAAAAAGCTATAAAGAGGATAAGTTTTCGAAATTAATTTGGATGATCATTCGAGCTCAGAAAATTATGAAAATTTGATGGGAGTCTTAGATAGAATAAAAGAAGATTGTGTTAAGTTTCAGGATAGTTTTGATTTTATTTGGATTCGATTCTATACAATGTTTGAGTAGATAGGGGATAATGGCATTTTGGTCATTTTGCCCTTACTTTTTATATTAAATTGATTATTTTGGATAAAAAAAGACAAGTGTTGTGATCCTATTGGTTATAACTAAGGGGCAAATTGGTCATTACACAATTGATGGAGATTTTTATATTAGATTTAAAGGATTAAAGTGTCATTTGTCATGTAAAATAAATGAAGAAAAAACTCGAAATTTTCACCCATCTTCTTCTCCATTTCGAAACCAAGATAGCCTAGGTAAGAAAGTTTCTGATTCAATTTTTATCAAGATTTAGTTGGTTTTTGGATCAAGACATGAAATAGAAAATTGATCTCCATCAAATTCTCTTTCATTTGGTATAATTTTTGAGTAGTTTCCATGTTTATATGTTGAGTTTAGGAGTTAAGGTTTATGAAGGAAAAGTTGATATATTGAATTTTATGGATTTTTTGGATTAAATATGGTGTTGTGTTGTTGTTTCAAGCATGAAAATAGTGAAATTTCTATGTTTTGGTTGTTAGATGATTTTTGGGAAAATTTAAAAATTAGGGGAAACTCTTGTAAAACTTTTATTTGAAATAGAAATGATGTGTGAAGCTTGAATATTATGATTAGAAGTTGAATTCATGCTTGAATCAAGTGAGGAGTTTTGGCCAAAGTGACCTTTGGTATTCGGCCTACTAGGAGAAAATAAGAGAAAAAATTGGAAAAAAATTCCTAAGCTTGGAAATGATGTAAGGATTATTCTGTAAGCTTTAGAAAGTTATTTGGACTAATATGGGAGGTTGTGAAGTAATAAGGACTAAGTTGTGAATTTTGGAAAGTTTAAGGACTTAGTTGTTAAACTTGTTGTTGAATTGTATTGTGATGGAAAATCAAGTTTAGTGATTAAAAGGTTGACAATGAAGTTTAGATAGAATTTGGGGACCAATTTGTGATTTCGACAAATTTAAGGATTAAATGTAAATTTTTAAAGTTTGGAAATAATTGTTGCAAGCTTAAAAAAAGTCTTTAAGACTGAAATGATTATTTTAGGAATTTTGAAGAATTATTAGAAATATTCTTCCTAATGTGTATTAATGTTAGTAAGATACTAACATGTATTTTGAATGGTATGTGTTGTTGTAATGTTGTGTAGATCGTAATCGTGATCAGACTCGTGACTTGAATAGAGCGGTTGATAAGGAAGAAGTTCAAGAATAAGGTCGAAGGTGATTGTATAGCTTTCTAATTTACTAGTGAGGCAAAGGTGAGTGCATTCTACTTACTCTATTTATGAAATGAGAAACACTGTAGTAAGTCTTTCTCGATTATTGAAAGAAAAGGATTTGAATTTTATTAAATGATTTTGAAATGCTTTATGAATGATTTTCGGGTATGAACTGCCCAATGCATATTTTTACATATTGAAGTTATTATCTTGATCCATTGATATTAATGAAAATGAATGAAATGTTCATAGTAGTAAATTATTTAAAAGCCCATTGTATAATTATTGAGAGTTGGTATATTGGCATGCCAAAGAGGTGGAGTATATTAAAATGATATTACTGTCAAGTAAAGTAATGAGACAATGAGCTGTGTTCTACGGCTATGACCTATTGGTTAATATTGTTGTTAAGTTACAGCAGTGATATAGTGAGTTGTGTTCTACAACAATGACCTATTATTATTATTGATGTCGTTAAGTTACGGTAGTGTTTACAGTGTTACACTGACGTTGATACATTGGTATTGATATATTGACATCAATACATCGATACATTGATTCATTGTTTTATTAATGTCCCCGTATAGAATGGCGCCAGCTGAGCTTCGAGAGTTAAAGGAACAATTGCAAGAATTATTGGATTGTGGTTTTATAAGACCAAGTGTGTCACCTTAGGGTGCACCGGTTTTATTTGTGAAATAGAAAGACGGGTTTATGCGACTATGCATAGATTATCGTCAACTAAACAAGGTGACCGTGAAAAATAAGTATCCTCTTCTGAGAATTGATGATCTTTTTGATCAATTAAAGGGTAATGCTGTGTTTTCCAAAATTGATCTTCGATCAAGATATCATCAACTAAAGATTAAGGAAGAAGACATACCAAAGACTACATTCCGAACTCAGTATGGGCACTACGAGTTTGTAGTGATACCGTTCGGATTAACCAATGCCCCTGCAGCATTCATGGATCTGATGAACCAAATATTTCAACCATATTTGGATCAATTTGTGGTGGTATTTATAAATGATATTTTACTCTATTCAAAGACGAAAGATGAACATGATGCTCATCTTCGTGTTGTTCTTCAGATCCTCCGAGAAAATAAGCTATATGCTAAGTTATCGAAATGCGAGTTTTGGTTATCGAAAGTTACTTTTCTTGGTCATGTAGTTTCAGCAGAGGGAATAAGAGTAGATCCCAAGAAAATACAAGCCATAGTGGAATGGAAAGCTCTGAAGAATATTTTTGAGGTTCGAAGTTTCTTAGGACTGGCCAGTTATTATCAAAGATTTGTAAAGAATTTCTCGATGATTGCCTTTTTGCTAACTAAGATGTTAATGAAGGATGTGCCATTCGTTTGGACGGATAAGTGTCAAGAAAGCTTTGAAACATTAAGAGGATTTTAAATGAAGCTCCGGTATTGGTGCAACCAAAATCGGGTAAGGATTTTGTAGTGTATAAAGGATGTGTACTCATGCAAGAAGTTAAGGTAATGGCTTATGCTTCCAGATAGCTTAAGACGCATGAGAGGAATTATCCCACCCATGATTTAGAGTTGGCAGCGGTTGTTTTTTCTTTAATGATATGGCGTCATTATCTATATGGAGAACGATGCTATATCTATACATATCATAAAAGTTTAAAGTACTTGCTAACTCAAAAGGAGTTAAATTTAAGGCAGAGAAGGTGGATTGAGCTCCTAAAATATTATGATGTGGTTATTGACTACCATCTAGGAAAAGCGAACGTGGTAGCTGATGCCCTCAGTAGAAAGACCTTTGTTGCCTTAAGAGCTATAAATGCGAGGCTAGCATTGAAAGAAAATGGTGTTTTAATTGCTGAGTTAAGTTTAAGGCCTACTTTAGTAGATCGGATAAAGGAGCTTCAGAGAAAAGATATGGAATGTTTGTCAAGATTCAAACAAGTCAAAAATGGAGAGACCAAAGATTTTGAAGTTAAGTCTGATGGATGTTTATATTACCGAGGAATAATTGTTATTCTTGAAGATGAAGAGTTAAAAAGAGAACTTCTTTTTGAAGCACATTATAGTCCTTTGACTATGCATCTAGGTGGAAACAAGATGTATCAAGATCTAAAAAGTAGATATTGGTGGCCATGAATGAAAAGAACTATATCTGAGTTTGTTTCAGAGTGCCTGACATGTCAACAAGTAAAAGCAGAGCATCATGTGCCTTCTGGTTTATTGCAACCAATTTCCATTCCTCAGTTGAAGTAGGAATGAGTAACCATGGATTTTTTGTCAGGGCTACTTTTAACTCCAAGCAAGAAAGATTCAATCTGGGTAATCGTTGATAGGTTGACTAAGTCAACACATTTCATTCCTGTCCAGACTAATTTCTCTTTGGACAAATATGCAGAGTTGTATATTAAGGAAATAGTTCAGCTTCATGGAGTACCAGTCTCTGATAGAGATCTAAGATTAACTTCCAAATTTTGGAAGTCTTTACATAAAGCTCTGGATACTCGACTTACTTTTAGCACAACCTTTCATCCTCAAACAGATGGACAATCAAAGTAAACCATTCAAATTTTGGAGGATATGTTGAGAGCCTGTGTAATTGAATTTTAAGGATCATGGGAGAAATACTTGCCGTTAGCGGAATTCTCATATAATAACAACTATCAAGCAAGTATCAAAATGGCACCTTATGAAGCCTTGTACGGAAGAAGGTGCATGACTCCTTTGAATTGGTACGAGTTGAAAGATCAGGACGTATTGGGACCTGATCTAATTAGAGAAGCTGAAGACAAAGTAAAGATCATACAAGTTAATCTCAAGATAGCCGATGATTGACAAAAAGCTTATGCAGATTTAAAGAGAAAAGAAATTGAATTCCAAGTTGGTGATAAAGTGTTTCTCAAAGTTCAAGAATAAGGTCGAAGGTGATTGTATAGCTTTCTAATTTACTAGTGAGGCAAAGGTGAGTGCATTCTACTTACTCTATTTATGAAATGAGAAACACTGTAGTAAGTCTTTCTCGATTATTGAAAGAAAAGGATTTGAATTTTATTAAATGATTTTGAAATGCTTTATGAATGATTTTCGGGTATGAACTGCCCAATGCATATTTTTACATATTGAAGTTATTATCTTGATCCATTGATATTAATGAAAATGAATGAAATGTTCATAGTAGTAAATTATTTAAAAGCCCATTGTATAATTATTGAGAGTCTTGGTATATTGGCATGCCAAAGAGGTGGAGTATATTAAAATGATATTACTGTCAAGTACAGTAATGAGACAATGAGCTGTGTTCTACGGCTATGACCTATTGGTTAATATTGTTGTTAAGTTACAGCAGTGATATAGTGAGTTGTGTTCTACAACAATGACCTATTATTATTATTGATGTCGTTAAGTTACGGTAGTGTTTACAGTGTTACACTGACGTTGATACATTGGTATTGATATATTGACATCAATACATCGATACATTGATTCATTGTTTTATTAATGGCAAAACTAAATAGTTGTTGTCAGGCACATGTGCATACTCATCATTGACTCGCATACCATGTATTCTCATCCATATTAAATTGGACTATATCAATATGGAAAGTGAAGTATAATGGATCAAATTGATATAACCTATATTGTATTATATATGAATATTGAGATTGTTATAGATTACGAAAAAGTGATTGGTTTTGACAAGTTAGTTTTATTATTTTCAAATCCTTTTTGATATTTATAATTTTGCACTCTAATTGTTCTTATCATTATTTTAATATGGAATGTTTTAAATATTTTTACATTGCCTCACTAAGTATATACTTAGCGTGTGATTGTTTCACGCGTAAGTAAGAAGAAAAGTAAGGAGTAAGGAGCAGCTGCAGAGTTCATCATTTTTTTGAGGATTGAGCATCAGTGATCAGTATGACATCTTTAATGTTGTCCTTTGATATTTCTAGTTGGCATGTATAATATAAATGTTTTGGCTGTTCTGATATATACATATTTAGAAATGAGTTAGATTAATCGTATTTTATTTACTATCTAAATGATTTTTAATTTAGGCAGTTTGTAAGAAGTTTTATTGTTTAAATAGCTACTAATTAAACTCCCTAGTTGCTGCTTGAATTTAGGATTGAATTGAACTTAGAAAAATTAAGTTTTAAATTCTATGCGATTAACTAAATGATTAGTTTTAAAAGGTTATATTTATAAAAAAATTATATTGATTTCATGTATATGGTCAATGGTAAATGCTTAGTGACATCTCTGACCTGTACTCAGCAATGGATACAGGAAGGAGGTGTTACATGAGTGTTGCTGCCACATATATACTTTGTACATGAAGATATGGACTGAACTGGTTAGATTACATGATATATGGACTGTTTCAACATTGGAAATTGTGTGTACTTGTTATTTTTGATAAGGGCTCGAAATGTTAATGTACATACTTGAACCGTCTTGTATAAGAATGACTTGATAATTGGTTACTTGACTGTAACACCCTTTTCCCGTATCCAACACTAAATACGAGTCAGAGGTATCACAAAACATTCGTAAAACCCTTTACATTTGTAATTCGGTACAATTTTGTTTCTTTAAAAATATTATAATGTATTTAGTTTTTATTTACAAATCTAGTTATTCGCGTAAAGTTTAAAAATAATATGTTTCATCTTCAAATTGAGTTTATTTTCAGGTAGCAACTTATCAATTTAATTTTTTTTATATAATTAATAAAACTGCCTGATTTAAAATTCATCCAGATACCAAATAAAATACAAATTCTATTAGAGCAGGCATACCCTTTTAATATACATGCCAACCAGTAAATATCAAACAGTATCAAAAGATATCTTACTGATATTGATGTACCTGTTATTAATTGATGATGTCCGTATACGCTCCATACTGCAACCATTTCTTCTTTCCTACGTGTAAAACAGTTACACGCTAAGTATTTACTTAGTGAGTCAATAATTCAAATTCAAGTGCAATAGTCATAATATCAATATTAATGATTAACAATGCATATGATCACCTTACTATTACATGCTCGTTAACATAAATAAATATGTATATCAAAGTGATAAGATTAGATCTTACCAATATCGTTGCCATTTCCATCCGTATGCTTTCAATGCTTACCAATACCTTTTTCCATTTCTATTTGTAAGCTTTCAAGCTTATCTTCATGTTTCTTTTTTTTATTCTTTTCAATTTATTCAGCCCAAGGTATCGAATTAAGAGATTCTATGTACACAAGTCATCCCGCCCATACCCAACCTTTCTTGAGTATGTATATTATTTGCACCGTAGTGCTTAGCACCCTAAGTGCTTCCTTATACCCAAACTTTTCATGAGTATACCCCCATTGAGTATTAATAAAATTGCACCGTAGTGCTTAACACCCTAAGTGTTTCCGTATACACAAACCTTGCATGAGTATACCCTCAATGAGTATTTATGAATATTGCACCGAAGTTCTTAGAATATTTATACATCTGTTTATGACTCTATGGCTAGCCAACTATACCTCTGAACCTCTATATCATACATTGGGTTTTATTTCATCATTTAGTCATCAATGGCAACATATATCAATATATATCAACACTTAACAGTTCATAACCAAAATAACATTCATATTATACCATCATCAATAACTAGCGATCAATGCATTTATTAGTATGCCTCACTAAGTCCTCTTTGATCCTTTCCTTCATCGTACCTCGAACCTCCCTTTGATTCGAACTTAACTTCATAATTCAAATAAGTAAAATATTTGTTAGATCTCAATCTAACAATATCTTAGACATATTGTCCAATATAATCATTCGAATATAAAAATTTCTAAACGTTTTCCTTTCCTCCTTGTATTATTCAAAAACACATTATGGTCTTTAGTGACCAATTTGAACTTCCATTAACCCTTTTCAAGCTTACTAATCAACCTTAGATACAAAGTGTATCAATTCTCATTTTCTGGTAGTTTGAAGTACCTCCCAAGAAATATTTCTATAAAATAATCTACAACTCATAATTTGATTTTGTTTGTTCTGAAAGAAACTAGATTCAATAAGATTTTCAACCATATAAATTAATAGCCCAAATTCAACTTGTACGATTTATGACGAATTTTCAAAATCAATTTCCAATATTGAATTTCGGAACAACCTGCTATACTATTTTCTGACCTTTCACCACTTAAAAATTCATATCATTTTACACGAAAATGGAAATCAGTTTCCGTTTATTGGGCACAAAAATAGACAAACAAATATTTACATAGGTATAAAATTCACCTTCTAACCATTTTTGTAGAATTTATGGTGAATTTTCAAAGTTACTGCCATAAACCAGTTTTTCTACACAACTTCCATAAACAACTTCAACTTTTATACTAACTTCTCCTTACTTCTCTACTTTTCAATGTAGTCCAATCACTAGCTTTAAACCACCAACTCATCACATTCTTCACCAAATAATTATTCACAGTAATTCTCCCCATTTTTCCTTATTTACCGAATTAGTCACTAAAATGCAAAGATAAGGATTCATGCTTCTTAACTTTGCAATTTAGTCCTCAATTCAACATTACTACCTTAATTCCATCATTACCACTAAAAATCAGATTTAACCCCCATACAAAACTTCAATTTCGATTTGGTCACTTAACTTTGACAAATTGTCAAAATGGTCACTAATTCAATTCAACATCAATTTGGCATTCTAACTTCATTTTCTTATCTCTAACATCATTAATAACACAAATACACTCCAAATTCTAAAAATTCAGATTTGGTCCTTCAACTTTTCAAGTTGTCGAAATGGTCCCTACACAATTTAACTTAGGGTTTTGTTTCCAAACAACAATTCAAGCTTACTAGATCATTATTTCAACATCACAAACCCTAAATTAAACTTGAATCCATAAACCCTAATCATCTTCATCATAATCAAAACATGTAAAACTTAAATCCCAACTCAATATCATGATTTTAACATCACACTAGCTTGATTTCAACTTGAATTCAATAATGGAATCATAAAATCTCGAAAGCCCCAATTTGATCCATAAACCCTAATTTCTTTCTCATGTAAATTCTCATCAATCAAGCATGGATTCCATGAATTATTGATATCAAAAGATAGAGCTTGAAGAGTAAAAAAACTTTGTAGTTGAAGAGATTACCTGAAAGCTGAGTTTCGGGGCTTGAATCGAGCTTGGAAAAAATTTTCTCTTTCTTTCCCTAGCACTCATGTTTGTTGCAGGAAAAGATGAACAAAATCTTCATCTTTTCACCATTATTTTACACATATATCTATTAAATGAATATTAAATTCATTTAATAGTGAAATTACAATTTTGCCCTTTTTATCCAATGGTTGAGATTGATTTTATCATCAATCAAGGGCCAAAATTTAATCTTTCATTTTCTCTTTCAAAAATTGCCCTCATAAATTTTTATATATTTCAAAATTGCCATTGGGTCCAAATGACCAATTTGCCCTCCAACTAGTCTTTATTTACTAGTTTATTTCCAAATTGCTATTCTATTACAATCTAACTAAATCTAGTTAAAATTCAACCAAACATAATAAAATATTATTAAAATAATATTTTATGACTTTTCCATAGCTTTTGGATCAGTCTCCAAAATTTCCATTCGATCCAATATACCGATAAATAATCCTTTACTCAGAAATAAACTGTAGGATTCATCTTGAATCGAACTAAAAATATTTCCAACACTTGGAAATGACTTTTATAACCTTTCTCTATCATATGGCAAAATTTCAAAATTTTTTAGTTCGGTTCGGGTATCCGAATTCTACTTAAACTTTAACTGCGATTTTCCCAATAATCAGAGTATCAGATCGAACCAATAATTCAACATTAGATTCACACCCTTAGGTGATCTGTTTATTTATGAAATAAAAACCTTTAACTTTTGGGAAATTACAACTTTAGTCCCCAAACTTTTCCAAAGTTTACACTTTAGCCATAAAATTTCAAAATTTACATTTTGGTCACTACCTTTTTAAACTTTAATTCCCATTCCAATTTTCCTTGTAATTCAACCAAAAGTTAAGAATACCTTATTCAATTCACTATCTATCACATGAGACCTTTAAACCTTAGAAATTTCCTTTCCAAAACCCATAATTAAAGAAACCCAACTTTCGCATTTTTGTCATTTTAGTCACTAAGTTAGCCTTTAAGCTATTATCTTAGTACTAAATGACCCTTAATCAACTTAGTAAATTTTGGGGTATTACAATTCTCTCCCCCTTAAGAAAATTCGTCCTCGAATTTTCAACACGCACCTGATTCAAAAGGTGAGAAAAACTATTTTCTTATATTTTCTTCTTATTTCTCTCAAATTGTTTCTTTAACCTTGTTATTTTTGTCAAAGAACTTTGACAAACAGGATTGTATTGTTTTCTTAGTTCTTTGACTCCATGTGCTAGGATCTTTACCAATTCTTTTTCGTAGCTTAAATCTGACTGAATCTCTATTTTCTCCGGAGTAACAACAAGTGAGAGTTCTAATCAATATTTCCGGAGCATTGATACATTATGAATATTCTTCATTTCCAAAGATAAAGCTAACTATTGAGCTTAACTATCAGACTAACTCCTTTCACAATTTCTTATAGCCCAATAAATTTTAAACTTAACTTTCTTTTTGTCCAAACCATAACACCTTCTTGCAAGGTGAAACTTTTAAGGAATACTTTATCCTTAACTTCATATTAAGCATCTTTTCTTTCAGGGTCAACATATTGTTTCCATCATTGAGATAGAAATTCTTCCTTGATAATACAAATATCTATCAAACCTAACTTCCAAGTTTTCAGTTTCACTCTTTTCCACTTGTTTGCACCTTGACAACATTTCTTATCCTTTCTTTAAAGATATATTAATTAACTCAATATGGTAAATTTTATTCTTAACTTGACAATAAAAACACCATCTTTTTTTATTGCCAATCTTGCATTCATAGCTCTTAAGGCAACAATTGTCTTTCGACTGAGAGCGTCAGCTATCACATTAGCTTTTTTTCTGGATGATAGTCAATGACCATATCATAATTCTTAAAAAGCTCAATCCAACATTTTACGTCAAGTTTAACTCTTCTTTAGTAAGCATATACTTTAAATTTTTATAACCTATATAAATATAACACCGTTCATTGTATAAATAATGATGTTATATCTTTTAAAGCAAATACAACCATTGCTAGCTCCAAATTCTAAGTAAGATAATTCCCCTCATATATCTTAAGTTGTCTCAAGCATAGACCATTACTTTTCCTTCTTGCATAAGTACGCATCCCAAACTATTATAAGAAGCATCGCTATACACCAGATAACCTTTACCTGATTCTGGTTGTACTGGTACCGTGACTTCTATTAAGATCTCATTTAATGTCTCAAAGATTTCTTAGCATTGATCTGTTCAACTGAACGATATTTCTTTCCTCAATAGCTTGGTCAATGAGGAGACAATCATCAAGAAATTCTGAACCTCTAAAACATTTTTCAGAGGTTTTCATTCAACTATAATTTGTACTTTCTTGAGGTCTATTCTTATCCTTATTACCCAATCCACATAACTAATAAAACAGCTTTTGACAACCAATCTCATACTTTAACAATTTAGCATATAGCTTCTTTTCTCGAAAGGTCTAAAGAAAATGCAAAATGGGCATCTTATTCTTCCTTTTTCCTTTGAATAGACCAAAATATACTCAATGAACTCTACCAAAAATTGGTCCAAGAAAAATTAGAATACTGGTTCATTAGGCTTAAAAATGTCGTAGGTATCATCACGAGCTCATAGTATTCATACCGAGTCCAAAAAGTTGTCTTTAGAATTTCTTCTTCCTTGATTTTTTTAACTAATCAAAAGATCATCAGTCATGGGAAGAAAATATTTATTCTTTACTATTACCTTCTCGAGCTAATGGAAATTAGTCTTTCTCTTTCACAATTAACACTGGTGCGCCCCCAAGATGACACACTTGGCTTTATAAAAACATCAACCCAACATTCCTTGCAATTTGTACCTTTAATTCTCGAAGTTCGGTCGAAGCCATTTTGTACGAGGCTATTAATTTAGGCGCAATGGCTGGTAACATCTTTATTTTGAATTTCACCTCTCAATCTAGAGGTAAATCCAAGTAACCCATCTAGGAATACATCTGGATATTTTTGGACAGTCGAGTTTTTTTCCAATTTAGCTTCAACAGTCTGAGTATCCACTATATTTGCTAAGAAAATTTAACAACCTTATAACAACAATTTCCTTAATAAAAAAACATAAATTACATTAGAAAAGGAATTTACCCTTTTATCAACTATTTTTGTGCCTTCCATGTTTTTCAATATTAAGCACTTTATACGACAATTCATCATGACCTGATAGGAAGGTAACCAATTCATGCCCACAATCATCTTAGACTCCTCAAAAGATAATTCCATTAAATTTATCGGGAACTCTATTTCTTATGTTTTTATCGAGTAATTCCACATGTTCAGCTCGCCCTTACATTACAACCCAACAAATTCATGACCGCTATATTACTTGAAATGGGTTCTATAGGGATATCTCATTCACCTCTCAACTCCGTACTTATATACGAATGTGTAAAGCTAGGACCCATCAACATCAATACAGGTTTATCCAAAAAGATGAGATGTACCTTCTATGATTTTCGAATCATCCCAATCTTTATCAGTCCTGATGTTATAAACTCGGATTGATATGTGCAATCCTGGCTATAAAGCAAATTCAAATGGTTTTCTAATCTAGCTTAAATCTCGGAGCAACAAAATAGATCATCCAATTTCTCGGTATTCGTCAAGTGTAATCCTTAGATTATCCAGTTATAAATCAACAATCACTAGACCTTAATCTACTTTTCCTTTCAATTTAGGTGTTTTTAAACTTTTCAGTTCCTTAATCTGGCACAGTCACTTCTTGTTGTACCCGTGCCCATTTCTTATTCCAATTTATCTGAAGGGTTATTATTAACCTTATTGTTACTACTCTTGATTCCTTCCAAAGCTTCCAATTTACCAGTTCATCACGATTTCTTGGCTCAAATATTTCTTATAATTCGTCCCACACAAAACATTCGTAAAACCCTCTACATTTGTAATTCGGTAAAATTTTGTTTCTTTAAGAATATTATAATATATTTAGTTTTTATTTACAAATCTAGTTATTCGCGTAAAGTTTAAAAATAATATTTTCATCTTCAAATTGAGTTTATTTTCAGGCAGCAACTTATCAATTTAATTTGTCTTGATATAATTAATAAAACTACCTAAAAACTGTCTAATTTAAAATTCATCCAGATACCAAATAAAATACAAATTCTATCAGAGCTGGCATACCCTTTTAATATGCATGCCAACTAGTACATATCAAACAGTATCAAAAGATATCTTACTGATACTGATGTACCTGTCATTAATTGATGATGTCCGTATACGCTCTTTACTCTAACCATTTCTTCTTTCCTACGTGTAAAACAGTTACACGCTAAGTGTTTACTTAGTGAGACAATAATTCAAATTCAAGTGCAATAGTGATAATATCAATATTAATGATTAACAATGCATATGATCACCTTACTATTACATGCTCGTTAACATAAATAAATATGTATATCAAAGTGATAAGATTAGATCTTACCAATATCGTTGCCATTTCCATCCGTAAGCTTTCAATGCTTACCAATACCTTTTTCCGTTTCTATCTGCAAGTTTTCAAGCTTATCTTCATGTTTCCTTTTTTATTCTTTTCAATTTATTTAGCCCAAGGTATCGAATTAAGAGATTCTATGCACACAAGTCATCCCCCCATACCTAACCTTTCTTGAGTATGTGCATTATTTGCACCATAGTGCTTAGCACCCTAAGTGCTTTTGTATACCCAAACCTTGCATGAGTATACCCTCATTGAGTATTAATAAAATTGCACTGTAGTGCTTAACACCCTAAGTGTTTCCGTATACCCAAACCTTGCATGAGTATACCCTCAATGAGTATTTATGAATATTACACCGAAGTGCTTAGAATATTTATATAGCTGTTTATGACTCTATGGCTAGCCAACTATACCTTTGAACCTCTATATCATACATTGGGCTTTATTTCATCATTTAGTCATCAATGGCAACATATATCAATATATATCAATATTTAACAGTTCATAACCAAAATAACATTCATATTATACCATCATCAATAACTAGTGATCAATGCATTTATTTTCTACCTTTAACATATTTGAAATATGTCAAATATATGATCAATGACATAATTATTATGACAATATATAAACCAGGTAGACTCATCGCAAGTCCTACCGGTGATGCATGAAACATCCATGTATAATGTTATGTATGCATTGCACTCACCTGGGCCATTTATTAGTATGCCTCACTAAGTCCTCTTTGATCCTTTCCTTCATCGTACCTCGAACCTCCCTTGATTCGAACTTAACTTCATAATTCAAATAAGTAAAATTTTTGTTAGATCCCAATCTAACAATATCTTAGACATATTGTCCAATATAATCATTTGAATATAAAAATTTCCAAACGTTTTCCTTTCTTCCTTGTATTGTTCAAAAACTCATTATGATCCTTAGTGACCAATTTGAACTTCCATTAACCCTTTTCAAGCTTACTAATCAACCTTAGATACAAAGTGTATCAATTCTCATTTTCTGGTAGTTTGCAGTACCTTCCAAGAAATATTTCTATAAAATAATCTACAACTCGGAATTCGATTCTGTTTGTTCTGAAAGAAACTATATTCAATAAGATTTTCAACCATATAAATTAATATCCCAAATTCAACTTGTACGATTTATGGCGAATTTTCAAACTCAATTTCCAGTATTGAATTTCAGAACAGCCTGATATACTATTTTCGGACCTTTCACCACTTAAAAATTCATATCTTTTTACTATGAACTCGAAATCAGTTTCCATTTGTTGGACACGAAACTAGACGAACAAATCTTTACATCAGTATAAAATTTACCTTCTAACCATTTTTGTAGAATTTATGGTGAATTTTCAAAGTTACTGCCATAAACCAGTTTTTCTACACAACTTCCATAAACAACTTCAACTTTTATACTAACTTCTCATTACTTCTCTACTTTTCAATTTAGTCCAATCACTAGCTTTAAACCACCAACTCATCACATTCTTCACCAAATAATTATTCACAATAATTCTCCCTAATTTTCCTTATTTATCGAAATAGTCACTAAAATGCAAAGATAGGGATTCATGCTTCTTAACTTTGCAATTTAGTCCTCAATTCAACATTACTACCTTAATTCCATCATTACAACTAAAAATCAGATTTAACCCTCATACAAAACTTCTATTTCGATTTGGTCACTTAACTTTGACAAATTGTCAAAATGGTCACTAATTCAATTCAACATCAATTTGGCATTCTAACTTCATTTTCTTATCTCTAACATCATTAATAACACAAATACACTCCAAATTCTAAAAATTCAGATTTGGTCCTTCAACTTTTCAAGTTGCTGAAATGGTCCCTACACAATTTAACGTAGGGTTTTGCTTCCAAACAACAATTCAAGCTTACTAGATCATTATTTCAACATCACAAACCCTAAATTAAACTTGAATCCATAAACCATAATTATCTTCATAATAATCAAAACATGTAAAACTTAAATCCCAACTCAATATCATGATTTTAACATCATACTAGCTTGACTTCAACTTGAATTCAATCATGGAATCATAAAATCTCAAAAGCCCCAATTTGATCCATAAACCCTAATTTCTTTCTCATGTAAATTCTCATCAATCAAGCATGAATTCCATGAATTATTGATATCAAAAGATGGAGCTTGAAGAGTAGAACAACTTTCTAGTTGAAGAGATTACCTGAAAACCGAGTTTCAAGGCTTGAATCGAGCTTGGAAAGTTTTTCCTCTTTCTTTCCCTAGCCCTCACGTTTTTTGCTCGCCATTATTTTACACATATATCTATTAAATGAATATTAAATTCATTTAATAATGAAATTACAATTTTGCCCTTTTTATCCAATGGTTGAGATTGATTTTATCATCAATCAAAGGCCAAGATTTAATCTTCCATTTTCTATTTACAAAATTCCCCTTATAACTTTTTAAATATTTCAAAATTGCCATTGGGGCCAAATGACCAATTTGCCCTCCAACTAGTCTTTATTTACTAGTTTGTTTCCAAATTGCCATTCCATTACAATCTAACTAAATCTAGTTAAAATTCAACCAAACATAATAAAATATTCTTAAAATAATATTTTACGACTTTTCCATAGCTTTTGGATCAGTCTCCAAAATTTCTATTCGATCCAATATACCGATAAATAATCCTTTACTCAGAAATAAACTGTAGGATTCATCTTGAATCGAACTAAAAATATTTCCAACACTTGGAAATGACTTTTATAACTTTTCTATATCATATGGCAAAATTTCAAAATTTTCCAGTTCGGTCTGGGTATCCAAATTCTACTTAAACTTTAACTACGATTTTCCCAATAATCGAAGTATCAGATCGAACCAGTAATTGTGCATTTTATTCACATCCTTAGGTGATCTGTTTATTTATGAAATAAAAACCCTTAACTTTTGGGAAATTACAACTTTAGTCCCCAAACTTTTCCAAAGTTTATACTTTAGCCATAAAATTTTCAAAATTTACATTTTGGTCACTACCTTTCTGAACTTCAATTCCCATTCCAATTTTCCTTGTAATTCAATTTTGTCATTTTAGTCACTAAGTTAGCCTTTAAGCTATTATCTTAGTACTAAATGACCCTTAATCAACTTAGTAAATTTTGGGGTATTACAATTCTCTCCCCCTTAAGAAAATTCGTCCTCAAATTTTCAACACGCACTGATTCAAAAGTGAGAAAACTATTTTCTTATATTTTCTTCTTATTTCTCTCAAATTGTTTCTTTAACCTTGTTATTTTTGTCAAAGAACTTTGACAAACAGGATTGTATTGTTTTCTTAGTTCTTTGACTCCATGTGCTAGGATCTTTACCAATTCTTTTTCGTAGCTTAAATCTGACTGAATCTCTATTTTCTCCGGAGTAACAACAAGTGAGAGTTCTAATCAATATTTCCGGAGCATTGATACATTATGAATATTCTTCATTTCCAAAGATAAAGCTAACTATTGAGCTTAACTATCAGACTAACTCCTTTCACAATTTCTTATAGCCCAATAAATTTTAAACTTAACTTTCTTTTTGTCCAAACCATAACACCTTCTTGCAAGGTGAAACTTTTAAGGAATACTTTATCCTTAACTTCATATTAAGCATCTTTTCTTTCAGGGTCAACATATTGTTTCCATCATTGAGATAGAAATTCTTCCTTGATAATACAAATATCTATCAAACCTAACTTCCAAGTTTTCAGTTTCACTCTTTTCCACTTGTTTGCACCTTGACAACATTTCTTATCCTTTCTTTAAAGATATATTAATTAACTCAATATGGTAAATTTTATTCTTAACTTGACAATAAAAACACCATCTTTTTTTATTGCCAATCTTGCATTCATAGCTCTTAAGGCAACAATTGTCTTTCGACTGAGAGCGTCAGCTATCACATTAGCTTTTTTTCTGGATGATAGTCAATGACCATATCATAATTCTTAAAAAGCTCAATCCAACATTTTACGTCAAGTTTAACTCTTCTTTAGTAAGCATATACTTTAAATTTTTATAACCTATATAAATATAACACCGTTCATTGTATAAATAATGATGTTATATCTTTTAAAGCAAATACAACCATTGCTAGCTCCAAATTCTAAGTAAGATAATTCCCCTCATATATCTTAAGTTGTCTCAAGCATAGACCATTACTTTTCCTTCTTGCATAAGTACGCATCCCAAACTATTATAAGAAGCATCGCTATACACCAGATAACCTTTACCTGATTCTGGTTGTACTGGTACCGTGACTTCTATTAAGATCTCATTTAATGTCTCAAAGATTTCTTAGCATTGATCTGTTCAACTGAACGATATTTCTTTCCTCAATAGCTTGGTCAATGAGGAGACAATCATCAAGAAATTCTGAACCTCTAAAACATTTTTCAGAGGTTTTCATTCAACTATAATTTGTACTTTCTTGAGGTCTATTCTTATCCTTATTACCCAATCCACATAACTAATAAAACAGCTTTTGACAACCAATCTCATACTTTAACAATTTAGCATATAGCTTCTTTTCTCGAAAGGTCTAAAGAAAATGCAAAATGGGCATCTTATTCTTCCTTTTTCCTTTGAATAGACCAAAATATACTCAATGAACTCTACCAAAAATTGGTCCAAGAAAAATTAGAATACTGGTTCATTAGGCTTAAAAATGTCGTAGGTATCATCACGAGCTCATAGTATTCATACCGAGTCCAAAAAGTTGTCTTTAGAATTTCTTCTTCCTTGATTTTTTTAACTAATCAAAAGATCATCAGTCATGGGAAGAAAATATTTATTCTTTACTATTACCTTCTCGAGCTAATGGAAATTAGTCTTTCTCTTTCACAATTAACACTGGTGCGCCCCCAAGATGACACACTTGGCTTTATAAAAACATCAACCCAACATTCCTTGCAATTTGTACCTTTAATTCTCGAAGTTCGGTCGAAGCCATTTTGTACGAGGCTATTAATTTAGGCGCAATGGCTGGTAACATCTTTATTTTGAATTTCACCTCTCAATCTAGAGGTAAATCCAAGTAACCCATCTAGGAATACATCCGGATATTTTTGACAATGAGTTTTTTTCCAATTTAGCTTCAACAATCTGAGTATCCACTATATTTGCTAAGAAAATTTAACAACCTTATAACAACAATTTCCTTAATAAAAAAACATAAATTACATTAGAAAAGGAATTTACCCTTTTATCAACTATTTTTGTGCCTTCCATGTTTTTCAATATTAAGCACTTTATACGACAATTCATCATGACCTGATAGGAAGGTAACCAATTCATGCCCACAATCATCTTAGACTCCTCAAAAGATAATTCCATTAAATTTATCGGGAACTCTATTTCTTATGTTTTTATCGAGTAATTCCACATGTTCAGCTCGCCCTTACATTACAACCCAACAAATTCATGACCGCTATATTACTTGAAATGGGTTCTATAGGGATATCTCATTCACCTCTCAACTCCGTACTTATATACGAATGTGTAAAGCTAGGACCCATCAACATCAATACAGGTTTATCCAAAAAGATGAGATGTACCTTCTATGATTTTCGAATCATCCCAATCTTTATCAGTCCTGATGTTATAAACTCGGATTGATATGTGCAATCCTGGCTATAAAGCAAATTCAAATGGTTTTCTAATCTAGCTTAAATCTCGGAGCAACAAAATAGATCATCCAATTTCTCGGTATTCGTCAAGTGTAATCCTTAGATTATCCAGTTATAAATCAACAATCACTAGACCTTAATCTACTTTTCCTTTCAATTTAGGTGTTTTTAAACTTTTCAGTTCCTTAATCTGGCACAGTCACTTCTTGTTGTACCCGTGCCCATTTCTTATTCCAATTTATCTGAAGGGTTATTATTAACCTTATTGTTACTACTCTTGATTCCTTCCAAAGCTTCCAATTTACCAGTTCATCACGATTTCTTGGCTCAAATATTTCTTATAATTCGTCCCAATTTACATTAGTAAGGAGCGACATCAATCGGATCATAAAAACATCAGATCAATAATATTGATATCATAGTGGCATGTATACTCTTTTTAACATAAAACCATTTCCATTTAGGCCGAAATCGGCTAAACCTGTAGCTCTGATACCACTAAATGTAACACCCTTTTCCCGTATCCAACACTGAATACGAGTCAGAGGTATCACAAAACATTCGTAAAACCCTCTACATTTGTAATTCGATAAACTTTTGTTTCTTTAAAAATATTATAATGTATTTAGTTTTTATTTACAAATCTAGTTATTCGCGTAAAGTTTAAAAGTAATATTTTCATATTCAAATTGAGTTTATTTTCATGCAGCAACTTATCAATTTAATTTGTCTTGATATAATTAATAAAACTGCCTGATTTAAAATTCATACAGATACCAAATAAAATACAAATTCTATCAGAGTAGGCATACCCTTTTAATATACATGCCAACTAGTAAATATCAAATAGTATCAAAAGATATCTTACTGATACTGATGTACCTGTTATTAATTGATGATGTCCGTATACGCTCCTTAATCCAACCATTTCTTATTTCCTAAGTGTAAAACAGTTGCACGCTAAGTATTTACTTAGTGAGGCAATAATTCAAATTCAAGTGCAATAGTCATAATATCAATATTAATGATTAACAATGCATATGATCACCTTACTATTACATGCTCGTTAACATAAATAAATATGTATATCAAAGTGATAAGAATAGATCTTACCAATACCGTTGCCATTTCCATCCGTATGCTTTCAATGCTTACCAATACCTTTTTCCATTTCTATCTGCAAGCTTTCAAGCTTATCTTCTTGTTTCTTTTTTTATTCTTTTCAATTTATTTAGCATAAGGTATCAAATTAAGAGATTCTATGTGCACGAGTCATCCCCATCCTTTCTTGAGTATGTATATTATTTGCACTGTAGTGCTTAGCACCCTAAGTGCTTCTATATACCCAAACCTTGCATGAGTATACCCTCATTGAGTATTAATAAAATTGCACCATAGTGCTTAACACCCTAAGTGTTTCAGTATACCCAAACCTTGCATGAGTATACCCTCAATGAGTATTTATGAATATTGCACTGAAGTGCTTAGAATATTTATACAGCTGTTTATGACACTATGGCTAGCTAACTATACCTTTGAACCTCTATATCATACATTGGGCTTTATTTTATCATTTAGTCATCAATGGCAACATATATCAATGTATATCAACATTTAATAGTTCATAACCAAAATAACATTCATATTATACCATCATCAATAACTAGTGATCAATGCATTTATTTTCTACCTTTGACATATTTAAAATATGTCAAATAGATGATCAATGACATAATTATTATGACAATATATAAACAAAGTAGAATCATCGCAAGTTCTACCGGTGATGTATGAAACATCCATGTACAATGTTATGCATGCATTACACTCACCTGGGCTATTTATTAGTATGCCTCACTAAGTCCTCTTTGATCCTTTCCCTCATCGTACCTCGAACCTCCCTTGATTCGAACTTAACTTCATAATTCAAATAAGTAAAATATTTGTTAGATCCCAATCTAACAATATCTTAGACATATTGTCCAATATAATCATTTGAATATAAAAATTTCTAAACGTTTTCCTTTCTTCCTTGTATTGTTCAAAAATACATTATGGTCCTTAGTGACCAATTTGAACTTCCATTAACCCTTTTCAAGCTTACTAATCAACCTTAGATACAAAGTGTATCAATTCTCATTTTCTGGTAGTTTGCAGTACCTCCCAAGAAAAATTTCTATAAAATAATCTACAACTCAGAATTCGATTCCGTTTGTTCTGAAAGAAAATAGATTCAATAAGATTTTCAGCCATATAAATTAATAGCCCAAATTCAACTTGTACGATTTATGGCAAATTTTCAAAGTCAATTTCCAGTATTGAATTTTGGAACAGCCTACTATACTGTTTTCTGACCTTTCACCACTTAAAAATTCATATCTTTTTACTCGGAACTCGAAATCAGTTTCCGTTTGTTGGACACGAAACTAGACAAAAAAATCTTTACATCGGTATAAAATTCACCTTCTAACCAATTTTGTAGAATTTATGGTGAATTTTCAAATTATTGCCATAAACCAGTTTTTCTACACAACTTCAACTTTTATACTAACTTCTCCTTACTTCTCTACTTTTCATTTTAGTCCAATCACTAGCTTTAAACCACCAACTCATCACATTCTTCACCAAATAATTATTCACAATAATTCTCCCTAATTTTCCTTATTTACCAAAATAGTCCTCAATTCAACATTACTACCTTAATTCCATCATTACAACTAAAAATCAGATTTAACCCCCATACAAAACTTCAATTTCGATTTGGTCACTTAACTTTGACAAATTGTCAAAATGGCCACTAATTCAATTCAACATAAATTTGGCATTCTAAGTTCATTTTCTTATCTCTAACATCATTAATAACACAAATACACTCCAAATTCTAAAAATTCAGATTTGGTCCTTCAACTTTTTAAGTTGCCAAAATGGTCCCTGCACAATTTAACTTGGGGTTTTGCTTCCAAACAACAATTCAAGCTTACTAGATCATTATTTCAACATCACAAACCCTAAATTAAACTTGAATCCATAAAACCTAATCATCTTCATAATAATCAAAACATGTAAAACTTAAATTCCAACTAAATATCATGATTTTAACATCATACTAGCTTGGTTTCAACTTAAATTCAATCATGAAATCTCAAAAGCCCCAATTTGATCCATAAACCCTAATTTATTTCTCATGTAAATTCTCATAAATCAAGCATGGATTCCATGAATTATTGATATTAAAAGATAGAGCTTGAAGAGTAGAAAAACTTTGTAGTTGACAAGATTACCTAAAAACTGAGTTTCAGGGCTTGAATCGAGCTTGGAAAAAAATTCTCTTTCTTTCCCTAGCCCTCACGTTTGTTGCTGGAAAATATGAACAAAATCTTCATCTTTTCACCATTATTTTACACATATATCTATTAAATGAATATCAAATTCATTTAATAGTGAAATTACAATTTTGCTTTTTTTATCCAATGGTTGAGATTGATTTTATCATCAATCAAGGGCCAAGATTTAATCTTCCATTTTATCTTTCCAAATTTACCATTATAAGTTTTTATATATTTCAAAATTGCCATTGGGGCCAAATGACCAATTTGCCCTCCAACTAGTCTTTATTTACTAGTTTGTTTCCAAATTGCCATTACATTACAATCTAACTAAATATAGTTAAAATTCAACCAAACATAATAAAATATTCTTAAAATAATATTTTATGACTTTTCCATAGCTTTTGGATCAGTCTCTAAAATTTCCATTCGATCCAATATACTGATAAATAATCCTTTACTCAGAAATAAATTGTAGGATTCATCTTGAATCGAACTAAAAATATTTCAAACATTTAGAAATGACTTTTATAACCTTTCTCTATCATATGGAAAATTTTCAAAATTTTCCAGTTCTGTCTGGGTATCCGAATTCTACTTAAACTTTAACTGTGATTTTCCCAATAATCAAAGTATCAGATTGAACCAATAATTCCGCATTCGATTCAGACCCTTAGGTGATCTGTTTATTTATGAAATAAAAACCCTTAACTTTTGGGAAATTACAACTTTAGTCCCCAAACTTTTCCAAAGTTTATACTTTAGCCATACAATTTTCAAAATTACATTTTGGTCACTACCTTTTTAAACTTCAATTCCCATTCCAATTTTCCTTTTAATTCATCCAAACTTTAAGAATACCTTATTCAATTCAATATCTATCACATGAGACCTTTAAACCTTAGAAATTTCCTTTCCAAAACCCATAATTAAAGAGATCCCAACTTTCGCATTTTTGTCATTTTAGTCACTAAGTTAGCTTTTAAGCTATTATCTTAGTACTAAATAACCCTTAATCAAATTAGTAAATTTTGGGGTATTACATTGACAATTGCTTGAATGCTACTCAAATGACTTGATAATTGGTTACTTGACAATTGCTTGTTATGCTTGAATGCTACTCAAATGAGTTGATAATTGGTTACTTGACAATTGCTTGGTATGCTTGAATACCACTCGAATGACTTGATAACATGCTTCTTAATGATTGCTTGTTTTATTACTCAAAATGCTTGCAAACCTTATCTAGGGTCAAACTCCATTTAAATGGAACTTGGACAAATAATTGGTTAGAATTAGGGCTACCTCACTAAGTACATTTTTGTACTTATCACTCTTGTCTCCATTATTCCCACCCTATATTGAAGTAAGGCATAAGCAAAAGCACAAGTATGAATCCATACTCCTAGTTGGTGGCACCTAGATTTGTATATAGTTAAGCTAGGCCATGCATTTGATGTTTTGAAAGCTTGTATATGATTATGAATTTGGCCTCTAATGTGCGAAGTCTTGATTGCTTAAATTTAAAGTATGTAATGACCTAATTTTCTTGTGAATGGAATAGTAAGCTGCGCATATAGGAACTCTGAGATTAAGTGAACACTTGCTAGCCATTGTATGCTATTCGAATGTCACATGTTCATGGGTAGGTAGTAGTTAACTTTGAATGAAAATTGGAAGTAACCAATCAAAGTAAAGACCTATAATGAATAAGGAACTTGCTTATGCTTATATGATTAAATATGAGATCTAGGTGGTAACTTATCACGAATGCTAAACATGTTATGCTTGCTTGAGATTGAATTAAATGTATGTACATAAAAGCATGACTAGTCAAACCTACATGAAACATCTACATGACTTGAATGTAATGAGATTGGGTACAAAAGAATATGTTATTGTCTAAGTATGATGTCTGAATGCTATGCATGGTCACAGGTTTAAATAGTAGACATCTTTAAATGTAGAATTGCAAATGTATAACCAAGTTGGTAACCTAAGGTGAATAAAATACATATGCTTGCTGTATGATAATATATGAACGTTTAAATGTCTTGTTAGTCACTCAACTCATCTAATAGGAATGAGTTCTTGAAAATTTTTAAATTATTCGTGTTTCCAGTGTTCCCTGTAACACTCCTTAGTCGGCTTACTATTAAATCGGGTGGGGTGTTACAAAACTGATTTCGCCAACTGAAACAAGAGAGAAAACTCTTTATGCTTTCTTTTGAGTTTAAACAAGCATTTCAATCTTAATTTAAACTCACAAATCAACCTTTAAACCAATTCAAAGCTGAATTTCACGTTCTCACTCACCGACTACGCAAAACTTTGATCGTCGATGCGAATCCAAGCCTCCAAGGCTTCCAAAACCTCACCTCAAGCTTGAGGATCAACCTCTCATGCTTTAACCACACAAAAACAAAGGATTCAATGCATCAAAATGCATTCAACATCCCAGCAACATCAATTCACAATAAACTTCCGCAATCTCTAACCAATTTCCCTCCACAACAACTGAAAACAACATCAAACACCTTCCAAACTTAACCCAACCAAACCTAAAGATTTGATACATCAAGTATCATCAATTAACACCCAAAAACATATTTACATCATCCTTATACCTCCAGCATTCATTAAACATCCACAACTCCTCAAAAACTCATAACTAACAACCTAGGTAATTAGAGATTGACTTTGTTTCAGGATTCTAATGTTAAAACCAACTTATTAATATTATAAGATATCAAAATCATGTTCTAATTGTAATGCCCCGAATTTGGGCCCAGGTGCTAGATAGGATGATTAGACGGTTCGGGAGAACCAGATTAGGCAATTTTAGTTAGTTTTAGGAATTAAATCTTAATAAATTATATTTGGCTAAAATAAAATATGGAAAAAATAGAAAATGTATAATTAATATCATAAGAGTTTTGGTAAACTTAATTTGAAGTAACTAAATTCGATTTTCGTACATTTTGGTTATGTGACTAAAATGTAAAGTTTTCAAAACTATTTTGGTGACTAAATCGTAAAAAGGTCAAAACTTCGAATCTTTAAGGAGCTGATTTACCAAAGTTTTCCGTCAGATTTTTACTTAACTTAGGCTATTTTTAAAATGATTTTAAAGGTTTATTAAATAGAAATAAAGTATATTTGATTAAAAGGATTTTAAAAGTCGATTTCATTTTCTCACGTAACTACTTTGCTCTCAACTCTTCTCTCAACTTTCTGAGCATCCAAACTATCAATTTCATTCTAAAATTCTTAGGAAATAATCCCTTTTGATTTCTTCTTGATTACCTTGCTACATCAAAATCTACTTGGTTTCTTGAAGTTTTCATCCAATCCTTGCCACTTAAGGGAGAAATCAGCAATTAGAGGTGATTTTTGTTTCTCTCGTCTAATTAAAGATTCTTTAATGAAATTCCCAATTTCTTGATCCTTTACAACTGATTCTTGTTATGGAATTGTGATTAAAGCATGAATATGGTATTTAAATTGAGTTTTGATATGAAAATTGATGAATCTTGATATGGATCTGATTTATGTTGATTCTAATTGGTTTAGATCAATTAGAAGGTGTTTTAATGTTAAAAGAAGAGATTAATAAAAGGAATCCCGAAACTATGTGAATTTTTAATTTTCTAGGTTATAAATAGTTAGATTTTGAAGTGATCTTGGTGTTGTAAGGTTGCTAGAGGTATAAGGACGTTATAAAGATGTTTTTGGATGTTAATTGATGTTGATAAGATGTTAAAATCAATAGGTTTTGGCTGGGCTTTGCTTGATTGGAGTTTGGTTGTGATTTCAGTTGTTTTAGATAAGTGTTTGATGGTTTTTAGTGGGGTGAAGTTATGGTTGATGGTTTCCGGGACTTATAGATGCATGGAAGTGCATTAATCCACTGTTTTTGATTGGGTAAAGCAAGGGAGTTGGATCCTTTAGCTTTTTGAGAGGTTGCGGAAGCTTCGAAAGCTTGATTCTCGCAACGGCAAGAGGGTGTTGTGTTGTTGGTGAGTGGAAACGTAATTTATTGCTTTTAAAAGGTTTGAAAGAGATTTTGGGAGTTTAGATTAAGTAAAACTTGTCTAAGCTCAAAAGTAAGTATTGGATGATCTCGCTCTCGTTTTTAGTTGGGCAAAACACTATCTCATGCACATGTTTTGATTTTGGTTACCGACTATTATATGCATGTTTTAGAAATGAAAGATGTTGCAAATGATCATATATGATGATTATTGAGAATGAAAAATGATTTATGAAAGAATTTTGAGAATACTAGAATACATGGTTTGATGTATTGGAAATTGATTTGATTTGATGCATATGTAAAATAGTAAGGTAATATGGTTTTATTGAGTATATTGGCAAGTGACTGAGATTAAATGTTATCGGATATAGTTGGCTAGCCATAGGGTTTAAAGTGAACTATAATAAGTCACCTCAAGTGTGTCAAGAGGTTAAAAGTGTGCCATGCTCCACCATGAGAATCGCAGCTGTCAAGGGGCCAAAAGTGTGCCAATTCTCCCACTGGTGGATTTATACGTTATAACCGTTGAGGGTTGCTCTAGTTCAAGGATGTATGTGAAGTGGTCGAAGAAACCACTGGGGAAATCTGTGTATCTGATGTGTTTCTATAAAATAGAATGGAACTTGGTTTTGAGTCACTTGAATGCCAATATATGAGATAATGTATCAAGAGAAATGGATTATGTTTCGTATAAAATGTTTTATACATGAGATGTTCTTTAAGCTTGCTATTTAAAGATTTTGGCACGTGAAGCTTAAATTGCGGGTTATGATATAATCCATGATACATATGTTGCATATGATTTAAATATGCATTTTTGGAAAGATTATAGAAGCATGAGATGATTTTGGCATGAGCATTATAACCTTGATTTGAAATAGAATGGTTTTAAATGCATTGATGAGTGTTTTTGAGATTCCCTCACTAAGCTTATAGCTTACGCTCTCCTTTCTCGTCAATGTAGATAAGCACTTTTGGACAACAAGCAAGCAAGGGAAGATCCAAGGGACGAAGTATTTTCAAGTATGGTTTTACAAATACTTAGTAGTAATAAGAGGCAATGTGACCAAGTTGTAATTAGGAGGGTTATTTTGGATACTCCTTGTTTGTACAAGTTATATTTGGTGTTTTGGACTTGTATGATCCTTTATACCTTGCCTTAAGGGGTTGGGACATGTTTTGTATGCTTGGATACCGATCATGCCTATAGGACCTTTGTTGGTTTTGATATGTCTTGTATGATCCTTTACCATTCTCATATGATTGTTAAAATATTGTCTGGGATGTTATGTGATGATTAGATATTGTTTGGGCCATGCTAGAGTGAGCCAAAGTGTCATATGTTTGACCAAGAGGTAAATACAGGTCTGTATGTACCGGTATAGGTCTTTAAGTATCGGTATGCAGGGACCTATCTCAGCTCAATCTGGGCAAAATTTCCTAGGCGTACCAATACGCTTGGTAACTTTATCGATACACAAAGCTAAAAAATTGTTCTGGTGTCGGCATACGAGAAATCGTACCGGTACGCCCTTTTGCTACTAGAATTCCTTGTTTTGAATATTTAACATTCGTACCGATATGCTTGAGGACCGCACCAGTACGCCTTTGAAATTTATTCCTGTATCGATATGAATAGGCTGTGTACCGATACGCAGTTAATTATTTCTGTTAAGATGCATTCTAAAGTTTGAATCTTTGCAGTTTAGTCATTGTTTCTTGATCATGCAATTAAATGACTTTGGATGATTATTTTAAGTTGAAATTTAACCTAAATATATGAAACATGAATAATTAAGGATTAGTAACTTTGGAATTAATAAAGTCCCTATAATTTTCAAAAATTTCAATTTGGTCCTTGTAATGTAATTTGGATCAGTTAGATGTCAAATCGACGCCAGATTGAGTTTTAATTTTCACCGTTGCTAGCATGATCACCTTAGGGCTTAAATATGCATTTAGATAAGATAAAATGAAAAAAATGGACCATTTTCTAAGTAATTCTTTTGGGTTTGTCTCGACAAACCCAATATAGCTCGCTCAGTTCAATTTGGCATCTAAACTGAGTCAAGGGGTTACATTTAGTGGTATTAGAGCTAGGTTATGATTGTTGAGAGGTGGGTTATGGTTGTTTGATGTATTGTTGCTAAATGAATATATTGATTGGCATGCACGGTGTTTGATTTTGCATGATTATGATTGAAATATGACATGTTGGGGGTAAAAGCTTGGCGACACATTGCCTTATTACTACTAGTGCAAAATGGTTTTTGTTTTGAAACATGTGCAACTTGGATTCTTACTACAAGCTGGCCTAATTGTTTTGTTTTGTTGCATTATCATGTTTTACACTCATATTTTAAGAAATGTGACTGAGATGAGAGACGAAAGCTTATATTGGGAGTGTTGTGGATGGACAAAATGATGAGTTGCCTACTCATCCACCGATTCCTCATGTTGGTGCTAGAGTCGAGGGTGGTGTGCCTCAGGCACCGTAAGAACCAATTTTTGGGGATATGACACCATTGATCCAAGCAATGACTGGAGCGTTTCAGGAAGCTATAGCTGGAGTGCAAGTACCTACATCGGCACTTATAGTAGCTATTAATATTGGTCTTTTATTAGAGCATTTGCATAGTTTGGAAGGTAACGAGTATAGAGGTTTGGCTCCAAAGGCAGCTGAAGAGTGGTTTGCCAGTACATAGAGGATTCTTGGCTAAATAAAGTGTACAGATGTCCATAAGTTAAGTTGTACAGTGTCTTTGCTTCAGGGTAATGCTTATAGCTGGTGGATGACTTCTATCACGGGTATGGCACCTGTTGATGTGATATGGGAGTTTTTTTGTGCTTCTTTTTGGAAGAAGTATTTGGGTCCTCGTTATCAGGATGAGAAAAAGTGAAAGTTTATAACGTTGGTCCAGGGTAGCATGTCTGTGTCAAAGTATGAGGTTCAGTTTGTTCGGTTGAGCTAGTATGCTCTTGAGCTGGTTCTTGATGAGCGTTAGCAATGTGATCATTTCAAGTATGGACTGGTTAAGGAAGTGAAGACTTATATGTTGTCCATAGATTACACCAAGTTCGATGTTTTGGTTTCTCGGGCTAAGGACATTGAGCAGAATTTGGGTTTGTCTTCTCGTTCGGTGAGTTATTCTACTAGGAAAAGGGTTACTGAATCGAATGTTGGTAGGGATCAGTACAAGAAACATCAAGATAAGAGGTATCATCCTGATCAAAGGCGTTACGGAGGTAGTGTTGGGCATGTTGTTCAAAGCACCTTTGTTCGAGTATCTGAGTGTAGGCGTTGTGGTAGGTGACATTTAGAGGAATGTTGGGTACCCTTGGTACATGTTGGAGTTGTGGTTCGTATAATCACATGAGGCGTGATTTTCCGCAATTAGCTAGGGAAGGTCAGGCTCCTACACCTGCTGTTGTGCTTCATAGAGGCAGTGGAAGCGGACAAGGTAATTTTTAGCATAGAGAGGATGGTTAGTGGACAGTTGCTCACACCGTGGTGGTTCAACTTGAGGGTGGTGGACCGGCGGGGATTTATGCGTACTGTAAGGGAAGGAATGATACCGAAGTAATTGTAGGTACTTTTACTTTGTAATCCATATCATTACTCTCTTTGATAGATTATGGTTCTACACATTCATACATCTTGCGCAAACATGCTTGTTTGCTTGATATACTTGTAGAAGTGTTAGATGTAGGTATGCGAGTAACTAGTTCTTTTGGTGAGACAATAGTTGCTAGGAGGTTGTTTAGGAGATGTCCTTTGATTGTTCAAGGTCATGTGTTTACGACTGATTTAATGGAATTGCTGTTTTATGGTTTTGATGTCATCTTGGGGGTGGATTGGTTGTTGGAGTACAAGGTTGTGGTTGATTTTGAGACCAAGCGAGTTTCGTTGAAACTCCTTGAGGATTATGAAGTTGTGGTTGTGGGCAAGAATGTTAAATTCTTGTCCAATGTGGTTTTAGCTTTGGAAGCACAGAAGTTGTTGGAGTTTTAGAGCCAGGCATATCTAGGTTATGTCATTAATCTGGATATAAAGGAAGTGTGTGCCCAGGATATCCATACCGTTTGTAATTTTCCAAGAGTGTTTCTAGAGGAGTTGCATGGTTTGCTACCGGATAGGAAGGTAGAGTTTTGGATTGAGACATATGCAAATATGGCTCTAGTGTCAATTGTATCGTATTGCATGGCACTGAAGGAGTTGAAGGAGCTGAAGATGCATCTTCAAGAGTTGTTGGATCGTGGTTTCATCTAACCTAATGTATCACCGTAGGGAGCACTAGTGTTATTTGTGAAAAAGAATGATGGCATGATGAGAATGTACATTGATTATCGGGAATTGAACAAGTTGACGATTAAAAATAAGTATCCTTTGTCGAGGATTGATGATTTGTTTGATTAGTTTTGGGGAGCTACGGTGTTTTCAAAGATTGACCTGAGGTTTGAATATTATTAGTTGAAAGTGAATGATAAAGACGTGTCAAAGACAACCTTTTGCACGGGCTACGGGCATTATGAGTTCTTAGTGATGCCGTTTGGGTTGACAAATGTGCCTGCAGCTTTCATGGATATGATGAATCGGTATTCCATGAATTCTTGGATCAATTCATGGTAGTGTTCATCGATGACATTCTTGTGTACTCTCATACCGAGGAAGATCATGATTGACATCTACGATTGTGTTGCAAGTTCTGTTGGATAATAAGCTTTATGCAAAGTTGAGTAAATATGAGTTTTGATTAAGCAAGTGGTTTTTCTTGGTCATATGGTGTCGATGGAAGGTATCTGTGTGGATCCGCAGAAGATTGAAGCATTTGTAAATTGGAAAAAACCTAAGTCGATGACCGAGGTTCATAGTTTCTTGGGGCTAGTGGGATATTGTCATCGCTTTGTAGATGGTTTCTCAAAGATTGCTGCTCTTTTGACAAATTTGTTGCAAAAGGATGTAAGTTTTGAGTGGGCAGAGAGTAGACAACAAGCCTTTGATAAGTTGAAGGAAGCTTTGACGCAAGCTCTGATCTTGATTCAACCTGAACCAGGGAAAGTTTGTGGTTTATAGCAATGCATCTTATGTTGGTTTGGGGTGTGTTTTGATGCAAAGGGGTTGAAGGTGCACGAGTGCAACTATCCTACGTATGATATAGAGCTGGCTGTAGTGTTGTTTGCTTTGAAGATTTGGAGACAAAATCTTTATATTGAGAAGTGTATTGTATACACGGATCACAAGAGTTTGAAATATCTGATGTCGCAGAAAGAGTTGAATCTTAGGCAACGGAGATGGTTGAGTTGCTTAAGGATTATGATTTGACGATAGAGTATCATCCAAGTAAGGCTAATGTTGTAGTTGATGCCTTGAGTAGAAGGTTGCAGTGGAGTTGAGGACAATGTTTGCTCAGTTTAGTGTAACGCGAGATGGTGGTTTGTTGGCCGAGTTGAAAGTAAAGCCATCGTTATTTGCAACCATATAATGATTTTTTGGTACCACATGTTAAGGATATTATGGATGGCAATCAGACGAATTTTTGTTTTGATGATTAATGGTGTTTTGTGTTTCAAGAGTCGAGTGGTTGTGCCGAAAGATGAGGAGTTAAGGCACACCATCTTGACTGAAGCACATTCGAGTCCTTTTGCTATGTATCTGAGAAGTACATAGATGTATCAGGATTTGAAGAAATAATATTTTTGGGTTGGTTTGAAGAAATATGTGGTAGATTTTGTTGCTCGATGTATGGTGTATCAACGTGTTAAGGCTGAGCATCAGTTTCCTTCTGGGTTGTTGCAACCATTGAAGATTTCAGAATAGAAATGAGTGAGAATTACCATGGATTTTGTGTTCGGTCTGCCTTTAACGCCAACAAAGAAGAATTCTGTTTGGGTGATTGTGGATAGGTTTACGAAGTGTGCATATTTCTTGGCTTTGCATACGACGTATAATTTGGATAAGTTGGCGGAGTTGTATATTGCGAAGATTGTGAGGTTGCACAAGGTGCCAAAGTCTATAGTATCAGATAGGGATCCGTGCTTTACAACAAGGTTTTGGGAGTGTTTGTATAGGGCTTTAGGTACGCGGTTGAATTTTAGTACTTCGTATCATCCTCAAACGGATGGTCAGTCTGAACACGATATCCATGTGTTGGAGGATATGTTGCGGCGTTGCATCATTGATTTCCAAGGAACGTGGGAGAAGCAGCTACCTTTGGTGGAGTTTGCCTATAACAATAGTTATCAGTCTAGCATCCAAATGGCTCTGTATGAAGCTTTGTATGGTAGGAAGTGTCGCATGCCACTTTGTTGGGCTGAGGTGGGTGAGAAGTTTATTTCCCTACCTGATGTGCTAAAGGAAACCAATGAGAAGGTGAAGCTTATTTTTCACCGGTTGAAGGTGGCTTCGGATAGGCAAAAGTCATATGCTAACTTGAAGCGTAGGGAGATTGAGTTTGCGGTTGGAGATCAAGTGTTTCTTAAGGTTTCACCTTGGAAGAAGGTAATGAGGTTTGGACATAAGGGCAAGCTAAGTCCAAGGTTCATTGGGCCTTATAAAGTGTTGGAGCGTGTTGGTCTAGTTGCTTATAGGTTGAGGTTTCCTGCAGAGTTGGAGAAGATGCATGATGTTTTCCATGTATCAATGCTTTGGAGATATAGATCGGATCCATCGTATGTGATGCCTGTTGAGGAGATTGAATTGAATCCAGATCTGACCTTTGATGAGGAACAGTGGAAATTCTAGATTCTAGCATCAAGGTTCTTCGTGGTAAGACCATAGAGTTGGTAAAGGTGTTGTGGCGACATCGTGGTGTCGAGGAAGCCACATGGGAAAGTAAGGAGGACATGAAGAAGCAGTTCCCTTACCTTTTTCCGCCAGGTAAACTTTGAATGATGAAATTTCTTAAGAGGGGGAGATTTGTAACACCCCGAATTTGGGCCTAGGTGTTAGATAGGTTGATTAGACAGTTCGGGAGAACCGGATTAAGCAATTCAAGCTATTTTTGGGAATTAAATCTAAATAAATTGTTTTTGGCTAAAATAAAATATGGAAAAACACTAGAAAATGTTTAATTAATATTATAAGGGTTTTGGTAAATTCAATTTGAAGAAACTAAATTTGATTTTGGGACATTTTGGTCCGGTGACAAAAATGTAAAGTTTTCAAAACTGTTTTGGTGACTAAATCATAAAAGGGTCAAAACTTAGAATCTTTAAGGAGCTAAGTTACCAAAGTTTTCCATCAGATTTTCCCTTAATTTAGGCTATTTTTAAAATGATTTTAAAGGTTTATTAAAAAGAAATAAAGTATATTTGATTAAAAGGATTTTAAAAGTTAATTTTATTTTTCTCACGTAACTACTTTTGCTCTCAACTTTCTCAGTAGCCAAACTATCAATTTCATTCTAAAATTTTGAAACAATCTCTTTTGATTTCTTTTTGATTTCCTACTTGATTAGCTTGATTTCTACATCAAAATCTACTTGGTTTCTTGAAGTTTTCATCCAATCCTTGCCAATTAAGGGAGAAATCAGCAATTAGAGGTGATTTTCGTTTCTCTCCTCTAATTAAAGGTTCTTTAATGAAATTCCCAAGTTCTTGATCCTTTACAACTAATTTTTGTTATGGAATTATGATTAAATCATGAATATGGTATTTAAATTGAGTTTTGATGTGAAAATTGATGAATCTTGATGTGGATCTGATTTGTGTTGATTCTAATTGGTTTAGATCAATTAAGAGATGTTTTTAAATTTAAAAGAAGAGATTAATAAAAAGAATCCCAAAACTATGTGAATTGTTAATTTTCTAGGTTGTAAATAGTTAGATTTTGAAGTGATCTTGGTGTTGTAAGGTTGCTGGAGGTATAAGGACGTTATAAAGATTTTTTTGGATGTTAATTGATGTTGTTAAGATGTTAAAATCAATAGGTTTTGGCTAGGCTTTGTTTGGTTGGAGTTTGGTTGTGATTTCGGTTGTTTTAGAGAAGTGTTTGATGGTTTTTAGTAAGGCGAAGCTGTGGTTGATGGTTGCTGGGAATTATAGATGCATGGAAGTGCATTAAGCCTCTGTTTTTGATTGGGTAAAGCAGGGGAGTTGGATCCTTTAGCTTTTGGAGAGGTTGCGAAGCTTGATTCTCGCAACGACAAGAGGGCGTTGTGTTGTTGGTGAGTGGAAACGTGATTTATTGCTTTTAAAAGGTTTGAAAGAGATTTTGGGAGTTTAAATTAAGTTTGAAACACTTTTCTAAGCTCGAAAGTAAGTATCAAACGTTCTCGCTCTCTTTTCGATTTTGCAAAATACTATCTCATGCACATGTTTATGATTTTGATTATCTAATGTTATATGCATTTTTTAGAAATGAAAGATGTTGCAAATGATCATATATGATGATTATTGAGAATGATAAATGATTTATGAAAGAATTTTGAGAATACTAGAATACATGGTTTGATGTATTGGAAATTGATTCGATTTGATGCATATGTAAAATTGTGAGGTAATGTGGTTTTATTGAGTATATTGGCAAGTGGCTGAGATTAAATTTTATCGGATATAGTTGGCTAGCCATAGGGTTTAAAGTGAACTATAATAAGTCGCCTCATGTGTGTCGAGGGGTCAAGAGTGTGCCAATTTTCCCGCTGGTGAATTGTACGTTATAACCGTTGAGGGCTGCTCAAGTTCGAGGACGTATGTGAAGTGGTCGAAGGAACCACTTGGGAAAATCTATGTATCCGATGTGTTTTTATAAAATAGAATGGAACTTGGTTTTGAGTCACTTGAATGCCAATATATGAGATAATGTATCATGAGAAATGGATTATGTTTTGTATAATATAGTTTATACATGAGATGCTTTTAAGCTTGCTATTTAGAGATTTTGGCATATGAAGCATAAATTGAGGTTTATGATAGAATCCATGATACATGTGTTGCAAATGATTTAAATGTGCATATTTGGAAAGATTATAAAAGCATGAGATGATTTATAAATTAAAAATAATGTCACGACTTATCAACATTTAATTCAAATTAAGGTTTACCTTCGGTAAGAATTAATTCGAAAATTTGATCAACATCCATTGAGTCAAGATTGTTACAATACAAGACTGGTGCACCCCGTCCCAAAATGCACATTTTTGCATTTTTATATTTCTAATTCACCCTATTTCAATTCCCAAATGTCTTCAAATGTAATGTATGCTTATATGGAACAATTGACTATCATAAAACACACATGCTCTCAATTATCTTAGCATGCAACTCATCACTTGAGGATGTCATTACTGTGACTACCTGTTGAGCTTTCCAATATTGATGCAATGCTCTTCTCACTCTCATCTTGATTTACCTACATGTGCACATTCGAACACACTGAAACATTACCTAACCCAGCTTAGAAGTTAACAGAATTAGGAAGTGTTTGAGAACAACATATAAACCAACATACATCAATAAACCGAGAGATGACAACTTAGCACTTGACAAGAAGCATACAAACCTAATCCAGGGTAATTTAAAACTTTTTATAAGTTGGATAGGTCTTAACTTTATATCACATACAATCAACATAAAACACCTATCAAATAAAGATGCTTCAATCACCGTTTCATAGCTTGCCCTTATAAATTAAGCACATCAGACAATAACGTTTATTGCTACCAAGTATATAATCATGGTAAACATTTGAACTTCATATGCATATCATATCATGATCAACAAGTAAACTTCCAGACTTTATAGGTTATTTACAAAGAGCAGGATAAATCGATGTATAAATCAATCCTAGACAGATACGTATAGCTTTGGCATAACATGATCAAACATAAATCATTGACATTTATACATTCAGTTATTATAACTGATAAGTGTTCAAAAGTACTATTTTTCTTACCCTTTTTACTCATATTACTGTTAGACTTAGGCTCATATTAGTTGCATAGTTAGTCATTCATGCATTAATCCATGTTTCCTTCAAACGTTGAACTTGATTACATAACTTGGTGATTTTTGTGGAAATAGATGCTGCTTTGGTGTGTTTTTGTGTGTGTATGTGCAGGATCACTTGCCAAAGCAATGCCGAGCTAGTTGCCAGGGCAGTGCATGAAGGAGACGCCGAGCTAGTTGCCATGGCATTTGTCGACAAAGACCAAAAGCAATATGGATGTCGAAATTCATGACTTTACAAGCCCAAGATGACATGGAGCAAGGCCCAAGCCCAAAGGAATTTGATTGCCATGCAGAGATTAAAGAAGAATTAAATTCCAAGAGGATATGAGAAGTTCTAATAGGAATAAAATTATAATAAAGAATTATATTCTTTAAAGATAATTTAATTCCAACTCAAACTCCTCCTCAAAGAAGGACTTTGGCCTAGCCCTATAAATACCAAGGAGATTTCGACAAGATGAATAGAGAGAGCAAGAGGGAAATTTGGCAAGTCCAAGTAGGGCAAGAGGAGAGAATTTTCGACAAGCATCAAGGGCAAGGAGGATTTCGACAAGCCTCTTCCTTCATCTTTGTTCGATTGGGTTCATGCTAGGGATTAATTATCTTGTGTTTCTTTGGAACCTAGCCATGAACTAAATTTACTTGGCTATGGTTATTGTGTTTTGTGGTTGTGAGAAACTATTGGTTTTGTTTAGGTAATAAGAGTTTGCACTTTTCTATTTCAAGGTTTATTCATTCTTGATTCTTATTATTGTTTTGCAGTGAATTGGGAGAGGATCTCGTGATTTCATCCATTTATCTAATATCGGGAGAGTTAGATTCAAGAAACGAATGAATATGATCTTTATGCAATCCAATGATGGTGAAGATTAATCCGGCTTAGGAATAAGTTAAGGATTTCAACGGCTAAGAGGAGCGCAAGATTGGTTGTTGTTCACCCTTGATTCACGCAGGGATGTATTATCAAGGCATGCACAAGTAGCTAGAGTTTCGACTTAGGGATAAGAAGAAACCATTGAAGAACGCTCTGCCGAACCTTGAAGTTGCTGCCCGATCGCCCAAGTAGTTGCCCAACTAGTCGCCCAAGCAACCATCAATTAGTTGCCAAGGCAACCCGTTGTGCAGTCGCCACGGCAACCGAGTTGCCCATGCACTATTTTACCAAGACAATCCAATCGGCTATCACACCTCAACTCACGATAACCTAGCCTATCTCTCTCAATTGAATTCATCTTTTATTTTATTTTATTGCTTTCTAGATTAGTAATTAGTTAAACTTCGATAATCCTTTACTTGTGTTTTTACTTTTTACAATGCAAGAGACTAGATTCTTGAAGTGGCACCAATCCTGTGGAGACGATATCTTTTATACTATAACTTGCGACGTGTATACTTGCACATTTGCGTAGCACTTATTACGCCGCAACAAGTTTTTTGGCGCCGTTGTTGGGATTGGCAATAGCGACTTTGTTTTTATTTTCTTGCACATTCTTTTTATTTTCTTGTTTAAAATTCAAAGGGCTAACAAACTTTGGTTTTGCATTGGTATATGACGAGTATGAGACCGACTTCACCGAAATATCCCTTTGATCCGTAAATCGAACGAACCTTACAAAGACTTAGACGAAGGATAAGAGAAGCAATGGCAAATCAAGACGGCAATATTAATCAAGATGTTCGAAAGCGGGGAGGAGTGATTCTTGCACGAAATGTAACGATTGAGACTATCTTGAAGAAGATCTTGATGGACTCAACCGAGAGTTGTCGCACCCAAATTGAAGCCGACCACTTTGAGTTGAAACCGGTAATGTTTAATATGATCAACACAATAGGTCAATTTGGCGGCTCAAAGAATCGAAGATGCACGACAACATCTGAAATCTTTCCTCGAGATTTGCAACTCGTTCAAGATACACGGAGTCACCCACGATGTCTTACGATTAAGATTATTCCCCTATTCACTCGAGGATAGGGCGAAAGCATGGCTAAATAGCATTCTGCCGGATCCATAGCATCTTGGACTGATCTTTGTCATGATTTCCTTGCTAGATTTAATCCTACAAATTTAATCGATAAAGCCGTAGAACATTATTACTTCTTTTGGCAGTGATGATGAATCCATGTACGAGGCTTGGGAGCGATATAGAGAACTTCTACACAAATGTCCTCTACACGGATTCCCGGTGTGGACTCAAGTGACAATGTTTTACAACGCCGTGAATACACCAACAAGGATGATGCTAGATGCCTCGGCAAACGGCATACTCTTAGATAAGTCGCCGGAGGAAGCAATGCAAATTTTAAACAGGCTGGCCAAGAATGACTATCAATTCCCATCTACTAGAAGAGGAGGAGTTAGACGCTAAGCCACAATACATGAACTAGGATCATCGATTCAATTTCGCACAATTGGCCGCTTTAACCAAGATGGTCCGTAACATGCAAAAACCAAACAACACACATGAAGTCAAGGTAATGGATTCTTTTTGTGAGTTATGTGGTGATAACCATAATTCTTCCGAATGTATGCGAAATCCGAATCTAGCTTCTATGTGGGGAATTACAATCGGGCAACAACATGATGTCAAATACATACAATCCAGGCTTGGAAGAAGCACCGAATTTTCATGGAGTAATCCCAACAATGCTCTAAACCCGGAACAATCGTAATGCACAAGCATCGGGATTCCAAAGAGAATATGCCACGACAACAATGATGCCGCAAAGAACAACCGACAACATCTAGTTCTTTGGAAAATTCTCTAAATGCTTTTATGATGAAAACTGAATCTTATATGGTGAGAATAGTAATTTCATAAAAGAACTGATGCTTTTATTAACAGACCGAGATGAGATTGCAAAACCAAGAGGCGGCAATCAAATCATTGGAAAATCAAGTCGGACGGTTTGCTCAAAATCTGAACACTAGACCACAAGGAGGTTTACCTAGCGATCATCAAGTCGCAAGAGGAACTCGCCATGAGCAATGTAAGGCAATCACCACCAGAAGTGGCCAACAACTTAGAGAGGTTCAAACCCGCTCGTCAAACAAAACTCCACAAAAAGATCAAGACGAACCTAGCGGCAAAGTCTCGGATGCTGAACCGAGAATTGCTGCGGCAACGGTGACGCCTCGGCAACTTGCGATAAGCACGCCTCGGCAACCCTGGGTTGGTAACGCGCCGGCAACTCCGATGTCCCTGTAATGCCGTCAATCAGGTTTCAAACCAATGAAAGGATAGAAGATATCCGACTTCCACCACCATTCCCACAAAGATTGAAGCGACAAAAGCAAGAATACCAATTCAAGAAGTTTCTTGATATCTTAAAGCAAGTCCACATCAACTTGCCATTGGTGGAAGCAATTGAACAAATGCCAAACTATGCCAAGTTTCTTAAAGACATTGTGTCCAAGAGAACAAGGCTAGGAGAGTTTGAAACAGATTGCCGCGACAGAGGATGCATGGCAATGTTGCACAATCGCATGCCGCCCAAGTTGAAGGATCCCGGAAGTTTCACAATACCCTGTTCTATTGGAAATCACTATGTCGGGAAAGCACTATGCGACCTAGGGGCTAGCATAAACTTGATGCCTAAATCGGTTTTCCAAAAACTAGGAATCGGGAAGGCAAGACCTACAACAGTTATGCTGCGCCTAGCCGACAGATCCTATGTGCATCCAGAGGGAAAAATCGAGGACATACTGGTAAAAGTTGATAAATTCATTTTTCCCGCTGACTTTATTGTTTTGGATTGTGAAGCAGATGAGCATGCACCTATCATTCTCGGGAGACCATTCCTAGCGACAGGAGAGAACCTTGATCGACGTTGAAAAGGAGAACTCACAATGAGGGTGAATGACCAGCGGTAAAACTAAATGTATTCCAAACACTAAGGCATGCCGATGATCCGAAGAATGCCAACTACTTCATGCCACGGCGAGTTTAACCGATGAGGAATTTAGTTGCCTCGGCAACTACATTGCTGATCAAGAGGAACCTGAGGAGAATGAAGAGCCGGTCGATGAGGAACAACCAGAAGAGGTAGGTAATTGGCTAGTAAATCGACCAGGTACATACTTTGAACCACTGGACTACTCGTAAGGAAGGTAAGATCGAAAAACCCTCTATCGAAAATCCACCAATTCTTGAGTTGAAACAATTGCGGATCAACTAAAATATGTATACTTAGGGATCGATAATACATTACCTGTAATTATTTCCTCTAAGTTACAGCTGAGCAGGAAAAGAAGCTAATCAACATGTTGAAGCTACATAAAAGGCAATAGGGTGGACAATTGCCGACTTGAAGGGAATTAGCCCGGCGGTGTGCATGCACAAGATCTTGTTGGAAGATGATCACAAACCTTCAATTGAGGCCCAGAGGAGACTGAATCATGCCATGAAAGGGGTTGTAATGAAAGAAATCATCAAGTGGCTTGACGCCGCATTATATACCCTATCTCCGATAGTGCATTGGGTAAGTCCGGTACAATGTGTGCGAAAAAGGGAGGTATAACGGTGGTGAGTAATGAAAATAATGAACTTATCCCAACCAGGATCGTGACCGGTTGGAGGGTTTGTATGGACTATCGAAAGCTAAACAAAGCCACTAGGAAAGATCACTTCCCATTACCCTTTATTGATCAAATGCTTGACCGTCTTGCGGGTAAACCCTTTTCTTGTTTTCTTGATGGTTATTCGAGGTTACAATCAGATTGCCATAGCACGTAAGATCAAGAAAAGACAACCTTCACATGCCCCTACGGTACTTATGCCTTCCGAAGGATGCCGTTCGGATTGTGTAACGCCCGGCAACCTTCCAAAGATGCATGATGGCGCTCTTTTCAGACATGGTCAAGACTTCCTTGAGATCTTCATGGATGATTTTTCGGTTTTTGGTAATGACTTGGCGGCTGTCTCGGCAATTTAGAGAGGGTGTTGGCAAGATGCGAAGAAACGGATTTAGTCCTCAATTGGGAGAAATGCCACTTTATGGTAGATGAAGGAATAGTGCTCGGCCATAAGATTTCATCAAAGGGAATTGAAGTAGACAAAGCCAAGGTGGACGTGATCGAGAGATTACCCCACCAAATTCGGTTAAAAGAATTCGAGTTTTCTCGGACATGCGAGTTTTTACAGAGGTTCATTCATAACTTTTCTAAAATCACTAAACCTTTGTGTAATCTGCTTGAACAGGATAAAGTCTTGATTTTGATGATTCTTGCACTCAAGCATTTGAAACCCTAAAGAAAAAGCTTGCCTCGGCACCCATTGTTGTTCCACAGTTTGGGCGCTACCTTTTGAGCTCATGTGTGATGCAAGTGATTTCGCGGTAGGAGCAGTCCTAGGCCAACGCCGCAGTAAGACATTCCATGTGATATACTACGCTAGTAAAACTCTTAACGATGCTCAAGTGAATTACACAACAACGGAGAAAGAGTTACTAGCTGTAGTTTTCGCATTTGACAAGTTCGATCCTATTTAATTGGTACAAAGGTAATTGTTCATACGGACCATTCGACAATCAAATACTTATTTGCTAAAAGGATGCTAAACCTCGTTTGATTCGTTGGATATTACTTTTACAAGAATTTGATATTGAAATTAAGGGCGAGGAAAGGAACGAGAAAATCAAGTGGCGATCACTTATCACGTTTGGAGCACGCAATAGGGAGGAGGGCGGGATCTAGAGATATGTGATGCATTCCGGATGAACAAATTCTAATCGCCTCGGCAACCCTTGACGCCTCGGCAGCCCATGACGCCTCGGAAACCATGGAAGCACACGCCTCGGCAACTCTTGGCGCGCGCAGCCGGACTTTGGCGAGCACGCCTCGGCAATTTTGGGAGCGAACACTCACGGCAAGACATGCCCGGCAATACCTTGGTACGCAGATTTTAGTTAACTTCCTTGTTTGTGGTATTTTCCGTATGGCATTACTCACCAAGGGAAGAAGCGGTTCCGCCATAATGCTAAGCATTACTTTTGGGACGAGCCTCTTTTGTTTAAACAATGTGCGAGATCGGGTTATACGCCGATGTGTCCACGAAGAAGAGCAACAGAATGTACTCCGACAATGCCATTCTTCACCCTATGGAGGACATTTTGGAGGAACTTCGTACATGACCAAAGTCTTGCAATCCGGGTTGTATTGGCCAACATTGTACAAAGATGCCCAAGACTTTTACAAGCAATGTGATCGTTGCGGAGAGGCGGGCAATATCTCTAAGCGACATGAGATGCCACTCGAACATCATCGAGTGGAACTGTTCGATGTATGGGGATCGATTTTATGGGACCTTTCCCATCTTCATTCGGCAACCTCTACATCTTACTCGCCGTCGACTATGTGTCTAAATGGGTAGAGGCAGCTTTGCGGTTCCCAACGACGATTCCAAGACCGTGCAACGATTCTGCGAGAAAAAACATATTTACGGTTTGGGATGCGAGAGCAATTATCAGCGGCGGGGCAAGCATTTTGACAACAGACTAATTGCCAAGATGTTGCAACGCTTGGCATATCACACAAGATCGCCACGGCATATCACCCACAAACCAACGGGCAGCGAAATTTCAACCGGGAGTTGAAGGGAATACTCGAGAAAGTTGTAAATCCCTCAAGGAAGGATTGGTCATTAAGACTAGATGACGCACTTTGGGCATATCGCACTGCATTCAAAAACACCATTAGGTATGTCCCCCTTCCGGCTTGTCTATGGTAAAACATGTCATCTACCGGTGGAAATCGAGCACAAGGCGTCTTTGGGCAATCAAGACCGTGAATATGGATTGGGAAAGTGCGGACAAAAGCGCTTGATGGATCTCAATGAGATAGAAGAATTTCGTGCACTACGCCTATAACAATGCACGAATATACAAGGAGAAAACAAAGCGATGGCATGACAAGAAACTATTGCCCACGACAATTCACGCCGAGCAACTAGTTCTCCTATTCAATTCTCGGCTAAAACTTTTCCCGGGAAAGCTGAAATCAAGATGGTCGGGACCATTTGAAGTCGTCAAACCATTCTCCCATGGTGCTTTGTGATAATCAAGTCCATCTCGACAACCATGAATTCAAAGTTAATGGACAAAGATTGAAGCACTACAATGGTGCCCATGTGGAACGTAACAAGGAAGTGGTCAACTTAGGAGATGCATGAGCATGCTCTCCTCTCAATATTTCCTTTTTCTTTTTCTTTTTATTTTTATTTTTAATTTTAGGAGATATTTTATTTTTTCTTCATTATCTTTAGTTTTCAGTTTTTCTTTATTTTCTTTTTCACAACAAGACTCACAACTACTATGCTAAGGAAATTTCTTTGCCAAGATCATTGCCCGGCAACCAATGAAGAAGATGCCGCGACAACTTACTTCATGCATGCACAAGCTGATGCCACGGCAACCAACCACGAAGATGCCACGGCAACCAAAGCTGAAGACATCCGGCAACAAGAAAACAACCATTGCATTCAAGCAAAAGAAAATCAAGGCGCCAACTAGAAGGAAACTAATCATCTCGATGACGAACTCTCAGTAAGTCCTCGTATGCTATTTTATTTTTTTTTATTTATTTTTATGCATGCATTGAGGACAATGCCTCACTCGAGTTTGGGGGGATTGTTATTAGTAATTACCATGTTTAGTTACATTAATCTTAAGCATTACATTTAGGATACATAAATTGCTTGCCATGCCTTTAATTGGAACAAGAATTGCTTAGATTTGATGAATATTCAATGATGACTTTACCAATGCACTTAATTGATAGAATTTTTATTCTAGGATAACCATGAAAAACTTAGAATTTTACTATGATGCTAAATTTGATGAAACACTGTTGTGGTTTGATTGATTTAAGGAGTTCTAGTAAACTTAGGTTGATAATTAACTAATTGGGGATTAGAATAAAAATTGGATGAATGCTAGAGGTGCCCGAAATTGGCTCTAGCATGTGCTAAAAAAAATTGATCACTAGAGGTGCCCAAACGCTCTAGGAGGCGTTAAAATTTTTTTTCGTTAACTAGAGGTGCCCGAAACCGGCTCTAGTCGATTAAATTAACTTAAGAAAACTAAAAATAAAACACTAGAGGTGCCCGAATTGGCTCTAGTTAAAACATGTTAAAAAGAACCCAATTTGAAGTAATTTGAAAACCTATTGTTTGCATAGAATCCGAAAAATCAACTTGCACACAACTCCGCACACACTCACAAGCATTATAGTTTGATTCCGAGTAATTCCTCGGTTTTACGAAAAATAAAAAGCCAATCATACTTTGTGCCCCCTGCCAGAGAATTGAAATCAAGTTCAAAGCTAAGTTTGTGAAAATTTGAAGTCTTGGCGGTAATTATGAGTTTGCATTGCTTGAGGACAAGCAATAGTTCGAGTTTGGGGTGTGATAAGTGTTCAAAAGTACTATTTTTCTTACCCTTTTACTCATATTCTTTGTTAGACTTAGGCTCATATTAGTTGCATAGTTAGTCATTCATGCATTAATCCATGTTTCCTTCAAAACGCTGAACTTGATTACATAACTTGGTGATTTTTGTGGAAATAGATGCTGCTTTGGTGTGTTTTTGTGTGTGTATGTGCGGGATCACTTGCCAAAGCAATGCGGGAGCTAGTTGCCGGGCGGTGCATGAAGGAGACGCCGAGCTAGTTGCCATGGCATTTGTCGACAAAGACCAAAAAGCAATATGGATGTCGAAATTCATGACTTTACAAGCCCAAGATGACATGGAGCAAGGCCCAAGCCCAAAGGAATTTGATTGCCATGCAGAGATTAAAGAAGAATTAAATTCCAAGAGGATAGGAGAAGTTCTAATAGGAATAAAATTATAATAAAGAATTATATTCTTTAAAGATAATTTAATTCCAACTCAAACTCCTCCTCAAAGAAGGACTTTGGCCTAGCCTATAAATACCAAGGAGATTTCGACAAGATGAATAGAGAGAGCAAGAGGAAATTTCAGCAAGTCCAAGTAGGGCAAGAGGAGAGAATTTTCGACAAGCATCAAGGGCAAGGAGGATTTCGACAAGCCTCTTCCTTCATCTTTGTTCGATTGGGTTCATGCTAGGGATTAATTATCTTGTGTTTCTTTGGAACCTAGCCATGAACTAAATTTACTTGGCTATGGTTATTGTGTTTTGTGGTTGTGAGAAACTATTGGTTTTTGTTTAGGTAATAAGAGTTTGCACTTTTCTATTTCAAGGTTTATTCATTCTTGATTCTTATTATTGTTTGCAGTGAATTGGGAGAGGATCTCGTGATTTCATCCATTTATCTAATATCGGGAGAGTTAGATTCAAAAAACGAATGAATATGATCTTTATGCAATCAATGATGGTGAAGATTAATCCGGCTTAGGAATAAGTTAAGGATTTCAACGGCTAAGAGGAGCGCAAGATTGGTTGTTGTTCACCCTTGATTCACGCGAGGATGTATTATCAAGGCATGCACAAGTAGCTAGAGTTTCGACTTAGGGATAAGAAGAAACCATTGAAGAACGCTCCGCCCGAACCTTGAAGTTGCTGCCCGATGCGCCAAGTCTTGATGGACTCAACCCAGGAGTTGTCGCACCCGAAATTGAAGCCGACCACTTTGAGTTGAAACCGGTAATGTTTAATATGATCAACACAATAGGTCAATTTGGCGGCTCAAAGAATCAAGATGCACGACAACATCCAAATCTTTCTCGAGATTTGCAACTCGTTCAAGATACACGGAGTCACCCACGATGTCTTACGATTAAGATTATTCCCCTATTCACCGAGGGATAGGGCGAAAAGCATGGCTAAATAGCATTCTGCGGATCCATAGCATCTTGGACTGATCTTTGTCATGATTTCCTTGCTAGATTTAATCCTACAAATTTAATCGATAAGCTTCGTAACGACATTACTTCTTTTCGGCGGTGGATGATGAATCCATGTACGAGGCTTGGGAGGCGATATAGAGAACTTCTACACAAATGTCCTCTACACGGATTCCCGGTGTGGACTCAAGTGACAATGTTTTACAACGCCGTGAATACACCAACAAGGATGATGCTAGATGCCTCGCAAACGGCATACTCTTAGATAAGTCGCGGAGGAAGCAATGCAAATTTTAAACAGGCTGGCCAAGAATGACTATCAATTCCCATCTACTAGAAGAGGAGGAGTTAGACGCCAAGCCACAATACATGAACTAGGATCATCGATTCAATTTCGCACAATTGGCGCTTTAACCAAGATGGTCCGAACATGCAAAAACCAAACAACACACATGAAGTCAAGGTAATGGATTCTTTTTGTGAGTTATGTGGTGATAACCATAATTCTTCCGAATGTATGCGGAATCCGGAATCTAGCTTCTATGTGGGGAATTACAATCGGGCAACAACATGATGTCAAATACATACAATCCAGCTTGGAAGAAGCACCCGAATTTTTCATGGAGTAATCCCAACAATGCTCTAAACCGAACAATCGAGAATGCACAAGCATCGGGATTCCAGCAGAATATGCCACGACAATGGATGCCGCAACAACAACCGACAACATCTAGTTCTTTGGAAAATTCTCTAAATGCTTTTATGATGAAAACTGAATCTTATATGGCTGAGAATAGTAATTTCATAAAAGAATCGATGCTTTTATTAACGGACCGAGATGAGATTGCAAAACCAAGAGGCGGCAATCAAATCATTGGAAAATCAAGTCGGACGTTTGCTCAAAATCAACACTAGACCACAAGGAGGTTTACCTAGCGATCATCAAGTCGCAAGAGGAACGGCCATGAGCAATGTAAGGCAATCACCACCAGTGTGGCCAACAACTTAGAGAGGTTCAAACCCGGCTCGTCAAACAAAACTCCACAAAAGATCAAGACGAACCTAGCGGCAAAGTCTCGGATGCTGAACCGGAATTGCTGCGGGCAACCGGTGACGCCTCGGCAACTTGCGATAAGCACGCCTCGCAACCCTGGTTAGTAACGCGCGGGCAACTCGGATGTCCCCGTAATGCCGTCAATCAGGTTTCAAACCAATGAAAGGATAGAAGATATCCGACTTCCACCACCATTCCCACAAAGATTGAAGCGACAAAAGCAAGAATACCAATTCAAGAAGTTTCTTGATATCTTAAAGCAAGTCCACATCAACTTGCCATTGGTGGAAGCAATTGAACAAATGCCAAACTATGCCAAGTTTCTTAAAGACATTGTGTCCAAGAGAACAAGGCTAGGAGAGTTTGAAACAATTTGCCGCGACAGAGGGATGCATGGCAATGTTGCACAATCGCATGCCGCCCAAGTTGAAGGATCCCGGAAGTTTCACAATACCACTGTTCTATTGGAAATCACTATGTCGGGAAAGCACTATGCGACCTAGGGGCTAGCATAAACTTGATGCCTAAATCGGTTTTCGAAACTAGGAATCGGGAAGGCAAGACCTACAACGATTATGCTGCAGACTAGCCGCAGATCCTATGTGCATCCGTAGGAAAAATCGAGGACATACTGGTAAAAGTTGATAAATTCATTTTTCCCACTGACTTTATTGTTTTGGATTGTGAAGCGGATGAGCATGCACCTATCATTCTCGGGAGACCATTCCTAGCGGCAGGGGAGAACCTTGATCGACGTTGAAAAGGGAGAACTCACAATGAGGGTGAATGACCAGCGGTAAAACTAAATGTATTCCAAACACTAAGGCATGCCGATGATCCGGAAGAATGCCAACTACTTCATGCCACGGCAGAGTTTAACTGATGAGGAATTTAGTTGCCTCGGCAACTACATTGCTGATCAAGAGGAACCCGAGGAGAATGAAGAGCCGGTCGATGAGGAACAACCAGAAAGAGGTAAATTGGCTAGTAAATCGACCGGTACATACTTTGAACCACTGGACTACTCGTAAGGAAGGTAAGATCGAAAAACCCTCTATCGAAAATCCACCAATTCTTGAGTTGAAACAATTGCGGATCAACTAAAATATGTATACTTAGGGATCGATAATACATTACCTGTAATTATTTCCTCTAAGTTACAGCTGAAAGCAGAAAAGAAGCTAATCAACATGTTGAAGCTACATAAAAGGCAATAGGGTGGACAATTGCCGACTTGAAGGGAATTAGCCCTTGCGGTGTGCATGCACAAGATCTTGTTGGAAGATGATCACAAACCTTCAATTGAGGCCCAGAGGAGACTGAATCATGCCATGAAAGGGGTTGTAATGAAAGAAATCATCAAGTGGCTTGACGCCGGCATTATATACCCTATCTCCGATAGTACGTGGGTAAGTCCGGTACAATGTGTGCCGAAAAAGGGAGGTATAACAAAGTGGTGAGTAATGAAAATAATGAACTTATCCCAACCAGGATGTGACCGTTTGGAGGGTTTGTATGGACTATCGAAAGCTAAACAAAGCCACTAGGAAAGATCACTTCCCATTACCCTTTATTGATCAAATGCTTGACCGTCTTGCGGTAAAACCCTTTTACTGCTTTTCTTGATGGTTATTCAGGTTACAATCAGATTGCCATAGCACCGAAAGATCAAGAAAAGACAACCTTCACATGCCCCTACGGTACTTATGCCTTCCGGGATGCCGTTCGGATTGTGTAACGCCCCGGCAACCTTCCAAAGATGCATGATGGCGCTCTTTTCAGACATGGTCAAGACTTCCTTGAGATCTTCATGGATGATTTTTTTGGTTTTTGGTAATGACTTCGACGGCTGTCTCGGCAATTTAGAGAGGGTGTTGGCAAGATGCGAAGAAACGGATTTAGTCCTCAATTGGGAGAAATGCCACTTTATGGTAGATGAAGGAATAGTGCTCGGCCATAAGATTTCATCCAAGGGAATTGAAGTAGACAAAGCCAAGGTGGACGTGATCGAGAGATTACCCCCACCAAATTCGGTTAAAAGAATTCGAAGTTTTCTGGACATGCCAGGTTTTTACAGGAGGTTCATTCATAACTTTTCTAAAATCACTAAACCTTTGTGTAATCTGCTTGAACAGGATAAAGTCTTCGATTTTGATGATTCTTGCACTCAAGCATTTGAAACCCTAAAGAAAAAGCTTGCCTCGGCACCCATTGTTGTTCCACCAGTTTGACGCTACCTTTTGAGCTCATGTGTGATGCAAGTGATTTCAGGTAGGAGCAATCCTAGGCCAACGCAGGTAAGACATTCCATGTGATATACTACGCTAGTAAAACTCTTAACGATGCTCAAGTGAATTACACAACAACGGAGAAAGAGTTACTAGCTGTAGTTTTCGCATTTGACAAGTTCCGATCCTATTTAATTGGTACAAAGGTAATTGTTCATACGGACCATTCGACAATCAAATACTTATTTGCTAAAAAGGATGCTAAACCTCGTTTGATTCGTTGGATATTACTTTTACAAGAATTTGATATTGAAATTAAGGACAGAAAGGAACAGAAAAATCAAGTGGCGATCACTTATCACGTTTGGAACGCAATAGGGAGGAGGGACGCGGATATAGAGATATGTGATGCATTCCCGGATGAACAAATTCTAATCGCCTCGAAACCCTTGACGCCTCGGCAGCCCATGACGCCTCGAAACCATGGAAGCACACGCCTCGGCAACTCTTGACGCCGCAGCGGACTTTGACGAGCACGCCTCAGCAATTTTGGGAGCGGACACTACGACAAAGACATGCCCGGCAATACCTTGGTACGCAGATTTTAGTTAACTTCCTTGTTTGTGGTATTTTTCCGTATGGCATTACTCACCAAGGGAAGAAGCGGTTCCGCCATAATGCTAAGCATTACTTTTGGGACGAGCCTCTTTTGTTTAAACAATGTGCAGATCAGGTTATACGCCGATGTGTCCCACTGAAGAAGAGCAATGAATGTACTCCGACAATGCCATTCTTCACCCTATGGAGGACATTTTGGAGGAACTCGTATCATGACCAAAGTCTTGCAATCCGGGTTGTATTGGCCAACATTGTACAAAGATGCCCAAGACTTTTACAAGCAATGTGATCGTTGCGAAGACGGGCAATATCTCTAGGCGACATGAGATGCCACTCGAACATCATCGAGGTGGAACTGTTCGATGTATGGGGATCGATTTTATGGGACCTTTCCCATCTTCATTCGCAACCTCTACATCTTACTCGCCGTCGACTATGTGTCTAAATGGGTAGAGGCAGCTTGCGGTTCCCAACGACGATTCCAAGACCGTGCAACGATTCCTGCGAAAAAAACATATTTACACGGTTTGGGATGCCGAGAGCAATTATCAGCGGCGGGGGCAAGCATTTTGACAATGACTAATTGCCAAGATGTTGCAACGCTTGGCATATCACACAAGATCGCCACGGCATATCACCCACAAACCAACGGGCAGCGAAATTTCAACCGGGAGTTGAAGGGAATACTCGAGAAAGTTGTAAATCCCTCAAGGAAGGATTGGTCATTAAGACTAGATGACGACTTTGGGCATATCGCACTGCATTCAAAACACCATTAGGTATGTCCCCTTCCGGCTTGTCTATGGTAAAACATGTCATCTACCGGTGGAAATCGAGCACAAGGCGTCTTTGGGCAATCAAGACCGTGAATATGGATTGGGAAAGTGCGGACAAAAGCGCTTGATGGATCTCAATGAGATAGAAGAATTTCGTGCACTCGCCTATAACAATGCACGAATATACAAGGAGAAAACAAAGCGATGGCATGACAAGAAACTATTGCCACGACAATTCACGCCAGGCAACTAGTTCTCCTATTCAATTCTCGGCTAAAACTTTTCCCGGGAAAGCTGAAATCAAGATGGTCGGGACCATTTGAAGTCGTCAAACCATTCTCCCATGGTGCTGTGATAATCAAGTCCATCTCGACAACCATGAATTCAAAGTTAATGGACAAAGATTGAAGCACTACAATGGTGCCCATGTGGAACGTAACAAGGAAGTGGTCAACTTAGGAGATGCATGAGCATGCTCTCCTCTCAAGATTTTTCTTTTTCTTTTTCTTTTTATTTTTATTTTTAATTTTAGGAGATATTTTATTTTTTCTTCATTATCTTTAGTTTTCAGGTTTTCTTTATTTTCTTTTTCACAACAAGACTCACAACTACTATGCTAAGGAAATTTACTGCCAAGATCATTGCCCCGGCAACCAATGAAGAAGATGCCGCGACAACTTACTTCATGCATGCACAAGCTGATGCCACGGCAACCAACCCCAAAGATGCCACGGCAACCAAAGTCAAGACATCCCGGCAACAAGAAAACAACCATTGCATTCAAGCAAGAAAATCAAGACGCCAACTAGAAGGAAACTAATCATCTACGATGACGAACTCTCGAAGTAAGTCCTCGTATGCATTTTTCGTTATTTTTATGCATGCATTGAGGACAATGCCTCACTCGAGTTTGGGGGGGATTGTTATTAGTAATTACCATGTTTAGTTACATTAATCTTAAGCATTACATTTAGGATACATAAATTGCTTGCCATGCCTTTAATTGGAACAAGAATTGCTTAGATTTGATGAATATTCAATGATGACTTTACCAATGCACTTAATTGATAGAATTTTTATTCTAGGATAACCATGAAAAACTTAGAATTTTACTATGATGCTAAATTTGATGAAACACTGTTGTGGTTTGATTGATTTAAGGAGTTCTAGTAAACTTAGGTTGATAATTAACTAATTGGGGGATTAGAATAAAAATTGGATGAATGCTAGAGGTGCCCGAAATTGGCTCTAGCATGTGCTAAAAATTGATCACTAGAGGTGCCCAAACTGGCTCTAGGAGGCGTTAAAATTTTTTCGGTTAACTAGAGGTGCCCAAACCGGCTCTAGTCGATTAAATTAACTTAAGAAAACTAAAAATAAAACACTAGAGGTGCCCAAATTGGCTCTAGTTAAAACATGTTAAAAAGAACCCATCAAGTAATTTGAAAACCTATTGTTTGCATAGAATCCGAAAAATCAACTTGCACACAACTCCGCACACACTCACAAGCATTATAGTTTGATTCCGAGTAATTCCTCAGTTTTAAAAAAATAAAAAGCCAATCATACTTTGTGCCCCGTTGAGAGAATTGAAATCAAGTTCAAAGCTAAGTTTGTGAAAATTTGAAGTCTTGGCAGGTAATTATGAGTTTGCATTGCTTGAGGACAAGCAATAGTTCGAGTTTGGGGGTGTGATAAGTGTTCAAAAGTACTATTTTTCTTACCCTTTTACTCATATTATCATAGACTTAGGCTCATATTAGTTGCATAGTTAGTCATTCATGCATTAATCCATGTTTCCTTCAAACGTTGAACTTGATTACATAACTTGGTGATTTTTGTGGAAATAGATGCTGCTTTGGTGTGTTTTTGTGTGTGTATGTGCAGGATCACTTGCCAAAGCAATGCCGAGCTAGTTGCCAGGGCAGTGCATGAAGGAGACGCCGAGCTAGTTGCCATGGCATTTGTCGACAAAGACCAAAAGCAATATGGATGTCGAAATTCATGACTTTACAAGCCCAAGATGACATGGAGCAAGGCCCAAGCCCAAAGGAATTTGATTGCCATGCAGAGATTAAAGAAGAATTAAATTCCAAGAGGATAGGAGAAGTTCTAATAGGAATAAAATTATAATAAAGAATTATATTCTTTAAAGATAATTTAATTCCAACTCAAACTCCTCCTCAAAGAAGGACTTTGGCCTAGCCCTATAAATACCAAGGAGATTTCGACAAGATGAATAGAGAGAGCAAGAGGGAAATTTCGGCAAGTCCAAGTAGGGCAAGAGGAGAGAATTTTCGACAAGCATCAAGGGCAAGGAGGATTTCGACAAGCCTCTTCCTTCATCTTTGTTCGATTGGGTTCATGCTAGGGATTAATTATCTTGTGTTTCTTTGGAACCTAGCCATGAACTAAATTTACTTGGCTATGGTTATTGTGTTTTGTGGTTGTGAGAAACTATTGGTTTTTGTTTAGGTAATAAGAGTTTGCACTTTTCTATTTCAAGGTTTATTCATTCTTGATTCTTATTATTGTTTTGCGAGTGAATTGGGAGAGGATCTCGTGATTTCATCCATTTATCTAATATCGGGAGAGTTAGATTCAAGAAACGAATGAATATGATCTTTATGCAATCCAATGATGGTGAAGATTAATCCGGCTTAGGAATAAGTTAAGGATTTCAACGGCTAAGAGGAGCGCAAGATTGGTTGTTGTTCACCCTTGATTCACGCAGGATGTATTATCAAGGCATGCACAAGTAGCTAGAGTTTCGACTTAGGGATAAGAAGAAACCATTGAAGAACGCTCCGCCGAACCTTGAAGTTGCTGCCCGATCGCCCAAGTAGTTGCCCAACTAGTCGCCCAAGCAACCATCAATTAGTTGCCAAGGCAACCCGTTGTGTAAGTCGCCACGGCAACCGAGTTGCCCATGCACTCTTTTACCAAGACAATCCAATCGGCTATCACACCTCAACTCACGATAACCTAGCCTATCTCTCTCAATTGAATTCATCTTTTATTTTATTTTATTGCTTTCTAGATTAGTAATTAGTTAAACTTCGATAATCCTTTACTTGTGTTTTTACTTTTTACAGTGCAAGAGACTAGATTCTTGAAGTGGCACCAATCCCTGTGGAGACGATATCTTTTATACTATAACTTGCGACGTGTATACTTGCACATTTGCGTAGCACTTATTACGCGCAACAATAACCATTGAACTAGTCCCATATAACTATTCTACATTTATTTAAGGTTTAACTTGATAATTTACATATTTGAAATTGCAACACACATACCATCCGGATGATTAATCAACTTGAGAGTCTTACAATTAATTAATCAACATATCAAGTACAATACATAACAATCATTAGTTCTAACATATCAATTATTATATCTATAACATTTAATCTTATCCAAGATATAAGGTGTCCTACTAAAATTATTCATGATCTCAAGCCATTATAGCCTTAAAATTCGCATGATTTCTAAGTCGATTAGACATTTAAATATTTTACTAGCATATCTTAGCTATCAAGAAACTATTAAATCTTGCTAACTAATAAATCATATATGGCAATCAACCACCAAGAAATAATAAAAGGCCCAATACAAACTTGAATACTCAATAGGCTTATATACATAATAAGCCGTAAAGAAATCTAAACTTAATGCATGCTTAACCACTATGTGCCACCACCTAGGAGTACACTAAGAGATTATAAACATACGTCCTGATCCTTGTGATGTCGTCCAAGTTCTCAAGAATAAACGAAGGCAAGATTATCCTGAGATGTTAAAGAGAAAGGAGTAAGCAATTGCTTAGTGAGGTAGCTGGTAAGACTTAAGTGTAATAAACAAGCAAGTTTTTTTCACAACAAAAGTAAGAAACCATGGAATACAAGCTTAAGCAAGACAGGGTCCAAAAAGGATAGATCAATCGAATCAAAGCCACCAAACAAATAACCACAAATGTGACCACTCCAACTTACATTTCATTTGAATAGACATGTACAAGATTATGTGAACTCCACTAAATCCCAACTTAATTAATTTATCAATTCAAGTAATCATTATAAAATTCTATCAAACCAATCCCAAAGTGTGGTAACCAGGTTACATTATAATCACTTATTTGTTTAACAATTTATTTTGATTCTTCAACAGTTGAGCTTATTTTATTATATTTCCTTATTAATGTATGCTATCAACTTACAATATACTTGACAGGTAAGTCATCAAATATTGTATATCCAAACATAGTTACATAATATATTAGTCCTTAGACATAACATATCATGAACATGGTTACTGGTCTTACAAAATTTTAAACATAGCATGTCAATACGTAAGTTACTTGTCATATAAAACATCATCCGTAGCTTATCAAATCATATTTAAGAGGTACTTATATATATATATCCAAAACACATAAATTCATACTGGCTTATATACAATGCAATTTCCATTTCTTGTACATACTCACTGATATTGAAACGATCACTTTATATACCCGTTCTAACTCGAACAGTCTATTGAATTTATGTATATAAATACACATATCAAAACAGTCCTTTAGACTCATGTATTTACTCAAAACAGTCCTTAAACTTATTTTATAAACACACACACACACATATATATATTTTCAAAACAATCCAAGACACTTCATTTATATCCAAGCAACCCATAAATCATGTATCAACAATTAAACATTCAAAAACAGTCCAAGATAATTTCCTTTATATCCAAACATCCCATAAATCATGTATCAACATTTAAACATTCAAAAACAGTTCAAAGTAATTTCCTTTATATCCAAACAGCCCCTAAATCATGTATCAACATTTAAACATTCAAAAACATTCCAAGGTAATTTGCTTTATGTCCAAACAACCCCTAAATCATGTATCAACATTTAAACATTCAAAAATAGTCCAAGATAACTTCCTAACATAGCAACCCATATTCATATATTACTTATCCTGTAAATCATTAGGTTTAGCATGTTATAACATGGTTTACTTATCTTATAAGCTATCATCATAGCATATCATAGTCATAATTTACTTATCACATAACATACCAGTTCAATCCATTAGCTTAGATCACAATTTTTGTTGCTTATCTTTACTTAGCATATAGGGTATCAAACATATATCCATTAAGGTATTCGAGCAATTCATAACTATTTTTACTACTCAAATAAAATCACGAGTACGTAAGTACCTTCCTAAGCATATGTACTTATTCAAAAGATCATCTAATGCTTAAATCACAAGCATGTAAACACGTTTATTTGAAGTGTATATATATATTTATCAAAATAAACATTCAATATTTAAGGTATATATATAACTTACTTATTGTGCAAGTCATTACCATGATTCATTTATCTAATTATAAATTGACTTGGTTTCCTTTTTAATATGGCTTATCAATACATACGTTACTTGATACATAATTTATCGACATAATTATAGTATAACAAGAACTCCTCAATACTTAAGCTATCATACGTAACATATAATTTTCAAAAGTTACTTAGTACATAGGACATTACTTACAACTTAACAAAAGCTTGTATTAATCATTTCAGAAGTTGTCAAAATGGTTTACCTAAGAGGATTGAAATATGTTATCTTATTTAATCTTTAACAGAGCCTTGAGAGACAAGTAGCCTATCAACACGTAAATTACTTATCCATTGCTTATCAACCAAGTTACCAAGCATAGAATATCATGATTAAGTGTTACTTATCAAATAAGTTATCACAACTCTTCATTTTTAACTTATAATCTTATACTTTCTTATTATCATAGCCTTGAGAATCGTATTACAGCCTCAGTACTCGAATCCCCAACCAACTATCTCCCATAATAACATATAATGGTACCCATAGTACGGGTCAATCCCTCCTACTGTCGCTAAGTGACCACAAAACTTCCCTCCTACTATTGCCAAATAAGGACAGTAGTCCAGGACCGTAGTCCACCCCAAACACAAGCGTTATGGACTCTATGGCGTGCCAACTATACCTATGACTAACTCGAAACCAAGGCTTTTCAAATAAATCTCATCTTATCAGAGTTGAAGTCGAGCTTAGCTCCTTGTTCATTTAAACAAAGTAACATATCATCTTCTTCTTATCAAATTTGAGCATAGCTCCACATACTTGCTAACATATAAGCAAGGTTTACTTCATAACATATCAAATGTTTACAAACACATATAGTCTTTGAACATGTATTTCATAGTATATCTTGTTTATTTTGGAGTCGAGCATAAATTCATGTTCATGTAACCAAGTGGACAAGGTTTACAATTTCTCTTCTTAGACATGTAATCCATTCATACCAATTTCACAATTTTCCCCATCATTTTCGAGTGATAAGATCACATAGCAGAGATTCTATAAATTTTACATCCACATGAATTATGTCTACCAACAACATGCCAACAAATTGAAACATAATACATCACACGACCCTTACCATTTATGTACTTGCCATACTTCTTCTTCAAGCTTATTTCCAACATAATTTAAACTACATACAAACAAAGTAAATTACAAAACAAATAACATGCTCGAGATAGTTTCAATCTATCCCGACACTTTAAACTACATTCACCGATCATTCTGAGCTAGTTTTGTTCCCGAGTTGTAATCCCTTTTTGCTTAACTTTTATTTGGGCTACTTTATCTTTACACCTTCCATTCCGCTGGTTCTAAATATAACAAGAAATACATTCACTGTTAGCACTATGCTTATCCTCCAGCTACTTATCTAACAACTCAATCACATATATATACGCATAAACATTTGAAACAATCCCTACATTTATGTACGTATACAGAACAACTCCCAAATATCCATATACAATTTCACAAGTTCAAAATAGTCCCATATGCATTTATATCTATGCAAAATAGTTTCTAGCATACATATATCCTCATAATCATCCACTTAACAATCCTTTAATACTTATAACATTACAAAATAGTCCACTAAATTCTCCTATATGCTAAACAACCATATTCCTTGCAAAATAGTCCCAATTGATCATTACTTCTCAAATTTAACAACCTTTTATGCATGTGCTTAACTAGAGCACCATTTCAAGTAGTCAATTTAATCCAACTATGTTACAAGATTTCATTTTCATACCCATTTGGTACATGCATCATAAATCAGAAATAATCCTAATCTCTAACAACACAATCCATGTGACCGAACCATTCCAAATTCAAGTTACCAAAATCATTAACAAGAATAACAACAAAATCCCATATATATATACATCTACTTCATTAGAGTAATTCATAGATTCATGTCATAAATCAATTTTGCTATCAACTCAACTAACATGATTCAAGAAAATCTTCCAGCAAAATACACGACTAGAAGCTTGATTATTTAGAAAGAGGGGAGGTTAATCACCTTCGAATGATTCAAAAATATTTAAATTCATCAAGGTTGAATATTTAAAGCTCCATGGATAACCTTTAAGTTTTATCTCAGTCCTATCTCTAATGGTTTTGGGATTTTCTTTGGTAGGGGGAAGAAGAAATGAATTTCTTTGAGATAATTTCCTTCATGACCGGCCCCTCCACCTAAGCACATGCTATTTTTTCGAATAGACAAGTGCATAAGTCCTTAGACTTCTCAAAAATTCACATGCAATCAATTATTTATTCATGAGTTTCAGTTTAATCCTCCATATTTGGCTACTCATTTCCTTCTTTTGCTTCAATTTGGTCCAAAATTATCTAATTAATTTAATAGGTGACAATTACATCAACTTGACTTTAATCAAAAGTAACATACTCCTAAACCAATCTTTGGGGTATTACAATTCTCCCCTCCTAAAAAAATTCGTCCTCGAATTTTACTTGAGGTGAACAAATGAGGATACTGACTTGTTACGAAGCCTTATAACTTTTAAATCATTCGTACTCTTCCTTCTTTAATGGAGGAACCAGCATTTATATATATATGTATCGAATTTTCCCCATCATTTTCGAGTGATAAGATCACATAGCAGAGATTCTATAAATTTTACATCCACATGAATTATGTCTACCAACAACATGCCAACAAATTGAAACATAATACATCACACAACCTTTACCATTTATGTACTTACCATACTTCTTCTTCAAGCTCATTTCCAACGTAATTTAAACTACATACAAACAAAGTAAATTACAAAACAAATAACATGCTCGGGATAGTTTCAATCTATCTCGAGACTTTAAACTACACTCACCGATCATTTCGAGCTAATTTTGCTCCCGAATTCTAATCTATTTTTGCTTAACTTTTATTTTGGCTACTGTTATCTTTACACATTCCATTCTTCTGGTTCTAAATATAACAAGAAATACATTCACTATTAGCACTATGCTTATCCTCCAGCTACTTATCTAACAAGCATAAATCAGAAATAATCCTAATATCCAACAACACAATCCATGTGACCGAATCATTCCAAATTCAAGTTACCAAAATCATTAACAAGAATAACAACATCATCCCATATATATATATATATATCTACTTCATTAGAGTAATTCATAGATTTATGTCATAAATCAATTTTGCTATCCACTCAACTAACATGATTCAATAAAATCTTCCAGTAAAATACACGACTAGAAGCTTGATTATTTACAAAGGGGGAGGTTAATCACCTTCGAATGATTCAAAAATATTTAAATTCATCAAGCTTGAATCTTTAAAGCTCCATGGATAACCTTTATGTTTTATCTTAGCCCTATCTCTAATGGTTTTTGGATTTTCTTTGGTAGGGGGAAGAAGAAATGGATTTCTTTGAGATAATTTCCTTCATGACCGGCCCCTCCACTTAAGCACATGCTATTTGTTGCGCGTAATAAGTGCTACGCAATTGTGCAAGTATAAACGTTGCAAGTTATAGTATAAAAGATATCGTCTCCACAGGGATTGGTGCCACTTCAAGAATCTAGTCTCTTGCACTGTAAAAAAGTAAAAACACAAATAAAGGATTATAGGAGTTTAACTAATAACTAATCTAGGAAACAATAAAGTAAAAGAATAGATGAGATCAAATGAGAGAGATAGGCCAGGTTATTGTGAGTTGAGGTCTGATAGCCGATTGGATCGTCATGGTAAAAGAGTGCACGGGCAACTCAGTTGCCGTGGCAACTTGCACAACGGGGTTGCCTTGGCAACTAATCGATGGTTGCCTGGGCGACTAGTTGGGCAACTACTTGGGCGTCTGGGCAGCAACCTTCAAGGTTCGGCAGAGCGTTCTTCAATGGTTTCTTCTTATCCCCAAGTCAAAACTCTAGCTACTTGTGCATGCCTTGATAATACATCCCTGCGTGAATCAAGGGTGAACAACAACCAATCTTGCACTCCTCTTAGCCGTTGAAATCCTTGACTTATTCCTAAGCCGGATTAATCTTCATCATCAATAGATTGAATAAAGATCATATTCATTTGTTTCTTGAATCTAACTCTCCCGATATTAGATAAATAGATGAAGTTACGAGATCCTCTCCCAATTCATTCACAAACAAGAATAAGAACCAATAATGAATAAACCTTTAGTAGAAAAGTGCAAACTCTTATTACCTAAACAAAAACCAATAGTTTCTCACAACCACAAAACACAATAACCATAGCCAAATAGATTTAGTTCATGGCTAGGTTCCAAAGAAACACAAGATAAATAATCCCGAGCATGAACCTAATTGAACAAGAAAAAAAAAGATGAAGAATGAAGCTTGTCGAAATCTCCTTGCCCTAGATGCTTGTCAAAAATTCTCTCTTCTTGCTCTCCTTGGAAGTTGACGATATGACCTCTTATTTATAGGGCTAGGTCGAAGTCCTTCTTTGAGGAGGAAGTTAAGTTGGAATTAAATTATCTTTAAAGAATATAATTCTTTATTATAATTATATTCCTACTAGAACTTCTCCTATCTTCTTGGAATTTAATTCTTCTTTAATCTCTTCATGAAAGTCAAATTCCTTTGGGATTGGGCTTTGCTCCACGTCATCTTGGGCTTGTCTAGTCATCAATTTCGACTACCATATCACCTTTGTTCTTTGTCGACAATTGCCCTGGCAACTGGTTCGGTGTCTCCTTCATGCATTGCCCTGGAAACTAGCTCGGTATCTCCTTCATGTATTGCCCTGGCAACTAGCTCTAGCCTTGCTTTGGCAAGTGATCCTGCACATACACAAAACACACCAAAGCAGCATCTTTTCCCACAAAAACTACCAAGTTATGTAATCAAGCTCAACGTTGGAAGGAAACATGGATTAATGCATGAATGGCTAATTATGCAACTAATATGAGCCTAGGTCTAACAATAATATGAGTAAAAAGGGTAAGAAAAAAAGTACTTTTGAACACTTATCACTATTCTTCCAAATAAACAAGTTCACAAGTCCTTAGACTTCTCCAAAATTTACATGCAATCAATTATTTATTCATGAGTTTCGGTTTAATCCTCCACACTTGACTTTAATCAAAAGTAACATACTCCTAAACCAATCTTTGGGGCATTACACACACGCTAAGTACGAACTTAGTGACACAATAAAGGAAGTTAATAACAATAATTTAAACTTTATTTGACTTCATGGCTATGTTTATATAACAGGATATATATGCCAAAGCATCAACTTTCACATTGCATTAGTAATGATTTACTACATGCTAATGTCATAAGACTTTCATGCTTGTTCATTTGTCATAATATGCCATATATGCATAAATGCATCATGATCACTAGACATGTAAATCCATCAGGTTAATAATATAATAACATAATATAAACTAGATATAAATTTCTTACCAATATACTTGACATTTATTCCAAAAGCTCATAAGCTTATTCACATGTTTATCTTTTATTAACCAATAAACCATAGCCCAAATATAAGCCTATGAGGACCCTGGGTACACGAGTCAAATATGCACTGAAGTGCTAATACACATAAGGTTGTGCCCACCATATGTACTAAGTGTCCTTTATATACACTATAGTGCTAAACCGAGTATGCAGCGTGCTACTGGACTAAATGGCATGCCAACTATACCCTGTCCCTCAATGACATACTTGGGCATATATTCCAAATTTATTTCATCCATGGCAATGTATATCAACATAATTTAACCTTGGGCAGTTCATACCCGAAATGACATTCATAATATAACATCATATATAACTAGTGATCCATGCATTTATATTCAACTTTTGACATATTTAAAATATGTCAATCAAATGCTCCATGATATAAATATAATGACAATAAAATTTGGGTAGGCTCATCGCAAGCCATCCCAATGATGCATAAAACATCAATGTGTCATGACATGTATGCAATTGCACTCACCTTGGCCACTTAACACAATGCCTCACTAAGTCATAGTTCGATCCTTTCTTTCATAGAACCTCGAACCTTCTTTGATTCGGACTTGACTTCATTGATCACATGAATAAAATAAAATATTTGTTAGATTCAAATCTAACAATACCTTAAACATGTTGTCTAATATAATCATTCTAATATAAAATTTCCAAATATTTTTCCTTTCTTCTTTGTACTGTTCAAAAACTCATTATGGTCCTTAGTGACCAATTTGATCTTCCAATAATTCTTCTAAGCTTGCTAACTAACATTTAAATACAAAATGTTTCAAATTCCATAATTCGAGTATTCCATTCGATTTTCATTAACTTAAAGGTTTAGGGACTAAAATGAAATTCTTTTCCCATTCAATGGCATTTTCAATATATTTACCACCAATAGAATTTTTACCTAATAACATTCATCATAAGTTCTTCACTTACAACTTTTGTACATTCTAGTCCCTAAATCCCTAATTTTGCCAAAATGTTATTTTGGTCCCTAAACTCAAATTCATTTTGATTCGAATGTAATTTCCAGCATTTAACCAGATTTCTAACACATGAATACCCTAATTTCCATATTGTTACACGCTGGTCCTTACATTTTCTCACATTGCCAAATTGGTCACTAAATACAATACGAGGATTGAAGCTTCCTAACTTTGCAATTAAGCCTCCAATCACTTTTAATTCATCAAACTCATCATTGTACTCAAAAATCAGAACTGGTCCTTTTCAATTTCCATTATGCCGAATTGGTTCTTATAATTTAACAAATTGCTAAAATGGCCCCTAATCAAGATAGCACCAATTTTAGCATTCCAACTTCAATTTCATGCTTAGCAAAACCTTATATAATCAATAACAACTTATTAAATAAAAAAAAAACATCAGTCTCTAATATTAATCAGTCAAACCGAATAGGTCCATAAAGATTTCCAAATTGCTGATTTAGTCACTAGTTGAAATAACTAGATTTTTCAACCTCCAAACATCAAATTCAAGCTTCAATTATCATCAAATCTATAAATACTCTTAAAAAATCAGATTTAAACACCAGCCCCTAACCTTTAAATTCTGGATGAAATAGTCCCTTAGCTTTAGACATTAATTCAATTTAGTCCCAAGCATGGAAACAACATAAAATCAAACATAGTTTCTTAAATCTTCAAAATTCACATAACCCTAATTTCTTCCTCATATCAAATCTCATCAACCAAGAAAGTATTCTATGAATTATTTACATCAAAAGATAGAGCTCGAAGAGTAGAAAAACTTTGTATTTCAAAAGATTACCTGCAAACCGTGATTCGGGGCTTAAATAGAGCTTGGAAAATTTTTTCTTCTTTCCTCTAGCTCCTACGGTACATACTTAAATATTAATGATATTTGAAACAAAATTCAAGTTTGGATAATTTTGAACCCAAATCTTGAGTACTGGTACAACATGTCCCAAAATGCACATTCTTGCATTTTTATATTTCTAATTCATCCTAATTCAATTCCCAAATGTCTTCAAATGTTATGTATGCTTATAGGGAACAATTGACTATCAATAAACATACATGCTCTCAATTATATTAGCATGCAACTCATCACTTGAGGTTACTCTTAACTTTGATCTTGAAACCGTAACGAACATTAAAGGCCAATCACAACTCAAATAGGTTTAGCAAGTACACATGCCACTATAATAACCAAACCTCAATTAGGATGTCATACTGTGATTACTTTTTGAGCTTTCTAATATTGATGCAATGCTCTTCTCACTCTCATCTTGATTTACCTACGTGTGCACAATCAAACACACGCTAAGTACGAACTTAGTGAGGCAATAAAGGAAGTTAATAACAATAATTTAAACTTTATTCGACTTCATGGCTATGTTTAACATGATATATATGCCAAAGCATCAACTTTCACATTGCATTAGTAATGATTTACTACATACTAATGTCATAAGACTTTCATGCTTGTTCATTTGTCATAATATGCCATATGTGCATAAATGCATCATGATCACTAGACATGTAAATCCATCATGTTAATAATATAATAACATAATATAAACCAAATATAAATTTCTTACCAATATACTTGCCATTTATTCCAAAAGCTCATAAGCTTATTCACCTGTTTATCTTTTATTAACCAATAAACCATAGCCCAAATATAAGCCTATGAGGACCCTGGGTACACGAGTCAAATATGCAACGAAGTGCTAATACACATAAGGTCGTGCCCACCATAATACACATACGGTCGTGCCCACCATATGTACTAAGTGTCGTTTATATACACTATAGTGGTAAACCGAGTATGCGGCGTGCTGCTGGACTCTATGGCATGCCAACTATACCCTGTCCCTCAATGGCATACTTGGGCATATATTCCAATTTATTTCATCCATGGCAATGTATATCAACATAATTTAACCTTGGGCAGTTCATACCCGAAATAACATCATATATAACTAGTGATCCATGCATTTATTTTCAACTTTTGACATATTTAAAATATGTCAATCAAATGCTCCATGATATAAATATAATGACAATAAAATTTGGGTAGACTCATCGCAAGCCATCCCAATGATGTATAAAAAATCAATGTGTCATGATATGTATGCAATTGCACTCACCTTGGCCACTTAACACAATGCCTCATTAAGTCATAGTCGATCCTTTCTTTCATAGAACCTCGAACCTTCTTTGATTCAGACTTGACTTCATTAATCACATGAATAAAATAAAATACTTATTAGATTCAAATCTAACAGTGCCTTAAACATGTTGCCTAATATAATCATTCTAATATAAAATTTCCAAATATTTTTCCTTTCTTCCATGTACTGTTCAAAAACTCATTATGGTCCTTAGTGACCAATTTGAACTTCCAATAATTCTTCCAAGCTTGCTAACTAACATTTAAATACAAAATGTTTCAAATTCCATAATTCGAGTATTCCATTCGATTTTCATTAACTCAAAGGTTTAGGGACTAAAATGAAAATCTTTTGCATTTCAATGGCATTTTCAATATATTTATCACCAATAGAATTTTTACCTAATAACATTCATCATAAGTTCTTCACTTACAACTTTTGTACATTCTAGTCCCTAAATCCTTGATTTTCCGATATGCCATTTTGGTCCCTAAACTCAAATTCATTTTTATTCGAATGTAATTTCCAGCATTTAACTACATTTCTAACACACAAATACCCTAATTTCTATATTGTTACACTATGGTCCTTACATTTTCTCACATTACCAAATTGGTCACTAAATACAATCCAAGGATTCAAACTTCCTAACTTTGCAATTAAGCCTCCAATCACTGTTAATTCATCAAACTCATCATTATACTCAAAAATCAGAACTAATCCTTTTCATGCCGAATTGGTTCTTACAATTTAACAAATTGCTAAAATGGCCCCTAATCAAGATAACACCAATTTAAGCATTCCAACTTCAATTTCACGCTTAGCAAAACCTTATATAATCAATAACAAATTATTAAATACAAAAAACATAATTCCCTAATATTAATCAATCAAACCGAATGGGTCCATAAAGATTTCCAAATTGCTGATTTAGTCACTAGTTGAAATAACTAGATTTTTCAACCTCCAAACATCAAATTCAAGCTTCAATTATCATCAAATCTATAAATACTCTTAAAAATTCATATTTAAACAGCAGCCCCTAACCTTTAAATGCTGGACGAAATAGTCCCTTAGCTTTAGGCATCAATCCAATTTAGTCCCAAACATGGAAATAACATAAAATCAATTGTAGTTTCTTAAATCTTCAAAATTCCCAAAATTTACATAAACCTAATTTCTTCCTCATATCAAATCGCATCAACCAAGCAAGTATTCTATGAATTATTTACATCAAAAGATAGAGCTCGAAGAGTAGAACAACTTTGTATTTCGAAAGATTACCTAAAAATCGAGATTTAGGGCTTAAATCGAGCTTGGAAAATTTTTTCTTTTTTCCTCTAGCTCCCACGGTACATGGCTGGAAAAAGATGATCATTTGTCCATCTTTTAACTATTAAATGAATTTTAAATTTATTTAAATAGTGAAATTACCAAAATATTTTTGAAATGCATAAGTCCTTATTGGACGATTATACCATTTCCAAAAATTTTGCTCTATAAGACGACCTATCTGGCTCAATTCGAACCTCTTTCCCATTTTTTTAAAACCACTTTTAAGAACCCAAAAAACCTTTGTTTCCTTCTAGCCCAAAACCAAATGTTCATCCAAGTCTGGGATGAAACCCAGAAGCCAGTCGCCGGCCGCCATTTGCAGGCGACGGAAAACCAAAAAAAACCCGCACGACTCGCCATCTTTGCTAAAACCTGAATCTAACCTCAGATTTGAGGAATCGATCTTTTATTCACCTAGATCTAAGAAAATCTAAAGTAAAAAAACAACCCCTCTTTTTTAGAAAACAAACCGACCAAAAACATCCCCCCTCAATCGGCTCACCCCATGGGGGCTTATCGCCGGCAAGAGGAGATTCACCGGCGGCTGGGGTAAGCTTACCTCCCTTTGTTTTTTTGGTGATTTTTGCATTCGAAAGACATGCATGCAAGAAAAGAAGGGGAAATTACCATTGGATCTATGTTGTTGGTTTTTTTTGTGTTTGAATTTTTTTTTATTTCTTGGATATGATAAAACTAGTAACTCCCCCTTACAATAGATTTCTTTTCTTGGATTTATAATCCCATTACAACATACAAATAAAAGCAAACCTAATCTTTACTATTGATGGGCAATTGATTGGATTTGAAATATGAAAACCCATGCTTGATCTAACTTGTTTATTTGCTTCTTGCATGTCCAGTTTGGTGAGGTTCGGTGAGGGATCGTACGGTGGTGATGTCCTTTCAGCCAGAATGATCCTTGGCCGTTGGATCAGATCTGATCCAATGGCTAAGATTGCATGAGGAACGGACAGCTCAGAGGTGACCTTGGACTAGTGGGACTACATGAGATGGTGACATGTGGCGTACGGTGATTTGAAGGGCCTTGAGCTTGCGCGTGGAAGTCTAACGACCAGTGCGTGGGCTTCACGTGACCAACTGGCGGGGTGTTCTCCTCTGATCTGGACCGTTAGATCAAAATTTGATCTGACAGCCCAGATTTGGCTACGCATAAGAAAGAAAATATTAGGGTTAGATATTTTTAGGTTTTTTTAGTCATCAAAAGGCTTGGCTGATTGGGCCTATGTAAACATTTTTTGGGTTTTAAATTATGGACTGGACTTAATTTATATATTTGGGTTTTATTTAATCTATTTTCATATTTATAATCTATAACCTAACAATAATAATAATAATAATAATTAAACTTATAATTCAGTACATACACATACATACATCATGCAAATACGTTATAACGATCATATATAATATACACACATACCTTATATAATACATGCAATGTTAATAATAACTAATAAATAATACATACACGCATACACTCAATTACATAATGCAAACATATGTATTTGACCACACTTAATTATTATAAATATAAACATTGTACATATTCAAACCATGCATACGTGACATGTATGTATACCACACACATATACCATAAAAATTACTAATACATATACATACATAACACATGCACTTTCACGTATCGCATATAATTTTACACACACATTAATCACACGTATAAACACGCATAATAATACTATAGATGTATACATGCAATAATAATCTCTATTAATTATTGTACTAATATATTAACATAATATTTACAAACCGAATAAAAAGGAGTGATTACAGTTGCCCCTCTTTGCTTGTTCTTGTGAAACGAGAACAAAGCAAAGACCAAAAGCACTTATTTTTATATGACTTCCCCGTTTGTAGCTTGGAAATCATGTGTTCTTCTGGAACTCTCCACTTTTCCTCGACCACCTATTCAAGCTTTATTCCCTTCGATGCCCCAATTCGTACTCGTCTCGACATTCAAAAGGAAAGCTTGACACCATGCCCGAAGGTTTTACTGACAGCCCGAAAGTCTTATCACCATGCCCAAAGGACTTATAGGTGGCCCGAAGGACTTATCATCATGCCCAAAGGACTTACTGATGACCCGAAGGACTTGATATCTGGCTTCATGCTACTATGGCTACCGTCACCTGGCCTCACGCTATTATGGCTGCCACATCATGCCCGAAGGACTTATTGATGGCCTGAAGGACTTATCACCATGCTTGAAAGATTTACTGGTGGCCCGAAAGTCTTATCACCATGCCCAAAAGTCTTACTGATGGCCCGAAGGACTTAATATCTGGCTTCACACTACTATGGCAACCATCATCTGGCCTCACGCTACTATGGCAGCCTCATATGGCCTCACGCTACTATGGCTGTCGCATCATGCCTGAAGGACTTATTGATGGCCTGAATGATTTATCACCATGCTCGAAAGACTTACTGGTCGCCCAAAGGTCTTATCATCATGCCCGAAGGTCTTACTGATGGCCCAAAGGTCTTATCATCATGCTCGAAGGTCTTATTGATGGCCCGAAGGACTTAATATATGGCTTCATGTTATTATGGCTACCGTCATCTGGCCTCATGCTACTATGGTTGTCGATCTTTCTTTCTTTAATAAGACCTACTTCTTCAAATTCTTTGAAAATTCTTCAAATACCTGTCTAAAACAAAAATTGGCATGCCTCTATATGTATGATGCATGCAATGTAATGCTTTCTTTTTCTTCTTCTTCTTCTTTTCTTTCTTTCTTTTTTCTTTTCTTTCTTTTTTTTTCTTTTTTTCTTTTTTTTCTTCTCTCTTTTCTTTACCCTATTTCTTCTCTTTTTCCTCTTTTCTCTCTCTTTCTCTTATAAATATGTTTTAAAATCTTTTCCATGAAAAGTCATTCTCTGGATTTTTCTGTTTCCTTTCTTTTTTTGCAATATGCTCAACTTTGATCTTTATTTTCATTAATCTTTCCTTTATCAATTGAATACCCGCTCTTGCTCTCTTGCACAAGCGACTGTCTTTCTTTTTCAGGGTCTCTACCCATTTCACAAATAAGCTCATTCTAATCTCTATATGATTCTTGTGTAGGGATTTTTACCGTTCTTCATATTCTGCATTGCCCACTCATTCATGAGCTCAGCTGTCTTCCAATTATTTGACCCATATTCTGAGTATTTGTCAGTTTCATCATCGGGGAGAGCAAAATGCTTCTATGTTTTGAACTTAATTTCTACATTCAATCTTTTTGTTGCTTCTAGATGGGAACCATCTCTCGATCCCTATGCTCTAACTCTTTGGAGAATCAACGTTTATCCTTTACCTTCCAACGTATTTTGCGACCTCATTCTCGTCCCGATTTGTTCTTCATTTCCTTGAACCAACCAAGGCATCATAGATGGAACCCGCTTCTTGCTCTTGAGTTGTTTGACAAATATTCTTGTCATCATCTTCATCTTATACATTGGGGGGTCATTTCTCTGGTTAGGTGCCCAATAATATCTGCGACCTTGTCTTCTGGATCTTATCTCTGAAGCAATACATGGAAATCTTTGTTACTTTAAATAGTCAATTTGTTGATTGGCATTCCACTGAAGAGTGTCATTTAGATTAACATACAAGATCTTGAAATCAAAATCTTAGTATAACAAACAGAATAGGAGCTCTGAATATCAAGTGCAAGAGCGTCTTAGATACAACCATTCAGCGATCATTTCAAGCACAGCTTGGATCCATAAGGATTCCGAATATTGCAGCGATTCAAGACTGCGAAGTCTTCCTGGATGACTCGGTTCATCCTCATGATTACCGCATTGCTGCAGAATACTACTCTTTCTCAATTCTCATCATTTTCTTTGCCATAAAAAGGGTAGACTTGCTTGACCACTCGAGCGCAGAAATATCATTCTAAGAATAAAGCTCTAGGTGGGTGGGTGTGTTTTTAGTTACACTTATGCTATTGTTCATGTTTCTCTAATTTTTCTTTCTTTTCTCTTCTCTCTTTTTTCTTTTTTCTTTTCCTTTTTCTCTCATTTTTTGTTTCTTCCATTTTTTTCTTTTTTAATGCGTTTATCATTATTTTGAGGAAATCAACTCGTCTCAGTCCTTTGTCTTGAAGACAATGATGGAGCAAACAACATTACCCCAAGTTACTTGGCATAGTCACGATTTGAAAATATTACCATCACTCATGAAGCTAAGGTTTCTTGACTTGAATGGTGTATTGTAACCTTATTGCTTCAGCGGAGTACCCCAAAATTTCCACACTCTTATCCGATCAAGCCTATTACCAGGTTTCAAATATATGAGTGTTTTTTATTTAATACACCTAATATTGTTATTTTCATTTATTCCACACACATGTGTCCTGTTTTTTATTGTTAACTCTTTAGTGCCTAGAAGATTACGCTTAGAGTTTCAATTTCAAGCAACTATACATGGTTAACATTTGGAGCTTTTTCGTCCTTGAACGTCATCGAAAGAGTAGTAGTCTTGCTTTGCTGACCAGAGTCTGTTGGGGAGATCACTCCTCATCATTATCACAACATCCAACTAATGTCACATCTTGCAATTGATATCCAGTGTCCTACAACAGCAAGAAAAAATACACATCTATATGCTTTCAAGAACATTGTATGTTAAGCGAGATGAGCTCTTCGTTGGAATGAAAATCAACAAACATGACGCATGCCCCTTCACAAAATATCTTTACCATATGTGGGCCACAGGTAGTAAAGTGGATTCCTTGTATTACTTCAAGAAAGTCTTCTAATACAGAGACATCTTTGGTTTCTTTAGCACTATGCAAACTTGCCCCCCATCTTTGGTTGTCCACTGCTGGATCAGTTTTTCCGTCAAGGTCCCATCATTGATCAGCTTCTTAATCTCCTCCAGTAAAGGTCTACACTTTTTGGTGGGATGCCTTGGTGCCCCTATGTGGAATTCACATGTGCTACTCGAGTCGAAGCTATGGGCAGATGGATCAGGTGTAGTCGTCATCGGTCTGGGAGCAAGATAGCGACCTTCTACCAAATAAGGCCATATGTCTGAGATGGATACCCTGAACACTTCCAAATTTGCACTCATCTGAGGAATTTTCCTTGATAACCCCGAAGTGTCATTCTGTCTTCTTCTTTTATGGCCACGAGAACCTTGGAGGTGACACTCATTTACTTCTTTGTCTTCATCTGCCTTCTCTTCAATTCGGTCCTTAGGCTTAGACCCCAATCGTCATAAAATCCTCGAATCTGCTTCTTGATCTCTCCAACATCATATCAAAGAAAAGAGAGGGAAGTGTTGCATAGAACAAGGGAGTCAACTCTTCTTCTGCTATAGAAGGCTGAACTTGGGTTGACGAACATCGCCACCTTAGCGCATACTTCCCGAAGCTTTCATTTGGTCTCATTTTCTCATTCTAAAGAAGCTGACGACAGGGCGCTAAGTCTGAAGCATATTTGTACTGACTCAAGAAGGCATTAGCAAGGTCACCCCATGACCAAACTTGGTTTCTGCTCAAACGGTTATACCATATTGCTGCAGGTCTCGTCAGGCTATCGTGGAAGTAGTGAATCAACAATTCTCCATTCTTCATGTATCCCTCCATTTTTCCGCAAAACACGGTCAAATGGACCTTTGGGCAGCTAGTTCCGTAATACTGTGCAAATTTGGGAATCTTGAAATCTAGAGGAATGACCAAATTAGGGACTAGAAAGAGTTCCTTCGTATTGAAAACATCTATTTTTCTTTCTTCCTTAGCTCCTTCTCAATTCTTTCTTATAGCAGGTCAAGCTTCTACTCTTTAGTTTGTTCCATTTTCTCAACTAGTTCTGCCATCGAACCCCAGAAATTAAATAATGAAGTGCCATGCAATGATAAAATCATTAAACAATGCAGAGGATGTGATGCAAATGTAATGCATGAATGCAATAAAGTATTGATTCAGCAAGTGATTTGTCCCCATAGAACATCTTTCATTCAGACTAAAAGCTTTCATTACATCAGGTATTAGGAGTTTTACAAATAACGGTGAGCTCTAGCTCCTAATTTCTTGACCTCATTCAATAGTCTCGTCAACTTTCCTTCGCAGTCCAACGCTGGATCCATATTCTGGCTTATCGGGGCTGCTGCATCAACTAAATTTGTACCTGTTGGGCCACTTGTCACGCTCGAGTCATAACAATCTCCATGTCTTGGTCTTTCTCCTATATTTTCTGCTCGGCCTTTTGTAGCTGGACAGTTACTCCTTTGAAACTTTCATACCCGGCCTATAAATTAAAGGGGAATTTCGACAACTCAGAGAAGAGAGCAAGAGGAGAGAATTTTCGACAAGCATCTAGGGCAAGGAGAATTTCGACAAGCTACCTTCTTCATCTTTTTCTTTCTTGTTCAATTAGGTTCATGCTAGGGATTATTTATCTTGTGTTTCTTTGGAACCTAGCCCTGAACTAATCTATTTGGCTATGGTTATTGTGTTTTGTGGTTGTGAGAAACTATTGGATTTTGTTTAGGTAATAAGAGTTTGCACTTTTCTATTCAAGGTTTATTCATTCTTGGTTCTTATTCTTGTTTGCGAGTGAATTGGGAGAGGATCTCGTGATTTCATATATTTATCTAATATCGGGAGAGTTAGATTCAAGAAACGAATGAATATGATCTTTATTCAATCTATTGATGGTGAAGATGAATACGGCTTAGGAATAAGTCAAGGATTTCAACGTCTAAGAGGAGCGCAAGATTGGTTGTTGTTCACCCTTGATTCACGCAGGGATGTATTATCAAGGCATGCACAAGTAGCTAGAGTTTCGACTTGGGGATAAGAAGAAACCATTGAAGAACGCTCAGTCGAACCTTGAAGGTTACTGCCCAGACGCCCAAGTAGTTGCCCAACTAGTCGCCCAGGCAACCATCGATTAGTTGCCAAGGCAACCCCGTTGTGCAAGTTGCCACGGCAACTGAGTTGCCCGTGCACTCTTTTACCAAGACGATCCAATCGGCCATCACACCTCAACTCAGGATAACCTGGCCTATCTCTCTCATTTGATCTCATTCATTCTTTTACTTTATTGCCTTCTAGTTTAGTTATTAGTTAAAACTCCTATAATCCTTTATATGTGTTTTTACTTTTTTACAGTGCAAGAGACTAGATTCTTGAAGTGGCACCAATCCCTATGGAGACGATATCTTTTATACTATAACTTGCAACGTGTATACTTGCACAATTGCGTAGCACTTATTACGCGCAACAAGTTTTTGGCGCCGTTGCCAGGATTGGCAATAGCGACTTTGTTTTTATTTTCTTGCACTTTTTTTTTACTTTTCTTGTTTAATATTCAAAGGGCTAACAAACTTTGGTTTTGCATTGGTATATGACCAAGGCGAGACCGATTACACCAGAATATCCCTTTGATCCAGAAATCGAACGAACCTTACAAAGACTTAGACGAAGGATAAGAGTAGCAATGGCTAATCAAGACGGCAATATGAATCAAGATGTTCTAGCAGGAGGAGGAGTGATTCTTGCACGAAACAGAACTATTCGAGACTATCTTGAAGAAGATCTTGATGGACTTAATCCAGGAGTTGTCGCACCTGAAATTGAAGCTGACCACTTTGAGTTAAAACCGATAATGTTTAATATGATCAACACAATTGGTCAATTCACTGAGGGATAGGGCGAAAGCATGGTTGAATAGCATTTCTGCCGGATCAATAGCATATTGGACCGATCTTTGTCGTGATTTCCTTGCTCGGTTTAATCCTACAAATTTGACTGATAAGCTTCGTAACGACATTACTTCTTTTCGGCAGGCAGATGATGAATCCATGTACGAGGCTTGGGAGCAATATAGAGAACTTCTACACAAATGCCCCCTACATGGATTCCCGGTGTGGACTCAAGTAACAATATTTTACAACGCCGTGAATACACCAACAAGGATGATGCTAGATGCCTCGGCAAACGGCATACTCCTAGATAAGTCACTGGAGGAAGCAATGCAAATTCTAAACAGGCTGGCCAAGAATGATTATCAATTCCCCTCTACTAGAAGAGGAGGAGTTAGACGCCAAGCCACAATACATGAACTAGGATCATCAAATTCAATTTCAGCACAATTGGCCACTTTAACCAAGATGGTCCAGAACATGCAAAAACCAAACAACACACATGAAGTCAAGGTAATGGATTCTTTTTGTGAGTTATGTGGTGATAACCATGATTCTTCTGAATGTATGCAGAATCCGGAATCCAGCTTCTACGTGGGGAATTACAATCGGAACAACAATGTGATGTCCAATACATACAATCCAGCTTGGAAGAAGCACCCGAATTTTCCATGGAGTAATCCCAACAATGCTCTAAACCAGAACAATCAGAATGCACAAGCATCGGGATTCTAGCAGAATATGCCACGGTAACAGTTACCGCAGCAACAACCGACAACATCTAGTTCTTTAGAAAATTCTCTAAATGCTTTTATGATGAAAACTGAATCTTATATGGCTGAGAATAGTAACTTCATAAAAAGAACTGATGCTTTTATTAACAGGAGCGAGATGAGATTGCAAAACCAAGAGGCGGCAATCAAATCATTGGAAAATCAAGTCGGACAGTTTGCTCAAAATCTGAATACTAGACAGCAAGGAGGTTTACCTAGCGATACTGAAGTAGCAAGAGGAACTGGCCATGAGCAATGTAAGGCAATCACCACTAGAAGTGGCCAACAAATTAGAAAGGCTCAAACCCGCTCATCAAACAAAACTCCACAAAAAGATCAAGAAGAACCTAGCGGCAAAGCCTCAAATGCTGAACCAAGAATTGCCACGGCAACCGGCAATAGGTATGCCTCGGCAACTGACGATAAGGATGCTTCGGCAACTTGTGATAAGCATGCCTCGGCAATCCCAGTTGATAATGCCTTGGCAACTCCAGTTGTCCCGGCAATTTCGTCAATCAGGTTCCAAACCAATGAAAGGATCGAAGATATCCAACTTCCACCACCATTCCCACAAAGGTTGAAGCGACAAAAGCAAGAATATCAATTCAAGAAGTTTCTTGATATACTAAAGCAAGTCCACATCAACTTGCCATTGGTGGAAGCAATTGCACAAATGCCAAACTATGCCAAGTTTCTTAAAGACATTGTGTACAAGAGAACAAGGCTAGGAAAGTTTGAAACAGTTGCCGCAACAGAGGGATGCATGGCAATGTTGCACAATCGTATGCCACCCAAGTTGAAGGATCACGGAAGTTTCACAATACCCTGTTCCATTGGAAACCATTATTTCAGGAAAGCATTATGCGACCTTGGGGCTAGCATAAACTTGATGCCTAAATCGGTTTTCCAGAAACTAGGAATCAGGAAGGCAAGACCTACAACAGTTATGCTACAGCTAGCCGACAGATCCTATGTGCATCCAGAGGAAAAAATCGAGGACATACTGGTAAAAGTTGATAAATTTATTTTTCCCACTGACTTTATTGTTTTGGATTGTGAAGCAGATGAGCATGCACCTATCATTCTCGGGAGACCATTCCTAGCAATAGGGAGAATCTTGATCGATGTTGAAAAGGGAGAACTCACAATGAGGGTGAATGACCAGGAAGTTAAACTAAATGTGTTCCAAACACTAAGGCATGCCGATGATCCCGAAGAATGCCAACTTCTTCATGCCACGACAGAGTTTAACTTCGACGGGGAATTTAGTTGCCTCGGTAACTATATCGCCGATCAAGAGGAACCTGAGGAGTATGAAGAACCGATCGATGAGGAACAACAAGAAGAGGAAAATTGGCTAGTAAATCGACTAGGTACATACTTTGAACCACTGGATTACTCGGGTAAGGAAGGTAAGCTCGAAAAACCCTCTATTGAACAACCACCTATTCTTGAGTTGAAACAATTGCCAGAGCAACTAAAATATGCATACTTAGGAACCGATAATACATTGCCTGTAATTATTTCTTCTAAGTTACAGCCTGAGCAAGAAAAGAAGCTGATAAAAATGTTGAAGCTACACAAAAAGGCAATAGGGTGGACAATTGCCGACTTGAAGGGAATTAGCCCGGCAGTGTGCATGCACAAGATTTTGTTGGAAGATGATCACAAACCTTCAATTGAGGCTCAGAGGAGACTGAATCATGCCATGAAAGGGGTTGTAATGAAAGAAATCATCAAGTGGCTTGACGCCGGCATTATATACCCTATCTCTGATAGTACATGGGTAAGTCCGGTACAATGTGTACCGAAAAAAGGAGGTATAACAGTGGTAAGTAATGAAAACAATGAACTCATTCCAACCAGGACTTTTACCGATTGGAGGGTTTGTATGGATTATCGAAAGCTAAACAAATCCACTAGGAAAGATCACTTCCCATTACCCTTTATTCATCAAATGCTTGACCGTCTTGCAGGGAAACCCTTTTATTGTTTTCTTGATGGTTATTCAGGTTACAATCAAATTGTCATAGCACTAGAAGATCAAGAAAAGACAACCTTCACATGCCCATACGGTACTTATGCTTTTCGAAGGATGCCCTTTGGATTGTGTAATGCCCCGGCAACCTTCCAAAGATGCATGATGGCACTCTTTTCAGACATGGTCGAAGACTTCCTTGAGATCTTCATAGATGATTTTTTTGTTTTTGGTAATGACTTCGACAGCTGTCTCGGCAATTTAGAGAGGGTGTTGGCAAGATGTGAAGAAACTGATTTAGTCCTCAATTGGGAGAAATGCCATTTTATGGTAGATGAAGGAATAGTGCTCGGCCACAAGATTTCATCCAAGGGAATTGAAGTAGACAAAGCCAAGGTGGATGTGATCGAGAGATTACCTCCACCAAGTTCGGTTAAAGGAATTCGAAGCTTTCTTGGACATCCAGGTTTTTACAGAAGGTTCATTCATAATTTTTATAAAATCACTAAACCCTTGTGCAATTTGCTTGAACAGGATAAAGTCTTCGATTTTGATGATTCTTGCACCCCAAGCATTTGAAACCCTAAAGCAAAAGCTTGCTTCAGCACCCATTGTCGTTCCACCAGATTGGACGCTACCTTTTGAGCTCATGTGTGATGCTAGTGATTTCGCGGTAGGAGCAGTCCTAGGCCAACACACAGGTAAGACCTTCCATGTGATATACTACGCTAGTAAAACTCTTAATAGTGCTCAAGTGAATTACACAACAACGGAGAAAGAGTTACTAGCTGTAGTTTTCGCATTTGACAAGTTCTGATCCTATTTGATTGGTACAAAGGTAATTGTTCATACGGACCATTTGGCAATCAAATATCTATTTGCTAAAAAGGATGCCAAACCTCGTTTGATTCGTTGGATATTACTTTTACAAGAATTTGATATTGAAATCAAGGACAGGAAAGGAACAGAAAATCAAGTGGCCGATCACTTATCATGTTTAGAACGCAATAGGGACGAGGAAGCGGATCTAGAGATATGCAATGCATTCCCGGATGAACAAATTTTAGTCACCACGACAACCATGGACGCGCACGCCTCTGCAACTCTCAATGCCGCAGCAGCCCTTGACACGCACGCCTCAGCAACCATGGATGCACACGCCTCGGCAACTCTCGACACCGTAGCAGCCTTTGACGCGCACGCCTCGAAAATTTTGGGAGTAGTCGCCAAGGCAGCACATGCCTCGGCAATACCCTGGTACGCGGATTTAGTTAATTTCCTTGTTTGTGGTATTTCACCTTATGGCCTTACTCACCAAGGGAAGAAGCGGTTCTGCCATGATGCTAAGCATTACTTTTGGGACGAGCCTCTTTTGTTTAAACAATGTACAGATCAGGTTATATGCCGATGTGCCCCTAAAGAAGAGCAATAGAATGTACTCCGGCAATGCTATTCATCACCCTATGGAGGACATTTTGGAGGAACTCGTACCGCAGCCAAATTTTTGCAATCCGGTTTGTATTGGCCAACATTGTACAAAGATGCCCAAGACTTTTACAAGCAATGTGATTGTTGCCAGAGGACGAGCAATATCTCTAGACGACATGAGATGCCGCTCCATAACATCATCGAGGTGGAATTGTTCGATTATGGGGGATCGATTTTATGGGACCTTTCCCATCTTTATTCGGCAACCTCTACATTATACTTGTCGTCGACTACGTGTATAAATGGGTTGAGGCAGCTGCAATTCCCAACAATGATTCCAAGACCGTGCAACGATTCTTGCAGAAAAACATATTTACACGGTTTGGGATGCCGAGAGCAATTATCAGTGACGAAGGCAAGCATTTTGACAACAGACTTATTGCCAAGATGTTGCAACGCTTCGGCGTATCACACAAGATCGCCACGGCATATCACCCACAAACCAACGGGCAAGCAGAAATTTCCAACCGGGAATTAAGGGTATACTCGAGAAAGTTGTAAATCCCTCTAGGAAGGATTGGTCATTAAGACTAAATGACGCACTTTGGGCATATCGCACTGCATTCAAAACACCCTTAGGTATGTCCCCCTTTCGACTTGTCTATGGCAAAGCATGCCATCTACCGGTGGAAATCGAACACAAGGCATACTGGGCAATCAAGACCGTGAATATAGATTGGGAAAGTGCCGGACAAAAGCGTTTGTTGGACCTCAATGAGATAGAAGAATTTCGTGCACTCGCCTATAACAATGCACGAATCTACAAGGAGAAAACAAAGCAATGGCATGACAAGAAACTATTGCCGCGACAATTCATGCTAGGGCAACTAGTTCTCTTATTCAATTCTCGGCTAAAACTTTTCCCGGGAAAGCTGAAATTAAGATGGTCGGGACCATTCAAAGTTGTCAAACCATTCTCCCATGGTGCCGTGATAATCAAGTCCATCACTGACAAACATGAATTCAAAGTTAATGGACAAAGATTGAAACACTACAATGGTGCCCATGTGGAACGTAACAAAGAAGTGGTCAACTTAGGAGATGCATGAGCATGCTCTCCCTTTGATATTTTATTTTTATTTTCTTATTTTATTTTCTTATTTTTATTATTTTTGATTAATTTTTTTAACTATTTTTTTATTTTTTTATTATCTTCGATTATTATTATATTTTTTAGGATGGATTTTCTTTTTTTTAATCTTTTTAAGTTTAAGAATCCTTTTATACATCTTTATTTATTTTCTTTTATTAGTTTATCTTTAATTTTAATCCTTATTTGATTTGTCTTTGAATTGTAGGAAAAGAGTTCAAGATAAAGAGGAATTTTAATCCAAGAAGGAAAACATCTTCAACAAGGAAATTAATGGGCTGAATCTAAGGCATATATAAAGCCTCCAATTTACCCAAATCAAACTCCCCTTGCCGTCACCCTTCCCCTAACCCAACACCCTCTTTTTCGTCTTCCTCTAATCCCACCCACCATATTTACCACCTATCTTTTCTATAAAACCCATCACCCTTAACCTATTCCTACTTTTTATCTTGCAACTTTTTAGTTTCTTTTCTTTTCTTTTATTTGTTTTTACAAAACTCATAACCAAGATCATCTATGGCATCCAAAATTAAATTTTTAGTTCATCCAAGTTCCTCCAAAGAACCAAGATACAAGAAGTTCGCTACACTGGTGGTTCAAGAAAGATTTCACTCCAAGTTTGAAAGCCGGAAAATTCATGAAGAAAAAGGCTTTGAATACTCCAACTCTCATCAAGATTTCGGCCTTGAACCATTCATCTTCGAGAGGATTGCACATCAAAAGTGGCAAATCTTTTGCCATCAACCGGAATCGGGCAACATCTCATGGGTAAGAGAATTCTATGCTCACTCACCTAACCCGGATAATCCTTATATTTTTGTTCGTGACAAGGCCATACTCATAAGCCCTGAAAACGTCAACACCTTTTACGGGCTTTACATTGAGAATGACGAACATCAAGCCTTCGTTGATCAAATCATGCCCAAGCAACTCGACAAGGTGCTTCAAGAACTCACTCAATCGGGAACTCGTTAGAACGACAGTAAATACAAGGGCATGGTAAATCGCCTTCAGCTTAAACCCGAGGCAAAACTATGGAATAAGTTTGTTAAAACTTCTTTAATGCCCACCACACACAATACTACCGTTGATATACCACGTCTTTTGCTCATACATTCTATTTTGCATAATCGCATCATTAACGTTGGAAAAATTATTTGTGATGAGATTTTTGTATGTAGCTCAAAAGATAAGGGTTCTCTTTTCTTCCCTTGCTTGATTTCTAATCTTTGCAAGGAGATGCATGTCCCAAGTGAGTCCACCGATGAAAAGGCCCTACCAAAGTCTAGTTGGAATCAAGCACAAATCCGAAAGCTAATGGGAGAGGCACCGAAAAAATCCTCAAGGCCTCCAATTATCGCGCAACTCCTGCCGCCCCAGCAATCCCTAATGCCCAAGCACCTAATGCCCGGGCAACTCGACCATCAACCCCGTGACACTTTGAAGCACTCTTGCAACCATTGGTGAGCCACCTAAGGAAAATTGAAGACAACAACTAATGTTCATGCGGTACATGAAGGAGCACAACAATGCCATCACCCAAGTCATCCTAGAAAAGTACCCAGACAATCGCGTGTCGTTCCTAATCTTTCCTAACGAGATCCTTGCCCCGGCAACCAATGAAGCAGTCACCACGACAACCACAATAGATGATGCCCCAGCAACCTACATCGTGCCTGCACAAGCAGATGCCCCGGTAACCAACCCTGAAGATGCCACGGCAACCAAAGCTAAAGACATCCCGGCAACCACTACAAAAGCCAAAGGTAAAGCACTTATGCCCGAATCAACTCCTACGAAATCATTTTCTGATTTTTCAGATTCGGACGAGTCCTCCATTGCACCAACAAAGACTGCATCAATTGAATCCTCCAAGCGAAAAGCCAATGACACTGATGAAGAGGACGATGAGGACAACCCGTACGAGGATCGATTCCACCACCGGCAACAAGAAAACAACCATCGCGTTCAAGCAAGAGAATCAAGACACTGACAAAAGGAAACTAATCATCCACGATGACGAACTCTCAGAGTAAGTCCTCGTATGCATTTTATTTTTTGTTATTCTTATTTTTCTTTAATGCACGCATTGAGGACAATGCCTCACTCGAGTTTGGGGGGTTTGTTATTAGTAGTTACCATGTTTAGTTGCATTCATCTTAAGTATTACATTTAGGATACATAAATTGCTTGCCATACCATGTTTAGTTGCATTCATCTTAAGTATTACATTCTAGGATAACCATGGAAAAACTTAGAATTTTACTATGATGCTAAATTTGATGAAACACTTTTGTGGTTTGATTGATTTAAGGAATTCTAGTGAACTTAGGTTGATAATTAACAAATTGGGGGATTAGAATAAAAATTGGATGAATGCTAGAGGTGCCTGAAATCGGCTCTAGTCGAATAAAACTAAAAACAAAACACTAGAGGTGCCCAAAACTGGCTCTAGTTAAAACACGTTAAAAAGAACCCAGTGAAGTAATTTGAAAACCTCTTGTTTGCGTAGAATCCGAAAAATCAACTTGCACACATCTCTGCACACACTCACAAGCATTATAGTTTGATTCTGAGTAACTCCTAAGTTTTCCGAAAAATGAAAAGCCAATCATACTTTGTGCCCCGGTTCTGAGAATTGAAATCAAGTTCAAAGCTAAGTTTGTGAAAATTAAAGTCTTGGCAGGTAATTATTAGTTTGCATTACTTGAGGACAAGCAATATTTCGAGTTTGGGGATGTGATAAGTGTTCAAAAGTACTATTTTTCTTACCCTTTTTACTCATATTATTGTTAGACTTAGGCTCATATTAGTTGCATAATTAGCCATTCATGCATTAATCCATGTTTCCTTCAAAAGATGCTGCTTTGGTGTGTTTTGTGTGTATGTGCAGGATCATTTGCCAAAGCAAGGCTAGAGCTAGTTGCCAGGGTAATACATGAAGGAGATGCCGAGCTAGTTGCCAGGGCAATGCATGAAGGAGACGCCGAGCAGTTGCCAGGGCAATTTTCGACAAAGAACAAGGTGATATGGTAGTCGAAATTGATGACTAGACAAGCCCAAGATGACGTGGAGCAAAGCCCAATCCCAAAGGAATTTGATTTCCATGAAGAGATTAAAGAAGAATTAAATTCCAAGAAGATAGGAGAAGTTCTAGTAGGAATATAATTATAATAAAGAATTATATTCTTTAAAGATAATTTAATTCCAACTTAACTTCCTCCTCAAAGAAGGACTTTGACCTAGCCCTATAAATTAAAGGGGAATTTCGACAACTCAGAGAAGAGAGCAAGATGAGAGAATTTTCGACAAGCATCTAGGGCAAGGAGAATTTCGACAAGCTTCCTTCTTCATCTTTTTCTTTCTTGTTCAATTAGGTTCATGCTAGGGATTATTTATCTTGTGTTTCTTTGGAACCTAGCCATGAACTAAATCTATTTGGCTATGGTTATTGTGTTTTGTGGTTGTGAGGAACAATTGGATTTTGTTTAGGTAATAAGAGTTTGCACTTTTTTATTCAAGGTTTATTCATTATTGGTTCTTATTCTTGTTTGCGAGTGAATTGGGAGAGGATCTCGTGATTTCATCTATTTATCTAATATCGGGAGAGTTAGATTCAAGAAACGAATGAATATGATCTTTATTCAATCTATTGATGGTGAAGATTAATTCGACTTATGTTTTAATGTGTCATGTGATAAAGAATGAGTAAAATGGGATACTCGAAAATTTTGGTTAAAATCCAAGGAAAATTTGAATGGGAATTCAAGGTTACGATTTAGTGACCAAAATGATAAGTTTTTAAAACTTAGGTGGTACAAGTTGAAATATGAAAAGTTGAAGGACCAAAGTTTTAATTTCCCAAAAGTAAGGTTTTTTATTTCATAAATAGATAGAGCACCCATTGGTGTGGATCGAATGAGGAATTACTAGTTTGATCTGATATTTCAATTATCAGGAAATCGCAGTCAAAGTTTAAGTGGAATTTGGACACCCGGGTCAAACAGAAAAATTATGAAATTTTACCATATGATAGAGAAAGGTTATAAAAGTTATTTCCAAGTGTTGGAAATATTTTAGTTTAATTCAGGATGAATCTTATAATTATTTTGATTAAGGAATTTAATTAGTAACCGATAAAATTCTTGGCATTTATCGGTAAATCGGATCAAACCAGTAATTCCTCATTCGATCCACACCAACTGGTGATCTATCTATTTATGAAATAAAACACCTAAATTTTGGGAAATTACAACTTTGGTCCTTCAGCTTTTCAAATTTCAACTTGTACCACCCAAATTTTAAAAACGTATCATTTTGGTCACTAAATGTAACACCCTTAACGTATATTCGATATTCGAATACACATTAAAGATGTTACTAACTGATTTTACACTGATTTTAAGACTTGTAATTTTTTTATTTATATGCAAAACTAATTTTATTAAACAACCCTTTCACGGTTTTCATTAAATTACAAATATGTCTAGAGTCACCTAATTTCGACCCTAAATTGGTTTATAAAATACTTTAAGAAGTTATTAAAATGAAAATATAATCAGGGCAAAAACTATGTGTGCTGTCTAGACCCTTTCTTGATTTTAAAATCACTACGCGATAATCAACCAACTAAGTTTAAAATCATTTGAAGTATCTTTTCTAATATTCTTAATTCCTCAAACTAGGTCATGCTTCTAAATCATACAAAATGCTACGTATTTTACATCTATACATGCCCCCACTATACTAGGATGTGGTGATACTTACAGATAATACCGACTAACTTGATCCAATGATGTGCTGCTCCTCCTCTGCTATCTATTCCAAAGTACCTACGTGTGTTACAAAACACACGTTAAATATAACTTAATGAGGCATAATCATAATAATGTAAAACAATGATTATAAGAACACAACTCTGCAAATTGGCAAGCAATTTCCAATTGCAGTTGATAACATTTTAAACATGTACAGAACTACCTTGCATGTATAATTTATTTAACCAATATAATATTCAAATCATAGGATTCAATCTATCTTTATCAGTCTTGTGTGCATTAAGCTTTTTAGCATAACTAATTGCATACATGCATTTCAAGTATTATAGCCAGAGTATAAAATCATGCCATATGTAATGGATGAATAATCATATATCATGACTATCTTAAGAATCCTGATATCAATGGTTCATGATCATCAAGTATTCGTGCTTTCATTACGTAATCATTCGCATATCATATTCTCTAATATAGTCATACTTTCATCATGCAATCATTTGCATATCATATTCTCTAATATAGTCCAAAGTACAAAATCTTGTGATGCCATAGTACGCGAGTCATCACGAGTAGTGTCTACAACACCGTACCATCTGCATCGCCAAAGCGATTGAGATGAGTAGGTACTTGAGGACGCCCTTTGTTCCTCACACAACACCTTAGTGTCTATCCCAGCACCGTAGTGCCAACATTATCTCAACACCGTAATGCCTACATTATCTCAGAACCGTAGTGCCTACATTGTCTCGACAACGTAGTGCCTACATTATCTCAGCACCGTAGCGCCTACATTGTCTCAGCATCGTAGTGCCTACATTGTCTCATTAGTACTTGGGCATAACAATATAATACTTTCACCTTCAATATCCAATTCATCAATACTATCAACCATAATTCGATAATGAACATTTCATACCCAAAATCTATAATCCTATTTATCTCAAATAAATTGTTATGCTAAATCCATGTATAACATATGCTGTTTAATATTTCTTTGATCAACATACATTTTCATTATTATCAAAGTTGACTGATTGCAAGTCTTCTTCACATCATATATATATATAAACAAATAAAAATGCATTCATTCATCTCGCATATATAATAAATAAATAAAAATTACACTCACCTGGACCATTTATTAGCATGTCTCACTAAATTCTACTCGATCCTTTCCTTCGTAGTACCTCAAATCTTCTTTAATTCGGATTTGATTTCATTATCCACATAAATATAAACAAATATTTGTTAGATTCATTTCTAACAAAATTTTAATCAAGCTATCTAATCATTTAACATAAAAATTTCCATAATTAACTTCTAATTTATACTAACTTCTTCTTATTTTTCTACTTGTCAATTTAGTCCCATTACTTACTTCAAACCACCAATTCATCATCTTCTTCATCAAATAGTTATTCAAAATAATTGTCTCTAATTTTCTTTCTTTGCCAAAATAGTCACTAAAATGCAAAGGTAAGGATTCAAACTTCTTAACTTTGCAATTTGGTCCTCAAATCAACATTACTACCTTAATTCTATTATTTTATCTAAAAAAATCAGTTTTAATCCCCATCCAAGAATTCATTTTCCTATTTGGTCACTTTATTTTGACAAATTGTCAAAATGGTTACTAATTCGATTCAACATCGGTTTAGCATTCTAACATCAATTTCACACCTCCAACATCATTAATTATATAAATGCATTCCAATTTCATAAAATTCAGATTTGGTCCCTTAACTTTGAAGCTTTCCAAATTGGTCCCTATGTATTCTAATTTTAATTCTAACTTCATACAACATATTCGATTCATAAAATCTCATAATCATAATTTTCATAAAATTTTCTCATTATTTCCATGTGTCCGAATTGGTCACTTGGCTTCTCTAGGCTCATTTTTCATCCAAACAACATTCTAACATGCTTAAATAAATTTTCCAACAAATATTCTTCATTTTCAAGAATTAACATTTAAACCCCCAATTTATTCCTACTTGCCAAATTTGGGTGTCTAAGCTTTTCACGGACTTTATTTTAGTCCAAATGCCATAATCAAGCTTCTAAATTCATAATATCTTCAAATCCATCACTAGGATAATTTTCACAATATTTTCCCTAATTTACCAAGCATGCCAAAATAGTCACTTAAAGGACTAGTTGAGGATTTTTCATTCTAGCATCAAAATCAAGCTTCTAATATCATCAATCTTTCATTTTCATCATCAATTTAAAAACCCTAAATAAAATCCCAAATTCTAGGGTTAGGGGTTTTAATCCTTAAACATGAAACTAATCACAATCTAAGCTTGATTTCATCTCTACAACACTAAATTTGCATAGTTCAAGCTTCAATCTAAACATGGAACATGAAACCCTATTTTCTCTCTCTTCAAGAACATAATCAAAATTTCATAACTCTTGATAAAATTACTATCAAATGAAAGAGATTTGAAAATAGATCAACTTTCTATAAAAAAAACATACCTTGAATCTTGTTCGAGAGCCTTCAAAATGCCTAGGAAAAGTTTGTGTATTTTCCCCCATTTTTCTCTATTCTTTCGAATTGAAGAGGAGGAAGACGAACATTTTTGTTCATCTTTTTTTAATTTATGCCACATGTAATAATAGATTGAATTTTTTATTCAATTTAGTCCCTTTTCCAAAATTAACCTCCAACTGAATCATAATTTACAAGTTACCATTCTAGTTCAATTCCAACCAAATTCCATTCAACTCTAACCAAACTAGAGTAATGCTTTCACATGGGAAATTACCATATTAGCCATGATACTTTCAAAATATTTCAAAATTGCCATTGTGGCCAAATTACCAAAACTAGTCACTTAAATCACTAATTTTGCCATTTTGTAAAAATCCAACTATTCTAGTTAGATGACAATCCACCAATTAATAATTTATTCATAAAACAATATTTTATGAATTTTACGTGACTTATGGTGCAGCCTCTAAAATTTCGATCCGATTTCCTGATATTCACTTTTACTTTTTCTACGATTCCCCTTCACCGGGCTATCAAATAAATTCTAAAAATTCCTTATTTCCATATCTGAAAAATAAATAATATTATCAAATAAAATATTCTATATTTATGAAGTCAAACTTAAAATTTTGACTCGATCCAATATACTGATAATTTTACCCAGAATCTTTATCGGATAAAAATTCTCTTAATAATTCTTTATCAGGTATCCATATAAATAATATTAACTCGAACTGATTCCTTTTTATCAGTATCAAGTACTGAAATAAGACCTTCCCAATAGGTCACCCATCCTATGCCTTGAGCATGCTTAACTTTGCAGTTCAATCGAAATCCGATATCTTATACTGCATTTTTATTCCCGGGATCTACATCAGATTTTTCTCCATGATCTGTTTAATCTATGTACAAGATAAAATAATTACTGATAAATTCTACAAATATTCATAAAATAATATGTTATAACTCTTCCAAAGTCTATGGAATCATCTCCGAAATTTTATCTTGATCCAATTTACCGATAAATGCCAATAATTTTATCGGTTACTTATTAAATTCCTTAATCAAAATAATTATAGGATTCATGCTGAATTGAACTAAAATATTTCCAACACATGGAAATGACTTTTATAACCTTTATCTATCATATGGTAAAATTTCATAATTTTTCAGTTCGATCCGGGTGTCCAAATTCCACTTAAACTTCGAGTGCGATTTCCCAATAATAGAAATATCGGATCAAACCAGTAATTCCTCATTCGATCCACACCAATGGGTGCTCTATCTATTTATGAAATAAAACACCTATATTTTGGGAAATTACAACTTTGGTCCTTCAGCTTTTCATATTTCAACTTGTACCACCCAATTTTTTAAAACTTATCATTTTGGTCATTAAACTGTAACCTTGAATTCCCATTCAAATTTTCCTTGGATTTTAACCAAATTTTGTGAGTATCCCATTTTAATCGTTCTTTATCACATGACACCTTAAAACCTCAGAAATTTCTTTTCTACAGTCCATAATTGAGAAAATCCTAACTTTTGCATTTTTTTCATTTTAGTCATTAAGTGGGCTTTTAAGCCCTTATCTTAGTACTAAATGACCCTTAATCAACATAGCAAATTTTGGGGTATTACAATTCTTCCCCCTTAAGAAAATTTGTCCTCGAATTTTCAAAATGTACATGTTTTAAATAGTTTTAGGTACTGCTCTCTCATTTTCTTCTCGATCTTCCAAGTTGCCTCATCCACTTTGTGGTTCCTCCAAAGGACTTTGACCCATGGAATTTTCTTATTCCTTTTAATTTCATATGCTAAGATTTTCATCGGTTCTTCTTCATACGTGAAATATCGAGTTGTAACTCAACTTATTTTGGTAGATAACGTGAAAAAGGTTTGATCGATAACTTTGAAGAAAATTCACATGAAAATATATCGTGAGTCTTGTTCGCCTCCAAAGGTAAAGTCAAATAATAAGTCATTTGTCCATCTTTCTTTTAAGAGTTTCGCATGGTCTATGTAACACCCCGATTTTGGGCTTAGCAGTTTTGAGGTTTACTAGATGGTCCGGTGGACCATGTTAGAGATTCGAGTCGAATTCGGGACCGTATATTTCTCGGTAATATAAAAATATGGAAAATAGTTAAAAATAATCTTTTAATATATATTGATTTTTGGTGGAATCAATTTTGGAAAATGGAAATCGAAAATATGATATTTTGTGTTAGTGACTAAAATGCGATTTTTAAAAACTGTTTTAAGTGACTAAAATCAAAAGGGTCAAATCCTTAGAATCCTTAAGGAGCTAATCTACCAAGTGTTTGCTGCTGGTTTCTCCCTTTAATTAAATCATTTTAATCATGTGTTTTAAAAGGTTGTTAAAATGGATTAAATATCTAAAGTTAGTTATTAGCTTTTAAAAGAATTTCACGTAACTTTTTCTCTCAACTTCATTTCTTCCAAACACTCAGAGTTTTATCAAAAACCAGAGGTAAAGAACTCATTTCACTCAGATTATTGATTTTAATTTGGTAAAGAACTCATTTCACTCAGATTATTGATTTTAATTTGTTCCTTTAACTTTGTTTTGCAAAATCTCATTGAAATCTTGTATTTTCATAGCTTTTAACAAGCCAATTGAGGGGGAAATCACATAACAGGGGCAAGTTCCGTGATCTCCTCTATATTAAATGGTTCTTTATTGATATTCCCAAGTATTTGATCCTTTATTTATAAGTTGTAATGTGGTTTTAATGTTTTATCCATGTTTGATTGAGGTATTTTGGAAATTTGGATGAATCATGGTGATTTTTGAAGTGGATTTGATTTCCAATAATTGATTTGGACTTAATATATGTTTTGCATGTATATTGATGTTGATAAGTTGTTTTTATCAGTAGAATCTCGAAACTCTTGAATCTCTAATTAGTTAGGTTGCTAGTTTTGAGTTATTGTGGTGATATTCGAGTTTAATCTTTGTTGGAGGTAAAAGGATGTTAGGAAAGGGTTTTTGGATGTTGTTAGATGTTGATTGAAGGCTTGAATTTTTGTTTTATGGCTGGGTTAAGTTTTGGAAACGTTTTATGGTGTTTTCGGTATGTTTCAGATGGTTTTTGAGTGAGCAACGTGGGAGTTGTAGGAGATTGTTGTTAGGCAATGGTTTGAATGCATTTTAATGCATTTATCCTCTGGTTGTATGTGTTTAAAATAGGGGATAATCAAGGCGATGAAGCTTGACATTGTTTGGTTGCTTGCCATGAGCTTGTTTCACGTTAGCAAGGAAGGCAAAGCTTATCGGTGAGTGGAAACTAGTTTTAATTGCTTTACAAAGGTTTGTAAAGGTTTTTGGGAGTATAAGGTAAGCGTGAGACACTTACCTAAGCTCGGAAGTAAGTTTCTCTTATTTTTCTCTTGAATATCGGTTTAGATATGAGCATGTTGCTTGCATGTTTTGGTATAAACATAGTATGATTTACTTATTGGTAATGCATGATTTTGAGTACATATACAGGGGGTTTAAAAGTATATTAAATGCTAGTGAGCATTGGTTTTCATTCCGGATGGGAATAGTGTTATTGCATTGGCAATGAGATGTGCATATGTGTATTTTATGAAATGCATTGTAAAATAGTAAGTAAATGGTTTTGTAAATGATATATGGGCTATGTGACAAGGTGAGAAAACAACAAGATATAATTGGCATGCCATAGGATTAAAAGCGCACTATAAAATATGAACAAAATTGATCATGGTCATGGGTCCTTGAGGTATGGCGGTTTAACTAGGCCACTCGGACTATTGGAACATCATTTGGGGCATGCGATTTAACTAGGCAACCCAAATCGATTGTGATCTTGCAATTTAACTAGGCAAGGTCGGTACTCTTGCGGTTTAACTAGGCAAGGGTGAAATCTCACGGTTTAACTAGGCGAGGGTGTCAAATCTTGCGGTTTAACTAGGGAAGGTTTGGGATATCATGCGGTTTAACTAGGCATGGTATGAGAGATCGCGTATTTTATATGTGTATGAGATAGAGGTAGTCTATCCGGTCATTATAAATGCAAATATATGTGAAAGCTCATGTGTTGAACCTTGTTTATAATGCTTTGGAAATATATGCATGGTTTGGTAAAAATGATTTGGAATTCAAGCATGGATTGTTTATGATGTTATAAAGGTTATTGTGTTTTGATTCGGTTGAAATCATGGAAAAATGCTTAGGTTGTAAGCATGTTTTAAGAAAAGCAAGCATGTGGTTTTTAAACGGTTTTATGCATCATTGTTTATGAGCATCCTCACTAAGCATGTGTGCTTACGCTCTCTTTTCCTAATGATGCAGAGCATTAAAGTTCGGGGTAGCAAAGGCAAGGTTTGCAAGGATCCAAGGGATAAACTACTTTTGAGTATGCACTCGATTTATGTTTCTGGTTAATAAGGCAATGTGTTCACCATGGATTTTGGGGAGATGTAAATTTGTTTCATTGTGGATTTAAATGTGTTTCTATGTTGGTTTTTGATGATGGTTATATGTTTCTCAATTTGATGTTGTTCTTGTCTAAAGTTGAGGCTAGATAGATGACTAGAGGTGCATCTAGAGTTTCCTTGTGGTTTGCCATGTTGTGCTGGTTGGACCAAGTTTAGTATGCTATGTTGAGTGTGTTGGTATGTTGCTTATGTCAAGAATGGTCTAACTGTGCATTTTGGTATGTTTGGCAAAGTGGTTTAGGAAACAAGCCTCTAGAGTGGTCATTTGGTAGCATGATGTTTTTGTGGTTGCCTAATCTGGTATAAATGTTAGATTGTGTATAACCATGGGTTGATATGAATCTTCACAAGTTGTTAGGGGCCTATTGCATCTAGAATTGTAAGAAAAACTAGCTAAATTTGACATTATAGGCCCAAGCGTACCGATACTCAAGGGACCGTATCGGTACAGCTAGGCATAATTGGCCAGGGTGTATCAGTATAGGCAAGGGCATATCGAAATGTTATATGCTTACTGGAATATCATTTTTTTTGAAATAGAGCTCGTGTACCGAAACACCAATAGAACCTATCGATACAGGATGTAACAATGTTGTGTACCGAAACACTAATTGAACGTATCGGTACGATATGCAAGAACTTCTAAAAACATATCTTAAATGGTGTACTGGTACAGGACCAGCCGTATCAAAATGGCAAGTTCACAATCGTATCGATACGGGTTAATACGGGTCATACCGTATCAATACGGGGGTCGTTAATTCTGTTAATGTCATCTTGAGGTAATTTCTATTTTCTTCCATTTTAATCCCCAATTCTTGTTTAGCCAATTATTTGGGCATAAATTATTATTTGAAGCTGATTTTGGCATGCAAGCTTGAAATAAATTTAATGAAAGGTTGATAACTTAAAAGTTAGAAATGCCCTTTAAAGTTGCTGAAATTTTGTTTTGTCCATATTTCGTGTTCGTGGTCAATTTGATATCGTTACGATGCCCGATTGAGATGAGTGATCACCTATGAAACAAATGATCATGTAGGAAAGCTTTAATGCATCTAGACAAGATAAAGAAAAAATGGTTGTGTTTAAAGGTTAATGTTTCCGGTTTACCTCAGTAAACCTAATATAGCTTGCTTGGTTCAGTCTTGCGACTAGGCCGAGTCGAGGGGGTTACATTTGTTGGTATCAGAGCCAGGTTTGCGAAAAGTTGGGATGTTGTTGCTTGTTTAATTGATGTTGTTTGAACTGCACGGTGATTATGCAAATGCTTGGTGATTGTTTAATGTTCTGTTGGGGTATGATTGGGGACACATTATCTATTACCAAGGATTTTAGATGCGTTTTAAAGTTAACATGGATCCTTTGCTTGATGCTAGCCTAACTCTAATGTGTTTTGATGCTTTTGTTAGCATGGCTCGACGTGAGACACGGTCTATGGCTAATACTGCCGGGATTGGGCAGAATAATGAAACAGAAGAGAATCTCCCTCATGTTTTACCTCCTCTTCCTCCCTTGGTTCCTTCAGTTGATGTTGGGGCGGGTGAAGCACCCCAAGTTCATCAAGTGCTAGTGTATGGTGATTTGACTCCGTTAGTATAGGAGATAACGGGAGCTTTTCAGGCAGCGATGGCTGGAGTATAGGCGCAGGCACTGGTACCTGTTGTGGTGGCAAATCAAGGTTCACCCTTAGAGAGTTTGAGAAGTTTGGGATGTGTGGAGTTTCAAGGTTTGAGCCTTGAGGCAGCCGAAGGTTGGCTGGAAAAGACGATCTGCATTATGGATCAGATGGGATGCAACGAGGAGCGTAAGCTGGGTTGCACTGTATCTCTGCTACAGGGGATACATACCATTGGTGGGTGACCACTATTACTGGCATTCCCGAGGTAGATGTTACTTGGGAGTTCTTTCGGAGAGCTTTCAAGAGGAAGTACCTTGGTGCTCAGTACTTGGATATGAAGAAGCTTAAGTTTATGTCGCTATCTCAAGGAAGCATGTATGTTGCTGAATACGAGGTGAAGTTTGTCCGGTTTAGTCAATATGCTCCGGAGTTGTTTCTAGATGATCAGCAGAGAAGTGACAGGTTTCGTTATGGACTTGTAAAGGACATTAAGACGTACCTCCTGGCCGCAGATTATACAGATTTTGATGTGTTGGTCAACCAGGCCAAGGATATTGAGCAGTCATTGGGTGCACCAGTTCAAGCTGCAGGTGTGAACTTGGGTAAAAGAGTGGCGGACTCTAGCTATTCTGGGAGGCAGAATAGGAGGTTCAGGGACAAGAGGTATAAGTCAGATCACAGGCGTGGTGGTAGAGTTGGCCAGGGTGCTTAGGGAGCTCGTGTTTCATTAGAGTTTGAGCAATGCAGTAGGCGCCATATGGGTATGTACTGGGGTAATACTAGAGCTTTTTGGATTTGTGGATCATCTGATCACTTGAAGTGTGATTGTCCTTGGTCTACGAGAGATATACTAGCGTAGGTTGCTACACCTGCTAGGGGTCGAGGTCGTGGCAGGGGTAACTTTCAGAGGCGTGAGGATGTTCAGAGGGGTATGGCTCATGCCGTAGTGGTGAGACCTGAAGGTGGTGGACTAGCTTAGGTCTTTGCTCACCATGAGGGTCATAATGACACGGATGTGATCGCAGGTACTTTTACTTTGCAATCCTTTTCATTGTTATCTTTAATTGATTCGGGGTCCACACATTCATATATCTTGAGTGAACATGCATCTTTACTTAATGTTCCTGTTGAGATCTTAGATGTTGGCATGTTAGTCACAAGTTCTTTTGGGGAGACGGTTACAACAAGAAGGTTGTACCGACGTTGTCCTTTGGTGGTGCAAGGATATGAGTTTGTCGTAGATCTGATGGAATTGTCATTCTATGGTTTTGATATCATTTTGGTATGGATTGGTTGAGTGAGCATAGAGCAGTTATGGATTGTGAATCCAAAAGGATATCATTGAGGTTAGCCGACGACTATGAAGTTGTGGTGGTTGGTGAGAATGTTAAGTTTCTGTCCAATGTGGTTTCGGCTGTTAGAGCAGAGAAAATGGTGTTTGATGGATGCCAAGCTTATTTGGCTATTGTTATAAATCCAGAAGTTATGGGTGTTCGAGTGCAGGACATTTAGACCGTGTGCGACTTTCTTGAAGTTTTTCCAGAAGAGTTGCCAGGTTTACCTCCGGATAGGGAGGTGGAGTTTCACATTGAGACTTATGAGGGTACAACACTGGTATCTATTGCTCCTTACAGGATGGCACTAAAAGAATTGAAAGAGTTGAAGTTGCAGCTTCAGGAGTTGTTGGACCATGGGTTCATTTGACCAAGTATTTCTCCGTGGGGAGCGCCTTTTCTCTTCGTGAAAAATAAAGATGGTACGATGCGTATGTGCATTGATTATCGTCAGTTGAATAAGTTGACAGTAAAAAATAGCTATCCGTTGGCAGCGGTGTTTTCCAAGATAGATTTAAGATCGGGATATTACCAGTTGAAGGTTAAGGATGTGGATGTGCATAAGACTACGTTTCGTACGAGATATGGGCATTATGAGTTTCTGGTCATGCCTTTTAGGTTGACAAATGCCTCGGTTGCGTTTAGGGATATGATGAATATAGTGTTCCATGCGTATCTTGATCAGTTTGTAGTGGTATTCATAGATGATATTCTCGTGTACTCCTGTACCAAGGAAGAGCATGTTCGACTTTGCGGATTGTATTGCAAGTGTTTAAGGATAATCAGTTATATGCTAAGTTGAGCAAGTGCAAGTTTTGGCTTAAGGAAGTGACATTCCTAGGTCATATGGTTTCCGTGGAGGGTATTCGTATTGATCCATAGAAGATTGAGGCTATTCTAAATTGGAAGCCACCTAAGTCTGTATCAGAGGTGCGTAGTTTTCTTGGGTTGGCTGGTTATTATCGCTGTGTTGAGGGGTTTTCGAGTATTGCAGCACCGTTGACCAAGTTGTTGCAGAAGAATGATCCATATGTGTGGACGAAGAAGCAGCAACATAGTTTTGAGAAGTTGAAGGAAGTTCTGACACATGCTCATGTGTTGATTCAGCCTGAAACTGTGAGAGAGGTTGTGGTTTATAGTGATGCATCGTATGTTAGCTTAGGTTGTGTGCTGATGTGGGATGTGAAGATTGTGGCATTTGCATCGAGGCAGTTGAAAGTTCATGAGCGCAATTATCTAACTCATGATTTGGAGCTTGCAGTTGTGGTTTTCGCTCTAAAAATTTGGCGACATTACCTCTATGGTGAGAAGTGCGTGATCTTCACGGATCACAAAAGCTTGAAGTATTTGATGTCCCAGAAAGATTTGAATCTTAGGCAACGTAGATGGTTGGAGTCGCTTAAGGATTACGACTTGACCATTGAGTATCATCCTTGTAAAGCCAATGTAGTGGCGGATGCATTAAGTCGTAAGGTTGCAGTTGAGCTCCGAGCTATGTTTGTAAGGTTGAGTATGGCGCGGAAGGGTGTTTTGTTGGATGAATTGTAAGTCAAGCCTACGTTATCGCAGTTGATTAAAGCTAAGCAATCGTATGATGATTCGTTTTTTGAGCATGTTAAGGACATCGCGGATGGTAATCCAACATATTTCCATTTTGATGATGATGGAGTTTTGTGTTTCAAGGGTCGAATAGTGGTGATGATTCGGAGTTGAGGCACACTATCTTGATGGAAGCACAATCTAGTCTTTTTGCCTATGCATCCTGGTAGTGTTAAGATGTATCGTTATTTGAAAGAGGTATACTACTAGGTTGGGTTGAAAAATGACGTGGCTGAGGTTGTGTCCACGTGCATGGTATGTCAGCGGGTCAAGGCTGAACATCAATTTCCATCCGGGTTGTTGCAACCACTGAAAATTTTAGAGTAGAAATAGGAGAGAATCACCATGGATTTTGTAACAGGGTTGTCGTTGACACCAAGTAAGAAGGATTCCATTTGGGTGATTGTTGATCGGTTCAGAAAGTGTGCACATTTCTTGCCAGTGCATACAACGTGTACCTTGGACAAGTTGGCAGATTTGTATATAGCAGAGATTGTGCACTTGCATGGTGTACCTAAATCCATCATTTTAGATAGGTATTCGGGGTTTACAGAAAGGTTTTGGAAGAGTTTGCACTAGGCCTTGGGTTTGAGGTTGAGTTTTAGTACCGCATATCATCCACAATCAAATGGACAGTCTGAGCGGGTTATCCAGGTTTTGGAAGATATGCTGCGATGCTATATTGTTGAGTTCCAGGGAACCTGGGAGAAGCATTTGCCTTTAGTTGAGTTTGCTTACAACAACAGTTATCAGGAGGGTATACAGATGGCACCTTATGAGGTGTTATATGGCCGGAGATGTCGTATGCCCGTATGTTGGGCTGAGGTGGGGGAAAAGCATGTTACCCTACCGTATGTGTTGAAAGACACAGATGAGAAGGTTAAGCTTGTTTGCGATTGGTTGAAAGCGGTTGTGGATCGGTAGAAATCTGAGATTTGAACGTAAAGGTTAGCTTAGTCTGAGGTTTATTGGACCATACGAGGTTATTGAGCGTTTGGGTCCTGTGGCATATTGGTTGTGGTTGCCTCCTGAGCTGGAGAAAATTCACAATGTGTTCCATGTTTCGATGTTGAGGAGATATCAGTCAGATCCATCGCATGTTATGCCGGTGGAGGATGTGGAGTTGAGGCTAGATCTAACCTTCGATGAGGAACCCATAGAGATCGTTGATACCAGTAAGAAAGTCCTACGTGGTAAAACGATAGAGCTCGTAAAAGTCTTGTGGCGACACCGAGGTGTTGAGGAAGCTACTTGGGAAAGCAAGACAGATATGAAGAAGGAATTTCTGCATCTATTTCCTCCAGGTAATTTCGAGGATGAAATTTCTTAAGTAGGGGAGAGTTGTAACACCCCAATTTTGGGCTTAGCGATTTTGAGGTTTATTAGACGGTCTGGTGGACCGGGTTAGAGATTCGAGTCAGATTCGGGACCGTATATTTTTTGGTAAGATGAAAATATGGAAAATAGTTAAAAATCATCTTTTAATATATATTGATTTTTGGCGGAATCAATTTTGGAAAATGGAAATCGAAAATACGATATTTTGTGTTAGAGACTAAAATGCGATTTTTGAAAACTATTTTAAGTGACTAAAATCAAAAGGGTCAAATCCTTAGAATCCTTAAGGAGCTAATCTACCAAGTTTTTTCTGGTGGTTTCTCCCTTTAATTAAATCATTTTAATCATGTGTTTTAAAATGTTGTTAAAATGGATTAAATATCTAAAGTTAGTTATTAGCTTTTAAAAGAATTTCACGTAACTTTTTCCTAAAATTTTTCTCTCAACTTCTTTGCTTCCAAACACTCGGAGTTTTATCAAAATCCAGAGGTAAAGAACTCATTTCACTCAGATTATTGATTTTAATTTGTTCCTTTAACTTTGTTTTGCAAAATCTCATTGAATGCAAAATCTCATTGAAATCTTGTATTTTCTTAGCTTTTAACAAGCCAATTGAGGGAGAAATCACATAACAGGGGTAAGGTCCGTGATCTCCTCTATTAAGTGGTTCTTTATTGATATTCCCAAGTATTTGATCCTTGATTTATAAGTTGTAATGTGGTTTTAATGTTTTATCCATGTTTGATTGAGGTATTTTGGAAATTTGGATGAATCATGCTGCTTTTCGAAGTGGATTTGATTTCCAGTAATTGAGATGGATTTAATATATGTTTTGGATGTATATTGATGTTGATAAGTTGTTTTTATCAATAGAATCCCGAAACTCTTGAATCTCTAATTAGTTAGGTTGCTAGTTTTGAGTTATTATGGTGATATTCGAGTTTAATCTTTGTTGGAGGTAAAAGGATGTTAGGAAAGGGTTTCTGGATGTTGTTAGATGTTGATTGAAGGCTTGAATTGTTGTTTTATGTCTAGGTTAAGTTTTGGAAACGTTTGATGGTGTTTTCAGCATGCTTAGGATGGCTTTTGAGTGGACAACTTGGGAGTTGTGGGAGATTGTTGTTAGGAAATGGTTTGAATGCATTTTAATGCATTTATCCTCTGGCTGTATGTGTTTAAAATAGGGTATAATCAAGGTGATGAAACTTGACGTTGTTTGGTTGCTTACCGAGAGCTTGTTTCGTGTTGGCAAGGAAGGCGAAGCGTATCGGTGAGTGAAAACTGGTTTTAATTGCTTTACAAAGGTTTGTAAAGGTTGTTGGGAATTTAGGGTAAGAGTGAGACGCTTACCTAAGCTCGGAAGTAAGTTTCCTTTATTTTGCTCTTGAATATCGGTTTAGATATGAGGGTGTTGTTTGCATGTTTTGGTGATAAACATGGTATGATTTACTTACTGGTAATACATGATTTTGAGTACATATGCAGGGGTTTAAAAGTATATTATTGCATTGGCAATGAGATGTGCATATGTGGTATTTTATTAAATGCATTGTAAAACAGTAAGTAAATGGTTTTGTAAATGATATATTGGCTATGTGACAAGGTGAGAAAACAATCGGATATAGTTGGCATGCCATAGGATTAAAAGTGCACTATAAAATATGAAAAAAAAAATCAATCGTGGTCATCGGTCCTTGAGGTATGGCGGTTTAACTATGTCACTCGGACATCATTTGGGGTATGCAGTTTAACTAGGCAACCCAAATCGATGGTGATCTTGCAATTTAACTAGGCAAGGTCAGTACTCTTGCGGTTTAACTAGGCAAGGGTGAAATCTCGTGGTTTAACAAGGCGAGGGTGTGAAATCTTGCGGTTTAACTAGGCAAGGTTTGGGGTATCATGCGGTTTAACTGGGCATGGTATGAGAGATCCATGTATTCGATATGTGTATGAGATAGAGGTAGTCTATCCGGGTCACTATTAATGCCAATATATGTGAAAGTTCATGTGTTGAACCTTGTTTATAATGCTTTGGGAATATAAGCATGGTTTGGTAAAAATGCTTTGGAATTCAAGTATGGATTGTTTATGATGTTATAAAGGTTATTGTGTTTTGATTCAATTGGAATCATGGAAAAATGCTTAGGTTGTAAGCATGTTTTGAGAAAAGCAAGCATGTGGTTTTTAAATGGTTTTATGCATCATTGTTTATGAGCATTCTCACTAAGCATGTGTGCTTACGCTCTCTTTTCCTAATGATGCAGAGCATTAAAGTTCGGGGCAGCAAAGGCAAGGTTTGCAAGGATCCAAGGGATAAACTACTTTTGAGTATGCACTTGGTTTATGTTTCCGGTTAATAAGGCAATGTGTTCACCATGGATTTTGGGGATATGTACATTTGTTTCATTGTAGATTTAAATGTGTTTCTATGCTGGTTTTTGATGATGATTATATGTTGCTCAATTTGATGTTGTTCTTGTCTAAAGTTGAGGCTAGATGGATGACTAGGGATGCATCTAGAGTTTCCTTGTGGTTTGCCATGTTGTGCTGGTTGGACCAAGTTTAGTATGCTATGTTGAGTGTGTTGGTATGTTGCTTATGTCGAGAATGGTCTAATTGTGCATTTTGGTATGTTTGGCAAAGTGGTTTAGGAAACAAGCCTCTAGAGTGGTCCTTTGGTAGCATGATGTTGTTGTGGTTGCCTAATTTGTTATAAATGTTAGATTGTTTATAATCAAGGGTTGATATGTATGTTCACAAGTTGTTAGGGGCCAATTGCATCTAGAATTGTATGAAAAACCAGCTACATTTGACATTATAGGCCCAGGCGTACCGATACGCGAGGGACCGTATCGGTACAGCTAGACAAAATTGGCCAGGGTGCTGGAATATTGTTTTTTTGAAATGGAGCACGTGTACCAAAACACCAATGAAACCGTATCGGTACGGGATGTAACAATGTTGCGTACCGAAACACTAATTGAACTGTATCGATACGGTATGCAAGAACTTTTAAAAACATATCTTATACTCAAAATGGTGTACCAGTACGGGACCAGCCATATCGAAATGGCAAGTTCACAACCGTATCGATACAGGGGTCGTTAATTCTATTAATGTCATATTGAGGCAATTTATGTTTTCTTCCATTTTAGTCCCTGATTCGTATTTAGCCAATTATTTGGGCATAAATGATTGTTTGAAGCTGGTTTTTGGCATACAGGCATGAAATGAACTTAATTAATGGTTGACAGCTTAAAAGTTAGAAAAGCCCTTTAAAGTTGCTGAAATTTTGTTTTGGTCCCTATTTCGTGTTCGTGGTCAATTGGATATCGTTACGATGCCCGATTGAGATGAGTGATCACCTATGAACCGAATGATCATGTAGGAAAGCTTTAATGCATCTAGACAAGATAAAAGAAAAAATGTTCGCGTTTAAAGGTTAATCTTTTCGGTTTACCTCATTAAACCTAATGTAACTTGCTCAGTTCGGTCTTGCGACCAGGCCGGGTCGAGGGGGTTACAGTTTAATGAATATGAGACTATGTAATTCCCCGATAATTGGTTAGTGACTAATTTGCAAAGAATTAAAAGTTGGTGGTTTTAGTTCAGTGACTAAAATGTAAAATGTTAAAGTTTGGTGACCAAAGTGAAAAGTTGAGAAAAGTTTAAGGACCAACAAGGTAATTTTCCCAATAATTTTTTTTATAAATAAATAGATCACATAAGGGTGTGAATCGAATATAAAATTGTTGGTTAGATCCGATGCTTTTATTATTGGGAAATTACAGTTAAAGTTTAAATAGAATTCGGGTATTCGCTTGAGCTCGGAATGTGATGAAATTTGTGTTTAATAGTTTATAAAAGATAAGTGACATCTCTAAATCGTATTCAGTAATGGGTACGGGAAAGGGTTTAAAGGTTATTGACATGATATTGAATTGAAGTGCTAGGTTGCTGCCTGAAACTAGGTTGGTTTTGGATGTTAAATAAATGTTTTAAATTTTACGCGATTAAATAGCTAAAGGGTTTAAAGGTTAAATTGTATTAGATTAAAAAGAACAAATTTTTTTATCGATTATAAGTGTTTAATAGTTTATAAAAGGTAAGTGACATCTCTGACTCGTATTCAGTGATGGGTACAGGAAAGGGGTGTTACAAACCAAGTTTTCCTTTTGACCAAAGCATAGTACCTTTTTCCAAGGTGAAACTTCCATACATACTTTGTTTCTGAATTTAAACTCAATATTCTTTTTCTTTTTATCCGCATATGCTTATTGTCGATCTGCAGCTGCTTTAGGATTATTTTAAAGAATACTCACTTTGTCTTCTAATTCTCGAATTAAACGTCAATATCGAACTGCACCTCTTTATCTGGAGGTAATCCTAGTAATTTATCCGAAAACACATTTGGAAATTCCCTTACCATCGGAATATCCTTTATCTTCTTATAATTTCTGTACCAGTTCTTTATTATACAGATAACTCATTCTGAATAGGAGTTAACAATCATATTTATTTCACTGTATTATATCGACCATGGGTCTTTTCTTAACCCTCGAAATTCGTCAATTGACGAAACCTAACAATATCTTATTTTTCTTATAACCATTAAATTCTCATTAATGCTATTGAGGAGCCGCATCAAGTTATGCAAGCAATACATCAGTAACATCACATCCTAGGGGCATATACACTTTAGCAAAATCATATTGGACTCGGTTTAACCTCTAGAATCAGCTAAACCTTTGCTCTGATACCACTAAATGTAACACCCTTAATGTATATTCGATATTTGAATACACATTAAAGATGTTACTAACTGATTTTACACTGATTTTCAGACTTGTAAATTTTTTATTTATATGCAAAACTAATTTGATTAAACAACCCTTTCACGGTTTTCATTAAATTACAAATATGTCTACAGTCACCTAGTTTCAACCCTGAATTGGTTTATAAAATACTTTAAGCAGTTACTAAAATGAAAATATAATTCAGGTGAAAACTATGTGTGTTGTCCAGACCCTTTATTGATTTTAAAATCGCTTCGCGATAATCAACCAACTAAGTTTAAAATCATTTGAAGTATCTTTTCAAATATTCTTAATTCCTCAAACTAAGTCATGCTTCTAAATCATACAAAATAGCTACGTATTTTACATCTATACATGCCCCACTATACTAGGATGTGGTGATACTTACTGATAATACTGACTAACTTGATCCAATGATGTGCAGCTCCTCCTCTGCTATCTATTCCAAAGTACCTACGTGTGATACAAAACACACGTTAAATATAACTTAATGAGGCATAATCATAATAATGTAAAACAATGATTATAATAACATAGCTCTGCAGATTGGCAAGCGATTTCCAATTGCAGTTGATAACATTTTAAACATGTATAGAACTATCTTGCATGTATAATTTATTTAACCAATATAATATTCAAATCATAGGATTCCATCTATCTTATCAGTCTTATGTACATTAAGCTTTTTAGCTTAACTAATTGCATACCTCAATTTCAAGTATTATAGCCAAAGTATAAAATCCTTCCATCTATAATGTAGGAATAATAATATATCATGACTATCTTAAGAATCTTGATATCAATGGTTCATGGTCATCTAGTAGTCGTGCTTTCATTATGCAATCATTCGCATATCATATTCTCTAATATAGTCATAATTTCATCATGCAATCATTTGCATATCATATTCTCTAATATAGTCCAAAGTACAAAATCATGTGATTCTATAGTACGCGAGTCATCACGACACCGTAGTGTCTACAACACCGTAGCATCTGCATCGCTGAAGCGATTGCGATGAGTACGTACTTGAGGACGCCCTTTGTTCCTCACACAACACCTTAGTGTCTATCTCAGCACCGTAGTGCCTACATTATCTCAGCACTGTAGTGTCTACATTGTCTCAGCACCATAGTGCCTTCATTGTCTCAGCATCGTAGTGCCTACATTATCTCAGCACCGTAGTGCCTACATTGTCTCAGCACCATAGTGCCTGCATTGTCTCAGCACCGTAGTGCCTACATTGTCTCATTAGTACTTGGGCATAACAATATAAAACTTTCACCTTCAATATCCAATTCATCAATACTATCAACTATAATTCGATAATGAACATTTCATACCCAAAATCTGTAATCTGATTTATCTCAAATAAATTATTATGCTAAATCCATGTACCACGTATACTATTTAATATTTCTTTGATCAACATGCATTTTCATTATTATCAAAGTTGACTGATTGCAAGTCTTCTTCACATCATATATATAAACAGATAAAAATGCATTCATTCATCTCCCATATATAATAAATAAATAAATAAAAATTACACTCACCTGGGACATTTATTAGCATGCCTCACTAAATTCTACTCGATCCTTTCCTTCATAGTACCTCGAATCTTCTTTGATTCGGATTTGATTTCATTATCCACGTAAATATAAACAAACATTTGTTAGATTCATTTCTAACAAAATTTTAATCAAGCTATCTAATCATTTAACATAAAAATTTTCATAATTAACTTCTAATTTATACTAACTTCTTCTTATTTTTCTACTTGTCAATTTAGTCCCATTACTTACTTCAAACCACCAATTCATCATCTTCTTCATCAAATAGTTATTCAAAATAATTGTCTCTAATTTTCTTTCTTTGCCAAAATAGTCACTAAAATGCATAGGTAAAGATTCAAACTTCTTAGCTTTGCAATTTAGTCCTCAAATCAACATTACTACCTTAATTATATTATTTTATCTAAAAAAAATTAGATTTAATCCCCATCCAAGAATTCATTTTCCTATTTGGTCACTTGATTTTGACAAATTGTCAAAATGGTCACTAATTCGATTCAACATCGGTTTAGCATTCTAACATCAATTTCACATCTCCAACATCATTAATTACATAAATACACTCCAATTTCATAAAATTCAGATTCGGTCCCATAACTTTGAAGCTTGCTGAATTGGTCCCTATGTATTCTAATTTTAATTCTAACTTCAAACAACATATTCGATTCATAAAATCTCATAATCATAATTTTCATAAAATTTTCCCATTATTCTTCCATGTGGCCGAATTGGTCACTTGGCTTCTCTAGGCTCATTTTTCATCGAAACAACATTCTAACATGCTTAAAAAAATTTCCTACATATATTCTTCATTTCCAAGAAATAACATTTAAATCCCCAATTTATTCCTACTTGCCAAATTTGGGTGTCTAAACTTTTCACGAACTTTATTTTAGTCCAAATGCCATAATAAAGCTTCTAAATTCATAATCTCTTCAAATCCATCACTAGGATAATTTTCACAACATTTTCCCTAATTTACCAAGCATGCCAAAATAGTCACTTAAAGGACTAGTTAAGGATTTTTCATTCTAGCATCAAAATCAAGCTTATAATATCATCAATCTTTCATTTTCATCGTCAATTTCAAAACCCTAAATAAAATCCCAAATTCTAGGGTTAGGGGTTTTAATCCTTAAAAATGAAATTAATCACAATCTAAGCTTGATTTCATCTCTACAACACTAAATTTGCATAGTTCAAACTTCAATCTAAACATGGAACATGAAACCCTATTTTCTCTCTCTTCAAGAACATAATCAAATCTTCATAACTCTTGATAAAATTACTATAAAATGAAAGAGAATTGAAAATAGATCAACTTTCTATCAAAAACATACCTTGAATCTTGTTCAGGGGCCTTCAAAATGCCTAGGAAAATTTTTTGTATTTTCCCTACATTTTTCTCTATTATTTCGAATTGAAGAGGAGGAAGATGAAAATTTGTGTTCATATTTTTTTAATTTATGCCACATGTAATAAATTGAATTTTTTATTCAATTTAGTCATTTTTCCAAAATTAGCCTCCAACTGAATCATAATTTACAAGTTACCATTCTAGTTCAACTCCAACCAAATTCCATTCAAATCTAGCCAAACTAGATTAATTCTTTCACATGGGAAATTACCATATTACCCATGATACTTTAAAAATATTTCAAATTTGCCATTATGGCCAAATTACCAAAACTATTCACTTAAATCACTAATTTTGCCATTTTGTAAACATCCAACTATTCTAGTTAGATCACAATCCACCAATTAATAATTTATTCATAAAACAATATTTTATGAATTTTTCGTGACTTGTGGTGCAGCCTCTGAAATTTCGATTCGATCCGATTTCCCGATATTCACTTACTACTTCTTCTGCGATTCCCCTTCACCTTTCTATCAAATAAATTATAAAAATTTCTTATTTCAATGTCTAAAAAATAAATAATATTATAAAATAAAATATTCCATATTATGAAGTCAAACTTAAAATTTTGACTCGGTCCAACATACTGATAATTTTACCCGAAATCTTCATCGGATAAAAATTCTCTTAATAATTCTTTATCAGGTATCTATACGAATAATATTAACTCGAATTGATTCCTTTTTATTAGTCTCAAGTACTGACATAAGACTTTTCCAATAGGTCACCCATCGTATGCCTTTAGCACGCTTAACTTTGCAGTTCAATCGAAATTCGATATCTTATACTGCATTTTTATTTCTAAGATCTACATCAGATTTTTCTCCATGATCTGTTTAATCTATGTACAGGATAAAATAATTACTAATAAATTCTCCAAATATTCGTAAAATAATATGTTATAACTTTTCCAAAGTTTATGGAATCATCTCCGGAATTTTAGCTTGATCCGATTTACCGATAAATGCCAAGAATTTTGTCGGTTACTAATTAAATTCCTTAATAAAAATAATTATAGGATTCATCCTGAATTGAACTAAAATGTTTTCAACACTTGGAAATGACTTTTATAACCTTTCTCTATCATATGGTAAAATTTCATAATTTTTATGTTCGATCCGGGTGTCCAAATTCCACTTAAACTTTGACTGTGATTTCCCAATAATCGAAATATCGGATCAAACCAGTAATTCCTCATTCGATCCACACCAATGGGTGCTCTATCTATTTATGAAATAAAACATCTAACTTTTGGGAAATTACAACTTTGGTCTTTCAGCTTTTCATATTTCAACTTGTACCACCCAAGTTTTAAAAACTTATCATTTTGGTCACTAAACTTGTAACACCCTTAACGTATACTTGTAAATCGAATATACATTAAAGATATTACAGTCGTTTAAAAAAATCTCGACTTATAAATTTATTTTTACAAGTATTTACAAATTTTAGTTTGTAAATCTAATCCTTTCTCGGTTTTCTTGAAAACCTAACCTATGTGCAGTTAGCTAGTTTCAACCCTGAATTAATTATTTTAAAACATATTTGGAAATTATTGAAAAACAACAGTTCAATTCAGGGTGAAAACTAGGTTCGCTATCTAGGCTCTTTCTTGACTTTAAAATCTTTATGCGATTACCGATTATTCTTATTAGCAAAGTAATTATCCTTTCTACCTTAGCTTTATTCTGTTACAATGCTAATGCTTTATTTTGCTTTATTCATGTACGATTCATCATCAAAACTGATTATTTATCTATCCTTTAGTCTAATTTAATGCATCATACTCTACTAGCAATTAAATAATTACATGCCCACTAGAGATTATCATAAGATAGAATATCTTACTAATGTTTTGCAGATTGAAGCTTGATCAGCATGCTCGACTCCTCTTCAAATACTCCATCTTAATCTACGTGTGAAACAAACACACGCTAAGTATGAACATAGTGAGGCAAAACTTATAAATCAAATTAAAGCACTTTAATTTTAATAAAAATTGCATAATAAATAAAATACTGAATATAACATATAAGAATTTAGAATCGTATAGAATGACTTATCGAAGTCGTTCCTTTGTCATGTAACTTGTAAAAATCAACATCTCATATACATATATAAGGCAATGTCATGTCGGATCAAATATCCAGTAAATCACTTATTTTCATTTGATTCATATCACTTTCACTTTTCACTTTAGATCTCTTGTACTTGTTACTTTTTATTCATTTCATAGCCCAAGGTAATGTAATTGAGAATGTATGGTATGCGAGTTTAATGATGAGTAATGCACATGTGCCCGCAACAACTAATCAGTTGTGTTTGGATCAATAGATCAATTCTAGTGTATCACTAGAAATACTACCGTAACTTAACGACATTAATAACCTTCACTGGATCATAGTTGTAAAACACAACTCACCGTCTCGCCTGCCGTAGCAGTATTAAATGTTTAATGATGAGTAATGCACATGTGCCCGCAACAACTAATCAGTTGTGTTTGGATCAATAGATCAATGCTAGTGTATCACTAGAAATACTACCGTAACTAAACGGCATTAATAACCTTCACTGGATCATAGTTGTAAAACACAACTCACCATCTACCTGTCGTAGCAGTATTAAATGTATCGCCTGCTTAGTAGAGTATTAAACCAATATACTCTAACTCTTTGGCATGCCAATATACCAAGACTCTCAATAGACATACAATGGGCATTTAACATTTCAATAATATGAACTTTCCTTTTTATTAATAATACCAATAAACCATAAAAAACACTTTCATATATAGAAATTTGCATTGGGTAGTTCATACCCTAAATCATTTATAAACCATTCAAACATTTCAGAAAATTCAAATCCTTTTCCTTTAACCTTCGAGATTGACTTATCACAAGTCTATCTCATAGCATAATAATAAATAAATAAAAATGCACTCACCTGGGCCATTTATTAGCTTGCCTCACTAAGATCTACTCGATCCTTTCGTTCATAATACCTCAACCCTTCTTTTGATCCAAATCAAACTCCATTGATCATATAAATACAAATAACATACGTTAGATTCAAATCTAACAATACTTTAAACATGCTATCGAATCTAGTCATTCGAATATAAAAAATTTCCAAAGTTTTTCCTTTCTTCCTTGTATTGCTCAAAAACTCATTATGGTCCTTAGTGACCAATTTGAACTTCCATTAACCCTTTCCAAGCTTACTAATCAACCTTAGATACAAAGTGTATCAATTCTCATTTCGTGGCAGTTTGCAGTACCTCCAAAGAAATATTTCTATAAAATAATCTACAACTCAGAATTTGACTCCGTTTGTTCTGAAAGAAACTAGATTCAATAAGCTTTTTACCCATATAAATTAATATCCCATATTCAACTTGTACGATTTATGGAGAATTTTCAAAGTCAATTTCCAGTGCTAAAATCGGAACAGACTGCATACTGTTTTTCTGACCTTTCGTCACTTAAAAATTCATATCTTTTTGACTCGGAACTCGAAATCAGTTTCCGTTTGAAGGAGGAAAAACTAGACGAACAAATATTTATATCGGTATAAAATTCACCTTCTAATCATTCTTTTAGAATTTATGGTAAATTTTCAAAGTTATTGTCATAAACCAGTTTTTCTACACAACTTCCATAAAAAACTTCAACTTTTATACTAACTTCTCCTTACTTCTCTACTTTTCAATTTAGTCCAATTACTTGCTTTAAACCACCATCTTATAACCTTCTTCATCAAATAATTATTCACAATAATTCTCCTTGATTTTCCTTCTTTACCAAAATAGTCACTAAAGTACAAAGATAAGGATTCTAGCTTCTTAACTTTGCAATTTTGTCCTCAAATCAACATTACTGTCTTAGTTCCATCATTATAACTAAAAATCAGATTTAATCCTTCTCTAAAACCTCATTTCCGAATTGGTCACTTAACTTTCACAATTTGTCAAAATGGTCACTAACTCGATTTAACATCGGTTTTGCATTCTAACTTCAAATTCATATCTTCAACATTCCTAATAACATAAATACACACCAATTTCATAAAAATCAGATTTAGTCCTTCAACTTTTAAACTTGCTGAATTGGTCCCTAAACATTTAAATTAGGGTTTTGCTTCCAAACAACAAATCAAGCTTACTAGATCATTTATCCAACATCAAAAATCCTAAATCAAACTTGAATCCATAAACCCTAATCATCTTCATAATAATCAAAACATGTAGAGTTTAAATCCCAACTCAATAACATGATTTTAACATCACAAAAGCTTGATTTCAACTTGAATTTCAACATGGAATCATAAAATCTCAAAACCCCTAATTGAGTCCATAAACCCTAATTTATTCTCATACAAAATTCTCATCAATCAAGAATGCTTTCCACAAATTATTTACACCAAATGATAAAGCTTGATGAGTAGAACAACTTTGTAGTTCGAAAGATTACCTGAAAATCGAGTTTCGCGGCTTGAATCGAACTTAGAAAATTTCTCTCTTCTCCCCTCTCAAATTTCGAATTTTTGGGATGAAGAATTGTCTTCATCTTTGTTATTTCATCCAATTAAGCCACTTGTAAAGTATAAATGAATTTTAAATTCATTTAAATAGTGAAATTACTAAAATACCTTTTTAATCCAATGGTTGAGATTGATCTTATCATCAATCAAGGGCCAAGATTAAATCTTCCATTTCCTTCTTCCAAAAATTCCCTTGTAACTTTTTAAATATTTCAAAATGCCATTGGGGCAAAATGACCAATTTGCCCTCCAACTAGTTTTTATTTACTAGCTTGTTTCAAAATTGCCATCCCATTACAGTCCAACTAAATTAGTTCATTTCAAACCAGCCTCTATTCCATAAATATTATTTTATGACTTTTCCATGGCTTATGGAACAGCCTCTGAAATTTTGATTCGATCCGATCTCCTGATATTCTTAAAATACTTCTACTGCGATTTTACCTTTTTCTGAGCTATTGGATTTATTCCGAAAATTCTTCCATATTCGGGAATAAACTCTATTATCCTATAAAACTTCCTTTTCCAAGGACTTATACTGAATTTTCTTAACTCAGTCTATTTTCCCGATACTTATCAAAAATCTTCATAGAATAAAATTCCCCTTAGAATTCCTTTATCGATAATCCATACGAATTTTCTCTACTCTTACTGACTCCAAAATATCGATTAGAAACACTTTTATGGGACCTTCCGAAGGTCACCCATCCTTGTATTTCTCTGGCTTGAGCACGCTTAACAATTTCATTCGATCCAAATTCGGTACCTTTTTTCTACATCTTAATTCTTAAAACCGATATCAAGGTACTTATTTCGATCCGATTCACTCTTCTACTGAATAAAATTACTTGTTGGTGAAATTTACACTTTAGTCCCTAAACTTTTCCAAGGCTTATACTTTAACCCCCTAAACTTTCAAAATTTACAATTTAGTCACTAGCAAAAATTTAGGATATTACAAAACAGTAACCTTGAATTCCCATTCAAATTTTCCTTGGATTTTAACCAAATTTTGCGAGTATCCCATTTTACTCATTCTTTATCACATGACACCTTAAAACCTCAGAAATTTCTTTTCTACAGTCCATAATTAAGAAAATCCTAACTTTTGTATTTGTGTCATTTTAGTCACTAAGTAAGCTTTTAAGCCCTTATCTTAGTACTAAATGACCCTTAATCAACATAGCAAATTTTGGGGTATTACACTACGGTGTTGTTTAGACACTTCGGTTTTGACATCAGATGTTACGGCGTTGCAGACACTACGGTGTTGTTTAGACACTTTGGTGTTGACATAAGACGCTACGGCGTTGTAGACACTACGGTGTCGGTTATGATGACTCGTGTGCCAAAGTATCACATTATATTGTACTTCGGGCCATAATACATGAAATGCATTTATGCAGGCAGTTAAGTTAAAAAGCTGAACGTATATTTGATTAATAAAATAAAGGTTTGATGATATGATATAAACTGTATTGGGAATGACTTACCATTTTGCAGAAATGTATAGCATTGTTAAATGAAAGAGGAATGACTTTGATAAGTTTATTTTATATGATTCTTTACATTGAAATGATTTACTTTAATTTATAGTTGCCTCATTAAGTGAATACTTAGCGTGTGCTGTTTCACGCGTAGGTTATTGGAAACTTACCGTAAGAGGAGTCAAGCATGTTAATCAAGCTGCAATCTGCCAAACATCAGTAAAACATTCTAATTTTATGATATTCTCTAGTGGGCATGTAATATTTTATTCGTTAGTTGTTTTAAAGGTAAAATTTTAATTGTTGTTTATCGCGTAACGATTTTAAATTCAATAAAGCACTTAGTCAGTGTACATAGTTTTCACCCTGAGTTACATACTTATTTTGATAACTGACTAATATGTTTTATAAACCAATTCAGGGTCAAAACTAGCAATCTGCAAATAGGTTATGAATACTTCGATAGTCGAGAAAGGATTATTTTATAAACTAGTTTTATGTCAGATGTTTTAAAAAAATTAAGTCAGGAAATCAATTAAATAATTTAGTAACATCTTCAATGTGTATTTAATCATCGAATATACGTTGAGGGTGTTACAATTTCCATATTCTGAATATAAATACTATTATCTCATAAAAAACTTCCTTTCTTAAGGACTTAGACTGAATTTTCCTAACTCGATCTTTTATTCTGATAATTATCGAAAATCCTTATCGAGTAAAATTTCTCTTAGAAATCCTTTATCCGAAATCCATACGAATATTCTCTACTCTTAATGAGTCCAAAATATCGATCATAAACACTTTTATGGGATCTTCTCGAAGATCACTCTTCCTAGTGTTTCCCTGGTCTGAGCACGCTTAATAATAGGGTTCGATCAAAATTCGATACCTTATACTACAGATTCATTCCCGAGACCTATATCAGATTTTTACTCACTGACCAAATTTATCCATATACAGGATACAATTAGTTATTGAGCAAATTTTTATTATGGATTTAAACTTTTCCTTTCTTTATGATTTAGCAGCCAACTTTTAAAAGTTGTCATTTTGGTCACTAAACTTTAACCTTTAATTCCCATTCCAATTTTATCAGATTTCAACCAAATTTTGCATGTACCCTAATCTGCTTATCATCCTTCAAAATATCCTGGATATTCGATTCGATTCGATCTGATCCGATTATCCGAATATTTTTCTGAACTTTATCGCTTTATGGCCATTAATACAAACTCCGTACGAAAAATTTGGATAACATGGAAACGTCATTCTTGGGGTAAACTATTCATTTATGGGGTTAAAATACACAACTTTTGAAAATTACACTTTGGTCCTTGAACTTTTCAAAAGTTTATACTTTAGCCATAAAACTTTCAAAATTTACATTTTGGTCACTAGCCAAAATTTGGGATATTACAATTCTCCCCCTTAAGAAATGGGGACAAAATTGTAAAACTGGTGAAAAGAAAAGGGGCCGTGGACCTTATTTTAAAAGGCGAATGGGCTAAGCAGCTAAATAAAATGGGGTAGAGGGATTTATTTTAGAAATAAACCAAATTTATGTTACTAAAAGCTATAAAACCCAAAATTTTAGAAGATTCGCCCCTTTTCCATTCATTTTTCAAAACCTTTGTTTTTCAAAGACCCAAATCCTCTGAAATTTCATTCCCAAACCCAGAAAATCAAAAGGCTCGGTCGCACCGATCACCGTAAAACAATGCCAGCCGCCATTAGTCGACATCGACGACTTTAAAACCTGCGCTAAAACCTCCATTTTTTGAAAGCCTTTTCAAACCTGAAAGCTAAATCACATCCCAATTTTCAAAAAAAGACCGACACTCCTTTTCTTTTCAAAACATAGAGACAGAAAAACTTTATTTAAGCCTAAAAAACGAACCCTAAACACCTTTTTACTCAGATTTGGAAAAGATACAACCCATTTTTCCTATGTCGAGACCCTCAACCATCACCGATTCACCCCCACAGGGTTTATTACTGGTGCGAACAGAGGCAGTCAACAACAGCGAAAGGTCGAGAGTCGCGAAGGTAACCTTTAAACTCTAATCCCCTCGTGTGGTTTTTTTTTGCATGCAATGATAAAAAAGGGAAAATACCTCAAAGCTTTGTTCTTTCTTTTTTGTATTGCTTTTAATTTGAAATCCCAGAATCCACTTACAATTGATTTAGGCCTTTATATATCCTTTAGAATTACATGAAATATTAAAATGAAAATCACAAATCCTAAATTCCTATTGGTTGTTGTTGTGTACGTTTGGCCGGATTCATGTGAGCCACTGCCCAAACAGCTCTGAAACTCTAATTTTTGTATGTTGGTATTACCTCTGACATTCGTCCTTCTTGTCTCTTTTGTATGTCGTGGCTGAATAGTGAAGATAAGGGATCAGAGAGGGGGAAGCTTGAGGGTCGGGCGTGCAGCACACACGCGTGGGTGCGTGGTACGAGCTGAAGAGGCGCGTGTATAGTGCTTGGGGAATTGGGTAGCCAACTCTGATCCATCTGGACCGTCAGATCAAGAATTGATCTGACGGTGGGAATTAGACTACACGAAAGCAAAAAAAAGGAATTAGGGCAGATTCTTTAGGGTTTTTTTTATTTTGGGCTCTAAACAGGCCAATGTAACAATATGTTTTTGGGTTTTCTTTATGTAAATGGACTAATATTTTTTAATTAATATTGGGCTTTATTTAATTAATATCTATTTTTTGGATTTTTATTTTAATAATAATAATAGTAATAATAATTATAACACTAAGAACTATAATTGAAAACAATAAAAAAAAACTAATAATAAGATAATAGTTATATAATACTAATAATATTTAATAATATAATATTCTTTTTAATAATAAATAATAATGATAATAATAGATTATAACAGGTAATAATGATGGTTTTTCCTTTTTCTTTTTTCAAATCATACCAACATATAACATATAATATACTATTAATAATACTAATAATAGTACTACTTTGGGGTTTTTGAATAAATGATAATAGCATATAATAACAATATTTACAAAAGCCTATTGTAATGCCTCAATTTTAGGGCTTGGCGGTTTGGTGGTTTATTAGACGGTCTGGTGGACCAGAATAGAGATTCGAGTCGGTTTTGGGACTGTATATTTTTGGTAAGATAAAAATATGGAAAATAGTTAAAAATCATATTTTAATATATATTGATTTTTGGTGGAATAAACTTCGGGAAATGGAATTTGGAAATGTGACATTTTGGTTAGTGACCAAAATGCAATTTTTGAAAACTGATTTAAAGTGACTAAAATGAAAAGGGTGGTCAAATTCTTAGAATCCTTAAGGAGCTAAATTACCAAGTTTTTGCTGGTGGTTTCTCCCTTCAATTAAATCATTTTAAACATGTGTTTTAAAGGTGGTTTAAGAGCGATTAAAATATCTAAGTTAGTTATTAGCTTTTAAAGAAAATTTACGTAACTTTTTCCTAAACCTTTTCTCTCAACTTCTTTTCTGCCAAACAATCATAATTTCATCAAAATCCAAAGGTGAGAGATTCTTCTCACTCAAATTGTTGATTTTAACTTGATTCTTTAACTTTGTTTTGCAAAATCTCATTGAAATCTTATGTTTACTTAGCTTTTCGCAAATCAATTGAGGGAGAAACTTCGCAATAGGGGTAAGGTCTGAGATCACATCTATTGTATGGTTCTTTATTGAAATTCCCAAGCATTGGATCCTTATTTTTGTGTTTCTAATCTGATTTTGATGATTATCTAATGTTTAACTGAGTTATTTGGGGAAAATGAGTTAATTCACAGATTGGATCTAATTTCCAGTAATTAAGGATGCTTTGAATTATATTTTGGATGTTTAATAATGTTGATAAGATATTTTTATCAACAGAATCCTGAAACTTAAGAATCTCTATTTGTTTAGGTTGTTAGTTTTGAGGTTTTGTGGTGTTTCTATGGTTGTAAGGTTGTTGGAGGTGATAGATTGATTTGGATCTATTTTTAGATGAGCTTTGATGTTGAAAGTGATGTTAGTTTGATAGATGTTGGCTGGGTTGTCAATCGAAGTGTGTTGGTTATGTTTTTGGTTGTTGTGGAGCGTTAATTGTGAAGGTTTTGTGGAAATCCAAGAAGGATTGTAGTTGTTGTGTTTAGAATGCATTATGATGCATTAATCCTCTGTTGTTTTGTGGTAAAAATAGGGAAGGTTGATCCGGAGTTGATTAGAGAAGCGTTGGGGGTTTCAGATACTTGATTTCGCATCGGCGAATCAAGGTTTCGCGTATCGGTGAGTGAAAACATGGTTTAAAACGTTTAGATGCTTGGGAACAGGGTTTGGGGAGTTAAGGTATAGCTTGAAATGCTTACCTAGACTCGAAAGAAAGTATAAGTGGTTTTACTCTCTCGATCGTGCTTGTTCGAAGGATTTTATGCACTTGGTTTTAATGTTCATGCACCTACTATTTAAGCATGTTTTAAAGTATTTGATATACTGTTTTTAAGCATGTTTTGCTGAAGGATGCACATGGTAAGTGATCCTTGTAAGTATGGTTTATACTTGTGTTTTAAAGCATGGTAGTTGCTTTGGAAATGGCATGGTTTAATGCTTGTTAAAAACAGTGAGGTAAATGTTATTTGGTTAATTATATTGGCAAGTGATGTGGTTTTAAAATTGTTATCGGATATAGTTGGTCGGCCATAGGATTGAGTGCACTGTAAATAAGTCGCCTTAGATGTTGAGGGGTTTATACAGCATACCGAATACTCTATCCAAGTATCCTAACGGTAGAGGGGTTAAACAGTACCGAAAACTCCTGTTAGTGGGTTAAGCATCTAACCGATGAAAGGGGCGGGTGTCCCCGTGGGTTGAAAGTTTACCCGGTTGTTAATGTACCCAGTTGTTATTGTACCGCGATTGTGATTGTATCGCTATTCCGTTTGAGATGGCTTGAAGTGTTGGGTTAACACTTGTTGAATTCGTGTATCCGATGAACTCTTTTGTTATTGGACTTGTTTAATGATCACTTGTAAGCCAATATAATTGTTAATGTATCATTGAAATGTTTCATGTTGTATAATGTGATTTAGACATGTTTCTCCTTGAGCTTTGCATTTACTAGTAATGCATGGAAAGGCTTAAGTATAGGGTTAGAAATGTGACTTGCTGTTGATTAATGATACATGTAGCATATGGTTTGATATGCTGGTTTTAATGATGTAAAGTGCATGTTTTAAAAAAAGCATGAGTTTTTAAAGGATGATGTAAAGAAAGTGGTTTAAATGCATTGATGGTGTTTTGTTCTGAGCATTCCTCACTAAGCCTTGTGTGCTTACGCTCTCTTTGTCCATCAATGCAGAGAATTAAAGTCCCGGAAGGCAGCAAGAAGCAAGGGGATCTTGGCAAGACTTGTTTCCAAAGTATGTTAGAAACTAGACTATAATGAATAAGGGCAATGGGGTACTTGTTGTGTTTTGAGAGATGTTTTGTGGAACTCCCTGTTTGAGCATGTTTCTTTAGTTGCTCTTGGTTTGTAAATAGCCTTTAAGGATTGATTTTGGTGCTGGTTTGTCTTTTGGTGTGTGCTTGTATGCAAAATTAGGAAGCATGCCTATAGATTTCCTTTTTGATGCATGCAGCCTTGTTGTGTTGTTAGAATTGAGATGCTAATTGGCTTGTGATATGTTTGGCATGTTGGTATTGTGTTTTAAGCATGTTGGAATGGTTTGAGTGTGCTTTCGGAATAAAAAATCAGCCAAATGTGACATTACAGGCCTAGACGTACCGATACGCGGGGAACAGTATCGGTACGTCTAGCAATTTCAGGCTTGTGGGATCGGTACAGGCCTTATGCGATTCGATACGCCTAGGCGAATTTGGCCAGACATACCGATACGGGTATGGGTGTTTCGATACGAGTTTTAGCCTCTGGAATTCACTTTTTCAACTCGAACCCGCGTATCAGAACACTTGAGGAGCCATATTGGTACGGTCTATAACATTTCAAAAGTTAGGTAATTTAGTTAGGCGTATCGATACAGTATGGTAGTGTACCAAAATAGGGTGTTAAAAACCGTAACGGTACGGGCTTACCGGTATCAGTACGGATGACCGCTTATTCTGTAAATGTCACTTTGGGGCAATTTTGTCATCTTTACATTTTAGTCCCTGAATCTTGCCAATACAATTGTAGATGATAGAAGGATCGGATTGAGCTGAAATTTGAAATGAAAGGTTGGAACCTGACTAATTAAAGGTTGGTAACTTAAAAGTGAGCTTTAATTCTGAAATTTTTTGTATTTGCAATTTGGGTCCCTTAATTATAAATATGATCAATTGGATGTCAAATTGATGCCCGATTGAGTTGGGGTTACACCTGATGTCTGCATGAACATGTAGAGTTAATAATTAGCATCTAGATGAGATAAAAAGGAAAAAATGGACTAGGTTTTGTTGTATCTCTTCGGTTTGCTATGGAAAACCTAATGTAGCCTTCTTGGTTTGGTTGGGCGTCTAGACTGGGTCAAGGGGGTTACACCTATTATTTCAGATATTCGCAAAAAATATAAAACGGGTTAACACCCCAGATAAAATTAGTGACTACAGGTACCCCTCTTTGCTTATCATTGTAGAACAAGAATAAAGAAAAGATCATAAGCACTAATTTTATCCGACTTCCCTAACCGAAGATTCTGAGCTACGAGTTCCTCCTATATAGAATTGTTCACCCTTCATCTCCTAGAAATCCTGGAGCTTCAAGTTCTTCCTACGTAGAGACTGAAAAAAAGAAACCCTCAAGATGATGCCCTGATTTCTAATCACCTTGGAATGGGATGGTATCTCGCCTTGAGACTACCGAAAGATTTTCACCGTACTCTTAAAGGTTGAAAACTTCAATAGGATGTCCCGATTTGTGGTCATTTTAACACCGCACGATATCTCGCCTAGAAACTATCAAAATGTCCCAATTTCTATTTATCTTGGAATGGGATGGTATCTCGCCCTGAGACTACCGAAAAGATTTTCACCGTACTCCTAAAGGCTAAAAACTTCAATATAATGTCTCGGTTTCTGGTAGTTTGAACACTGAAAGTTATCTCGCTTAGAGACTGCAGGAATGCCCCGTTTTCTGTTCATCTTGGCATAAGATGTTTGTCACTCCCAAATAGCTGGAGATTGAGAGACTTTTAAAAGTCATAATTGTGCAAGTTAACGGACTTGTGACTCTTTGCTGATATTTACTCGTCTTCTCAGGAAGTATAAGATCTAATCTTCAGATACCTGTAAAAAGACACAACATGCTTTTATGATGTAAGTTAGCATGCTTCTATTTTCAGGGTTTCTAACTATTCATGATGCATGACAACTACTAGTTGGACACTGTCCAGACGTCCTCTTTCTTGGTTTTAGTCTCAGCTATCTCTTGTTGTCTTCGCCCGTTTTTTATCTCTCCTCATATTAAGACTCAAGCTTCTTATCCATTTTCGCTCGAACTTCTAAACCTTTTCTATAAAGCGCCTTTTCAGGTTTTCACTTTAGATTTGCTTTTCTCAAAGTGCCCTTTTTGGGTTTTTACTTTGTTGATTTTTGTTTTTCCTCTTTCTTTTTTTTTTCTTTTTTCTCCTTTTTTTTCTTTTTTCTTTTTTCCTTTTCTTTTCTCTTTTTCTTTTTTCCTTTCTTTTTTTCTTCCTTTTGTCTCTTTTTTCTTTTAAAAAAAATCTTTTGTAAGGGTCAAATTAAAAGAAAATCTTCACTTCATGAAAAATCGTCCTTATAAAAGGATCGAATTGAGAAATTCTTTTTAGTTGGGAAAATTGTCCTCAAGAAAGGACTAAACTAAGAAATTCTCATTTTATAAAAATGTGTCCTTATGAAAGGATTAAATTGAGAAATTGGGTTTGAAAAAAATATCCTTAAGAAATGATTAAATTAAGAAATTTGGGTTTTAAGAAAGCATCCTTAAGAAAGGATCAAATTGAGAAATTCGTTTTAAGAAGAACATCCTTAAGAAAGGATCGAAATAAGAAATTCGTTTTAAGAAAAACATCCTTAAGAAAGGATCAAATTAAGAAATTTGGGTTTTAAGAAAAACATCCTTAAGAAAGGATCGAATTAAGAAATTTGTTTTAAGAAGAACATCTTTAAGAAATGATCGAATATACAAATTCATTTTAAGAACATCCTTAAGAAATTATCAAATTAAGAAATTTGAGTTTTAAGAAAAACATCCTCAAGGGGCAAACCCTCTAAAAATTTCATTCTCAAACCCAAAAAATCAAAGGGCTCGACCTCACTGATCGCCGTAAAACACCGTGCCAACCGTCTTTAGTCGGCGTCGACGACTTTAAAACCGCCACTAAAAACCTCCCTTTTTCGAAAGCCTTTTCAAACCTGAAAGCTAAACCATGGCCCAATTTTTAGAAACAATGACCTACAGTCATTTTCTTTTCAAAACATAGAGGCAAAAAAACTTTTTTAAGCCTAAAAACTAAACCCTAAATACTATTTTACTCAGATCTTGTAACACCCTTACCAGTATTTATTAACCAATACTTACATAATATTTAACCGTATTTTTGTACTAACCAACTTAATAAAAACAGTACTTTTCGGAAAAAAATTATTTATCGCGTAAAATCAATTACTAATTTTTAACCAGTCAAATAGCTTCCGTTTTCAGGCAGCAACTTGGCAGTTTGTAACTGCACATTTTAATTAAGTAAACTGCCTAAACTAAAAATGATCTTAATTACTATAAAAATCAAATTTAGAAATTTACCTGATTTCCATTACTAGTGATTTCTCTAAACTAATATAAACCACATTATAAAGTAATCACTTATCTAGATATTAATATTACAAACCATATCTAGGCCAGTTAAAGTGAGTTACTAATATTTTATACATGCCAACTAGAGAAAATCAAAATACATCAAAGATGTAAATTACCGATATAACTATTATCTCGCTAAATGATAATGCCGATGCTCCTTACTCATGTCCGGGATAACTACCTACGCGTTAAAACCATCACACGTTAAGTATAAACTTGGTGAGGCATTATAATTATGTAACATAACATAAACATGCTTGAATTATAACAATAATAAAATAAACATGCAATTTGATCACTACTCTTTTATTTTCCTTATGTTAATCAAATATTAAATAATATATTCCAGATTCATAAATCCTATTAATATCCTTGCCATTATCTGAGAGTTTACCCACTCTCTAAATTATTTACTATATATTATTAAATAAATTATTGCCCAACATAAATTGAGGACTTGAGTACACGAGTCAAAACCACACCAAAGTGATAATAAACCACACCGAAGTGCTAAGAGACCACACATAAGTGCTAAGAAACCACACCTAAGTGTTAATAAACCGCTGGACTCTATGGCATGCCAACTATACTCTACACCTCAATTACTTATTTGGGCATATTTTCCAATTCCATATTCGATTCATCCAAGGAAATATAATTAAATATTGGGCAGTTCATACCCTAAATATAACACAAACATATTAAAATTAAATTACCTATGATCAATGCATGTAATTCTTCTACCTTTGACAATTCACAACATGTCAAATATAAATTCATGATATAATTATCAAGCATTTATTAATAAGGTAGACTTATCACAAGTCTGTCAAACAATAATCTTAAAATTTTCCATGCATAAAAATGCACTCACCTTGACAGTTTATGCTTTGTCAAAATTCACTAGCCTCACTAGGTTCAAATTCGATCCCGTTCCTTTCCTCGATTGCTAACTCGATCTTGATTTTGTTCACAGTCTACAAGTGTATTAAAAATACCATAAGTACATTCCAAATTATATGTTAGTATCTTACAAACACATAAACAATATAGGAAAAAATTTCCTATAACACCCTAATATTTTCCAAATATTAGTTTCATGACATAAGTCATTCCATCCCCAATACTTCATATTTCTTCCAACCTTTACTCAAAGAATGATTTATAACTCATTCTAATATTTATTCCAACATATTGCTTCCATAAAAATAAATTTTCACTTTAGTCCTTAATTTCTTTCAAAGTGCCCAATCTTTCCAAATTTCCGAATTGGTCCCTATGTTTTACAAACTTCCAAAATGGTCCAAATGACATTTTAAAGCTTGTAAAATCATAATTTCAACATTTCCAAAATTTATGGAAATTTTTCCATAATTTCCCCTAATTTCATCAAAATGATGAAATTACCCCTATACTTTTCCAAGTTTCCAAATTAGTCCACTTAACACTTAAACCTCATTTCTAAGCTTCAAAAACATTCTTAACTCAGAATCAATCCAAATTCAACTTTTCTTCTAAAACCCTAACTTTGAACAATTTAGGGTTTAGCTATTTCTATGTAGTTTCAATCGTCATATAAGCTTTAGTATGATTCTACAACATCATATGCATCAAAAACTAACTTTAATTCATCTTAAAACAACATCCCCTTCATCCATCAAATTCTCAAAACTAGAGTTCCAAGCAAGGAAAGCATGAACAATTGGTACCAAAGGATAGAGAATTTCATGGAGATTAATTCTTTGTTTCATGCTTTCATCCAAATTCCAAAGAAATAAGCTTGAAAAATCAAAATAAAAAATTTCTTCTTACCTAGAGGGGTGTTCGAAACTTGAAGAAAGATGATGAAGAGGTCTTGAAATTTCTATTAATTCAATTTTGTCCACTATCCTTAATATAACTAAAATGAATTTAAAATTCATTTTAAAGTCTAGTGACCTTTTTACCCTTGTAATCCAAAGCTCCATATTAAGCCACATGTCTACCTACCAATCCAAGGGCCCTAAACAATCCAAGGAGTTAGTGATTGCCAACTTTGCCCTTTCCATCTTCAAAATTTACCATCTTATCATTTTTCATCCAATGGCTAAGATTTAACATGGAAAAGTAATCTTTAATCCAATGCTCCATATTAATTTCCATTAAAATAAGGCATGGAAATGACCCTTTCACTCCTGCCTTATTTTAATAAAATATTTATTAAAATATCTCATAAAAGATTTCTCATTTATTCGATTAAATCTGATTATCTGGATTCTTCTCAAACTTTAAAGCTTTATAGCTCTTAATACAAACTCCGTATCAAAATTCGTGTATCATGAAAATGCCACTCTTGGGGGTGAACTATTCATTTACGGGACTAAATTACATACTTTTGAAAATTACAACTTAGTCTCTAAACTTTTTAAAGTTTACACTTTGGCACTAAACTCTTCAATTTTTACATTTTGGTCACTAAACTTTTCAAGTTTTTGATTTTGGCCACTAACCAAAATTTAAAGGTATTACAATTCTCCCCCTTAAGAAAATTCGTCCTCAAATTTTCCTAAGTGCTAGATTGAAAAAGATGCGGATACTGCTTTTTCATTGATTCCTCAGGTTCCCAAGTAGCTTCCTCTACTTTGTGATTTCTCCATAACACTTTGACTAGAGGAATCCTTTTATTTCTTAACTATTTTTCTCCATGAGCTAATATTCTCACAGGTTCCTCCTCGTATGTCGGATCTTGCAGAATCTTGATTTCTTCCGGTGTAATGACATGTGAAGGATCTGATCGATACTTCCTCAGCATGGATACATGAAAAACATTATGGATCTTACTCATCTCAGGTGGCAATGCTAAATGATATGCCACTGGACCAACCCTTTTTAGAATCTCATACGGGCCAATGAATCTTGGACTAAGTGTGCCTTTTCATCCAAAGCGTAACACATTTTTCTAGGGTGATACTTTTAAAAATACTTTATCTGTGACTTCAAACTCAATATCCTTTCGTTTAAGATCTGAGTAAAATTTGTGTCTGTTAGAGTCGGCTTTGAGATTGTCCTGGATAATTTTTACCTTGTCTTCCATTCTTTGAACAAGATCCGGTCCAATAACCTTTCGATCCTCCAGTTCAAACCATTTTAATGGTGTTCTGCATTTCCTCCCATATAACGCTTCGTAAGGAGCCATTTTTATGCTTGATTATAACTATTGTTATACGCGAATTCTGCCAATGGGAGATGCTTTTCCCAGGAACCCACAAAATTTATTACACATGCTCTAAGCATATCCTCCAATACTTGGATAGTTCTCTCCGACTGCCCGTCTATCTCGGGATGAAAAGCAGTACTAAAATGTAATTTAGTTCCCAATGCCTTGTGTAAAGCACTCCAAAATCTTGAAGTGAACCTAGGATCCTTGTCCGATATAATAGACATAGGAACACCATGCAATCTAACAATCCCCTTGATATATAGTTCAGCCAGCTTGTTCAAGGAATAATTTGTACGAACTGGTATGAAGTGTTCCGATTTAGTCAATCGATCCATGATCACCCAAATTGCATCTTTTTTACTTGGTGTCAAATGCAAGCCCGTTACAAAATCTATAGTAACTTTTTCCCATTTCCACTGTGGAATGGAAATTGGTTAAAGTAATTCGGATGGTACCTGATGTTCTGTTTTTACTTGTTGACAAGTCAAACACTTGGCAGCAAACTCTGTGATGGCTCGCTTCATGCTAGGCCACCAAAAATGACTTTTCACATCTTGATACATTTTGTTACCACCTGGATGCATTGTTAAAGGGCTATAATGGGCTTCAGAAAGTATTTCTTTCTTCAGTTCATCATTCTCAGGTACGTATAAATGTCCTTTATAATATAAGCACCCATTAGACTTTACTTCAAAGTCCTTAGTTTCACCACTTTCTATTTGTTTCATTCTTTCCAAGCACTCTTCATCCTTGGCTTGTAACTCTTTAATTTTCTCTATCAAAGTTGGCTTGATTTGAAATTCTGCCACTAATGCACCATTTCCTGCACTTTCAACTGGGCATTCATGGCTCTCAAGGCAGAAAATGTTTTCTGGCTAAGTGCATCAGCTACCACATTAGCCTTTCCCGGGTGATAATCAATAATTACATCATAATCCTTGATTAATTCTATCCATCTTCTCTGCCTCAAATTGAGCTCCTTTTGGGATAACAAGTACTTCAAACTTTTATGGTCAGTGAAAATATAGCATTTTTCACCATATAAGTAGTGTCGCCAAATTTTTAGAGCAAACACCACTGCAGCCAACTCTAAATCATGAGTAGGATAGTTTCTCTCATTAGTTTTGCGTTGCCGTGAAGCATAAGCTACCACCTTTCATTCTTGCATCAACAGACATCCCAAACCATTATAGGAGGCATCGCTATATATTACAAATTCTTTTCCATGTTCTGGTTGTACTAGAATAGAAGCTTCAGTCAGAACCTTCTTTAATTGATTAAATCTTTCTTGATATTTTTTGTCCCAACGAACGGTACAACTTTTCTTAATAGCTTGGTTATCGGATAGGCAATCAATGGAAAGTCTTTCACAAACCGCCGATAGTAACCAGCTAATCCCAAAAAGCTTCTCACTTCGGATATGTTCTTAGGAACTTTCCATTCAAGGATTGCTTGAACCTTCTTGGGATCAACTCGAATTCGTTCGGCTGTAACTACATGCCCAAGGAAATTTACTTCTGATAACCAGAATTCACACTTCCACAGCTTCGCATACAACTTCTTTTCTCGTAAGGTATGGAGAACAACTCAAAGATAAGTATCGTGCTCTTCCTTGGTTTTAGAATAAACCAATATGTCATCAATAAATACTGCCACAAATTGGTCCAAATACGGCTGGAAGATTCGATTCATTAAATCCATAAATGTCACTGGTGCATTTGTAAGTCTGAATGGCAATACTACAAACTCGTAATGCCCATATCTAGTTCTGAAAGCTGTCTTTGGTTTATCTGTCTCCTTAATTTTTAACTAGTGATACCCCGATCGAAGATCAATCTTAGAGAACACCATTGCTCCCTTAAGTTGATCAAAAAGATCGTCAATCCTTGGTAAAGGATACTTATTCTTTATCATCACCTTATTAAGTTGACGATAATCCACACATAGTCTCATTGATCTGTCTTTCTTCTTTACAAACAAGACTGGAGCTCCTCAAGGTGATATGCTTGGTCGAATGAAGCCTTTATCTAACAATTCTTGCAATTGAGCCTTCAACTCTTTGAGCTCTGTAGGAGCCATTCTATAAGGTGCTATTGATATTAGGGTTTTTCCAGGGAGCACATCAATACCGAATTCCACCTCTCGATCTGAGGGTAAGCCTGGTAATTCATCCGGAAAAGCATCTGGAAATTCCTACACCGTGGGTATTTTTTCCAGATCTATCTTTGTTTCCGGAGCACTTATCATATGAACTAAATAAGCTTCATAATCACATGATAACAACTTTCCAGCAGCTACAACTGCAATCTCCGAGCTCAAATAGTTATGTCTTTCTCCCTCAAACACTATTTTTGAACCCTCTAGTCCTTTTAAGACTACTCTTTTTAATCGGCATTCAACCGTAGCATCATATGCCGATAGCCAATCCATTCCAAGAATAATTTCAAATTCTTGGAAAGGGCAGTTCCATAAGATTAGCAGGAAATTCTACTGCTTGAATTTTTAAAGGACATTTCATGCATATTCTACTCACTCTGGCACTTTGTCCTATTGGGTTAATGGCAACTATCTCACTTGAAATTAGTTCTACTGGATGTTTCTTTCAAGTATTACTCTAGAACTAATGTAGGAATGAGTAGAGTCTGGATCAATTAAGGTAAAAATAGGTCTGCCAAAGAGTTCGATCATACCTGCAACGATTTCTGCATCATTTCGATCCTCAACAGTTTTGATGTTGTATACCCGAGCTGTAGCTCTACTTTCTTGATTAGGTGTTGATGCAGATGCTCCCGGTTTTCCACCTTTATTCCCCTTACCCCTTGGTGACGCTGCAGTAAACTGATGCAGATGAAGCTCCGAACAATTTTTCTTGAAATGCCTAGCTTGTCCACAATGGAAACATGCTCCGATCAACCGGCATTGACCAATATGCCTCTTGCCACAATGCTCACATTCTGAAATCGGGCGAACTCCAGTACCCCGAGTACCCGCAGTATTCATCTGAGACTGCTTCAATTTTCCTCCTGCATACCCCTTTTTAACTGAAGTGGCTGATGTTGCAGGATGTTGCTATGACATTCCCTTGCTGCGTTTAAAGATGACGCAACAAATGAACCTCTGGACCTTTTCCCAGTCTGACTCTACTTTTCTGCCCTCTCCTCGAGGTCCACTCTTTCTATAGCCTTGGCTCGGTTCACCATTTCTTAAAAAATAGTGAAATTACGAGAAACCAATATCCTCTTATATTGCAAATCCAATCCAGATAAGAATTTGTCGATTCTAGACCTTTCGGTTGTGAGAAATTCTGTTGTAAATCAGTTCAATCTATTAAATTCGCATTCGTATTCATAAATTGATCTGCCATGTTGTTTAAGCTACAGAAATTGCTGCCTTATATCTTCAACAAATACATCTCCAATATACTTTTCTTTGAATTCTTGAAGAAAGAATTCCCAAGTAACCCGCTTCGGAGGTACTTGTGCAGTTATCACATTCCACCATATACTGGCTTGTCCCATCAGAAGGGATACTACTCCTTCCAATTTTCCTTGATCATCACAAGGAATTTTGCTTAACATGATCTTAACATCGTTTAACCAGTAATCAGCATCCATCAGATTTGTATCAGTATCACCTCGGAACTCTGGTGCTCTGATTTTCCTTAGGGACTGATACTATTGCTCACCGATTTATAATCACATCCAAGGATCGTAAAAATAAACCTTGATCCTGCACCGACATATTTCTTTGTTCCCGAGCCTGTTGCTCTACATTTTGCTGGGCCGGTTGCTCCACATTTTGTGGAACCTGAGGTGGATCCTGATTCACTTCATTACTTCTGCTTTGACCAGGCACATCCTACTCAACAGCCTATCGCGATTCCCGATAATCTGACATTTGTTCATGTCACGACTATCTTAAATAGTTAAGGAGTAATCTACCCAATATCAGTCATCATCATAATCCTATACAATATCAGTAATTTTTTATATCCTAGTGCATGTATATAACTCTCACTTTCTACATAGACTCATTTACCATCCGGAACCGGCTAAACCTGTAGCTCTGATACCAATAAATGTAACACCCTTACCAGTATTTATTAACCAATACTAGTATATAATGCTACATAATATTTAACCGTATTTTTGTACTAACCAACTTAATCAAAAACGTACTTTTCGGAAAAAAATATCTATCGCGTAAAATCAATTACTAATTTTTAACCAGACAAATAGCTTCCGTTTTCAAGCAGCAACTTGGCAGATTGTAACTATACATTTTAATTAAGTAAACTGCCTAAAAACTACCTAAATTAAAAATGATCTTAATTACTATAAAAATCAAATTTAGAAATTTACTCGATTTCCATTACTAGTGATTTCTCTAAACTAATATAAACAACATTATAAAGTAATCACTTATCTAGATATTAATATTACAAACCATATCTAGGCCAGTTAAAGCGAGTTACTAATATTTTATACATGCCAACTAGAGAAAATCAAAATACATCAAAGATGTAAATTACCGATATAACTATTATCCCGCTGAATGATGATGCTAACGCTCCTTACTCATGTCCGAGATTACTACCTATGCGTGAAAACCATAACACGTTAAGTATACACTAGTGAGGCATTATAATTATGTAACATAACATAAACATGCTTGAATTATAACAATAATAAAATAAACATGCAATTTGATCACTACTCTTTTATTTTCCTTATGTTAATCAAATATTAAATAATATATTCCGGATTCATAAATCCTATTAATATCCTTGCCATTATCTGAGAGTTTACCCACTCTCTAAATTATTTACTATATATTATTAAATAAATTATTGCCCAACATAGACTGAGGACTTGAGTACACGAGTCAAAACCGCACCAAAGTGCTAATAAACCGCACCGAAGTGCTAAGAGACCGCACATAAGTGCTAAGAAACCACACCTAAGTGTTAATAAACCGCTGGACTCTATGACATGCCAACTATACTCTATACCTCAATTACATATTTGGGCATATTTTCTAATTCCATATTCGATTCATCCATGGCAATATAATTAAATACTGGACAGTTCATACCCTAAATATAACACAAACATATTAAAATTAAATTACCTATGATCAATGCATGTAATTATTCTACCTTTGACAATTCTCAACATGTCAAATACAAATTCATGATATAATTATCAAGCATTTATTAATAACGTAGACTTATCACAAGTCTGTCAAACGATAATATTAAAAGTTTCCATGCATAAAAATGCACTCACCTTGACACTTTATGCTTTGTCAATATTCACTAGGATCACTAGGTTCAACTTTGATCCCGTTCCTTTCCTCGATTGCTAACTCGATCTTGGTTTTGTTCACAATCTACAAGTATATTAGAAATACCATAAGTACATTCCAAATTATATGTTAGTATCTTACTAACATATAAACAATATAGGAAAATTTTTCCTATATCACCTTAATATTTTCCAAATATTAGTTTCATGACATAAGCCATTCCATCCCCAATACTTCGTATTTCTTCCAACCTTTACTCAAAGAATGATTTGTAACTCATTCTAATATTTATTCTAGCATAATGCTTCCATAAAAATAAATTTTCACTTTAGTCCTTAATTTTTTTCAAAGTGCCGAAATGGTCCTCAATCTTTTCCAAATTTCTGAATTGGTCCCTATGTTTTACAAACTTCCAAAATGGTCCAAATGACATTTTAAAGCTTGTAAAATCATAATTTCAACATTTCCAAAATTTATGGAAGTTTTTCCATAATTTCCCCTAATTCCATCAAAATGCCAAAATCACCCCTATACTTTTCCAAGTTTCCAAATTAGTCCACTTAACACTTAAACCTCATTTCTAAGCTTCACAAACATTCCTAACTCAAAATCAATCCAAATTCAACTTTTCTACTAAAACCCTAACTTTGAACAATTTAGGGTTTAGCTATTTCTATGTAGTTTCAATCATCATATAAGCTTTAGTATGCTTCTACAACATCGTATGCATCAAAAACTAACTTTAATTCATCTTAAAACAACATCCCATTCATCCATCAAATTCACAAAACTAGAGTTCCAAGCAAGGAAAGCATGAACAATTGGTACCAAATGATAGAAATTTCATGGAGATTAATTCTTTGTTTCATGCTTTCATCCAAATTCCAAAGAAATAAGCTTGAAAAATCAAAATAAAAAATTTTCTTTTTACCTAGAGGGGTGCTCGAAACTTGAAGAAAGATGATGAAGTGGTCTTGAAATATCTATTAATTCAATTTTGGCCACTTGTCCTTAATATAACTAAAATGAATTTAAAATTCATTTTAAAGTCTAATGACCTTTTTACCCTTGTAATCCAAAGCTCCATATTAAGCCACATGTCTACCTACCAATCCAAGGGCCCTAAACAATCCAAGGAGTTAGTGATTACCAACTTTGCCCTTGCCATCTTCAAAATTTACCATCTTGCCATTTTTCATCCAATGGCTAAGATTAAACATGGAAAAGTAATCTTTAATCCAATGATCCATATTAATTTCCATTAAAATAAGGCATGGAAATGACCCTTTCACCCTTTCCTTATTTTAATAAAATATTTCCTAAATATGTCATAAAAGATTTCTCATTTATTCGATTAAATCCGATTATCCAGATTTTTCTCGAACTTTAAAGCTTTAAAGCTCTTAATACAAACTCCGTATCAAAAATCCGTGTATCACGAAAATGCCACTCTTGGGGGTGAACTATTCATTTACGGAACTAAATTATATACTTTTGAAAATTACAACTTAGTCCCTAAACTTTTCAAAGTTTACACTTTGGCACCAAACTTTTCAATTTTTACATTTTGGTCAAGTTTTTCATTTTGGCCACTAACCAAAATTTTATGGTATTACAGATCTAGAAAAGATACAGCCCATTTTCTATATGCTGAGACCCTCAACGTCACCGATTCACCCTTACAGGTTTTATTACCGGCGCGAACGGAGCCGATCAACAACAGCAAAAGGTTGACAGTCGCGAAGGTAACCTTTAAACTCTAATCCCCTCTTTTTTATGCATGTAATGATAAAAGAGGGAAAATACCTCAAAGCTTTGTTCTTTCTATTTTGTATTGCTTTTAATTCGAAATCCCAGAATCCGCTTACAATTGATTTAGGCCTTCTCTTATATGGACTTTAGAATTACATGAAATATTAAAATGAAAATCACAAATCCTAAATTGCTATTGGCTGTTGTTGTGTACGTTTGGCCGGATTCACGTGAGCCACTGCCCAAATGGCTCTGAAACTCTGATTTCTGTATATTGGTATTGCCTCGGACATTCGTCCTTCTTGTCTCTTTGCATGTCATGGCTGAACGGCGAGGAGGAAAGGACCAGAGAGGGGGAAGCTGGAGGGTCGGGCGTGCAGCACACGCCCGTGTGAGGACGCAAAAGATCTCGCGTGGGCAATTTACGCGAGCTGAAGAGGCACGCGTGTAGCGCGTAGGGAATTTGGGTAGCTAACTCTGATCCATCAAAATTGATCTGATGGTGGGAATTATGTGTTTCAAAAGCCAAAAAAAGGAATTATGGTAGATTCTTTAGGTTTTTTATTTTGGGCTCTAAACAGGCCGATGAACAATATGTTTTTGGGTTTTCTTTATGTAAATAGACTAATATTTTTTTAATTAATATTGGGCTTTATTTAATTAATATCTATTTTTTGGATTTTAGTTTAATAATAATAGTAATAATAATTATAACACGAATAACTATAATTGAAAGCAATAAAAAACTAATAGTAAGATAATAGTTATATAATACTAATAATATTTAATAATATAATATTCTTTTTAATAATAAATAATAATGATAATAATAGATAATAACAAGTAAGAAAACCTTCTCACCAACCGCATACTTAACTTCCCTACGCTTCAAATCCGCGTAGGATTTCTACCTACATGAGGCCGCTTTCAAGCGATCATAAATAAGCTTCAACCTCTCATCTGAATCTTTCAACACATCAGGCATGGAAACATACTTTTCCCCAACCTTAGCCCAACACAAAGGCATACGACACTTCTTACCATACAAGGCCCCATACGGTTCCATCTTTATACTTGCCTAATAACTATTATTGTACGCAAACTCCACCAAAGGCAACTGTCTTTCCCAAGTTCCTTGAAACTCAATGATATAACACCTCATCATATCCTCCAAGGTCTGAATCACACGTTCAAACTGACCATCCGTCTAAGGATGATACGAAGTACTGAAATTCAAGCGAGTACCCAAAGCTCGTTGAAAACACTCCCAAAACCTTGATGTAAACCGCGGATCATTATCTGAAGACTTGGGCACCCCGTGCAACCTCATAATCTCAGTGATATAAAGATCTGCCAACTTATCCAAGGTATATGTTGTATACACTGGAAGAAAATTTGAACACTTTGTAAACTGATCAACAATCACCTAAATGAAATCCTTTTTAGTCGATGTCAAAGGTAACCCCAACACAAAATCCATGATGATCCTCTCCCATCTCCACTCCAAAATCCTCAACGGTTGGAACAACCCAGACAGAAATTGATGCTCAGTCTTAACACACTGACACACCATACACCTAGCAACAAAATCATCCACATCCTTTTCAAACCCACCCAATAGTACTCTTCCTTTAGACCTCGATATATCTTGGTACTATCGGAATGCATAGCAAAAGGACTAGCATGATCTTCAGTCAAAATAGTATGCCTCAACTCATCATCACTGGGTATCATTATCCGATCTTTGAAATATAGCACCCATCATCGTTAAAGTGAAAATCTACCGAATTTCTATCCATGATATCTTTAACATGTGGTACCAAAGCCTCATCATAAGGTTGTTTTTCCTTAACATGTGGTACCAAAGCCTCAACTCCTTTTGCGACATCATATATTTCAAACTCTTATGATTCGTGTACACAATACACTTCTCACTGTATAGATAATGCCTCTAAATCTTCAACGCAAACACTATCGTGACAAGCTCTAAAACATACGTAGGATAATTGTGCTCGTGCACCTTTAACTGCCTTAATGCATAAGCCACAACTTTCTTGTCTTGCATCAACACACACTCTAAACCAACGCAGAATGCGTTGCTATAAACCACAAACTCTTTTCTTAACTCGGGTTGAATCAAGATCGGAGCCTACGTCAAAGCTTCTTTCAAATTCTCAAAAGCTTGTTGTTTACCCTCCGTTCATTCAAATCATACAACTTTTTGTAACAACTTGCTCAACGGAGCAGCAACCTTTGAGAACCTATCTATAAAGCGACGATAATAACCTGCCAACCCCAAGAAACTACGGACCTTGGTCACTGACTTAGGTTGCTTCCAATTCACCACCGCCTCAATCTTTTGGGGGTCCACACAGATTCCTTTCTCTGAAACAACATGATCAAGAAAGAGAACTTCTTTAATCCAAAACTCACACTTGCACAACTTAGCATAAAGCTGATTATCCAACAAGGTTTGAAACACGATTCACAAGTGTCGATCATGATCCTCCCCGGTACGAGAGTACACGAGAATATCATCAATAATCACCACTACAAATTGGTCCAAAAATTCATGGAATACCCTATTCATCATATACTTGAAAGCTGCAGGCATATTCTTGAACCCAAATGGAATCAGTAAGGACTCATAATGCTCGTACCTCGTATGAAAAGTATTTATCGGCACGTCCTTATCCTTAACCTTTAACTGATAGTATCAGATCTCAAATCAATCTTAGAAAATACAGCAACACCCCAGAATTGATTGAATAAGTCATCAATTCGCGACAAATGGTACTTATTCTTAATCGTCAACTTATTTAGCTGCCGATAATCAATGCACATCCTTAAAGTGACATCCTTCTTTTTCACGAACAACAATGGGATTCCCTACGGTGACATACTAGGTCGGATAAACCCATGATCCAACAACTCATGAAGTTGTGTCTTCAACTCCTTTGGTGCCATATGATATGGTGCAATAGACACCAAAGACGTATATGTATATGTCTCAATACAGAACTCTACCTCTTTATCTGGCGGTAACCCCAGGCAACTCCTCTAGAAATATCCTCGAAAAATCACACATGGAACGGATATCCTTAGACTGCACTTCTTTCATAATTGGGTTTATAACATAAGCCAGATATGCTTGACACCTAAACTCCAACAACTTCTACGCTTCCAAAGTCGAAACCATTTGGACACGAACTTAACATTCTCACCCACCACCACCACTTCATAATCATCAGCAAGTTTCAACGAAACTCACTTGGTTACGAATTCAACCACAGCCCTATGCTCAGATAACCAATACATACCCAAGATCACATCAAAACCATGAAACGGCAACTCCATCAAATCAGCCGTAAACATGTGACCTAGAACCATCAAATGACAACTCCTATGCAACCTTCTAATAACAACTGTCTCTCCAAAAGAGCTAGTTACTTGCATACCCACATTTAACACTTCTACTAGTATATTAAGCAAATGTGTATGCTCATGCAAAATATATGAATACGTAGAACCAAAATCTATTAGAGAAAGTAATGACATAGACTACAAGGTAAAAGTACCTACAATCACATCGGAGTCATTCCTCCCCTCGCGATATGTATAGATCCTCGCAGGTCCACCATCCTCGGGTTGAACCGCCACTGTATAAGCAATAGTCCTTTGACCTTTCTCACTTCGCTTGAAATTACCTCAGCCGCGCCTACGGCCTCTCTACGGTGCAACAATAGGTGCAGGTGTCTGTTTATCCCTAACCAACAAAGGACAACCAAGTCTTAAATGATCCCCAAATCCACAACTCCAACAGGAACTAGCAACAACAGACGAAGGAGCCTGCCCCTCCCTGGCCAAACATGGATAGTCTCGCCTCATGTGATTTCGCGATCCATATACCCAACAGGTATTATGTGATGCTCTAACATGGGTATTCTGACCTTGCGACCCTCGCCCAACATTACTTCTACCCCGTCTCTACTCAGGGTGATACCTTCTATCACTGTGTCTCTTAAACTGGCCACCACCAGAGCCAAAATCTACAGCTCTCTTTCTAGAGCCAAAACCTCCTGAACGAAAAGATAAACCCAAGTTCTGCTTGATGTCCTTCGCCCGTGTAACCAACACATTGAAATTCGTATAGTCAAAAGCTAGCATATATGTCTTAATATCATGTACTAATTCGTAATGAAATCGGCCACATCGATGCCTCTCATCCAGCACCAACTCAGGCACATACTGACTTAGCCTCATGAATTGTACGTCGTACTCAAATACTGACATACTGCCCTGAACCAAGGCCATGAACTCATATTTCTTTTCATCTAAGTATCTACTCCCAGATACTTCCTTCTGAAGGCTACTTGGAAGAACTCCTATATCACATCACCGGGTTCCATGCCCTTGATTATAGTAGTCCACCAACTATATGCATCACCATGCAATAAGGACACCGCATATCCCAGCTTACAGACATCATTGCACCATATCTATTCTAAAATCCAATATGTACTGGCAAACTACTCCTCGGATGCCTCGGGTGCTAACCCTCTAAACTCAAATCCTCTCAGACTACACAAATGCTCTAACGTCAACCCTGGATTAACAACGACAACTAGTGTCAGCGCAGGTATATGCACTCCAGCCATCGCATCTTGAAATGCTCCAGTCATTGCTTGTATCAACAATGTCATATCACCGTACACTGGACCAGGTGGTGCAGGTGGTACATGCTCCACTCCCACAGGTGGATTAGGCGAGGGAGGTGGCAAACCTCCATGAGGTATAACATTCTCCTCATCCCCCTGGCCACAATTCTCTCCTCGATGGCTTCATATAAAAATGTATCTAAGGTATGATAATTACACCAAAATATAAACAATCAAGCCAGCTTCAAGCAAGGATCCAAGACTTTCATTTTAAACCAAAATCATTTTATAACTGTAGTAGTAAGGCAATGTGTCCCCAAAAATACCCTGACATGGCCTATATCAATCACCATACGTACAAACAATCATCGTGCATAGCAAACAGTAATGTACAATCATCAACAACATCTCAATTTTTCGTAAACATGGCTCGGATACTAACAAATGTAACCCCTTAACATGGTCTAGCCAAAATCGAGCTAAAAGGGCTATATTAGGTTTGCCAAAGCAAACTTGAACTAATAACCTAAACTGGGTCTATTTTTATCTTATCTAAATACATTGATTTATATCCTAGGGTGAACATGCAACAGCGGATGCGACAACAAGCGATTAGATTTCAAAACTAGGTTTAATTGCTCAAATATGCATTCCGGGGACCAAAACATAATTTCCACAAAATATAAGGACTTAACCAAATTCCAAATTACCAATCCTTCATTAATGAGATTTTAGACTCGCATGTTAAATTCCAGCTTAAAACAAACATCCGAACTCATATAATTGCATACATAAGATTCACGAACTAAAACGCACGGTTTTCAGACTTCAACAGAAAGAAGCCTAAGGAAATACACTACGTACCAATACGGACAGGCCCGTATCGATATGACCTAACTAACATAACAGCTCTGTGTACCGATACTTGAAACAACATATTGATATGGTGTATCGAGCAATCCTGTACCAATACGGTTTTACCCCTTATACCAATCCCTTAAGATGTATTTTTGAAAACCAGATTCCAGTAGCTAAAGAGCGTACCAATATAGGAGCCCGTATACTGAAACTAGTGTATAATTCCCTTTAAGCATATAATACGGTAGCTAGGCGTACCGATACCCTTTGTAAATTTTTGTTGCACCGAACCCCGCGTATTGAAACCAAGGTACCTGTACTGGTATGCGAAGACCTATAATGACCTCTAGGTCCAACATATGACATTTTGGCTCACTCTAAACATTACCAAACCTTACATAAACATCATGAATCACCAATGGCATACTTAACATAGTTATTCAAACAATTTAAACTACTTCATCAAGTATGATCCACTTCTCCACATCATTTATAAGCATGATTCCTACTCAACATTCAAAACATAGTTCCAAACTATTCACAAACATATTAAGCCTTATTCAAGTCCAAAACAACAATTAAAACTTGCACAAATATGGAGTTTAGTAAAAAACCCTCCCAAACAATAAAGAACCACATTGCCTTTATTACTACAAGTCTAAATCGAAACCATACTTTTGAAGATCAAGTCCTTGGATTCCTCCTTGTGTACCTCCAACTCTTTAATTCTCTATATTGATCAAAAAAGTCTAAATCGAAACCACACTAGGCTTAGTGGGGACGGCTCTAAAACAAACTGCCATCAATGCATTTAAAACCGTTTATCAAACCACTTTGAAAACCACTTTTAACATCTTTCAAAACATCATTATGCCTTACAAAACAATGCACTTAACATTTCCAAAACATGCATATTAAACCATATGCAACATGTATCATGGATCCAATAGCAAAATCCCATTTGCTACACTCTATTTAAGCTTTCCCATGCATAACAACCCATATGCAAGGCTTAAAGAGTAAAACATGTATAAACCAACATTATACAACAGAATCCATCACATGATACATCATAAATTATATTGGCTTACAAGTGATCATCAACCAAGTTCCACTTTACAAAATATTACATCGGATACACGGATTCACAAGTGTCCTCTCAACACTTCATGCAATCTCAACCAAAATTCAAGTTATAATCACAACTGGGTAAAATTACAACCCAATCATCGGTTAGAAGCATAATCCACTAACGAGAGTTTTCGATGCCATATAACCCCTAAACAGTTAAGGTAGTTGGATGGAGTTTTCGGTACACATAAACCCTCAACATCCAAGGCAACTTTTTATATTGCACTATCAATCTTATGGCTAGCCAACTATATCCGATAACATTTTAATCCACATCACTTGCCAATATAATTCATTGTTAACCATGTACCTCACTTTTTTCATATGCACCAATCAAAACCATTTTTTACAATGCATTAAACCATGCATTAACAAGTATCTCCCATACCTTCATGAATCATTTTCCAAATTCATTCATCATCAAATCACTTTCAAAATCAGTATAAACATACTCAAAACATGCATAAATAGTAGGTACCATGTAATTTTAAAACAAGTGCATAAAACCGATTTTGCCAACCGAAACAAGAGTGAATACTCTTCATACTTACTTTCATGTTTAAAATAGCATTTTAAGCTTAATTTAAACTCCCAAATCAACCTTTAAACAAATTTAAAGCTGAACTCCACGTTCTCACTCACCGACTACGCAAAACTTTGATCGTTGATGTGAATCCAAGCCTCCAAGGTTTCCAAAACCTCACCTCAAGCTTGAGGATCAACCTACCCTACTTTAACCACACAAAAATAGAGGATTCAATGCATCAAAATGCATTCAATAGCCCAGCAATATCAATTCACAATAAATTTTCTCAATCTCTAACCAATTTCCCTCTACAACAACCGAAAACAACATCAAACGCCTTCCAAACATAACCCAGCAAAAACCTAAAGATTTGATCCATCAATTATCATCAATTAACATCCAAAAACATATTTACATCGTCCTTATACCTCCAGGATTCATTAAACATCCACAACTCCTCAAAAACTCATAACTAACAACCTAGGAAATTAGAGATTCACTTTGTTTTGGAATTCCAATGTTAAAACCAACTTATTAACATTATAAGACATCAAAATCATGTTATAATCCAATCAAGAACATAGCAAAATAGATCCAATATGAAAATCAATCAATCTCATCAATTAAACCTTGATTTAACCAATTTTCCATAACTAAATCATTAAAACTCATTAGAAACTATTTACAAAGGATCAATAACTTGGGAATTTCAGTAAAGAACCATTCATTAGAGGAGAAGAATGAAGCTCACCTCTAATGCTGACCTCCCCTTAATTGAATGGATTTAAATGAAAAAACAAGATTAAAACAATAAGGTTTTGATAGAAAACATCAAGAACTCAATTGAAAACAAAGGATTGAAGAAATCAAGAAGTTACCTAAGAATATTGAAGAAGAAATGAGTGTTTTTCTGGAGAGAATTTGAGAGAAAATCTTTTAGAGAAAAGTTAGTTACGTAAAGTTGTTTTTAGAAATTAATTATCCAAGCCTATTTATGCCTTTTTAAAACCTTTTAAAATAGCAAATTAAGGAGAAAATTCTAATATTAAAGTTTGGCCAAATAGCTCCTTAATTCTAAGTCTTGACCCTTTAAAAACAGTCACTAAAAATAGTTTTTGATTCTTTACAATTTGGTCACTAGCCAAAATGTCAAATTTCAAAATTCTATTTTCCAAAATTAATTTTACCAAAAACATCTACATATTAAATAATTATTTTAGGATTTTTTCCATATTTTTAACTCTTTTAAAAATATTTATTTCAAATTAATCCCAAAACTGACTCGAATCCTCTAATCCTGTCCTCCAGACCGTCTAATCAAACTAGAAAACACCTAGGCCCAAAACTAGGGCGTTACACTTGCACATTCTCTTTTGTGCACTTGGTCCAGAAGAATACTCTAAAGTCTCTTCTTGTGAAAATGCCAATGAAGTATGCGACAAACTTGAAGTCACATATGAAGGAATAAATGAGGTGAAGGAAACCAATATTGGACTTCTCAACCTCAACTATGAAAACTTTAAGATAAACCCGAAAGAAAACATCAAATCTATGTTCGATCGGTTCTCTACCATTGCCAACAAACTTAAAGGATTTGGAGAGATGATCCTAGAGGACAAGCTTGTGACGAAGTTGATTTACTCACTTCCTCATTCATGGGATTCCAAGAAAACGACAATCATTAATGCAAAGAACTTGAAAGATCTCAAGCTTGATGAGCTTATAGGATCTTTGCTAACTCATGAGATGATGATGTCAAAGGGGAAGAAAAAAGTGGAGCAAGGCATTGAAGATTCAAATGTTGCTCTTAAATCCTCCACAAGCCAACAAGAAGATTCAAGTGGAGAGGATAGTGAAGAAGAAGAAGAAGAAGAGTTGGTCAAGCTCTTCAAGAAATTCACCCAATTTATGAAGCAAGAAAATAAAGAATCAAGACATGAATCGAGAATGAAGAGTAGGGATCTCATTATATGCTTCGAATGCAAGAAGTCAGGGCACTAAGTATGATTGCCTTCGTCTCAACAAGAAGGGATCAAAGAAGAAGGCATTTGTGGCTACATAGAGTAATGAAGAGGACTCCACCGATGATGAAATAGCCAAACTTTGTCTCATGGCCATCGAAGAAGATTCAAGGGTAACTTCTAATTCATCTACTTCAATTTCATATACTTTTGATGAATTACAAGATGACTATGATGATTTAGTTTTGAAATTTAAAGCCTCGTTTTTGAAAAACAAGAAATTGATTTCAAAATATAAAATCGAAAATGATTTGTTTTCCAAAACTAATTTAGAACTTGAAGCAAGGTTTGAAAACTTTGAGAAAAAGATTTTTGATATACAAAACTTACTTTCAAAAGTTCAAGATGAAAAAGATTTGATTTACAAAAGCCTTGAAATTAAAAATGGATATTGTTCAAAAAATAATTTTGTACAATCAAATTTTTATGTAAGACAATCTAGTTCCCCTAGATTTATAAATAAAAAATGTGTTAAAAACATTTGGGTCCCAAAAGGACTCATTGCTTCAAAGAAAATGATGAAATTGAAAAATGGATTCCTAAGGGGACTAAACTATTTGGGACTAACGCTATTGGATCCAAAGCAATTTGGATACCAAAAATTACTTGATTGTCTATTTGTAAGTGTGCTTGAGCCATTGATGATCAAAGTCAAAATTTTGGAAGCTCATGACACACAAAAGAGGAAGGACACTTGGAGAAGAACGGCTTAACATCCTACCTTGGTTCAAGTGGTAAGATTTAATATCATGCATTTGCTTGATCATGCCTATATTGTTTATTTTTTATGATGATCTAAGCATGTTTGTATGACTCCATGTTGTGCATAATTGCATATAGTTAGGGGAGTCTCAAATTCCATGAGTTACATGTTTTTGGCCTAATATGTCTATCTTTGTGTTTTTGGCCTTAAACTTGTAATGTTTGGTTGAAATTTGTGAAATTCATGCTTTGTATGATTTGAATGTTATGTTTTGAGAAGCATGTGTAGCAAAATGTGCAAAATGCATATCTAGGACTTAATAGAGCCTTTGTATGAACTTAAAACTAAGTTGTATAGCCTTTTAAGTTGTTTTTGCTGCAATTTTCACTAGTTGTGTGCCTTCGGTAGCGGTACAACCCATATTGTACCAATACGACTTTCAACCAAGTTTTGATACGGCCTATACCATACTGGTACGCATAGACAAAAAGGGACAATTTTATCTCCTTTTTTGCCATGTTTTGTGCGCTTATTGTATATCTTGTTAAATAGCATGTTTAATTGAATGTCTTGTATTTATTTGATTCATCTATTTGAAATTCAATTTATTTCTCTTGAATTGTTAGACTAACAATCTACTTGATGCTTGAGTAAAGGGAGCCATTTTTTTAAATTCTTTCATGTAAAATCTTTTGTCTCTTTTCTCCATTATTTTTACACCAACAATTGGTATTTTATATCAATTGGTACTTAATTTCAACATTTGGCATTTTGAACTTAAATGTGATTTCAAACTTAGTTTTGAAAAAAAAATTGATATAACAAAAAGGGGGAGAGATAGGTTTGAAAAATTCAATTTCAGAAAGAAAAAGGGGGAGGTTTAATGTTTTCTAAAAGTATTCTCTTTTTCTAAAAATATTTTTCTAAGGGGGATTTTTCACAAAAAAAAATTCAAGTGGTTTCGTTATATCAAAAAGTGGGAGATTGTTGAGATATTTGATTTTGATATAACTTAAATGAAAAATGTTTTTGGACTTAAACTAAAACTAATTTGAAAAATATTTCAAAAATCCATTAACTTGAAAAATATGTTTGAAAGTTTTTTCAAAGCGTTTTTGACAGGTTTTAAATGATTTTAAATAGTCAAAGTGTCAAAAACATGCCCTGAGTACCGGTACAGTTGGACCAGCACCTATACCCAGAGTGCTCGTACCGGTATGATTGTCTGAATACCGATACGCCCCTTTGTCCCCAAGTCTTGACAATTTCCAGTAGTCAAAACCTGTACCAGTACAGGCTTGGTCGTACTGATACGAGTGTAGTTGTACCTATACACTCTCATAGTGTACCGATACCCATGTGTATTTAATGCTCCAAAAGCTATTTCTTCTTAAGGCAGGTACTGATATCCTTGCACGAGTACCAATACACCCTACTCCAAAAGTGCATTTATGGATGGAAATAAAGTCCCCAACGGGTAGTAATGGCCACAAACTCCTTAGAGGTTTAAAAGACTCAATCAAGCAACCATGCAACAATAAGAAACCAACTACCAGCATTCAATGATAAAGAAATTGTTCTAGAGTTTATTTTTGTCAATTTTCTTTGTAGAACACACTTGTGAGCTTAATTGTTATATATGCTCAAGTGTTAGATTTTGGGTGTGAGCTTAGAATGGCAAACAATCAGCCTTGTGAGGTTTTTCCTAGTTTGCTTATTTGTTTCTCTGGTAAGAGAGTGTTTAACAAGACTTTGGGGTATAAGTCTTGTGTTGTAAGTGTTATCTGCTTGAGCTCGGGAAAAAGAAAAGAAATTCAAGAGTGAATTTGGGAAAATCTTTAGTGGGAAGCTAAGGTAGTGGATGTAGACTTTGATTAGAAAGTTGAACCACCATAAATCCTTGTGTCTAGTTTTTAAATTCCATTGCTTCCACCACTATCACTCAAAATCCAATTCACCCCTCTTGGCTATCTCGGTTGATCGTTCGAGCCTCCCAACATAACTCGAAATTGAGAATTGTTTGTTATAAACGAATCTAGACTTTAGTATGGTTATAGAAATATAAGACTCATTTCCTGATTTATCTTGTAGAACTTTTGGTGATTTTTTAAAATCACTGTTAAAACTGTTTTCTAAGCAATCTGCCGCCAAATTTTTATGACATTTCAACAATTAAATATTCATATCTTTTAAAATACATATCAAAAATGATTACTGTATATTTTAAACAAAACTAGACTGAATCACGTTTACAACGATATATAGACCACATTCTGATTATTTTTATAGAATTTACAGATAATTTTCAAACTTACTCCAGCATGCCATACTCGGGTTATGGGAGATTATATTTTTTTTTTTGAAAAATGGATAAATAACCCTTATTGCCATCCAAATTTGTAAAATATCGAAGATTCATGCGGATATTTTTTGAGGTACAGTTCAATTATTCTCACGGTTCGGATATAACAATTCTCGTCCTGATTCCCATTTGAGCTTTGGTAATAGAACTTCCCCTATTCTCGTCTCAATGGATGAAGATTTCAGTTATTCCCCATACTTGTCAGTTCAGATCCTCAAAACTTTCGGTTATTTCTCACCCCATTGTCGTCCCAATTTATCGTCAATTAATCATCATTGGACCATCTAAAAGAGACTTATGTGAAAAAGAAAATGGAACTTGGAGGCTTAAATTGCTAACGGAAAATTTAAAAACGCAACTGAAAAAAATGACCAGTGTTCAAAGCTTTTTTAACATTATGCCAAAAAATAATATAAGTCTAATAAAAAACAATATTAAAATTTATTCGTATGTGTCTATATCTCAACTTCCCAGTATGTAAATCAATGGGTGGATAATTTTTTTAAAGAGAAACTTGAACCACTTATTCCTCGAGGCTCGAACCATGATTAAGATCATCATTTGCGCTGAGCCGCTGATTAATCTTGAATCAATATTATTATTAGGATAAAGTACATAGATGGTCACCGAACTTTTAACACTCTTTCATTTTGATCACTAAACTTTTAAAATTTTCATTGAGGTCATCTAATTTTTATTTCGCTTTCATTTTGGTCCCTCCCGTTACCTTTCGTTAGAAAATACTGAATTTTTCTTTTCCTTAATAAAACACTATACTTTGGGTCCTACTTTAAGCTGGTTAAACTATCTCACTTGAACCCTTCTTTTTCTTTTCCTTCTCCAAATTTCATCAACAACAAGAGTCCTCCTTGGATTGCTTCAATTTCACCAAAACAATCTATCAATCCCACCCCTTTTTACTGGATATCAGAGTGTTAATATTTTCTGCAGAAAATATTTTCTTCACAATCATTCGTCATCCTCCAGGAAACTTCTATTTACTAGGAAGAATTTCTTCACAAACTAACTGTTGGTGCAAATGTTAACTGAGTAAGAACTGGTAGCTTCCTCTGCTCCTCTATTTTTAAATGACAATGAGAATGTTATGAATGATTTTTCAATTTTTTTATTCTTAACTGCTAATAAGACTGATTCTCATGTAAACTTGTTTCATTTAGGATATTTGACATAATTGCAAGTGATGCTTTCGGGACTATTAGAACATGTAGGGTGAAAACGAAAAAACTGTTTGCTTCTTGGGTTCTGGAAAACTCTATCGATGGAGATCCTAACAAACAAAAGGGCTCATTGGATATTGTAAAACTGATTTTGGTTAGTCATGGTCTTATACTAAAAAACTTAAGATGCCAATATTTATTCGTCAAATTTATAATATCAAGCATAGTAAAATAAGGATATGAGCTAAGCACTTTCATTTTTATCAGCTTATTCATTTTTCAGCAGTTATGTGGTTTATATGGTCAAGAAAAGGAAAATTTTATTATCAACGCTTGTTTATCTCCTTTTAATTTCCGAGTTCTTGGACATTACCACCTGTGGACTTATTCCCACCAAGCTAACACATTTGAAGTAAATGCTGAATATTTTATTGATGATCATCATTTGCAAGAAGATGAAACTGAAAATTGTCACCATGCATCGTGGGGCTCTGTCAAGTTCAAGCGCCAGGTAAATTGTCTTACAATGTTGTGTATTTACTTTGTGCATCTTATATGGTTGAAATTTGTGATAGTATCATCTTTAGATGTTGAAGAAAAAAAGGTGACGATTTACCATGCATCGTACTGCAGAACTTGTCTATCAAGTTAAAGAGGCTGACAAGCATATGGAAGCAACATCAGCTATTGAGAACTTGAAAATATGGACCCCGTTGTCAAGGGAAAATATAGTATATGAAAAAGAGAGTATGAAAATCCTAATTCTGATTCTACTTTGAATCTTACACTTTGAATCTTACGCGTGACCAGGTTATAATGGCAAAAGCCTATGCAAACATTGTCAGGTCTAATAATCAAATTTAATTTACTACTCTCTCTTGAAACATGTTGGTCAAAAGTCACCATGTTATTGGAGACACTAATTCTGATTCTGACCTTCATCCTAGGTATAACAAATTTATGTCAACTATATCAATTATCAGATACACGTGCTCTTGTTTATCATGCAAAAGTATGTTGTTGATTTTCAGTTCACTTGATCAGGCAAAAACACTGGGCATGCTTTATCTTTAGCAAAGGATCAACTTTATGATTGTCGTACCGTTGCAAGGAAGTTTCGAGCCATGCTTCAGTCAGCAGAGGATAATGTAGATTCTTTAAATAAAAGAAGTGTTTTCTTGATTCAGTTAGCTGTAAAAACTGTCCCAAGATCAAGTATATTATATTGAGGAGGAGAGGTTCATGGGCGATGGATTAAATCAGTCGGAAGTGGGACCCAAAGAATAGTGTTTTATTGAGGAAAAAAATTTAACAGTATTTTCTAAAGAAAAGTACCGAGAAAGACCAAAATGAAAGCGAAATTAAAGTTGAGTCGGAAGTGTTTTATTGAGGAGAGGTTCATGGGCGATGGATTAAATCAGTCGGAAGTGGGACCCAAAGAATAGTGTTTTATTGAGGAAAAAAATTTAACAGCATTATCTAACAGAAAATAACGGGAAAGACCAAAATGAAAGCGAAATTAAAGTTGAGTGACCTCAATGAAAGTTTTAAAGTTTGGTGACTAGAATGAAAGCGCCATAAAAGTTCGGTGACCATCTGTGTACTGTATCCTTATTATTAAGGCTATACATCCACCCTATCATTTCATCTGCAAATCCTTGGTGATCATGACCATGACCAAAGCTCATTTCACCAATATCCGACCCAGGAGAGGAGTGTTGGTGGTTGTGGCTCATCTCCCATATCTAGCACAATGATGCTTGGTTTCACCGCGCTATAAAACGGTTAAGCCCACGCAGTAGAACCGGAAGCCGGTTACGTCGAACCGTGGTTAACCAATAGAAAATGGATCTAACCTTTTCCGTAACCTCTTCCTGGTAAGGTTGAGCAGCTTCTTCAGGGGTATCATAAATCATGTTTTGTCTAATACATGGGGGAAGACATTGGCATAAGTCATAGACAGAACATCCTGAAAGACCAGAAAAGGAAAACTACAATATACAAAGATTGCATGAACTGTTGAATATAGGGATCATAAAATGGGAAACCTCAGATCCCTATATTCAATCCCGAAATCTTTTAAGTTTTAATTACATGCATGAGTCCATAGAGTTTGCATTTGCTTGTTCCGGCACAAGCTGCACACTCATCGGCATCTCCAGCTACATGGCCCAAGCAGTGCTTGATCCTATCATTCATAACATCCTACAATATAGGAAAGCAAAAAAGAAGACATCCGACAGTCAGGTAAAACTAACTTACAAGAAAGAGAAACCATCTACAACGTTATTAAAAGTCCAAAAACAAGGCATGCAAATAAAGTTCAATTCACTTATTGATGTTTGAGCAATAACAAAAGCAAGTTTCAGAACAATTACGTACTTGACAACACTGACTGATTCCTTTGTTTCAAATTTCAATTATGTAAGCTAATTATAAACGACCAAACATGGAAAATCTAGCACAAGAAAAATACACAAAATTCACATGTTTTTCGATGGTGACCAAAGAGGTAAACAAGATAGTTCATACCATAAGCAACTTGAGCAGGTATTGGGGTGTTATTATATATTATATTTGATACATGTTTAAGCAATAACAAAGAAAGTTACATAACAGTCATGCACTTAACAATGACTCACAGGCTTCTTCGTTTTGAAACCATATTAGTCCAGCTAACTATCAAAACGAGAACCATTTGGATACGTAGCAGAAGAAAACTACACAAAACTCATGTGAAACCAATGGCGACCAACGAGGAAAACAAGAAAGCTCAGACCACAAACAGCTTGGGCAGGCAATAGGGCAGTTATTGTATACGATACATGTTTGTGCAAGGAAAGTTTCACAACTATCATGTACTTGACAATGACTTACAGGCTGCTTTGATTGTCAATCATATCACACAAGCTACATATCAAATTGTGGACCGTTTCAAAAAGTAGCAGGAGAAAACTACACAAAACTCAAACGAAACCAATGGTGATTGGTGACCAACGACGAAAACAAGAGAGCTCATACGACAAGAAGCTCATGCAAACCAACTAATGTAGTTATAAAATATGATACATTCTTGAGCAATAACAAAGAAAGTTTCACAACAATCGTGTACTTGACAATGACTTACAGGTTCCCTTGTTTCAAAACCATATTACTCGAGCTAACAATCAACTTGTGGACCATTTGAAAACTTAGCAGGAGAAAACCACACAAAACTCATATGACATTGATGGTGAACAATGAGGAGAGCAAGAGAGTTCATACCACAAGCAGCTCATGCAGGCCGAGTGGTGCAGTTATCATATACGATACACCAGGGTAATCCTTTGCAGCATCTGCAGTTAATGATGGGATATCCTGAGAAATAACATAGTGACATTCAGCAAAAACGGAAGTACCCAAACTTCCATAAACACATTCGTTCTTTGTCAAGTTATCAAATGCAAATAAAATGAGCTACCTGGTACCAATGCCTTCCAGGGAAAAGAAAGAATGGGCTAACGATCACACGATCTGCCCCTCGTTCAACACACAGGCCGAATGCATCTCTTATCGATGGCTCAGCCAATTCCTAGTTAAATTAACCGAAAATATAAGAATTCAATGCCCAAAAATATGATGCTATCGCGTCTTAAAAACAAGCGAAAACATTGACATTCACCTGAAAACCAAATAAAACAGACAACTTCAAAGCTAAAACCGTTGTCATCAAATTGCTTTTTCTAAAAATCGTGGTTTAAAAAAAGAAGCAGCGGCAACTCAAATTTAACTGAAGCAAAAGAATTAAATACTAAAAATTAAGAAGGAAAAAGAATTACCATATGAGCTGGTTCAACAATTGGGTACCCGGATTTTTCTCTAAACATGGCTACAAATTCATCTGAAACTCGTTAAAAATAAAGTATGATTACTCAAAAAAGAAGTAAATTTTTTAAACAATTCAACAGTTTTAGCAAGAAAATTAGTTTGTTTAAAGCTTACTTAGCATGAGATTGGATTCTTTACGGCGTGAACCATGGTCCACGATGATAACTCCATCTTTTTCACCAACCCCATTCGATAACTGTTTGAATCCACCATTTTCGAAGCTCAAACTTGACTTTGGTGAGAAATTTCTGATTCTTGAAGTGCCCCTCCGAAAATTTGGGGATTTGATGGATGCCCGTGTAGATTTTCTTGAAGGGTCCCTCTGAACTGAAGAACTGTAATTTAAAGGACTTAATTGAAAAACAATTTAATGTATAATTCTTGACGAAATGAAAATTCAAAATTACAATTTTGTTTTACCTTCGGAGACTGAGAGTTTGAGGGATAAATAATGATTCGATCGACATTGTTAGAGCCAAACTCAGGATACTTGGGTGGACGCTTTCACCGTGAAAATGAAGGAGCTAACGACGTCGCACCACATATGAATACTTTAGGCCAAAGGAAAATTGAGCCCAGCTCTTGCATGGGCCTAAGATTGTGCATGTTTTTTTTTTCTTCTTTTTTCTGATTTTGAAGCTATTTGTTATTTTTAAATTACACCATATATCATAAAACTATTTGTGCTGACATGTTCATACCATTGAACTTTCAATTTGTTCAATCATAACACTAAACTTTGGTTTTAGCTTCAATTATGCCACTGAGCTATTAACTCGATAACGACGTTATAACGTGGATAACAGTTGTAAATGTGGCCAAAACGGCGTCGTTTTGACGTAGCTATTGATGTTCAAAACGACGTTATTTTAGGCACTAAATTTTTAGGGGTGTATCGATGTTGCCACTAAATTATAAAACGATTATATTTTTGCCATTGTACATTCTAGCCCCCTCTATCGGCCAACCATCGTCTATCACCGATCACCATTCGCGACAAGATCAGTATCAAAACGTTCATGTTGCACTCGTCTTTCTTCTCCTCGTATTGGTTTTTTATGAAATCCACTCAAAACTGATAAAATTAAATTAAAACACCAATTTTGAGGGTTTGAGGGCTTTCTTAGATTTGAGGATTTTGGGGTGTTTGTTCGAAAATCTGAATGGTGAGAAGTATTCTTTTGAGACGACGAAAAACATACCTCAAAATTAGTCTCATCGGACGATCGCCGGAGGAGATCTAAGTATTAGTATGTAGGACCTTTTGGTGGATTTCTGTCGATTTTTTAGTGGATTTCGTGAGAAATCAATCCATGGAGATGAAAATGGAGTAAAAATATGAACATTTTGATACAAACCTTGATGTGAATGGTGATAGGTGACAGGCGGCGAGTGGTCGACATCGACGATCGAAATGTGCAGTGACAAAAATATAATCGTTTTAAAGTTTAGTGGTAAAATCGATACAGCCTACAAGTTTAGTGACTAAAAAGATGTCATTTTAGACATCAATTGTCACGTTGAAATGACGTTATTTTGGCCACATCGACAACAGTCATCCACGTCGTCACGTCGTTATCGAGTTAACGGCTTAGTGGCATAATTGAATCTGGAACTAAAGTTTAGTGTTACGATTGAACAAATTGAAAGTTTAGTGGTATAAACGAGTCAACTCTAATAGTCTGATGGTATCTATTGTAGTTTATCCCTTTTTATAAAAAAACACAACATGTCGGTTGGTCTGATAGAATAGTGGTATTTGAGAGAGGCCGATGAGGTCACAGCTCCAAATTTTTTAAAATTGAAAAAAATTAAGTTGGAGTGATGGTAAAATTATATTTTAACCTCCTAAAAATATATCATTTATATTACTGACCTCTTAAATTTAGATATTTTAAATGTCTATCGATAAATAACGTTGAGTTCTGACAATACTTAATGAGACTAATTGTTAAATCTCTTAAGTAAAATAAAAAATCGAGTCTTAACACAATAATTTAAATAAATTAAATTGAAAATTGTTATAAATAAAATAACGAAGAACAATAACAAGAAGAAAGAGATGAGAGAAAGAGAGAGATTTTTATCCATTCTCAATATTGAGTTGTATACAATGCTTTTTCCAAATCTATATTTATAGGCATAAGATGAAAACCCTAATTCCAATGGGTATTAAACCCTAATAATAAAGTACATTAAAGTCTCCTTTAATACTTGGATATTCACCATAAATAAATATTCATAACACTCCCCCTTGGATATCCATGAAGATAATGTGCCTCGTTAAAACCTTACTAAGATAAAAGCCCAGTGGGAAAAAATTTCTTTAGTGAAGGAAAAAGAGTACACACATCTTTGATACGCATAACATGTTGCCTCATTAAAAACCTTACCAGGAAAACCCATTGGGAAAAAACCTTGGTTAAGAGAAAAAGAGTGCAATGCGTATTTACTCCCCCTCATGAAAACATCACATAAGATCTTTGAATCTCCATAATTCAATCTTGAATACTATTTTTCTGAAGATCGTGAGGGATGAAACTTTGGAGTAATATGTTTCATTTTACTATCTTTGATGTATCCTCATTTCGATTGAGATATAAATTTTGCATTATCTCCACATAAGATAGCTTGTATCTTATCTTGTGAAAGTAAGTCACATATTTTTGAATATATTGGATCAATAGTCTTAGCCAAACACATTTTTGGCTTACCTCATGTATAATAATTATTTCTATATGATTTGAGGAGACATTGATTAATGTTTGAAGATCTAAAGGTAATATCTTTGTACCATTTAGATGGTATTTCTGGACCAACTAATATATGGTGCTTCTAGACCAAGAATTCATTTATCTTTCTTTCGAAGATAAATTTATTCAAATCCAACAAACAATCATTAGGGTACTAAATAGATATGCTTTATCCATATTGAATCTTCTTTAAGATTCTTTCAGCTTATGTCCATTCATAGACAAAAATGCATATTTAAGTGCTCGATCTTTAGTTCGAGACAAAACCCTATATCAAGATTTTTTTCTCAAATACTTTCATTAAATGCTTTGAAAGCTCTTCATGAGTTTCTAATTTGAACCTCTTTAGGAGTTATAATGATATTCAAATTATCACAATGAATCTTGATCCAAACTCATTTATAAAATACATAAGGAAATATGATCATTCTTATTGTATTTCCTCAATTAGTACTCACTAAAGGGATTATACCAAATGCGCCAAAATATAAATATTCAATGGGACATATCTAAATAAATTTTCTCGAAAATTTCCAAATGCTTCTAGCATTTGGAATCCATCAAGGATAACTTTCCTTTTATAGGGATCCACAAAATGATTAGACGCATATAAAGTATTTCATAACTGCCAAAGTAATTGCATCCACCATGAAATAATTAGATTTAATCATAAATCATAATTCAAGTCGTATTTACGACTACTTATTTGTGCCTAACTTGCATTACACCTTCAGGTGTTTGGACTGCTGGTCCAAAAGCTTCTCTTTTGGAAGTTCAAAGCGTCTTTCTACATTGGCCAATTCAATATCTATACTACTGATAGATTTATATATATATAATTCTCATTTTGTTTCTTTACTTTTATATAAATATTGTTTGGAAAATTATTGTCAACAACTTTTCTATTTCGGTTCCGTTCATTTCTCGTATTGATATAACTTGTCGAGATCTCTTTTCAATCTTTATTTCAGGTACCTGAAACTCTTCTAGAGTTTTATTAATAGTTATGTATTGGGTCTCTTCAAAAGCACCAGCCTCAAATATACGATCATCTCATGCTATTTTCTATTTACGAGAATTTTGATCATTGGAACCAATTTTAACTATCATGCTTCATGCATGATTTACATCCATTCGCTCTAACATGTAATTCAAATTTAGAGCATTTCAGCTGGTATATGAGACTTAATTACTCTCATTAGGTCAGTATATATGTCTGGCAGTTGACATGTAATAACATGAATTATCTTATGAACTTCTTGTAACCCCTTCGACCCGGTCTAGACGCTTGACCGAACTTAGAGTGCTACATTAGGTTTGCCGAAGCAAACCAGAGAAAGGTTACCAAAAGTTGGTCCATTTTTTCTTTTATCTTGTCTAGATACAACTTATTATTCCTACATGGTCATAAATGCAGCAGATGAGTTCTCGAAGGAAACAAATTACAAGAAGGCAACCAACTGCACCATATTCAAAAGTTAAGGACTAAAACGTAAATTCCTTAAATTATGAGACAAAAAATGAATTTAAGGATACCAATCCTCAATTAGTCCATTTACATGCCAAAATTTCAAATTTCAGGTTAATTTAATCATCCCAACTCATACAATTGCACTCCCAAGACTCAAGGACCAAAATGAAAGAACCAAAAACCTTCAAGATTCCAAAATAACCGATTTAACGGTATCTGTACCGGTACGCTTACTAGTGTTTCGATACGCCCTTATGTTTTCAAAAACTCAGAATCCAGTAGCTAAAACCCGTACTGAAACGCTTGATTGCGTATCAAAACGCTTGGCAAAAATGCCTATGACCATATCAAAACACTTGCTCAAGTACCGAAACATTAAGCCTAGAAAGGCTGGCCCATATCGAAACACCATCCCGCTTATCAAAACGCTATGCCTGAAATGGCCTAGCCATACCGGTACGGGGACACATGTTTCGATACGCCTGGACCTATAATGTCATTTTTAGCTGGTTTCTCACACAAATCTAGATGCGTTTAGGTCCTAGCAACTGGCGTACATACATATAAGCATCCAACATCACATTTAACAACACTTGTACCATGGTTTAACTACAACACAAGATTATGCCACCAAAAGATTGATCTAGAGGCATGCTCCCTATAACTCACCGCCAAACATACCAAGATGCTCAATTAAGCATTTACCAGCAAGAACACCATACCAACAACACATCAATACCATAATCAACAGGATAAGCTCATCAAAGCAAGCCATCCAATCAAAATCATCTAGATGCATACCTAGGTAACCATATAACCTCAACCATAGGTAACGATGTACTATATTCGAAACAACACAATCAAACTACAAAATCACAGCATTATACATGCCCAAAACCAGGGAAAACTGAATTACAAGTCCCAAAAATCCATGGCGAACACATTGCCTTATTAAGCGGAAACTAAAACCGAGTTCATACTCAAATAGTCTTATATTTGGATCACTACAACCTTGCCCTTGCTGCCCCAAGCCATAATGCTCTGCATCATTAGGCAAAAGAGAGCGTAAGCACACTTGCTTAGTGAGGATGCTCTTAAAACAATGATGCAATAAAAACCCTTGAAAACCAACACTTGTTTTCAAACCATGCTTACGACCTAAGCAAGTTCCAATGATTCCAATTCAAAACGTGCATATTGACCATATGCAAAACATTATAAACCGCATGCTTAAGTCCCCAAAGCATTATATACAAAACCATGCCTAAATTCCAAAGCATAAAATCATAAACCATGCTTAAATTCCAAAGCATAAATCACTAGGTTCAACAAATGAACTTTCATATATTGGCAGTTATAGTGACTCCAGATAGTCAACCACTATCCTTGATTAGCCGACCGCTAACCTTTAGTTAACCAACCGTTAACTTTACACATCGGATACACGGATCTCCCTTAATGACCGACCATCATCAAGGCCAAGCCATGCCGACCCATGAGTTAACAACCTTGCCGACCGCAAGCTTTACATCATCAAGGGGAACCGACTGCTCAACCCAAGTGATAACAACATAGTCCGAGTAGCCGACCGCTATACCTCAAAGACTGTAGACTCTCTAGGTGAATGCTGGCAAAAGTGGTAGAAAATATGTATTAGAAAATATAAGAATATGCCAAAAAGAGTCTTTTACGTGCAAGTATACACGGTATGCAAGTAATACATCTGATAAGCTGAGTATTGATCCCACAGAGATTGACTTGGAATTCAATTGCCTTGATTGTTACTTGCCTTAAGATAAAATTAATTTGATTTGAAATTGGTTTTGGAAAATATTTAAAAAGTAAAGAAATGAAAGTAAAGTAAAGATGTTGGCAAGGAAGGTGTTTCAATGAATGATGAGCGTTGGCAGGGAATGCCTGGTTTTCACGCTATTCATGTCGTGCCAGTCTTTAACAATAACCTGTCTTGGCATTGTTTGACGAGCAGATTCAAAATTAGCAAAGCCTCTCTCGATGATCAATGCCCTAAATTGATCATGTAAAAACCTCTATATCTCTATAGTGTTTGTTTTTAAATAAACCAATTTGATTAAGATCCAGTCTATACTCCTAAGGGGTAGATTTCACTCCAGAAGTAAGTTCATCTACTTGAACGACTTCTCTCGAAGCTTCTCTCATCAGTATTCAACAACTTAATCGTTGCCACCCCAAGTCTGTTAAGATATTGAGGTACAATAGGCCAACAGAGCCAACTCTCGCTTGGCAGAGTATGTAGAAAACATTAAAGTATGCCGAATAGATAAAATCGTGCCAAGGTAGATTTATTATTAAAAACTAAAGTATGAAAATAACATAAAACCCAAACATCCTCCACCAACTATTAAATTAGTTCATAGTGAGGGATTTAACCAACAACCCACAAACGTTTTCGAAATACATCATCCTTAAAAACAAGATAAAATAACTTAAAAGAGAAAATGGGCTAGAAGGGGTCTCTTGATGCAGCCCTTCAAGATCCAGGCTTCTCGGCCAAGTTGGTCAGACCACCCTTCCACGGTGCAGCCATTTGTCAATTGTCACACACCAACTCTTCACTTCGATCTTCTTCTCTCATCTCTTAATTCTAGCTTGGTTGGTGTTTAAATAGGCGTGCAAGGAAGGGATAGGGCTAGCTCTTTAAATTTTGAATTTCAACTGCCCAAGGGATAAGGGATTATCTTCTTATCCAAATTTGAATGAGAGCTGATCAGGCTAAGGCTGACGTCATTCTGTCGATGCTGCCCTGGCATCCAAGCTTGGCATGAATATGCCAACAAGTCTTGGCACCATTTTATCCGTTATTTTTTGGAGATTGTTCCAATTGCTATATTTTTGGAACTTGATCATGTCCTATTTTTTTGGGGTCCAACAGCCTCTTGGCGTGGCATCAAGTTCACTTCTCTGCCATCCGATGCTTGGCATTGTCTGGTCCATTTGTGCCAACAACACCCGGCATTCTCTCTGGCATTCCTTCCTGAGGTGCTTTCCTAGGCCAAATCCTATGTCAAACCTGGAAAATTGACAACAAAACAACCCTTCACACTGGCATAGACAAAACTCTAAACTCCTTATGCAAATGAATGATTCTAACATCCTAATGCAACTAAATGTACCTAAAAACAAGCAAAAGCATTATAAGATTGGCATTAAAAATAGTACTTTTGGATAGGTAACACACCCCCAAACCTAACTCATTGCTTGTCCTCAAGTAATGCAAACAAAATAAAAAACAAAAACTGTGAAAAAGTTACCTCGACAAAATTTTGGTTGAATGCCAACACATGCTGGCAAGCAGAATTTGGCTCTATTTCTGTCCTCGGTATCTTAGTGCATTAATGCCAAGCATGTAGTAATTCAAGCACATCAATATAACTCTAGTCTAAGTTCATGAAGAGTGCATGAGTGTAGGCAATATGCATCAAGTTTCCTTTAACTCCCTTAGACAAATTTTACTATCTAAACTCATATATATATATATATGTGTGTGTGTGTGTGTGTGTATACATATTCATCATTTTTTTCTTTCTTTACCAAGGGTTTCTTGCTGGCATTCATTTAAGCTTGCTTCGTGACACTATTTAGCGTGAGAGATAAGAGGGAGAATACCACGAATCCCCACCTTAATCTAGACATCAGTAGGCTTTCTCTTCAACTCATACCCTAAGGGTTTGGACTTGAGAACTAAGAGGGAGCAAACCACGAAGCACCAAGTAACTTATTATCCCTAGGTAGAGGAGAGTTCATTTTTTTCTTGCCCTGGTAGAACATTGCTGCCTTATTTATTTCTTTTTACCCTGGCATCATCATTTTTTTTCTTTTTTTTCATATCTGAGCTTAGTTTCAAAAAGTCTAAGTTTGCTAAGGGACTAGATATATACTACGTGTTAAGTGTAAGTTCAATTCCCTAAACTAGAGATCAATTGCCAAGCTACCTGGCATATTATTCTGCTGTCACGGCATAACAACTAAAGATTAAAATTTCCTCATTGGACAGACACCTAGATCAAATTAAACTTGCCTAACAAATGTTAACATTTTTCAAAATTGAACCGAGGTAAAATTTTCTTTTTCTTTTTTTAGTGGTTCGGTATGCATAAATGACCTAAATGGCATGGCAACAGGAAATTAAACATGAAATGCATGGCATAAATGTGAATAAATGCACACCCCCAAGCCCAAGATGTGCATTGTCCCCAATGCAAGAAACAACATATATATATACAAGAAAAACATAACAAAATAAAATACATGATCTTGTAAATACAATGAAATGTAAATGAGTTTAGGAAGAAGAGGACTTCCATTCGGAGACTATTTGTCGTACGGCATAGGTCTTTCTTCTCACATACGACCCACGATCAGAGGTCATGTACTTCTTTCTTTTTAGGCACGGTTTTGAAGTGGCAGTGGAGGCTCCAACTTCCTCCTTTTCCTTGGCAGGCTCCGAAGCAGCAAGTGCATCGGTGGCATCAGATGGCGTATGGACAACAGGTGTTACTGGCGACTTGGCTTTGGTTTCCTTTGATTCAGATGAGGAATCAGAACTGGCAGACTCGACTTCAACTGGGGACAACAGGACTGTGGCATCAGACGAGGTATGAACTGGACTAGCTGGCATGGCATTATCACTGGTAGAGAGCTCGGCAGGGAAGTCTGGAAATTCTGGCACAAAATTAGTTGATAATTTTGTAAGAGCCTCCTTAATCACCGCATCCCTGGCCTGGATGTAGTGTCTCAACTTGACATTGAGCTCCTCAGCCTTTTCCAGCTTTCATAGAATAGTCTCTTGCCATTGGTGAATTTGGGACAGCATTGTCAGTGAACTGTCTGGCATAGTTTCACCATGGTTGCTGGCGCGGCCTTTGACTCCTTGGGCTTTGGCGTGGGTGCCCTTGTCTTTGGGCTCGGCAGCAACTAAACTCGCCACAGTAATCAATGTTTCTTTGATCGTTTGCCCCTTATCCGTATCCAGCCTTGGCACATCATGGAGCATACAAACGTTAGAAATTAATAAAGAGAAAAACAAGCTGCCAGTACCTTTTGCTGTGCACTTAAAGGTTTCCTCAATAATAAGCTGGCCAACATTGATTTTGCGCCCCATAACAATAGAGTGCAACAAAATCATTCTCTCTTCCGACATGGTCTCGTTATGGGATGTGGGCATCATATTAGCCTTGAGGAAGTGATTCTATCCTCTTCATTGAGGTTTCAATGCCAGCCTCTTCACCATACGGTGCCCCTTGGATGACACTGTCCATGTCGTGCCAGGTTCACACAGATCTATTAGCAGCCTCTTTCTCATGGCAGCATTCATTGAATCAGCGTACTCGAAGTACTCATCCTCTGTACCATCTAACTCAAACATATTATTGATAAACCCTTCATCGAAATGAACACATTTACCTCTAATCATCAAGAATGGTGAATTCTTGGTCACAAGGTGCGCATAGAATTCTTGGACGATTGTGGCATAGGCCTCCCCCCTTTGCTGGCAAAATTGAGTCCATTTGTGCAAGTTAATCGTAGATATGACTTCCAGAGGGAAACCATTGTTCGTCTCTGTTTGGAGGTCGAAGTGCTTCTCATAAGCAACAACTTCTCGAGGAAAAGTTAGATTCAAACTTTTTCTCGATCTCCTCGTTGAAGAATCGCTTGAAGGGAGTAGAAGATGAAGCCATTAAAATTTGTTGAAGGAACTTGAAATGATGCTGAAAGATGAAGACAAAGAATCGATTTAGGTTTGTACTTTATTATCAAAAAGGAATTAAAAAGTGAGAGAGATGTTTGGGTTTCTTTTAACCGGCTAGGTGAGAAAGTGAAAAGTTTTGGGTTGGTTTAGTGTTTTAATGGGAGTATTAATTAGGGATAATGATGGGAAATAAAAAAATTAATTTAAAAGGAGGTGGAGTGATAAGGTTGAAGTGATAAGGTGATAGGTGATAAGATAGGGTAAGGATTGGAGTGATAAGGTAATTGATTTGAAATTTTAAATTTCAACCAAGATTTGTGCGGCTAGGGTTTAAAGCCAAATAAAAACAACTCTCTCTTATTTTATTGGGCCGATAAAACTAGGGTTTTTCCTTTTCCTTCTATCTTTTGTATCGCTGCATGCCAAGCTACTTTGGCACTGTGTCTGGCAGGCATTTCTATTGACGCGTTAGCCCCTGCCAGCGACCCTGGCAGTGTTCCTGGCACAATTCTTGGCACAATGAATCTACGCAACTCAAAGGAAACCTTTCAACACATAAAGGAATAAAAACATTAAACTTAAAAAGAAAGAAAAACAATTAAAAACCTCAAAATCTAAAAACAAATAAAAACACTAACCTAATATTTACAAAAGTTCAAACCTAATGGAGTTTTCATGTTACCTCTGCCAAGAGGATCACCTCTTTGGCATTGTTTTGATCACCTTCCAAGTAGTGCTTTAAACGTTGGCCATTCACCTTAAAGATTTCGTGCGTCTTCAAATTCTTGATGTCCACAGCTCCATGAGCATAGGGCTTCACAACTTCATAAGGGCCCGTCCATCTTGATCTAAGTTTCCATGGAAACAATTTAAGCCGTAAGTTGAATAACAAAACACGTTGACCTACCTCAAACTGTCTTGGCATTATCCTACTATCATGCCAACGTTTTGCTTTTTCCTTGTAGATCCTGGAGTTGTCATAGGCTTGTGTTCTGAATTCCTCCAACTCGTTTAGGTCTAGTAACCTTTTTTCTCCAGCAGCTCTTCATGCCATGCCAAGTGTTCTGATGGCCCAGTAGGCTTTATGCTCAAGCTCCACTGGCAGATGCCATGGTTTTCCGAAAACAAGTCTAAACGGTGAAGTACCCAAAGGAGTTTTAAACGCAGTCTTGTAAGCCCACAAGGACTCATATAGTCTCAAGGACCAGTCCTTCCTTGAAGAATTAACAGTCTTCTCTAAGATGTTTTTGATCTCCTTATTTGAAATCTCAGATTCCCCGTTTGTTTGTGGATGATATGTCGTGGCAATTCTCTACTGTATACCATACCTGCACAATGTTTTAGAAATTAGATTACATTTAAAATGAGTGCCCTCATCATGAATAATCACTCTAGGGGCGCTAAATCTAGTAAAAATATGCTTATATAAAAACTTGGCAACGGCTTTGGCATCGTTTGTTGGCAGAGTAACAGCTTCTACTCACTTAGATACGTAATCAATAGCCACAAGAATGTATACATTACCAAATGAGGGTGGAAAATGACCCATAAAGTCTATCCCCCATACATCAAATAAATCCACAGGCATAATGTTTTGAAGCGGTAGTTGGTTTCTGCCAGAGATGTTTCCTGTCCGTTGGCATCGATCACATGCCTTGGCATACTCGTAGGCATCCTTATATAGTGTGGGCTAAAAGAATCCTGACTGCAGTACTTTGGTAGCAGTCTTTACCCCAGCAAAGTGACCTCCATATGGTGCGGCATAACATAGATGTAATATGTTATGTTGCTCATCCTCGGGCACACACCGATGGATCACTTGGTCGGCACACTGTTTGAACAATATTGGCTCGTCCTAATAGTATTGTCTGACTTCCCGCAAGAACCTTTTCTTGGCATTGTATGCCAAATCTGGTGGCAGAATGTTACTTACCAAGTAGTTGATAATGTCGGCATACCATGGCATGGCATTAACTGCAAGTAAATACTCATCAGAAAATTCCTCTATTATCAAATTGGTCTTACCATCTTCAAGATGATGCTCCAAACGTGAGAGATAGTCAGCTACTAGGTTTTCACTACCCTTCTTGTCTGGATCTCAAGGTCGAATTCTTGAAGTAGGAGCATCCATCGGATTAATCCAGGCTTGACATCCTTCTTTGCCAAGACATACTTCAATGTCGAATGATATGCAAAAACCACAACTTTGTTACCAATTAAATAGGATCTAAATTTGTCAAAAGCAAATACAACCGCAAGAAATTCTTTCTTGATTGTAGAATAATTCAATTATGCTTCATTCAATGTTCGGCTGGCATAATAGATGGCATGGAAAACCTTGCCATGCCTTTGTCCCAAGACTGCTCCAACGGCATAGTCGCTGGCATCACACATGACCTCGAAGGGCTCATTCCAGTCTGGTGCCACAACTATAGGGGCATTGAATAACTTCTTTTTAAGCTCTTGAAATGCTCTTAAACAAGAATCATTGAATGCAAAAGTGGCATTATGTGTTAAGTGTTCAAAAGTACTATTTTTATTACCCTTTTTACTCATATTATTGTTAGACTTAGGCTCATATTAGTTTCATAATTAGTTATTCATGCATTAATTCATGTTTCTTTCCACCGTTGAACTTTATTACATAACTTGGTGATTTTTGTGGAAAAAGATACTGCTTTGGTATGTTTTTGTGTGTGCAAAATCAGTTGCCAAAGCAAGGCTGGAACCAGTAGCCAGGGCAATACAAGAAGGAGATGCCGACGCAGTTGCCAGGGCAGTGCATGAAGGAGATGCCGACGCAGTTGCCAAGGCAGTGCATGAAGGTTATGCCGAGCTAGTTGCCAGGGCAATTGTCGACAATTGAAAAAGATGATGTGGCACTCGAATTGATGACTAGATAAGCCCAAGATGACGTGGAGCAAAGTTAAATTCCAAATGAGTTCGATTTCCATAAAGAGGTCAAAGAGAAATTAAATCCCAAAAAAGATAGGAGAAGATCTAGAAGGAATTTAAATATAATAAAGAATTATATTCTTTTAAAGTATTTAATTCCAACTTAACTTCCCCCTCAAGAAGGACTTTGACCTAGCCATCTCCTATTTAAAGGAGACTAAGCCGTCAAACTCAAAGAGGGGGCAAGGGGGAGAGTTCGATTGAAGAGGAGAGTTTCCAAAGAGGGTTGATCGATTTCTTCTTCTTCTTCTTTGCTTCCATTATATTCATGGTTTGGGGATTATTCTTTGTATATCTTTTGAACCCAACCATGAACTACCTTGATTGGTTGGGGTTATTGTGTTTTTGTGGTTGTGAAATCTTTCGGATTTTGTTTAGGTTTTTGAGTTGCAATTCAATTTTCAAAGTTTGTTCATTCTTGGTTCTTAACATTGGTTGAGAGTGTATTGAGAGAGGATCTCAGATTTCAATCATACATTTATCTAATATTGGGAGAGTTGGATTCAAGAAACGAATGAGTATGGTCTTTATTAAATCTATCGATGGTGAAGATTAATCCGGCTTAGGAATAAGTTAAGGATTTCAACGGCTAAGAGGAGCGCAAGATTGGTTGTTGTTCACCCTTGATTCACGCAGGGATATTAGATAAATGCACAACTTAGCCGTTGAAATTCCTAAGCCGGATTAATCTTCACCACCGATAGATTGAATAAAGACCATACTCATTCGTTTCTTGAATCTAACTCTCCCGGTATTAGATAAATGTATGATTGGATTCCGAGATCCTCTCCCAATTTTCTCGCAACCAATGTTAAGAACCAAGAATGAACAAACTTTGAAAATTGAATTGCAACTCAAAAACCTAAACAAAATCCAAAAGATTTCACAACCACAAAAACACAATAACCCCAACCAATCAAGTTAGTTCATGGTTGCGTTCAAAAGATATACAAAGAATAATCCCCAAACCATGAATCTAATGGAAGCAAAGAAGAAATTGATCAGCCCTTTTTGGAAACTCTCCTCTTTAATCAAACTCTCCCCCTTTCCCCCTCCTTGAGTTTGACGGCTTGGTCTCCTTTAAATAGGAGATGGCTAGGTCAAAGTCCTTCTTGAGGAGGAAGTTAAGTTGGAATTAAATACTTTAAAAGAATATATTTTTTTATTATATTTAAATTCCTTCTAGATCTTCTCCTATCTTTTTAGGATTTAATTTCTCTTTGACCTCTTTATGGAAATCAAATTCCTTTGGGATTTAACTTTGCTCCACGTCATCTTGGGCTTATCTAGTCATCAATTCGAGTGCCACGTCATCTTTTTTCATTATCGACAATTGCTCTGGCAACTAGCTCGGCATAACCTTCATGCACTGCCTTGGCAACTGCGTCGGCATCTCCTTCATGCACTGCCTTGGCAACTGCGTCGGCATCTCCTTCTTGTATTGCCCTGGCTACTGGTTCCAGCCTTGCTTTGGCAACAGATTCTGCACACACAAAAACAAACCAAAGCAGTATCTTTTTCCACAAAAATTACCAAGTTATGTAATCAAGTTCAACGGTGGAAAGAAACATGAATTAATGCATGAATGACTAATTATGCAACTAATATGAGCCTAAGTCTAACAATAATATGAGTAAAAAGGGTAATAAAAATAGTACTTTTGAAGACTTAACACACCCCCAAACTCGAACTATTGCTTGTCCTCAAGCAATGCAAACTAACAATTACCTGCCAAGACTTTAATCATCAAAGACATGCTTCAAACTTGAATTCAAGCCTCGGAACCGTGGAACAAAGTATGATCACCTTTTAATTTATCGGATAGCACAAAAATTACCCGGAATCAAACTATAATGCTCGTGACAATGTGTGTGCGTAGTTGTGTACAAGTTGATTTTCAAGATCCTATGTGAACAATAGGCTTTTATCAATTTAATTACCGGGGCATTTATTTTTATATTCACTTGAGCCAATTTTGGGCACCTCTAGCAAAGTAATCAATTTCTCATTTTATTTTAGTCGACTAGAGCCAATTTCGGGCACCTCTAGCGATTCTTTAATGTGCATTAACTACTAGAGCCAGTTTCGGACACCTCTAGCAAGAATTTAACTTTTAATTTTCAATTTTAAATTTACCCAAATTTTAAGCAACCTAAGTTCACTAAGTTTCTTTCAATCAACAAGCCACAACCGTGTAAAAGAATTCAGCATCATAGTAAAATTCTAAGTTCTTTTCATGTAATCCTAAAATTAAAGGTTCTTTCAATTAAGTGCAGTGGCAAAAATTCATCATTGGATATTCAACAAGTCTTAAGCAATTAAATTCAATCAAAGGCATGGAAAGTAACATATGCAACCTATATATGATTGCTAAAGATGAATGCAACTAAACATTAAACTAACTAGAAACCAACACCCCAAACTCGAGAGAAGCATTATCCTCAATGTATGTAAAAGTGAAAGAAAATTTAAAAGAAACTAAATAAAATGAGTTAGTCGGAGAGGTTGTCACCTCGAGTGATAAGTTTTCTTTGTGTCGTTTGCTTGAGTCATTTTTCGATCGGTGGTTGAATGCTTATGGCTGGTATAGCGTGAATAGCATTGCTTTGATTTGATCCATGTTTGCCGAGGCAGGTTCACTTGCCTGGGCATTAGTAGTTGCCGAAGCCATTGTTGTTGCCTGGGCATCGCCAGTTTCTGTTGTCGTGGCAACTGCTGAGGTAGTTACCGGGGTGGTTGTCGGGGCATCCTCTATTGCGGTTGCTTTGGCAACGACTTCATTAGTTGCCGGGGCAAGGATTTCGGCAGGAAAGATGGGGAACGACACGTGGCTGTCTGGGTACTTTTCCAGGATGACTTGGGTGATGGCATTGTTGTGATCCTTCATGTACCACATGAACATTAGTTGCCGGTCTTCAATTTGCCTAAGGCAGTTCTCCAACGGTTGTACGAGTGGTTCAAGTTGTCTCGGGGTTGCTGGCCGAGTTGCCCCAGCATCAGTTGCTCGGGCATTAGGAGTTGTCGAGGCGGCAGGAGTTGCCGTGGCAATCGAAGGTGTTGGGGATTTTACCGGTGCCTCTCCTATTAGCTTTCGAATTTGTGCTCAATTCCAACCGGACTTTGGTAGGGCCTTTTCATCAGTGGACTCACTTGGGACATGCATCTCCTTGCAAAGATTGGAAATTAAGCAAGGGGAGAAAAGAGAACCCTTGTCTTTTGTGCTACATACAAAAATCACATCACAAATAATTTTTCCAATGTTAATGATGCGATTATGCAAGATAGAATGTATGAGAAAAAGACGAGGTGTATCAACGGTGGTATTGTGTGTTGTGGGCATTAAAGAAGTTTTAACAAACTTATTCCATAATTTTTCCTCGGGTTTAAGCTAAAGGCGATTTACCGTGCCCTTGTATTTACCGTCGTTCTAATGAGTTCTCGGTAGAGCAAGTTCTTGAAGCACCTTGTTGAGTTACTTGGGCGTGAGTTGATCAACAAAGGCTTGATGCTCGTCCTTCTCAACGTAGAGCCTGTAAAAGGTGTTGATGCTTTCGGGGCTTATGAGTATAGCCTTGTCACGAACAAAAACATAAGGATTATCTGGGTTAGGTGAGTGAGCATAGAATTCTCTTACCCATGAGATGTTACCCAGTTCCGATTGATGGAAAAAGATTTGCCACTTTTGATGTGCAATCCTTTCGAAGATGAATTGTTCAAGGCCGAAATCTTGATGAGAGTTGGAGTATTCGAAGCATTGTTTTTCGTAAATCTTTCGACTTTCAAACTTGGAGTGAAATCTTTCTTGAACCACCGGTGTAGCAAACTTCTTGTATCTTGGTTCTTTGGAGGAACTTGGATGAACCAAAAATTCGATTTTGGATGCCATGGATGATCTTGGTTGTGAGTTTGGTAGAAACAAAGAAAAGAAAGCAAAAGAAACTAAAGAGTTGCAAGGTGAAAAGTAGGAATAGGTTTCTTGGAAGTTAAGGGTGATGGGTTATATAGAAAAGATATGTAGTAAATATGGTGGGTGGGATTGATTGGAAAGAAAGAAAACAAGGGTTTTGATTGGGGGAAGGAGACGGCTAGGGGATTTGCGGAAGGAGAAGGGTTTGGTCGACTAATAGGGTTTATTTAGGGTAAATTGGAGGCTTAATATAAGCCTTAGATTTAGCCCATTAGTTTCCTTGTTAAAGAATCTTCCTTCTTGAATCAAATTCCTCTTTATCTTGAACTCTTTTCCTACAATTCAAAAACAAATAAAATAAGGATTAAAATTAAAGATAAACTAATAAAAGAAAATAAATAAATATGTGCAAAGAAATTCTTAAACTTAAAATTTAAAAACAATTAGATAAATATGAAATAAAGATGTTGTCTTAATCTTAAAGAAAATAAATAAATTTATCCTAAAAAGAAAAATAACTGAAATTAATAAATAAAAATAAAAAAATAAATAGTTCGAAAAAATAAAAATAAAAAGAAAATATTGAAATGAGAGCATGCTCATGCATCTCCTAAAGTGACCACTTCTTTGTTACGTTCCACATGGGCACCGTTGTAGTGCTTCAATCTTTGTCCGTTGACTTTGAATTCATGTCCGTTAGTGATGGACTTTATTATCACGGCACCATGGGAGAATGGTTTGACAACTTCGAATGGTCCCGACAATCTTGATTTAAGTGTTCCCGGGAAAAGTGAAATCGAGAATTGAATAAGAGAACTGGTTGCCCTGGCGTGAATTGCCGCGACAATGGTTTCTTGTCATGCCATTGCTTTGTTTTCTCCTTGTAGATTCATGCATTGTTATAGGCGAGTGCACGAAATTCTTCTATCTCGTTGAGGTCTAACAAACGCTTTTGCCCGGCACTTTCCCAATCCATATTCACGGTCTTGATTGCCTATTATGCCTTGTGTTCGATTTCCACCGGTAGATGGCATGTTTTTCCATAGACAAGTCGGAAGGGAGACACACCTAAGGGTGTTTTGAGTGCAATGCGATATGCCCAAAGTGCATCATCTAGTCTTACTGACCAATCTTTCCTAGAGGGATTTACAATTTTCTCGAGTATACCCTTCAATTCTCGGTTGGAAATTTCTTCTTGCCCATTGGTTTGTGGGTGATATGCCGTGGCAATTTTGTGTGACACGCCAAAGCGTTGCAGCATCTTGGCAATAAGTCTGTTGTCAAATTGCTTGCCTTCATCACTGATAATTGCTCTCGGCATCCCAAACCGTGTAAATATATTTTCTGTAAGAATCGTTGCACGGTCTTGGAATCGTTGGCGGGAACTGCAGCTGCCTTAACCCATTTAGACACGTAGTCGACGGTAAGTAGAATGTAGAGTTTACCAAATGAAGATGGGAAAGGTCCCATAAAATCGATCCCCCAAACATCAAACAATTCCACCTCGATAATGTTTTGGAGCGGTATCTCATGTCATCTAGAGATATTGCTCGTCCTCTAGCAACGATCACATTGCTTGTAAAACTCTTGAGAATCTTTATACAGTGCTGGCCAATACAAACTAGATTACAAAACTTTGGCCGCGGTACGTGTTCCTTCACAATGTCCTCCATAGGGTGAAGAATGGCATTGTCGGAGTACATTCTGCTACTCCTATTCAGGAAAACATCGGCGTATAACCTGATCTGCACATTGTTTAAACAAAAGAGGCTCGTCCCAGAAATAATGCTTAGCATCATGGCGGAACCACTTCTTTCCTTGATGATTAAGGCCATAAGGTAAAATACCATAGACAAGGAAATTAATCAAATCCGCGTACTAGGGTATTGTCGAGGCATCCGTGGTTGTTGTGGCAACTACTTCTGTGATTTCCGAGGCATACGCGTCTAGAGTTACCGAGGCGTCGAGGGTTACCGAGGCATGCGCATCCATGGTTACCGAGGCATGCACATCCATGGTTACCATGGCAACTAACAGTTGCTCATCCAGGAATGCATCGCATATCTCTAAATCCGCGTCCTCCTCCCTATTGTTTCTAAGCATGATAAGTGATCAGCCACTTGATTTTTTGTTCCTTTCCTGTCCTTAATTTCAATTTCAAACTCTTGTAAAAGCAATATCTAACGAATCAAACGAGGTTTGGCATCCTTTTTAGCAAATAGATACTTAATTGTCGAATGGTCCGTATGGACAATTACCTTTGTAATAATCAAATAGGATCTGAACTTGTCAAATACGAAAACTACGGCTAGTAACTCTTTCTCTGTTGTTGTGTAATTTACTTGAGCGCTATTAAGAGTTTTACTAGCCTAGTATATCACATGAAAGGTCTTACCTGTGTGTTAGCCTAAGACGCTCATACCGCAAAATCACTTGCATCACACATGAGCTCAAAAGGTAGCGTCCAATATGATAATGGATGCAGAGGCAAGCTTTTTCTTTAGGGTTTCGAGTGCTTGGGCGCAAGAATCATCAAAATTGAAGACTTTATCCTGTTCAAGAAAATTGCACAAGGGTTTAGTAATTTTAGAAAAATTATGAATGAACCTCCAAAAAAACCTGCATGTCCACCTTGGCTTTGTCTACTTCGATTCTATTGGATGAAATCTTGTGGCCAAGCACTATTCCTTCATCTACCATAAAATGGCACTTCTCCCAATTAAGTACTAAATTGGATTCTTCACATCTTGCCAACACCTTCTCTAAATTGTTGAGGCAACTGTCAAAGTCATTACCAAAAACGGAAAAATCATCCATGAAGATCTCAAGGAAGTCTTCGACCATGTCTAAAACGAGTTCCATCATGCATCTTTGGAAGGTTGTCGGGGTATTACACAATCCGAACGGTATCCTTCGAAAAGTATAAGTACCTTATGGGCACGTGAAGGTTGTCTTTTCTTGATCTTCTGGTGCTATGGCAATTTGATTGAAACCTGAATAACCATCAAGAAAATAATAAAAGGGTTTACCTCCATGACGGTTAAGCATTTGATCAATAAAGGGTAAGGGGAAGTGATCTTTCCTAGTGGCTTTGTTTAGCTTTCGATAATCCATACAAACCCTCCAACCGGTCACAGTCCTGGTTGGAATGAGCTCATTGTTTTCATTACTTACCACTGTTATACCTCCCTTTTTCGGTACACATTGTACTGGACTTACCCATGTACTATCAGAGATAGGGTATATTTTAGTTACCCTAGCAACTGTTTCAACTCAAGAATCGGTGGTTGTTCAATGGAGGGCTTTTCGAGTTTACCTTCCTTACTAGGTAATCTAGTGGTTCAAAGTATGTACTTGGTTGATTGACTAACCAATTTGCCTCTTCTTGTTGTTCCTCATCGATCGGTTCTTCATACTTCTCAGGTTCCTCTTGATCGGCAATGTAGTTATCGAGGCAACTAAATTCCTCGTCAAAGTCAAACTCTGTCGTGGCATGAAGAAGTTAGCATTCTTCCGGATCATCGGCATGCCTTAGTGTTTGGAACACATTTAGTTTAACTTGCTGTAGCATAACTATTGTAGGTCTTGCCTTCCTGATTCCTAGTTTCTGGAAAACCGATTTAGGCATCAAGTTTATGCTTGCTCCAAGGTCACATAATGCTTTCCCGACATAGTGGTTTACGATAGAACATGGTATTGTGAAACTTTTAGGATCTTTCAACTTGGGTGGCATGCGATTGTGCAACATGGCCATGCATCCCTCTGTTGCGGCAACTATTTCAAACTCTCCTAACCTTGTTCTCTTGGACACAATGTCTTTTAGAAACTTGGCATAGTTCGACATTTGTTCAATTGCCTCAACCAACGGCAAGATGATATGGACTTGCTTTAGGATATCAAGAAACTTCTTGAATTATTATTCTTGCTTTTGTCGCTTCAACCTTTGTGGGAATGGTGGTGGAAGTCGGATATCTTCAATCATTTCATTGGTCTAGAACCTGATTGATGTCGGGGCAACTGGAGTTACCGAGGCATCATCAACTGGGTTGCCGTGGCATCCTTATCGCTGGTTGCCACGGCATGCTCATTTCGGGCATGCTTATAGTTGGTTGCCACGGCATCGTCAACTGGGGTTGTCGTGGCATTTCTTGGTTCAGCATCTGAGGCTTTACTACTGAGTTCATCTTGTTCTTTTTGTGGAGTTTTGTTCGATGAGCGAGCTTGATCCTCCTTAAGTTGTCGGCCACTTCTAGTGGTGATTGCCTTACATTGCTCGTGGCCAGTTCCTCTTGCGACTTCATTATCGCTGGGTAAACCTCCTTGAGGTCTAGTATTCAATTTTTGAGCAAATTGTCCGACTTGAGTTTCCAATGATTTGATTGCTGCCTCATGGTTTTACAATCTCATCTCGGTCCTGTTAATAAAAGCATCAGTTCTTTTTATGAAGTTACTAGTTTCAGCCATATAAGATTCAGTTTTCAACATAAAAGCATTGAAGAATTTTCCAAAGAACTAGATGTTGTCAGTTGTTGTTGCGACAACTGTTGCCATGGCATATTCTGCTGGAATCCCGATGCTTGTGCATTCTGATTATTCTAGTTTAGAGCAATGTTGGGATTACTCCATGAAAAATTTGGGTGCTTCTTCCAAGCTGGATTGTATGTATTGGACATCACATTGTTGTTCTGGTTGTAATTCCCCACATAAAATCTAGATTCCGGATTCTGCATACATTTGAAAGAATCATGGTTACCACCACACAACTCACAAAAGGAATCCATTACCTTGACCTCTTGTGTGTTGTTTGGTTTCTGCATGTTCTGGACCATCTTGGTTAGAGTGGCCAATTGTGCATAATTGAATCTGATGATCCTAGTTCATGCATTGTGGCTTGGCGTCTAACCCCTCCTCTTCTAGCAGATGGGAACTGATAATCATTCTTGGCAAGCATGTTCAGAATTTGCATTGCTTCTTCCAGCAACTTATCTAGGAGTATGTCGTTTGCCGAGGCATCTAGCATCATCCTTGTTGGTGTATTCACAGCGTTGTAAAACATTGTTACTTGTGTCCACACTGGGAATCTGTGTAGATGGCATTTGTGTAGAAGTTCTCTATATCGCTCTCAAGCCTCGTACATGGATTCATCATCTGCCTGTCGAAAAGAAGTAATTTCGTTACAAAGCTTATTAGTCAAATTTGTAGGATTAAATCGAGTAAGGAAATCAAGACAAAGATCGGTCCAAGATCCTATTGATCCGGCAGAAATACTATTCAATCATGCTTTCGCCCTATCCCTCAGTGAATAAGGGAATAATCTTAGACGTAAAACATCTGGGGGGGACTCCTTGTATTTTGAATGAATTGCGAATCTCGAGGAAAGATTTAAGATGTTGTCGTGCATCTTCAGTTGCTGAGCCGCCAAATTGACCAATTGTGTTGATCATATTGAACATCACCGGTTTCAACTCAAAGTGGTCGGCTTCAATTTTAGGTGTAACACCTCATGGATTAAGTCCTTCAAGATCTTCTTCACGATAGTCTCGAATAGTTCTATTTCATGCAAGAATCACTCATCCTCCTGCTAGAACATCCTAATTCATATTGCTGTCTTGATTAGCCATTGCTACTCTTAACCTTTGTCTGAGTCTTTGCAAGGTTCGTTCGATTTCTGGACCAAAGAGGTATTCTAGTGTAATAGGTCTCGCCCTGGTCATATACCAATGCAAAACCAAAGTTTGTTAACCCTTTGAATCTTAAACAATAAAAAGTGCAAGAAAATAAAAACAAAGTTGCTATTGCCAATCCCCGGCAATGGCGCCAAAAACTTGTTGCACGTAATAAGTGCTCCACAATTGTGCAAGTGTACACGTCGTAAGTTATAGTATAAAAGATATCGTCTCCACAGGGATTGGTGCCACTTCAAGAATCTAATCTCTTGCACTATAAAAATTAAAAGAACACAAGTGGAAAATTGTAGGAGTTTTAACTAACAACTAAACTAGAAAGCAAGAAAGTAAGAAAAGATGTAATCAAATGAGATAGAATAGGCTAGGTTATCGTGAGTTGAGGTGTGATAGACAATTGGATCATCTTGGTAAAAGAGTGCAAGGGCAGCTCAGTTGCCGTGACAACTTGCGCAGCGGGGTTGTCTTGGCAACTAATCTACGATTACCTGGGCAACTGGCTGGGCAACTATTTGGGCGGCTGGGCAGCAACTTCAAGGTTCGGCAGAGTGTTCTTCAATGGTTTCTTCTTATCCCTAAGTTGAAACTCTATATAATTGTGCATGCCTTGACAATACATCCCTGCGTGAATCAAGGGTGAACTCACCAATCTTGCGCTCCTCTTAGCCGTTGAAATCCTTAACTTATTCCTAAGCTGGATTAATCTTAAAAAACTTGTTGCCGCGTAATAATAGGAGTTCAACACTAGGTTTGGCAATTTTTGAAAAATCTTTAATAAAGCGCCGATAAAAACTGGCATGTCCCAAAAACTTCATATACCTTTAACACTTGTTAGAGGTGGTAGTTGCTTAATTACCTCAATTTTTGCTTGATCAACTTCTAACCCTCTCTCAGTTACCTTATGTCTAAGAACAATGCCCTCATTGACCATGAAGTGGCATTTTTCCCAGTTCAACACTAGGTTTGTCTCTATGCATCTCTTCAAGACTTGCTCCAAACTCAGAAGACATTCCTCAAATGTTTTGCCAAACACTGAGAAATCATCCATGAATACTTCCATGTTGTGCTTAATCATATCGAAAAAAATGGACATCATGCAATGTTGAAATGTTTCCGGTGCATTACATAGGCCGAACGGCATCCTTCTAAACGCAAATGTCCCATATGGGCATGTAAACGTAGTTTTCTCTTGATCATCAGGGGCGATGGCAATCTAATTATAACCTGAATAACCATCCAAAAAAATAGAAAGCTCTACCTGCCAACCTGTCTAGCATCTCATCAATGAATGGCAATGGGAAGTGGTCCTTCCTCATAAATCAAATCCGGTTGAATCTCCATTCTCTTCGAAAATTGATATGAAAAAAGGTCTGGTCGATACTTCTTAAGCATCGATATATGAAATGTACTATGAATCTTGTCTATTTCCGAAGGTAAGGCTAGCTAATAAACCATTGGACCAACTCTTTTCATAATCTTATGTAGTCCAATAAATCTCAGACTCAGCTTCCCTTTTTGTTCAAACCATAACACCTCCTTCCAATGTGAAACTTTTAAGGAATACTTTATCCTTAACTTCATACAAATATTTTTTTTGAAAATCTATTGTGTCAGAACTCTCAATTCTTTTGCAATCTATGCCTAAGCAGCCTGATATATAATCTCATCTAATGTCTAGAAGAAAAAATCTTAATCCATAACATACATATCATGTTACTCTGATGCCTCTGCACCATGCTAAACTGAGGGTAGAACATTATCATTAACCTCATCACTCTCGTGAATCTCTTATTGATTCACTCGCCTTAGCACCTAACCCGATTCTTATACCCTCACACATTAAAATTTTAACATCATTATCATAATGAAGTAAGCAATTGCATCCATTCTAACAAGTAAAATAATCAGTAATTCTGACATCCTAGTGGCATGTATACACATTTGACCTTTACCATACTTCGTTTAGCTCTAGAATCTGCTAAACCTATAGCTCTGATACCAATAAATGTAACACCCTCTTCCCGTATCCGTACATCGGATGTGAGTGGGAAATGTTAAGACTTCTTTTATTCAAAGATCGGGGTAATTTACAATTTTTTAAAACTTCCCAGTAGTCACTCATCTTAAAATTTCTCTAGCTCAAGCACGCTTAACTTTTTTTAAAACCGGCACAACTTATGTATCTGAGTTCCAAATCATAAATCAACTATCTTAGCAAGCAACTCATCGCCTAATGTTATTTTTATCTTTGAATCTTTCTAGAAATGCCAATTATCATGAACTCATAACGAACTTTAAAAAGACCAAACACAACTCAAGTAGGTTTAGCAAGTATACATACCACTATAAAAATCAAACCTTAATTAGGATGTCATTACTTTGATTACCTGTTGAGCTTTCCAATATTGATGCAATGCTCTTCTCACTTTCATCTTGATTTACCTGCGTGTGCACAATCAACACACGCTAAGTACGAACTTAGTGAGGCATTATAAATAATCATAAAATAAGTATCGAAATAAATGAAAACATGGTTAAGCAAAATCATATCAAATCTTTCATATACTTATAAACAATCACATATAAGAAATGGTGAATTTCATATACATTTACTTTATAATTAGCCCAAGAATTTGTATAAAGAGAAACTAAAGTATGTAAGGTCGGTACTCCTTGAGTACTGGTCACCGAAGTGACGATAACATATAGACACATAAAGTGCCGGAAACATATAGACACATAAGTGCCGAAAACATATAGATCCGAAGATCGGTGTATAGCTATACTACAGGCCTTGACTGCTAGACCTCTAATGGCATGCCACTATACTATAACTCTCTATCATAAACTTGGGCAAATAATTTCATATAATTGACTTGTAAATTATAATTTGATAAATGATTCATATATCACCATTATTCAATAATAACTTATCAAAATAAAACATAATAGGGCAATTCATACCCTAACATATACTAACATTTTTCCTTTGCCTGTGAATCATCATATAACTTATAGAAAAACCATGTTATCATTTTAATAAAATCAAATAAGTAGAATTTATAAAAGTTTACTAAAATACATTTCAAAACAAATAAATGCACTCACCTGGGTCATTTATTAGCATGCCTCACTAAATTCTAGTCGATCCTTTCCTTTATAGAACCTCGAACCTTCTTTGATTCGGACCTGACTTCATTTATCACATGAATAAGATAAAATATTTATTAGATTCAAATCTAACATCACCATAAACATGTTGTCTTAATATAATCATTCGAATATAAAATTTCCAAATATTTTTCCTTTCTTCCTTGTACTGTTTAAAAACTCATTTTGGGTCCTTAATGATCATTATGAACTTCCAATAATTCTTCCGAGCTTGTTATCAAACATTTAGATACACAAAGTATCAATTTCTATTTTCTGGCAACTTGCGCTACCTTCAAAGATTTACTTACACCATACTGGATCTTAATTTCCTTTATATTGGAGAAACTAGATTCGATAACGATTCTAAAGGTATAAGCCAAATAAATTAATAAAATCTACAAAAAATATGAAAATTCTTCAAACTCCCGTCACAGACTGTCCAGACCCAAAACTGCTCTGTAAATTTTTTGACCTTCATTCGATTAAAAATTTATATCTTTTAACTCGAACACATCTTTACAACGGTATAAAATTCACCATCTAACCATTTTTATAGAATTTATGGTGAATTTTCAAAGTCACCGTTAGATTTCAATCTTCTACATAGCTTTCCATAATAAACTTCTAATTTATACTAACTTCTTATTTTTCTACTTGTCAATTTAGTCCCATCACTTGCTTCAAACCATCAATTCATCATCTTCTTCATCAAACAATTATTCAAAATAATTCCTTCAAATTTTCTTTCTTTGCCAAAATAGTCACTAAAATGCAAAGGTAAGGATTCAAACTTCTTAACTTTGCATTTTAGTCCTCAAATCAACACTACTGCCTTAATTCTATTATTTCAACTAAAAATCAGCTTTAATCCTTATTCAAAACTTCCTTGCTGAAATGGTCACTTAACTTTGAAGCTTGCCGAATTGGTCCCTATACATTTAACTTAGGGTTTTGCTTCCAAACAATAATTCAAGCTTACTAGATCATTAATTCGACATCACAAACCCTAAATTAAACTCGAATCCATAAACCCTAATCATCTTCATAATAATCAAAACATGTAGAACTTAAATCCCAACTCAATATCATGATTTTAACATCATACTAGCTTGATTTCAACTTGAATTCAAACATGGAATCATAAAATCTCAAAAGCCCCAATTTGTTCCATAAACCCTAATTTCTTTCTCATGTAAATTCTCATCAATCAAGCATGGATTCCATGAATTATTGATATCAAAAGATAGAGCTTGAAGAGTAGAACAACTTTGTAGTTGAAGAGGTTACCTGAAAACCGAGTTTCGGGGCTTGAATCGAGCTTGGAAAATTTTTCTCCATTTTTCTTTCTTTCTCCCCTCTTATTTCGAAATTTTAAGATGAAGAATGGTCTTCATCTTTTGTTTTTCATCCAATTTGGCCACATGTCTTGTTTAAATGAATTTTAAATTCATTTATATAGTGAAATTACTAAAATGCCCTTTTAATCCAATGGTTGAGATTGATCTTATCATCAATCAAGGGCCAAGATTTAAATCTTCAATTTCTTCTTCCAAAAATAACCCTTGTAACTTCAAATATTTCAAAATTGCCATCCCTACCAAAAGACCAATTTGCCCTCCAACTAGTCTTTATTTACTAGTTGGTTTCAAAATTGCCATTCCATAAAACTCTAACTAAATTAGTTCCTTCTCAACCAGCCATATGTCAATTTATTCATCCAATGGTCAAAAATAAACCAATAAGTTGGTAGTTACCAACTTTACCCTTGTAATTTTTCCAAAATTACGATCTTGCCATTTTTCATCCAACGTCTCGTATTTAGCATGGAAAATCAACTTAAATCCAAGGGTTCACATTCTTCCAACACAAAGAAAATATCTTAGACATGTAAAATGACATAATCAACCTTGGCTTATCTTCCTTCAAAATATCTTGGATATTCGATTCGATCCGAATATTTTTCTAAACTTTATCGCTTTATAGCCATTAATACAAACTTCGTACGAAAATCCGAGTAACACAAAACGTCACTCTTGGGGGTGAACTATTACACAACTTTTGAAAATTACATTTTGGTCCCTGAACTTTTCCAAAGTTTACACTTTAACCCCTAAACTTTTAAAAATTTTATTTTGGTCACTAACCAAACATTTGGGATATTACATTGATCTAGAGGCATGCTCCCTATAACTCACCACCAAACATACCAAGATGCTCAATTAAACATTTACCAGCAAGAACATCATACCAACAACACATCAATACCATAACCAACAGGATATGCTCATCAAAGCATGCCATCCAAGCAAAATCATCTAGATGCATACCTAGGTAACCACATAACCTCAACCATAGGTAACGATGCACTATATTCGAAACAACATAATCAAACTCCAAAATTACAGCATTACACATGCCCGAAACCAAAGAAAACTGAATTACAAATCCCAAAAATCCATGGCGAAATCATTGCCTTATTAACCAAAAACTAAAACAGAGTTCATGATCAAATAGTCTTGTCTTTGGATCACTACGACCTTGCCCTTGCTGCCCCAAGCCTTAATGCTCTGCATCATTAGGAAAAAAAAGAGAGCATAAGCACACTTGCTTAGTGAGGATGCTCTTAAAACAATGATGCAATAAAAACCCTTGAAAATCAACACTTGTTTTCAAACCATGCTTACGACCTAAGCAAGTTCCAATGATTCCAATTCAAAACATGCATATTGACCATATGAAAAACATTATAAACTACATGCTTAAGTCCCCAAAGCATTATATACAAAAGCATGCCTAAATTCCAAAGCATAAAATCATAAACCATGCTTAAATTCCAAAGCATAAATCATAAACCATGCTTAAATTCCAAAGCATAAATCAATAGGTTCAACAAAAGAACGTTCATACATTGGCAATTATAGTGACTCCGGATAGTCGACCACTATCCTTGATTAGCAGACCGCTAACCTTTAGTTAACTGACCGTTAACTTTGCACATCGGATACACGGATCTCCCTTAATGACCGACCATCATCAGGACCATACCATGTCGACCGCATGAGTTAACAACCTTATCGACTGCAAGCTTTACATCATTAATGGGAACCGATCGCTAAACCCAAGTGATAACAACATAATCTGAGTAGCCAACTGCTATACCTCAAGGACCCTTAACCACGATCGATCTTTAAACATATTATAGTGCACTTTATCCTATGGCATGCCAACTATATCCAAATGTTTTCTCACCTTGTCATATAGCCAATATATCACTTACAAAACCATTTACCCACTATTTTACAATGCATTACAATAAATCCCCACATATGCAAATCACATTGCCATAGCAATATCACATTCCTGACCGGAATAAAAACCAATGCTCACTAGCATTTAATATACTTTTAAGCCATTGCATATGTACTTAAAAACCATGCATTTACAGTAAGTAAAACGAACCATGTTTACGACAAAACATGAATCACACATGCTCATATCCAAACCGATATTAAAGAACAAAGGAGGGAAACTTACTTCCAAGCTTAGGTAAGTGTTTCAAACTTAACCTAAACTTCCAAATCCACTTTCAGACCTTTGAAAGACTTTTTTAACATTTTCCACTCACCAATTTTCACTTCGCTTTGCTTGCTCCCGCGAAACAAGCTCCCGGCAAGCCTCAAACCACCTCAAGATGCTACGCCTTGATTATCCCATGTTTCGGCCACACAAAACCAGAGGAAACATGCATTAAAATGCATCCAACACTCTGTTTCAAACCAAAATCTTGTAGCTCTCAAGACGCCCACTCAAAACTCATCCAAAACTTAACGAAATCAACCTTAAACACTACACAATCTTAACCCAGCCATACTATAGCGATTCAAAACATCAAGCTTCACCAATTGATATCTAAAAACTCATCCACAACATCCTTTTACTTCCAGCAATGATTAAACACCTTAAACAACCCAAAAACCCTTAACTAACAACCTAAACAATTAGAGATTCAACCAATTTCGGGATTCCATTATTAAAACAAATTATCTGCATTATAATACATCCAAAATAAGATTGAAATCAATCCACAACATTGGAAAAACATATCCAAATCAAAAAATCACAAGATCCATTAATTAAACCTCAATTAAGCTAAAATCCATAATTAATTACCCAGAACCTATTAGAAAACATATGTAAAGAGCCAAGAACTTGGGAATTTCAGTAAAGAACCTTTCATTAGAAGAGAAGAATGAAACTTACCTCCAATGAATGAGTTTCCCCTTAATTGGATGGTTTTTCCTCTTGAAAAACAAAAAAAAATTAAATGAGATTTTTGGAAAACCAATTGAGAAATCATTTAGCAAATCAGTGAGTTAAGAAATTAAGATCATTACCTTAAATATCTGATGGAAAAAGAGTGTTTGGCTGAGATTTTTTTGAGAAAAATGTGAGAGAAGAAAAGTTACATTGTGTTTTAGAAAAATAACCACCTTATAACTAAATCATTTTAATTCTTTTAATTAAAACCTTTTTAAAATAATCCTAATTAAGAGAAAACTCATATTAGACCAAATGGTAAAATAGCTCCTTAAAGATTCTAAGTTTTGACTCTTTACAAAACAGTCACCTTTTAAAAATAGTTTTCAAAAATTACATTTTGGTCACTAGCCAAAATGTCACCCTTCCAAAGATCATGTTCCAAAATTGCTTTCACCAATATTTTTAATATAATAAAATATGATTTTCAAACATTTCCCCATATTTTTATCTTTCGGTGTCCACTAGACCGTCTAACCAGCCCCAAAACCGGGGCATTACACTTCTAGTTCATATACAAGGATCTAGATAATGATAATTTATTTTCCTTTATCTGGATGATTATTATCTCCCCTGATGTTGAGAAAAAGCATGCCATAAATGATTTTCCAATTAATATTGAAGAATTTAAACATAAAAGGAGACTCATACTTAATATATATTCCCAACTCTTTTTATTTACCCTTTTTGTGCGTTGTGGTGGAGCAATTCAACTATATATTGCACACTCAAAAATTCTAAAATGGAAAATGTATTGTTTTTTACCAAAAAACAATCATAACGGGAAGTTTATTATAACTTGTTGGCTTGATGCGTATAAGTGCTGCTATATGTGAAATGCCATGTAGATAATAAATGTTTTGTTCTCATGGTTTAGCTATTAAAGAGGAGGCATCCAATCAAAATTTTGATAAACTGTTTTGTTCATAATCAATAGGCTTTGTAACGGTTATTTCAACTGATATAGCCTAAAATATAAACCCACTAGCTTTTGCAAAGAAGAATAGTCTAATTGCATAATCTGAATCTTTTTCTAATCAATCTCACAAACTTTTGGTTATAAGTTGATAAAACATATGTAGATGCATCTACTAAAATCATGTAAAAAATTTCCACATTTGTGGATAAATGGGCCCATATTTCATTCAGATATGCAAGACATGCAATCTCAACTTTAGTACAAGAACTTCAAGTTCTTTTGGTAAGTGGGATCTTAATCAATTTTTTAGAACAAGCAACACAAGAACTTCAGGTTCTTTTAATATACGTGCATGTAAATCTCAATACTTTTTGCATCATTATTTATCAGGATGGTCTAACCGATCATGGCAACTATATATGTGTGTGTATATATATCTCTGAATTTGTAAACTTCTAGTTTACCATAACATGTGATTCAATCTCACTTGTACATGTGTGGTACAAATTTTGAAATACAAGTTTTTTTTGAAACTTTATAATACATTGTCCACCAAAAACTGTTTATTTGAATAGGAATATATTTAGCTCTTTCGGAGCTTTCAATGGAAATTATTATTTTGGTAGCAATATATAGCTCTTCTAGAGCTTTCAACTGACTTTTGGCTACCATAACTTATATCCACATTGGCTTATTTCATATGTCAATTGATAACATTGTTCTCCATAATTCCCGCGGGATTATTTTGAGAACTCTTATTGCTCTCTTATTTTCACTTCTGATGGTGACTATATTATTACCATTAGCAGTAATTACTATAATATCGCAATTATGCACTCTTCATAAAGTGCTTTCTCTCAAGAACTTATTGCTCCCCTGAAGCATCAATATTTTCAATACTTTGAGATATAGTACTCACATTTTCCCTTGCATTTAAATGAGAAAATATTTCTTATGCTTCTGTTAAGCATAAATCGTCACCATAGATTGTATTTGATAAGTAATCATGTTAAACAAAATAAATAAATATCATAATATATATAAATATAAAATGTAAATAATTGATACGTAAAGTAAATAAACATAAAGTAAAGTAAATTAAAAGATCAATAATTCTTTTCAAGGTTGTGAGAATAATTAGAAATTCCCTTCAAGGGTTATAAAGAAATCAACAACATCCAAATGAGTTGGACCAATACTATCTTCGTCATTTTTGCAAACAAAATTTGCTTCTATTTTCTTTCTTTTATCATTTAATGATTGTTGATTTTTCAGCATACAATAAGTACGAGACCAATGGTTTGTAACATCGCATTGGTAATAAAAAAGATTTCACTTCCTTAGAGTTATCTTTATCACTCTTGTCATCCTTATAACCCCATTTATGGTGGGTCTAAACATTCTTAAAATAACCATATTGTCCATGTCTATGTTCATGGCTTCAATCGCGACCATAACTACTAATGTGACTTTTATTATTTTCATTATATAATCTCACATTCAATTTAGGGAATGAAGTGGAGCCAGTGGGCCTTTAAAACCGTTTTCACGATATTGTGTTTGAGGACAACATTATTTGCGTGAAAAATAGAGTATGTTTTTATTAACATATCTTCATCATTGATACTCTGACCACATAACTTCAGTTGTTAAGTAATTTGGATCATATCGAAGTTATATCACTAACTGAATACTAATTTACCATGTTTGCATTCACTTCAAGGAATGAAACAGATCCAATAATCTCATGAAATAAACATGATGCTTGCATTTACTTTAGGGAATGCCTCTCATAAAAATTCTTATCAAGATAAATTTTTGCAACTTGAACTTTGGGAGAAGTCTATAGTCGAGTTTTTTGACGTAAAAGAATTATTGCTTTCGAGCAAATATAGACTTTATAACAAACTTCTTGTAGATTCAAAATCATCATGATTTATCGCACTTTAAAATCATATTTTAAAGAATAAAAAAATAAAAGTAGAATTTACCCATATTGATTTTTCTCTTAAGGACAATGAAGACATAGCAAATGACCAAAACAACTTCTCATAATCTCTTTATGTCATGTCTCTTTCCAAGCCATTTAAGCATATCATGTAAAACTCAAAACATGGTTAAAAATACTAACTCTCATCAATAAAATAATATAAATAAATATTGATATTTAGTTAAAATATGATGTAAATATAACAATGAGTGACCATATCAAAAAAGAAACTGATTGGTTTCAAAAATATTAGAACATCGTGCGCTTAATATAACCATGAAGTATAAATTATATCTTTGTTGCACAATGGGATAAATTTTCAAGGATTCTAACAATCTCCAATTATGTGTAGCAATATATAGCCTTTTCGTGGATTATGCGTGGGCAAGAGAAAAGAAAATATTACATCTGTACCCAAAAATTATCGATCCAATTTCTTATGCGTGGAGAGAATAATTTTGTATGTATTCTTACCATATGATAATAGTAATAAGTGATGTTTCAAGAAGCATGCCACAATATTAAATACAAACCAAACACGGTCGAATCATCTCTGTCAAATCCTTTTGATTCGTAAGAAGTCACAAATTTATCTCTGCCCAATGCTCAAAATTCAAATACGATCAAACATGTTTCTATGCCTTTCAAAAATTAAAAACCAAGTTAAAATATAAAGAGAAAGACAACCAGTAACTAAAAAATGAGGGATAAAACTTATTTGTGGTTCATTCTATAATCGAATTCTTTTCAGTAACTTCTTTTGGATTCGAGCGATAAAGATCTCAGTTGATTAGAGTCTCATGCTGATAACGTGTTGTGGATAAAATAACAAAGAACAAGAACAAAGAGATGAGAGAAAGAGAGAGATTTTTTTCATTCTCAATATTGAGTTGTATACAATGCTTTTTCCAAATCTATATTTATAGGCATAAGATGAAAACCCTAATTTCAATGGGTATTAAACCCTAATAATAAAGTACATTAAAGATTCCTTTAATACATGGATATTCACCATAAATAAATATTCATAACAAAAATATTATTTTCATAATAGATCATGCAATTAATTTGAATTAGATGCTCAATGAATAATAAAGTCATCATAATACTTAACATCACAACGACATCAGTACATAAAACGGATAATAAATAGTTCAATGGACACTAAGGCTTAGTTTGTGGTTGATTTTAAAAAGTGCGGTGGAGAAGTGATTTTAAAAAAGTTGGGTTTAAGATTTTAGTATTTGTCATTGATGTCAAAAAGTAATTTTGAAAAGATAAAATATTTATTTTAGACATGATGTAAAGTAAAATAAGTGAACTTGGGTGATGTTCAAATTCGTTAATATTATGATATATGAAATAAGTGAACTTGGGTGATGTTCAAATTTGTTAATATTATGATATATGAAATAAATTAACTCAAATTATAATAAAAATATTTTTTTGTAAATTTTAATTTGAAAATACAAACTATATTATAGATTATATACAGACATAACAATTACAAATTTAAAATAAATTAAAAATAAAATAATTTTATTCTCAATATAAATATTATAAAGCATATATTATTTTATAATTATGCATGTTAAACATTAGTTTAACAATCAATTATAATTAAATAATAGAAGATAAAAATGTAATTTTATTTTTAAATCAATTTTCCACCACAAAAGATATAAAATCTAGCTTTTTGGTTTGAGTGGAAAATCATTTTTAAAAGTGATTTTAGTGTTGAAAAATCAAGTGTTTTGCATTATGTTGAAATCTTGATTTTGATATAACTTAATGAAAAATGTTTTTGGACTTAGTTGTACATTTTAAAAAATAATTCAATGTCCAAACAAATTAAAAATTTTGTTTCGAATGTTTTTCAACTTAGTCGAACTTTTTCAAAACTAATATGATCCGTTTTTGCACTTCTAAAAATTGGTTTCCAGTCTTCAAGGTAAAAAGGATCGATCCCCTAGATCAAGAGATCGGTCCATTTGTGGGCTGAATCGTTTTATTTTGTCTCCCAGCCTCCAAGTGCAAAAGGATCGATCCCCTGGTTTAAGGGATTGATCTCTTGGCTGTAACGGTCATGTTTTTATGAAAAATGATCGATCCCTCGAGAAAAAAGGATCGATCCATTTAGTTATAAATGTTGTATTTTTGTGTATTAACGACTATTTTGTATCTCCAACAGCTATAATTCATCCTCAATGACTATAAATGGGTAATTTTTCATTCCACACTATAAATATAAGCCAAAGACACTTGAAGAATGAGATGATGGACATCCAACCTTAAAGATCAAGAGAGTAGAGTTTTTTATTGTATATTTCATTTCTCTTGTAATTCTTTAGTCCAATCCTAGTGAGCCAACATGTGTAAACACCCACCTAGAGAGATAATTAGTTTACATTGTCAAGACCTCATAATTGAGGGATATGTTCTAGTTGATCCTTAGAAAAACTAGAGAGGTTCTATCTTAGCCTTTGAAAATATATGGATGTAAATGTTATCTCCTTGAGCATGTAAAAATGAAAGAATTCACTAGTGAATTGGGAAATCATTAGTGTGGATGCTAAGGTAGTGAATATAGACCTTAGTTGAGAAGGTCGAACCACTGTAAAATTGATTGTGTCAAATTGTCCATATTTTTGTTTCGGTTTTTGCTTCTCAACTTTACAAAAGTCTTTACACCTTTTATTGACGATATTCGGTTAAAGCATATCGAGCCCAACACATTATTTTGTTTAAAAAGTGATTCTAGGTTGCTAGAAGCAACCAAAACAAGCCCTAAATCCTTCATTTTATCGCCTTCTATTTTGTCTTTCACTCATCTGATTTTTTTTAACAAATTACTCATCTTATTTCACTTATAAAAACAAGATTAATTCAACTGTTTATCATTTGAAAAATATTCAACTTCCCTTTTTTCATTCTCTTATATTTGGTCAGTGTTCTTTCTTTAAAAGAGCGATGTCATTTGAGTTATATTTTCTTCACTTGAATGAGAATTTTATGCTAAATTCAGAGGACATCGTCCATTTTACGATTACAAAGATCAAGATAAAATAATTTTAAGACAGTAATTTTAGCGCATCAAAATAAATTTGTTTTATTTCCTTTGATTTATTTTTATAGTCACAGTTGGCATCTTATTTTGTTGCAATGTTATTTCTAACACAAAATATTGTTTAACCATAGATTTTGGGAGCTCAATTAGAAAATATAGTTCAAATTTAGCTCTAAGGCCATATCAATATACGTTAGTTTAGGCCAACAATAAGTTGATCAAGTGAGATGAGGCACTAGATCCCTTAAGCAATGTTAAGAGTTCGAATCCTGGAGTTTTGAATGGAGAAAATTTGGTTAGGAGGGTCGCACACATAACGGGTCTCTGTAGTACCCGATCTGGATTAGCCAGCTAACGAGTTGTGTTGAGATAATGATTTTGATATAACAATTTAAAGAAAAATGTTTCTGGAGTTATTCAAACATTGCAAAAATAATTCAAAGTCTATTTTAACTTGAAAAATATGTTCAAAGTGGTTATAAATGATTCTATGTGTTTTTGACTTAATCAAACACTCCTAAAATACCTTTAGGGTCAAAAAATAGCTTTCAGGACCAATACCTTAGTCTTGGTACTAATAAGCGAAGTTTTTCAAAATTTCATTGAAGAGTTTCGATATAGGTACGCTCAGAGGGTACATGTACGCCCAGTCAGCACCGGTACGCCCAGAGGGTACATGTACGCCCAGTCAGTACCGGTACGCCCTAAGGGTACGAGTACGCACAGAGGGTATGGTTATGCCCTGAAATTTTAGAGCGGCTCTTTCGGTACCAATACGCCAAGTCTAGTACTGATACCGACAATTGCAAAAGTGTATTTATGGTTGATTGTTTACCCCCCAACGGCTAGTAACGGTCACGAACTCATTAGATGACATAAAAGGGTCTTCAAGCAGCTATGGTACAATAAGAAAGCCAACAACAACATTAATTGCATAGAGAAATCAATGTTGGGTCTTAATTGTCATATTCTTGTAGAAAAACACTTGTGAGTCAAATTGTTAATATTGCTCAAGTGTTTAGGATTTGGGTGTGAGCTTAAATGTGCAAACACATTAGCCTTGTGAGATTTTCTATAGTTTGCTCATTTGTATTTCCTCTTAGGAAGAGAGTTGCTTAAAGCTTTGATGGTATAAGCTTTGAAATTTGTAAATGTTACTCTTGATCTTTGAAAAAGAAGTGAATTTATAGAAAATCCTTTGTGGGAATTAAGGTAGTGGATGTAGACTTGGTTTAAAAGTCGGACCACTATAAATTTTTTGTGCAAATTTTTAATTTCCATTTGCTTTCACTACTTTCATTGCAAAGCCAATTCACCCTCTTTTGATGATTCGGTTGAAGATATTCGAGCCCAGCAAATTGAATACAGTTGGTTAAACAAAAAAATCGTCGGTCTAGCGTTTAACCCTTTTTCTTCTTGAACACATTTTTGAAAGTGACGTGGTTCTACTCACGTACGAACTCCGTATAATCTTTTTTTTTTATCGAAAATGGAATTCCATTTCATGAAAATGAAACAAAAACCAAGGAGATCTCAAACAGAAACATAGAAATCAAATCGAAACACCAAAGGATGCGCATCAAAAGAAAAACAAACATAGAAAACATAAAGGGCCTTGACACACCATAATGAGCAGGGCCAAAAAACGGCTCTGAACAACAACGAAAAGGAGGAACATGGAATTAAGATGAAAATGGCAGCAACCCTCATGAAAAGCAAACCGGTTTCTACAGCTCGTTGATAACCTTGAGAACTTCTGGGTCAGGAAACATCTTATAAGAGAGCTCCAAGTTCGGAGTAAGGCATTCTCATGACGAACAATCAGGTTTGTAAAAATGGAGACGAGCATAAACGAGAAAATTTCTCCTCTTGGACCATCCAGCTTTCACGTTTTCGAACACATAAGAGTACAAAGAATAAAATATCTTCGCACCATAAAGGACCAAACAAGGAAATAAGTGTCAACTCAAAGCCTCCCAAAGAAAAAGGATCCAACGGAAAAAATGGACTTTGGAGGCGGTCGGTTAGGTTGGAGGCGCAAAGGAGGAGCCAAGTCCTCAAAATCCGCTGCAATGGGAAAAAACCTTGTCTCCCATCACACCGGGAAGTAGGACCTTCATCGAGCGTCCAAAGGGATCCACAACTAAAAATCAACCTCGAAAAATGACAGAAGATAATCTCCAAAGACAGAAACATGAGGGAAGGTGATCAAAAGAAGATAGATGATTCCCGTCGACGTTAGAGCCAAGGAGAAGATGTTTCTCAATAATGAAAAATGAGAGAGAAAATGAGCCTTTTCACTCCTTATAATCCTTAATGGTAATATCCGTTGGTTTATTTTTAACTTTCTCTTTGCCTATAGGTTCTGTCCCACCCATATTGACTGAGATTCTAGCTATTAGACATGGGATTCAAAGATTCATTTCTTCTTAGTTGGTCTGGAGGATGAAAAAGTAGCTATTGGTTGGATTTTCGATCCCTCTAAATCCTCCAGGTGTTTTTCGACGATTATTCGGTCAATTGCTGACTTTTTAACAAGTGGGCGGTTTTTTATTAGACATATATCTGGAGCTTGTAATATCGAAACTGTTTGTTTGGCCAAAAAAGGTATCGACAATAATAAGATTTTATCATGTATGGAGGATGATATGTTAAATAGGCCAAGTCTAGAAGAGGTGTGTTAAAGGTGGGTAGGCATCAAGGGAAGCTGTCGGTAGATCTTTGATTATGTTTGCAGTATGTTGGAGGTTTTGGATATTGCTTTTCTATTCTTTTTGGTCAATAGGAGTTCATGTTTTACTGTTTGAAATTGCTTAGGTCTTGTTGTTTAGTCTTAGTTTTGTTTGTAAAGTCTCCAAGTAGAAGGTCTGTGGTGCGTTTGGTTCCCTTGTTTTGAATTTTTGATCTGGATTGTGAGAAGATTTACTTATTTCCGGTTAATAAAATTCATGGGCACTATTTTTTCCTTCTAATGATTGATTGAAGTTTTTTTTCAATGTCAAGTGCGAAAAGGAATTTTAACGAGACTTCAACTATTATAAAAAAAATTATAAAATTTTAAGACAGTCCGAGTATTTTGAAACTCGAGGTGATGAAGCTACATCATTTTTTTAGCAAATAGATCACTGATATAACAAGAACAAAGAATATACAAACACAAAGATTTGTTCAAAAATAATAGCAGAACAAAAACACAGAGAAGCCCAGTAAAACTTCAACCGAAAGCCATAGAGTTACCCACGGTCAAGGAAGAACAAGGAGAATAGCACATAGAAGAAAATAGGGACACCACAAGTCATCGGTCGGATCTGAGAGAAGCACAAAGCCAAAAAAATCCTTGATCTCCTTGCTACATGTCACTCCAATGGACACCAAAGAATAGAGGCAGTTTGCAAAAATGCAGATGGAGTCTGAACCGACAGACTGTCGCGACAAATCTGAGAGTCAATGACGTTTAAGGAAAGGTGAAGAGCACAATCATCAGGCCACCGCCAACGAATACGATATGGAGGGTAAACAAAACAAAACACTTGAAGGAAAAAAGAAAGAAAGAAACAAAACAAAAATAAAAATCTAGATGAAGGAGGCCAGACCTTTCACCGCCGTGAAAGGTCAGACGACTCATCAACAATGGAAGAAGGATTATTCTACCGGTGGGGAATCATGCCTGATCACATACGGTAGTGGCCGGCAAGAAATGGCTCTGAAACTAGATTTTCAACTTTAAGAGAGAACAAAATAGGTCTTTTTCTTTTTTGTTTTACAATATTTTTCAAAAGTATTGCTGGATCGAAAGCTAAGGGTTAAATTGATAGTTTATATAAGCTAAAGGGGTATTTTTACCCTCTAAATTTGACTTAAATTAGCAATATTTTCCATCGCGCGAAAACGCAGTCAATTAGCGAATCGCAACAAATTAGCCTCTTGACCAACGTTGACCGACGAAAACCATTAACTTTTACAGTCGTCGTTTACTCTCAACCATTTGACCAAATATTGTTGGATATAAAGCTCTGCACACTTACTGTGTTATTTTTATTTTTGTAACACATATTAATGTTGAAACTGGATCGTTTTACACTTTGATTTTTTTTTTTTTGAAGATTTATATACATTGGTGGCAATGGGTTGAATTGAACACAATTGTATCCAACCATTCCCTCAAATTCATGATCAAATAATGAAAAACAACAAGACATGGCGTGATGAGCTGATGCTTCACCTTCTTCCATAATGTCTTCCATTTTCCCTTGCTTTGAAGAACTCTATGCATTTATGATTTATCCATTGTTTTACCCGTATTTCAGTGGCCATGATTGAGTTTATCTTTTTGACTAACAGCGGTTTGAATAACCCCAGGTTGAACTCGGATTTCACCATGGACGAGCTAGCTGTTGAGCTAGTTTGTAAAAGAATACTTGTCTATATTAATGGAGATAGAGGAGGTTGGGAAATATAGAGATTTTTTCTAATGGTGGTTGTTCTTATGTAACCCAAGCTTTAATGGCGACCGAGGACGCTGGGGAAGACGAAGATTTGTAATGTGATGGCCTGCGAAGGGGTGGGCAGGATCGAGAGGCACGAGTCATTGACTCAGTGGAGAAATCGATTGGATTCCGTTGAATTCTCACTTGTTCATCTGGGTTCAGAAGCGTTCAAGTAAATCGGTATGTTGCTTGCTCTATTCTCCTGTGGAGAAGAAATATATTGTTTAGGGTTTTAATTAATTTAAATTTTAAAGTTATTTTTTTAATTTTTTATTTTATGCCATGTCAACATTTTGCCACATCAAACGTGACATGGCATGCTAGTTGGGTCAAGGGGCTAATTTGCTGCAATTCGCTAACTGGAGAACCTAATTGACTACGTTTTTATGCGAGAGACAAAATTACTAATTTAGGTCAAACTCGGGGGCAAAAATACTCCTTTAGCCTTTATATAAAATATAGGAATGAAATTAATATTTTATTTAAAGTTCATGAATCAAATTAAAAGTTAGGCTTAAACCAAAAAGCAGCACTCAAAATTTGCCTTTTTCTGTCTTAAGTACCTAAATTATAGTTTAGGCAAAAAAGCCTCTAAACTATTATTTCTGGTCACTTTAGATCCGATAGTTATTTAAGTCAAAAGAAAATTATTTCGACTAATAAGATGTTGACACATAACAAAATTTTTTGACCAATAGATAGTTTAGGTACTAAAAGAAGAATAATGACATAGTTTAGGTACTTATTTTGACCAAAAAATAGTTTAAGGACTTAAAGTGACCAAAATGATAGTTTAGGGGCTTATTTTGCCCAAACCATAGTTTAGGTACTTAAAACAAAAAAGAAAAGACATAATTAAAGGGTTGATTTTTCATTTAAGCTTAAAAATTAATTCATTTTACTAACGTGACACGTCATCAAACTAACGCATTTAATGTCTCAATTATTATAACATTATAAACAATAACGTAAGTGACTAATTTTTTTAAAAAAATTAGTAAACAAAAATAAACACACGAGTGTGACGGTTGCTATGGTTTAGCCAATGTTCAATTCCACTGCGCGAATTTAGAATCGTTTAATTCCTTGTATGCACATTTTTTTTTCTTTAAGAACTAGATAAACAATAAAAAAATACACAAGTAATAACATGGAATATTTTGTTAAAAATGGATGCACGTATAAGTGAGTATTAGGTCGGGTAGAGTAAAAAAATTGAGTTAGTAGAGTTGGCGAATCTTATTTTATAAACTCGAACTTTATTTGAATTTTTTCGAAACGATTCGAGTTTATAAAATTCAAAGTGAGTCAAATCGAGTCGAGTTGTTTGAGTTTTTATTCAAAATTAATATAAATATTTATAATGTTATGGTACTAATTAGTTTCAATTTAATCAGATTTCTATAACCATATATGAAATACATTTATGTACAGGGGCATATCCAAGAATTTAAGTTTGGTGGTTCACCTATTTACCTATTTAGAGGTTTAAGTCTTCGAATTCCTCCGGACAATCAATTTGACTACAACACACTAAATAAGCATCAAAAAATGCATTTTGTTAAAGAAATCTCTCTACTTGAAAAAATAATTAAAAAAGTACTAACAACCCTCGATTGATAAAAGTGACAAGAAAGTTGAATTAATAAAGGGATAAGCAGAGAAATTCGGGATGAACTATTTTTTCTTGTCAAATAGAACGTTTAAAGAGATAAGTGTGATATCGTGAAAGTTCTTTCGAACTTCAAAGACAAAGGTTATCAAAAGTTCGAGCATTTGAGGATTTACCCAAATGTAATTTTTGTAGCAGTAATTTTTTTAAGTATGAAGGGTGACACAAATGTAACATTACCCATAATTGAGTAGTCGAAATGTAACCTTACCCATATTTGAGTCACTCAAATGTGTGATATCGTCAAAGTTCTTCCGATATTCAAAGACAAAGGTTATCAAAAGTTCGAGCATTTGAGGATTGCTCCAAATGTAATATTTGTAGCAATATATTTTTTTTTAAGTATTAAGGGTGACCGAAATGTAACCTTACCCATAATTGAGTGATGAAATGTAACCTTACCCATATTTGAGTGACTCAAATATAGCCTTACTCATATTTGAGTGACTCAAATGTATCCTTACCTATATTTGAGTGACTCAAATGTAACTTTTAAAAATTGAATGACCTAAATGTAACATTACCCATAATTGAGTGACATCAGTTGTAGTTTATTCCAAAAATTAATGGTGGGTCACATGACTACCTAACTACATTCGCACCTGTTTATGTATCTTCATATTTTTTTCATATGCAATATACATATAGCAGGGAAAGTTGAGGGTCTCGGATTGAACTTGAAAATTGTTTTACTAATTACTAAAAATTTTGAGTTATTTCAACTTTTATTTTATAACGCAAACTTATTAAAAAATTTGAATAAAGTTTGATTTATAAAATTACGATTCAAATCAAATAAAGTTAAATAATTTTTTTTAATTTTTTCGAATCGAATTTTACTAACATATGCACAGTTTATTTGGTAAGTGAAAAGTTTCGGGATCTATATTCCAAATAACTAAATAAATAATAAAGCAAAATGAAAGAAGAATTAAAAAGGCAGCAAAAACGAAACTGATGGGATTAGGATTGGAGGAAACGACGGCGTTTGGTTCGCTTTATTAGCCCAACACTCTAACCAACTGAACTAATACGCCAATGCTCAAAACTTACGAATTTTACTTATATTACCATACTAAGTAGTAGTACTTATTTGCTAGTCTTGGTGTTGCACGCAGTTCTTCCGTTTCCTTCTACGGCAGAGCATTTTTGAGAGCGTTATCCATATTCTTTTATCTTGCTAAAGAAACAGTTCAGCTACATGCACATTCAGTAACTACATTTACACTATTTTTGGATAAAGAAATTTTATTTGGATCTTATTTTATAATCATAGATTGATGATAATATAAAATAATTTCTGCCATTATGACATTTTTTACCTCAAATTTATCAATTTAGTCATTTTAGCCGTTAAATTTTTATTGCATCTCTTTTGGCCCTCAAACTATGATTTTTATTTTAAATTGGTCACTAAATTTTAAAATATTCAAATTTAATACCCAAACTATGGCTCCCATTCTAAATTGGTCCCTAAACTTTTGAACATTCTAATTTCATCCAAATTATGATCATCATTCTAAATTAGTCCCCCAAACTTTTGAACGTTCTCAAATTATTGTTTATGTAACATCATATTATTATATAATACACATAAGTTTTTACATGGCAATCTACAACTTTTATAATTTTTTATTAAAATGGGGTACGATTATCATATATTGATAATTTGAGGATGAAATTAGAATGTTCAAAAGTTTGGGACCAAATTAGAATGAGGGTCATAGTTTTGGGATGAAATTGAAATGTGAAAAAGTTTGAGACCAATTTAATGAGAGTCATAGTTTAATTATGAATTAAAATATTCAAAAGTTTGGGACCAAATTAGAATGAAGGTCATAGTTTGAGATAAAATTAAAATGTGCAAAAGTTTGAGACCAATTTAATGAGAGTCACAATTTAATTATGAAATTAAATTTTTGAAAGTTCAAAGATTAATTTAGAATGACGATGGTTACGTTAACTCTTATTTTTATCGTCTCTTTTTTATATTCAATAATAATTACATCTAGTAAATTTAAAAATTATTAATTATATTTTTTTCATGAATACCACATTATTCAATATTAGTAAATAATCAACTATTAATATTTTAGTAATTAGTGAAAAAATGATAATGTTCATTTTTTAAATTTTGAATTAAAACAATGTTTTTGTTTCCTCCGCGTATCTCGGAAAATTCTGATAACATCAACCCTAATTTTGGCTTGGCAATTCAACCCAGCGCCGTAGGATTTAATGTTTTTGGTGGCCGGCCGCCATAAGATGTTAGTCATTGTCTGGCTGAGCGGAAGGATACTCATGATCAGATCGGGTCCTCTGTTGAATCGTTTCCAGGTTTGCAGGGAGGTAGTTTATCTGACGCGATTCCGGTGATTGTTTGAACACCATTGTTAGAACGGCTTGGTTCTCTGATGATAGAATCTGATCCGTGGGAGTAAGAAAAGTAAGAATGGAAGCCTGGAAGAGTTGAATCATCTCGAGTTAGCTGGTCAAACGGCTATTTTTGTGGATGGTTCTAAACCGAACGAAAGGTCTGAGAGCTCGATCCCTGTGGGTCCTGCTGCAGCTACTTCTCCGCACGCGGCTACTTCTCCTCAAGCGGTGGAGGAACGCCCCTCTTATCCTGCAATCACATCAGGGATGGGCAAGGCACCGGCTGATGGGTTCCATGGATTTAACGATGAGGATATAATTGTTAAGGATGACGATGTCCTGATCGATACTGCTGGACCCTTTCCTGTGATTTGGTTTTCATACAGGGTACATGATTTAATAGATCAGAGTATGGGAAGGGCAGTTATTGTTCGCTTGCTCGGACGTTCTATTGGATATAGGGTTTTGTGTAATCGCATTCAATCGTTGTAGCAATCGAAGGGACGATATCAGCTTATTGATCTGGCTAATGATTATTTCCTGGTTAAGTTTCAGTCTGAGGAGGACTACACGAAAGTCCTAACGGAAGGACCTTGGACAATTTTCGGAAGCTATATTACGGTGCAACCCTGGAGCAAAGATTTTAAGACTTCTGAACTGCATCCCTCTCATGTTGTGGTCCGGATTAGACTTCCGGGTTTGCCAATACGGTACTATACGAAAAATATTTTTTAGAGAATTGCTAATGTTATTGGGAAAGTCATCAAAGTTGATTATAACACTGATGTCGGGGAAAGAGGTAAGTTTGCTCGACTTGCTATTTTGGTTAACTTGAACAAACCTTTGCTTCCTTGTGTAGGAATTGATAACTTTGTGCAAAAATTGGAGTACGAGGGCTTACACCAAATTTGCTTTCATTGTGGTGTTTATGGACACTAGAAAGAGTCATGTGGGAAGAAAGATGTTGTACCTAGTAGTCCCAATAGTAGTGTTGATAGCAGTGCGGAAAATCGTGGATGCCCGGTATCGACGGATTCGGATATGTATGGCCCTTGGATGGTCGTTGATAGTCGAAGGCGTCGTCCTCGTATGCAAACTTTGCCTCATGTTGCTCAGAGTTCCGTGCATGTTGGCGCTAAGGCTTCCCGTTTTACGGTTTTAGAGGAAGACTTAGGTGATGATAAAGGTACAGCTGGGGATCAAGGAAAGGGAAAAATGGTTGTCTAGAATTCGTTGCCTCCACCAAATAATGTAGGTAGATGCAATCAAAAAGGGAATGATAGACCTAGCGGTATGCTTCGGGTGGATCCTAGTGCTGGCCCTAGTGGCTCAAAGAAAGTTGTAATTACCGAGAAAAGGAATGTGAAGCCGGCAACGCCTTTGGAGGGTGGTTCTATAGATGTTGAGCCAGTTGTTCCTGGTAGCCAGCCTCGTATTGTTGAGCATGTCGCTCGGGATTATAATGCTAGCCATGTTGCGGTGGCAATTGTGGACGATGGAAGGAATGTGCATATGACTCAGCGTGGTAATGGTAAACTGAAGGTTCAGGGTGGTAAAAAACGAGTTTAGGGGTTGCAAAGCTTTCGCAATCGATGAAGAAACGCACAGAAACTAAGTTGCCCGCTATACCTTTGTTATCTGCTTGGGTTCAATCTGCTTCTAATAATGTTGCTAAAGAATCGTTGGTGCCGATCCAATCTGATACACCTCTTGGAGGTGGTGTGGAACCGACGACTAGCATGGAAAGCAATGAGAGCCAGGAAATTTGTACCGACCACGGGCATGCTGATATGCAGCAAGGCCTGGTGCAGGTTGACATGGAGGTCTAGGTATCTTTCTTTTGTTCTCTTGTTTCTATGATTAATTTTATGATATAGAATTGTCAGGGAACGACTAGCTCTCCTTTTCGGAGTCATTTTAAAGGAATATTTTGGCTACTCGTCTTTCTCTTGTGGCTTTGCTTGAAACGTGTGTGAGTAGGAACTGGGCTGATCGCGTGATTCACAAATTTGGGTTTAGCTCATCTTTTCGGGTTGAAGCTCAAGGGTTCAGTGGTGGAATTTGGCTTCTGTGGAATGCGCCGGTTGTGGTTAGTGTGCTTTCTATCTCTAATCAATTTATTCATGTTCAGATTTGTTGTAATACCTTACCATGTGATGTGTACCTCATTGTGGTCTATGCGAGCCCTTTAATCTCATACAGGAAGTTTCTCTGGCCTCAATTGGCTAAGCTTAATCAGGGTTGTGATGAGCCTTGGCTAATTGGAGGTGACTTTAATGCAATGCTGCACTATGATGATAGAAAATGGGGTGTGGTTAGTCAAAATTGTGTGAGTAGAATTTTTGCGAATTTTGTTTTTGATGAAGGGCTTCATGAAGTGTGTTTTATAGGACCTCGGTTCACATGGTCCAGGGGTGATTTGTTTGAACGCCTTGACAGATATCTTATGAATGAAAGATGAGCTGATTTATCTCCTGATTCAGTTGTGCATCATTTGGATGGATCAAATTGGATTTGACCACTGTCCCATTTTGCTTCGATGTTTGCTCAGAACCAACCAAGTAGGGAAGGGATGTTTCGTTTTGTTTTTTCTTGGCAGGGGCATGAGGATTTTAAAGCGTTACTTAGTAATTCTTGGAATTCGGAACTCTCATATGAGGAGAATATTGATCAGCTGCGCTGGAATATAATATTCTGGAATGATAACAGTTTTGGGCAAATTGGTAAGAAGAACAAGAGGCTCTTAGCTCCTCTTCGAGGCATTGACAAAGCGTTGTGTGTTCGCCACTCTGAGTTTCTTTGTGATCTTGAACGAAAGTTAAAATCTGAGCTTGATGAAGTCCTTATGGAAGAGGAGAGTATTTGGCAGCAAAAGGCTAGATGTAATTGGATATTGCATGGGGATCATAACACAAGATACTACCATGCTGTAGCAAAAGCAAGAATGAGAGCTAACATGATAACGCTTCTTAAGGATAATGATGGTGTGTGGCAATCAGACCATGATATTTTACAGGAAATGGCTGTTGATTTCTTTTCACGACTTTTCTCTAGTGTGGGGTTGGTTATACTTATGGCATTCGGGGTTGTTTTAGAATGTTGGAAACGAATAAAATTAGTACGCTTGTGATGCCTATTTCTAACGATGAAGTGAGAACTGCTCTTTTCGAAATGCAACCGTCAAAGGCTCTGGGAGTAGATGGTTTCCATGCTTATTTGTATCAGCGTAATTGGAGTACTGTGGGTGATTCTATTTGTCATGTTGTTCAAGATATGTTCAAAAGTGGGGTTGTGATATCGATCTGAATAGAACTCTCCTTGTTCTCATCCCTAAGGTTGACTCGCCAGAATTTATAGCTCAGTTTCGGCCAATTAGTCTTTGTACAGTGGTCTATAAGATCCTTAGCAAAGTTATGGTTAATCGCCTTAAGCCGCACATGGAAAATTGAGTTTTTGGAAATCAAACAAGTTTTGTTCCTAGTAGATCAATCACGGACAACGTTATCCTTGCCCAGGAGATTATTCATTCGATGCGTATTAAGAAGGGTAAGAGAGGTTGGATGGCCATTAAGGTCGATCTGGAGAAGGCATATGATCGCTTAGAATGGTCATTTATTGATGACACTTTATAAGAGTTGGGTATACCACGTAATTTCTGCGCATTTATTATGAGTGGGGTCTCATCTGTTTCTGCACAGATTCTTTGGAATGGTGCAAAGACTTTGAGCTTTATCCCTACTAGGGTTATTTGCCAAGGTGATCCTATTTCGCCCTATTTATTTGTGTTGTGTATGGAGCGCTTAGCACATGTGATTGAGAGAGAGGTGGAATTAGGGACTTGGAAGCCTTTTCGGTTTTATGCTTTTGGACCAAAAATTTCGCATCTCTTTTTTGTAGACGACTTGATTCTCTTTGCTGAAGCTTTTAGTGAACAGTTTGATACGATTCAACGTGTTCTTAATGGTTTCTGTAACAGCTCTGGTCAGAAAATCAACATTTCTAAAACAAATATATTTTTCTCCGGTAACGTTTTGCCTTGTATACAAGAGGATATGAGTGGTCTCTTTGGTTATCAGTGTGTTAATGACTTGGGAAGATATTTGGGTGTCCCGGTTCTGCATGGCCATGTCACTAGTGTAACTTATTAGTACCTTTTACAGAAGACATCTAAAAGGCTTTCGGGTTGGATAGTAAATTCTTTATCCTTTGCTGGCCGTATTGTCTTAGCTAAGTCTGTGTTGGCTGCAATACCGATGTATACTATGTAATCGACTGTGCTCCCAAAGAATGTTTGTGATGAGTTGGAACGCATGATTTGGAATTTTATTTGGGGACATACAAGTGAGAAACGTGGGCTGCATTTGATTAATTGGGGTAATGTTTGTACGCCTGTTGATAATGGTGGTTTGGGGCTGCGTAAATTACAACATCAAAATGCAGCTTTCCTAATGAAGCTAGCTTTCAACCTTGTTTCTTGTCCAAGCAAGCTTTGGGTTCAAGCTTTGCGAGCGAAGTATAAAACAAATGACATTGTGCCTTATAGTTTACCAACTGGTCATTGTTCCTGGCTCTGGAGAGGATTCCACCTTGTTTGGAATGATGTCTGCAATAGTATTGTGTGGAGTGTGGGAGACGGGACCTCTATTGATTTTTGGAATGTAAGTGATATTGGACCACTGCGGCTCTACAGGCTTGATGGTGCTAGTAACAATAGGGTAAGGGTTTCGGTTCAATCCATAGTTCATAATGACAGTGATTAGAATTGGAAAGCTTTTGTTAATTTGATTCCTCGTGATATAGCTTTGAATATTGCGGCAATCAAGTCACCTATTTTTCCCTTTGATTGAAGTTTTTTTCAATGTCAAGTGCGAAAAGGAATTTTAACAAGGCTTCAACTATTATAAAAAATTATAAAATTTTATGACAGTCTGAGTATTTTAAAACTCGAGGTGACGATGCTACATCATTTTTTTGGCAAATAGATCACTGATATAACAAGAACAAAGAATATACAAACACAAAGGTTTGTTCAAAAATAATAGCAGAACAAAAACACAGAGAAGCCCAGTAAAACTTCAACCGAAAGCCATAGAGTTACCCACGGTCAAGGAAGAACAAGGAGAATAGCACATAGAATAAAATAGGGACACCACAAGTCATCGGTCGGAGCTGAGAGAAGCACAAAGCCAAAAAATCCTTGATCTCCTTGCTACATGTCACTCCAATGGACACCAAAGAATAGAGGCAGTTTGCAAAAATGCAGAAGGAGTCTGAACCGACAGACTGTCGCGACAAAGCTGAGAGTCAACGACGTTTAAAGAAAGGTGAAGAGCACAATCATCAGACCACCGCCAACGAATACGATATGGAGGGTAAACGAAACAAACACTTGAAGAAAAATAAGAAAGAAACAAAACTCAAATAAAAATCTAGATGAAGGAGGCCAAACCTTTCACCGCCGTGAAAGGTCAGACGACTCATCAACAATGGAAGAAGGATTATTCTACCGGTGGGGAATCATGCCTGATCACATACGGTAGTGGCCGGCAAGAAATGGCTCTGAAACTAGGTTTTCAACTTTAAGAGAGAACAAAATATGTCTTTTTCTTTTTTGTTTTATAATATTTTTCAAAAGTATTGTTGGATTGAAAGCTAAGGGTTAAATTGATAGTTTATATAAGCCAAAGGGGTATTTTACCCTCTGAGTTTGACCTAAATTAGTAATTTTTTTCATCGCGCGAAAACGCAGTCAATTAAGTTCTCTAGTTCGCGAATTGCAGTAAATTAGCCCCTTACCCAACGTTGAACGACGAAAACCGTTAACTTCTACTTGAGTCGCGGTTTACTCTTTTCAAGTCAACCATTTGACCCAATATTGTTGGATTGAAAGCTCTGCATACTTACTGTGTTATTTTCATTTTTGTAACACATATTAATGTTGAAACTGGATCGTTCTACACTTTGAATTTTGTTTTTTGAAGATTTATATACATTGGTGGCAATGGGTTGAATTGAACACAATTGTATCCAACCATTCCCTCAAATTCATGATCAAATAATGAAAAACAACAAGACATGGCGTGATGAGCTGATGCTTCACCTTCTTCCATAATGTCTTCCATTTTCCCTTGCTTTGAAGAACTCTATGCATTTATGATTTATCCATTGTTTTACCCGTATTTCAGTGGCCATGATTGAGTTTATCTTTTTGACTAACAGCGGTTTGAATAACCCCAGGTTGAACTCGGATTTCACCATGGACGAGCTAGCTGTTGGGCTAGTTTGTAAAAGAATACTTGTCTATATTAATGGAGATAGAGGAGGTTGGGAAATATAGAGATTTTTTCTAATGGTGGTTGTTCTTATGTAACCCAAGCTTTAATGGCGACCGAGGACGTTGGGGAAGACGAAGATTTGTAATGTGATGGCCTGCGAAGGGGTGGGCAGGATCGAGAGGCACGAGTCATTGACTCAGTGGAGAAATCGATTGGATTCCGTTGAATTCTCACTTGTTCATCTGGGTTCAAAAGCGTTCAAGTAAATCGGTATGTTGCTTGCTCTATTCGCCTGTGTAGAAGAAATATATTGTTTAGGGTTTTAATTAATTTAAATTTTAAAGTTATTTTTTAATTTTTTATTTTATGCCATGTCAACATTTTTGCCACATCATACGTGACATGGCATGCTAGTTGGGTCAAAGGGTTGACTTAAAAAGAGTAAACGGTGACTCATGCAGTAGTTAACGATTTTCGTCGGTCAACGTTAGTCAATGGGCTAATTTACTGCAATTCGCTAATTGGAGAACCTAATTGACTGCGTTTTACGCGAGAGACAAAATTACTAATCTGGGTCAAACTCGGGGGCAAAAATACTCCTTTAGCCTTTATATAAAATATAGAAATAAAATTAATATTTTATTTAAAGTTCATGAATCAAATTAAAAGTTAGGCTTAAACTAAAAATCAACCCTCAAAATTTGCCTTTTTTGTTTTAAGTACCTAAATTATGGTTTGGGCAAAAAAGTCTCTAAACTATTATTTATGGTCACTTTAAATCCGATAGTTATTTAAGTTAAAAGAAAATTATTTCGACTAATAAGATGTTGACACATCACAAAGATTTTTTGACCAATAGATAGTTTAGGTACTAAAAGAAGAAAAATGACATATTTTAGGTATTTATTTTGACCAAAAAATAATTTAAGGACTTAAAGTGACCAAAAATGATAATTTAGGGGCTTATTTTGCCCAAACCATAGTTTAGGTACTTAAAACAGAAAAAAAAGCATAGTTAAAAGGCTGATTTTTCATTTAAGCCTAAAAATTAATCCATTTTACTAACGTAACACGTTATCAAACTAACACATTTAATGTCTCAATTACAATAACATTATAAACAATAACGTAAGTGACTAATTTTTTTTAAAAAATTAGTAAACAAAAATAAACACACGGGTGTGACAGTTGCTATGGTTTAGCCAATGTTCAATTCTACTGTGCGAATTTAGAATCGTTTAATTCCTTATATGCACATTTTTTTCTTTAAGAACTAGATAAACAATAAAAATACACAAGTAATAACATGGAATATTTTGTTAAAAATGGATGCACGTATAAGTGAGTATTAGGTCGGGTAGAGTAAAAAAATTGAGTTAGTAGAGTTGGTGAATCTTATTTTATAAATTCGAACTTTATTTGAATTTTTTCGACACGATTCGAGTTTATAAAATTCAAAGTGAGTCAAATCAAGTCGAGTTGTTCGAGTTTTTATTCAAAATTAATATAAATATTTATAATGTTATGGTATTAATTAGTTTCAATTTAGTCGGATTTCTATAACCATATATGATATACATTTATGTACAGGGGCATATCCAAGAATTTAAGTTTGGTGGTTTACCTATTTACCTTATTTAGAGGTTTAAGGCTTCGAATTCCTCCAGACAATCAATTTGACTACAACACACTAAATAAGAATCAAAAAATGCATTTTGTTAAAGAAATCTCTCTACTTGAAAAAATAATTAAAAAAGTACCAACAATCCTCCATTGATAAAAGTGACAATAAAGTTGAATTGATAAAGGGATGAGCAAAGAAATTCGGGATGAACTATTTTTTCTTGTCAAATAGAACGTTTAAAGAGATAAGTGTGATATCGTGAAAGTTCTTTCGAACTTCAAAGACAAAGGTTATCAAAAGTTCGAGCATTTGAGGATTGACCCAAATGTAATTTTTGTAGCAGTAATTTTTTTTAAGTATGAAGGGTGACCCAAATGTAACCTTACCCATAATTGAGTGGTCGAAATGTAACCTTACCCATATTTGAGTCACTCAAATGTGTGATATCGTCAAAGTTCTTCCGATATTCAAAGACAAAGGTTATCAAAAGTTCGAGCATTTGAGGATTGATCTAAATGTAATTTTTGTAGCAATATATATTTTTAAGTATGAAGGGTGACCGAAATGTAAGCTTACTCATAATTGAGTGGTGAAATGTAACCTTACCCATATTTGAGTGACTCAAATGTAGCCTTACTCATATTTGAATGACTCAAATGTAACCTTAACTATATTTGAGTGACTCAAATGTAACTTTTAAAAATTGAATGATCCAAATGTAACATTATCCATAATTGAGTTACCTCAGTTGTAGTTTATCCTAAAAATTAATGGTGGGTCACGTGACCCTCCAGGTACCTAACTACATTCGCCCCTGTTTATGTATCTTCATATTTTTCATATGCAATATACATATAGCAGGGAAAGTTAAGGTCTCGGCTTGAACTTGAAAATTGATTTACTAATTACTAAAAATTTTGGGTTATTTCAACTTTTATTTTATAACGCAAACTTATTAAAAAATTCGAATAAAGTTTGATTTATAAAATTACGATTCAAATCAAATGAAGTTAAATAAAAAAATTTTATTTTTTCGAATCGAGTTTTACTAACATATGCACAGTTTATTTGGTAAGTGAAAAGTTTCGGGGTCTATATTCCAAATAACTAAATAAATAATAAAGCAAAATGAAAGAAGAATTAAAAAGGCAGCAAAAACGAAACTGATGGGATTAGGATTGGAGGAAACGACGGCGTTTGGTTCGCTTTATTAGCCCAACATTCTAACCAACTGAACTAATACGCCAATGCTCAAAACTTACGAAATTTACTTATATTACCATACTAAGTAGTAGTACTTATTTGCTAGTCTTGGTGTTGCACGCAGATCTTCCGTTTCCTTCGACGGCAGAGCATTTTTGAGAGCGTTATCCATTTTCTTTTCTCTTGCTAAAGAAACAGTTCAGCTACATGCACATTCAGTAACTACATTCACACTATTTTTGGATAAAGAAATTTTATTTGGATCTTATTTTATAATAATAGATTGATGATAATATAAAATAATTTCTGGCATAATGACATTGTTTACCTCAAATTTATCAATTTAGTCATTTTAGCCGTTAAATTTTTATTTCATCTCTTTTGGCCCTCAAACTATAATTTTCATTTTAAATTGGTCACTAAATTTTAAAATATTCAAATTTAATACCCAAACTATGGCTCCCATTCTAAATTGGTCCCTAAACTTTTGAACATTCTAATTTCATCATAAATTATGATCATCATTCTAAATTAGTCCCCCAAACTTTTGAACGTTCTCAAATTATTGTTTATGTAACATCATATTATTATATAATACACATTGGTTTTTACATGGCAATCTACAACTTTTATAATTTTTTATTAAAATGGGGTACGATTATCATATATTGATAATTTGGGGATGAAATTAGAATGTTCAAAAGTTTGGGACCAAATTAGAATGAGGGTCATAGTTTTGGGATGAAATTGAAATGTACAAAAGTTTGAGACCAATTTAATGAGAGTCATAGTTTAGTTATGAAATTAGAATATTCAAAAGTTTGGGACCAAATTAGAATGCAGGTCATAGTTTAAGATAAAATTAAAATGTGCAAAAGTTTGAGACCAATTTAATGAGAGTCACAGTTTAATTATGAAATTAAATTTTTTGAAAGTTCAAAGATTAATTTAGAATGAGGATGGTTACGTTAACTCTTATTTTTATTGTCTCTTTTTTATATTCAATAATTACATCTAGTAAATTTAAAAATTTTTAATTATATTTTTTCATGAATACCACATTATTCAATATTAGTAAATAATCAAACCATTAATATTTTAGTAATTATTTTATATACTAACGGTGATTTTTTTTCTACAACCACACTTCTTTTGTTGTCATGTGTCATATTTAAAGAACTTTAAGCCTTGAATCTTAACTCATAAACTCTAAATTTTGAATCTTAAATCACGGACCTTGAAGTAAAACACATAACAACATTAATTTTTTTTGAGCAATTCCTACATAGGAGAGGGAGAAAGGAAAATTTACTCCTAATGGGTCTAGAACCCACAACCTAGACGAAAGAGGAAGGTATCAACTGAGAACTTTTAGCCATTACTCTAGAAATTTTTGACATAACAACATTAAAATTAAGTTTATAGAAAAAATTTTCACTTGTATGGAATGATTTCTCTTAATATTTTATTTATTCATTTTAGGTAGCCGTCAACATTATATAATTTTTAAATTGAGGAGTTAAGTTGGAAAGTGTTATACATATATTTGGAAGTGTTTTTAATAAAAGGGCATAGATATCGACAAGTCCTTTTCAACTTGCATAGCCACATTTGTGGCATGTGAGTGTCAATAATGGTGTTTAGTTGAACGTTGAAGGACTTATTTATTTATTTATTTATGCGATAGATAAATAAATAAATAAAGCGACAAAAATGGTAATAATGCTTCAAGGCAAATTAACAAATTAGCAAACACAGAAGCACTTTATTTTCTTTATTTGCTTCTTTTTCCCCATATTCTAATGTATGGGTTTCCTTTATTTACATTATTTTTTAATTTATTTTCTCTCTTTAATAGTTATATATGTGAACCCAAGATGTGATTTCAGTGAAAAAGATTATAATGTTCATCGTAGGAGATCTATGTTCAAATTAATTTGTTTGCAAGGTGTGTGCATTGTAATCATCTTAAGACTATTAAAAAATATTTATGAACAGATATTATCTTATAATCACCTTAATACTATTCGAAAAAATAGTTATACGTGTGATAAATTAGTTGTTATGGGTTTGGCTTCCTAAATTAACAAGCTTGTATATGAAAGTTTTTTTTCAACCCATTAACTACCAATAAACAATTGAATATTCAATACTAGTTTATTCAACAAAAAACATTAAAAGAAAGGTGGAAAAGACAAAAAGGGTAGTTGTTTTCCATGGTTGTTCAAAGCAAGGATGGAAATGGAGGTTGATAAATCACTATTTTGGGATTGATCTCTAATGATTTTAGTAAGGGAGGCATTACTTAGCCCATACCCCACTTTTAGTAGTTGCATTTCTTTAGGATTAATTAACCAATTTTGACCTTTTATTTATACATATTTTATCTAGGGGAGGGAGCTCAACAAATAAGTCATTATAATTCTATAACAACTAGTTAGTTAGCTACCTCTTCTTCTCTTTCTCTCACCCAGCCTCTTTTGATGCTATTATTTGCTTCTCTTAGGAATGCCATTTCCATGGTTTCAATTAAGTTTATTTCTCCATCTACATTTCTCATCATAACTAAGCAAAAAAACTTATAATGAATGCCATTCAATTCATTTCTTTTTAACCTTTAAACCAATTGATTTTAATTCGTTTAAGCATATAAAATAACATTCTAATTGAGTTTAACTCATATCTAACAACCATCCATTTTTAGAATGTGATTTTCAATAAATTTAAGTTTGATCATAACCTAAAATCACTGCAGCCTTATATATCGATTGTTATTTAGTATATTAGTGAAGTTTTCTCTCTCTCTCCCCAGTCGGTTTTAATAAAGTACCACATAAGCAACGAAATAAAAACATTCATTAGTAGACTTGCAATATTAGCATAGCAAAGTTATTTAAAAAAATATAATTTCTTTAAATGGTATTTAAAAAGAATTAATTATTTATAAAAAAATGTTATTTTATTTAAAAAAAAGGTGTCAATCATATATAATTTTATTTTTTATATACAAAATATATAAAAATATAATTTTTAATAAAATTTCGGTGTCAAAAAAGACACCCCAATATAGCTCCGCCTATGATCATAGGTTAGTTTTTTTTTTGTTCTGTAAAAACAGATGACAATATATTAAACTTGTTCGTTTGTATAAAATATCCCCCCAATTATTTGATTACTGTCCTTTCAAACTATAAAAATATATTTATTTTCATTATTGGAGCAATGATCCACTCTCATTGTATTTTTTTGTTTAAGCAAAAGAACATGAGATTTTAGTTCTTTGTTTAAGCAAGAGACATGCGATTTTAGTGCAACAATGTAAAAAATGAATCATCAGATTTAATTTTATTACTCTCTTTGTATGGCAACTTATATGAAATTATAATTTAATGACATGGTAAACATATTGTACGAACATAATATTATTAAGAGATTTTTTTAATAAGAGAAAACAAAAAATTATTAAATAATTATCCAAAAAATATTATTAAATATAATGATATTAAGAGAAAATATTTCATACGTAGATAATTTGCTTTTACAAGCGGTTTTAATGTAAGGTTTAAATGTTTTTTTTCTGAAAAAGTAAGGTTTAGATGTTTATTTTAGGGTTTATAATTTATGTTTTAAGATCTTAAATTTAAGTTTTAGGGTTAGAATTTAAAATTTATATTTATTTAGCGATGACATCTTGATTTCATTAAAAAAATAACAGAATGAATCGCAAATACGACACACTCAAAAAAGGAAAAAAAATGGGACTATGTCCACCAAAATATTCGTACAAAAATAAAACATGAAATTCAAAGGTGCAAAGAAAAATGAATTTTTCCCTTGAGATTGACATCCATTGTTAAAGAATCTAGAAACCTTCATCCAAACAAGATGTTTTAAGAGGTGAAAAAAGAGTAATGAGTAAACCAAACTATCATGTAGATTGTTTCTCGACACAATTCTGATTAAATAAACAAATAACCACCTGAGGGGATCAAACTTTCTATACCACTAACAAACCCAAATCAGAAAATAAGCGTCGTGGTGATCTTTGTATGAGCACCAGACGATCGCAAAGGTATACGAAAATCGTGTCAAATGACAGAGAAAACGTATCACAAAGCAAAGAAAAATATTTCACAAAGGCAAAGGAAAAGCATGCCACAACAGTAGAGATTCTTATTAAAAATGGCTTAATGCACAAATAATTGTCAAAACTATAACTTTTTTCCCCAGATAAATGCCTAAAGTATTTTTCGAACAAAATAAGTGTTTAACGTTTTATTTTGTTACCATTGTAAGATTTTCCCGTCATGAACGTTAATTTTTTTCGTTATCCAGTTATAAACTGACACATGGCCTATTTATAAAATTTTCTTTAATTTTTAATTAAAAAATAAAAAATTAACTTTATAGAAAATCCTAAAAATCTTTAACTTCTCAAAAAGGCCCCAAACCCTAACCCTAAATCTCTAAACCCATAAATTCCTCTCATCCGATATCGATTCAACCACCACTTCCTTCGTCGACCCTCCACAGTCAATAACCCAACCTTACATTGTTGGAAATCGACAAACAAGCAGCAAAACTAACCATAAACGTCGAACGTTAAATTTTCAATCGAGCGACGAACAACGAACGTCGTATGGACGAATAAAAAAATGGGCCTTGCGACTCGTGCGACAAGATGAGGAGACCCATTTCGGCGACGACGGTGTGGTGTTCGATGATGGTAGAGGGGATATCTAGGGATTGAGGGTTGTTTTGAAAATTATTAAAGTTTTGAGGTTTAAAAAATTCATTGATTTTCTAATTAGTTTAAACAAAAATTAAATGAAAAATGAAGAAACATGTTACATGTCACGTTTTTATTAGATGACAAATTTTTAAGGATTGATGACGGAAAAACCTTGAAAGGGTTACATAATAAAACGTTAGGCACCTACTTGAACTGAAAAATACTTTAGGCACCTATCTGAAAGAAAAAAAGTATAGTTTGAGTACTTATTTGACTATTAAGCCTTAAAAATTAAGAAAGACTCAGAAAAAAAAAATATGAAAACAATGAACACCAACGGTTGGCGACCAACACTAAAACAAGTACCGTCCTTGGCCAAACAAAATAAAAAAGGAGGCAAGCTACAAGAGGAAAAAAATGCTTTAAAAACCCTAAGAATCCTCAAAATTTGTACTTTAAAAAGTTAAGGTTTAAAATTTTAGTTTAAGATTTAGATTTAGATTTAAATTTTATATTATATATATATTTTATTAAATAGAGAGGCATTACACTTTTACAGCAAAATTTATATTTTATATTATATATTTTTTATTAAATAGAGATGTATTATACTTTTACATTAAATTTTTTAAGTTTATTCAAAATAAATAATATAAATATTTTTAATCATTTGGCCAATTATTAAAAAATCATTGCAAACTTTAAATAGATGTACTTGTATGTTTATTACTTCGTTAAAAAAAAAACTTATATGTTTATTACTCCAAAAATGTATTAAATATTAAATTATTATCAATAAGTAAATTAATTTTATTTTTTCAGAAAAAAAAGCTACTGGATCTGCGTTGAAAAGGGATCTGATCTCCTACATCTCACGCAAACTTTAGTGTAAAACTGCCTACCCTTTACGACTCCCAGTCTCCCACATCAGAGGTCGAAGCCAACACACTTTCTCCATCACTTCCCTCCTTTTTTTCTTTCCTTTCCTTTATTTTCCGCTTTCTCTCCAAACAAACAAAGTACTGATTCATCTTCGTTCCCTTTCAAATTCTCAACAAAATTCAGCTGATTCTGAAGCTCACGCTTTAAAACAGGAGGGAAGTAAGTAAAAAATGGTGCTATTGTTGTTGTTGAAGTGAAAGAAACCAGGAATAAATAATTAAAGAAAGAAATGAGTGCGATGAAGCGGAAACCGGTGCAGCAGAAATCGCAAATTAGATGGAAGGGGAAAGTTTTGGCGGCGCTTTTAGTGTCGTTTTGTCTTGCGAGTTTAGTGTTAGTGGAGACGCAGTACTCTCGGATCGTCTCGCTGGCTTCTTTACGACACCGTTTCACTGTCAAGCAGAAGATCGCCTTCCTTTTCATCGCGAGGAATCGGCTTCCTCTGGATATGGTTTGGGATGCTTTTTTCAAGGTACATCAATTTAATGCTTAATTACTCATGAATTTAGTAAAATCCTGCTTAATATGTATGCTTTGTAGTGTGCTTTAGTAGGTTTCCAATTTTAGCATATACGGATAAAGTTTGTTGTATTTTCTTTTTAGCTGCATTTTTCTTAAATCACTTGCTAATTATTTATAGATTTGAAAATTAGAGAAATTATTATGCCCTTTTTAGAATTATGATCTCGATCATCATAATCATCAAGTGTTTCTGTTTTTTTTTTTGCAGGGAGAAGAGAACAGATTTTCAATTTATGTTCATTCTAGGCCTGGCTTTTTGTTAAACAAAGGAACAACGAGATCCACTTATTTTTTGAATCGACAAGTTAACGATAGTATACAGGTTAATTTTTCTACCGTTTATGAAGACTATAGTTTTTTTTTTAATTATTATCATAAGGAATTGTAACTTGTTTTTTTATTGTCAGATGCAATTGATGCTTTGTTTCGGTGTCTATTTCCAAAATAAATATGTTTATGTTATCACTTGTCTTCGTTTCGGTGCTTATGCTGATATTGCAACTGTAAATGTGTGAGAAACAGAGTTTTACTGTACTTTATTTGTTATTATTCATTAGTGAAAGAGGAGTCTATTATATAGACTTTTACAGAGGTGTTTAACACCGAGTAGTTAACCTATAGGATAAGACTCTTATCCTTTACAAAGATCAAATTTAAATTCAAACTACTAGTTAAGATAAAGTAAAGATAACATACAACTCCTACTCTATCTAAAACTCCTACAACACACGGTTATGCATACTAACTAACACTCCCCCTCAAACTGTGTATATGTTGTATATACCCAGTTTGGATGTGAACTCATCAAAAATAACTCTTGGAAGTGCCTTAGTAAAGATGTCACTATCCGCTTTCGTAGGAATATAGTTTAGCTGTGCAATACCACCATTCACTTTCTCATAGATAAAGTGCCTATCTATTTCAATGTGTTTGGTTCTATCATGTTGCACTTGATTCTTAGCAATACTCATTCTTGATCTTGGGTCATCACTATAGATCTCGAACTCGCCTTTTCATCCAACTCCAGCTCTTTTGAGAAGCCTTTTTATCCACATTCCTTCACATATTCCAAGAGCTAATGCTCTAAATTCGCCTCAAGACTACTCCTGACACCACACCTGCTTTTTTGCTTCTCCAAGTAACCAAGTTGCCCCAAACATAAGCACAATATCCACTAACCGACCTTCTATCGGTGAGCTCTCTTGCCCACTTGAATCTGTGTATACCTTCACCGCTCATGCGGATTTTTCTTGAAAATTAGCCCAAAGACCAGTGTGAATTTTAGGTACCTCGACTCGCTAATCGCCTCCAAATGTTCTTCTCGAGGATCACTCATGTGTCTTTGGCTTATAATACTCACTTTGAGTATGCAATGTCCGCCCTTGTTAGAGAAAGATAAATCAATTTTCCAACTAACCTTTGATAGGGTTCTTTGTCAACCGATTACCAAACTTCTTTGTTGAACTTCAACCACAGGTCCATGGGTTTCTCGGTGGCTTGCATCCAAGCATCCCGTTTACACGTAAGAAGATCTAGGATGTACTTCCTTTGATTGATGACTAAACCTTCTCTTGACCTTCCTACTTCCATACCCGTAAAAAAATACTTTAGACTCCCCAAGTCCTTTGTTTTAAATTCTCGGGCAAGAACAACCTTCAAATTCTCAATTTCTCTACTATCATCCCCTATAATAATTATGTCATCAACATACACAATTAATAAGGTTATTTTACCAGATTCTTTGCAACCTTTACGAACAGGTGTGATCACCTGACTTTGTTTGAATCCATTCTTTACCATAGCCTTTGCAAACCTCTCAAACCAGGCCCTTGAGATTGCTTAAGTCCATACAGTGATTTGTTGAGTTTTCACACTGTATTTCTAATTGTTTTACCTTCTAGACCAGGTGGTATTTGCATATATACTTCCTCCTCGAGCCTCCCATTGAGAAAGGCATTTTTGATGTTTAGTTGGTGTAATTTCCAGTCCTTGCTTACAGCTATGGACAGTAAGATTCTAATAGTATTCAATTTAGCCACTGGTGCAAAGGTTTCTTGATAATCCACCCCATAGGATTGTGTAAAACCTTTAGCCACCAGCCTTGCCTTATACCTCTCAATGCTCCCATCTGAGTTGTACTTGATAGTGAAAACCCACTTGCATCCAACAGCCCTCTTTCCCTCTGGTAGATCTGTCAAACACCGTGTCTCATTTTTCTCAAGTGCCCTTCTTCCTCGACAGCTTTCTTCCATTTGGGATTCTTCAAGGCCTCCTCCACTGTTTTAGGAATCACACACTTAATTTTAGGCCGGGTCAGAAAGGCCTTAAAATTGGGTGAAGTTTACCATAGGCAACAAATTTGTTAATTGGGTGCATAGTACATTTTCTTACTCCTTTTCTAATAGCAATAGGAAAGTCACCAAGGTCACTAGAATCTTGAGGAGCAATGTTACCTTCAATCTCGGCAGAGAGTGAGATTTAAGCCCTGTTCAAAGACAACAGGGACTTGAGTCCGGTTCTTGACAAGTGCTAGGCTGGTTATTTACTTCATTAGGGCTATTCTTCTCCCGGTATACACCTTAAATTGATTGTCTCACGGGTGTGAATGCAATAGTAGGGGAAATTTGTGCTCTGACCCTAGGTCTTTGGAAGAGGTGTTGTACAAGGACTTGGTGATTTGTTGGTATGAGGAGAGTGCATTTCTGTCGGCATAGTGTTTTTTGTTCTGGTGGTTTCAGGATAGGGTATGAGAGGAATGTCTGGTAGAGGAGAAATGATGGAAGGTGGAGGAACAAAGGGCTGAAATTCCTCATTTTTCTCCCCAAAGTTCATCCCACGCAAAATATGGTTTATCCTCAAAGAAAGTGACATCAAAAGAGACATAGGTCTTTTTAGAAATAGGAGAATAACATTTGTAACCCTTTTGACTAGAGCAATATCCTATAAACACACACTTGATTGATTTAGGGTCCAACTTACTTCTATTTTTATCATGCACATGAACAAAAGCTGTGCAGCCAAATACCCTAAGAGGAAGAACAGATGACAGTGGTTTAAAGTGAGGAAAATGTTTGAATAAGACTTCTGTTGGTACTGCAAAACCCAATGTTTTGTTGGGCATTCTGTTGATAAAAGGCTTCCCCCCAAAGATATTAGGTGCTTTGGCTGAAAAAAGAAGAGACCTCATAACCTCTAGTAGATGTCTGTTTCTTCTTTCGGCAACTCCATTTTGTTGTGGAGTGTTGACACAGGAAGTAAGATGGAAAATGCTTTTTTCCCGAAAATAACACCCAAGAGATTGACTAAGGTATTCACTCCCATTATCACTCCTCACAACCTTAATACGTTTGTCAAACTGATTTTCAATCATTTGATAGAAAGTTTTGAAAATTGACGCAACTTCCGCCTTTTCCCTCATTAAAAAAGTCCAAGTAGTCATAGAATAGTCATCAATAAAGGTAATAAACCGCCTAGACCCAGATAAGCTTCTGACCTTAGATGGACCCCAAATATCACTGTGGATTATAGAAAAAAGGAGATGTGGGTGTAAATGAGGAAGGAGCATATGTTTGCCTAGTATGTTTAGCAATTTGACATACTTCACAATTAAAAGAATGGGGCTTTTTATTGCTAAATAACTTGGGAAACAATTTTGAAAGATACACAAAATTTGGATGTCCTAGCCTAAGATGCCACAACATAATATCATCAGGGTTACTTAAAGAAGAAGATGAAGTCTTAAAACAACGTGAAACTGAAGAAATCAGATGTGGTAATTCATCAAGGATATAGAGACCATTGGATAGCCTAGCACTGCCAATCACCTTCTTCGAGCCCTGTTCCTGAAATACACACCCATTAATTCCAAAGTGAGCATCACATTTAGTATCTTGAGCTAACTTACTAACTGATAACAAGTTGCAGGCAAGATTAGGAACATATAGCACATTAGGCAAAACCAGTTTATCACCCACTTGAATAGTGCCACTTCCTTTTATTTGGGACAGAGACTCATCTGCAACCTTGATGGAGGTTTTAGAGTTGCAATGGTTAAAGGTGCGAAATAGCTGAAGGTTGCCTGTCATATGGTCAGAGGCACCGGAATCTATAATCCAGGATAGAGGATTAGAAGTGGCCAAACAGGAAATTCTACCTTCACTAGCTGATAAGGCAGTTGTGGAAGATTTGGAGGTGAGATGGCCAAAAAACTATTGAAGGTAATTGTTCCCATTTAGTTTATAGGATGTGATTGGAGAAAGAGGCATCTGAGATCTGAAATTCAGATGCACGAGGGTTATTTTGGGAACTAATTTCAGATGTGGTGGTTTCAAAAAAAGTCATGGAAATTAAGCAAAGGAGAAACCGAGAGAGATAGGATCGGCTTCTAAACTGATACCATGTGAGAAACAGAGTTTTACTGTACTCTATTTGTTATTATTCATTAGTGAAAGAGGAGTCTATTATATAGACTTTTACAGAGGTGTTTAACACCAAGTAGTTAACCTATAGGATAAGACTCTTATCCTTTACAAAGATCAAATTTAAATTCAAACTACTAGTTAAGATAAAGTAAAGATAACATACAACTCCTACTCTATCTAAAACTCCTACAACACACGGTTATGCATACTAACTAACAAAATGACATGTTGAATTTTGATTTGCTGAGGTTTTACTGACAGGTAGGGAAGATTGTGTAATAATTTTACTTTTCAAATACCAGAAGCTCTGAACCAGTAACAACCTTCCTGGTGTTGCCTTAAGTTCAATTTGTGTGAATCATCTTTTCCGTGAATGTAGATGTACCATTTTCAATATGAAATTATCAACTTGTTTGTCATCCTTGTCTATGGAGTTGTTGGTCAATTGCCGAAGAATTTGACCTTTTATACTTGACACCTACGATAGCTTAGCCAGAGGATCTGAGGGTAGAATATTTCATAATGGATAATAGGGGGGGGGTACAATCACATTAGGATAGAGTTGTTATAATGACGTGTTTGTCAGTGTCTGTTATGGATGTATCTGAAAAAATTCACTTATGCAATCAGTCTAACTCGTACCCTATTGTATTAAGGAAGACCGGTGATAGAATATGAACTCTCAAATTTCCGTTTTTCTTGACATGATAAGATTTTAGTTCATGTGTTCTATTTCAGGTAGATTGGGGAGGAGCGACCATGATTGAGGCTGAGCGTATATTGCTTAGACATGCATTAACGGATCCTTATAACGAACGATTTGTTTTTGTCTCAGATAGGTGAGGATTGATTTCTATGATGATTGTGCTGTAAAGGCTTTATTTGTATTGTTTTTGGAACTCTACTATTTTGATATCTAACAATGCTTCAGTTACTTGGTTTCCTCGCAGCTGTATACCTATTTATAACTTCAGTTACACGTATGACTATATCATGTCAACACCAACTAGTTTTGTTGACAGGTTAGTGGAACTTGGATTTAATTTTTGATAAATTTCTTATACATCACATGATATTCATTATTAATATCTATTTATAATACAAATTTACAACTAAAATTTGGAGTGTTCAAATGGTTTCATGCCAGAGCTTGGTTTTACGTCACCTATAGAGTGAAATGGTGATTAGCTGATAAATTTTCGGCTGATTGTATTTCTTATGTATTTTTTCCCTGCATATTTGAAAGGCTTTGTACGTTACATTGTGATGCTCTGCAAGTAAGAAAAGCTAAAGACCTTATTCTTGACCAAGAAACTGAGAAAGTATACCCTATACGTACTTTATGTCATTCCACCTTTTCCTATAATATTTTTTTTTGCTGACCTAAATAGTTTTTCTTCTGGGGAATAGATATTAAACCAAAAATGAGTTTGTATACTCAATTCTGAGCTAACTTTAAGATGCACCAATACTGTCGTCCAACAATTCTGTTTTCTTTTAAAATAAACTGGAATCAATTGGTTAATAACGAACTTAAACTTCTATGAGTCCTTGAAGATTTTCTTTCTGAAGGTTCCCATGATTTGTTACCAGCTTTGCTGATACGAAAGAGGGTCGATACAACCCCAAAATGGATCCTGTTATTCCTGTTTACAATTGGAGGAAAGGATCTCAGGTAAGTTAAGAATTTTTTATTGACATTTTCCAATGTTTTAATTGATATAAAAGAATGTAAAATAGTATGTATACTTGTTGCAAGAAATTTGCAGTGGTTTGACTATAACCATCATGATTTTCTTATCTTGCAGTGGGTTGTGCTGGCAAGAAAGCATGCAGAGGTTGTTGTAAATGATACAACGGTCTTTCCAATGTTTCAACAGCATTGCAAGGCAAGTTGTCTTGTATTTATGACAGCTGGCTTTTTTATTATTTAAGAAGATCGTGGTCTTCGTAGTCACATAATGGCGTGATACTCTTAAGCATTTCAAGCTAACATTAATGCCTCCTTCACATGTTTTGAGATTGAATTTTGCTGAACGGAGTGGTATTTTGACTCCATTGCATGCATAGCATGGCGAATTATACCCCCTTCTCTCAACAACTATTTTTTAATATAATAAAGCAAATTATCAGAAAAGTTTTTGTGGTTCTAATTATACGTTATTTTCTCATATTTTACCTAATAAATAATCTGCAGAGGAAATCATTGCCGGAGTTTTGGCGGGATCATCCCTTTGTAAGTGTGAAATATCATTTTTTATATATTACCAATATGATTCCACATGCAATTCGAAGGAAGCTTCCTTATACTTTTAAGCATTCTGGTAGATGGAATGATCTTATCTATTTATAATCCACAGCCAGCTGATCCAGCTAAGGAGCACAATTGTATACCCGATGAACATTACGTTCAGACATTACTTGCGGTAAGAATTTGTCTGAAGTTTGAAGTTTGAAGTTTGAACCACCCCTTCTTGTTTTCTTTCTTTATTTCTTGAGTTGATATAAAAAGTCTCCTTTTATTGGAAAACAATATTCTGAATTGCTACTGAGTCACTACAGCAACCAATTATCCGAAGAATGTTAAATTTTGTCGTTCTTGTCTTCTTACTCTTTTGATCAGTGATCATTTCAATTTTTCACATGAACCTTCTTGAAATGCATTGAAGTGCTAATATTCGTACTGCTTTTGTTGTTCAAAGTATTGTATCTCTTTGTAATGCCTTCTCTTTCAAACTATTCAGCAAGAAGGCTTTGAAGGAGAAATTACACGCAGATTGTTAACCTATTCCGCATGGGATCTTTCCGCCTCTAAAGATCGTGAACGCCGTGGATGGCATCCGGTGACTTATAAGTTTTCCGATGCCACTCCTGAGCTTATTAAATCCATAAAGGTAAATTTGCCCTTCCTTTGAGCTCCTAGATGGTAATGAATTATCAATATCCTGTTCTCCACGTTTTCCTATATTCAAAGCTAAAAGAACTAGATAATTATTTGGTAGACATTTGCATTGGAAACTAATCAATTTAATTAAAATCATTTCGATGCATACACGAACATGGTATGAGGATATGATGCTCCTCCAAACAGGTGGGAATCTTGAACAAAAATTGCACATATCCTTATCGACTACTAACATCCGAATTTGAGTAACATAGCCTATATTTCATTAAGTGATCGGGAAAATTAAAGGAATTAAATGACTTATGCAGGGTATCGACAATATCCATTACGATACTGAAAACCGAATAGAATGGTGCAGTAGCAAGGGGAAGCCAGCCCCATGCTTCCTTTTCGCAAGAAAATTCACCAGGCCTGCGGCTCTCCACCTTCTTAATTTGGTAAGTTTCAATTTTACACAAGTTTCTTTAACGTAGAAAGATGCTAAAAGAACCCAGCATTTGTACGGGCAGCTATACCCAAATGTCTTTGCTATGCATGTCCGTTTTATGTTAATCGGACTTTATCTTTTCTTAAGTACCCGTATCCAATACATACTTTAACATATTTATGTCAGACATCTACCATCCATGTGCCAAGCCTTTATCCGATTTGTTTCCAACTCTCTTACCCAACTGGCCCAAGCTGGTCTGATGGCATGATTTTAACATGGAGACGGACTAGGGCTTTCGGGTCGGATGGTAGTCTTGCATTTTAAGATGTCTACATATTCCCACCCAATACTCATCTCGTACAATAGTCTCTTGAAAATAGCATGTGCTTATATGGTTCTCGTTTTTCCTGTTGAACAGTCACTTGTAGGAGCTCGCCGTGGAGCAAAAACTGAAACTTAATTGCATAAAGGGTAGTATTTTCTATACTTTGTCTGATGCTAGCTAGGATTTGTTAGGCTTAACATGTATTTTTGCTGTAAAAAATAATGGAGGTGTAAATTAGAATGGGGAATGAAATCTAAAGTGTTGTTGTACAATAAAAATGTCATTTTTTATGAAAATTACATATATGAAAATTGCCATTGTTTTCTCAGTTGCATTATTATTATTATTGTTTATTTATCTATGAATCAATCTTAATATATGTTAATCGAGTCATTGAAAACATATTTTATAACTAACAACCAGTTGGTCTAGCGGATGGGGCGTTAGGTCTCTTGAGTAATGTCAGAGGTTTGAATTCTAACATTGTGAATGAATAAAACCGAGTTGATTTAAATTAGATAATTTGAACCTGCTAAAAATATTGGGCCTATAGGTTTCGGTTCGATGGAGGTATTTAGAAGTTTTAAACCGTTTGTTTTTGACAAAAGCCTTTGTTAGTCTGTTCGTAAATATTTGAAAATTATTACTTTTTTGAAATTAAAAAAATGACATATTAAATGTATTTAAAAAAAATAAAAATAGATGATGCTGAGGCTTAACTTGTATAAGGAGAAGGTTTTTTTAGCAGGCCCGGTCCTAAGATTTTGGAGGCTTGTGCCGAATTAAAAAATTTAAATCTTTAATAATAAGAATTAAAAAAAATAAAATTTAAAAGTAGACTCCTAATAATAAAAATTTTAAAAATAAATTTTAAGAGTATATCTCTAATAATAAATATTTTAAAAATAGATTTTTTTAGTAAACCAAGACAATTATAAGTTATAATATTTTAATGTCAAATTTAAATATAAAATGCTTATTTTACATTTTAAAAATAAAAATACATTGTTGTTTGAATACCATAATTTTTAAAACTTGTGAATCATAGATAATCAAAACAATATAGTTCGATTTTACTTTCAGTTTTCTCGATTTATTTGCTCAAGCTTAATCAAAATGGCGTGAAACCAAAATTCAAGAAAGTTTTATTTCTCCAAATTTATTAATAATAATAATAATAATAATAATAATAATAATAATAATACACAGGCTAGAGGTTAGGTGTTTAGGTTTAGGAGGTTAGAATTTACAGGAGATAAAATTTGAAATTTGATAATAAAATTTGATTAAATTTAAAAACAAGAAAATAAACTACGAGAGCAATTTGAGCAATATGAACTTTAATATTGAATTCGGGAAATTTTTGATCGTGTGCAATACATCAATATTGAGAGCCTTTTATAGAGGGCTCTATCCTCTTTTACAATTATTTTTTTCACCATTCGATACATTATTGATCATAATGGGAATTTTTATTATTACAACTTTACTGTAACGACTTGAATTTTGGAATCTGAGGGTCGGTTTAACCAGAAACGTGGGCTTCGTGTTTGGGCCGTGAGTTTGAGCCTTGGGAGCCTTAGTGGGCTTGTGTATAGTTGCTGGTTTTGGGCCTTGGGTTGGTGGATGAGTTAGGATGATGTGGGAAGGGTATTGTGGTAACTTGCCCATTTTTGAAGAGGGGTAAAGGGTGTTTAATTTCCCTACAGAAAAGTTGGGATGGTGAGGTCACCATTGTCCCCTTATCTTCATCCTTCACCCATTCTCATCTCCCAACTTTCCACCCACAAAGAAAGGTTCAATCTTTAAGTTTAAAAGTGTGAATCTCGGATTTGTTGTTGAGGGAAGATTAATCATCGTTCAAGGATCTATCTATCTGTCTGTCTATCTATCTATCTATCTATTATTGTGTGCCACATAAGGGCATTCATATGGTTGAGTCACCTTGATTGATGGGATTTGGATACCTAGTGAGACAAAGAGTGTGTTCAACACTATGGTTGAAGATTCTTGAATATAGGATCTCGATGCTTAGTGTATGCGAGCCACATTTGAAGATGCTTGACGAGAGATTCTGTGCATGGGTGTTTGATTTGATGCTTAGTGGTCGCAGGCCTCACCCCTAGAGTGTATGATCCTGATGCTTAGTGGTCGCGAGCCTCACTCTATATTATGGCATAACACTTACACGCTATGTAAAGCCTATGTTTACTTGTTATTGCTACATGTTTAGGCGGCTAGAGGTAGCGCCATATTTATATGATGTTGTTGCCATATTATCATCTTTAGCTGTATGCTCGTATTTATGATTTGCATGGAGCATGGTTGAGTGGAGATATATCTATTGAGCTTCGTTAGCTCAGTGTTCGGAGTAGGACTTTAGCACCGCTTTGTGTCTGAGTACGGTACTTAGATTATGTTTGGCCATGTATTCGTAGGACCCTATGTTGTATTGTAAATCTTATTTTTGGATTTTAAATTATGAGTTGAATGCTTTTAATTATTTATTTTAAATGGGGCTCCCATCTACTTTAAAATATTTGAGCTTAATGGATTTAATGAAATGGATGTGATTTGGGCTAACCTAGGTTGAAAATTTATGATAATAGATTGGGCTTGAGGCCCAAATATGACATCCGGGCTAAGAGTGTTACATTTAGTGGTATTAGAGCCTAGTTTTAGCTGGTTTTAGGAAACCCCAAGGGTGGTCTATGTGGTGTATAGGTGTCTAGAGAATACGTTGCCCATAGGTCGAAGTTGTACTCATTTATGCTGAATGTATTCGATGGTGTAACCTTATCTGTTTGCTTGTGCAGAATAATAATCATGCCAAGGAGAGCATGAGACTAGAATGAGAGTTAGGGTTCCCGAGAAGGAAGCTATAATGAGGATTATGTTCCTGACTTAGAGGATATGTCAGAAGATGATAAGGGTCAAGGGCCAATTATTTTTCTCATCTATACCAGGCCCTTCACCAGATTGTGAGGGCTATACCTAGGCCTTCGGTTACCCCTCGCGTGGTACCAATTAAGAGGGTATGTCGCTATGGTGCAACATATTTTCTTAGATTGGGATAAGACAACCTGCTTAAGGCAGATCAATGGTTGTGAGATACTAGGCTGATCATGCGATAGATAAGGTTGAAGCTCGAGGATAAGTTGACATGTTTTCTTTCCCTATTAAAGGAGAATACTCGAGAGTGGTGAGAGACCGTAGAGCTGGGATGGTATCCTAACCAACCTATATGCGACAACTTCTTGGATGAATTTTAGAAGAAGTATGTGGGAGAAGCCCACATTGATAGTTTGGGGGGATCAGTTCAACCATTTGGTCAAAGGGGACTGGTCAGTCTTTGAATATGAACAAGAGTTCCTGCAGTTGAGTAGGTATGCCCCTGATTTGGTCACTATAGAGAAGATAAGATGCAAGAAATTCCTAAAAGGTTTAAGAAAGGAAATTCAGACCTACTTGACTGCTACCCCACCAAAAGTGTTGTCAAAATTGACTACTATTGCTAAGTTGCTCGAGCAAGTGTAAGGTTTGACCTATGGCCTGGCTGGTGGGCAGAGAGGTCCGAGTGGGATGACTTAGAACTTCTCTAACAACTTGTAGTCTTATTTCAGGAGAAATAAAAATTGTTGAAACCAAGGTAGAGGAGCTTCGAACCAGAATTCAAGGTCAGACCGTAGGTTAGAATTAGATGGCCGTAGGAGGCCTTTTCTTTCATCCATAATGAGCTCAAGGGGCATATAGAAGTGTTTGGGAGTACTAGTTTGTGATCAGTGTGGACGTAAGAATAGAAGCGAGTGTTGGGCGATGACCAAGGCTTGCTATGGTTATGAATCACCAGACCATGTGAGGGATTGTCTGATAGCTACTGACACCACTCCGGTTCAAACTCAGAGGAGCTCTTATCCAGCTCAGAGGGGTTAGGGCATTGCTAGAGGAGGAGCGAGCCACATGTCTGGACATCAGAGTGGGGGTACGATCCAGTCCACTGCAAGGGCACTAGCAATACAATATACAGTCAAGGCTCAGGAGGACTGTGAGGCTACTGTTGTTATCTCAAGTACGTTTACTTTATTTTCAGTTCCTATAGTTGCTCTTGTGGATTCAAGATCTACACATTTCTACATCTATAGTGGAATATCCCAGCAGTGGGGTATTCCTGCTGAGGACCTTGAGATTAGAGTCTGTGTGACTAGTCCTTTGAGGTATGATGTTTTAATAGATAAGGTGTATTGGAGGTGTCCAATTGAGGTTTAAAGCCATTTCAAGAGTTTGATGCTATCCTAGGGATGAATTGGTTTTTTGAGCATGCGACGCAGTTGGGGTGTAGAATGAAGAATCTCAACCTTCATGGTTTGGATGAGGCCAAGTTGGTGGTAAAAGGTGAGAGAAACCCTTGCCTTTCTAATATAGTGACGGCTTTGGCGACACAAAGGATGATTTAACAAGGTTGAGAGGCCTTCTTGGCTCGCGCAGTTGACACAAGGATTGCGAGTCTTATTCTTGAAAATCTTTAAACTATTAGAGAGTTTGTCGATGTATTTTTGGAAGAGTTGCCTGGTCTAACTCTAGATCATAAGCTAAAGTTTTGAATAGATGTGATGTCTGGTCTGGCATAGCACCTGTGTCTATTGTATCGTACTGTATTGCACTAACATAATTGAGGGAGTTAATGAATCAGATTTAAGAGTTGTTGGAAAGAGGGTTTATCTGAACGAGCATCTCACCCTCATGTGCACCAGTCTTGTTTGTCAAGAAGAAGAATGGGTCAATGAGGATGTGCATTGACTATCGTCAGCTCAATAAGGTAATGATGAAGAACCGTTATCCCCTACCAAGGATAGATGACATGTTTGACCAGTTGAGAGGTTTTCGTGTGTTCTTAAAGATCGACTTAAGGTCGGGTTACTATCAATTGAAGGTAGTAGAAGAGGATGTTTAGAAAACCACTTTTAGAAGGCGGTATGGACATTATGAGTTTTTGGTAATTCCTTTTGGGCTTACCAATGCACCTGCAGCTTTTATAGACCTGAGGAACCGCATCTTTCAGCTTTATCTAGATTGGTTTTTGGTGGTATTCATTGATGATATTTTGGTTTATTCAAGCTCGGAGGAGGAGCACGACTATCATCTTTGTGTTGTCCTTTATAGCTTGAGGGAGAGACAACTGTTTTCCAAGTTCAGTAACTGTGAGTTTTGGCTCTCCGATGTGGCATTTTGGCCCCCAATTGCCGCATATGGGATTTGAATCGGTCTATGTAACCCCCTCGACCCGACCTAGTCATAAGACTGAACCGAGAAAGGCAAAGATAAAACCAAAACGCATCCATTTTTTTCCTTTTATCTTGTCTAAATGCCAAATTATTATCCTATGTGTACATGCTGTCATCAGGTGGGAGCTCATCCCAATCGGGCATCGATTTGGCATCCAATTGGACCTTTATGCATTTAAAGACCAAATCGCAATTTCAAAAAAATATGTAGACTTATTCAGATTTTTGGTTACCATCATCTAATATAACACATTTCATGCATGAATGTCAAGAATCAGCTTCAATCGACTAACCAAACTCATTCAATTATTCCCGCAACATCCAAGGGAGAAATCTATCCTTGGTAGGGGATAACGGCTCCTTAAAGGGAGAAATCTGATGAAACCCTTTTGGATTATTAGCTCTTTAAAGATTCAAAGTTTTGACCCATTTTCAAAACAGTCACTAAAAATAGTTTTGCAAACTTTGCGTTTTAGTCACTAACTCAAAATGTCCCCTTTTCGAATTTCTTTTTCCAAAATTGTTTTCACCAAAATCATTTATATAATTAATAAATATTTTAGACTATTTCCCCATATTTTTATCCCTTATAAAAATATTCAATCCAATTTAAATCCCGAATCCGACTCGAATCTCTAATTTCGGTCCACCGAACCGACTAAACCACCCCAAAACCCTAGGCCCAAAACCGAGGTGTTACAACTCTTCCCCACTTAAGAAATTTCGTCCGCAAAATTTACCTAGAGGAAAAAGATGCAGAAATTGCTCTTTCATGTCTGACTTACTCTCCCATGTGGCTTCCTCAACTCCTCGATGCCACCACAATACCTTAACGTGCTCTATCGTCTTCCCACGTAGAACCTTACTGCTGGTATCATGAATCTCTACCGGTTCCTCATCATAGGACAAATCTGGACTCAACTCAACATCCTCCACCGGTACAACGTGCGATGGATCAGATCGATATCTCCTCAACATTGAAACTTGGAACACATTATGAATTTTCTCCAACTCAGGAGACAACCTCAACCGATATGCTACAGGACCCACACGTTCGATAACCTCGTATGGTCCAATGAACCTCGGACTAAGCTTACCCTTAGGTCCAAATCTCATCACCTTTTTCCATGGTGACACTTTCAAGAATACGCGATCACCCACCGCATATTCAACCTCCTTACGCTTCAGATCCGCGCAAGATTTCTGCCGATCCGCAGCCGCTCTCAACCGGTCACATACAAGCTTAATCTTCTCATCTGTATCTTTCAATACATCCGTCAGGGTAACATGCTTTTCCCCTGCCTCAGCCCAACATAAGGGCGTATGACACCTCCGGCCATATAACACCCCATAAGGTGCCATCTGTATACTCGTCTGATAATTGTTGTTGTAAGCAAACTCAACTAAAGGCAATTGCTTCTCCCAGGTTCCTTGGAACTCAATAATGCAACATCTCAGCATATCCTCCAAAACCTGGATAACCCGCTCAGACTGCCCATCCAACTGAGGATGATACGCAGTGCTAAAACTCAACCTCGAACCCAAAGCTTGGTGTAGACTTCTCCAAAACCTTGACGTAAACCTCGAATCTCTATCCGAAACAATGGATTTAGGTACACCATGCAAGCGAACAATATCAGATATATACAAATCCGCCAACTTGTCCAAGGATACGTTGTATGCACTGGCAGGAAATGTGCACACTTTGTGAACCGGTCAACAATCACCTAAGCACAATCCTTTTTAGCCGGTGTCAACGGAAAACCTGTTACAAAATCCATAGTGATTCTTTCCCATTTCCACTTCGAAATTTTCAGCGGTTGCAACATCCCGGATGGAAATTGATGTTCAGCCTTGACCTGCTGACATACCATGCACTTGGAAACAAACTCAGCTACATCCTTTTTCAACCCAACCCAGTAGTATGCCTCCCTCAAATCACGATACATCTTAACACTACCAGGATGCATAGCGAAAGGACTAGAGTATGCCTCCGCCAAGATAGTGTGCCTCAACTTCGAATCATTCGGCACCACCATCCGACCCTTGAAACACAAAACTCCGTCATTATTAAAATGAAAATTCGACAGATTTCCATCCGCTATGTCCTTAACATGCCCAACCAACGAATCATCGTGCGGTTGCTTAGCTTTAACCAACTATGATAACGTAGGCTTAACCTGCAACTCGGCTAACAAGCCCTCATCACCAGTTACACTCAACCGAGCAAACATAGCTTTCAACTCAACCACAACTTTTCTACTCAAAGCATTCGCCACCATATTGGCTTTACCCGGATGATACTCAATGGTCAAATCGTAATCCTTAAGCAACTCCAACCAACTTCGCTGCCTAAGGTTCAACTTCTTCTGCGACATCAGATATTTCATGCTCTTATGATCCATATAAACCACACGCTTCTCACCATAGAGGTAATGTCGCCAAATTTTCAAAGCGAACACTACAGCCGCAAGCTGCAAATCATGAGTTGGATAATTACGCTCCTAAACTTTCAACTGCCTCGATACATAGGCCACAACCTTCCCGCCCTGTATCAGTACACAACCCAAGCCAACATATGACGCATCACTATAAACCACAAATTCCTTCCCAGATTCGGGCTGAATCAACACATGAGCGTGTGTCAAAACCTCTTTCAACTTTTCAAAACCCTGTTGTTGCTTCTCCATCCACACAAAAAGAAATTTTTTTGCAACAACTTGGTCAACGGTGCTGCAATACTCAAGAACCCCTCAACAAAACGACGATAATAACTAGCTAACCCAAGAAAACTACGCACCTCCGATACAGGCTTAGGTTGCTTCCAATTGAGAATAACCTCAATTTTCTGTGGATTAACGCGAATACCCTCCGCGAAAACCACATGACCAAGGAACGTCACCTCCTTAAGCCAAAACTCGCACTTACTCAACTTAGCATATAAATGATTATCCTTCAGCACTTGCAACACTATTCGTAAATGCCGATCATGCTCTTCCTCTGTACGGGAGTACACGAGAATATCGTCTATGAACACTACCACGAACTGATCAAGGTACTCATGATACACTCAATTCATCATGTCCATAAACGCATCCGGGGAATTTGTCAAACGAAAGGCATAACCAGAAACTCATAATGCCCATACCTTGTACGGAAGACTGTCTTAGGCACATCCACATCCTTCACTTTCAACTGATAATACCCAAACCTCAAATCTATCTTAGAGAACACCAAAGCACCCCTAAACTGATCAAACAAATCATCAATCTGCGGCAAGGGATATTTATTCTTAATTGTCAACTTATTCAGCTGCCGATACAATGCACATCCTTATTGTGCGATTCTTCTTCTTCACAAATAACACCGGTGTACCCCAGAGTGAAACACCAGGTCTAATGAAACCTCGATCAAGAAGCTCTTGCAACTGTGTCTTTAACTCCTTCAATTCCTTAGGTGCCATGCGATAAGGCGCAATGGACACCAGAGTCGTATCAACATATGTCTCGGTTTTAAACTCTACCTCTCTATCCGACGAACCCTGACAACTCTTCAGGAAAAACTTCCAGAAAATCACAAACTGAACGGATTTCCTGCACACGTACATCCTTAGATCTGGGATTCATAATATAGGCCAGATACGCCTGACATCTGAGTTTCAACATTCGACTTGTTTCTAAAGCTGAAACAACATTGGCCAGGAACTTTGGATTCTCGCCAACCACCACAACTTCATAATCATCGGCAAGATGCAAGGATATCCGTTTGGTTTCAAAATCCACAACCGCCCTATGCTCGGATAACCAATCCATTCCAAAATTACATGAAAACCATGGAATGGAAACTCTATCAAACCCACAACAAACACATGATCTTGCACCATTAAAGGACACCTTCGATATAACTTCCTAACCACAACCGTTTCGCCCAAAGAACTAGTTACTCGAACGCTAATATTCAAAATCTCAATAGGTATATCAAGTAACTGTGCATGCTCATTCAGAATATATGAATGGGTGGAACAAGAATCAACCAATGAAAACAACGACAAAGATTGCAAAGTAAAGGTACCTGCAACCACATCGGTATCGTTGCATCCCTCACGATGCGCATACACCCTCGCGGGACCTCCATCCTCTGGCTGGATAGTAACAATGTGTGCCACAGTCCTACGCCCACCATCTCTCGGCTGGAAATGTCATCGTCCACGCCCTCGACCTCTTGGGGTAACCTCAATAGGCTCAAGATCCTGCGCACCTCTAGCTAACATAGGGCAATCACGCCTCACATGATCAGTCGACCCACAACTCTATCAAGCATTAGCTACAACCGGTGCAGGAACTGGACCAACTCATCTTGCCTGTGGATAGTCGCGTCTAACATGGACTTGAGATCCACAACCCCAACAAACCTTATCCGACCTCAAGCAAACCCCGAAATGTATCTTCCCACACTGAGCACATTCAGGTATTCCACCTCTAGAACTCTGCCCTAGCTGACCTCTCCACCCAAGCTCAGATCGATGTCTCTGGTCCCGATGCCTCTTATACCGACCACCACCAATATTAGAATCAGTGGCTCTCTTACCATGACCAGATCATCCAGCACGTGATGTCAAACCCAAACTCTGCTCGATATCCTTGGCTCTCAAAACCAACACATCAAAAATCAACATACTCAGCAACCAACATATATGTCTTAACCTCTTGAGTCAATCCATAATGGAAGCAGTCGCAACATCTCCTCTCATTAGGCATCAACTCAGAAGCATACTGGCTCAGCCTCACAAACTGTATCTCATACTCAGATACCTACATATCCCCCTGTACCAAAGCCATGAACTCGCGTTTCTTCTCATCTTGGTATCTAGCTCCGAGATACTTCTTCCTAAAGGCAGATTGGAAGGTTTTCTATGTCACATTGTCAGCCTCTATACTTGCAATCACCGTAGTCCACCAGCTATACGCATCTCCATGTAGCAGAGATACAACACATCCCAACTTACGGCCGTCAAAACAACCCATCTGATCCAATATACGATCTGTGCTAGCAAACCACTCTTTAGAAACCTCAGGTATCAACCCTATAAACTCGACCCCTCCCAGGCCACATAAATACTCTAAAGGTAATCTCAGATTAGCAGCAACCACCAATACAGGTGCAGGCACATGCACTCCAATTATCACAGCCTGGAACGCTCCCGTCATTGCTTGTATCAAAGACATCATATCACCCAACGTTGGCCCAGCCGGCACATGTGGTACTTGTTTCACACCCGTAGGTGGATTCGGCATAGGAGGTGGCAACCCCTCAATAGGCATAACATTATCCTCACCCTCATGCCTTCCCGCATTCGCATTAAAACGCAATTCTCTCCTCGGTGGCATCGTAAACAAAGAATCTATGGCATGATAATACACCAAAACAAAAATGATTAGGCCATCTTCAAGCAAGGGTCCAAGACATCCATTTCAAATCTAAAATACTTTACATTAGTAGTAAGAAGGCAATGTGTCCCAAATCATACCCAACATGGCATATAACACACAATCAATCACCGTGTATAAAAATCAACTCAATTCAATCTACATACATATCAAACAACTTCCCAACGTGCATAAACCAACTATAACCCACTCCCAACAATTATAACCTGGCTCTGATACCACCAAATGTAGCCCTCTCGACCCGGCCTAGTCGCAAGACCAAACTGAGAAAGCTATATTAGGTTTACCGAGGTAAACCGCAAAGATAAAACCAAAACCCATATATTTTTTTATCTTGTCTAAATGCCAAATTATTATCCTATACGTACGTGCTGTCATCAGGTGGGAGCTCATCCCAATCGGGCATCGATTTGACATCCAATTGGACCTTTATGCATTTAAGGACCAAATCGTAATTTCAACAAAATATGTGGATTTCTTCAGATTTTTGGTTACCATAATCTAATATAACACATTTCATGCATGAATGTCATGAATCAGCTTCAATTGACTAACCAAACTCATTCAATTATTCCCGTAACATCCAAGGACCAAAACATAAGAAAACAAGACTTCAGAACACTCAACAACTAACTTAACTACTTGCGGTATCGGTACGGTAGATCGAGTATCGGTACGCAAGCCAGAGTTAAAAATCCAATAGCTCAATACCGTATCGGTACACCCCACGCGTACTGATACTCCTTACATTTTTATGCTCTCTGTACCAGTACCCAAACCCGTGTACCGATCTTCCAAGCCTAATCGCCTTGCCCTGTACCGATACACATACCCGAGTATCGGGATGCTAGGCCAAAATACCTTGCAGCGTACCAATACGCAAACCTGAGTACCGATACGCTAGGCTTGATTTACCTGCTCCTACTGATACGGAGGTACCTGTACCGATACGCCAGGTTCAGAAATGTTCATTTTGCCTGCCTAACATGTTTATCATCAATCCAAAACACACTAACATGTCCCTAGCACACAACCAACATATTTAAGAAACCATCCCAACCACACATCACATGTGAGCTAACATCTCAAGTCAACATGCTTCAAAGAACAACTATAGGCTTGCTTCCTAGAACTCAAGCAACCAAAGCATAAACCATATGTCAAATCCAACAAATCAACCTTATTACAAGTCCAAAATAGCAATATAAATTTGCTCAAATAGAGGATTAAACACTCAAACCCTCCCAACAACATTCAAGCCATATTGCCTTTTTTTACTACTACTTTAAAACCCAACATACTTGGTAAATCAAGTCTTGAGAACTCCCCCTTGCTTGCTAGGCCACTTGCACTCAATCAATATGCATTGATGATAAAGAGAGCGTAAGCAATCATTGCTTAGTGAGGAGCGCTCAAAATACAAAACATCATCCAATGCAGTTTCAAACCATTTTAGAATAATCATGCCACTCTTTCAAAGCATGCACTTAATCTTTACAAAACCAGCATATTAAACCATATACAATATGTATCATGGATTTCCACAACATATTCCCATATGCAAATTCCTCCACTTAAGCCTACCCAAGCATAACATCCCATATACAAAGCTTAAGGAGTATAACTCATATAAATCACATTATTCAAACCAATCCATCAACATGATACAATTTAAAACATTATATTGGCTTCCAAGCGATCCGTTACCATATACATCTTTTCCATAAATCATCTTTAACATCGAATACACGGATTTCCCAATAGATTTCGCAATCTCTTGCAGCCCATTGGCATGGAGTTGTGCAACACATGCACCACCTCTACACTACCAAGGCTAATCCTCCAACATGGAGTTCACACACTCGACGCATCGACCTCTACAGCTCATGGCTGGAGTAAAAGCCATCTAAGTGTTACCTCAACAACATTGGGGTTCACATGATCGGAGTAAGTACCTCTCGTACCACCTCTACAACCACGGACGACTTATTATAGTGCACTTTAAATCCTATGGCCGGCCAATTAGATCTGATAACATTTTTAATTCATCACATGCCAATATAATCCACTTTTATAAATATACCTCACTATTTTCATATACATCATTCAAATCATTTCATTTTGCATTAAACCATGCATAAGCCATGTTCATAAACATTCTTTAAAATCATGCCTTACTTTCCAAATGCTTCTAACATCATTTCATATCAATTCCCAGCATTGAACCATGCTCATTTCATTCATAAAACATGAGGTAAACAATCATTTAACAAGTGCACTCATAAATTATTTGCCAACCGAAATCGAGAGAGAAATCAACTTTACTTACTACCGAGCCTTAGACCAGCGTATCAAGCCTAGTCTAGACTCCCATTAAACCTTTTCAAATCTTTGAAAAACCATTCTTATCTGTTTCACTCACCGACAAAGCAACACCTCTCTCGCCAATGCCAAACTAAGCTTCCGACAACTCCTCAACACCAAGGTTCACTTCCGGATTAACTTCCCCTGTTTCAAACACATCACAACAGAGGATCCAATGCATTATAATGCATCCAAACTCACAGCAACCATCAATTAACATTTATCTAACTATAATCCCCACAACACCACAACCTTAGCAATTGATTCACCAAAAACTGTTGAGCTCGAATTCCTTCAACCGAATTGCTTGCCAATTGGTGGAGAAGTCGATTTTTGGGTGTTGGTGGTGGAAGCTAAAGAGAAGAAAATGAACACAAGGATTTAGAGTGGTTCAAGCTTCTAACAAGCTCTACATCCACTACCTTAGCACACCACTAAGGATTTCCCAAATTCACTAAGAATTTCTTCCCCTTTTACAAGGCTTAGGAGGCAACCTTTACAATCCTAGACCCAATTACCAAGTCTAGCATCCAAAGCTCACAACGCAAGCTTTGGGAATCCTTACAAACAAAATAAATAAAGCAAACAAGAAATCCTCTCTACAAGGTTGATGTTTGCACTCTTTAAGCACTCACCCAAATCCTAATACACTTGGCCATACATTAACAATTAAGCTCAACAAGTGTAGTTTATGAAAGAATGAGAATTAAGCACTAAGACACTTTTACAATCATAACGTTGTTGACTTGAAGATCATTAGTTGTAACTGGTGCTTGAAGGGTCCTTTTATCTTCCCAAATGAGTTCCTAGCCATTGGTGACCGTTGGGGATGATTTGGAGCCGTCGGGGATCTTTTTCCAAGCAAATATGCCATTATGCAACATAGTGTGTTGATACTTGGGCAGGGGTATCGATACCTAACCTAAAAAGGAAAGAGACATGGGAGAAAAATAGAGGAGGTATCGATACCATGAAGAGGGTATCGATATTGGCCTTAGGGTATCGATACTGGCCTTAGGGTATCGATACCAGAAATCAATTTTGGAATTCTGGAAAACAAAGGGTATAGATACCAGGCAAATGGGTATCGACACTGGCCTTAGGGCATCGATACCGAAGGTAGGGTATCGATACCAGAGGCCTGATTTTGACAGATTGAACCTATAAACATTGTGTTTTTGACTTAAAAACGTTCCAAAATCATTTTAACATATTTCTCAAGTTGTTTGGATTTAGAATTAGTTTTTCAATATTATCAATTTAGTCCAAAAACATTTTTCAATTATTATATCAAAATAAATATCCTAACAATCTCCCCCTTTTTGATATAATAAAACCAACTTAAAAAATTGTTTTTGAGATTCTCCCCTTTAGTAAAATTAAAATTTGAATAAGAGAATGATTTGTGAAAATCTTATAAGCTCCCCTTTATTAATTTGAAAATTCATTTTTCCAAAACATTCTTCCCCTTTTTGTTATATCAAAAATGATTTAAACGTTAAAGATCAATAACAATAGAGAGTTAGAAATTTTGACAAAATAAGTTTTGTTTTAAAATTGGCTCCCCCTTACTCAAGCATCATTCAAATGTTAGTCCAACATATATGATAAACTAGTTGAATTAAAAAGATAAATCAAATAAAGATAAATGAAATTCAACTAATTTTACCACACTTAAACCAAAGGGAGGATGTGAAGCCTTCCTTCTTCAAGTGTTCATCCTTGTGTGCATAGAGCTCCCCCTCACTTTTATCACTTGTTGATCAAGGCTTCATCACACCTACAAAAGGACAATTATAAGGATTTTGGTATCCAAATTGCTTTGGATCCATAGACATTAGTAGCACATAGTTTAGTCCCCTTAGGAATCCATTTTTCAATTTCATCCTTTTTATGTGAAGTACTTAGTCCTTTTGGGACCCAAATACTTCTAAAACATTTTTCTTTAATAAATCTAGGGGCACTAGATTGTCTTACATAAAAATTTGATTTTCCCAAATTATTTTTCTTTTGAAGTTCATTGGAAATCAAATCTTTTTCTTTCTTAAAATCATCTACTTCAATTTGATGATCTTTTTCTTTCTTTTGAAGCAAATTTTGTAGATTCAAAACTTTAAGTTCAAAATCCTTTAATTTTGCTTCAAATTCCAAATTGGTTTTTACAAGCAAATCATTTTCATTTTTCAATTTTGAAATCAACTTTTTGTTCTTTGAAAATGAGGCTTTAAATTCAAAAACCAATTTGTCATAGGCTTCTTGTAACTCATCAAAAGTATATGAATTTGAATTTGAACTAGATGAGTTAGAAGTTACCTCACCCTATTAGAGGGCCATCATGCATAGGTGGGCTATCTCATCTTCATCGGTGGAGTCTTCATCACTCCATGTTGCCACATATGCTTTTTTTGATGATGATCCCTTCGTGTTGAAGCGAGGGCAATCAGATTTGGTGTGACTTGTCTTCTTGCATTTCGAGCACTTGGGGGAATCCACCATCTTCTTCTTCGATTCATGATTTGATTTTTCTATGTTGCTCTTCATGAATCGAGTGAATTCCTTGAAAAGATAGGCCATCTCTTCATCTTGACTTTCCTCCTCACTTGATTCTTTTCGGTCGCTTTTGGAGGATTCAAGAGCAATGGCATTCACATTAATGCCTAGCTCCATGATTTTCTTCTTCCCCATTTTCTTTATCTCTTCCTTTTTCTTCTCCTCTTCTTTTTCTTTCTTCATGATTTCATAAGTGAAAAGTGACCCCATGAGCTCATCTAGCTTTAGAACTTTGAAATTTTTGGCTTCGATGAGGCAGTCTTCTTTGAGTCCCATGACTCGGGAAGAGAGTAGATAAGCTTTCGGACAAGCTTTTCTTCTGGAATAATTTCCCCATAGCCTTTGAGTCTATTGGTGATGGTGGAGAATCTATCGAACATTTTCGTGATGTCCTCTTCCGGTTCCATCTTGAAGTTCTCATACTCAAGGTTGAGGAGGCCGATTTTGGTCTCCTTTACTTCGTTTGTTCCCTCGTACGTGACATCAAGCTTGTCCCAAACTTCCTTGGCATCTTCACAAGAAGACATCTTCTCATAGATGTTGAGGCTAAATGCACAAAAGAGAATAGGCAAAGCTTTGTAATTTAGCTCCATCTTTTTGCGATCATCCGCATTCCATTCCACCTTGCATCTTTGTAGCACGTATGGACCATCTTCAACAATGTCCCAAAGCTTGTAATATTTGGCCTTGATGAAGAACATTATTCTAGTCTTCCAATAAGCATAGTTGGTCCCGTCAAAGAAAGGTGGCTTGTCGATGGATTGCGCCATTTATCTTAGGTTGACTTGTTTGTTGATCGAGATTTCGGATCATCTCAATAGGATGTTAAGCCTTCTTGATTGAGCCTCACTCTGATATCAATTGTTGAGATCGAATTCCTTCAACCGAATTGCTTGCCAAGTGGTGGAGAAGTCGATTTTTGGGTGTTGGTGGTGGAAGCTAAAGAGAAGACAATGAACACAAGGATTTAGAGTGGTTTAAGCTTCTAACAAGCTCTACATCCACTACCTTAGCACACCACTAAGGATTTCCCAAATTCACTAAGAATTTCTTCCCCTTTTTACAAGGCTTAGGAGGCAACCTTTACAATCCTAGACCCAATTACCAAGTCTAGCATCCAAAGCTCACAACACAACCTTTGGGAATCCTTACAAACAAAAGAAATAAAGAAAACAAGAAATCTTCTCTACAAGGTTGATGTTTGCACTCTTTAAGCACTCACCCAAATCCTAATACACTTGAGCATACATTAACAATTAAGTTCAACAAGTGTAGTCTATGAAAGAATGAGAATTCAGCACTAAGACACTTTTACAATCATAATGTTGTTGACTTGAAGATCATTAGTTGTAACTGGTGCTTGAAGGGTCCTTTTATCTTCCCAAATGAGTTTCTAGCCGTTGGTGACCGTTGGGGATGATTTGGAGCTGTTGGGGATCTTTTTCCAAGAAAATCTACCATTCTGCAGATAGGGTATAGATACTCGGGCAAGGGTATCGATACCTAACCTAAAAAGGAAAGAGCTGTTGGAGAAAAACAGAGGAGGTATCGATACCATGAAGAGGGTATCGATACTGGCCTTAGGGTATCGATACCGAAGGTAGGGTATCGGTACCAGAAATTGATTATGGAATTCTGGAAAACAAAGGGTATTGATACCAGGCAAAAGGGTATCGATACTGGCCTTAGGGTATCGATACCGACGGTAGGGTATTGATTCCAGGGGCCTGATTTTGACAGATTGAACCTATAAACATTGTGTTTTTGACTTAAAAACGTTCCAAAATTATTTTAACATATTTCTCAAGTTGTTTGGACTTAAAATTAGTTTTTCAATATTTTCAATTTAGTCCAAAAACAATTTTCAATTATTATATCAAAACAAATATCCTAACAAAAACCTCAACCCAGCCCACAACTACAAATCTCAACCTTCAAATAACATCAATCAACATCAAAACAACAACATAAAACAACCTTATACCTCCAGCGACCAAAAATTAACCTCAACACCTTAAAATCTCTTAACTACCAATCTAACAAACTAGAGATTCAATAGATTCTGGGATTCTATCATCAAAACTCACTTCATTATCATATTAAACATCAAAATCAAGGTATAAACCAATCCTTAACTCAACAAAAATAGATCATCACGAATTTCTTAAATTTTTCATCATAAACCATAAATTAAACCACAAATCTGAGTTCAATTAGTTAAAACCCATTGAAAATCATATAAAATGGATCAAGAACTTAGGAATTTCAATAAATAACCTTTTGTTAGAGGAGAAGAATGAATCCTTACCTCCAATGCTGATTTCTCCCCTCAATTGCTTTATAAACCATGAAAATCAAGGTAGAAACAATAAGTATTTGATGTAAAAGCTTTCGAAATCAATTGGAAATCAAAAACTCTTTGAAATCCTAATTTTACCTGAAGAAATTGAAGCTGGAAATGTGTTTGGCTGGAGAGAATTTGAGAGAAAGAAGCTTCAAAGTTAGTTACGTGAAAATCTTTTAAAAAGCTTAATTGTGTTTAATTATTTCTCTCCACTATTTATACCTCTTAAAAACTTAATTAAAATAGTTAATTAAAAGGAGAAATCTGATGAAACCTTTTTGGATTATTAGCTCCTTAAGGATTCAAAGTTTTGACCCATTTTCAAAACAGTCACTAAAAACAGTTTTGCAAACTTTGTGTTTTAGTCACTAACTCAAAATGTCCCATTTTCGAATTTATTTTTTCCAAAATTGTTTTCACCAAAATTATTTATACAATTAATAAAGATTTTAGACTATTTCCCATATTTTTATCCCTTATAAAAATATTCAATCCAATTTAAATCCCAAATCCGACTCAAATATCTAATTTCGGTCTACTGGACCGACTAAACCATCCCAAAACCTTTAGGCCTGAAACCGGGGTGTTACAATCTACAAAATATTTAGGCAGTGGTTGAGTGTAAACCCCCTACGAATATCGCAGAGGTCCGTAGTTACCTTAGACTTGTCGGACACTACAGTCATTTTGTCAATGACTTTTCTATCATAGCGGCACCTATGACCAAGTTGTCACAGAAAAGAGTTCCATTTGAGAGGAACGAGAGAGGACAATAAAGCTTTGAGTAGTTGAAGGCTTATCTGACAGAGGCTCCAGTTTTAACGCAACCTAAGCTGAGAAAGGATTATGTGGTGTTTAGTGATGCATCGTTAAATAGGCTTTGTTGTGTTCTCATGCAAGAGGGTAAAGTGGTTGCTTACGCCTCGAGACAACTTAAGCCACACAAATGAAAATAGCCTTTACATGATTTGGAGCTTGCTGTAGTCATCTTTGCGTTAAAGATTTGGAGATACTATTTGTATAGAGAAAAGTGTTATATCTACACCGATCATAAGAGTTTGAAGTACCTTCTCACCCAAAAAGAGTTGATTTTGAGGCGAAGGCGTTGGATCAAGCTGTTAAAAGATTATGATTGCATCATAGAGTATCATCTCAGTAAAGCTAATGTGGTGGCTGATGCTTTGAGTAAGTAGTCCATGTCAGACCTGAGAACAATATTTGCTCGTTTGAGGATGACCGATGATGGTGGGTTGTTAGTCGAGCTTCGTGTGGAGCCTATCTTAGTACAAGAGATCAAGAGAATGCAAGTGTTAGACAAAGAGTTGGTGGCAAAAATAAAGATGGTTCAGAGAGGTGAGATATTCGATTTTGACGTGTGAGATGGTGGGATCTTGTACTTCAAGGGTCGATTGTGTATTCTGGCTTTGGAGTATTTGCAAGATCGTATCCTACAAAAGGTGCATCGTAGTCCATTTGCTATACATATGGGGAGTAATAAGATGTACCAAGATCTTTGTCCTTTTTATTGGTGGTCTAGCATGAAAAAAGATATGTTACAGTTTGTAACAAGGTGCCTTGCTTGCCAGCAAGTCATGGTGGAACATTAGGTTCCTTCGAGCTTGCTTCAGCCTATCTAGGTTCTAAAATGGAAATGGGATCGTGTAACCATAGATTTTGTGATGGTTTTGCGGTTGACCTAAAGGAAACATGATGCTATATGGGTGATAGTAGATCGGTTGACCAAGTTTGCTCTTTTCTTGCATGTGCGTATGGATTTTACGCTTGAGAGGTTAGCGTAATTGTATATCCAATAGATTGTGAGGTTGAATGGGGTGCCATCATCAATCATATCAGATAGATATCCTTGGTTCACGACAAGGTTTTGGAAGAAGATAGTTGAGGCTTGATACCAAGTTGTATTTCAATACAGCTTTTCACCTTCAAACTGATGGTTAGTTTGAGTGAGTAATCCAAATTTTGGAGTATATGCTCCAGTGTTGTATCATTGACTTCAGGAAGACTTGGGAATAGCAGCTACCGCTTGTTGAGTTTGCTTACAACAACAATTTTCAATCGAGCATCAAGATGGCTCCTCTCAAGGCCTTGTATGGACGTAAGTGTAGAACGCCCTTGTGTTGGACCAAGCTTAATGAGAGAAGTATTGTGGGGTCATATTTGATTAGACAAACCAAGAAAAAGGTTCAAATAATCAAAGAAAAACTATAAGCAACCTTTGATTGTCAAAAAGCTTATGTTAATAGGAAGTGTAAGCACATCAAGTATGAGGCTGGTGACATGGTGTTTTTCAAGGTGTCACCGTGGAAAAGAGTAATTTGTTTTGGGCAAAAGGGCAAGTTGAGCCCGAGGTTTATCAGGTCGTATAAGATTCTTGAGAGGGTTAGAACCTTGGCTTATCGACTAGCCTTGCCTCCGGAGATGCCACGCATCCACAATGTGTTTTATATATCTATGCTGAGACGCTACCATTCTGATCCTTCATATATTATCACGCTTGAGGAGATTGAGATCAACACTGACTTGACATACGAATATGAACCAATGGGTGTTTTGTACAAAAGGGGTCAAAGAATCGCGCAATACGTGTATACCTATTGTAAAGATGTTGTGGAGGAATCACATAGTCGAGGAAGCCAACTGGAAGATCGAGGAGGATATGAGTTTGCTTTATCCACATTTGTTTTCATCATGTAAATTTTGAGGATGAAATTTACTTTAAGGAGGAGAGAATTGTAACGACCCGGATATTAGAATCTGAGGGTCAGTTTAACCCAAAGCGTGGGCTTCAAATTTGTGCCGTGAGTTTGGGCATTGGGAGCCTTAGTGGGCTTGTTTATAGTTGTTGGGTTTGGGCCTTAGGTTGGTAGATAGGTTAGGATGATGTGGGAAGGGTATTGTGGTAAGTTGCCCATTTTTGAAGGGGGAAAGGGTGTTTAATTTCCCTACAGAAAAGTTGGGATGGTGAGATCACCATTGTCCCATTGTCTTCATCCTTCACCTATTCTCATCTCTCAACTTCCCACCTACAAAGAAAGGTTCAATCTTTGAGTTTAAAGGTGTGAATCTCGGATTTGTTGTTGAGGGAATATTAATCATCGTTTAAGGATCTATCTATCAAGGTAAGAATCGTTGGTTTTGGTGGAGGTTGGAAAATAGGTGTTTGGTGGGGGTTGAAGAGGAAGAACGAGAATGGAGGATTTGACTCTATTTCTTGTTAAAGAATTCTTCCTTTTTGCATATCATAAGTTTCCAGCAATGTTGTATTTTAACTTACTACATTTTCTTGTATTGAAAAAAGTTGGAAACTCTTCCAAAGAGCAAAGGAAGAAGAAAGCTTAATGCTTGGGATAAGGGCTTCATTCTCGATTGTAGGAGTAAGGTTAGTACACTACTAACTCCTTGGTATTCCTAGAAAGTAGAAATTTGATTACCTTGTTACTTGGTTGATATTTGGTTGCTTGAATGCTTGAGAACTCTTTAATGGCTAATCCTAAGATTGATATTAATATGGCTTAAAAATGGTAGAAAACCGCTTAAACCCCTTCCCATAACTTGTAGGTTCATTTTGGGGTCTTAACTTCAGTTTTTAGAGGTATTAGAGGTGATTTACGAACTCTAAAAAATGAATTCTAGGTTCGAGTATCGATATGGGTTGAACATGTATCGGTACCCTGTGTCTTAACTAATGAAAACAAGCAATTCCTAAAAGGCGTATTGGTACGCCTAAAGGGGGTATCGTTACCCATTGTTTCATTAAAATTACAGTAGCAAAAAGGTGTACCGAATCTCTTGGGAGCGTATCGGTACCGAAGGAGTATCAGTACATGAAGGTCGTGTACCGATACGAGGTTGTTGGTTAAATCGCTTTGAGTGTGAAGATGAGTAACAATACGCTTGGGATGTGTATCGGTACCCAGAGAGGCATATCGGTACATGCTAGTGGGTATTGATACCCACTGGTTAATTTGCCCAAAAAATGCGTTTTGAGTTCGAGGGGCCTATAATTCGAGGACTATGACCCAATGGGCTTCTAAAGTGGTAAATGAATAGTAAAATTAAGAAATTAAGATTTAAACCTCATATACGAGCTTAATGAGTAATAACTTAATAAAACGTTGGGTGAGTTATTCGTGTTAGTAACAATAAGGATGCTTGATGGATAGAATGATCGTTATGTGCCACGTAAGGGCATTCATATGTTTGAGTCACCTTGATTGATGGGATCCGGATACCCAGTGAGAGAAAGAGTGTGTTCAATACCACTGTTGAAGATTCTTGAATGTAGGATCCCGATGCTTAGTGGATGCGGCCCACATTTGAAGTTGCTTGATGAGATATTCTGAGCATAAGTGTCTAATCTTGATGCTTAGTGGTCGTAGGCCTCACCCCTAGAGTGTATGATCCTAATGCTTAGCGGTCGCGGGCCTCACTCCTATATTATGGTATAATACTTACATGCTATGTGAAGCCTATGCTTACTTGTTGTTGCTACATGTTTAGGTGGCTAGAGGTAGCGCCATATTTATATGATGTTGTTACCATGTTATCATCTTTAGCTGGATGCTCGTATTTATGATTTCATGAAGCATGATTGAGTGGAGGTGTATCCAACGAGCTTTGTTAGCTCAGCGTTCAGAATTTTTGTTTCCGTTCGTAGGTTAGTAGGTTGACAGACATCATTGGAGCACTATCGGAGTAGGACTTTAGCACCGATTTGTGTCCGAGTACAATACTTAGATTACGTTTGGCCATGTATTCGTAGGACCCTATGTTGTATTGTAACTCTTATTTTTGGATTTTAAATTATGAGTCAAATGCTTTTAATTATGTATTTTAAATGGAGCTCAAATGTAACGTTTTTAACTCTTTATCTACTTTGAAATATTTGAACTTAATGGATTTAATGAAATGGATGTGATTTGGGCTAAACTAGAATGAAAATTTTATGACAATGGATTGGGATTGAGGCCCAAATATGACATCCTGGTCGAGAGTGTTACATTTAGTGGTATTAGAGCCTAGGTTTAGCTGGTTCTAGGAAACCCTGGGGGTGGTGTAGGTTGTGTATAGGCGTCTAGGGGTCCCGAGACTAAGAGGAGAGTTGGGGCTCCCGAGAAAGGAGCTATGATGAGGATTACGTTCCTGACACAGAAGAGTTATTAAAAGATGATAGGGTCGAGGGGGCAATTATTTCTCTCATCTACACCAGGCCCTTCATCAGATTTTGAAGGCCATACCAAGGCCTTCGACTACCTCTTTTGAGGCATCAATTGAGAGGGTGCGTTGCCATAGTGCAACGAACTTTCTTAGAATGAGAGAAGATAATCTGGTTAAAACAGATCAGTGATTGAGAGATACCCGTTGGATCATACGACATATGAGGTTGAAGCCCGAGGATAAGTTGACATGTGTTATTTCCCTGTTGAAGGAGATGCTCAAGAGTGGTGGGAGACCATAAGTTGGGATGGTATCCTAACCACCCTACAGGGGATGGCTTCTTGGATGAATTTGAGATGAAGTATGTGGGAGAAGCCCACATTGATTGTTTGAGGGATCAGTTAAACCATTTGGTCCAAGGGAACTGGTCAGTCTTTGAATATGAACAACAGATCCTGTAGTTGAGTAGGTATTCCCCTAAGTTGGTCGCTACCGAGAAGATGAGATGCTAGAAATTCCTAAAAAGTTTGAGGAATAAAATTTGTAAATCCCCTGTTTTGGGTATATTAGTTTTCCAGGTTGATTACACGGTTCCGCGGACCGGATTAGAGGATTTGAGCAGGTTTCAAGATTAATTTGAAATACATAATTTTGAGTGAGAAAAAAATATGGAAAAATATCCTAAAATTATATCTTATTATTTAGATGATTTTGTGAAATCAATTTTGCAAAAAGAAGTTTCAAAAAGTGATATTTTGGGGTAGTGACCAAAATGTAAAGTTTTAAACTATTTTTAGTGACTGTTTTGTAAAAGGGTCAAAACCTAGAATCTTTAAGGAGTTATTTCGCCAAAGTATAATATTAGACTTTTCACTTTAATTGGATATTTTAAAAGGTTTTAAAATGATATAAATAAGCTTGGAGAATTAATTTCATAATTAATTTTCAAAAGTAAACTTTACATAACTAACTTTTCTCTAAAAGATATTCTCTCAAATTCTATCCAGCCAAACACTCTTTTCTACTTCACTTTTCTCAGGTAACGACTTGATTTCAACATTCTTTTTATTTCCAAATGAGTTCCTAATGATTTCCTAACAAAACCTTATTGATTTTATTTTGTTTTCTCAAGAAAACTCATCCAATTATAAGGGGAAAGCCAAGATTAGAGGTGAGCTTCGTTCTTCTCCTCTAATATAAGGTTCTTTATTGAAATTCCCAAGTTATTGATCCTTTATAAACATTTTCTAATGAGTTTTAATGATTTAATTATGGGAAAAATGGTTAAATCAAGGTTTAATTGATGTGTTTGATCGATCTTCATTTTGGATCTATTTTGCTGGGTTCTTGATTTGATTAGAACATGATTTTGATGTTTTATAATGTTGATAAGTTGATTTTAACAAAGGAATCCCAAAACTAGGTGAATCTCTTATTTTCTAGGTTGTTAGTTATGGGTTTTTAAGGAGTTGTGGATGTTTAATGAGTGCTGGAGGTATGAGGATGATGTTAATGTGTTTTTGGATGTTAATTGATGGATTAAAATATTAGGTTTTGGTTGGGTTAAGTTTGGAAGGTGTTTGATGTTGTTTCTAGTTGTTGTGGAGTGATATTGGGTAGAATTTGATGAGGATTTGTGTGAATTGATGTTGCTAGGCTGTCGAATGTATTTTGATGCATTGAAATATCTGTTTTTGTATGGTTAAAGCAGGGGAGGTTGATCCTCAAGCTTGAAGTAAGGTTTCAGAAGCCTTGGAGGCTTGGATTCGCATCGACAATCAAAGTTTTGCGTAGTCGGTGAGTGAGAATGTGTTTACAACTTTTCAAAGGTTTGAAAATTGTGTTTAGGAATTTAGTTTAAGGTTGAAACGCTGGTTTAAGATCGAAAGTAAGTAAAGGATGATTTCTCTCTCGTTCTTGGTTTGGCAAAAGGTTTTGATAAACCTGTTTTAATGATTTGATTACTCACTGTTATATGTATGATTTGGGCATGGTTTAATGCTAGAAATGGTTATATAATGATGATAATGCATTTGGAAGTGATGCATGTTTTGATAATGTTCTTGAACATTGGTTAATGCATGGTTGAATGCATTGGATAAATGGTTTTGATTAATGAATATGGAAACAGTGAGTTAATGTTAATGGAATGAATTATATTGGCAAGTGATGAGGCGTAAAATGTTATCGTATATAATTACCCGGTCATAGGATTTGATAGTGTACTATAAAATGTTGCCTTGGATGTTGAGGGGTTTATATGTACCGAAAACTCTATCCAAGAACCCTACCAATTGAGAGGTTATATAGTACCGAAGACTCCCATTAGTGGGTAGTACATCTAACCGATGAGTGGTGTTGAGGGGTTTATGTGTACCGAAAACTCCACCACGGGTACCACAACGATGGAGGGGTTTATAGGTACCGAAAACTCTATTGGTGGACCTTTAGATGGCTTTCGGATGAAATATGGGAAGTGTTGTGAGAACACTTGTTAAATTCGTGTATCCGATGTAATAATTTGTAAAGTGGTACTAGGTTGATGATCACTTGTAAGCCAATATAATTGATAAGGTATCATGTTGATGGAATGTGATGTATAATGTGATTTATACATGGTTGCTCTTTAAGCTTTGCATTGGGATTGAATGCATGAGAAATCTTAAATTGAGGTATGTACGGTGATGTATGATGTGGTATATTTAAGATATGCATATTGGATTATGCATGTGAATTCATAATATGTGATTACATAAGGTATTCTATATGTTTTGAAATGATTAAGTGTATGGAAAATAAGGCATGATGTTCTGATGATGACTTGAAAGGTGTTTTAAAAGTGGTTTGTTAAGCGGTTTTAAATGCATTGATGGTGTTTTATTTTTAGATCACTCCTCACTAAGTCTAGTGTGCTTACGCTCTCTCTTCCATCAATGCAGAGAATTAAAGGGTTGGAGGTAGCAAGTAAGCAAGGAGGACTCCAAAGACTTGATTCTTGAAAGTATGGTTTTGATTTAGACTTGTAGTAATAAAGGCAATGTGATAAATTGTTGTTTGGGAGGGTTGTTTGCTAAACTCCCTATTTGTGCAAGTTTAAAATGTTGTTTTGGTTTGGTTTAAGGCTTAAAATGCTTGATGCATGCTTTGATTTATGTTTTGGATGTTGAGTAGGAAGTATGCATATAGATGTTGTGGACTTTTGATCTACGCTTGATTGGCTTGTTTAAAATGCTCAAATGATTTGTGTAAGTATGCCTATGATGTTTAATAATGTTAAGGTAAGTATTGGTTGTGTTTAGAATGAGGCAAAGTGTTTTATGTTAGACCTAGAGGTTATTACAGACCTTCGCATACCGGTACGGTTCCTTGGGTTTCGGTACACTAGGTCTGGGAAGGCTCAGATCATCGAAAGTAAACAAAGGGTATTAGTATGCCTAGCCACCATATCAGTATGCCTAGAGGAAAATTTATAATGGTTTTGGTACACGAGCTTCCGTACTGGTACGCCTTCTAGCTACTAGAATTTGGGTTTTGAAATATTTTCTTAAGGGATCAGTACGGGGGGTATCACCGTATCGGTAAGAGTTATCTCGCACACTATATCGATACAGGCTGATGTGTGTTGGTACGAGTAGCATTTAAGTTCATTATGCTGTATCAGTACGAGCATACTCATATCAGTACATAGTGCTTTCTTTTAGTGTTTCATCTACCGAGATTTGGAATTTATGTATTTTGGTCTCTAAATGTTAAGTATGTAATTAAATGAGCTCGGATATTTGTTTTGAGCTGGAAATTAACATGTGAGTATAAAATTGGATTAATGATGACTGGTAATCTGGATTTTAATTAAGTCCCTATAATTTGGAAAAATTATGTTTTGGTCCCTAAAGAGCATATTTGAGCAACTGAACCCTATTTTGAAATCTGATTGAATTGTAACGTATCTGCTGATGCATGTTTACCTTAAAATTATAATCAGTGCATTTAGATTAGATAAAAATGGTCTAAGATTAGCTTATTAGCTTGGGTGTGCTTTGGCAAACCTAATGTAGCTCTTTTAGCTCAGTTTCGGCTAGATCAGGTTAAGGGGTTACATTCGTTGGTATCAGAGCCAAGTTGCGAATTAGGACATTTTTGCTGATCGCTTATTGCTATTCTCCATGTACGGTGATTAGTTATACATATGGTGATTGATGTATGCTGTGTCGGGGTATTATTGGGGACACATTGCCTTATTACTACAGTTATAAAATGATTTTGTTTTAAAATAGAAGTCTTGGATCCTTGCTTGGAGCTGACTTGATTATTTCATTTATATTATCGTGCCTTAGATATATTTTTATACGATGCTACCGAAGAGAGAATTAGGGTCGAGTGTGACCACTGTTGAAGGGCATGAAGTCGAGGATAGTGTTTTGCCTCACGAAGAGTTGCCCCCACCTCCGCCAAATCTACCCGAGGGAATAGAGAGTGTATTACCATAGTAGTAGGACCAGGGTATGGTGATTTGACGCCTGTAGAGTGGGAGATAGTCGAAGCTTTTCGAGCAGTTGTGGCTGGGATACATATGCCTACATTCGCACCTATTGGAGTTTGTATTCAGAACCCTCGATGGAGGGCCTAGGGAGTTTGAGAAGTGTTGAGTTCAGAGGGTTAGCACCTATACGTCAGAGGTAAGAACTGCAAGTTTGGAGCAGAGCCGTGGAATACCTGATTGTGCTGGAGGTTCGGGTTCTCGCAAGAGAGTTGCTAAAAGCAATTTTGGAAAAGGTCGCCGCAAGAAGCACTGACATGGGAATTGTTATCTTGAACGGATACGGGGTGGAAGTAATGTTGGGCGAGGGTCGCAGGGTTAGAGTACTCAGGTTAGAGCATTACATAATACCTGCTGGGTATGTGGATCATAGGGTCACATATGTCGAGATTGTCCATACTTGGGCAGGAAGGGACATACTCATTCGTTTGTTGTTGCTAATTCTTGTTGGAGTTGCGGATCTAAGGATCATATAAGGCGTGATTGCCCGTTGTTGGTGAGGGGTGTGCAGGCTCCTACATCTATTGTTGCATCATCGAATGACCGCGAGTATGGTCAGGAGCATTCTAGTATCTTGATGAGGGTTAGTGGACTGAGACGTGTGCTATTGCTATCCAGTCTGAGGATGTAGGTCCTGCGAAGATGTATTCACATCGTGAGGGAACGAAAGTTGATGGAGATATCTTTTAATAGTACAAGATTATGTGATTGCCATGGAGTTGATGGAGATGTTATCTCATGGGTTTGGCAGGTGTTGAGTAAGGATTGGTTGTACGAGTATAGGGTCGTTGTGAGCTTTGAAATCGAATTGAGCTGAGTATGTCGGGGTTGTAGTTGGTTTTACGGTGGTTATTGATGTTTTGGTTGTGGGAAAAGGTGTTAAGCCTTTCTAAAAGAGTGCCGATAAGTTATTGATAATAGGAGCGAGGAAGAACCCAATGATGTTGACACGTTGCCTCTCCAAGAAATGATGTGGTAGGGGTGGACAAGAGATGTCAGATTGATATCTGCCTTAAAAAGTTGGGATGCACAGAGGAATCTTAGTTTGGTATTTTGAGATTGAAAAGTAATGAGAGGATTATTTGTCTTTTCCCTGATAAGCCGTCTGATGGTTGTTTGCTGCACGAAGCTGTACATTGTGTAGGGAGGCGATGTTAAGAGCGTTAAAATTCTTTTGCTGGTAGTGAATTATACTACCATGCAACTAGAGAGTCATTCTTGTAATTTGTAGAAGGGTGTCAAGGGAATGCTTGAGTTGGGGGTATGTTTTCAGAAGTTTTAGTACTAAAATAACTGTGTGGTTGTAACAGTGGTAGTGAGAATAGTTTATGGGTTGGCAAGGGTTTATGGAGTATCATAAGGTTGAAGAATGTTTTAGCGATATTTGGGGTTGTAATAAGTTGAGTATTCTGGGAACACTCAGTTGTATGGGTAGCTAGTGTGGAGATTCATTCTCGCTTAGAGGAACCAAGAAGGTTTTTGTTTGATAATCCAGGGTTTGCTGATAAGCCTTTGAATCTTAGTGGATGGTTAGGTTCGGGATAGATAGGTAGGAGTATGAGTTCTGAAATGTTATTAGTAAGTGTGAACGGTTAGACATGCATAATGCATAAACACTTATATGTATATACATCAATATGTTGGTACATGCATACATGTGGCATGACATTAGGGGTCTTGCATTCATATACATAGGCATCATTGAGAGCATATAAGTAATCATGAAAACATGCGTTCACACTTATTAATGACTTTTTGGAACCGATAAGGTAATGGGAAGTCAGATAGTTAAGAAGTTTTTCAGGTTTTGTAGGTTGGCGAGAGCGCTTGGTACAATTAGTGGGTAAAGAAGAACGATTAGAGTTGTAGCCTGGATTGTGTGTTAGTAACTACTAGGTTATAGATAAATGTGGTTGTTAAGAGGTATGGTAAGCGGTGAATGATTTCTTTGTAGGAGTTGGTAGTGGTAGGATTCGCTTGAAAGGTTTAGTTACGTGATCTGTGTTGTGAAAAATGTATTGGGTATACGGATCATAAGAGTTTGAAGTAGTAATGTCATAAAAGGAGGTGAACCTTAGGCAACATCATTGGTTGGAGTGGTTAAAAAAATTATGATTGTTATGGAATGTTAATTTTGTAAGACAATGGGGTAGCTAATGTCTTAAGTAGAATGACAGTGGGTGAGACGAAGGTCATGTGTGTGTAGTTAGGCGTAACACGTGAGGGAGGTTGGTTAGTTGAGTTGTAAGTGAGATCATCCTTGGTACAATTGGTTAGGGAGAGGTAACCGTTTGTCAGGGCATAGATACCACGAGTTAAGGATATCATGGATGAAAATCCAACATATTTTCACTTTCGTGATAGTGGAGTGTTATGTTTTAAAAAAATCAGATAGTGGTGCCTAATGATGATAAGTTGATGCGTACTATTTGGATCGAAGCTCATGCTAGCCCTTTTTGTTATGTGACTTGGTAATGCTAAGATGAATTGAAGTCTAAGGAAGAGTACTTCTGAGTGGGATGAAAAAGGATGTTGCAGATTTTGTGGTTAAGAGTATGGTTTGTCAGCGAGTTAAGGTTGAGGATTAGTTTCCTTCCGAGATGTTGCAATCGTTGAAGTTTCTGAAGTGAGAGGGGGAATGGATTACAATAGATGGTGTAACGGAGTTGCCTTTAACGCCAACTATCTGGGATTCCATTTGGGTGATTGTAGATCAATTTACGAAATGTGCACATTTTCTGCCTATGCATACGACGTATAATTTGGATGAGTTGGTAAAGTTGTATATCACGAAGGTAGTTAGGTTGTATGGAATGCTTAAGTTCAGTTTTTCGGGTAGAGATCCATATTTTACAGTAAGGATTTGAGGGTGCTTGCATCGAGTTTGGGTACTCATTTGCAATTTAACGCTTCGTATTATTCGCAGACGGATAGTCAGTCTGAGCATGTGAATCGGATCTTGGAGGATATGTTGAGGTGTTGCATCATTGAGTTCCAAGGAACTTGGGAAAGGCATTTGCCTTTGGTGGAGGTTGCATACAATAATAGTTATGAGACAAGTATTAAGATGGCACCGTATGAAGCCTTGTATGGTAGGAAGTGTTGTACGCCCTTATGTTGGGCTGAGACTGGAAAAAAGTATGTTTCCATGCGTGATGAGTGAAGGATACAGATGAAAGGGTGGAGCTTATTTGTGATCGTTTGGAAGTGGCTTTGGATAGGCAAAAATCCTACGTAGAATTGAAGCATAGGGAAGTTGAGAACAAGGTTGGTAAAATGGTTTTCTTAAAGGTTTCATCTTGGAAGAAGGTGTTGCGGTTTAGGCGCAAAGGAAAGTTAAGTCCGAGGTTTATTGGACCATATGAGGTGTAGAGCGTGTAGGTCCTATGGCTTATCAATTGAGTTTGCCTCCTAAAATTGGAAAAGGTTTATGATGTGTTTCATGTATCCATGTTGCGGAGGTATCGACCAGATCCATCGCATGTAATGCCAGTGGAGGATGTTGGATAGCGACCAAATTTATCCTTTGATGAGGAACCGGTGGAGATTCGTGACTCTAATAGTAAAGTTCTTCGTGGCAAGGTGATAGAACTTGTTAAGGTGTTGTGGCGTCATCGCGGTGTTGAGGAAGCCACAAAGGAGAGTAAGTCGGACATGACAGAGTAGTTTTCACATCTATTTCCATCGGGTAAATTTTGAGGACAAAATTTATTAAGTGGGGGAGAGTTGTAACACCTCAGTTTTGGGCCTAGGAGTTTTCTAGGTTGATTAGACTGTTCGGTGGACCGGATTAGAGGATTCAAGTTAGTTTTAAGATTAATTTGAAATAAATAATTTTGAGTGAGAAAAAAATATGGAAAAATATCCTAAAATCGTGGCTTATTATGTAGACGATTTGGTGAAATCAATTTTGCAAAAAGAAGTTTCAAAAAGTGACATTTTGGGGTAGTGACCAAAATGTAAAGTTTTAAAACTGTTTTTAGTGATTGTTTTATAAAAGGGTCAAAACATAAAATCTTTGAGGAGGTATTTCGCCCAAGTATGATATCAAACTTTTCTCTTTAATTGGATATTTTAAAGGTTTTAAAATGATATAAATAGGATTGGAGAATTATTTTTATAATTAATTTTCAAAAGTAAACGTTACGTAACTAACTTTTCTCTAAAAGATATTCTCTCAAATTCTCTCCAGCCAAACACTCTTTTCTATTTCAGTTTTCTCAATTAACTACTTGATTTCAGCATTCTTTTATTTCCAGATGAGTTTTTAATGATTTCCTGACAAAACCTTATTGATTTGATTTTATTTTCTCAAGAAAACTCATCCAATTAAGGGGAAAGCCAAGGTTAGAGGTGAGCTTCCTTCTTCTTCTCTAATATAAGGTTCTTTATTGAAATTCCCAAGTTATTGATCATTTATAAACATTTTCTAATGAGTTTTAATGATTTAATTATGGAAAATGGTTAAATCAAGGTTTAATTGATATGTTTGATTGATCTTCGTTATGGATCTATTTTGATGGGTTCTTGATATGATAAGAACATGATTTTGATGTTTTATAATGTTAGTAAGTTGATTTTAACATTGGAATCCCGAAACTAGGTGAATCTCTAATTTTCTAGGTTGTTAGTTATGAGTTTTTGAGGAGTTGTGGATGTTTAATGAGTGCTGGAGGTATAAGGATGATGTTAATGTGTTTTTGGATGTTAATTGATGGATTAAAACGTTAGGTTTTGGTTTGTTTTAAGTTTGGAAGGTGTTTGATGTTGTTTTCGGTTGTTGTGGAGTGAAATTGGGTAGAACTTGATGAGGATTTGAGTGAATTAATGTTGCTGGGTTGTTGAATGCATTTTGATGCATTAAAACCTCTGTTTTGTGTGTAGTTAGAGTAGGGGAGGTTGATCATCACACTTGAAGTGTGGTTTTGGAAGCCTTGGAGGCTTGGATTCGTGTCGGCAATCAAAGTTTTGCACAGTCGGTGAGTGAGAACGTGTTTATAGCTTTTCAAAGGTTTGAAAATTGTGTTTGGGAGTCTAGTTTAAGCTTGAAACACTGGTCTAATCTTGAAAGTAAGTAAAGGATGATTTCTCTCTCATTCTTGGTTTGCAAATGGTTTTGATGCACTTGTTTTAATGATTTGATTACTCACCGTTATATGCCTGATTTGGGCATGGTTTAATGCGGGAAAATGGTTATATAATGATGATGATGCATTTGGAAGTGATGCATGTTTTGATAACGTTTTTGAACATTGGTTGCATGGTTGAATGCATTGGATAAATGGTTTTGATTGATGCATATGAAAATAGTGAGTTAATGTTAATAGAATGAATTATATTGGCAAGTGATGAGGTTTAAAATGTTATCGGATATAGTTGGCCGGCCATAGGATTTGATAGTGCACTATAGAAAGTTGCCTTGGATGTTGAAGGGTTTATGTGTACCGAAAACTCCATCCAAGAAGCCTAACGATTGAGGGGTTATATGGTACCAAAGACTCCCGTTAGTGGATAGTACATCTTACCGATGAGTGGTGTTGAAGGGTTTATGTGTACCGAAAACTCCACTACGGGTACCACAATGTTGGAGGGGTTTATGGGTACTAAAAACTCCCGTTGATGGACCTATAGATGGTTTCCTGATGAGATGTGGGAAGTGTTGTGAGAACACTTATTAAATCTGTGTATCCGATGTAATAATTTGTAAAGTGGTAATAGGTTGATGATCACTTGTAAGCCAATATAATTGATGAGGTATCATGTTGATGGAATGTGATGTATAATGTGATTTATACATGGTTGCTCTTTAAGCTTTGCATTGGGATTGAATGTATGGGAAAGCTTAAATTGAGGTATATGCGATGATGTATGATGTATATACATGCTTGCTCTTTAAGCTTTGCATTGTGATAGGATGTATGGGAATGCTTAAATTGAGTTATGCATTTGGGATTATGCATGTGAATTCATAATATGTGATTACATAAGGTATTATGCATGTTTTGAAATGATTAAGTGCATGGAAAACAAGGCATGCTGTTGTGATGATGATTTAAAAGGTGTTTTAAAAGTCGTTGACAAAGTGGTTTGTTAAGCGATTTTAAATGCATTGATGGTAGTTTATTTTTAGAGCACTCCTCACTAAGCCTAGTGTGCTTACGCTATTTTTTCCATCAATGCTTAGAATTAAAGGGTTGGAGGCAGTGAGTAAGCAAGGAGGACTCCAAAGACTTGATTCTTGAAAGTATGGTTTGATTTAGACTTGTAGTAATAAAGGCAATGTGGTAAATTGTTGTTTGGGAGGGTTGTTTGCTAAACTCCCTGTTTGTGCAATTTTAAAATGATGTTTCAGTTTGGTTTAAGACTTAAAATGCTTGATGCGTGCCTGGATTTATGTTTTGAATGTTGGGTAGGAAGCATGCCTATAGATATTGTGGACTTTTGATCTATGCTTGATTGGCTTGCTTAAAATGCTCAAATGATTCGTGTAAGTATGTCTCTGATGTTTAATAAAGTTTAGGTAAGTGTTGGTTGTGTTTAAAATGTGCCAAAGTGTCATATGTTAGACCTAGAGGTCATTACAGGCCTTCGCGTACCGGTATAGTTCCATGGGTTTCAGTATACGGCGTCTGGGAAGGCTTATATCATCGAAAATAAACAAAGGGTATCAGTACGCCTAGAGGAAAATTTATACTGGTTTCGGTACATGGTCTCTCGTACCGATACGCCTTCTAGCTACTATAATTTGGGTTTTGAAATATTTTCTTAAGAGATCTGTACGGGGGTATCACCGTATTAGTATAGGTTGTCCGTACACTGTATTGATACAGGCTAATATGTATCGGTACGAGTAGCAGTTAGGTTCATTATGCCGTATCAGTACGGGCATACTCATATCGGTACGCAATGATGCCTTTTAGTGTCTTGTCTACTGAGATTTGGAATTTATGCATTTTGTTCCCTGAATATTAAGTATGTAATTAAATGAGCTCAGATGTTTGTTTTGGGATTGAATTTAACATGTGAGCGTGAAATTGGATTAATCAATGACTAGTAATTTGGTTTTTAATTAAGTCCCTACAGTTTGGAAAAAATATGTTTTGGTCCCTAAAGAGCATGTTTGAGCAATTGAACCCTATTTTAAAATCTGATCGCATTGTAACGTATCTGCTAATGCATGTTCACCTTAAGATTATAATTAGTGCATTTAAATAAGATAAAAAGAAAAAAAATGAACCCGAATTAGGTTATTAGCTCAGGTTTGCATCGGCAAACCTAATATGACTATTTTAGCTCAGTTTTGGCTAGACCGAGTTAATGGGGTTACAAAATTTCGACCTACTTGACTACTGCCCACCAAAAGTGTATTTAGAATTGACTACTAGTGCCAAATCGCTCAAACAGGTGCAAGGTTTGTCCTATGGCCCAGCTGGTGGATATGGAGGTTTGAGTGGGAGGACTTAGAACTTCTCTAACAACTCGTAGTCTTATTCTAGAAGAAACAAAAATTGTTGGAACCATGATAGAGGAACTTTGAACTAGAATTTGAGGTTAGACCGTAGGTTTAAAATAGATGGACATAGGAAGCCTTCGTCTTCATCCATGATAAGCTCAGAAGGCTCATAGAAGAGTGAGGGTGCACCAGTTTCTAATCAGTGTGGACATAAGCATAGAGGCTAGTTGTAACACCCTAAATTTGGGCCTAGAAGCTAGATGGATTGATTAGACGGTTCAGGAGAACCGAGTTAGGCAATTCGAGTTAGTTTCGAGGATTAAATCATAATAAATAGTTTTTTGATACAATAAAATATGAAAAAATGCTAGAAAATATTTAATTAATATTTTAAAGGTTTTGGTAAATTCAATTTGAAGGAATTAAATCTGATTTTGGGACATTTTGGTCCGGTGACGAAAATGTAAAGTTTTCAAAACTATTTTTGGTGACTAAATCGTAAAAGGATCAAAACTTAGAATCATTAAGGAGCTATCTACCCAAACTTTTCCATCAGATTTCCCTTAATTTAGACTATTTTTAAAGTGTTTTAATTATTTTTAATAATAAAAATAAAATAGATTTAATAAAAGGATTTTATTTTTACAAATTTACTTTCTTACGTAATTAACTTTGATACTACTTTTCTCTCAACTTTCTTAGCAACCAAACTATCAAAATCTTTCCAAAATTTCCAGGAATCAATCTCTTTAATTTCCTTTTTGATTTTCTACTTGATTCCTTTGATTCTTGCATCAAAATCTACTTAGATTTCAACCAACCTTTGCCAATTAAGGGAGAAATCATCAATTAAAGGTGATTTTCATTTCTCTCCTCTAATCAAAGGTTCTTTATTGAAATTCCCAAGTTCTTGATCCTTTACAACTGATTTATGCTATGGAATTATGATTCAAACATGGATTTGGTAATTAAATTGAGTTTTATGTGGAAATTAGATAAAAAATGATTTGAATATGTTTTGTGTGGAATCTAATTGATTTAGATCTCCTATAAGATGTGTTTTAAGGTAAAAAGAAGAGGTTAATTAAAGGAATCCCTAAACTATGTGAATTGCTAATTTTCCAGGTTGTTTATAGTTGGTTTTTGATGTGATCTTGGTGTTGTAGTGTTCCTGGAGGTATAAAGACGTGTTTAGGAATTTTATGATGTTAATTGATGTTGTTAAGATGTTGAAATCAATAGGTTTTGCATGGGCTTTGTTTAGGCGAAGTTTGGTGTTGATTTCGGTTGTTTTAGATAAGCGCTTGATGGATCTAAGGAAGTCGGAGTTGTGTTTGTTGTTTGTTGGGGATTAGAGATGCATGAAAGTGCATTAATCCTCTGTTTTTGTTTGGGTAAAGCAGGGGAATCGAATCCTTTAGCTTTTGGAGAGATCGCGGAAGCTTCGAAAGCTTGATCGCGTATCGGTAAGAGGAGCGTTTGGTTGTCGGTGAGTGGAAACGTGTTTTACTGCTATTAAAAGGTTTGAAAAAAGTTTTGGGAGTTTAGAATAAGTTTGAAACACTTATCTAAGCTTAGAAGTAAGTGTTGGTTGAGCTCTCTCTCGTTTTCTATTTTGAAAAATACAACATCATGCACATATTTATAGATTTGATTACTTACTGTTATATGCACGTTTTAGAAATGAAAGATATTGCAAATGATTGTACATGATGAGATTTGAGCATAGCAAATGATTTATGAAAGTATTTTGAGAATTCTAGAATACATGCTTTAATGTATTGGAAAATGGTTTGAAATGATACATATGTGAAATAGTAAGTTAGTGAGGTTATTGTTGAGTATATTGAAAAGTGGCTGAGGTAAAATGTTATCGAATATAGTTGGCTAGGCATATGGTTTAAAGTGCACTATAATAAGTCGCATCATGTGTGTCTCAGGGTCAAGAGTGTGCCATTCTCCACCATGAGAATCACAACGGTTGAGGGGTCAAGAGTGTGCAAATTCTCTCGCTGGTGGATTTATATGTTATAACCATTGAGGGTTGCTCCAGTTTGAGGGCTACTCCAGTTTAAATTGCACTATAATAAGTCGCATCATGTGTGTCGAGAGGTCAAGAGTGTGCCAATTCTCTCGCTGGTGGATTTATACGTTATAACCGTTGCTGCTACGATTTGAGGACGTATGTGAAGTGGTCGAAGGAAACACTTAGGAAATTTGTGTATCTAATGTGGTTTTTGATAAAATAGAATGAAACTTGTTTTGAGTCACTTGAATGCCTATATATGAGATGATGTATCATGAGAAATGGATTATGTTTGTATATGGTTTATATATGTGATGCTCTTTAAGCTTGCTATTTAGAGATTTTTGTATATGAAGCTTGAATTGAGGTTTAGGATAGAAATCCATGATACGTGTGTTGCAAAACGTTTTAAATGTGCATATTTGAAGAGATTATAGAAGCATGATATGATTTTTCAATGAGACTTACATACTTGATTTGAATTAAAATGATTTTAATTGCATTGATGAGTGTTTTTGTGATTCCCTCACTAAGCTTATAGCTTACGCTCTCTTTACTCATCAATGCAGTGAAATAGACCTTTCCAGACAGCAAGTGTGCAAGAGGAGATCCAAGGGTCAAGACAATTTCAAAGTATGATTTTATAAATACTAAGTAGTAATAAGAGGCAATGTGACCAAGATGTATTTGGGAGGTTTATTTTGGGAACTCCATGTTTGTATAAGTTTAGTATGATTTAACTTGTTGGTTGACATGCACGGTGCTTGATTTTGTCAGATTATGGTAGGAATATGATATGTTGGGGTATAAACTTGGTTACACATTGCCTTATTACTACTGGTTCAAAATGGTTTTGTTTTGAAACATGCACGACTTGGATTTTTGCTACAAGCTGGCCTAATTATTTTGTTTTATTGCATTATCATGTTTAGACTCATATTTTATTTTGCGAATGGGACCGAGAATAGAGACTAGAGCTCATATGGGAAGTGTAGTGATAGACAAGATGATGAGTTGCCTCCTCCTCCACCGATTCCTCCTGTTGGTGCTGGAGTTGAGGGTGGTGCGCCTCAGGCACTGCAAGGACCTATTTTTGGTGATGGGACACGTTAATTCAAGCAATGACAGGAGCTTTTTAGGCGGATATGGCTGGAGTGCGAGTACCTGTATTGACGCCTGTAGATGTTAATACTGGTTACTGTTAGAGCGTCTACGTAGCTTGGGTGGTAATGAGTTTAGGGGTTTGGCTCTAGAAGTATCTAAGGAGTGGTTTGCTAGCACTGAGAGGATCCTTGGTCAAATAGAGTGTACGGATGCTCGCAAGTTGGGTTGCATTATGTCGTTGTTTTAGGGTGATGCTTACAGTTGGTGGATGACAACTATCGCAGGTATGGCACCTGCAGATGTGACATGTGAGTTCTTTTGTGTTACCTTTCGAAAGAAGTATTTGGGAGCTCAGTATCAAGATGAAAAGAAGAGGGAGTTTATGGCTTTGGAACAGTGGAACATGTCTATTTCTGAATATGAGATCTTGTTTGTCCAGTTGAGCCAGTATGCTCTTGAACTGGTTTCCGATGAACGCCAACAATGTGACTGGTTCAGATATGGGTTGGTGAAGGAGGTGAAGATATACATGCTGACTACAGATTATACTGAGTTTGATGTTCTGGTTTCTCAAGCTAAGGACATAGAACAAAACTTGGGGTTGTCTTCTAGTTCTAGGGGTTCTTAAGTTAGAAAGAGGCAAGCTGAATTAGATGTTGGTAGGGGTCGATACAAGAAGCATATAGATAGAAGGTATCATCCAGATCAAAGACGTGGAGGGAGTAAAGCTGGGTGTGGACAGCCGGTTTAGAATACCTTTGCTTGAACACCTGAATATGGGAAATGTGGTAGACGGCACACAGGAGAATGTTGGGATACCCTTGGCACTTGTTGGAGCTGTGGTTTTCGAGATCACATCAAGCGTGATTTTCCGTAGTTTGCTAGGTAAGGTCATGCTCTTGCACATGCTGTTGTGCCACAGAGAGGCTGTGGGCGTGGTTGAGGACATTTTTAGCGTATGGAGGATGGTCAGCGGGTAATTGTTATACCGTAAGGTTCAACCTAAGGGTGGTGGATCGACGGGGTTTTTGTGCACCGTGTAGGAAGGAATAATACTGATGTGATTGCAGGTACATTTACTTTACAGTCCATATCAATGCTTTCTTTGATAGATTCTGGTTCCATACATTCATACATTTTGTGCGAACATGCATGCTTGCTTGATATACCTATAGAGATGTTAGATGTTGGTATACGGGTAACCAGTTCTTTTGGTGAGACAGTAGTTGCTAAGAGGTTGTATATGAGATGTCCTTTGACGGTTCAAGGTCACGTGTTTGAAGCAGATTTAATGGAATTTTCGTGTTATGGTTTTGATGTAATCTTGGGAATGGATTGGTTATTAGAGCATAAGGCTGTGGTTGGTTTTGTGACCAAACACTGATGATTTTGAGGTGGTGGTTGTGGGCAAAAATGTCAAATTCTTGTCCAATGTTGTTTCGGCTTTGGAAGGGAGGAAGATGTTGGAATCTGGGGGTCAAGCATACCTAGCTTATGTTATGAACCCTAATATGAAATAAGTGCAGCCCAAGATATTCGTACAGTTTGCAATTTTCCAGGAATGTTTCTGGAAGAGTTGCCTGGTTTGCTGCCGATAGGGAGGTAGAGTTTTACTTTGAGACGTACGCAGATACAGCTCCAGTGTCGATTGCGCCGTATCGCATGGCACCGAAAGAATTGAGGAGTTAAAGACGCAGTTATAGGAGTTGTTGGACCAAGGTTTTATTCGTCCTAGTGTTTCACCATGGGGAGCACCCGTGTTGTTTATGAAAAAGAAAGATGGCACGATGAGAATGTGCATTGATTATCGGCAACTGAATAAGTTGACAATTAAGATCAAGTACCCTTTGTCGAGGATTGGTGATTTGTTTGATCAATTTTGGGGAGCTATGGTGTTTTCCAAAATTGATCTACGGTCTGGATACTATCAGCTGAAGGTGAAGGATAAAGGCATGACGAAGACAACTTTTTGCACGCGCTACGGGCATTACGAATCCTTGGTGATGTCGTTTGAATTGAAGAATACTCTAGCAGCGTTCATGTATATGATGAGTCGGGTGTTTCATGAATTTTGGATCAGTTTGTGGTGGTGTTCATCAAATGACATTCTTGTGTACTCACGTACTAAGAAAGATCACGATCGATATCTTCGAATTGTGTTGCAAGTTCTGTTAGATAATAAGCTTGATGCTAAGCTGAGTAAATGTGAGTTTTGGATCAAGCAAGTGGTTTTTCTTGGTCATGTTATTTCGGCCGAAGGAATTCGTGTGGATCCGTAGAAAATTAAAGCTGTAGTAAATTGGAAGCAACCTAAGTCGGTGTCTGAAGTTTGTAGTTTCTTGGGGTTGGTAGGCTATTACCGATATTTTGTGGATGGTTTCTCGAGAATTGCTGCTCCTTTGACAAAGTTGTTGCAAAAGGATGTGAGTTTTAGGTGGACGAAGAGTAGACAACAAGCTTTTGACAAGGTGAAGGAAGCTTTGAAGCAAGCTCCAATCTTGATTCAACTTGAGTCAGGGAAAGATTTTATGGTGTATAGCGATGCATCTTATTTTGGTTTGGGGTGTGTATTGATTCAAGAAGGAAGGGTTATGGCTTATGCATCTAGGCAGTTAAAGGTGCACGAGCGCAACTATCCTACACACAATATAGAGCTTGCTGCGGTGGTATTTGCTTTGAAGATTTTACGACATTACCTTTATGGTGAGAAGTGCACTGTGTACACAGAGATGGTTGGAGTTGTATAAAGATTATGATTTGATGAAAGAGTATCCCCCGGGAAAGGCTAATGTGTAGCCGATGCTTTGAGTAGAAAGGTTGCGGTTGAGTTAAGTTCGATGTTTGCTCATTTGAGTCTAACGTGCAATGGTGGTTTGTTGGCTGAGTTACAAGTGAAGCCATAGTTGTTGCAATAGATTAAGGAGAAGCAACCGTATGATGTTTCTTTAGTACCGCATGTTAAGGATATTTTGGATGGCAACCAAACATATTTTTGTTTTAATGAGGAAGGTGTTTTAAGGACCGGTTAGTGGTGCCGAGTTGCGACACACTATCTTGGCTGAGGCTCATTCAAGTCCTTTTGCTATGCATCCGGGAAGTACCAAGATGTATCAAGATTTGAAAAAGGAGTATTTTTGGGTTGGTTTGAAAAAGATGTAGTAAAATTTGTTGCTCGCTATATGGTATGTCAGCGTGTTAAGACTGAGCATCAGTTTCCTTCTGGGTTATTGCAACCGTTGAAGATTTTGGAATGGAAGTGGGAGAGAATTACCATGGATTTTGTGTCCAGTTTGCCTTTGATGCCAACAAAGAAGAATTCTATTTGGGTGGTTGTGGATAGGCTTATGAAGTGTGCGCATTTCTTGGCTGTGCATACGACGTATATGCTAGACAAGTTGGTAGAGCTGTACATTGCTGAGATTGTTAGGTTGCACGGGGTGCCCAAGTCCATAGTATCAGATAGAGATCCACGCTTTACCACAACGTTTTGGGAGTGCTTTCATAAGGCTTTGGGTATGCGGTTGAATTTTAGTACTTCGTATCATCCTCAAATGGATGGTCAGTCTGAACGCGTTATCCAGGTGTTAGAGGGTATGTTACAGTGTTGCATTATTTATTTCCTAGGAACGTGGGAGAAGCAGTTACCTTTGGTAGAGTTTGCCTATAATAATAGCTATCAAGCCAGTATCCGAATGGCCCCATACGAGGCTTTGTATGGTAGAAGGTGCCGCACGCCACTTTGTTGGGCGGAGGTGGGTGAGAAGTTTGTTTCATTGCCTGATGTGCTGAAGGACACAAATGAGAAGGTAAAGCTTATTAGTGATTGGTTGAAGGCAGCTTCAGATCGACAAAAGTCATATGCTAAGTTGAAGCATAGGGAGATTGAGTATGCGGTTGGTGATCGTGTGTTTCTCAAGGTTTTGCCTTAGATGAATATAACGCCCCGATTTTGGGCCTATCCGTTTTTTGGTTTGTTAGACGGTCTAGTGGACCGGGTTAGAGATTTAAGTTGGATTCGGGAGCAAATATTTTTCCGTAAGATAAAAATATGGAAAATGGTTAAAAATTATATTTTAATATATGGTTAATATTGGTGAAAACAATTTTGGAAAATGAGTTTTGGAAGTGTGACATTTTGGTTAGTGACCAAAATGCAATTTTTGAAAACTGGTTTTTAAAGGTGACTAAAATGAAAGGGATCAAACTCTTAGAGTCCTTAAGGAGCTATTTTACCAAGTATTTGCTGGTGATTTCTCCCATCAATTAAACCTTTTTAACATGTGTTTTAAAAGTTAATTAAAAGGGGATTTGGTTATTAAAAAGTTAGTTATCATTTTCAAGAAAATTGATGCAACTTTTCTCTCAACTTTTCTCTCTACTTCTCTTCTGCCAAACACTCAAGTTTTCATTAAAAATCAGAGGCGAGAGACCATTTTACTCAGATTATTGATTTGTAATTGATTCTTTTACTTTTATTTACAAAACCTCATTGAAATCTTGTGTTTTCTTAGCTTTCAACAAGCCAATTGAGGGAGAAATCACACAATATGGGTAAGGTCCGTGATCTCCTCTATTGAATGGTTCTTTATTGATATTCTCAAGTGTTTGATCCTTGATTTATGGTTTATAATTTGATTTTGTGTATTTATATTGAATTAATTGATTTAATTAGGTGATATTGATGAAAAAGAGAAAGATCCGATTTTGATCTGTTTTCTAGTGATGAAGACTGATTTTAATCATATTTTGGATGTATTATTATGTTGATAAGTTGTTTTTAACAATAGAATCCTGAAAGTCTTGAATCCCTAGTTTTTTGGGTTGCTAGATTTGTGTTTTTGTGAAGTTGTGGTGGCTGTTTAATTGCTGGAAGTATATGAATGAATCAATCCTATTTTTGACTGTAAATTGATGATTATGGAAGTGTTAGATTGTTAGATTGTGGCTGGTTTGTGTTTGGAAAGGATTAGGTGATGATTTAGGTTGTTGTGGTTGGGTAATTTTGAGAGGATTGTGGAAGTCAGTGAGAAATTGTTGTTGCAGTGTTTTGAATGCATTGAGATGCATTAATCCTCTATTGTAATGTGGTTAAAATAGGGGAGGTTGATCCAGAAGTGATAGGTGAAGCTTTGGAGGCTTCAGACGCTTGATTTCGCGTCGGCGAATCGAGGTTTCGCGTATCGGTGAGTGAGAATGTGGATTCCAGCTTTGGAATGTTTTAAAGGTGGTTTATGGGAGTTTAAACTTAGCTTGATACGTTGGTTTAAACTCGAAAGTAAGTAAATGTGGTTTTTCTCTCTCGGTCGTGCTAGTGTGAAATGGTTTTTATGCACTTGTTTTGATTTACATTGAGCCTACTGTTTAAGCATGTTTTAAATTATTTTAGATACTGTTTTTAAGCATGAAATGCTGAAGGATGCACATGGTAAGTGATCCTTGTAAGTATATGGTTTATACTTGTGGTTTAAAGCATGGTTGTTGCTTTGGAAAATTGGTTTGGTTAATGCTTGTTAAAAAGAGTGAGGTAATGGTAAATGATTAATTATACTGGCAAGTGATGTGGTTTTAAAATTGTTATCGGATATAGTTGGCCGGCCATAGGATTGATAGTGCACTATAATAAGTCGCCTTAGATGTTGAGGGGTTTATATCCGTGTACCGAAAACTCCATCCAAGTACCCTAACGGTAGAGGGGTTAAACAGTACCGTATACTCCCGTTAGTGGATTAAGCATCTAACCGAGGTAAGGGGTTGGTGTCCTTGTAGGTTGAAAGTATAACCGGTTGTTAAGTACCACGATTATGATTGTATCGCTATTTTCGGTTGAGATGGCTTGAAGTGTTGGGAGAACACTTGTTGAATTCATGTATCCGATTAACTCTTTTGTAAATGAAACTTGGTTAATTATCACTTGTGAGCCAATGTAATTGTCGATGTATCATTGAAAGGTTTATGTTGTACAATGTGATTTATACATGTTTACTCTTTAAGCTTTGCATATGGTTATTATGCATGGGAAGGCTTAAATTGAGGCTAGCAATGGGACTTGTTGTTGGTTAATGATACATGTTGCATATGGTTTAATATGCTGGTTTTAAAGATGTTAAGTGCATGTTTTAAAAGCATGATAATGTTTTAAAGGATGTTTGAAATGAGATTTCAATGTAATGTTGAGAAATGGTTTTGATGCATTGATGGTGTGTTGTTTTTGAGCACTCCTCACTAAGCCTAGTGTGCTTACGCTCTCTTTGTCCATCAATGTAGAGAATTAATGTTTGGAAGGCAGCGGGAAGTAAGGGATCAGTACAAGACTTGGTAACCAAAGTATGTTTTGAATTAGACTATAAGTAATAAGGGCAATGAGGGTTTCCGTTGTTGTTTGGGAGATAATTTGTTGAACTCCCTGTTAAGCAAGTTTGTCTAGCTGCTCTTGAGTTGTAAATGGACTTTATAGTTTGATTTTGGTGATGGTTTGGAGTTTCATGTTTTACTTGAATGGTTTTCTAGGTTGCATGCCTATAGATTTACATTTGATGCAAGATGCCGTGAATGGATGTTGAATCTAAGATGTTATGTTGTGGTCTGATTCTAAATTGTGTTGGATGTGTGTTAGGGACTTGTTAGGATGTTATGGTTTGATCAAAAGCATGTTTAACCAGCAAAAATGGACATTTCAAGTCCAGGCGTACTGATACGGGTGTCCCTATTTTGGTATGGGTAAGCCATCTTAGGCTTAGCGTACGGTACGTGAGCAATTGTTTTGGTACGGGCCAAGGCAATTTAGGCCAGCGTTTTGGTACGCGGGTACCTGTTTCGGTACGACATAGTGTTAAATTGAGGGGTGTTTCGATACACGGGGGCGTATAGGAATGAATTTTGGCTACTAGAAAATTAGGGATTTGAATCAGCAAGGGCGTAACGAAACAAGTTTAACTGTACCGATATAGCTACCGTTAAATAAGTTATTTGGGATGTTATGAAGTTATGATTTCTTACATTTTAGTCCCTGAATGTTGTGGATGCGATTGAATGAGTATGAATGGTCTTTTTGAGCTGATTTCTAACATGTAAGCATAAAACCTACTTAATTAAAGGTTGGTAATGTAAAAATGAGTAAAGACCCTATAGTTTTTTTAATTTTTAAATTGGTCCTTAAATCGTATTTATGACCAATTGGATGTCAATTCGACGCCCGATTGAGTTGGGTTTTCACCAAAAATCAGTATGTACATGTAGGATAATAATTTTGCATCTAGACAAGATAAAAGAAAAAATGGTCGGGTTTGGGTTTAATTCTTTACTGTTTACTTCGGTAAACCTAATGTAGCTCGCTCGTTACGATCTTGCAACTAGGCCGGGTCGAGGGGGTTACAAAGAAGGTGATAAGGTTTGGTTGGAAAGGCAAGTTAAGTCCTAGGTGTTTTGACCTTATGATGTGTTGGAGCGTGTTGGTCCAGTTGCTTATAAGTTGAAGTTGCTTGCTGAGTTAGAGAAGATACATGATGTTTTCCATGTATTGATGCTATGGAGGTATAGATTGAATCCTTCGCATGTGATTCCTGTGGAGGAGATTGAGTTGAATCTGGATTTAACCTATGATGAGGAGCTGGAGAGAATTTTAGATTCGAGCAGTAAAGTTCTTCGTGGCAAGACCATTGAGTTGGTGAAAGTGTTGTGGCGACATCGTGGAGTTGAGGAAGCCACATGGGAAAGCAGGGAGGACATGAAGAAGCAGTGTCCTCACCTTTTTTCCGCTAGGTAAATTTTGTGGACGAAATTTATTAAGAGAGGGAGAGCTGTAACGCCCTGAATTTGGGCCTAAAAGTTAGATGGATCGATTAGACGATTCAGGAGAACAAGGTTACGCAATTCGAGTTAGTTTCGGGGATTAAATCTTAATAAATAGTTTTTTGTTACAATAAAATATATAAAAATGCTATAAAATATTTAATTAATATTTTAAAGGTTTTGGTAAATTCAATTTGAAGGAATTAAATCTGATTTTGGGACATTTTGGTCTGGTGACTAAAATGTAAAGTTTTCAAATTTGTTTTTGGTGACTAAATCATAAAAGGGCCAAAACTTAAAATCTTTAAGGAGCTATTTACCCAAAATTTTTCATCAGATTTTTCCCTTAATTTAGGCTATTTATAAAGTGTTTTAATTAGTTTTAATAATAAAAATAAAATAGACTTAATAAAAGGATTTTATTTTTACAAATTCACTTTCTTACGTAACTAACTTTGATATTACTTTTCTCTCAACTTTCTCAGTAGCCAAACTATCAAAATCTTTCTAAAATTTCCAGGAATCAATCTTTTTGATTTCCTTTTATATTTTCTATTTGATTCCTTTGATTCTTGCATCAAAAATTACTTGGATTTCAACCAACCTTTGCCAATTAAGGGAGAAATCAGTAATTAGAGGTGATTTTTTTTTCTCTCCTCTAATTAAGGTTCTTTATTGAAATTACAAAGTTCTTGATCCTTTACACCTGATTTATGTTATGGAATTATGATTTAAACATGGATTTGGTAATTAAATTGAGTTTTATATGGAAATTAGATAAAAACTGGTTTGAATCTATTTTGTGTGGAATCTAATTGATTTAGATCTCCTATAAGATTTGTTTTAAGGTTAAAAGAAGAGGTTAATTAAAGGAATCCTAAAACTATGTGAATTGCTAATTTTCTAGGTTGTTTATAGTTGGTTTTTGATGTGATCTTGGTGTTGTCGTGTTACTGGAGGTATAAAGATATGTTTAGGATGTTAATTGATGTTGTTAAGATGTTGAAATCAATAGGTTTTGCCTGAGCTTTGTTTAGGTGAAGTTTGGTGTTGATTTCGGTTGTTTTAGATAGGTGTTTGATATATCTAAGGAAGGTGAAGTTGTGTTTATTGTATGTTGGGGATTAGAGATGCAGGGGAATCGAATCCTTTAGCTTTTGGAGAGATCGCGAAAGCTCCGAATGCTTGTTCACGTATTGGCAAGTGGAGCGTTTGGTTGTCGATGAGTGGAAACGTGTTTTACTGCTATTAAAAGGTTTGAAAGAAGTTTTGGGAGTTTTGAATAAGTTTGAAACACTTATCTAAGGTCGAAAGTAAGTATTGGTTGAGCTCTCTCTCATTTTTTTTTCTTTTGCAAAATATAATCTCATGCACATGTTTATAGATTTGATTACTTACTGTTATATGCACGTTTTAGAAATGAAAGATATTGTAAATGATTACACATGATGAAATTTGAGCATAGCAAATGATTTATGAAAGTATTTTGAGAATGCTAGAATACATGCTTTAATGTATTGGAAAATGGTTTGAAATGATTCATATGTAAAGTAGTAAGTTAATGAGGTTATTATTAAGTATATTGGCAAGTGGCTGAGGTAAAATGTTATCTGATATAGTTGGCTAGCCATAGGGTTTAAAGTGCACTATAATAAGTCGCCTCATGTGTGTCAAGGGGTCAAGAGTGTGCCATGCTCCACCATGAGAACCGCAACAGTCAAGGGGTCCAGTGGGGATTTATACGTTATAATCGTTGATGGCTGCTCCAGTTCGAGGATGTATGTGAAGTGGTTGAAGGAACCACTTGGGAAATCCGTGTATCTGATGTGGTTTTTGATAAATTAGAATGAATCTTGTTTTGAGTCACTTGAATGCCAATATATGAGATAATGTATCATGAGAAATAGATTATGTTTGTATAATATGGTTTATACATGTGATGCTCTTTAAGCTTGCTATTTAGACATTTTGGCATATGAAGCTTAAATTGAGGTTTATGATAGAAATCCATGATACATGTGTTGCAAAAGGATTTAAATGTGCATATTTGAAGAGATTATAGAAGCATGGGATGATTTTGCCATGAGACATACATACTTGGTTTGAATTAAAATGATTTTAATTGCATTGATGAGTGTTTTTGTGATTCCCTCACTAAGTTATAGCTTACGCTCTCTTTACTCATCAATGTAGAGAAATAGGCCTTTCCGGATAGCAAGTGTGCAAGAGGAGATCCAAGGGTCAAGACAATTTCAAAGTATAATTTTATAAATGCTAAGTAGTAATAAGAGGCAATGTGACCAAGATGTATTTGGGAGGTTTATTTTGGGAACTCCCTTTTTTGTATAAGTTTGGTATGATGTATAATGTTTGGTTTTGAGGGGCTAGGAATCACTTTGCATGCTTGGGTAAAAACCATACCTATAGGAGTTATATTTGGATTTGGGATGTTGTGTATGATCTTCTTCCCTGCTGCTATGCTTGAGGAATTGATGTTTGTGAAGTCATATGATGTTTAAATGATGTTTGGAGTGTGTTAGATTGAGCCAAAGTGTCATATGTTGGACCAAGAGGTCATTACAGGTCTGTTTGTACCGGTACGGGTCCTCAGGGATTGGTACACGGGGACCTTTCTCAGCTCAATCTGGGCAAAATTGCCTTGGCATACCAATACGCTTAGGGACCGTATCGGTACACGTAGCTAAATATAAGCCTGGTGTCGGTACACGGGCAACCATATCGGTACGCCCTTTAGCTACTAGATTTCAATATTTTCGAACACACATACCTGTATCGGTACGCCTGAGGATCATACTGATACACCTTAATAATTTTCACCCGTTGCAATATGGGAAGTGCCCACGCCGGTACGCCAGTCATTATTTCGGTTAGAATGCCATCTAAAGTTTGTATTCTTTGTAATTCAATCTCTGTATCTTGATTATGCAATTAGATGTGTTTGGATGATTATTTTAAGTTGGGACTTAACCTGAATGTGTGAAATATGCCTAATTATGGATTGGTAACTCTCATTTCATGTACGTCCCCCTAATTATTAGAATTGCATTTTAGTCCCTAAAATGCAAAATTATACAATTGGATGTCAAATCGACGCCCGATTGAGTTGGGACTTTCACCATAATTGGCATGGTCATCTTAGGACTTAATTATGCATTTCAATAAGATAAAAAGAAAAAAATGGACTGTTTTTAATATAAATCTTCTGAGTTTGTTTCGTCAAACCCTAATGTAGCTCACTGGGTTCGGTCTTGCGACTAGACCGAGCAAGGGGGTTACACGAGTGTTGGAAGACGGCCAAGTCTTTCTATGGTTGAAGATTATCGGACTATTATGTGAGGGATTATCTGACAGCTACTAACACCATTTTGATTCAGACTCAGAAGACCTCTTATCTAGCTCAGAGAAGTTGAAGCTTTGCTAGAAGATGAGCAAGCCACATGTATGGACATTAGAGTGGGGTATGATCCACTGCACTGCGAGGGCACTAGTGAGGCAATATGCATTCAAGGCTTATGAAGACTGTGAGGCTACCGATGTGATCTCAGGTACGTTTACCTTGTTTTCAATTCCTATAGTTTCTATTGTGGATTTAGGATCTACCCATTCCTATATCTATCGTGGAATATCCCAACAGTGGGGTATTCCTGCCAAAGACCTTGAGATTGGAGTCTGTGTGACTAGTCTCTTGGGGTATGATGTTTAGTAGATAAGGTGTATCAGAGGTGTTCGATTGAGGTTCAAGCTTTGATCTTTTCAGTCAATCAGATAGTGTTGTTATTTCAAGAGTTTGATGCCATCATAGGGATAGGTTGGTTGCTTGAGCATGATGTGCGATTGGGGTGTAGAGTGAAGAGTCTCAAGCTTCATGGTTTGGATGGGGCCAAGTTGGTGGTGAAGGGTGAGAGAAATCCTTTCCTTTCCAATGTAGTGTCAACCTTGGCGGCACAAAGGATGATCCAACAAGGTTGCGAGGCCTTCTTGGCTCATGTAGTTGACACAAGGGTTGAGAGTCTAGTGCTTGAGAATCTTTGAACTGTTAGAGAGTTTGTCAATGTGTTTTTGGAAGAGTTGCCTGGCCTACCTCCATATCGTGAGTTAGAGTTTTGAATAGATGTGATACCTAGAATGATACCTGTGTCTATTGCACTGTATCATTTAGCACCAACAGAAGTGAAGGAGTTAAAGAATCATATTCAAGAGTTGTTGGAAAGAGGTTTTATCCGATTGAGAATCTTACCTTGGGGTGTACTGGTCTTGTTCGTCAAGAAGAATGATGGGTCAATAAGGATGTGCATTGACTACCGTTAGCTCAATAAGGTAATGGTGAAGAATCGTTATCCCTTACCAAGGATAAATGACCTGTTTGACCAGTTGAGAGGTGCCCGTGTGTTCTTAAAGATCGACTTGAGGTCGGGTTTCTATCAGTTGAAGGTAGTAGAAGAGGATGTTCGGAAAACCACTTTTAGGACACGGTATGGACATTATGAGTTATTGGTAATGCCTTTTGGGCTTACCAATGCACCTGCAAGTTTTATAGACCTGATGAATTGGATATTTTAGCCCTATTTAGATTAGTTTGTGGTGGTCTTCATTGATGATATTTGGTTTATTTGAGCTCAGGGGAGGAGCACAACTATAATAATCGTGTTGTCCGTCAGACCTTGAGGAAGAGATAGCTTTTTGTCAAGTTTAGTAAGTATGAGTTTTGGCTCTCCAAGGTGGCATTTTTTGGCCACATTATTGCCACGGATGTAATATGAGTCGATTCGTAAAATATTCAGGAAGGGTTGAGTGGAAACCACCTAGGAATATCATAGAGGTTTGTAGTTACCTTGGACTTTCTAGATACTACTGTTGTTTTGTTAAAGGCTTTTCTATCATTGAATGAGCTTGGAGCAGTTGGAGGCTTATCTGACAGAGGCTCCGATTTTAATGAAAGTTGAGCTGAGAAAAGATTATGTGGTGTTTAGTGATACGTTGTTGAATGAGCTTGGTTGTGTTCTCATGCAAGAGGGTAAAATGGTTGTTTACACCTCGAGACAAGTTAAGCCACGCGAACAAAATTACCCTAGATATGATTTGGAGCTTGCCAAGGTCATATTCGCATCGAATATTTAGAGGCACTATCTGTATGGAGAAAAGTGTTATATCTCTACTGATCATAAGAATTTGAAGTACCTCTTCACCTAAAAAGAGCTGAATTTGAGGCAAAAGCATTGGATCGAGCTGTTATAAGATTATGATTGCTATTACGTGCTTTGAGTGCTACACAAATGCGCAAGCGAACACCTCGCAAGTAATAAAGTGATGAATATAGAGTATCATCTCCACAGGGATTGGTTTAGGACATTTTGCTTAAGTTACTGCAAATGTTAAAATAATTAAATAATAGTGATGAATTGAGGTAAATAAACTAAGACTAAGAGAATTAAAATAAAGGAAAGAGGAAACCAAATTGAGAGATTAGGTTGGCTTATTAGGATTGAGAGAATGTTAGATGAGTTGCTTTGGCAAGTTGAATTTCGGAGGTAAGTGAAATGCTGAGGCAAGTAGATTGTCGTGGAAAAGTAATTGCCCAGGCAAGTAGTTTGCTGGAAGTAGGACTCTCCATGACCAGTGAAATACAATAGCAAGTGGTTGAGTCAGAGTAGGACTCTTCTTGGCAAGTGGTTGCCCTGGCAAGTTAATTGTTGCGGAAAGTGCGATGCCGTGGCAAGTCACTTGTGTCTCCAATGCTTGGCAGAGCTTTCTTCAATGCCTTCACATTATTTCTAACTTGAAGGGATGACTCTTGTGCAAAACTTGGTGATACGTCTGTCGTATGTTACTTTACCAAGATTGGACACCATCGTTCTTTAAACACTTGTTAGCCGCATGAAATTCGGTCCTAACTCCAAGCTCCTTCACTTTGTCACTTTCCAGAACTTGGTTCAAGAGGGAATTAGTTCCCTTCAGCTCTTACAATGTTAGGAAACTTGGATTCAAATTAGTCCGTTGATCTCCATCAACTTTCGTGATGTTTGGAAATCAACTCGATCGAGGATCCTCCAATGGCTGTCACTGCATTCAAATGATTCCTCCCTATGGATCTCCATTGATTTCGCTCTCCCTTTGCTGTCACTGATCAAGGATTTGAGTTTCAATGATATTTCTCCCCTCAAGTGCTTATTCCTAAACTAATTGACTTGTAAAGAGTACGAATTAAACCAACATCTTTGCATTTAACTTAAACCAAAATAAAATCATCCATACATAAATTCAAAAAACCTAATAACCCAAAACATCTAAGTTTAGTTCATGAAAAGGTAAAAAAGAAATAGCAAAGAATAAAACCCAGAAATGGTGGGATTACACGATACAAAATAAAAAGAATTGGAGAAGATGAACTTCTCCAATCTTGCGTTGAAGGTTGTGTGTGAATCCCCTCTCTTTTGATCCGATATTACCCAATATTAACTCCTCCTTTGTGATGTTGATGCGATCTCTTTAAATAGATGAAGAGGAATAGTTTGAATGCAAGTAAAATCCATAGGGAATTGATCTTTAACCAACTCAGCATTTGAATTCAAATCTGGAGAATTATCCTATATGATAATGATAAGAATAAGAGAAAATTCTTGGGAAAAGAAAGATAAATTCTATTTAATTGTAAAATAGAATAATTATCCCCTTTTATCTCTCTTTATATTCTATATTTATCTACAGTATACTCCCATTTAAATCTGAGTCTTTATCCATTGCATTTTTGAATTAATTCTTGGAGATATGTGATTTATCTTGACTTGCCACGGTAGGACTCGACAATTGTCTCGGCAATTCATTCTTGCACAAAATAAAGCAAAACAGTAGTGATTTCCCTACAAAATAACAAAATACAAGATCAAGCCCTCTAAACGGAAAAACTACAAAATTATGCATGAATGGCTACAAATGCAACTAAAATGGGCCTAAGTCTAACAATAATATGAGTAAAAAGGGTAGGAAAAATAGTTCTTTTGCACACTTATCACACCCCCAAACTCGAACTATTGCTTGTCTTCAAGCAATGCAAAACTAACAAGCACTTGCCAAGGCATTTACCAAACATGAACAAGTTGCATGCCTGACTTCAATCCTCAAAACCGTGGCAACTAGATTTAATTACCTTTGTGACTTTAGGCAAAACGCATAAAAATTACTCAAAATTCAGTATGATGCAAGTGAAGTGTGTGCGTAGTTATGTACAAGTTAATCATAGGAGTTCCCAGCAAAACCTTAGTTTTATTAACTTGTCGAGGCAAGGGATCTAATTATAGCCAGTTTCGGGCACCTCTAGCAATTATTTTTACTAGAGCCAGATAGGCACCTCTAGCATTTTCATGATCCCTAAGACTAGAGCTAGTTTTGGGCACCTCTGGCAAAGGTTTATTCATCGTTCATTTTTTTGGCTAAAGCCAGTTGGGCACCTCTAGCATTGTTCCAATATTTCTTGCCTAAGGTTCACTAGGTTCTCCGAGATTAACAAGTCACAACAATGTTTATTAAAGCAACACCATAACAAAAATCCTAAGCAAATTTCCATTCTAAGCCTAAAGTTAAAAGTTCTCTTAACCTAATGCCGTGGCAATTAAATCGTCATTAGATATCACAACAGGTTATTAACAAGCTCGGTCAGGCAAATTGTCATGGCACGTGATGCAAACTATCATGAGAAATGCATGCTAACATAAAAAACATAAGATGAAAAACAAGTGAATGCAAATGCAACTAATCATGAAACAAACAAAGACAATCCCCCCAAACTTGAGGAAAGCATTATCCTCAATGCATGCAAAATTAAACAAATAATAAAAAAGAAAAATGAAATACAAATGAGTTAATAGAAGAGGTCGTCACCTCGAATTCGTAGCATCAGTGTGGTTGTTTACTTGGCGCGGGTGCTACTTCACCTCACTGGTTGTGGATCTTGTACATGCTTAAGTTCTCCAATTTCCTCGACTTCCTCAATCGACTCACCCTCCTTCGTTATTTCTTCTAAAATCAAAGCTTTATGCTTCAATGGTCGCTTTATTGGCACATTCGGAGGTGAGACTTTAATGGTGTAGAGGTGGTATATTGGGAATCTGAAAAATCAGAATTGTAGTCAGTACATGATGACTTTTTTTGAACTGGTTCGTTACCTTTGTGCAATGTAAGGGTTGTCGCGCAATGTCAGTCGTAGTTGGTCCAGAATTGCCAGCTTTAGTTACCGGGGCAAGTAACTCAGTAGGGAACCTTGGAAAAGGTATACTGCAATTTAAATTATCCTCCAATATAACGTGCTCAATGGGTGTTGGTGTAGTGCCGCAGAAGCTGATACTCTGCCTCACTCTGCTCTAATCGATTCATCAGCGAGCTCAAGAGTTCATTTGGGATCGGGGCAGTTGAAGGAAATAGGGTTACCTTAAAGAAATCTTTATAAGGGTCACTTTCGATAATTCTTATAGTCCATCCATACCCTCCATCGAGTGCACTACCATGGTGGAGGCATCTTTTTGTCTTGTTCCTTTGTAGTCCATGCATACTGTCCACCTTGTTACTCCTAAAAGCATTAATATATTAGTAGGAAAAATTATATCAACACCCAACCATTTAATTACCTCATTATCCTCGACTTCCATCATGGTTTGATGTAGCCTTTGTTGTCGTGACAATTGCTGTTCTAGCAAATTGTCGTGGCAATCTTCTACCAAAATTTGGTGTAAGTCAAGGGAATGACCAATTTTCTAAAAATCTCTCGTCATCCAACCAATACCCTTTATACTTTTCAAACATCTCCATCAGTAGAGATGTTGGTGCATCACTAAGAGTGTCATCTCTCACACGATCATATGATACTTTTGATGGCTTCACATCTAAAAGCGTTAATTCCTCAAGAAATACCTGCAATGGATGAGGTGAGTGTTTAAATAATTCAAAATGTCCAATCATCACCTGCTTATGTTTTATTAGTAGAGTATCGCCATCGTGTTGATCTTGAATGTGGTTATATAATTACTGTAGAAACAGTGGATAAGAGCAGTCCACAGATTTTTGCATTAGCATTAGTGTTGTTGTAACATTCTGGGAATCAGACTCCTCAAAATTTGCTGTTGCATTACTCTTCTCAGCCTTAATGAATGTTGTCGCAGAACCGATCTGTTCAGGCTCCTCAAACTTTTCGTGGCAATTGGTTGCTTAGGCTCATCAATTGTTAGGCAGTCTTTCTCATTGACATGCTCTCGATTCGGAGGTTCCAGTTGTTCCCCACACATAAAGAAAGATATCTTCACATTGCTCCTTATCCTTCGTCCTTGGAATTTTAGTATCCCTAGGAATTAATTGTTAAGGCATGTTATCCATGACATCTATGAATCTCCTCGATTGATCTTTTGAATCTCATGAGTGCATTCATCCTAGCTATCCTTGCATCCATGGACTTTGAAAGCTCTTGAATCTCCTCGATTGATCTATCAGGCCTAATCATGAAAGATAGAAACGTTTTCTCCAGGGAAATTGAATGCTCTTGACGAGGACTATATTGCCATGGTATATTTGCTACAACAGTAAAACTGTTATGATAGAAAAATTTGAGCATTTTAATCATACCATGAAGGATTTTGCTGATGGTTCCAACTATGGTCCTCTATGCGGCCATATGCATCGGGATTATATGGGCAATTTCTAAATGAATGATGTTCTCTACAATAAGCACAAGAAATTACGATGTCATGAACTCGTTGGGCATCTCTCGACAATTGCATAGATTCGATCAGGTTGCTCAATTCTGCAAGTTGTGCCGAGATTGATATGGAAGCATCCTTGTTGATCAAATAATCCACTTGTCTTTCTTGGAAATTTCTAGTGGGTTTGTATTGGTAGTCATCGATGGATGTAAGATACTCTCCAATATGTTGATTTCTATCTTCCTACATCAACTCTCAAATAGATCAGCGTTTATTTCCTCCATGTTTATGTTCCTTCACTTCATAGCACACATAATTTTAATTTATTTTGAAACAAAGAAAAGAAATGTTCGTAAAAATCATAAGAAAATTGCAATAACAAAAACAACTAACACCAGTGCCAATCACCGGAAAATGGATCCAAAAACATGTTGCTTGTTTTGAGTGCTACGCAAATGTGCAAGCGAACACGTCGCAAATAATAAAGTGATGAATATAGAGTATCGTCTCCACAAGGATTGGTTTGGGCCACTTTGTTTAAGTTACTGCAAATGTTAAAATAATTAAATAATTGTGATGAATTGAGGTAAATAAACTAAGACTAATAGAATTAAAATAAAGGAAAGAGGAAATCGAATTGAGAGAGTAGGCCAGCTTATTAGGATTGAGAGTACGTTGGATTTGTTGCTTTGGCAAGTTGAATGCTGGAGGCAAGTGAAATGCTGAGGCAAGTAGATTGTCGTGGCAAAGTAATTTCCTAGGCAAGTAGTTTGCTAGAAGTATGACTCTCCGTGACAGTGAAATGCAATAGCAAGTGGTTGAGTCAGAGTAGGACTCTTCTTGGCAAGTGGTTGCCCTGGCAAGTTAATTGTTGCGGCAAGTGCGATGCCATGGCAAGTCAATTGTGTCTCCAATGCTCAAAAAGTTAATTAGTTCATTTCAGCTCTCGTAATGTTAGGAAACCTGGATTCAATTCAGTCTGTTGATCTCTATCAACTCTCGTGATGTTTGGAAATCAACTCGATCGAGGATCCTCCAATGGATGTCACTTCATTTGAATGATTCCTCCCTATGAATCTCCATTGATCTTGCTCTCCCTTTTCTTTCACCGATCAGGGATTTGAGTTTCAATGAATGATTCTCCCCTTAAGTGTTTATTCCTAAACTGCTTGATTTGTAAAGAGTATGAATTGAATCAACATCTTTGTATTTAACTTAAACCAAAATAAAATCATTCATACAAAAATTCTCAAAACCTAATAACCCAAACCATCTATGTTTAGTTCATGGCTGGGTAAAAAAGAAATAACAAAGAATAAAACCCAGGAATGGTGGGATTACAAGATACAAAAATAAAAAATAATTGGAGAAAATAAACTTCTTCAATCTTGCGTTGAAGGTTGTGTGTGAATCCTTTTTTTTTTGTTCTGATATCTCCCAAAATCGACTCCTCCTTTGTGTTGTTGATGCGATATCTTTAAATAGATGAAGAGGATGAGTTTGAATGTGTGTATAATCCATGGGGAATTGATCTCTAACCAACTCAGTATTTGAATTCAAATCTGGAGAATTATCCTATGTGATAATGATAAGAATAAGCGATAATTCTTGGGAAAAGAAAGATAAATTCTATTTAATTGTAAAATAGAATAATTATCCCTTTTATCTCTCTTTATCTTCTATATTTATCTGCAGTAAACTCCCATTTAAATTTGAGTCTTTATCCATTGCATTTTTGAATTAATTCTTGGAGATAATGTGATTTATCCCGACTTGCCAGGGCAGGACTCTGCAATTGTCTTGGCAATTCATTACTGCATAATATAAAGCAAAACAACAGCGATTTCTTTACAAAAATTAAAAGAATACAAGATAAAGCCCTCCAAATGGAAAAACTACGAAATTATGCATGAATGGCTACAAATGCAACTAAAGTAGGCCTAAGTCTATCAATAATATGAGTAAAAAGGGTAGGAAAAATAGTCCTTTTACACACTTATCACACCCCAAACTTAAACTATTGCTTGTCTTCAAGCAATGCAAAACTAACAAGCACCTGCCAAGGCATTTACCAAACATGAACAAGTGAATACCTGACTCAATCCTCAGAAACGTGGCAACTAGATTTAATTACCTTTTGACTTTAGGCAAAACACAAAAAAATTACTCAAAATTCAGTATGATGCAAGTGAAGTGTGTGTGTAGTTATGTACAAGTTAATCATAGGAGTTCCCAACAAAACCTTAGTTCTATTAACTTGTCGAGGCAAGCGATCTAACTAAAGCCAGTTTCGGGCACCTCTAGCATTTTTAAGATCCCTAAGGCTATAGCCAGTTTGGGCACCTCTAGCAAAGGTTCATTCATCGTTCACTTTTTGGCTAAAGCCAGTTGGGCACCTCTATCGTTGTTCTAATATTTCTTGCCTAAGGTTCACTAGGTTCTCCTAGATTAACAAGTCACAACAGTGTTTATTAAAACAACATCATAACAAAATCCTAAGCAAATTTTCATGCTATGCCTAAAGTCAAAAGTTCTCTTAACCTAATGTCATGGCAATTAAATTATCATCAGATATCACAACAGGTTACTAACAAGCTGAGTCAGGCAAATTGTCATGGCACGTAATGCAAACTATCATGAGAAATGCATGCTAACATAAAAAGCATAAGATGAAAAACAAGTGAATGAAAATGCAACTAATCATGAAACAAACAAAGACAATCCCCCTAAACTCGAGGAAAGCATTATCCTTAATGCATGCAAAATTAAACAAATAATAAAAAAAGAAAAATGAAATACAAATGAGTTAATAGAAGAGGTCGTCACCTCGAATTCGTAGTATCTGTGTGGTTGTTTGCTTGTCGCATGTGCTACTTCACCTCATTGGTTGTGGATCTTGTACATGCTTAAGTTCTCCAATTTCCTCGACTTCCTCAATCGACTCACCCTCATTCGCTATTTCTTCTGAGATCGAAGCTTTATGCTCCTATGGTCACTTTATTAGCGCACATTCAGAGGTGGGACTTTAATGGTGCAAAGGTGGTGTCTTGGGACTCTAAAAAATTATAATTGGAGTTGGTACACGATGATTTTTTTGAACTAGTTCATTACCTTTGTGCAATATAAGGGTTGCCGTGGCAATGCCACTCGCAGTTGGTCTAGAATTGCCAGCTTCAGTTGCCGGGGCAAGTAACTTAGCATGAAGCCTTGGAAAAGGTATATTGCAATTCAAATTTTCCTCCAATATAATGTGCTCAATGGGTGTTGGTGTAGTGCCACAGAAGTTGATACTTTGCTTCAATCTGCTCCAATCGATTCATTAGTGAGCTTAAGAGTTCTTGGGCTCGGGACAGTTGCCATGACATGTTCCTTTGTCGTGTCAAGTCTGATTGTCTAGGTTTCTTTAAACACTCTAGTCTTATTAAAAATAAAAAATAGAACATCTAAAATCAAAATAAACATGAAAGAAAAGAAAAGTTGAAGGGAATAAGGTTGCCTTAAAGAAATATTGATAAGGGTCACTTTCGATAATTCTTATAGTCTATCCATACCCTCTATCGAGTAACATGCCCAAAATGATTTGGGCCATTATGATCGCAACCACTCCTACGTGTCTACATGGTGGAGGCGTCTTTTTTTCTTGTTCCTTTGTAGTCCATGCATACTCTCCACCTTGTTACTTTTCCTGGAAGTATGAATATATTAATAGGAAAAATTATATCAACACCCAACCATTTAATTACCTCATTATCTTTGACTTTCATCATGGTTAGATGTAGCCTTCGTTGTCGTGGCAATTGCTGTTCTAGCCAATTGTCGTTGTAATCTTCTGCCAAAGTTCGGTGCAAGTTAAGGGAATGACCAATTTTCTGAAAATCTCTTGTCATCCAACCAATACTTCCTTTATACTTTTCAAACATCTCCATCAGTAGAGATATTGGTGCATCACTAATAGTGTCATCTCCCACACGATCATATGCTACTTTTGATGGCTTCACATCTAAAAGCGTTGGTTCTTCAAGAAATACCTGCAATGGATGAGATGATTGTTTAAAGAATTCAAAAGGTTCAATCATCACCTGCTCATATTTCATTAGTAGAGTATCACCATCGTGTTGATCCTGAATGTGGTTATACAATTGCCGTAGCAATAGTGGATAAGAGTAGTCCATAGATTCCTGCTTCAGCATCAGCATTGTTGTAACATTCTGGGAATCAGACTCCTCAGAATTTGCTGTTGTATTACTCTTCTCAGCCTTACTCAATGTTGTCGCAGAATCACTTTGTTCAGGCTCCTCAACCTTTTCCGTGCTAATTGGTTGCTTAGGCTCATCAAATGTTGGGTAGTTTTTCTCATTGACATGCTCTCGATTCAGAGGTTCCAGTTGTTCCCCACACATTAGGGAGCTATCTTCACATTGCTCCTTCTCATTCGTCCTTGGGATTTCAGTATTCCTAAGAATTAATTGTTGAGGCATGTTATCCATGACATATATGAATCTCCTCGAATGATCTTCTGATTCTCATGAGCGCATCCATCCTAGCTATCCTTGCATCCATGGACTTTGATTGCTCTTGAATCTCCTCGATTGCTCTATCATGTCTAATCATGAAATATTGAAAATTTTCCTCCAGGGAATTTAACTGCTCTTGACGAGGACTATATTGCCATGGTATATCTGCTTCAACAACAAAACTATTATGGTAAAAAACATTTGAGCATTTTGATCATACCATGAAGGATTTTGTTGATGGTTCCAACTACGGTCCTCCATGCGGCCATATGCATCAGGATTATACGAGCAATTTCCAAACAAATGATGTTCTCTACAATAAACATAAGAAATTGCGATGTCATGAACTCGTTGGTCAGCTCTCGGCAGTTGCATAAATGCAATTAGGTTGTTCAATTCTTCAAGTTGTGCCGAGATTGATATGAAAGCATCCTTTTTGATCAAGTCATCCACTTGTCTTTCTTGGAAAGTTCTAGTGGGTTGGTATTGGTAGTCATCGATGGATGTAAGAAACTCTCCAATATGTTGATTTCTATCTTCACACATCAACTCTCAAATAGATCGACGTTTATTTCCTCCCATGTTGATGTTCATTCACTTGATAGCACACCTAATTTTAATTTATTTTGAAACAAAACAAACAAAAAGAAATGTTAGTAAAAATAATAAGAAAATTGCAATAACAAAAACAACTAACACCAATTGCCAATCCCCGACAATGGCGCCAAAAACATGTTGCGTGTTTTGAGTACTACACAAATATGCTAGCGAACACGTCACAAGTAATAAAGTGATGGATATAGAGTATCGTCTCCACAAGGATTGGTTTGGGCCATTTTGCTTAAGTTACTGCAAATGTTAAAATAATTAAATAATAGTGATGAATTGAGGTAAATAAACTAAGACTAAGAGAATTAAAATAAAGGAAAAAGGAAATCGAATTGAGAGAGTAGGCTGGCTTATTAGAATTGAGAGTATGCCAGATGAGTTGCTTTGGCAAGTTGAATGCATGAGGCAAGTTAAATGCTGAAGCAAGTAGATTGTCGTGGCAAAGTAATTGCCCAGGCAAGTAGTTTGCAAGAAGTAGGACTCTCCGTGACCAGTGAAATGCAATAGCAAGTGGTTGAGTCAGAGTATTACTCTTCTTGGCAAGTGGTTGCCCTAGCAAGTTAATTGTTGTAGCAAGTGCGATGCCGTGGCAAGTCAATTGTGTCTTCAATGCTCGGTGGAGTGTTCTTCAATGCCTTGACATTATTTCTAACTTGAAGGGTGGACTCTTGTGCAAACCTTGGGATACGTCTGTCACATGTTTCTTTACCAAGATTTGACACCGTCGCTCTTTGAACTCTTGTTAGCCGCATGAAATTCACTACTAACTTCTAGCTCCTTCATTTTGTCAGTTTTCGGAACTTGTTTGAAGAGGGAATTAGTTCCCTTTAGCTCTTGCAATGTTAGGAAACCTGGATTCAATTCAGTTCTTTGATCTACAACAACTCTCGTAATATTTGGAAATCAACTCGATCGAGGATCCTCCAATGGTTATCACTTCATTAGAATGATTCCTCCCTATGAATCTCCATTGATCTCGCTCTCTCTTTACTTTCACCGATCAGGGATTTGAGTTTGAATGAATGATTCTCCCCTCAAGTGTTTATTCCTAAACTACTTGATTTGTAAAGAGTACGAATTGAATGAACAACTTTGCATTTAACTTAAACCAAAATAATATCATCCATACAAAAATTCTCAAAACCTAATAACCCAAACCATCCAAGTTTAGTTCATGGCTGGGTAAAAAAGAAATAACAAAGAATAAAACCCAAGAATGGTGGGATTACACGATACAAAAATAAAAAGAATTGGAGAAGATGAACTTCTCTAATCATGCGTTGAAGGTTGTGTGTGAATCCCCTCTCTTTTGATCCGATATCTCCCACAATCGACTTCTCCTTTGTGTTGATGATGCGATCTCTTTAAATAGATTAAGAGGAAGAGTTTGATTGCATGTAAAATCTGTGGGGAATTGATTAACCAACTCAGCATTTGAATTCAAATCTAGAGAATTATCCTATGTGATAATGATAAGAATAAGCGATAATTCTTGGGAAAAGAAAGATAAATTCTATTTAATTGTAGAATAGAATAATTATCCCATTTTATCTCTCTTTATCTTTTATATTTATCTGCAGTAAAATGCCATTTAAATCTGAGTCTTCATCCATTGCATTTTTGAATTAATTATTGGAGATAATGTGATTTATCCCGACTTGCCAGGGCAAGACTCGGCAATTCATTCCTGCACAATATAAAGCAAAAAAATAGTGATTTCTCTACAAAAATAGCAAAATACAAGATCAAGTCCTCCAAACGGAAAAACTACAAAATTATGCATGAATGGCTACAAATGCAACTAAAATGGGCCTAAGTCTTACAATAATATGAATAAAAAGGGTAGGAAAAACAATCATTTTACACACATATCAATTGCATCATAGATTATCATTCCGATAAAGCTAATATGGTAGCTGATGCTTTGAGTAGGAAGTCCATGTTAGACCTGAGGGCGATGTTTCCCCATTTGAGGATGACCGGGGATAGTGGATTGTTAGTCGAGCTTCATGTGGAGCCTACCTTAGTACAAGAGATCAAGAGAACGCAAGTGTTAGACGAAGAGTTGGTGACTAAAATCAAGATGATTCAGAGAGGTGAGACATCCAATTTTAAAGTACGAGATGGTGGTATCTTGTACTTCAAGGGTCAATTATGATTCTTACTTTGGTGGATCTGCGGGACCGTATCCTATGGGAGGCACATCGTAGTCCGTTTGCTATGTATCCGGGGAGTAATAAGATGTACCAAGATCTTCTTCCTTTTAATTGGTGGCCTAGAATGAAAAGAGATGTGTCAGAGTTCGTAACGAGATGTCATACTTGCCAGCAAGTTAAGGCGGAACATCAGGTTCTTTCGGGTTTACTTCAGCCTATCCATATTCCATAATGGAAGTGATATTGTGTGACCATGGATTTTGTGACGAGTTTTTCGTGGACCCAAAGGAAGCATGATGCTATATGGGTGATAGTAGATCGATTAACCAAGTCTTCTCATTTCTTGCATGTGTGTATAGATTTTACGCTTAAGAGGTTGGCGCGGTTGTACATCCAAGAGATTATGAGGTTGCATAGGGTGCCATCATCAATCATATCGGAAAGAGATCCCCAGTTCACGACAAGGTTGTGGAAGAAAATACATGAGGCTTTGGATACCAAGTTATATTTCAATATAGCCTTTCACCCTCAGACCAATGGTCAGTCTGAGTTAGCTATCCAGATTTTAGAGTATATGCTCTGGTGCTGTATCTTTGACTTCGAGAAGAGTTGGGAATAGCAGGTACTGCTTGTTGAGTTTGCTTACAACAACAGTTTCTAATCGAGCATCAAGATGGCTCATTTCGAGGCCTTGTATGGACGTAAGTGTAGGACACCCTTGTGTTGGACTGAGCTTAATGAGAGAAGGATTGTAGGGTCAAATTTGATTTGACAAACCGAGGAGAAGGTTCAGATAATCAAGGAAAGAGTGCAAGCGGCCTTTGATCGTCAAAAAGCTTATGCGGACAGGAAGCGTAAGCACATCGAGTATGAGGCTTGTGACAAGGTGTTTCTCAAGGTGTCATCATGGAAAAGAGTAATCCGCTTTGAGTGGAAGGGCAAGTTGAGCCCGAGTTTTATCGGGTCATATGAGATTCTTGAGAGGGTTGGACCCATGGCTTACCGGTTAGCCTTACCTCCGGAGATGGAACGCATCCACAATCACTACAACAAATTTGTTTATTATTGACATTAAAAATATTGTCACTGAAACTTACATTTATGTCACTATTTGTATTTTGTGACATAAAATTGGACATCACGACAATCGTCACGCTAGGTGTATCACTATATGTCTAGCGTGACGATGTATCATTTTTTGTCACATATGGCTAAACATATTGTGACGTTTATGTATAACTTCACCTTATAATTTGTATTTAATGACAAATAATTATGTCACCAAATGATATAAAATTCTGTCATTATTCATTTGTCGCCACCAATAGTACAATAATTCTTTGTACAAATGACGAAATAAATATCGTCACAATGTTAGTGACATAGTAAATCATCAACGTAGTAGTGTGAATGAAAATGATACATAATGTCACTTTATAATTTATATTCGGTGACAACTAGTTACATCACTTAATTATATGAAATTTCGTTATTAATAATTCTTATTGTCACAAATTATACATTAACTTCAACTTATAGATGATGAAAAAAAGTCACATTTCTTGTGACATAATATATCGTCACATAAAATACTAAAATAATGTCATAATTTTTTATTAATTGTCAATTTTAAAGTTGTCACGTATTACGAAAAGACATGCTTTCTATAAATTACAATTACGATTCTTTTATAAATTACAACAATGACCAAACTTTTTATAAATTAGAATAACACCACAAACATTTTCTAAATTACAATAACACAATTGTTTTTATAAATTGCAGTAAAGGTATATACTTAAATAAAGTTTATCATTTTTGGAAATTTAGAGGATACTCTTGAGCTTGTCTAACAGCATTTTAAACACTATTTTTTAGTATGATAAACAAGTCTAAATATGCTCAAAAAAGTGTAATAAAATCAGTTGCTGCAGATTTAGATATTTAGCACAGAACTGAGTTCTCAATTGTTGCTCTCTAGCTGCTGCTTCAAAATGTAACATTCTAACTTGTAAATATAAGGAGGCACAGCTTATATAGCTGCTGGTAATTACTTGTAAATAAATATAAGAACAGAGCAGTTTCCAAATTATCAAACTAAGCATAGTTTCATAGCAATACCAACTAATTACCATGAATATATTAGTTTGGGTTTAAATGCATTCACCTTTTAATCCTTCCATTACTTCATGGTTTTCGAGCTCCACTTTTCCCAAGCTGCTCGTAATTATGATCAAGAATAAAGCTACTTCGTAATTCATCAAACACTTTGCTTTAAAAAATCATGTCCATAACAAATGACAAACATTCAGCTTGTGGATTTAAGGATTTTACTCGGTTATGTATTATTAGTATAAAATATTTAGGTAAAAAATTAAGTATTTTTAACTTTAAAATTAGATAAATTGATCTGTATAAAAATAAAGTAATCATTGTCAATTTTGAAAAATGAAAAATTAAAGATATTATTTGCGGCTTTAATATTTTCTATCAATTATAATAATTTTGATTATCATTGTTTTGAATTTTTTTATGAGTTTTGAAACTTGTTCGACATTATTTTTGGCGGAATTTTGTCTCCCGAAAGAGCATGTATTGTGCCTGAACATGTGTGCATGAGGGTCGGATCCTATGGTGGAATTTGAACCCATAACCTTTAACATAAAGGATATTTTGTGCTGATAGATATAACAATCAATTTAGTCATTTTTGTTTACAAACTATGTTAATTTGATCTTGATTCTAAAAAATTCAACATATAGTTTACACATTCTAGGAACATTAGGGTTAAACTTATTAAATTTTTAATTATTAGGACTAAATTGGCATGATGTAAAAGTATTAACGTCGTAAATGATTGTCCTTAATTGCTCACTTTCAAAATCGCCAGGGAACAAATTATTTTTTAGTGAGACTAAATTTTACCAATCTTAAAATTAAAAAATGTTGATTTTATTAAATTTTACCATTTAAATTTATGTTTTGAAATCATTGATGCAAAAAAATTGAGCAGAGGTTGATGGTAGTTTATGTCGTAGAATGGCATCGAGAACCAGTAAAAACAATAGTGTATTTATTGCTTTCAACAAATTTATGATTATTTTAGTAATTTTAAAAAATATTTTTAACTATTTAAATAATTTTAAGATATTTTAATTTATTTAAAATATGATTTTTAATAATTTTTTTTATTTTTCTCCAAATTATATATATATATATTACTTTGAGAATTAAATAAGCCCTTGTACTTTCCAAAAAATCAATCAAACACCTCAAACTTTCCAAAAAAACAATCAAGTCCATCTGTCAAGTCATCATTGACTGTCATTCAAGATTCCCATGGAACCTACAATAAGTTAAAAGAGAATCCGCTCTTCAGTCTTTGGTTGAAAAATCATATCAATGGAGATTTCTGAGTGCTAAGACCAAATTCAATGGCCTAAACACTATAAACACTATAGCCTATTGTAAGTCACCTTTTTTTCTCTTTCGATTCGTCTTTTATTATCTGTTTTCTCTTGATTATTTAAAAGCTTTTAATCTATTGATTACGGATCTAGTAATTGGAGTCCCAATTGTTTTTATTTTTACAATTATTTTATCGGGGTTGAGGTGTCGTTTCATGATGGATTAAGGGTTTATGGGTAAACTGTTTGAAATTAATTAGCATTAGTCAAAGGTAAAAATTGAGATTGGATATCAAGAGTAATGTCGAGCAGTCATAGCCACCGTCAGGTTTGGACTCTATACATTGGAAATCTATTAGATCAAATACATTGGAAGGGAGTATGACAGGTGTTTGATCGCCGTGGGCGGGTTTTAGATTTTTTATTCCAGTAAAAAGGGTGATTGATGGAGCAAGATTTGGCTTTCTGCATATGGAGTCGGAGGTTGCGGCCAAGAGGGCGATTGAGAGATTAGATGGTAGTTGGATTTGTGGATCTAGATTAAGGGTATCTTTCGCTCGTAGAGCGTCAAAAGGGTACTTTTGGAGGCAAAAAGTGAGGAATGGGAAGACGGGCAGTGATGAATTGAGCATTAGAGTGGACACTCACAAGGGGAAGGGTTATAAGTGAATTATTCATGGACTGGAGGATGATGGTAAAATTGAAATCCTCCAACATTGTGCAATTGCATGGTGTAGAGTTTCAATGGGGATTGCATCGCTCGCACGAGCTTTAAAAGAGGCGAAGATTATCAGATTCTCAATAATGCGTATTGCAGGGTCGAGAATGTTATTGATGTTCTCAAGTAGTTATACTCGACATGAGATTTTAGTAATGGGGTATTAAGAAAATGGTTTTCTAAGGTCAAAATTTGGAAGCCAAATTTGGATAAAGGGAATTGGATGGTCTGGTTGTCGCTATGTGGGGTCCCAATGCATGTATGGTCGTGGGATACCTTTGTTAATATAGCATTGATGTGGGGGACATTGATAAAGTATGAGGATTCTCTCATGGATCCTAATTCGTTTGAAATAGGACATGTGCTGGTGGAAATATATCAATTCGAACATATCGACGAGGTCTTAGAGTTACAAGTGCAAGGGGTGTCATGTCAGATTCGTGTTGTTGAGTTTGAACCGTGAGAGCAAGGATGATGAGTCAAATAGAGACAAGTCTGGGGGTGATCAGACATATATGCTAGTGAATGAGGATGCACAAGATATGAAGCAGTATGGTTCGACTGACAAAAATGATGGGATTAATCGGGAAAGGCTGGATAAGAAGGTTGCACCAGTCTGGAGGATAAATGAATTGCAGTTTGAGGAGCAGCGATCAGAGGACAGAGCTTTAGAAGTTCAATTGAGTTCAAATGATTGGATGTCAGATGAAAATATGGGTATGATATCACGAGTGGAGCTTGATGAGCAGTGTAAGGCAAGATCGAGGTTAAAGGAATTGGATTTTATAGACTGTCCCATAAATTTTGAGTCCATGAGAGTAGAACTAGGGGAGATTGGGCCTATGAAGGCTAGGCTTACAATTTCAATGGAGCCATTACCTGATTCTTCTCAGGTTACGGAACAGGTTGTTCAGCAAGGGGCAAGAATCGTGTTGGATGTGGTATTGCCAACTGAGAATGCTTGTTCGTGTAAAAAAAGGAGAGGGTGAGGCAGATCATTGGCAGCGCAGGCGCGTGGGGCGAAGGGAGGTTCGTTCACTGAATTTGAGTGTGTTGTGCAATAGCAAGCTCTATTGAAGGAGGCGAGAGCAATAATAGAATTAGGGAAATTCCTAGTAGTTTCAACAATTGGTAACGAAGAAGCGATCGTTAAAGATATAGCATGTTTATTAGATAAGGGGGATCGTGAGGAATAGCAAGGAGAGACGAGTGACGGTGTGTAATGAGGAGATTTTGATAAAGGATATTGCACAGTTTTATTGAAAATCGAGAGAGACGCATGTAATAATACATGATGAGATTTTATTAGGGGTTATCAACGGCTTAGGTAGCGTAACTAAGAATAAGACAGTAATGTAGAAGACGTAATTGAAAGCATGGCGAAGATGGAGCTTCAAAAGTAAATTAGAGGGGCTTTGGGTGTTGATTGTGCGATCGCGGTGGCGTATGGTGGGAAGCTTGATTGTAGAGTCGGATTCTAGTGTGACAATTGGTTGGGTGTTGCATAAAGAACGTTGGCCGTGGAGGTTTTTGAGCATTTTTGTGGTTTTGAGTGATTGGGGCGATGTGGCCTCATGCTTGGTGCTGGGGGTTGGTGATACATGGCGATGCTTGTTTGGTCTTACTGTTTATTTTTGTATGAGGTTAGGGTGCACTGGTCGAGTGCCTTGGATTTATGCTCATGACTGGTTGGGTGCTTGCATTTGGTTTCGGGTGTCATGTGATGTGGTTGTTTTTTGCAACAGGGTCTGGTTATTGTGTTGGTGTTTGGTCCTTCTTTGTCACATGATCATTGGGTACTCTTTTCCTCTACTTAGGTTTAGGGATGTTTTTAACGAGGCCTATGACCGTGTTTAAGTATGTATGTTTCACACTGATAAAATCATACTTATTTTACTGATAAAAAATAAGATTTTGAATTAGTCATGCAACAAAGATATAGAAAATTCATCACTAATTAATTTTCCCATTATTTTTTGCATTAATTATTGGCGCCAAGCATTAATTAATTTCATGATGTTTTGAAAATCGTCATGTAAAATATAAGTGATATAACAATTAGTGACAAATAGTGATTTTTGTCACATTAAACCATTTTTGTGACAAATAAAATGTCACATTTTATGTCTTCTAAAATATGATGAATCAAATTGTCACAAATAAAGCTTATTGGTGACGAATTTGCAACGTCACTAATGAACATTGAATCTTCATAATAATAATATGTCACGAATACTTTTGTTTTATTGGTGACGATTCTAAAAGGTCACCAATTTTTTCTAAATTTCATTGAATCGTTTCCGTCCAAAAAAATTTAGGCGCCAAACATATAGTGACGAAAATCAAAGACATTTTTTAAAATTGTCAAAAATGATACACCATTATTCACTAACCATGACGAAAACAAAAAAATGCTACGTTTGTAGTATATTTTGTGACGTTATATGCAACGTCATATTGAAATTTCGTCATTAATTGATAAAATTGTTGTAGGGAATTTGTTTCATGTGTCTATGTTAAGATGCTACCATTCCGATCCTTCACATATTGTCCCACTTGAAGAGATTGAGATCAACAAAGACTTGACCTACCAAGAAGAACCAATGAGAGTTTTGGACAAAAGGGGTCAAGGAATTGCGCAATAAGTGTATACCTCTTGTAAAGATATTGTGGAAGGACCACAAAGTCGAGGAGGATATGAGTTTTCTTTATCCACAAGTAACACCCTCGACCCAGATGTCATATTTGGGCCTCAAGCCCAACCCATTGTATAACACCCTCTTATTGGTCTGGTAGAGAATAGGATCGAAGATGTCACCGGTGACCAATGTAGGAAACTGTGCAGTGAAAATCAAGGCGATGTATACAAAAATCCAGTCAATCAATTTTATTACTGTCATGATTCAATAAACATAATCATAAGACATTCAATTTATTGTTAAATTTGTTAAAGAGGCTAAAATACAATATATTCAATGTTTAGGGACTAAATCATAAAAATTAAAAAGTTAAGGTCCCTATCAAAAGTTAACAATACCAATGTTAAATTAAAGTCATATTATACAAGTATGTCAATTTTCATAGAGTTTTAAGGTCTACATTATGCTCAATTGACCATACCAATATTAGAGATTGTTTTTATAAAGTTACAAATCCAGTTTAGGCCAATAACAGAATTACCTTCCTCGGTATCGGTATTCGTAAGGTCGTATCGATACGTCAGGCTATTATTTCAGTTAGAAATCAATGTGGGTATTGGTACAAAACCATCTGTATCGATACGCAATGCAATCCCTAAATTCAGTAGCAAAATTCAATAACGGTACGGACTAAGTTGTACCGATACCAGCTAAGGTTGAAAATAGGGATCGAAATGAGCCTATTCCATATCGGTGTCCCATCAATCATACAAATTCCAGTGTTGATACTCTATACCGATACACTATGTTCGGTATCGGTACCTCTATTACAGTTTCCAAGACCTATGTTCCATGTACATGTATCATTTTAATTAATTTAACCTCATAGAAGCACTAAAGTGCATTTTAACCACATATGTTTATACCACGTTTGCAAACATCGTTGCATTCATTAAGCCAATGCATTCCTAACTTCCATATTTCATTAATCAAATAACATGCTTGCAACTATAAATCTCACCATACAAGTTCACATTATTTCTTATACATATATTTTCATGTCATATGCTACCATTCTAGGAGTTATAGGGAAAAACATCACATTACTCGAAAACATTGATGTGTGACTTGCAACCTCCAACCACGATCGATCGTTGAAAGTCCTTAAACCTGAAATATGCATTGCAATGAATGCATTAGGCATACTTTTCTTAGTGAGGTAGTTACCTTACAATATCATTGTAACTCCCTGAATTTGGGCCTAGATGTTTAGATGGATCGATTAGACGATTGGGGAGATCCAGATTAGGCAATTCGAGTTAGTTTTGGGAATTAAATCTTAAAAAATAGTTTTTGGTTAAAAAGATTGCGAAAGCTTTGAAAACTTGATTGCGTATCGAAAATTGGAGCGTTTGGTTGTCGGTGAGTGGAAACCTGTCTCTGATACCAACAAATGTAACCCCCTTGACCCGGTCTAGTTCAAGACTGAATTGAGCGATCTATATTAGGGTTTGCCGAGACAAACCCTAAAGATTTACATTGAAAATGGTCCATTTTTTCTTTTATGTTATCTAAATGCATATTTAAGTCCTAAGGTGATCATGATGATTATGGTGAAAGTTCCAACTCAATCAAGTGTCGATTTGACATCCAATTATACGAATTTGCATATTAGGGACTAAAACTTAATTTTAGATAATTAAGAGAACTTTACTGTAATTTAAATTACCAATATTTAATTAGTCACATTTCATACCAGCATGTTAAATTCCAACTTAAAATAATCATCCAAACACATTTAATTGCATAATCAGGAAATAAGGACTAAATTGCAAAGAATACAACCTTCAGAAGACATCCTAATTGAAATAACGACTGCATACTAGTACGTGCACTTCCCGTATCACAACAGGTGAAAAATACAAAGGCGTATCGGTACGGTCCTCAAGCGTATCGATACAGTTATGTGTTTTCGAAAATATTGAAATCTAGTGGCTAAAGGGTGTACCGATACAGTTGCCCGTGTACCGACACCAGGCTTATTTTTCAGCTACGCGTATCTATATGGTCCCTAGGCATATCGGTACGCCAAGGAAATTTTACCCAGATTGAGCCGAGATAGGTCTCTGCGTACTGATCCCTAAGGACACGTACCGATACAGATAGATCTGTAATGACCTTTTGGTCCAGCATACGACACTTTGGCTCAATCTAACATACTTCAGTCAACTTCTAATCAACATAAGACTTCACAAGAATCAATATTTCAAACATAAAAGCATGGTAGAACATAATACTCTACATATCAAAACCAAACATAAGTCCTATAAGGATGATTTCTACCAAAGCATGCATAATATTTCTCAACCCCTCAAAACCAAACATTAAACATCAAACAAGTCCAAAACATCAAACCAAAATTGTACAAACAGGGAGTACCCAAAGTAAACCTCCCAAATACAACTTGGTCACATTGCCTGTTATTTCTACTTAGCATTTATAAAATCATACTTTGAAATTGTCTCAACCCTTGGATCTCCTCTTGCACACGCTTATTTCTCTGCATTGATGAAAAAGGAGAGCGTAAGCTATAAGCTTAGTGAGGGACAATGCTTTTCAAACCATTTTATTTAAATCTAGAATTTAAGTCTCATGGCAAAACATCTCATGCTTCTATAATCTCTTTCCAATGCACATTTAAATCATTTGCAGCACATGTACCATGGATTCCAACACAACCCTCAATTTAAGCTTTATATGCCAAAATCTCTAAATCACAAGCTTAAAGAGCATCACATGTATAAACCACATTATAAAAAAACATAATCCATTTCTCATGATACATCATCTCATATATTGGCATTCAAGTGACTCAAAATCAACTTCTTTCCAACTTATAAAAACACATCGGTTACACGAATTTCACAAGTGGTTCCTTCGACCACTTAACATACATCTAACCGGAGCAAATGACACATTTAACCCCTCGACGATTACGATGTAAACTATCTGCAATAGGACTAAACGACACATTTAACCCCTCAACCATTTTGATACTCAATCCTCTAGCGGGAGAATACGGCACATTTAACCCCTCGATCGCTGCGGTTCTCATGATGGAGAAAACAATACAATCACAACCCCTCGACACACATGAGGCGACTTTTTATAGTACACTTTAAACCCTGTGGCATGCCAACTATATCCGATAACATTTACCACAGCCACTTTTCAATATACTCATTAAAAAGCACATTAGCTTACTATTTTACATATGCATCAATTCAAACCATTTTCCAATACATTAAACCATGTATTATAGCATCCTCAACATGCTTTCATAAATCATTTGCTTTACACAAAGCTCAACATGAATAATCATTTGCAACATCTTTTGTTTCCAAAACATGTATATAATAGTAAGTAATCAAAGCTATAAACATGTGCATGAGATTATACTTTGCAAAATCTAAAAACGAGAGAGAGCTCAACCAATACTTACTTTCGAGCTTAGATAAGTGTTTCAAACTTTATCTAAACTAACAACAACCATCTTCAAACCTTTTAAAAGTAGTAAACACGTTTGCACTCACCGACAACCAAATACTCTACTTGCCGATACGCGATCAAGCTTCCAAAGACTTCGCGATCTTTTTAACCAAAACTATTTATTAAGATTTAATTTCTGAAACTAACTCAAATTGCCTAATCCGGTTCTCTCGAACCGTCTAATCAATCCGTCTAAACATCTAGGCCCAAATTCAGGGCGTTACAATCATTATGATAATAATAATGGATAACATAAGAATAATGTAATCAATGCATATGGTGTCAATGAAAAATATTACCATGAAAGCAATATAAGCAATGCATATAAGTTTAATGCTCGGTGTCTTGAATTTATTTCCATGTCTTGTTCTTGCTTATTCTTTCAATAATCTTGTCAATGTCTTTACTTGTCTTTTACATTGTTCGTCTTGGATCACTTTTGGATATAGGTAACTTTGGTCTGATGATAAGCAAGCTCAAAACACAATGTAATGGCTTGTGGCAATAAAATAATAGTGATTCAATGCTTCCATCTTCCCCGTACCCTCTAACCAACCATCAGCCTCACCTAGGGTCATCACCCTTGAGCCATAGCTCATGGACCATAGTCCTAATGTATATACCAAGTACAATGTCAAAGTGTCCAAGGGCTTCCATTACAAGGCAACTTATAGTTTTATGCTTTAACAATAGAGAAGCATTCTTGTTCGATAGTTGAGCCTTATCTCTAATAGTTATTGTCGATACAATGATTTCATCAATACAATAATCTTGCCCAATACTATGTCTCTATCAATGCAGTGATCATGCCAATGCTATGAGTTTATCAATGTAATGTTTTTGTCAATGCTATGAACTTGTCAATGCAATATGATGTAAATTGACACAAAGAGACTTACCAATACCTTCCGATGACATAGGTGTAACCACCAAATACTCTAAGTGAGCCATATGCTCATGAGTTAAACATAACATATCACAGAAACAAAGATCGGAATGACATCGTATCACTTGAGACAAATGTAACTACACTTACATGATATCCCGAAGTTACGTGGTATCTTAGTTTGCCTTAACTGACTTTCCAGTCCAAAATCACGCTTCCCAAGAAATTTATTGATCCCGTATCTCAACTAAAAATAGAAATAAGGCATTAGGATATATTCTAACATTTCTATATTCAAAAAGCACACATAAACATAGTTATTTATTAACCCTTAGTTCCAACTAGATGTTTCACATGCATATATCATGCTTTCAAACAACATCTCATTCCTATTCCTGAAGTATACTTTCATATTTTCAATCCTCAACTAAGCAATGCTTCAATTCTATTTAATTTCAACCATGCAATACCATATAGCCATATAAATTCATATATTTGTCCAACACAATTCCGAATGTAATTTATTGAACAAATCATTAGTTTGATTCTTTAACTCACCACATTTCCAAACTGTTTCCAGCATAGATTACAAGCCTACATTAGCAATTATGTATTCATTCAAGATAACATTTCAAACTGCATAAAACATATTTTACATGCATATAAATTGCACTTATACAATACACCAAACTGCTTCTATATCATACTGCATTTAAATATAACACTGCATTGCATTAACACCTTAACTGCATTTTGTATTTTTGTATTAAACTACATGCATACATTTTTCACACACTGCACTTTACTGCTTTATCAATTTTGCTTTCTTACAATTTTGCACTACTTTAAACTCAATTCTGCATTGTTTTAACATAATTATGCATTTGTCTTAACATGCAATTACATGTAAATTCTACACTAACACTGCATAAAAAACTGCATATACTACATAGCTTCAAACTGTACATTCAATTCTGCATTCATACATATACAATTTTGCATACATATTAAATTTTGCATTCATACATCTTTAAAACTGTATTTTCAAAATAGTATTACTGCACTTTCAATACTGCTTATATCCAACACTTTCAAGACAGTTTTACTGCATTCAAGCTTAAATCCTTACTTCATCAATTCAATCAATATCTATAGATTCATTCCATTAACTAAATAAATTCTAACATTTTATTATTAAAATAGAAACTATATAATCCCCTTCCATTCAGTAATTCCAACAGAACCGTAGATACATTTAATTCAATTTAAGAAACATAACCCCACAACTCATCATAATTCTTCTAAATTTCAAATTCAAGAACAACAATTAAACTTCCTAACCATTCAATCACCAAATGTAACTCAAAGAATTTATGAGAGAGATCAAACAATATAATTATACTACCCAAGAAACTTACCAAGCCTAAACATTTTCTACCCATGGATGCTAAATTCATGAAGTTTTCCTTGCCCCTTTTAGGCTTTCATAAACCTTGTCAATGGTGAAGAAAGGTTTGGGGACAAGAGGAAGAAGATGGAGAAAATTGTTTCACTCTCTCTCTCCCTTATCCACTTATGGCCGAGAGGTGTCAGGCATCTAGGTCACTATCTAACTTTCCTTTTCTTATACATGCATGGATAAACAATCCATAACACCCATAGCCACCCACGTGGAGTGAAAAAAAAAGAGGCCTTGGTTTCCTTAAATTCCAAATACTCTCCAGGTGGCATAAAATAAGAGAGCCATAATATAACGTAAACAAGGAAGCCATGCAAATTTGGTTTCCTTAGCCATAAGGTTTGCATGTCATCTCTTTCTCTCTTCCTATTTATGACACAGCTCATGACTTATCATTTTAGTGGTTTTAGCATAAGTCTAACATTTAAGTTTTCATCTCTTACAATTTAGTCACTATAAAATTTTAACCTTCTCATGCTTTGATTCTTAACCCTTAATTCATCATGTTTCAATCACTAAGCAGTTTAATTATACGCCAGACCCTTCTTTTCTTTCTAACTATATAACTATGTCATTCAATTATAAATTTTTACAATTTAGTCATTAATCGTATTTTTGATCCTTATAGTGTAGTCACTAAGTGAGCTAATTTCACACTTAGCCATTACACTCTTTAATGTCTCATATCTATGACTTGCTACTTTATTTTTATATAATTTAGCCCCTAGCTTCATATTCCATAACTTTATAAATTAGTCCTTGATTATCAATCTTCCAATTTAAACATATAACTTTACAATCGTTCAAATTAATCCATTTTTACTAATTTTACAAGGACTGGATTAGTTAACGAAATTGACTTTTTTGATCATCGAAAACATGATTTCGACTAAGCCAGTTTTCGGAGTGTTACAATTCTCCCCTTTAAGAAAATTTATTCTCGAATTTTCCTTTAATCATGAACAGTGTCGATGATAACGTTTTACCATAATCAATTCAAACTCTGTATTCTTACTATATTCTTAACTATATGGTCCGGTGAAAGGAGCCGACCTTGCTTTCTAGATTCTTAAAACTATAGCAATACAGAAGTGATAAGGTTTCTATAAAGGTTCTTTGGATACTCTTAAACAAGGTGACCCAATATACCACCATGAGGACATAATCCAATTTGTTTTCAGTGTTTTTTTTCTCTAAATTCTCTTACCTTTATCAATAGAAAACCTAGGATGACGAATGTTATCATCGTCCCATCTCAGATTCTTGCTTGACATTTTTGTCAGTCAATAAGGAACAATACGATCGTGTTAGCTACAAGTCACAATATAATATACAATAATATAACTCCTAGGTGGCATATGCAGAGTGTAAATTGTTCAATATCAATGCAATGAGCTTCAATTTAGTCCAGAATTGACTAAATTCCGGACATGATACCACAAATATAACACCCTCTTACCAGTCTGGTAGATAACCGGGTCGAAGATGTCACCGGTGACCAATATAAGAAAGTGTGTAGTGAAAATCGAGGCAATATATACAAAAATCTAGTCAATGAATGTTATTATTGTCATGATTCAATAAACATATTCATAAGACATTCAATTTATTATAAAATTTGTTAATGAGGGCTAAAATACAATATATTCAATGTTTAGGGACTAAATCATAAAACTTTAAAAGTTAAGGTCCTTATCAAAAGTTAACAATACCAAGTTAAATTAAAGTCATATTATAAAAGAATTTCAAATTTCACTGAGTTTTAAGGTCTACATTATGCTCAATTGACCGTACCAATATTAGACACTATTTTTATAAAGTTACAAATCCAGTTTAGGCCAATAAAAGAATTACCTTCCTCGGTATCGGTACTCGTAAGGTCGTACCGATATGCCTGGCCATTATTTCAGTTAGAATTCAATGTGGGTATCAGTACGGGACCGTCCATATTGATACGCAATGCAATCCCTAAATTCTAGTAGCGAAATTTCGTATTGGTACGAACTAAGTCGTACCGATACCAGGCTAAGGTTGAAAATAGGGATCAGAACGGGTCCATTCCATATCGGTGTACCAATATTGATAATTCCAGTATTGATAATTTGTACCAATACACTATTCGGTATCGGTACCCCTGCTACGGTTTAGTCCAATTATGCTCACCTGTACTGATACACTTCTACCTGTATCGGTATGCCCTGTCATACAATTCAATATTTTGTTGGTTTTTGCATCTTTTACCTAACTAAAATATGTTCAATGACTCTCTAATCAATACCAATGATCTCTAATGGGTTCTAAGACCTATGTTCCATGTTCAAGTCTCATTTTAATTGATTTAACCTATGGAAGCATTAAAGCGCATTTTAACCATATATGCTTATATCATGTTTGCAAACATCATTGCATTCATTAAGCTAATGCATTCCTAACTTCCATATTTCATTAATCAAATAACATGCTTGCAACTATAAATCTCACCATACAAGTTCACATTATTTCTTATACATATATTTTCATGTCATATGCCACCATTATAGGAGTTATAGGGAAAAGCATAACATTACTCGAAAACCTTGATGTGTGACTTGCAACCTTCAACCATGATTGATCCTTGAAAGTCCTTAAACTTGAAATATGCATGGAAATGAATGCATTAGGCATCCTTTGCCTAGTGAGGTAGTTACCTTACAATATCATTATGACAATAATAATGGATAACATAAGAATAATGTAAGCAATGCATATGGTGCCAATGACAAAGATTACCATGAAAGCAATATAAGCAATTCATATACATTCAATGCTCGATGTCCTGAATTTATTTCCATGTCTTGTTCTTGCTTATTCTTTCAATAATCTTGTCAATGTCTTTACTTGTCATTTACATTCTTTGCATTGGATCACTTTCGGACATAGGTAACTTTGGTCCGATGATAAGCAAGCTCAGAGTACAAAGCAATGGCTTATGGCAATAAACTAACAGTGATTCGATGCTTCGTTCTTCCTAGTACCCTCCAACCAACCATCTGCCTCGCCTAGGGTCGTCACCCTTGAGCCGTACCTCATGGACCATAGTTCCAATGTATATACCAAGTACCATGTCGAAGTGTCCAAGGGCTTCCATTACAAGGCAACTTATAGTTTTATGCTTTAACAATAGAGAATAATTCTTGTTCAATAGTTGAGCCTTAGTTCCAATAGTTATTTTCGATACAATGATTTTATCAATACAATAATCTTGCTAATACGATGTCTTTATCAATGCAATGATCATATCAATGCAATGTTTTTCCCAATGATATGAACTTGTCAATGTAATATGATGTAAAGTGACACAAAGAGACTTACCAATACCTTCCAATGACATAGGTGTAACCACCAAATGCTCTAAGTGAGCCATATGCATATGCTCATAGGTTAAACATAACATATCACAGAAACAAAGATCGGAATGACGCCGTATCATCAAAGATAAATGCAACTACATTCACATGATATCCCGAAGTTACACGATATCCTGATCTACTAATCTTAGATTGCCTTAACTAACTTTCCAGTCCAAAATCATGCTTCCCAAGGAATTTCTTGATCCCGTATCTTAACTAAAATATAAACAAGGCATTAGGATATATTCCAACATTTCTATATTCTAAAAGCACACATAAACATTGTTATTTATTAACCCTTAGTTCCAACTAGATGTTTTACATGCATATATCATGCTTTCAAACAACGCCTCATTCCTATTCCTGAAGCATACTTCCATATTTTCAATCTTCAACTAAGCAATATTTCAACTCTATTTTATTTCAACCGTGCAATACCATACAACCATATAAATTCATATATTTATCCAACACAATTCCAAATGTAATTTATTGAACAAATCATTAGTTTGATTCTTTAACTCACCATATTTCCAAACTATTTCCAGCATAAATTACAAGCCTACATTAGCAATTATGTATTCATTCAAGACAACATTTCAAATTGAATAAAACAGAGTTTTCATATGCATATAAATTGCACTCGTACAATACTCCAAACTGCATCTATATCATACTGCATTTAAACATAACACTGTATTGCATTAACACCCTAACTGCATTCTGCATTTCTGTATTAAACTACATGCATACATTTTTCACACACTGCACTTTACTGCATTATCAGTTTTGCTTTCATAAAATTCTACACTGCTTTAAACTCAATTTTGCATTGCTTTAACATAGTTCTGCATTTGTCTTAACATGCAATTACATGTAAATTCTGCACTAACGCTGCATAAAAAACTGCATAACTTCAAACTGTACATTAAATTCTGCATTCGTACATGTCAAATTCTGCATGCATATTAAATTCTGCATTCATAAATCTTTAAAATTGTATTTTCAAAATAGTTTTATTGCACTTTCAATATTGCTTATATCCAACATTTTCAAGACAGTTTTACTGCATTCAAGCTTAAATCCATACTTCATCAATTCAATCAATATCTATAGGTTCATTCCATTAACCAAATAAATTCTAACATTTTATTATTAAAATAGAAACTATATAATCCCCTTCCATTCAGTAATTCCAACAGAACCGTACATACCTTTAATTCAATTTAAGAAACATAACCCCACAACTCGTCATGATTCTTTTAAATTTCAAATTCAAGAACAACAATTAAACTTCCTAACCATTCAATCACCAAATGTAACTCAAAGAATTTATGAGTGAGATCAAACAATATAATTATACTACCCAAGAAACTTACCAAGTTTAAATATTTTCTACCCATGAATGCTAAATTCATGAATTTTTCCTTACTCCTTTCAAGCTTTCATAAACCTTGTCAATGGTGAAGAAAGGTACAGGGACAAGAGAAAGAAGATGGAGGAAATTGTTTCACTATGTCTCCCTTATCCACTCATGGCCGAGAAGTGTCAGGCACCTAGGTCACTATCTCACTTTCCTTTTCTTCTACATGCATAGGATAAACAATCCATAGCACCCATAATCATCCACGTAGAGTGAAAAAAAGAGGCCTTGGTGTCCTTAAATTCCAAATGCTCTCAAGGTGGCATAAAATAAAGAGCCATAATATAATGTAAACAAAGAAGCCATGCAAATTTGGTTTCCTTAGCTTTGAGGTTTTCATGTCATCTCTTTTCTCTCTTATTATTTATGACACTTGGCTCATGACCTATCATTTTAGTGGTTTAATCTTAAATCTAACCTTTGAGTTTTTATCTCATACAATTTAGTCACTAGAAAATTTTAACCTTCTCATGCTTTGATCCTTAACCTTTAATTCATCATGTTTCAATCACTAAGATGTTTAACTACACGCCAGACCCTTCCTTTCTTTCTTACTATATAACTATGTCATTCAATTATAAATCTTTATAATTTAGTCATTAATCGTACCTTTAATCCTTACAGTATGATCACTAAGTGAGCTAATTTCACACTTAGCCATTACACTCTTTCATGTCTCATATCTATGACTCGTTACTTCATTTTTATACAATTTAGCCCTTATCTTCATATTCCATAACTTTATAAATTAGTCCTTGATTATCAATCTTCAATTTAAAAATATAACTTTAAAATCATTAAAATTAATCTCTTTTTACTAATTTTACAAAGACTGACTCAGTTATTGAAATTGACTTTTCGATCATCGGAAACACGATTTCGACTAAGCCAGTTTTTGGGGTGTTACATATTGCCATAATTTGCAAATAGATTCAGCCCAAACCACATTCACTTCCATAAAATCTATTAAGTTCCAATGTTTCAGAGTAGATAAATAGTTAAAACGTTACATGTGGAGCTTGTTTAAAATACACAGTTAAAAGTATTCGTCTTACAAGTTAAATTCCAAAATATGAGTTACAATACAAACATAGGGTCCTTCGAATACATGGCCTAATATAATCTAAGTACTGTACTCAGACACAAGTCGATGCTGAAGTCCTATTCTGATGATGCTCCAGTGATGCACGTTAACCTACTAACCTGCGAATGGAAACAATAATTCCTAACGCTGAGCTAACAAAGCTCAGTGGATACACTTCCACTCAACCATGCTTCATGCAAATCATAAATATGAGTATGTAGCTATGAGAACAATATCATGGTATAATATAACAACATTGGCGCTACCTCTAGCCACCTAAGCACATAGCAAACAATGGGAAAGTATCAACCTCACACAACATATACACATCATATCAACAAACCAAGAGTGAGGTCCGGTGCCACACAACTTCAGGAACGTACATTCTTTCTCTTTGGGTGAGGCTCGGTGCCACACAACATTGGGAATGTACACCCATGCTCGAAATCTCTCATCGAGCATCTTCGAGTGAGACCTGGTGCCACACAACTTCGAGAATGTACATTCAACATCTCTAACCATGGTGTTCTAACACACTATTTCTCTCGCTGGGTATTCGGATCCCAACAAACAAGGGAACTCAACAAACCAAGTTACCCAAGGTTCTATTAAGTTATTACTCATTATGCACGTATATAGGGTTTAAAACTCACTTCTTAGTTTTACCAATCATTTTACCTCTTTAGAAGCCCATTGGGCCTTAGTCCTCGAATTATGGGTCCCTCAAACTCAAAACATATTTTTTGGGCAGATTGCCCAGTAGGTATCGATACTCACCTGCCTGTACTGATACGCTTCTCTGGGTATCGATACCCATCTAGGCATACCGATACTCAGCCTCACACTCTAGGGATTTATCCAATAACCCCGTATTGATACACGAGACTATGTACTGATACCCCTATGGTATCTATATTCTCAAACACGTACCAGTACTCGTTTTTGCCACTAGAATTTGGATGGAACATGGGGTATCGATACCACCCTTAGGCTTACCGATACGCCCTTTAAGACCATAATATGAACCTACAAGTTATGGGAAAGAGTTTAAGTGGTTTTCTACCATTTTTAAGCTATATTAACACCAATCTTAGAATTTGCCATTATAGATGTCTCAAGCATTCAAGCAACCAAAAATATCAACCAAGAAATAAAGCAATCATTTTTTATGATTTCTAGGAACATAAAAGAGTTAGTAGCGTACTAACCTTGATTATAAGCTACAAACATAATTCCAAGCCAACACCTCAAGCCTTCCTCTTCTCTTGAGCCTTGGAAGCTTCTCCAACCTCTTTCACTACAAAAAGATATTGTAAATCGGGTTACAACATTGCTAGGAGGTTAAGAAACATAAAAGAATAAACTTACAATAGGAAATAGAGTCAAATCCTCCGTTCTCGTTCTACCTTTAGATTTTGGTTTTTGGGAGGGAGATGAGATTGGATGAAGAGAGAAGACAAAGGGACATAGTGATTTCACCAATAAGCTTTTTTTGCAGAGAAATAAAGAAGCACCCCTCTACTCTCTTCAAAAGAGGAAAATACCCAATATTCCTCCTTTAAGCTTCCAACTCAACACCCAACCAAAGCCAAGCCTCAACAACCTAAAAATAAGCCCATAAAGGCTCTCAAGGCCCAACTATCTCAACCCAAACGCGAAGCCCACGCTTTGGGTTAAACTAACCCTCGAATTTTGAAATCCAGATTGTTATAACTCCTCTTCCTAAAAGAAAATTTTGTCAAAGAAATTTACTTGATGGAAATAGATGCAAATAAAGCAACTTCATATCTTCATTGACCTCCCGCGTAGCCTCCTTGACTCCGTGGTTCATCCATAACATCTTCACCAAGGGTATGCACTTGTTGCAAAGCTCTTTAACTTCTTTAGCAAGGCCTCCTATCAACTCTTATTCATAGGTCAAGTCAGTGTTTATCTCAATCTCCTCAAGCGGGATGAAATGCGAAGGATTGAAATGGTAGCGTCTCAATATAGACACATAGAATACATTATGGATACGCACCATCTCTGGGGACAAGGCTAACCGATAAGCTACGAGTCCAATCTTGTCAAGAATTTCATACAGTCCAATAAACCTTGGGCTTAACTTGCCCTTCCGCCCAAAGCGGATTACTCTTTTCCATGGTGACACCTTGAGGAACACTTTGTCACCTACCTCATACTCGATGTGCTTATGTTTTCGGCCTGTAAAAGTTTTTTTACGATCACAGGCCGCTTGTAGTATTTTCTTGATTATCTAAATCTTCTCCTCAGTTTGCCTAATCAAATTTGACCCTACAATCCTTTTTTTCATTAAGCTATGTCCAATACAAGGGTGTTCTAAACTTACGTCCATACAAAACCTCATAAAGAGCCATCTTGATGCTTGATTGGAAACTATTATTGTAAGAAAACTCAAAAAGTGGTCGCTTCTCTTCCCAACTCTTGTCAAAGTCAATGATACAACACCGGAACATATCTACCAAACTCTAGATAACTCACTCAGATTGACCATTGGTCTGAGGGTGAAAAGTTGTGCTGAAATGCAACTTTGTATCCAAAGCCTCATGTATCTTCTTCCATAACCTTGCCATGAAACGTGGATCTCTATCCAATATGATCGATGATGGCACTTCATGAAACCTCGCTATCTATTAGATGTACAACTGCATCAACATATCAAGTGTGAAATCCATACGCACAGGCAAGAAATAAGTAGACTTGGTAAAACGATCTACTATAACCCATACGACATCGTTGTAACACCCCTTTTCTGGCAAGGTAAGGAATCAGGTCAGAGTATGCTATCGATGTTTGATACAGTGATCGGTGTATTATTTTTAATCAATATCAATAATTTTAGTATTTTAAAATTGTAACAATGTTTATCGATGCTACAATGCAATAGTATAATAGTACCGTGAGGCCTCTTAATCAAAACGAAGCTATGGTTATCGATTTAGGACTAATTTTAAACTTTTATAAGTTTTAGGGACTAATCCACAATTCCAGTAAATTAGAGGCCTTTTTTTAAAATTAAGCTCATCAACGTGAAATTCAGTCTATAACCAATGTACAGATAAATTTTCATTCCGATCCAAGATCATTTACCTCTTTCATTAACCCATTTATTAAACAGTGACCTTCCTATAATTTCTCAAAATTACTCCAATGGTTTTTAATAGAATTACCTGTATCGGTACCAATACTCGAGAGGCTGTACCGGTACACCAAGCAAGATTCAAACATGATCAATTTTAGTAACTAATATGCGTACCGATACACTTGGACCAGTATCGATACACCTTTATTATTATGAATATTATTTCTTTCGAGCTCAATATTATTATCGATACAAGTTGTGCAGTACTGATACATGTGCCCTAATTTTTCATATTGGATTAAACTGTGTATCAGTACCTACATGACCATATCAATACCCAGCTAGATTAATTTTCTAGTGTCGAAAATCTATACTGATACGCCCAAGACAGTATCGATTCGCCTTGTTGACCTAGTCCAAAAATGAATACGTACCGGTACGACAGGGTTTGTAATATAGATTTGGTCTGGTTTTTATCCAGTTTGACCTATCATACAGTGTCCAAATCGTATGAAATATTACTACCAAGTTTAATTAACCATATTCTACTATCATGCCAAATTTCATAGCTATGCAAATCCATTTACTAGGATTTTACCCTTTTAGGTTAAATATGTAATTTTACCACTTTTAGCCAATCTTAAAAGTGTCATCTTAGGCACTTAAGCTTACAAAATGACACACAACATACATTACAACAAAATGGCCAAAAGTGACTTAACAAACTATCATTCCACCATACTAGGAGTTTGTAGGGATGATAAATATTACTCTAGGTACCATTGTGACTTGCCAAAAACCTTTATCTTCCCGATCTCTTGCAAAAAATCTTCCTTAACCTAAAATGCATGAGATGAAATGCATTAGGCATACTTTGCCTCGTGAGGTAGTCTTACACAGTGGTAATAACGATGGTATGAAATTCAAATCATGCTATGGCAATATCAATGCTATGACAATATCAATGCTATGGCAATATCAGTGCTATGAAAATATCAATGTTATGACAATATCAATTTTATGACAATACCAATGCTATGGCAATATCAATGCTATGACAATATAAATGATGTAACCATATTCAATAACATATTGGACATATATCAATAGTGTTCCCCTGGATCGAAACAAGATAGTGGATAAACGAATTCCTACGTCTCGCCAAATCAATGAATAGTCTAGTCCCTCTTCCTCACCAATTGACCAATAACACAATCATCCCTCGGCCTTACCACAATAAAAGCCGTAGCCCAAGGACCGTAGTCCACCCGTACCAATGAGCTCATGAATTCTACAACATGCCAATTGTATCCAATGTCCTTTCGAATCCAAGGTTCAATAACAATAACGATGTCGATAGCAATAATAATGACAATAGCCATATTGATGGAAATAACGGTGACAATATCAATGTTGATAACAATGTCAATGTCAATATTTCAATAGCAATAACAATATCAATGTTGATGTTCAGTGACAATGGTAATATCAATGTTAATGTTTCGATGACAATGGCAATATCAATATCCAATGTATATGACGATGACAATATCATTATAAATGGCTATGGCTATGGCTATGGCAATGACAATATTGATGTCTAATGATCGATGTTTCTATATTTCAATGCTTTAATGATGTCGATGACAATAGCAATGTTTCAATGAACAATATTTCAATGCAATAACTTATCAATGCTTACCAATATAGTCTCTAAAGAGATTCTATAATACCCCTAAAATCGGGTTAGGAGTTTTACAAAGTGATCACATACTTGATAATGTTATCTTTGAATTACTAAGGATTCAATTCGAGCCAATTGAATAAGTAAGTCAATGGACGTGAGAATAAAAGAACTAATTAAGCTAAAACTCAATTAGCAAATGAGTAAAGTAATTATATTTCAAGGAGTATGAAGGAGAATACATGAGTATTAAGATGTTAATTAGTATGTGACATGAATTATTAAGGATTGAATTGTAAGATGTGAGAATGGAATGATTGGAAATGTAACTAGTCTTGAAGAACCAAAATGCAAGAAGTTCAAAGTTGAAGAGTAAGGGACCAAATTGATTGAAAGATGAAATATATGGTTTTGCATGTCAAATTGACCAAGAATGTGAGTGGAAAACATGTGTCTCTCACATGGGAATTAGATGATGAATAATACCAATTATAATAAAAAGAAATAATATTACAATGTGGAGCAACCGGCCATTACCTTGCGGAGAGGTACTTTTCTCTATTTTTTTCTTCTCCACTTCATTTATCTCTCTAAGGATGAAGCATAAACCTCCATGGGAGACCAAGGAAAATTTGAAAAAGCTTAGAAATTCGGCAGCCTTGATGTGCATTGATGATGTATAATCTAATCAAACAGTAAGCCCAATTGAATTCATGAACTTAGCATATTAGTGAAGATTATGGATTTTTTAGTATAGGAATTGAAGGAGATTTTATGTAATGATCATATAATTAATTGAGGTTAGAAAACTATATTGTTAAGTTTTAGGGAAGTTGTTAGGATGATCAATCAATTGTGATGGTGGCCAAGAGGGGGGTGAATTGGCAATTTTAAAGTTTGGAAGCAAATTGAAAGATTTAGACAATGAGACACAAGGAATTATAGTCGTTCAAGCTTCTAACAAGCTCTACATCCACTACCTTAGCTTCCTACTAAGGATTTTCAACAATTTCACTATGAAATTCTTCCCCTTTTCTAGGATTAGGAGGCAACCGTTACAAGTTCAAGCTTTCTACCCAAAGCTTTGAACAATTCACTCACAATAGAAAGAAAAAAGTTTGGAAAATAAAATATCCTTACAAGATACAAAATTTTACCCAATAATGATCACTCACAATCCCAAACTTGAAACAAATATATACAAAAGAATTACACAAGTTGGGTGTACACGATTTGACTCTAAAAGCACAAAGGGTTAGATTTTGCTTGATTGCTTGAATGTTGTTCAATGAATGTTCAATAGTTGTTGCAAAAACATTAGAGTCTTGTATTTATGCCCCCTTATTGAATTCTATCCGTTTGGGTGGTTGAGGTATTGAATATAGTTTTTGGTGAGAAAATTTCCCGCAATAAATGTTGTCTGGTCACCTACCGTATCGGTACACAAAGGGCTGTATCGATACCTATTACAAGAGGAATATAGCCGTTGTGCAATGGCGTATCGATATGTAGGAGGGAATATCGAAATGGACATAGTGTAAATTTGGGGACATATCGAAACTGGAATCTGAGTTGCAAAATTGCATCGGTACTCCTAGGGGCATACCGATATGGGTAATGGAAAATTAAAAATTCGTTAATTCCAATAACTGACAAGGTAACAGTAAAAAAAATTAATGCAAAGATATCGAAGATCTTGACAAACCGTATCGAAATAGATGAAACTATATCGGTACGGTTAAGAATATCTTAAACCCAAATTTCAGATCGTATCGAAATGGACAAGGTTGTATCGAAACGCAAAGCTTAAAACGTTTGCCCATATGAAGGCCGTACCGAAACAGTTAAGACCGTATCGAAATGCAAGGCCTAATTTTTCAAAGTCATATGAATGTTGTATCGAAACGGGCTAAGCCGTATCGATACGCTTTGCAAAACCAAATTCCAGTAACAAATTTATGTATCGAAACACCAAGGGGTGTATCGATACGCATGAGCGAAAATGCATAGTTTGGCTTCAAAACACTTAGAAAAAAATTGGGTTTAAGTTTTGGACTTAAAGAAAAATTTCCTTGTCAATTTGTGAGACATTTAGAATACTTAAAAATTTATTTTCTTTTACAATTTAGTGCTTAAATAATTTGTTATATCAAAATCAAACATAGGTTTTACAATCTCCCCCTTTTTGATATAACAAAACCAAAGTGAAATTTTTTTAAGTATCTTTGAAAACTTTGAAAATTAGTCCCCCTTAATTTAAGACTAAAAAGTTTTTCTTTGAAAGTTTGAAAATTTTTGGCTCTCAAATCTTTCTCCCCCTTTTTGTTAGATCAAAATCAATTCAATAGGGCATAACAAGTAAACAACAATAACTCCAAGCAATTAAATAAGCAACATAATCATTAAAATTTAAACCATAATCCAAGATAACCAAATCCAATCCAACTTAAAACCTAAAAACATAATCCAAATAACAAAGTAATGATAAAGCATAGGAGTTCATAAAAATATAAAAACATAGGTGCATAAACTAGTCCTAATATGATATGATATGCAATATGCCTAAGGATCCGTCTCATCGTCTCCATCGTCTTCATCTTCATCCTCATCATCATTGTTGGCTTGAGTCCCAAGAGATTGACGCCATTCGCCATGAAACGCTGTAAGAGTGATATCCATTGAGTTTTGGCGATTTTCAATAGCCGTCGCTATTTCCTCCAAGGATGTGAAGCGTGTGTCGATCGAGGCAAACCCAGAATCCATGGTTGTTTGCAAAGAAGCAATGTTGGTGCTCAAGTTGGTGAATTGCCAACTGACGTAAGCCATAAGAGCATCAAGATTTGGTTGGGCCACCGGAGCTTGTGGAATGAGAGCCTTTTGAGGAGCCACCACCAGATTGGGTTGAACACCTCCCGGAAGATCGGTATTCCGAATCCATTCTTCATTGCAGAGTGTGAACCTTGCGCAAAGAAGAGAACGCTCATCAATAGGATCGGTGAGAGGTTCTGCAAGGTCATAGGAGCAATTAATTCCCATCTTGTGATATATGTAGCTCAAGGCGGTGCCGTATGTGAAAGATGTAACCATAGAGGTATGACGATGTTGCACAAGGAAGACGATTACTGCGAACATAATTTGAGCAAGTTTTGGTCGCTTACCCTCGCGAAAACAACGGAGCCAAAAGTCATCGACTTGGCGAATCGTAGAAAACTTGCCACTGGATGGACGAAACCACCAAGTGATCATGAGGTGTAGGATGCGGTCATGGGCATCTAGCACGGTCATGGAGCCTCCAAGGATATGTCCCATCGAATCCTTATCATCAATTCTCGTATCCTCAAAACCCAAAAAGTTTGCTAAAATGGTTAAATCAATGCGAAATTTCTTACCCATTAAATAAGGTTCAATTGCAATAACCAAGGATTGATTTTCATTGAAAATACACAGGGCATTAAAATAAAAAATCAAAATAAGGTTTCGGTATAAAATCTCAAGTATATTAAAAATTGGCATAAATTTCCATTCTTCCATTAAATTAAGATATTTGAATGGAAATCTTTCGGATGACAGAAAAGGGATCGAAGTAACACGCTCTCGGCAAATTGTATAACTTTGATATTTTTGTAAAACGATCCATAGCATGTGGAAATTGCGGTTCATTAAAACAATTTTGATAGATATGGGTAAGATTGGGTCGATTACCATTATGGTCGGGATTGTGACTAGGAGGATTGGAACTAGAGGCGATTTCTTTTCTTGTACGTTTCTTTGGTGCCATAATCTGAAAACAAAATCAAACCAAAAACGATGTATGCATAAATCAACACATTCGATCCAAAAACTAATCCAATAATCAAGGTATTGTTAAAAAACTATACAATATAGTTTAAAAACATATAAAAGTGTAAAAATAATATTTGGTAAAAGAAAACTTCAAAAACAGTGTTAAAAATTATACGATATAATTTTATATTTGAATAAAAAAAATTCAGATTTGAAAAAGATTTTACAAAAACTTTGAAAACTATACTATGTATATCCTAAATATGTAATTATGATTCAAAAACAGTGAATAAATATGTACGAAAATTAAAAAGAAAAGTTAGGGTTTATACCTTGAGTTTGGGATTAAGGATGAATGAAGAGACGTTGATGCACAAACGTTATGATTTTTGCTTGGGCTTGATGTAAAAACCAAAAGCCCTCAAAGATTTTCAAGAGTAGTGAGAAAAATTGTGAGGGGTTTGGAGAATTTTATAGAGGATTTTCGGACTAGGGTTTTGAAAGAAAAGAATATGTGTTTTAATTAAAGTTGGGAACCTCTTTAATGCCCGAATAACTGCCCAGTGGCTGCGCGTACCGATACGCCACGTGGCATACCAAAATGCCTGTACCGAAACGGTTGTAATCCGTTTTGATACGCGACCCCGTACATGTACAGCTTAATCTGTACCAAAACATGTTTCAATAACCCGTATCGATACGAGTAATACTGTATCAATATGCTTGTGCCAGAAATGACATTTTTGGCTGCAGGTTGCTCAAAAATTTGATTTGAATCAAATCGAAATGCATGGAAATGATATGAGATCATCATGTACGAACAAAAATAGATGCGAACTCCCCCTAGCAACAAGAATAGATGCATATAGGAGCAAAAGCACTGTAATCAAATAAATTCAAGCATGTTTTTAAGACCAAAATAGGCTCTAAGGGTCAAGGAAGGCTGGTTAAACCTAACTCTCTCCTAAGAGACCAAAAATTTCTTTGTCTAAAGGTTTTGTAAAGATATATGCTAATTGATTGGAGGTGTCTACATATTCTAGAACTACAACATTTTTTAAGACATGATCCCTAACGAAATGATGTCTTATTTCTATGTGTTTGGTTCTAGAGTGTTGGATGGGATTCTTAGGGAGACAAATGGCATTAGTATTGTCACACCTAATGGGGATGGTACCTACATCAATTCCACAATCTAAGAGTTGTTGCTTCATCCAAAGGACTTGAGCACAACAACTTCCTAAGGATATATATTCGGATTCGGTGGTAGATAATGCTACACTATTCTGCTTCTTAGAAACCAAGATATGAGCATACTACCTAGGAATTGACATGTCCCGGAGGTACTTTTTCTATCTATTTTACAACACCCATAATCCACATCCGAGAAGGCATGTAAACTAAAGGAAGAGTCTCTAGGATACCAAAGACCTAAACAAGGTGTATCTCTAAGGTATCTAAAGATCCTCTTAAAGGCTATAAGGTGGGATTCTCTAGGACTAGCTTGAAATCTAGCACACAAGCAAGCACTAAACAAGATATTTGGTCTACTTGCGGTAAGATAAAGCAAAGATCCAATCATTGATCTATAAAGCTTTAAATCCACATGCTTACCTCCTTCATCCTTATCAAGCCTTGTAGAAGAACTCATTAATGTGGCTTGAGGCTTTGCGTTCTCCAAGCCAAACTTCTTGAGCATGTCCTTTATATATGTAGCTTGATTTATGAAGATGCCATCCTTCCTTTGTTTAATTTGGATCCCCAAGAAGTAGGAAAGCTCCCTCATCATGATCATCTCAAATTCAACTTCCATCAACTTAGCAAACTCTTGACAAAGAAATTCATTAGTAGAAGCGAAAATAATATCATCAACATAAATTTGAACTACTAATATGTCTTTGTCATTTCTTTTTATGAAGAGTGTATTATCCACCTTCCCTTTTTCAACTAGAAAACTTGACAACCTTTCATACCAAGCTCCAGGAGCTTGTTTCAAACCATATAAAGCTTTTGAAAGTTTAAAAACATGGTTTGGGTATTTTGGATCTTCAAAACTGGGTGGGTGTTCTACATACACTTCTTCATTTATAAACAATTTAAAAATACACTTTTAACATCCATTTGAAAAAGGCTGAATTCATGATAACATGCAAATGCAAGAAGCATCCTAATAGCTTCCATTCTAGCTACGGTTGCATAGGTTTCATCAAAATCGATTCCCTCTTCTTAAGTGTAACCTTAAGCAACAAGTCTAGCATTGTTTCTCACTATGTTACCACTCTCATCTAGTTTGTTTCTATAAACCCACTTAGTTCTTATAGTAGATTTATTACTAGGCCTATCAACTAATGTCCAAACTTGACTTCTCTCAAATTGGTTTAATTCCTCTTGCATAGCCATTATCCAATAATCATCATTTAATGCTTCTTTGATATTCTTAGGCTCTATGCATGAGATAAATGCAACATTATATGCATTCTTAAGAGAAAGTCGAGTGGTTACCCCTTTGGATGGATCACCCAAAATCTCACCACCTTTGACATAGTTGAACTCTCTTGGGTAGCTCACTTCCTTTTCCTCTAGATTCATGTCCTTCAAGGCTTCTAGAGGTGGATCTTGTGTTTCCTCTTATATGGTTGGAACTTCATTCACCTTTGATGATTTCCCACCATCATTGGCTTAAAAAATCCCTACATCATAATCATCACAAGAATCCTTCTTCGGAAGGAGGTTATCATCGAAAACCTCATGTATTGACTCTTCAACTAATGTTATTTTATTAAATACACGATAGGCTTTAGAGTTTGAAGAATACCCTAAGAAAATAGCTTCATCACTTTTAGAATCAAATTTGCCTAAAATATCTTTTCCATTGTTCAAAACAAAACATTTACACCTAAATGGATGAAAATAGCTAATGTTTGGCTTTTTGGATTTTAAAATCTCATAAGGAGTTTTCTTTAAAATATGCCTAATCATTACTCTATTTATAATGTAGCAAGTCGTATTAGTGGCTTCCACCCAAAAATATTTTGGCAAATTGTTTTAACAAAGCATGGTTCTAGCCATTTCCTCTAAAATTCGATTTTCCCTTTCAACAGCCCCATTTTGTTGAGGTGTTATAGGAGCTGAAAAATTGTGGCTTATACCATTTGAGTTACAAAAATCCTCAAAACCTAGATTTTGAAATTCGGTACCATGGTCACTTCGAATATGAGAAATAGTTTGACCAAGATCATTTTGAGTAATTTTTGAAAATGTGATGATTTTTTTATTCAAATATAAAATTATATCGTATAATTTTTAACATTATTTTTGAAGTTTTCTTTTACCAAAAAATATTTTTATACTTGTATATGTTTTTAAACTATATTGTATAGTTTTTAACAATACCTTGATTATTGGATTAACTTTTGGATCGAATGTGTTGATTTATGCATACATTTTTGGTTTGATTTTGTTTTCAGATTATGGCACCAAAGAAACGTGCAAGAAAAGAAACACCTCTAGTTCCAATCCTCCTAGTCACAATCCCGACCATAATGGTAATCGACCCAATCTTACCCATATCTATCAAAATTGTTTTAATGAACCGCAATTTCCACATGCTATGGATCATTTTAAAAATATCAAAGTTATAAAATTTGCCGAAAGCGTGTTACTTCGATCCCTTTTCTATCATCTGAAAGATTTCCATTCAAATATCTTAATTTAATGGAAGAATGGAAATTTATGCCATTTTTTAGTATACCTGGGATTTTATACCGAAACCTTGTTTTGATTTTTTATTCCAATGCCCGGTGTATTTTCAATGAAAATCGATCCTTGGTTATTGCAATTGAATCTTATTTAATGGGTAAGAAATTTCGCATTGATTCAACCATTTTAGCAAACTTTTTGGGTTTTAAGGATACGTGAATTGATGATGAGGATTTGATTGGACATATCCTTGGAGGCTCCGTGACCGTGCTAGATGCCCATGATCGCATCCTACACCTCATGATCACTTGGTAGTTTCGTCCATCTAGTGGCAAGTTTTCTACGATTCGCCAAGTCGATGACTTTTGGCCCCGTTGTTTTCGTGAGGGTAAGCGACCAAACCTTGCTCAAATTATGTTCGCAGTAATCGTCTTCCTTGTGCAACATCGTCATACCTCTATGGTTACATCTTTCACATACGATACCGCCTTGAGCTACATATATCACAAGATGAGAATTGATTGCTCCTATGATCTTGTGGAACCTCTAACTGATCCTATTGATGAGCATTCTCTTCGTCGTACAAGGTTCACATTCTACAATGGAAAATGGATTTGTAATACCGATCTTTCGGGAGGTGTTCAACCCGATCCGGTGGTGGCTCCTCAAGAGGCTCCCATTCCACAAGCTCTGGTGGCACAACCAAATCTTGATGCTCTTATGGCTTACCTCAATGGATAATTCACCAACTTGAGCACCAATATTGCTTCTTTGCAAACAACCATGGATTCCGAATTTACCGCGATTGACACACACTTCACATCCTTGGAGGAAAGAGTGACGGCTACTGAAAATTGCCAAAACTCAATGGATATCACTCTTACCGCGTTTCATGGCGAATAGCGTCAATCCCTTGGGACTCAAGCCAACAATGATGATGAGGATGAAGATGAAAAAGATGAAGACGATAGAGACGATAAGATGGATCCTTAGGCATATTGCATATCATATCATATTAGGACTAGTTTATGCACCTATGTTTTTATATTTTTTATGAACTCATGTGCTTTATCATTGCTTTGTTATTTGGATTATGTTTTTAGGTTTTAAGTTGGATTGGATTTGGTTATCTTGTATTATGGTTTAAATTTTAATGATTATGTTGCTTATTTAATTGCTTGGAGTTATTGTTGTTTACTTGTTATGCCCTATTGAATTGATTTTGATCTAACAAAAAGAGGGAGAAGATTTGAGAGCCAAAAATTTTCAAACTTTTCAAAGAAAAACTTTTTGTCTTAAATTAAGGGGGGGTAACTTTCAAAGTTTTCAAAGATACTTAAAAAATTATTTTCTTTTACAATTTAGTCCTTAAATAATTTGTTATATCAAAATCAAACATAGGTTTTACAGAAGTTCAATTGAGGAAGAATTTATAAGCTGTAACTGCACCCCCTCGACCCGGCCTAGTCGCAAGACCGAATTGAGCGAGCTATATTTGGTTTACCGAGGTAAACCATTAGAAACCAAAACGCGACCATTTTTTTTACTTTTATCTTGTCTAGATACAAAATCATTAACCTATATGTACATACTATCGTCAAGTGAAAACTCAACTCAATCGGGAATCAATTTGACATCCAATTGCCTCAGTTGCGATTTAAGGACCAAATTGCAATTTGATCAAACTACAGGGACTTAGCACATTTTTAAGTTATCAATCTTTAATTAAGCAGGTTTCATATTCTCATGTCAAAAATTAGCTTGACGCGATTATTCAAACTCAATCAATTGTATACACAACATTCAGGGACCAAAACGTAAGTGAATATAACTTCACTTCCATGACATTAACTGAAATAACAAACATCCGTGCTGATACGTGTGCCAATGCATCGATATGGTGCCTTATACAAGCCAATACTATTTCGATACACTACGACCTGCTTCGGTACGCCTAGCTGGCAGTTCATAAATATTTGCCACTTGTACCGATATGGTATGGTAATGTTATCAGCACACCCAATCCCGTATTGGAACACCATGCTTGATTTTGCCTAGTCGTACCGATACTGTCCCCCGCGTATCTGTATGCCTAGGCCTGTCACATTTAGATGGTTTAACAAGCTCTTAGCCTATCCAAAACACCCTAACATGCATCTAACATACATCCAACATATTCATGATACAATTCACAGCATAGCATCACAGATTCAACATCAATTCATGGCATTTTGCATCAATTGTAAATCTATAGGCATGCAACCTATAAACCATTCAAGTAAAACATGAAACTCCAAACCATCACCAAAACCAAACCATAAAGGCCATTTACAGCTTTAGAGCAATCAAACAAACTTGCTCAAACAGGGAGTTTATCAAAACATCTCCCAAAACCAAAACGAGTACCCCATTGCCCGTATTACTTATAGTCTAATCCAAACATAAATTGGTAAACAAGTCTTGCTAGGATCCCTTGCTCCTTACTGCCTCCAAAGCTCTAAATTCTCTGCATTGATGGGCAATAAAAGCGTAAGCACACAAGGCTTAGTGAGGAGCGCTCACAAACAAAACACCATCAATGCATTTAAAATCATATCTTAATAACTCATTGAAATCCCATTTTAAAATCGTGTTTCAACAACATTTAAAACATCAACATGTCTTTTAACCATGCACTTAACATCTTTAAAACTAGCATATTAAACCATGTGCAATAGGTATCATTAACCAATAGCAAGACCCATTGCTCAACCTCAATTTAAGCCTTCCCATGCATAACAACCATACTCAAAGCTTAAAGAGTAAACATGTATAAATCATATTACAAAACATAAACTTTCCAATGATACATCAACAATTATATTGGCTTACAAGTGATCATTAAAAAAGTCCATTAACAAAAGAGTTTATCGGATACACGAATTCAACAAGTGTTCAACCAACACTTCAAGCCATATCAACCGGAATAGCAATACAATAACAATCGCGGTACATTACCAACCGGGTACACCTTTCAACCCACAAGGACACCAACCCCAATCATCGGTTAGACGCTTAATCCACTAACAGGAGTCTACAGTACTATTTAACCCCTCAACATCCAAGGCGACTTATTATAGTGCAGTCAATCCTATGGCTGGCCAACTATATCTGATAACAATTTTAAAACCACATCACTTGCCAATATAATTAAGCATTTACCTCACTGTTTATAACAAGCATTAACCAAACCATTTTCCAAAGCAACAACCATGCTTTAAACCACAAGTATAATCCATATATCTTCAAGGACCACTTACCATGTACGCCCCTCAGCATTTCATGCTTAAAAACAGTGTATCAAATACTTTAAAACATGTTTAAACAATAGGTAACATGTAAATCAAAACAAGTGCATAAAACCATTTAACACTAGCACGACCGAGAGAGAAAATCCACTTTTACTTACTTCTGAGTTTAAACCAACGTATCAAGCTAAGTTTAAATTCCCATAAACCACCTTTAAAACATTCCAAAGCTGGAGTCCGCATTCTCACTCAACAATATGCGAAGCCTTGATTGGCCGACGCGAAATCAAGCATCCAAAGCCTCAAATGCTACAACGTTCGCTTCCAAAACAACCTCCCCTATTTAAACCACATAACAATAGAGGATTAATGCATCTCCATGCATTTACAACACTGCAACAATAGATCCTCACAAATTCTTGCATTCACCTCACAATTACCCAACCACAACAACCGAAAACCTCAACTAATCCTTTCCAAACACAACTCAGCCACAATCTGACAATCTAACACCACTTTTATCATCAATTAACATCTAGAAACATAATCAAATCAACCTAACACCTACAACAAACACACAACCACCATAACACCTCAAAACAAAAATCTTGCAACCTAAACAATTAGAGATTCAAGAGTTTCATGATTCCATTGATAAAATTGACTTATAAACATCATTAAACATCCAAAATATGTTCAAAAACAATCCATAACAATGGAAATTAGATTCAATTCGAATCTTTCATCATAACATCAATTTTACCCAATTAAATCTATATAAAAAACATAAAACCAGATTATAAACCATAAATTAAGGATCAAATAAAGAACCATTTAACAGAGGAGATCATGGACCTTACCCCTGTTATGTGTTTTCTCCCTCAATTGGCTTGTTTAAAGCTAAGAAAACATAAGATTTAAATGAGATTTTGTAAAACAAAGTTAAAGAATCAAGTTAGAATCAATAATCTGAGTGAAAAGAATCTTTCACCTCTGGATTTTGATGAAATTCTTAGTGTTTGGCAGAAAAGAAGTTGAGAGAAAAGGTTTAGGAAAAAAGTTACGTAATTTTTTTTTAAAAGCAAATAACTAACTTAGATATTGTAGTCCCTGTTAATCAGCCTTTAAAAAAGTTTAAAATGATTTAATTGAAGGGATAAACCACCAGCAAAACTTGGTAAAATTAGCTCCTTAAGGATTCTAAGAATTTGACCCTTTTCATTTTAGTCACTTTAAAACAGTTTTCAAAAATCGCATTTTGGTCACTAACCAAAATGTCACATTTCCAAATTCCCTTTTCCAAAATTGATTCCACCAAAAATCAATATATATTAAAAGATGATTTTTAACTATTTTTCTACATTTTTATCTTACCGAAAAATATACGGTCCTGAATCTGACTCGAAACTCTAACCCGATCCACCAGACCGTCTAATAAACCTCAAAACCGCTAAGCCATAAAACTGGGGCATTGCAACTCTCCCCCTTAAGAAATTTCATCCTCAAAATTTACCTAGAGGAAATATATGCGGAAACTGCTCCAGCATCTCCGACTTACGTTTCCACGTGGCTTCCTCAACTCCGCGGTGCCCCCACAACACCTTAACTAGCTTAACCGTCTTGCCACGAAGAACTTTACTACTGGTATCAAGGACCTCCACCAGCTCCTCATCATATGACAAATCTGGTCTCAACTCGATATCTTCTACCGGCATAACATGCGACGGATCCGATCGATACTTCCGCAACATCGAAACATGAAACACATCATGTATCTTCTCCAGCTCGGGAGGCAACCTCAACCAATAAGAAATAGGTCCCACACGTTCAACAACCTCATACGGTCTAATAAACCTTGGGCTAAGCTTTCCCTTCCGCCCAAAATGCATCACCTTTTTCCAAGGCGACACCTTCAAAAACACATGGTCACCAACGGTATACTATATATCCCTACGCTTCAAACCCGTGTAAGATTTCTGATGATCCACAGCCGCTTTCAAGCGCTCACATACCAACTTAACCTTTTCATTGGTGTCTTTCAACACATCAAGCAAAGAAATGTGCTTCTCCCCAACTTCAGCCCAACACACGGGTGTACGACACTTCCTACCATACAACGCCTCGTACGGTGCAATCTGTATACTAGCCTGATAACTATTATTATAAGTGAACCCCACCAAGGGCAACTGCTTCTCCTGCATTCCCTGGAACTCAATGATAGAGCATCTCAACATATCCTCCAAAACCTAAATCACGCGCTCCAACTGACCATCTAACTGAGGATGATACAAAGTGCTGAAATTCAGTCTTGTTCCCAGAACATGATGCAAGCACATCCAAAACCTTGCCGTGAAATACAGATCTCTATCTGAAACTATGGATTTAGGCACCCCATGCAAACGAACAATCTCAGAGATGTACAGATCGGCCTACCTGTCTAAGGTATATGTAGTATGCACTGGCACAAAATGCGCACACTTCGTAAACCGATCAACAATCACCCAAATGGAATCCTTCTTGGTCTGTATCAAAGGCAATCTAGACATAAAATCCATGGTGATCCTTTCCCACTTCCATTCTGGTATCCTCAATGGTTGCAACAACCCAGAAGGAAACTGATGCTCAGCCTTTACCCGCTGACAAACCATGCATCGACCAACAAAATCAGCCACATCTTTTTCCAGACCAACCCAATAGTACTCTTCCCTCAACCCTCGATACATTATATTACTACCGGGATGCATGGCAAAAGGACTAGCATGTGCTTCGGTCAAAATGGTAAGCCTCAACTCATCATCCTCCGGCACAACCACTCGACCTTTGAAACACAACACTCCATCATCATTAAAATGAAAATTCATAGGATTTCCATCCATGATGTCCTTCACATGTGGTACCAAACCATCATCATACGGCTGCCTCTCCTTAATCAACTGCAACATGGGCGGCTTCACCTGTAACTCTGCTAACAACCCTCCGTCACCCGTCACACTCAAGCGAGCAAACGTAGCTCTCAACTCTGCAGCTGTTTCCCTACTCAAAGCATCCACCACAACGTTGACTTTTCCCGGATGATATTCAATGGTCAGATCGTAATCCTTAAGCATATCCAACCATATTCATTGCCTAAGGTTCAACTTCTTCTGCGGCATCAGGTATTTCAAGCTCTTATGATCCACATAAACCACACACTTCTCGCCATAAAGGTATTGCCTCCAAATTTTTAAGGCAAACACAACTGCGGCAAGCTCAAGGTCATGAGTATGATAATTACGCTCATGCACCTTTAATTGCCTAGATGCATACGCAACTACCTTACCCTCCTACATCAACACACAACCAAGCCCAACATAAGATGCATCACTATAAACAACGAACTCCTTCCCCGATTTAGGCTGAACCAAGACTGGAGCGCGCGTCAAAGCTTCCTTCAATTTCTCAGACGCTCACTGCCTAACCTTCATCCACTCAAAACGTACATTTTTCTGCAACAACTTGGTGAAAGGAGCAGCCAAATTGGAGAACCCTTCCACAAACCTATGGTAATAACCAACCAAACCAAGAAAACTCCAGACTTTTGTTACTGACTTAGGCACCTTCCAACTAATCACTACCTCAACTTTATGCGGATCAGCCCGGATTCCCTCAGCCGACACAACGTTCCCAAGGAAAACAACCTCCCTAAGCCAAAACTCACACTTGCTTAGCTTAGCATGCAACTGATTAGCCATCAACGTCTAAAGCACAAACATGAAATGTTTGTCATGATCCTCATCCGTACGAGAGTACACTAGGATGTCATCAATAAACACCACCACAAACTGATCCAAAAACTCATGGAACACCCGGTTCATCATGTCCATGAAAGTAGCTAGTGCATTGGTCACACCAAACGGCATCACAAGAAACTCATAATGCTCGTACCTCGTACGAAAAGCTATCTTGGGTACATCCACATCCTTCACCTTCAACTGATAGTACCCAGACCTCAAATCGATTTTAAAAAACACCGATGCACCTCAAAACTGATCAAATAGATGATCTATCCACGGCAACGAATACTTGTATCTTTATCGTCAACTTGTTCAACTGCCAATAGTCTATAAACATCCACAATGTACCATTCTTCTTTTTTACAAACAACACCGGTGCACCCAACGGTGAAATACTTAGTCTAATGAACCTATGATCAAGCAACTCCTGCAATTGCGTCTTCAACTCCTTTGGGGCCATGCGGTATGGAGTAATAGACATCGGTGCCGTATTCGCATAGGTTTCAATGCCAAACTCTACCTCACGGTCAGGTGGCAACCCCGGTAATTCTTCTAGAAAAATACCTGAAAACTCGCATATCGTGCGAATATCATGAACCTTCAACTCTTTTGAAACAGGGTTCATCACATAGGCCAAGAAAGCCTGACATCCGGAACCCAATATCTGACTTGCTTCCAAAGTCGAAATAGTATTAGACAAGAATTTGACACTCTCGCCAACAACCGCCACCTCAAAATCATTCGAAAACCTCAAGGATATCTGTGGAGGTAACTCATTACCGAAGAGAAAGGCAAGGGAAAGGTTGTTGAGTCTATGCCAAAGGCCAGGATGCCAAAGACAGTGCCCAAGACTCCGATGCCATCTAGTTCATTGGCAATGCTTTCCCAGATATATCAACGCAGGAGGTCATCCTCTATAAATTAAAGAAAGCCAAGGAGTGAAACTCGATGCTTTGGCAGTATGTTCATGTCAGGGACCATGCCATGAAGAAAACACGTAAGGACATGTCTGTCCACACACTACCAGCATTTTTTGAGTTACCTGCAGACCTCATTGTCAAGGATGACATTCCAGCCAGACCACACTCTATCCACACGCTGACCCAGTCTGATGCCACTATTGTTCAAGAATTCTATGTCCATCTTGTGATCAAAGATTTGCCCTTCTTGATGATTAGAGGTACGTGTGTTCATTTTGATGAAGGATATATTAACACTATGTTTGATTTGGATGGTGCTGGGGATGAATATTTTGAGTATGCCAATTTGATGAATACTGACAAGAGAAAGAAGTTGCTGACAGATTTGTGTGAGCTTGGCACAACATGGATAGTGTCATCGAAGGGCCACCGAACAGTGAAACGATTGGCATTGAAACATCAACAGAGAGGATGAAATCAGTTTTTAAAGGCCAATATGATTCTTACAACCCACAATGAGACCATCTTGGAAGAAAGGCTGATTTTATTGCACTCCATCATGATGGGGCGCAAAATTAACGTTGGCAGGCTCATCATCGATGAAACTTATACATGTACAACAAGAGGTAATGGCAGTTTGTTCTTTCCTTTATTAATTTCTAACATTTGCATCCTCCATGGTGTGCCAAAGCTTGATATAGATAAAGGTCAAAGGATCAAGAGAACAACAATCACAGCTACTATTTGGAGAAACCTCACCGTTGCCGAGCCAAAAGACAAAGGCAAGGGGAAGGCAAATGTGCCCACGCCAAAGCCAAAGGTGTCAAAGGCAGTGCCAGCCACCATGCCAGTCAGTTCACTGGCAGTGCTGTCTCAAATTTACCATCGCCAGAAGATCATTATCTGAAAGTTAGAGACAGCTGAGGAACTCAATGATAAGATAATGCACTATACAAAGGAGAGGGATACTATCATCAGGGAGGTTATTGAATAAAATGTCACATGATTTTGTGACAGCATTTCCAAATTTCCTTGCCGAGCCCTTTGCCAGCGATTATGCCATGCCAGCCAATCCACACGAGAAGAAGTCTACGAAGGGGAGTCCTCCTCTTCCTAAACTATTTTACATGGCATTCCATTTACATGATCATGCATGTTATTTTTATGTTTTATTGTATATATGTGTTGTTTTCATGCATTGAGGATAATGCACATCTTGGGTTTGGAGGTGTGCGTTTCCTCACATTTATGCCACGCCATGCATTTCATGTTTACATTTCTGTTGCCATGCCATCTAGGTCATTTAGAATAGATGCATACCGGACCACTAAAAAAAGAAAAAAAATTTCCTCGGTTTAATTTTAAAGAATGTTAACACTTGTTAGGCAAGTTTAATTTGATCCAGGTGTTTGTCCAATGAAGAAATTTGAATCTTTAGTTGCAATGCCATGCCAATAGAATATTTATGCCAGGTTTGCTTGGTAATTGATCTCTAGTTTAGGGAATTGAACTTACACTTAACACGTAGTATGTATCTAGTTCCTTATCAAACTTAGACCTTTTGAAACTATGCTCAGATTAAAAAAAAATTGATGCCAGGGTAAAAGAAATAAAGAAGGCAGCAATGTTCTGCCAAGGCAAGAAAAAAATAGAACTCTCCTCTACCTTAGGGATAATAAGCTACTTGGGGCTTCGTGGTTTGCTCCCTCTTAGTTCTCAAGTCTAAAACTTTAGGGTATGAGTTGAAGAGAAAGCCAAGCGATGTCTAGATTAAGGTGGGGATTCGTGGTATGCCCCCCCTTATCTCTCATGCTAAATAGTGTCACGAAGCAAGCTTAAATTAATGCCAACAGAAACCCTTGGCAAAGAAAAAGATGATAAAAATAAGAATCTGAGTTTATGTAGTAAAATTGACTAAGGGAGTGAAAGGATACTTGATGCATATTGCCAACACATCATGAACTTAGACTAGAGTTATATTGCTGGACTTGAATTACTACCTGCTTGGCATTGTTGCACTGAGATACCTGAGGACAGAAATAGAGCCAAATTATGTCTGCCAACACTTGTTGGCATTCTAACCAAAATTTTGTCGAGGTAACATTTTCATAGTTTTTGTTTTTATTTGTTTGCATTACTTGAGGACAAGCAATGAGTTAGGTTTGGGGGTGTGTTACCTCTCCAAAAGTACTGTTTTTAATGCCAATCTTACAATGCTTTTGCTTTTTTAGGTACATTTAGTTGCATAAGGTTGTTAAAATCATGCATTTGCATAAGTAGTTTAGAATTCTGTCTATGCCAGTGTGAATGGTTGTTTTGTTGGCAATTTTACAGGTTTGGCATAGTATTTGGCCCATAAATGAAACACATGAAAGAATTCCAGAGAGAATGCCGAGTTGTTATTGGCAGCTAAGGACCAGAAGAGAAATGCCAAGCACCATTAGCAATAGGATGCCAGGAGATTTACGCCAAGAACCCTTGGTAATGTCAGCCTAAAAAAAACCAGATCAGCCTACAAAAAAATAGCATTCGATCAATCTCTGAAAAAATAGGAAGACGAAAAAATAGGATGTCAAGTCTGTCTAGCACAGATGGATGAAACGATGCCAAGCGCAGTTGCCAAAGGATCAATGGCATATGACATCATCCCTAGTGAAAACTTGATCAGCTTATCACCTTATCACTTTAAATCTAGATAAGATGATCACATCCCTTATCCCTTGGAGCATTCAAATTTCAAACGTGAAGGCTTATCCTAGGGCTTCTTTGCATGCCTATTTAAAGAACGATCAAGCAAGCATTTAGACGAACTTGGAGGGTGTGATCATAAGAGGAAGGCTGCGTGGTTCAACCAGCTAGACTGAGGGCTTGGAGCCATTGAAGGGCTGCATCGGGAGACCCTTTCTTGCCCATTCTCTTTGTTTAGTTATTTTTATTTTTTAACAATGATGTATTTTGAAAACATTTATGGTTTTTTGGTTAAATCCCTCACCATGAACTAATTCAATAGTTTGTGGGGGATATTTGAGTTGAAACGATGTTTTCATGTTTAGTTTTTAATAATACATTTGCCTTGGCAATGTTTGATCTATTCGGTATACCTTAATGTTTTCTAAATACTATGCCAAGCGAGAGCTGGCACTGTTGGCCTATTGTGCCTCAATATCTTAACATACTTGGGGTGGCAACGATTAAGTTGTTGAATACTGAGGAGAGAAGCTTCGAGAGAAGTCGTTCAAGTAGATGAACTTACTCTGGGAGTGAAATCTACCCCTTAGGAGTATAGATTGGATCTTAATCAAATTAGTTTATTTAAAAGCATGCACTATAGAGATATAGGGGTTTTTACATGATCAATTTAGGGTAATGACCATCGAGAGAGGTTTTCCTAATTTTGAATCTGCTCGGCAAACAATGCCAATACAAGTTGTTATTAAAGGCTGGCACGGTATGAATAGTGTGAAAACCAGACATTCTCTGCCAATGCTCATCATTCATTAAAGCATCTTCCTTTCCAACGTCTTTATTTTACTTTTATTTCTTTTTTTCCAATTATTTCCAAAACCAACTTCAAAACAAAACAACTTTTTCTCAAGGCAAGTAACAATCAAAGTAGTTGAATTCCAAGTCAATCTCTATGGGATCGATACTCACTTAACTACTGTATTACTTGTAGACCGTGTATACTTGCACACAAAAGACTCATCTTCGCACTATTTTATATTTTTCCAACACATATCTTTTGCCCCTTTTGACAGCATTCACTTAGAGAGTCTACACTCGGTCAACCAATCCATGCCCAAAATAACATCAAAGCCATGGAATGGAAACTCCATCAGATACACAGCAAAAACATGGCCTTGAACCATCAACGGGAACCTACGAAACAACTTCCTAACTACAACTGTCTCCTCAAGAGAACTGGTCACTCTAACACCCACATTTAAAATTTCAACAGGTATATCAAGCAACTGGGCATGCTTACACAAGATGTATGAATGGGTAGAACCAGAATCAACCAACGAATACAACGGAAAGGACTGTAAAGTGAAAGTACCTGCAATAACATCAGTGTCATTGCGACCCTTAAGGTGCTCATACACCCTAGCCGGTCCACCTCCCTCAGGCTGGATAGCAATGGTATGAGCCACAGTCCTCTGACCACCATGTCGATGCTAAAATGGTCCACGACCACAACCACGGCCTCACTGTGGAGCAACAACAGATGCAGCACCCTGCCCACCTTGGGCCAACAACGGACAATCATGCCTCTGATGGTCGCTAGACCCACAACTCCAACAAGCATTGGCCACAACAGGCATAGGTGCCTGACCTTCCATGGACAGACGCGGGAAATCTCGCCTCAGATAATCTCAGGATCCACAAACCCAACATGTGTTAAAAGGTGCTCTAACTTGGGTACCCTGACCCTGGACTCCACGTCCCACAACACCTCAGACATGCCTTGGCTCTAGGTGAAACCTCCTGTCATGGTGTCTCTTAGCCTGACCACTACTAGAACCAGAATCAGCAGCTCTTTAACCCGAGCTAAAGCCTTACGACCCGAAAGCCAGACCAAGATTATGCTCCACATCTTTGGCCTACAAAATCAACACATCGAAATCAGTGTAATCAGTAACAAGCATGTATGTCTTAACCTCTTGCACGAGCCTGTAGCGAAAACGATCACATCGCTGGCGCTCGTCAGGGACCAACTCAGGTGCGTACTGACTCAGCCTCACAAATTGCACCTCATACTCTGCCACAAACATATCGTCCTACACCAAAGCCATGAACTCCCGCTTCCTATCGTCCTGATATCGGACTCCTAGATACTTCTTCCAGAAAAACACCACATAAAAATTCCTAGGTCACATCATCGGTCTTCATACCAGAAATCGTGGTAGTCCACCATGTATAGGCATCACCTTGTAATAGAGAAATAGCATAGCCCAGCTTACGGGCATCGGTACACCCCATCTGGCCTAGTATCCTCTCAGTACTGGCCAACCAGCCCTCAGAAGCCTCAGGCGACAAACCTCGGAACTCAACTCTGCCCAAACTACAAAGACGCTCAATCGGAAAACCTTGCCCAACAACCGGTGGTGCCAGCACATGAACACCCGCAACTGCTGCCTGAAAAGCACCGGTCATGGCCTTAATCAGCGGTGCCATATCACCCATCCCTGGCTCAGGTGGTACTTGCTCCACTCACTCAGTTGGAATAGGTAGGGGCGGTGGTAACCCTCTATGAGGTACAACATCTCCCTCAACATCCTGCCCAGTGGCATAAACAATCGTACCAGATCACAACTCTTTCCTCGGTCCCATCTTGCTAAAATATATCTAAGACATGATAATCATTCCACACAAAACAATCACGCCAGCTTCAAGCAAGGATCCAAGACTTCCATTTCAAAAATTAAAACTTTCCATACTATAATAATAAGGCAATGGGTTCCAAATTTTTCCCTCCACATGACATAAGCAATCAATGTGCATATTTCAACCATCGTGCATAGCAACATCAGAATATAACTCATAACAACATCACAACAATCATACCAACTCCCAATTATCACAAAACATAGTAGGCAATCACTGTGCATACCAAGAAACAACAGACGATCAAATACAATATCCCAACCTTTTGTAAACATGTCTCAGATACCACCAAATGCAACCCCTTTGACTCGGCCTAGTCGCAAGACCGAACCAAGCGAGCTACATTAGGTTTACCGAGGTAAACCATAAAAAAGAAACTGAAGCACAACCATTTTTTTCTTTTATCTTGTTTAGATACAAAATCATTAACCTATATGTTCATACTATCGTCAAGTGAAAACACAACTCAATCAGGCATCAATTGACATCCAATTGGCTTAGTTGCAATTTAAGGACCAAATTCCAATTTGATCAAACTACAGGGACTTAGCACATTTTTGAGTTACCAGTCTTTAATTAAGCAGGTTTTATATTCTCATGTTGAAAATCAGCTCGACTCGATTATTCAAACTCAATCAATTGCATCCATAACATTCAGGGACCAAAATGCAAGGGAACAGAACTTCACTTCCATGAGATTAACCGAAATAATAGAAAACCGTACTGATACGCGTGCCACCATATCGATACAGTGCCTTATACAAGCAAGTACTGTTTCGATACACTACGACCCATTTCGGTACGCATAGCCGGTAGTTCGTAAATATTTGGCACCCGTACCAATACGGTATGGTAATGTTTCGGTACGCGGCTTTTGTCCCAAAAAGTAGATTCCAATTAAGAAAATCACCGGTACACCCAAGCCTGTATCGAAACACCATACTTGATTTTGCCTAGCCGTACCGATACGGTCCCCCGCGTATCGGTACGCCTGGGCCTATAATGTCACATTTAACTGGTTTAACAAGCTCTTAGCCTATCCAAAACACCTTAACATGCTTCTAACATACACCCAAAATATTTAGGATACAATTCACAGCATAGCATCACAGATTCAACATCAATTCATGGAATTTTGCATCAAACGTAAATCTATAGGCGTGCAACCTAGAAACTATTCAAGTAAAACATGAAACTCCAAACCATCACCAAAACCAAAGCATAAAGGCCATTTACAACTTTATAGAAATCAAACAAACTTGCTCAAACAGGGAGTTTATCAAAACATCTCCCAAAACAAAAACGAGTACCCCATTGCCCTTATTACTTATAGTCTAATCCAAACATACTTTGGTAAAAAAGTCTTGCTAGGATCCCTTGCTCCTTGTTGCCTCTAAAGCTCTCAATTCTCTGCATTGATGGGCAATAAGAGCGTAAGCACACAAGGCTTAGTGAGGAGCGCTCACAAACAAAACACCATTAATGCATTTAAAATCATATCTTAATAACTCATTGAAATCACATTTCAAAATCGTGTTTCAACAACATTTAAAACATCATCATGCCTTTTAACCATGCACTTAACATCTTTAAAACCAGCATATTAAACCGTGTTCAACATGTATCATTAACTAACAGCAAGTCCCATTGCTCAACTTCAATTTAAGCATTCCCATGCATAACAACCATACGCAAAGCTTAAAGAGTAAACATGTATAAATCACACTATACAACATAAACTTTTCCAATGATACATCAACAAATATATTGTCTTACAAGTGATCATTAAAAAAGTTCATTAACAAAAGAGTTCATCGGATACACGGATTCAACAAGTGTTCAACCAACACTTCAAGCCATCTCAACCGGAATAGCGATACAATAACAATCGCGGTACATTACTAACCAGGTACACCTTTCAAACCCACGGGGACACCAACCCCAATCATCAGTTAGACGCTTAATCTACCAACAGGATTCTATAGTACTATTTAACCCCTCAACCGTTAGGGTACTCAGATGGAGTTTTCGGTACACGTGTCTAAACCCCTCAACATCCAAGGTGACTTATTATAGTGTAGTCAATCCTATGGCCGACCAACTATATCTGATAACAATTTTAAAATCACATCACTTGCCAATACAATTAACCATTTAGCATTTACCTCACTGTTTATAACAAGCATTAACCAAACCATTTTTCCAAAGCAACAACCATGCTTTAAACCACAAGTATAATCCATATATCTTCAAGGACCACTTACCATGTGTATCCCTCAGCATTTCATGCTCAAAAATAGTGTATCAAATACTTTAAAACATGCTTAAATAGTAGGTAACATGTAAATCAAAACAAGTGCATAAAACCATTTAACACTAGCACGACCGAGAGAGAAAATCCACTTTTACTTACTTCTGATTTTAAACCAGCGTATAAAGCTAAGTTTAAACTCCCATAAATCACCTTTAAAACATTCCAATGCTGGAATCTGCGTTCTCACCGATATGCGAAGCCTTGATTTACTAATGCGGAATCAAGCATCTGAAGCCTCCAATGCTACACTGTTCGCTTCCAAAACAACCTCCCATGTTTAAACCACATAACAACCGAGGATTAATGCATCTCCATGTATTTACAACACTGCAACAACAGATCCTCACGGATTCTTGCATTCACCTCACAATTACCCAACCACAACAACCGAAAATCTCAACTAATCCTTTCCAAACACAACCCAGCCACAACCTAACAATCTAACACCACTTTTATCATCAATTAGCATCTAGAAATAAAATAAAATCAACCTAACACCTCTAGCAAATACACAACCACTATAACACCTCAAAACACAAATCTAGTAACCTAAACAATTAGAGATTCAAGAGTTTCGGGATTCCATTGATAAAATTAACTTATCAACATCGTTAACATCCAAAATATGTTCAAAAACAATCCATAACACTGGAAATCAGATTCAATTCGAATCTTTCATCTCATCAATTTTACCCAATTAAATCTATATAAAAACACAAAATCAGATTATAAACCATAAATCAAGGATCAAATACTTGGGAATATCAATAAAGAACCATTTAACATAGGAGATCATGGACCTTACCCCTATTATGTGCTTTCTCCCTCATTTGGCTTGTTTAAAGATAAGAAAACATAAGATTTCAATGAGATTTTGTAAAACAAAGTTAAATAATCAAGTTAGAATCAATAATCTGAGTGAAAAGAATCTGCCACCTCTGGATTTTGATGAAATTCTGAGTTTTTGGCAGAAAAAAAGTTGAGAGAAAAGGTTTAGGAAAAAAGTTACGCAAATTTTCTTTAAAAGCAAATAACTAACTTAGATATTTTAATCCCTCTTAATCTGCCTTTAAAACACATGTTTAAAACAATTTAATTGAAGGGAAAAAACACCAGCAAAACTTGGTAAAATTAGCTCCTTAAGGATTCTAAGAATTTGACCCTTTTTCATTTTAGTCACTTTAAAACAGTTTTCAAATATCGCATTTTGGTCACTAACCAAAATGTCACATTTCCAAATTCCATTTTCCAAATTGACTCCACCAAAAATCAATATTTATTAAAATATGATTTTTAACTATTTTCCCACATTTTTATCTTATCGAAAAATATATGGTCCCGAATCTGACTCGAATCTCTAACCCGGTCCACCGAACCGTCTAATAAACCTCAAAACCGCTAAGCCCTAAAATTGGGGCGTTACAGTAACCAAAATGGTTGTGGTGATATTACACTTAGAATTGAATATGGTCATTGAGGTATAATTGGGGTTGAACCAATTGTAAATTGAGGTTAGATAGTGAACAAAAGCTTTGAATCAATGGTTTCTGATCATGATTGAGTTTGGAGCACTTAAGTTAGTCTTAAACAAAGACCAAATGTAATTTGCCCAGAAAATTGAGTACACTGATTTTGGGGATGAATTTTATGTGGGTAGAATCATGTGTGAGTCTAGTTTAATCTCCAACAAACGGTGATTGATTTTGAGCTCTAAATCAAAAGTTATTAATTTTTAAGTGAAGGTCATACAGAAATTCTGGAGGCAGATTCTGCTCTGGACAGTTTTTGTTTTGAAACTTCTAAAAATTCTCCTAATTGTCGTAGAACTTGTTAAATTATGAGGCTTATAATGTTAAAACTGTGGTTAAATCTAGTTTGTAAAGATGTAAAGAGCTTCAAATTCCAGTGTATATTCTGTTCTGGAGAAACTGTTCTTTGATGATAGCTCAAGTTGCTAAAAGTTAGAAAAAGGAATTATCATGAAAATGGAATTGAGAAATAACTAGTATATGTATCGTTATTGCTTGAATGACAACACTGGTCAAGCTTATTGAGTTAATGTGTGCGAGGGGCATGCATGTTAATGGATGTATTTTTGATTATTTGAGATAAAGATTGAAGAAGAAGCTGGAAGTAAGGTCAAAGTAGAAGGAAAGTTTGGAATTAAGGGCTCGGATGAAGAAAGGATTGAATAGAGGAAGCTTAGATGTGTTAGTGGATCAAGATATCCCCTAACTTAGGGATATAAGGTGAGTTTATTTTAAGGTCTCGGGATAGATTAAAACTATCTCGAGCATTTCTATTTGCTTTGTTTAATTTTGCTTACTAATTAGGCTATGATTTGCCCGTACTAATAAGCTTGGATTCCAAGGTAAGTACAAAAATTACAGGCTATAAGTACTTGAATATGTTTGAGATGCTATGAAAGTTATATGTACTTGAATATGTTTGAGATGCTATGAAAGTTAGATGTACTTGAATATGTTTAAGATGCTATAAAATGTTATATGTACTTGAATATGTTTGAGATGCTATGAAATCTATATGTAATTGAGTATGTTTGGGATTCTATGAAAGCTGTATGTACTTGAATATGTTTGAGATATTATGAAATACATGCTAGTTTTGAAAACTATATGTAATTGAATATGTTCAAGAAGATATGGAATACTATGCTCGAATGGTTCACGTAATTAAACTTGTGGATATACTATGAATCAAGCCTTGACCATTTGATTATAAGAATGTGAAATTCTACTCAAACAAGATTCTGGCATGATGTGATAACTTATAAGCTTTGTTCATGTGATTGTAAGAATGTGGGGCTATGCCCATTTCTGATATGATAAGATTATAACATGTACATGCTTACATGAATATGGAGCTAAGCACAATCTTAACATGATAAGATAAGAATATGTGAAAATCCTTGGTCTCAAGTCGGTCTTAGGCATAGTTGGATGCCATAGAGTCCATAGAGCTCGTGTTTGGGGTAGACTACGGTCCTGGACTACGGTCCTTATTTGGCAATAGTAGGAGGGAAGTTTTGTTGTCAGTTGGCGATAGTAGGAGGGATTGACCGGTACTCTGAGTACCTTTCTGTTGGCGATAGTTGGTTGGGGATTCGAGTACCTAGGCCGATGCTTGATTTCAAGGTTATGTTAAGACTTCATAATGAAACCCTACTAATGTGTTATTTTGATAACTTATGAGACAAGTAACACATGTTTACAATATGTTATGTATGATAGCTTATTTGATAAGTAAATCCTGTTTATAATATGCTATGCTTGATAATTTATATGGATGGTAACACGTATATGAAATACTATGATAAAAATGGATATGAAATGGACAATTTTGCAATGAATATTTGTGTATACATGTTTAGTGGGCTATTTTGATAGGAATGAACATTTCTTGGACTGTTTTGCAATGTATATTTGTGTATACATGTTTAATGGACTGTTTTGATAAAAAATAAATATGACATGGATTGTTTTGCAATGAATATTTGTGTATACATGTTTAGTTGGCTGTTTTGATAGGAATGAACATTTCTTGGACTGTTTTGCAATGTATATTGTGTATACATGTTTAGTGGACTGTTTTGATAAAAAAATGAATATGCCATGGATTGTTTTGCAATGAATATTTGTGTATACATGTTTAGTGGGCTGTTTTGACAGGAATGAACATTTCTTGGACTGTTTTGCAATGTATATTTGTATATACATGTTTAGTGGACTGTTCTGATAAAAAAGAATATGCCATGGACTGTTTTGCAATGAATATTTGTGTGTACATGTTTAGTGGACTGTTTTGATAAAAATGAATATGCCATGGACTGTTTTGCAATGAATATTTGTCTATACATGTTTAGTGGACTGTTTTGATAAAAATGAATATGCCATGGACTGTTTTGCAATGAATATTTGTGTATACATGTTTAGTGGACTGTTTTGATAAAAATGAAAATGCCATGGACTGTTTTGCAATGTATATTTGTGTATACATGTTTAGTGGACTGTTTTGGTAGAAATGAACATGTATTGGACTATTTTGAATGTATAATTGTATACATAAGATTAGTGGACTGTTTTGGTTAAATTAAAGCATGTCTTGGACTGTTTTGAGTGTATAATTGTATACATATGATTAGTGGACTGTTTGGATAAATTGAAGCATGTCTTGGAGTATTTTGAACATATATGACTATCTCATGAATATGACATGATATGTTATTATCTTATGTGCCAAGTAATATGCGTGCAAATATGTTAGTTTGATAACTTGTGAGATAAGTAACATTGTTCACAAAATGCTATGTTTGATAACTTATATGAAAAGTAACCATGTCTATGATATGCTATGATAGATAGCTTGTGTGACAAGTATCACCTGTCTATGATATGCTATGTTAGATAGCTTCTGTGTAACAAGTATCACCTGTGTATGATATGTTAAGTTGGATAACTTGTGTGATAAGAAACCATGACTTGGATATGTTACGTGTAATATCTTAAGTGTTAAGTAACTCCTGAATATGATATGCTATTCTCATTGTATTTTTATTGATAGTTGAGTATCAAATTGGGTGAATAGATATGCTTTATTTGAATAACTATATGTATGTATGAACATGCCTACTTCGAATCACCCATGTATAAGTGTGATTTCTTGATTGAATGTCTTGTCCTAGCATGGTTAACTTATTGTCCAAGCTTAGTATCATATGTGCATGAGTAAAAGATTTAGGTGAAAGGACGGGTTATTGTCCCATGCTTTTGATGCTTTAAGCTACCTCACTAAGTAATTATACTTATACATCCTTTCACTGTCTTTCAGGTTAAGTTCGTCTTTGGTTAGCCTTGAGTTTGGGCAAGATCATCAGAAGTCGAGATTGTATGTCTTGTATTTCCTTAAAGAGCTCCTAGATGGTGGCACATAATCTTTAGCTATGCATAATGCATTTAGTTAATTCTTTAATCTCATAAGTGTATAAGTTTTAAGTAGCTATCGTTATTTGTAATGGCCTATTAAGCTTTTTGGTTATTTGTTAGCTATGTTCCGTTAATATGCTAATTGAGTAGTTGCTTGATAGCTGAGTTATGCTAGAGTAATATTTGAAGGTTTTCTTGTCGAATAAGTTATGTGGGTTATAATGCTTTAATGAATTGAGATCATGAATGATTGGTAGGACAACTTATAAATCGAATAAGATTAACGGCTATAAGCAAAATGCTTGTTATGCTAAGAAAAGATTGATTAATTAGTCATGATCATAAAAGTGGTTTATGCTTTTCAAACCATCTTAGAGAGGTTGGTCCTTAGGTGGTTGTTGGATTGCTTGTTTGCAAATATCTTTCATGTTTTACTTGTTTTGTAACACCCTTACCAGTATTTATTACCCACTACTAGTATAAAGTGTCACATGATGTTTAAACCACATTTTATACTATCCGAACAAGTCAAGAATGACGATTTTAAATTTTTCTTTTTTTAAATCACGTAAAATTTATTTCCAATTTTTAATCCATCAGATAGACTCCGAGTTCAGGCAGCAACTTGACAATATTTAATTATACTTTACGATTAACAAAATTGCCTAAAAACTGCCTAAAATAAAAATCATTTTGATTACTCTAAAATTTCATTATTATAATCTTACCCGATTTTTGTTACTAGCAATTTCATTAAACTAGTATCCATTTAAATAAAGCTCAATATCATATACTAACCACTTATCTAGATATTAATATTACAATACATATATAGACTAGTTTGAAAAGGGCTATTATTTATTTATACATGTCAACTAGAAAATATCAAAATACATCGAGGATGTAATTACCGATACTGCATATATCCCCTTTGATAGTGATGCCTTACTCCTTACTCTGAACTAGGTTTTCTACCTACGCGTGAAAAACCATCACACGCTAATTATATACTTAGTGAGGCATTATAATTATTTAATACAAATCAACATGCTTGAATTATATCAATAATATAATAAACATGCAGTTTGATCACTATTACTTTATTTCCCTTATGTTAATCAAATATTAACATAATATAATCCGGATTCATAAATCCACACCTAAGTGTTAATAAACCGCACCGAAGTGCTAAACCGCTGGACTCTATGGCATGCCAACTATGCTCTATACCTCAATTACTTATTTGTGCATACTTTCCAATTCCATATTCGATTCATCCATGGCAATATAAATAAATATTGGGCAGTTCATACCCTAAATATAACATAAACATATTAAAATTAAATTACCTGTGATCAATGCATGTAATTCTTCTACCTTTGACAATTCAGAACATGTCAATTATAAACTCATGATATAATTATCCATGCATAAAAATTCACTCACCTTGACACTTAATACTTTATCAATATTCAACTAGTCTCAATAAGTTCAACTTTGGTCTCGTTCCTTTCCTCGATTGCTAATTCGATCTTGATTTTGTGCACAGTTGTTGCGCGTAATAAGTGCTATGCAATTGTGCAAGTATACACGTCGCAAGTTATAGTATAAAAGATATCGTCTCCACAGGGATTGGTGCCACTTCAAGAATCTAGTCTCTTGCACTGTAAAAAGTAAAAGAAAACACAAGTAGAAGATTATAGGAGTTTTAACTAATAACTAATCTAGAAAGCAAATAAGTAAAAGGCGATGTAATTAAATGAGAGAGATAGGCCAGGTTATCATGAGTTGAGGTGTGATAGCCGATTGGATCATCTTGGTAAAAGAGTGCAAGGGCAACTCAGTTGCCGTGGTAACTTGCACAATGGGGTTGCCTGGGCGACTAGTTGGGCAACAACTTGGGCGTTTGGACAGCAACCTTCAAGGTTCTACAGAGCGTTCTTCAATGGTTTCTTCTTATCCCTAAGTTGAAACTCTAGTTACTTGTGCATGCCTTGATAATACATCCCTGCGTGAATCAAGGGTGAACAACAACCAATCTTGCCCTGCTCTTAGCCGTTGAAATCCTTAACTTATTCCTAAGTCAGATTAATCTTCGCCATCAATAGATTGAATAAAGATCATATTCATTCGTTTCTTGAATCTAACTCTCCCGATATTAGATAAATAGATGAAGTTACGAGATCCTCTCCCAATTCACTCGCAAACAAGAATAAGAACCAAGAATGAATAAACCTTGAATAGAAAAGTGCAAACTCTTATTACCTAAACAAAATTCAATAGTTCTCACAACCACAAGACACAATAACCATAGCCAAATAGATTTAGTTCATGGCTAGGTTCCAAAGAAACACAAGATAAAGAATCCCTAGCATGAACCTAATTGAACAAGAAAGAAAAAAATGAAGGATGAAGCTTGTCGAAATCCTCCTTGCCCTTGATGCTTATAAAAAATTCTCTCCTCTCTCCCCCTTTGGAGTTGACGGCATGGGCTCTAATTTATAGGGCTAGGTCAAAGCTTTCTTTGAGGAGGAAGTTAAGTTGGAATTAAATTATCTTTAAAGAATATAATTTTTTATTATAATTATATTCCTTCTAGAACTTCTCCTATCTTATTGGAATTTAGTTCTTCTTTAACCTCTTCATGGAAATCAAACTCCTTTGAGATTTAGCTTTGCTCCACGTGATCTTGGGCTTGTCTAGTCATCAATTTCGACTACCATATTACCTTAGTCTTTTCGACAATTGCCCTGGCAACTGGCTCGGCGTCTCTTTCATGCATTGCCCTGGCAACTAGTTCGACATCTCCTTCATGCATTGCCCTGGCAACTAGTTTGGCATCTCCTTCATGCGTTGCCCTGGAAACTAGCTCTAGCCTTGCTTTGTCAAGTGATTCTGCACATACACACAAAACACACCAAAGCAGCATCTTTTCCCACAAAAACAACCAAGTTATGTAATCAAGCTCAACGATGGAAGGAAACATGGATTAATGCATGAATGGCTAATTATGCAACTAATATGAGCCTAAGTCTAACAATAATATGAGTAAAAAGGGTAAGAAAAATAGTACTTTTGAACACTTATCACACCCCCAAACTCGAACTATTGCTTGTCCTCAAGCAATGTGTTGCGCGTAATAAGTGCTACGCAATTGTGCAAGTATACACGTCGCAAGTTATAGTATAAAAGATATTGTCTCCACAGGGATTGGTGCTGCTTCAAGAATCTAGTCTCTTGCACTGTAAAAAGTAAAAACACAAATAAAAGATTATAAAAGTTTAACTAATCTAGAAAGCAAATAAGTAAAAGAAAAGATGAATTCAATTGAGAGAGATAGGCTAGGTTATCGTGAGTTGAGGTGTGATAGCCGATTGGATTGTCTTGGTAAAAGAGTGCACGGGCAACTCAGTTGTCGTGGCAACTTGCACGACGGGGTTGCCTTGGCAGCTAATTGATGGTTGCCTGGGCGACTAGTTGGGCAACTACTTGGGCGACTGGGCAGCAACTTTAGGTTCGGCAGAGCGTTCTTCAATGGTTTCTTCTTATCCCTAAGTCGAAACTCTAGCTACTTGTGCATGCCTTGATAATACATCCCTGCGTGAATCAAGGGTGAACAACAACCAATCTTGCGCTCCTCTTAGCCGTTGAAATCCTTAACTTATTCCTAAGCCGGTTTAATCTTCACCATCATTGGATTGAATAAAGATCATATTCATTCGTTTCTTGAATCTAACTCTCCCGATATTAGATAAATGGATGAAATCACAAGATCCTCTCCCAATTCACTCGCAAACAATAATAAGAATCAAGAATGAATAAACCTTGAAATAAAAAAGTGCAAACTCTTATTACCTAAACAAAAACCAATAGTTTCTCACAACCACAAAACACAATAACCATAGCCAAGTAAATTTAGTTCATGGCTAGGTTCCAAAGAAACACAAGATAAACAATCCCTAGCATGAACCCAATCGAACAAGGAAGAAAAGATGAAGCTTGTCAAAAATTCCCCTTTGCTTCCTCTCTTGATCTTGTCGAAATTCCCTCTTGCTCTCTCTATGCATCTTGTCTAAATTTCCTTGCTATTTATTGGGCTAGGCCAAAGTCCTTCTTTGAGGAGGAGTTTGAGTTGGAATTAAATTATCTTTAAAGAATATAATTCTTTATTATAATTTTATTCCTATTAGAACTTCTCCTATCTTCTTGGAATTTAATTCTTCTTTAATCTCTGCATGGCAATCAAATTCCTTTGGGCTTGGGCCTTGCTCCATGTCATCTTGGGCTTGTAAAGTCATTAATTTCGACATCCCTATTGCATTTTGTCTTTGTCGACAAATGCCATGGAAACTGGCTCGGCGTCTCCTTCATGCATTGCCCTGGCAACTGGCTCGGCATATCCTTCATGCATTGCCCTGGCAACTAGCTCGACATTGCTTTGGCAAGTGATCCTACACATACACACACAAAGCACACCAAAGCAGCATCTTTTCCACAAAAACTACCAAGTTATGTGATCAAGCTCCACGATGGAAGGAAACATGGATTAATGCATGAATGGCTAACTATGCAACTAATATGAGCCTAAGTCTAACAATAATATGAGTAAAAAGGGTAAGAAAAATAGTACTTTTGAACACTTATCACACCCCCAAACTCGAACTATTGCTTGTCCTCAAGCAATGCAAACTCATAATTACCTGCCAAGACTTCAATTTTCACAAACTTAGCTTTGAACTTGATTTCAATTCTCTGAACCGGGGCACAAGGTATGATTATAATTTTATTTTTCGAAAAACTGAGGAGTTACTCGGAATCAAACTATAATGTTTGTGAGTGTGTGCGGAGTTGTGTGCAAGTTGATTTTTCGAATCCTATGCAAACAATAGGTTTTCAAATTACTTCATTGGGTTCTTTTTAACATGTTTTAACTAGAGCCAATTTCGGGCACCTCTAGTGTTTTATTTTTAGTTTTCCTAAGTTAATTTAATCGACTAGAGCCAGTTTCGGGCACCTCTAGTAATTTTTTTTACCTATACTAGAGCCAGTTTTGGGCACCTCTAGTGATCCTAAGTTTTAGCACATGCTAGAGCCAATTTCGGGCACCTCTAACATTCATCCAATTTTTATTCTAATCCCCCAATTTGTTACTTATCAACCTAAGTTTACTAGAATTCCTTAAATCAATCAAACCGCAACAGTGTTTCATCAAATTTAGCATTATAGTAAAATTCTAAGTTTTTCCATGGTTATCCTAGAATAAAAGTTCTATCAATTAAGTGCATTGGCAAAGTCATCATCGAATATTCATCAAATCTAAGCAATTCTTGTTCTAATTAAAGGCATGGCAAGCAATTTATGTATCCTAAATGTAATACTTAAGATTAATGTAACTAAACATGGTAATTACTAATAACAATCCCCCCCAAACTCGAGTGAGGCATTGTCCTCAATGCATGCATAAAAATAACGAAAAATAAAAATAAAAATGCATACGAGGACTTACTCCGAGAGTTCGTCATCATAGATGATTAGTTTCCTTTTGGTCGGTGTCTTGGTTCTCTTGCTTGAACGCGATGGTTATTTTCTTGTTGCTGGGATGTCTTCAGCTTTGGTTGCCGTGGCATCAGCTTGTGCAGGCACGATGTAGGTTGCCGCGGCATCTTCTTCATTGGTTGCCGGGGCAAGGATCTTGGCAGTAAATTTCCTTAGCATAGTAGTTGTGAGTCTTGTTGTGAAAAAGAAAACAAAGAAAACCTGAAAACTAAAGATAATGAAGAAAAAATAAAATATCTCCTAAAAATAAAAATGAAAATAAAAAGAAAAAGAAAATACTGAAAGGAGAGCATGCTCATGCATCTCCTAAGTTGACAACTTCCTTGTTACGTTCCACATGGGCACCATTGTAGTGCTTCAATCTTTGTCCATTAACTTTGAATTCATGGTTGTCAGAGATGGACTTGATTATCACTGCACCATGAGAGAATGGTTTGACGACTTCGAATGGTCCCGACCATCTTGATTTCAGCTTTCCCGGGAAAAGTTTTAGCCGAGAATTGAATAGGAGAACTAGTTGCCCTGGCGTGAATTGCTGTGACAATAGTTTCTTGTCATGCCATCGCTTTGTTTTCTCCTTGTAGATTCGTGCATTGTTATAGGCGAGTGCACGAAATTCTTCTATCTCATTGAGATCCATCAAGCGCTTTTGTCCGGCACTTTCCCAATCCATATTCACGGTCTTGATTGCCCAAAGACGCCTTGTGCTCGATTTCCACCGGTAGATGACATGTTTTACCATAGACAAGTCGGAAGGGGACATACCTAAAGGTGTTTTGAATGAAGTGCGATATGCCCAAAGTGCGTCATCTAGTCTTAATGACCAATCCTTCCTTGAGGGATTTACAACTTTCTCGAGTATTCCCTTCAACTCCCGGTTGGATATTTACGCTTGCCCGTTGGTTTGTGGGTGATATGCCGTGGCGATCTTGTGTGATATGCCGAAGCGTTGCAACATCTTGGCAATTAGTCTTGTCAAAATGCTTGCCCCGTCACCGATAATTGCTCTCGGCATCCCAAACCGTAAATATGTTTTTCTCAGGAATCGTTGCACGGTCTTGGAATCGTTGTTGGGAACTGCAGCTGCCTCTACCCATTTAGACACATAGTCGACGGCAAGTAAGATGTAGAGGTTGCCGAATGAAGATGGGAAAGGTCCCATAAAGTCGATCCCCCATACATCGAACAGTTCCACCTCGATGATGTTCTGGAGCGGCATCTCATGTTGTCTAGAGATATTGCCCGTCCTCTGGCAACGATCACATTGCTTGTAAAAGTCTTGGGCATCTTTGTATAATGTTGGCCAATACAACCCGGATTGCAAAACTTTGGCACGATGCGAGTTCCTCCAAAATGTCCTCCATAGGGTGAAGAATGGCATTGCCGGAGTACATTCTGTTGCTCTTCTTCAGGGACACATCGGCGTATAACCTGATCTGCACATTGTTTAAACAAAAGAGGCTCGTCCCAAAAGTAATGCTTAGCATCATGGCGGAACCGCTTCTTCCCTTGGTGAGTAATGCCATAAGGAAAAATACCACAAACAAGGAAGTTAACTAAATCCAGCGTACGGGTATTGCCGAGGCATGTCTTTGCCGTAGTGATCGACTCCCCCCGACTGTCGCGCGTCGCGCGCGTCAAAGACTACTGCAGCGTCGAGAGTTGCCGAGGCGTGTGCATCTATGGTTGCCGAGGCGTCGTGGGTTGCCGAGGCGTCAAGGGTTGCCGAGGCGTCGAGGGTTACCGAGGCAACTAAAATTTGTTCATCTGGAAATGCATCGCATATCTCTAGATCCGCGTCCTCCTCCCTATTGCGTTCCAAACGTGATAAGTGATCGGCCACTTGATTTTCTGTTCCTTTCCTGTCCTTAATTTCAATATCAAATTCTTGTAAAAGTAATATCCAACGAATCAAACGAGGTTTAGCATCCTTTTTAGCAAATAAGTATTTGATTGCCGAATGGTCTGTATGAACAATTACCTTTGTACCAATTAAATAGGATCGGAACTTGTCAAATGCGAAAACTACAGCTAGTAACTCTTTCTCCGTTGTTTTGTAATTCACTTGAGCACCATTAAGAGTTTTACTAGCGTAGTATATCACATGGAAGGTCTTACCTGTGCGTTGTCCTAGGACTGCTCCTACCGCGAAATCACTTGCATCACACATTAGCTCAAAAGGTAGCGTCCAATCTGGTGGAACGACAATGGGTGCCGAGGCAAGCTTTTTCTTTAGGGTTTCGAATGCTTGGGTGCAAGAATCATCAAAATTGAAGACTTTATCCTGTTCAAGCAGATTACACAAGGGTTTAGTGATTTTAGAAAAATTATGAATGAACCTCCTGTAAAAACCTGCATGTCTGAGAAAACTTCGAATTCCTTTAACCGAACTTGGTGGGGGTAATCTCTCGATCAAGTCCACCTTAGCTTTGTCTACTTCAATTCCCTTGGATGAAATCTTGTGGCCGAGCACTATTCCTTCATCTACCATAAAGTGGCATTTCTCCCAATTGAGGACTAAATCCGTTTCTTCGCATCTTGCCAACACCCTCTCTAAATTGCCGAGACAGTCGTCGAAGTCATTACCAAAAACCGAAAAATCATCCATGAAGATCTCAAGGAAGTCTTCGACCATGTCTGAAAAGAGTGCCATCATGCATCTTTGGAAGGTTGCCGGGGCGTTACACAATCCGAACGGCATCCTTCGGAAGGCATAAGTACCGTATGGGCATGTGAAGGTTGTCTTTTCTTGATCTTCTGGTGCTATGGCAATCTGATTGTAACCTGAATAACCATCAAGAAAACAATAAAAGGGTTTACCTGCAAGATGGTCAAGCATTTGATCAATAAAGGGTAATGGGAAGTGATCTTTCCTAGTGGCTTTGTTTAGCTTTCGATAGTCCATACAAACCCTCTAACCGGTCAAAGTCCTGGTTGGGATAAGTTCATTATTTTCATTGCTTACCACTGTTATACCTCCCTTTTTCGGTACACATTGTACCGAACTTACCCACGTACTATCGGAGATAGGGTATATAATGCCGGCGTCAAGACACTTGATGATTTCTTTCATTACAACCCCTTTCATGGCATGATTCAGTCTCCTCTGGGCCTCAATTGAAGGTTTGTGATCATCTTCCAACAAGATCTTGTGCATGCACACCGCCGGGCTAATTCCCTTCAAGTCGGCAATTGTCCACCCTATTGCCTTTTTGTGCAGCTTCAACATCTTGATCAGCTTCTTTTCCTGCTCAGGCTGTAACTTAGAAGAAATAATTACTGGCAATGTATTATCGGTCCCTAAGTATACATATTTTAGTTGCTCTGTGGCAATTGTTTCAACTCAAGAATTGGTGGTTGTTCAATAGAGGGTTTTTCGAGCTTACCTTCCTTACCTGAGTAGTCCAGTGGTTCAAAGTATGTACCTGGTCGGTTGACTAGCCAATTTGCCTCTTCTGGTTGTTCCTCATCGACCGGTTCTTCATACTCCTCATGTTACTCTTGGTCGGCAATGTAGTTGCCGAGGCAACTAAATTCCTCATCGAAGTTAAACTCTGCCGTGGCATGAAGTAGTTGGCATTCTTCTGGATCATCGGCATGCCTTAGTGTTTGGAACACATTTAGTTTGACATGCTGGTCATTCACCCTCATTGTGAGTTCTCCCTTTTCAACGTCGATCAAGGTTCTCCCTGTTGCTAGGAATGGTCTCCTGAGAATGATGGGTGCATGCTCATCTGCTTCACAATCCAAAACAATAAAGTCAGCAGGAAAAATGAATTTATCAACTTTTACCAGTATGTCCTCGATTTTTCCCTCTGGATGCACATAGGATCTGTCGGCTAGCTGTAGCATGACTGTTGTAGGTCTTGCCTTCCCGATTCCTAGTTTTTGGAAAACCGATTTAGGCATCAAGTTTATGCTAGCCCCTAGGTCGTATAGTGCTTTCCCGACATAGTGATTTCTAATAGAACAAGGTATTGTGAAACTTTCGGGATCCTCCAACTTGGGTGGCATACGATTGTGCAACATTGCCATGCATCCCTCTGTCGCGGCAACTGTTTCAAACTCTCCTAGCCTTGTTCTTTTGGACACAATGTCTTTAAGGAACTTGGCATAGTTGGGCATTTGTTCAATTGCTTCCACCAATGGCAAGTTGATGTGGACTTGCTTTAGGATATCAAGAAACTTCTTGAATTGGTATTCTTGCTTTTGTCGCTTCAACCTTTGTGGGAATGGTGGTGGAAGTCGGATATCTTCGATCCTTTCATTGGTTTGAAACCTGATTGACGGCATTGCCGGGACATCTGGAGTTGCTGAGGCATTATCAACTGGGGTTGCAGAGGCATGCTTATCGCAAGTTGCCGAGGCGTCTTTATCGTCGGTTGCCGAGGCATGCTTATTGCCAGTTGCCGCGGCAATTCCTGGTTCAGCATCTGAGGCTTTGCCGCTAGGTTCGTCTTGATCTTTTTGTGGAGTTTTGTTTGACGAGCGGGTTTGAACCTCTCTAAGTTGTTGGCCACTTCTGGTGGTGATTGCCTTACATTGCTCATGGCCAGTTCCTCTTGCGACTTCAGTATCGCTAGGTAAACCTCCTTGTGGTCTAGTGTTCAGATTTTGAGCAAACTGTCCGACTTGATTTTCCAATGATTTGATTGCCGCCTCTTGGTTTTGCAATCTCATCTCGGTCCTGTTAATAAAAGCATCAGTTCTTTTTATGAAATTACTATTTTAGCCATATAAGATTCAGTTTTCATCATAAAAGCATTTAGAGAATTTTCCAAAGAACTAGATGTTGTCGGTTGTTGCTGCGGCATCTGTTGCCGTCGCATATTCTGCTGGAATCCCGATGCTTGTGCATTCTGATTGTTCTGGTTTAGAGCATTGTTGGGATTACTCCATGAAAAATTCGGGTGCTTCTTCCAAGCTAGATTGTATGTATTTGACATCATGTTGTTGCTCCAATTGTAATTCCCCACATAGAAGCTGGATTCCGGATTCTGCATACATTCAGAAGAATTATGGTTATCACCACATAACTCACAAAAAGAATCCATTACCTTGACTTCATGTGTGTTGTTTGGTTTTTGCATGTTCGGACCATCTTGGTTAAAGCGCCAATTGTGCGAAATTGAATCTGATGATCCTAGTTCATGTATTGTGGCTTGGCGTCTAACTCCTCCTCTTCTAGTAGATGGAAATTGATAATCATTCTTGGCCAGCCTGTTTAAAATTTGCATTGCTTCTTCCGGCGACTTATCTAGGAGTATGCCGTTTGCCGAGGCGTCTAGCATCATCCTTGTTGGTGTATTCACGGCGTTGTAAAACATTGTTACTTGAGTCCACACCGGGAATCCGTGTAGAGGGCATTTGTGTAGAAGTTCTCTATATCGCTCCCAAGCCTCGTACATGGATTCATCATCCGCTGCGCCGAAAAGAAGTAATGTCGTTACTGAAGCTTATCACCAAATTTGTAGGATTAAATCTAGCAAGGAAATCACGACAAAGATCAGTCCAAGATGCTATGGATCCGGCAGGAATGCTATTCAACCATGCTTTCGCCTTATCCCTTAGTGAATAGGGGAATAATCTTAATCGTAGGACATCGGGGGTGACTCCGTGTATCTTGAACGAGTTGCAAATCTCGAGGAAAGATTTCAGATGTTGTCGTGCATCTTCAGTTGCTGAGCCGCCATATTGACCAATTGTGTTGATCATATTAAACATTACCGGTTTCAACTCAAAGTGGTCGGCTTCAATTTCAGGTGCGACAACTCTTGGGTTAAGTCCATCAAGATCTTCTTCAAGATAGTCTCGAATAGTTCTGTTTCATGCAAGAATCACTCCTCCTCCGCCTCGAACATCTTGATTCATATTGCCGCCTTTGATTTGCCATTGCTTCTCTTATCCTTCGTCTAAGTCTTTGTAAGGTTCGTTCGATTTCTGGATCAAAGGGATATTTTGGTGAAGTCGGTCTCGCCCTGGTCATATACCAATGCAAAACCAAAGTTTGTTAGCCCTTTGAATTTTAAACAAGAAAAATAAAAAGAATGTGAAAGAAAGTAAAAACAAAGTCGCTATTGCCAATCCCCGGCAACGGCGCCAAAAACTTGTTGCGCGTAATAAGTGCTACGCAATTGTGCAAGTATACACGTCACAAGTTATAGTATAAAAGATATCGTCTCCACAGGGATTGGTGCTACTTCAAGAATCTAGTCTCTTGCAATCTTTGTAAAAGTAAAAACACAAATAAAAGATTATAGAAGTTTAACTAATCTAGAAAGCAAATAAGTAAAAGAAAAGATGAATTCAATTGAGAGAGATAGGCTAGGTTATCGTGAGTTGAGGTGTGATAGCCGATTGGATTGTCTTGGTAAAAGAGTGCAAGGGCAACTCAGTTGCCGTGGCAACTTGCACGACGGGGTTGCCTTGGCAGCTAATTGATGGTTGCCTGGGCGACTAGTTGGGCAACTACTTGGGCGACTGGGCAGCAACTTCAAGGTTCGGCGGAGCGTTCTTCAATGGTTTCTTCTTATCCCTAAGTCGAAACTCTAGCTACTTGTGCATGCCTTGATAATACATCCCTGCGTGAATCAAGGGTGAACAACAACCAATCTTGCGCTCCTCTTAGCCGTTGAAATCCTTAACTTATTCCTAACCCGGATTAATTTTCACCATCATTGGATTGAATAAAGATCATATGCATTCGTTTCTTGAATCTAACTCTCCCGATATTAGATAAATGGATGAAATCACGAGATCCTCTCCCAATTCACTCGCAAACTATAATAAGAATCAAGAATGAATAAACCTTGAAATAAAAAAGTGCAAACTCTTATTACCTAAACAAAAACCAATAGTTTCTCACAACCACAAAACACAATAACCATAGCCAAGTAAATTTAGTTCATGGCTAGGTTCCAAAGAAACACAAGAAAAACAATCCCTAGCATGAACCCAATCGAACAAGGAAGAAAAGATGAAGCTTGTCGAAAATTCCCCTTTGCTTCCTCTCTTGATCTTGTCGAAATTCCCTCTTGCTCTCTCTATGCATCTTGTCGAAATTTCCTGGCTATTTATAGGGCTAGGCCAAAGTCCTTCTTTGAGGAGGAGTTTGAGTTGGAATTAAATTATCTTTAAAGTATAATTCTTTATTATAATTTTATTCCTATTAGAACTTCTCCTATCTTCTTGGAATTTAATTCTTCTTTAATCTCTGCATGGCAATCAAATTCCTTTGGGCTTGGGCCTTGCTCCATGTCATCTTGGGCTTGTAAAGTCATTAATTTCGACATCCCTATTGCATTTTGTCTTTGTCGACAAATGCCATGGCAACTGGCTCGGCGTCTCCTTCATGCATTGCCCTGGCAACTGGCTCGGCATATCCTTCATGCATTGCCCTGGCAACTAGCTCAGCATTGCTTTGGCAAGTGATCCTGCACATACACACACAAAGCACACCAAAGCAGCATCTTTTCCACAAAAACTACCAAGTTATGTGATCAAGCTCAACGATGGAAGGAAACATGGATTAATGCATGAATGGCTAACTATGCAACTAATATGAGCCTAAGTCTAACAATAATATGAGTAAAAAGGGTAAGAAAAATAGTACTTTTGAACACTTATCACAATGCAAACTAATAATTACCTGCCAAGACTTCAATTTTCACAAACTTAGCTTTGAACTTGATTTCAATTCCCAGAACCGAGGCACAAAGTATGATTGACTTTTCATTTTTCAAAAAACTTAGGAGTTACTCAGAATCAAACTATAATGCTTGTGAGTGTGTGCGGAGTTGTGAGCAAGTTGATTTTTCGAATTCTATGCAAACAAGAGGTTTTCAAATTACTTCACTGGGTTCTTTTTAACATGTTCTAACTAGAGCCAGTTTCGGGCACCTCTAGTGTTTTGTTTTTAGTTTCCTTAAGTTAATTAATTTATTCGACTAGAGCCGGTTTTGGGCACCTCTAGCGATCAATTTTTAGCACATACTAGAGCCAGTTTCGGGCACCTCTAGCGATCCATTTTTTAGCACATGCTAGAGCCAATTTCGGGCACCTCTAGCATTCATCCAATTTTTATTCTAATCCCCCAATTAGTTTAATTATCAACCTAAGTTCACTATAATTCCTTAAATCAATCAAACCACAACAATGTTTCATCAAATTTAGCATCATAGTAAAATTCTAAGTTTTTCCATGGTTATCCTAGAATAAAAATTCTATCAATTAAGTGCATTGGCAAAGTCATCATCGGATATTCATCAAATCTAGGCAATTCTTGTTCCAACTAAAGGCATGGCAAGCAATTTATGTATCCTAAATGTAATACTTAAGATGAATGTATCTAAACATGGTAACTACTAATAACGATCCCCCCCAAACTCGAGCGAGGCATTGTCCTCAATGCATGCATTAAAGAAAAATAAAAAAAACGAAAAATAAAATGCAAACAAGGACTTACTCTGAGAGTTCGTCGTCGTGGATGATTAGTTTCTTTTTGGTCGGTGTCTTGATTCTCATGCTTGAACGCGATGGTTGTTTCCTTGTTGCCGGTGGTGGAATCGATCCTTGTACGGGGTTGTCCTTATCGTCCTCTTCATCAATGTCATTGGCTTTTCGCTTGGAGGATTCAATTGGTGCGGTCTTTGTTGGTGCAATGGAGGACTTGTCCAAATTTGAAAAATTAGACAATGATTTCGTAGGAGTTAATTCGGGCATAGGTGCTTTACCTTTGGCTTTTGCAGTGGTTGCCGGGATGTCTTTAGCTTTGGTTGTCGTGGCATCTTCAGGGTTGGTTGTCGTGGCATCTGCTTGTACATACACGATGTAGGTTGCTGCGGCATCATCTGTTGCGGTTGCCGGGGTGACTACTTCATTGGTTGCCATGGCAAGGATCTCAGCAGGAAAGATTGGGAACGACATGCGACTGTCCGGGTACTTTTCAGGATGACTTGGGTGATGGCATTGTTGTGCTCCTTCATGTACCGTATGAACATTAGTTTTCGGTCTTCAATTTGCCTTAGGTGGCTCACCAATGGTTGCAAGAGTGCTTCAAAGTGTCCCGAGGTTGATGGTCGAGTTGCCCGGGCGTTAGGTGCTTGGGCATTAGGGATTGCCGGGGCGGCAGGAGTTGCTGCGGCAATTGGAGGCCTTGAGGATTTTTTCGGTGCCTCTCCCATTAGCTTTCGGATTTGTGCTTGATTCCAACCAGACTTTGGTAGGGCCTTTTCATCGGTTGACTCACTTGGAACATGCATCTCCTTGCAAAGATTAGAAATTAAGGAAGGGAAGAAAAGAGAACCCTTATCTTTTGAGTTACATACAAAAATCTCATCACAAATAATTTTTCCAATGTTAATGATGCGATTATGCAAAATAGAATGTATGAACAAAAGACGTGGTATATCAACGGTAGTATTGTGTGTGGTGGGCATTAAAGAGGTTTTAACAAACTTATTCCATGGTTTTGGCTCGGGTTTAAGCCGAAGGCGATTTACCGTGCCCTTGTATTTACCATCGTTCCAATGAGTTCCCGATAGAGTGAGTTCTTAAAGCACCTTGTCGAGTTACTTGGGCGTGATTTGATCAACAAAGGCTTGATGCTCGTCCTTCTCAATGTAGAGCCCGTAAAAGGTGTTGACGTTTTCGGGGCTTATGAGTATGGCCTTGTCAAGAACAAAAACATAAGGATTATCTGGGTTAGGTGAGTGAGCATAGGTTTCTCTTACCCATGAGATGTTACCCGGTTCCGATTGATGGCAAAAGATTTGCCACTTTTGATGTGCAATCCTCTCGAAGATGAATGGTTCAAGGCCAAAATCTTGATGAGAGTTGGAGTATTCAAAGCCTTGTTCTTCCTAAATATTCCGGCTTTCGAACTTGGAGTGAAATCTTTCTTGAACCACCGGTGTAGCAAACTTCTTATATCTTGGTTCTTTGGAGGAACTTGGATGAACTAAAAATTTAATTTTGGATGCCATAGATGATCTTGGTTGTGAGTTTTGTAAAAACAAATAAAAATAAATAAAAGAAACTAAAGAGTTGCAAGATGAAAAGTAGGAATAGGTTTCTTGGAAGTTAAGGGTGATGGGTTTTATAGAAAAGATAGGTAGTAAATATGGTGGGTGGGTTTAATTTTTGGAAAGACGAAAAAGAGGGTTTCGGTTTAAGGGAAGGGTGACGGAAAGGGGGGTTTAATTAGGGTAAGTTGGAGGCTTTATATAAGCCTTAGATTCAGCCCATTAATTTCCTTGTTGAAGATGTTTTCCTTCTTGGTTCAAAATTCCTCTTTATCTTGAACTCTTTTCCTACAATTCAAAGACAAATCAAATAAGGATTAAAATTAAAGATAAACTAATAAAAGAAAATAAATAAAGACGTGTAAAGGGATTCTTAAACTTAAAAAAAAGATAAAAAAAAAAGAAAATAAATCTATCCTAAAAAAAGCAAATAATCGAAAGTAATAAAAAAATAAATAGTTCGACAAAATTAAAAATAAAAATAAAATATCGAAAGGAGAGCATGCTCATGCATCTCCTAAGGTGACCACTTCTTTGTTACGTTCCACATGGGCACCATTGTAGTGCTTTAATCTTTGTCCATTAACTTTGAATTCATTTTTGTCAGTGATAGACTTGATTATCACAGCACCATGGGAGAATGGTTTGACAACTTCGAATGGTCCCGACCATCTTGATTTCAGCTTTCCCGGGAAAAGTTTTAGCCGAGAATTGAATAAGAGAATTAAAAATAGTTTCTTGTCATGCCATTGCTTTGTTTTCTCCTTGTAGATTCGTGCATTGTTATAGGCGAGTGCACGAAATTATTCTATCTCATTGAGGTCTAACAAACTCTTTTGTCTGGCACTTTCCCAATCCATATTCACGGTCTTGATTGCCCAATATGCCTTGTGTTCGATTTCCACCAGTAGATGGCATGTTTTTCCATAGACAAGTCGGAAGGGGGACATACCTAAGGGTGCTTTGAATGCAGTGCGATATGCCCAAAGCGCGTCATCTAGTCTTAATGACCAATCCTTCCTAGAGTGATTTACAACTTTCTCGGGTATACCCTTCAATTCTCGGCTGGAAATTTTTGCTTGCCCGTTGGTTTGTGGGTGATATGCCGTGCCAATGTTGTGTGATACGCCGAAGCATTGCAACATCTTAGCAATAAGTCTGTTGTCAAAATGCTTGCCTTCGTCACTGATAATTGCTCTCGGCATCCCAAACTGTGTAAATATATTTTTCTGCAAGAATCGTTGCACGGTCTTGGAATCGTTGTTGGAAATTGTAGCTGCCTCAACCCATTTAGACACGTAGTCGATGGCAAGTAGAATGTAGAGGTTACCGAATGAAGATGGGAAAGGTCCCATAAAATTGATCCTCCATACATCGAACAATTCCACCTCGATGATGTTCTGGAGCGGCATCTCATGTCGTCTAGAGATATTGCCCGTCCTCTGGCAACGATCACATTGCTTGTAAAAGTTTTGGGCATCTTTGTACAATGTTGCCCAATACAAACTGTATTGAAAAACTTTGGCCGCGGTACGAGTTCCTCCAAAATGTTCTCCATAGGGTGAAGAATGGCATTGCCGGAATACATTATGTTGCTCTTATTCAGGGACACATCGGCGTATAACCTGATCTGTATATTGTTTAAACAAAAGAGGCTCGTCCCAAAAGTAATGCTTAGCATCATGGCGGAACCGCTTCTTCCCTTGGTGAGTCCGTAAGGTAAAATACCACAAACAAGGAAATTAAATAAATCCTCGTACCAGGGTATTGCTGAGGCATGTGCTGCCGTAGCGACTGCTCCCAAAATTGTCGAGGCGTACGCGTCAAGGGCTACTGCGGCGTCGAGAGTTTTCGAGGCGTGAGCATCCATGGTTAACGAGGCAACTAAAAGTTGTTCATCCGGGAATGCATCACATATCTCTAGATTTGCGTCCTCCTCCCTATTGCGTTCTAAACGTGATAAGTGATCAGCCACTTGATTTTATGTTCCTTTCCTGTCCTTAATTTCAATATCAAATTCTTGTAAAAGTAATATCCAATGAATCAAACGAGGTTTGGCATCCTTTTTAGCAAATAGATATTTGATTTCTGAATGGTCCGTATGAACAATTACCTTTGTACCAATCAAATAGGATCGAAACTTATCAAATGCGAAAACTACAGCTAGTAACTCTTTTTCTGTTGTTCTGTAATTCACTTGAGCACTATTAACAGTTTTACTAGTGTAGTATATCACATGGAAGGTCTTACCTGTGCGTTGGCCTAGGACTGCTCCTACCGCGAAATCACTTGCATCACACATGAGCTCAAAAGATAGCGTCCAATATGGTGGAACGACAATGGGTATCGAGGAAAGCTTTTCCTTTAGGGTTTCGAATGCTTGGGTGCAAGAATCATCAAAATCGAAGACTTTATCCTGTTCAAGCAAATTGCACAAGGGTTTAGTGATTTTAGAAAAATTATGAATGAACCTCCTGTAAAAACCTGCATGTCTAAGAAAGCTTCGAATTCCTTTAACCGAACTTGGTGGGGGTAATCTCTCGATCCCGTCCACCTTGGCTTTGTCTACTTCAATCCCCTTGGATGAAATCTTGTGGCCGAGCACTATTCCTTCATCTACCATAAGATGGCACTTCTCCCAATTGAGGACTAAATCAGTTTCTTCACATCTTGCCAACACCTTCTCTAAATTGTCGAGGCAACTGTCGAAGTCATTACCAAAAACGGAAAAATCATCCATGAAGATCTCAAGGAAGTCTTCGACCATGTCTGAAAAGAGTGCCATCATGCATCTTTGGAAGGTTGCTGGGGCGTTACATAATCCGAACGGCATCCTTCAGAAAGCATAAGTACCGTATGGGCATGTGAAGGTTGTCTTTTCTTGATCTTTTGGTGCTATGGCAATTTGATTGTAACCTGAATAACCATCAAGAAAATAGTAAATGGGTTTACCTGCAATACGGTCAAGCATTTGATCAATAAAGGGTAATGGGAAGTGATCTTTCCTAGTGGCTTTGTTTAGCTTTCGATAATCCATACAAACCCTCCAACCGGTCACAGTCCTGGTTGGAATGAGTTCATTGTTTTCATTACTTACCACCGTTATACCTCCCTTTTTCAGTACACATTGTACCAGACTTACCCATGTACTATCAGAGATAGGGTATATAATTCTGGCGTCAAGCCACTTGATGATTTCTTTCATTACAACCCCTTTCATGGCATGATTCAGTCTCCTCTGGGCCTCAATTGAAGGTTGTGATCATCTTCCAACAAAATCTTGTGCATGCACACTGTCGGGCTAATTCCCTTCAAGTCGGTAATTGTCCACCCTATTGCCTTTTTGTGTAGCTTCAATATTTTGATTAGCTTCTTTTCCTGCTCAGGCTGTAACTTAGAAGAAATAATTGTAGGCAATGTATTATCGGTTCCTAAATATGCATATTTTAGTTGCTCTGGCAACTATTTCAACTCAAGAATCGGTGGTTGTTCAATAGAGGGCTTTTCGAGCTTACCTTCCTTACCTGAGTAATCCAGTGGTTCAAAGTATGTACCTGGTCGATTGACTAGCCAATTTGCCTCTTCTTGTTATTCCTCATCGACCGGTTCTTCATACTCCTCAGGTTCCTCTTGATCGGCAATATAGTTGCCGAGGCAACTAAATTCCTCGTCGAAGTTAAACTCTGCCGTGGCATGAAGAAGTTGGCATTCTTCTGGATCATCTGCATGCCTTAGTGTTTGGAACACATTTAGTTTAACTTGCTGGTCATTCACCCTCATTGTGAGCTCTCCCTTTTCAACATCGATCAAGGTTCTCCCTGTTGCTAGGAATGGTCTCCCGAGAATGATAGATGCATGCTCATCTGCTTCACAATCCAAAACAATAAAGTCAGCGGGAAAAATAATTTTATCAACTTTTACCAGTATGTCCTCGATTTTTCCCTCTGGATGCACATAGGATATGTCGGCTAGCTATAGCATAACTGTTGTAGGTCTTGCCTTCCCGACTCCTAGTTTCTGGAAAATTGATTTAAGCATCAAGTTTATGCTATCCCCAAGGTCACATAATGCTTTCCCGACATAGTGGTTTCCAATAGAACAGGGTATTGTGAAACTTCCGGGATCCTTCAACTTAGGTGGCATAAAACTGTGCAACATGGCCATGCATCCCTCTGTTGCGGAAACTGTTTCAAACTCTCCTAGCCTTGTTCTCTTGGACACAATGTCTTTAAGAAACTTGGCATGTCCGGCATTTGTTCAATTGCTTCCACCAATGGCAAGTTGATGTGGACTTGCTTTAGGATATCAAGAAACTTCTTGAACTGATATTCTTGCTTTTGTCGCTTCAACCTTTGTGGGAATGGTGGTGGAAGTCGGATATCTTTGATCCTTTCATTAGTTTGGAACCTGATTGATGGCATTGTCGGAACAACTGGAGTTGCCGAGGCATGCTTATCGTAGGTTTCCGAGGCATCCTTATCGTCGGTTGCTGAGGCATGCTTGTTGCCGGTTGCCGCGGCAATTCCTGGTTCAGCATCTGAGGCTTTGCCACTAGGTTCGTCTTGATCTTTTTGTGGACTTTTGTTTGATGAGCGAGCTTGAGCCTCTTTAAGTTGTTGGCCACTTCTAGTGGTGATCGCCTTACATTGCTCATGGACAGTTCCTCTTGCGACTTCAATATCGCTAGGTAAACCTCCTTGCGGTCTAGTATTCAGGTTTTGAGCAAACTGTCCGACTTGATTTTCCAATGATTTGATTGCCGCCTCTTGGTTTTGCAATCTCATCTCGGTTCTGTTAATAAAAGCATAAGTTCTTTTTATGAAGTTACTATTCTCAGCCATATAAGATTCAGTTTTCATCATAAAAGCATTTAGAGAATTTTCCAAAGAACTAGACGTTGTCGGTTGTTGCTGCAGCAACTGTTGCCGTGGCATATTTTGCTGGAATCCCGATGCTTGTGCATTCTGATTGTTCTGGTTTAGAGCATTGCTGGGATTACTCCATGAAAAATTCAGGTGCTTCTTCCAAGCTGGATTGTATGTATTGGACATCACATTGTTGTTCCGATTGTAATTCCCCACATAGAAGCTGGATTTCGGATTCTGCATACATTCAGAAGAATCATGGTTATCACCACATAACTCACAAAAAGAATCCATTACCTTGACCTCATGTGTGTTGTTTGGTTTTTGCATGTTTTGGACCATCTTGGTTAAAGTGGCCAATTGTGCCGAAATTGAGTCTGATGATCCTAGTTCATGTATTGTGACTTGGCGTCTAACTCATCCTCTTCTAGCAGAGGGGAATTGATAATCATTCTTGGTCAGCATGTTTAGAATTTGCATTGCTTCCTCCAGTGACTTATCTAGGAGTATGCCGTTTGCCGAGGCATCTAGCATCATCCTTGTTGGTGTATTCACGGCGTTGTAAAACATTGTTACTTGAGTCCACACCGGGAATCCGTGTAGGGGCATTTGTGTAGAAGTTCTCTATATCACTCCCAAGCCTCGTACATGGATTCATCATCTGCCTGCCGAAGAGAAGTAATGTCGTTACGAAGCTTATTAGTCAAATTTGTAGGATTAAACCGAGCAAGGAAATCACAACAAAGATCGGTCCAAGATCCTATTAATCCGGTAAGAATGCTATTCAACCATGCTTTCGCCCTATCCCTCAGTGAATAGGGGAATAATCTTAATCGTAAAACATCGGGGGTGACTCCGTGTATTTTGAACGAGTTGCAAATCTCGAGGAAAGATTTAAGATGTTGTCATGCATCTTCAGTTGCTGAGCCGCCAAATTTACCAATTGTGTTGATCATATTAAACATTATCGGTTTCAACTCAAAGTGGTCGACTTCAATTTCAGGTGCGACAACTCCTGGATCAAAGGGATATTCTGGTATAATCGGTCTCGCCCTGGTCATATACCAATGCAAAACCAAAGTTTGTTAGCCCTTTGAATCTTAAACAAGAAAAGTAAAAAGAAAGTGCAAGAAAATAAAAACAAAGTCGCTAATGCCAATCCCCGGCAACGGCGCCAAAAACTTGTTGCACGTAATAAGTGCTACGCAATTGTGCAAGTATACACGTCGCAAGTTATAGTATAAAAGATATCATCTCCACAGGGATTGGTGCCACTTCAAGAATCTAGTATCTTGCACTGTAAAAAGTAAAAGAAAACACAAGTAGAAGATTATAGGATTTTTAACTAATAATTAATCTAGAAAGCAAATAAGTAAAAGGCGATGCAATTAAATGAGAGAGATAGGCCAGGTTATCATGAGTTGAGGTGTGATAGCCGATTGGATCGTCTTGGTAAAAGAGTGCAAGGGCAACTCAGTTGCCATGGCAACTTGCACAGCAGGGTTGCCCTGGCAACTAATCGATGGTTGCCAAGCGACTAGTTGGGCAACTACTTGGGCGTCTGGGAAGCAACCTTCAAGGCTCGGCAGAGCGTTCTTCAATGGCTTCTTCTTATCCCTAAGTTGAAACTCTAGTTACTTGTGCATGCCTTGATAATACATCCTTGCGTGAATCAAGGGAGAACAACAACCAATCTTGCGCTCCTCTTAGCCGTTGAAATCCTTAACTTATTCCTAAGCCGGATTAATCTTCACCATCAATAGATTGAATAAAGATCATATTCATTTGTTTCTTTAATCTAACACTCCCGATATTTGATAAATAGATGAAGTTACGAGATCCTCTCCCAATTCACTCGCAAACAAGAATAAGAACCAAGAAAGAATAAACCTTGAATAGAAAAGTGCAAACTCTTATTACCTAAACAAAATCAATAGTTCTCACAGCCACAAGACACAATAACCATAGCCAAATAGATTTAGTTCATGGCTAGGCTCCAAAGAAACACAAGATAAAGAATCCCTAGCATGAACCTAATTGAACAAGAAAGAAAAAAAATGAAGGATGAAGCTTGTCGAAATCCTCCTTGCCCTTGATGCTTGTCGAAAATTCTCTCCTCTCTCCCCCTTTGGAGTTGACGGCGTGGCCTTTAATTTATAGGGCTAGGTCAAAGTCCTTCTTTGAGGAGGAAGTTAAGTTGGAATTAAATTATCTTTAAAGAATATATTTTTTTATTATAATTATATTCCTTCTAGAACTTATCCTATCTTCTTGGAATTTAATTCTTCTTTAACCTCTTCATGGAAATCAAACTACTTTGAGATTTAGCTTTGCTCCACGTCATCTTGGGCTTGTCTAGTCATCAATTTCGACTACCATATTACCTTATTCTTTGTCGACAATTGCCCTGGAAACTGGCTCGGCGTCTCCTTCATGCATTGCCCTGGCAACTAGTTAGGCATCTCCTTCATGCATTGCCCTGGCAACTAGTTCGGCATCTCCTTCATGCATTGCCCTGGCAACTAGCTCTAGCCTTGCTTTGGCAAGTGATCCTGCACATACACACAAAACACACCAAAGCAACATCTTTTCCCACAAAAACAACAAAGTTATGTAATCAAGCTCAACGATGGAAGGAAACATGGATTAATGCATGAATGGCTAATTATGCAACTAATATGACCCTAAGTCTAACAATAATATAAGTAAAAAGGGTAAGAAAAATAGTACTTTTGAACACTTATCAACAGTCTACAAGTGTATTAAAAATACCATAAGTACATTCCAAATTATATGTTAGTATCTTACTAACACATAAGCAATATAGGAATAATTTTCCTAAAAACACCCTAATATTTTCCAAATATTAGTTTCATGACATAAGTCATTTCATCCTCAATACTTTGTATTTCTTCCAACCTTTACTCAAAGAATGATTTATAACTCATTCTAACCTTAATTCCAGCATAATACTTCCATGAAAACAATTTTTCACTTTAGTCCTTAACTTTCTCCAAACTGCCAAATTGGTCTCCAAACTGCTGAATTGGTCCCTAAACTTTCCAAGATTTCCGAATTGATCCTTATGTTTTTACAAACTTCTAAAATGGTCCATATGACATTTTAAAGCTTGTAAAATCATAATTTCATCATATCCAATCTTATGGAAAATTTTCCATAATTTCTTCTTATTTTTCTTCTTTGACCAAAATGGTCCCTTACTTTTCAATATTTCCATTTTGGTCCTAAATTATCAAATCAAGCTAATTTGATCAAAATCTCATCATTTCTAATGCTATAATAATTTTCACAATAATTTCCCCTTTCTTTCCAATTCTAACTGAATTGGTCCATTATTCTTCCTAAGGGGAAATTTTTATTCTAACATCAAATTAAGGCTTCTAACATCACAAATCATTCATTTCCATCCTTTATTAAATTCCCTAACCAAATCCCCAAATTGTAGGGTTAGGGTTTATAAACTTAAACATAGAATTAAACTAAATTCAAGCTTGTTTTCATGTTTACAACACTTGAGTTACTTAAATCAAGCCTTAATTCTAGCATAGTTCATGAAACTCCAATTTCTCTCTCTTCAAGAACATGAACTATTCTTCATAATAGCATACAATATTACTATCAAAAGAAAGAGCATGAAGCATAGATCAATTTATTTCAAAGCAACATACCTTGATTCTAACTTTAAAACCTTCAAATTTACCAAATAAAATTTTCTTCTCTTTTCCCTCTTGTATTTCGAAAATATCCCAAGAAATATGAACAAATTAGTTCATATTTTTTCCTTTTAAATTCACATGTGATAATTAAATGAATTTTAAATTCATTTAATTAGTGAAATTACTAATTTAACCTTCAAATCCAATGGCTATATTTAATCTTATCATAAACCAAGGGCCAAGATTAAATCCATGTGTTTTCATCTTCTAAAAATGCCATCAACATTTTAAAATATTTAAAAAATGTCGTCCATGGCAAATGTCCAATTTGCCCTCCAACTATATTTTATTTACTAACAAGGCTTGAAAATTGTCATTCCATCACCATCTAACTAAATCTAGTTAGAATCCAACCAAATGTAATAAAATATCCATAAAATAATATTTTATGAGTTTTCCATAATCCTTGGAACTATCTTTAAAATTCCAATTCGATCCGATTACTCGATATTCACTTTTTATGATTTTTTCCACTTTCCAAACTATCGGGTAAAATCTGAAATTCTCATAATTCTGATCTCCATATGTAAATATTTTTGACATACAAAATATTCCATAATTTTGTAAAAATAAAAATCTTGAAATTTTGACTCGATCCAATATACTGATAATTTACCCAAAATCTTTATTGGATAAATTTCTCTTAATAATCCTTGATCAGATATCCATATAAAAAATTCAACTCAAACTAATTCCCCTTTCTATCACTCTCAACTACTGACATGAGACCTTCCCATAAGGTCACCCATCCTAATGCTACTCTGCTCTAAGCACGCTTAACAATTTTTATTTCGATCCAAATATCTGGAATTTTCTCGAACTTTAATGCTTTATAGCTCTTAATGCAAACTCCGTATCAAAAATCTGTGTATCACGAAAATGCCACTCTTGGGGGTGAACTATTCATTTACGGGACCAAATATATAACTTTTTAAAATTACAATTTAGTCCCTGAACTTTTTGAATTTTACATTTTGGTCACCAAACTTTCATTTTATTCATTTTGGTCACTAACCAAAATTTTGAGGTATTACAATTCTTCCCCCTTAAGAAAATTCGTCCTCGAGTTCAAAAAGATACGGATGTTGTTTGTCATTGATTCCTCGAATTCCCAAGTAGCTTCCTCTATTTTGTGATTTCTCTATAAAACTTTGACTAGAGGAATCTTTTTATTTCTTAACTACTTTTCATCCCTAGTAAAATCCTCACAAGTTTTTCTTTGTATGTCAAAACTGGTTAAATTTTGATTTCTTCTGGTGTAATGACATACGAAAGATGTGATCTATACCTCTCTAACATGGATACATGAAATATGTCATGAATTTGATTCATCTCGGGTGGCAATGCTATCATGCCACTAATCCAGCTCTCTTTAGTATTTCATAAAGGCCAATGAACCTTGGACTGAGTTTATCTTTCTGTTCAAAACGAACGGCATATCCTTTCTTAACAGCTTGGTTATCGGAGGGGTAATCATTGAAAAAATCTATCACGAACCGTCGATAATAACCAACTAATCCTAAGAAACTTCTTACTTCAGAGACATTCTTAGGAACTTTCCATTCAAGGATTGCTTGAACCTTCTTAGGTTCAACTCAATTTCTTTCGGCTGAAACTATATGCCCATGGAAAATTACTTCCAATAACCAAAATTCACATTTTGACAGCTTTGCATACAACTTTTCTCGTAGGATCTGGAGAACTACTTGAAGATGAGTATCATGCTCCTCCTTGGTTTTCAAATAAACCAATATATATCATCAATAAATACTACCACAAATCGATTCCATATACAGCTAGAAGATTCGATTCATTAAATTCTTGAATGTCGCCGGTGCATTTGTAAGTTTGAAGGGCTTTACTACAACTCATAATGCCCATATTTGATTCTGAAAGCTATTTTGGTATATCTGCCTCCTTGATCTTTAACTAATGATACCCCGATCGAAGATCAATCTTAGGGAACACTGTTGTTTCCCCTGAGTTGATCAAAGAGATCATCAATCCTCAGCAAAAGATACTTATTCCTTATCGTCACTTTATTAAGTTGACGATAATCTACACATTATCTCATTGATCCGTCCTTCTTCTATATAAATATGACTGAGGCTCCCCAAGATGATATACTAGGCCATATAAAACCTCGGTCTAATAATTCTTGTAACTAAGCTTTCAACTCTCTAAGCTCTATAGGAGTTATCCTATAAGGTGTTATCGATATTGGTGCTATTTCAGGAAGCACATCAATACCAAATTCTTTCTCTCAATCGGGAGGTAATCTCGGTAATTCATCCAGAAAAACATCTGGAAATTCTTGTACCGTTGGTATATTTTCTAGATTTATTTTTGTTTCTGAAGCACTAGTCACATTGTTCAGATTACCCGGTCTTTCGCCTACAAATAACATCTTTGAGCCGTCTGGATTCTTCAAGATTAACCCTTTTATATTTTCCATAAGACCAGCAAGAAATTCTACTATTTGAATCTTTAGAGGACATTTCTTGCATATTCGACCCACTTTGGCACTTTGTCCTATTAGATTGACGGCAACTACTTCATTCAAAATTGGTTCTATTGGGATATTTCTTTCGAGTATTATTTTAGAACTAATGTAAGAATGAGTAGAGCCTAGATCAATCAATGTAAAGATAGGTCTGTCAAAGAGTTCGATCATACCTGCTACGATCTCTGCATCATCCTGATCCTCAACAGTTTTGATGTGGTATACCCGAGCTGTAACCTTGCTCTCTCGATTAGGCGTAAATGCATATGTTCCCGGGTTACTACCTTTATTTCCTTTACCAGCCTGATGTGCTACAATAGGTTGATTTAGGTGAAGTTCTGGACAATTCTTCTTGAAATGACCAGTTTGCCCACAATAGAAACATGCCCCAGTCAACCAGCACTGACCAGGCCATTTGCTACAATGCTCGCATTCTGTAATAGGGCGAATTCCAAAATCTCGAGTACCTGTAATACTCGTATGGGATTGCTTCGATTTTTTCCTGCATACCCCTTCTTAACTGAAGATGCTGATGCTGCAGGATACTGTTGTGGTATTCCTTTACTGCGTTTAAATGATGATGCTGCAAATGAACCTCCAGACCTTTTTCCAGTCTGAATCTGCTTCTCACCTTTTCCTCGAGGTCAACTTTCTCTATAGCCTTGGCTCAATTTACCACTTTCTTGAAAAGAAGTGAAGTTACAAGAAACCAAAATCTTTTTATATTAAGGATCCAACCTAGCTATAAATCTGTCTATTCTGGACTTCTCGGTTGGAAGAAACTCTGTTGTAAATCGGCTTAATCTATTGAACTCGCATTCCTATTCATAAATTGATCTACCGTACTGTTTCAACTGGAGAAATTGATGTCTCATTTCCTCGACAAATACATCTCCAATATATTTTTCCTTGAGTTCTTGTAGAAAGAATTCCCAGGTAATCCGTTCTGGAGGTACTTGTGCAGCTATCACGTTCCACCATACGCTGGCTTGTTCCATCAATAGTGTAATATCCCGTTATTGGATTAGTGATCAAAACATAAAGAATCAAAAGTTGGTGGTTCTAGTTCAGTGACTAAAATGAAAATTTTCAAAGTTGGTGGCTAAAGTAAAAAGTTGAGAAAGGTTCAAGGACCAACATGGTAATTTTCCCAATAAATATTTTTATGTCATAATTAAATAGATCACTTAAGAGTGTGGATCGAATATAAAAACCTTGGTTCGATCCGATATTTCTATTATTGGGAATTTATTATTAAAGTTAAAATGAAAATCGGGTAACTGAATGAGCTCAGAACCTTATGAAATTTTGAAGGGAGTCTTAGAAAGACTCGAGGAATATGACATTGAAATTTTGAATTTTTCTAATCGATTTAGATTCAATTCTATCCAGTATTTTGTATAGGTGATGGAATGGCATTTTGGTAGATATCTAAATTCATTAATGGTAATTTGGTCATTTCACCTATACTTTTATGGTATAATTGATTATGGAAGAAGATAAATTATAGGTGTTAGATGGTAATTGGTTATAATCCAAGGGTAAAGTAGTTATTTGACTATTTTAAAGATATTTTTTTTATTTATGGATTCATAACCATTTGTCATCAAAATAAAAGAAAGAAAAAGTTGAAATATTTGGTTCATCTTCTCCAAGCTTGTCGTGAACTCCATAGCTAGGTAAGAAGAAATTTTGATTCAATTTTTTGGCTTGATTTAGTTGGTTTTTGGATTGAGACATGAAATAAGAAATTTATCTCCCTTGAATTCTTTTTCTTTTGATATAAGTTTTGCTTAGTTTCCATGTCTCTAAGCTGAGGTTTATGATAAGGGTGGATGAAGGACATGTTTGTTTTTCATGTTTTAAGGTTCAAGCATGTAATAAATGATATTGTAATATTGTTATCATGCTTGAAATGATGAAAAATCAATGAAGAAAGTAAGAGGGACTATTCGGCAATTAGAGGAAAATTAAGGGAAATTTTGTGAAAATTATTTTGATATTGGAAATGAGTAGAATGATGTTTTCTAAGTTAAATTATGTCATTAGAATGAAGAAAACATCATGTTGGGACCAATTTGTAAATTTTACAAATTTGGTGAAATAGGTGATAAATTGTGAATTGTTCAAAAGTTGTAGCTATGTGGTTTTGCTATTGCTCAATGATCATTTTGATGTTACAATTTTTGGATTTGGAGTTCAAATGTAAAAGTTCCTAAATTTTAGATTATAAACCCTAAGAGATAGAATTTAGGGTTTGAGATGGAATTATTAATTTAGTGATTTCAATGCGCAAATCAAGACTAGAATCAAGTGTTGGAAGAATTGTTATTGTAAAATAGCCTTTAGTTGCAAAACTTGAATTTTCCAACTTGGGTTGTACATGTGTTAGTAAGGCTTAAACATGTACTAAAGATTGCTTGTGTTATGTATTTAAAGTACATACAGATAACAAGCAATTACGAGATCAACAGGGTGAAGAAAGATGATCGAAAGTGTAAACCGAACTTAGTGAGGCTAGTAAAATTCTATTTCTGTAAAGTTTCAAGGTGAGTACAATTGCATACATATCAAGATATTATTTATGTTATTGATTATTTGATTATTACATTGGTGATGATTGAAAGGTTATTTTGGGTATGAACTGCCCCATATTGATATAAAATGTTACATGTTGCCATTGATGATACATGTGATGATATTAAGCCCAATGTATGATATAGAGATTTAAAAGTATAGTTGGATATCCATAGAGTCATAAGCAGCAGTCTAAATATTTTAAGCACTTCGGGTGCTAAACACTCGGTGTATAAATTTCAATGAGAAAGCACTTCGGGTGCTAAACACTTCGGTGTAATATCATAAATTCTCATTGAGGGAGCACTTTGGGTGCTAAGCACTACGGTGCAAATAATACACATACTCAATAAAGGTTGGGTATGGGGGATGACTCGTGTACATAAAATTCTCTTAAATCGATACTTGGGCTAAATGAATTGAAAACATGATGAAAAGTTTGAAAGCTCGATGATAAATATGGCAATGGTATTGGTAAGAATTAAAGTTATTACCATGTATTATGTTGTTATTATACATATCATGTCATATATGCTAGCAAGAATAAAATGAAAGTGATTATATGCATTGTTATTTTATTATATTGATATCCATGTTAAGTCGTATTTGAATTAAATGTTGTTGCCTCACTAAGAATATGCTTAGCGTATGATGAATTTCATGTGTAGGTTTTAAAGGAGCTACAAAGGATGAGTAGCTGAGCAACACTTGCTTATTTTGGGAGGTATATCTCCATACTCATAGTAATGTATTGACATACATCCTTCCTTTTGGAAATGTACTAGATGGCATGTATAATTAGTGGGGTCTGTAATAACTTATTACCAAATGTGGTTGGTTAATACTTGTTATAATTTGGATAATGAACCTAGTGAGTCCTATTATGTCTATAAATGATAATGGACTAAGTTTTAGTGAATATGGGTTTTAAGATGGAAAGATTAAAAATTTGTCCAGAAAAATGTATGTAAAACCAGTGTGTTTGAAAAATCAGCATACATTCCACAATTGGAATTAGACAGTGAATCTTATATGTATGAACTGGAAGTTTTGTCTAGTTTCTTAAAAAATTAACGGTGACTAATTTTGAGTTATATGTAAAAAGTTATGAATTTTTATTCGATGGAAGGTCAGAAAACAAGGCAGCAGAACTTCAGTATTTTGGGGCTGTGACATGAATTCAAAGATTTATTTGAATTATATGTAATGAGTTTAGGTTAATACTTTATATGGTTAGAAAGCTTAATGAATTTAATTTAATTAGAAAATTTCAGAATGAACTTTCGATGTCTATAAAAAAAATTTATAAATTTTTAAGTAAAGTAATGCAGGCTACCTATTTTCTTAAGGAAAAGAAATAATAGGGTTTAAAATTGGTTAATAACATCACTGACTCGTATTTGGTGATAAATACAGGAAAGGAATGTTACATTGATTGGTATCAGAGCTTCAGGTTTAGTCGATTCTGGATAGAAATTGAGTTTAAAAATAAGTGGGAATTGTGTACATGCCACTAGGGTGTCATAATTACTAATGATTATGTGTAGATATTTTGATGCTCTATAATTAGTAATGCTACTCTATATTAAGAAATTTGTTAAAAATGTATTATGTTCAAATGTTGGACCATCAGGGTTCTAGACATACATTTGAACCGGAGGTCCCTGTGCAAAGGGGGAGTGACGAGGTAAATCAGAATGTACCTCAGGAGCAATATCAAGGTCAGGAACCTACACAAGGACAACAAGACATGCGGTTCAGGATCGTGGACTATTCCTGCAGGCGTTAGATGATATTTTAAATAGACAAAAACCAGTATCTATGCCTAGGGAGCTGAGGAAGCTGAAGGCATCAGAATTTCAAGGTGATTCTGATGTTGACCTGATGTCTGCAGACTTCTAGTTAAATGATATTAAGATTATGTTGGATACTATCCGGTGTGATGATCAAGGAAAACTTGAAGGTGTAACATCACTTTTGATGGGACCTGCTCGAATTTGGTGGACCACTATTACTGCTCAGATTCCTCGGGAACGAGTTACTTGGGAATTCTTTCTACAAGAGTTCTAGAACAAGTACGTTGGGGATGTTTTCATCGAGGATATGAAGAATCAATTTTTGAATTTGAAGCAAGTAGGCATATCAGTATATGAGTATGAATGTGAGTTTAATAAGCTTAGCCGGTTTGCTACAAAATTCCTTCCAACCGAGAAGCACCGAGTTACCAGATTTGTGGGAGGCTTGGATCCCGATCTCAAGAAATTTTTAGTTGCTCTTGATTTATCTGTATTTCAAGAAGTAGTAAACAAAGCTAAGGGGTGGAAAGAGTGGATCAAGAAGAAGTATCAGAGAGGAACGCCCAGTCAGCCAAGCGATATGGAGTTCCTTGTGCTTTACCATGGTCTAAACGTGGTAAAGGATTTCAGCAGCAACGATTGGTCGGGTCAATGTCGTCAGTTAAGAAGAATTCTTCTACTGGTAAATCTAAAATAAGTGGTGCTAAAGGTGATGAAAGTCAGATTAAACCAAAATGCAAACATTGTGGAAAAAGACATTGGGTTCGATGTTGGTTGGCACCAGAGATAACTTGTTATCAATGTGGTAAACCGGGACACTTCAAATGCGAATGCCCAGAACTACGGGAAAATCAAACGATAGTTGTTTCTCAGAAAAATGAAGGAAACCGAGGCTGGAATTATCATCAAGGTGCATCAGAAGTTGCATTCGACCTGAAAGGAAAAGCTCCTACTCGTGTATATAATATCAAGACCACCGAGAGTAAAGATGATCCCGATGTGATATCAGGTATGCTTGAACTCTTTGATAGACTTATTTTTGCACTAATTGATCCTGGTTCCACTCATTCATATATTAGTTCTAGAATCATACTAGAAAGAAACATTCCAGTAGAACTAATTTCGAGTGAGGTGGTAGCAACCAATCTGTTAGGCCAAAGTGCTAAGGTCAAAAGAATTTGCCGTCAGTGTCCTATTAGAATTCAGAATGTGGATCTCCCTGCTGACCTTATAGAATTACCATTTTGTGAATTCGAAATAATATTGGGGATGGATTGGTTATTTACATATGATGTTGTGGTGGAGTGCCGATTAAAAAGATTAACTTTAAAGGCACCAGATGGATCACGAATAATATTCATGGTGAGAAGCTGAATCATCGTAGTGATGTTATTTCGACTGTTATTGTGAATGAGATGTTGATGGATGGCTGTGAAACCTATTCAACTCCTGAAAGTGATACTTTGAAGCGGGAGGTGAAAATAGAAGATATACCTACGATGCGAGAATTCCCAGATGTATTCCCAGAAGAACTACCGGGATTACCTCCGGATAGAGAGGTAGAATTTGGAATTGATGTATTACCTAGTACAACACCCATATTGATGGTGTCGTATCGTATGGCACCTGCTGAACTCCAGGAGCTCAAGTCACAGCTGCAAGAATTACAGGATCGAGGTTTTATACGGCTAAGTATATCCCCATGGGGAGCACCTGTATTATTTGTAAAGAAGAAAGATGGATCGATGAGATTGTGTGTTGATTATCATCAACTTAATAAAGTGACGATAAAGAATAAATATCCCTTGCCAAGGATTGATGATCTTTTTGATCAATTAAAGGGGGCAGCAATGTTTTCTAAGATTGATCTTCGATCGGGCTATCATCAATTGAGGATTAAAGAGCGGGATATACCAAAGACAGTTTTTAGGACTCGATATGGACATTATGAGTTTGTGGTAATGCTGTTTGGATTAACTAATGCCCCAGCAGCATTTATGGATTTGATGAACCGAATTTTTCAGCCATACCTGGACCAGTTTGTAGTGGTATTCTTAGATGATATCCTGGTCTATTCTAAAACCAAGGAGGATCATGATGTCTATCTCAGAACAGTTCTTCAAATCTTGAGGGAAAAGAAGTTATATGCTAAACTATCTAAATGTGAGTATTGGCTTTCTGAAGTGACCTTTCTTGGACATATAGTGTCGGGTGAAGGAATTCGGGTTGATCCTCAAAAAATTCAAGCTATCATGGAGTGGAAACCTCCTAAAAATGTTGCAGAGGTTAGAAGTTTTCTCGGATTGGCAGGATATTACCGCCGGTTCATGAAAGATTTCTCAATGATTGCTGCACCTATTACCAAATTGCTCAGGAAGAATGTATCTTTTATGTGGACTAAAGAATGTCAAGAAAGCTTTGAAAGATTGAAGAAAATCTTGACAGAAGCTCCGGTGTTAGTTCAACCTAAATTGAGTAAGAATTTTGTGGTGTATAGTGATGCATCACATAATGGTTTGGGTTGTGTACTTATGCAAGACGGGAAAGTGGTGGCTGATGCTTCTAGGCAGCTTAAAACTCATAAGAGGAATTATCCTACTCATGATCTGGAGTTAGCTGCGGCTGTTTTTGCTCTAAAAATTTGGCACCACTACTTATATGGTGAAAAATGTTATATATACACGGACCATAAAAGCCTAAAATATCTTTTAATACAGAAAGAGCTAAATTTAAGACAAAGGCAATGGATCGAGCTAATTAAGGATTATGATGCAATTATTGCTTATCACCCGGGAAAGGATAATGTGGTAGCAGACGTAATTAGCCGAAAGATGTTCTCAGCTCTATGGATATCAAATGTTCAATTATCAATATTGGATGATGGTGCTTTACTTGTTGAGCTGAACATCAAGTCAACCTTGATAGACAAAATAAAAGAATCACAAGAAAAAGATGAAAATTGTTTGGAGAGAAAGAAGGAAGCTGAAAGGGGAGAGTCTTCAGACTTTGAAGTGAAGTCCAATTGAAGTTTATATTATAAATGACGTGCTTATATTCCTGAAGATGAGGAATTGAAAAAGGAAATCCTTACAGAAGCACATTAAAGTCCTTTAACGATGCACCCGAGAGGAAATAAAATGTATCAGGATTTGAAGTGCCGTTTTTGGTGGCCGAGAATGAAAAGAGCTATAATAGAATTCGTATCCAAATGCTTAACTTGTCAGCAAGTTAAAGCAGAACATCAAGTGCCATCAGGGTTACTTCAACCAATTGCTATTGCATAAGGGAAATGGGAAAAAGTGACTATGGATTTTGTAACCGGATTACCAATGACGCCGAACATGAAAGACTCAATCTGGGTGACTGTGGATCGATTAACCAAATCAGCACATTTCCTACCAGTCAGAACGAATTTATCTTTGAGTAAATATGCATAGTTGTATATTCGAGAGATTGTTAGATTACATGGAGTTCCTATTTCTATTGTATCTAACAAAGAGCCAAGGTTTACTTATAGATTCTGGAAAGCATTACAGGAAGCATTGGGTACTCGACTGCATTTTAGTACTGCCTTTCATCCGCAAACTGATGGACAATCAGAGAGGACAATCCAGATTTTGGAGGATATGCTTAGGGCTTGTGTTATCGAGTTTGCAGGCTCATGGGAAAAGTATCTACCATTGGCTGAATTTGCGTACAACAACAGTTATCAGTCGAGTATTAAAATGGAACCCTATGAAGCTTTATATGGAAGAAAATGCTGGACACCATTAAAGTGGTTTGAGTTGAAAGATCGCAAGATTGTTGGCCCTAATTTGATTTAAGAAGTAGAAGAAAAAGTGAAGACAATTCGAGATAATCTAAGAGCAGCTTCTGATAGACAAAAAGCTTATTCAGATTCAAAAAGAAAAGAAGTTGAATACCAAGTGGGAGACAAAGTATTCTTGAAAGTTTTACAATGGAAGAAAATAATGAGATTTAGAAGAAAAGGGAAGCTTAGTCCCAGATTTATTGGTTTGTATGAAATCTTGAAAAGAGTTGGACCGGTGGCTTATCAATTGGCTTTACCACCATAAATGAGCAAGATTCATGATGTTTTTCATGTATCGATGCTCCGCAAGTATAGGTCGGATCCTTCACATGTCATTTCACCTGCTGAAGTTGAGATGCAACCTAATTTGACATTTGAAGAAGAACCAGTAAAGATTTTAGCTCATGGGGCGAAGAAATTGAGAAACAAATCGATTCCATTGGTGAAAGTGCTCTAGAAGAATCACAAAGTGGAAGAAGCCACTTGGGAAGCTGAAGAGCAAATAAAAGAACAGTACCCGCATTTGTTTAATCTAGGTACGTTCTAAAAATTCGACGGTTTTTTTAGGGGGAGAGAATTGTAATATCCCATTATTGGATTAGTGATCAAAATGTAAAGAATCAAAAGTTGGTGGTTCTAGTTTAGTGACTAAAATGAAAATTTTCAAAGTTTGGTGGCTAAAGTGAAAAGTTGAGAAAAGTTCAAGGTCAACATGGTAATTTTCCTAATAAATATTTTTATGTCATAATTAAATAGATCACTTAAGGGTGTGGATCGAATATAAAAACCTTGGTTTGATCCGATATTTCTATTATTGGGAATTTACGGTTAAAGTTAAAATGGAAATCGGGTAACCGAATGAGCTCGAAATCTTATGAAATTTCAAAGGGAGTCTTAGAAAGACTCGAGGAATATGACATTGAAATTTTGAATCTTTTCGAATCGATTTAAATTCAATTCTATCCAGTATTTTGTATAGGTGATGGAATGGCATTTTGGTAGATATCTAGATTCAAATAAATTATTGCCCAACATAGTTTTGAGGACTTGAGTACACGAGTCAAAATCGCACCAAAGTGCTAATAAACCGCACCGAAGTGCTAAGAGATCGCACATAAGTGCTAAAGAACCACACCTAAGTGTTAATAAACCACACCGAAGTGCTAAACCGCTAGACTCTATGGCATGCCAACTATACTCTATACCTCAATTACTTATTTGGGCATACTTTCCAATTCCATATTCGATTCATCCATGGCAATATAATTAAATACTGGGCAGTTCATACCCTTAATATAACATAAACATATTAAAATTAAATTACCTGTGATCAACGCATGTAATTCTTCTACCTTTGATAATTCTCAACATGCCAATTATAAACTCATGATATAATTATCCATGCATAAAAATGCACTCACCATGATACTTTATACTTTATCAATATTCAACTAGCCTCACTAAGTTCAACTTTGGTCTCGTTCCTTTCCTTGATTGCTAATTCGATCTTGATTTTGTGCACATTCTACAAGTGTATTAAAAATTCCATAAGTACATTCCAAATTATGTGTTAGTAAGATTCTAACACATAAGCAATATAGGAATAATTTTCCTAAAAACACCCTAATATTTTCCAAATATTAGTTTCATGACATAAGTCATTTCATCCTCAATACTTTGTATTTCTTCCAACCTTTACTCAAAGAATGATTTATAACTTATTCTAACCTTAATTCTAGCATAATACTTCCATGAAAACAATTTTTCACTTTAGTCCTTAACTTTCTCCAAATTGTCGAATTGGTCCCCAAACTTTCCAAGATTTATGAATTGATCCTTATGTTTTTACAAACTTCTAAAATGGTCCATATGACATTTTAAAGCTTGTAAAATCATAATTTCATCATATCCAATCTTATGGAATTTTTTCCATAATTTCTTCAAATTTTTCTTCTTTTACCGAAATTGCCTCTTACTTTTTAATATTTCCATTTTGGTCCTAAATTATCAAATCAAGCTAATTTGATCAAAATATCATCATTTCTAATGCTAGAATAATTTTCACAATAATTTCCCCTTTCTTTCCAATTCTAACCGAATTGGTCCATTATTCTTCCTAAGGGAAAATTTTTATTCTAACATCAAATTAAGGCTTCTAACATCACAAATCATTCATTTCCATCCTTTATTAAATTCCCTAACCAAATCCCCAAATTCTAGGGCTAGGGTTTATAACCTTGAACATAAAATTAAACTAAATTCAAGCTTGTTTTCATGTTTACAACACTTGAGTTACTTAAATCAAGCCTTAATTCCAACATAGTTCATGAAACTCCAATTTCTCTCTCTTCAAGAACATGAACTATTCTTCATAATAGCATACAATATTACTATCAAAAGAAAGAGCATGAAGCATAGATCAATTTATTTCAAAGCAACATACCTTGATTCTAACTTTAAAACCTTCAAATTTGCCAAAGAAAATTTTCTTCTCTTTTCCCTCTTGTGTTTCAAAAATATACCAAGAAAGATGAACAAATTAGTTCATCTTTTTTCCTTTTAAATTCACATGTAATAATTAAATGAATTTTAAATTCATTTAATTAGTGAAATTACTAATTTAACCTTCAAATCCAATGGCTATATTTAATCTTATCATAAACCAAGGGCCAAGATTAAATCCATGTGTTTTTCATCTTCTAAAAATGCCTTCAACATTTCAAAATATTTCAAAAATGCTAACCATGGCAAATGTCCAATTTGCCCTCCAACTATACTTTATTTACTAACAAGGCTTGAAAATTGCCATTCCATCACCATCTAACTAAATCTAGTTAGAATCCAACCAAATGTAATAAAATATACATAAAATAATATTTTATGAGTTTTCCATAATCCTTGGAACTGTCATTAAAATTCCAATTCGATTTGATTACCCGATATTCACTTTCTATGATTTTTTTTCACTTTCCAAACTATCGGGTAAAATCTGAAATTTTCATAATTCTGATCTCCATATGTAAATATTTTTTACATACAAAATATTCCATAATTTTGTAAAAATCAAAATCTTGAAATTTTGACTCTGTCCAATATATTGATAATTTACCCGAAATCTTTATCAGATAAATTTCTCTTAATAATCCTTGATTAGATATCCATAAAAAAAATTTAACTCGAACTAATTCCCCTTTTTATTAGTCTCAGCTACTGACATGGGACCTTCCCATAAGGTCACCCATCCTAATGCTACTCTATTCTGAGCACGCTTAACAATTTTTATTTCGATCCAAATAACTTTAATGCTTTATAGCTCTTAATACAAACTCCGTATCAAAAAATCCGTATACCACGGAAATGCCACTCTTGGGGTGAAGTATTCATTTACGGGACCAAATACATAACTTTTTAAAATTACAATTTAGTCCCTGAACTTTTTGAATTTTACACTTTGGCACCAAACTTTTTGAATTTTACATTTTGGTCACCAAACTTTCATTTTGGTCATTAACCAAAATTTTGAGGTATTACATGTTTGGTCGAAATAAGGAATAATTGTAAATTCTTTGTTGGGTAAATGATTGTTGAAATAAAATAGTAATAATTATGTGGGATTAGATGACGTTTTAGTGTCTCCTAGTAATTGTTTAACCATAAGGAAATGATCTATGGATCTTCAATGTTTATATGTGCTAAACTCAAAAGATGAAACTGGTATAACAAGAATGCAGTTAATAGCTAAGGGTCTAAGATGTCTCACTAACAAATGAATTGGTTTAATCCAGTTGGCCTAATTTGTTATAAACCTTAAAAGATTTAAATCATAGCCTAAACCATCTTTGTAAAGAATGGTTGGATACCTTTATATAGTAAAAGACTAGAATGCTTGTGTTATGAAAGGTTTTACTTCGATGCTTGAAGAGAAAGCTATGTACTTGCATCTTTATAAGTTAACTCAAGTTAGGGATTAAAATTTTGGCTAAATTTGAGTAATTTAAAGTAAAATCTTGTCTTTGATTTAACTTTGGTATTTGAAGTCAAGACTTCATGTTCTAAATCATTCTTTGTTTGTTTTGAAACACTTCCTAATTTGGTTTACTTCTAAGATGGGTTTGGGGTGTTACAATTTGGTATCAGAGCTTAGGTTTAGCTGATTCTCGGACTAAACCGATACTCTTTGCATCTTCATTTGTTACATGTGCCACCTAGGAGTTAAATTTGATAAGTGCTTGTGATCTATGTCTGATAAAAGCTCTCTTATATGCTAATAGTTAGTAGGAATGCCTAAAGCACTTTTGGACCGGGGTAATGAGATCTCGGTTGGCTCCTTCTTTGAAGTAGGTAGTGTAAGAATGAACCGAGAATACAAAATCTTCCGAATGTTGCTGACTAAGTAAGTATTATATATGGGTAGATTATTATAAGGAAATATCGTTCTTCATGGATTGGGGAAAGAATCCATATTCTTGTTAAATAAGAAACCCTCTGAATGAATTTTTGTGGAAATTCGAGAACGAATTTCTTTTAAGGGGGGAGAATTGTAATACCCCTAAAACCGGGCTAGGAGTTTTACAAAGTGATAACATGCTTGATAATGTTATCTTTGAATTACTAAGGATTCAATTCGAGCTAATTGAATAAGTAAGTCAATGGACGTGAGAATGAAAGAAGTAATTAAGCTAAAAATCAATTAGCAAATGAGTAAAGTAATTATATTTCAAGGAGTATGAAGGAGCATAAATGAGTATTAAGAGGTTAATTAGTATGTGACTTGAATTATTAAGGATTGAATTGTAAGATGTGAGAATGGAATGATTGGAAATGTAACTAGTCTTGAAGGACCAAAATGCAAGAAGTTCAAAGTTGAAGAGTAAGGGACCAAATTGATTGAAAGATGAAATATATGGTTTTACATGTCAAATTGACCAAGAATGTGAGTGGAAAACATGTGTCTCTCACATGGGAATTAGATGATGAATAATACCAATTATAATAAAAAGAAATAATATTACAATGTGGAGTAACCGGCCATTACCTTGTGGAGAGGTAGTTTTCTCTCTTTCTTTTCTTCTTCACTGCATTTATCTCTCTAAGGCTGAAGCATAAACCTCCATGGGAGACCAAGGAAAATTTGAAGAAGCTTAGAAATTCGGCAGCCTTGATGTCCAATGATGATGTATAATCTGATCAAACGTTAAGCCCAATTGAATTCATGAACTTAGCATATTAGTGAAGATTATGGATTTTTTTAGTATAGGAATTGAAGGATATTTTTAAGTTCTGATCATATAATTAATTGAGGTTAGAAAACTATATTGTTAAGTTTTAGGGAAGTCCAATTGAGGAAGAATTTATAAGCTGTAACCGATACTGTTGCGGTGATATTACACTTAGAATTAAAGATGGTCATTGAGATATAATTGGGGTTGAACCAACTGTAAATTGAGGTTAGATAGTGAAGAAAAGGTTTTGAACGAATGGTTTCTGATCATTATTGAGTTTGGAGCACTTATGTTAGTCTTAAACAAAGACCAAATGTAATCTGCCCAGAAAAGCTCTGTTCTGGCAGTAAGTTTAGAAATTCATAGAAAATTGAGTACACTGATTTTGGGGATGAATTTCATGTGTGTAGAATCATGTGTGAGTCTAGTTTAATCTCAAACAAACGGTGATTGATTTTGAACTCTAAATCAAAAGTTATGAATTTTTAAGTGAAGGTAGTACAGAAATTCTGGAGGCAGATTCTGCTCTGGACAGTTTCTGTTTTGAAACTTCTAAAAATTCTCCTAATTGTTGTAGAACTTGTTAAATTATGAGGCTTATACCGTTAAAATCGTGGTTAAATCTAGTTTGTAAAGATGTAAAGAGCTTTAAATTCCAGTGTATATTCTGTTCTGGAGAAACTGTTCTTTTATGATAGCTCAAGTTGCTAAAAGTTAGAAATAAGGACTTATCTTGAAAATGGAATTGAGAAATGACTAGTATATGTACAGCTATTGCTTGAATGACAACATTGGTCAAGCTTATTGAGTTAATGTATGATGAGGGGCATGCATATTAATGGATGTATTTTTGATTATCGGAGCTAAAGATTGGAAGAAGAAGTTGGAAGTAAGGTCTAAGTAGAAGGAAAGTTTGGAATCAAGGGCTCGGATGAAGCAAGTATCGAATGGAGGAAGCTTAGATGTGTTAGTGGATCAAGATATCCTGTAACTTCGGGATATAAGGTGAGTGTAGTTTAAAGTCTCAGGATAGATTAAAACTATCCCGAGCATTTCTATTTGCTTTGTTTAATTTTGCTTACTAATTAGGCTAAGATTTGCCCGTACTAATCAACTTGGATTCCAAGGTAAGTACAAAAATTACAAGCTATATGTACTTGAATATGTTTGAGATGCTATGAAAGTTATATGTACTTGAATATGTTTGAGATGCTATGAAATGTTATATGTACTTGAATATGTTTGAGATGCTATGAAAGCTATATGTAATTGAGTATGTTTGAGATGCTATGAAAGCTGTATGTACTTGAATATGTTTGAGATGTTATGAAATACATGCTAGTTTCGAAAACTATATGTAATTGAATATGTTCAAGAAGCTATGGAATACATACTATGTTCGAATGATTCATGTAATTAAACTTGTGGATATACTATGAATCAAGCCTTGACCATTTGATTAAAAGAATGTGAAATTCTACTCAAACAAGATTCTGGCATGATGTGATAACTTATAAGCTTTGTTCATGTGATTGTAAGAATGTGGGGCTATGCCCATTTCTGATATGATAAGATTATAACATGTACGTGATTACATGAATATGGAGCTAAGCACAATATTAATATGATAAGAATATGTGAAAAGCCTTGGTCTCAAGTCGGTCTTAGGCATAGTTGGCATGCCATAGAGTCCATAGAGCTCGTGTTTGGGGTGGACTACGGTCCTTATTTGGCAATAGTATGAGGGAAGTTTTGTGGTCACTTGGCGACAGTAGGAGGGATTGACCGGTACTCTGAGTACCTTTCTGTTGGCGACAGTTGGTTGGGGATTCAAGTACCTAGGCTGATGCTTGATTTCAAGGCTATGTTAAGACTTCAAAATGAAACCCTACTAATGTGTTATTTTGATAACTTATGAGACAAGTAACACATGTTTACAATAAGTTATGTATGATAGCTTATTTGATAAGTAAATCCTGTTTATAATATGCTATGCTTGATAATTTATATGAATGGTAACACGTATATGAAATACTATGATAAAAATGAATATGCCGTGGACTGTTTTGCAATGAATATTTGCGTATACATGTTTAGTGGGCTGTTTTGATAGGAATGAACATTTCTTGGACTGTTTTGCAATGTTATTTTGTGTATACATGTTTAATGAACTGTTTTGATAAAAAAAAGAATATGGCATGGATTGTTTTGCAATGAATATTTGAGTATTCATGTTTAGTGGGCTGTTTTGATAGGAATGAACATTTCTTGGACTGTTTTGCAATGTATATTGTGTATACATGTTTAGTGGATTGTTTTGATAAAAAAAATGAATATGCCATGGATTGTTTTGCAATGAATATTTGTGTATACATGTTTAGTGGGCTGTTTTAATAGGAATGAACATTTCTTGGTCTGTTTTGCAATGCATATTTGTATATAGATGTTTAGTGGACTGTTTTGATAAAAATGAATATGTCATGGACTGTTTTGCAATGAATATGTGTATACATGTTTAGTGGACTGTTTTGATAAAAATGAATATGCCATGGACTGTTTTGCAATGAATATTTATGTACACATGTTTAGTGGACTGTTTTGATGAAAATGAAAATGCCATGGACTGTTTTGCAATGTATATTTGTGTATACATGTTTAGTGGACTGTTTTGGTAGAAATGAACATGTCTTGGACTGTTTTGAATGTATAATTGTATACATAAGATTAGTGGACTGTTTTGGTTAAATTAAAGCATGTCTTGGACTGTTTTGAATGTATAATTGTATACATATGATTAGTGGACTGTTTTGGATAAATTCAAGCATGTCTTGGAGTGTTTTGAACATATATGAGTACCTCGTGAATATAAAATGATATGTTGCTATCTTATGTGCTAAGTAATATGCGTGCAAATGTGTTAGTTTGATAACTTGTGAGATAAGTAGCAATGTTCACGAAATGCTATGTTTGATAACTTATATGAAAAGTAACCATGTTTATGATATGCTTTGTTAAATAGCTTGTGTGTCAAGTATCACCTGTCTATGATATGTTAAGTTGGATAACTTGTGTGATAAGAAACCATGACTTGGATATGTTACGAGTAATATCTTAAGTGTTAAATAACTCCTGAATATGATATGTTATTCTCATTGTCTTTTTATTGATAGTTGAGTATCAAATTGGGTGAATAGGTATGCTCTATTTGAATAACTATATGTATGTATGAACATGCCTAGTTCGAATCACCCATCTATAAGTTTGATTTCTTGATTGAATGTCTTGTCCTAGAATGGTTAACTTATTGTCCAAGCTTAGAATCATATGTGCATGAGTAAAAGATTTAGGTGAAAGGACGGGTCATTGTCCCATGCTTTTTATGCTTTAAGCTACCTCACTAAGTAATTATACTTATACATCCTTTCACTATCTTTTAGGTTAAGTTCGTCTTTGGTTAGCCTTGAGCTTGGACAAGATCACCGGAAGTCGAGATTGTATGCATTGTATTTCCTTAAAGAAGTCCTAGATGGTGGCACATAATCTTTAGTTATGATTAATGCATTTAGTTAATTCTTTAATCTCATATGTGTATAAGTTTTAAGTAGCTATCGTTATTTGTAATGGCCTATTAAGCTTTTTGGTTGTTTGTTGGCTAAGTTCTGTTAACATGGTAATTGAATAGTTGCTTGATAGCTGAGCTATGCTAGAGTAATATTTGAAGGTTTGCTTGTTGAATAAGTTATGTGGGTTTTAATGCTTTAATGAATTTAGATCATGAATGATTGGTATGACACTTTATAAATCGAATAAGATTAAAGGCTATAAACAAAATGCTTGTTATGCTAAGAAAAGATTGATTAATTAGTCATGATCATAAAAATGGTTTGTGCTTTTCGAACCATCTTAGAGAGGTTGGTCCTTAGGTGGTTATTGGATTGCTTGTTAGCTAATATCTTTCATGTTCTACTTGTTTGGTCCAAATAAGGAATAATTGTAAAGTCTTTGTTGGGTAAATGATTGTTGAAATAAATCAGTAATAATTATGTGGGATTAGATAACGTTTTAGTGTCTCCTAGTAATTGCTTGACTGTAAGGAAATGATATATGGATCTTCGATGTTTATATGTGCTAAACTCAAAAGATGAACTGGTATAACAAGAATGTAGTTAATAGCTAAGGGTTCTAAGATGTCTCAATAACAAATGAATTGGTTTAGTCCAGTTGGCCTAATTTGTTATGAACCTTAAAAGATTTAAATCGTAGCCTAAACCATCTTTGTAAAGAATGGTTGGATGCCTTTATATAGTAAAAGACTAGAATGCTTGTGTTATGAAAGGTTTTGCTTCGATGCTTGAAGAGCAAGCTATGTACTTGTATCTTTATAAGTTAACTCGAGTTAGGGTTTAAAATTTTGGCTAAATTTGAGTAATTTAAAGTATAATCTTGTCTTTGATTTAACTTTGGTATTTGAAATCAAGACTTCATGTTCTAAATCATTCTTTGTTTGTTTTGAAACACTTCCTAATTCGGTTTACTTCTAAGCTGGGTTTGGGGGTGCTACAGATTCGATGCAACATCCTTAGACACAATGTTAGTTGTGCAATATTCAATGTTAATGAAATTGGGAAAGGCACCTAGCCTATTTCTGAGACTCTGACTATACTCATCTTGCTTTTTGAAGCTCCTACAGCTCTTAGATGGCCACTCTCTTGTTCCTAGATTTTGATGGAGATGATGGAACTTCTATCCCCAACTCTTGAGCTAGCTAAAACAATAGGAAGTGTTAAAACCAACACCACATTAAGACTTAAAATAGCTATTTTTCTATTAAGCCTTCCATGGATTTTAGCTTGGGAGACATGGGCCTAGCTATTATGTTCGATAGCTTCAACTAGTGATTAAGCATAAATTATCAATAGAATCGATCAATCGTTTGGGGACTTTATCTTACCAAGTTGTTAGCTATCCAATGGAATCGATGGATTAAAGAAAACTCAAGCTTTACAAAACTTGGCAATAGAGGTGCTAGCTTAAAGGTGGGGAGGTGCTTGCTTGGAGGAAGAAGATGGTGAGGTTAGGAGATGATAATAAACCCGGTGAGTTTGGAAAAAGTTAGCAAATGCTATTTTTTCCCTTTTTAGAATTTAAGGCCTATTTGATAGCCTATATCAATTGTCATCTTTCACCACCATCACCTTTCAACCAACCAATAAGAAGGTTTCCTTCCATGGGAGGAAACTTAATTAATTTATAACTTTTTCAATTACCAAGCAATTCTCCACCAAAAGGGTTGTCATCTTTTTAATTAAAGATGAAGCACATCATGTGAATTTCATAAGCTACTAGGTGACTAACCTTTAAAAATGGGGAAATTAAGAAATGGTCCATTAACTTTTCAAATTTTACACTTTAGCCCCCAAACTTTCAATTTTTACAATTTAGTCATTAAATAGTTTTTTAATAAATTTAATATGGTCATTAATCAATAAATTGACTCAATTAGAGTCCAATGTCAATGTAATTGACCATGCGGGCAAAGTCAATGCAATATTTGGACCTTTTCGGTGTAGGATTTTCGATCACCGGAACCTAATTCTAACTAGACCGGTTTTTAAGGTGTTATAATCGTATTTCTTTTGCATCAACTGAAAACCTGTTACAAAATCCATTGTCACACGATCCCACTTCCATTGTGGAATTTGAATGGGCTAAAGCAAGCACGAAGGAACTTGGTGTTCAACCTTAACTTGCTAACAAGCTAAGCATCTGGTTACAAACTCGGATACATCTCTTTTCATACATGGCCACCAATAAAAGAACGACGGTCTTGGTACATCTTATTACTCCCCGAATACATAACAAACAAACTACGATGTGCCTACTGCAGGATACGGTCTCGTAAATCTTCTAAAGCAGGAACAAACAACAACTTTCAAAGTACAAGATCCCACCATCTCGCACTTCAAAATCAAATGTCTTGCCTTTCTGAACCATCTATATTCTTGCCACCAACTCCTCCTCTAACACTTTTGTTCTCTTGATCTTTTCACTAAGGTAGGCTCTGCATGAAGCTCGGCTAACAACCCACCATCCTCGGTCATCCTCAAACGGGCAAACATCGCCCTTAAATCTGACATGGACTTTAGGCTCAAGGCATCAGCCACCACATTAGATTTACCAGGATGATACTCTATGATACAATCATAGTCCTTTAATAGCACGATCCAAATTCTTTGCCTCAAATTTAACATCTTTTGGGTGAGCATATACTTTAAACTCTTGTGGTCGGTGGAGATGTAACATTTTCCCCATACAGATAATGCCTCCAAATCTTCAACGCGAAGATAACTGCAACTAGATCCAAATCATGTGTAGGGTAATTCCGTTCATGAGGCTTAAGTTGTTTTGAAGCATAGGCAACCACCTTACCCTCTTGCATGAGAACACAACCAAGACCATTCAACGAAGAATAACTAACACAACATAATCTTTCCCAGGCTCAGGTTGCATCCAAATCGGAGCCTCCGTAAGATAAGCCTTCAACTACTCAAAACTTTACTATATTTTCTTGTTCTACTCAAACAAAAATCTTTTCAGTAACAACTTGGTCATAGGTGCCGCAATGGTAGAAAGTCTTTGACAAAATGGCGGTAATATCTGGCAAGCCCAAGGAAACTACAGACTTTTGCGATATTCCTAGGTGGTTTCCACTCCACCACTGCCTGAATGTTTTGTGAATCGACTCGGATCCTATCTGCTGCAACAATGTGACCCAAAAATGCCACCTCAAAGAGCCAAAACTTATATTTACTGAACTTAGCAAAAAGTTGTCTTTCCCTCAAGGTCTGAAGGATAACATGAAGATGATAGTAATGCTCCTCTTTCGAGCTTGAATAAACCAAGATGTCATCAATGAAGACCACCACAAACTAATCTGGATAGGGCTAGAATATCTGATTCATCGGGTCCATAAAAGCTACAGGTGCATTGGTAAGCCCAAAAGGCATTACCAAGAACTCATAATGTCCATAACGCATCTTGAAAGCAGTTTTTTGAACATCCTCTTTTTCTACCCTTAACTGGAAGTAACCCGACCTCAAGTCAATTTTTGAGAACACATGGGCACCTTTCAACTGGTCGAACAGACATCAATCCTTGGTAAGGGATAAAGGTTCTTTACCATTACCTTATTGAGATGATGATAGTTAATGCACATCCTCATTGACCTATCATTCTTCATAAAAAATAAGACCGGTGCACCCCAATGTGAGATGCTCAGTTGTATAAAACCTCTTTCCAACAACTCTTGGATCTGATTCTTTAACTCCCTTAAATCTATTGGTGCCATACGATACAGGGTAATGGACATTGGTGTCGTGCCTGGCATCACATGTATCTGAAACTCTAGCTCACGATCTAGAGGAAGTCTAAGTAACTCTTCTGGAAACGCATCCGTACACTCCATAACAGTCTGAAGGTTCTAAAGCACTGGACTCTCAGCACTTGTATCCACTATGCAAACCAAGAAGGCCTTGCAACCTTATTGGATCATCCTTTGAGCCGCTAAGGCCGGCACTACATTGGAAAGGTAAAGATTTCTCTCACCCTTCACCACCAACTTCTACCCATACAAACCATGAAGCTTAAGGCTCTTTGCACTACAACCCAACCGTACATCATGCTCAAACAACCATTTTGTCCTTAAGATAGCATCAAATTCTTGAAACGGCAGCACCATCAAATCAGCTAGAAATATAGAACCTTGAACCTCAATCGGACACCTCTGATACACTTGTCTACTAAATAATCATACCCTAAAGGACTAGTCACACAAACTCCTATCTCAAGATCCTCAGTAAGAATACCCCACTATTGGGATATTCCACTATGGATATAGGAATATGTAGATCCTGAATCCACAATAGCAACTATAGGGACATAAAACAAGGTAAACGTATTTGAGATAACATCAGTAGCCTCACAGTCCTCTTGAGCCTTAATTACATATTGCCTCGTTGGTTCCCTCGTGGTGGACTAGAATATACCCCCACTCTGGTGTCCAAACAAATGGCTCGCTCCACCTCTAACAAATCCCCAGCCCCTATGAGCTGGATAGGAGGTCCTCTGAGTCTAGACGAGAGCGACGTCAATAGGTACCGGATAATCCCTCACATAATGGTCCAGTGAACCACAAGCATAGCAAACTTTAGGCATTCCCGAACACTCGCCTCTACGCTTACATCTATATTGATCACAAATTGGTGTGACCACACTCTTGTGTGAGCCCTAAGAGCTCACCATAGATGAAGATGAAGGCTTCCTACGGCCAACTGATTTTGACCTACGGTCTGATCTCAAGTTTTGGTTCTAAGCTCATCTACCTTAGTTCCAACGGTTTTTGTTCCTCCCGAAATAAGATTGAGAGTCGTACGAGAAGTTCTGAGTCCTCCTACTCGAAACTCTATGCCTACCAGATGGGTCATAGGTTCAACTTACACTTGCTCAAGCGACTTAGCACTAACGGTCAATTTTGAAAAAACTTTCGGTGGAGCATTTGTGAGGTATGTCTGAATCTCCTTTCTCAAACCTTTTCAAAACCTTTTACAGCTTATCTTCTTGATAGCGACTAGCTTAGAGGCATACCTACTCAACTGTAAGAACTCTTGTTTATATTCAAAAATAACCAGTTCCCTTAGACCAAATGAGTGAACCGGTCCCTCAAGCTATCAATGTGGGTCTCTCCCACATACTTATTCTCAAACTCATCTAAAAAGTCATCTCATATAGGTTGGTGGGATACCATCCTAACTCTACAGTCTCCCACCACTCTTGAGCATTCTCCTTCAACAGGGAAAGAACAAATATCAACTTGTCCTCGGGTTTTAACTCTATCTGATGCAAGATCCAACGAGTATCCCTCAACCACTGATCTGCCTTAATCCGATTGCTTGTCCTGATCCAAAAAAAATTGTTGCACCAGGGCATCGTACTATGGCATTGTACCCTTTCCACTAGTGCCTCACAAAGGGTAGCTGAAGGCCTTGGTATAGCCATCACAATTCGGTGAAGGGCTTGATGCAAATGTAAGAAATAAGTATCCCCTCGGCTACTCTCGTCTTTCGACATCTCTTCTATGTCGAGAACATAATCCTCATCGTTGCTCATTTCTCGGGAGCTTTTGTGTCCTTTTTGGCATGATTACTTTCTGCACAAGCAAACAAATAAGGTTACACCATTGAATATTTAGCTTAAACAAGTATGACTTTGACTTATGGGCAACGTATTCGCTACACACCTATGCAACACTCTCTAGACAACCTCGGGACTTTCTAAAACTAGCTAAACCTAGGCTCTAATACCACTAAATGTAACACTGTTGACCCGGATGACATATTTGGGCCTCAAGACCAACCCATTGCTATAAAATTTTGCAACTAGTTTTAGCGCAAACCACATTCGCTTTCATAAAATCCATTAAGTTCAAATGTTTCAGAGTAGATAAATAGTTAAAACGTTACAAGAGGAGCTCCATTTAAAATACATAGTTAAAAGCATTCGACTCACAAGTTAAAATCCAAAATATGAGCTACAATATGAACATAGTGTCCTACGAATAAATAGCCCAATATAATCTAAGTATTGTACTCAAACACAAGTTGATGTTAAAATCCTATTCTTGAAATGCTCTAACGATGCTCGTCAACCTACTAACCTATAAACGGGAATAGCAATTTTGAACATTGAGCTAATGAAGCTCGGTGGATACACTTCCACTCAACCATTCTTCATGCAAATCATAAATATGAGCATGTAGCTAAAAGAATGATATCATGGTATAATATAATAACATTTACGCTACCTCTATCCGCCTAAACACATAGCAAACAATGGGAAAGTATCAACCTCACACAACACATACACATCGTACCAATAAACCTGGAGTGAGGCCTGGTGTCACATAGCTTCTAGAACATACATTCAGCATCACTAACCATGGTGTTCCAACACACCCTTTCTCTCACTGGGTAACTAGATCCCAGCAAACACGGTAACTCAACCAACTAAGTCACCCAAGGTTCTATTAAGTTATTACTCATTATGCACACATATAGGGTTTAAAACTCAGTTCTCAGTTTACCAATCATTTTTACCCTTTAGAAGCCCATTGAGCCTTAGTCCTCAAATTATGGGTACCTTGAACTCAAAACATATTTTTTGGGTAGATTTCCCAATGGATATCGATACCTACATACGTGTACCAATACGCTTCTCTGGGTATCAATACTCATCAAAAGTGTATCAATACTCAGCCTCACACTCCCAAGGGTTTAACTAATAACCTCGTATAATATACGAGATCGTGTACCGATACCCCTATGGTATCGATATGCTCAAATGCATACTAATACTCATTTTTTCCACTAGAATTTAGGTGGATCAGTGGGTACCAATACCATATTTAGGCATATTGATACGCTCTTTAAGAAAAGCTTGATTTTAACCATTAAAACACTAGGTACCAATACGCGTTTAACCCATATCGATACTCGAACCCAGAATTCATTTTCTAAAGTTCGTAAATCACCTCTCAAACCTCCAAAACCAAAGGTTAAGACCACAAAATGAACATACAAGCTATGGGAAGGGGTTTCAGTGGTTTTCTACCATTTTTAAGCTATATTAACATCAATCATAGATTTGCATTGTAGAGGTCTCAAGCATTCAAGCAACCGAAAATATCAACTAAGAAACAAAGCAATCAATTTTTATGATTTCTGTACTAACCTTGATTATAAGCTGCAAACAAAATTCCAAGCGAACACCTCAAGCCCTCCTCTTCTCTTGAGCCTTAGAAGCTTCTCCAACCTCTTTCACTACAAAGATATATTGTAAATCGGGTTAAAATATTGCTAAGAGGTTAAGAAACATAAAACAAGGAACTTACAATAGAAAATGGAGTCAAATCCTCTATTCTCGTTCTACCTCCACAACCCCCACCAAACACCTATTTTCCAACCTCCACCAAAACTATCAATCTTTACCTTGACTTGTAGATCGTTAGATGACGAGCAACCTATCCAAAACCCTTGATTCTGTAAATGGCTTCAAAACAACAAAGATCACACCTTTAGACTTTGGTTTTGGGGGGGAGAGATGAGCTTAAATGAAGAGAGAATACAAGGGACATTTGATATCACCAACAAGCTTTTTCTGCAGAGAAATAAAGAATCCTCCATCCACTCTCTTCAAAAGAGGAAAATACCCCAATACCTTTCCTTCAAGCTCTCAATTCAACACCCAACCAAAGCCCAAGCCTTAATAACCCAAAAACAAGCCTATAAAGGCTCTCAAGACCCAACCATCTCATCCCAAACACGAAGCACATGCTTCGAAATAAACCAACCCTCAAATTCTAAAATTTATGTCATTACACCGTATTTGCTTCCATTAGGTAAATTTTGAGGATGATATTTACTTTAAGAATGAGAGAGTTATAACAACCCAAATTTTAGAATCTGAGGGTTGGTTTAACCTAAAGCAGAACTTCACATTTGGGTCGTAGGTTTGGTCCTTGGGAGCCTTAGTGGGCTTGTGTATAGTTATTAGGTTTAGGCCTTAGGTTGGTGGATGGGTTAGGATGATGTGGGAAGGGTATTGTAGTAACTTGCCCACTTTTAGTAGGGGAAATGGTGCTTAATTTCCCTACAAAAAAGTGGGATGGTGAGATCACCATTGTCCCCTTGTCTTCATCCTTCATCCATTCTTATCTTCCAATTTCTCACCCACAAAAAAAGGTTCAATCTTTGAGTTTAACAGTGTGAAACTTAGATTTGTTGTTGAGTGAAGATTAATCATTGTTCAAGGATCTATCTATCAAGGTAAGAATTGTTAGTTTTGGTAGAGGTTGGAAAATAGGTGTTTGGTAGGTGTTGAAGAGGAAGAATAGGAATGGAGGATTTAACTCTATTTCTTGTTGTAGAATTCTTTCTTTTTGCATATCTTAATTTTTTAGCAATGTTGTAATTTGATTTACAACATTTTTTGTAGTGAAAGAAGTTGGAAACTCTTCCAAGGAGGAAGGGAAGAAAAAAGCTTAAAGCTTAGGCTAGGGGTTTCATTCTCAGTTGTAGGAGTAAGGTTAGAAAACTACTAACTCCTTGGTGTTCCTAGAAATCATAATTTTGATTGCCTTGTTGCTTGGTTGATATTTGGTTGCTTGAATGGTTGAGAACTCTTTAATGGCTAATCCTAAGAATGGTGTTAATATGGCTTAAAAATGGTAGGAAACCAGTTGAACCCCTTCCCATAACTTGTAGGTTCATTTTGAGGTCTTAACTTTGGGTTTTGGAGGCATAGGAGGCTAAATGCTTACTGGTTAAACCCCTTCGAGTGTGAAGTTGAGTATCAATACACACTGGTGGGTATCGACACCCATTGGGCAATCTACCCAAAAAATGCATTTTGAGTTCAAGGGGCCTGTACTTTGATGACTATGATAGGCTTCTAAAGTGGTAAAATGAATAGTAAAATTGAGAAGCTGAGATTTAAACCTTATATATGAGCTTAATGAGTAATAACTTAATAAAACCTTGGGTGACTTATTCATGTTAGTAACAATAAGGATCCTTGGTGGATCAAATGATTGTTGTGTGCCACATAAGGGCATTCGTATGGTTGAGACACCTTGATTGATTAGATCTAGATTCCCAGTGGGAGAAAGAGTGTGTTGCAACACCATGGCTAAAGATTCTAGAACGTAAGATCCTGATGTTTAGCGGACACGGGCCTCATTCGAAGATGCTTGATGAGAGATTTTGAGCATGAGTGTAAGATCTCGATGCTTAGTGGTCGCAGGCCTTACCCCTAGAGTGTATGATCCTGATGCTTAGTGCTCGCGGGCCTCACTCCTATGTTATGGTATAATACTTACACGCTATGTGAAGCCTATGTTTACTTGTTGTTGCTACATGTTCTGGCAGCTAGAGGTAGTGCCATACTTATATGATGTTGTTTCAATGTTATCATCTTTAGCTGCATGCTTGTATTTATGATTTGCATGAAGCATGGTTGAGTGGCGGTGTATCCACTAAGCTTCGTCAGCTCAACGTTCAGAATTGTTGTTTTCCTTTATAGGTTAGTAGGTTGGCATACATCGTTGGAGCACCATCAGAGTAGGACTTCAACAGCGATTTGTGTCCGAGTATAGAGATTAGATTATGTTGGGCCATGTATTCGTAGGTCCCTATGTTGTATTGTAACTCTTATTTTTGGATTTTAAATTATGTGTTGAATGCTTTGAATTATGTATTTTAAATGGAGCTTCCATGTAACGTTTTTAACTGATTATCTACTTTGAAATATGTGAACTTAATGGATTTAATGAAATAGATATGATTTGGGCTAAACTAGGTTAAAAATTTTATGACAATAGGTTGGGCTTGAGGCCCAAATATGACATCTGGGTCGAGGATGTTACTTTTACTATTCATGAATGACATCTATTTTATCTTTGAAATTTTTTTCACTATCTTTAAAATTATTGCTACCATTTTTTGCAACCATTTGGCCTCTTTTGTCTTCTTAGTTATTTGCTTTGGCATCCAATTTCCTTTTTGAAAATCTTACCTATATTTTTAAAAAATCTTGACTATCTTTGAAAAATCTTGCTACCACCACCATTTTGTTACCACCATCTTTGGTTTCTTGAGTCGGTAGGATCAAGATTTTCTTATTTTTTTCTTTCTTGTTTTGATAATTGTGATAGAGGTATTGTCATCTGCAAGATCAATGGTTTTGAATGAAGATGAGTGTTCTGAATCGGACTGATAAGTTTTATTTAAAGTATTTATCGAATGTTGGGTTTGTATGGGGGTGTTAGGGCTATAAGCTCATATTCTAATTTATTAAGCTTATCTTGTATTTTAGACAAAAATATTTTTTGGTAATTTTTTAAAAATTTCATAAGGTGTAAATATCGGTCTGTAGAATATTTTTCTTCTTTTATTTTCTTTTTAGGATAAATTTCTACTAAATTTTTAATATGATCTAATTGTTTACCTATAGTATGAAGACTTAGATTTATGTAATTATTTTTGTTCAACAGTCATTTTAATATCTTTTGAAGAAATTTGTTCTCATGCATCAGGGTTTCTCATTCTCGGATTACTTGTTTTTATGCCTATATTTTTACGGATGTAAGAAACTTCCGTTAAACTAGGATGTTGAGATTCAACTTCACCTTTTCAAACTTACTATTTTGTATAGTTTTTTATTGTATTAACTGAATTTAGAAAATATTCTTCAAACCATGTAAGAAATTGTATATGAATTTTATGAATATTCATAAACTCATAATATTCTTGAAGGATTTCATCCTTTTCTTTTTCATAATTTTTAAAATATTTTTCTCTTTGTTGTTTTTTATGGGAATAATAATGTTTCATATGCTATTCTTTATTGATTTCAAAACATTTTTGTAAAATATATATTTCAGAATTTTCATTTTCTCTACTATTAGTCATTGTGGAATATGTTTGAGACATATATGGTGAATTTTGGGGCTCTCAGTTTGCCTAGAATAAATGGGCTGAACTATATTTTAGGAATTATCTATTCCTTGTAGATTGGTTCTTAATCTTGTTATAGAAGAGATAGAAACTCTAGCTGTCCTAAAATAATTATTTTCTACACTTGATTCTTTGATATTTAATACTTGAAAAGCAATACTTGTATTTCCCACTTCAAAGGAATGCTTTGGTGGTAATATATTTGGTCTGTTGAATATCAATTCAACTGTACCAGTACTATTTTGGGTAGTTTCTCTTAAAAAATTATTTCTAACAAGATTCCTTCCAACTGGGGTGTGGCTCTTTCTAATTTCCATATATCAGGAAGGCTAATTTTATGTCATTGGATAGTTTTTGATATTGTTATGTAGAATCTAGTTGTATCAGTTTCTATTAAAAGGGTTTTTCCTTTTAGACTTTAGAGTAAAAATTTGGTATTGACCACAGAATACATGACTTTATAATGCAACCTATAAACTAAAGTTAAGACTTCAGATCTAGAAAATATTTTATAATTATGAGTGTGAGTTTAGAGGGTTAATGACTTTAAAATATTTTTATCAGTAAAAAAAATTATAAAATTTAAGTAACAATTAAAATGTATTGGCCCTGTACAAAGGCTTGTTTCTATGATTCTTAGTGAGGAATCATTAAACATAATATGTCTTTGGTCTTTTAAGACTATTAATATTGAGTATTTTTAGTGACTTTTACTCTAAGAGATTTGATTCTTACTTGGACAAGTACAAAATGAATGTATTTATTATCTTTGATCCCTAAGTCTTTTAACGATAGCTTCATCTAATAACTAGAATGTTTGGTATTCTTTTTGGATAGGTAGACCTTTTTCTTTTATTTTGATAATGTAATTACAAAAGACATTAATATTTTTAAAAGTTGTCTTTTTATAAATTTGGTTTACTGAAGTCATTAGAATATTCCAATCATCGATTCTTTGAGAAACATTTTTATAATTAATTTTTTGTTCATTGATGGTTTTGTTTGAGGATTGATCAGAATCCTGAGATTGATTGAAAATACAGCTTGCGGAAAAATTGGTTCTCCTAAGAAATAGAATCATTTTTTTATTTTAAAATCTCCTAAAAAGGGTTATACTATCAAATTCTTTGGATTACTAAAGTTGTTTACAAGGATACTATGACATGAACACGTCTAACCCATGGTTTATCGGTCTATGTATCAAAACTCATCAAACATAATAATATTGTTAAACATATGTTTTAATTTTGATATAACAAGGACTTAATTATAAATAAATAAAATTTTAAGGTACTTGAAATTACTCAAAATTGGCAAGCATTCTAACTAAAATATTTTCTAAGTCAAATGATTGAAAGACAAATATTTTCTAAGTGTTTTGGTACTAAAATCATCCATTTTGGTAAAGTTAGTATGGAACGGCTATATGCGTACTGGTACAAGTTTTCGACACTATAATCTATTTTATTCTTAATGGCAACTAAGTATTGGTACAGTTACACGCGTATCGGTACGACTTTTCTACACTATAAATCTAAATGGTTAACTGAGTATCGATACGGCCTTTGGCGTACCGGTATAGGCTTTAAAAATCTTTAAATATTTTAAAGACTTGTCAATTTTTGGAGTTAAATATTTTAAATTGAACTGAGTATCAGTACGAGAATACGCGTGCTAATAGGCTAAGTTCACAATGTTTTTAGAGGATTCCAGTGAGTAAAATTAGTGCCGATACGGTACGAAGCGTACTAGTACCTCTTGTATTTTCTTCACCCCATACAGATACGCTAGCCCGCGTACTGGTACCCCTTTGTTGCAACGGCTATTTCTATTTTGCGCAGTCACCGATACGAAGATTCACGTGCCGATAGCCACACTTGCCAGACAACATTTAATGCGGGAAAATTGCAGCCCAACGGCTCTATTCAATTTTTCAATAATATAAACGGCTAGAAATCAATGAAGGGGTATTAAAACAAGTCTCTGAAGTTTCTTCAACAACAAGACAACCGTTTCTAAAGCATCCAAACACATATCCAACATCCTTGAGAGTTTTTGTTGAAAAATCTTTTACCCACTTGATGTTCTTCATTGTAATTCTTTTTCATTCAAGTGTTGGGGTTTTAGTAATCTTAAATTGTACAAACAATCTTCCTTTTGGAGGAATTTCATAGTTTGCTTTTTTCTATTCACCTTTAGGAAAAAAAGATTGCTAGATTTTGGATATAAGTCTAGGATTTGTAAGGTCATATCCTTTAGCCTAAAAGAAAGACAAATTTGTGAATTTGTGAAAATCCTTAGTGTGGATAGCTAAAGTAATGGATGTAACTATCATTTTTGGTTACTTTAAGTCCCTAAACTATGATTTGGGCAAAATAAGCCTTTAAACTATCATTTTTGGTCACTTTAAGTCCATGATTACAAAAATATCATTTTATAGGCTTTTCTAACATATATAAATATTGGCTTAAGGATTTAATAAGCCCCTAAATTTTGTTAAAAAAATAATTAAGCCCATAAAAAATTTTTGCACTCAATTAAGCCCTCAAACTCAAGAAAAAAATCAATTTGGCCCTTCGACCAACATCGACCGTTAACTTTAACGGTTATTTTTGAAAGAAAAAATCGACACGGGTTGCAACAGGGTAATCATTTCTACAAAATTTTTAACTTTAATTTTTAAAACATATATAAAAATTAGAAAAAAAATTAAAAATTAGAAAAAAATGGAAAATTTCTACAAATCAATTTAAAAATATAAAAAATATTTTTAACCTTTAAGTTTTTTAAAATAATTAATATTTTTTTCAAAAGATTAAAATATTTTAAAAAATAAAAATATTAAGTATTGTTATACAATTATAAAAATAAATTGAAAAAATATAAAACAATAAAATTTATTTTGGGTTTTAAAATAACTTTTATTTTTATATTTTTAAAATAAATTTATTGTTTTATATTTGGAAAATCAAAATAACTTTTATTGTTTATATTTTTTCAATTTTATTTTATAAATTTATAATAATATTTAATATTTTATTTTTTAAAAAATATTTTAATCATTTGAAAAATTACTATTTATTATTTTTAATGCATTTTGAAATTAAAAAAAATATTTTATATATTTTTAAAATAATATTTAGAATTTTATAGATTTTAAAGTTTTTTTAGAATTTTTCTGACTTTACATATTTTTAAAAAAATAAAATTTAAAAATTCCTAGAAATGACAAGTGGCATTATCATATTACGACTTGTGGCAAAAAATTTCAAGAAAAACCCATTAAAGTTAACGGTCAACGTTGGTCAAAGGGCCAAATTGATTTTTTTTCTTGAGTTTGGGGGCTTAATTAAGTGCAAAAAAAGTTTAGGGGCTTATTTTATTTTTTGCAAAAGTTTAAGGTTTAGTGAACCCTTAAGCCATAAATATTTATGTTCTTTTTTAAATTTTAAAATATCATATATCAAAATAAGCCCCTAAACTATCATTTCTGGTCATTTTAAGTCGGATAGTTATTTAAGTCAAAAGAAAATTATTTCGACTAATAAGATGTTGACACATCACACAGATTTTTTGACCAATTGATAGTTTTGGGACTAAAATAAGAAAAATGACATAGTTTAGGTACTTATTTTGACCAAAAAATAGTTTAGGGACTTAAAGTGACCAAAAATGATAGTTTAAGAGCATATTTTACCCAAATCATAGTTTAAGGGCTAAAGGCAGAAAAAATGCATAGTTTGAGGGCTATTTTTTGGTTTAAGCCTTTTTTAATTACCAATTTACTTCCCTCATGGCCATTTTCATTCATTGATCAACTCAACAAATATATTAAAAAACCAAAACTTAGAGATTTTATAACCAAATCGATGCTTTTAAAACTTTAGAATTATTTGTTCCTCCTTGACTTGGATACCAATAAATCTCGTGGATATTAGGATGGATGGATGAATTTTTGGTAGGGTTCCAGTTGAAATTTTTCAAAAAATTTGGGCCAGAGGGCTTGGACTTTTTCTGGCAATATATCAAAAGAAGTTGGACCATAATATGACCATCATTCTTGGAACCAGTTGGGAAATTTGTATTAGGAACCATATTTGAAATATACGAGTCACGAATATTTCATATATAGATTATTTATAAAAAATGTATTATACCAGGTTGTTTGGTAGTACCAGTATGAGAAATGTGTGCAATGAGTAATTTTTTTCAGAGAAAGAGTTTAGAAATTTTATCAAAGTTATTTGGCTTTTACCCCAATATCCGGGTCTAAGAACTTTGAGAAATGAGTTATAAATTTTGGATCATTTGGATCAATATAATATTTGAAAGATATAGATCTTGTTTGAATCAAATATTCACATAATACTCTTAAGTTTTTCCAGCGTTTATTGTCATGAAATGACCACTATTAAAAAGATGTTTGAGTAAAAGCTGCGAAGACTTATTAGGAAAATCAACCTTCATTGCAACAATATATTCAAAATTTTTATTTGAAAAATATTGTGAAGATTTTTATGATAATGCTTGTTTTGGAAAAATATGTTGAAAAGACTGTTGTTTTGAAATATTTGTGAGAAATTTTAGTTTATACAAAAAATCTTATTTTTTTGAAATTTTTATTGTTTTTGTAGCAATTTGTTTGAGAGGACCTTCATCTTTCATTTGGGCAAATACCATAGTAACGTCTGGAGACTGAGAGAGATCATTTTTTTAACTTCATATGACAATTTATTTGGGCTTGGGCATCTTAGAGCGATACATTGGTCGAGAATTTGGATGAAGTAGTTTCTTCATTATTGTTCATGTGTAAATATTTTTTATCATAATTTAATGAGTTTTGCTGAGATTACTTTATGCAACTTGCCTTTTTTATCTTTTAATTTTGAGAGTATTTTGTAAGAATTTTTTGATAAGGAAATCGGGTAGAGAATTAAATTCTCTTTTGATAAAATAAATATAAAAATAAAATATACTTAAAATTTCTTACCATCTTGTAAGAATTCGTTTGGAAATAATATTTTGAATTTCTTTTTGTAAAACTTCTTTTAATGATTTACAATTAATGCGTAAAATAAATTTTTGATTTAATAAATTATTTTAGAATTTTTTAGTGCATAAAATAATAGATAAAATTTCTTTTTAATAGTACTATAATTTTTATGAGCTAGATTTTATGTCCAGATGTGAATTAGATTATTTGTTCTTTTTCATTTTTGACCTATTTTAAAATCCCACCATATCATATTTCTGACGCATCCGTCTCAACTATTTTTGAACTTATTGAGTCTACTAAATAGAGACAAAAAAGTTTTGTAATATGTTTTTTAATTTGGACCACAATATTAATATGCATGTCAGTCCACAGTTTTAATTTTTTTGATCCTTTCATAAAAAGGTTTACATAATTTACTAGGACCTGGGTAAAAGTCTATGACATAATTTAAGCTTCCTGAAAATTTTTGCAAATGAACTTTATCAAGGATTTGGTTTGGAAATTTGTTAGCAAATCGTATGACTCTTTCTATTGGGGTAATTGTCCCTTGGGTAATATAATGGCCTAAAAATTTAATTTTTGTTTGGAACAAACATATTTTGAAATTAGAAAACACTAAATCGTTATTCATGATTATTTTTATAGAATTGATAAATGTTTAAAATATTATTCTAAATTTTTTGAAAATATTAATACATCATCAATGTAAATAATTATAAATTGAGAATATGGATTAAAAATGTCATTCATAATTCGTTGAAATTCAGAAGGAGCATTTTTTTAATTTAAAAGGTATTACATTCATTCGTATTGTGCAAATGGCATTGTAAAGTTGTTTTGTATCTTTCTTTCTCTTTTTATTTGAATTTGCTAGAATCTAGACTTCATATCAAATTTAAAAAAATAGTATTACAGAGTTTTTGTAATAAATCTTTTTTGTTAGGATTAGGATATCTTGTCCATTTTAAAGTTTGATTTAAAGGTTTATAATTTATTACTAATTTTGGTGTTCCTCTTTTAAGTTTTGCATTTTTATCACATAAAAAGTCGAACAACTCCAAGGGGATCTACTTTTCCTAATTAATTTTTCATTGAGAAGATCTTGTATTTTTTTCTTACAATTTTTTTTTCATTTTTCTATTCATTTGAACCGGTCTTGACTTTGTTGGAATTTGTCTTTCATTAAAATCATTTTCATAAGGTAATGTTGCTTCATGTTTCTTTCTTTTCCAAAAAGAATTAGGAATATCAGAACATATAGTTGATTCAATTTGTTTTTTATTAAAGGTTTAGGATTACAATATAGAGTTTAGAGGTTAGGATTTAGAGTTTATGTTAATATGGTTAGAGATTTAAGTTTTAACCTATAAAGCTAAATACTAACCCCAACCCATCAATACTAACCCACTGAACATAAACCCCTAACCTCTAAACCCTAAAACTACAACGCTTGTAAAAACTCTTTATTTCTACCTCAAGTGTATAGAATAATATCCAATAATAAAAGTATTTTTTATGTTTAAAAATAATTATCTTATATTATATATGATCAATTTGTAACTAACAACACTGATTATTGGTAATGCTCAAAGAGTGTAAGAACACTTATCCCACACGAATAAGAAACATCACTTGGTAAGGGTATATAAGGAGTCTTCCTTATATTCCCTTAGTGAATATGGTAAGTTAACTCCCTCACATGTGCGTGCCGCCGCCACTGTCCGTCCGTCCGATCGTGGTCGTGGTAACACATGTCTTTAACACGTCCTCGCGCATTTCTTATTTTTAAAGAAAATTTGGATAGTTGCAGTACATAATGAATCTGGATAGTTTTGAGGCGAGATTCATTGATTTAGTACAATTGTTTTTTGGCAGTCAATGGTTTTTATATCAATCCAAGACATTCTCAACACAATCATCCAAAACATTCTCAACACACTCATCTCTCTCGATTTCTAAAAGATTTCCAGTTCTTTTCCGGTGATAAGTGAAGAGCAGTACCACCGCAAGTCCACTCTAATATTCGGGTGTACGGATATCTAGAGAGTTCATGCTAACCTCATCCACCTATAAGCAACGATTAAACACATCGAGGCAAAATCGTTTCTAAGACAATGGTTTATACCACTACACGGTTATTTTATTTGCCTTTACTTCTTTCGATTTATTCTTACCAGTCAGTGCTAATAATTTCGTCTTGCAGTAACTTTATCATCACTGATAAGTGAACGACCTCCTCTACACCCGATAATAGTTTGAGGAAATATTTCATGCACATGCGGTGAAAATAAAATATTTATGTAAGTGCCTTGATTTTAAGGTTTAAGATTCTTGTTTTGGTTTAAGGTTTAGGGATTTAAGATTAAAGATTTAGAATTTAGGGTCAGAATTTAGAGTTTGGAGGTTAGGGTTTAGGTTTTAACATATTAACCCTAAATTCTAAACACAACCCTTAAATTTTAAATCTCTTAACTTAAACTCTAAATTTCAAACAAAATCCCTAAACCTTCAAATCGAAGGCTTATAAAATCTTTTTTTTTCACCGCCTATTAATAAAATAATTACCTTGATAATTTTGCCTCACCAAAAATAATCGGTCAACTTTTTATGACAACTCTAAATAATTTATATCTAATAATATAAATAACAAATAAAAAAGTGAATCACTCAATCTTATAAAAGAAACTCAGATTTTGATCCATTATACAACGACTAGTCAAAACTCAAAAGGCAAAAATTTATAGGCAAATCTCAAGTAAGAATTTAGAAAACAAAACCCATTATGTGACATTTAAATCTGAACCTATTCTGTGACATTTAAATCTGAACCTATTATGTGACATTTCAATCTGACAATAGGAATATAATTACACCCCTCCAATTTAATCCAAATTAGATTGAAAAGAAAAAAAAGGTCTAGAAAAAATAGAATATCTCTAATTGCATATAAAAATATTTCAAACAATAAATATTTAGATTTATTGTAACGACATGAACTTTGGAATCTGAGAGTCGGGTTAACCCGAAGTGTAGGCATCGCGTTTGAGCCAAGATGTTGGGCTCTTGGGAGCTTTTTGGGCTTGCCTTAGTGGGTTTAGGTGGGAGTATGATGGTTTTTAAGAGGGTTAATATGGTAAAAACATACTGAAAGAAAATGAGGATGGTGGTTACTTAATTTTCTGCAGAAAAGTGGAAGAGGTGAATTCACCATTGTTCCCCTCTCTCACCCATTTTCATCTCTTACCCAAAGTTTGAATGTTCAAGGTGAAATATTTAAGGTTTTGAGTGTAAATCATGTTTTGGTCAAGGGTAAAAGTTTGCTCAGCATCTAGAGATCTCTAAGTCAAGGTAAGCTTCGTTTAAAATGGTGGAAGAAGATGTTTAGAGGGGTTTGGAAGAGGAAGAATGGGTGTTGATGCTTAGAGGCTTCTTCATCAGCTTAAATCCAAGGTAAGTACACTTCTAACTTCTCTGTGTTCATGTGCATCATCATTTTGGTATGTGTGCTTGATATATGATGTTTTGGTAATTTAGAGCTTGGTAGGTCATCAATGGTAAATCCTATATTTGATGATGTTTAAGGGTAAAAATGGTTAGAAACTCACTTAATAACTCATCATAACTTGTAGGGTCAATTTGGGGCTTAACCATGTAGGTTAAATGTTAGGGGGATGAATTTCTAAAATCCAGGTTTTGAAATCTAGGTTCGCGTACCGATACGGAGTGGGTGTGTATCGGTATGTCTTCATACTAAAGAAGGTGGGTCATGAGGGAAGTATCGGTATGGCTTATCGCGTATCGGTACTCTATGCATAGTGAAAATTCCAGTGGCAAATTTGTGTACCGATACGTGAGATGCGTATCGGTACTCATTGTTACATTGCTTGGGAAGGCTTTGTGTACCGGTATGCTAAGGTAGGCATATCGGTACGGGTAAGGATCGATACGGGGCGATTCCAGTATCGATATTGAGTACCGATACAGAACGAAGCGTATCGGTACAACATAGGGGCAAATTCTTTCAAATCTAATTGGAGTACCGATACTTATGGTAGAGTATCGATACCTAGAGGGGAGTACTCACACTCACTTTGGAATATCGATCCTCGGTGGGCAATCTGCCCAAGTTTTTACTTTTTAAGTTTGGGGGTTCTATAAATTGTGGCTAGGGTACTAATGGGTCTCTCATGATATAAAATGAATGGTAAAACCAAGAATATGTGTTTCTTCTTGCTTATATGGATTAAATGGATAATTGAGTATTGAAATAAAAGTAAATTGCTCGGGGTAGTAAATTTAGGGATCCTTGGTGGTTCATTTGTTGTGTGCCAGGTAGGGCATTTTTGGATCCTTTTTGGATCGAGTATGGTCATGCCATTTTTGGGCATTTGCTTGGTTATGAGTATTTGTTTGATGGGATTCGGATACCCAGTGAGTGAGTGTTGCAACACATAAAGGCCATCCGATGCGAGATTCTGGGTGATGAAATGAAGGCCATCCAATGTGATATTTCAGGTGATGATATTTGCCAGATACGAGATTCTAGGCCCTGCTTGATGCGAGATTTCGAGCGAAAACTCGATGTGAAATTTTGAGTATACCGCTCGATTTGAGATTTCGAGCAGCTTGATGTGAGATTTTGAGCATGGTTGGGTCTTCCAGTGTCGGGTGACATTGGGCCTCACTCTTGGCTTGCTTATTGACGTGTTTATGTTGTTGAGATGTGTTTTGTGCATAGCATGTGTTTAGGCGGTTATGGTAGCGCCATTGCTTTATCTTATCTTAATATCATGTCTCATAGCATGCTCTTAATTATGATTCACCTGAAGCATGGTCGAGTGGTTGTATATCCACTGAGCTTTGTTAGCTCAGCGTTCGGAATCATTGTTTCCGTTCGCAGGTTAGAAGGTTTGGCATGTTCTTGGAGGAGTACCATCAGTGGAGGATTCCAGCGCCTTGTTTCTTCAGAGTACAATACTTAGGTCTTTGGGCTATGTATTCGTAGAAACCTATTGTACATTGTATATTGTAATTTGTATTTGAAATTTTAAAATGATCGAGCCAAATGTTTTATCTATGTAATTTCAAATGAGCTCCACTTTATATGTTTTAAATATTCATTATGTATTTTGGGTTTGAAATCAAATGGATTCTAATAAATGATTTATGGATTGGGCTAAACTAGGTCAAATGTTTGTGGTAACGGGTCGGGCTTGGGGCTCAGATGTGACATATGGGTCGAGGGTGTTACATTTAGTGGTATCAGAGCCTAGGTTTAGCCAGTTCTAGGAAATCCCTAGAGTGGTTAGGTGTTGTGGATAGGTGTCTAGCGAATACGAGCCCTTGTGTCTAAGTTGTAATCTTTTAAGACTAGAATCTATATGGTGTGCTCCGTGTTCGTGTGTGTCGCTGGTTTCGACATTAAGATGGATTTGATCGAGGTCGTGAGGGTTGTAATGTTGGCTGAGTTCTTCGAGAATAATTCTGAGATCAGAGTTATCTCAGACGTTAAGCTTAGGTTTATGAAGGAATAGAGGAGTTGAGGGTGTGCCCTCCTCCCATCCCTTGAGAAGTAATCATGGTTATGCGCCGTAAGTTACCTTAAAGCCTTGAGTTCATGGTGAGAGCCCGGAGAGTTAGGACCACAGCCTAATTTCTCAACATATGATGTTTTTCTTGGGCGAGTCAGGAAAAAGGTATGTTAGTGAAGCTCTTATGAAGAAGATGAGAGATTGGTTCTTGTAGTAGGTTTAAGGTGTCAAAATAGTGTTAAGTATGAGTAAGATTTTTCTACGGTTGAGCTATTATGCCAAAGTTTGTTGTTATCGAAGAGTAAAGGTGGTTGAGGTTAGATATGGATTCAGGGTTGACACATTGATGTATGGGACAACAATTTTACCTGGGATATTCTCTGAGTTAGTCATTAGTACAAAGCACTCAAATGACCTTAGAGACAACATTGAGTCAGTTGAGGATTCTGCAGACCGTGTTTTGGGGAATCAAAACATCATAAGATTATTCTCAGGCCCTAAAGAGGGGAGGGTTTGCGCTTTGAGCGGATCAAAAAAATAGTTGCTTTAGATCAACTGATGGATGGACAAAAATCTAAATTGAGGGTTTAGTAGAGGGCTTATCGATTTCTACTATAACGGAGAGTGTTGATGGTTCGGCCCTAGCGTCTTTCACACCGGTTCGTGAGCCTTGTGATTGACATCACCTTGAGGTATGTTTCTTGCTTGGGGAATTTGTTATGAGTGCTAGACATCTGTCACATGGCAAAGGAATGCTCAATCGTGGATGAGTGTTTACCAGTTCAACCTTTGAGGTTGACTTCTTCTAGGCATAGTCAAAGTTTTTCGAGAAGTGGTGTTGGGTCGTTGTCGAAGTATCAGGGTGAAGGTCAGGTGAGATCTATAGTTAGAGTCATCGCACAAGCTTTTGTTAGACAATATGTTGTTCGTTCCAGAAATGACAAGCTTGTTACCGATAGTGTGTTAAATGATTTGGTCTCATTGTGGTTTTCAGTTTCTTGGTGGTAGTTTGATTTCTCGTTCTTACCTTGGTAGAGATTTTATTGAGTGGGTTATGCGCTAAGTTTCCACGAGGTTGATATTGGTTTGGTAAATTAATGGATTGGTAAGTGTTGGTAAGTAAAGGTTCCACCGTGGGTGGTGTGTATGGTTAAGAGTAACAGTCCCTATAGACTTGTTAGGCTTACCATTGGTACGGGTTGGTCACATGAGTGAGAGGTGCCTTGGTTTCCAAGCAAGAATCTCAAACTTTGAGTTTGGAACGAACCAATTTGTTGGTATTGTACGTGAATAAATCTTCTCTCTTCAGCTTATGTGTTATGCTCAGGTGATACTAGTTGAAGAGGACATTGCAGGTTGCAAGAAGTTCTTAGTTCGCATAGTTGACGCAAGGGTGAGAGCCTGCAGTTTAGAGCAGTGGACGTGCAAGTGGTTATCGAGGTGCTCTTTGAGGGTTGAGCGAGACAACCTCTTGATCATGGAGTAGTGCCCATGATGAGGGATGTATTGAGTTTGGTATTAAGTGTTCATCACCTTGTGGTCTGACATCTACCGAACCTCTTGTGTGAGGACTCATTGGTAGAAAAGAGGTCGCGGGCGATGTCGCCAAGGGGTTCACCTTGGGACGTGCTTATGTTGGTATAGAGAGATATAGTGGTGTTAGCTGTTGTGGGTCGATGTATAACAATGAAATGCCACTATTTATTTTTAGGGCTAATGACCTTGTTAATATTGAAGAGTATTGAGATTCCTGTAAGATCGTTCAGGATGTTGGTCTCGTAAGTTGAAGATTAAGGAGAATTAGTGTTAAAATTGAGGTTTGATGCGATGTTTGAACTCTAAGGGCAAGTTGAAGAGTGTTTTGGACTTACAGATGCGTCGAGATAATCTTAAGTTCGATGAATAGAGGGTTGCTTATGTGGGTTGAGATGGATTGTTTTCATGCATGGTGATAGTGTAAAGATGTTCCAAATGGCTTCGGAGAAAAGTGGGTTTTTGTTAAACTTGTATAGAATTAGATTCTTATGTTGCGATAAGTTGTGTTGGGAGAACCATTAGGAATCTTTGAGGACTTGCTAAAGTTTTAGCACCAACACTAGTCAGAATTTGGTGGTTGGGAGTGAAAGAGAGTGTTCAGACCTTTAAGGACAGTTTGGTGGTTTGATCCCTAGTAGAGCTTGGTTGTGGTAACAATTTTCTTTTGGAAACGAAGTGGCTTGGCTAGTAGAATCGCTTGGTCGTGGATTCGCGTCTGCTTATGTCGTAGTGGGTTCAAGTAAATGAGGTGTTAAGTTCTGTATTAGTTAACCAAGTTGTGAAAGAAGGTTGTAGCTTCATGTTTGATTGACGATATAGCTCAATTGATAATTTTTACTTGTTCTGAACATGGGGGTTATGGTGTTGCTATATGAAAAAGTACCATGTGTTTTGCCTTAAAGAAGTGTCGCTTTATGGATGAAGTTGAGGGTTGAGTTAAAGAGTTTGGAAACACGGGTGTTTGTAGAGAGTTTGTTCACTGGGTTGTGACTCATCCGAAGTGAATTCAGCGTATCCATGTTCAATAGTGCTGTTGAGATTTTCTTTGATTGATCCGTTTCAAGTTCATATGAGTGTTGTTCCGGACGTTGGGAATATTTTGTTGAGGAGTCTTGTAAAAGTTGAGAATTTATGTTAAGAGTTTTGGTTACGAAGGTGTTGTAGAGAACTTAGGAGTCATGGGCATACATGATCTAAAGGATGGTTAGATCTTCGGCAGTATCATCTTCTTTCCTTGTTTAAATTTCGATGATGAAATTTTCTTTAGAGAGGGGAAAGTTGTAACGACCCAAACTTTGGAATCCGAGAGTCGGGTTAACCCGAAGTGTGGGCATCACGTTTGAGCCGAGATGTTGGGTGCATATCGGTACGCCTTCGTACTAAAAAAGGTGGATCATGAGGGGAGTACTGGTACGGCTTACCGCGTATTAGTACTCCATGCATAGTAAGAATTCCAGTGGAAAATTTACGTACCGATACGTGCGATGCGTATCGGTACTCATTGTTACATTGCTTGGAAAGGCTTTGTGTACTGGTACACTAAGGTACGCGTATCGATACGGGTAAGGATCGGTACAGGGCGATTCCAGTATCGATATTGAGTACCAATACAGAACAGAGCGTATCAGTATGACATGGGGGCAAATTTTTTCGATTCTAATTGGAGTACCGATACTCATGGTGGAGTATCGATACCTAGAGGGGACTACCGACACTCACTTCGGAGTATCGATACTCATTGGGCAATATGCCCAAGTTTTTACTTTTGAGTTTGGGGGTTCTATAAATTGTGGCTAAGGTACTAATGGGTCTCTCATGATATAAAATGAATGGTAAAACCAAGAATGTGTGTTTCTTCTTGCTTATATGGATTAAATAGCTAATTGAGTATCGAAATGAAAGTAAATTGCTCGGGGTAACAAATTTAAGGATCCTTGGTGGATCATTTGTTGTGTGACAGGTAGGGCACTTGTTGGATCCTTGGTGGATCGATTATGGTCATGCCATGTGTGGGCATTTGCTTGGTTATGAGTCTTTGTTTGATGGGATCCAGATACCCAGTGAGTGAGTGTTGCAACACATGAAGGCCACCCGATGCGAGATTCTGGGTGATGAAATGAAGGTCATCTGATGCGAGATTCTAGGTGATGATATTTGCTCGATGCGAGATTCCGAGCCCCGCTCGATGCGAGATTCCGAGCGAAGACTCGATGTGAGATTCCAAGTATTCCGCTCGATGTAAGATTTCGAGCAACTCGATGTGAGATTCTGAGCATGGGTTGATCTCCAAGTGTCGGGTGACATTGGGCCTCACTCTTGGCTTGCTTATTGACATGTTTATGTTGTTGAGATGTGTTTTGTGCATAGAATGTGTTTAGGCAGTTATGGTAGCGCCATTGCTTTATCTTATCTTGATATTATGTCTCATAGCATGCTCTTAATTATGATTCACCTGAAGCATGGTCAAGTGGTTGTCTATCCACTGAACTTTGTTAGCTTAGCATTCGGAATCGTTGTTTTCGTTATTAGGTTAGAAGGTTTGGCATGTTCTTGGAGGAGCACCATCAGTGGAGGATTCCAGCGCCTTGTTTCTTCAGAGTACAATACTTAGGTCGTTGGGCTATATATTCGTAGAAACCTATTGTTCATTGTATATTGTAATTTGTATTTGAAATTTTAAAATGATCGAGTCAAATGTTTTATATATGTAATTTCAAAGGAGCTTCACCTTATATGTTTTAAATTTCATTATGTATTTTGGGTTTGAAATCAAATGGGTTCTAATAAATGACTTATGGATTGGGCTAAACTAGGTCAAAAGGTTGTTGTAACGGGTCGAGCTTGGGGCCCAGATGTGACATCCGGGTTGAGTGTGTTACATTTATTTTTAGAGGTTATTTATATAAAGCTATAGTTTTTCAAAACGATCGAATAAAAATCTATCGTTTTGTATCGGTTAAAAAAGTCTAACCTTTTAAAAGGATCGAATAAGAGCCTAATATTTTTAAATATGTTCAAATAAATACCTAACATTTTGAAAATATTTTTAAATAATGACCCTTATTCGAACAAATTAAATTAGATCTTTATATAAGCATAATCTAAAACGTTAGGCCCTTATTTATCCTTTTTCAAAAGTCTAGGTCATCATTTGTACATATTCGAAAATATTAGGTCATTATTTTGAAAGAGTATGATCTTATATGAGCAGCCTCTAAAAGGTTATATCATTATTTGAACATTTAACCTTTTAATTGTCTCAAATTGGAAGGGAAAAATAGAAATTGTTTCAAAATATGAAAGGACTTTTATGTCATTATTTGAACATTTAATCTTTTAATTGCCTCAAATTGGAAGGAAAAAATAGAAATCGTTTTAAAATATAAAAGGACTTTTATGTCATTACCATATTATATTTTCTAAAAAAATAATTTAATATTTAACTTATTTTCTTTATTAATAAATGGATTTTCATTTTTTAAATTTATGATAAACTAATTTTCTAAATTTATAAAAAATAAATGAAAAAATGATTAAACACACAAAATTATAAGAAAATGAAAATAATCATTCAAAATTAGTTTTAACTTTATTTATTAATTATAAAAATATTTTTATTATTTCTAAAAAGTAAATTCATTTAAGATAATTAATTTCAAAATTATTCAGGTAATATGTACAATATTATTTTTTTTTGAGAAGAGTATAATTGAAAAATATAACACCATTTTTTTTCTTTCGTTTTCGATGCTTAACCGAACCAAAAGTTGTGATCAATCCCTCCTTTCTTTTACCTTACTCATTTTAGATATAAAAAAAAAGCATAATCATTTACTTTCTTCTAAATTCCTTTTCATTACTGGATTGAATCAAAACATGGAGAGCAACCGATTGAATCTTAGTTTTATTAATACAGTTGTTATTACAACAATAAAAAATTGTGGGTCTAAACGTATTTAAATATGAGATTATATCTAAGTACATCTTGTCAGTTGACCAAGTACACTTGGTTGATTGATCAGTCTGCTCATCTTTGTTCCTTTATATTTTTTAGGTTATGAGTTCTAGATTCAGTAGGAGTACCATTTCTTTCCCCTAGAGCCCCCTTCCTCTCCCGTCTAGGTATGATTAAGATTAGATTTAGTATTTGTCAAAAAATATGAGATTATATCTAATTTTGGAGAAATTATTAGATGGACTTGGCTCATCACATCATTTATGGTCCAAGCCAATAAGATCCATCCAATAAGTAATTTCCAAGTAAGTACTCACTCTTTATTTACATGTAGGAAAGAGGTGAAAATTCACCTTGGAAAAAATAAGATGGACAGATCTTATTAGCTGGGTCCACGGATGATGTGGTGAGCCAAGTAAGAATTAAATGTAATTTATATCTTATATATAGTTTATATTTTGATACACAACTCTATAAAAAAATTCACAACCTTTTATATTTAAACCATAAAATCTAAAACTTAAATCCTAACAATAAAAGTTTAACTATTAAACTATAAACCGTAAACTCTAAATTATAACCTTAAACCCTAAATTATAAACCTATAACTTAAACATTTAAACACATAACTCATCGAACCTAAACTAAACCTTAAAATTAATAAATTTGTACAAATTAAAGTTTACATGTATCAAGTATATTTCTCTATATATATATAAATGCAAGGAAACAATCGGTTGATTATTAATTTGTTGCACTATTATTGTTGTAACACCTAAAAAATATGATTTTGGGTATGTTTAAATTTACATTGTTTTTATTTTAGTAATTTATACATAATATTCAAAATATAATGGAGCAAGATGTAAATACACGAAAATTTAGTCCTGCAACAAATTTTTTTGAAATTTTTTTTTTGAAATTTTTGTTTGTTCCTTTTAGGGTACGAACTAATTTTTTTTTGAAATTTCAGGGTGAGGCACCTTAAGGTGCAACTAAAGTAAGACAGATTTACACAAATTCTTACTAAGTTGGTAAGAATTTGTTTAACTATATAAATTCTTACTCAAATGGTAAAAAATTAGGTTATAATATAAGAATTTGTGTAGTTACAAAAATTCTTACCTAAAATAAAATCTACCCAAATTCTTACCAAGTTGATAAAAATTTATGTAGTTACACAAATTCTTATCCAATTAGTAAGAATTTATGTAACTACATAAATTCTTACCCAATCCTACATACAAATTCTTACAAAATAATAAGAATTTATATAAGGTCGCATTTTAGGCTCACCCTAAAATTGGCTTAAATGAAAAATAGGTGCCTAAAGTATATATTTTTTGAACTTTAGGTGCCTAAAGTATTTTTTGTAAAAATAAGTGCTTGAAGTTTCAACTGTTATAATTTTAGGTGCATGAAGTTTCAAAAGTTACAATTTTAGGTGCCCACTGTTAAAGGATGTTAAAAAAATTGTTAACCAATCAATGCTTGACACATGGCATGTTTATTTTATTTTATTTCTAAATTAAAAACTTAAAATATTTTTTTTTCAGTTTTCATAAAATTCCCAAAGTTTTGCAATTTTTACAAAGCAGTCCCCAAATCCATAAAATCTCCCAAACTTAAACCGCCAAATTGCCTTCGCTGTTGCCGCGGATCGCCGCCCCTAAGCTACCCCTTTGGTCACCGGATCTAGCCGGTCGTTTCTCCCATCACGACATAGTCAAAAATGAGGAACGACATTGTAACACCCCAGTTTTGGGCTTAGATGTTTTAAAGGTTGGTTTGAAGTTTCGGTGGACTGGTATTAGAGTTTCAGGATTAAATTTGTTTAAATGTTTTTGAAGGTGATAAAATTGAGGTAAAAATTATAAAATCATTATTAATTGTATTAAGGATAATGGTGAAATCAATTTTGGAAAATAAGATTTGGAAATCGGACATTTTGGCTGGTAACCAAAATGCAAGTTTTGAAAACTGCTTTTAAAGGTGACTAAAATGAAAAAGGTCAAATTCTTAGAATATTTAATGAGCTATTTTACCAAGTTTTTCATAATGATTTCTCCTTCAATTAAAGATATTTTAACACGTGTTTTAAAGTTAATTAAAAAGGGATTTTAGTTAAAAAGTTAGTTAAGCTTTTTAAAGAAAATTCACATAACTTTTTTCTCAACTTTTCTCTCCACACTCTCCTCAGCTAAACACTCAAGTTTTCATCAAAATCCAGAGGTGAGAAGTATTTTAACTTGTATTTATGATTTGTAATTGATTAATTAATATTGTTTTTTACAAAATCTCATCTAAATCTTGTGTTTTCTTAGTTTTTATTAAGCCAAATGAGGGAGAAATCTCACAATAGGGGTAAGGTTCGTGATCTCATCTATTGTATGGTTATTTACTGAAATTCCCAAGTATTTGATCCTTGATTTATTAATTGTAAACGGATTTTAATGATTTATCAATGTTTGATTGAGTAAATTGGGTAAAATTGTTGTAACAAGATAATTTTTGAAGTGGATTTAATTTCCAGCGTTTAAGATTGATTTAATACATATTTTGGATGTATTATAATGTTGATAAGTTGTTTTTACCAATAGAATCCCGAAACTCTTGGATCTCTAATTGTTTAGGTTGTTAGATTTGAGTTTTTGTGATGATTTTCAAGTTTAATCTTTGCTGGAAGTAAAATGATGTTGGGAAAGGGTTTTGGATGTTAATTGATGTTGATTGATGGGTTGAATCATTGTTTTATGGATGGGTTAAGTTTCAGAAACGTTTGATGATGATTTTAGTTTGCTTCAGATGGTTTCTAAGTGGGCAACTTGAGAGTTACGGGGTTTTGCTTTGAGGCAGTGGTTTGAATGCATAATGATGCATTTATCCTCTGGTTTTATGTGTTTAAAACAGGGGATAATCAAGGCAATGAAGCTTGACGACGTTTGTTTCTTGCCCGGAGCTTGTATCGCGTTGGCAAAGAAGGCGAACCGTATCAGTGAGTGGAAACTGGTTTTAAATGCTTTACAAAGGTTTGTAAAAGGTTTTGGTAGTTTAAGGTAAGCGTGAGACACTTACCTAAGCTCGGAAGTAAGTTTCCCTTATTTTGCTCTTGGATATGAGCATGTTGTTTTCATGTTTTGGTGATAAACATGGTATGATTTACTTACTGGAAATGCATGATTTTGAGTACATATGCAGGGGTTTAAAGTATATTAAATGCTAATGAGCATTGGTTTTCATTCTGGTTGGGAATGGTGTTATTGCATTGGCAATGAGATTTGCATATGTGATGTTTTGTTTAATGCATTATAAAGCAGTAAGTAAATGGTTTGTAAATGGTATATTGTCTATATGACATGGTGAGAAAACAATCGGATATAGTTGGCATGCCATAGGATTAAAAGTGCACAATAAAATATGAACAAAATCGATCGTGGCCATGGGTCCTTGAGGTATAGCGGTTTAACAAGGCCACACGGACTGTTGGGGACCTCACTTGGGGCATGCAGTTTAACTAGGCAACCCAAATTGATGGTGATCTCGCGGTTTAACTAGGCAAGGTCAATACACTTGCGGTTTAACTAGGCGAGGGTGGAATCTCGCGGTTTAACTAGGCGAGGGTGTTAAATCTTGTGGTTTAAGTAGGCAAGGTTTGGGATATCATGCGGTTTAACTAGGCATGGTATGAGAGATCCGTGTATCCGATATGTATAGGATAGATGTAGTCTATCCGGTCACTATAAATGTAACAACATTAACGTATACTTGTAAGTCGAATATACATTAAAGATGTTACAGAGTCATTGAAAAAAATCTTAACTTGTAATTTTTTATACCAAAATTCATCTTGCAGTTTAACCCTTTCTCGGTTTTGAATTAAAAACTATGTCAGTCTATTGTAGCTAGTTTTGACCCTGAATTGATTTATAAAATTCATAATTGAGTTGTTGAAATAAAAATATAATTCAGGATGAAAACTATGTACATTGCCTAGACCCTTTCTTGATTTTCAAATTTTTACGCGGTCAGGGTTAAACAACATTTAACTACGTCAAAATTCATAGTTATTAATAGTAAATAATTTCTCTAAGTCCATACTTCCATACCAATGTATAAATACGTTATAAACTTAAACTTACAAAATAGTTTATCCACTTAAATTATTACATGCCCACTAGTCTATCAAATTACATTAAAGATGTACGTACTATACTTACAAATAGTAACTTGATCTTCCTAATTAACAGCTCCTCCTTGCTAATCTATTTTCGGAGAACATACGTGTGAAATAAAACACATGCTAAGTACGAACGTAGTGAGGCAATAATCTTATTTATCAAAACGTAAAATAAAGCAATAGATGTTATACATTAACCTAGCATGGTTTCTGTCTAAGGTAGTATCGTACTAATAAGGTTTTCATAGTTAGTCAATATTCATGGGCAAGTCATAATTTTCTAACTAGTCTAGTTTACAATACTCCATTATTACCAAGTAAATCATATGCATGGCATAGTTCACATACATGACATATTTCATACACATGGCATAATTCACATGCATGACATAGTTTATATAAATATGAAATAATTCATATACATAACATACTTCATATACATGGCATAATTCATATATATATATGACATGAATTATATATATGGCAAAATCCATATATGTGTCATAATTCATATACGTGGTATGATTCATATACGTGACATCATTCATATACATGACATCATTCATATACATAACATGATACGTGTACATGGCATAATTCATATGTATGGCGTAATTCATATACGTAACATAATTTGTATACATGTCATGATTCATATACATAGCATATTTCATAAATATGTGACATTCTTCGTATACATGGCATAATTCGTGTACTTGGCATAATTCATATACATGTCATGATTCATATACGTGGTTAAATTCATATACATGGCATGTTCCGTATTCATGGCATGGTTCATATACATGGAATGGTTCATATTCATGACATGATTCATATACGTAACTTGATTTGTTTACATGACATGATTCTTTTATCATTGCCCAAAGTACGCTATATGAGATCTAGGTACGCGAGTCATCTTGAAAAGACACCATAGTGTCTAACGTAAACGTAAAGATGAGTACATACTCGGGGACGCTTTTTGCTCCCCATAAAAATGAAGCACCTCGACAGTGCACTCAGGCACAGTGGGCGTAGATCCACAGGGTACATGTGACACAATCATTTTGTCACAATATCTGTTTGATAACATGAACATAAGCGTGCAGCTGCTAAAGACTCTATGGCATGCCAACTATACCGTGGACTCTCATACACAATACTTGGGCATTTATTTCATCCTTAACTCAACATCATAATCAATCATACATATAAACATTTCATACTTCATCATAAATATTCATGGTAAACATAGATCATCATTTATGCAAACAATAATTTGTACCTGGTATTCCATCAAGCTTGCCATTCGAGCAATGTATCATATTATTATTATAGAGAACTGCAATACCATTTTCAATGTAATGCAAACATTTAAAAATGCACTCACCTTGGCCATTTATTAATATTCCTCACTAAGCTCTATTGATCATTTCCTTTATAGTACTTCGAACCTTCTTTTTGATTCGGATCCAACTTCACTTATCACATTAATATAAATAAACATTTGTTAGATTCACTTCTAACAATATTTCACTTAATCTATTTAATCATTCAACATAAAAAATTTCCATAAATGTCTTTCCTTCCTTATACTTTTTACAAACTCATTTTTGGTCCCTAATGACCATTTTGATCTTCAAATAATTCCTCCAAGCTTGCTAACCAACATTAGACACAAATTGTCTCAATTTCTATTTTCTATCAGCTTGCACTACCATCAAAGATTTACTTATACAGGGAAGAATACATACTGAATCTTAATATCCTTTACATCGTAGAAACTAAATTCGATAACGGTTCTAACGGTATAAGCCACATAATTTAATAAAATCTACAAAAATTATGAAAATTCATCAAACTCACGTTTATAGAGCTGTCCTGACAGAACTGTTATGTAATTTTTCTAACCTTCATTCAATTAAAAATTAATATCTTTCAACTCGGAACTCGAAATCAGTTTCCATTTGTTGGAAACGAAACTAGATTCGATAAGCTTTTCAACCATATAAACTAATATCCCAGATTCAATTTGTATGATTTTTGGCAAATTTTCAAAGTCGAATTCCTATATTCAATTTCGGAACAGACTGTTATTCTGTTTTCTGACCTTTCATCACTTAAAAATTCATATCTTTTGATATATGAATCAAAATCAATCACCGTTTGTTTTAAGAGAAACTAGAAGAATAAATCTTTACATCGATATAAAATTCACCATTTACCCATTTTTATAGAATTTATGGTGAATTTTCAAACTTACTGCCAAATCCAATTTTCGTACACAACTTCCATAAATAACTTCAAACTTTATACTAATTTCTCCTTACTTTGATATTTGTCAATTTGGTCCCCTTACTTGATTCAAACCACTAATGTATCACTTTCTTCATCAAATAATTATTCAAAAATAATTCCCTCTAATTTTTTCGTCCTTTCCAAAATAGTCACTAAAACGCATAGATAAGGATTCAAGCTTCTTAACTTTGCAAATTAGTCCTCAAATCAACATTACTACTTGATTTCTATTATTTCAACTAAAATCAGATTTACTCCTTCTCTAAAACCTCATTTCCGAATTGGTCACTTAGCTTTGACAATTCGTCAAAATGGTCACTAACTCGATTCAACAAGGGTTTAACATTCTAACTTCAATTTCACATCTCAAACTTCAATAATAACATAAATACACTTCAAAATCATAAAAATTCAGATTAGTCCTATAACTTTCAAAATTGCTGAAATGGTCCCTATACCTTTAATTTAGGGTTTTGCTTCCAAATAACAAATTCGAGCTTACTAGATCATTTGTCCAACATCACAAACCCTAAATCAAACTTGAATCCATAAACCCTAATCATCTTCATAATAATCAAAACATGTAGAGTTTAAACCCCAACTCAATAACATGATTTTAACATCACAAAGGCTTGATTTCAACTTGAATTTCAACATGGAATCATAAAATCTCAAAAACCCCAATTGAGTCCATAAACCCTAATTTCTTTCTCATCAATCAAGCATATATTTCATGAATTATTGACATCAAAAGATAGATCTTGAAGAGAAGAACAACTTTGCAGTTGAAAATATTACCTGAAAATTGAGTTTCGAGGCTTGAATTGAGCTTGAAAAATTTTCTCCCTTTTTTTCTCCCCTTAGTTCGAAATATTTCAAGAAAGATGAACATTTTGGTTCATATTTTACTTATTTAAATCCACATGTTAAAATTAAATGAATTTAAAATTCATTTAATTAGTGAAATTACTAATTTGCCCTTTCAATCCAATGGCCAAGACTTAATCTTATCAAAAATCAATGGCCATGATTTGATCCAAAAGTAATTCACCTTAAAAAATTTCCCTTAATATTTCAAAATTACCATCCTTGTCAAATGACCAATTTGCCCTCCAACTAGTCTTTATTGACTAGTTTGCCATTCTTGTAAAAATTAACTAAGTCTAGTTGAAATCCAACCAACTATAATAAAATATTCATAAAATAGTATTTTATGACTTTTCCATGGCTTTTGGATCAGCCTCTGAAATTTTGATTCGATCCAATCTCCCGATATTAATAAAATACTTTTATTGCGATTTCACCTTTATCGAGCTATCGGATTTATTCCAAAAATTCTATATTTCCATATTCAGAAAATGAACACTATCATCTTATAAAAATTTCCTTTCCTAAAGTCTTAGATTGAATTTTTCATAACTCAGTCTACTATTCCGATAATTATCGAAAATCTCCATAGAATAAAATTTCTCTTAGAAATCCTTTCTCGATAATCCATTCGAATATTCTTTACCTTTACTGAGTCCAAAATATCAATTAGAAATACTTTTATGGGACATTCCCGAAGGTCACCCATCCTTGTATTTCGCTGGCCTGAGCACGCTTAACAATTTCATTCGATCCAAATTCAGTACCTTTCTCTGTATCTTAATTCTTAAAACCAATATCAAGGTACCTATTTCGATCAGATTCACTCTTATACTGAATAAAACTACTTGTTGGGGAAATTTACACTTTAGTACCCAAACTTTTCCAAAGTTTATACTTTAACCCCTAAACTTTCAAAATTTACATTTTAGTCAGTAGCCAAAATTTGGGAAATCAAATTGAATTGAATTTCAGAGGCTATTCCATAAGACATGGAAAATCATAAAATGATATTTATGGAATAGTGGCCGGTTGAGAAGGAACTAATTTAGTTAGATTATAATGGAATGACAATTTTAAGCAAACTAGTAAATAAAGACTAGTTGGGGGGCAAAATAGTCATTTGGCATGGATAGGAATTTTGAAATATTTGAAGTTACAAAGGCCATTTTTGGAAGAAGAAAATTAAAGATTAAATCTTGGCCCTTGATTGATGAGAAAATCAATCTCAATCGTTGGATAAAAGGGCACTTTTGTAATTTCTCTATTTGAATGAATTTAAAATTCATTTATATAATACAAGTGGCATAATTAGAGAGATTTAAAATAAAAAGGCCAAAATATGAAGCCTCCTTCATCTTTCACATTTTCGAAAATATGGGAAAAAGGGAGAAAATTTTCCAAGCTTGATTCAAGCCCTGAAACTCGATTTTTAGGTAATCTTTCAAACTGCAAAGTTATTCTACTCTTCAAGTTCTATCTTTTGATGTACTTAATTCATGGAATACATGCTTGATTTATGAAAATTTTACATGAGAAGGAAATTAATGTTTATGAACAAAATTGGGGCTTTTGAGATTTTATGATTCCATGGTTGAATTTAAGTTGGAATCAAGCTTATATGATGTTAAAATAATGTTATTGAGTTAGGATTTAAACCCTACATATCCTGGTTTGTATGGAGAAGATTAGGGTTTATGGATTTAAGTCTAACTTAGGGTTTGTGATGTTGGATTAATGATCTAGTAAGCTTGATTTGTTGATTGGAAGCAAAACCCTAAGTTAAATATATATAGGGACCAATTCGGCAAGCTTCAAAGGTAAGGGACTAAATCTTAATTTTACGAATTTGAAGTGTATTTATGTAATTAATGATGTTGGAGATGTGAAATTGATGTTAGAATGCTAAACTGATGTTGAATTGAATTAGGGACCATTTTGACAATTTGTCAAAATTAAGTGACCAAATAGGAAATGAATTCTTGCATGGGTATTAAATTTGATTTTTAGTTAAAATGATAGAATTAAGGTAGTAATGCTGATTTGAGGACTAAATTGCAAAGTTAAGAAGTTTGAATCCTTACCTTTTGCATTTTAGCGACTATTTTGGCAAAGAAAGAAAATTAAAGGGAATTATTTTGAATAATTATTTGATGAAGAAGATGATGAATTGATGGTTTATAGCAAGTGATGAGACTGAATTGACAAGTAGAAAGATAAGAAGAAGTTAGTATAAATTAGAAGTTTAATTATGGAAAGCTATGAAGAAGATTGAATTTTGGCAGTGAATTCGAAAATTCACCATAAATTCTACAAAAATGGTTAGATGATGAATTTTATACCGTTGTAAATATTTGTTCGTCTAGTTTCATTTCCAACAAACGAAAACTGCTTTCAAGTTCCGAGTTAAAAGATATAAATTTTTAATCGAATGAAGGTCAGAAAATTTACAAAGCAGTTTCTGACAAAACATCACTGTGACGCGAGTTTGAAGAATTTTCATAATTTTTTTAGATTTTATTAATTTATGTGGCTTATACCATTAGAATCGTTATCAAATCTAGTTTCTCAAGTATAAAGGAAATTAAGATCCGGTGTGTATTCTGCCATGTAAAAGTAAATCTTGGAAGGTAGCGCAAGCTGTCAAAAATGGAATTTGAAACATTTTGTATTTAAATGTTAGTTAGCTAGCTCATAAAAGTTAATGGAAGTTCAAATTGGTCACTAAGGACTATAATGAGTTCTGAACAGCACAAGGAAGAAAGAAAAAATATTTGGAAATTTTATATTCGAATGATTATATTAGACAGCATGCTTAAGGTATTGTTAGATTTGAATCTAACAAATATTTTATTTTATTTTATTCATGTGATTAATGAAGTCAAGTCTGAATCAAAGAAGGTTCGAGGTACTATGAAAGAAAGGATCGATCTAGGACTTAGTGAGGCATTGTGTTAAGTGGCCCAGTTGAGTGCAATGCATACATAACATGATACATAGATGTTTTATACATCATTGTAAAGACTTGCGATAAGTCTACCTGGTTTATATATTGGCATGATATTTATATGATTGACATATTTTAAATATGTCAAAGATTGAATATAAATGCATGAATCACTAGTTATAAATGATATTATTCTATGAATGTTATTTCGGGTATGAACTGCCAAAGATAAATTATATTGATATACATTGCCATGGATGGAATAAATACGGAAATTATGCCCAAATAAGTCATTGAGGGACAGGGTATAGTTGGCATACCATAGAATCCAGTAGCATGCTGCATATTCGGGTATCCGGGATAGCACTATATTGTATATAAAGGACACTTAGTGCATGGTTAGCACGACCTTATAAACGTGCAGAAATCGGGAGGTTAGCACAGCCTTATAAGTGTGCGGATGGTGGGCACGACCTTATGTGCATTAGCACTTCGGTGCACATTTGACTCGCGTACCCAGGGTCCTCAAGGTTTAATTTGGGCTACAAATTAATGAATAAAAAAGGGAAAACAGGTTAGGGAGTATATGAACTCTCGGAGTAAATGACAAGTATATCGGTAAGAAATTTATAGCCAGTTTATATTATGTTGATATATGATGGTATACTTATCTAGTGATCATGATACATTTATGCTTATAAGGCATATTATGACAAACAGACAAGCATGAAAATCTCATGCCATTGGCATATAGTAAATAATTACTAATGCAATGTGAAAGTTGATGCATTCGCATATATCATGCTATATAAATGTAGCCATGGAATTAAATAAAGTTTAAATGATTGTTATTACTTCCTTTATTGCCTCACTAAGTTCCTACTTAGCGTGTGTTTGATTGTACACACGTAGGTAAATCAAGATGAGAGTGAGAAGAGTATTGCATCAAAATTGGAAAGCTCAATAGGTAAATCACAATAATGACATCCTAATTAAGGTTTGATTATTATAGTGGCATGTATACTTGCTAAACCTATTTGAGTTGTGATTGGCATTTCTGGAAAGATTTAAAGTTAAGAGCAAACTCAGGTGATGAGTTGCATGCTAAGATAATTGATTTATGATTGGAACTCAAACAAATAATTTAAGTCGATTTTAAATAAAGTTAAGTGTGCTTGGGCTAGAGAAATTTTAGAATGGGTGACCATTGAGAATTTTAATGAAAATTTTAAATTACCCTGATTTTTTATTAAAGAAGTCGTAACATTTCCAACTCGTACCCGGTGTACGGATACGGGAAGGGGGTGTTACATTTATCGGTATCAGAGCTACATGTTTAGCTGATTCTGGAGTTAAACGAAGTATGGTAAAGGTCAAAAGTGTATACATGCCACTAGGATGTCAGAATTACTGATGTTTTTACTTGTTGGAATGGATGCAATTGCTTACTTCATTATGATAATAATGTTAAATTCCAATTTGATAGGGTAAAAGAATTGTGTCAGGTGCTTAGGCGAGTAGCATGGTGCAGAAGCACCAGAGTAACATGATATGCATGTTCTGGATTAAGAGTTTTTCTTCCAGACATTAGACGCGATCATGAATTAGCCTGCTTAGGCACCGATTGCAAAAGAATTGAGATTTCTGACACACTAGATTTTCAGAGAGACATTGATGGAGATCCTATGATTGTTAATCTATAGTTTAAGGATCTAAATGTTAGGTTGAAGAAACTCTGTATTGATGATCAGAGGAGACTAAAAATAAAGTAGTATTTCATCTGAAAAGATTAGACCCGTATTTGATAAAGTAATGTTACGGTACATACTCAAAAGTCTGTTAGCTAGAAGTTCTTTCTTTGAGGGTTCCATAACATAGTTTATCTTAGAGATGCAACGGAGTTCTTGCATCTTAATTTGGGCAATTGGATTATTTACGAGCATGGGTGCAAGTTTAATAAACTGAGTTGATTCACTTCTAAACTGCTTCCTACAGACAAAAGGAGAGCATGTTATGACAACTCATAGAGGGTTAGAGGTCAAGTAAAAAGAAGCACTGACTGCCCTATGTATTTCAAAATTCTATGAAGTAGTAAATTATGCTGAATGCAAGGGAAAAGGTTCAGAATGAGAAAATATCTAAATAGATGTCATAGCTAGTAAAGAGGAATAGTGAATCATTATTCATTACATCACTTCTAAAAGGTGGTGAGGATTCCCGACAAAGATATCAAGCTGAATTTATTACATAGTTAAGCTAAGAATCAGGATAAGGAAAATTAAGAACTCTCTAACATTTATAATTAATGTTGGAGATTCAAGAAAACCACAAAACCAATCATATGAGTGTTGTGATAATTGGCATGCATGAGCATGCAGAGTTTTTTATTGGAATTTGTTACCAATGTGAAAACTATTTAACTTATGTTATGGATACCGAGCATCAAGGGTAAGTTGGGAGAGTATTCCTATTGTTTGTGAGATTTAAATGGGTTGCTCAAGAGGATCTGTTAGGCTTGATGTTTAATCGAGAGGCTAAGTTTAGGATTGGATTTAATCCAATATTGGACCTATATTGATTATACTCTACATAATGACTCTTACTAGATTGAGAAAGCTAAAGACCTAGTTGCAAGGGTCATTAAATGGAGGTTTTATACGACTTGGTATATCACCTGAGGAAGCTTTAGTGATGTTAGTTAAAGAAGCATTAATATTCCTCTAAGATGAAATTACCATTATATTATTACCAATAAAAGAAAATTTGATAGTAGCACTAGTATTAGTGCAGTATGAATCTAGTAAGGATTCTTCCTTATTCAATAATACGTCCCATAACAGGCTGGTATGTGTATTGATGTAATAAGGCTAATATAGTAGTTGATGTACTTAGACAAAAGTCATTCTTTGGCTTATAAGCATTAAATGCCCAATTACCTTTGGAAGAAAATAATATATTGATTACATAGCTTCAGCTCAAATCTACTTTGACAAATAGGATCAAAGATTTACAGATGAAAGATAAGATATATTTTGAAGGAATTCAGTAAGGTGAAAAGGGAAAATTTAAGATTTCAGTGTTAAGTCTAAAGGTTGTCCATATTATCAAGGGATAATTTATATCCCCGATGATAATGAGTTAGAAAGAGAACAAAAAGGTGATGAATTTGATTTGATTCAGTTCAAGATATGGAGAATAAAGTAAGAATGGTTTGAAGCAGTTTTAGAATTGCTTTAGAATGATGGATATTATCTACTGATCTTGAAAGAAAAGATATTTATATGAAGTTAAGGATAAAGTATTCCGTAAAAGTTTCACCTTAGAAGAAGGTGTTATGGTTTGGACAAAAAGGGAAACTAAGTCTGAGATTTATTAGGCCTTATAAGATTACGAAAAGAGTTGGTCTAGTGGCTTATTAGTTAGCCTTACCTCCGGAAATGGACAAGATTCATAATGTATTCCATGTATCGATGCCCAAGAAGTATGGATCAGATCCTTTATTTATCATTACCCCGGAAGGAATAAAGATTCAACTAAACTTGATTTATGAGGAAGAATCGGTAATGATTTTGACACATGGAGTCAAAGGACTAAGAAATCAGATGATCTCGCTTGTTAAAGTTCTTTAGCAAAATTTGAAAGTTGAAAAAACGACTTGGGAAAGAGAAAAAGATATGAAAGTAGTTTCCTCATCTTTTTTAATCAGGTACGTAGTAAAAATTTAAGGACGAATTTTCTTAAGGGGGAGAATTGTAATATCCCATTTTTTTTTGGTTAGTGACCAAAATGAAAATTTTGAAAGTTTTAGGGTCAAAGTGTAAACTTTGGAAAAGTTTAGGGGCCAAAGTGTAATTTTCAAAAGTTATGTTCTTTAGCCACGTAAATGAATAGTTTACCCCCAAGAATGACAGTTTTCGTGTTACCTGAATTTTTTGTACAGAGTTTGTATTAATGGCTACAAAGCGATAAAGTTTAGAAAAATATTTGGATAACCAGATCGAATCAAATATCTAGGATATTTTGAAGGATGATAAGACAAGGTTGATTATGTCATTTTACATGTCTAGGATATTTTCTTTGTGTTGGAAGAATATGAACCCTTGTATTTAAGTTGATTTTTCATGCTAAATATGAGTCGTTGGATGAAAAATGGCAAGATCGTAATTTTGGAAATTCACAAGGGCAAAGTTGGTAATCTATTAAATCAAGATTAAATATAGGTCATTGGATGAAGGATGAGGATATGAGGAACATTATGGAAATATAGAATTTTTGGAATAGATTTGGTAGCTCGGTAAAGATAAAATTGTAGTGGAAGTATTTTGTGAATATCGGGAAATCAGATTGAACTGGATTTCAGAGGCTATTCCATAAGCCATGGAAAATCATAAAATGATATTTATGGAATAGTGGCGGGTTGAGAATGAACTAATTTAGTTAGATTAGAATGGAATGACAATTTTGAAACAAACTAGTAAATAAACACTATTTGGAGGGCAAATTAGTCATTTGATAGGGATGGCAATTTTGAAATATTTGAAGTTACAAAGGCTATTTTTTGAAGAAGAAAATTAAAGATTAAATCTTGGCCCTTGATTGATGATAAAATCAATCTCAACCGACTGATAAAAGGGAACTTTTGTAATTTCCATATTTGAATGAATTTAAAATTCGTTTATATAATACAAGTGGCATAATTGGAGAGATTTAAAATTAAAAGGCCAAAAGATGAAGTCTTCTTCCTCTTTCACATTTTCAAAAAAATAGGAAAAAGGGAGAAAATTTTCCAAGTTTGATTCAAGCCCCGAAACTCGATTTTCAGGTAATCTTTCGAACTGCATGCTTGATTGATGAAAATTTTACATGAGAAAGAAATTAGGGTTTATGAACAAAATTGGGGTTTTGAGATTTTATGATTCCATGGTTGAATTTAAGTTGGAATCAAGCTTATATGATGTTAAAATCACATTATTGAGTTAGGATTTAAACCCTACATATTTTGGTTTGTATGGAGAAGATTAGGGTTTATGGATTTAAGTCTAACTTAGGGTTTGTGATGTTGGATTAATGATCTAGTAAGCTTGATTTGTTGATTGGAAGCAAAACCCTAAGTTAAATATATATAAGGACCAATTTGGCAAGCTTCAAAGTAAGGGACTGAATTTGAATTTTATGAATTTGGAGTGTATTTTTGTAATTAATGATGTTGGAGATGTGAAATTGATGTTAGAATGCTAAACCGATGTTGAATTGAATTAGGGATCATTTTGACAATTTGTCAAAATCAAGTGACCAAATAGGAAAAGAATTCTTGCATGGGGATTAAATCTGATTTTTAGTTAAAATGATAGAATTAAGGCAGTGATGCTGATTTGAGGACTAGATTGCAAAGTTAAGAAGTTTGAATCCTTACCTTTTGCATTTTAGTGACTATTTTGGCAAAGAAAGAAAATTAAAGGGAATTATTTTGAATAATTATTTGATGAAGAAGATGATGAATTGTTGGTTTATAGCAAGTGATGGGACTTAATTGACAAGTAGAAAGATAAAAAGAATTTAGTATCAATTAGAAGTTTAATTATGGAAAGCTATGAAGAAGATTGAATGTTGGAAGTGACTTCGAAAATTCACCATAAATTCTACAAAAATGGTTAGAGGATGAATTTTATAACGTTGTAAAGATTTGTTTGTCTAGTTTCGTTTCCAACAAACGGAAACTGATTTCGAGTTTTGAGTTAAAAGATATGAATTTTTAATCGAATGAAGGTCAGAAAATTTACAGAGCAGTTTATGTCAAAACAGCACTGTGGCGGGAGTTTGAAGAATTTTCATAATTTTTGTATATTTTATTAATTTATGTGGCATATTCCGTTATAACCGTTATCAAATCTAGTTTCTCAAGTATAAAGGAAATTAAGATCCAATGTGTATTCTGCCCTGTACAAGTAAATCTTGGAAGGTAGTGCAAGTTGTCAGAAAATGGAAATTGAAACATTTTGTATTTAAATGTTTAGTTAGCAAGCTCGGAGGAGTTATTGGAAGTTCAAATTGGTCACTAAGGACCATAATGAGTTCTGAACAGTACAAGGAAGAAAGGAAAAATATATTAAATTTTATATTCGAATGATTATATTAGACTGCATGTTTAAGGTATTGTTAGATTTGAATCTAACAAATATTTTATTTTATTCATGTAATTAATGAAGTCATTATGGAAGGTATTGTTAGATTTGAATCTAACAAATACTTTATATTAGACAGCATGTTTAAGGTTCGAGGTACTATGAAAGAAAGGATCGATCTAGGACTTAGTGAGGCATTGTGTTAAGTCGCCCAGGTGAGTGCAATGCATATATAACATGATACATAGATGTTTTATACATCATTGGGAAGACTTGCGATTAGTCTACCTGGTTTATATATTGGCATGATATTTATATGATTGACATATTTTAAATATGTCAAAGATTGAATATAAATGCATGGATCACTAGTTATATATGATATTATTCTATGAATGTTATTTCGGGTATAAACTGCCAATGATAAATTATATTGATATACATTGCCATGGATGGAATAAATACATAAATTATGCCCAAATAAGTCATTGAGGGACAGGGTATAGTTGGCATGCCATAGAGTCCAGCAGCACACTGCATATTCGGGTATCCGGGATAGCACTATAGTGTATATAAAGGACACTTAATGCATGGTTAGCACAGCCTTATAAGTGTGCGGATGGTGGGCACGACCTTATATGCATTAGCACTTTGGTGCATATTTGACTCGCGCACCCAGGGTCCTCAAGGTTTAATTTGGGCTATAAATTAATGAATAAAAAAGGGAAAATAGGTTAGGGAGTAACTCTCGAAGTAAATGGCAAGTATATTGGTAAGAAATTTACATTTGGTTTATATTATGTTGATATATGATGGTATACTTATCTAGTGACCATGAGGCATTTATGCATATAAGGCATATTATGACAAACGGACAAGCATGAAAATCTTATGACATTGGCATATAGTAAATAATTACTAATGCAATGTGAAAGTTGATGCATTGGCATATGTCATGCTATATAAATGTAGCCATGAACTTAAATAAAGTTTAAATGATTGTTATTACTTCCTTTATTGCCTCACTAAGTTCGTACTTAGCGTGTGTTTGATTGTACACACGTAGGTAAATCAAGATGAGAGTGAGTGGCATGTATATTTGCTAAACCTATTTGAGTTGTGATTGGCATTTCTAGAAAGATTCAAAGTTAAGAGTAAACTTAGGTGATGAGTTGCATGCTAAGATAATTGATTTATGATTGGAACTCGAACAAATAATTTAAGTCGATTTTAAATAAAGTTAAGCGTGCTTGGGCTAGAGAAATTTTAGGATGGGTGGCCATTAAGAAGTTTACTGAAAATTTTAAATTACCCTGATTTTTTATTAAAGAAGTCGTAACATTTCCAACTCGTATCCGGTGTATGGATACAGGAAGGGGGTGTTATAGATTTAAGCATGGTTTATGATTTAATTCTTTGGTGATTTAAGCATGGAATGCACATGATGTTGCATAACGGTTATTATGCTTTGATTCAGCTGGAATCATAAAAAAAAATGCTTTGGTTGTAAGCATGTTTTTGGAAAACAAGCATATGGTTTTCAAATTGTTTTAATGCATCATAGTTGTATGAGCATCCTCACTAAGCAAGTGTGTTGACGCTCTCTTTTTCCTAATGATGTAGAGCATTAAGTAACACCCTCAACATATATTCGATTACACATTAAAGATGTTACTAACTGATTTACACTGATTTTCAAACTTGTAATTTTTTTTAACCTCAACAAAGTAGTTCAGTGGTTGGCCCTTTCTCAGTTTTCAAACAAAACTATGTCTGGCAACCGCAGCTAGTTTCGACAATGAATTGTTTTATAAAATACTTTAAGCGGTTATTAAAATGAAAATATGATTCAGGGTGAAAACTATGTGTGTTGCATAGACCCTTTCTTGATTTTAAAATCGCTACGCGATAAACAACCAAGTTTAAAATCGTTTAAAGCATCTTTTCTAATATTCTTAATTCCTCAAATTGAGTCATGTTTCTAGATCATATATCCACATTAACTTATAAATAGAGTACGAAAATTAGAATTACAAAATAACTACTTATTTAGTAACTATACATGCCCCACTAGACTAGGATGTGGTGATACTTACTGATAATATAGGCTAACTTGATCCAACGATATGCAGCTCCTCCTCTGCTATCTAGTCCGAAGTACCTACGTGTGATACGAAACACACGTTAAGTATAACTTAGTTAGGCATAATCATATCAATGTGAAACAATAATTATAAATATCACTGCCCTGTAAAATGGCAAGCGATTTCCAATTGCAGATGATATCATTTTATCATGTATAGAACCATCATACATGTATAGTTCATTTAACCAATATCATCTACAAATCATAGGATTCGATCTATCTTACCAGTCTTGTGTACATTAAGCTTTTTAGCTTAACTACTTGCATAAATGCATTTCAAGTATTATAGCCCAAAGTATAAAATCATGTAATCTATAATGCAGGAATAATCATGTAAGAAATTTGTTCTGCAATAATTTTGTACTGTAAAGTCATGTAACTGTACTATAAAATCTTATGGCCCAAGGTAAATATCAAGTTATTCCTTTTTCATATAGCAGTGCAATACAACTCTTACAAAATGGCAAGCGTGTCCCAATTGCAGTTTATATCATATCATCAATCCTTTATTCTGTCAATCAAATATATGTTAAGCTTTTTAACTTAACTGTCTGCATAAATATATTTCATGTATTATAGCCCAAAGTACAAAATCATGTGATGCCATGGTACGCGAGTCATCACGACACCGTAGTGTCTACGACGCCGTAGCATCTACATCGTTGAAGCGACTGAGATGAGTACGTACTCAAGGACGCTCTTTGCTCCTCATAATCAGGACGTTCTTTGCTCCTTATAATCGCACATTTTGTGTTAACAACACCGAAGTGTATGAACAACATTGTAGCATCTAAGTCGACACCGAAGTGTCTAAACATCACCGAAGTGACTGAAACGCACCGTAGTGCTAGGACACAGCTGCTAAGACCCTATGGATATCCAACTATACCAAAGATTCTCATGCAATTTCATGTGAACCTATGGTATACGAGTCATCTTACGACAACGTAGTGTCTACAACGCCATAGCGTCTGCATCGCCGAAGCGACTGGATGAGTACGTACTCGAGGACGCTCTTTGCTCCTTATTATCGCACTTTTTGTGCTAGTCACCAAAGTGTCTAATCATCACCGAAGTGACTGCAACGCCGTAGCTTGTAATATCAACACCGAAGTGTCTGGAACGCACCGTAGTGCTGTAATGCAGCTGCTATGACTCTTTGGATATCCAATTATACCAAAGACTCTCACACTAGTACTTGGGCATAACGGTATAATATTTCCATTTTCAATATCCAATTCATGAGTAATATACCGCATTATTCAATAATGGGCAGTTCATACCCAAATATCTAAAATCTGATTTATTTTAGATAAATCATGTAACATCCCTTTCCCGTAATTATCACCAAATATGAGTCAGTGATGTTATTAACCAAATTTAAATCCTATTATTTCTTTTCCTTAAGAAAACAGGCAGCCTTCACTACTTTACTTAAAAATTTATAAAAAAAAATTATAGACATCGAAAGTTCATTCCGAAATTTTCTAATTAAATTAGATTCATTAAGCTTTCTAACCATATAAATTATTAACCTAAACTCATTACATAAAAATTCAAATAAATCTTTGAATTCACGTCACAGCCCCAAAAATACTAAAATTCTGCAGCCCTGTTTTCTGACCTTCCAACGACTAAAAATTCATAACTTTTTACATACAACTCAAAATTAATCACCGTTAATTTTGTAAGAAACTAGACAAAATTTAGAGTTCATACATATAAGATTCGCCTTCTAAGTCAAATTGTGGAATTTATGCTGATTTTTCAATCTCACTGCTTTTGTATACACATCTGGACTGATTTTAAATCTTTGTACCTTATGACCCACATTTAATAAAAACTTAGTCCATTATCATTTATAGACATAATAGTACTTACTAGGTTCATCATCCATATTATAACAACTATTAACCAACCATATTTGGTAATAAGTTATTACGACCCCATTGATTATACATACCATCTAGTACATTTCTAAAAGAAAAGGATGGATGTCGTTACATTACTATGAGTATGGAGATATACCTCCCAAAATATGAAAGTGATGCTCGGCTACTCTTCCCTCGAAGCTCCTTTAAAACCTATTCATGAAATTCATCATACGCTAAGCATATACTTAATGAGGCAACAACATTTAATTCAAATACAAATGAACATGGATAATAAAATAATTAAAATAATAATGCATATGATCACTTCCATTTTATGCTTGCTAGCATATATGATATGATATGTATAATAAGAACATATTACATGGTAATAACTTTGATTCTTACCAATACCATTTCCATATTTATCCTCGAGCTTTCAAGCTTTTTTTCCTATTTTTTTCAATTCATTTAGTCCAAGTATCGATTTAAGGAAATCTATGTACACGAGTCATCCTCCCATACTTACTTGAGTATAGTGTATTATATGCACCGTAGTGCTTAGCACCCTAAATGCTTCTGTATACCCAAACCTTGCATGTGTATATCCTCATTGAGTATTAATAAAATTACACCGTAGTGCTTAGCACCCTAAGTGCTTCCCTATACCCAAACCTTGCACGAGTATACCTTCAATGAGTATTTACGAATATTGCACCGAAGTGCTTAAAATATTTATACAGGTGTTTATGACTCTATGGATATCCAACTATACTTTTAATTTCCTATCTCATACACTGGGCTTTATATCAATCATAATATCATACATGGCAACATATATACATATTGAATATTTCTTATCCAAAATAACATTCCCAGAATAATTAGTGATCCATGCATGTGTTTCAACCTTTGACATATTTCTAATATGTCAAATATATGATAAATGACATAAAGATCATGCTATACATGCATTGCACTCACCTTGACACTTTCAAAAGTAAACTTTATACTAGCCTCACTAAGCTTGGTTGTACTTTTTATCTTCTTTCTTCACTTGTTTGATCTCGAACTTGCTTGTTATCTGTATGTACATTAAATACATGACATAAGCAACCTTAAGTACATGTCCAACCTTTACTAATACATGTACATACCAATATGGAAAATTTAATATTTTCAACCAAGTACTTCTTTGCAACCACAATGTTTCCTATACTTTAATCTCATCTCAAATTGCACATTACAACCAATAGTTTGATAATTTCCCTTTAAACCCTAAATTCTCTCTCTTAGGGTTTGTAAACTAAAATTTGGAAACTTCCACATTTCATCTCCATTTTCAAAAATTTTAATACCAAAGTGATCCTTGTATCATAGCAAACAACATAACCATGCTTCTTGAACATTTTCCAATTTCTCACTTATTTCACCTAATCTACACAATTCACAAATTGGTCCTAAAATGATGTTTTCTTCATTCCAACAACATAATTAAACTTAGAAAACATCATTCTAATCAAATCCATCATCAAAATAATTTTTACAAAATTTCCCCTAATATTCTTCATTTTGCCGAATTGGTCCCTATAGATTTTCCAAGGGATTTTCATCATTTCAAGCATAATAACAACACTACAACACCATTTCCAACTTGATTGAAACTTAAAATATGAAAACCTAACATGTTCTTCAACCACCCTAATCATTAATCTCAACTTAGAGACATGAAAACTAAGCAAAACTTATACCAAAAAGATAGAGAATTCAATGGAGATCAAATCTTTTTTTCATGACTCAACTCAAAAACCAACTAAATCAAGCCAAAAATTGAATTGAAAATTTTCTATGCTAAATGGCTTATAATCCTTATTTTTAATAAAAAAAATCCTTCATAGTAAAATGATCATTCTACCCTTGGGTTATGACAATTTACAATTCAACACCTACACTTTATCCTCTTCCATAATTAATTTTTATTAAAAAGTATAGGTGAAACGACTAAAATGCCATTATTGAAATAATTTATTTTCAAAAAGGCCATTCCATCACCTATACCAAATACTGAATAGAATCGAGTCTAAACCGATTAAAAACGATTCAAAACTTCAATGCTATGCTCCTCGAGTCTTCCTAAGACTTCTTTCAAATTTTCAAGAAATTTCGAGCTCATATGATTACCCAAATTACACTTAAACTTTAACCGTAGTTTCACAATAATAGAAACATCATATCAAACCATAGTTTTTATATTCGATCCACACCCTTAGATGATCTATTTATTTATCGAATAAAAATAATTATTGGGAAAATTACCATGTTGGTCCTTAAACTTTTCTCAACTTTTTTACTTTTGTCACCAAAATTTAAAACTTTACGTTTTAGTCATTAATGAAATAATGGGATATTACAATTCTCCCCCTAAAAAAATTCGTCCTCAAATTTTTAGAACGTATCTGGATTAAACAAATGCAGGTAATGTTCTTTTATTCGCTCTTCAGTTTCCCAAGTGGCTTCTTCCACTTTATGATTCTTCTAGAGCACTTTAACCAATGTAATCGATTTGTTTCTCAATTTCTTCACCCCATGAGCTAAAATCTTTACTGGTTCTTCTTCAAGTGTCAAATCAGGTTCCATATCAACTTCTACAGGTGAAATGACATGCGAAGGATCTGACATATATTTGCGAAGCAATATATATGAAAAACATCATGAATCTTGCTCATTTCTGGTGATAAAGCCAATTGATAAGCCACCGGTCCAACTCTTTTCAAGATTTCATACGGACCAATGAATCTGGGACTAAGCTTCCCTTTTCTTCCAAATCTCATTATTTTCTTCCATGGTGAAACTTTTAAGAATGCGTTGTCTCCCACTTGGTATCTTTTCTTTTTGAATCTGATTAAGCTTTTTGTCTATCGGATGCTACCCATAGATTATCTCGAATTATCTTCACTTTTCTTCTACCTTTTGAATCAAATCAGGCCCAACAATCTTGCGATCTTCCAACTCAAACCAATTTAACAGCGTCCGACATTTTCTTCCCTATAAAGCTTCAAAAGCTGCCATTTTAATACTTGACTGGTAACTGTTGTTATACGCAAATTCTGCCAATGGTAAGTACTTTTCCCACGAGCCTGCAAACTCAATGACACATGCTCTAAACATATCTTCCAAAATATGAATTGTCCTCTCTGATTTCCAATCAGTTTATGGGTGGAAGGCAGTACTAAAATGCAACCGAGTACCCAATGCTTCCTGTAGTGCTTTCCAGAATCTAGAAGTAAACCTGGGATCTCTGTCAGACACAATAGAAAAAGGAACTCCATGTAATCTAACAATCTCCCGAATATACAACTCTACATAATTACTCAAAGATAAATTTGTTCTGACTGGTAGGAAATGTGTTGATTTGGTTAATCAATCCACAATCACCCAGATTGAGTCTTTCCTGGATGGCGTCATTGGTAATCCGGTTACAAAATCCATAGTCACTTTTTCCCATTTCCATTCTAGAATAACAATTGGTTGAAGTAACCTTGATGGCACTTGATGTTCTGCTTTAACTTGCTGACAAGTTAAGCATTTAGATAAAAATTCCGTTATAGCTCTTTTCATTCCTGGCCACCAAAAACGGCTCTTCAAATCCTGATACATTTTATTTCCTCCTGGGTGCATCATTAAAGGACTATAATGTTCTTTTGTAAGAATTTCGTTTTTCAATTCCTCATATTCAGGAATATAAGCATATCCTTTATAATATAAACATCCATTAGACTTCACTTCGAAGTCTGAAGATTTTCCCTTTTCAACTTCCTTCTTTCTTTCTAAACTATTTTCATCTTTTTCCTGTGATTCTTTTATTTTGTCTATCAAGGTAGACCTGATGTTCAGCTCAGCAAGTAAAGCACCATCATCCAATATTGATAATTGAGCATTTGACATCCGTAGAGCTGAGAACATCTTTCGGCTAAGTGCGTCTACTACCACATTAGCCTTTCCCGGTTGATAATAAATAATTGCATCATAATCCTTAATTATCTCGATCCATCACCTTTGTCTTAAATTTAGCTCCTTCTGTGTTAAAAGATATTTTAGGCTTTTATTGTTTGTGTATATATAACATTTTTCACCATATAAGTAGTGGCGCCAAATTTTTAGAACCAAAACAACCGCAGCTAACTCTAGATCATGAGTAGGATAATTCCTCTCATGAGTTTTAAGCTACCTAGAAGCATAAGCCACCACTTTCCCTTCTTGCATGAGTACACAGCCCAAACCATTATGTGATGCATCACTATACACCACAAAATTCTTACCCGATTCAGGTTGAAATAACACTGGAGCTTCTGTCAAGATTTTCTTCAATCATTCAAAGCTTTCTTGACATTCGTTAGTCCATATAAAAGATACATTCTTCCTGAGCAGTTTGGTAATAGGTGCAGCAATCATCAAAGAAATCTTTCATGAACCGACGGTAATATCCTACCAATCCGAGAAAACTTCTAACCTCTGCAATATTTTTAGGAGGTTTCCACTCCATGATAGCTTGAATTTTTTGAGGATCAACCCGAATTCCTTCAGCCGATACTATATGTCCAAGAAATGTCACCCCAAAAAGCCAAAACTCACATTTAGATAGTTTGGCATATAACTTCTTCTCCCTCAAGATCTGAAGAACTATTACAAGATGAACATTATCATCCTCCTTGGTTTTAGAATAAACCATGATATCATCTATGAATACCACTACAAACTGGTCCAGGTATGGCTGAAAAATTCGGTTTATCAAATCCATAAATGCTGCTGGGGCATTAGTCAATCCAAACGGCATTACCATGAATTCATAATGACCGTATCGAGTCCTAAAAGCCGTCTTTGGAATATCCTGCTCTTTAATCTTCAATTGATGATAACCCGATTGAAGATCAATTTTAGAAAACATTACTACCCCCCTGAATTGATCAAAAAGATCATCAATTCTTGGCAATAGATATTTATTCTTTATCGTCACTTTATTAAGTTGATGATAATCAATACACAATCTCATCGATCCATCTTTCTTCTTTACAAATAATACGGGTGCTCCCCATGGTGATATACTTGGCCATATAAAACCTCGATCCTGTAATTCTTACAGCTGTGACTTGAGATCTCGGAGTTCAGCAGGTGCCATCGATATGGGTGTTGTACCAGGTAATACATCGATTCCAAATTCTACCTCTCTATTTGGAGGTAATCCTGGTAATTCATCTGGAAATACATCTGAGAATTCTCGCACCGTAGGTATATCTTCTATTTTCACTTCCTGCTTCAAGGTATCGTTTTCAGGAGTTGAATAAGTTTCACAGCCATCCATCAACATTTCATTCGCAACAACCGCCGAAATAACATCACTACGATGACTCAGCTTCTCACCCATGAATAATATTCGTGATCCATCTGATGCCTTTAAATTTAATCTTTTTAATTGGCACTCCACCACAGCATCATACGCAAATAACCAATCCATCCCCAATATTATTTCAAATTCACAAAATGGTAATTCCATAAGGTCAGCGGGGAGATTCATGTTCTGAATTTTAATAGGACACCAATGGAAAATTCTTTTGACCTTAGCACTCTGGCCTAACAGATTGGCTGCTAACACCTCACTCGTAATTAGTTCTATTGGAATGTTTCTTTCTAGTATGATTCTAGAACTAATATATGAATGAGTGGAACCAGGATCAGTTAGTGCAAAAATAGGTATATCAAATAGTTCAAGCGTACCTGATATCACATCAGGATCATCTTTACCCTTTGTGGTATTGATATTATATAGACGAGCATGAGCTTTGCCTTTCAGGTTGGATGCAGCTTCTGATGCACCTTAATGAAAATTCCAGCCTCGGTTTCCTTTATTTTCCTGAGAAGCAGCCACATATTATTTTTCTTGTAATTCTAGACATTCACGTTTGAAGTAACCTGGCTTCCCACATTGATAACATACTGTCTCCGGTGCATACCAACATCGACTAGAGTGTTTTTTTCCACAAGTCTTGCATTCAGATTGGATCCAAAACTTACCACCTTTAGCTCCACTCGTTCGATTGTGGGCTTGTTTGGATTTACCAGCATAAGAATTCTTCTTTATGGACGACATTGATCCAGCTGATCCTTGCTGCTATAATCCTTTACCACGTTTAGACCAGGGTAAAATAGTGGGACCTCCAGGTCGCTTGGTTGACTGTGATTTCTTATCTGAAGCTTCTTCCTGCTCTACTCGTTCCAGTCCTTTGGCTCGGTTGACCACTTCTTGAAATACAGACAAATCAAGAGCAACGAAGAATTTCTTATACTCCGGATCTAGACCTCCCACAAATCTAGTAACTCTGTGCTTCTCAGTCAGAAAAAATTCTGTAGCAAACCGGCTAAGCTTATTATACTCACATTCATACTCATATACTGATATGCCTGCTTACTTCAAATTCAGAAATTGATTCCTCATATCCTCGATGAAAACATCCCCAATGTACTTGTTCTGGAACTCTTGTAAAAAGAATACCCAAGTAACTCATTCCCGAGGAATTTGAGTAGTAGTGGTGGCCCACCAAATTCGAGCAGGTCCCATCAAAAGTGATGTTACACCTTTAAGTTTTCCTTGATCATCACACCGGATAGTATCCAACATTATTTTAATATCATTTAACCAGAAGTACGCAGACATCAGGTCAACATCAGAATCACCTTGAAATTCTGATGCCTTCAGCTTTCTCAACTCCCTTGGTACAGATATTGGTTTTTTTCTATTTAAAATATCATCTAACGCCTGCAGGAACAGTCGACGATCCTGAACTGGCATGTCTTGTTGTCCTTGTGCAGGTGCCTGACCTTGATATTGCTTCTCAGGTACATTCTGATTCACCTCGTTACTCCCACTCTGCACAGGAACCTCCTGTTCAAACGAATGTCTAGAACCCTGATGGTCTGACATCTGAACATAACACATTTCAACAAATTTCTTAATATAGAGTAGCATTATTAATTATAGAGCATCCGAGTATTCTGCACATAATCATCAGTAATTATGACATCCTAGTGGATGTATACAATTCCCACTCATTGTTTAACTCAATTTCTATCCAGAATCGACTAAACTTGAAGCTCTGATACCAATTAATGTAACATCCCTTTCCCGTACTTATCACCAAATATTAGGCAGTGATGTTATTAACCAAATTTAAACTCTATTATTTATTTTCCTTAAGAAAACAGGTAGCCTGCACTACTTTACTTAAAAATTTATAAAAAAAATTATAGACATCGAAAGTTCATTCCGAAATTTTCTAATTAAATTATATTCATTAATCTTTCTAACCATATAAATTATTAACCTAAACTCATTACATAAAAATTCAAATAAATCTTTGAATTCACGTTACATCCCCAAAAATACTGAAATTCTGCTGCCCTGTTTTCTGACCTTCCATCGAATAAAAATTCATAACGTTTTACATACAACTCAAAATTAATCACCGTTAATTTTGTAAGAAACTAGACAAAATTTCTAGTTCATAAATATAAGATTCAACTTCTAAGTCAAATTTTGGAATTTATGCTGATTTTTCAAACTCACTGCTTTTGCATACACATCTGGACAGATTTTAAATCTTTCTACCTTAAGACCCACATTTAATAAAAACTTAGCCCATTATCATTTATAGACATAATAGGACTTACTAGGTTCATCATCCATATTATAACAACTATTAACCAACCATATTTGGTAATAAGTTATTACAACCCCATTGATTATACATGCCATCTAGTACAATTCTAAAAGAAAAGGATGGATGTCATTACATTACTATGAGTATGGAGATATACCTCCCAAAATATGAAAGTGATGCTTGGCTACTCTTCCCTCGAAGCTCCTTTAAAACCTACGCATGAAATTCATCATACGCTAAGCATATACTTAGTGAGGCAACACCATTTAATTCAAATACAAATGAACATGGATAATAATATAATTAAAATAACAATGCATGTGATCAATTCCATTTTATGCTTGCTAGCATATATGATATGATATGTATAATAACAACATATTACATGGTAATAACTTTGATTCTTACCAATACCATTGCCATATTTATCCTCGAGCTTTCAAGCTTTTTATCCTATTTTTTTTTTCAATTCATTTAGCCCAAGTATCAATTTAAGGAAATCCATGTACACGAGTCATCCCCCTATACTTACTTGAGTATAGTGTATTATATGCACCGTAGTGCTTAGCACCCTAAGTGCTTCCGTATACCCAAACCTTGCATGAGTTACCCTCATTGAATATTAATAAAATTACACCGTAGTGCTTAGCACCCTAAGTGCTTCCGTATACCCAAACCTTGCATGAGTATACCCTCAATGAGTATTTATGAATATTGCACCGAAGTGCTTAGAATATTTATACAACTGTTTATGACTCTATGGATATCTAACTATACTTTTAATTTCCTATCTCATACGTTGGGCTTTATATCAATCATAATATCATACATGGCAACATATATACATATTGAATATTTCATATCCAAAATAACATTCCAAGAATAATTAGTGATCCATGCATGTGTTTCAACCTTTGACATATTTCTAATATGTCAAATATATGATATGTGACATAAAGATCATGCTATACATGCATTGCACTCACCTTGACACTTTCAAAAGTAAACTTTATACTAGCCTCACTAAGCTTGGTTGTACTTTTTATCTTCTTTCTTCACTCGTTTGATCTCGAGCTTGCTTGTAATCTGTATGTACATTAAATACATGACACAAGCAACCTTAAGTACATGTCCAACCTTTACTAATACATGTACATACCAATATGGAAAATTTAATATTTTCAACCAAGTACTTCTTCGCAACCACAACGTTTCCTATACTTTAATCTCATTTCAAATTGCACATTACAACCAATAGTTTGATAATTTTCCTTTAAACCCTAAATTCTTTCTCTTAGGGTTTAGAAACTAAAATTTGGAAACTTACACATTTCATCTCCATTTTCAAAAATTTTAATACCAAAATGATCCTTGTATCATAGCAAACAACATAACCACGCTTCTTGAACATTTTCCAATTTCTCACTTATTTCATCCAATTTACACAATTCACAAATTGGTCCTAAAATGATGTTTTCTTCATTCAAACAACATAATTCAACTTAGAAAACATCATTCTAATCAAATCCATCATCAAAATAATTTTTACAAAAATTTCCCCTAATATTCTTCATTTTGCCGAATTGGTCCCTATAGATTTTCCAAGGGATTTTCATCATTTCAAGCATAAAAACAACACTAAAACACCATTTCCAACTTGATTGAACCTTAAAATATGAAAACCTAACATATTCTTCAACCACCCTAATCATCAATCTCAACTTAGAGACATGGAAACTAAGCAAAACTTATACCAAAAGATAGAGAATTCAATGGAGATCAAATCTTTGTTTCATGACTCAACTCAAAAACCAATTAAATCAAGCCAAAAATTGAATTTAAAATTTTCTTACCTAGCTTGAAGGAAACCCACGGCAGACATGGAGAAATTGAAAAAATTCTACAACTTTTTCTTTTTTTAATTCTATGCCAAATGGCTTATAATCCTTATTTTTAATAAAAAAATCATTCATAGTAAAATGATCTTTCTACCTTTGGGTTATGACCAATTACAATTCAACACCTACACTTTATCATCTTCCGTAATTAATTTATATTAAAAAGTATATGTGAAATGACTAAAATGCCATTATTGAAATAATTTATTTTCAAAAATGTCATTCTATCACCTATACCAAATACTGAATAGAATCGAGTCTAAACCGATTAAAAATGATTCAAAACTTCAATGCTATGCTCCTCGGGTCTTCCTAAGACTTCCTTCAATTTTCAAGAAATTCCGAGCTCATAAGATTACCCGAATTACACTTAAACTTTAACCGTAATTTCCCAATAATAGAAACATCAGATCAAACCATAGTTTTTATATTCGACCACACCCTTAGATGATCTATTTATTTATGGAATAAAAATAATTATTGGGAAAATTACCATGTTGATCCTTAAACTTTTCTCAACTTTTTTACTTTTGTCACCAAACTTTAAAACTTTACGTTTTAGTCACTAATCAAATAATGGGATATTACAATTCTCTCCCCCTAAAAAATTTTTCCTCGAATTTTTAGAACGTACCTAGATTAAACAAATGCGGGTACTGTTCTTTCATTCGCTCTTCAGTTTCCCAAGTGGCTTCTTCCACTTTATGATTCTTCCAAAGCACTTTAACCAATGGAATCGATTTGTTTCTCAATTTCTTCACCTTATGAACTAAAATCTTTATTGTTTCTTCTTCAAATGTCAAATTAGGTTGCATCTCAACTTCTACAGGTGAAATGACATGCGAAGGATCCGACCTATATTTGCGAAGCATCGATATATGAAAAACATCATGAATCTTGCTCATTTCTGGTGGTAAAGCCAATTGATAAGCCATTGGTCCAACTCTTTTCAAGATTTCTTACGGACCACTGAATCTGGGACTAAGCTTCCCTTTTTCTTCCAAATCTCATTATTTTCTTCCATGGTGAAACTTCTAAGAATACTTTGTCTCCCACTTGGTATTCGATATATTTTCTTTTTGAATCTGAATAAGCTTTTTGTCTATTGGAAGCTGCCCTTATATTATCTCAAATTATCTTCATTTTTTCTTCTACCTCTTGTATCAAATCAAGCCCAACAATCTTGCGATCTTCCAACTCAAACCAATTTAACGGCGTCTGACATTTTCTTCCATATAAAGCTTCATAAGGTGCCATTTTAATACTTGACTGGTAACTGTTGTTATAAACAAATTCAGCCAATGGTAAGTACTTTTACCACGAGCCTGCAAACTCAATGACACATGCTCTAAGTATATCTTCCAAAATTTGAATTGTCCTCTCTGATTGTCCATTAGTTTGCAGGTGGAAGGCAGTACTAAAATGCAATCGAGTACCTAATGCTTCATGTAGTGCTTTTCAGAATCTAAAAGTAAACCTGGGATCCCTGTCAGACACAATAGAAATAGGAACTCCATGTAATCCAATCTCCCGAATATACAACTCTGCATATTTACTCAAAGAGAAATTTGTTCTGACTGGTAGGAAATGTGCTGATTTGGTTAATCGATCCACAATCACCCAGATTGAGTATTTCCTGCTCGGCATCATTGGTAATCCGGTTACAAAATCCATAGTCACTTTTCCCATTTCCATTCTAGAATAGCAATTGGTTGAAGTAACCCTAATGGCACTTGATGTTCTACTTAAACTTGCTTACAAGTTAAGCATTTAGATACGAATTCCGTTATAGCTCTTTTCATTCATGGCCACCAAAAACAGCTCTTCAAATCCTGATACATTTTATTTCCTCCTCGGTGTATCGTTAAAGGACTATAATGTGCTTCTGTAAGAATTTCCTTTTTCAATACCTCATCTTCAGGAATATAAGCACGTCCTTTATAATATAAACATCCATCAGACTTCACTTCGAAGTCTGAAGATTTTTCCTTCTCAACTTCCTTCTTTCTTTCTAAACAATTTTCATCTTTTTCCTATGATTCTTTTATTTTTGTCTATCAAGGTAGACCTGATGTTCAGCTCAGCAAGTAAAGCACCATCATCCAATATTGATAATTGAGCATTTGGTATCCATAGAGCTGAGAACATCTTTCGGCTAAGTGCGTCTGCTACCACATTAGCCTTTCCCGGGTGATAATCAATAATTGCATCATAATCCTTAATTAGCTCGATCCATCACCTTTTTCTTAAATTCAGCTACTTCTGTGTTAAAAGATATTTTAGGCTTTTATGGTCTGTGTATATATAACATTTTTCACCATATAAGTACTGGCGCCAAATTTTTAGAGCAAAAACAACCGCAGCTAACTCCATATCATAAGTAGGATAATTCCTCTCATGAGTTTTAAGCTGCCTAGAAGCATAAGCCACCACTTTCCCCTCTTGCATAAGTACACAACCCAAACCATTATGTGATGCATCACTATACACCACAAAATTCTTACCCCATTCAGGTTGAACTAACACCGGAGCTTCTGTCAAGATTTTCTTCAATCTTTCAAAGCTTTCTTGACATCTTTAGTCCATATAAAAGATACATTCTTCCTGAGCAGTTTGGTAATAGGTGCATCAATCATCGCGAAATCTTTCACAAACCGGCGGTAATATCCTTCCAATCCGAGAAAACTTCTAACCTCTACAACATTTTTAGGAGGTTTCCACTCCATGATAGCTTGAATTTTCTGAGGATCAACCCGAATTCCTTCAGTCGATACTATATGTCCAAGAAATGACACCTCAGAAAGCCAAAACTCACATTTAGATAGTTTGGCATATAACTTCTTCTCCCTCAAGATCTGAAGAACTATTCTGAGATGAACATCATGATCCTCCTTGGTTTTAGAATAAACCGGGATATCATCTATGAATACCACTACAAACTGATCTAGGTATGGCTAAAAAATTCGGTTCATCAAATCCATAAATGTTGCTGGGCATTAGTCAATCCAAACGACATTACCACGAATTCATAATGACCGTATCGAGTCCTGAAAGTCATCTTTGGAATATCCTGCTCTTTAATCTTCAATTGATGATAACCCGATCGAAGATCAATTTTAGAAAACACTGCTTCCCCCTTTAATTGATCAAAAAGATCATCAATTCTTGGAAATGTATATTTATTCTTTATCGTCACTTTATTAAGTTGATGATAATCAACACACAATCTCATTGATCCATCTTTCTTCTTTACAAATAATATGGGTGCTCCCCATGGTGATATACTTGGCCGTATAAAACCTCGATCCTGTAATTCTTGCAGCTGTGACTTGAGCTCTCGGAGTTTAGCAGGTGCCATACGATACAGTGCCATCGATATGGGTGTTGTACTATGTAATACATCGATTCCAAATTCTACCTCTCTATCTAGAGGTAATCCCGATAATTCTTCTGGAAATACATATGAGAATTCCCGCACCGTAGGTATATCTTCTATTTTTACTTGCTTCAAGGTATCACTTTCAGGAGTTGAATAAGTTTCACAGCTATCCATCAACATTTCATTCGCAACAACAGCCAAAATAACATCACTACGATGATTCGACTTCTCACCCACGAATAATATCCGTGATCCATCTGGTGCCTTTAAAGTTAATCTTTTTAATCGGCACTCCACCACAACATCATACGCAAATAACCAATCCATCCCCAATATTATTTCAAATTCACAAAACGGTAATTCCATAAGGTCAGCGGGGAGATTCATGTTCTGAATTTTAATAGGACACCGACGGTAAATTCTTTTAACCTTAGCACTCTGGCCTAACAGATTGGTTGCTACCACCTCACTTGTAATTAGTTATACTGGAATATTTCTTTCTAGTATGATTCTAGAACTAATATATGAATGAGTGGAATCAGGATCAATTAGTGCAAAAATAGGTCTATCAAAGTGTTCAAGCATACCTGATATCACATCAGGATCATCTTTACCCTCTGTGGTCTTGATATTATATACATGAGCAGGAGCTTTGCCTTTCAGTTTGGATGTAACTTCTGATGCACCTTGATGAAAATTCCAGCCTCGGTTTCCTTTATTTTTCTAAGAAGCAGCCACATATTGCTTTTCTTATAATTCTGGACATTCACATTTAAAGTGACCCGGCTTCCCACATTGATAACATACTGTCTCCGGTGCACACCAACATCGACCAGGGTGTCTTTTTCCACAAGTCTTGCATTCAGATTGGATCCAAAATTCACCACCTTTAGCTCCACTCGTTCGATTATGGGCTTGATTGGATTTACCAGCAGAAGAATTCTTCTTTACGGAGGACATTGATCCAGCTGATCCTTGCTGCTGAAATTCTTTACCACGTATAGACTAGGGTAAAACACTGGGACCTCCAGGTCGCTTGGTTGACTGTGCTTTCTTATCTGAAGCTTCATTCTGCTCTACTTGTTCCAGCCCTTTGGCTCGGTTAACCACTTCTTGAAATACAGACAAATCAAGAGCAACGAAGAATTTGTTATACTCCGGATCTAGACCTCCCACAAATCTAGTAACTCTGTGCTTCTTAGTCAGAAGAAATTCTGTAGCAAACCGGCTAAGCTTATTAAACTCACATTCATACTCATATACTGATGTGCCTGCTTGCTTCAAATTCAGAAATTGATTCCTCATATCCTTGATGAAAGCATCCCAACGTACTTGTTCCAGAACTCTTGTAAAAAGAATTCCTAGTAACTCGTTCCCGAGGAATCTGAGCAGTAATGGTGGTCCACCAAATTCGAGCAGGTCCTATCAAAAGTGATGTTACACCTTCAAGTTTTCCATGATCATCGTACCGGATAGTATCCAACATGATTTTAATATCATTTAACCATAAGTCCGCAAACATCGGGTCAACATCAGAATCACCTTGAAATTCTAATGCCTTCAGCTTTCTCAACTCCCTTGGTACAGATACCAGTTTTTGTCTATTTAAAATATCATCTAACGCCTGCATGAACAGTCCACAATCCTGAACCGGCATGTCTTGTTGTCCTTGTGCAGTTGCCTGACCTTGATATTGCTCCTGAGGTACATTCTAATTTACCTCGTTACTCCCACTCTGCATAGGGACCTCCTGTTCAAACGCATGTCTAGAACCCTGATGGTCCAACATCTGAACAGAACACATTTTCAACAAATTTCTTAATATAGAGTAGCATTACTAATTATAGAGCATCAGAGTATTCTGCACATAATCATTAGTAATTCCGACATCCTAGTGGCATGTATACAATTCTCACTCATTTTTAAACTCAATTTCTATCCAGAATTGACTAAACTTGAAGCCCTGATACCAATTAATGTAAGATCCTTTTTCCCATATTTATCACCAAATAGGAGTCAGTGATGTTATTAACCAAATTTAAACCCTATTATTTCTTTTCCTTAAGAAAGCAGACAGCCTGCACTACTTTACATAAAAATTTATAAAAAAATTTATAGACATCGAAAGTTCATTCCGAAATTTTCTAATTAAATTAGATTCATTAAGCTTTCTAACTATATAAATTATTAACCTAAACTCATTACATAAAAAATTCAAATAAATCTTTGAATTCACGTCACAGCCCCAAAAATACTGAAATTCTGCTGCCCTGTTTTCTGACCTTCCATCGAATAAAAATTCATAACTTTTTACATACAACTCGAAATTAATCACCGTTAATTTTGTAAGAAACTAGACAAAATTTCTAGTTCATACATATAATATTCACCTTCTAAGTCAAATTGTGGAATATATGCTGATTTTTCAAACTCACTGCTTTTGCATACACATCTGGACAGATTTTAAATCTTTCTACCTTAAGACCCACAATTAATAAAAACTTAGTCCATTATCATTTATAGACATAATAGGAATTACTAGGTTCATCACCCATAGTATAAAAACTATTAACCAGCCATATTTGGTAATAAGTTATTACAACCCCATTGATTATACATGCCATCTAGTACATTTCTAAAAGAAAAGGACGGATGTCATTACATTACTATGAGTATGGAGATATACCTCCCAAAATATGAAAGTGATGCTCGGCTACTCTTCCCTCGAAGCTCCTTTAAAACCTACGCGTGAAATTCATCATACGTTAAGCATATACTTAGTGAGGCAACACCATTTAATTCAAATACAAATGAACATGGATAATAATATAATTAAAATAACAATGCTTATGATCACTTCCACTTTATGCTTGCTAGCATATATGGTATGATATGTATAATAACACCATATTACATGGTAATAACTTTGATTCTTACCAATACCATTGCCATATTTATCCTCGAGCTTTCAAGCTTTTTATCCTATTTTTTTTCAATTCATTTAGCCCAAGTATCGATTTAAGAAAATCTATGTACACGAGTCATCCCCCCTATACTTACTTGAGTATAGTGTATTATATGCACCGTAGTGCTTAGCACCCTAAGTGTTTTCGTATACCCAAACCTTGCATGAGTATACCCTCATTGAGTATTAATAAAATTACATCGTAGTGCTTAGCACCCTAAGTGCTTCCGTATACCCAAACCTAGCATGAGTATACCCTCAATGAGTATTTATGAATATTGCACCGAAGTGCTTAGAATATTTATACAGCTGTTTATGACTCTATGGATATCCAACTATACTTTTAATTTACTATCTCATACATTAGGCTTTATATCAATCATAATATCATACATGGCAACATATATACATATTGAATATTTCATATCCAAAATAACATTCCAAGAATAATTAGTGATCCATGCATGTGTTTCAACCTTTGACATATTTCTAATATGTCAAATATATGATAAATGACATAAAGATCATGCTATACATGCATTGCACCCACATTGACACTTTCAAAAGTAAACTTTATACTAGCCTCACTAAGCTTGGTTGTACTTTTTATATTCTTTCTTCACTCGTTTGATCTCGAACTTGCTTGTTATCTGTATGTACAGTAAATACATGACACAAGCAACCTTAAGTACATGTCCAACCTTTACTAATACATGTACATAACAATATGGAAAATTTAATATTTTCAACAAAGTACTTCTTTGCAACCACAATGTTTCCTATACTTTAATCTCATCTCAAATTGCACATTACAACCAATAGTTTGATAATTTCCCTTTAAACTCTAAATTCTCTCTCTTAGGGTTTATAAACTAAAATTTGTAAACTTCCACATTTCATCTCCATTTTCAAAAAATTTAATACCAAAATGATCATCGTATCATAGCAAACAACATAACCATGCTTCTTGAACATTTTCCAATTTCTCACTTATTTCATCCAATTTACACAATTTACAAATTGGTCCTAAAATGATGTTTTCTTCATTCCAACAACATAATTCAACTTAGAAAACATCATTCTAATCAAATCCATCATCAAAATAATTTTTACAAAATTTCCCCTAATATTATTCATTTTGCCGAATTGGTCCCTATAGATTTTCCAAGGGATTTTCATCATTTCAAGCATAAAAACAACACTACAACACCATTTCCAACTTGATTGAACCTTAAAATATGAAAACCTAACATGTTCTTCAACCACCCTAATCATCAATCTCAACTTAGAGACATGGAAACTAAGCAAAACTTATACCAAAAGATAGAGAATTCAATGGAGATCAAATCTTTTTTTCATGACTCAACTCAAAAACCAACTAAATCAAGCCAAAAATTGAATTGAAAATTTTCTTACCTAGCTTGAAGGAAACCCACGGCAGACATGGAGAAATTGAGAAAATTCTAGAACTTTTTATTTCTTTAATTCTATGCAAAATGGCTTATAATCCTTACTTTTAATAAAAAAAATCCTTCATAGTAAAATGATCATTCTACCCTTGGGTTATGACCAATTACAATTCAACACGTACACTTTATCCTCTTCCATAATTAATTTTTATTAAAAAAGTATAGGTGAAATGACTAAAATGCCATTATTGAAGTAATTTATTTTCAAAAATGCCATTCCATCACCTATACCAAATACTGAATAGAATCGAGCCTAAACCGATTAAAAAATGATTCAAAAATTCAATTCTATGCTCCTCGGGTCTTCCTAAGACTTCCTTCAATTTTTCAAGAAATTCTGAGCTCATAAGATTACCCGAATTACACTAAAACTTTAACTGTAATTTCCCAATAATTGAAACATCAGATCAAACCATAGTTTTTATATTCGACCACACCCTTAGACGATATATTTATTTATGGAATAAAAATAATTATTGGGAAAATTACCATGTTGGTCCTTAAACTTTTCTCAACTATTTTACTTTTGTCAAAACTTTTTTACTTTTGTCACTAAACAAGTTTAAAACTTTTCATCCTCGTTTTAGTCACTAAAACAAATCGGTATTCGATATCTTTTCTTTTGAATCAATAAGCTTTTTGTCTATCGGAAGCTGCCCTTAGATTATCTTGAATTATCTTCACTTTTTCTTCTACCTCTTGAATCAAATCAAGCCCAACAATCTTGCGATCTTCCAATTCAAACCAATTTAACGGCGTCCGACATTTTCTTCCATATAAAGCTTCATAAGGTGCCATTTTAATACTTGGCTGGTAACTGTTGTTATACGCAAATTTAGCAAATGGTAAGTACTTTTCCCACGAGCCTGCCAACTCAATAACACATGCTCTAAGCATATCTTCTAAAATCTGAATTGTCCTCTCTGATTGTTCATCAGTTTGCGGGTGGAAGGCGATACTAAAATGCAATCGAGTACCCAATGCTTCCTGTAGTGCTTTCCAAAATCTAGAAGTAAACCTGGGATCTCTGTCAGACACAATAGAAATCGGAACTCCATGTAATCTAACAATCTCCCGAATATACAACTCTACATATTTACTCAAAGAGAAATTTGTCCTGACTGGTAGGAAATGTGCTGATTTGGTTAATCAATCCACAATCACCCAAATTGAGTCTTTCCTGGTCGGCATCATTGGTAATCAATCCGGTTACAAAATCCATAGTCACTTTTTCCCAATTCCATTCTAGAATAACAATTCGTTGAAGTAACCCTGATGGCACTTGATGCTCTACTTTAACTTGCTGACAAGTTAAGCATTTAGATACAAATTCCGTTATAGCTCTTTTCATTCTTGACCACCAAAAATGGCTCTTCAAATTCTGATACATTTTATTTCCTCCTGGGTGCATCGTTAAAGGACTATAATGTATTTCTGTAAGAATTTCCTTTTTCAATTCCTCATCTTCAGGAATATAAGCACGTCCTTTATAATATAACATCCATCAGACTTCACTTTGAAGTCTGAAGATTTTCCCTTTTCAACATCCTTTTTCATTCTAAACAATTTTCATATTTTTTCTTGTGATTCTTTTATTTTGTCTATCAAGGTAGACCTGATGTTCAGCTCAGCAAGTAAAGCACCATCATCCAATATTGATAATTGAGCATTTGATATCCATAGAGCTAAGAACATCTTTCGGCTAAGTGCGTCTGCTACTACATTATCCTTTCCCGGGTGATAATCAATAATTGCATCATAATCCTTAATTATCTCGATCATCGCCTTTGTCTTAAATTCAGCTCCTTCTGTGTTAAAAGATATTTTAGGCTTTTATGGTCTATGTATATATAACATTTTTCACCATATAAGTAGTGGCGCCAAATTTTTAAAGCAAAAACAATCGTAGCTAACTCCAGATCATGAGTAGGATAATTCCTCTCATGAGTTTTAAGTTGCCACTTTCCCGTCTTGCATAAGTAGACAGCCCAAACCATTATGTGATGCATCACTATACACCACAAAATTCTTACCCGATTCAGGTTGAACTAACACCGGAGCTTCTATCAAGATTTTCTTCAATCTTTCAAAGCTTTCTTGACATTCTTTAGTCCATATAAAAGATACATTCTTCCTGAGCAGTTTGGTAATAGGTGCAGTAATCATCGAGAAATCTTTCACGAACCGGCGGTAATATCATGCCAATCCGAGAAAACTTCTAACCTCTGCAACATTTTTAGGAGGTTTCCACTCCATGGTAGCTTGAATTTTCTGAGGATCAACCCGAATTCCTTCAGCCGATACTATATGTCCAAGAAATGTCACCTCAGAAACCCAAAACTCTCATTTAGATAGTTTGGCATATAACTTCTTCTCCCTCAAGATCTGAAGAACTATTCTGAGATGAACATCATTATCCTCCTTGGTTTTAGAATAAACCAGGATATCATCTATGAATACCACTACAAACTAGTCCAGGTATGGCTAAAAAATTTGGTTCATCAAATCCATAAATGCTGCTACGGCATTAGTCAATCCAAACGGCATTACCACGAATTCATAATGATCGTATTGAGTCCTGAATGCCGTCTTTGGAATATCCTTCTCTTTAATCTTTATTTGATGATAACCCGATCGAAGATCAATTTTAGAAAACACTGTTGCCCCTTTAATTGATCAAAAAGATCATCAATTCTTGGAAATGGATATTTATTCTTACCGCCACTTTATTATATTGACGATAATCAATACACAATCTCATTGATCCATCTTTCTCCTTTACAAATAATACGGGTGCTCCCCATGGTGATATACTTGGCCATATAAAACCTCGATCATCTAATTCTTGCAGCTGTGACTTGAGCTCCCAGAGTTCAGTAGGTGCCATACGATATGGTGCCATCGATATGGGTGTTGTGCCAGGTAATACATCGATTCCAAATTCTGCATCTCTATTTGGAGGTAATTCCGGTAATTCTTCTGGAAATACATCTGAAAATTCCTGCATTGTAGGTATATATTCTATTTTCACTTCCTGCTTCAAGGTATCACTTTCAGTAGTTGAATAAGTTTCACAGCAATCCATCAACATTTCATTCGCAACAACAGCCGAAATAGCATCACTACGATGATTTGGCTTCTCACCCATGAATAATATTTGTGATTCATCCGGTGCCTTTAAATTTAATCTTTTTAATCGGCACTCCACCACAGCATCATACGCAAATAAACAATCCATCCCCAATGTATTTTCAAATTCACAAAACGGTAATTCCATAAGGTCAGCGGGGAGATTCATGTTTTGAATTTTAATAGGACACCAACGGCAAATTCTTTTGACCTTAGCACTCTGGCGTAACAGATTGGTTGCTACCACCTCACTCGTAATTAGTTCTACTAGAATGTTTCTTTCTAGTATGATTCTAGAACTAATATATGAATGAGCGGAAGCATGATCAATTAGTGCAAAAATAGGTCTATCAAAGAGTTCAAGCGTACCTGATATCACATCAGGATCATCTTTACCCTTTGTGGTCTTGATAGTATATACACGAGCAAGAGCTTTGCCTTTCAGGTTGGATGCAACTTCTGATACACCTTAATGAAAATTCCAACCTCGGTTTCCTTTATTTTTCTGAGAAGCAGCCACATATTGTTTTTCTTGTAATTCTGGACATTCACGTTTGAAGTGACCCGACTTCCCACATTGATAACATATTGTCTCCGGTGCATACCAACATCGACTAGAGTGTCTTTTTCCAAAAGTCTTGCATTCGGATTGGATCCGAAATTCACCACCTTTAGCTCCACTCGTTCGATTATGGGCTTATTTGGATTTACCAGTAGAAGAATTCTTCTTTACGAACGACTTTGATCCAGCTGATCCTTGCTGCTGAAATCCTTTACCACGTTTAGACCAGGGTAAAACACTGGGATCTATACCAAATACTTAATAGAATTGAGTCTAAACCGACTAAAAAACAATTCAAAACTTCAATGCTATGCTCCTCGTGTCTTCCTAAGACTTCCTTCAATTTTTCAAGAAATTTCGAGCTCATATGATTACCCGAATTACACTTAAACTTTAACCGTAATTTCCAATAATAGAAACATCATATCAAACCATAGTTTTTATATTCGATCCACACCCTTAGATGATCTATTTATTTATAGAATAAAAATAATTATTGGGAAAATTACCATGTTGGTCCTTAAACTTTTCTCAACTTTTTTACCTTTGTCACCAAACTTTAAAACTTTACGTTTTAGTCACTAATCAAATAATGGGATATTACAAATCATTATGCCATATCAGTGTATCATATATGCCATTTACATAACTTTGATCAACTTACATTTTCATTAATATTAAGATCGACTTCTCGCAAGTCTCTCTCATGTCATATATATAAAATAAATAAAAATGCACACATTCATATCACATATATAATAAATAAGTAAAAATGCACTCACCTGGGCCATGCATGATATTAGCCTCACTAAGCTATTTCGATAGTTTTTCCTTGCTTTTCTTTAATCTGGTACCTTTAGCCTCGTCAATAGCTGTACAGTACCATTTGAACATACATAACAATATTCATGTTAGGTTTTTAATCTAACATTGCTTAACTATACTACACTAGTATAATTATCCGAATATAAAATATTTCTGAAAATTTTCACTTTTTCCTTTAATAATGCTGAATTGTTCATTATGGTCCCTAATGACCATTTTGCATAATTTGCAATTTATTTAGGTTCAAATAACAATTATTCAATAATTCCATCATTTTTCACTAACTTTTATTTAATACCCTTATTTCACTAACTTTTACCAAAGTGATATTTTCATCACTAATTTTACACATAACTTGTAAACTTGTATCGAGTAATTAATCCAACATTTCTATAATTTTTCTCACATTTTCCATTACTTTTAGACCAAAACTGAATTGGTCCTTGAACTAACTAGGTCTGTCGAAATGGTCCCTTGCCATTTCCTTTCTTGTCAATTTAGTCCCTTGTATTCTAATTTCAATTCTAACTTCATACAACATATTAGAATCATAAAATCTAATAATCATAATTTTCATAAAATTTTCCCATTATTCTTCCATGTGGTCGAATTGGTCACTTAGCTTCTCTAGGCTCATTTTTCATCCAAACAACATTCTAACATGCTCAAATAATTTTTTTTCCAACATATATTCTTCATTTCCAAGAATTAACACTTAGAACCCCAATTTATTCCTTAATGCCAAATTGGTTGTCTAAAGTTTTCAAGGACTTTACTTTGGTCCTATTGCCATAATCAAGCTTCTAAATTTATAATCTCTTCAAATTAATCACTAGGATAATTTTCACAATATTTCTCCAAATTTCCCCATGTATGCCAAAATGGTGAGTTAAAGGACTAGTTGAGGATTTTTCATTCTAACATCAAAATCAAGCTTCTAATATCATCAATCTTTCATTTTCATCATCAATTTCAAAACCCTAAATAAAATCCCAAATTTTAGGGTTAGGGTTTTTAATCCTTAAACATGAAAATAATCACAAACTAAGCTTGATTTCATCTCTACAACACTAAATTTGCATAGTTCAAGCTTCAATCTAAACATGGAACATGAAACCCTATTTTCTCTCTCCTCAAGAACATAATCAAATCTTCATAACTCTTGATAAAATTACTATCAAAATAAAGAGAATTAAGCATGGATCATTTTTTTCCAAAGCAACATACCTTGATTCTAACTTTGGAGCCTTCAAAATGCCTAAGAAAAATTTTGTGTATTTTCCCCTTTCTATCTTGGTGTTTTCGAAAATGGAGGAAATAGGATGAACATTTTTTTTTCATCTTTTATTAATTTATGCCACATCTAATGAATAAATTGAATTTTTTATTCAATTTAGTCATTTTTCCAAAGTTAACCTCCAACTGAATCATAATTTACAAATTGCCATTCTAGTTCAATTCCAACCAAATTCTATTCAAATCTAACCAAACTAGAGTAATGCTTTCACATGGGAAATTACCATATTACCCATGGTACTTTCAAAATATTTCAAAATTGGCATTGTGACCAAATTGCCAAAACTAGTCACTTAAATCACAAATTTTTTTGCCATTTTTTGTAAAAATACAACTATTCTAGTTAGATCACAATCAACTAATTAATAATTTATTCATAAAATAATATTTTATAAATTTTTCGTGACTTATGGTACAGCCTCTGAAATTTCGATTCGATTCGATTTACCGATATTCACTTACTACTTCTTCTGCGATTTCCCCTTCACCGGGCTATCAAATAAATTCTAAAAATTCCTTATTTCCATCTCTGAAAAATAAATAATATTATCAAATAAAATATTCCATATTTATGAAGTCAAACTTAAAATTTTGACTCGTTCCAATATACTGATAATTTTACCCGAAATCTTTATCAGATAAAAATCTCTTAATAATCCTTTATTAGATATCTATACAAATAATATTAACTCAAACTAATTTCTTTTTATCAGTCTCAAGTACTGACATAAGACCTTCCCACTAGGTCACCCATCCTATGCCTTGAGCATGCTTAACTTTGCAGTTCAATCGAAATTCGATATCTTATACTGCATTTTTATTCTCGGGATCTATATCAGATTTTTCTCCATGATCTTTTTAATTCATGTACAAGATAAAATAATTACTGATAAATTCTCCATGTAATTTTATTTGAATCCAATATATGCTCATTCCCCTGATTATTCGATCGAGAATAAATTTCTACATAAATTTTATACCGGAAATTTGACTATACATATCATCTTCCTATAATCTGTATTACTTATCTGTGAAATAAAAATTATTAATGGTAAAAATTATCCATCAGGTGTCTATACTTTTCCCATCTTTAGGCTCTAGACACCAACTTTTGACTTGCTATCATTTTAGTCAATAAGTTACCTTTTAAGCCCTTATCTTAGTACTAAATGACCCTTAATCAACATAGCAAATTTTGGGGTATTACAATTCTCCCCCTTAAGAAAATTCATCCTCAAAATTTCAAAACGTACATGTTTTAAATAGTTTCAGGTACTGCTCTCATTTTCTTCTCGGTCTCCCAAGTTGCCTTATCCACTTTGTTGTTCCTCTAAAGGACTTTGACCAATCGAATTTTCTTATTCCTTATTCCTTTTAATTCTAAGTGCTAAGATTTTCATCGGTTCTTCCTCATACGTCAAATATCGGATTGTAATTCAACTTCCTTTAGGTTGATAACGTGAAAATGATCTGATCGATACCTTTGAAACAAATTCACGTGAAATATATCGTGAGTCTTGCTTGCCTCCAAAGGTAAAGTCAATTAATAAGTCATTTGTCCATCTCTTTTAAGAGTCTCATACGGTCCAATGAATCTGAGACCAAACTTTCCTTTTGACCAAATCATAGTATCTTTTTCCAAGGTGCAACTTCCATACATACCTTGTTTCTGAATTTAAACTCAATATCCTTTTTCTTTTTATCCTCATGTACCTATTGTTGATCTGCAGCTTCTTTAGGATTATTTTAAAGAATCCTCACTTTTTCTTATATTTTTCGAGTCAAATCCACTCCATCCACTTTTGGATTATTTCAAACATTTCAATCCTTTCCTACAATCCTGTGTTATCAATAATATAGGCTCGTAACTTATCTTCAAATATCAAAATAGTCCAACTGACTGTCCTTCTATTAAAATTCCTTTCTTCATTTCACCATTATAAATTTTTTCCTCAATATCAATCCATCAGATCTACTTTCATAATCTTAGGCTTCTCTAGATTCAACTTACTTTCTCTTTTCAAGGCATTCTTCATCTGCCACTTGCAAATCTTTAATTGGATCTAACAAGGTTGGGTAAAGTTGTAACTTTGTACTTAGTATACCATTCTTTCCCAAAGACAATTAAGTATTCATTGCATGTGGAATAAAGAACATTTTCCAGCTAAAAGCATCAACTATTACATTAACCTTTCCTAATCAGTAATAACATTGAAAATCCTTTAGAAATTTAATTCATCTTCATTGCTTAAATTTTAGATCTCACTGTGTCCTTAAGTACTTCAAATTGTTATAGTCTGTGTAGATATAACACTTTTCACTATTTAGATAATGTCTCCAAATTTGTAATGCAAAATCACAGCCTTCAGCTTATCTTAAGCAGGTGCCAAATTACATCTGCAGTAATCTCCAACAATTCCATTCAATCATAAGCTTATCGTCCCATGACTACCTTTTACCTTGAAATGGCGTATGAGCCCTTACACTCTAAACTTCTTATAACTTATGCTATTATAATTGTAAGTACAAATACAGATGTTAGAGACTAACATCTTATAATTACTATATCAGTTCTCGATTATACAGATAACTGATTAGCTCATCCCAGATAGGAGTTAACTACCATATTTATTTCATTGTGTTGTATCCACTATGGGTTTTTTCTTAACCCTTGGAATTCGTCAACTGACAAAATCTAACAATATCTTATTTTTCTTGTAGCCATTAGAGTTTTATTCATACTATTGAGGAGCTACATCAAGTTATGCAAGCAATACATCAGTAACATCACATCCTAGGGGCATGTACACTTTAGCAAAATCATATTGGACTCGGTTTAACCTCCAGAATCGGATAAACCTTTACTTTGATACCACTAAATGTAACACCCTCAACGTATATTCGATATTCGAATACACATTAAAGATGTTACTAACTGATTTACACTGATTTTTCAAACTTGTAAATTTTTTTTAACCTCAACAAAGTAGTTCAGTGGTTGGCCCTTTCTCAATTTTCAAACAAAACTATGTATGGCAACAGCAGCTAGTTTCGACCGTGAATTATTTTATAAAATACATTATGCAGTTATTAAAATGAAAATATGATTCATGGTGAAAAGTATGTGTGCTGCCTAGATCTTTTCTTGATATTAAAATTGCTACGTGATAAACAACCAATTAAGTTTAAAATCGTTTAAAACATCTTTTCTAATATTCTTAATTCCTCAAATTGAGTCATGTTTCTAGATCATATATTCACATTAACTTATAAATAGAGTACGAAAATTAGACATACAAAATAACTACTTATTTAGTATCTATACATGCGCCACTAGACTAGGATGTGGTGATACTTACTGATAATATAGGCTAACTTGATCCAACGATGTGCATTTCCTCCTCTGCTATCTAGTCCGAAGTACCTACGTGTGATATGAAACACATGTTAAGTATAACTTAGTGAGGCATAATCATATCAATATAAAACAATAATTATAAATATCACGGCCCTGAAAAATGGCAAGCGATTTCCAATTGCAGATGATATCATTTTATCATGTATAGAACTATCATACATGTATAGTTCATTTAACCAATATCATCTTCAAATCATAGGATTCGATCTGTCTTACCAGTCTTGTGTACATTAAGCTTTTTAGCTTAACTACTTGCATAAATGCATTTCAAGTAGTATAGCCCAAAGTATAAAATCATGTAATCTGTAATGCATGAATAATCATGTAAGAAATTTGTTCTGCAATAATTTTGTATTGTAAAGTCATGTAATTGTACTATAAAATCTTATGGCCCAAGGTAAATATCAAGTCATTCCTCTGTCACATAACAGTGCAATACAACTCCTGCAAAATGGCAAGCGTGTCCCAATTGCAATTTATATCATATCATCAAACCTTTATTTTATCAATCAAATATACGTTAAGCTTTTTAACTTAACTGCCTGCATAAATATATTTCATGTATTATAGCCTAAAGTACAAAATCATGTGATGCCATGGTACGCGAGTCATCACGACACCGTAGTGTCTATGATGCCGTAGCGTCTACATCACTGAAGCGACTGAGATAAGTATGTACTCGAGGATGCTCTTTGCTCCTCATAATCAGGATGCTATTTGCTCCTTATAATCGCACATTTTGTGTTAACAACACCACAGTTCTAAACAACACCGTAGCGTCTAAGTCGATACCGAAGTGACTGAAACGCACCGTAGTGCTAGGACGCAGCTGCTAAAACCCTATGGATATCCAACTATACCAAAGATTCTCATGCAATTTCATGTGAACCTATGGTATACGAGCAATCTTACGACACCGTAGTGTCTAGAACGCCGTAGCATCTACATCATCAAAGCGACTGGGATGAGTATGTACTCACAAGGATGCTCCTTGCTCCTCATTATCGCACTTTTTTGTGCTAGTCTACACCAAAGTGTCTAATCATCATCGAAGTGACTGCAACGCCGTAGCATCTAATATCAACACCGAAGTGTCTGGAACGCACCGTAGTGCTGGAAAGCAGCTGCTATGACTCTTTGGATATCCAATTATACCAAAGACTCTCACACTAGTACTTGGGCATAACAATATAATATTTCCATTTTCAATATCCAATTCATGAGTAATATCATGCATTATTCAATAATAGGCAGTTCATACCCAAATATCTAAAATTCAATTTATCTTAGATAAATCATTATGCCATATCAATGTATCACCTGTGTCATTTACATAACTTTGATCAACTTACGTTTTCATTAATATTAAGATCGACTTCTTGCAAGTCTCTCTCGTGTCATATATATAAAATAAATAAAAATGCACTCATTCATGTCACATATATAATAAATAACTAAAAATGCACTCACTTGGGCCATGCATGATATTAGCCTCACTAAGCTATTTCGATAGTTTTTCATTGCTTTTCTTTAATCTGGTACCTTTAGCCTCGTCAATAGCTGTATAGTACCATTTGAACATACATAACAATATTCATGTTAGGTTTTTAATCTAACATTACTTAACTATACTACACTATTATAACTATTCGAATATAAAAAAATTCTGAAAATTTTCACTTTTTCCTTTAATAATGCCGAATTGTTCATTATGGTCCCTAATGACCATTTTGCACATTTTTCAATTTATTCAAGTTCAAATAACAATTATTTAATAATTCCATCATTTTCACTAACTTTTATTTAATACCCTTCTTTCACTAACTTTTACCAAAGTGATATTTTAGTCACTAATTTTACACATAACTTGCAAACTTGTATCGAGTAATTAATCCAACATTTCTATAATTTTTCTCACATTTTCCCCTTACTTTTAGACCAAAACTGAATTGGTCCTTGAATTAACCAGGTCTGTCGAAATGGTCCCTTGTCATTTCCTTTCTTGTCATTTTAGCCTCTTGTATTCTAATTCCAATTCTAACTTCATACAACATATTCGAATAATAAAATCTCATAATCATAATTTTCATAAAAATTTCCCATTATTCTTCCATGTGGTCAAATTGGTCACTTAGCTTCTCTAGGCTCATTTTTCATCCAAACAACATTCTAACATGCTCAAATAATTTTTTTTCCAACATATATTCTTCATTTCCAAGAAGTAACACTTCCTTAATGCCAAATTGGGTGCCTACAGTTTTCAAGGACTTTATTTTGGTCCTATTGCCATAATCAAGCTTCTAAATTTATAATCTCTTCAATTCAATCACTAGGATAATTTTCACAATATTTCTCCAAATTTCCCCATATATGCCAAAATGGTCACTTAAAGGACTAGTTGAGGACTTTTCATTCTAACATCAAAATCAAGCTTCTAATATCATCAATCTTTCATTTTCATCATCAATTTCAAACTCTAAATTAAATCCCAAATTCTAGGGTTAGGGTTTTTAATCCTTAAACATGAAATTAATCACAATCTAAGCTTGATTTCATCTCTACAAAACTAAATTTGCATAGTTCAAGCTTCAACCTAAACATGGAACATGAAACCCTATTTTCTCTCTCTTTAAGAACATAATCAAATATTCATAACTCTTGATAAAATTACTATCAAAAGAAAGAGCATTAAGCATGGATCATTTTTTCCAAAGCAACATACCTTGATCTAACTTTGGAGCCTTCAAAATGCCTAGGAAACTTTTGTGTATTTTCCCCTTTCTATCTTGGTGTTTTCGAAAATGGAGGAAATAGGATGAACATATTTTTTCATTTTTTATTAATTTATGCCACATCTAATGAATAAATTGAATTTTTTATTCAATTTAGTCATTTTCCAAAATTAACCTCCAACTGAATCATAATTTACAAATTGCCATTCTAGTTCAATTCCAACCAAATTCCATTCAACTCTAACCAAACTAGAGTAATGCTTTCACATGGGAAATTACCATATTACCCACGGTACTTTCAAAATATTTCAAAATTGCCATTGTGACCAAATTACAAAAACTAGTCACTTAAATCATAATTTTTTTTGCCATTTTGTAAAAATCCAACTATTCTAGTTAGATCAAAATCAAATTAATTAATAATTTATTCATAAAATAATATTTTATAAATTTTCTGTGACTTATTATACAGCCTCTGAAATTTTGATTCGATCTAATTTCCCGATATTCACTTACTACTTCTTCTATGATTTCCCCCTTCACCGGGCAATCAAATAAATTCTAAAAATTCCTTATTTCCATCTCTGAAAAATAAATAATATTATCAAATAAAATATTCCATATTTATAAAGTCAAACTTAAAGTTTTGACTGGGTCCATTATACTAATAATTTTACCCAAAATCTTTATCGGATAAAAATTCTCTTAATAATCCTTTATCAGATATCCGTACGAATAATATTAACTCGAACTGATTCCTTTTTATCAGTCTCAAGTACCGACATAAGACCTTCCCACTAGGTCACCCATCCTATGCCTTGAGCATGCTTAACTTTGCAGTTCAATCGAAATTCGATATCTTATACTCTATTTTTATTCCCGGGATCTATATCAGATTTTTCTCCATGATCTTTTTAATACATGTACAGGATAAAATAATTACTGATAAATTCTCCATGTAATTTTATTTGAATTCAATATCTGCTCATTCCCCTGATTGTTCGATCGAGAATAAATTTCTACATAAATCTTATACCGGAAATTTGACTATACATATCATCTTCCTGTAACTTGTATTACTTATCTGTGAAATAAAAATTATTAATGGTAAAAAATATCCATAAGGTGCCGATACTTTTCCCATCTTTAGGCTCTAGACACCCAGTTTTGACTTGTTGTCATTTTAATCACTAAGTTAGCTTTTAAGCCCTTATCTTAGTACTAAATGACCCTTAATCAACATAGCAAGTTTTGGGGTATTACATTTGGGGGCAAGAAGAGGCAAGGCTAAGTGATCCAAGGACATTTACAAGTTTGATTATGAACTCGGTTTACATTTCGGTTAATAAGGCAATTTGTTCGCCATGGTTTTTGAGAGTTGTAATTTGGTTTCCTTGTAGATTTTAAGTATGTTTCTATGCTGGATTTTGGGGATGGTTTGATGTTGCTATGCTTGATGTTAATTCTTTCTTATAGATGTGGATGATTGGTTGTTTAGGTATGCATCTGGAGCCTCCTTGATGATTGCCATGTTGTGATGGTTTGAGAAAGTTTATTATACTGTGTGGGTTGTGTTGTTATGATTCTTATGCTGAGATTGGCTTATTTGTGTATTTTGGTATGTTTGGCAAAATGGTTTAGGAAGCATGCCTTTAGAGTGATCCTTTGTAACATGGATTGATTTGGTTGTCTAATTTTAGCATAGATGTGAGTTTATATATTTATGGTTGTTTGTATACATGTATGCAAGTTGCTAGGACCCAAATGCATCTAGATTCGAGTGAAAAACCAGCTAAATTTGACATTACAGGCTCAGGCGTACCGATACGCGGGGGACAGTATTGGTACGGCTAGGCAATTTTGGGCAGGGTGTTTTGGTACGAGGGTTGGCGTTTCGATACGCTTTATTGCTACTGGAATCTCACCTTTTAGAACGAACCCGCATAGTGAAACACTGGATGACCGTATCGGTACGGTGTTTAAAGAAACTAAATAGGATTTTTGTATTTGAAGTGGCATACCGGTACGGTGCTTGGTGTACCGAAACGAGTTGCAATACCGTGCCAATACGGGACTTAGCGTATCGATACGAAGGCAGTTAATTCTGTTAATGTCATGGAAAGGCTGTTTTGGGTTTCTTTCATTTTTAGTCTCTGGGTCTTGTTTTATCAACTGAATGAACATGGTTGATCGTATTGAGTTGATTTTTGACATGTAAGCATGAAATATATTTAATTAAAGGTTGGTAACTTAAAATTGGGAAAAGTCCCTGAATATTACTAAAATTGCAATTTAGTCCCTAAATTTGGTTTGTGTCCAATTGGATATCGTTTTGATGCCCGATTGAGATGGGTTCTCACCTGTAAACAGTATGTACATGTAGGAAAGTAATAATGCATCTAGACAAGATAAAAGAAAAAAATGGTTGCGTTCTGGTTTCATCTTCCAGGTTTACTTCAGTAAACCTAATGTAGCTTGCTCGGTTCGGTCTTGCGACTAGGCCGGGCCGAGGGGGTTATATTTGGTGGTATCATAGCCAAGTTTGCGAAAAGTTGGGATGTTGTTGTTTGATTAACTGATGTTGTTTGAGTTACACGGTGATTGGGTATATATTAGGTGATTGTTTAATATCATGATGGGGTATGAATTTGTATTATCCCAAATTTTTGGTTAGTGACCAAAATGAAAATTTTGAAAGTTTGGTGGTCAAAGATTAAACTTTGGAAAAGTTCAAGGACTAAATTGTAATTTTCAAAATTATTGTATTTTAGTCCCGTAAATGAATAGTTTACCCCCAAGAATGACATTTTCGTGTTACTCGAATTTTTTGTACGGAGTTTGTATTTTTGGCTATAAAGCGATAAAGTTTAGAAAAATATTTAGATAATCGGATCGAATTGGATATTCAAGATATTTTAAAGGATGAGAAGGAAAGGTTAAAATGTCATTTCTATATCTTAAAATGGTAGGATTTAACATGGACCATTGGATTTAAAGTAGATTTCCATGTTAAATATGAGTCGTTCGATGAAAAATGGTAATATGGTAATTTTGGGAAATTTCAAGGGCAAAGTTGGTAATCACTAAATACTTGGATTATTTTTTACCCTTGGATGAGTAGGTAGACATGTGGAAAAATTTGAAGCATTGGATAAAAAGGCAATTTGGTCATTTCATCATAAAAGAGATTTTTATTTTGAATTTTTAAAAGATATGACAAATGGCCAAATTATAAACAAATAAAAAATCAAGAATTTTACTCATCTTTTCTACCCCTTGTCCGAAACTCTCCTAAGGTAAGGGAACAATTTTTATTTTTTTTATTTTCAAGCTTATTTGGTTAGATTTTGGATAAAAGTATGAAACATGAAGTTGATCTACATGAAATTCTCTATCTTTTGGTACCATTTGTTCATGCTTTCCTTGCTTGAAACCTTTTTTTGTGATCTTGATGGATGAATGGGATGTTTAAATATGATGAGTTAAGGTTAGTTTTTGATGAATTTGTTGATGTAGAATCATATACAAGCTTATACTATTTTTGAAACTACTTGAAAGTATCTACATCCTAAATTGTTAAAAGTTAGGGTTTTGTTGTGAAGTTGAATTTGGATTGATTTTGATATGGGGATGATTATAGAAGCTTGGAAATGAGGTTTAGAAGTGGAATTCATGCTTGAATCAAGTTGGAAAATTTGGATGAGGTGACCCTTCATATTCGGCCTATAAGGGAAAATTTAGAGAAAATTATGGAAAATTTTCCTAAGGCTATCAATGATGTAAGAATGATTTTACAAGGTTTAGAATGTTGTTTGGATTAATTTGGAACTTTGTTAAGTTCTAAGGACCTTTTTGCATACCTTAAGAAATTGAGGGATTAAGATGCAAATGTTCGAAAGTAGAGGTATTATGTTGAAAATTAATATTAGAATATTCAATTGGATTATTTTGAGAAATTTGCTAAGTGTTTAGGAACAAATAGTAAGTTAAGGAAAATATGGGATTGAAAGGGAAATTGGTTAGAAATTTATGTGTTAGGCTTGAAAGTATTCTTGGAATACTTAAATATGTTGTTTAATGTTTGAATTTGAAGTTTAATGGCAATGGACCATTTTGAATAATTTAGAAAGTGGAGGTGAATTCTAAAAGAATTCATTTTATGGTTATTTTGTGAATTTGTGATAGATATGGATAGTGAAGGAATTTTATTCCTAATATGTGCCTATGTTAGAATGATACTAACATATGCTTTGAAATGGATGTATTCGGTAAACAATGATTTTATAGATTGTGACCGTGATCATGATCGTACTACAAGCAAGTATAAAGACAAGAAAAAATTCAAGAGTAAAGCTCAAAGTAATAGTAAGGTTTACTAGTGAGGGATCAGGTGAGTGCAATGCATAAATAACATAATACATGGAAATTTATACATCATTGGTAAAACTTGCGATAAGTCTACCTGATTTATATATTGGCATGATATTTATGTCATTGATCATATATTTGACTTATTTTTAAATATGTCAAAGGTTGAATACAAATGCATGGATCACTAGTTATATATGATGATATACTATGAATGTATTTCGGGTATGAACTGCCCAATGTTCAATTATATTTATATATATTGCCATGGATGGAATAAATACGGAAATTTTGCCCAAATAAGTCAATTGAGGGACAGGGTATAGTTGGCATGCCATAGAGTCCAGCAGAACGCTGCATATTCGGGTATCTGGGATAGCACTATAGTGTATATAATGGACACTTAGTGTATGGTTAGCACGGCCTTATAAATGTGGGGGTTAGAACTTCGATGTATCTTTGACTGGAGTACCCAGAGTCCTCATAGGTTTATATTTGGGCTATGAAATTAGTAAATAATTGATAAACCGGTTAAAGAGTTTATACACTCTTAAAATTACGGCAAGTATATTGGTAAGAAATTATATCCGGTTATATTATGTTGATACATGATTAAATGACGGTAAGACATATCTAGTGATTCGAAATGCTTGAATACGGTTACATGTTATTAATTATGTTATATTGTACTAGACATTATTATTGCCTCACTAAGTATATACTTAGCGTGTGATGGTTTTCACGCGTAGGTAAAAGGCAGAAATCGGAGTAAGGAGCGGGCATCCTACCTATCCGGAGTATAAAAACAGTATCAATAATAACATCTTTTGATGTGTTTTGAGATTTCTAGATGGCATGTATATGTTAAAGTTAATCGGTTATATACTAGTTTTATATGGTTTGTAATAACTTATAAACTAGTTAATATTTTTACTGGATAATGAGTAGATATATTAAATTTTAAATCAGGTATTAACTAGATAAGGGTAAATAGAGCAATCGGGTAAATTTTTATTTCAGGCAGTTTTTTGGCAGTTATGTTTGTTGCGTGTAATAAGTGCTACGCAATTGTGCAAGTATACACGTCGCAAGTAATAAAGTGATATGAGTATCGAGTATCGTTTCCATAGGGATTGGTTTGGGCCACTTTGCTTAAGTTATCGCACTGTAAAAGTAAAAACACAATTGATAGTAAGAGTTGATTTTAACGATTAAAGTAAAAGCAATAAACTAAAAGAATAGATGAAAGCAAAAGAAATGGAATAGGCCAAGTTATCGTGAGTTGTGGAGTGAAAGCCGATTGGATTGTCTTGGGAAAAGAGTGCAAGGGCAACTCAGTTGTCATGGCAACTTGCACAGCGGGGTTGCCTTGGCAACTAATCGATGGTTGCCTGGGCGACTAGCTGGGCAACTATTGGGCATCTGGGCAGCAACTTCAAGGTTCGGAAGAGCGTTCTTCAATGGTTTCTTCTTATCCCTAAGTCGAAACTCTAGCTACTTGTGCATGCCTTGATAATACATCCCTGCGTGAATCAAGGGTGAACAACAACCAATCTTGCGCTCCTCTTAGCCGTTGAAATCCTTAACTTATTCCTAAGCCGGATTAATCTTCACCATCAATAGATTGAATAAAGACCATACTCATTCGTTTCTTGAATCTAACTCTCCCGATATTAGATAAATAGATGAAGTTACGAGATCCTCCCCCAATTCACTCGCAAACAAGAAGAAAAACCAAGAATGAGTAAACCTTGAATTGACAGTGCAAACTCTTATTACCTAAACAAAATCCAATTATTTCTCACAACCACAAACGCAATAACCCCAACCAATCAAGTTAGTTCATGGTTGAGTTCAAAAGATATACAAAGAATAATCCCCAAACCATGAATCTAATGGAAGCAAAGAAGAAGAAGAAGAAATCGAACTCTCTCCCCCTTGCTCTCTTGTCGAAATCTCTCCCTTCTTGCCCCTTTGGAGTTGTCGAAATTTCTCTCCTCTTGCCCCTTTGGAGTTGACGGCTTGGTGATCTATTTATAGGGCTAGGTCAAAGTCCTTCTTTGAGGAGGAAGTTAAGTTGGAATTAAATTATCTTTAAAGAATATAATTCTTTATTATAATTATATTCCTTCTAGAACTTATCTTATCTTCTTGGAATTTAATTCTTCTTTAACCTCTTCATGGAAATCAAACTCCTTTGGGATTTAGCTTTGCTCCACGTCATCTTGGGCTTGTCTTTCATCAATTTTGACTACCGTATATCCTTATTCTTTGTCTACAATTGCCCTGGCAACTAGCTCGGCGTCTCATTCATGCATTGCCCTGGCAACTAGCTCGGCATCTCCTTCATGCATTGCCCTGGCAACTAGCTCTAGCCTTGGTTTGGCAAGTGATTCTGCACATACACACAAAACACACCAAAGCAGCATCTTTTCCCACAAAAACAACCAAGTTATGAAATCAAGCTCAACGATGGAAGGAAACATGGATTAATGCATGAATGACTAATTATGTAACTAATATGAGCCTAAGTCTAACAATAATATGAGTAAAAAGGGTAAGAAAAATAGTACTTTTGAACACTTATCACACCCCCAAACTCGAACTATTGCTTGTCCTCAAGCAATGCAAACTAACAATTACCTGCCAAGACTTTAATCATCAAAAACATGTTTCAAACTTGAATTCAAACCTCGGAACCGTGGCACAAAGTATGATCACCTTTAATTTTTCGAATAGCACAAAAATTACCCGGAACCAAACTATAATGCTCGTGACAATGTGTGTGCGTAGTTGTGTACAAGTTGATTTTCAAGATTCTATGTGAACAATAGGCTTTTATCAATTTAATTACAGGGGCATTTATTTTTATTTTCACTAGAGCCAATTTCGGGCACCTCTAGCAAAGTAAGCAATTTCTCACTTTATTTTAGTCGACTAGAGCCAATTTCGGGCACCTCTAGCGATTCTTTAATGTGCATTAACTACTAGAGCCAGTTTCGGCACTTCTAGCAAGAAAGTGCATTTACTACTAGAGCCAGTTTCGGGCACCTCTAGCATGAAATTAACTTTTAATTTTCAATTTTAAATTTACCCAAATTTTAAGCAACCTAAGTTCACTAAGTCTCTTTCAATCAGCAGGCCACAACCGTGTAAAAAAAATTAGCATCATAGTAAAATTCTAAGTTCTTTTCATGCAATCCTAAAATTAAAGGTTCCATCAATTAAGTGCAGTGGAAAAAAATCATCATTGGATATTCAACAAGTCTTAAGCTATTAAATCCAATTAAAGGCATGGAAAGTAACATATGCAACCTATATGCGATTGCTAAAGATGAATGCAACTAAACATGAAACTAACTAGAAACCAACACCCCCCCAAACTCGAGAGAAGCATTGTCCTCAATGCATGTAAAAGTGAAACAAAATTTAAAAGAAACTAAACGAAATGAGTTAGTCGGAGAGGTCGTCACCTCGAGTGATAAGTTTCCTTTGTATCGCTTGCTTGATTCATATTCCAGTCGGTGGTTGAATGTTGGTACCGCGTGAATAGCATTGCTTTGATTTGATCCATGTTTGCCGATACAGGTTCACTTACCTGGGCATCATTAGTTTCCTGGGCATCGCCAGTTTCTGTTGTGGTTGCTGTGGCAAGTAGTCAGCAGTGAATTTCCTTAGCATGGTGGTTGTGAGTCTTGTTGTGGAAAAGAAAACAAAGAAAACATGGAAACTAAAGATAATGAAGAAAAATGAAATAAAATATCTTCTAAAAATGAAAAGAAAAAGAAAAAGAAAATATTGAAAGGAAAGCATGCTCATGCATCTCCTAAGGTGACCACTTCTTTGTTACGTTCCACATGGGCACCGTTGTAGTGCTTCAATCTTTGTCCGTTAACTTTGAATTCATGTTCGCCAGTGATGGATTTGATTATCACGGCACCATGAGAGAATGGTTTGACAACTTTGAATGGTCCCGACCATCTTGATTTCAACTTTCTCGGGAAAAGTTTTAGCCGAGAATTGAATAAGAAAACTAGTTGCCATGGCATGAATTGTCGCGGCAATAGTTTCTTGTCATGCCATTGCTTTGTTTTCTCCTTGTAGATTCGTGCATTGTTATAGGTGAGTGCACGAAATTCTTCTAACTCGTTGAGGTCCAACAAACGCTTTTGCCCAGCACTTTCTCAATCCATATTCACGGTCTTGATTGCCTAATATGCCTTGTGTTTGATTTCCACATGTAGATGGCATGTTTTGCCATAGACAAGTCGGAAGGGGGACATACCTAAGGGTGTTTTGAATGCAGTGCGATATGCCCAAAGTGCGTCATCTAGTCTTACTAACCAATCCTTCCTAGAGAGATTTACAACTTTCTCAATTATACCCTTCAATTCTCGGTTGGAAATTTCTGCTTGCCCATTGGTTTGTGGGTGATATTGCCCGTCCTCTGGCAACGATCACATTACTTGTAAAACTCTTGGGCATCTTTGTACAGTGTTGGCCAATACAAACCGGATTAAAAAACTTTGGCCACGATACGAGTTCCTCCAAAATGTCCTCCATAGGGTGAAGAATGGCATTGTCAGAGTACATTATGTTGCTCCTCTTCAGGGACATATCGGCGTATAACCTGATCTGCACATTGTTTAAACAAAAGAGGCTCATCCCAAAAATAATGCTTAGCATCATGGCGGAACCGCTTCTTCCCTTGGTGAGTAAGACCATAAGGTAAAATACCACAAACAAGGAAATTAACTAAATCCGTGTACCAGGGTATTACCGAGGCATGTGCTATCGTGGCAACTGCTCCCAAGATTGTCGAGGCGTGTGTGTCTAGAGTTGCTGAGGCATATGCGTCCATGGTTGCCGAGGCGTGCGTATCAGTGGTTGCTGAGGCGTGCGCGTCTGGAGTTGCTGAGGCATGCACGTCAAGAGCTGCTGCGGCGTCGAGGGTTGCCGAGGCATGCGCATCCATGGTTGCCGAGGCATGCACATCAAGAGCTGCTGCAGTGTCCAGGGTTACCGAGGCATGCGCATCCATGGTTGCTGCGGCATGCGCACCCATGGTTACCGAGGCGTGCGCGTCAGAAGCTGCTGCGGCTTCGAGGGTTGCCAAGGCATGCGCATCCATGGTTACCGAGGCGTGCGCGTCAAGAGCTGCTGTGGCGTCGAGGGTTACCGAGGCGTGCGTCTCCATGGTTGTCGAGGCAACTAAAAGTTGCTCATCCAGGAATGCTTCGCATATCTCTAAATCCGTGTCTTCCTCCCTGTGCGTTGGCCTAAGACTGCTCCTACTGCGAAATCACTTGCATCACACATGAGCTCAAAAGGTAGCATCCAATCTGGTGGAATGACAATGGGTGCCGAGGTAAGCTTTTCCTTTAGGGTTTCGAATGCTTGGGCACAAGAATCATCAAAATTGAAGACTTTGTCCTTGGCTTTGTCTACTTCAATTCCATTGGATGAAATCTTGTGGCCGAGCACTATTCCTTCATCTACCATAAGATGGCACTTCTCCCAATAAAGGACTAAATCGGTTTCTTCACATCTTGCCAACACCTTCTCTAAATTGCCGAGGCAACTGTCGAAGTCATTACCAAAAATGAAAAAAAATATCCATAAAGATCTCAAGGAAGTCTTCGACCATGTTTGAAAAGAGTGCCATCATGCATCTTCTAATGTTACTGCAAATTTGAGAAAACTTGAGGAGAGTCATTTCTGATACTTCTTATAGTCCATCCGCACCCTCCATCGGGTGACAATATTGCCCAAAAAGAGTTTGGCCAATGTGCTTGCCACTACTACCTTTTGCGTTACAATGGTGGAGGTGTCTTTCTTTCGTGTTCCCTTGTAGTCCATGCATGCCCTCCACCTTGCTACTATTCCTGAAGGCACAAATATATTAATAGGAAAAATTATATCCATTCCCAACCATTCAATTACCTAATTCTTGTCGACTTCTATCATGGTTGGATGTATCCTTTGTTGTCATGGCAATTGCTGCTCAAGCCAATTGTCGTGGCAATCAGTTGCCAAAATTCACTGTAAGTCAAGGCAAAAACCAATTTTCTGAAAAGCTTCACGAGTCCAAACACCATTTTCTTTTGGCCTCTCAAATATCTCCATTAGTAGAGATTTCGATGGCTTCAAATATACCAACATCGGTTCCTCAAGACATACCTGCAATGGACGAGGTGAGTTTTTAAAGAATTCAAAAGGTTCAACCATTACCTGCTCATATTCCATTGGCAAAGTATTATCATCTTGTTGATCTTGCATGTGGTCTTGCAATTGCCGTGGCAACTATAGATGAGAGCAATCTAAAGATTCCTGCTTCAACATCAACGTTGTAACCTTATGGGCATCAGGTTCCTCAGAATTTGCTGTAGTATTGTTGTTCTCAGCTTCACTGAGTGTTGTCGCGGCATTGCTCTATTCAGGCTCCTCAATCATTGTCGAGGCAATTTTTTGCTCAGGCTCATCATGTGTTGGGCAGTCTTTCTCATCAACATATTCTCAACTTTGAGGTTTTAGTTGTTCCTCACACATCGAAGAGCTTTCCTTGCATTGTTCCTTGTCCTCTTGCCTTGGGACTTCAGTATCCCTAGGAATGAATTGTTGGTGCATGTTATCCATGACATATGTGGATCTCCTTAATTGATCTTCTGAATCCCCCAAGGTTGCATCCCACTGAGCTATCCTCGTATCCATGGACTTTGATAGCTCTCGAATCTCTTCAATTGATCTGTCAAGTCTAGCCAAGGAAGCTAGCAACGTTTCCTCCAAGGAATTTGAATGCTCTTGAAAAGGACTACATTGCCATGGCATATCTGTTGCTGCGGAAAAATTGTTATGGTAAAAAAAATTGAGCTTTTTGACCATACCATGAAGAATTTTGTTGCTGGTTCCCTCTATGGTCCTCCATGTAGTCATTTGCACCGAAAATGTGAGGGCAATTTTCAAACACATGATGTTCTCCACACATAGCACAAGATTTTTCCACGGTATAAGCTCCTTGGGCTTTTCTCGGTTGGTATAGGTAATCATCAAAGGGTGCAAGAAACTCTTGATTGGATTGATTCATATCTTCCAACATCAACTCCGAATAGATCGGCTTTTATTTCCCGACATGTTGATGTCCCTTAACTTGTAGCGCACCTAATTAATTTTTTTGATAAAACAAACAAAAAGAAAAGTTAGTAAAACTAAGAAAAAAATGCAATAACAAAAACAACTAACACCAATTGCCAATCCCGAAACGGCAAAAAACTTGTTGCGTGTAATAAGTGCTACGCAATTGTGCAAGTATACACGTCACAAGTAATAAAGTGATATAAGTATCGAGTATCGTCTCCATAGGGATTGGTTTGGGCCACTTTGCTTAAGTTATCGCATTGTAAAAGTAAAAACACAATTGATAGTAAGAGTTGATTTTAACAAGTAAAAGCAATAAACTAAAAGAATAGATGAAAGCAAAAGAGAGGGAATAGGCCAGGTTATCGTGAGTTGTGGAGTGAAAGCCGATTGGATCGTCTTGGTAAAAGAGTGCAAGGGCAACTCAGTTGCCGTGGCAACTTGCACAGGGTTGCAACAACTAATCGATGGTTGCCAGGGCGACTAGCTGGGCAACTACTTGGGCGTCTGAGCAGCAACTTCAAGGTTCGGCAGAGCGTTCTTCAATGGTTTCTTCTTATCTTAAGTTGAAACTCTAGCTACTTGTGCATGCCTTGATAATACATCCTTGCGTGAATCAAGGGTGAACAAAAACCAATCTTGCGCTCCTCTTAGCCGTTGAAATCCTTAACTTATTCCTAAGCCGGATTAATCTTCACCATTAATAGATTGAATAAAGACCATACTCATTCGTTTCTTGAATCTAACTCTCCTGATATTAGATAAATAGATGAAGTTACGAGATCCTCCCCTAATTCACTCGCAAACAAGAAGAAAAACCAAGAATGAGTAAACCTTGAATTGAAAGTGCAAACTCTTATTACCAAAACAAAATCCAATTGTTTCTCACAACCACAAAACACAATAACCCCAACCAATCAAGTTAGTTCATGGTTGGGTTCAAAAGATATACAAAGAATAATCCCCAAACCATGAATCTAATGGAAGCAAAGAAGAAGAAGAAGAAAAATCAAACTCTCTCCCCCTTGCTCTCTTGTCGAAATCTCTCCCTTCTTGCCCTTTTAGAGTTGTCGAAATTTCTCTCCTCTTGCCCCTTTGGAGTTGACGGCTTGGTGATCTATTTATAGGGCTAGGTCAAAGTCCTTCTTTGAGGAGGAAGTTAAGTTGGAATTAAATTATCTTTAAAGAATATAATTCTTTATTATAATTATATTCCTTCTAGAACTTCTCCTATCTTCTTGGAATTTAATTCTTCTTTAACCTCTTCATGGAAATCAAACTCCTTTGGTATTTAGCTTTGCTCCACATTATCTTGGGCTTGTCTAATCATCAATTTCGACTACCATATCACCTTATTCTTTGTCGACAATTGCCCTGGCAACTGGCTCGGCGTCTCCTTCATGCATTGCCCTGGCAACTAGCTCGGCATCTCCTTAATGCATTGCCCTGGCAACTAGCTCTAGCCTTGCTTTGGCAAGTGATTCTGCACATACACACAAAACATACCAAAGCAGCATCTTTTCCCACAAAAACAACCAAGTTATGAAATCAAGCTCAACGATGGAAGGAAACATGGATTAATGCATGAATGACTAATTATGTAACTAATATGAGCCTAAGTCTAACAATAATATGAGTAAAAAGGGTAAGAAAAATAGTACTTTTGAACACTTATCAATGTTCCTTATATTTTATAGAAAAGAATTGTTAAATTGCTGCCTAAAATCAGACTTACTTAGATGGGATAAAAATTTAAAATATGATTTTTACGAGAAAAAAAATTTATATTATTATGTGATACTCTAATTAGTATTTAATATAAAATATTGGTTAGGGTGTTACATTTGTTGGTATCAGAGCTACAGATTTAGCCGGTTCTTGACATAAATCGGGTATATATATAGTCGAAATCATATACATGCCACTAGGATGTCAAGATTACTGATATTTGTATGAATATAATTGGATGCCTAATAATTAGTATTGTTATTCCTTACTTATAAGGGATGATTGTGACTTAACAGATTTCAGATCATCGGGAATCTCATCAAGCATTTTGAGTAAGATATGACTGCTCAGAGTGGAAGTAATGAGGTGAATCAGAATTCACCTCAAGAGTAGCAGAATGTAGAGCCATTGGCTCAGGAACAAAAGAAATATGCCTATGCAAGATCAAGGCTTATTTCTTCAGGCATTGGATGCTATTATAAATCGGAGAGCAGCAGTATCAGTTCCAAAGGAATTAAGGAAAATGAAAGCACCATAATTTAAAGGTGACACTGATGTTGATCCTATGGCTGCTGATTATTGGTTGAATGATATTAAGATCATGTTGAGTAGGATTCCTTGCGATGATCAAGGAAAGTTGGAAAGAGTATTATCTCTTCTGATGGAACAAGTGAGCGTGTGGTGAATATAGTCATTGCACGAGTTCCGTCAGAACAAATTACATGGGAATTTTTCCTGAAAGAATTCAAAGAAAAGCATATTGGGGATTTGTTCATTGAAGAAATGAGGCAGCAGTTCCTGGATTTGAAGCAATCCGACATGACAGTCTATGAATGTGAATTCAATAGGCTGAGCTGATTTGTAGAAGAATTTTTTCCAACCAAAAAATCCAGGATCAATAAATTCATAGTTGGGTTTGATTCTCAGTATAAAAGGGTATTGGTCTCCTGCAACTTCATCATTTTTCAAGAGGTTGTGAATCGAGCAAAAGCTATGGAGAAGGTGGACCTTGAGAAAAAAGCGGGAAAATAGGTCCATTTAGTAAAAAGATTCGAAAGTTCTTTTACTGCGTCGTCATTTAAATGCAGTAAAGGTTTTCCATAGCAAAGCCAAGCAACATCAGCTTCTTCTGCTAAAAAAGGGTATTCATGAGGGAAATCAAAACAAACTCAGACTGTTATTGCGGGTACTTGGGGTTCCAGATTTCGTCCTCCTCCAGAATGTGAACATTGTGGAAAGAGGCATTCTGGTCAATGTTGGTTTGCTGGTGGAGAATGTTATCATTGTGGTCAAGCCGATCATTTTAAAATGGAGTGTCCAGAGCTTCACTCTGATCGATTAGTTGCAGTGGCTTAGAAGAATAGAGGAAATAAATGTGGTAAACCATGAGTATCTATGTCTATACCTGGTCGAGAAGACAAGGGTACTGCTCGAGTATACAATATCAAGACTTCTCATGATCGTGATGATTCAGAGATTGTAGCAGGTATGATCTAACTCTTTGGCAGATCTATTTTTGCATTAATTGATCCAAGCTCTACCCATTCGTATATTAGTTCTAAAGTAATATTTGAAAGAAATATTCCAGTAGAATCAATTTTGAGTGAGGTAGTTGCTATTAATCCTCTAGGATAAAGCGCCAAAGTAGTTCGAATATGTAAAAAGTGTCATATAAGGATCCAAGGAAGAGAGTTTCCAGCCTATCTTATGGAATTGCCTTTCTAAGAGTTCGAAGTTATTCTTGGAATGGATTGGCTATCAGCATATGACGCTATGGTTGAATGCCGATTAAAAAGGGTAGTCTTAAAAGGACTAGATGGTTCAGAAATAATATTTGAGGGAGAAAGGCAGAATTATTTAAGTAAGGAGATTGCAGCTATAGCTGCTGAAAAGTTATTATCACGTGAGTATGAAGCTTATTTAGCTAATGTGATAAATACTCCAAAGAAAAAGATAGATCTGGAAAACATACCCACGGTGCGGGAATTTCTGGATGTTTTTTGGATGAATTACCAGGACTACCCCCTGATTGAGAGGTGGAATTTGGTATTGACGTGTTTCCAGGAACAGCACCAATATCAATAGCGCCTTACAGAATGGCTCCTACATAACTCAAAGAGCTGAAGGCTTAATTGTGAGAATTATTGGATAAAGGTTTTATACGACCAAGTATGTCACCGTGGGGAGCTCCAGTCTTATTTGTGAAAAAGAATGATGGATCAATGAGGTTATGTGTGGATTACCGTCAACTTAATAAAGTGACGGTGAAGAACAAATATCATTTACCAAGGATTGACGACCTCTTTGATCAACTTAAATGCGGAACAATGTTTTCTAAAATTGATCTTCAATCGGGGTATCATCAATTCAAGATCAAAGAAGCAGATATACCAAAGACAGCTTTCATAACTAGATATGGGCATGATGAGTTTGTAATAATGCCTTTTGGACTTACAAATGCACCGGCAACTTTTATGGATTTGATGAATCAGATATTCCAGCCATATTTGGATCAGTTTGGGGTGGTATTCATAGATGATATACTGGTTTATTCAAGAACCAAAGAGGATCATGATACTCATCTTCGAGTAGTTCTTCAGATCCTCCGAGAAAAGAAGTTATATGCAAAGCTATCAAAGTGTGAATTATGGCTTTTTGAAGTAGCTTTTCTTGGACACATAGTTTCTAAGGAAGTAATTTGAGTTGATACTAAGAAGGTTTAAGCAATACTCGAATGGAAAGTTCCGCAAAGTTTCTCTGAAGTTAGAAGTTTCATGGGATTAGTTGGTTATTATCAGCGTTTGTGAAAGATTTTTCAATGATTTTCGCTCCAATAACTAAGCTATTAAGAAAAGATGTGCCATTTGTTTGGACAGATAAGTGTCAAGAAAGTTTCGAAAAATTGAAGAAAATACTAACAGAAGCTCTTGTTTTGGTACAACCAGAATCTGGGGAGGATTTCACTATATATATTGATGCATCCCATAATGGTTTGGGATGTGTATTGATGCAAGAAGGCAAGGTTGTAGCGTATGCTTCTCGACAACTCAAAAGTCGTGATAGGTATTATCCTACTCATGATTTAGAGTTGACGGTACTGGTGTTCGCTTTGAAGATTTGGTGCCACTACTTATATGGTGAAAAGTGCTACATCTTCATTGATCATAAAAGTTTGAAATATTTGTTGTCTCAAAATGAGCTTAATTTGAGGCAAAGAAGATGGATATAGTTGATCAAGGACTATGATGTAATAATAGATTATTATCCGGAGAAGGCTAATATGGTAGCAGACGCACTTAGCCAGAAGACATTTTCTGCCTTGAGATCATTGAATGCTCAGTTAAAATTATAGGAAAATGGTGCAATAATGGTTGAGCTTCAAATCAAGTCTACTTTGATAGAAAGGATTAAAGAGTTGCAAGCAAAGGATAAAGAATGCTTGGAAAAGAAGAAGCAAGTGGAACAAGGTGAATCTAAAGATTTTGAAGTAAAATCAAACGGATGCCTATATGCAGGGGATGTGTGTACATTCCTGAAGATGAGGATCTAAAGAGGGAAATACTTACAGAAGCACATTTCAGTCCTTTAACTATGCACCCAGGAGGCAACAAAATGTATCAAGATGTAAAAAGTCGATATTGGTGGCCTGACATAAAATGAGCTATCTCTGAGTTCGTTGCTAAATGCTTAACATGTCAACAAGTAAAGGCAGAGCATCAGGTTCCATCAGGGTTGCTACAACCGATCTCAATTCCACAGTGGAAATGGGAAAAGTTACAATGGATTTTGTAACAGGTTTACCTTTGACGCCAAGTAAGAAAGGTTCGATTTGGGTGATTGTGGACCGTTTGACTAAGACGACAAATTTCATACCAGTTCGAACAGACTACTCTTTGAACAAGTTGGAGGAGTTATATATTAAGGAAATTGTTAGATTGAATGGAGTTCCTATGTCTATCATTTCTGATAGAGATTCATGGTTCACTTCAAGGTTTTGGTGTACAGTGCATGAAGCATTGGGAACTCGGCTACACTTCAGCACTGCTTTCCATCCTCAAACAGATAGACAATCGAAAAGAACTATTAAGATACTCGAAGATATGCTTAGAGCATGCATAATTAATTTTGCAGGTTCATGGGGAAAATATCTTCCATTAGCTGAATTTGCTTACAACAACAGTTATCAATCAAGTATAAAGATGGCACCTTATGAAGCATTATATGGAAGAAAATACCGAACACCTTTGAATTGGTTCGAGTTGGAGGATCGAAAGATCATTGGACCAGACCTTTTTCAATAGACGGAGAATAAGGTAAAGATAATTCAAGATAATCTCAAGGTTGCTTCAGACAAACAAAAGTCATATTCAGATCTTAAAAGAAAAGATATTGAATTCGATGTTGGAGATAAAGTATTTTTGAAGGTTTCACCCTAGAAAAAGATATTACGCTTTGGACAAAAAGAAAAGCTTAGTCCAAGATTCATTGGTCCTTATGAAATCTTAAAAAGGGTTGGTCCAGTGGCGTATCAACTAGCTTTACCATCGGAGTTAAGTAAGGTTCATGATGTATTTCATGTATCCATGCTTCGGAGATATCGATCGGATCCTTCACATGTTATTACACTAGAAGAGATCGAGATTCAATCAGATTTGACATATGATGAAGAACCTGTAAGAATTTTAGCTCGAGGAGAAAAGCAATTAAGGAATAAAAAGATTCCTTTAGTTAAAGTCCTATGGAGAAATCACAAAGTGGAGGAAGCTACTTGGGAAACAGAAGAAGTAAAGAAAAAGTAGTATCCATACCTTTTTGAACCAAGTAAGTAAGGAAATTTCGAGGAAAATGTTTCTTAAGGGGGAGAATTTTAGTATCCCAAATTTTTTGTTAGTGACCAAAATGAAAATTTTGAAAGTTTGGTGGTCAAAGTATAAACTTTGAAAAAGTTTAGAGACTAAATTGTAATTTTCAAAAGTTATGTATTTTAGTCCCGTAAATGAATATTTCACCCCCAAGAATGACGTTTTCATGTTACTCAGATTTTTTGTACGGAGTTTCTATTTTTGGTTATAAAGCGATAAAGTTTAGAAAAATATTCGGATAATCGGATCGAATTGGATATTCAAGATATTTTAAAGGATGAGAAGGCAAGGTTAAAATGTCATTTCTATATCTTAAAATGGTAGGATTTAACATGGACCATTGGATTTAAAGTAGATTTCCATGTTAAATATGAGTCGTTCGATGAAAAATGGTAATATGGTAATTTTGGGAAATTTCAAGGGCAAAGTTGGTAATCACTAAATACTTGGATTATTTTTTACCCTTGGATGAGTAGGTAGACATGTGGAAAAATTTGAAGCATTGGATAAAAAGGCAATTTGGTCATTTCATCATAAAAGAGATTTTTATTTTGAATTTTTAAAAGATATGACAAATGGCCAAATTATAAACAAATAAAAAATCAAGAATTTTCCTCTTCTTTTCTACCCCTTGTCCGAAACTCTCCTAAGGTAAGGGAACAATTTTTATTTTTTTTATTTTCAAGCTTATTTGGTTAGATTTTGGATAAAAGTATGAAACATGAAGTTGATCTACATGAAATTCTCTATCTTTTGGTACCATTTGTTCATGTTTTCCTTGCTTGAAACCTTTTTTTGTGATCTTGATGGATGAATGGGATGTTTAAATATGATGAGTTAAGGTTAGTTTTTGATGAAGTTGTTGTTGTAAAATCATATACAAGCTTATACTATTTTTGAAACTACTTGAAAGTATCTAAATCCTAAATTGTTTAAAGTTAGGGTTTTGTTGTGAAGTTGAATTTAGATTGATTTTGATATGGGAATGATTATAGAAGCTTGGGAATGAGGTTTAAAAGTGGAATTCATGCTTGAATCAAGTTGGAAAATTTGGATGAGTAGACCCTTCATATTCGGCCTATAAGGGAAAATTTAGAGAAAATTATGGAAAAATTTCCTAAGGCTAGAAATGATGTGAGAATGATTTTACAAGGTTTAGAATGTTGTTTGGATTAATTTGGAACTTTGTTAAGTTCTAAGGACCTTTTCACATACCTTAAGAAATTGAGGGATTAAGATGTAAATGTTGGAAAGCATATGTATTATGTTGAAAATTAATGTTAGAAGATTCAATTGGATCTTTTTGAGAAATTTGATAAGTGTTGAGGACCAAATAGTAAATTAAGGAAAATATGGGATTGGAAGGGAAATTGGTTAGAAATTTATGTGTTAGGATTGAAAGTATCCTTGGAATACTTAAATATTTTGCTTAATGTTTGAATTTGATGTTTAATGGTAAGGGACCATTTTGAATAATTTAGAAAGTGGAGGTGAATTCTAAAAGAATTCATTTTATGGTTATGTTGTGAATTTGTGATAGATATGGATAGTGAAGGATTTTTAGGAATTTTATTCCTAATATGTGCCTATGTTAGAAGGATACTAACATACGCTTTGAAATGTATGTATTCGGTAAACGATGATTTTATAGATTGTGACCGTGATCAAGATCATACTACAAGTAAGTCTAAAGTCAAGAAAAAAAATCAAGAGCAAAGCTCAAAGCAATAGTAAGGTTTACTAGTGAGGCATTAGGTGAGTGCAATGCATAAATAACATAATACATGAAATTTTATACATCATTGGTAAGACTTGCGATAAGTCTACCTGATTTATATATTGGCATGATATATATGTCATTGATCATATATTTGACATATTTTAAATATGTCAAATGTTGAATACAAATGCATGGATCACTAGTTATATATGAGGATATACTATGAATGTATTTCGGGTATGAACTGCCCAATTTTCAATTATATTGATATACATTGCCATGCATGGAATAAATACGGAAATTTTGCCCAAATAAGTCAATTGAGGGACAGGTTATAGTTGGCATGTCATAGAGTCCAGTAGCATGCTGCATATTCAGGTATTCGGGATAGCACTATAGTGTATATAAAGGACACTTAGTGTATGGTTAGCACGGCCTTATAAACGTGCGGGTTAGCACTTCGGTGCATCTTTGACTCGAGTACCCAGAGTCCTCATAGATTTATATTTGGGCTATGAAATTGGTAAATAATTGATAAACGAGTTAAAGAGTTTACACACTCTTAAAATTACGGCAAGTATATTGGTAAGAAATTATATCCAGTTATATTATGTTGATACATGATTAAATGATGGTAAGACATATCTAGTGATTCGAAATGCATGAATACAGTTACATGTTATTAATTATGTTATATTGCACTAGACATTATTATTGCCTCACTAAGTATATACTTAGCGTGTGATGGTTTTCACACGTAGGTAAAAGGCAGAAATCGGAGTAAGGAACATGCATCCTATCTATCCGAAATATAAAAACGGTGTCACTAATAACATATTTTGATGTGTTTTGAGATTTCTAGATGACATGTATATGTTAAAGTTAATCGGTTTTATACTAGTTTTATAAGGTTTGTAATAACTTATAAACTAGTTAATATTTTTACTGGATAATGAGTAGATATATTAAATTTTAAATCGGGTATTAACTAGATAATGGTAAATAGAGCAATCGGGTAAATTTTTATTTCAGACAGTTTCTAGGCAGTTATGTTCCTTATATTTTATAGAAAAGAATTGTTAAATTGCTGCCTAAAATCAGACTTACTTAGATGGGATAAAAATTTAAAATATGATTTTTACGCGAAAAAATTATATTATTTTGTGATACTCTAATTAGTATTTAATATAAAATACTGGTTAGGGTATTACAGAATTGGGGACACATTACCTATTACCGAGGTTTTAAAATTCGTTTTAAAGTTATCTTGGATCCTTGCCTAATGCTAGCCTAACTTTAATGTGTTTTGATGCTTTTGATAGCATGGCTCGACGTGAGACGCGATCGATGGCTAATACTGCCAGGGTAAGGCAAAATAACGAGATGGAAGAGAATCTCCCTAATGTTTTACCTCCTCCTCCTCTAATGGTTCCTCCTGTTGATGTTGGGGCGGGTGAAATACCATAGGTTCACCAGGTGCCTGTATATGGTGATTTGACTTCGTTAGTTTAAGCAATAACGGGAGCTTTCCAAGTAACGGTGGCTGGAGTGTAGGCACAAGCACGGGCACTAGCCGTGGTGGCAAATTAGGGGTTACCCTTTGAGTGTTTAAAGAGTTTAGAAGGTGAGGAATTTTAGGGTTTGAGCCCTAAGGCATTCGAGGGTTGGCTGGAAAAGACAATTCGCATCATGAATTAGATGGGATGCAATGAGGAGCTCAAGTTGGGTTGCACCGTGTTATTATTGCAGGGTGATGCATATCACTGTGGGTGACTACAATTGCTGGCGTCCCGGAGGCAGATGTTACTTGGGAGTTCTTTTGAAGAGCTTTCAAGAAGAAGTACCTTGGTACCTAATATTTGGATATGAAGAAGAGTGAGTTCATGGCACTGACTCAGGGTGGCATGTCTGTTGCAGAATACGAGGTGAAGCTTGTTTGCCTGAGTCAGTATGCTCTGGAGTTGGTTCTAATGACCAGAAGAGATGTGACAGGTTCCGTTATGGACTTGTTAAGGACATTAAGACGTATCTCTTGGCTGCAAATTACACAAATTTTGATGTGTTGGTCAACTGGGCCAAGAATATCGAGCAGTCCTTGGGTGCACCAGTTCAGCTGCGAGTGCGAGCTTGGGTAAGAGAGTGGCTGACTCTAGCTATTTTGGGAGGTAGAATAGGAAGTTCAGGGACAAGAGACATAGTTCAGATCACAGGCGTGGTGGCAGAGTTGGCCAAGGAGCTCAGGGAGCTCGTGTTGTAGCGGAGTGTGAGCGATGCAGTAGGCACCACACAGGATGTACTGGTAATATTGGAGGTTGTTGGATTTTTGGATCATCGTATCATTTGAAGCGTGATTGTCCTCGAGCTATGAGGGATGTACCAGCATAGTTTGTTGCACCTGCTAGGGCTGAAGTTATAGTAGGGGTAATTTTTAGAGGCGCGAGGATGGTCAGAGGGGTATGGCTCATACCGCAGCGGTGAGACCGGAGGGTCGTGGACCGAATTAGGTCTTTGCTCACCGTGAGGGTCATAATGACACGGATGTGATCGCAAGCACCTTTACTTTACTTTACAATCCTTGTCATTGTTATCTTTGATTGATTCGAGGCCTACTCATTCATATATCTTGAGTGAACATGCATCATTGTTGAATGTTCCTTTTGAGATCCCTGATGTTGGTATGTTAGTAACTAGTTCTTTTGGTGAGATGGTTACTACTAGAAAGATGTATAGGCAATGTCCTTTAGTTGTACAAGGTCATTAGTTTGCTACAGATCTGATGGAGTTACCAGTATTATTTTGGGTATGGATTGGTTGAGTGAGTACAAGGCAGTTGTAAATTGCAAATCCAAAAGGATTTCTTTGAGGTTAGCTGATAGTTATGAAGTTGTGGTGGTTGGCAAGAATGTAAAGTTCTTGTCCAATGTTGTTTCGGCTACCCAGGCGAAAAAGATGATGCAAAGAGGTTGCCAAGCTTATTTGGCTATTGTGATGAATCCTAAAGCCAAGGTATTTGAGTGCAGGACATTCAAGCCGTTTGTGATTTTTTGGAGGTTTTTCTTGAAGAGTTGTTGGGTTTACCGCCAGATAGAGAGGTAGAATTTGGTATCGAATTGTTTTTGGGTACGGCACTGGTGTCCATTGCTCTTTATAGGATGGCACCGAAGGAATTGAAGGAGTTGAAGTCATAGCTTCATGAGTTGTTGGATCACGGGTTCATTCGACCGAGTGTTTCTCCTTGGGGTGCCCTTGTTCTCTTTGTGAGAAAGAATGATGGTACAATTCGTATGTGCATTGATTACCGGTAGTTGAATAAATTAACGGTGAAGAACAAGTATCCGTTGTCGAGAATTGATGACTTGTTCGATCAGTTTCATGGAGTAACAGAGTTTTCCAAGATAGATTTGAGATCGGGGTATTATCAGCTGAAGGTTAAGGATGAGGATGTGTATAAGACCGCGTTCCGTACGAGGTATGGGCATTATGAGTTTCTGGTCATGCCTTTTGGTTGGACAAATGCCCCAGCTGCGTTCATGGATATGATGAATAGGGTATTCCATGAATATCTTGATTAGTTTGTTGTGGTATTCATAGATGATATTCTCCTGTACTCGCGTACCGAGGAGGAACATGATCAGCATTTGCAGATTGTGTTGCAATCGTTGAAGGATAGTTAGTTCTATGCTAAGCTAAACAAGTGCGAGTTTTGGCTTAAGGAAGTAATGTTCCTTGGACATGTGGTTTTCGCGGAGGGTAATCGTGTTGATCCACAGAAAATTGAGGCTATTCTAAATTGGAAGCAACCTAAGTCTGTATCAGAGGTGTGTAGTTTTCTTGGGTTAGCTGTTATTATCGTCGTTTTGTTGAGGGGTTTTTGAGTATTACAGCACCGTTAACAAAGTTGTTGCAAAAGAATGTTCTTTATGAGTGGATGGAGAGGCAGCAGTATAGTTTTGAGAAGTTGAAGGAGGTTTTGACATATGCACCTATGTTGATTTAACTGGAATCAGGGAAGGAGTTTGTGGTTTATAGCGATGCGTCATATGTTGGATTGGGTTGTGTGTTGATGCAAGATGGTAAGATTGTGGCCTATGCATCGAGGCAGTTGAAGGTTCATGAGCGCAACTATCCAACTCATAATTTGGAGCTTGCAGTTGTGGTTTTTGCCTTGAAAATCTGAAGGCATTATCTTTATAGTGATAAGTGTGTATTTTTTACGGATCATGAGAGTTTGAAGTATTTGATGTCCCAAAAGGATTTGAATCTTAGGAAATGGTTGGAGTTACTTAAGGATTACGACTTGACAATTGAGTATCATCCTGGTAAAGCCAATGTGGTTGCGGATGCATTGAGTCGTAAGGTTGCGGTTGAGCTTAGAGCTATGTTTGCAAGGTTGAGTGTGACATGAGAAGGTGGCTTGTTGGCAGAGTTGCAAGTTAAGCTTACATTATAACAGTTGATCAAAGCTAAACAACCGTACAATGATTCTTTGGTTGAGCATGTTAAGGATATATCGGAGGGTAATTCGACGGATTTTCATTTTGATGATGATGGAGTTTTGTGTTTCAAGGGTCGAATAGTGGTGTCGAATGATCCGAAGTTGAGGCACACTATTTTGACGGAGGCACATTCTAGTCTTTTTGCTATGCATCCCAATAGTGTTAAGATGTATCGCGGGTTGAAGGAGGCATACTATTGGGTTGGGTTGAAAAAGGATGCGGCTGAGTTTGTTTCCAAGTGTATGGTTTGTCAACGGGTCAAGTCTGAACATAAGTTTCCATCTGGGTTATTGCAACCATTGAAAATTCTGAAGTAGAAGTGGGAGAGAATCACCATGGATTTTGTGACGTGGATGCCATTGACACCAGCTAAAAAAGATTCTATTTGGGTGATTGTTGATCGGTTTACAAAGTGTGCACATTTCTTGCCAGTGCACACGACGGATACCTTGGACAAACTGGCAAATCTGTACATTGTTGAGATTGTGCGCTTGCACTGGGTACCTAAGTCCATTGTATCTGATAGAGATCCGAGGTTTATGGCAAGGTTCTAGAGGAGTTTACACCAGGCTTTGGGTTCGAGGTTGAGTTTTGGCATCGTGTATCACCCCTAGACGGATGGACAGTCTGAGCGGGTTATCCAAGTTTTGTAGGATATGCTGAGTTGTTGTATTATTGAGTTTCAATGAACCTGGGAGAAGCATTTACCTTTAGTTGAGTTTGCATATAACAATAGCTACCAAGCGAGTATACAGATGGCACCATATGAGGCGTTGTATGGCCCGAGGTGTCGTACGCCCTTGTGTTGGGCTAAGGTATGAGAAAAGCATGTTACCTTACCAAATATATTGAAGGACACAGATGAAAAGGTAAAGCTTGTGTGTAACCGCTTGAAAGCAGTTGTGGATAGGCAGAAGTCTTACGCGGATTTGAAGCGTAGAGAATTGAATATGTGGTAGGTGATCGGGTATTCTTAAAAGTGTCACCATGGAAAAAGGTGATGAGATTCGGACGTTAGGGTAAGCTTAGTCTGAAGGTTTATTGGACCGTACGAGGTTGTTGAGCGTGTAGGTCTCGTGGCTTATCGGTTGAGGTTTCCTCCCGAGGTAGAGAAAATACATGATGTGTTCCATCTATCTATGTTACGGATGTATCAGTCGGATCCTTAGCATGTTATGCCGGTTGAGCATATAGAGTTGAGGCCGGATTTATCCTACGATGAGGAACCGGTGGAGATCCTTGATTCTAGCAGTAAAGTTCTTCATGGACGATTGAGCTTGTGAAGGTCTTGTGGCAACACCGAGGTGTTGAGGAAGCCACTTGGGAAAGCAAGGCGGATATGATGGAGCAATTTCTGCATTTGTTTCCTCCAAGTAATTTTGAGGACAAAATTTCTTAAGTTGGGTAGAGTTGTAACACCCTGGTTTTGGGCTTAGATATTTTAAAGGTTGATTTGAAGGTCCGGTGGACCTGTATTAGAGTTTTGAGTCGGTTTCGGGATTAAATTGGTGTAAATGTTTTTGAAGGTGATAAAATTAAGGAAAAATATTCTAAAATCATTATTAATTATATTAAGGAAAATGGTGAAATGAATTTTTGAAAATAAGATTCGAAAATCAGACATTTTGGCTGGTGACCAAAATGCAAGTTTTGAAAACTGCTTTTAAAGGTGACTAAAATGAAAAGGGTCAAATTCTTAGAATCTTTAACGAGCTATTTTACCAAGTTTTTTCTGATGATTTCTCCCTTAATTAAAGATATTTTAACATGTGTTTTAAAGTTAATTAAAAGGGATTTTAGTTAAAAAGTTAGTTAAGCTTTTAGTTAAGCTTTTTTAAAGAAAAATCATGTAACTTTTCTCTCCACTCTCTCCTCGGCCAAACACTCAAGTTTTCATCAAAATCCAAAGGTGGGAAGTCTTTTAACTTGTATTTATAATTTGTAATTGATTAATTAATATTGTTTTTACAAAATCTCATCTAAATCTTGTGTTTTCTTAGTTTTTATCAAACCAATTGAGGGAGAAATCTCACAATTGGGGTAAGGTCCACGATCTCCTCTATTGTATGGTTCTTTACTAAAATTCCCAAGTATTTGATCCTTGATTTATTGATTGTAAACTAATTTTAATGATTTATCAATGTTTGATTGAGTAAAGTGGGTAAAATTGATGTAACAAGGTAATTTTTGAAGTGGATCTGATTTCCAGTGTTTACGATTGATTTAATACATATTTTGGATGTATTATGATGTTGCTAAGTTGTTTTTACCAATAGAATCTCGAAACTCTTGGATCTCTAATTGTTTAGGTTGCTAGATTTGAGTTTTTGTGATGATTTTCGAGTTTAATCTTTGCTAGAAGTAAAATGGATGTTGGGAAAGGGTTTTTGGATGTTGATTAATGTTGATTGATGGGTTGAATCATTGTTTTATGGCTGGGTTAAGTTTCGAAAATGTTTGATGATGATTTCAGTTTATTTCGGATGGTTTCTAAGTGGGCAACCTGAAAGTTGCGGGGTTTTCCTTTGAGGCAGTGGTTTGAATGCATACTGATGCATTTATCCTCTGGTTTTGTGTGTTTAAAATAGGGGATAATCAAGGTGACGAAGCTTGACGTTGTTTGTTGCTTGCCGTGAGCTTGTATCACTTCGGTAAGGAAGACGAAGCATATCGGTGAGTGGAAACTGGTTTTAAATGCTTTATAAAGGTTTGTAAAGATTTTTGGGAGTTTAGGGCATAAGACACTTACCTAATCTCGGAAGTAAGTTTCCCTTATTTTGCTCTTGAATATCGGCTTGGATATGAGCATGTTGTTTGCATGTTTTGGTGATAAACATGGTATGATATACTTACTGGAAATGCATGATTTTGAATACATATGCAGGGGTTTAAAAGTATATTAAATGCTAATGAGCATTGGTTTTCATTCCGGTTGGGAATTGTGTTTTGCATTGGCAATGAGATTTGCATATGTGATGTTTTGTTTAATGCATTATAAAGCAGTAAGTAAATGGTTTATAAATGGTATATTGGCTATGTGACATGGTGAGAAAACAATCGGATATAGTTGGCATGCCATAGGATTAAAAGTGCACTATAAAATATGAACAAAATCGATCGTGGCCATGGGTCCTTGAGGTATGGTGGTTTAACAAGGCCACTCGGACTGTTGGGGACCTCATTTGGGGCATGTAGTTTAACTAGGCAATCCAAATTGATGGTGATCTTGCGGTTTAACTAGGCAAGGTCAGTACATTTGCAGTTTAACTAGGCAAGGGTGGAATAACTAGTCGAGGGTGTCAAATCTTGCAGTTTAACTAGGCAAGGTTTGGGATATCATGCGGTTCAACTAGGCATGGTATGAGAGATCAGTGTATCCGATATGTATAAGATAGAGGTAATCTATCCGGTCACCATAAATGCAAATATATGAGAAAGTTCATGTGTTGAACCTATTTTAATGCTTTGGTGATTTAAGCATGGTTTATGATTTAATGCTTTGGTGATTTAAGCATGGAATGTACATGATGTTGCATAACGGTTATTATGCTTTGATTCGATTAGAATCATGGAAAAATGCTTTGGTTGTAAGCATGTTTTTGTAAAATAAGCATATGGTTTTCAAATGGTTTTAATGCATCATTGTTGTATGAGCATCCTCACTAAGCAAGTGTGCTTACCGTCACGGACTTAACTTCTTTAAACTATCTGTGCGGCGTTAGCACTCTCGAACTATGCTAACAAGCCTTGATTCACACAAACGCAATGGCTAGAAAGGAAATACTTAAGAAGGCAAGAAAGATTTTGAAGGGAAAGAGAAAGGAACTTTGTAATAGCTTTGAGAGAGTTTTTACAAGGCTTTAGGAACTCTTGGATTTCTTGGATGGATTACAAATGAAGAGGGTGGTCCTATTTATAGGCCTTCACCTCCTTAAGGGGTGATTCTAGATAATCCTAGTTGATAGGAGATATTTACAAGGGTGTAGAGAATTCTAGACAACTCTACAAGGTACTACATATTACCCTAAATGTCTAAAAGGTTTTAGAGAGTTCCAGAGACTTTCGGAGTAGTCCCGAGCATTCTGAAGTCTTCTAGGGTCTTCTAAGGCCTTTCGAATGAGTCTAAACATGGTTAGAACATCCTGGAACCTCCTAGAACGTTGTGGCATACTTTTGAGATGGATGTAGGCCACTCTAGGCCATTCTAGAAGCTTCCTTGGTGCATGCTTGCCTTAAAAACGCCCAAGGAAGTTGAGCTTGCCTTGGTGAATGTTGGTGGGTCGTGACATTCTCCCCCACCTAAGCTCGCGACACCCTTTTCGTGCCTTCATTGAACTGTTGGAGTTGGTCCTTGAATTGCCAAAGTGCTTCCTCAGTCTCCCAACTCGCATTCATGATGGGTAGACCTTTCTATTTGAAGAAGTATTCTATATAGCTTGGTACGCCCTTCCTTCGAATTACTCGATCCGCTAGCACTTCCTCCACTTCTTTGTCGAATGAAGTGACTATATCTGTGGGCGCTCTCTTGGAAACCCCTCGGGATGGTTCATCTACGTCTTTCTGATATGGCTTCAACAAACATACATGGAAGATGGGATGAATCTTAAGTCTTGGCAGAAGTTGGAGTTTGTAAGATACTTTGCCAGTCGTTTGATGACCGGAAATGGTCATTCGTACTTGCGTACTAGGCCCTTATGCACCTTCCGCAAAGTCTTAAATTGTTGGGGCAAAAGTTTTAGCATGACAAGATTGCCTTCCTTGAACTCCAAGTGCCTTTGTTTCTTGTCTGCCCATTTCTTCAATCTTTTGGCGGCCTTGTGTAGTGCTGGTCGTGCTAACTCATTTTGCTTGTGCCACTACTTAGCAAAATTGAAGGCTGCCAGGCTTTTCCCTTTATAATGTGTGGCAATGAAGAGTGTAGTGGTTGGTTGTTGTCCCAAGATGATCTTGAAGGGACTCCGGTTGGTGGCCTCGCTTTGTTGCAAGTTGTAAGAAAATTGTGCCACGTCCAAAAGCTTAGCCCAATCTCGTTGGTTGGCATTCACATAGTGCCTCAAGTAGAGCTCTAAGAGTGCATTGACACGCTGCGTTTGCCCATCGCTTTGAGGGTGAAAGCTTGTCGAAAAGTTTAGGTCTGGCCTGAGCATCTTGAATAGCTCGGTCCAAAACCTTCCAGATAAGCGTGGGTCGCGATCACTGATGATGCTGGTTGGTACACCCCATAACTTGACTACATTGCAGAGAAAGAGCCTTGCTGCTTCTTCTGCGGTTCAGTCGGTTGGTGCGGCAATGAAGGTAGCATATTTGCTAAATCGATCCACCATGACTATAATGCTTCTGAACCCATCGAACTTGGGTAAGCAAGTGATGAAGTCCATGGAGACGCTTTCCTAAGGCTTTTGCGGTATTGGTAACGGGTCTATGAGCCCATCTGGCTGATGTTGGACCACCTTGCCTTGTTGGCACACAAGACATGTTCACACTTGTCGATCTTGTAGCTGTGGAACTACAAAGATATGGAAAAAGAGGATGGAATAATTGCTCAGTTCTTATAACTTACGACGCAGAGAAGGCATATGCAAGTGGTGCATGCTGGGAAACTCATAATTTGCAGTTTTCATGGATGACATCTTGCAATGACCAAGTTGTTAGTTTGGGTAACGATGAATCTGAGAATTCAGAGCATGGTTCATCCGAAACTTGTAAGCATGAAAGAGACACCTAAAGGCCGCGTGTTTTTCGGATTATTTTGTACAGTGAGGTAAGAAAAAAATTTGATACACAGTCCGTGTAAATATGTGGGTTAGAAATTTAGTTTATGTAAATATGTGGGTTAGAAATTTAGTTTATGGTTTAAAATTTAGGGGTTTAGGTTGTAGAGTTTAAAATTTAAGGTTTAGGGTTAGAGTATTTTACACAGCCAATTTTCTATTTTTAGAGTATAATTTTTTGTTTCATTGTAAGCAAATCGAAGTTTCTAAAAAGAAAAAAGTTATTGTTCCTTTGGGGAACTTCAGTTTTATATAATCTAGTTTTTATCATTTTGGTTTCAAATCATATTAGTTGAGCCCGGTTAAATCGCTAAGTGAAGAATGTGAGGTATTCCTTCCATTTTAGTTGAATTTAGGAAGAGAGAACACCAAACTTGAAAAACAGAAAAACGTACATAAATTGAATTCAGCAATCTAAACACAGAAACAGACAACATGAGATAATATAATATAATACATCACACACAACATCAACATAAACAAAACCCTACATTTTTATTTTTATTGTGAAAAGCAGCCCTTCCCTCCACCTCCACCTCCACCACCTTCACCTTCAACTTCAACTTCAACTTCAACTTCATGTCCTGGCAGTCGTAACCTGTCCCTCCTGTGCCTTGTTCTCGATCTTCTGGCCCACTTCCTTCGTCTTTGCCCCCACGTACCCAGCCATATCCTGCATCCGCCTCCTCGCCTGCTCCAAGTCCATCTGCTCCGTCCCCGTCGCATACCTCAGCCGGTTCAACACGTAATTCAACGACGACAACCCCGTCAACCCAAATACCCCGGACGACAAGAACCCAGTCACCGCCATGGTAATGGCTATTGCGGCCGGGACGAGAATCGGGCTGAAGATGAGGAAGAGCGGTGTCGCCACTAGTAGCCCGATGACGGTGCCGGCCAGTGTTAACCCCGCTAATGCAAGCAGTGTTCCACCGACGGGAAGAAGTGTGAGGACCGCTAGAACTTGGGATGTGGATGGTCCGCTACTGTGATAGTTCTTCCCGCCACCGTAACCGACCCCGGCTGGGTTGTCGTAACGGTACTGTGGGTGAACTTGAACCTGTTGAGGCTGGTTGCGGTCACGGATTTCGGCCATTGCTAAAAAAAGAAGATAACAAAGCTTTATAAACTTGTGCAAAATGTATAATATAAAGAGAGAGAAACTGAAAGAGATGTAGAGAAAAAGGGGGAAATGGGAGATGGTTTTTATGGAGGAATTGGGAGATTTAATGAGAAGACACGTAGGGGATGACATGGTGAGCTGAGGCTTTGCATGAGGAACAGGTTGCATTGTGATTCCTCTCCTATGCCTTGTATTTAAAAACAGACGATCTTTTTCTGTCCAATTTAAATTGCCACGTTTACATGAAGGGTGGTTCTGCAAAATTGTTGTGTTGTGCTTTGTGAATGGGGACACGTGGGTTATGCCTTGCCTAAACTCTATGCCCAATGGGGTTGTCTTTTTAACATATTAATCGAGTAATCTAAATTACATTAAGATAAACTACACCAAACATCACTAAATTTTAAGTTTAATATTATTTATATATTGAATTAAAATCAATATTATTTTAGTACTAAATTTTAATTATTAAAAACGATAATGTATGAACCCTTTTCATCCGGGCCCTAAATTAAACCGACCCAAATAAATGCCCAAACCCATCGACCCGGATCTTAACCCAAAATTGGCCCAAACCCTAAATTCAACTCATTAACCTTAACCTTATCCTAACCCTAATAACCCTAGCCGCCGTCACCCCCTCTGCCATTAGCCGTTGTCGCTGCCATCCTCTGTCGCCGCGTCGTTCACTCTCTGACCATCAATCGACGACCTCTTTTAAATCCCTAAATGAAACAAACCCTAAACCTATCCTTAAATTAAATTCAAAAATCCTTAAATTAATCAAAAATAAAATAAAACCTTAAAACCTACCATCTAACCTAAACCATATCTTTCCCACCACCATACCCTGCCACTGACATTCTCAAAAATTCGGCCATCAAAGATCTGCAATATTAAAATATAGGAGTGGTTAGTATTTTATTTGTAAGAATCGGGTTTATAAGACCTGAATGAAAACAAATGTAAGGGGGCTTTGAGATCGAAAAAAATTGTGATCTGGGGAAAATTTATAAGTTTTTAGAGTGAAATACAAAAATATTTCCAGAAATTTCAGGGCAACAAAGTAATATTTTTTTCCTTTTTTTGAATCAAATATAAAAAAAGCATTTTTTTTAGTTTTAAAAATAAAAAATTTCGTCTTGTTTTAAATTTTAAAATCAAAAAAGAGAGGGGAAAGTCGAAAGCTTACAAGTGTTGTCGTCGTGCATCCGTCGTGAGGTCGTTGTTGCCAATGAACGGCGTCGAGCGGAGAAGCGAGCGGCTGCCGCTGCTCTGGTTCGAAAGAGTTGAGAGAGAGAGAGAGGGCTGAGAACGTTTTTTAGGGTTTTGTGAGTTATTTCGAAATAAAAAAATAAAACAAACCTTTATTTTGAAACCGATCATCAAAACAGTGCCGTTTTTGTACCCCCTGACTCGCACGTTAACCCAAACTCGGGGAGGATCCGCGCTCTTGGTTTTGGGTAAATTACCCTTTAAGCCCTCAAGCTTCTTTCCCTCTTTATTTATGGTCATGGGATAATTACATTTTCAGTCCTTCCTTTTATTCCCGCATCTTTTTTTCATCCTTTTTATTTTTAATTTTGCATTTCCATTTTACTTTTTATTCGATTTAGTCACTGTTTGGCTCTAATTTGTTTTATTAGCATTTCGGCCTTGTTATTTTCTATTTTGTTCATTTTAGCCCCTTTTTTATATCATTTCATGCCATGTAAATTATTAATCCATGCATCTTAATCTTTAGTTATATGATATTTTATATGTTGTTAGTTTAATACATTATTATTATTATTATTATTATTATTATTATTATTATTATTATTATTATTATTATTATTATTATTATTATGGGTATAATATCCTATTATTATTATACAAAGTTATTTTTTATTATATATTAATATTAAATAAAATATATATGTACATGTTTTCATATTTATTATTTTATGTATAATATTTGTATATTATTATATATAATATATATTATTATTATTGTATGTACAATATGTACATATATTCGTATTATTTGATACATATATTTTGATATAATATATAGTTTATTATTTTATATTATAGTTTTTTCCCATATATATTTAATATGTATATTGTATAAGTGTCATAATTACTTCGTTTTATGCTTCGTATTTTGTTTATACTTTTTAATTTATTCGTATCATATATGTTTTTTTAACATCGCCAAAAAATATTTTTAAAGAAATTAATTTTGAATTTTAAATTTTAAATTAATGTTTTTGCTCAAAACTTCGAGAAATCATATCCCAGGCGTATAGGGATGTGGTTTCCTCGAATTTTTCTAAAAAACGAGAAATCGTGTCTCGGGCGCACAGGGATGCGGATCTCTTGATATTTTCGGCATTTATGAATCGTATTTTAAATTTTAATCAAATTCAAAATTTCCGATGCCAAGACATTAAATAATCGACTAGGTACCAATTTTGGCCGGTGTGGGGGTGCTAATCCTTCCCCATCCGTAACCGACTTCCAGACCTGAATTTTGAATCTCTGGTTTTATTTTGGTGTCCGATTTACCATTTTTAAATGACCGGTGTCAACTCTACATTTTTAATTCCAAAATCGGACGGGGTTTTTCAAACCGAAAATAAATTTTCAAAAAGTGAGTGCCAGACGGATTTGGGTGCTTACCGCTGAAGACATTTTTTGAAAAAGAGAGTCAAGCCACGAGTTGATTATTTTTTAGACTTGGTCGTTGGGAATTGGCAAATTCGAGTTAAATTTAAAATATGATTCTGTCTTATTTTACCACGAGTCATGCATTTTATTTTCAGTAAGCATAATTGCCTTTACTTTTATGCATTCCATGAGCTTTCTACCCGAGCTCCATCTTTTTAAGTGGAAGTGTGATACTGCCTTCGTGTGGGTTACCCCGTATAGGTTGGTGAATCGCTTTCGAGATATATTTCTTATGCTTTCGTGTCCGTATAGGCATAAGGGATGTGTCCCCCTAAATTGAACTTGGTCCGTTTGAAACCTATAATGGGTGAGGATCAGGGGCCTTGCTACCTTTAGTAAGGGACATCAAGGACAATTCGGGTACCCTTCCCTAGAAACAAAACCCGCATGTAGCAAGCCGTAGGAGCCAACCTTTTAGAGCCATACGAAACTCTGCCCGTTTAACGGTTACCTTTTTAGGCTTTGATGCATTTTTCTATGTGTTTATCTATTTTATTTTTATCCTAATTACCATTTAATTTGTTTATTTGATTATTTTAAATCCGAACTGGCCCATTTTTTCTGATTGCACTACATTAAGTTCACCCACTTTGCATTAACTAAATGACATAACACTTTAATTTTTGCATTTTACCAGCACGAAATACTAATTCCTGACTGGTTCTCAATTTAAAAAAACTATCACTGAGAGAAAATCTAGTACTCTAGATATCAAGGCAATATTCAAAGTTGCAAATGAATCCCGTGAGTTCAGAAATTTAGGACATGAGAACTATTTTTTGAATCAATACTTTCGCATCTAGAACATGCACTTCACATTTGCATGCATACATTTTAAAATTTTGAAATTAGTCCATGGGTTACCTTATTTGATACAACAAAGTTGGTCGATCTAGCACCTTACAGAACCTCCACAAGAGCCTGATCTTGGGGCATATCCGAAAGCGTCTGCCGCAAACACCATGCCTCCGACAAGGCTTTAATTTGGGGGCATTCTCCATTAAGGTTCAGAAACAAGCATTCGATAGCTACATATCATTATCGCTCAGCATTGATCCGAAAGAGATGAGCTGTCGTGAATCAACATAGCAAATTTGTGAACCCACTTTAGGGGCAAAAGAATCCATACTCAAAGTTTCAAATTCGCTACAAGAACAGTTTCAGACGATGACATAGAACGAACAAAATATTGGGGCATGCACCTAGATGGTTGATCGAACCCAAGAAGAGGTTGGGGCACCGCTACATGCAAAAGACCAAGATCCTGACAGGACCAGTGAGGAGTCATGGGCATCCCATTGAGGGCCAGAAAAATCATGTCACATTCATGCATTTAGCTACCTTCATCTTGCATTTTTTCATATATCATACATTTAGATTAAGTGCATACGCTAAAGTCACCATGCATTCAGGGTAGACACATACATTTAGGCATAAAATTCATGCATGCATTTTTGCTTACAAACATGTTCAAAGAAGAGGCCGAACATCCTCAACATGGGGGTAACGGCATGATGGCCAACCTTAGTTATGGAGGAGGACAAACAAAAGATGCCGAAACATCCAAATAAAAGGTACCAACAACAAAACTTTTGAACATTTACTGATTAATGTTTTTTCCCATTTTCAGGTCATACCTCTCCGTCAGTAGAGCAGCAGAAGTAACTTTTTCAGATATTGCCTTTGTCATTGGTGATAGACCAACATTTCCAGATTTTGCTTTACCACTGATGGTGTAGCAGTTTAGATATTTTGAAGATCTCGTTTCTCGTTGATGGTGCAACAGATCCAAACCTTTTTCTAGATCCTGCTTCGCTGTTGATGGTGTAGCAGATCAATATTTTGAAAATCTCGTTTCTCTGTTGATAATGTAATAGATCAAAATTTTCCTTCGGATCTCGTCTCTTCGCTAGTGATGTAACAGATCTTGCATTTCCAAATCTTGCTTCTCCGTTGATAGTGCAGCAGATCAAATTTTTGTCAAGGTCTCGTTTCTCCGTTGATGGTACAACTAGACCAATTTGTTTCTTCGGATCTTGTATCCTCCTTATAGTTGTGGTCAAAAAATTGAAAAAAATTAAAAAAAAATCAAAAAGGAGTCAAAAAGTCAAAAAAGAAAAAAGTTAAAAAAGTCAAAAATAATAAAAAATAAAAAATAGTTAATCGACTTTCATCATCCAATATTGTCTCTCCGTTGATGGTGTAGATAGGTCCAAGTTGCTATCATTCGCTGATCTTGCTCTTCCTTTGATGGTGCAGTAAGATCCAAGCTGTTGTTATTTGATCTAGCCCTTCTGTTGATGGTGAAGCTAGTTTCAAGTTGCCAAATTATCCGATCATGTCCCTCCGTTGATGGTGTGGCTGGGGTCCAAGTTGCTGAAATCCAATCCTACTCCTCTATTGATGGTATAGTAGGGTTCAAGTTGGTGTTTTGCTTCTCCGTTGATGGCGTCACAGAATCCAAATTACCATCCGATCCTGTCCCTCCGTTGATGGTATGGCTAGGGTCCAAGTTGCTAAAATCCAATCCTGCTCCTCCATTGATGGTGTAGTAGGGTTCAAGTTGGTGTTTTGCTTCTCTGTTGATGGCGTCATAGAATCCAAATTACCATCCGATCCTGTCCCTCCGTTGATGGTGTGGCTGGGGTCTAAGTTGTTGAAATCCAATCATGCTCCTCCGTTGATGGTGTAATAGGGTTCAAGTTGGTGTTCTGCTTCTCCGTTGATCGCATCGTAGAATCCAAGCTACCATCCGATCTCGTCCCTCCGTTGATGGTGTGGCTGGGGTCCAAGTTGCTGAAATCCAATCCTGCTCCTCCATTGATGGTGTAGTAGGGTTTAAGTTGGTGTTCTGCTTCTGCATTGATGGCGTCGTAGAATCCAAACTGAAATCCAATCATGCTCCTCCATTGATGGTGTGGCTGGGTCCAAGTTGCTGCTATTCAATCTTGCTTCTCCGTTGATGGTGTAGTGGAATATAATTTGTTATCTGTTCTCTTCCCTCTGTTGATTGTGTGGATGGGTCCAAGTTACTATCATATGATCTTACTCCTCCGTTGATGGTTTAGTAGGGGCCAAAATGTTATTATTCAATCTTTCCCTTCCGTTGATGGTGTGGTTAGATCCAAATTTACTGACTTTCAAGTTCCTCTTATTAATGTTGTAGCTAGAAAATATAAAAATAAAAAAAGAAAGAAAGAAAAAGAGAAAAAATAAGAAAAAATAAAAAAGAAAAAAAGTAGAAAAAAAAGAAAAAAATCAAAAAATCAAAAGAAGTTTTCAATTTTCTGATCTTGCCTCTTCGTCAGAGTTGCAGTTGGATCAGACATTAGAACTTTTATCCACCGATCCCACCACTTCATTAGTATTGCAGCTGGATCAAATTTTGCAGACATTGTCTCTTCGTCGGTGTTGTAGCTGGGTCGAATCTTCTTTAGGTATTATTGCCAAAAATAATGCAGTGAGACACACTTATTTTTCTTCCCCAACAGGCAACCCCCTATTTTGAAGATTTTGCTTCCCGAGAGTGACAAGGTGGATCAATCAAGTCAAGAAAAAAGACATGCGTCGAAAAGAAAGAAGATCTACCGAAGGAAGAAGACATACGTCAAGATGGGAGATAACCAGCCGGATCGGATGAAATGAGTCATTTTAGTCTTTGCTTCATTGTCGTTACACAACAACAAACAAAGAGGGGCCGCTGTATGAACCCTTTTCATCCGGGCCCTAAACTAAACCGACCCAAACAAATGCCCAAACCCATCGACCTGAATCTTAACCCAAATTTGGCCCAAACCCTAAATTCAACCCTTTAACCCTAACCTTATCCTAACCCTAATAACCATAGCAGCCGTCACCCTCTTTGCCATTAGCTACCGTCGCCGCCATCCTCTGCCGTTGTGCCGTTCACTCTCTGACCATCAACCCCGGCGACCTCTTTTAAATCCCTAAATAAAACAAACCCTAAACCTATCCCTAAATTAAATCATGAAATCCCTAAATTAACCAAAAATAAAATAAAACCCTAAAACCTACCATCTAACCTAAACCATATCTTTCCCACCACCATACCCTGCCACTGGCATCCCCAAAAATCCGGCCATCAAAGATCTGCAATATTAAAATATAGGAGTGGTTAGTATTTTCTTTGTAAGAATAAGTTTATAAAAACCGAATGAAAACAAATGTAAGGGGGATTTGAGATCGAAAAAATTTTGTAATCTGAGGAAAAATTGTAAGTTTTTAGAGTGAAATACAAAAATATTTCCAGAAATTTCAGGGCAACAAAGTAATCTTTTTTCCTTTTTTTAATCAAATATAAACAAAAGCGTTTTTTTAGTTTTAAAAATAAAAAATTTTGTCTTGTTTTAAATTTTAAAATCAAAAAAGAGAGGGGGAAAGTTGAAAGCTTACCGGTGTTGCCGCCATTCATCCGCCGTGAGGATGTTGTTGCCGATGTACAACGTCGAGCGGAGAAGCGAGCGGCCACTGTTGCTCTGGTTCGAAAGAGTTGAGAGAGAGTGTGAGGGCTGAAAACGTTTTTTAGGGTTTTGTGAGTTATTTCAAAATAAAAAATAAAACAAACCTTTATTTTGAAACCGGTCACCAAAATGGTGCCATTTTGGCACCCCTGACCTCCGCGTTGAGCCGAAATCGGGGGAGGATCCGCGCTCTTGGTTTTGGGTAAATTACCCTTTAAGCCCTCAAGCTTCTTTCCCGCTTTATTTATGGTCATGGGATAATTACATTTTTCAGTCCTTCCTTTTTATTCATGCATCTTTTTTCATCCTTTTTATTTTTAATTTCGCATTTCCATTTTATTTTTTATTCGATTTAGTCATTGTTTTGCTCTAATTTGTTTTATTAGCATTTTGGCCTTGTTATTTTCTGTTTTGTTCATTTTTAGCCCTTTTTTTATATCATTTCATGCCATGTAAATTATTAATCCATGCATCTTAATCCTTAATATTTAGTTGTATGTTATTTTATATGTTGTTAGTTTAATACATTATTATTATTATTACTATTATTATTATTATGGGTATAATATCCTATTATTATTATTATTATACAAAGTTTTTTTTATTATATATTAATATTAAATAAAATATATATGTACATGTTTTCATATTTATTATTTTATGTATAATATTTTTATATTATTATATATAATATATATTATTATCGTATGTACAGTATGTACATATATTCGTATTATTTGCTACATATATTTTGATATAATATAGTTTATTATTTTATATTATAGTTTTTTCATATATATTGCATATGTATATTGTATAAGTGTCATACTTACTTCGTTTTATGCTTCGTATTTTGTTCATACATTTTAATTTATACGTATCATATCTGTTTTTTTAACATCGCAAAAAAAATATTTTTAAAGAAATTAATTTTGAATTTTAAATTAATTTTTTTGCTCAAAACTTTGAGAAATCATATCCGGGGCGTATAGGGATGTGGTTTCCTCGAATTTTTCTAAAAAACGAGAAACAGTGTCCCAGGTGCACAGGGATGCGGATCTCTTGATATTTTCGGTATTTAAGAATCATATTTTAAAGTTTAATCGAATTCCAAATTTCCGATACCAAGACATTAAATAATCGACTAGGTACCAATTTTTGGCGGTGTGGGGGTGCTAATCCTTCCCCATTCGTAACCGACCCCCGGACCCAAATTTTGAATCTCTGGTTTTATTTTGTTGTCCGGTCTACCATTTTTAAATGATCGGTGGCGACTCCAAATTTTTAATTCCAAAATCGGACGAGGTTTTTCAAACCTAAAATAAATTTTCAAAAAGGGAGCGCCAGACGGATTTGGGTGCTTACAGATAGCATGAACAAATTTTAACAATATGTGTACAATAACATGAAAATATCTTAACAATCAACATGCTATGACATGAAAATATTTTAACGGTTCAATAATATAAAAATAATTGTGCAAAAAATTATTATGATATATTCAATTTATTTCATTTACAATATTAAAATTTAAATGAAAAAATTATAAGTATTAAAGGTAAGATTTACTATCATAACAATAAAAGTTTAAGTTCCAACTAAATCTAACATATTTAAATAATAACCAAAATAACAATAGGATTTTCTCTCAAAGTTTAGAGAGTTTTTTTAGTGTAGCCATCTCTTGCTTTCTATTTGATTTAAATGTTATCGACGGTAACAATTTTAATGCTAGTTGTTGGCCGTTAATATTTTTTTATTATATTATATTATATTATATATTTTTTAAATTTTAATAAGAATATCTCTGTCTTTATGGCATGTATTTCTTTTTTGATTTTTCTCTATTTTTTTTACAATTTTTTTGTTCTTTTGGTTTTTTATTTTTTTTCAGGGTTAGATTTGACGCCTCAACTGATCAAGATAGTGCTTATTTAATTATCCTGTTGATCTTTCTTGATTTAGAATCTCGAGTTAGATTTGGATACACGATTTTCGTAGTCTTCTCATGACGCTCGGCTCCAGAGGCGAAGCTTGGTGAGGGCCAGTGAGGGCCCTGCCCCCAAAATTTTTGGGATATTCACATTTTACCCCTTCAATTTTTTAAAAATTTTAGTTTGGCACCATCAAAATTTTTAAGATTTCTATTAAATTTTATTTTTTAAAAATATTTTTAATTAAGTCCCCTTTGATTTTTTAAAAATTTATCATTAATTCTCAATATTTTTAAAAAAATTTAGTTTAAGAATTTAAAATTTTCAAAAATTTTAAGTTGGCTCCCCAACTAGTTATACAAGATCCGCTCTTGCTCATCTCTGATTTGAGGTTGTCGATGGTCTTTCAATAATTTGATCATTTTTTGTGGTTCGTTTGTCAATGCAGTCAGATCTATTTGTATCTATGTTTTGTTCGAATCTTTTGGTTGGGTTTTAACCTTTTCCATATATGGTCTTTTTATGATCTCGAGTGACTAGTTTATTGTATCATTGGTTAGAGAAAAATGTTCAATTTATGTGTTTAGTTTACGATTGTGATCATAAACCCTCATTGTAATTCTGGATATTTCCTTTTTAATAAAACTAACAGTTTTCTATAAAAAAAATAATAACTAAAATAAAATTCAACTTAAATAGTTATTTTTTATTTTACCATTTCAAAGTAGTAATCTGTGAAGAAAATATCTAGTAATGCATTTTTTTTATAATTACCATTTAAATAGATAATCTTTTACAAAGACTACTACATCAGTTGGAAAATTAATGGTAAGAGGTGGGTTTTTTTTTTCTTTTTTGGGTGGGTGGGAACTGGGAATGGGGGTTTTACCAGAATTACACTTCCTGTGTGCAACATTAAGGCTCCAGTGCATTTCTTTCATCTGCAGAATGTCCAGAACCGCACGAATTTTATGTTGACAAGAATTTTCTCAATTCCATACCGGTTATATTCAAAAAGTTAGGATCCACCACTCAAATAATGTTTTCCCAAGCTGCGCACTCCACATGAATCAAAAACATTTAAAGATTGAGCACTTGTGCTATGGGGTACGATTCAACATACACATGTCCACTATCTCCATATCGTGTTCAATGGCGACAACACCAATTTCAGTAAAATCCAAAGCCAATTCATCAAGAAATGATCTTTTTCTAATTGAATTTAAAAAAAAAAACACTTCAAAATTATGTTAGATACAGAAAACAAATGCTGATAAAAAGACGAGAGAGGGAGAGTGTGAGTTACCTCGAAAGCTACTGAGTTCTCTGGAGCTGATGCCATGGAAACAAGGTTTGGATTGGGACGAATCCATTTGCATTTTCTCAAGGAGATTAGAAAATCGGAAGTTGAGAATTGAAAAACAAATCTGTGATGCGTTTGAGAGACAAATCATTATATCTTTCATTTGGTTTGGCTGTTCTGACTCTGAGATGCCGTGGAAAAACTCGAATTTCTTCTTTTCGCCTATAACCGGCGGGCATCTTTTCACCAAGTAAGAATACATTAATTATGGATTTAATTTCTCTACTTTAGTTTAGCATAATTTGATCCCTTTATTTTTTAATGTTATAATAAGTCTAAACTTGTTATGAATATCTTTATTTATGGTAAATATCTATACATTAAAGGAGATTTTAATGTAGTTTATTATTAGGGTTTAATATCTATTGGAATTAGGGTTTTCATCTTATGCCTATAAATATAGAGTTTGGAGAAATCATTGCACACAACCATACATTGAGAATATAATACAAGTCTCTTTCTTTATTTTATTTATAACACGTTATCAGCACGATCTCACTCAATTATCGTGGTTCTTGTTAAGCGATGTCCATTCCAAAGATTACACCAATTATAACGAATTATATACCACGACACAGTTAAGCGCAATTTATTTTTCTAGTCAATACTAATGTTTTGTTTTGTAGCAATCTAGTTTTCTAACCATTTAGAAGCAAATATATGATTCTTGTTTGTTGAGATATAGATTTTGATATAACTATTATGAAAAGTGTTTTTGGACTTATTCAAATATTGCAAAAATAATTCAAAGTCCATAAAACTTAAAAAATATGTTTAAAAATGTTTTATAAGTGTTTGACTGTAACACCCATAATGTATACTCGTAGTTGAATATACATTATAGATGTTACTTAAATATGCTACTGAAATTAAGCTTAAATTTTTTATCCATATACGATTCATCGTCTAGCTAATTATTTAGATTATCATTATAATTCAATTTAATGCATCATATACTATCAGCAAGAAAATAGTTTACATGCCCACTAGAGATTGTCATAATTTATAATGTCTTACCGATGTTTTGCAGATTGTAACTTGATCAACACGCTTGACTCCTCTTCATGGTGTTCCAATATAACCTATGTGTGCAACAAACACACGCTAAGTACGAACTTAGTGAGGCATTTAATTTCAATTTATCAAAACATGAAGTAATGCAAATTCAGTATATCATGTAAGAGTGCATTATATTTCTCTATAAATGGCAAGCATGTCATATTGACATGATATCATGTATTACCACTATCATATGAGCCATGTATTATCTAATGCTTAACTTATTGTTTATCAAATCCATGCTTTCATCATGTAATTATTTGCATAACAGATGTTTTATCATGTTCATGCTTTTATTATGCAATCATTTGCATATCATGTATATCATGGTTATGCTTTTATCATGCAGTCATTTGCATATTATATGTTCTACCATGGTCATACTTTCATCATTTGATCATTCGCATAACACATGCTCTTTCATGGTTATGCTTTTATCATGCAATCATCTGCATATTCATAACTTTTTCAATTCATCTTGTTACGATACCGAAGTATCTATTTCAATGCAGCATGATCAGTGCCTGATACGAGGCAAGTCCGTTAGGACTCTATAGCCTCTAATTCGATATCGTAGTATCTAAAATTGAGTACGTACTCTAGGACGCTCTTTGCTCCTTATAAAGGACGCTTTTGCTCCTTATATTCGTACCTCTTTAGTGCTATCGACACCCAAGGTGTTTACCTGTTTCATTTTAATGATATCATTATTCATGTAATTCATGTATCACATTGTCATATGAATCATGTATCATTACTATCATGTAATTCATGTTTCATATTATCATATGAATCATGTATCATCATTTATGAAAACAATAGTTCGTACCTGGTATTCCATCGAGCTTGCCATTTCGAGCAATGTATCATATCATGTATTATAGAGAAATGCAATGCCATTTTCAATGTAATGCAAACATTTAGAAATGCACTCACCTGGGCCATTTATTAGTTTGCCTCACTAAATCCTATTTGATCCTTTCCTTTGTAGCACCTCGAACCTTTTTCGATTCGGATTTAACTTCATTTATCACATGAATATAAATAAACATTTGTTAGATTCACTTCTAACATTATTTCAATTAAGCTATCTAATCATTCAACATAAAAATTTTCTATAAATTTCTTTCCTTCCTTATACTATCCATAAACTCATTTTTTGGTCTCTAATGAACATTTTGATCTTCAAATAATTCTTCTGAACTTGATAACCAACATTAGATACAAAATATCTCAAATTTTCAATTTCTGGCAGCTTTGTACAACCTTCAAAGATTTATTTCTATAAAATAATATAAAACTCAGAATTCAATGTCGTTTGTTCTGAAAGAAACTAGATTCAATAAGCTTTTTAATCATATAAATTAATAGCCCAAATTCAATTTGTACGATTTATGGCGAATTTTCAAAGTCAATTTCCAGCGTTGATTTTGGAACAGACTGCCATACTATTTTCTGACCTTTCACCACTCAAAAATTTATATCTTTTTACTCGGAACTCGAAATCAGTTTTCGTTTGTTGGAAACGAAAATAGACGAACAAATATTTATATCGGCATAAAATTCACCATCTAAATATTTTTGTAGAATTTATGGTGAATTTTCAAACTTACTGCCAAATCCAGTTTTCTACACAATTTTCATAAATAACTTCAAACTTTATATTAACTTCTCCTTACTTTTCTATTTGTCAATTTGGTCCCCTTACTTGATTCAAACCACTAATGTATCACTTTCTTCATCAAATAATTATTCAAAAATAATTCCCTCTAATTTTTCGTTCTTTCCGAAATAGTCACTAAAATGCAAAGATAAGGATTCAAGCTTCTTAACTTTGCAAATCAGTCCTCAAATCAACACTACTACTTGAATTGTATTATTTCAACTAAAATTCAGATTTAGTCCTTCTCTAAAACCTCATTTTCAAACTTTGACAATTTGTCAAAATGGTCACTAACTCGATTCAACATCGGTTTAACATTCTAACATTATTTTCTTATCTCTAACATCATTAATAACATAAATAAACTCCAAATTCTAAAAATTCAGATTTGATCCTTCAACTTTTCAATTTGCCGAAATGGTCCCTGCACAATTTAACTTAGGGTTTTGCTTCCAAACAACAATTCAAGCTTACTAGATCATTAATTCAACATCACAAACCCTAAATTAAACTTGAATCTATAAACCCTAATCTATTCATAATAATCAAAACATGTAGAGTTTAAATCCCAACTCAATAACATGATTTTAACATCACTAAAGCTTGATTTCAACTTGAATTTTAACATGGAACCGTAAAATCTCAAAACCCCCAATTTGATTCATAAACCCTAACTTCTTCTCATGTAAAATTCTCATCATTCAATCATGAAATCCATGAATTATTTACATCAAAAGATAGAGCTTGAAGAGTATAACAACTTTGCAGTTGAAAATATTACCTGAAAATCGAGTTTCGGGGCTTGAATCGAGCTTGAAAAATTTTTCTCCCATTTTTTCTCCCCTTAGTTCGAAATATTTCAAGAAAGATGAACAATTTGGTTCATCTTTTACTTATTTAAATCCACATGTTAAAATTAAATGAATTTAAAATTCATTTAATTAGTGAAAGTACTAATTTGCCCTTTTAATCCAATGGCCAAGACTTAATCTTATCAAAAATCAATGGCTATGATGAAATCCATGTTTAATTCACCTTCCAAAATTACCCTCAATATTTCAAAATATTTCAAAATTGTCATCCTTGTCAAATGACCAATTTGCCCTCTAACTAGTCTTTATTTACTAGTTTGCCATTCTTGTAAAAATTCAACTAAGTCTAGTTGAAATCCAACCAAATATAGTAAAATATTCATAAAATAGTATTTTATGAATTTTCCATGGCCTTTGGATCAGCCTCTAAAATTTCGATTCGATCCGACCTCCCGATATTCATAAAATACTTTTATTGCGATTTCACCTTTATTAAGCTATCGGATTTATTCCAAAAATTCCATATTTCCATATTCGGAAAATGAACACTATCATCTTATAAAGATTTCCTTTCCTAAAGTCTTAGACTGAATTTTCCTAACTCACTCTACTATTCCGATAATTATCGAAAATCTCCATAGAATAAAATTTCTCTTAGAATTCCTTTATTGACAATCCATTCGAATATTCTTTACTTTTACTGAGTCCAAAATATCGATTAGAAACACTTTTATGGGACCTTCCCGAAGGTCACCCATCCTTGTATTTCTCTGGTCTGAGCACGCTTAACAATTTCATTCGATCCAAATTCAGTACCTTTTGCTGCATCTTAATTCTCAAAACTGATATTAAAGTACTTATTTCGATCCGATTCACTCTTATACTGAATAAAATCACTTGTTGGGAAAATTTACACTTTAGTCCTCAAACTTTTCCAAAGTTTATACTTTTAACCCTAAAACTTTTAAATTTTTCATTTTGGTCACTGGCCAAAATTTGGGATATTACATTGATTCATTCCTCAACTTAAAGTATTTTCATAAAGTCAAAACTACTTAATTCTTGAAATTTCTAGAGCAAAGTTTCCAAACTTTACCAGAAGTTTCGAAACTCCTACAAGAGTTTCCAACCTTCTATACGAAAGTTTCTATACTTCTGCAAAGTTTCCAAACTTCTAATTCCAAACAGTTTTCAAGTTTCGAAACTATAGAGTAAGTTTCGAAACTATGGGCTCCAACAGTCGAATTTTCAAATCCGACTCAAAGAGTTTTGAAACTCTTTGAGTAGTTTTGAAACTTATATGCAAGAGAGCTTTAAATGCTCAATTTTATGTCTTCCAAACGGCTCCAACCAATCCCCAACGGCCATAAACTGCTAATAGCTCATTCTACACATTAAAAGAAGACTTGGGACACTTGGAGATGGTTAGAGAACATATCCAAGCTTCATGATCAAGAGAAATAGCATTTAAGTCTTTTATTCTTCATTTCTCTTGTATATATTGTATAGAGAGTGTTTTTTTTTATTGTTTTATTCTTTACACTCTTGTGAGCTTTATTCTTGTAAACACCCACCTTATGAGGTTTTATTGTTTACGCAAATTTACCTTGTAAAAGGGAGAGGTTCTAGTTTCGCCTAAGGAAAAAGATAGGACTGTAAAGGTTACCCCTTTGGCCTGTAAAAAGAAAGAATTCATAGTAGTGAATTGGGAAGTCCTTAGTGGTGTGCTAAGGTAGTGGACGTAGACTCGGTTGGGTCAGAGCCAACTAATAGGAGGAGCAGAGTGAGCGACCGCTCAGGGCCCCCAATTAGTCTAGTGCCCTTAAAAATAATTATTTTTATTTTAAAATTTTATTTTTAATTTATTAAATAAATAAATAAATTAATCTAACAATAAAAAATAATTTCTAACAACCAATTGGTCTAGTGAGATGGGGCATCACATCCCTTAAGCAAGGTCAGAGGTTTGAATTCTAACATTGTGAATGAAACAAATAGGGTTGGGAGGGTCACCCTCATAATGGTCTCTACAATACCCAATCTGAATTAATCAACCATTAGGTTGGATACTTGATACCAGTGGTTAAACAAAAACAAAATAAAAAATAATTATCTATCCTAACATTTAATTATCCTTTCTAAATCTTAAAATTCATTTATTTTCCCCAAATTTAATTATCTATCTACACTTCTCCAATGCAATATTCTTCAAAAAAAATTTGTACTTACTGTCAAAATCAAGCTTCATATCACACTCATTTCCCCACAATTCAATTACTTCAAATTTTCTTAACAAAACAATGCAAATAATATATTTGCCAAAATTTAATCATGTTTTTATAGTTTATTAATAAAATATTAAATTAATTGTTTAAAATAATAAAATATGCTTTCGTTCTATAAGAGCTCATTTTTGAGTTTTCGCACAGGGCCCCGAAAATATCCGAGACGGCTCTGGGTTGGGTAGTCGAACAACTCTATAATCATCGTGCAATATTGTCCACTATTTTTCGGTTTTAGCCAATTCATTCGGGAAGCAAATTTAACTCTCTTGACACATTCGGTTGGAGTGTATCGAGCCTATCATTGTTTAAACGTGGAAGAACGTTACTAAAGCAGCGTCATAATTTTGGTTTAAGTGAGCCATGAATTTTTTAAGGCACTCGAAGATCTTGCCAAAACATAGGCATCCACCATGGCCCAAACATATTGCTGTTGCAATTGAATCTAAAGGACATAGCTTATGCCGTCTAATACCAAGGCATCCACTCTAGCTTCTTCCGTGAAGTAATAAGTTTAGAACAAAATAATTGACATATCGGGTATGCCTCTTATTATTTATATTTATTTTATAACAAAATCAAAATAATATATTTATGTTTATTTGATTAGATTAGATTCGTTTCACACCATGAAGTAATGAAAGCATGATTAATTTAATAGTACTCATGTTATAAAGTATATATTTGCCCGAAAGCAATAAATCTTCTGCGTCGAAAAACTCAACTATATACTTCTCCCAAGTTCATGTTATGAAAATTCGTCTTGATTCAAGAATTTTTATGGGAGGCATTCTCTAAAGTAAATGCAAACATGATAATTCACTATATGGTTAGTGAATAAAACTCAGCTATGTGAATGTTTTAAATTAAATTGAAATTTTATGATTAGAGTATCACTAATGAGTGAATGTTAGAAAAACATACTCCACTGTTTCACGCAAATAATGTTGTCTTGCAGGCACAAAATTGTGAAAAAAAAGATTTTAAAGACTTATTGGCTCCGCCCCATCCCCTAAAGTGAATGCGACATTTTATAGCGGAAAGAATAAATGCCACATTAGCAATTGTGTGTTGTTAATGCTCAATTGGAACTCTCTTTTTAATTCCATTTAATTCTATTATAAATAGAGTTAAATTTTGCATTGGAAATGATAGTTTTTCTCTCACTATTTAGCTTATAGATAGTGCTCATCTCTTATCATTTGATATATCCAAAAGCAAATGTTTGCTTTAGAAGCACTCTCTTTGGTTTTCATAAACCTTTTGTGAGTGTTGTTTTGAGTTGAGAGAAGAATAGTATCACCGGAAATCACTCCATCTTTCGGGTGTACAATATTTAGAGAGCCATGCTAACCTCAGGGGGCATTCGTCCATTGTAGCGATTACACACATCAGGGCGAATTCGCTTCTAAGGTAGTGGTTAATACCACGACACAATTATCATTTCATTTAGTTATTTTATTATTTTACAATCAGTGCTAACGCCTCGCTTTGCAACAGTCTATTTTCCAACAATTTAGAAGCGAATTATGTACTATTGTGAACCTTGTTCGATTCTATTTTCAGTAATGAGCTATTGGTGTTATCATTTCAAGTCCATGATGATTTATGTGAGGCTAAAATTAAGTGCAAGGGTAATTTTCCTTTAATTTACTTACTGAAACATGTGAGAAAGTAAATTGGAAAATTGATCATAAATGTATTTTATAAAGACAATCTGGTAGTAGAAATTTTAGAGAAGTACAAAGTTGATGACACTGAAATGAAGAACTCTCCAAATCAAGTACTCTTCAAAGAGTTGTCCAAATCTTGATCTAAATTTCATAATTTATTGAAGAAAAAGTGAAATGCTAAAGATAAGGACTTTATTACTATTAGTTAAATTTTAAGTAAATTTTATTACAGCTAGTAAATTGTTTTAAGACTAATCTTGTGAAATTCCCTCTGCTTCAAAGAATCGACAGATTTAAAACAGGTGTCGATTCATGTAAAGTGATTGTCACGATATTTTTCGTGATCGATCTGTTTAAAGTTGATGACGAAGAAACTAAAGTTACAAGCATGGTGAGATCGGCAAGTCTACTTGAATATTACAAGTTATACCTATGAGGCCAGATTATTTAGACTTGTTATCTATCAATTCATGCTTTATAATACATGAATTTATATTGAGCTTTTGAGCTAGTTTGTAAACTTAGTGAGCATGTTTTAAACTAGTGTAAAGATTAAGGCTAGAATGAATGTGTAATATCCCAAATTTTGGCATACATGATAGAATGCATGTTATGCAAATGATGGCATAAAGAAAGCATTATTATGTTCAAGTACATGATATGCAAATGATGGCATAATGAAAGCATGACTATGTCAATGAATATGTTATGCGAACGATTACATGACGAAAACAAGAATATGTTAAAAGGCATGTTATGCAAATGCTTACATGATAATAATAGAATGTTGAAAGCATGGCTATGATAAAGATTATGTTATGTAAATGACTAATTGATGATCATGAAATATTGATTGCATGTTTCTATGACAAAACTGATAGATGACATGAATTATGATTGAAAACATGTCTATGTTAAAGAATATGTTGTGCATATGATTAATTGATGAATATAGAATGTTGAAAATATGATTATGTTAAAGAATATGACATGCACATGAATACTTGATGATTATGGAATAATGATAGTATGATTCTATGTTAGGTAGATTAATGATATAAATCATATTTGGACATGCTTTCCATTTTACAAAACATGTACTGCACTTTTCATATGATACACTGCAATGCATTATTTCATGTTTAGATTAATGAGATTAATTGCCTCACTAAGTTCGTACTTAGCGTGTGTTTTATTTCACACATAGGTTCTCCAAAAATAGACTAGCAAGGAGGAGCTGTTAATTGGGAAGATCAAGTTACTATATGTAAGTACAGTACGTACATCTTTAACGTAATTTGATAGACTAGTGGGCATGTAATATTTTAAGTGGGTAAACTGTTTGTAAGTCTAAGTTTATAACGTATTTATACATTTTCATGGAAGTATAGACTTAGAGAAATAGTTTGCTATTATTAATTATGAATTTTGACGTAGTTAAATGTTGTTTAACCCTGACCGCGTAAAAAAATTTGGAAATCAAGAATGGGTCTAGGCAGTGTACATAGTTTTCACCCTGAATTATATTTTTATTTCAATAACCCAATTATGAAATTTACAATCAATTCAGGGTCAAAACTAGTTGCAATAGACTGACATAGTTTTAATTCAAAATCGAGAAAGGGTTAAACTGCAAGATGAATTTTGGTATAAAAAAATTTACAGGTCAAGATTTCTCTCAATGACTCCGTAACATCTTTAATGTATATTCGGCTTACGAGTATACGTTAAGGGTGTTACAGAATAAATACTCTAAGTAGTAAGCCTTATATTAAGTATGCTTAATAAAATACTATTGTGAGTAAAAGTATCAAGCATAATTCTTTAAGAAGCCTTAATTAAAGATAGAGAAAATTCATAAAAGGCTTATCGGAAAGCATTATGAAAATGCATGTCTAGTATTAGTTCTATGAAAGACCTGGTATTTAAGCGTGCCTAGTGCACCACCTCTCTTTCATGGTAACTTACATGGTGCATTGTTCTTTAATGTGCACACTTTTATAAAAATACTATGACAAATAAGATCTCTTTAAACTTAGTATAGAAGTTAAAAGAGTTGAGAATAATTTGGTTGAGTAGAATACCAAATTTAGTCATAGTAAATAAAATATGTGATGGTCTTTTTAGGGATAATATGTTGAATAATATAAATAAGAATATGATAGACATTAGTGCTACTAAAAGATTGTTTGTAGCTATTAAATCTATTTGAGTTCTTTTCCTAACTAGAGGAAAAGAAAGGGACGGTCTATCTCAGGAGTTGTGCTGAAATCTCTTGTAATAAACTTGAGATAATTTCCTGTTGTTAGGAAAAGTTAAAAACTCCTTATAAACATTTTTTAATTTTCCTAAACACTTCTTACGAAGAATTAAGAAGACTAAAATTCCTTTTGAATTAGAAAAAGTCATGAATGACTACTGATGAGATATAAGGGATTTCATAATCGTTTGAGATTATGCATACTAATCTTAATGATTAGTAACTTCTCAAAACTTTGAAAATATAATCATGTGTAAACAAGATTTGAATTTGTTAAAACATTTTTTATGGTTAAAACTCATAGCAAACGTTACTCTAGTATGATTGGGTATTTGTTTATAAGTTGTCCAAGACACTTATGGATTTATTTCTATCTTAAAAATGTTAGAAATGTGGGGGTGTCTTAAAATGATGATTAAAGTCAGAGAGGAACCTATTTGATCAACTTAGCAAAGGTTAAAGTTGGAAGTTGGTTCTAGATTCGTCGAGGGGGATGGGTCTAAAGTCCATTGGTTGAGGAATTCATGGTGGATACTCAACTTAGTTATTTAAGTTCAATGTTTTTAAACGAAACCATGTAAAGACTCATAGTGTACATTTCTACCTACCTATCCATATGACGAATAATGTACATGCACATGATGAGCTTTATTGCTCTTAATAAATTCATAGCCCAATATTTAGGTGGTCATAGTGAGAAAGACTTGATGAATATACATATTTTGGATGAATATATACTCTTAATAAGTTCAAAATCCAGTGTTGAGTGGGTGGCCCTGTCGCGAAGTACTAGATGAACTTGCCGCTAGAGAGGATGCGTTTTCTTATACTCTTAATGAATTCAATTCCAAGAGTTTGGGTGATCCTATTTGAGAATGACTCATTGAATTCACCGGTTAAAGAGATTGAGTATTTATTTTTAATGACTTCTTATCCCAGAGTTTGGGTGGTTTATTTAAGATGAAGTTGAAAAAATTCACCTTATTTATTGCAAGGATGAGTTGTTGTAAAAGCTTTTAATCATTTCATAGCTCAAATTCAGGTGATTTATGTTGAGATAAACCTGATGAAATAACCTACGTAAGTGAGAAGGACTAGCCACCTTCTATGAAAAACGTTGAGCCATTTTTCTAGTACACTTACTAGAATCCTGAGGAAAGGTGGCTATATATATATATATTATAAATATACTTTGTAGACACATCAAGGATTTCGGTGGATGAATGGGTTAGGTGTGTGTTATGAGTTCACCCTAATCTTAGAAAGTTCAAGATTCGTTCACTTATCTAAGAGAAAATTACTCATCATCACTATGTTCTAGTTCCAGATACATTCACTAGTGCTTAAGCAACTAATCTCACTATTCTCTTCTCATGTTTTAACTTCAATGCTCTCATTTTTACGAATGATATTATTTTGCATTAGTGGGGGAATGTTGTTAATGCTAAATTGTAACTCTTTTTTTAAGGTCATTTAATTCTATTATAAATAGAATTAAATTTTACATTGGAAATAATGGTTTTGCCCTCACTATTTAGCTTATAAATAGTGGTCATGTCTTCTCATTTGATATATCCAAAATCAAATGTTTGCTTTAGAAACACTCTCTTTGGTTTTCATAAACATTTTCTGAGTGTTTTTTTGAGTTGAGAGAAGAGCAATACCACCAGAGTCCACTCCATCTTTTGGGTGTACAAAATTTGGAGAGTCGTGCTAACCTCAGGGGGTCATTCGTCCATTGTAGCGATTACACACATCGGGGTGAATTCACTTCTAAGGAAGTGGTTAATACCACGACACAATTATCATTTTGTTTAGTTATTTTATTATTTTCCAGTCAGTGCTAACACCTCGCTTTGCAGCAATCTATTTTCCAACATTGTGGTCGCGATTGAGGACATGTACATAGACATGGAAAAGATGATCATTTTATACCCACCAGAATTGGGATTACAAAGATGACAAGAGTATATTATGAAAGTGAAGTCTTTATGTTATCAATGCGATGGTACAAATCATTGGTCTCGTACTTGTCATACATCGAAGCATTATGGACCTTTATCCACAATCATGAATGATAAAATTATAAACAAATTTTGTTTATGAAAATGACAAAAATAATTATGGTGTTGTTGGTCCAACTCATTTGGATGTTGTTGATTTCGTCATAATCACTGAAGGGAATAATTTGCCTTTTATTTTATTTTTTATAACCTCTAAAGGAAATAATTAATCTTTTAATTTATTTTGCTTTATGTTTATTTATTTTACGGAATAATTATTTACGTTTTATATTTATATATATTATGACATTTATTTATTAACATAATTATTTATCAAATATAATCTATTGTGATGATTTGTGCTTAGAAGAAGCATAAGAAATATTTTTCCATTTAAATGCAAGAGAAAAATGTAAGTACCATATCTCAATGCTCTAGAAGAGAAATAAGTTCTTGAGACATTATCTTTGATAGATAATAGATTTGATATGTATTCAATATTTTTCATTCCCATAAGTGAATGAAACAAAGCACATATTGAAAGGTGCATAATTATGCATATTTTCCCAATTAGAAATGCAAGGGTGTAATGTGAGTATTATATCCAAAAGTACTAATATCATAGAAGTCTCTAATAGAGAAAATATGTTATTTCCAAATAGAACTCAATTCCATATTCACAATGTGTTATACTCGACAAAGTCGCAAAAAAACTTATTAAAATTGAAAGATATTCACAGAAATAAATATCATATTGAGACTATTAATAGAGGGATGCTGAATATCTCCAAATCACGAGTATAACGCAAGGCAATAAGAAAATCTTGAAAATATTACATGCACTATCATATGGATTGTACTACACAAGAATTAGTACAAATTGAAGTTCATTATATTGTAAACCAGAAGTTTACTAATAAATTTATTATTTGGCATGACCGATTAGGCCATCCTGATTCAATTATGATGCGAAAAATTATTGACACTTCATGTGGTCATTTATTGAAGAACTGACACATTCTTCAAAGTAATATTTTTCATGTGACGCTTGCTCTCAAAGCAAACTAATTATTCGACCATCATCAGCTAAGATAGATTATGAATCAATTAATTTTCTAGAACAGATACAAGGTGATATATATGGACCCATGCACCCATCTTACAGACCATCTAGATATTTTAAGGTTTTAATCGATGCATCGACTAGATGGTCACATGTATACTTGTTATCAACCTGCAACTTGGCATTTGCGGGGTTACTTGCTCAGTTGATAAAATTACGAGCACATTTTCCAGATTATCCTATAAAGACAATTCATCTTAATAATGTTGGTGAATTTACTTCTTAGGATTTTGATGATTTTTGCATGTCAATTGGAATAAGTGTTGAACATCTTATAGCTCATGTTCATACACAAAATGGTCTTGCGGAGTCATCCACTAAATGAGTTCAATTAATTGCAAGGTCGTTATTCATGAAGTCAAAGCTTCTAATTTCTGATTGGGGACATGCTACTTTACATGAACATCACTGATTCACATCAAGCCAACAAATTAACATAAGTTCTCCCCAGTACAAATGGTTTTTGGTCAGGAACCAAATGTTTTGCATCTTAGAATTTTTGGGTGTGAGGTATAAGTTTTAATTACTCCACTACAATGCACAAAGATTGGTTCTCAAAGGAGGTTAGAAATGCATGTCGGATTCAAATCCTCTCGATAATTAAATATCTCAAGCTTTTGATGGGGAATTTATTTACAGTTCGATTTGTTGAAAGTCATTTTAATGAGTTAGTTTTCCCAACATTAGGGGGAGAAAATAAATAGTTGGGAAAAGAAATAAGTTGAAATGAATTATCATTATCTCATCTGATCCACGTACTCAACAATGTGAACTAGAAGTTCAAAAGATAATTGTAACCCCCTCGACCCGGCCTAGACGCCCGACCGGATCGAGCGAGCTACATTAGGTTTGCCAAAGAAAACCGGAGAAAGATTACGAAAATCGGTCCATTTTTCTGTTATCTTGTCTAGATGCATACTATTAATCCTAAGTGATCATGCTTACAGCGGGTGAAGTTACAAAGAAAATGGACCTCAGAAAGGCAACTAATTGTATACAATACATTTTAGGGACCAAAACATAAAACTGGTAAATTTAAGGACCATTACTGAAATTAAAGTTACCAATCCTTAATTAGTCAGGTTACATGCATACATGTCAAATTTCAACTTAAAATGATCAATCAAACTCATCCAATTGCATACATAACAACCAGGGACCAAAATATAACTTTAGAAACTATTTTTCAGCTTACCAGATGAGTCCCCACGATAAATATCGAAACCTTTACAAGTGGTTTCAAAACCTGCACTCTAGTAGCCAAATTGGGTACGATGGTTTCAAAACCTAGGGGCTGGTTTCGAAAACTGCTTGGAGAAAAATGGCCCATGGTTTCGAAACCTGCTGACTGGTTTCGAAACCTTCCTGTAGGTTTACAAAATCTGCACATTCAAAACACCCTACAACCTTCCTAAACATATCCGAACTAACCCCAAACACCATCTAACACTCAAAGAATCATATTAAAACAATGTACAACCGTCATAGCAACCAAAGACTAGTACGATATAAGAGCATAGGCATTACGGCAACAAAGGTAAAACTATAGGCATGATTTCTACCCAACATGCTTATATTTCCCCCAAAGCCCCAAAACGAAACATTAACCATCATGAAAAACAATCACCAAACTTATAATGACTTTTAAAACTTCAAAACACAGCATTAATCATGCTAAAAAACTAGGGAAAACGGAATTACAAATCCCCAAAAAAACTTGACGAACACATTGCCTTATTAACCGAAAACTTAAACCAAGTTCATACTCAAAAGTAGTCTTTGTTCTTGGATCACTTTAAACCTTTCTTTTGCTGCTCCAAACTTCAATGCTCTGCATCATTAGGAAAAAGAGAGCATAAGCACACATGCTTAGTGAGATTGCTCATGAAACAATGATGCATTTAAGACCATTTGAAAACTAAACACTTGTTTTCAAACTATGCTTACGACCAAAGCATTTCCATTGATTCTAACTCAAACCATGCATAAAAACCTTATGCAAAAACATTTGCAAACACATGCTTAAATCCCAAAGCATCAAATCATATTACCATGCTTAAATCCCAAAGCATTTCCATTGATTCCAACTTAAACCGACTGTTAACCTTACATATCGTATACACGGATCTCTCATGATGACCGACTGCCATCAAACCCATACCATACCGACCGCATGATATGACAACCTTGCCGACCGTAAGATCAACATCAACAAGGGGAACTGACCGCTCAACCCAAGTGATAACAATATAGTCCGAGTAGCCGACCGCTATACCTCAAGGACCTTTAACCACGATCAGTTTTTAACATATTATAGTGCATTTCATCCTATGGCATGCCAACTATATCCGAATATTTTCTCATCATGTCACATAGCCAATATATCATTTACAAAACCATTTACTCACTGTTTTACAATGCATTATACCAAAATACCACATATGCAAGCCACATTGCCCAAGCAACACCACATTCCCGATCGGAATGAAAACCATTGCTCACTAGCATTTCATATACTTTTAAACCACTGCATATGTATTCAAAACCATGCATTTAAAGTAAGTAAATCAAACCATGTTTACGACCAAAACATGAATTACACATTGTAACCCCCTCGACTCGGCCTAGAAGCCCGACCGAGCTAAGAGTGCTACATTAGCTTTGTCGAAGCAAACCGGAGAAAGGTTACGAAAAGTAGGTCCATATTTTTTCTTTTATCTTGTCTAAATGCAAATTAATGTTCCTACATAATCATACTCACAGCGGGTAAGTACTCAAATGAATCGAGCCACAAAAGAACAATCAATCGCATCTTAGACAGAATTGGGGACTAAAACATAAATAATTAAAATTACAAAACCAAAATTAAATTTAAGGTTACCAATCCTCAATTAGTCCATTTACACGCCAACATGATAAATTCCAGATCAAATTAATCATTCAAACTTATACAATTCCATTCCCAAGACTTAAGGACCAAAATGCAAGAACCAGAAACTTTCAAGATTCCAAATTAACCAACTTAACGGTACCCGTACTGGTATGCCTACTCGTGTTTCGATACGCCTATACATTATCAAAAACTCATATTCCAGTAGCTAAAATCCGTACCGAAACGCTTGTTCGCGTATCGGTACACCTGGCAAAAATGCCTATGGCCGTATCGAAACACTTGCTCGATTACCGAAACATCAAGCCTAAGAAGGCAGGACCATATCGAAACACCCTCCCGCGTATCGAAACGCTATGCCTAAAATGGCCCAGCCTTACCGGTACGAGGATACCTGTTTCGATATGCCTAGACTTGTAATGACATTTTTAGCTGGTTTTTCACACAAACCTAGATGCATTTAGGTCCTAGCAACTTGCATATACACATATAAGCATCCAACATCACATTTAACTACACATACACCAAGGTTTAAATACAACACAAGATTATGCCACCCAAAAGATTGGCCTAGAGGCATGCTCCCTATAACTCACCACCAAATATACCAAAATGCCCAACTAAGCAATTAACAACAAGAACACCATACCAACAACGCATCAAGACCATACTCAACCGATTTAGTTCATCAAAACATGTCATCCAAGCAAAACCATCTAGATGCATACCTAGGTAACAATATAACATCAACCATAGGTAACGGTGCATGATAAGAGAAACGTCAACAATCACACTCCAAAATCACAACATTATACATGCTCAAAACCAGGGAAAACTAAATTACAAATCCCAAAATCCATGGCGAACACATTGCCTTACATACTCAAATAGTCTTGTCTTTGGAACACTTAATCCTTGCCTTTGTTGCCCCCAAGCTTTAATGCTCTGCATCACTAGAGAAAAGAGAGCGTAAACACACATGCTTAGTGAGGATGCTCTTAAACGATTATGCATTTAAAAACCCTTGATAACCAACACTTGTTTTCAAACCATGCTTACGACCTAAGCAAGTTCCAATAGTTTCAAATCAAAACATGCATATCAACCATATGCTAATCAATACATATATTCCACATGCTTAATCCCAAAACATCAAATACAAAAGCATGCTTAAACCCCAAAGCATAATATACAAAACCATGATTAAATCCCAAAGCATTTTAAATAGATTCAACATTAAAATTCTCATATTTTGGCAATTATAGTGACCCCGGATAGTCAACCACTATCCTTGATTAGTTGACCGCTAATCTTTAGTTAACCAACTGTTAACTTTACACATAGGATACACGGATCTCCCTTAATGATCGACCATCATCAAGACTACCCCATGCCGACCACATAACTTTACAACCTTGCTGACCGCAAGCTTTACATTAACAAGGGGAACCAACCACTCAACCCAAGTGATAACAACATAGTCCAGGTAGCCGACCGCCATAACTTAAAGACTCTTAACTCACAATCGATTTTTAAACATATTATAGTGTACTTTGTCCTATGGCATGCCAACTATATTCGGATGTTTTCTCACCTTGTCACATAGCCAATATATCATTTTCAAAACCATTTACTCACTGTTTTACAATGCATTACACAAAAATCCTCACATATGCAAATCACATTGCCTTAGCAATATCACATTCCCGACCAGAATAAACACCAATGCTCACTAGCATTAAATATACCTTTAAGCCACTGCATATGTACTTTAAAATCATGCATTAGCAGTAAGTAAATCAAACCATGTTTACGACTAAAACATGAGTCACACATGCTCATATCTGAACCGATATTGTATAGCAAAAGTGGGAAACTTACTTCTGAGCTTAGGTAAGTGTTTCAAACTTATCCTAAACTCCCAAAACCATTTTCAAACCTTTGAAAGACTTTTAAGATCATTTCCACTCACCGGTTTCACTTCGCCTTGCTTGCTACCGCGAAACAAGCTCCCAGTAAGTCTAGAACCACCTCAAGATGCTACGCCTTGATTATCCCCTATTTCGGCCACACAAAACCAGAGGAAACATGCATTAAATTACATCCAATACCCTGTTTCAACCCAAAATCCCGTAGCTCTCAAGATGCCCACTCAAAACTTATCCGTAACTTACCGAAATCAACCTCAAACACTACTCAATCTTAACCCAGTCATATAATAACGATTCGAAACATCAAACTCCATCAATTAATATCTAAAAACTCATTCCCAACATCCTTTTACTTCCAACAAAGATTAAACACCTTAAACACCCCAAAAACCCTTAACAAACAACCTAACAATTAGAGATTCAACCAATTTCGGGATTCCATTATTAAAAAAAACTTATCCACATTGTGATACATCCAAAATAAGATTGAAATCAATCTACAACACTGGAAAAATAGATCCAAATTGAAAATCACAAGATTCTTCAATTAAACCTCAATAAAGCTAAAATCCATAATTAATTACTCAAAACTTATTGAAAATCATATGTAAAGAGCCAAGAACTTAGGAATTTCAGTAAAAAACCTTTCATTAGAGGAGAAGAACGAAAATGACTTCCAATGAATGAGTTTTCCCTTAATTGGATAGTTTTTCCTCTTGAAAAGCAAAGAAATTCAATAAAATTTGTGGAAAACAATTTAAGAAATCATTTAGCAAATCAATGAATAAAGAAATTAAGATCAATAGCTTAAATCTCTGATGGAAAAGGAGTGTTTGGCTGATAGTGTTTTGAGAGAAAATGTGAGAAAAGAAAAGTTACGTCAAAATGAGTTTTAGAAAGATAACTTCCTTTTTAATTAAATCCCTTTTTTAATTCTTTTAATTGAAACCATTTTAAAATAATACTAATTAAGGGAATACTCAGATTAGACCAAATGGTAAAATAACTCCTTAAAGATTCTATGTTTTTACTCTTTACAAAACAGTCACCTTTTAAAATAGTTTTCAAAAATTGCATTTTGGTCACTAGCCAAAATGTCACCCTTCTGATTCATTTTCCAAAATTTATTTCACCAATATTTTCAATATAATAAAATATGATTTTTAAACATTTTTTCATAATTTTATCTTTCAGAAAAATATCTGCTCCCGAATTTGACTCGAATCTCTAACCTAGTCCACTGGACCGTTAAACCAGCCCCGAAACTGCTAGACCCAAAACCGGGGCATTACACACATGCTCATATCCGACCCGATATTAAAGATCTAAAAGAGGGAAACTTACTTCCAAGCTTAGGTAGTTGTTTCAAGCTTAACCTAAACTCCCATAAACACTTTCAAACCTTTGAAAGACTTTTAAAACCGTTTCCACTCACCGATTACACCTCGCTTTGCTCGCCAACGCAAATCGAGCTCCCAGCAAGCAACGATCCACCTCAAGCTACTTCACCTTGATTATCCTCTATTTTGACCACACGAAACTAGAGGAAACATGCATCAAAATGCATTCAAACCATTACCTCCAAGCAATTACCTGCAACTCACAAGTTGCCCACTCAAAAACTATCCGAAACTTATCAAAAACATCCTCAAACACTTTCCAAACTTAACCCATCCACAATATAACGATTCAATATATCAAACTTCATCAATTAACATCTAAAAACCCCCTTTTCAACATCCTTTTACTTCCAGCATTGATTAAACTCCATTAACATCACAAAAACCCTTGACTAACAACCATTAACATTAGGGATTCAACTAGTTTCAGGATTATATTGATAAAACACATCCTTCAACATTATTAAACACTAAAATCATGATCTAATCTGATCAATAACCCAACAAAATAGATCAAATTCGAAAATATATCAATTTCCTCAATCACAACACAATTAAACCAATTTTCTTTAATTAAACTACCAAAACACATTAGAAAACAATTGTAAAGAATCAACAACTTGGGAATTTTAGTAAAGAACCTTTCATTAGAGGAGAAGAACGAACCTTACCTCTAATGGATGCTTTCTCCTTTAATTGGATTATTTACATGAGAAAACAAAGTTAAATAAATAAGGTTTCGATAAACAATCAACAAGAAATCATTTGAAAATAAAAGATTTAAGAAAAGAAAGATTTACCTGAAGATTTAGAAGAAGAGAGTGATGTTTGGCTGGAGAGATTTTGAGAGAAAATATTTTGAGAGAAAGTTAGTTCTGTGATTTTTGTTTTAAAGATTTAATTATCAAATTAATTCTCCTCAACCTATTTATATTTTCCAAAACACTTTTAAAATAGCCAATTAAGGGATAAAGTCTGAGATTAGACTTTTGGGAAATTAGCTCCTTAAAGATTCAAAGTTTTGACTATTTACAAAATAGTCACTAAAAACAGTTTTCAAAGTTTACATTTTGGTCACTAGTCTAAAATGTCCAATTTTCAAAACTAATTTTACAAAATTGATTTCACCACAATCATTAATATATTAAATAATGATTTTAGAATATTTTCTATACTTTTATCACGTTAAAAATATTTAATCCGATTTAATCCCAAAACTGATTCGAATCTCTAATACCGCTCTACCAAACCCTTAAAATGAACCCCAAAACAACTAGACCCAAAACTGGGGCGTTACAACTCTCCCCCACGTAAGAAATTTCATCGTCAAAATTTACCTAGAGTAAACAAATGCGTAAATTGTTCCAACATGTCCGTCTTGCTTTCCCAAGTGGCTTCCTCGACACCACGGTGTCGCCACAAAACCTTAACAAGCTCAATCGTCTTGCCACGAAGAACTTTGTTGTTGGAATCAAGGATTTCCACTAGTTCCTCATCAAAGGATAAATCCAGTCTCAACTCAATATGCTCCATCGGCATAACATGCGAGGGATCCGACTGATACCTCCGCAACATAGATACATGGAACACATCATGTATTTTCTCCAGCTCGAGAGGCAACCTCAACCGATAAGCCACAGGACCAGCACGCTCTACAACCTTATATGGTCCAATAAACCTCAGACTAAGCTTACCCTTACCCCCGAATTGCATCACCTTCTTCCATGGTGACACTTTCAAGAACACACGATCACCCATCGTATATTCAATCTCCCTTCGCTTCAAATCCGCGTAAGATTTCAGCCGACCCGCAGCCTCTTTCAAGAGATCACACACAAGCTTTACCTTCTCATATGTGTCTTTCAACACATCCGATAAGGAAACATGCTTTTCCCCAACCTCAGCCCAAACACGAAGGCATACGACACTTCCGGCCATATAAAGCCTCATACGGTGCCATTTGTATACTTGCTTGGTAACTATTGTTATACGCAAAACTTAACCAAAGGTAAATGATTCTCCCAGGTTCCTTGGAACTCAATAACGATAACACGCTCAGACTAACCATCCGATTGAGGATGATACGCGGTGCTAAAACTTAACCTTATACCCAAAGCTCGATGCAAACATTCCCAAAACCTTGCTGTAAACCTCGGATCTCTATCCGAAACAATGGACTTAGGTACCCCGTGCAAATGCACAGTCTCAGCAATGTACAAGTTCACCAACTTGTCCAAGGTATACGTCATATGCAATGGCAGGAAGTGTACACACTTTGTAAACTAATCCACAACCACCCGAATGGAATCTTTTTTTGCCGGTGTCAAAGGCAACCCTAATACAAAATCCATGGTGATTCTCTCCCATTTCCATTTCGAAATTCTCAACGGTTGCAACAACCCGGATGGAAACTGATGTTTAGCCTTAACCCGCTGACACACCATGCAATTAGAAACAAATTCAGCCACATCATTCTTCAAACCAACCCAATAGTATGCTTCTTTCAACCCACGATACATTTTGGTACTACCAGGATGCATAACAAAATGACTAGAATGTGCCTCTGTCAAAATAGTATGACTCAACTCTGAATCATCCAGCACCATTATTCGACCCTTAAAACACAAAACCCCATCATCATCAAAGTGAAAATCCATCGGATTACCATCTGATATGTCCTTAACATGCGAAACAAGAGAATCATCAAACGGTTGCTTAGCTTTAATCATTTGTGACATCGTCAGCTTAACTTGCAACTCAGCCAACAACCCACATTCTCATGTATAATTCAACCTCGCAAACATAGTCTTAAGCTCCACCACTACCTTATGACTCAACGTATCCGCCACCACATTAGCCTTTCCAGGATGATACTCAATCATCAATTCGTAATCCTTAAGTAACTCCAACCACTATGTTGCCTAAGATTCAAATCCTTTCGAGACATCAAATACTTCAGACTATTATGATCCGTAAAAATAACACATTTTTCTCCATAAAGGTAATGTCTCTAAATCTTCAAGGCAAAAAACCACAACTGCAAGCTCTAAATCATGAGTCGGATAATTGCGCTCATGAACTTTTAACTGTCTCGACGCATAGGCCACAACCTTACCATCTTGCATCAGCACACAACCCAAACCGACGTACGATGCATCACTATAAACCATAAACTCCTTCCCTGACTCGGGTTGGATCAACACATGAGTATGTTTTAAAACTTCTTTCAACTTCTCAAAACTATGTTGTTGCTTCTTCGTCCACACATATGGAACATTCTTTTGCAACAACTTCGTCAATGGTGCCGCAATACTAGAAAACCCATCTACAAAACGACAATAATAACCAGCCAACCTAAGGAAACTACGAACCTCCGATACAGACTTAAGTTGTTTCCAATTGAGAATAGCCTCAATTTTCTGTGGATTAACACGAATACCCTCCGCGAAAACCACATGACCAAGAAACCTCACTTCCTTCAGCCAAAACTCACACTTACTCAGTTTGGCATAAAACTTATTATCCTCAAAGGCTCGTAAAACAATCCGCAAATGCTGATCATGTTCTTCCTCAGTATGAGAGTACACGAGAATATCATCAATAAACCCACCATGAACTGATCAAGATATTCATGGAACACCCTATTCATCATATCCATTAACGCATCCAAGGCATTCGTCAAACCACAAACGGCATCACCAAGAACTATAATGCCTGTAGTCTTATGCGCATCCACCTCCTCAACCTTCAACTGATAATACCCTGATCTCAAATCAATCATAGAAAACACCGCCGCTCTATGAAACTGATCAAATAAATCATCAATCCTCGGCAAAAGATACTTATTCTTCACCGTCAACTACCGATAATTAATGCACATACGCATCAATCCATCCTTCTTTTTCACAAAAAGAACTGGAGCACCCTAAGGAGAAATGCTCGATCAAATGAACCCATGATCCAAAAACTCTTGAAGCTGTGTCTTTAGCTCTTTCAACTCCTTCGGTGCCATCCGATAAGGAGCAATGGATACCGAAGTTGTACCTGCGTACGTCTCAATACCAAATTCCACCTTCCTATCCCGAGGTAAACCTGGAAACTCTTCAGGAAAAACTTTTGGATAATCACAAACAGCTCGGATGTCCTGCACATGAACATATTTGGCCTCTGAATTCATCACAATAGCCAAATAAAGTTGGCAACCTCCTTGCATCATCTTTTCTGCTTGAGTAGCCGAAACGACATTGGACAAGAATTCCACATTCTCGCCAACCACCACAACTTCATAGTCACCGGCTAACCTCAAAGAAATCATTTTGGATTCACAATCCATAACTGCCTTATGCTCACTTAACCAATCCATGCCTAAAATAAAATCAAAGCCATGAAATGGCAACTCCATCAGATCCGCAACAAACTTATGACCTTGCACTACCAAAGGACACCGCCTATACAACTTCCTAGTCGTAACCGTCTCACCAAAAGAACTAGTTACTAACATGTCAACATCTAAGATCTTAATAGGAACATTCAACAAAGATGCATGCTTACTCAAGATATAAGAATGCGTAGACCCCGAATCAATCAAGGAAAACAATGACAAAGATTGCAAAGTGAAGGTACCTGCGATCACATCAGTGTCCTTACAACCCTCACGATGAGCATAGATTCGAGCTGGTCCACTGTGCTCCGGCTGTACAAAAACAGCATGAGCCACAACTCTCTGACCATTCTCACGCCTCTAAAAATTACCCCTGCCACGGCCTCGGCCCCTAGCATGTGCAGCAACATGAATCGGTGCATCTCTCACAGCACGAAGACAGTCTCGTTTCATGTGCTTAGAAGATTCACAAATCCAACAACTCAATGTATTTGCCCAACACACACCCATGTGGCACCTACCACAACGATCACACTCAGCTACAACACGAGCTTCCTAGTTACCCTGGCCAATACCACCACCACACATGTGATCTGGCTTATGCCTCTTATCTCGAAACCTCTTATTCTGCTTCCCAAAATAACCAAAATCAGCTACTCTCTTACTCGAGCCCATGCCTGAAACCTGTCCCGACACTTCCAAGAACTGCTCAATATCCTTGGCACGGTTGACCAACACATCAAAATTCGTGTAATCTGCAGTCAACAAATACGTCTTGATATCCTTCACAAGACCATAACGAAACCAATCGCACCTCTATCGATCACCTGGAACCAACTCCGAGGCATACTGACTTAGGCAAAAAAACTTCACCTCATACTCAGCAACTGACATGCCACCCTACGATAGAGACATAAACTCGTGCTTTCTCATATCCAAATACTAAGAACCAAGATACTTCCTCTTGAAAGCTCTCCGAAAGAACTCCCAAGTTACTTTCTCCTCAGGGATACCCGCAATCGTGGTCACCCACCAGTGATAAGCATCACCTTACAACAAGGACACAGTGCAACCCAACCTACGCTGATCATTGCAACCCATCTGATTCAAGATACGAATTGTCTTTTCTAGCCATCCCTCGACTGCTTTAGGACTCAAACCCCTGAATTCTTCACCTCTCAAACTACGAAGACACTCCAAAGGTAAACCTTGATTAACCACTATGACAGGTGTTGGTGCTTGCACTTGTACACCAGCTATCGCAGCCTGGAAAGCTTTCGTCTTCGCTTGGATCAATGGATCCAAATCACCAAAAATTGGCACTTGAGGAGCCAGAGGTACATCACCTACCCCAGCATCAACGGGAGAAACCAACGGAAGAGGAGGAGGTAAAACATTATGAGGATTCCCTTCCTCAACATTATTTTGCCCAGATCCAGCATTAACCACTATCGAGCGAGTCCTACGTCCATGCTAACAAAAACATCAAGAAACATTAAAGTCAGGTTAGCATTCAACAAAGGATCCAATACAACCTTATAAAACATTTTAAAACCTCGATAATAGGCAATGTGTTCCCAATTCACACCCCAACATGATGTAAAACAATCACTGTACATATACACAACCACCGTGCATATCAACCAATAGCACTCAATAAAAAAACAACATCCTAAACTTTCGTAACCTGTCTCTGATACCAACAAATATAACCCCCTCGACCCGGCCTAGACGCCCAACCGAACTGAACGAGCTACATTAGGTTTGTCGAAGTAAACCAGAGAAAGATTACAAAAATTGGTCCATTTTTTTGTTATCTTGTCTAGATGCATATTATTAATCCTAAGCGATCATGCTTACAGCGGGTGAAGTTACAAAGAAAACAAACCTCAAAAGGCAACCAATTGCATACAATACATTTTAGGGACCAAAATATAAAACTGGAAAATTTAAGGACCATTACTGAAATTAAAGTTACTAATCCTCAATTAGTCAGGTTACATGCATACATGTCAAATTTCAGCTTAAAATGATCAGCTAAACTCATCCAATTGCATACATAACAATTAGGGACCAAAATATAACTTTAGAAACTATTTTTCAGCTTAATAGATGAGTCCCCGCGATAAATGTCGAAATCTTTACAAGTGGTTTCGAAACATGCACTCCAGTAGCCAAATTAGGTCAGATGGTTTCGAAACCTAGGGGCTGGTTTCGAAACCTGCTAACTGGTTTCGAAACCTTCTTGTTGGTTTACAAAATCTGCACATTCAAAACACCTTACAACATTCCTAAGCATATCTAAACTAACCCCAAGCATCATCTAACACTCAAAGCATCATATTAAAACAACGTACAACTATCGTATCAACCAAAGACCAATATGATATAAGAGCATAGGCATTATCGCAACAAAGGTAAACCTATAGGCATGATTTCTACCCAACATGCTTATATTTCCCCCAAAGCCCCAAAACGAAACATTAACCGTCATGCAAAACAATCACCAAACATTAACCTTAGGCTTTTGGCATGTCTTTGAATGTTTTTAAATAGCTAAACTAGTCATTTTTAAAGCCCAGTATCGATATGGTATTAGCCGTACCGATACGAGTGAGGGTTTCAACTACAATGATTTTATAGTATTGAAAACCCATACCAGTACAGGTTCAATCGTACTGATACAGAGGGGTTGTACCGGTACATCCTTATGCATACTGATAGCCTACCTTATTTCAACCTTTAACGGCTATTTCCCAATATAGGCGTACCAATACCTATTCTACGTGTATCGATACCGAGGCATCCAAAAAGGGAAATTTTGCTTGGAAATTATCCCTAACGGCTCTAATTCAATCCCAACAGTCACCAACGACTAGAAACTCAATTAGGAGTATAAAAGACCTCAAGAAGCATCTGAAGAAGGTAATGATCATCACGTCAACAATATTTTGATTAAGAAATATCTTTGTGCTTAAATTGTTGTATTTTGTATAGACAAACACTTGCGAGCTCAATTGTAACATATGCTCAAATGTTATAGGTTTGGGTGAGAGCTTTATTTTTGCAAACATTCAACTTGTGAGAGGATTTCTTTGTTTGCTTTTATTTTCTCTTGTAAAAAAGAGGTTCCCAAAGCTTTGGGATATAAGCTTTGGATGCTAGGCTTTGTGGTATAAGTCTAGGCTGTAAAGGTTTCCTCTTGAGCTTGTGAAAAAGAAAGAATTCTTAGTGAATTGGGAAATCCTTAGTGGGAAGATAATACAGTGGATGTATAGCTTAGTTGAGAAGCTCGAACCACTCTAAAATTACCGTGTCAAATTCTTTTCATTGCTTCCCACCACCAATCACCCAAATTCAACTTCTCCACCACTTGGAAAGCAAAAACGATTGAAGAATTTGAGCCTTTTCAATTGGTATCAGAGTGAGGCTCAATCGAGAGGCATAACATCCTATTGAGGTGATCCTGGCAACTCGATCAATCAACAAATCAACCGGTGTTCATGGCATAATCAATTGACAAGCCATCATTCTTCGACGTTGAATATTATGCCTATTAGAAGAATATGATAATGTACTTCATCAAGGCCATCGGCTACCGTCTTTGGGACATTGTTGAAGAAAGACCATTCGTGCCACAACAAAGAAGGCAATATTATAGTGCATATGACAAGAAGAAGATGGAGCTAAACTCGAAGGCTTTGCATATTCTATTTTGTGCATTGAGACCGGAGGAGTATGCCAAAATATCTTATTATGAGAGTGCTAAGGAGGTTTGGGACAAGCTTGAAGTGATCTATAAAGGAACGAACGAGGTAAGGGAGATGAAGATCGGTCTACTCAACCTCAACTACGAAAACTTTAAGATGAGTCCGAAAGAAGACATCAAGAGCATGTTCGATTGGTTCTCCACAATCGTCAATGAACTTAAAGGTTTTAGAGAGGAGATTCCAGAAGACAAGCTTGTTCTGAAGTTGATTTGTTCACTTTCTGAGTCATGGGAGTCCAAGAAGATGACAATCAAAGAAGCAAAGAACTTGAATGAGCTTATTAGATCTCTGCTCACCCATGAGTTGGTGTCCAAAAAGAGAAGAAAATAGAATGAGAAGAAGATCAAAGAGTAAGGAATTGAAAATTTAAACATTATTGCTCTTAAATCCTCTACAAGCCAACATGAAGATTCAAGTGAGGAAAAAAGTGAAGATAAAGAGATGATCCATTTCTTCAAGAAACTTACTCGATTTATTAAGAACAAAATGAAGAAATCTATACATGAATCAAAGAAGAAGATGAAGGATCTCATCAAGTGCTTTGAATGCAAGAAGTCGGGGAACACCAAATACGATTGCCCTCGTTTCAACAGGAAATGATCGAGTTCAAAGAAGAAGGCATATGTGGTAACTTGGATTGATGAAGAAGACTCCACCTACAATGAAATAGCCCACCTATGTCTCATGCTCCTCCAAGAGGGTGATGTAACTTTTAACTCATCTAGTTCAAATTCTTATACTTTTGATGAGATAGAAGAAGCCTATGTTGAATTGGTTTTTGAATTTAATGCTTATTTTGAAAAATAAAATGATGATTTCAAAATTAAAAATAAAAAATGATTTGCTTTCTAAAACCAATTTTGAATTTGAAGCAAAAATTAAAGACTTTGATATACAAATTTTAAATTTGAAAAATTTGCTTCAAAATATGGAAAAAGATCATCAAAAAGGAATTAGATGATCTTAAGAAAGAAAAGGATTTGATTTGTAAAAATTTTGAAAAGAAAAATGATTCTAACAAATTAATTTTTTATCAAAGACAATCTAGTGCCCCTAGATTTTTAAATGGTAAATGTGTTAGAAGCATTTGGGTCCCAAAAGGACTCATTGTTTCAAAGAAAAAAGATGAAATTGAAAAACAGATTCCTAAAGAGACTAAATTATTTGGAACTAATTCCATTGGATCCAAAGCAATTTGGATACCAAAAATTACTTGATTGTCTTGTTTTAGGTGTGATGGAGAATGATCAACAAATGATTAAATTAAGGGGAGCTCTATACACACAAGGAAGAACACTTGAAGAAGGAAGGCTTAACATCCTACATTTGATTCAAGTGGTAAAGTTAAATTGAATTTCTTTGTGTTTTTATTTAATTTATTTATTTTCTATTGAAATTCAATTTTCTTTAATCATGAATCTATTTGATGCTTGACTAAAGGGGAGCCATTTTAAAACAAAACTCTTATTTTGTCAATTTTTTTAACTCTCCATTGTTATGGTACTTTAAAAGTTTTTCAAACTTAGTTTGAATCATTTTTGATATAACAAAAAGGGATAGAATGTTTTGAAAAAATTGAATTTTTAAATGAAAAGGGGGAGCTTTTAACTCTTTTGAATCAATATTGCCTTATTCAAAAATTATTTTACAAAGGGGGAGAATCACTAAAATAATTTTAAGTTGGTTTTATTATATCAAAAATGGGGGATTGTTAGGATTTTTGTTTTGATATAATAATTGAAAAATAGTTTTGGACTAAATTAAAAAGATTGCAAAAATGATTTAAAGTCCAAACAACTTGAAAATAGGTTTGAAATGTTTTCTTAGGCTTTTGGCACGTCTTTGAATGTTTTTAAATAGCCAAACTAGCCTTTTTAAAGCCTCGTACCGATACGGTATTAGTCGTACCGATACGAGTGAGGGTTTCAACTATAGTGATTTTTTAGTGTTAAAAACTTGTACCAGTATAGGCTCAACCATATCGATACGGAGGGGATCGTACCGATACGCCCTTACGCGTACTGATACTACTGCCTTATTTCAGCCTCCAACGGCTATTTCGCAATATAGGCGTACTGATATCTATTCTATGCGTATCGATACCGAGGCATCCAGAAAGGGAAATTTTGCTTGGAAATCATCCCCAACGGCTTCAATTCAATCTCAACACCAACAGCTAGAAACTCAATTGGGAGTATAAAAGACCTCAAGGAGAATCTGAAGAAGCTAATGATCATCAAGTCAACAATCTTTTGATTAAGAAATGTCTTAGTGCTCAAATTGTTGTATTTTGTATAGACAAACACTTGTGAGTTCAATTGTAATATATGCTCAAGTGTTATAGGTTTGGCTGAAAGTTTTATTTTTGCAAACATTCACCTTGTGAGAGGATTTCTTTGTTTGTTTTTATTTTCTCTTGTAAGAGAGGGGTTCCCAAAGCTTTGAGGCATAAGCTTTGGATGCTAGGCTTTATGGTATAAGTCTAGGTTGTAAAGGTTTCCTCTTGAGCCTGTAAAAAGGGAAGAATTCTTAGTAAATTGGGAAATCCTTAGTGGGAAGCTAAGGTAGTGGATGTAGAGCTTAGTCGAGAAGCTCGAACCACTCTAAAATTACCGTGTCAATTTCTTTTCATTGCTTCCTATCACCAATCACCCAAATTCAACTTCTCCACCACTTGGCAGACAAAAACGGTTGAAGAATTCGATCCTTTCAAATTGTTATGCACGAGGCAAAGTTGAAAAATATGTTTGGCTAAACATATCCAGAAGATATGTGAATTGCTTTCACAAGATAAGATGGAAGTTATCTTGTGCGCAGATAATGCAAGATATATATCTCAATCGAAAGGTAGATACATCAAATGTGACAAAACGAAACATATTTCTTTAAAGTTTCGTCTCTCATGATCTTCAGAAGAATAATATTCGACGAACCCTTTCAAGTAGTAATTTAGAAGATCTATTCACCGGTGCATAGATTACTTCAACATTTGAAGATTATATTCAAGATTGAATTATGAAGATTCAAAGATCTTATGTGATGTTTTTATAATGGAGAGTAAATACGTGTTGCACTCTTTTTCCCTTAACCGGGGTTTTGCCCCAATGAGTTTTCCTGGTAAGGTTTTTAATGAGGCAACATGTTATGTGTATCAAAGATGTGTGTACTCTTTTTCCCTTAACCGAGGTTTTGTCCCAATGGGTTTTCCTGGTAAGGTTTTTAATGAGGCAACATGTTATGCTTATCAAAGATGTGTGTACTCTTTTTCTTTCACTAAAAAAATTTTGCCACTGTTTTTTTTTTATCTTAGTAAGGTTTTAACGAGACACATTATCTTCATGGATATCCAAGGGGGAGTGTTATGAATATCTTTATTTATGGTAGATATCCATATATTAAAGGAGACTTTAATGTACTTTATTATTAGGGTTTAATGCCCATTGGAATTAGGGTTTCCATATTATGCCTATATATAGAGAGTTTGGAGAAAGCATTGTACACAACCATACATTGAGAATATAATATAAGTCTCTCTCTTTGTCTTGTTCATGTTCTTCTTTACTTTATTTATAACAAAATTGGAATATTAATTAATGAGGATGTCAGTTTAGGCATACTAATAACATTATAAAAGTAGAATCATTAAATTATAGAAAATAAAATTGAAAGATTAAATTTCACAAATTAACAAAATACATGACTAAAACCATAATAAAGCCAATAATTTTCATGAACTCAAATAACATTTTACACATATTTTAATAAAACCAATAATTTTCAGGAACTCAAATAACATTTTTAGACATATTTTAACTACCAATCCTACTCAAATATATTTAAAGTTGATGTAAGTACTAAAATCAATTTTACTTTTTACAAAGAATGAATATAGATTTGTTCTGTCCAGTAGATATTGAAATTGAGATTCCAATATTCAAATATACCATTTTTTACATTTTTATTTATATTTAATTATTACATTTGTATTGGCAATTTTTTACACTGCAAAATCGTTTGAAAAAGAAAAAATAACATTATGGTTGAATATGCACAAAGCAAGCGACCCATCTATGAATTGAAATGAAACGAATTGTATCTAATATTACAGTAACAAGGAGAGTATGCTGAGATGCCAGCCTCTTTCTCTTTGACTCTATCTAACCAAAACAGAACCATGCCTACTTTAATTTTTGAAAAATTATAATAAAAAAATATGTTAAAAAAATTAAATTGAAGTCTTTTTATAGTTAATAGACTAAATTGAATATTAATGTTTTTTTGACAACATGCTATGTCATCAGTTTAACGGAAGCTAATGGTAGAATGGCTGACTTGTTATAAATGATAACGGTAGTGATTATTTCGTTATTTTTGAAGCTTAAAAGAAAATTTTAGGACCTTTTAGCATTGCTTAAAAATAGCTTTTGCTCAAAAAAAACAAATTTCCACCCATAAAAAACGCCAAACAAAATTGGGTGTGAAATCACGGTTGAAAAAGTAATTTTTATCCAATCTCAAAAACTAAAATTTCTAGCTTTGAGGTTGAAAATCGCTTTTGAGAATGAAATGACTTTTTTACCCTTGATTATTTAACTCAAATTGATTGTTAAAAGTTTAATATTTTAAAAAATAAAAATAATAAAAAATTTAATATTATAACAATATTAAATATAATAATTATTAATATATTAAATTAATATTTAGATATATTCCACTAATATAAAAATACATAGTTTAGAAGCTAATTTTTTATTTAATTCTAACTATTTATATTAATTTTTAAGAAATATTTAAAATTTATATTTTATTTATAAAAATAATGAATTGTCATGAATGTTATATTTTTATTATAATTTAAGTTAATTTATTTCATGTAATTTAAGTTTATTTATTTTTACTTTACAATATTATATTTAAAATAAATAATTTATTTCTTTAATAATAATACTAAACACTAAAATCTTACAAATAACTTTTTAAAATTATTTTCTGAAAGTATTTTTTAAAAACAATATCAAACTAATCCTTATTCATATTTCAATGATCGATTTATTTAGTTAAGCCATAAAGTTTTTCAAAATCAAGTGGCGACTCACGTAGTTCAACTTTTTGGGTCACAAAATGCAATCCGTTGCAAACCAACCTAAGAAATGAGAATCCGACCCGGACTGTCATCGTTCCCGAAAATCCTATATTTAGCCCACTTTAAACCCCAATATTTTAGAGCCTCTCTTGTTTTTCTCAACTTCCGCGTTCTCAGTTTATCCCTTCTCATGGGGAAACCAAAGCTTTACCGCCCTCCGGCAAGTTCTTCTTAAACTTTACTTTCAAATTCTCACTTTAGATTTTTCATATTTTTACTTATTTGAGGGACATTTTTCTTCTAACAATTTATGGTGAAATTTTACAGGGAAAGAAAAGGAAGGGAATGCTGCGAGGTATGTGACGAGGTCACAGACTATTAAAATCCTTCAGGTTAGCCTCTTGGATTTCAGGTTCATCTCTTATTTCCCACTTTTTAATGTTTATTTATTCAAGCTTCCTTTATTTACATTCCATAATCACGTTTTTGCATTATTTTTAGCTTCTTAGATTAATTAGCTAAGAATTTGAAACTACTGAGCTTCTTTAAGCTGAGATTAGTTCATCAGGTAGCATTTGGTTGCTAGCTTTGCTACCCGTCTTTTTCTGACTGAAGCAAAAAGTAGTATGTTACTTAGTTTTAAAAAGCGCGCCTAAGGTGCTGGGCGCATGGAGGCGCGTAGGAAAACGTTTCTGCCTGTAAAAGCGCAGCGAGGTACCGAAGGCGCAAAGAGGCGCCGGTAGGCGCGCGCCTTTTTGAAGGGCGTTTTTTACGCCTTTGGGAAAGAAGAAGAAGAAGAAAAAACCCGTGCATTCCTTCGATTTTTTCCTAGCGCCTCTGTTTTTTAGTTTCTGTTCTCTTTTTCGTGTTGAAGAAGAAGAAGAAGAAGCGATTTTTTAAATAATTTTTTAATTTATTTCGATTTCCCAAGTATTAAATTGTGGAACAGCTGGCTATTATAAATGACTTAACGTAAAAAAGTAAAGCCTTTTATTTTTTTTAATTGTTATTTATGGCTCTTGTGGGGCCAAGATTATTTATGGCTGTTGTGGGACCAAGAAAATGTTTAAAATATAGTTTTGGTGGCATGGTTCACTGAACCATTGCCTTTTTCTTCTTTTATTTTATTATCATTTAAAAAAATGTTGATCCAAAGACTTAATTTAGATTAAAAAAAATATTTTAATACTAATCTTAATGTCAATTAATATAATAAAATAAATTTATTTCTAACTATTAATTTTGATTTTAAGCGTCTAAAATTATTACAAATATATATTTCTTGGCTATTTTCATCGCTTAATAAAAAATATTTTTTTCATTTCCATTTTATTTGTTTAATATAAATAATATTTATATTATTTAATATAAGGGGCGCCTTGTCTACGAAAGGCGCGCGCCTACGCCTAGCTCCTAGCGCTTCAGCTCAAGAGATTTTTTGCGCTTTGGAGCGCCTAGCGCCTCTTAAAACTAAGGTATATTAGAAAATATGTTAAACGTTTTAACCTTATTGCTATGATTGCACTTGAGTATGAATTTATTCTATGCTATATTTTTTATATTTGCCTTTTTTAATTGAATATGTTTTTTCTGTTTATCTAAATTCGATGTAGTACGAAAATAGCAAAAAAGCATCAACCACATGAACACTTTGAAAAGAACTAGAGTTTTTTTGGTGGAGTGTACCGTTTTGCATTTGAATATGGTTTGCTTCATTTTGTTTTAATAGACTCAATATTGCAGGAAGTTATGAATTCACAAAGGAGTATTTCCGAGGGAGCCAAAGAAGAAGGTGAAAGGAAGCCATCATACTTACTATCACTTGAAGGATGTCATGTACATTCTTCATGATCCGTTACTCGAGAAGTTTAGAGAAATAAGGGCATATAAAAAGAAGATAAAGAAAGCCAAGGCTAAAAAGAATGATGAGTTAGCAAAGCTTCTTGCATCACGTGCACCTTCTTACAAGCTTGACATGGTCATCCGTGATAGGGTTGTAAATATTTTTTGTGCGTTTTATTTCCTGCCATTGGCATTTATATGAAGTCGTGAGTATCTGAGATATGTTTGGTATTTTAGGTATCCGACGTTTGTTGATGCACTTAGAGATTTGGATGATCCTCTTACAATGGTGCACCTCTTTGCAGTGTTGCCTGCCATTGATAGGCTTAAAATTGAAGTGAAACGCTCCCATAATTGTCGAAGGTTGGCTTTTCTTTTCTTTTTTTCCTGGAAAAAAGTGAGAAAGAAGACAAGAACATATAGGTTTTTGTTTGCTTCTATAATCTTACACATAAATTACGGAAGGTTTTTGTGGCTGTAAAGGGTATATATTATCAGGTACTTCAACATTTTGTTGTTAATTGTTATGTTTCTGTTTGGCTATAAGACTGTTTCTTTCTACTTTTGGTATTATGCATGTGGCTTAAAATTATTCTCATTCCTGTGCAGGCTGAGGTTGATGGTCAAAAAATCACATGGTTAGCTCCGCATGCATGACAACAAGTATTGACCGATGATATCGACTTCAATGTTATGTTAACATTTTTGGAATTTTATGAGGTTACATATCTCTCTCTCTCCATCCAAGTTTGCATCTAAACAGATACAAGGTCTTTGTATTATTGATTGCCATGGTCAGAAAGGTGGAAGTTGTGTCATAAAGTCTGAAACTTGAGTAAAATAGCTAAAGCCAAGCATGAAGAGAGGAGCTTTGCTTTTCATTTTTTAAAATCTTCCTCCAATATTACCTTGATACTTTCATAATTAAGTTTTTGCTTGGTTTTAAAAGGCGCGAGGTGCTCCGAGGCGCAAAAGGTCCCTAGAGCCGAGGCGCAATGCGCTAGGCGAAGGCGCTCTCCTTTTGTAGACGAGGCGTCCTTTTTTCCCAAAAAATTTATACACTAACTATATAGTATATTTTGTACTTAAAAACATGATAGTTATATTATAGATGCTAAAAGATAAAAATATTTTCTATTTAAATCAAATAATAACTAAATAATAATTAAATAATAACCAACAATAATGTATTTGAAGGCGGTAAATAATGAGTAAACATGAAAGCCGAACAGTTGGAGTTGAAGGCTGTAAATAATGAATAAAACATGTATTTGAAGGCTGTAAATAATGAATAAAATAGAATATGTATTTGAAGGCTATAAATAATTAAATAATAACCAATTGTAATGTTTTTAGACATTTGATTAAATTACAAACAATTCGGTGGCTATAAAGTGTAAACAATTAGAGTTGAAGGCTAAATTAACTAAACATAGATTATTCCATTTACTCTTATGGCAGGGGAAAATTAACTTCTAAAGAAGTTCCAGAATTTGAGGATAATGAATATAGTGTAGCCACTTATATTGGCATCCAATTTATCCTTTTTACATATATAAATTACAAACATCGTCTCTAATTTCTAATTTGAACCAGTTCAAATAAACAGAAGACTAGCGTCTTTGTGTGAATTTAAATATTGTATGAATTTAAATCTCAACATTTATAGTATTATTCCTTTAATCTTGTATGAATTTAAATTTTGTACAAAAACAAAATTTTACCTCGGTCCATATGACCATTCCTTCATACAAAGTTACATTTAGCCTTAAAACTGAACAGCAGGCAAACAACTTTCGATATAATTAATAATACCAACTCCATCCAGTGCTCAATACCAACTTGTGAAAATGCAAGGGTGTGGCCATGAACTTCTCCTGTTTCCCTAAAATCCCAATCAGGTCAAAAACACAAAAGGAAACTAGGGAGAGTTTTGTTGATTTTTCGCACTGTAAGCCCCTGTGTATCGCCTTAGTGACAAGAGGCGTCGCCTTGCGCGCCTCATGCCTCCGTTAAAAGTGTCCAGAAGCGCGCGCCTCATGTGTATCGCTTCGCCTCGGCCCATGAATGCATTCGTCTCGACGCCTCACCTCGCCTCGCGCCTTTTTAATACTAAGTGTTTTTGTAAATTGTTTCAAGCTGCTTTATCCCCAAATATGTTTCTATCTGTTAGTTTCTTCATCGATTGACTTTTATTTATTTTGGGTGCAGACACTTCTTGGCTTTGTCAATTTTCAACTTTATCATTCCATAAATGTGAAGTATCCTCCTATTCTGGATCCTCGGTTGGAAGCTCTTGCTGCAGGTTTGCTTTATTGGTTAATGTTTTGTAATGAACCTTGCACATTCTTTCTAAATTTTGCATTTTAGGTGATGACTATGAATAATTCTTGTAAATTTCTTCCTCCTTGCAGTCTACGATAGTGTGCTTTGTTTTTGAATACTGCAGATCTCTATGCATTATCAAGGTATTTTGATGCTAACCACAGAGCTTCTGTTCAAGAACCACAAGTTGCTGGTTCATCTAGATCGAGCAAGTGCAGGAGTCTAACTTAAGACTTGCTCAACTTCTGCATCAACTGCCTGCCAATGAGCCTGGTGCACCTTGTTTCAACATGCATCCAGTGAAGTTGAAGAAGATGAAGCTACCAGGGACTTTAAAAATCTTTTCCGAAACAGGAAATTTTTCTTGAGTCGTGAGGTGAGTTCAATTCTTCCCGGCTGAAATTTTATGGTCCGTTTGTTTCACTGAAAGCTGTTTCCAAAAATAAACTCTAGAAAATGAATTACTTTTTTTGTAAAATTGATTACGGAATCTATTTTCAGGTGTTTGGATGAAATTGTATAAATCATTTTCTACTGTTTGGTAAATTTTCTTAAAAATAATTTTCATAATCTGTTTTCAGTGAACACACGTTACGAATTTATTATTTTTTATTGAGTTAATTTACTGTTATAAAATTATATTTTACAGAGTTTTGAATATATATATATATATATTAGAATGTTTTATTTTTAAAAGCACGTGAAATTAATTGCCTTATACTTATGTATATTTTATAAGTATAATATCTTTATATTTTATAAATTAGTATTTTTAACACTATCTTTATATTTAAATTTTTGTTATTCTTAGAGTCTAATTGATTATGTAATCTTAATACTTTATTGAAAACATTTGCTTCTTCTATATCTACATTGAAAGTGAGCAAGATTGAATATTAATAATTAATAAACTATCACAACAATAATATTACCCAACTACATAGCAACAAGAAAGACAACCAGATATGCAAATCCACTTGAAGTAAACAGAGCTTCTACCAATAATAATCATATGTACAATGAATACACTAATATTGTTGACCAGAACATAAATTTGCAAAAATATTTTGCCATACTTCCCAAATGCATGTCCCAATAAAAGTTGATTTTTCAGCTCTATCGAATCTAAGCAAGAATTCAATGGAGGCATAAGTTCATAATGTCATGAAGATGATTGTTGCAGGCAAGGCCATGATCCCAGTTCCAACCATTATTGCTGAACACTCTCCCAATGAATAAAGCTCAATGAATTCATCATAACTAGCAGCTTCATCTTGTTGTTTAGGCAACAAGGGAGCTTTCTCTTCTTTGTTGTTATATCCCCAAGTGTCTTCTAAATCACCTAAAACTCTAAAAATTCAACTTTTACAGAAAATTTAAACCACCTTAGAGGCTCAAACTCTTCAACACAATGCAATTTTATCCACATAAAAAATGATAAAACATTAAAATCAAAACCAAAAATAAAATAAATTAGGGAGGAAAACACTGCCAAAGGATGCCATAACAAAAATGAACAGCAATGACTTCATACTATGGGCCACAAACATCCTCAGAACATCAAGGCTTCAATTTGTAAATCCCTATTACCTACTACCTAGAATGCAATATCAAAATGAAAAATCAAATATGAAATGCAGAACTGTAAATAAGATACAAAAGTGAGAATAAAGAGAGTAGCAAGCAGTTCCAAAATATCAATTACAAGCAATGATAATGCCTGCAGAAAATCATTTTCTGCTCACTTTTTAAAGGCACAATTAAAGCTAGAAAATGCAAGTTTAATTGGAACTTGATCAGAGAACCTAACAGGTGTTTTCATTTATCTAATTCTAGACGAAACAAGAATAAGAGACTCATGGAAATACAAATCACTCTTGGGATTACAATCTTTAACATTATGGCAAATATATGAAAACAAATTAAAAATCTTGAGTCTGGGACCAAAAACATGTTGATGCAAGATATAAGCAACAATGGAAAGGCCACCAAAACCCAAAGGAATATGCAAATATGCAAATTGAACATATACAGAGCCATGGCGCTCTATAAACTCCCAGTCTTCCATGGGATGTCTGACGTCAACACATAGCAATAACGAAATTGAAGAGTTTGCTAAAACGACCGCCCAATGTAGATTTGAGATTAACGAGTCAAGAATCATTTTTGATTTCCCTCTAACAGTTTTAACTCCTTGAATTCTCACATAGCAATAAAGAAATTGAAGAGTTACAAAACAAATTTGTAGATCTCAAACAACAAATTAGCGAAGGTAGAAAGAAAAAATAAATTAGGGCAAAATAATTTCAGAGAATAGAGGAGTAATAAACGACAAACATAGAGAAGATGAACGAAAGTTATATATTCACCTGAGTTGCGTCGTCATCGATGGTGAGATGCTGAAGAGATGCACGATAAAAGGAGAAGGTTTTAGAATCGAAGAATATGTAACGTGTTTTACGGAAAATAACATGGTAAAACAAACTGCAAAAAATGTAAAGAAAGAATGGTCAACTGTAGAACAAACTACATTGACCAACTGAAATTACATGAACCAAACATTGTAATTGGTGTAAAATGAATTTTGAAATTTATTTTACACCAAACAAACGGACCCTTATATCAAGTTGTGTAGATTTGCTTCCATTTTGTTCATCAATTTGATGAACATGAGAATAAAAGTACAAGTGGCTTCCATTTCTTTATGTTAGTTTGTGTTGGAATAGTTCGTAATATTCTTCATCTTCAGGTTCCGAGAGAGTCCTTGCTTTTCGTTGTTCCTGCTTTTGGATGTATTGTTTCTTGGGAAGGAGATGGATCTCCGTTTTCTAAAGCCGATGATAGCATTACTCATCAGGTTTGTGTAGATTGTGGACAGACCAACCCAAGGACATGTATACCTTTCAAGAGAATATGTTCAACCACAATGGGTTTATGACTGTGTAAATGCACGGATTATCTTACCAACTGAACCATATACGGTTGGGAGGTAAATTTTGGAAACCGACTCTTGAAATATCTGTTTCCTCGCTGAGGATCAAACTTTGCTTTTGTAATGATTCAAAGAGTGGCCTCCAGCTCTCATTTTCTAATTTGGTGTAGTTCATAATGTGCATACCCCCTTTAATCAATAGATCATTTAATTGTGTTTGAAACTTGGAATATTGTCTTGATATGTCAATGCTATCTGCGTATGATATTTTGCTGTCTTCCTGCTAGTAGGGACCCACCTCCACATCTTTCGCCTTTTGTTGATGATGAGGCTGAAGGTTATGTTCCTGATTATTCCGAGACCATTAAACAACTACAGGCTGCTGCAAAAAGCGATATTAAACCTTTATCAATAGAACAGAGGCTATGGAAGCTGCTGAGAAGAAGCGACAGGTATGCTGTGGAGTTACGGGAAACTCTATATACAATTGAGATTTAAAAATTATATTGCTTCTACATGGGAAATTCCTACGAATTTCATGTTTTCCCCTATTGACTGTTTTGGTTGCAGATGATGCTTCTAGAGCAGCAGTATCATGATGAATTGAAAATGGAACTTCAGGGTGTCTCATGTATAGATAAGCAGAACTCTGAGGACACCGAGTCTAAGGAACAATCTCTCCCTGATGTAGAAGAACCCAGTGACAAGGATCCATCAAGACTCATGATGTCACGCAAAAAGAGGAGGCTTGCTGAAGCCATTGAGATGACTTCATTGGCCTCTATTAAAATAGTTTTTTGTCATGACTCACGAGCACCTGCCTTTCACTCTTATTGTAGTTTCATTATGGTTTACCTTTTGCTTCGAAAGTCGGCCAGTAGAAATTAATTTGATATTGATTCCATCATAGTAGACAGTAGTTCCCAGTAAACAATAGTTTAAAACTTTGAAGAGATTTTCTGTAATTTGGAGAAAAAGAATTAGGGAAGGGATGGGAAAGGATGAAGGTTAAATTCATGTTATTCGGATCGGACCAGTGTTGGGTATGGTATTGGCATTTAGCATAGGTATACTTGTTTGAGGAAAACTGAGCCCGTGTAAATGTAGTGTTCAAGTTGCTGTATAACACCTACTTACAGTATCTTTGTGCATCAGAATTTTATCTTTGTTTTGACTTGACTGTGTTTCTCTTTGATCAGATTGGCAAGCAACGGAAGAAGGATCGTGTTGAAATACTCAAGGAACGGAAGAAGAATATGGAAGCAGCTCAGAAATTGGAGGAGGCATAAAAAAGCTCAACATTCTTGGGTATCTTTTAATTTGTAATATTGTTTGTAATATTGTTATTCTAAGTTGAAAATCCGCCAGAGCATTTGTCAAATGAAATGGCATCAACAAAAACTCGTAATGCCCATACCTCGTACGAAACACCGTCTTATGAACATCCACATCCTTAACTTTCAACTGATAATACCCTGACCTTAAATCTATCTTCAAAAACACTACTGCCCCGCGAAACTGATCGAACAAGTCATCAATCCGTGATAACGGATACTTGTTCTTCACTGTCAACTTAATCAACTGACGATAATCAATGCACATATGCATCGATCCATCATTCTTTTTCACAAAGAGAAACGAAGCACCCCAAGGAGAAACACTCGGTCGAATGAACCCATGATCCAAGAAATCCAGCAGCTGCGATTTCAACTCTGTTAACTCCTTCAGTGCTATCCGATAAGGAGCAATGGACACCAGAGTTGTACCTTCAATAGTTTCAATATGAAACTCCACCTCCATATTCGGAGGTAAACCAAGCAACTCTTCAGGAAAAAACTTTCGGATAATCACAAACAGCTCGAATGTCTTGCACCTGAACACCCTTGGCTTTCGGATTCATAACAATAGCCAAATAAGCTTGGCAACCATCAAACATCATCCTCTCTGCTCGGGCAGCTGAAACAACGTTGGACAAGAATTTTACATTCTCACCCACCACCACGACTTCATAATAATCGACCAACTTCAGAGAAATCCTTTTGGACTCACAATCCACCATCACCTTGTGCTCACTTAACCAATCCACACCCAAGATAATGTCAAAACCATAGAATGGCAACTCCATCAAATATGCGGCAAACTCATGACCTTGCACAGCCAAAGGAAAACGCCTATACAACCTTCTAGTTGTAACCGTCTCCCCAAAAGAACTAGTTACCAACATGCCAACATCCAAGATCTCAACAGGAACATTTAACAATGATGCATGCTCACTTAGGATGTATGAATCAGTAGACCCCGAATCAATAAAAGAAAACAACGACAAGGATTGCAAAGTGAAAGTACCTGCGATCACATCCGTGTTATTGAGTCCCTCAAATAAGCATAGATCCTGTTGGTCCACCATTCTCCAATTGTACAGCAACAGCATGAGCCACAGCTCTCTGACCATCCTCGCGCCTCTGAAAGTTACCCCTGCCACGGCCTCGACCCCTAGCATGTACAACAGCCCGAACCGGTGCATCACCCATAGCACGAGGACTGTCATGCTTCATGTGACCAGAAGATCCACATATCCAGCAACTCATAGTATTTCCCAACACTAACCTGTGTGGCGCTGTCCGCAATGCTCACACTCAGCTACAATACGAACACCTTGGTTACCATGGCCACCACCACACCTGTGATCCGATTTGTGCCTCTTATCTCGAAACCTCCTATTCTGCCTCCCAGAATAGCCAGAGTCAGCTCCTCGCTTATTCGAGACCATGCCCGAACCTTGTCCCGACACCCTCAAAGACTGCTCGATATCCTTAGCACGATTTACAAGCACATCAAAATTTGTATAGTCCACCGCCAACAGGTATGTTTTGATATCCTTCACTAACCCATAGCGAAACCTGTTGCACCTCTCAAGATCATCCAGAACTAACTCCAAAGCATACTGACTCAAATGGACGAATTTCACCATATAATCAGCCACGAACATGCCACCCCAAGCCAAGGACATAAACTCCAATTTCCTCGCATCCAGATACTGAGGACCAAGGTACTTCTTCTTAAAAGCTCTTCGAAAGAACTTCCAAGTTGATCCACCTCTGGGACATTAGCAATTGTGGTCACCCACCAATGATAAGCATCACCATGTAACAACGACACTGTACAACCCAGCTTACGCTCATCATTACATCCCATTTGATCCAGAATACAGACCGTACTCTCCAGCCAACCCTCGGCTACCTCAAGGATCAAACCCCTAAACTCAACACCTCTCAAACTACGGAGATGCTCCAAATGTACCCCTAGGTTAACCAACACAACAGGTGCTGGCACCTACGCATGCACTCTAGCCATCGCTATTAAAAGGCTCATGTTATCGCCTGAACTAACGGAGTCAGATCCCCAAATACCGGCACTTAATGAGCCTGGGGCACACCACTGGCCCCAACATTAACTGGTGGAACGAACAGAGGAGGAGGAGGTAAAACATTAGTGGGATTCTCTTATTCAACGTTATTCTGCCCGATTCTAGCATTACCAGCCATACAACGTGTCTCACGTCGAGTCATGCTAACAAAAGCAACAAAACACATTAAAGTCAGGCTAACACAAGGCAAAAGATCCAAGACCATCTCATAAAACCTTTTAAAACCTTGGTAATAGGCAATGTGTTCCCAGTTCATACCCCAACATGATGTAATTCAATCACCGTACATGTACACAATCACCGTGCATAAGCAACAATAATATACAACAAAACAACAACATTCTAACCTTTAGAAACCTGGCTCTGATACCAACAAATTTAATCCCCTTGATTCGGCCTAGACGCCTGACTGAACCGAGAGTGCTATATTAGGTTTGCCGAAGCAAACCGAAGAAAGGTTACAAAAAGTCAGTCTATTTTTTTCTTTTATCTTGTCTAAATGTAAATTAATGTTCCTACATGTTCATAGTCGTAGCAGGTAGGTTCGCGAATGAAACGAGCCACAAAAGACAATCAATTGCATCATAAACAGAATTGGGGACTAAAATGTAAATAATTAAAATTACAAAACTAAACTTGAATATAAGGTTACCAATCCTCAATTAGTCTACTTACATGCCAACATGATGAATTCCAGATCAATTTAATAATCCTAACTCATACAATTCATTCCCAAAACTCAAAGAACAAAATGAAAGAACCAAAAACCTTCAAGATTCCAAAATAACCAACTTAACGGTACCCGTATCGGTACTCGTACTCGTGTTTCGATACGCCTTTATGTTCTCAAAAACTCAGAATCTAGTAGCTAAAATTCGTACCGAAACGCTTGTTCGCGTATTAGTATGCCTGGCAAAAATGCCTATGACCGCATCGAAACACTTGCTCGAGTATCGAAATGCTAAGCCTGGAAAGGCAGGATTGTATCGAAACACCCTCTCGCGTATCGAAATGCTATGCCTGAAATGGCCTAGCCGTACCGGTACGAGAACACCTGTTTCGATATGCCTAGACCTGTAATGACATTTTTAGCTGTTTTTTCACACAAAACCAGTTGCATTTAGGTCATAACAACTTTTATACATACATACATACATACATATAAGCATCCAACATCACATTTAACAACAATTGCACCAAGGTTTAACTACAACACAAGATTATGCCACCCAAAAGATTGATCTAAGGGCATGCTCCCAATAACTCACAACCAAACATACCAAAATGCCTAACTAAGCAAATATCTGCAAGAACACTATACCAACAATACATCAATACCATATTCAACAGGAATAGCTCTTTAAAACATGTCATCCAAGCAAAAACCATCTAGATGCATACCTAGGCAACCATATAACATCAACCATTGGTAATGGTGCATGATAAGCGAAACATCAACAGTCAAACTCCAAAATCACAACATTACACATGCTCAAAACTAGGGAAAACTGAATTACAAATCCCAAAAATCCATGGCGAACACATTGCCTTATTAACCGAAAACTAAAACCGAGTTCATACTCAAATAGTCTCGTCTTTGGATCACTTAATCCTTGCCTTTGCTGCCTCCAAGCTTTAATGCTCTGCATCATTAGAGAAAAGAGAACGTAAGCACACTTGCTTAGTGAGGATGCTCTTAAACGATGATGCATTTTAAAACCCTTGAAAACCAGCACTTGTTTTCAAACCATGCTTACGACCTAACCAAGTTCCAATAGTTTCAAATCAAAACATGCATATCAACCATGTGCAAATCAATACATATACTCCACATGCTTAATCCCAAAGCATCAAATAACAAAATCATGCTTAAGTCCCAAAGCATTATATACAAAACCATGCTTAAATTCCAAAGCATTTTAAATAGATTCAACATTAAAATTCTCATATTGGCAATTATAGTGACCCTAGATAGTCGACCACTATCCTTGATTAGCCGACCGCTAATCTTTAGTTAACCGACCGTTAACTTTACACATCAGATACACAGATCTCCCTTATTGACCGACCATCATCAAGACTACCCTATGCCGACCACATGACTTTACAACCTTGTCGACCGCAAGCTTTACATCAACAAGGGGAACCAACCGCTCAACCCAAGTGATAACAACATAGTCTGGGTAGCCGACCGCTATACCTCAAAGATTCTTAACCCACGATCGATTTTTAACCATATCATAGTGCACTTTATCCTATGGCATGCCAACTATATCCGAATGTTTTCTCACCTTGTCACATAGCCAATATATCATTTTCAAAACCATTTACACACTGTTTTGCAATGCATTACACAAAATCCCCACATATGCAAATCACATTGCCATAGCAATACTACATTCCCGACCGTAATAATAACCAATGCTCACTAGCTTTAAATATACCTTTAAGCCACTGCATATGTACTTTAAAATCATGCATTAATAGTAAGTAAAGCAAACCATGTTTACAACTAAAACATGAATCACACATGCTCATATCCGAACCGATATTGAAGAGCAAAAGAGGGAAACTTACTTTTGAGCTTAGGTAAGTGTATCAAACTTATCCTAAACTCCCAAAACCACTTTCAAACCTTTGAAGGACTTTTAAGACCATTTCCACTCACCGATTACAGTTCGCCTTGCTCGCTACCACGTAACATGTTCCCAGCAAGCCTAGAACCACCTCAAGATGCTATGCCTTGATTATCCCCTATTTTGGCCACACAAAACCAGAGGAAACATGCATTAAAATGCATCCAATACTCTATTTCAACCCAAAATCCCGTAGCTCTCAAGATGCCCACTCAAAACTCATCCGAAACTTACCAAAATCAACCTCAAACTCAATCTTAACCCAGCCATATTATAGCGGTTCGAAACATCAAGCTTCATCAATTAATATCTAAAAACTCATTCCCAACATCCTTTTACTTCCAGCAATGATTAGACACCTTAAACAACCCAAAAACCCTTAACCATCAACCTAAACAATTAGAGATTCAACCAATTCTGGGATTCCTTTATTAAAAACAACTTATCCACCTTATAATACATCCAAAATAAGATTGAAATCAATCTAAAACACTGAAAAAACATATCCAAATCAAAAATCACAAGATTCTTCAATAAAACCTCAATTAAGCTAAAATCCATAATTAATTACTCAAAACCTATTAAAAATCATATGTAAAGAGCCAAGAACTTTGGAATTTCAGTAAAGAACCTTTCATTAGAGGAGAAGAATGAAGCTTACCTCCAATGAATGAGTTTCACCTTAATTGGATGGTTTTCCTCTTGAAAAACAAAGAAATTCAATAAGATTTTTGGAAAACAAATTGAGGAATCAAGTAGCAAATTAATGAGTAAAGAAATTAAGATCATTACCTTAAATCTCTGATGGAAAAAGAGTGTTTGGCTGAGAGTAGTTTGAGAGAAAATGTGAGAAAAGAAAAGTTACGTCAAAATGTGTTTTAGAAAGATAACTACCTTTTTAACTAAATATTTTTTTAATTCTTTTAATTAAAACCATTTTAAAATAATCCTAATTATGTGAATAATCAAATTAGACCAAATGGTAAAATAAATCCATAAAGATTCTAAGTTTTGACTCTTTACAAAATAGTCACCTTTTTAAAATAGTTTTCAAAAATTGCATTTTGGTCACTAGCCAAAAAGTCATAATTCCAAGGCTTGTTTCCCAAAATTGCTTTCACCAATATCTTTAATATAATAAAATATGATTTTAAACAATTTTACATAATTTTATCTTTAAGAAAAATGTCTGCTCCCGAATTCGACTCGAATCTTTAACCCGGTCCACTAGACCGTCTAACTAGCCCCAAAACCACTAGGCCCAAAACTGGGGCGTTGCATTAATCCCTCTTAAACCACCTTTAAAACACATGTTTAAAATGATTAAATTGATGGTAGAAACCACCAGCAAAACTTGGTAATTTAGCTTCTTAAGGATTCTAAGAATTTGACCATTTTAATTTTAGTCACTTTAAAATAGTTTTCAAAAATTGCATTTTGGTCACTAACCAAAATGTCACATTTCCAAATTCCATTTTCCAAAATTGATTCCACCAAAAATCAATATATATTAAAAGATGATTTTTAACTATTTTCCACATTTTATCTTGCCGAAAAATATACGGTCCCGAATCCGACTCGAATCTCTAACCCGGTTCACCAGACCATCTAATAAACCTCAAAACTTCTAGGCCAAAATCCGGTGCGTTACATGACATGGATGATGAGGGGTAACACAAGCAGGATCACAAGGCGAACACATAGACAATCAAATGCCCCAAGGTACCATACATGTTATTATCGACACTGGCGAAGACTGGTTTTAGTCAAATTCAAAGCGTGAGGCGCACATGCATAGTGTGATGTCAGTATCAACAAGCTCAATGAAGATGATGAAGTATAGATATCCGTGGCGAGTTTCTTTTTCCAAGCGAGAATAAGACAAAGCCTTGGATGAGGAAAGTAATGACCCTTTGTTGTCACAACTTTGATAACGAGTTTTGTTGTTAGAAGAATTCTGGTGGATACGGGTAGCACAATTAAGGTGCTATAATGGAATGCATTCAAATAGATGGGGATTCTAGAGACAAAGTTGAAACCAACAAGTCAAGTATATGAGTTTAGTAATCAGCCCATTGAGGTAAAAGGCTCCATCCAGTTGCTGGTAACTATGGGCGACGATAGTAACAAAATTACTCAGATGGCTAACTTTTTAGTCATAGATAATCCATTAGCGTATAACGCCATCTTTGGCAGACCTTTGATGAGAAAGGCCAAAGATCACAACCCTATTTTTTTCTACAAGTCAAAATTTTCACACCTTCATGAGAGGGTTATATACAAGCCGACTAGAAGGTTGCGAGGCAGTGCCATATTCTACCCCTTCAGTTAGCCCAAAAGTAGAAAGAACATTAGCACCACAGAGATGAGGTTGCCTCACAGATAAGAGGACCTGAAGTTAACATCTTAATCAAAGAAGTGATGAATTTAGAAAGTCTTGACGTCAGAGAAAATGAAAAATACAGCAAACCAGAGCCAGATGACGAAATGGAGAATGTTGAGCTATATCTTGGCGAGCCCTAAAAAATTACCAGGATAGCATCAAGATTAGACAATCACCACATGAGGAGGCTATTAAAGTTACTAAAGGATAATGCAGATATCTTTGCATGATCCGTTGCAGAAATGCCAGGGGTAGACCCAAGGATAATTAAACATTCCTTACAGTTCAATGAGGGGATCAGACTCGTTAGTCAAAAGAAAAGGAAATTCAATGAGGAAAAAGTGCAAGCGATCAAACAAGAAACATAAAGGTTGCTTGCGGCGTGATTTATTCAAGAAGTAAAGTATCCGCAGTGGCTTGCCAATGTTGTGATGGTTAAGAAATTGAGTGGAAAATGGCGAATGTGTGTTGACTTCACAAATCTCAATAAGACATGTCCCAAAGATAGTTTTCCTCTTCTTTCGATCGATAGACTGGTTGATGCCTTGGCTGGAAACAAGTATATGAGCTTCATAGATGCATTTTTGGGTTACAACCAGATAATAATGGCAAAAGAAGACAGGGAAAATACTGCTTTTGTAACATATGATGATCTTTATTGCTACAAGTTAATGCCCTTTGGGCTCAAAAATGCAGGAGCGACATACCAACGACTGATTAACAAGATCTTTCATAATCAAATCAAGAAAAACATGGAGGTCTATGTGGATGATATGTTAGCCAAGAATACTTATTTGGAACAATACTTGGTCGATTTACATGAAGTTTTTGATATTCTTCGACAGTATGGAATGAGGTTAAATTCTGAAAAGTGCACTTTCAGAGTAGGAGCAAGCAAATTTCTCAGATTTTTTATTTCAAAGAGAGACATTGAGGTGAACCAAAAAAAGATCAAATCCATCATTGACCTGAAGCGTCCTGTAAACACTAGAGATATTCAGAAGCTGAATGGAAAGATAGTAGCATTGAATAGGTTTGTTTCCAGGTTGGCGGACAAATACATCCCCTTTGTCAAAGCTTTAAAGGACCATTTGAGTGGACAGAGGAGTGCTAAAGAGCTTTTGAGCAGTTGAAACAATATTTGGTAAGCCCCATACTGGCAATGCCAAGAGAGAGATACTTTGTACATGTATCTTAGCGCAATAGATGAGACCATTGCAACCATGCTGACTAAGAAGAAAGAGGAGAATTAGATGCCAGTATACTATGTTAGCAAGGTTCTTCAACCACCCGAGAGAAAGTGCACAAAAGTTGAGAAGTTGGTGTTCGCACTGGTAGGAGCAGCCAGGAAACTTCACCATTATTTTCAAGCCCTTCAAGTGACGGTGTTGTCAGATCAACCTCTTAAAGATATCTTGGGCTGAGTGGATGTATAGGGTCAGATGTTAAAGTGGAGAATATAGCTGAGCAAATTTAAGATCGATTATCAGCCACGAAGAGTAGTCAAGGTTCAAGTTCTAGTAGATTTTGTTGCGGAGTGCATGTTTTCTACACCGACAAAAGGATCGCTTGAGCAAACTTCAGATGTTGACAAGAAAATTGCCAAACTCCAACAAGAGCTTTTGCAAGAGAATAATCAACAAGCACCTAACTCACAATCATGGACCTTGCATTTGGATGGCTCTATAGATACCAATGAACCATGAGTTGATGTATTATTATCAGGACCCGAGACAAAGGACGAATGGCAATACATACTCAGTTTTGTCTTCACCATTTCCAATAATGCCGTAGAGTATGAAACCCTTATAGGTGGATTGTAGTTAGCAATTAAGCTACAAGTTCAAAGAATATAGATCTTCACAGATTCCTAGTTGGCGACGAAACAACTATCAGAGGAATATGAAGTCCACGATGAAACACTCCTCCGTTATCACTAGTTGGTGAAAGGTTTAAATAATTCCAAATGCTAGCACTTTAAAATAAATTAAACCATCTCTTCTTAATTTTTTATTATCTATTAGACTAACTCTACACCATGCAGGACTTTTAGTGAAATTTAATCAATTCTCTGTAAAACAAATCCCTAGAGGAGACGATGCGAGAGCGGATTCTCTGGCAAGGTTAGCATCGGCACTAGAAATTCAAAGAAGAGGAAAGTTTCTAATGGAATACAAATAACACCCTATAATTTGCATCGGAGCAACAAATATGTGAACTCGATATGGGCTAAACATGATGCGTAAAATATAGTATGCGCAAATAGAACAAGTATACTCATCGATCAAGTAATAAAGTAATAAGTAGAGTGTTGAACCCAAAGGGATTGGGTGATAAACTTAAAGCAATCACACTTAAGAGTTAGTAAAATAATAATGTGTGGTGATTGGAATTATAAACTTAGTGGAGTGCCAACAGAGGTTGAGAATTGGCTGTATGACACCGAGATACGTATAGATTAGTTGGGTTTAGATCTAGCCAAAAGGTATTTGGGTGTTGTATCCATGCTGGATGGGAATGCCCACACCTAGTAGGAGTCTACTGTGAGTAGTATCCCTTCTGATCGGTTGACATGGGAATTCTTCAAGGAATAATTTAAAAATTGTTTCTTGGGTGAACGATTCCTGAGAGAGAGACAACAAGCATTTAAGGACTTGGTACAAGGTTCTATGACTATTACACAATACGAGTTAGAGTTTCTAGGGTTGCTAAAATATGGTGTCGGTTTGGTAGCCACTGAGGGAGATAGATGTAGTAAGTTCTTAGAGGGACTTCGTATTGGGATACATAAGCGGTTAATATTAACCATGATGAAGTGTTTGAGGCTCTGGTGAATCGAGCTAAGACTGATTAGGAGATTGAGATGTTAGAGGCTATTCAAGGTAGTGGAGATTGAGATTGATCTAGTAGACCTTTTGGTCAGGGTGAGTCCCACGCACGTCTTGATAAGATGACTCACACTACTGAACCTCAAAAGAGTAATATATGTTCTAGATATTTGGCACCTCTGAGCCCAACTGTTAGTCTATATAATTCCTCAAGATTTTCTTCAATGCCTATATGTAAGCATTGTGGTAGTTGGCATCGAGGTGAGTGTAGGAAGTTATTGGGTGCTTGCTTTTAATGTGGATCCATAGATTATTTCTTGAGAGATTGCTCACGTCCACCTTCTATAGGGCCATCCACTCAGTCTCCTGCTCATTCTCGGGCTCTCACTCATTCACAGACATCTATTCAAACTCCATATAGAGGACATAATCAAGGTAGAGCTTCTGGGTTTGTTGCTAGGTTTGATAGCAGAGGTCGATCACATCAGAGGGGGGACCAGTCATGACTGAGGCTAGATAGCCTGTTCTTGTTTATGCTACTAGACCCCATGATGATAGAGATGAGCTAAACATCATTGTAGGTACATTTACTATATACTCTGTCTATACTTTGCATTGCTTGAATATTGCTCCACCTATTCCTATGTATCAAGATCTATATCCCGTGACCTTAAGATTTTGGTTGAAACCACTAAGAGTGCAGTTACGGCTATGAGTCTAGTAAGTTAGTCAATAGTCGTGGATAAGGTTTTCAGACAATGTCCTCTTGAGGTACAAGGGGAAATCTTTTCAGCCAACCTTATGGAGCTACTATTAGAAGAGTTTGATTTGATTCTAGGAATGGATTGGTTGACCAAGCATGATGTTAATCTAGATTGTGAGTCCAAGAGGACAACTCTAAAGACTTATGATGATCGGATGATGGTTTTAGTAAGAGAGAGATGTGGGTATCTATCTAATGTGGTTTCTGTTTTAACTATTGGCAAGAAGATTCAGAAGGGTTATGAGACGTTTATTGCTAGTATCTTGAATACAAAGGGCTCCTTAGCCAAGATTAAGGAAATTACTATAGTGAAAGAGTTTCTTGATGTTTTCCTTGAGGAGTTACTTGATTTGCCACCAGATAAAGATATTGAGTTTGAGATTAAGACTTATTCGAGTTCTGTAATAGTATCTATGGCTCTTTACCTTATGGCTCCTAAATAGCTTAAGGGGTTAAAGATTCAGTTGCAAGAGTTCCTTAATTGAGGTTTTATTTGACCTAGCTTTTCACCATGGAGAGCTCTAGTTCTGTTCGTTAAAAAGAAAGACGATTCTCTTAGGTGTGTATTGATTATTAGAAGTTGAACAAGCTGGCGGTCAAGAATAAATACCTTTTTCTCAAGATTGATGACTTGTTTGATCAATTTTGGAGAGCCTCAATTTTTTCGAAGATTGATCTCTATTCTGGATACTATCAGTTAAAGATAAAGGGGCCTGATGTTGCAAAGATGACCATTCATACTAGATATGGGCATTACGAGTTCCTAGTGATGCCATTTGGTTTAACTAATGCCCCTACAACCTTTATGGATATGATGAATCGTGTATTTTTGCCCTACTTAGATTAGTTTGTAGTGGCGTTCATACGTGACATCCTGGTCTACTCCCGGACTGAGGCAGAACATGTCGAGCATTTGAGGATTGTTCTCTAGACTCTCAGAGAGCATCATTTGTACTCTAAGTTGAGCAAGTGTGAATTCTGGATCAGTGAGGTGACATTTCTTGGGTAATTGGTATCAGCTCGAGGTATCCAGGTTGATCTAAGTAAGATTGAGGCCATTGTGGGCTGGAAGTAACCCAAGAACTTTTCTAAGAACTATAGTTTCCTAGGTTTAGCTGGATATTATAGATGCTTCATTGAAGGTTTTTCTATCATTGCTGCTCCTTTAACAAAGTTGTTGAGGAAGAATATCCCACTTACCTAGACTGATGCTCAGTAGGAGAGTTTTGAGAAGTTGAAGATAGCTCTTACTCAAGCTCTGGTATGAACCCAACCTGAGCCTAGAAATGATTTTACAGTTTATAGTGATGCTTTGCACTCTAGACTTGGTTATGTTTTGATGCAGGATGAGAGAGTAATATATTATGCGTCTCGTCAGTTGAGGCCACATGAGTGTAATTACCCCACCCACGATACGAAGTTGGCCACTGTGGTTTTTGCCCTGAAGATTTGGAGACACTATCTTTACATAGAAAAGTATTATATCTATACAGATCACAAGAGCCTGAAGTATCTCTTTTACACAAAAAGAGTTGAATCTGAGACATCGTCATTGGCTTGAGCTTCTTAAAGACTACGAATGTGTGATTGAGTATCACATGGGGAAAGCTAATTTTGTCGTTGTTGCTTTGAGCCGTAAGACCATATCAAACCTGAGGTCTTTATTTACTAGGATGAGTATCTATGATGATGGCAATTTACTAGTAGAGTTGCAGGTTAAGCCAACTTTGGCCGAGGAGATTAAGGCTAAACAACTCTTAGATACTTCATTACTTTATGTCATACAACAAGTTGAGTAAGGATCCATATCTGTTTATGCTTTTGATAAGGATGAAGTTTTCTCCTTTAAAGGTCGTTACTGTGTGCCTGATGATGCTGACTTGAAGCGAGCCATTCTTAATGAGGCTTATAGCAACCCATATACTATGCATCCTAGTGGGGATAAGATGTATCAAAGCTTGAGACAGAGATACCGTTGGGTTGGTATGAAGAAAGACATCTCTGATTATGTGTCTTGGTGTTTAACTTGCCATTAGGTAAAGGCAGAACATCAACATCTGCCAGGTTTGTTACAACCTATTGAGATTCTTGAGTGGAAGTGAGAGCGTATCACGATGAATTTTGTTACCGGGTTGCCTCTAACTCCTTCTACCAAGGATTATGTCTTGGTGATTGTTGATCGACTCACTAAGTCAGCTCATTTTATTCCTGTTTGAGTTATATATTCTTTGGACAAGCTGGCTAGGCTGTATATCTCATAGATCGTCAGATTGCATGGTGTACCCTTATGTATCATATTTGATTGAGATTCGAGGTTCACTTCTTGATTCTGGTTGGCCTTGCAAAAGGCGTTGGGTACCCGTCTAAATTTTAGCACATCTTTTCATTCGTAAACTGATGGACAATTAGAGAGGGTGAGTTAGATCCTAGAAGATATGTTACGAGGTTGTATGATTGATTTTTGTGGCAGTTGGGAAGATTTTTTCCCCTTGCCCAAGTTTGGATACAATAATAACTACCAGGCTAGCATTCGTATGAGGTTTTGTACGGTCGTAAATGTTGTACTTCTATCTTCTAGACTGAGTTGTATGGTAGAAAGACATTGAGACCAGAGTTAAGCCGAGAGATTGAGGAGACTGTCAGATTGATCCGTGACCATCTGAAGGAAGCCTTTGATAGATAAAAGTCTTATGTTGATTGGAGGAGGAAAGATATTGAGTTTGATGCCAGTGATCAAGTTTTTCTAAAGATATTCCTGGGGAAGAAATTTCTAAGATTTGGATGCAAGGGTAAGCTGAGTCTCGGATTCATTAGACCGTATCACGTTCTGAAGAGAGTCAGACCTATTATTTGTCAACTTGAGCTACCTCCGTAGCTTAGCCGTATTCATGATGTATTCCATGAATCCATGTTGAGGCAGTATCGTTCGAATCCGAGTTACATCATTCAAATTCAGGATATGGTGTTGAGGCCAAATTTATCTTATGAGGAGGAGCCTGTTCAGATCTTGGATCAAGATGAGAGAGTTTCGAGGAACCAACGTATTCCTATGGTTAAAGTTTAGTAGAGTAATCGTGGCCCAGAAGAAGTTACCTACAAGACTCTAAGGTCGATGGAGGAGCAGTTTCCACATCTGTTTTAGTGAGGTAAATTTTGAGGCCAAAATTTGTTTTTAGGGGAGAGAGTACCAAAAGGAAAATTTGGGGAGTGAGCTAGGGATCTCAGTGTGTTCCATTAAGTGCAGAATAAAACATTCAATTAGTTCATGCATGTATAAATCATTTCAGAAAAACATGTTATAAGGGCAACCAAAGTTTTCATGTAAAACTTAGCTACCCTCCAACCGAACTCCAGTATGCAATTCCCCAAAACTGCATCTATAGAGGCATTAACCTAGGCCCATTGGGCGTAGGTGCCATCTTAAGAGGATGTCTTAGGTTCTGGAGGAATCACCCTAGCCGAAGCATAGAAACCTAACACAAGAGGTCACCCTAGCTGAAGCATAGGAACCTAGTACAAGAGGAATCACCAGCCGGATCAAGGCTGAACCTGCAGAGACTTCATATCCTATCCCAAGTACCATAGTAAAATAGTTTAGGCAATAATAATAGTAATCAGTAGTAAGCAGTAATGGCAGTAGGTATAAAGCAGACAATTGTTTTCAGTGAGATAGTAACCAGAGAGCATGCTATCAAATCAGGTACTTAGGCATAAACCAGACAGATGTAATGATCATGCTTGAAATCAAGAAATATGTTATGTTTTTGCAAAATTAGATAATAGCAGTCATGTACACATGACTAGTTCAAAAAAAGCATTTAAAACTTTTATATAACACACAAGGAACACACCTCAAAAGATCTGGTCAGTCAGATTGCCTACTAAGCACCAGTGTTACGCTCTGCTGTTGTGCTAGAACCTAAGACACATCAAATCTTAGATACAAGAGAAATTATCTTCTAAGATAATTCACAATGTATTGATACATATGAGTCACAACTGTTCCTGCGATCGTGTGTATCGAGAGGAGTTGGGCTGAGCAGATGCACGATCAGGAGAGTCTCTAGTACTTTTAAACAAATAATATCATGTGTCAGTCCTTTATTCAATAACTTATCTTAAATAAATTAACTTAATACATATACATGCTTGGGTTCAAGGTTAGATTCAGAGGCTTTTGGTTTAGAATTTTACGAAACAGACTTCAAAAACAAATTTAGGACATTGAAAATATAAAATAAGGGTTTTAAAAAAAAGTAGACTTTTTGGTCAAAGTTAATGGTCAAAGTTAATTAGGTTAACTCAGACAAGTTGACTAGGGCGGGTTAACTCAGATAGGTTAACTCAGATGAGTTGATTCAATAAGTTGAGTCAGACGAGTTTGGATCGGGTCAGATGTTGCGTGTTTTTAGTGCTTCACAATTGGTGCAAGTGAACAACACGTCACAAGTAATAAAGTGATGAATATTGAGTATCGTTTCCACATAGACTGGTTTGAAGGACTTGGGTTCTTAACTCTTTGCACTGAAATAAGAAAGTATCTGTGGTGATAGATGGTGGTAAAGAAATAAACAATAAAATAAAGTAAATAAAGATTGTAAAAGAGATAAAGTAATCAATGAGAGCGTAGATTGGCTTATTAGGATTGAGAGTATGCCGGATGAGTTGCTTTAGCAAGTTGGATGCCAGAGGCAAGTGAAATGCTGAGGCAAGTAGATTGACATGGCAAGTTAATTGCTGAGGCTAGTTGTTTTCTAGAAGTAGGACTCTTTGTGACCAGTGAAATTTCGTAGGAAGTGGTTTAGTTGGAAGAGGACTCTTCGTGGAAAGTGATTGTCGTTGTAAGTTAATTGTTGAGGTAAGGGTGATGCCATGACAACTCAATTTTCTCTGATGCTCGACAGAGTGTTCTTCAATGCCTTCACGTTATTTCTAACATGAAGAGCTGCGTTTGTGCAAGCCTTGGTGAACGTCTATCACAATTTACCAAGGGTGGACACAGTCGGCCTATGAACTCTTGTTAGCCGCATGAAATTCGCTCCTAACTCCAAGCTTCCTTCACTTTGTCACTTTCCAAAGACTGGTTCAAGAGGAAATTTGTTCCCTTCAGCTCTCGCAATATTAGGAAACCTAGATTCAATTCAGTCAATTGATTTTCATCAACTCTCATGATTTTTGGAAATCAACTCAATCAAGGAACCTACAATGGCTGTCACTACACTAGAGTAATTCCTTCCTATGAATCCCCATTGATCTCGCTCTCCCTATGTTATCACCGTTTATGAATTTGAGTTTCAATAAAAGATTCTCCCTTCAAGTGTCTATCTCTAAACTACTTGATTTGTAAAGAACAAGAATTGAACCAATACCATTGCACTTAACTCAAACCAAAGTAATATCATCCATAACAAAACTCTCAAAACCTAATAACCCAAGCCAACTAAGTTTTGCTCATGGTTGGGTGGAAAGAAAATACAAAGGAAAATTCCCCAAACGTGGTGGATGATGTATGATTACAAGATAGGAAATAAAAGAGAAGATGAAATCCTCAATCCAACCACTTCACACGAACAGCTTTCCCTCAAGTCAATATCTCCCTCTCAAAATCCGATCATCCTCTTTCTTTTAATGCCTTCGATTTCTTTAAATAGAGGAGGAGGAGGAGAGTTTGTTGCGTGAGACTTTGATGGAGGATGGGCTTCAATTTGAATTTCAAAATATGGGAGATAATCTTGCTGAATTTAAATTTTAAATGGATGAAATATCCTCTGCATTTGAAATTAAACTGGGCGGTTGGGAATTCAAATTTGAATTTGTGCCTAACCACTTTGATCCTCGCCATAGCATGCTTCGGCAATTAGCTCGACAAATCGCTCTGCACCACAAAAGAGCAAAAGAGCAGCATTTTTCCTACAAAAAGTAATAAATTGCATAGCCAAGCCCTTTGGGCTAAAAACTATGAAATATGCATAAATGACTAACAATGCAACTAGAAATGGGCTCAAGTCTACCAATAATACAAGTATAAAGGGTAAGAAAAATAATACTTTTTAACACTTATCACACCGCAAACTCGAACTATTGCTTATCCTCAAGAAATACAAAACTAACAAGCACCTGCCAAGGCATTTACCGAACAAGAACGAGTTGCATACATGACTTCAATCCTCAGAACCGTGCCAACTAGAATTAATTACCTTTGTGACTTTAGGCAAAACACAGAGAAATTACTCAAAACCCAGTATGATGCAAGTGAAGTATGTGTATAGTCATGTACAAGTTAATCCTAGGAGTCCAAGCAAAACCTTAGTTTTATTAACTTACTGAGGCAAGCGATCTAACTAAAGCCAGTTTTGGGCACTTCTAGCGATTCTTCTTCTTTTTTTTATACTAGAGCCGAATAGGCACCTTTAGCATTTGTAAGATCCCTAAGACAAGATCCAAATGGGCACCTATAGCTAAGGTTCATCATTTATCATTTTTTTAGCTAGAGCCAGTTAGGCACCTCTAACATTGTTAATTTCCTAAGGTTCACTACGTTCTCCTAGATTAACAAGTCGCAACAGTGATTATTAAAGCAGCATTATAACAAAATCCTAAGCAAATTTCCATGCTAAGCCTAAATCCAAAAGTTTTGTTAACCTAATGTCGTGGCGAATAAATCATCACTAGATATCACAATAGGTAATTAACAAGTTCAGTTAGGCAAACTGTCATGGTAAGTGACACAAACAATCATGAAAAATGCATGCTAACATGAAAAACATGAGAAGACAAACAAATGAAAGCAAATGCAACTAATTATGAAACGAACAAAGACAATTCCCCCCAAACTCGAGGAAAGCATTATCCTCAATGCATGTAAACAAAATAAAAATGCAAATGCTAATTCGAGAGGTCGGTAACCCCCTCGATCCGGCCTAGTCGCAAGACCAATCCGAGCAAGCTACATTAGGTTTACCAAAGTAAACCGGGAAGATTAATCCTAAAACACATCCATTTTTTCCTTTTTATCTTGTATAGATGCATTAACGCTTTCCTACATGATCATACTATTCACGGGTAAGCACTTATCTCAATCGGGCATCGTAACGATATCTAATTGGCCACAAACACGAATTAGGGACCAAAACATAAATTCAGCAATCTAGAAGGGCTTTTCTAATTTTTAAGTTACCAACCTTGAATTAAGTTCGTTTCATGCTTAAATGTCAAGAATCAGCTTCAGACGATGATCCATGCTCAAATAATTGACAAAACAAAAATCAAAGACTAAAATGGAAGAAAACAAAACTGGCCTTCCATGACATTAACAGATTTAACAACATCCATATCGATACGATTGTGAACACATTATTTCGATACGGCAAGGCCCGTACTGGTATGCTACTTCGGGTTTAAAATACGATTTAAAATCATTTCACTTCATACCGATACGGTCCCTTGGTGTTTCGGTATGGGACCTCGTCTCCAAAAAGTAAAATTCCAGTGACCTCTAGGCATACCGAAATGCCCTGCTCATATCAATACACTATGGCCTTGTTTTCCTGTCTGTACCGAAACACCTCTGCCTGTACTGAAACATCTTGCCCAAAATTGCGTAGTTGTACCGATACAGTCCCTCGCGTATAGGTACGTCTGGGCCTATAATGTCAAGATTAGCTGGTTTTTCACACAATTCTAGATGCAATAGGCCCCTATCAACTCTCATACATGCATATCAACACCTCAATACATATAGTCTAACATTTATGCCAAGATTAGGCAAACAAAACAACATCAAGCTTCCAAAGGACCACTCTAGAGGCATGCTTCCTAGACCCCTTTGCCAAACGTACCAAAATACACAATTAGGCCATTCACAACATAAGCAATATGCCAACACACTTAACATAGCATACTAAACTTGGTCAAACCAGCACGACATAGCTATCCACAAGGAAACTCTAGATGCATACCTACACATCCATTCAACCTCAACCATGGCAAATACAACGTCAAGCTAAACAACATATAAGCAACATCAAAAACTAGCATAGAATCATTCTAAAGAACCATAAAGCAACAAATTTACAACTCCAAAAAACCATGGCGAACACATTGCCTTATTAACTGGAAACGTAAACTGAGTTCATACTCAAAAGTAGTTTATCTCTTGGATCCTTGCAAACCTTGCCTTTGCTACCCCCAACTTCAATGCTCTGCATCATTAGGAAAAAAGAGCGTAAGCACACATGCTTAGTGAGGATGCTCATAAACAATGATGCATTAAAACCATTTAAAAACTACATGCTTGCTTTTCCCAAAACATGCTTACAACCTAAGCATTTTTTTCATGATTCCAACCGAATCAAAACATATTAACCTTTATTTAACATCATATGCAATCCATGCTTAAATCCCAAAGCATTTTAATCAAACCATTCTTAAATCCCAAAGCATTATGTAAGGTTCAAACACATGAACTTCCACATATATTGGCATTTATAGTGACCCGGATAGACTACCCTTATCCTATACACAAATCAGATACACGAATCTCTCATACCATGCCTAGTTAAACTGCATGATATCCCAAACCTTGCCTAGTTAAATCATAAGATTTGTCACCCTCGCCTAGTTAGACTACGAGATCTCACCCTTGCCTAGTTAAACCGCAAGTTTACCGACCTTGCCTTGTTAATCCGAAAGATCACCATCAATTTGGGTTGCCTAGTTAATTCGCAAGTCCCAAATGAGGTTCCCAATAGTCCGATTGGCTCGTTACACCGCCATACCTCAAGGACCCATGGCCACGATCAATTTTGTTTATATTTTATAGTGCACTTTTAATCCTATGGCATGCCAATTATATCTGATTATTTTCTCATCTTGACGCATAACCAATATATCATTTACAAAACCATTTACTTACTGTTTTACAATGCATTTCGTAAAACACCACATATGCAAATCTCATTGCCAATGCAATAACACCATTCCCAACCGGAATAAAAACCAATACTTAATAGCATTTAATATACTTTCAAACCCCTACATATGTACTCAAAATCATGCATTACCAGCAGTTTTAGGGGTTAGCGATTTAGTGGGTTATTAGACGGTCTGATAGACCGGAGGAGAGATTCGAGTTAGTTTTGGGATCATATATTTTTGGTGTGGGAAAATTTTTGGAAAAGTGCTTAAAAATCATTATTAATTATTTATTTAATAATGGTGGAATCAATTTTGAAAAATGAGTTTTGGAAGATGGACGTTTTGGTTAGTGACCAAAATGAAAGTTTTGAAAACTATGATTTCCTAGTGACTAAAATGAAAAGGTTCAAATACTTAGAATATTTAAGGAGCTATTTTACCAAGCGGTTTCTGATGACTTCTCCCTTGATTTAACTGATTTTAACATGTGTTTTAATTAATAATAAAAGAGGATGTTATTAAAAAGTTAGCTATCTTTTCTAAAACAAAAATCACGTCATTTTTTCTCAACTTTTTATCTCCATTCTCTCCTCAACCAAACACTCAGGTTTTCATCAAATTTCTAGAGGTGAAGTGGTTCTAACTTGATTTTATTGTTTCAAATTGTTTTATAAAGATTGTTTGCACAAAATCTTACAATAATCTTGTGTTTTCTTAGCTTTTCACAAATAAATTGAGGGAGAAACTTCACAATAGGGGTAAGGTCTGAGATCTTCTCTATTGTATGGTTCTTTACTGAAATTCCCCAGCATTTGATCCTTGTTTTTGTGTTTCTAATCTTATTTTGATGATTTTCTAATGATTTATTGAGTTCTTTGGGGAAAATGAGTTGATTCGCAAATTAGATATGATTTCCAGTAAGTAATGGTGATTTGATTTATATTTTGGATGTTTAATAATTGATAAGTGATTTTTATCAAGGGAATCCTGAAACTTAAGAGTCTCTATTTGTTTAGGTTGCTAGTTTTGAGGTTTTGTGGTGTTTTTGTGGTTGTAAGGTTGCTGGAGGTGGTAGGTTGTTTTGGATCTGTTTTTAGGTGTTTTTTGAAGTGGAAAATGTTGTTAGATTGATAGAAGTTGGCTGGGTTGTGAATCAAAGTGTTTTAGTTATGTTTTGGGTTGTTGTGGAGGGTTAATTGTGAGGGTTTTGTGGAAATCCGAGAATGATTGTGGTTGTTTTGTTCAGAATACATTATGATGCATTAATCCTCTGTTATTTTATGGTAAAAACAAGGGAGGTTGATCCGGAAGTGATTGGAGAAGCGTAAGAAGCTTAAGATACTTGTTTTCGCGTATCGGTGAGTGAAAATGTGGATTCCAGCTTTGGAATGTTTTAAAGTTGGTTGTTGGGAGTTTAGGTAGAGCTTGAAGTGCTTACCTAAGCTTGGAAGTAAGTAAAGTGATTTTGCTCTCTCGGTCTTGCTAGTTGAAATGGTTTTATGCACTTGTTTTAATTACATGTTACCTACTGTTTAAGCATGCTTTAAAGTATTTGATATACTGTTTTTAAGCACGAAATGCTGAAGGATGCACATAGTAAGTGATCCTTGTAAGTATGGTTTATACTTGTGTTTTAAAGCATGGTTGTTGCTTTGGAAATGACATGGTTTAATGCTTGTTAAAACAGTGAGGTAAATGGTTAATTATATTGGCAAGTGATGTGGTTTTAAAATTGTTATCGAATATAGTTGGCCGACCATAGGATTGAGTGCACTATAAATAAGTCACCTTGGATGTTGAGGGGTTAAATGGTACTGAATACTCCATCCAAGTACCCTAACGGTAGAGGGTTTAACGGTATCGAATACTCCCGTTAGTGGGCTAAGCATCTAACCGATAAGAGGGATTGGTGTCCCTATGGGTTAAAAGTGTACCCGGTGTTATTGTACCGTGATTGTGATTGTATCGCTATTTCGGTTGAGATGGCTTGAAGTGTTGGGTTAACACTTGTTGAATCTATGTATCCGATGAACTCTTTTGTTAATGGACTTGTTTAATGATCACTTATAAGCCAATATAATTGTTAATGTATCATTGAAATGTTTTATGTTGTATAAAGTGATTTATACATGTTTCTCCTTAAGCTTTGCATTTGGTAGTAATGCATGAGAAGGCTTAAGTGGAGGGTTAGCAATGTGACTTGCTGTTGATTAATGATACATGTAGCATATGGTTTAATATGCTGATTTTAATGATGTAAAGTGCATGTTTTAAATGAGGCAAGCTGTTTTAAAGGATGGTTTTAAGTGAATGGTTTTAAATGCATTGATGGTGCTTGTTTTTGAGCATTCCTCACTAAGCCTAGTGTGCTTATGCTCTCATTGTCCCTCAATGCAGATAATTGAAGTCCTGGAAGGCAGCAAGAAGTAAGGGGATCTTGGCAAGACTTGGTTCTAAAGTATGTTATAGACTAGACTATAATGAATAAGGGCAATGGGGTACTTGTTTTGGTTTTGGGAGATGTTATGTTAAACTCATTGTTTGAGAATGTTTATTTTGGTTGCTCTTGGGTTGTAAATGGCCTAAGGATTGTTTTGATGATGGTTTACCTTTTTCCTATGTTACTTGGATGGAAACTAGGAAGCATGCCTATAAAATTTCTTCTGATGCAAAGATGCCATGTTAGGATGCTAAGTTGTGTAGTTTGGATGCTTGTGGTTTGCCTTGTATGTTGGTGGTGTGTTTTAAGCATGTTGGAATGGTTTGAGGATGTTTTTGGATTGAAAAACCAGCAACTTGTGACATTATAGGCCCAAGCGTATCGATACGCGGGGGACCGTATCGATACGGCTAGGCAAATTTAGGCTTCTGGGATCGGTATAGGTACTACGTGTTTCGATATGCCTAGGCAAATTTGGCCAAGCGTACCGATACGGGATTAGGTGTTTCAATACGAGTTTTAGCCTCTTGAATTCACTTTTTCAATCCGAACCCGCGTATCGAAACACCTAAGGAGCTGTATCGGTACGGTTTGTAATATTTCAAAAGTTAGGTATTTCCGTTAGGCATATCGATATGACAAGTTAGTGTATCGAAACGAGTTTTTTAAACCGTATCGATATGGGCTTACCTGTATTGGTACGGACAACTTAATTTCTGTAAATATATTTCGAGCATTTTTGTCATTCTTGCAATTTAGTCCCTGAATCTTGCCAAAACTATTGTATGCAATAGAATGATCAGTTAGAGTTTTAATTTGAGACATATGCATGAAACACGACTAAATTAAGGTTGGTAATGCAAAAGTGGGTTTTGGACCTATAATTTTGTCAAATTACACTTTGGTCCCTAATTTGTAAGTATTATCAATTGGTGTCATGTTGATGACCGATTGAGACGGGGTTACACATGTTATCTGTATGTACATATAAGATTAATAATTGGCATCTAGATAAGATAAAAAGGAAAAAAATGGACTGAGTTTTACGTATCTCTCCGGTTTGCTTCGGTAAACCTAGTGTAGCTTCCTTGATTCTAACTGGCGGCTAGACCAGGTCAAAGGGGTTACATTTGGTGGTATCAGAGACATGTTTGTTTTGTTTGGGAGGTTGTTGTGTTTTTGCCGTGAGTTATGCTCTGTTGTTTGATTTGTACAGTGATTATTATACGTACGCTAGCTGCTATGCACGTGATTGATATATGCACGTTGACCGTATTATGCTATGTTGGGGGGGGGGGAATTAGGGGTACCCATTACCTTATTATTATAGTCTTGAAAATTGATTTTTAAGGTGAAAGTCTTGGATCCTTGCTTGAGGCTGGCCTGACTATTTTTGTTTTGAAATGATTATCATGCCCTAGATATATTTTAGCACTATGGGACCGAGAAGAGAGTTGTGATCTAGCGCGATTGCTGCTGCCGCTGGGTAGGATAATGAAGGAGAAGTTGTACCTCTTGGAGGGTTGCCACCGCCCCCACCTAATCCACATGAGGGAGTGGAGCAAGTATCACTTGCTCCTGCTGGGCCAGGGATTGGTGATATGGCACCATTGATACAGGTCATGACAGGTGTTTTTCAGGCAGCAGTTGCGGGTGTTCATGTGCCAACACCACCAGTTGAGGGGCAAGGTTTGCTGCTTGAGTGTCTTCGTAGCTTGGGCGGAGTTGAGTTCTGAGGTTTGTCGCCTAAGGCATCTGAAGGTTGGTTGGCCAGTACTGAGAGGATAATGGGCTAGATGGGGTGCACCGATGCACGCAAGCTGGGTTGTGCCGTTTCTCTATTGCAGGGTGATGGCTATACGTGGTGGACTTCCACGATATCTGGTATGGCGCCTGAGGATGTGACCTGGGAGTTCTTTTGTGAGGTTTTCCGAAAGAAGTTTTTGGGAGTCTGATACCAGGATAAAAAGAAGTGTGAGTTTATGGCATTGGTGCAGGGCAGTATGTCTGTTGTGGAGTACGAGGTGTAGTTCGTAAGGTTGAGTCGGTATGCACCTAAGTTGGTTTCTGACGAGCGTACTCAATGTGATCGTTTCTGTTATGGGCTTGTGCAGGATGTTAAGACATACATGCTTGCTGCTGACTATACCGATTTTGGTTTATTGGTTTTGCGAGCCAAGGATGTGGAGAAAAAATTGGGTTTGGCTTCTGGATCGCGAGGTTCTAGCTCGGGTAAGAAAGCTACCGATTTAGGTTATAGTGGTGGTTAGGCTAGGAGACACCGTGATAGGAGGTTTCGCCTGGAGCTGAGGCATGGCGGAGGTGTTGTGGGACGTGGTGTCTAGGGGTAGGGAGCCTAGGGTAGAGCACCGTTTAGCACATGTTGGGTATGCGGGTCCCGAGATCATTTGAGGCGAGATTGCCCGCGTTTGGCCAGGGAGGGTTAGGCACCTACACCTATGGTGGCTAATGCTTGTTGGAGTTGTTGGTCAGGCGACCATTAGAGGCGAGATTGTCCATTGTTAGTTTGAGGTGGGCAGGGTGTTGCACCTGTTGTTGCTCTGCAGCAGGGTCATGGTCGTGGCCGTGGACCGTTTTAGCATCGAGATATGGGACAGAGGACTATGGCTCATACTGTTTCTATCTAGCCTGAGGAAGAAGGACCGACTAGGGTGTATGCGCACCGTGAGGGTTGCAATGACACCGATGTGAACGCAGGTACTTTTACCCTTTAGTCCCTCTCGTTATATTCGTTGGTTGATTCCGGTTCACTCATTCATACATTTTGAGTGAGCAGGCTGAGTTGCTTGATATATCTGTTGAAATTCTTAATGTGGGTGTTAAGTAACTAGTTCTCTTGGGGAGACAGTTGTGGTTAAAAGATTGTATCGTAGGTGTCCACTGATGGTTCAAGCACATGTGTTCACCGTGGACTTGATGGAGTTGCCATTCCATGGTTTTGATGGGATTTTGGGTATGGATTGGCTAATCGAACACTGAGCAGTGGTGGATTTTGAGACCAAACGGATATCCTTGAGGTTGTTGGATGATTATGAGGTGGTAGTGGTTGCCGAGAATGCCAATTTTTTGTCTAATGTTGTTTTAGCTTTGGAAGCAAGGTGAATGTTGGATTTCGAATGTCAGGCTTATTTGTCCTATGTTATGAATCCTGGTTCAAAGGAGTTGATGGTACAAGATGTTCACACCGTATGTGAGTTTCCAGGTGTTTTTTCGGAAGAGTTACCAGGGTTGCCACCTGACCGCAAGGTAGAGTTTGGCATCGAGGTCTTTGCAGGTACGGTACTGGTATCGATAGCTCCGTACCGCATGGCTCCGAAGGAATTGAAGGCGTTAAAGATGCAGTTGCAGGAGTTGCTTGACCGTGGGTTCATTAGACCCAGTATCTCACCGTGGGGAATGCCGGTGCTGTTTGTTAAAAAGAAAGATGGTAGGTTGCGGATGTGTATAGATTACCGGCAGCTGAATATGTTGACCATAAAGAACAAGTATCCCTTACCACAAATAGATGAGCTGTTTGATTAGTTCAGGGGAGCTTCGGTGTTTTCCAAGATAGATTTGAGGTCGGGGTACTACCAGTTGAAGGTGAAAGAGGTGGATATGCCCAAAAAAGCTTTCTGTACAAGGTACGGGCATTATGAGTTTCTTATGATGCCGTTTGGTTTGACCAATGCTCCAACTACTTTTATGGACATGATGAACCGAGTGTTTCAGGAGTTTTTGGACCAGTTTGTGGTTGTGTTTATTGATGATATCCTTGTGTACTCTTGTACCGAGGATGATCATGATAGTCATCTGTAGATCGTGCTTTAGAAGTTGGTGGAGAATCAATTGTACGCTAAGTTAAGCAAATGTGAGTTTTGGCTTAAGGAAGTTGTGTTTCTTGGGCATGTTGTGTTGGCCGAAGGAATTCGGGTCGATACGCATAAGGTTGAGGCTATAATGAGTTGGAAGGAGCCCAAGTCTGTGACGGAGGTTAGGAGTTTTCTTGGTTTGGCAGGTAACTACCGAAGGTTTATGGAAGGGTTCTCCAGTTTGGTAGCTTCGTTAACAAAGTTGCTACAGAAGAATGTTCGGTTCGAGTGGACGGAGGATAGACAGCGAGCTTTCGAAAGATTGAAGGAAGCCTTGACGCGAGCTCCAATCTTGGTTCAACCAAAATCGGGGAAGAAATTCGTTGTTTATAGTGATGCATCGTATGTTGGGCTTGGTTGTGTGTTGATACAGGAGGGTAAGGTAGTGGCGTATGCATCTAGGCAGTTGAAGGTGCATGAACGTAACTACCTTACTCATGATCTTGAGCTTGCAGCCGTTGTGTTTGCCTTGAAGATCTGGAGGCATTATCTTTATGGTGAGAAATGTGTAGTTTATATAGATCGTAAGAGTTTGAAATATTTGATGTCACAAAAGGAGCTGAATCTTAGGCAACATAGATGGGTGAGTTGCTTAAGGATTATGATCTAACCATTGAGTATCATCCGGGGAAAGCCAATGTTGTTGCGGATGCTTTGAGTAGAAAAGCGGCTGTAGAGTTGAGAGCTATGTTTGCTCGACTGAGTGTGACGAATGACGGGGGTTTGTTGGCTGAGTTGCAAGTGAAGTCGTCTTTATCATAGATAATCAAGGAGAGGCAACCATACAATGGGGGTTTGGTACCTTATGTGGAAGATATCAGGGATGGAAATCCTACAGATTTTCATTTCAACGATGATGGGGTGTTGTGTTTCAAAGATCGAATAGTGGTGCCTGAAGATGAAGAGTTGAGGCGTACTATTTTGACTGAGGCACACACTATTCATTTTGCTATACATCCCGGTAGTACTAAAATGTATCGAGGGTTGAAGGAAGAGTACTATTGGGTTGGACTGAAGAAAGATGTGGCTGATTTTGTTACTCGGTGTATGGTTTGTCAACGAGTAAAGGCTGAGCATCAGTTTCCTTTTCGGGTTGTTGCAACCGTTGAGGATACCGGAATGGAAGTGGGAAAGAATCACCATGGATTTTGTGTCTGGGTTACCTTTGACACCGACCAAAAAGGATTCCATATGGGTGATTATGGATTGGTTTACGAAGTGTGCGTATTTTGTGCCAGTGCATACTACGTATACCTTGGACAGGTTGGCTGAGCTGTACATCTCTGAGATTGTGCATTTGTCGGGGGTGCCCAAATCTATAGTTTTGGATAGGGATCCGCGGTTCACCGCAAGGTTTTGGGTGAGTTTGCATCATGCCTTGGGGACCCAGTTAAGTTTTAGTACCTCGTATCATCCTCAGACGGATGTCTAGTCGGAGCGCGTGATTCAGGTTCTCGAGGATACGTTGAGATGTTGTATTATCGAGTACCAAGGAACATAGGAGAAGTAGTTGCCGTTAGTGGAGTTTGCTTACAATAACAGTTATCATGCTAGCATACAAATGGGACCCTATGAGGTGTTGTATGGTAGGAAATGCCGAACGCTTGTGTGTTGGGCAGAAGCGGGGGAAAAGTTTGTATCTATTCCTAATGTTCTGAAAGGTACAACCGAAAAGGTAAAGTTGGTATGTGAGCGCTTGAAAGCAACCGCCGATCGCCAAAAATCCTATGCGGATTTAAAGCGTAGGGATATAGAGTATGATGTGGGTGATAAAGTGTTTTTGAAGGTGTCGCCCTGGAAGAAGGTGTTGCGTTTTAGGCGGAAAGGGAAGCTTAGCCCGAGGTTCATTGGGCCATACGAGGTTTTTGAGCATGTGGGTCCTATTGCGTATCGTTTGAGGTTACCTCCGGAGTTGGGAAAGATTCATGATGTGTTCCATGTTTCGATGTTGCGGAGATATAGGCCGGATCCATCGCATGTCATACCGGTGGAAGAGATTGAGTTGAGATCGGATCTATCTTATGATGAGGAACCAATGGATATTCTTGATACCAGCAGTAAGATGCTCCGTGGCAAAACAGTCGAGCTGGTTAAGGTGTCGTGGAAGCACCGCGGTGTTGGGGAGGCCACGTGGGAGCGTAAGTCGGATTATGCTAAATTAATTTCTGCACCTGTTTCCTCCAGATAAATTTTGGGGACAAAATTTCTTAAGTAGGGGAGAGTTGTAAGACCCAGTTTTAGGGCTTAGTGGTTTAGTGGGTTATTAGACGGTCCGGTAGACTAGAGTATAAATTTGAGTCAGTTTTGGGATCGCATATTTTTGGTGTGGGAAAAATTATGGAAAAGTGCTTAAAAATAATTATTAATTATGTATTTAATAATGGTGGAATCAATTTTGAAAAATGAGTTTTGGAAGATGGACATTTTGGTTAGTGACCAAAATGAAAGTTTTGAAAACTATGATTTCCTAGTGACTAAAATGAAAAGGGTCAAATACTTAGAATCTTTAAGGAGCTATTTTATCAAGTGGTTTCTGATGATTTCTCCCTTGATTTAACTGATTTTAACATGTGTTTTAATTAATAATTAAAGAGGATTTTATTAAAAAGTTAGTTATATTTTCTAAAATCACGTCATTTTTCTCTCCATTCTCTCCTCAGCCAAACACTCAGGTTTTCATCAAATTTCCAGAGGTGAAGTGGTTTCTAACTTAATTTTATTGAGGGAGAAACTTCACAATAGGGGTAAGGTCTGAGATCTTCTCTATTGTATGGTTCTTTACTGAAATTCCCAAGTATTTGATCCTTGTTTTTATGTTTCTAATCTGATTTTGATGATTTTCTAATGATTTAATGAGTTCTTTGGGGAAATGAGTTGATTCGGGAATTGGATCTAATTTCCAGTAACTAATGGTGATTTGATTTATATTTTGGATGTTTAATAATGTTGATAAGTGATTTTTATCAAGGGAATTCCGAAACTTAAGAGTCTTTATTTGTTTAGGTTGCTAGTTTTGAGGTTTTGTGGTGTTCTTGTGGTTGTAAGGTTGCTGGAGGTGGTAGGTTGTTTTGGATATGTTTTTAGGTGTGTTTTGAAGTGGAAAATGATGTTAGATTGATAGAAGTTGGCTGGATTGTTAATCAAAGTGTTTTGGTTATGTTTTCGGTTGTTGTGGAGGGTTAATTGTGAGGGTTTTGTGGAAATCCAAGAAGGATTGTGGTTTCTATGTTCAGAATGCATTATGATGCATTAATCCTCTGTTGTTTTGTGGTAAAAATAGGGGAGGTTGATACGGAAGTGATTGGAGAAGCGTAGGAAGCTTCAGATACTTGTTTTCGCATCGGTGAATCGAGGTTTCGCGTATCGGTGAGTGAAAACATGGATTCCAGCTTTGGAATATTTTAAAGGTGGTTGTTGGGAGTTTAGGTAGAGCTTGAAACACTTACCTAAGCTCGGAAGTAAGTAAAGTGATTTTACTCTCTCGGTCGTGCTAGTTGAAATGGTTTTATGCACTTGTTTTAATTACATGTTACCTACTATTTAAGCATGTTTTAAAGTATTTGATATATTGTTTTTAAGCATGAAATGTGAAGGATGCACATGGTAAGTTATCCTTGTAAGTATGGTTTATACTTGTGTTTTAAAGTATGGTTGTTGCTTTGGAAATGACATGGTTTAATGCTTGTTAAAACAATGAGGTAAATGTTAATTGGTTAATTATATTGACAAGTGATGTGGTTTTAAAATTGTTATCAGATATAGTTGGCCGGCCATAGGATTGAGTGCACTGTAAATAAGTCACCTTGGATGTTGAGGGGTTAAATGGTACCGAATACTCCATCCAAGTACCCTAACGGTAGAGGGGTTTAATGGTATCGGATACTCCTGTTAGTGGGCTAAGCATCTAACCGATGAGAGGGATTGGTGTCCCTGTGGGTTGAAAGTGTACCCGGTGTTATTGTACCGTGATTGTGATTGTATCGCTATTTCGGTTGAGATGGCTTGAAGTGTTGGGTTAACACTTGTTGAATCTATGTATCCGATGAACTCTTTTGTTAATGGACTTGTTTAATGATCACTTATAAGCCAATATAACTATTAATTTATCATTGAAATGTTTTATGTTGTATAAAGTGATTTATACATGTTTCTCCTTAAGCTTTGCATTTGGTAGTAATGCATGAGAAGGCTTAAGTGGAGGGTTAGCAATGTGACTTGCTGTTGATTAATAATACATTTAGCATATGGTTTAATATGCTGATTTTTAATGATGTAAAGTGCATGTTTTAAATGAGGCATGCTATTTTAAAGGATGGTTTTAAGTGAATGGTTTTAATACATTGATAGTGTTTGTTTTTTAGCATTCCTCACTAAGCCTAGTGTGCTTATGCTCTCATTGTCCCTCAATATAGATAATTGAAGTCCCGAAAGGCAGCAAGAAGCAAGGGGATCTTGGCAAGACTTGGTTCTAAAGTATGTTAAAGACTAGACTATAATGAATAAGGGCAATGGGGTACTTGTTTTGGTTTTGGCAGATGTTATGTTGAAATCCCTGTTTGAGCACGTTTCTTTTGGTTGATCTTGCGTTGTAAATGGCCTTTAAGGATTGTTTTGATGCTGGTTTACCTTTTTGCTATGTTACTTGGATGGAAACTAGGAAGCATGCCTATAGAATTTCTTTTGATGCAAAGATGCCATGTTAGGATGCTAAGTTGTGTAGTTTGGTTGCTTGTGGTATGCCTTGTATGTTGGTGGTGTGTTTTAAGCATGTTGGAATGGTTTGAGGATGTTTTTGGATTGAAAAACCAGCAAGTTGTGACATTACAGGCCCAAGCGTATCGATATGCGGGGGACCGTATCGATACGGCTAGGCAAATTCAGGCTTATGGGATCGGTACAGGTACTATGTGTTTCGATACGCCTAGGAAAATTTGGCTAGACGTACCGATATGGGATTAGGTGTTTCGTACGAGTTTTAGCCTCTGGAATTCACTTTTTCAATCCGAACCTGCGTACCGAAACACCTAAGGAGCTGTATTGGTACAATTTGTAATATTTGAAAACTTAGGTATTTTCATTAAGCGTATCGATACGACAAGGTGGTTTACTAAAACGAAGTGTTTTAAACCGTATCGATACGAGCTTACCTATATCGGTACGGACAGCTGAATTTATGTAAATGTCTTTCGAGTAGTTTTGTCATTCTTGCAATTTAGTCCTTGAATCTTGCCAAAATAATTGTATGCGATAGAATGATCGGTTAGAGTTGTAATTTGAGACATATGCATGAAACTCGACTAAATTAAGGTTGGTAACACAAAAGTGGGTTTTGGACCTATAATTTTGTCAAATTACACTTTGGTCCCTAATTTGTAAGTATGATCAATTGGATGTCATGTTGATGCCCGATTGAGACGAGGTTATACATGTTATCTGCATGTACATATATGATTAATAATTGGCATCTAGATAAGATAAAAAGGAAAAAAATTGGATCGGGTTTTACGTATCTCTCCGGTTTGCTTCGGCAAACCTAGTGTAGCTTCCTTGATTCAGAATGGCGGCTAGACCGGGTCAAGGGGGTTACATAAATCATACCATGTTTATCACCAAAACATGCAAACAACATGCTCATATCTAAGCCGATATTCAAGAGCAAAATAAGGGAAACTTACTTCCGAGCTTAGGTAAGTGTCTCACGCTTACCCTAAACTCTCAACAACCTTTACAAACCTTTGTAAAGCATTTAAAACTAGTTTCCACTCACCGATACGCCTCGCCTTCCTTGCCAACACGAATCAAGCTCCCGACAAGCCGCCAAACAATGTCAATCTTCGTCACCTTGATTATCCCCTATTTTAAACACATAAAACCAGAGGATAAATGCATTAAAATGCATTCAAACCATTGCCTAACAACAATCTCCCGCAACTCCCAAGTTGCCCACTCGAAAACCATCCGAAACATACCAAAATCACCATCAAACATTTTCGAAACTTAACCCATCCATAAAGCAACAATTCAAGCCATCAACCAACATCTAAAAACATCCAAAACCCTTTCGTAACATCCTTTTATCCCCAGGAAAGATTAAACTCGATTATCACCACAATAACTCAAAACTAGCAACCTAAATAATTAGAGATTCAAGTGTTTCGAGATTCTATTGATAAAAACAACTTATCAACATCAAAACACATCCAAAACCTATATTAAATCAATCTCAAATGCTGAAATTCAGATCCACTTCTAAAATCACCATGTTTCATTAATATTTCCAAAATAACTCACCTAAACATTGATAAAACATTAAAATCGCATTACAACTTATAATTCAAGGATCAAAATAAAGAACCATTTAACAGAGGAGATCATAGACCTTACCCCTGTTATGTGATTTCTCCCTCAATTGGCTTGTTTAAAGCTAAGAAAACATAAAATTCCAATAAGATTTTGCAAAACAAAGTTAAGAAATCAAATTAAAACCAATAATTTGAGTGAAAAAAGTTCCTTACTTATAGACTTGATGAAATTCTGAGTGTCTGGAAGAAAAGAAATTGAGAGAAAAGATTTTGGAGAAAGTTACGTAAATTTCTTTTAAAAGCTAATAACTAACTTTAAATATTTAATCCTTAATAACACCCTTTTAAAACATATGTTTAAAATGTTTTAACTGAAGAGAGAAACCAGCATCAAACACTTGGTAGATTAGCTCCTTAAGGATTCTAAGGATTTGACCCTTTTGATTTTAGCCGCTTTAAAATAGTTTTCAAAAATTGCATTTTGGTCACTAGCCCAAAATGTCATATTTCCAAATTCCTTTTTCTAAAATTGATTCCACAAAAAATTAATATATATTAAAAGATGATTTTTAACTATTTTTCCATATTTTTATCTTACTGAAAAATATACGCTCCCGAATCTGACTCGAATCTTTAACCTAATCCACCGGACTGTCTAATAAACCTTAAAACCGTTAAGCCCAAATTGGGGTGTTACAAGGTCGTCACCTCTTAATCAAAGTTTCTTATGGGCCATGTGTTTAACGTGTTTTCCAATACGCGATGGTTGTTGTCTTGCAGGTGGGGCAGGGACTTGAGCTTCAAGTTCCTCTACCTCGTCCTCCGGCTCACCCATCATGTCGACTTTCTTAAGTTACAAAGATTTATGCTTCGTCGGTTGTAGTGGTTGCTCAGCTGATTATGGGGACATCAACGGTGTGGAAGTGGTGTCCTCAGAATCTGTAGGATCAATAGATGGTTCAGTTGGCATAGTTTCGGTCATAGGTTTCTTACCTTTGTCTTTCGCAGTAGTTGCCACGACAGTCTCCTTCTCAGTTGGGCTAGTCTTGCCAGTTTCACTTGCCGTGGCAAATAGCTCTATAGGGAACACAGGGAATGGTATGTGGCAATCGGGGTATTTCTCTAAAATGATCCATGTAAGTGCAATATCTCGATCTTTGATATACTGCATTAGCTTCACTTCTCGCTGCTCTAGACATTCTAACTTCCCACAAAGGGAGTATAAATTCTACCACCCCTTGGGAACTGGCCGTGGCAAATTCACTTGGTGCAGTATTTGTTTTCGCGGCATGTGAACTAGCCAGGGCAACTTGAACAGTTGGTTTTGGTGCAGCTGGTCATGGCATTCCCTCTTGCATCACTCGCATGTACTGTGCTTTCGTCCACCCACTCCTCTTTGGTAGTCGCACATCAGTCAGCTCAATTGGTACCTTTTCTTTAGCACACAAACTAGAGATTAAGTTGGGAAAATATAACGCGCCTGCGTTGCTTTTACTACATGCAAAAATCTCATTAACAATTATTTGCCCAATATTAATAACATGATATGAAGAATAGAGTGCAATAACAACAACCGAGATAATGAAATTGTGGTATTGTGTGTGGTAGGCATTAAGCGAGTTTTAATAAAATTATTCCACAACTTAGCTTTCGGTTTGAGCATGGTGCGGTTTACCGTCCCCTTAAGGTCTCCTTTGTTCCATTATGCTCCTTCAATGATAAGATCCTTCAAGACTTGGTCCATCTCCTCTTAAGCCAAATTCTCCAGGTCATCACACTCGAGTCAAATCTTGGTTGGCTGAGGCCATAGGCAAAGCCTTGCTCCTTCCAAACATTTCTTGTAGTGAACTTCTGTTCATAATGTTTCTGCACTTCCGAAGTGGTGAATTTGCGGTATGATGGTTGAGATGTGTGAGTAGGACAAACTTCAGCCATGGTTGTGAGATTCGTAGACATGGTGTTGGTTGAAAGAAAAGCAAGAAAAGAAAAGAAAGTTTTCAAGAACTCAACAATGGAGAAAAAAAGATGAAGAAGATGAAGTAAATTTTGGTGAGAGATAGAGTGAATGGGAAAAGTGAAAAATTGGTCTTATAATGGTGAAGTAAATGAAAGATGATAGTTGGGTGAAAGGGAGAGTGATGTCTCACCAATGGTTGAAAAGAAAAAAACGATGAAGAATGGGAAAGGGTGGTGCGGCTAGGGTAAAGAAATAAAGATGAGGGAAATATTCTTAGGGGTTGAAATCCCCATGAACTGTTGGCCCCTTTGATTTCCTTGGGAAAAATTCCTAACAAACTCTTCAATCCTTCTCCAATGTGAAATCTTAACCTAAAATAAAATTGAAAAGAGAAGAAAAAGTTTAAAAGAAATAAAAAGAAAAGAATAGGATAAAAGAAAAACTCAAATTTTAAATTCAAAAATAAAAGACAGATAAGATATAAAAGAAAAATAAATAACTAAATTTTAAAACAATCTAAAATAACTAACCGAAATTAATTTAAATAAAAAATTAAAACAAATTAAAAATTTAAACTAACAATAAATAACCAAAAATCCTAACTAACCTAAAATTCAAATAACAAAATTAAAATAAATAAAAAGATAGAAAAGAAAAAATCCAAAACAAATTAAAATAACAAAATTCAAAAATAAAAAGTCCAAAAATAAAATAACCAAAAAATAAAATTAAAAATTGCTAGCAAGAGCATTTTCATGCATCTTCCTAGGATACTACGTGCTTGTCTCTCTTGACATAGGTTCCAGCGTAATGCTTTAAGCTCTGCCCATTGACCTTGAACTCAGATCCATTCTTGATTGATCAGATTACAATAGCACCATGGGAGTAGGGCTTAACTACCTCGAATGGTCCAGTACATCGTGATTTAAGTTTACCTAGAAAGAGTCTAATGCGTGAGCTATAAAGAAGCACCAATTGCCTAGGCAAGAATTGTTGTTGCAAAATCTTTCTATCATGCCATCTTTTTGTTTTCTCCTTGTACAGCTTCGCATTGTTATAGACGGATGCTTGAAATTCTCAATCTCATTCAGGTCCAACAAACGCTTCTTTCGAGCTTTCTCCTAATCCATGTTCATTGTTGAGATGGCTAATAAGCTTTGTGCTCGATCTCTATAGGAAGGTGACAAGACTTGCGGTAGACAAGTCTATAGGGAGACATGCCTAGGGTATCTTGTACGCGATTTGGTAAGCCCAACGTACATCATCGAGCCTAGCAGACCAATCCTTGCGTGAAGGATTTATAGCTTTCTTCAAGATAATCTTGAGTTCACGGTTGGAGATCTTAGCTTACCTATTAGTCTATGGGTGATATGTCGTGGCAACTTTGTGGGTAACTCCAAAGCGTAGCAAATCTTGGCAATGAGTTTGTTGTCAAAATGCTTGCCCTCATCATTGATGATTTTCCTTGACATTCCAAACCGTGAAAATATGTTTTTCTGTAGAAATCTCTGGATAGTCTTCGAGTCATTTCTGGGAGTTGCAACTGCTTTAACCCACTTGGACACGTAGTCCACAACAAGTAGAATGTAGAGGTTGCTGAATGATGATGGGAAGGGTCATATATAGTCAATACTCCATACATCAAACAGTTCCACTTCAAGGATATTCTGCAATGGCATCTCACGTCGTCTTGAAATTGTCCCCATTCTCTAACATCGATTATACGTCTTGTAGAACTCATGAGCATCTTTATAAAGAGTAGGCCAATAAAAGCCTAACTGTAAGACCTTCATTGCTATACGAGTTCCTCCAAAATGGCCTCTATATGATGACAAATGACATTGTTGAAGCACATTTTGCTGCCCTTCCTCAAAAATACATCTCCTTATGACCTGATCTGTACATTGTTTAAACAAAAGAGGCTCGTCCCAACAATAATGCTTAGAATTATGTAGGATTCGCTTCTTTCCCTGATAAGAAAGGTCATGAGGTAAAATGCCACTAACAAGAAATTCACAATATCGACATACCAGGGAATTGTTGTAGCAACTGGAAACTGTTCATATGGGAACGCATCATGGATCTCCAAGTTGTCATCATCTTTGTTGCTCCCTTCAAGTCTGGATACGTCCTAAGTGTTTTTCTAGCATAATATATCACATGAAAAATTTTACCTTTCCTTTGACCTAGGACAGCTCCCACTGCAAAGTAGCTTGCATCACACATTAGCTCGAAAGGTAGGGTCCAATCTGGTGGAACGACTATGGGTGTCGTGGCAAGTTTCTGATTTAGATCCTCAAATATTGTGGCACATGAATCATCAAAATTGAAAGCTCAATCTTGTTCAAGCAAATTACACAGAGGTTTAGAAATCTTAGAAAAATTATGAATGAACCTTCTATAAAAACCGACATGTAACGCACTGAAATTTGTCCTAGATGTTAGATGGATTGATTAGACGGTTTGGGAGAACCAGATTAGGCAATTCGAGTTAGTTTCGAGAATTAAATCTTAATAAATTGTATTATTTTTGGCTAAAATAAAATATGGAAAATGATTGAAAATACTTAATTAATATTTTAAGTATTTTGGTAAATTCAATTTGAAGGAATTAAATATGATTTTGGAACATTTTGGTCTGGTGACTAAAATGTAAAGTTTTCAAAACTGTTTTTGGTGACTAAATCGTAAAGGGTCAAAACTTAGAATCTTTAAGGAGCTAATTAACCAAACTTTTCCATCATATTTTCCCCTTAATTTAGGCTATTTTAAAGGGTTTTTAAATGGTTTTAATAATTAAATAAAATATAATTGATAAAAGGATTTTTAATTACACAACTCATTTTCTCACGTAACTAATTTTTCTCTCAACTTTGTTAGCAGCCAAACTATCATTTTCCTTTTAAAATTACCAAGAATCAATCTCTTTTGATTTCTACAATCTCTTTTGATTTCTACAACAAAATCTACTTGAATTCTTGAAGCTTTCATCCAATCTTTGCCAATTAAGGGTGAAATAAGCAATTAGAGGTGATTTACATTTCTCTCCTCTAATTAAATGTTCTTTATTGAAATTCTCAAGTTCTTGATCCTTTACAACAGATTTTTATTATGGAATTATGATTAAAACATGGATATGGTTATTAAATTGAGTTTTAATGTGAAAATTTGATGAACATTTTTATGGATCTATTTTGTATTGAATTTGATTGATTTAGATCCCTATTAAGATGTGTTTTAATGTTGTAAGAAGTGATTTATTAAAGAAATCTTGAAACTATGTGAATTGCTAATTTTCTAGGTTGTAAATAGTTAGATTTTGAAGTGATCTTGGTGTTGTAAGGTTGTTGGAGGTATAAGGATGTTATAAAGATGTTTTTAGATGTTAATTGATGTTGTTAAGATCTTAAAATCAATAGGTTTTGGCTGGGCTTTGTTTAGATGAAGTTTGGTGATATTTATGTTGTTTTAGAGAGGTGTTTGATGGTTTCTAGTGAGGCGATGCTGTGTTTGTTGGTTGCTAGAAACTAGAGATGAATGCAAGTGCATTAATCCTCAGTTTTTGATTGGGTAAAGTAGGGGAGTTGGATATTTTAGCTTTTGGAGAGGTAACACCCTTAACGTATACTTGTAGACTGAATATACATTAAAGATGTTACTGAATAGTTTAAGGAAAACTTTACTTCAATTTTTTATAGCAAAATTTACCTTGCCGTTTAACCCTTTCTCGGTATTGAATTAAAAACTACATTAGCCTATAGTAGCTAGTTTTGACCGTGAATTGGTTTATAAAATTTAAAAGTGAGTTGTTGGAATAAAAATATAATTCAGGGTGAAAACTATGTACACTACCTAGACCCTTTCTTGATTTTAAAATTTCTACGCAAATAGGGTTAAATATCATTTTCACTATATCAAAATTCATAGTCATTTCTAGCAAACCATTTCATCAAATCCATGCATCCATATTAACATATAAATACGTCATAAACTTAGGTTTACAAACCCGTTTACTCATTTAAAATATATACCAACATATACTTATAAAATTTGTACATGCCACTAGATATCAAACTACTTTTAAGATGTACATACGTAGTCACTTTAATAACTTGATCTTCCAAAATGACAGCTCCTCCTTAAGTCTATCTCAGAGAACCTACGTGTGAAACAACTTCACGCGCTAAGTACGAACTTAGTGAGGCATTCAAAATAGTTTATCAAAACAAGAAATGATACAGTTCAATATATCATGTATAAAGTGCATAAAATTTCTCTATATATGGCAATATGTCAAAATGTCACTATATCATGTATCATCATTACTATATAAATCATGTATCATACTATCATATGAATCATGCATCATCTCTATCATGTAAATCATGTGTCATATTGACATATGAGTCATGTATCATCTTTGTCATGTAAATCATGTATCATCACTATCAAGTGAATCATGAATCAGTAATATCATGTAAATCGTGAATAATCTCTATCATGTATCATGTAACATTTCTATCATGTGTCATGTAACATCTCAATTATGTAACCATATAACATTTCTATCGTATGTACCATGAATCATTTATATCATGTATATCATGTATCATATGCATATTCATGTTCTTTCATGTAAACATCTTGTTATTATTATCATCGTGTCTAGGTAGAGGTCCATGGAAACCCCGTAGCCTATATGCACCGTAGTGTCATGTAGAGTACGTACTGAGGATGCTCTTTGCTCCTCATATAAGGATGTTCTTTGCTCCTTATATTAAAACACCTCTTTAGTGCATTTTGTCACTATGGGTTTGGATCCCCAAGGTGTATCTTGTTTCATTTTAATCTTGTCATTATCCATTTTTATGAATAGACACGCATTGCTAATATGCATAATAAAACTCTTACCTCGTATTCTACTAAACCTTGCATTTACTAAAACATGCAACAAGTTAAATATCAAATAAATAATGCAATATCATTTTTAATTTAGGGTCGACTTATCACAAGTCTTTCCTTTTTCATCATAATGCAAACATATAAAAATGCACTCACCTGTTTATGCCAGATAGCCTCACTAAGCTCACTCAATATCCTTTTCTTTCTTGCTATTACTTGGCTCTCCTTTAATCTCCCTTCGAACTATAGAATACCAATATAATATATTCATCACTATTCTTTTGTTAAACTAAAATTATTAATTCGATTTCAAGACATAACTATTCAAATATAAAATTTTTCTAAAAATTTTCCCAATATTTAAGCAATTCCTGAATTGGTCCCTAGGTCCTCAATGACCATTTTGAACATCAATCAATTGTTCAAGCTCAATTTAGAACAATTTCCGTTACTTTTTACTCATTTTTTACTTTTACCTTTTTAGTCCTCGAACTTTATAAAAGTGACATTTTAGTCACTACACCACATTTGTACTTTAACTCATGTACAAATAAACTATTTATTTATTTCTAACATTCTTAGAAATTTTCCTTAAAATTCCAAGCTTTGATCAATTTAGTCCTTCACTAACAATTTTATTTCGAATAGGTCCCTCACATTTCTTTTCTTGTCATTTCAATCATTTTAACTTCCTATAATGCTTAAAACATCAATTCCATCAACTATTCATCAATTCAAGACCAATCCCATAATTTTCATGAATTGCTGAAATGATCCCCCCTAATTCCAAAAATTTTCATTTTGGTCCGTAATCACCAATTCATGCCATTTCAATCATAATTCATCAATTTCAAGGCTAAAATAAAATTTCCAATAATTTCCCCTAATATCTCAATAAATTCGAATTGGTCCCTAAAAAAATACAACTTGGGAAATTATCCAATTTAACATCAAAATTAAGCTCTCAACATAATATTCTATTTAATTTCATCCTCAATTTAACTTCCTAACCAAAACCCCCAAATATTAGGGTTAGGGTTAATAATTGAAACATGAAATTAATCCAAATTCAAGCTTGATTCTATGTTTATAACATCAATTCTACTAAACACCACTTCAATTCCATCATATTCTATCAAGATCATAATCATCCTCATCCATAAACATAACTCATACACATTAATCAAACAAAATCACCATCATATTGTAGAGAATCAAGTATATATCACTTTACCTTCATTATTTTTCTTGAATTTTGCCTTGATTCTTCAATTTTTGGCTTGAAAGATTGAAAAATATTCTCCCTTTTTCTTTTATGGTATCCGAAAAGCCCACAAAATAGATGAGATAATTTTTGCTCATCTTTTACTTATTTAATTCACATGTCATAATTAAATGAATATTAAATTCGTTTTATTAGTGAATTTACTAATTTGCCCTTTTTATCCAATGGCCAAGATAAAATCCATGTGTTTTTTACCTTTCAAAATTGCCCTCAAAGTTTCAAAATATTTCAAAAATGCCATCCATGTCAAAAGACTAATTTGCCCCCCAACTAGTCTTTATTTACTAACAAGTCTTAAAATTTTCCATCCCATTAAAATTGAACCAAATTGGTTCCAATCTAACTGGCCATCTCCCAAAATATCTTAGATTTTTATTTATGATATTTATTCGGTCCAAATATTTGAATTTCACTCAATACGATTTCCAAATTTTCTTCATTTGAACTTTAAAGCTTTATAGCCACTAATATATAAGCCTCGTACAAAAAATCTGAGTAACACGAAAGTGTCACTCCTGGGGGTGAACTATTCATTTACGGGGTTAGATTACATAACTTTTGGAAATTACACTTTGGTCCCTAAACTTTTTACAAAGTTCACACTTTAACCACTAAACTTTCAAAAATTACATTTTGGTCACTAGTAAAAAAATGGGATGTTACAATTCTCCCCCTCTTAAGAAAACTCGTCCTCAAATTTTCAACGTTTACCCCTCTTAAACAACTTTAGATATTGCTCCTTCATTCTCTTTTCAATTTCCCAAGTGGCTTCCTCTACTTTATGATTTCTCCACAGAACTTTAACAGTGGAATTTTCTTGTTTCTTAACTCCTTTAATCCATATGCTAAGTTTTCATTGGTTCTTCTTCATATGTTCAATCCAATTATAATTCAATTTCCTCGAGGCGACGACATGCGAAGGATTCAATCGATTCCTTCAAAACATAGATACATGGAACACATTATGAATCTTGCTTAATTCTGGTGGTAAGGCTAATTGATAACCCACTGATCCAACTCTTTTAGAATCTTGTTTGGCCTGATAAATCTGGGACTAAACTTTTCTTTTATGACCAAATCGTAACACCTTCTTCCAAGGTTAAATTTTTAAAAACTCTTTTTTTTACCTCGTACTCAACATCTTTTCTTTTGTTATCTGTATAGGCTTTTGGTTAATCCACGGTGGCTTTAAGATTATACTGAATAATCCTTACTTTATCCTTCATGTCTTATGTTAAATGAATTCCTCCAACGTTTTAATTATTCAGAACATTTCGATATTGTAACTCGAACCAGTTAAGAGGAGTTCAACACTTTTTTCATATAATGCTTCAAAAGGTGCCATCTTAATACTTGCCTGATAATTGTTGTTATAAGCAAATTCGACTAATGGCAAATACCTTTCCCATGATCCTAAAAATTCAATTAGCATATCTTCCAAAATTCGTATAATTCGCTCTGATTGCCCATCTGTTTGCAGATGAAATGCTGTACTAAAATTTAATTTAGTACCTAAAGCTTCATGTAATGTACCCCAAAAACTCGAAGTAAACCTTGGGTCTCTGTCTAATACTATCGATACTGGAACACCATATAATCTTACTATTTCCCGAGTTTGAAGTTCTACATATTTATCCAGTGAATAATCCATTCAAACTGGAATAAAGAACATACTTTGTCAAATGGTCTAAAATGACCCATATTGAATCCTTTTTACTTGGTGTGACTGGCAATCCCGTTATAAAATCCATCGTTACTCATTCCCACTTATATTGGGAAATAGAGATAGGCTAAAGTAATCTAGAAGACACTTGGCGTTAAACTTTTACTTGTTGACATGTTAAGCACCTTACCACAAGTTTCAAGATTGCTCTTTTCATTCCTGGCCACCAATATCGAGTCTTTAAATCTTGATTCATCTTATTACTTCCTGGGTGTATAGTTAACAGACTATAATGGGCCTCTGTTAGTATCTCTTTCTTCAGATTGTCATCGTCAGGAATATACACTTTACCTCGATAATATAAGCAACCATTAGACTTGATCTCATAGTCCTGCGTTTCATCAGATTCAACTTGTCTATTCATTTCAAGACATCTTTCATCTGAAGACTGCAAATCTTTGATTTGATCCAACAAAGTTGGTTTTATCTAAAATTCTGCTATCAAGGAACCATCTTGTCCCAAAGACAACTGTGCATTCATTGTGTGCAAGACAGAAAATGTCTTTCGACTAAGAGTATCTACAACAACATTAGCCTTTCCAGGGTGATAATCAATAACCACGTCGTAATCCTTTAAAAACTCAACCCATCTTCTTTGTCGCAGGTTTAGATCTTTTTGTGTCATCAAATACTTCAAACTTTTATGATCCCTGTAAATGTGACACTTTTCACTATACAGATAATGTTGCTAGATTTTTAAATAAAAAATCACAGTTGTCATTTCCAGGTCACGAGTTGGGTAATTCATTTCATAAGTTTTGAGCTATTTTGATGTATAGGCTACTACTCGATCTTCTTGCATCAGCACATAACCCAAACTACAATGAGATATATCACTATACAAAGTATATTCTTTTCCCCAGTTCTGGTTGAATTAGAATTGGTACTCCAGTTAAAACTTTCTTTAATCCTTTAAAACTTTCCTGACATTTCTCTATCCAAGGAACGTTATTTCGACAACCAGAACTCACATTTAGAAAACTTGGCATAAAGCTATATATCTCTTAAAGTTTGCAATACCACACGAAGATGGAAATCATAATCAACTTTTGTCTTCGAATGTACCAAAATATCATCTATAAAGACCATGACAAACTGATCCAAATAGGGTTGGAATATCGTAACCATCAATTCATGAATGCAGCAGGGCATTCGTAAGCCCAAATGGCATCACCAAAAACTCATAGTGTCCATAACAAGTCCTAAAGGCTGTCTTTCGTACATCTTCTTCTTTAACTTTGAGCTAATAATATCCCGATCGAAGATCTATCTTAAAAAAATACGACTGCATCTCTAAGCTGATCAAATAGATCTTCAGTCCTTGGTAATGGATGCTTGTTCTTAATAATTACTTTATTCAACAGCCGGTAACCTATACATAATCGTAGGGAACCATCTTCTTCTTTACAAATAATATCGGAGCACCCCATGGTGATACACTCGGTCGAATGTAACCCCGGTCTAACAATTCTTGCAATTGAGCTTTTAGTTCCCTTAACTCAGTTGGCGCCATCCTATACGGTGCAATTGATACCGGCTCAGTTCTAGGAAAATCATCAATTCCAAACTTTATTTCCCTATCTGGAGGCAATCCTGGTAGCTCGTCCGAAAAAACATCTGGAAATTCCCTTACAGTTAGGATATCTTTAATCTTCTTAGGTGACATTTGTGTATCTACTACATAAATTAAAATTGCTTCGCATCCATTGCATAATAGTCTTTGAGCTGTTATGGCAGAAATTACTGACTCTAAACAGTCAGTTCTTTCTTCTACAACGATCAATTCAGAATCATCAGGTCCCTGAAGTACTAGTCTTTTCTTTTTACACTTTACTTCTGCATCATATGCAGATAACCAATCCATTCCAAGAATAACTTTAAATTCACGTAATGGAAGTTCCATCAAATTCGGCAGGAACTTAATGCCTTGAATTTCTAATAGACATTTCTTGCATATTCTAGTTACTCGTGCACTATGTCCAAGAGGATTACTGGCAATCACATTACTAGAAATATTTTCTATAGAAATCTTTCTTTGTGTTGCTATCTTAGCACTAATATACGATTAAATCGAACCCGGATCAATTAAAGCAAATAGAGGTTCACCCAAGAGTTGAAACGTACCTGCGATAATATCTGGATGATACTTTTCTTCATCAGTGCGAATATTGTACACTTGAGCTGGGGTCTAAAATTCCTTGTTAGATGTAGCCTCAGAAACTCCTTGTGTCGATGTCATGGGTTGTCCACCACCACGACCTCGACCTAGACCTCGAGAAGAAAAAGCTATAGATCTTTCAATTCGAATAGACTTCCTAGCCTGTTCCTCCGGACAATCCTTAATATAATGTTCGGTACTGCCACATCTATAGCAGGCTCCTGTAACTTCTCGACAGACTCCCAAATGTTTTTTTCCGCAACTTTCACACTTTGGAAAAAAAGGTCTGTTCGATACTGTAGCTGACGCCTGAACATTCTACCATTTCCTTGCAAAAGAATTCTTCCGAGTAAATCCAAGCTCAGCTCTGCTTCGTGATCGATTTCCTCTACCTTGTTTAGACTGTGTCGAGGTAGAAGTCTCACTGGACCTTTTTGAAGTTTGAGAGAACTGAGTTTTAACTAGATCCAAATGGGCTCTTCCCATAGCCTCTAAAGCTTGCACTAATGCTCCATATTCTTGTACCGGAGCTCTCTGTTGTGCTTGTGGTTCAGCCCAGGCAGGAGCTAGAAGTGGAGCACATTGTACTTTATTTCTTCCACTTTGAACCTCCTCTTGTTCCCCGTGATCTACCGCTTGACGTGATCCAACAGTACTCGACATTATTTACTATTATAATAACCTATTCATTCATATATACGAGGAGCAAAATCAAGTTATACAGATAGTACATCAGTAATATAACATCCTAGGGGCATGTACTTAATAACAAATCATTTTAGACTCGGTTTAGCCTCCAGAATCGGCTAAACCTGTAGCTATAATACCAATAAAATGTAACACCCTTAACGTATACTCGTAGACCGAATATACATTAAAGATGTTACTGAATCGTTTAAGGAAAACTTTACTTCAATTTTTTTATAGCAAAATTTACCTTGCAGTTTAACCCTTTCTCGGTATTGAATTAAAAACTACTTTAGCCTATGGCAGCTAGTTTTGACCCTGAATTGGTTTATAAAATTTAAAACTTAGTTGTTGGAATAAAAATATAATTAAGGGTGAAAACTATGTACACTTCCTAGACCCTTTCTTGATTTTAAATTTTCTACGCAAATAGGCTTAAATATCATTTTCACTATATCAAAATTCATAGTCATTTCTAGCAAACCATTTCATCAAATCCATGCATCCATATTAACAAATAAATACGTCATAAACCGTAATTACTTTAATAACTTGATCTTCCAAAATGATAGCTCCTCCTTAAGTCTATCTCAGAGAACCTACGTGTGAAACAACATCACACGCTAAGTACGAACTTAGTAAGGCATTCAAAACAGTTTATCAAAACAAGAAATAATACAGTTCAATATCATGTATAAAGTGCATAAAATTTGTCTATAAATGGCAATATGTCAAAATGTCACTATATCATGTATCATCATTACTATATAAATCATGTATCATACTATCATATGAATCATGCATCATCTCTATCATGTAAATCATGTGTCATATTGACAAATGAGTCATATATCATCTTTGTCATGTAAATCATGTATCATCACTATCATGTGAATCATGAATCAGTAATATCATGTAAATAATGAATCATCTCTATCATGTATCATGTAACATTTCTATCATGTGTCATGTAACATCTCTATTATGTAACCATATAACATTTCTATCGTATGTACCATGAATCATTTATATCATGTATATCATGTATCATATGCATATTCATGTTCTTTCATGTAAACATCTTGTTATTATTATCATCATGTCTGGCTAGAGGTCCATGGAAACCCCGTAGCCTATCTGCACCGTAGTGCCATGTAGAGTACATACTCGAGGACGCTCTTTGCTCCTCATATAAGGACGCTCTTTGCTCCTTATATTAAAAAAACCTCTTTAGTGCATTTTGGCACTATGGGTTTGGATCCCCAAGGTGTATCTTGTTTCATTTTAATCTTGTCATTATCCATTTTTCATGAATAGACATGCATTGCTAATATGCAGAATAAAACTCTTACCTCGTATTCAACTGAAATTTGCATTTACTGAAACATGCAACAAGTCAAATCTCATATAAATAATGCAATATCATTTTTAATTTAGGGTCGATTTATCACAAGTCTTTCCATTTTCATCATAATGCTTACCTGTTTATGCCATATAGCCTCACTAAGATCACTTTATATCCTTTTCTTTCTTGCTATTACTTGGCTCTCCTTCAGTCTCTCATTGAACTGTAGAAGACCAATAGAATATATTCATCAGTATTCTTTTGTTAAACTAAATTCTAACATTATTAATTCAATTCAAGACATAACTATTCGAATATAAAAATTTTCTAAAAATTTTCCCAATATTTTAAGCAATTGCCGAATTGGTCCCTAGGTCCTTAGTAACCATTTTGAACATCAATCAATTGTTCAAGCACAATTTAGAACAATTTCCATTACTTTTTACTCATTTTGGACTATTACCTTTTTAGCCCTCAAACTTTATAAAAGTGACATTTTAGTCACTACACCATATTTGTACTTTACCTCATGTACAAATAAACTATTTATTTATTTCTAACATTCTTAGAAATTTTCCTTAAAATTCCAAGCTTTGATCAATTTAGTCCTTCACTAACAATTTTATTTTGAATAGGTCCCTCACATTTCTTTTCTTGTCATTTCAATCATTTTAACTTCCTATCATGCTTAAAACATCAATTTCATCAACTATTCATCAATTCAAGACCAATCCCATAATTTTCATGAATTGCTGAAATGATCCCCCCTAATTCAAATTTTTTTCATTTTGGTTTATAATCACCAATTCATGCCATTTCAATCATAATTCATCAATTTCAAGGCTAAAATAAATTTTCCAAAAATTTCCCCTAATATCTCAATAAATTCGAATTGGTCCCTAAAAATCCAACTTGGGAAATTATTCAATCTAACATCAAAATTAAGCTCTCAACATCATATTATATTCAATTTCGTCCTCAATTTAACTTCCTAACCCAAACCCCTAAATCTTAAGGTTAGGGTTTATAATTCAAACATGATATTAATCCAAATCCAAGCTTGATTCTATGTTTATAACATCAATTCTGCTAAACACCACTTCAATTCCATCATATTCTATCAAGATCATAATCATCCTCATCCATAAACATAACTCATACTCAACTTAATCAAACAAAATCACCATCATATTGTAGATAATCAAGTATAGATCACTTTACCTTAATTAATTTTGCTTGAATTTTGCCTTGATTCTTCAGTTTTTGGCTTTAAAGATTGAAAACTTTTCTCCCCTTTTTCTTTTATGGTATTCGAACAGCCCACATAATAGATGAGATGATTTTTGCTCATCTTTTACTTATTTAAGTCACATGTCATAATTAAATGAATATTAAATTTGTTTAATTAGTGAATTTACTAATTTTCCCTTTTTATCCAATGGCCAAGATCAAATACATGTGTTTTGCACCTTTCAAAAGTGCCCTCAAAGTTTCAAAATATTTCAAAAATGCCATCCATGTCAAAAGACTAAATTTCCCCCCAACTAGTCTTTATTTACTAACAAGTCTTAAAATTTGCCATCCCATTAAAATTGAACTAAATTGGTTCCAATCTAACCGGCCATCTCCCAAAATATCTTAGATTTTTCATGGCATTTATTCCGTCCAAATATTCAAATTTCACTCAATAAGATTTCCAAATTTTCTTTCTTTGAACTTTAAAGCTTTATAGCCACTAATATAAGCTCGTACAAAAAATCCAAGTAACACGAAAGTGTTACTCGTGGGGGTGAACTATTCATTTACGGGGTTAGATTACATAACTTTTGGAAATTACACTTTGGTCGCTGACCTTTCCAAAGTTCACACTTTAACCCCTAAACTTTCAAAAATTATATTTTGGTCACTAGTCAAAAATTGGGATATTACAATTCTCCCCCTCTTAAGAAAATTCATCCTCGAATTTTCAACGTTTACCCCTCTCAAACAACTTTAGATATTGCTCCTTCATTCTCTTTGCAATTTCCCAAGTGGCTTTCTCTACTTTATGATTTCTCCAAAGAACTTTAACCAGTGGAATTTTCTTGTTTCTTAACTCCTTGACTCCATATGCTAAGATTTTCACTGGTTCTTCTTCATAAGTTAAATCCAATTATATTTCAATTTCCTCGAGGTGACGACATGCGAAGGATTCAATCGATTCCTTCGAAACATAGATACATGGAACACATTATGAATCTTGCTTAATTCTGGCGGTAAGGTTAATTGATAAGCCACTGATCCAACTCTTTTAGAATCTTGTTTGGCCCGGTAAATCTGGGACTAAACTTTTCTTTTCCAACCAAATCATAACACCTTCTTCCAAGGTGAAATTTTAAAAAACTCTTTTCTTTTTTTTTACCTCGTACTCAACATCCTTTCTTTTGTTATCTGTATAGGCTTTTGGTTGATCCACAGTGGCTTTAAGATTATACTGAATAATCCTTACTTTATCCTTCATGTCTTATGTCAAATGAACTCATCCAACATTTAAATTATTCAGAACATTTTGATCTTGTAACTCGAACCAGTTAAGAGGAGTTTGACACTTTTTTCATATAATGCTTCAAAAGGTGCCATCTTAATACTTGCATGATAATTGTTGTTATAAGCAAATTCAACTAATGGCAAATACATTTCCCATGATCCTGAAAATTCAATTAGCATATCTTCTAGAATCTGTATAATTTGCTCTGATTGCTCACCTGTTTGCAAATGAAATGCTGTACTAAAATTTAATTTAGTACCTAAAGCTTCATGTAATGCACCCTAAAACCTCGAAGTAAACCTTGGGTCTTTGTCTGATACTATCGTTACTAGAACACCATATAGTCTTACTATTTCCGAATGTAAAGTTCTACATATTTATCCAGTGAATAATCCATTCAAACTGGAATAATGAACAGACTTTGTCAAACGGTCTAAAATGATCGATATTGAATCCTTTTTACTTGGTGTAACTGCAATCTCGTTATAAAATCCATCATTACTCGTTCCCACTTCTATTGGGAAATAGAGATAGGCTAAAGAAATCTAGAAGACACTTGGTCTTCAGCTTTTACTTGTTGACATGTTAAGCACCTTACCACAATTTTCGAGACTGCTCTTTTAATTCCTGACCACCAATATCAAGTCTTTAAATCTTGATACATCTTATTACTTCATGGGTGCATAGTTAACGGAATATAATGGGCCTCTTCTAATATTTCTTTCTTCAGATTGTCATTGTCAGGAATATACACTTTACCTCAATAATATAAGCAATCGTTTCGTCAGATTCAGCTTGTCTTTTCTTTTCAAGACATCCTTCATCTGTAGACTGCAAATATTTGATTTTATCCAACAAAGTTGGTTTTATCTGAAATTCTGCTGTCAAGGAACCATCTTGTCCCAAAGACAACAGTGTATTCATTATGCGCAAGACAGAAAATGTATTTCGGCTAAGAGTATCTGCTACTACATTAGCCTTTCCAAGGTGATAATCAATAAACACGTCGTAATCCTTTAAAAAATCAACCCATCTTCTTTGTCCCAGGTTTAGATCTTTTTGCGTCATCAAATACTTCAAACTTTTATGATCCGTGTAAATGTGACACTTTTCACCATACAGATAATGTTGCCAGATTTTTAAAGCAAAAATCACAGCTGTCATTTCAAGGTCACGAGTTGGGTAATTCTTTTCATAAGTTTTGAGCTGTCTTGATGTATATGCTACTACTCGATCTTCTTGCATCAGCCCATAACCCAAACTACAATGAGATATATCACTATACAAAGTATATTCTTTTCCCTAGTTCTGGTTGAATTAGAATTGGTACTTCAATTAAAACTTTCTTTAATCTTTTAAAACTTTCCTGACATTTCTCTGTCCAAGGAAAGTTATTTCTGACAACCACAACTCACATTTAGAAAACTTGGCATAAAGCTATTTATCTCTTAAATTTTGCAAAACCACACGAAGATGGAAATCATAATCAACTTTTGTCTTCGAATGTACCAAAATATCATCTATAAAGACCACGACAAACTGATCCAAATATGGTTGGAATACCGTATTCATCAATTCATGAATGTAGCAGGGTATTCATAAGCCCAAATGGCATCACCAGAAACTCATAGTGTCCATAACAAGTCCTGAAGGCTGTCTTTGGTACATCTTCTTCTTTAACTTTGAGCTGATAATATCCCGATCAAAGATATATCTTTAAAAAAATATTGTTGCATCTCTAAGCTGATCAAATAGATCTTCAATCCTTGGTAATGGATACTTGTTCTTAATAGTTATTTTATTCAACTGCTGGCAATCTATACATATTCGTAGGGAACCATCTTCTTCTTTACAAATAATACCGGAGCACCCCATGGTGATACACTCGGTCGAATATAACCTAGTCTAACAATTCTTGCGATTGAGCTTTTAGTCCCCTTAACTCAATTGGCGCCATCCTATACGGTGCAATTGATACCAGCTCAGTTCCATGATAAACATCAATTCCAAACTATATTTCTGTATCCAGAGGCAACCCTGGTAGCTCGTCCGAAAATACATCAGGAAATTCCCTTACAGTTGGGATATCTTTAATCTTCTTAGGTGACATTTGTGTATCTACCACATAAATTAAACATACTTCGCATCCATTGCATAATAGTCTTTGAATTACTGACTCTAAACAATCAGTTCTTTAAATTACTGACTCTAAACAGTCAGTTCTTTCTTCTACAATGATCAATTCAGAATCATCAGTTCCCTAAAGTACTAGTCTTTTCTTTTTACACTTTACTTCTGCATCATATGCAGATAACCAATCCATTCCAAGAATAACTTTAAATTCACAGAATGGAAGTTCCATCAAATCTGCCAGGAACTTAATCCCTTGAATTTCTAATAAACATTTCTTGCATATTCTAGTTACTCGTGCACTATGTCCCAAAGGATTACTGGCAATCACATTACTAGAAATATTTTATGTAAAAATATTTCTTTATGTTACTATCTTAGCACTAATATACGATTAAATCGAACCCAAATCAATTAAAGCAAATACAGGTTCACCCAAGAGTTGAAACATGCCTGCGATAATATATGGATGATACTTTTCTTCATCAGTGCGAATATTGTACACTTGAGCTGGGGTCTGAAATTCCTTGTTAGATGCAACCTCAGAAACTCCTTGTGTCGATGTCCTAGGTTGTCCACCACCTCAACCTTGACCTCGAGAAGAAAAAGCTTCGAATAGACTTCCTAGCCTGTTCCTCTGGACAATCCTTAATATAATGTTCGGTACTGCCACATTTATAACAGGCTCTTGTAATTGCTCGGCAGACTCCCAAATGCTATTTTTTGCAACTTTCACACTTAGGAAATAAAGGTTTGCCCGATCCAACAGCTGACGTCTGAGCATTCTACAATTTCCTTGAAGAAGAATTCTTTCGAGTAAATCCAGGCTCAGCTCTGTTTCGTGATCGATTTCCTCTACCTCGTTTAGACTGTGTCGAGGTAGAAGTCTCACTAAACCTTTTTGAAGTTTGAGAGAACTAAGTTTTAACTAGATCCAAATAGGCTCTTCCCACAGCCTCTAAAGCTTGCACTAATACCCCATATTCTTGTGTCGGAGCTCTCTGTTGTGCTTGTGGTTCAGCCGGGGTAGGAGCTAGAAGTGGAGCACATTGTACCTCATTACTTCCACTTTGAACCTCCTCTTGTTCCCCGTGATCTACCGTTTGACATGATCTAGTAGTAATCGACATTATTTACTACTATAATAACCTATTCATACATATATACGAGGAGCAAAATCAAGTTATACAGATAGTACATCAGTAATATGACATCCTAGGGGCATGTACTTAATAACAAATCTTTTTAGACTCGGTTTAGCCTCTAAAATCTGCTAAACCTGTATCTCTGATACCAATAAAATGTAACACCCTTAACGTATACTCGTAGACCGAATATACATTAAAGATGTTACTGAATCATTTAAGGAAAACTTTACTTCAATTTTTTTACAGAAAAATTTACATTGTAGTTTAACCCTTTCTCGGTATTGAATTAAAAACTACATTAGCCTATAACAGCTAGTTTTGACCCTGAATTGGTTTATAAAAGTTAAAATTGAATTGTTAGAATAAAAATATAATTCAGGGTGAAAACTATGTACACTGCCTAGACCCTTTCTTGATTTTAAAATTTCTACGCAAATAGGGTTAAATATCATTTTCACTATATCAAAATTCATAGTCATTTCTAGCAAACCATTTCATCAAATCCATGCCTCCATATTAAAATACATACCAGCATATACTTATAAAATTTGTACATGCCATTAGATATCAAACTACTTTTAAGATGTACATACCGTAGTTACTTTAATAACTCGATCTTCCAAAATAATAGCTCATCCTTAAGTCTATCTCGAAGAACCTACGTGTGAAACAACATCACACACTAAGTACGAACTTAGTGAGGCATTCAAAATAGTTTATCAAAACAAGAAATGATACTGTTCAATATATCATGTAACCAATACATAATCGTAGGGAACCATCTTCTTCTTCACAAATAATACTGGAGCACTCCATATTGATACACTCGGTCGAATATAACCTCGATCTAACAATTATTGCAATTGAGCTTTTAGTTCCCTTAACTCAGTCGACATCATCTTATATGGTGCCATTGATACCTGCTAAGTTCAAGGATAAACATCAATTCCAAACTATATTTCCCTATCCGGAGGTAACCCTGGTAGCTCGTCCGGAAATACATCTGGAAATTCCCTCACAGTTAGGATATCTTTAATATTCTTAAGTGACATTTGTGTATCTACCACATAAATTAAACATGCTTCACATCCATTGCATAATAGTCCTTGAGCTATTATGGCAGAAATTACTAACTCTAAATAGTCAGTTCTTTCTTCTACAACGATCACTTCAGAACCATCAGGTCCCTAAAATACTAGTCTTTTATTTCTACACTTTACTTCTGCATCATATGCAGATAACCAATCCATTCCAAGAATAACTTTAAATTCACGGAATAGAAATTCCATCAAATCCGCCAGGAACTTAATCCCTTGAATTTCTAATGGACATTTCTTGCATATTCTAGTTACTCATGCACTAGGTCCTAGAGGATTACTGGCAATCACATTAGTAGAAATATTTTCTAAGAAATCTTTCTTTGTGTTACTATCTTAGCAGTAATATACGATTAAATCGAACCTGGATCAATTAAAGCAAATACAGGTTCACCCAAGAGTTGAAACGTACCTGCGATGATATTTGGATGATACTTTTTCTTCATCAGTGTGAATATTGTACACTTGAGTTGGGGTATGAAATTCCTTGTTAGATGCAGCATCAAAAACTCGTTATGTCAATGTCCTGGGTTGTTCACCAACACGACCTCGACCTCGAGAGGAAAAAGCTATAGATCTTTCAGTTCAAATAGACTTTCTAGCATGTTCCTCTAGACAATCCTTAATATAATGTTCGGTACTGCCACATCTATAACAGGCTCATGTAATTGCTCGACAGACTTCCAAATGATATTTTCTGCAACTTTCACACTTTGGAAATAAAGGTCTGCTCGATCCAGCAGCTGTCGTTTGAGCATTCTGCCATTTCCTTGAAGAAGAATTATTTCGAGTAAATCCAGGCTCAGCTCTGCTTCGTGATCGATTTCCTCTACCTCGTTTAGACTGTGTCGAGGTAGAAGTCTCACTAGACCTTTTTGAAGCTCGAGAGAACTGAATTTTTACTAGATCCAAATAGGCTCTTCCCATAGCCTCTAAAGCTTGCACTAATGCTCCATATTCTTGTGCCGGAGCTCTCTGTTGTGGTTGTGGTTCAGCCGGGACAGGAGCTAGAAGTGGAGCACATTGTACCTCATTACTTCCACTGTGAACCTCCTCTTGTTCCCCGTGAACTACCACTTGACGTGATCTAGTAGTACTCGACATTATTTACTATTATAATAACCTATTCATACATATATACAAGGAGCAAAATCAAGGTATACATATAGTACATCAGTAATATGACATCCTAGGGGCATGTACTTAATAACAAATCATTTTAGACTCGGTTTAGCCTCCAGAATGCTAAACCTGTAGCTCTGATACCAATAAAATGTAACACCTTTAACGTATACTCGTAGACCGAATATACATTTAAAGATGTTAATGAATCGTTTAAGGAAAACTTTACTTCAATTTGTTCTGTCAAAATTTACCTTGCAGTTTAACCCTTTCTAGGTATTGAATTAAAAACTACATTAGCCTATAGCAGCTAGTTTTGACCCTAAATTGGTTTATAAAATTTAAAATTGAGTTGTTGGATAAAAATATAATTCAGGGTGAAAACTATGTACACTGCCTAGACCCTTTCTTGATTTTAAAATGTCTACGCAAAGAGGGTTAAATATCATTTTCACTATATCAAAATTCATAGTCATTTCTAGCAAACCATTTCATCAAATCCATGCATCCATATTAACATATAAATACATCATAAACTTAGGTTTACAAACCAGTTTACTCATTTAAAATACATACCAACATATACTTATAAAATTTGTACATGCCACTAGATATCAAACTACTTTTAAGATGTACATACCGTAGTTACTTTAATAACTTGATCTTCCAAAATGACAGCTCCTCCTTAAGTCTATCTCAGAGAACCTACGTGTGAAACAACATCACACGCTAAGTACGAACTTAGTGAGGCATTCAAAATAGTTCATCAAAACAAGAAATGATACAGTTCAATATATCATGTATAAAGTGCATAAAATTTCTCTATAAATGGCAGTATGACAATCATTACTATATAAATCATGTATCATACTATCATATGAATCATGCATCGTCTCTATCATGTAAATCATGTGTCATATTGACATATGAGTCATGTATCATCTTTGTCATGCATCGTCTCTATCATGTAAATCATGTATCATCGCTATCATGTGAATCATGAATCAGTAATATCATGTAAATCATGAATCATCTCTATCATGTATCATGTAACATTTCTATCATGTGTCATGTAACATCTCTATTATGTAACCATATAACATTTCTATCGTACGTACCATGAATCATTTATATCATGTATCACATGGATATTCATGTTCTTTCATGTAAGCATCTTGTTATTATTATCATCGTGTCTAGCTAGAGGTCCATGGAAATCCCACAGCCTATTTGCACCGTAGTGCCATGTAGAGTATGTACTCGATGACGCTCGTTGCTCCTCGCATAAGGACGTTTTTTGATCCTTATATTAAAAACATCTCTTGAGTGCATTTTGGCACTATGGGTTTGGATCCTCAAGGTGTATCTTGTTTCATTTTAATCTTGTCATTATCCATTTTTCATGAATAGACATGCATTGCTAATATGCAAAATAAAACTCTTACCTCGTATTCTACTGAAGTTGGCATTTACTGAAATATGCAATAGGTCAAATCTCATATAAATAATGCAATATCATTTTTAATGCAACGCCCCGGTTTTGGGCCTAGCAGTTTTGAGGCATATTAGACGGTTTGATGGACTGGGTTAGAGATTCGAGTCAGATTTGGGACAATATATTTTTTGGCAAGGGAAAATATGGAAAAATGGTTAAAAATAATATTTTAATATATGATTAGTATTGGTGGAATTAATTTTGGAAAATGAGATTTGGAAATGTGACATTTTGGTTGGTGACTAAAATGCGATTTTTGAAAACTATTTTTAAAGTGACCAAAATGAAAAGGATCAAATCCTTAGAATCTTTAAGGAGCTATTTTACCAATTTATTTCTGATAGTTTCTCCCTTAATTAGACTTCTTTTAACACGTGTTTTATCATTTAAATAAAAAGGTTTTTAGTTAAAAGTTGGTTATTAGTTTTGAAAAAGAAATTACGTCATTTTCTCTCCACCTTTCTCTTCATTCTCTCCTCAGCCAAACACTCAAGTTTTCATAAAATTTCAGAGGTGACATGGTTTTAACTTGGTTTTATGATTTCTAATTGATTGATAAAGGTTGTTTATACAAAATCTTACATTCAACTCATGTTTTCTTATCTTTTATCACATCAATTGAGGGAGAAACTTCACAATAGGGGTAAGGTCCGAGATATCCTCTATTGTATGGTTCTTTATTGATATTACTAAGTATTTGATCCTTGATTTGTGGTTTACAATCTGATTTACATGTTTTTCTATTAATTTCATGGATTATTTGGGTAAAATTGATTAATTATTGATAGATTCGTATTGAATCTAATTTCCAGCAGTATGAATTGAGTTTGATCACATTTTGGATGTTGAATGATGCTATTAAGTCAATTTTATCAAAGGAATCCCAAAACTCTTGAGTCTTTAATTGATTAAGTTGTTAGAATAGTGTTTTTGAGGTGTTGTGGTGGTTGTATGATTGTTGGAGTTGTTTGGTTGCTTTGATCATGTTTTTAGATGTTGATTGATGATAGAAATGATGTTAGATTGATAGGTTGTGGCTGGGTTGTGTTTGGGAAGAGTTTTAGTGATGTTTTCGGTTGTTATAGTTGGGTAATTGTGAGGTGATAATAGGAATCCATTGAGGTGATGTTGCAGTGTTTTGTATGCGTGGAGATACATTAATCCTCTGTGGTATTGTGGTTAAAATATGGGAGGTTGATCTGGAAGTGATCGGTGAAGCTTTGGAGGCTTCGAACATTTGCTTTCGTGTCGGCAAACCAAGGTTTCGTCTATCGGTGAGTGAGAACGTGGATTCCAGCTTGGAAATGTTTTAAAAGTGGTTTATGGGAGTTTAAACTGAGCTTGAAACACTGGTTTAGACTTGGAAGTAAGTATAAAATGGTTTTCTCTCTCGGTCGTGTTTTTATGAAATGGTTTATGCACTTGTTTTGATTTACACTGTACCTACTGTTAAAGCATGATTTAAAGTATTTGAGATACTTTTTTTAAGCATGAAATATGTTAGTGTATCCAGATGTAAATAGTATTTAATAGTTTTTGAGTATGTGGATTGAGTGATCTCATGAGGCAAGATTAACCCCATTTGAGGCATGGATTATGAACTCTGGTGCTTGTTGGCGTTAATGTTATGAAAGTTGTGGTTGAATGATCATCTCGTAAGTGTTAAAAGTAAGAATGTAAGTGGTTGGTTCTTTCGAAAAGACGATTATTGCGGAAAGGATGTTTGTAAGTGTTCTTTTATGATTTAAAGTGTCGAGGTTGTGGTTATTTTATTGGAGTTGTCGCTCCACGATTTTCTTAATGTAATCTTGGGTTGGATTTGTGGCTAGACCAGAGTTGTGGTTGATTTTTGAATCCTAGCGAGTTGTCTTGGAACTTGCTGATGTTTATGGGTGGTAATCCCAGTCAAGAATGTTAAATTCTTGTTTAATGTTGTTTTGGTGTTGGAAGCAAGATGTTTGATGGATTTTTGGTGGCAAGGTATTCCTAGCTTATGTTATGACTCTAGAGTCGAAGAAAGTGCGTATGTAGGATATGCATACGGTATGTAGGCTTCTAGGTGTTTCGAGGGAATAGCCGGGTTCGCCATTGGATTGAAAGGTTGAGTTCAGCATTGAATTGTGTGAAAACATAGTATCAGTTTCTATCGCTCTTTGTGCGAGGCTCGATAGAGGTCAAGGGGTTTAAGATGCAACTTTAGGAGTTGCTTGAGTAAGGCTTTATTAGGCTTAGTGTTTTGTTGGGGGTTGTGGAAAGAAGGATGGCACATTACGGGAGTGCAATGGTTTTTGGTGGTTGAATAAGTTGGTGATTTGCTGATCAGTTTAGGGATGCTTTAGTGTTTTGTAAGGTTGGTTTGAGGTCCGAGTGTTACCAATTGAAAGTAAATGATGTGTTTGGGGTTGTTTTCTCCCAGGAGTACGGTAGTGTGAGTCCTCAGTTGTGATGCTGGTTTGATCGATGGATAGGTTGTGTTCATGGGTATGCTGAACCAGGTAGCGCAAGTGTTGTGAGTTAGTAGGTTGTGTTTATTGATGGTCTTTTCGTGCGTGAAAGCATCGAGTAGTGTTTAGATCGATAAGTGTGGATGGTTTAGTGGTTTCTTGGGGAGAAGTGAATGTTTCTCCTCTGTTGAGAAGTGTGAGTTTTGAGCATGTTTTAAAGAGATTTAGTTCTGAGAATGTTATTAGTAAGTGTGAACAGAAAAACATGCACAGTGCATAAACACTTATATGTATATGTAAATATGCAGTACATGCATACATTTGAGCATGACATTAGAGGTTTTGCATACATACACAAAGACATCTATGAGGGCATATAAGTAACCATGCATAAATATGTTCACACTTACGGATGATTGACCGAAAATCAGTGGGGTAGTGGTGTAAGTAGTTTTGGTAATATGGTTTGTGGAGGCTGGCTTGTGCTAGTTTGTATACAACCATGGTTGGAAATAGCAGTTTGTGGGTTTGTTAGATCCAATTGTTTAACAATAAGGTTTGTTGAAATTGTATCCTATAATGGAAGTTGCAGTTTATGCATATGGTAGTCAAGGGTGCAAGAGCGCATCTGCTCTATGCATGATGCAGAGCTTATCGTGGTTCTGTTGGTTGGAGGTTGGGGACACCGGTTCTATGATGAGGAGTGTGTTGTGTACACGGTTCATGCGTGGTTAAAAGAAAATGAATGAATGATGGGTTGGGTTCTTGACAATTTAAATGGTTAAAGTTATTTAAGAGTTATAGTTTGATGATTGATTATCGTCCGAGCTCAGGATGTAGCCGATGCCTCGTATGTGTGAGTTGTGGTGGAGTTGAGGATGTTGTTTATGCGGTTGAGTATAATGCGTGATGGATGCTTGATGATCAAATTGTAAGTGAGGTTATCCAAATCGTAGTTGGATAGGTAAGGGCATCCTTACGATGTTGTGTTGTTACTGTATATTCTGGTTATCGGTGAAGGAAACCTGATGGATTTCACGTTAATAATGATAGGGTGTTGTGTTTTAAGGATCGGAGAGTCGTGTCTCTTGATGCTGAGTTGAGGTGTATTGTTTTGATGGAGGCGCATGCAAATTGTTGTTGGGTTGGTTTAAAGGAAAATGTGGCTGATTGTGTTGATCGATGCATAATATGACAGCAAGTGAAAGTTAGGCATCAGTTTCTTTTTGAATTGTTGTATCGGTTATGGATGCCGGAATGGAGGTAGGAAAGAATCGCCATGGATCTTGTGTCTGGGTTGTCTTTGACACCGACCAAATAGGATTGCATTTGGGTGGTTGTTGATCAAGTTGCGGGGTGTGCGTACCTTTGTGGCTATGCTTGCGTTATGTGCTTTGTATAAGCTAGCAGGTTGTATATTGCCGGGTTGGTATGTTTATACAATGTGCCTGAGTCCATGGTATAGACAGAAATCTATGGTTTATAGCGAGGATTTGGGGATGTTATTTTGAGCATTGAGTGTGTGGTTGAGTTTCAGTGCCTTGTAGCATTTCGGATGGATGGTGGATCCGAGTGTGAAATTCAGGTTTTGAAAGAGATGTTGGGTTGTTATACCACTGCGTTCCAGGGAACATGGGAAAAGTAGTTGGCTTTGGTAGAGTTGCTTTAATAGCAGTTGTCAAATGAGTGTGCGGATGGCACTGTACGAGGCGTTTTGTGGTGGGAAGTGTCGTACGCCATGAGTTGGGCTGAAATGGGAGAAGGTACGTTCCCATGTTTGATATGTTGAAAGGCACCAGTGAAAAGGTGAAGCAGATGTGTGAGTGCTTGAGAGTAGCTTTTTATAGTCAGAAATTCTAAGCAGGTTTGAAGCGTAGTAATACCTTGGAAGAAGGTGATGTGTTTTGGGCAGGAAAGAAAGCTTAGCTCAAGGTTTTGTGGACCATACGAGAGTGTTGAGCGTGTGGGTCATGTTGCTTTTTGTTTGAGGTTACCTCTTGTGTTGGAAGGGTCCATGATGTGTCTCATGTGACGAGGTTGCACAGGTACCAGTTGGATTCCTCGTGTGTTGTGCTGATGGAAGACATTGTGTTGGGATCAGATTATTCTTGTAATAAGGTCTGGTAGGGATCTTTAATGTTAGCAGTAGGGTTCTGCGTGGAAAGACGATTGAGCTTGTTAAGATGTTGTGAAAACACCGCAGTGTTGGGGAAGCCATGTGTGTGAAGGTAAGTCGGAGATGTTAGAACAGATTATGTCTTGTTTTCTCCGGGTAAATTTCGGGGACGAAATTTCTTAAGTGGGAGAGAGTTGTAACAACCCAGTTTTGGGCCTAGCGGTTTTGAGGAATATTAGACGGTCCAATGGATCAGTTTAGAGATTCGAGTCGAATCCAGGACAATATATTTTTCGGTAAGGGATAAATATGGAAAAATGGTTTAAAATCATCTTTTAATATATGATTAATATTGATGGAATTAATTTTGGAAAATGAGATTTGGAAATGTGACATTTTGGTTGGTGACCAAAAATGCGATTTTTGAAAACTGTTTTTAAAGTACCAAAATAAAAAGGATCAAATCCTTAGAATCTTTAAGAAGCTATTTTACCAATTTATTCTGATAGTTTCTCCCTCAATTTGACTTATGTTAACATGTGTTTTATCATTTAAATAAAAAGGATTTTAGTTAAAAGTTGGTTATTAGTTTTGGAAAAGAAATCACGTCATTTTTCTCTCCACCTTTCTCTTCATTCTCTCATCAGCCAAACACACAAGTTTTCATCAAATTTCAGAGGTGAGTTGGTTTTAACTTGGTTTTTTGATTTCTAATTGATTGATAAAGTTTGTTTATATAAAATCTTACATTAAAATTATGTTTTCTTAGCTTTTATCACATCAATTGAGGGAGAAACTTCACAATAGGGGTAAGGTCCAAGATCTCCTCTATTGTATGGTTCTTTATTGATGTTCCCAAGAATTTGATCATTGATTTGTGGTTTACAATCTGATTTACATGTTTTTCTATTGATTTAATGGATTATTTGGGTAAAATTGATGAATTATTGAGAGATTCGCATTGGATCTGTTTTCCAGTAGTATGAAGTGAGTTTGATCACATTTTGGATGTTGAATGATGCTATTAAGTCGAATTTATCAAAGAAATCCCGAAACTCTTTAGTCTCTAATTGATTAAGTTGTTAGAATGGTGTTCTTGAGGTGTTGTGGTGGCTGTATGATTGCTGGAGGTGTTAGGTTGCTTTGATCTTGTTTTTAGATGTTGATTGATGATAGAAATGATGTTAGATTGATAGGTTGTGGCTGGGTTGTGTTTAGGAAGAGTTTTAGTGATGTTTTCGGTTGTTGTGGTTAGGTAATTGTGAGGTGATAATAGGAATACGTGGAGGATTGATGTAGCAGTGTTTTGAATGCGTTGAGATGCATTAATCCTCTGTGGTATTGTGGTTAAAACAGGGGAGGTTGATCCGAAAGTGATTGGTGAAGCTTTGGAGGCTTCAGACACTTGTTTTTGTGTTGGCGAACCAAGGTTTCGTGTATTAGTGAGTGAGAACGTGGATTCCAACTTGGAAATGTTTTAAAAGTGGTTTATGGAGTTTAAACTGAGCTTGAAACACTGGTTTAAACTTGGAAGTAAGTATAAAATGGTTTTCTCTCTCGGTCGTGTTTTTATGAAATGGTTTATGCACTTGTTTTGATTTACATTGTACCTACTGTTAAAGCATGATTTAAAGCATTTAAGATACTGTTTTTAATCATGAAATGCTAAAGGATGCACATGGTAAGTGATCCTTATAAGTATATGGTTTATACTTGTGTTTAAAGCATGTGATGTTGCTTTGGAAAAATGGTTTGGTGAATGCTTGTTAAAAAAGTGAGGTAAATGGTTAATTATATTGGCAAGTGATGTGGTTTTAAAATTGTTATCGGATATAGTTGGCCGGACATAGGATTGAGTGCACTGTAAATAAGTCGCCTTGGATGTTGATGGGTTTACACGGTGTACCGAATACTCCATCCAAGTACTCTAACGGTTAAGGGGTTATATGGTACCGAAAACTCCCGTTAGTGGATTAAGCGTCTAACTGATGATTGGGGTTGGTGTCCCCGTGGGTTGAAAGTGTACCTGGTTGTTAATGTACTACGATTGTGATTGTATCGCTATTCGGTTGAGATGGCTTGAAGTGTTGGGTTAACACTTGTTGAATACGTGTATCCGATGAACTCTGTTATTGGACTTGTTTAATGATCACTTGTAAGACAATATAATTGTTAATGTATCATTGGAAGGTTTACGTTGTATAATGTGATTTATACATGTTTACTCTTTAAGCTTTGCATATGGTAGTTATGCATGGGAAGACTTAAATTGAGGTTGAGCAATGGGATTGCTGTTGTAAAATGATACACGTTGCATATGGTTTAATATGTTGGTTTTCAAAGGGTAAAGTGCATGGTTAACAAGGCATGATGTAGTTTAAAATGTGGTTTGAACATGATTGAAATGGGATTTCAATGTGATGTTGTAAAATGATTTAAAATGAATTGATGGTGCTTTTGGTTTTTGAGCGCTCCTCAGTAAGCCTAGTGTGCTTACGCTCTCTTTGTCCATCAATGCGGATTATTAAAGACTTGGAAGGCAGCGGGAAGCAAGGGATCTAGCAAGACTTGGTATTCAAAGTATGTTTTTGGATTAGACTATAGATAATAAGGGCAATGGGGGTTTCCTTATTCGTTTTGGGATACGTTTTGTTAACTCCCTGATTGAGCAAGTTTGGTTTGATGTCCATGGCTTGTAAGTGACAATTGTGGATTGTTTATGGTGATGGTTGGGAATTTCATACGTTGCTTGAATAGTTTTATAGGGTGCATGCCTATAGATCTTCTTTGATGCAAAATGCCATGTCATGACGTTAAGATTGTGAAGTTTGAATGCTTGTGGTATGTTGGTGTTGTGTTGCAAGCATGTTGGAATGATTTGAGAGTGTACCGAAACAAAGTGTTTCAATCCGTAGCGGTACAGGTGTACCCGTATCGGTACGGATGACCATTAAAGCTGTTAAGTCATCTTGAAGCTGTTCTGATTTCTTGCATTACAGTCCCTGAATCTTGTTTGTGCAATTAAATGTGTTTGAGTGATCGGATTGAGCTAAACTTTGAGATGTATGATTGAAACCTAAATAATTAATGTTTGGTAACTTAAAATTTGGTTTTGGTCCTATAATCTTCAGTAATTGTAATTTGGTCCCTAAATTACAATTGAGTGCAATTGGATGTCAAATTGATGCACGATTGAGTTGAGGTTACACCTGATGTCAGCATGAACATGTAGAATTAATTGGCATCTAGACAAGATAAAAAAAGAAAAAAAAGAAGGATTGCTTTCTGGGGTAAACCTACCTGATTTACTTTAGATTTCCCTGTGTGACCCGTTCGATTCGGTTGGGCGTCTAGGCCGGGTCGAGGGGGCTACATTTAATTTAGGGTTGACTTATCACAAGTCTTTCCTTTTTCATCATAATGCAAACATATAAAAAATGCACTCGCCTGTTTATGCCAGATAACCTCACTAAGCTCACTCTATATCCTTTTCTTTCTTGCTATTACTTGGCTCTCCTTCAGTCTCCCTTTGAACTGTAGAAGACCAATAAAATATATTCATCACTATTATTTTGTTAAACTAAATTCTAGCATTATTAATTCGGTTTTAAGACATAACTATTCGAATATAAAAATTTTCTAAAAATTTTCCCAATATTTTAAGCAATTGCTAAATTGGTCCCTAGGTCCTTAGTGACCATTTTGAACATCAATCAATTCTTCAAGCTCAATTTAGAACAATTTCCATTTTTCTTTACTCATTTTGGACTATTACCTTTTTAGTCCTCAAACTTTATAAAAGTGACATTTTAGTCACTACACCAAATTTGTACTTTAACTCATGTACAAATCAACTATTTATTTCTAACATTCTTAGAAATTTTCCTTAAAATTCCAATCTTCGATCAATTTAGTCATTCACTAACAATTTTATTTCGAATAGGTCCCTTACATTTATTTTCTTGTCACTTCAATCATTTTAACTTCCTATCATGCTTAAAACATCAATTCCATCAACTATTCATCAATTCAAGACCAATCCCATAATTTTCATGAATTGCTGAAATAATTTCCAAAAATGTTCATTTTGGTTCGTAATCACCAATTCATGACATTTCAATCAGAATTCATCAATTTCAAGGCTAAACTAAATTTTCCAATAATTTCCCCTAATATCTCAATAAATTCGAATTGGTCCCTAAAGAAATCCAACTTGGGAAATTATTCAATCTAGCATCAAAATTAAGCTCTCAACATCATATTCTATTCAATTTTATCCTCAATTTAGCTTCCTAACCAAAACCTCCAGATCTTAGGGTTAGGGATTTTAATACCCCCAAAAATCTTGCTAAGTTATACAAGGGTCTTTTAGTACTAAGGTTTTGGCATAAGGCTAACTTAGTGATTAAAATGACAAAAGATAAAAGTTAGTGACCAAAATGAAAAGTAGGTAAAAGTTCAGGGACCTAAGTGTAAATTTTCCCAAGAATAATTTTTATTTAGTATAAGGATAAATTCGATCAGAATAAGGATTTTGGTAATAATTTTGGAAGTTAGAGTGCAGTAGAAAATATTGAATTTTGATCGAATAAAATTGTTAAACGTGCAAAGATTAGAGAAAAATTTTGGGCGACCTTTTGGAAAGTATCACATATCAGTATTTTGATTAGTAAAAAGGACTTAGAAAAAGTAAGAGAGATTCGTATAAATGCTTAATGAAGGATTTTCAAGAAAGATGTTACCGAGATATTTTTAGATCGAGTCAAGTTTCTAAGTTTGACTTTATTAAAGTGGAGGATTTTGTATGAAAGTATGGATCTATTCATGGAATTAAGGAAAAATGTGTTTCCTGAATTAGAGTTGATAATTCGATAAAGTAAAAATCGTAGAAGGTGAAAATCGGGAAATTGGATCGAACAAAAAACATAAATAATATTTTATGATTATTTAATGATGATGGCCGGTTGGATTGGAACCAACCTAGTTCAAATGTAATGGGATGGCACAATTTTGAACTAGGTTGTAAATTTTATTTACTTAGAGGGGTAAATTTGGAAAGAGTGAAAATGAATTTAAAATTCATTTTTAAAGAAACATGTGGCATTTTCTTATTTATTAATGGGTTTTAATAGTCAAAGAAAGATGAACACTTTAGTTCATCTTCTTCTTGTGTTCGAAACCAAGAGGAATTTGGGAGAAAAATAGTAAAAATTTTCTCAAGCCATTTTCAAGGCTTTTGATCAAGAATTCAAGCAAGGTTGTTTAAGGTAAAGTGGTTTACTCTTCATTCTCTACGTTTTAATAGTAAAATCTCATGGAATTATGAAGTTTAAGATTAGGGTTTGAAGAGAGAGAAATTAGGGTTTCATGGAAAATTGATGGAATTCAAGTAGTAGATGATGAATTAAGCTTAGCATTGTTGAAATCAAACTTGAAATCAAGTTAAATTCATGTGGAAAGTTATAAACCCTAATATTGAAATTTAGGGATTTGCTAGGGTTTTGAGAATTAAGGATGAAAATGGTTAGGTTATGATGTTTGAAACATTATATTGATGATGGAAGTTCAATTTTGATGTTTGAAGGTCAAATTCCCTCTAGGGACTAATTCGAAAATTTGAGGAAAATTTGGGATTAAATTGTCAAAATTTAATTGATGATGGAGATGAATAGAAAATGTTGTTTCAAGCTTGAATTGACAATTTAGGACCAAATTTTATATTTTAGAAATGTTGAGGACCATTTTGGCATTTCTAAGAAATTAAGGATTTAATTGTTAAAAGTTATTTTGGTGGTGAAAATGATAAAGTTGTGATGTTAAAAGCTTATTTTAGAATTTTGGACCAAAATGAAAATTTTGAAAAGTTTAGGGACTTATTCGACAATTTGAGAAAATTAAAAGGATGTTTATGGAATTATTTTGTTGAAGAAGGATTAAAGAGAACTTATTGGAAATGTGATCAATTTGGCTTGAAATGATGAAAAAGAACCATTTTGGCAAGAATGGGAAATAAATGATTATCTTGAAAATTATTGTTTTGATGGTAGCTTAGATGAAAATGTGCTAGAATTGATAATTCATGTTTATTAAGGACTAAAATGGGAGAATTTAAAACTTTCCAAAGCTTAGTGACCAATTTGGTCAAATGGAAAATAAAAGGAAAAGTGTTGTAATTATTGATAATAGGTGATTACTTGAATGAAGTTTAAATTCAAGTACCTTTGTAAAAATTAGTGACTAAAAAATCACATTAGTAAAGTTTGAAACTTTATGGAAATGACTTGAATGATTTTGAAATAGAAGAATTTGAACATTTAGAACATGAATAATTGTTGAATGTTCAAATTGGTCATTCAGGACCGTAATAAGTTTTGAACAGTGCAAGGATGAAAGGAAAATATTTATAAATGTTATATTTGGGTGATTATAATAATATTACGTCTAAGATATTGTTAGATTGGGATCTAAAAAATAATTCTTTTATTTGATTTATGAAGTTTAAATTCGAATCAAGAGAGGTTCGAGGGATAATGAAGAAAAAGATTAAAGAGGACTTAGTGAGGCATATAAATAAATGCAATGCATACATAACATGATACATGGATGTTTTATATGTCACCGGTAAATATGTCAAAGGTTGAAAATAAATGCATTGATCACTAGTTATTGATGATGGTATAATATGAATGTTATTTTGGTTATGAACTGTTAAATGTTGATATATTGTTCTATGTTGCCATTGATGACTTAAATGATGAAATAAAGCCCAATGTATGATATAGAGGTTCAAAGGTATAGTTGGCTAGCCATAGAGTCATAAACGGCTGTATAAAGATTTTAAGCACTTCAAGTAAAGTGCAAAATCTATAAATACTCATTGAGGAGTATACTCATGCATGGTTTGAGTATACAGACTTACTATGGGTGCTAAGCACTTCAGTGTAATTTCATAAAAACTCAATGAGGGATATATTGTATACTCCGGTAAGTATACAGAAGCACTTCGGTGCTGAGCACTCCCGGTAGAGTGCAAATAATACACATACTCAACAAAGGTTGGGTATGGGGGGATGACTCGTGTACATAGAATCTCTTAATTAGATACACTGGGCTATGTAAATTGAAATGAAATCAAAGAAATAGAATGATCAGCTTGAAAGCTTGCAGATATAAATGGAAAAAGGTAGTTGTAAGCATTGGAAGCTTACGAATAGAAATGGCAACAATATTGGTAAGATCTAATCTTATCACTTTAACATACATATATGTTATTACATATTTATTTATGTTAACGAGCATGTAACGGTAAGGTGATCATATGCATTGTTAATTGTTAATATTGATATTGATATTATGACAATTGCACTTGAATTCAAATTATTGCCTCACTAAGTAAATACTTAGCGTGTGACTGTTTCACGCATAGGAAAAGTGGAGTGTTTGGAGTAAAGAGCACTAGTGGAGATCATCTATCAAGAATAGGTACATCAGTATCAGTAATATAATATTTAAGGTTGTTTGATATTCACTAGTTGGCATGTTTATTAAAAAGTTATGCCTACTCTGATATAAATCATATTTTATTTGGAATCTGGATAAACTTTAAATCATGCAGTTCTTAGGCAGTTTTGCTAATTATATAAAGTTAAATTAATTTAATAAGTTGCTCCTAAAATTAAACTCAATTTGAAAACGAAAATATAAAGTTTTAAACTTTACGCGATTAATTAGAATTGTAAATAAAGACAAAATTTTAATATTGTTTTAAAAAATGTTTATCTCATTATTAATATTTCATGGTTTTACAAATATTTTGTGACATCTCTGTCTCGTATTCAACAATGGATACTGGAAGGGGTGTTACAGGGTTTATAATTCAAACATGAAATTAATCCAAATTCAAGCTTGATTCTATGTTTATAGCATCAATTCTACTAAACACCACTTCAATTCCATCATATTCTATTAGGATCATAATCATCCTCATCCATAAACATAACTCATACTCAACTTAATCAAACAAAATCACCATCATATTGTGGAGAATCAAGTATAGATCACTTTACCTTAATTAAATTTGCTTGAATTTTGCGTTTGATTCTTCAATTTTTGGCTTGGAAGATTGAAAACTTTTCTCCCCTTTTTCTTTTATGGTATTCGAACAGCCCACATAATAGATGAGATAATTTTTGCTCATCTTTTACTTATTTAAGTCACATGTCATAATTAAATGAATATTAAATTCATTTAATTAGTGAATTTACTAATTTGCCCTTTTTATCCAATGGCCAAGATTTAATCTTATCAAAAATCAATGGCCAATATCAAATCCATGTGTTTTTCACCTTTCAAAATTGCCTTCAAAGTTTCAAAATATTTCAAAAATGCCATCCATGTCAAAAAGATAATTTGCCCCCCAACTAGTATTTATTTACTAAAAAGTCTTAAAATTTGCCATCCCATTAAAATTGAACCAAATTGGTTCCAATCTAACCGGCCATCTCCCAAAACATCTTAGATTTTTATTTATGGCATTTATTCAGTCCAAATATTCGAATTTCACTCAATACGATTTCCAAATTTTCTTCATTTGAACTTTAAAGCTTTATAGCCACTATTATAAGCCTCGTATGAAAAATCTGAGTAACACGAAAGTGTCACTCCTGGGGGTGAACAATTCATTTACGGGGTTAGATTACATAACTTTTGGAAATTACACTTTGGTCCCTAAACTTTTCCAAAGTTCACACTTTAACCCCTAAACTTTCAAAAATTACATTTTTGGTCACTAGTCAAAAATTGGGATATTAGAATTCTCCCCCTCTTAAGAAAATTTGTCCTCAAATTTTCAACGTGTACCCGTCTCAAACAACTTTAGATATTGCTCCTTCATTCTCTTTTCAATTTCCCGAGTGGCTTCCTCTACTTTATGATTTCTCCAAAGAACTTTAACAATGGAATTTTCTTGTTTCTTAACTCCTTGACTCCATATGCTCAAATTTTCATTGGTTCTTCTTCATAAGTTATATCCAATTATATTTCAATTTGCTCGAGGTGACGACATGCGAAGGATTCAATCGATTCCTTCGAAACATAGATACATGGAACACATTATGAATCTTGCTTAATTTTGGTGGTAAGGCTAATTGATAAGCCACTGATCCAACTCTTTTATAATCTTGTTTGGCCCGATAAATCTAGGACTAAACTTTTCTTTTCCTACCAAATCGTAACACCTTCTTCCAAGGTGAAGTTTTTAGAAACTCTTTTCTTCTTTTTTTACCTCGTACTCAACATCATTTCTTTTGTTATCTGTATAGGGTTTTGGTCGATCCACAGTGGCTTTAAGATTGTACTGAATAATCTTTACTTTATCCTTCATGTCTTATGTTAAATCAACTCATCCAACGTTTGAATTATTCATAACATTTCGATCTTGTAACTCGAACCAGTTAAGAGGAGTTCGACATTTTCTTCATATAATGCTTCAAAAGGTGCCATCTTAATACTTGCCTGATAATTGTTGTTATAAGCAAATTTGACAAATGGCAAGTAACTTTCCCAAGAACCTAAAAATTCAATTAGCATATCTTCCAGAATCTGAATAATTCGCTCTGATTGCCCATCTGTTTACAGATGAAATGCTGTACTAAAATTTAATTTAGTACCTAAAGCTTCATGTAATGCATTCCAAAACCTGTAAGTAAACCTTCGGTCTCTGTCTGATACTATAAATACTGGAACACCTATAGTCTTACTATTTCCCGAATGAAAGTTCTACATATTTATCCACTGAATAATTCATTGAAACTGGAATAATGAACATACTTTGTCAAACGGTCTAAAATGACCCATATTGAATCCTTTTTACTTGGTGTAACTGGCAATCCCGTTATAAAATCCATCGTTACTCGTTCCCACTTCTATTGGGAAATAGAGATAGGATAAAGCAATCTAGAAGACACTTGGTGTTCAGCTTTAACCTGTTGACATTTTAAGCACCTTACCACAATTTTCGAGATTGCTCTCTTCATTCCTGGCCACCAATATCGAGTCTTTAAATCTTGATACATCTTATTACTTCCTTGGTGCATAGTTAACGGACTATAATGGGCCTCTGTTATTATCTCTTTCTTCAGATTGTCATCGTCAGGAATATACACTTTAGCTCGATAATGTAAGCAACCATTAGACTTGATCTCATAGTCTTGCATTTCCACAGATTCAACTTGTCTTTTCTTTTCAAGACATCTTTCATCTATAGACTGCAAATCTTTGATTTGATCGAACAAAGTTGGTTTTATCTGAAATTCTACTATCAAGGAACCATCTTGTCCCACAGACAACTGTGCATTCATTGTGCGCAAGATAGAAAATGTCTTTTGGCTAAGAGTATCTGCTACTACATTAGCCTTTCCATGGTGATAATAAATAACCACGTCGTAATCCTTTAAAAACTCAACCCATCTTCTTTGTCGCAGGTTTAGATCTTTTTGTATCATCAAATACTGAAAAGTTTTTATGATCCGTGTAAATGTGACACTTTTCACCATACAGATAGTGTTGATAGATTTTTAAAGCAAAAATCACAGTTGTCATTTCCAGGTCACGAGTTGGGCAATTCTTTTCATAAGTTTTGAGCTGTCTTGATGTATAGGCTACTACTCGATCTTCTTGCATCAGCACATAACCCAAACTACAATGAGATATACCACTATACAAAGTATATTCTTTTCCCCAGTTCTGGTTGAATTAGAATTGGTACTTCAGTTAAAACTTTCTTTAATCTTTTAAAACTTTCCTGACATTTCTCTGTCCAAGGAAAGTTATTTCTGACAACCAGAACTCACATTTAGAAAACTTGGCATAAAGCTATTTATCTCTTAAAGTTTGCAATACCACACGAAGATGGAAATCATAATCAACTTTTGTCTTCGAATGTCCCAAAATATCATCTATAAACACCATGACAAACTAATCCAAATAGGGTTAGAATACCTTATTCATCAATTCATGAATGCAGCAACTCATTTGTAAGCCCAGATGGCATCACCAGAAACTCATAATGACCATAACAAGTCCTGAAGGCTATCTTTGGTACATCTTCTTCTTTAACTTTCAGCTGATAATATCCCAATCGAAGATCTATCATTAAAAAAAATACTACTGCATCTCTAAGCTGATCAAATAGATCTCCAGTCCTAGCTTATGGATACTTTTTATTAATAGTTACTTTATTCTACTTCTGGTAATCTATACATAATCGTAGGGAACCAACTTCTTCTTTACAAATAATATCATAGCACCCCATGGTGATACACTCTGTCAAATGTAAGCCTGGTCTAACTATTCTAGCAATTGAGCTTTTAGTTCCCTTAACTCAGTTGGCGCCATCCTATATGGTAGCTCGTCTATAAATACATATGGAAATTCCCTCAGAGTTGGGATATCTTTAATCTTCTTAGGTGACATTTGTGTATCTACCACATAAATTAAACATGATTCGCTTCCATTGCATAATAGTCTTTGAGCTGTTATGGCAGAAATTACTGACTCTAAATAGTCAGTTCTTTCTTGTACAACGATCACTACAGAACCATTAGGTCTCTGAAGTACTAGTCTTTTCTTTTTACACTTTACTTCTGCATCATATGCAGATAACCAATCCATTCCAAGAATAACTTTAAATTCACGGAATGGAAGTTCCATCAAATTTGCCGAGAACTTAATCCCTTGAATTTCTAATGGAAATTTCTTGCAGATTCAAGTTACTCGTGCACTATGTCCCAGAGGATTACTGGCAATCACATTACTAGAAATATTTTCTAAGATATCTTTCTTTGTGTTACTATCTTAGCACTAATATATGATTAAATCGAACCCAGATCAATTAAAGCAAATACAGGTTCACCCAAGAGTTGAAACGTACCAACGATAATATCTGGATGATACTTTTCTTCATTAGTGTGAATATTGTACACTTGAGCTGGGGTCCAAAAGTCCTTGTTAGATGTAGCCTTATAAACTCCTTGTGTCGATGTCCTGGGTTGTCCACCACCACGACCTCAACCTTGAGAAGAAAAAGCTATAGATCTTTTAGTCCGAATAGACTTCCTAGCTTGTTCCTCTAGACAATCCTTAATATAATGTTCGGTACTGCCACATCTATAGCATGCTGCTGTAATTGCTCGACAGTCTACCAAATGTCATTTTCTGTAACTTTCACACTTTGGAAATAAAGGCCTACTCGGTCTAGCAACTGACGTCTGAGCATTCTGCCATTTCCTTAAAGAAGAATTATTTTGAGTAAATCTAGGCTCAGCTCTGCTTCGTGGTTGATTTCCTCTACCTTGTTTAGACTGTGTCGAGGTAGAAGTCTCACTGGACCTTTTTGAAGCTCAAGACAACTGAGTTTTAACTAGATCCAAATAGGCTCTTCCCATAGCCTTTAAAGCTTGCACTAATGCTCCATATTCTTGTGTCAGAGCTCTTTCTTGTGCTTGTGGTTCAGCCGGTCAAGAGCTAGAAGTGGAGCACATTGTACCTCATTACTTTCTCTTTGAACCACCTCTTGTTCCCCGTGATCTACCGCTTGACGTTATCCAGCAGTACTTGACATTATTTACTATTATAATAACATATTCATACATATATACGAGGAGCAAAATCAAGTTATACAAATAGTACATCAGTAATATGACATCCTAGGGGCATGTAGTTAATAACAAATCATTTTAGACCCAGTTTAGCCTCCATAATCGGCTAAACCTGTAGCTCTGATACCAATAAAATGTAACACCCTTAACTTATACTCGTAGACCGAATATACATTAAAGATGTTACTAAATCGTTTAAGGAAAACTTTACTTCATTTTTTATGGAAAAATTTACCTTACAGTTTAACCCTTTCTCGGTATTGAATTAAAAACTACGTTAGCCTATAGCAGCTAGTTTTGATCCTAAATTGGTTTATAAAATTCAAAACTGAGTTGTTGGAATAAAAAAATAATTAAGGGTGAAAACTATGTACACTGCCTAGACCCTTTCTTGATTTTAAAATTTCTATGCAAATAGGGTTAAATATCATTTTCACTATATCAAAATTCATAGTCATTTCTAGCAAACAATTTCATCAAATCCACGCATCCATATTAACATATAAATACGTCATCAACTTAGGTTTACAAACCAGTTTATCATTTAAAATACATACCATCATATACTTATAAAATTTGTACATGCCACTAGATATGAAACTACTTTTAAGATGTACATACCATAGTTACTTTAATAACTTGATCTTCCAAAATGACAGTTCCTCTTTAAGTCTATCTCGGAGAACCTACGTGTGAAACAACATCAGACGCTATGTACGAACTTAGTGAGGCATTCAAAACAGTTTATCAAAACAAGAAATGATACAGTTGAATGTATCATGTATAAAGTGCATAAAATTTCTCTATAAATGGCAATATGTCAAAATGTCACTATATCATGTATCATCATTACTATATAAATCATGTATCATACTATCATATGAATCATGCATCGTCTTTATCATGTAAATCATGTGTCATATTTACATATGAGTCATGTATCATCTTTGTCATGTAAATCATGTATCATCACAATCATGTGAATCATGAATCAGTAATATCATGTAAATCATGAATCATCACTATCATGTATCATGTAACATTTCTATCGTGTGTCATGTAACATCTCTATTATGTAACCATATAACATTTCTATCATATGTACCATGAATCATTTATATCATGTATCATAAGCATATTAATGTTCTTTCATGTAAACATCTTGTTATTATTATCATCGTGTCTGGCTAGAGGTCTATGGAAACCCCGTAGCCTATCTGCACTGTAGTGCCATGTAGAGTATGTACTCGAGGATGCTCATTGCTCCTTATATAAGGACGTTCTTTGCTCCTTATATTAAAACGACCTCTTTAGTGCATTTTGGCACTATGGGTTTGGATCCCCAAGGTGTATCTTGTTTCATTTTAATCTTGTCATTATCCATTTTTCATGAATAGACATGCATTGCTAATATGCAGAATAAAACTCTTACCTCGTATTCTACTGTAGTTTGCATTTACTGAAATATGCAACATGTCAAATCTCTTATAAATAATGCAATATCATTTTTAATTTAGGGTCGACTTATCACAAGTCTTTCCTTTTTCATCATAATGCAACCATATAAAAATGCACTCACCTGTTTATGCCAGATAGACTCACTGAGATCACTCTATATCCTTTTCTTTCTTGCTATTACTTTGCTATCCTTCAGTCTCCCTTTGAATTGTAGTAGACCAATAGAATATATTCATCACTATTCTTTTGTTAAACTAAATTCTAGCATTATTAATTCGATTTCATGACATAACTATTCGAATATAAAATTTTTCTAAAATTTTTCCCAATATTTTAAGCAATTGCCAAATTGGTCCCTAGGTCCTTAGTGACCATTTTGAACATCAATCAATTGTTCAAGCTCAATTTAGGACGATTTCCATTACTTTTTACTCATTTTGGCTATTACCTTTTTAGTCCTCAAACTTTATAAAAGTGACATTTTAGTCACTACACCACATTTGTACTTTAACTCATGTACAAATCAACTATTTATTTATTTCTAACATTCTTAGAAATTTTCCTTAAAATTCCAATCTTAGATCAAATTAGTCCTTCACTAGCAACTTTATTTCGAATAGGTCCCTTACATTTCTTTTCTTGTCATTTCAACACTTTTAACTTCCTATCATGCTTAAAACATCAATTCCATCAACTATTAATGAATTCAAGACCAATCCCATAATTTTCATGAATTACCGAAATGACCCCCCTAATTCCAAAAATGTTCATTTTGGTCTGTAATCACCAACTCATACCATTTCAATCACAATTCATCAATTTCAAGGCTAAAATAAATTTTCTAATAATTTCCCCTAATATCTCAATAAATTCGAATTGGTCCCTAAAAAATCCAACTTGGTAAATTATTCAGTCTAACATCAAAATTAAGCTCTCAACATCATATTCTATTCAATTTCATCCTTAATTTAACTTCCCAACCAAAACCCCCAAATCTTAGGGTTAGGGTTTATAATTCAAATATGAAATTAATCCAAATTCAAGCTTGATTCTATGTTTATAACATCAATTCTACTAAACACCACTTCAATTCCATCATATTCTATTAAGATCATAATCATCCTCATCCATAAACATAACTCATACTCAACTTAATCAAACAAAATCACCATCATATTGTAGAGAATCAAGTGTAGATCACTTTACCTTAATTAATTTTGCTTGAATTTTGCCTTGATTCATCAATTTTTGACTTGAAAGATTGAAAACTTTTCTCCCCTTTTTCTTTTATGGTATTCGAACAGCCCACATAATAGATGAGATAATTTTTGCTCATCTTATACTTATTTAAGTCACATGTAATAATTAAATGAATATTAAATTCATTTAATTAGTGAATTTACTAATTGCCCTTTTTATCCAATGGCCAAGATTTAATCTTATCAAAAATCAATGGCCAAGATCAAATCAATGTGTTTTCACCTTTAAAAATTGCCCTCAAAGTTTCAAAATATTTCAAAAATGCCATCCATGTCAAAAGACTAATTTACCCCCAACTATTCTTTATTTACTAACAAGTCTTAAAATTTCCCATCCCGTTAAAATTGAACCAAATTGGTTCCAATCTAACTGGCCATCTCCCAAATAACTTATATTTTTATTTATGGCATTTATTCGGTCCAAATATTCAAATTTCACTCAATACGATTTCCAAATTTTCTTCCTTTGAACTTTAAAGCTTTATAGCCACTATTATAAGCCTCGTACGAAAAAATTGAGTAACACGAAAATGTCACTCCTGGGGGTGAACTATTCATTTACGGGGTTAGATTACATAACTTTTGGAAATTGCACTTTGGTCCCTAAACTTTTTCGAAGATCAAACTTTAACCCCTAAACTTTCAAAAAATACATTTTGGTCACTAGTTAAAATTTGGGATATTACAATTCTCCCCCTTTTAAGAAAATTCATCCTCGAATTTTCAACGGTAACCGTCTCAAATAACTTTAGATATTGCTCCTTCATTCTCTTTTCAATTTCCCAAGTGGCTTCCTCTACTTTATGATTTCTCCAAAGAACTTTAACCAGTTAAATTTTCTTGTTTCTTAACTCATTGACTACATATGCTAAGATTTTCACTGGTTCTTCTTCATAAGTTAAATCCAACTATAATTCAATTTCCTCGAGGTGACGATATGTGAAGGATTCAATCGATTCCTTCGAAACATAGATACATGGAACACATTACGAATCTTGCTTAATTCTGGCGGTAAGAATAATTGATAAGCCACTGATCCAACTCTTTTAGAATCTTGTTTGGCCCAATAAATCTGGGACTAAACATTTCCTTTCCAACCAAATCATAACACATTCTTCCAAGGTGAAATTTTTAGAAACACTTTTCTTTTTTTTCCTTGTACTCAACATCCTTTCTTTTGTTATCTGTATAGGCTTTTGGTCGATCCACAGTGGCTTTAAGATTATACTGAATAATCCTTACTTTATCCTTCATGTATTATACTGAATAATCCTTACTTTATCCTTCATGTATTATACTGAATAATCCTTACTTTATCCTTCATGTCTTATGTTAAATCAACTCCTCCAACGTTTGAATTATTCAGAACATTTCGATCTTGTAACTCGAACCAGTTAAGAGGAGTTCGACACTTTCTTCATATAATGCTTCAAAAAGTGCCATCTTAATACTTGCCTAATAACTGTTGTTATAAGCAAATTCGACTAATGACAAGTACCTTTCCCGTGATCCTAAAAATTCAATTAGTATATCTTCCAGAGTCTGTATAATTCGCTCTGATTGCCCATCAATTTGGATATGAAATGCTGTACTAAAATTTAATTTAGTACCTAAAGCTTCGTGTAATGCACCCTAAAACCTTGAAGTAAACCTTGGGTCTCATGCGATACTATCGATACAGAACACCATATAGTCTTACTATTTCCCGAATGTAAAGTTCTACATATTTATCCAGTGAATAATCCATTCAAACTGGAATAATGAACAGACTTTGTCAAACAGTTTAAAATGACCCATATTGAATCCTTTTTACTTGGTGTAACTGGCAATCCCGTTATAAAATCCATCGTTACTCGTTCCCACTTTTATTGGGAAAGAGAGATAGGCTAAAGCAATCTAGAAGACACTTGGTGTTCAGCTTTTACTTGTTGACATGTTAAGCACCTTACCACAATTTTCGAGATTGCTCTTTTCATTCCTGGCCACCAATATCGAGTCTTTAAATCTTGATACATCTTATTACTTCCTAGGTGCATAGTTAATGCACTATAATGGGCCTCTGTTAATATCTAATTCTTTAGATTGACATCGTTAGGAATATACACTTTACCTCGATAATATAAGCAACCATTAGACTTTATCTCATAGTCCTACGTTTTCTCATATTTAACTTATCTTTTCTTTTCAAGACATCTTTCATCGGTAGACTGCAAATCTTTGATTTGATCCAACAAATTTGGTTTATCTGAAATTCTATTGTCAAGAACATCTTGTCCCAAAGACAACTGTGCATTCATTGTGCACATGACAGAAAATATCTTTATGCTAAGAGTATATGCTACTACATTAGCCTTTCTAGGGTGATAATCAATAACCACGTCGTAATCCTTTTAAAACTCAACCCTTCTTCTTTGTCGCATGTTTAGATCTTTTTATGTCATCAAATACTTCAAACTTTTATGATCCTTGTAAATATGACACATTTCACTGTATAGATAATCTTACCAGATTTTTAAAGCAAAAATCACAGCTGTCATTTCCAGGTCATGAGTTGGGTAATTCCTTTCATAAGTTTTGAGTTGTCTTGATGTATAGGCTACTACTCGATCTTCTTGCATCAGCACATAACCCAAACTACAATGAGATATATCACTATACAAAGTATATTCTTTTCCCCAGTTCTGGTTGAATTAGAATTCGTACTTCAGTTAAAACTTTCACAATCTTTTAAAACTTTCCTGACATTTCTCTGTCCAAGGAAAGTTATTTCTGACAACCAGAACTCACATTTAGAAAACTTGGCATAAAGCTATTTATCTCTTAAAGTTTGCAATACCACACGGAGATGGAAATCATAATTAACTTTTGTCTTCTAATATACCAAAATATCATCTATAAAGACCATGACAAACTGATCCAAATAGGGTTGGAATACCCTATTCATCAATTCATGAATGCAGCAGGGCATTCATAAGCCAAAATGGCATCACCAGAAACTCATAGTGTCCATAACAAGTCATGAAGGTTGTCTTTGGTACATCTTCTTCTTTAACTTTGAGCTGATAATATCATGATCAAAGATCTATCTTTTAAAAAAATACTACTGCATCTCTAAACTGATCAAATAGATCTTCAGCCCTTGGTAATGGATACTTGTTCTTAATAGTTACTTTATTCAACTGCCGGTAATCTATACATAATCGTAGGGAACCATCTTCTTCTTTGCAAATAATACTGGAACACCCCATGTGATACACTTGGTTGAATGTAACCCCGGTCTAATAATTCTTGAAATTGAGCTTTTAGTTCCCTTAACTCAGTTGGCACCATTCTATACGGTGCCATTGATACCGGCTCAGTTCTAGGATAAACATCAATTCCAAACTATATCTCCTTATCCGGAGGCAAAACTGGTAGCTCGTCCAGAAATACATCTGGAAATTCGCTCACAGTTGGGATATCTTTAATCTTCTTAGGTGACATTTGTGTATCTACCACATAAATTAAAAATGCTTCGCATCCATTGCATAATAGTCTTTGAGCTGTTATGGCAGAAATTACTGACTCTAAACAGTCAGTTCATTCTTTTACAACGATCTCTTCAGAACCATCAGGTCCCTAAAGTACTAGTCTTTTCTTTTTACACTTTACTTCTGCATCATATGCAAATAACCAATCCATTCCAAGAATAAATTTAAATTAACGAAATGGAAGTTCCATCAAATCCGCCGGGAACCTAATCCATTGAATTTCTAATGGACATATCTTGCATATTCTAGTTACTCGTGCACTATGTCCCAGAGGATTACTGGCAATCACATTACTAGAAATATTTTCTATAGAATTCTTTCTTTGTGTTACTATCTTAGCACTAATATACGATTAAATCAAACCCGGATCAATTAAAGCAAATACAGGTTCACCCAAGAGTTAAAACGTACCTGGGATAATATCTGGATGATATTTTTCTTCATCAGTGCGAATATTGTAAACTTGAGCTGGGGTTTGAAATTCCTTGTTAGATGCAGCCTCAGAAACTCCTTGTGTCGATGTCCTGGGTTGTCCAGCACCACGACCTCGACTTCAAGAAGAAAAAGCTATAGATCTTTCAGTCTGAATAGACTTCCTAGCTTGTTCCTCTGGACAATCCTTAATATAATGTTTGGTACGGCCACATCTATAACATGCTCCTGTAATTGCTTGGTAGACTCCCAAATGTCGTTTTCTGCAACTTTCACACTTTGGAAATAAGGGTCTGCTCGATCCAATAGCTGACATCTAAGCATTCTGCCATTTCCTTGAAGAAGAATTCTTTCTAGTAAATCCAGGCTTAGATCTGCTTCGTGGTTGATCTCCTCCACCTCGTTTAGACTGTGTCTAGGTAGAAGTCTCACTGGACCTTTTTGAAGCTCGAGACAACTGAGTTTTAACTAGATCCAAATAGGCTCTTCCCATGGCCTCTAAAGCTTGCACTAATGCTCCATATTCTTGTGCCGGAGCTCACTGTTGTGCTTGTGGTTCAGCCGAGGCAGGAGCTAGAAGTGGAGCACATTGTACCTCATTACTTCCACTTTGAACCTCCTTTTGTTCCCTTTGATCTACCGCTTGACGTGATCCAGCAGTATTCGACATTATTTACTATTATAATAACCTATTCATACATATATACGAGGACAAAATCAAGTTACACAGATAGTACATCAGTAATATGACATCCTAGGGGCATGTACTTAATAACAAATCATTTTAGACTCAGTTTAGCCTCCAGGATCGGCTAAACCTGTAGCTCTAACACCAATAAAATGTAATACCCTTAACGTATACTCGTAGACCAAATATACATTAAAGATGTTACTGAATAGTTTAAGAAAAACATTACTTTAATTTTTTAATGGAAAATTTTACCTTGTAGTTTAAGCCTTTCTCGAAATTGAATTTAAAACTACGTTAGCCTATAATAAATAGTTTCGACCATGAATTGGTTTATAAAATTTAAAACTGAGTTGTTGGGATAGAAATATAATTCAGGTGAAAACTATGTACACTTTGCCTAGACCCTTTCTTGATTTTAAAATTTCTACACAAATAGGGTTAAATATCATTTTCACTATATCAAAATTCATAGTCATTTCCAAAGAAACATTTCATCAAATCCATGCATCCATATTAACATATAAATACTTCATAAACTTAGGTTTACAAACCAATTAACTCATTTAAAATACATACCAACATATACTTATAAAATTTGTACATGCCACTAGATATCAAACTACTTTTGAGATGTACATACTTTGTAGTTACTTTAATGACTTGATATTCCAAAATGACAGCTCCTCGTTAAGTCTATCTCGGAGAACCTACGTGTGAAACGACATCACACGCTAAGTACGAACTTATTGAGGCATTCAAAGTAGTTTATCAAAACAAGAAATGATACATTCAATATATCATGTATAAAGTGTATAAAATTTCTCTATAAATGGCAATATGTCAAAATGTCACTATATCATGCATCATTAGTACTATATAAATCATGTATCATACTATCATATGAATCATGCATCGTCTCTATCATGTAAATCATGTGTCATATTGACATATGAGTCATGTATCATCACTATCATGTGAATCATGAATCAGTAATATCATGCAAATCATGAATCATCTCTATCATGTATCATGTAACATTTCTATCATGTGTCATGCAACATCTCTATTATGTAACCATATAACATTTCTATCGTATGTAACATGAATCATTTATATCATTTATCATATGAATATTCATGTAAACATCTTGTTATTATTATCATCGTGTCTAGCTAGAGGTCGATGGAAACCCCGTAGCCTATCTGCACTGTAGTTCCATGTAGAGTACGTGCTCGAGGAGACTGTTTGTTCCTCATATAAGGACGTTCTTTGCTCCTTATGTTAAAAACACCTCTTTAGTGCATTTTGGCACTATGGGTTTGGATCCCCAAGGTGTATCTTGTTTCATTTTAATCTTGTCATTATCCATTTTTCTTGAATAGACATGCATTGCTAATATGCAGAATAAAACTCATACCTCGTATTCTGCTGAAGTTTGCATTTACTGAAATATGCAACTGGTCAAATCTCATCTAAATAATGCAATATCATTTTTAATTTAGGGTCTACTTATCACAAGTCTATCCTTTTTCATCATAATGCAAACATATAAAAATGCACTCACCTGTTTATGCGAGATAGCCTCACTAAGCTTACTTTATATCCTTTTCTTTCTTGCTATTACTTGGCTCTCATTCAGTCTCCTTTTGAACTGTAGAAGACCAATAGACTATATTCATCACTATTATTTTGTTAAACTAAATTCTAACATTATTAATTCGATTTGAGGACATAACTATTCGAAAATAAAATTTTTCTAAAAAATTTTACCAATATTTTATGCAATTGTTTTGAATTTTTCCCTATGTCCTCAAAGACCATTTTGAACATCAATCCATTGTTCAAGCTCAATTTAGAACAATTTCCATTACTTTTTACTCATTTTGGACTATTACCTTTTTAGTCCTTAAACTTTACAAAAGTGACATTTTAGTCACTACACCAAATTTGTACTTTAACTCATGTACAAATCAACTATTTATTTATTTCTAACATTCTTAGAAATTTTCCTTAAAATTCCAATCTTTGTTCAATTTAGTCCTTTTAACTTCCTATCATACTTAAAACATCAATTCCATCAACTATTCATCAATTCAAGACCAATCCCATAATTTTCATGAATTGCTTTGAAATGATCGCCTAATTCTAAAAATATTCATTTTGGTCCGTAATCACCAATTCATGCCATTTCAATCATAATTCATCAATTTCAAGGCTAAAATAAAATTTCCAATAATTTCCCCTAATATCTCAATAAATTCAAATTAGACCCTAAAAAATACAACTTGGGAAATTATTCAATCTAACATCAAAATTAAGCTCTCAACATCATATTCTATTCAATTTCATCCTCAATTTAACTTCCTAACCGAAACCCTCAAATCTTAGGGTTAGGGTGTATAATTCAAACATGAAATTAATCCAAATTCAAGCTTGATTCTATGTTTATAACATCAATTCTACTAAACACCACTTCAATTCCATCAGATTCTATCAAGATCATAATCATCCTCATCCATAAACATAACTCATACTCAACTTAATCAAACAAAATCACCATCATATTGTAGAGAATCAAGTATAGATCATTTTACCTTAATTAATTTTGCTTGAATTTTGCCTTGATTCTTCGATTTTTGGCTTGAAAGATTGAAAACTTTTCTCCCCTTTTTCTTTTATGGTATTGAGCAGCCCACATAATATATGAGATAATTTTTCTCATCTTTTACTTATTTAAGTCACATGTCATAATTGAATGAATACTAAATTCATTTAATTAGTGAATTTACTAATTTGCCCTTTTTATCCAATGGCCAAGATTTAATCTTTTCAAAAATCAATGGCCAAGATAAAATCCATGTGTTTTTAACCTTTCAAAATTTCCCTCAAAGTTTCAAATTATTTCAAAAATGTCATCCATGTTAAAAGACTAATTTGCCCCCAACTAGTCTTTATTTACTAACAAGTCTTAAAATTTGCCATCCCATTAAAATGAACCAAATTGGTTCCAATCTAACCCGCCATCTCCCAAAATATCTTAGATTTTTATTTATGGCATTTATTTGGTCCAAATATTCAAATTTCACTCAATACGATTTCCAAATTTTCTTCCTTTGAACTTTAAAGTTTATAGCCACTAATATAAGCCTCGTACGAAAAATCTGAGTAACACGAAAGTGTCACTCTTGGGGGTGAACTATTCATTTACATGGTTATATTACATAACTTTTGGAAATTACACTTTGGTCCATGAACTTTTCCAAAGTTCACACTTTAACCCTTAAACTTTCAAAAATTGGGATATAACAATTCTCTCCCTCTTAAGAAAATTCGTCCTCGAATTTTCAACGTTTACCCGTCTCAAACAAGTTTAGATATTGCTCCTTCATTCTCTTTTCAATTTCCCTAGTGGCTTCCTCTACTTTATGATTTCTCCAAAGAACTTTAACCAGTGGAATTTTCTTGTTTCTTAACTCCTTGACTCCATATGCTAAGATTTTCATTGGTTCCTCTTCATAAGTTATATCCAATTATAATTCAATTTCCTCAAGGAGATGACATGCTAAGGATTCAATCGATTCCTTCGAAACATAGATACATGGAACACATTATGAATCTTTCTTAATTCTGGCGATAAGGCTAATTGATAAGCCACTGATCCAACTCTTTTAGAATCTTGTTTAGCTCGATAAATCTGGGACTAAACATTTCCTTTCTGACCAAATCGTAACACCTTCTTCCAAGGTGAAATTTTTAGAAACTCTTTTCTTCTTTTTTTTACCTCGTACTCAACATCCTTTATTTTGTTATCTTTATAGGCTTTTGGTTGATCCACAGTGGCTTTAAGATTATACTGAATAATTCTTACTTTATCATTCATGTCTTATGTTAAATCAACTCCTCAAACGTTTGAATTATTTAGAACATTTTGACATTGTAACTCGAACCAGTTAAGAGGAGTTCGACACTTTCTTCATATAATGCTTCAAAAGGTGCCATCTTAATACTTGCCTGATAATTGTTGTTATAAGAAAATTCGACTAATGGCAAGTATCTTTCCCATGAACCTGAAAATTCAATTAGCATATCTTCTAGAATATGTATAATTCACTATGATTGCCTATCTGTTTGTAGATGAAATGTTGTACTAAAATTTAATTTAGTACCTAAAGCTTCATGTAATGCACCCCAAAACCTCAAAGTAAACTTTAGGTCTCTATCTAGTACTGTCGATACTGGAACACCATATAGACTTACTATTTCCCGAATGTAAAGTTCTACATATTTATCCAGTGAATAATCCATTCAAACTGGAATAATGAACAGACTTTGTCAAACGGTCTAAAATGACCCATATTGAATGCTTTTTACTTGGTGTAACTGACAATCCCGTTATAAAATCCATCGTTAATCGTTCCCACTTCTATTGGGAAATAGAGAAAGGCTAAAGCAATCTAGAAGACACTTGGTGTTTAGCTTTTACTTGTTGACATGTTAAGCACCTTACCACAATTTTCGAGATTGCTCTTTTCATTCCTGGCCACCAATATCGAGTCTTTAAATCTTGATACATCTTATTACTTCCTGGGTGCATAGTTAATAGACTATAATGGGCCTCTGTTAATATCTCATTCTTCAGATTGTCATCATCAGGAATATACACTTTACCTCGATAATATAAGCAACCATTAGACTTGATCTCATAGTCATGCGTTTCCTCAAATTCAACTTGTCTTTTCTTTTCCAGACATCTTTCATCTGAAGACTAAAAATCTTTAATTTGATCCAACAAAGTTGGTTTTATCTAAAATTCTGCTGTCAAGGAACCATCTTGTCCCAAAGCCAACTGTGCATTTATTGTGCGTAAGACAAAAAATGTCTTTCGGCTAAGAGTATCTGCTACTACATTAGCCTTTCTAGGGTGATAATCAATAACCACATCGTAATCGTTTAAATACTCAACCCATCTTCTTTGTCACATGTTTAGATCTTTTTGTGTCATCAAATACTTCAAACTTTTATGATCCATGTAAATGTGACACTTTTCACCATACATATAATGTTGCTAGATTTTTAAAGCAATAAACACAACTTCATTTCTAGTTCACGAGTTGGTAATTCCTTTCATAAGTTTTGAGCTGTCTTGATGAATAGGCTACTACTCGATCTTCTTGCATCAACACATAACCCAAACTACAATGAGATATATCACTATACAAAGTATATTCTTTTCCCTAGTTCTGGTTGAATTAGAATTGGTACTTTAGTTAAAACTTTCTTTAATCTTATAAAACTTTCCTGACATTTCTCTGTGCAAGGAAAGTTATTTCCAACAACTAGAACTCACATTTAGAAAACTTGGCATAAAGCTATTTATCTCTTAAAGTTTGCAATACCATACGAAGATGGAAATCATAATCAACTTTTGTCTTCGAATGTACCAAAATATCATCTATAAAGACCATGACAAACTAATCCAAATAGGGTTGGAATACCCTTTTCATCAATTCATGAATGCAACAGGGCATTCGTAAGCCCAAATGGCATCATCAGAATCTCATAGTGTCCATAACAAGTCCTAAAGGCTATCTTTTGTACATCTTCTTCTTTAACTTTGAGCTGATAATATCCCGATCGAAGATCTATCTTTAGAAAAATACTGTTGCATCTCTAACCTGATCAAATAGATCTTCAGTCCTTGGTAATGGATACTTGTTCTTAATAGTTACTTTATTCAATTGCGGTAATCTATACATAATCGCAGGGAACCATCTTCTTCTTTACAAATAATACCAGAGCACCCCATGGTGATACACTCGGTTGAATGTAACCCCGGTCTAACATTCTTGCAATTGAGCTTCTAGTTCCCTTAACTCAGTTGGCTCCATCCTATACGGTGCCATTGATACCGGCTCAGTTCCATGATAAACATCAATTCCAAACTGTATTTTCCTATCCGGAGGTAACCCTCGTAGCTCGTATGAAAATACATCTGGAAATTCCCTCACAGTTGGGATATCTTTAGACTTCATAGGTGACATTTGTGTATCTACCACATAAATTAAACATGCTTTGCATCATTGCATAAGAGTCTTTCAGCTGTTATGGTAGAAATTACTGACTCTAAACAATCAATTCTTTCTTCTACAACGATCAATTTAGAACCATCAGGTCACTGAAGTACCAATCTTTTCTTTTTACACGTTGCTTCTACATCATATGCAGATAACCAATCCATTCCAAGAATAACTTTAAATTCACAGAATGGAAGTTCCATCAAATCTGCCGGGAACTTAATCCCTTGAATTTCTCATGGACATTTCTTGCATATTCTAGTTACTCGTGCACTATGTCCCAGAGGATTACTGGCAATCGCATTACTAGAAATATTTTATATAGAAATCTTTCTTTGTGTTACTATCTTAGCACTAATATACGATTAAATCGAACCCAGATCAATTAAAGCAAATACATGTTCACCCAAGAGTTGAAACGTACCTCAACGATAATAATATCGGATGATACTTTTCTTCATTAGTGTGAATATTGTAAACTTGAGTCAGGTCCAAAAATTCCTTGATAGATGCATCCTTATAAACTCCTTTTGTCGATGTCCTGGGTTGTCCACCACCACGACCTCAACCTTGAGAAGAAAAAGCTATAGATCTTTTAGTCCGAATAGACTTCCTAGCTTGTTCCTCTAGACAATCCTTAATATAATGTTCTCTTACGCCACATCTATAACATCTTTCTGTAATTGCTCGGTGAGACTACCAAATGTCATTTTTTCACAACTTTTACACTTTGGAAATAAAGGCCTACTCGATCCAGCAATTGACGTCGAGCATTCTTCCATTTCCTTGAAGAAGAATTATTTTGAGTAAATCTAGGCTCAGCTTTGCTTCATGATTGATTTCCTCTACCTTGTTTAGACTGTGTCGAGGTAGAAGTCTCACTGGACCTTTTTGAAGTTCAAGAGAACTGAGTTTTAACTAGATCCAAATAGGCTCTTCCCATAGCCTTTAAAGCTTGCACTAATGCTCCATATTCTTGTGTCGGAGCTTTCTTGTGCTTGTGGTTCAGCGGTCAAGAGCTAGAAGTGGAGCACATTGTACCTCATTACTTTCTCTTTGAACCTCCTCTTGTTCCCAAAGTGATCTACCGCTTGACGTTATCCAAAGCAGATTTTGACATTATTTACTATTATAATAACATATTCATACATATATACGAGGAGCAAAATTAAGTTATACAAATAGTACATCAGTAATATGACATCCTAGGGGCATGTAGTTAATAACAAATCATTTTAGACCCAGTTTAGCCTCTAGAATCACAAACATGTAGCTCGATACCAATAAAATGTAACACCCTTAACTTATACTCGTAAACCGAATATACATTAAAGATGTTACTAAATCGTTTAAGGAAAACTTTACTTCATTTTTTTATGGAAAAATTTACCTTTGCAGTTTAACCCTTTCTCGGTATTGAATTAAAAACAACGTTAGCCTATAGCAGCTAGTTTTGATCCTAAATTGGTTTATAAAATTTAAAACTGAGTTGTTGGAATAAAAATATAATTTAGGGTGAAAACTATGTACACTTGCCTAGACCCTTTCTTGATTTTAAAATTTCTATGCAAATAGGGTTAAATATCATTTTCACTATATCAAAATTCATAGTCATTTCTAGCAAACCATTTTATCAAATCCATGCATCCATATTAACATATAAATACGTCATCAACTTAGGTTTACAAACCAGTTTATCATTTAAAATAATACCAACATATAATTATAAAATTTGTACATGCCACTAGATATCAAACTACTTTTAAGATGTACATACCATAGTTACTTTAATAACTTGATCTTCCAAAATGACAACTCCTCTTTAAGTCTATCTCGGAGAACCTATTTGTGAAACAACATCACACGCTATATACGAACTTAGTGAGGCATTCAAAAGAGTTTATCAAAACAAGAAATGATACAGTTGAATGTATCATGTATAAAGTGCATAAAATTTCTCTATAAATGGCAATATGTCAAAATGTCACTATATCATGTATCATCATTACTATATAAATCATGTATCATACTATCATATGAATCATGCATCGTCTTTATCATGTAAATCATGTGTCATATTTACATATGAGTCATGTATCATCTTTGTCATGTAAATCATGTATCATCACAATCATGTGAATCATGAATCAGTAATATCATGTAAATCATGAATCATCACTATCATGTATCATGTAACATTTCTATCGTGTGTCATGTAACATCTCTATTATGTAACCATATAACATTTCTATCATATGTACCATGAATCATTTATATCATGTATCATAAGCATATTAATGTTCTTTCATGTAAACATCTTGTTATTATTATCATCGTGTCTGGCTAGAGGTCTATGGAAACCACATAGCCTATCTCGCACCAGTGCCATGTAGAGTATGTACTCGAGGATGCTCATTGCTCCTTATATAAGGACGTTCTTTGCTCCTTATATTAAAACGACCTCTTTAGTGCATTTTGGCACTATGGGTTTGGATCCCCAAGGTGTATCTTGTTTCATTTTAATCTTGTCATTATCCATTTTTCATGAATAGACATGCATTGCTAATATGCAGAATAAAACTCTTACCTTGTATTCTATCAAGTTTGCATTTCCTTTATGCAACATGTCAAATCTCTTATAAATAATGCAATATCATTTTTAATTTAGGGTCGACTTATCACAAGTCTTTCCTTTTTTTCATCATAATGCAACCATATAAAAAATGCACTCACTGTTTATGCCGGATAGACTCACTGAGATCACTCTATATCCTTTTCTTTCTTGCTATTACTTTGCTATCCTTCAGTCTCCCTTTGAATTGTAGTAGACCAATAGAATATATTCATCACTATTCTTTTGTTAAACTAAATTCTAGCATTATTAATTGATTTCATGACATAACTATTCAAATAAAAAATTTTTCTAAAATTTTTCCCAATATTTTAAGCAATTGCCAAATTGGTCCCTAGGTCCTTAGTGACCATTTTGAACATCAATCAATTGTTCAAGCTCAATTTAGGACGATTTCCATTACTTTTTACTCATTTTGGCTATTACCTTTTTAGTCCTCAAACTTTATAAAAGTGACATTTTAGTCACTACACCACATTTGTACTTTAACTCATGTACAAATCAACTATTTATTTATTTCTAACATTCTTAGAAATTTTCCTTAAAATTCCAATCTTAGATCAAATTAGTCCTTCACTAGCAACTTTATTTCGAATAGGTCCCTTACATTTCTTTTCTTGTCATTTCAACACTTTTAACTTCCTATCATGCTTAAAACATCAATTCCATCAACTATTAATGAATTCAAGACCAATCCCATAATTTTCATGAATTACTGAAATGACCCCCCTAATTCCAAAAATGTTCATTTTGGTCTGTAATCACCAACTCATACCATTTCAATCACAATTCATCAATTTCAAGGCTAAAATAAATTTTCTAATAATTTCCCCTAATATCTCAATAAATTCGAATTGGTCCCTAAAAAATCCAACTTGGTAAATTATTCAGTCTAACATCAAAATTAAGCTCTCAACATCATATTCTATTCAATTTCATCCTTAATTTAACTTCCCAACCAAAACCCCCAAATCTTAGGGTTAGGGTTTATAATTCAAATATGAAATTAATCCAAATTCAAGCTTGATTCTATGTTTATAACATCAATTCTACTAAACACCACTTCAATTCCATCATATTCTATTAAGATCATAATCATCCTCATCCATAAACATAACTCATACTCAACTTAATCAAACAAAATCACCATCATATTGTAGAGAATCAAGTGTAGATCACTTTACCTTAATTAATTTTGCTTGAATTTTGCCTTGATTCATCAATTTTTGACTTGAAAGATTGAAAACTTTTCTCCCCTTTTTCTTTTATGGTATTCGAACAGCCCACATAATAGATGAGATAATTTTTGCTCATCTTATACTTATTTAAGTCACATGTAATAATTAAATGAATATTAAATTCATTTAATTAGTGAATTTACTAATTGCCCTTTTTATCCAATGGCCAAGATTTAATCTTATCAAAAATCAATGGCCAAGATCAAATCAATGTGTTTTCACCTTTAAAAATTGCCCTCAAAGTTTCAAAATATTTCAAAAATGCCATCCATGTCAAAAGACTAATTTACCCCCAACTATTCTTTATTTACTAACAAGTCTTAAAATTTCCCATCCCGTTAAAATTGAACCAAATTGGTTCCAATCTAACTGGCCATCTCCCAAATAACTTATATTTTTATTTATGGCATTTATTCGGTCCAAATATTCAAATTTCACTCAATACGATTTCCAAATTTTCTTCCTTTGAACTTTAAAGCTTTATAGCCACTATTATAAGCCTCAGATTTAAAAATTGAGTAACACTTAAAATGTCACTCCTGGGGTGAACTATTCATTTACGGGTTAGATTACATAACTTTTGAAATTGCACTTTGGTCCCTAAACTTTTTCAAGATCAAACTTTAACCCCTAAACTTTCAAAAAATACATTTTGGTCACTAGTTAAAATTTGGGATATTACAATTCTCCCCCTTTAAGAAAATTCATCCTCGAATTTTCAACGGTAACTCTCAAATAACTTTAGATATTGCTCCTTCATTCTCTTTTCAATTTCCCAAGTGGCTTCCTCTTATTTATGATTTCTCCAAAGAACTTTAACCAGATTAAATTTTCTTGTTTCTTAACTCATTGACTACATATGCTAAGATTTTCACTGTTCTTCTTCATAAGTTAAATCCAACTATAATTCAATTTCCTCGAGGTGACGATATGTGAAGGATTCAATCGATTCCTTCAAACATAGATACATGGAACACATTACTAATCTTGCTTAATTAAAGCGGTAAGAATAATTGATAAGCCACGATCCAACTCTTTTAGAATCTTGTTTGGCCCAATAAATCTGGGACTAAACATTTCCTTTCCAACCAAATCATAACACATTCTTCCAAGGTGAAATTTTTAGAAACACTTTTCTTTTTTTTCTTTGTACTCAACATCCTTTCTTTTGTTATCTCAGATAGGCTTTTGGTCGATCCACGGTGGCTTTAAGATTATACTTGAATAATCCTTACTTTATCCTTCATGTATTATACTTGAATAATCCTTACTTTATCCTTCATGTATTATACTGAATAATCCTTACTTTATCCTTCATGTCTTATGTTAAATCAACTCCTCCAACGTTTGAATTATTCAGAACATTTCGATCTTGTAACTCGAACCAGTTAAGAGGAGTTCGACACTTTCTTCATATAATGCTTCAAAAAGTGCCATCTTAATACTTGCCTAATAACTGTTGTTATAAGCAAATTCGACTAATGACAAGTACCTTTCCCGTGATCCTAAAAATTCAATTAGTATATCTTCCAGAGTCTGTATAATTCGCTCTGATTGCCCATCAATTTGGATATGAAATGCTGTACTAAAATTTAATTTAGTACCTAAAGCTTCGTGTAATGCACCCTAAAACCTTGAAGTAAACCTTGGGTCTCTGTCTGATACTATCGATACAGGAACACCATATAGTCTTACTATTTCCCGAATGTAAAGTTCTACATATTTATCCAGTGAATAATCCATTCAAACTGGAATAATGAACAGACTTTGTCAAACAGTTTAAAATGACCCATATTGAATCCTTTTTACTTGGTGTAACTGGCAATCCCGTTATAAAATCCATCGTTACTCGTTCCCACTTTTATTGGGAAAGAGAGATAGGCTAAAGCAATCTAGAAGACACTTGGTGTTCAGCTTTTACTTGTTGACATGTTAAGCACCTTACCACAATTTTCGAGATTGCTCTTTTTTCATTCTGCCACCAATATCGAGTCTTTAAATCTTGATACATCTTATTACTTCCTAGGTGCATAGTTAATGCACTATAATGGGCCTCTGTTAATATCTAATTCTTTAGATTGACATCGTTAGGAATATACACTTTACCTCGATAATATAAGCAACCATTAGACTTTATCTCATAGTCCTACGTTTTCTCATATTTAACTTATCTTTTCTTTTCAAGACATCTTTCATCGGTAGACTGCAAATCTTTGATTTGATCCAACAAATTTGGTTTATCTGAAATTCTATTGTCAAGAACATCTTGTCCCAAAGACAACTGTGCATTCATTGTGCACATGACAGAAAATATCTTTATGCTAAGAGTATATGCTACTACATTAGCCTTTCTAGGGTGATAATCAATAACCACGTCGTAATCCTTTTAAAACTCAACCCTTCTTCTTTGTCGCATGTTTAGATCTTTTTATGTCATCAAATACTTCAAACTTTTATGATCCTTGTAAATATGACACATTTCACTGTATAGATAATCTTACCAGATTTTTAAAGCAAAAATCACAAACTTGTCATTTCAGTGTCATGAGTTGGGTAATTCCTTTCATAAGTTTTGAGTTGTCTTGATGTATAGGCTACTACTCGATCTTCTTGCATCAAAGACATAACCCAAACTACAATGAGATATATCACTATACAAAGTATATTCTTTTCCCCAGTTCTGGTTGAATTAGAATTCGTACTTCAGTTAAAACTTTCACAATCTTTTAAAACTTTCCTGACATTTCTCTGTCCAAGGAAAGTTATTTCTGACAACCAGAACTCACATTTAGAAAACTTGGCATAAAGCTATTTATCTCTTAAAGTTTGCAATACCACACGGAGATGGAAATCATAATTAACTTTTGTCTTCTAATATACCAAAATATCATCTATAAAGACCATGACAAACTGATCCAAATAGGGTTGGAATACCCTATTCATCAATTCATGAATGCAGCAGGGCATTCATAAGCCAAAATGGCATCACCAGAAACTCATAGTGTCCATAACAAGTCATGAAGGTTGTCTTTGGTACATCTTCTTCTTTAACTTTGAGCTGATAATATCATGATCAAAGATCTATCTTTTAAAAAAATACTACTGCATCTCTAAACTGATCAAATAGATCTTCAGCCCTTGGTAATGGATACTTGTTCTTAATAGTTACTTTATTCAACTGCCGGTAATCTATACATAATCGTAGGGAACCATCTTCTTCTTTGCAAATAATACTGGAACACCCCATGTGATACACTTGGTTGAATGTAACCCCGGTCTAATAATTCTTGAAATTGAGCTTTTAGTTCCCTTAACTCAGTTGGCACCATTCTATACGGTGCCATTGATACTGCTCGATTCTAGGATAAACATCAATTCCAAACTATATCTCCTTATCCGGAGGCAAAATCGGTAGCTCGTCCCGAAATACATCCGGAAATTCGCTCACGCTTGGGATATCTTTAATCTTCTTAGGTGACATTTGTGTATCTACCACATAAATTAAAATGCTTCGCATCCATTGCATAATAGTCTTTGAGTCATTATGGCGAAATTACCGACTCTAAACGACAGTTCATTCTTTTACAACGATCTCTTCAGAACCATCAGGTCCCTAAAGTACTAGTCTTTTCTTTTTACACTTTACTTCTGCATCATATGCAAATAACCAATCCATTCCAAGAATAAATTTAAATTAACGAAATGGAAGTTCCATCAAATCCACGGAACCTAATCCATTGAATTTCTAATGGACATATCTTGCATATTCTAGTTACTGTGCACTATGTCCCAGAGGATTACTGGCAATCACATTACTAGAAATATTTTCTATAGAATTCTTTCTTTGTGTTACTATCTTAGCACTAATATACGATTAAATCAAACCCGGATCAATTAAAGCAAATACAGTTCACCCAAGAGTTAAAACGCACAGGATAATATCCGGATGATATTTTTCTTCATCGGTCTGAATATTGTAAACTTGAGCTGGGGTTTGAAATTCCTTGTTAGATGCAGCCTCGAAAAACTCCTTGTGTCGATGTCCCGGGTGTCCAAAGACCACGACCTCGACTTCAAGAAGAAAAAGCTATAGATCTTTCAAATCAATAGACTTCCTAGCTTGTTCCTCTGGACAATCCTTAATATAATGTTTGGTACGGCCACATCTATAACATGCTCCCAGTAATTGCTTGGTAGACTCCCAAATGTCGTTTTCTTCGCAACTTTCACACTTTGGAAATAAGGGTCCTTTCGATCCAATAGCGACATCTAAGCATTCTGCCATTTCCTTGAAGAAGAATTCTTTCTAGTAAATCCAGGCTTAGATCTGCTTCGTGGTTGATCTCCTCCACCTCGTTTAGACTGTGTCTAGGTAGAAGTCTCACCGGACCTTTTTGAAGCTCGAGACAACCGAGTTTTAACTAGATCCAAATAGGCTCTTCCCATGGCCTCTAAAGCTTGCACTAATGCTCCATATTCTTGTGCCGGAGCTCACTGTTGTGCTTGTGGTTCAGCCGAGGCAGAGCTAGAAGTGGAGCACATTGTACCTCATTACTTCCACTTTGAACCTCCTTTTGTTCCTTTTGATCTACCGCTTGACGTGATCCAGCAGTATTCGACATTATTTACTATTATAATAACCTATTCATACATATATACGAGGACAAAATCAAGTTACACAGATAGTACATCAGTAATATGACATCCTAGGGGCATGTACTTAATAACAAATCATTTTAGACTCAGTTTAGCCTCCAGGATCGGCTAAACCTGTAGCTCTAACACCAATAAAATGTAATACCCTTAACGTATACTCGTAGACCAAATATACATTAAAGATGTTACTGAATAGTTTAAGAAAAACATTACTTTAATTTTTTAATGGAAAATTTTACCTTGTAGTTTAAGCCTTTCTCGAAATTGAATTTAAAACTACGTTAGCCTATAACAGCTAGTTTCGACCATGAATTGGTTTATAAAATTTAAAACTGAGTTGTTGGGATAGAAATATAATTCAGGGTGAAAACTATGTACACTGCCTAGACCCTTTCTTGATTTTAAAATTTCTACACAAATAGGGTTAAATATCATTTTCACTATATCAAAATTCATAGTCATTTCCAGCAAACATTTCATCAAATCCATGCATCCATATTAACATATAAATACTTCATAAACTTAGGTTTACAAACCAATTAACTCATTTAAAATACATACCAACATATACTTATAAAATTTGTACATGCCACTAGATATCAAACTACTTTTGAGATGTACATACTGTAGTTACTTTAATGACTTGATATTCCAAAATGACAGCTCCTCGTTAAGTCTATCTCGGAGAACCTACGTGTGAAACGACATCACACGCTAAGTACGAACTTATTGAGGCATTCAAAGTAGTTTATCAAAACAAGAAATGATACAGTTCAATATATCATGTATAAAGTGTATAAAATTTCTCTATAAATGGCAATATGTCAAAATGTCACTATATCATGCATCATTAGTACTATATAAATCATGTATCATACTATCATATGAATCATGCATCGTCTCTATCATGTAAATCATGTGTCATATTGACATATGAGTCATGTATCATCACTATCATGTGAATCATGAATCAGTAATATCATGCAAATCATGAATCATCTCTATCATGTATCATGTAACATTTCTATCATGTGTCATGCAACATCTCTATTATGTAACCATATAACATTTCTATCGTATGTAACATGAATCATTTATATCATTTATCATATGAATATTCATGTAAACATCTTGTTATTATTATCATCGTGTCTAGCTAGAGGTCGATGGAAACCCCGTAGCCTATCTGCACTGTAGTTCCATGTAGAGTACGTGCTCGAGGAGACTGTTTGTTCCTCATATAAGGACGTTCTTTGCTCCTTATGTTAAAAACACCTCTTTAGTGCATTTTGGCACTATGGGTTTGGATCCCCAAGGTGTATCTTGTTTCATTTTAATCTTGTCATTATCCATTTTTCTTGAATAGACATGCATTGCTAATATGCAGAATAAAACTCATACCTCGTATTCTGCTGAAGTTTGCATTTACTGAAATATGCAACTGGTCAAATCTCATCTAAATAATGCAATATCATTTTTAATTTAGGGTCTACTTATCACAAGTCTATCCTTTTTCATCATAATGCAAACATATAAAAATGCACTCACCTGTTTATGCCAGATAGCCTCACTAAGCTTACTTTATATCCTTTTCTTTCTTGCTATTACTTGGCTCTCATTCAGTCTCCTTTTGAACTGTAGAAGACCAATAGACTATATTCATCACTATTATTTTGTTAAACTAAATTCTAACATTATTAATTCGATTTCAGGACATAACTATTCGAAAATAAAATTTTTCTAAAAATTTTACCAATATTTTATGCAATTGCTGAATTTTTCCCTATGTCCTCAGTGACCATTTTGAACATCAATCCATTGTTCAAGCTCAATTTAGAACAATTTCCATTACTTTTTACTCATTTTGGACTATTACCTTTTTAGTCCTTAAACTTTACAAAAGTGACATTTTAGTCACTACACCAAATTTGTACTTTAACTCATGTACAAATCAACTATTTATTTATTTCTAACATTCTTAGAAATTTTCCTTAAAATTCCAATCTTTGTTCAATTTAGTCCTTTTAACTTCCTATCATACTTAAAACATCAATTCCATCAACTATTCATCAATTCAAGACCAATCCCATAATTTTCATGAATTGCTGAAATGATCGCCTAATTCTAAAAATATTCATTTTGGTCCGTAATCACCAATTCATGCCATTTCAATCATAATTCATCAATTTCAAGGCTAAAATAAAATTTCCAATAATTTCCCCTAATATCTCAATAAATTCAAATTAGACCCTAAAAAATACAACTTGGGAAATTATTCAATCTAACATCAAAATTAAGCTCTCAACATCATATTCTATTCAATTTCATCCTCAATTTAACTTCCTAACCGAAACCCTCAAATCTTAGGGTTAGGGTGTATAATTCAAACATGAAATTAATCCAAATTCAAGCTTGATTCTATGTTTATAACATCAATTCTACTAAACACCACTTCAATTCCATCAGATTCTATCAAGATCATAATCATCCTCATCCATAAACATAACTCATACTCAACTTAATCAAACAAAATCACCATCATATTGTAGAGAATCAAGTATAGATCATTTTACCTTAATTAATTTTGCTTGAATTTTGCCTTGATTCTTGATTTTTGGCTTGAAAGATTGAAAACTTTTCTCCCCTTTTTCTTTTATGGTATTGAGCAGCCCACATAATATATGAGATAATTTTTCTCATCTTTTACTTATTTAAGTCACATGTCATAATTGAATGAATACTAAATTCATTTAATTAGTGAATTTACTAATTTGCCCTTTTTATCCAATGGCCAAGATTTAATCTTTTCAAAAATCAATGGCCAAGATAAAATCCATGTGTTTTTAACCTTTCAAAATTTCCCTCAAAGTTTCAAATTATTTCAAAAATGTCATCCATGTTAAAAGACTAATTTGCCCCCAACTAGTCTTTATTTACTAACAAGTCTTAAAATTTGCCATCCCATTAAAATGAACCAAATTGGTTCCAATCTAACCCGCCATCTCCCAAAATATCTTAGATTTTTATTTATGGCATTTATTTGGTCCAAATATTCAAATTTCACTCAATACGATTTCCAAATTTTCTTCCTTTGAACTTTAAAGTTTATAGCCACTAATATAAGCCTCGTACGAAAAATCTGAGTAACACGAAAGTGTCACTCCTGGGGGTGAACTATTCATTTACATGGTTATATTACATAACTTTTGGAAATTACACTTTGGTCCATGAACTTTTCCAAAGTTCACACTTTAACCCTTAAACTTTCAAAAATTGGGATATAACAATTCTCTCCCTCTTAAGAAAATTCGTCCTCGAATTTTCAACGTTTACCCGTCTCAAACAAGTTTAGATATTGCTCCTTCATTCTCTTTTCAATTTCCCTAGTGGCTTCCTCTACTTTATGATTTCTCCAAAGAACTTTAACCAGTGGAATTTTCTTGTTTCTTAACTCCTTGACTCCATATGCTAAGATTTTCATTGGTTCCTCTTCATAAGTTATATCCAATTATAATTCAATTTCCTCAAGGAGATGACATGCTAAGGATTCAATCGATTCCTTCGAAACATAGATACATGGAACACATTATGAATCTTTCTTAATTCTGGCGATAAGGCTAATTGATAAGCCACTGATCCAACTCTTTTAGAATCTTGTTTAGCTCGATAAATGGGGACTAAACATTTCCTTTCTCGACCAAATCGTAACACCTTCTTCCAAGGTGAAATTTTTAGAAACTCTTTTCTTCTTTTTTTACCTCGTACTCAACATCCTTTATTTTGTTATCTTTATAGGCTTTTGGTTGATCCACAAAGGCTTTTAAGATTATACTTGAATAATTCTTACTTTATCATTCATGTCTTATGTTAAATCAACTCCTCAAACGTTTGAATTATTTAGAACATTTTGACATTGTAACTCGAACCAGTTAAGAGGAGTTCGACACTTTCTTCATATAATGCTTCAAAAGGTGCCATCTTAATACTTGCCTGATAATTGTTGTTATAAGAAAATTCGACTAATGGCAAGTATCTTTCCCATGAACCTGAAAATTCAATTAGCATATCTTCTAGAATATGTATAATTCACTATGATTGCCTATCTGTTTGTAGATGAAATGTTGTACTAAAATTTAATTTAGTACCTAAAGCTTCATGTAATGCACCCCAAAACCTCAAAGTAAACTTTAGGTCTCTATCTAGTAATCATCGATCTTTGGAACACCATATAGACTTACTATTTCCCGATGTAAAGTTCTACATATTTATCCAAAGTGAATAATCCATTCAAACTGGAATAATGAACAGACTTTGTCAAACGGTCTAAAATGACCCATATTGAATGCTTTTTACTTGGTGTAACTGACAATCCCGTTATAAAATCCATCGTTAATCGTTCCCACTTCTATTGGGAAATAGAGAAAGGCTAAAGCAATCTAGAAGACACTTGGTGTTTAGCTTTTACTTGTTGACATGTTAAGCACCTTACCACAATTTTCGAGATTGCTCTTTTCATTCCTGGCCACCAATATCGAGTCTTTAAATCTTGATACATCTTATTACTTCCTGGGTGCATAGTTAATAGACTATAATGGGCCTCTGTTAATATCTCATTCTTCAGATTGTCATCATCAGGAATATACACTTTACCTCGATAATATAAGCAACCATTAGACTTGATCTCATAGTCATGCGTTTCCTCAAATTCAACTTGTCTTTTCTTTTCCAGACATCTTTCATCCGAAGACTAAAAATCTTTAATTTGATCCAACAAAGTTGGTTTTATCTAAAATTCTGCTGTCAAGGAACCATCTTGTCCCAAAGCCAACTGTGCATTTATTGTGCGTAAGACAAAAAATGTCTTTCGGCTAAGAGTATCTGCTACTACATTAGCCTTTCTAGGGTGATAATCAATAACCACATCGTAATCGTTTAAATACTCAACCCATCTTCTTTGTCACATGTTTAGATCTTTTTGTGTCATCAAATACTTCAAACTTTTATGATCCATGTAAATGTGACACTTTTCACCATACATATAATGTTGCCAGATTTTTAAAGCAATAAACACAACTTCATTTCTAGTTCACGAGTTGGTAATTCCTTTCATAAGTTTTGAGCTGTCTTGATGAATAGGCTACTACTCGATCTTCTTGCATCAACACATAACCCAAACTACAATGAGATATATCACTATACAAAGTATATTCTTTTCCCTAGTTCTGGTTGAATTAGAATTGGTACTTTAGTTAAAACTTTCTTTAATCTTATAAAACTTTCCTGACATTTCTCTGTGCAAGGAAAGTTATTTCCAACAACTAGAACTCACATTTAGAAAACTTGGCATAAAGCTATTTATCTCTTAAAGTTTGCAATACCATACGAAGATGGAAATCATAATCAACTTTTGTCTTCGAATGTACCAAAATATCATCTATAAAGACCATGACAAACTAATCCAAATAGGGTTGGAATACCCTTTTCATCAATTCATGAATGCAACAGGGCATTCGTAAGCCCAAATGGCATCATCAGAATCTCATAGTGTCCATAACAAGTCCTAAAGGCTATCTTTTGTACATCTTCTTCTTTAACTTTGAGCTGATAATATCCCGATCGAAGATCTATCTTTAGAAAAATACTGTTGCATCTCTAACCTGATCAAATAGATCTTCAGTCCTTGGTAATGGATACTTGTTCTTAATAGTTACTTTATTCAATTGCGGTAATCTATACATAATCGCAGGGAACCATCTTCTTCTTTACAAATAATACCAGAGCACCCCATGGTGATACACTCGGTTGAATGTAACCCCGGTCTAACATTCTTGCAATTGAGCTTCTAGTTCCCTTAACTCAGTTGGCTCCATCCTATACGGTGCCATTGATACCGGCTCAGTTCCATGATAAACATCAATTCCAAACTGTATTTTCCTATCCGGAGGTAACCCTCGTAGCTCGTATGAAAATACATCTGGAAATTCCCTCACAGTTGGGATATCTTTAGACTTCATAGGTGACATTTGTGTATCTACCACATAAATTAAACATGCTTTGCATCATTGCATAAGAGTCTTTCAGCTGTTATGGTAGAAATTACTGACTCTAAACAATCAATTCTTTCTTCTACAACGATCAATTTAGAACCATCAGGTCACTGAAGTACCAATCTTTTCTTTTTACACGTTGCTTCTACATCATATGCAGATAACCAATCCATTCCAAGAATAACTTTAAATTCACAGAATGGAAGTTCCATCAAATCTGCCGGGAACTTAATCCCTTGAATTTCTCATGGACATTTCTTGCATATTCTAGTTACTCGTGCACTATGTCCCAGAGGATTACTGGCAATCGCATTACTAGAAATATTTTATATAGAAATCTTTCTTTGTGTTACTATCTTAGCACTAATATACGATTAAATCGAACCCAGATCAATTAAAGCAAATACATGTTCACCCAAGAGTTGAAACGTACCTACGATAATATCTGGATGATACTTTTCTTCATCAGTGCGAATATTGTAAACTTGAGCTGGGGTCCAAAATTCCTTGATAGATGCATCCTCAGAAAACTCCTTTTGTCGATGTCCTGGGTTGTCCACCACCACGACCTCGAGCTCGAGAAGAAAAAGCTATAGATCTTTCAGTCCGAATAGACTTCCTAGCCTGTTCCTCTAGACAATCCTTAATATAATGTTCGGTACTGCCACATCTATAACAGGCTACAGTAATTGCTCGGTAGACTCCCAAATGCTGTTTTTCACAACTTTTACACTTTGGAAATAAAGGTCTGCTCGATCCAGCAGCTGACGTCTGAGCATTCTTCCATTTCCTTGAAGAAGAATTCTTTCAAGTAAATCTAGGCTCAGCTTTGCTTCATGATCGATTTCCTCTACCTCGTTTAGACTGTGTCGAGGTAGAAGTCTGACTGGACCTTTTTGAAGTTCGAGAGAACTGAGTTTTAACTAGATCCAAATAGGCTCTTCCCATAGCCTCTAAAGCTTGCACTAATGCTCCATATTCTTGTGTCGGAGCTCTCTGTTGTGCTAGTGGTTCAGCCAGGGCAAGAGCTAGAAGTGGAGCACATTGTACCTCATTACTTCCACTTTGAACCTCCTCTTGTTCCCAGTGACCTACCGCTTGACGTTATCCAGCAGTACTCGACATTATTTACTATTATAATAACATATTCATACATATATACGAGGAGCAAAATTAAGTTATACGGATAGTACATCAGTAATATGACATCCTAGGGGCATGTACCTAATAACAAATCATTTTAGACTCGGTTTAGCCTCTAGAATCGGCTAAACATGTAGCTCTGATACCAATAAAATCTAACACCCTTAACTTATACTCGTAAACCGAATATACATTAAGATGTTACTGAATCGTTTAAGGAAAACTTTACTTCAATTTATTATAGCAAAATTTACCTTGCAGTTTAACCCTTTCTCGGTATTGAATTAAAAACAACGTTAGCCTATAGCAGCTAGTTTTGACCCTGAATTGGTTTATAAAATTTAAAACTGAGTTGTTGGAATAAAAATATAATTTAGGGTGAAAACTATGTACACTGCCTAGACCCTTTCTTGATTTTAAAATTTCTACGCAAATAGGGTTAAATATCGTTTTCACTATATCAAAATTCATAGTCATTTCTAGCAAACCATTTTATCAAATCCATGCATCCATAGTAACATATAAATACGTCATAAACTTAGGTTTACAAACCAGATTGCTCATTTAAAATAATACCAACATATAATTCTAAAATTTGTACATGCCACTAGATATCAAACTACTTTTAAGAAGTACATACCGTAGTCACTTTAATAACTTGATCTTCCAAAATGACAACTCCTCCTTAAGTCTATATCGGAGAACCTATTTGTGAAACAACATCACACGCTAAGTACGAACTTAGTGAGGCATTCAAAAGAGTTTATCAAAACAAGAAATGATACAGTTCAATATATCATGTATAAAGTGCATAAAATTTCTCTATAAATGGAAACATGTCAAAATATCTCTATGTCATGTAGCATCATTACTATATACATCATGTATCATACTATCATATGAATCATGCATCGTCTCTATCATGTAAATCATGTGTCATATTGACATATGAGTCATGTATCATCTTTGTTATGTAAATCATGTATCATCACTATCATGTGAAACATGAATCTGTAATATCATGTAAATCATGAATCATCTGTATCATGTATCAAGTAACATTTCTATCATGTGTCATGTAACATCTCTATTATGTAACCATATAACATTTCTATCATTTGTACCATGAATCATTTATATCATGTATATCATGTATCATATGCATATTCATGTTCTTTCATGTAAACATCTTGTTATTATTATCATCGTGTTTGGCTAGAGGTCCTTGGAAACCACATAGCCTATCTCCACCGTAGTGCCATATAGAGTACGTACTCGAGGACGCTCTTTGCTCCTCATATAAGGACGTTATTTGCTCCTTATATTAAAAACACCTCTTTAGTGCATTTTGGCACTATGGGTTTGGATCCCCAAGGTGTATCTTTTTTCATTTTAATCTCGTCATTATCCATTCTTCATGAATAGACATGCATTGCTAATTTGCAGAATAAAACTCTTACCTTGTATTCTACTGAAGTCTTTCCTTTTTCATCATAATGCAAACATATAAAAATGCACTCACATGTTTATGCCATATAGCCTCACTAAGCCGACTCTATATCCTTTTCTTTCTTGCTATTACTTAGCTCTCATTTAGTCCCCCTTTGAACTGTAGAAGACCAATAGAATATATTCATCACTATTCTTTTGTTAAACTAAATTCTTGCATTATTAATTCGATTTCAAGACATAACTATTCAAATATAAAATTTTTCTAAAAATTTTCCAATATTTTAAGCAATTGACGAATTGGTCCCTAGGTCCTTCGTGACTATTTTGAACATCAATCAATTGTTCGAGCTCAATTTAGAACAATTTCCATTACTTTTTACTCATTTTGGACTATTACCTTTTTAGTCCTCAAACTTTATAAAAGTGTCATTTTAGTCACTACACCACATTTGTACTTTAACTCTTGTACAAATCAACTATTTATTTATTTCTAACATTCTTAGAAAATTTCCTTAAAATTCCAAGCTTTGATCAATTTAGTCCTTCACTAACAATTTTATTTCGAATAGGTCCCTCACATTTCTTTTCTTGTCATTTCAATCCTTTTAACTTCTTATCATGCTTAAAACATCAATTCCATCAACTAATAATCAATACAAGACCAATCCCATAATTTTCATGAATTGCTGAAATGATCCCCCCTAATTCCAAAAATTTTCATTTTGGTCCATAATCACCAATTCATTCCATTTCAATCATAATTCATCAATTTCAAGGGTAAAATAATTTTTCCAATAATTTCCCCTAATATCTCAATAAATTTGAATTGGTCCCTAAACAAATCCAACTTGGGAAATTATTCAATCTAACATCAAAATTAAGCTCTCAACATCATATTCTATTCAATTTCATTCTCAATTTAACTTCCTAACCAAAACCCCAAAATCTTGGGGTTATGGTTTATAATTCAAACATTAAATTAATCCAAATTCAAGCTTGATTATATGTTTATAACTTCAATTCTACTAAACACCACTTCAATTACATCATATTCTATCAAGATCATAATCATCCTCATCCATAAACATAACTCATACTCAACTTAATCAAACAAAATCGCCATCATATTGTAGAGAATCAAGTATAAATCACTTTACCTTAACTAATTTTGCTTGAATTTTGGCTTGATTCTTCAATTTTTGGCTTGAAAGATTGAAAACTTTTCTCCCCTTTTTCTTTTATGGTATTCGAACAGCCCACATAATAGATGAGATAATTTTTGCTCATCTTTTACTTATTTAAGTCACATGTCATAATTAAATGAATATTAAATTCATTTAATTAGTGAATTTACTAATTTGCCCTTTTTATCCAATGGCCAAGATTTAATCTTATCAAAAATCAATGGCCAATATCAAATCCATGTGTTTTTCACCTTTCAAAATTACCCTCAAAGTTTCAAAATATTTCAAAAATGCCATCCATGTCAAAAGACTAATTTGCCCCCAACTAGTCTTTATTTACTAACAAGTCTTAAAATTTTCCATCCCATTAAAATTGAACCAAATTGGTTCCAATCTAACTGGCCATCTTCCAAAATATCTTAGGTTTTTATTTATGGCATTTATTCGGTCCAAATATTCGAATTTCACTCAATACGATTTCCAAATTTTCTTTATTTGAACTTTAAAGTGTCACTCCTGGGGGTGAACTATTCAGATACAGGGTTAGATTACATAACTTTTGGAAATTACACTTTGGTCCCTAAACTTTTCCAAAGTTCACACTTTAACCCCTAAACTTTCAAAAATTACATTTTGGTCACTAGTAAAAAATTGGGATATTACAGCAACGACAAAAGAGCTTTGGATTGTTGGTGAGTGGAAAACTGTTTTACTGCTTTTAAAAGGTTTGAAGATGGTTTTTGGGAGTTTAGAATAAGTTTGAAACACTTATCTAAGCTCGGAAGTAAGTATTGGTTGAGCTCTCTCTCGTTTTCGATTTTGCAAAATACAATCTCATGCACATGTTTATATATTTGATTACTTACTGTTATATGCATGTTTTAGAAATGAAAGATGTTGCAAACGATTATATATGATGAAATTTGAGCATAGCAGATGATTTATGAAAGAATTTTGAGAATGCTAGGATACATGGTTTGAATTGATGCATATGTAAAACAGTAAGTTAATGAGGTTTTTATTGATTATATTGGCAAGTGGCTGAGATAAATTGTTATCGGATATAGTTGTCTAGCCATAGGGTTTAAAGAGCGCTATAATAAGTCACCTCATGTGTGTCGAGGGGTCAAGAGTGTGACATGCTCCACCATGAGAACCGTATCGGTCGAGGGGTTAAGAGTGTGCCAATTCTACCGATGGTGGATTTATACGTTATAACCATTGAGGGTTGCTCCAGTTAGAGGATGTATGTGAAGTGGTCAAATGAACCACTTGGGAAATCCGTGTATCCGATGTGGTTTTTATAAAATAGATTGAAACTTGTTTTGAGTCACTTGCATGCCAATATATGAGATGATGTATCATGGGTAATGGATTATGTTTTGTATAATATGGTTTATACATGAGATGTTTTTTAAGCTTGCTATTTAGAGATTTTGGCATATGAAGCTTAAATTGAGGGTTCTAATAGAAATCTATGATGTATAATGAGTAATGGACTATGTTTTGTATAAATGTGCATATTTAAAGAGATTATAGAAGCATGAGATGATTTTTCCATGAGACTCATACATTTGGTTTGAATTAAAATGATTTCTCAATGCATTGATGAGTGTTTTTGAGATTCCCTCACTAAGATTATAGCTTACGCTCGCCTTTCTCATCAATGTAGAGAAGTTGAATCTTTTGGACAGCGAGTAAGCAAGGGAGGATCCAAGGATTGAAGTATTTTCAAGTATGGTTTTACAAATGCATAGAAGTAATAAGAGGCAATGTGACCAAGTTGTAACTGGAAGGTTTTACAAATACATTAGGTTTACTGAGGTAAACCGGAAAGATTAACCTTAAAACACGACCATTTTTTTCTTTTATCTTGTCTAGATGCATTAAAGCTTTCCTACATGATCATTATGTTCATAGGTGATCACTCTTCTTAATCGGGCACCGTAACGATATCCAATTGACCACGTACACGAAAAAGGGACCAAAATGTAATTTGGGAAACTTTAAAAGGGCTTTTCTAACTTTTAATTTATAGACCTTTAATTAAGTTCATTTCATGCTTCCATGCCAAAAATCATCTTCAAACAATCATTTATGCCCAAATAATTAGGTAAATAAGAATCAAGGATTAAAATGAAAGAAAACAGAAATTGCCTCAATATGACATTAATAGAATTAACGACCCCCGTATCGATACGGTTGTGAACTTTCCATTTCAATATGGCTGGTCCCGTACCGGTACACCATTTCGAGTATAAGATATGTTTTAGAAGTTCTTGCAAACCGTACCGATACGGTTCAATTGGTTTTTCGGTATGCAGCATTGTTACATCCTGTACCGATACGGTTCCATTGGTGTTTCGGTACACGAGCTCCATTTCAAAAAGCAATATTCTAGTAACCACATAACATTTTGATACGCTCCTTCCTGTACCGATACACCCTGGCCAATTATGCCTAGCCATACCGATACGGTCCCTTACGTATCGGTACGGCTAGGCCTATAATGTTAAATTTAGCTGGTTTTTCATACAATTCTAGATGCGATTGGCCCCTAGCAACTTGTAAACATACATATCAACCTTTGATTATACACAATCTAACAATTATAACAAATTAGGAAACCACAACAACATCATGCTACCAAAGGACCACTCTAGAGGCTTGCTTCCTAAACCACTTCGCCAAACTTACCAAAATGCACAATTAGACATTTCTCGACATAAGCAACATACCAACATACTCAACATAGCATACTAAACTTGCTCCAACTAGCACAACATGGCAAACCACAAGGAAACTCTAGATGCACCCCTAGTCATCCATCTAGCCTTAACTTTAGACAAGAACAACATCAAATTGACCAACATATAACCACAAGGAAACATATGTACATCTCCCTAAAATCCATGGTGAACACATTACCTTATTAACCGGAAACATAAACCTAGTGCAAAATCAAAAGTAGTTTATCCCTTGGATCCTTGCAAACCTTGCCTTTGCTGCCCCAAACTTTAATGCTCTGCATCATTAGCAAAAAAGAGCGTAAGCACACATGCTTAGTGAGGAAGCTCATAAACAATGATGCATAAAACCATTTAAAAACCACATGCTTGCTTTTCTCAAAACATGCTTACAACCTAAGCATTTTTCCATGATTCCAACCGAATCAAAACATAATAACCTTTATAACATCATAAACAATCCATGCTTGAATTCCAAAGCATTTTTACCAAACCATGATTATATTCCCAAAGCATTATAAACAAGGTTCAACACATGAACTTTCACATATATTGGCATTTATAGTGATCCAGATAGACTACCTCTATCTCATACACATATCAGATACACAGATCTCTCATACCATGCCTAGTTAAACCGCATGATATCCCAAACCTTGCCTAGTTAAACTGGAAGATTTGACACCCTTGCCTAGTTAAACCGTGAGTACCGACCTTGCCTAGTTAAACCGCAAGATCACCATCGATTTGAGTTGCCTAGTTAAACCGCATGCCCCAAATGATGTCCCAATAGTCTGAGTGGCCTAGTTAAACCGCCATACCTCAAGGACCCATGACCATGATCAATTTTGTTCATATTTTATAGTACACTTTTAATTCTATGGCATGCCAACTATATCTGATTGTTTTCTCACCTTGTCACATAGCCAATATATCATTTACAAAACCATTTACTTACTATTTTACAATGCATTTCATAAAATACCACATATGCACATCTCATTGCCAATGCAATAACACCATTCCCATCCGTAATGAAAACCAATGCTCACTAGCATTTAATATACTTTTAAGCCCCTGCATATGTACTAAAAATCATGCATTGGCAGTAAGTAAATCATACCATGTTTATCACCAAAACATGCAAACAACATGCTTATATCTAAACCGATATTCAAGAGAAAATTAAGGGAAACTTACTTTTGAGCTTAGGTAAGCGTCTCACGCTTACCCTAAACTCCAACAACCTTTACAAACCTTTGTAAAACAATTAAAACCAGTTTCCACTCACCGATACGCTTCACATTCCTTGCCAACGTGAAACAAGCTCCCGGCAACATACAACCAGAGGATAAATGCATTAAAATGCATTGAAACCATTGCCTAATAGCAATCTCCCGCAACTCCCAAGTTGCCCACTCAAAAACCATCCGAAACATACCGAAAACACCATCAAACGTTTCCAAAACTTAACCCAGCCATAAAAACAACAATTCAAGCCTTCAATCAACATCTAAAAACATCCAAAAACCCTTTCCTAACATCCTTTTACCGCCAACAAAGATTAAACTCGAATATCACCACAATAACTCAAAACTAGCAACCTAACTAATTAGAGATTCAAGAGTTTCAGGATTCTATTGATAAAAACAACTTATCAACATCAAAATACATCCAAAACATGTATTAAATCCATCTCAATTACTGGAAATCAAATCCACTTTGAAAATCACCATGATTCATCGAAATTTCCAAAATAACTCAATCAAACATGGATAAAACATTAAAACCACATTACAACTTATAAATCAAGGATCAAACACTTGGGAATATCAATAAAGAACCATTTAATAGAGGAGATCACGGACCTTACCCCTGTTATGTGATTTCTCCCTCAATTGGCTTGTTAAAAGCTAAGAAAATACAAGATTTCAATAAGATTTTGTAAAACAAAGTTAAATGAACAAATTAAAATCAATAATCTGAGTGAAATGAGTTCTTTACCTCTGGATTTTGATAAAATTCTGAGTGTTTGTAAGAAAAGAAGTTGAGAGAAAAAGTTTAGGAAAAAGTTACATGAAATTCTTTTAAAAGCTAATAACTAACTTTAGATATTTAATCCATTTTAACAACCTTTTAAAACACATGATTAAAATGATTTAATTGAAGAGAGAAACCACCAGAAAACACTTGGTAGATTAGCTCCTTAAGGATTCTTAGGATTTGACCCTTTTGACTTTAGTCACTTAAAACAATTTTCAAAAATCACATTTTAGTCACTAACACGAAATATCATATTTTCAATTTCCATTTTCCAAAATTGATTCCACTAAAAATCAATATACATTAAAATATGATTTTTAACTATTTTCCATATTTTTATCTTACCGAAAAATATATGGTCCCGAATCTGACTCGAATCTCTAACCTAGTCCACTGGACCGTCTAATAAACCTCAAAACCGCTAAGCCCAAAACCAGGGTGTTACAACTCTCCCCTAATTAAGAAATTTCATCCTTGAAATTACCTAGAGGAAACAGATGCGAAAATTGCTCCTTCATATCTGCCTTGCTTTCCCAAGTAGCTTTCTTAACACCTTGGTGTCGCCACAAGACTTTTACGAGATCTATCGTTTTACCACATAGGACTTTTTTACTGGTATCAACGATCTCTATGGGTTCCTCATCGAAGGTTAGATTCGGCCTCAACTCCACATCCTCCACCGGTATAACATGTGATGGATCTGACCGATATCTCCTCAACATGGAACACATTATGAATTTTCTCTGGCTCGGGAGGCATCCTCAACCGATATGCCACAAGACCCACACGCTCAATAACCTCGTATGGTTTAATGAACCTCGGACTAAGCTTACCCTTACGTCTGAATCTCATCACCTTTTTCCATGGTAACACCTTCAAGAATACGCGATCACCCACCACATATTCAACCTCCTTACGCTTCAAATCCGCGTAAGATTTTTGCTGATCCACAGCCGCTTTCAACCGATCGCGAACAAACTTAACCTTCTCATATGTGTCTTTCAACACATCTGGTAGGGTAACATGCTTTGCCCCACCTCAGCCCAACATAAGGGTGTACGACATCTTCGGCCATATAACGCCTCATAAGGTGCCATCTGTATACTCGCCTGATAACTGTTGTTGTAAGCAAACTCAACTAAAGGCAAATGCTTCTCCCAGGTTCCGTAGAACTCAATAATACAACATCGCAACATATCTTCCAAAACCTAGATAACCCGCTCAGACTATCCATCCAACTAGGGATGATACGCGGTACTAAAACTCAACCTCGAACCCAAGGCCTGGTGAAATATCTTCCAAAACCTTTCCGTAAACCTCGGATCCCTATCCAAAACGATGGATTTAGGTATACCATGCAAGCACACAATCTCCGCTATATACAAATCTGCCAATTTGTCTAAGGTATGCATTGTATGCACTGGCAAGAAATGTGCACACTTTGTGAACCGATCAACAATCATCCAAACGGAATCCTTCTTTGCTGGTGTCAACGACAACCCTGTTACAAAATCCATAGTGATTCTCTCCTATTTCCACTCTGGAATTTTTAGCGGTTGTAACAACCCTGATGGAAATTGATGTTCAGCCTTGACCCGCTGACATACCATGCACTTGGACACAAACTCAACCACGTCATTTTTCAACCCAACCCAGTAGTATACCTCTTTCAAATCACGATACATTTTAAAACTACCAGGATGCATAGCAAAAGGACTAGAATGTGCTGCCATCAAGATAGTGTGCCTCAACTCCAAATCATCCGGCACCACTATTCGACCCTTGAAACACAAAACTCCATCATAATCAAAATGGAAATCTATCGGATTACCATCCTCTATGTCCTTAACATACTCAACCAACGAATCATCATACAATTGCTTAGCTTTAATCAACTGCGATAATGTATGCTTGACTTGCAATTTAGCCAGCAAACCACCCTTCCACGTCACACTCATCCTTTCAAACATAGCTCGGAGCTCAACTGCAACCTTACGACTTAATGCATCTGCCACTACATTGGCTTTACCAGGATGATACTGAATGGTGAAGTCGTAATCCTTAAGCAACTCCAACCATCTACGTTGGCTAAGATTCAAATCTTTATGGGACATCAAATACTTCAAGCTCTTGTGATCCGTTAAGATCACGCACTTCTCACCATAGAGGTAATATCGCCAAATTTTTAGAGCGAAAACCACATTCGCAAGCTCCAAATCATGAGTTGGATAATTACGCTCATGAACTTTCATCTGCCTCGATGTAAAGGCCACAACCTTCCCATCCTGCATCAGCACACAACCTAAGCCAACATACGACACATCACTATAAACCACAAACTCCCTTCCAGATTTAGGCTGAATCAACATAGGAGAATGTGTCAGAACTTCCTTCAACTTCTCAAAACTGTGCTGCTGCTTCTCCGTCCATACATACGAAACATTCTTCTACAACAACTTGGTCAATGGTGTTTCAATACTCGAAAACCCCTCAACAAAATGGTGATAACAACTAGCCAACCCAAGAAAACTACGCACCTCCAGTACAGACTTAGGTGGCTTCCAATTGAGAATAGCCTCAATCTTCTGTGGATCAATGTGAATACCCTCCGCGAAAACCACATGACCTAGGAATGTCACTTTCTTAAGCCAAAACTCGCACCTGCTCAACTTAGTATATAACTGATTATCCTTCAACACTTGCAATACAATCCGCAAATATCAAACATGCTCTTCCTTGGTACAGGAGTACACGAGAATATCATCTATGAATACCACTACAAACTGATCAAGATACTCAAAGAACACTCTATTCATCATATCCATAAACGCAGCTGGGGTATTTGTCAACCCAAAAGGCATGACCTGAAACTCATAATGCGCATATCTCGTACAGAATGCGGTCTTATGCACATCCACATCCTTAACCTTCAACTGGTAATACCCCGATCTTAAATCTATCTTGGAAATCACCATTGCTCCACGAAACTGATAGAACAAGTCATCAATTCATAGCAGCAGATACCTAATCTTTACTGCCAACTTATTCAACTGACTATAATCAATGCACATACGCATAATACCATCTTTCTTTTTCACGAAGAGAATAGGCGCTCCCCACGGAGAAATACTTTGTCGAATGAACCCATGGTCCAACAACTCCTGAAGTTACGACTTCAACTCCTTCATTTCTTTCGGTGCCATCCTATAAGGAGCAATGGATACCAGTGTTGTACCCTCATAAGTCTCAATGAAAAACTCCACCTCTCTATCCAGAGGTACCCGGTAACTCCTCAAAAAAAATTTAGGAAAGTCGCACACAGTTCGAATGTCCTGCACTCGAACACCCTTAGCTTCTGGGTTCATAACAATAGACAAATAAGCTTGGTAGCCATCAAACATCATCTTCTCCGCTCTAACAGCCGAAACCATATTGGACAGAAACTTAACATTCTCACCAACCACGACAACTTCATAGTCGTTAGCCAACCTCAAGGATATCCTTTCGAATTCACAATCCACAACTGCTTTGTGCTCACTCAACCAATCCATAGCCAAAATGATATCAAAACAATGGAATGGAAATTCCATCTGATCTGCGGCAAACTCATGTCCTTGCACCTCCAAAGGACAACGCCGGTACAACCTTCTTGTTGTAACCGTCTCCCCAAAAGAACTTGTGACAAACATGCCAACATCTAAGATCTCAATAGGAACATTCAGCAAAGATGCATGTTCACTCAAGATATATGAATGCGTGGACCCCTAATCAATTAAAGATAACATTGAAAAGGTTTGCAAAGTAAAAGTACCTACGATCACATCCGTGTCATTACGACCCTCTGAACATCTCTGCGGCATGAGCCATACCCCTCTGAACATCCTCACGCCTCTGAAAGTTACCCCTGCCATGGCCTCAGCCCCTAGCAGGTGTAGCAACCTGCGCTGGTACATCTCTCGCAGCCCAAGGACAATCACGCTTCAAGTGTTCAGATGATCCACAAATGCAACAAGCACCAGTATTACCCCAACACATACCCATGTGGCGTCTACCGCATCGCTCACACTTCGGTGTAATACGAGTTCCTTGAGCACCCTGGCCAACTCCACCATCACGCCTATGATCTGGCTTATGCCTCTTGTCCTTGAACCTCCTATTATACTTCCCAGAATAGCTAGAGTCTGCCACTCTTTTACCCAAGTTCACACTTGCAGCCTGAACTGGTGCACCCAAGGACTGCTCAATATCCTTGGCATGGTTGACCAACACATCAAAATCTGAGTAATCTGTGGCTAGGAGGTACATCTTAATGTCCTTTACAAGTCTATAACGGAACCTATCACATCTCTGCTGGTCATCTAGAACCAACTCCGGAGCATAGTGACTCAAGCGGACAAACTTTACCTCGTATTCAGCAATAGACATGCTTCCCTGAGATAGCGACATAAACTCGCGCTTCTTCATATCCAAGTACTGAGCACCAAGGTACTTCCTCTTGAAAGCACTCCGAAAGAACTCCCAAGTAACGTCCACCTCAGGAACGCCAGCAATAATGGTCATCCACGAATGGTATGCATCCCCCTGCAATAGAGATACAATACAACCCAACTTACGCTCTTCGTTGCATCCCATCTGATCCATAATGCGGACCGTCTTTTCCAGCCAATCTTCAGCTGCCTCAGGGCTCAAACCTTGAAACTCCACACCTCCTAAACTCCTTAAAAGCTCTAAGGGTAAGCCTTTATTTGCCACCACAGCAGGCGCCGGTGCCTATACTCCATCCATCGCTACCTGAAAAGCTCCCGTTATCGCCTATACTAATGGAGTCAAATGGCCATACACTGGCACTTGATGAACCCGGGTGCTTCACTCGCCCCAACATCAACTAGAATAACGACGGGAGGAGGAGGAGGTAAAACATGAGGGAGATTCTCTTCGGTCTCATTATTCTGCCCAATTGCGTCAGTATTAGCCATAAACCGTGTCTCACGTCGAGCCATGCTAACAAAAGCATAAAAAAACATTAGAGTTAGGCTAGCATCAGTCATAGGATCCAAGTTAACTTTAAAAAGCATTTAAAATCCTCGGTAATAGGCCATGTGTCACCAATCATACCCCAACGGAACATTAAACAATCACCGAGCATGTAATACCCCAAAATAGGCTTGGTAGTAAGTTACTACTTTAAATACAATCTAATTGACTTGTATCATTATTGTCTAGAATTAATTAAGGGTCTAAGACCACATTGAAAGAAAAAGAAAGAAAAGATAGCTATTGTCTAATGGACTAAACTGAAATAAATGGAATAATGGGGGCATGAATGCTAAGAAAGAAATAATTAATGGTTGTTACACATGTCTTTAATAATTTTACACATGTGTAAAGGGGAAAAGGGAGTGACGATAATGTGGCAATAAAAGAAAGATGATGATCCTCATCATCTTTATGAACCGGGCTATGGAAATTTTAGAGAGGGAGGCAATTTTGGGGGAAAGCTTAACAATTTTTGCTTCATCCTTGGTCATTTCTTCTTGTAATCGAGTAAGCTAGGGAAGAAGGTGATTATACTCTCCTTATCTTTTAATTTAATCCCTAAATTGAGTAAGTAAGAGGTCTATTTGAATGGTCCAAGTAATGAATAATTGTGTATTTGTAATTTTGTATAATAGCTAAGCTGATGTCTTGATTGTATATGATTTTACATGTAAAATTCTGGACAGTTTTGAGTCTATTAGAGCGATGTTAAAATGTTTGATTCATGAATGTTTATATATGTAAAATTAGGGAAGGCTTGTACGCATGAGAAGTATGTTAGATTAACATGTTACAACTACCATCTGGGTGAATAATGAAGATAAAATCAAGCCTAGTGAAATCTGCCCAGAAAACTCTGTTCTGGGCAGCAACTTTAAGAATTAACTATAAATTTTATGAATTGAATTAAGGGCTGAAATTTATATGAATGGGACCTTAACATGTCTAGTTTCATTAGAAACAAACGGAATTGAATTCCGAATTGTAAAACAGATTTTAGAGATGAAACACTAGGGACAGTGCAAATTGTCCAGTGTTTTAATTGCCCTGTCTTTAATCTAACAATTGTATTAATTGGCAAAGAAATAAAATTCAAGGCCTAAATGGTTAGAAAGAGAATTAAGTTACCTTTCCAACGGTGTAAACCAATTGAAATTTTGACGTACGGAATGAAAGTTATGCATGTTTAAGTGAGCAGAGTACATGTTGCCTGGTAGCAGCAGTTTAGGTAATTGTACACAGTTTTGTGGCTGTTTTGTAAACTGTTTTGCAAACAGTTTTAGGATGGTTTAATTGCTGCCCTGTTTGCCTTATATGGAATGTAGGAAGTTTGGTAATGTGCATTAAGGTGTGTACATAAAGATGCCATTGGTCTTGTATATGTGATGTATTAACCTTGTTGCCATGTTGAATGACTTTGTGATTACATGTTTTGACCTTGTTCTATCTATGTGATTTACTAGAGCAAGGAGAGGACTTTGGAGAAGGATCTAAACTTGAGCATTCAAGGAGCAAGGAAAAGCGAATAGTCTTTTGAGACTAGCTAGCTTGAGAGTATTGTGAGTGTAGTTTTGGTAGGGTTAGGACTTAGGTCCTAACCAAAATTTACATGTCTATCTTCTTGCTATTGATATGCCATGATAACGAGTTTAATTAAACTTGAATATGAATTAAAATGGAAGACTGGACTAAGCTAAAATTTGTGATTAAGTAATAACATGGAAATGGATAAGTTAAATTATTTAGAAAGAAATGTGTAAACATTGTGTGATTCTATGCCTTGAATGATTTCGTTCAAATTGCTTGCATGAGTTACACTATGGATGTAAATGTTTTATTTCTTGTTCTTGATTGTGACTATTCGAGTAGTGGCATGTATGTATTATAATGATATATGATGCTAGATCCTTGTATCATGAATGCAATTCACTCGAATTCCTACTTGATACCTAAGATGGTAATGTAAATACTTGCTTGAAAGATAAGTAATTGGTGATTGTAGAGTTAAGGCTCAACTAGACTAAAGGCTAAGCATGATATTGCTATAACTTGCTTAAATGTAATTCACGAATATGAATTGCCTTGCCTTGGACATGAATTGTATTGCCTTTAACATTAGTTGTCTTGCTTTGAACATGAATTGTCTTGCCTTGAACATGAAACACTTGAAAACGTGAAAAGTAAATAAAGAGATAAGGCTCAATTGGCCTAAGGGCTAAAGCATGATGTTGGTATTCCTTTCTTGAATTGAATCTTGAATGGTACATGATCTTGAATTCGAAAAGCTTGAAAACCCTTGCATAAATGAAGTGTAATCAAGCAACCTTGGTTGCTAGTTGAATAGGTATAAGGGCATGCCTTAGAGTCTAGAGCTCATTGTGTAAGGGTGGACTACGGTCCAGGGCTAAGGCCCCTAATTGGCAATAGACGGAGGGTTTGTATGTGGTCTTTGGACAATAGGAGGGTTGACCAGTACTATGGTACATCTTGTGGCGACAGTTGGTTGGAGACTCGATTACCTAGACAAATTTTGAACCAAGGATTGTGTTAAAAGATAATAAATGAACTAATATAACCTTGAATACTTGAATTAGTTGATATGTAAACTTGAATACTTGAATTACTTGATATGTAAACTTGAATACTTGAATTACTTGATATGTAAACTTGGATACTTGAATTACTTGATATGTAAACTTGGATACTTGAATTACTTGATATGTAAACTTGAACACTTAAATTACTTGATATGTAAACTTGAATACTTGAATTACTTGATATGTAAACTTGAATACTTGTATTACTTGATATGTAAACTTGAATACTTGAATTACTTGACATGTAAACTTGCTACTTGGATTACTTGACATGTATTCTTGAAATGACAAACATGTAAACTTGAACTAATTGTTAGTTGACTTGTATACTTGAACTTCTTGCTACATGATTGATACTTGCAATAGATCTTGATCTTACTTGAATTCTTGAGTGTTGCTGCCATGTAAAACTTAATACGTGAAAATATGGACTGTTTTATGTGATTAACATATAAAACTTGGGTGTTGCTGCCATGTACTCCTTGTACATGAAAATATGGACGGTTTGTTATGATTAACATGTAAAACATGAGTGTTCCTGCCATGTATACTTTGTACATAATGTTATGGACTGAATTGGTTAGATTACATGATATATGGACTGTTTTATATGATTAACATGTAAAACATGAGTGTTGCTACCATATATATACCTTGTACATGAAAATATGAGCTCTCTTGAAATGTTAAAATGTATAAAAATACTATATGGATTGTTTTGTCAATGTGTGATCAAATTATGAGTTGTCTTGAAATGTTCAAATGTATAAACATGAAAAATGGACAGATCTGAATAAATTAGAAGTCATCATGAACTGTTTTGCTTGTATATGTGTATATATGTATTTAATGGATTCTGCATACCTTCGTTCTGTGTATTGCTTGCCAGTGATTAAAATGGATTATTTAAGTATGCTAACGAAACATACATACCTTACTACCATGTTAGGTGAGAATAGGTGTAAAATGAGGTTGTTTTACATATATGAGTGTATGTAAATGATGCCATGTTAGGTGACAATAGGTGTAAAATAGGGATGTTTTACATGTGTGAAGAAAATATGAATTATGTTCTTGCTTGAATGAATGGGTATTACATGTAAACATAACTTGAATGACAAGCTTGAAAAGAAAAGTGGTTATACTTGACTTGAGATGTATGTATATTGCCTGAATATGTACTTGACTTGAATTGAAATGTGTATATTGCTTGAGTATGCTACTTGACTTGAAATGAAGATAAAGCAAAGCTTGAATTCAAATGACTTGATTATTGATTACTTGACAATTGCTTGGTATGCTTGAATACCACTCGAATGACTTGATAACATGCTTCTTGATAATTGCTTGTTTTATTACTCAAAATGCTTGTAAACCTTATTTAGGGTCAAACTCCATTTAAATGGATCTTGGACAAATAATTGGTTAGAATTAGGGCTACCTCACTAAGTACATGTTTGTACTTATCACTCTTGTCTCCATTCTTCCCGCCCTACAGGATAAATGATTTGATCGTTTGCTTGATCCTGGAGTCAGATTCCTTGAGCTTGAAGTAAGGCACAAGCGAAAGCACAAGTATGAATCCATACTTGTTTGTAATTCTCCTAGTTGGTGGCACCTAGATTTGTATATAGTTAAGCTAGGCCATACATTTGATATTTTGAAAGCTTGTATATGATTATGAATTTGGCCTCTAATGTGCGAAGGCTTGATTGCTTAAATTTGATGTATGTAATGACCTAATTTTCTTGTGAATGGAATAGTAAGCTGCGCATATAGGAACTCTGAGATTAAGTGAACACTTTCTAGCCATTGTATGCTATTTGAATGTCACATGTTCATGGGTAGGTAGTAGTTAACTTTGAATGAAAATTTGAAAATAACCAATCAAAGTAAAGACCTATAATGAATAAGGAACTTGCTTATGCTTATATGATTAAATATGAGGCCTATGTGGTAACTTATCACGAATGATAAACATGTTATGCTTGTTTGAGATTGGATTGAATGTATGTACATAAAAGCATGACTAGTTAAGCCTACATGAAACATCTACATGACTTGAACGTAGTGAGATTGGGTACAAAAGAATATATTCTTGTCTAAGTATGATATCTGAATGCTATGCATGGTCACCTGTTTAAATAGTAGACATCTTTAAATGTAGAATTGCAAATGTATAACCAAGTTGGTAATTTAGGGTGAATAAAATACATATGCTTGTTGTATGATAATATATGAACGTTTAAATGCCTTGTTAGTCACTCAACTCCTCTAATAGGGATGAGTTCTTGAAAAGTTTTAAATTATTCGTGTTTCCAGTGTTCCTCGTAATGCTTCTCAGCTGATTTACTACTAAACCGGGTCTGGGTGTTACATTTATTGGTATCAGAGTATGGTTTAGTCGATTCTCGGACTAAACATGGACTCACTGCATTCATAAGTCTAGTGTACCACCTAGGAGTTCGAGTTCTTAATTGTATTGGTAGTTTGTAACCAATACAATTGTTTTCATTGTTTGACAAATTCAGAGTATGTAAAAATAATCTGAACTTGATAACGACAGTCCTTCATCATCGAAGAAATTCGAGGGCGAATTTCTTTTAAGGGAGGGAGAATTGTAATACCCCAAAAATAGGCTTGGTAGTAAGTTAGAACTTTAAATACAATCTAATTGACTTGTATCATTATTATCTAGAATTAATTAAGGGTCTAGGACCACATTGAAAGAAAAAGAAAGAAAACATAGCTATTGTCTAATGGACTAAAGCGAAATAAATGGAAAAATGGGGGCTTGCATGCTAAGAAAGAAATAATTAATGGTTGTTACACATGTCTTCAATAATTTTACACATGTGTAAAGGGGAAAAGGGAGTGACGGTAATGTGGCAATAAAATAAAGATGATGCTCTTCATCATCTTCATGAACCGAGCTATGGAAATTTTAGAGAGGGAGGGAATTTTGGGGGAAAGCTTAACAATTTTTGCTTCATCCTTGGTCATTTCTTCTTGTGATCAAAGTAAGCTAGGGAAGAAGGTGATTATACTCCCCTTATCTTTTAATTTAATACCTAAATTGAGTAAGTAAGTGGTCTATTCGAATGGTCAAAGTAATGAATAATTGTGTATTTGTAATTTTGTATAATAGCTAAGTTGATGTCTTGATTGTATATGTTTCTACATATAAAATTATGGACATTTTTTAGTCTATTAAAACCATGTTAAAATGATTGATTCATGAATGTTTATATATGTAAAATCAGGGCAGACTTGTATGCATGAGAAGTATGTTAGATTAACAGGTTAGAACTACCATATAGGTGAATAATGAAGCTAAAATCAAGCCTAATGAAATCTGCCCAGAAAACTCTGTTCTAGGCAGCAACTTTAAGAATTCACTATAAATTGTATGAATTGAATTAAGGGAAAAATTTTATATGAATAGAACCTTAATATGTCTAGTTTCATTAGAAACAAACATAATTGAATTCTGAATTGTAAAACAGATTTTAGAGATGAAACACTAGGGACAGTGCAAACTGTCCAGTGTTGTAAATTGTCATGTCATTAATCTAAAAACTGTATTAATTCGAAAAGAACTAAAATGCAAGGCCTATATGGTTAGAAAGAAAATTAATTTACCTTTCCAACGGTGTAAACCAATTGAAATTTGGACGTACGGAATGAAAGTTATGCATGTTTAAGTGAGCAGAGTACATGCTGCCTGGTAGCAGCAGTTTAGGTAATTGTACACAGTTTTGTCGCAGTTTTGTAAACTGTTTTGCAAACAGTTTTAGGATGGTTTAATTTCTGCCTTGTTTTGCATTATATGGAATGTAGGCAGTTTGGTAATGTGCATTAAGGTTTGTACATAAAGATGCTATCGGTCTTGTATATGTGATGTATTAACCTTGTTGCCATGTTGAATGACTTCGTGATTACATGTTTTGACCTTGTTCTATCTGTGTGATTTACTAGAGCAAGGAGAGGAGTTTGGAGAAGGATCTAAAGTTGAGCATTCAAGGAACAAGGAAAAGGGAATAGTCTTTCGAGACTAGATAGCTTGGGAGTGTTGTGAGTGTAGTTTTGATAAGGTTAGGACTTAGGTCCTAACCAAAATTTACATGTCTATCTTCTTGCTATTGATATGCATTGATAATGAGCTTAATTAAACTTGAATATGAATTAAAAGGGAAGATTGGACTAAGCTAAAATTTGTGATTAAGTAATAGCATGGAAATGGATAAGTTAAATTATTTAGAAAGAAGTGTGTAAACATTGTGTGATTCCATGCCTTGAATGATTCAATTCGAATTGCTTGCTTGAGTTACACTATGGATGTAAATGCTTGATTTCTTGTTCTTGATTGTTACTATTCGAGTAGTGGCATGTATGTATTATAATGATATATGATGCTAGATCCTTGTATCATGAATGCAATTCACTCGAATGCTTACTTGATACCTAAGATGGTAATGTAAATACTTGCTTGAAAGATAAGTAATTGGTGATTGTAGAGTTAACGCTCAACTAGCCTAAAGGCTAAGCATGATATTGCTATAACTTGCTTGAAAGTAATTCATGAATATGAATTGTCTTGCCTTGAACATGAATTGCCTTGCCTTGAACATGAATTGTCTTGACTTGAACATGAAACACTTGAAAATGTGAAAAGTAAATAAAGAGCTAAGGCTCAATTGGCCTAAGGGCTAAGGCATGATGTTGCTATTCCTAGTTTGAATTGATTCTTGAATGGTACATGATCTTGAATTTGAAAAGCTTGAAAACCCTTGAATAAATGAAGTGTAATCAAACAACCTTGGTTGCTAGTTGAATAGGTAGAAGGGCATGCCTTAGAGTCTAGAGCTCATTGTGTCAGGGTGGACTATGATCCAGGGCTAAGGCCCCTAATTGGCAATAGACAGAGGGTACGTATGTGGTCCTTGGCGATAGTAGGAGGGTTGGCCAGTACTGTGGTACATCTTGTGGCGACAATTGGTTGGAGACTCGATTACCTAGACAAACTATGAACCAAGTATTGTGTTAAAAGATAATAAATGAACTACTATAACCTTGAATACTTGAATTACTTGATATGTAAACTTGAATACTTGAATTACTTGACATGTAAACATGAATACTTGAATTACTTGATATGTAAACTTGAATTCTTGAATTACTTTATATGTAAACTCGAATACTTGAATTACATTATATGTAAACTTGAATACTTGAATTACTTGATATGTAAACTTGAAATACGACATGTAAACTTGCTACTTGGATTACTTGACATGTATTCTTGAAATGAAAAACATGTAAAGTTGAACTAATTGTTACTTGACTTGTATACTTGAACTTCTTGCTAGATGGTTGATACTTGCAATAGATCTTGATCTTACTTGAATTCTTGAGTGTTGCTGCCATGTACACCTTATACATAAAAATATGGACTGTTTTATATGATTAACATGTAAAACTTGAGTGTTGCTACTATGTACTCCTTGTACATGAAAATATAGACTGTTTTATATGATTAACATGTAAAACTTGAGTATTGCTGCCATGTACTCCTTGTACATGAAAATATGGACTGTTTATTATGATTAACCTGTAAAACATGAGTGTTGCTACCATGTATACTTTGTACATAAAGATATGGACTGAATTGGTTAGATTACATGATATATGGATTGTTTTATATGATTAACATGTAAAACATGAGTGTTGCTGCCATATATATACCTTGTACATGAAAATATGAGCTGTCTTGAAATGTTAAAATGTATAAGAATACTATATGGACTGTTTTGTCAATGTGTGATCAAATTATGAGCTGTCTAGAAATGTTAAAATAAACATGTAAAATGGATAGATTTGAATAAATTAGAAGTCATCATGGACTGTTTTGCTTGTATATGTGTATACATGTATTTAATGGAATCTACATACCTTGCTGCCATGTATTGCTTACCTATGGTTAAAATAGATTGTTTGAATATGCTAACGGAACATACATACCTTACTGCCATGTTAGGTGACAATAGGTGTAAAATGAGGTTGTTTTACATATATGAGTGTATGATTGTAAATACTGCCACGTTAGGTGACAAAAGGTGTAAAATGGGGTTGTTTTAGATGTGTGAAGAAAATATGAATTATGTTCTTACTTGAATGAATGGGTATTACTTGTAAACATAACTTGAATGACAACCTTGAAAATAAAAGTGGTTATACTTGACTTGAGATTTATGTATATTGCCTGAATATGTACTTGACATGAATTGAAATGTGTATATTGCTTGAGTATGTTACTTGACTTGAAATGAAGATTGAGCAAAGCTTGAATTCAAATGACTTGATTATTGATTACTTGAAAATTGCTTGGGATGCTTGAATACCACTCGAATGACTTGATAACATGCTTCTTGATAATTGCTTGTTTTATTACTCGAAATGCTTGTAAACCTTATCTAGGGCCAAACTCCATTTAAATGGATCTTAGACAAATAATTGGTTAGAATTTGGGCTACCTCACTAAGTACATTTTTGTACTTATCACTCTTGTCTCCATTCTTCCCACCCTACAGGATAAAGGATTCGATCGTTTGCTTGATCCTGGAGTCAGATTCCTTAAGCTTGAAGTAAGGCACAAGAAAAAGCACAAGTATGAATCCATACTTATTTGTAATTCTCGTAGTTGGTGGCACCTAGATTTGTATATAGTTAAGCTAGGCCATGCATTTGATATTTTGAAAGCTTGTATATGATTATGAATTTGGCCTCTAATGTGCGAAGGCTTGACTGCTTAAATTTGAAGTATGTAATGACTTGATTTTCTTGTGAATGGTATTCGAATGTCACATGTTCATGGGTAGGTAGTAGTTAACTTTGAATGAGAATTTGAAAATAACCAATCAAATTAAAGACCTATAATGAATAAAGAACTTGCTTATGCTTATATGATTAAATATGAGGTCTAGGTGGTAACTTATCACGAATGATAAACATGTTATGCTTGTTTGAGATTGGATTGAATGCATGTACATAAAAGCATGACTAGTTAAACCTACATGAAACATCTACATGACTTGAACGTAATGAGATTGGGTACAAAAGAATATGTTATTGTCCAAGTATGATATCTGAATGCTATGCATAGTCGCCTGTTTAAATAGTAGACATCTTTAAATGTAGAATTGCAAATGTATAACCAAGTTGGTAATCTATGGTGAATAAAATACATATGCTTGTTGTATGATAATATAAGAACGTTTAAATGCCTTGTTAGTCACTCAACTCATCTAATAGGGATGAGTTCTTGAAAAGTTTTAAATTATTCGTGTTTCCAGTGTTCCCCGTAACGCTCCTCAGCCGATTTACTACTAAACTGGGTGGGGTTTTACAGAGCATTTACACAATAATCGTGCATTTAAAACAACATCAATTAGACAAACAATAACATCCCAAATATTCACAAACCTGGCTCTAATACCAACAAATGTAACCCCCTTGACCCAGCCTAGTCGCAAGACCGGACCGAGCATGCCGCATTAGGTTTATTGAGGTAAACCATAAAGATTGACCTTAAAACGTGACCATTTTTTTCTTTTATGTTGTCTAGATGCATTAAAGCTTTTCTACATGATCATTCTTTTCATAGGTGATCACTCATCTTAATCGGGCATCGTAACGATATCCAATTGACCACGAACACGAAAAAGGGACCAAAATGTAATTTCGGCAACTTTAAAGGTCTTTTCTAACTTTTAAGTTATCAACCTTTAATTAAGTTTATTTCATGCTTGCATGCCAAAAATTAGCTTCAAACAATCATTTATGCCCAAATAATTGGCTAAACAAGAATCAGAGATTAAAATGAAAGCAAACAGAAATTGCCTCAATATGAAATTAACAGAATCAACGACCCCTGTATCGATACGGTATGACCCGTATCGATATAGTTGTGAACTGTTCGTTTTGGTACGATGGTCCCGTACTGGTACACCATTTCTAGTATAAGATATTTTTTAGAAGTTCTTGCATATCGTACCGATATGGTTCAATTAGTGTTTTAGTACGCAGCATTGTTACATCCCGTACCGATACGGTTCCATTGGTGTTTCAGTACACGAGCTCCATTTCAAAAATGGTATTCCAGTAACCACATAACATTTTGCTACGCCTCTGCCTGTACCGATACACCCTGGCCAATTATGCCTAGCCGTATCGATACGGTCCCTCGCGTATTTGTACGCCTTGGCCTGTAATGTCAAATTTAGCTGGGTTTTCATACAATTCTATATGCAATTGGCCCCTAACAACTTGTAAACATACATATCAACCCTTGACTATACACAATGTAACAATTATACCAAATTAGGCAACCACAATAATATCATGCTACCAAAGTACCACTCTAGAGGCTTGCTTCCTAAACTACTTTGCCAAACTTACAAAAATGCATAATTAGACCATTCTCGACATAAGAAACATACCAACACACTCAACATAGCATACTAAACTTGGTCCAACTAGCACAACATGGCAAACCACAATGAAACTCTAGATGCACCCCTAGTCATCCATCTAGCCTTAACTTTAGACAAGAACAACATCAAATTGAGCAACATATAACCATAATCAAAAACCAGCATAGATACACATTTAAATCCATAAGGAAATAGATGTACATGTCCCCAAAATCCATGGTAAACACATTTCCTTATTAACCGAAAACATAAACCGAGTGCATACTCAAAATTAGTTTATCCCTTGGATCCTTGTAAACCTTGCTTTTGCTCCCCCGAACTTTAATGCTTTGCATCATTAGGAAAAGAGAGCGTAAGCACACATGCTTAGTGAGGATGCTCATAAACAATGATGCATAAAACCATTTAAAACCCACATGCTTGCTTTTCTCAAAACATGTTTACAACCTAAGCATTTTCCATGATTCCAACGGAATCAAAACACAATAACCTTTATAACGTCATAAATAATTCATGCTTGAATTCCAAAGCATTTTTACCAAACCATGCTTACATTCCCAAAGCATTATAAACAAGGTTCAACATATGAACTTTCACATATATTGGCATTTATAGTGACCCGGATAGACTACCTCTATCTCATACACATATCGGATACACGGATCTCTCATACCATGCCTAGTTAAACCGCATGATCACATATCGGATACACAGATCTCTCATACCATGCCTAGTTAAACCACAAGATTTGACACCCTTACCTAGTTAAACCGCAAGATTTGACACCATCGCATAGTTAAACCGCGAGATTTCACCCTTGCCTAGTTAAATCGCAAGAGTACCAACCTTGCCTAGTTAAACCTCAAGATCACCATCAATTTAGGTTTCCTAGTTAAACCGCATGCCCCAAATGATGTCCCAAAAGTCCGAGTGGCCTAGTTAAACTGCCATACCTCAAGGACCCATGACCATGATCGATTTTGTTCATATTTTATAGTGCACATTTAATTCTATGGCATGCCAACTATATCCGATTGTTTTCTCACCTTGTCACATAGCCAATATATCATTTACAAAACCATTTACTTACTATTTTACAATGCATTTCATAAAATACCACATATGCACATCTCATTGCAAATACAATAACACCATTCCCATCCAGAATGAAAACCAATGCTCACTAGCATTTAATATACTTTTAAACCCCTGCATATGTACTCAAAATCATGCATTAGCAGTAAGTAAATCATACCATGTTTATCACCAAAACATGCAAACAACATGCTCATATCTAAACCGATATTCAAGAAAAAAATAAGGGAAACTTACTTCGGAGATTAGGTAAGTGTCTCATGCTTACCCTAAACTCCCAACAACCTTTACAAACCTTTGTAAAGCAATTAAAACCAGTTTCCACTCACCGATAGCTTCGCCTTCCTTGCCAACGTGAAATAAGCTCCGGGTAAGCAACCAAACAACGTCAAGCTTCGTCGCCTTGATTATCCCCTGTTTAAAACACATAAAACGAAAGGATAAATGCATTAAAATTCATTCAAACTATTGCCTAACAACAATCTCCTGCAACTCCCAAGTTGTCCACTCAAAAACCATTTGAAACATACCGAAAACACCATTAAACGTTTCCAAAACTTAACCCATCCATAAAAACAACAATTCAAGCCTTCAATCAACATCTAACAACTTCCAAAAACCCTTTCCTAACATCCTTTTACCTCCAGCAAAGTTTAAACTCGAATATCACCATAATAACTCAAAACTAGCAACCTAACTAATTAGAGATTCAAGAGTTTCAGGATTCTATTGATAAAAATAACATATCAACATCAAAATATATCCAAAACATATATTAAATCCATCTCAATTATTGGAAATCAAATCCACTTAAAAAATCACCATGATTCATCTAAATTTCCAAAATAACTCAATCAAACATGGATAAAACATTAAAACCACATTACAAGTATAAATCAAGGATCAAATACTTTGGAATATCAATAAAGAACCATTTAACAAAGGATATCATGGACCTTACCCCTCTTATGTGATTTCTCCCTCAATTGGCTTGTTAAAAGCTAAGAAAATACAAGATTTCAATAAGATTTTGCAAAACAAAGTTAAAGGAACAAATTAAAATCAATAATCTAAGTGAAATGAGTTCTTTACCTCTGGATTTTGATAAAATTCTGAGTGTTTGGAAGAAAAGAAGTTGAGAGAAAAAGTTTAGGAAAAAGTTACGTGAAATTCTTTTAAAAGCTAATAACTAACTTTAGATATTTAATCCATTTTAACAACCTTTTAAAACACATGATCAAAATGATTTAATTGAAGGGAGAAACCACAAGAAAACAGTTGGTAGATTAGCTTCTTAAGGATTCTAAGGATTTGACCCTTTTGATTTTAGTCACTTAAAATAGTTTTCAAAAATTGCATTTTAGTCACTAACACAAAAAATTATGTTTCCGATTTCAATTTTCCAAAATTGATTCCACCAAAAATCAATATATATTAAAAGATGATTTTTAACTATTTTTCCATATTCTTATATTACCAAAAAATATACAGTCCCGAATCTGACTCGAATCTCTAACCCAATCCACCACTTCTAAGCCCAAAATCGAGGTGTTACAGTACAGGTACGACTTTTGGCTACTAGAATTCTCATTTTCGAGGATTGCATACTCTTACCGATACGCTTGAGGACTGTATCGATATGCCTTTGAAATTTAAACCTGTATCGATATAGGGTACAGTGTACAAATATGCAATTAGATAATTCTATTAAAATGTTTTCTAAAGTTTTCTTCTTTACAGTTTAGTCCTTGTTTCTTGAACATACAATTAAATGAGTTTAGATGGTTGTTTTAAGTTAAATTTAAGCTGATTGTATAAAATATGACTAATTAAGGATTGGTAACTTTAATTAAAAGGGAGTCCTCCTAATTATATGAATGTAACCCCTCGACCCGGCCTAGTTGCAAGACCGAACCGAGCGAGCTACATTAGGTTTACCAAAGTAAACCGAGAAGATAAAACCTGAAACATGCCCATTTTTTTCTTTTATCTTATCTAGATGCATACTTAATTAACCTACTTGTACATACTAATTTCTGGTGAAAACCCAACTCAATCGGGTCGAATTGACATCTAATTGATCACATTTGTGATTTATGGACCATATTGCAATTTCATAAAACTGCAGGGTCTTAACTCATTTTTATGTTACCAATCTTTAATTAAGCAGGTTTCATGCTTACATGTTAAAAATCAATTCATAAAGATCATGACCCTCCTCGGAATGAGAGTACACAAGGATATCGTCGATAAACACAACTATAAACTGGTCCAAAAACTCATGGAACACACGATTCATCATGTCCATGAAAGTAGCCGGTGCATTGGTCAAACCAAACGGCATCACCAAAAACTTATAATGCCTGTATCTCGTATGAAAAGCTATCTTGGGCACATCTACATCCTTCACTTTCAACTGATAGTACCTAGACCTCAAATCTATCTTTTAAAACACCAAATCACCTCTGAATTGATCAAACATATCATTTATCTGTGGCAAAGGATACTTGTTCTTTATCGTCAACTTATTCAGTTGTCGATAGTCTATACACATCCACAACGTACCATCATTCTTCTTTACAAACAACACCGGTGCAGCCCACGGTGAAATACTAGGTCTAATCTCGATCAAGCAACTCCTGCAGTTGCGCCTTCATCTCCTTTAACTCCTTCGGGGCCATGCCATACGGAGCAATAGACACTGTTGTTGTATTCGCAAAGACCTCGATGCCAAACTCAACCTCACGGTCTGGTGGCAACCCTGACAACTCTTCTAAAAAACACCCGAAAACTCACATACGGTGCGACTATCCTACACCCTCAACTCTTCCGAACCAAGATTCATCACATAGGCCAAGAAAGCCTGACATCTAGAATCCATCATTCGACTCGCTTCCAAAGCCGAAACAACATTAGACAAGAACTTAGCATTCTCACCAACAACTACCACCTCAAAATCATCCAATAACCTCAAAGATATTTGTTTGGTCTCAAAATCCACCACAACCCGGTGCTCAGTCAACCAATCTATGCCCAAAATCACATCAAAACCATGGAATGGCAACTCCATCAAGTCTAAACTAAAGTTGTATAATCATTATACTATTTTCTTCCAAAGGTAATTGGGCATTTAATGCTTATAAGCCAGAGAATGACTTTTGGCTAAATGCATCAACAACTACTTTAGCCTTATTACATCAATGCACATCCCAACCTATTATGGGACGTATTATTGAATAAGGTAGAATCCTTACTAGATTCATACTATACTAATACTAGTGCTAATATCAAATCTTATTCTATTGGTAATAATATAATCGTAATTTAATCCTAGAGGAATATTATTGCTACTCTTGACTAACATTACTGGAGCTTCCTAAGGTGATATACTGGGTCGTATAAAACCTCAATCTAATGACTCTTGCATCTAGGCTGCCTTTAGCTTTCTCAATCTAGTAAGATCCATTCTGTAGGGTGAAATCGATATAGGTCCAACAGTGGATTAAAATACAATCCTAAACTTAGCCTCTCGATTAAGCGTCAAGCTTGACAGCTCCTCTTGGGCAACCCATTTAAAACTTGCAAACAATAGGAATACTCTTGCAGCTTACCCTTGATTCTCGGTATCCATAGCATAAGTTAAATAATTTTCACATTGGTAGCAAATTTCAATAAAAACTCTGCATGCTCATGCATGCCAATTATCACAACACTCACATGATTGGTTTTGTTGTTTTCTTAAATCTCCAACATTAATTATAAATGTCAGAGAGTTCCAAATTTTCCTTGTCCCGATCTCTTAGCGAAACTATATAATAAATTCAGTTTGATAACTTTGCCGAGAATCCTCACCACTTTTTGCAATTGGTGAAATAAATAATGATTCACTATTCCTCTTTACGAGCTGTGACCTCTGTTTAGTTATTTTCTCATTCTATACCCTTTGCATTGCATTTGGCATTATTTACTACATCGTGAAATTTTGAAATACATAGAGCAGTCAGTACTTCTTTGTACTTGACCTCCAGCCCTCTATGAGCTGTCATAACATGATCTTTTTCTGTATGTAGGAAGCAGTTTAGAAGCAAATCAGCTCAGTTTATTAAACTTGCACTCATACCCGTAAATAATCAAATTGTCCTAATTAAGATGCAAGAAACTTCGTTGCATCTCTAGGATAAAACTTTGTTACGGAAATCTAGAAGAAAAAATTTCTAATTAAATGACTATTGAGTATGTACTGTAACATTACTTTATCAAATACGGGTATAATCCTTTTAGATGAGATACTACTTTTTTTAGTCTCCTCTGATCATCAATACAAAGTTCCTTCAAGATAACTTTTATATCATTAAACCATAGACTAACAATCATAGGATCTCCATTAATATCTCTTTGAAAATATAGTGTTCCAGAACTCTCAATTCTTTTGCAATCGGTGCCTAAACAGACTGATTCATGATCGCATCTAATGTCTGGAAGAAAAACTCTTTGTAATACCCTAAATTTAAAGTACTTTTTAAGGTTCATTTAGTGCTAAGGTAATTGCTTAAAAGCCAACTTAGTGACTAAACTGACAAAAATGCAAGAGATAGAAGGAGGATATAAAAATTATGAAACTAGAAAATCGCAGTCAAAGTTTAAGTGGAATTCGAATATCCGGATCAAACTGGAAAATTATGAAATTTTACTATATGATAGAATAAGGATATAAAAATCATCCCCAAGTATTGGAAATATTTTTAGTTTGATTGAGGATGAATCATATGATTTATTTTGATTAAGGAATTTATTTAGTAACCGATAAAATTCTCGATAATTATCGGTAAATTGGATCGAGCTAAAATTTCAGAGATGTTTCCATAGACCTTGGAAGAGTTATAACATATTATTTTATGGATATTTGGAGAGTTAAATGGTCGGGTTAAATTTATTTGACTGAAATGGCCTAGAATGACAATTTTGTGAAAAAGTTGATTAGTAAAGGGTATTTTGGTCTTTTCACCCAAGAGGGACATGGAAGGAATTTTGATATCTCTTTAGTGGATAAATAGTGGTTGGATGGAATCCAAATAAGTCTAGTTGGAATGTTACAATATGGCAAACTTGTAAATATGAATTCAGTTGGGGGACATTTTGGTAAATTGGAATAAAATGAATTTTAAAATTCATTTTTAATTATAAAAATGGTTTATATATATGAAATATGAAGGTTTTTAAATGAAATTTCATCTTCAAAACTGTGGAGAAAGAGGAGAAAGAAGAGGGAAATTTTCTAAGCTCGATTTAAGCCCCGAATCTCGGTTTTAAGGTAATCTTCCGAACTACAAAGTTGATCTTCTCTTCGATCTCTATATATTGATGTAAATTATTCATGGATTTCATGCTTGATTGATGAGATTTGATATGAGATAGAAATTAGGGTTTATGTTCAAATTGGGGTTTTATGATTTTATGAATCTATGTTCGATTTTATGTTAAAATCAAGCAAGAATGATGTTGGATTCATGTTTTTGAGTTGTGATTTAAACCCTAAAGAATTCAAAAACCTTGAACAAGATTAGGGTTTAGGGATCCAACCTTAAATAGGGTTTGTGATGATGAGTTAGTAATCTTGCAAGCTTGATTTGTTGTTTGGAATCAAAACCCTAAAGGACTAATTCAGCAAAGTGTTAAAGTTAGGGGTTCAATTCTGATTTTTAGAAATTGAAATGCAATTCTGATTTTTAGAAATTGAAATGTACTTATGTTGTTAATGATGTTTGAGGCATGAAAATGATGTTAGAATGCTAAACTGATGATTATTCGAGCTGGTGACCATTTTGACAATTTGTTAAAAATGGATAACCAATTCGGCAATGGTGTATAAGAGGAGGACAAATTCTGATTTTTTCTATGTTAAGTGAGGATTATGATGTAAAGTTGATGATTGGGGGCATAATTGCAAAGTTTTAAAGCTGGAATCCTTGAATTGTAAATTAGTGACTATTTCGACAAATTAGAGAACAAAGGGTTGAAATGTGACAATTATGTATTTAAAGAGTACTATGTTGGAAAATTTTATTTGAGTGATTTAGATGTTGATTTTGAAGTGAATGGAAGCTTGTATTCACTTAAGGACCGAAACAACAACTTGTAGATACAAGGGACCAATTCAGCAATTTAGCAAAAGTAAAGGAAAACTTGTGGAAAAATAGGAAATGGCTTAATTGGAACAAAAACAATCCTTTGGAGACCATTTGAACAATTTGGGTCAAGTTTGGGGACCAAAATAAAACTTTTCAAAGTTTAGGTCCTAAAGTGTAAAGGATGAAAAATGTGGGGATCAATCATAAATTATTAATTATAGCTTGAAAGTGTCCTCCACGAATAAATTGAGTATTCGGCCAAGGTATTGGTCCTAAGGATAAATATGAGAAAGATATGATGAGAGTATATTTTAACATATCGAATTGAATCAAATATAGGAAGCTTAAATAATTCAATCTAGTAATTGATGGATAGTTACTTAAATTACTTTCTATTATTATATTTAGATTGAATATGTACTAACATATACTTGAAATAGTATATGTTATTATTATAATGTAGCTTCCAATACAAATCGAGATCGAACAAGCAAAAAGGGCAAGGAAAAGGTTGGAGTAAAGATAAAGTAATCGAATTGAGTAATGCAAGGCAGAGGTGAGTGCATACATTTTTATAGGGAGACCTGTAATAAGTCAACTGAAGAGGTAAATATTTTTTATATAATATAACATATTTTTGCATGATAAATTATTTTATTGATTTAAAGACTATGACATATTTTTATGCTCATAAATGGATTATAGCATGATACAAATGACGAGTTCTTTTATATAGTTTTTAAATGGCACACATACTGTGAATTGTATAGAATATATTGGAGTATGAACTGCTCTAGTATGAACATGTTCTACATGATATAAATTGTTATTGGGATTTCTTGCCATTTTGTAGGAATTGTTTTTAATGTTTGCCCTTGGTAGTATAATATTAAGAATGACAGTATTGTGGTATACCATAAGAGTCTAACAGTTATCTGGCACTTAATTGTGTCCACAGTTATCTGGCACTTAATTGTATCCACAATTATCTGGCACTTAATTGTGTCCATAGTTATATGGCACTTAATTGTGCCCACCGTTTGCACCTAAGGGAATTGGTTAGTACTCTGGGAGTACACGACGCGTTTACTCGTCTCTTGATATTTACCTTGGGCCATAAGATTTTACAGTACAAAATTATTACAGTACAAATTTCTTACATGATTATTCCTGCATTACAGACTATATGATTTATAGAGCAACCTTGCTATATGATTTTTTAGTAAAGATTTAGTACAACACAGATTTATTACAGTACATATTTATTACATGAGTATTATATTTTATATACAGAATATCAGACTTTACCAAATAGCATGCATAATACAGCTATTTCATACTACAAGGAATTCTTATACCATACTTTTCATGTTACGTATTTTTATGCCTCACTGAGATATACTAAGCGTGTATTTATGTTATACACATAGGTGATCGGGATTAGTAGATGACAACCTTTGCATCATCATCATTCTATATAGAAGATAGTCGACAGGTATTTTAATAACCATGCCATCCATTTTTGTATGTTTAATAGTGGCATGTATTTAATAAATCTGTCTATTTTATTAAAGTAATTATTGAGGTCTATAATAGTGACGTGGACTATTTAAAATTTATTACTATATTTTTACAGTTTGATGGTAGACAGTCTGATTTAATATATTTTATACAAAATAGATATTGAAAAAACTTATCAAAAATGTTTTTGTAAAATAATTTATTTTAGTATACCTGTATACGTTATGTAAATAGTTTTATGATTGGAAATCGAATAAATAATTTATGTCAGTTTTAAATAAAGTTAAGCGTGCTTGGACTAGAGTAATTTTAGGATGAGTGACAATTGAGAAGTTTTTCTAAAGACTTTAAATTACCCCAATTTTTTATTAAAGAATAGTTATTTTTTAATAAAAAAAGTCGTAACATTTCGATTTAGGTTATTAGCTTGGGTTTGCTTCCGCAAACCGAATATGATTCTTTTAGTCCAGTTTCGGCTAGGCCGAGCTAAGAGGGTTACATTTGGTGGTATCAGAGCCAAGTTTACAAAAAATTGGGATGTTGTTGATGTTTGTATAATGTTGATTGCTATGCACGGTAGTTGTTTATATGTACGGTGTTTGAAATATACCATGTTGGGGTATTTTGGGGACACATTGCCTTATTACTACGGTTGTGAAATGAAAGTCTTGGATCCTTGCTTGAAGCTAGCCTAAATGTTTTTGTTTTGGTGTAATTATTATGCCTTAGATATGTTTTATACGATGCCACCGAGGAGAGAATTGCAATCTAGCAAAAATGCTACTATCAGAGGGCATGGAGTTAAGGGTAAGATTGTACATCCTGAGGGATTACTGCTTCCTCCGCCTAATCCTCCTAAGAGAGTGGAGCAAGTACCACCTGAACCACCTAGTCTAGTGTATGATAATATGACGCCTTTGGTTTAGGCAATAACGGGATCGTTTTAGGCCGTGATGGCTGGAGTTCATGTACCCGCACTAGCACCCACTGTCGCTATTAATCCAGGGTTGTCGTTAGAACGTCTGGGCAGACTTAGAGAAGTTGAGTTTAGAGGGTTGGCACCCCAAGGCATTTGAGGAATGGTTTGCCAGTACCAAACATATCTTTGTTCAAATAGGGTGTAGTGATGACCGTAAGCTGGGATGTGTTGTGTCCATGTTGTAGGGTGATACATACAGTTGGTGGACCACTGTGATCACGGGCATGAAACATGGTGATGTGATGTAGGAATTCTTCCAAGCTGTCTTCAGAAGGAAGTATTTGACGAGATAGATACTTGGACGAAAAGAAATGTGAGTTCATTGCCTTGGTTCAGGGCAATATGACCATAACTGAGTATGAGGTACAGTTTATGAGGCTGAGTCAGTATGCACCTAAGTTGGTGCCAAATAAGAGGTATCGTTGTGATTATTTTACCTATGGTTTGGAGCAGAATGTTAAGACCTACATGTTGGCCACTGATTATACAAATTTTGACGTATTGGTTACATGGGCGAAGGACATAGAGCATAGCTTGGGCTTATCCTATTGATCGAAGGGTCCTGGTTGGGGTAAGAGAGTGGCGGATGCTAGTGGTAGTGGTGGTCAAAACAAAAGACACTGTGATAGGAGGCTTCGTCTGTATTCGAGACATGGTGGAGATAGTGATGGTCGAGGATCACATAGGCAGAGTACCTAGGTCCAGTCAGCGCATAATGTTTGTTAGGTTTATGGATCACGAAATCATGTAAGGCGATATTGTCCTTGTTTGGCCAAAGAGGGGCAGACTCCTACAGTTATGGTCTCGAATTCTTGTTGGAGTTGTGGATCTGTGGAGCATATGAGATGTGATTGTCTGTTGATTTCTAGAGGTAGGCATACACCAGTTGTTGCACCACCAAGAGGCTATGGGCATGGTCGAGGTAACTTTCAATAGAGGGAGGAAGGACAGAGGACTGTAGCGCATATAGTGGCAGTTCAACCCGAGGGTGGTAGACCAACAAGGATTTACGCGCATTGTGAAGGGAGGAATGACATGGATGTGATAGTAGTTACTTTTACCTTACAACCTATGTCATTACTTTCTCTGATAGATTATGGTTCTACGCATTCATATATTTTGCATAAGTATGCATATTTTCTTGGTATACCGGTAAAAATGTTAGATGTGGGTATGCAAATAACAAGTTCTTTTACAGAGATGGTAGTTACAAGAAAGTTGTATAGGAGATGTACTTTGATGATTCAAGGTCACGTGTTTGCGGCTAATCTAATGGAGATGTTGCTTTATAGTTTTGACGTGATATTGGGTATAGATTGATTGTCCGAGCATTGGGCTATGGTTTATTTTGAGACAAAGTGAGTTTTGTTGAGACTTGCTGATGATTACGAAGAGGTAGTTGTGGGTGAAAATGTTAAGTTCTTGTCCAACGTAGTTTCAACCTTGGAAGCACAAATGTTACTGGAGTGTGGGTGTCAAGCATAACTAGCTTATGTCATGAACCCGAATATGGAGGAAGTGCAAATTAAAGATATTCATATTGATTGTGATTTTTTGAGGATGTTTTCAGAGGAGTTGCCTGGATTGCCACCGAATAGAGAGGTAGAGTTTTGTATTGAGAAGTATGCTGATACGACTTCGGTGTCGAATACATCATATCGGATGGCACAAAGGAGTTGAAAGAGTTGAAGACACAACCCTAGGAGTTGTTGGACCGTGGTTTTATTTGGCCTATTGTATCTCCATGGGAAGCACCAGTGTTGTTTGTGAAAAAGAAGGATGGCACTTTGAGGATGTGTATTGACTATCGACAACTAAACAAGTTTACGATTAAGAATAAGTATTCTTTTCCGTGAATTGATGACTTGTTCGATCAATTCTGGGATGCTACAGTGTTTTCCAAGATTGATTTGAGATTTGGATACTATTAGTTAAAGGTTAAAGATGTGTTGAAGACTGCTTTTCGTAGTACGACCATTATGAGTTCTTAGTGATGCCGTTGGGGTTGACAATACGACCATTATTGATGACATTCTTGTGTACTCTCATACTGAGAAGGATCATGATCGACACTGACGGATTATAGTGAAAACCTTGTTGGATAATCAGCTTTATGCCAAGTTGAGTAAGTGTGAGTTTTGGATTAAAGAAGTGGTTTTTCTCGGTCATGTGGTATCTGCGGAAGGTATCCAGGTAGACCCTAAAAAGGTTGAAGCGGTTGTGAGTTGAAAGTAACCTAAGTCGGTGACTGAAGTTTGTAGTTTCTTGGGGTTGGCAGGGTATTACCATTATTTTTTGGATGGATTTTCAAGGGTTGCTGCTCCGTTGACCAAGCTATTGCAATCTACCATGCATTAACTAATGTTCAAAAGCACTAACAGCTCATGCATTACCTCAAAATGCATCATCATCGTCATATAACCAATTTCCAGCATTAAACCATGCTTAAAACATGCATATAATCAAACAGAGTTTGAGAGAATTCATCCTTTACTTACTTTCAAGCTTAAACCAGCATTTCAAGCTTGATCTAAACTCCAAACACAACTTTCAAACCTTTGCAAAGCTATAAAACACGTTCTCACTTACCGACACGTAAAGCCTCGCTTGTCGATACGGTAAACTCACCTTTAAAGCTTCTGAAACGATCATTCAAGCTTGTGGATCAACTTCCCTTATTTTATCCACAAAAAAACAGAGGATTCAATACATCAAAATGCATTCAACAACACATCAACATAAATCCTCAACATCCATTACCCAAATCCACTCCACAACAACTGAAATTAACATCAAACATATTCCAAACTTAACCCATCCAAAACCTAACATTTTAACCCATCAATTAACATCTAAAAACTAAACAACAACATCCTTATCCCTCCAGCATTCATAAAACCACCACAACACCCCAAAAACTCACAGCAAACAACCTAGAAAATTAGAGATTCACATAGTTTCAGGATTCCAACGTTGAAGCCCACTTATTAACATTATTAAACATCAAAATCATGATTAGAACCAACAAGAACTCAACAAAACAGAGTCTATTCGAAAATCCACCAATTTAACCAATTAAACCTCAATTTAACCAATTTTCCATAATTAAACCATCAAATCAAGTTAGAAAACATATGTAAAGGATCAATAACTTGGGAATTTTAATAAAGAACCTTATATTAGAGGACAAGAACGAAGCTCACCACTAAATTTGGCTTTCCTCTTAATTGGATAAATTTTCTTGAGAAAACAATATCAAATCAAATAGGTTTTGTTAGGAAACCATTAAAGATGCACTTGATAACAAAAGAATATAAAAAATCAACTTTTTACCTGAGAAAATTGAAGTGGAAAATAGTGTTTGGCTGGAGAGAATTTGAGAGAATTTTTTGATGAAAAGTAAGATACGTGATATTTCTTTAAAAATCTAATTATGTAATTAATCTCCCCAAACCTTTTTATCCATTTCAAAACCTTTTTAAAATATCCATTTTAAGAGAAAAGTCTGATATTAGACTTTGGCCAAATAGCTCCTTAAAGATTCTAAGTTTTGACCCTTCTACAAAATAGTCACTAAAAACAATTTTAGAACTTTACATTTTGGTCACTAACCAAAATATCCAATTTCTAGGCCCTTTTTTGTAAAATTGATTTTACTAAAAATCATTTGCATATTAAATAATAATTTTAGATTATTTTTCTATATTTTTATCTTACCCAAAAATATTTATTTCGAATTAAATCCCAAAACTGTCTCAAATCCTATAATCCGATCCGTCGGACCGTATAAACTACCTAGAAAACTCCTAGGTCCAAAATCGGGATGTTACAACTCTCCCCCTTAAGAAATTTTACCCTCAAAATTATTTGATGGGAACATATGCAAAAACTGATCAATCATGATCGACTTACTCTCCCACATGGCCTCCTCAACACCACGATGTAGCCACAACACCTTAACAAGCTCAATCTATAACGCCTCGACCCAGCCTAGACGCCCGACCGAATCTAGAGTGCTAAATTAGGTTTGCCGAAGCAAACCTGAGAAAGGTTACAGAAAGTCAGTCCATTTTTCTTTTATCTTGTCTAAATGCAAATCATTATTCCTACATGTTCATTCTCGCAGCAGGCGAGTTCTCGAATGAATTGAGCCATAAAGACAATCAATTGCATCATACTCAAAATTGAGGACTAAAACATAATTACTTTAAATTACAAGACCAAAATTGAATTTAAGGTTACCAATCCACAATTAGTCCATTTACATGCGAACATGATAAATTCCAGGTCAACTTAATCATCCCAATTCATACAATTGCATTCTCAAGACTCAAGGACCAAAATGAAAGAACCAGAAACCTTCAAGATTCCAAAAAAACCAATTTAACAGCATTTGTACCGGTACGCTTACTAGTGCTTTGATACACCCTTATGTTTTAAAAAACTCAGAATCCAGTAGCTAAAACCCGTACTGAAACGCTTGATCGCGTATCGAAACGCCTGGTAAAACTGCCTATGACTGTATCGAAACACTTGCTCGAGTACTAAAACGTTAAGCCTGGAAAGGCAGGCCCGTATCGAAACACCCTCCGCGTATCGAAACGTTGTGGCTAAAATGGCCTAGACGTACCGGTATAGGGACACCTGTTTCGATACGCCTGGACCTGTAATGACATTATTACCTGTTTTTTCACACAAAACTAGATGCATTTAGGTCCTAAGAACTTGCACACATACATATAAGCATCCAACATCACATTTAACAACAATTGTACCAAGGTTTAACTACAACACAAGATTACGCCACCAAAAGTTTGATCTAGAGGCATGCTCCCTATAACTCACCACCAAACATACCAAGATGCTCAATTAAGCATTTACCAGCAAGAACAACATACTAACAACACATCAATACCATACTCAACAGGATTAGTTCATCAAAGCATGTCATCTAAGCAAAACCATCTAGATGCATACCTAGGTAACCATATAACATCAACCATCGGTAACGATGCATAATATGTGAAACATCAACAATCAAACTCCAAAATCACAACATTATACATGCTCAAAACCAGGGAAAACTGAATTACAAATCCCAAAAATTCATGGCGAACACATTGCCTTATTAACCGGAAACTAAAATTGATTTCGTACTTAAATAGTCTTGTCTTTTGATCACTTAATCCTTGCCTTTGCTGCCTCCAAGCTTTAATGCTCTGCATCATTAGAGAAAAGAGAGCATAAGCACACTTGCTTAGTGAGGATGCTCTTAAACGATGATGCATTTAAAACCCTTGAAAACCAACACTTGATTTCAAACCATGCTTACGATCTAAGCAAATTCCAATAGTTTCAAATCAAAACATGCATATCAACCATATGCAAAACAATATATATTCCACATGCTTAATCCCAAAGCATCAAATACAAAACCATGCTTAAATCCTAAAGCATTATATACAAAACCATGCTTAAATCCCAAAGCATTATATACAAAACCATGCTTAAATCCCAAAGCATTATAAATAGATTCAACATTAGAATTCTCATGTATTGGCAATTATAGTGACCCCGGATAGTCGGTCACTATCCTTGATTAGTCGACCGCTAATCTTTAGTTAACCAACCGTTAACTTTACACATCGGATATACGGATCTCCCTTAATGACCAGCTATCATCAAGACTACCCCATGCCGACCACATGACTTTACAACCTTGCCAACCACAAGCTTTACATCAACAAGGGGAACCCTGGTAACAACATAGTCCAGGTAGCCGACCGCTATACCTCAAGGACTCTTAACCCACTATCGATTTTTAACCATATTAAAGTGCACTTTATCCTATGGCATGCCAACTATATCCGAAAGTTTTCTCACCTTGTCACATAGCCAATATATCATTTACAAAACCATTTACTCACTATTTTACAATGCATTACACAAAATCCCCACATATGCAAATCACATTACCATAGCAATATCACATTCCCAACCGGAATAAAAACCAATTCACCCTAGCATTTAATACACTTTTAAGACACTGCATATGTACTCAAAATCATGCATTTACATTAAGTAAAAACAAACCATGTTTACAACCAAAACATGAATTACACATGCTCATATTCGAACCGATATTAAAGAGCAAAAGAGGAGAACTTACTTTCGAGCTTAGGTAAATGTTTCAAACTTATCCTAAACTCCCAAAACCACTTTCAAACCTTTGAAAGACTTTTAAGACCGTTTCCACTCATCGATTTCACTTCGCCTTGCTAGCGCGAAACAAGCTCTCGGCAAGTCTAGAACCACCTCATGATGCTATGCCTTGATTATCCCCAACTTTGGCCACACAAAACCAGAGGAAACATGCCTTAAAATGCATCCAACACTCTGTTTCAACCCAAAATCCCGTAGCTCTCAAGATGCCCACCCAAAAATTATCCAAAACCGAAATCAACCTCAAACACTACTCAATATTATAACGATTCAAAACATCAAGCTTCATCAATTGATAACTAAAAACTCATTCACAACATCCTTTTACTTCCAACAATGATTAAACACCTTAAACAACCCAAAAACCCTGAACAAACAATTAGAGATTCATCCAATTTCGGGATTCTATTATTAAAAACAACTTATCCACATTATAATACATCCAAAATAAGATTGAAATCAATCCACAACACTTGAAAAATAGATCCAAATCGAAAATCACAAGATCCTTCAATTAAACCTCAATTAAGCTAGAATCCATAATTAATTAATCAAAACCTATTAGAAAACATATGTAAAGAACCAAGAACTTGGGGATTTCAGTAAAGAACCTTTCATTAGAGGAGAAGAACGAAACTTACCTCCAATGAATGAGTTTCCCCTTAATTGGATGGTTTTCCCTCTCGAAAAACAAAGAAATTCAATGAGATTTTTGGAAAACAAATTGAGAAATCATTTAGCAAATCAAAGAGTTAAGAAATTAATATCATTACCTTAAATCTCTGATGGAAAAAGAGTGTTTGATGAGAGTGTTTTGGGAGAAAATGTGAGAGAAGAAAAGTTACGTCAAATTGCGCTTTAGAAAATTAACCACATTATAACTAAATCTTCCTTTAATTTTTTTAATTAAAACCTTTTTAAAATAATCATAATTAAGAGAAAACTCATATTAGATGAAATGGTAAAATAGCTCCTTAAAGATTCTAAGTTTTAACTCTTTACAAAATAGTCACCTGTTAAAAATAGTTTTCAAAAATTGCATTTTGGTCACTAGCCAAAATGTCACCCTTCCAAAGCTTGTTTTCAATAATTTCTTTCACCAATATTTTTAATATAATAAAATATGATTTTTAAATGTTTTTCCATATTTTTATCTTTCAGAAAAATATTCGCTCCCAAATCTGACTCAAATCTCTAACGCGGTCCACTAGACCGTCTAACCGGCCCCAAAACCGCTAGGCCCAAAATTGGGGCGTTACAACTCTTGCCCTCTTAAGAAATTTTGCCCTCAAAATTTACTTAGAGGAAAAAGATGCGAAAATTGCTCCAACATATACGCCTTGCTTTCCCAAGTGGCTTCCTTGACACCTCGATGTCGCCACAAGACTTTAACCAGTTCTATCATCTTACCACGTAGAAACTTGCTCAATTTAGTCACCTTTAAAAATAGTTTTAAAAAATTACATTCTGGTCACTAACCAAAATGTCACCCTTCCATATCTCATTTTCCAAAATTGATTTCACCAATATTAATCATATATTTAAATATGATTTTTAACCATGTTTCCATATTTTTATCTCACCAAAAAATATTTACTCCCGAATTCGACTCGAATCCCTAACCTAGTCTATTAAACCATCTAACAGACCTCAAAATTGCTATACCCAAAATTGGACCGTTACAACTCTCCCCCACTTAAGAAATTTCATCCAAAAAAAATTACTTGGAGGAAACTGATAAGTGTTCAAAAGTACTATTTTTATTACCCTTTTTACTCATATTATTGTTAGACTTAAGCTCATATTAGTTGCATAATTAGTTATTCATGCATTAATTCATGTTTCTTTCCACCGTTGAGCTTGATTACATAACCTGGTGATTTATGTGGAAAAAGATGTTGCTTTGGTGTGTTTTTGTGTGTGTGCATAATCACTTGCCTAAACAAGGCTAGAAACAGTTGCCAGGGCAGTGCATGAACGAGATGTCGAGTTAGTTGCCAAGGCAATACATGAAGGAGACGCCGAGCTAGTTGCTAGGGCAATTGTCGACAAAGAATAAGGTGATATGGTAGTCTAAATTGATGACTAGACAAGCCCAAGATGACGTGGAGCAAAGCTAAATCCCAAAGGAATTTGATTTCCATGAAGAGATTAAAGAAGAATTAAATTCCAAGAAGATAGGAGAAGTTCTAGTAGGAATATAATTATAATAAAGAATTATATTCTTTAAAGATAATTTAATTCCAACTTAACTTCCTCCTCAAAGAAGGACTTTGACCTAGCCCTATAAATAGATCACCATGTCGTCAACTTGGAAGAGAGCAAGAGAGGGGAATTTCGACAAGTCCAAGGAGGGCAAGAGGAGAGAATTTTCGACAAGCATCTAGGGCAAGGAGGATTTCGACAAGCCTCCTTCTTCATCTTTTTCTTTCTTGTTCGGTTGGGTTCATGCTAGGGATTATTTATCTTGTGTTTCTTTGGAACCTAGCCATGAACTAAATCTATTTGGCTATGGTTATTGTGTTTTGTGGTTGTGAGAAACTTTGGTTTTTGTTTAGGTAATAAGAGTTTGCACTTTTCTATTCAAGGTTTATTCATTCTTGGTTCTTATTCTTGTTTGCGAGTGAATTGGGAGAGGATCTCGTGATTTTATCTATTTATCTAATATCAGGAGAGTTAGATTCAAGAAACGAATGAATATGATCTTTATTCTATCTATTGATGGTGAAGATTAATCCAGCTTAGGAATAAGTTAAGGATTTCAACGGCTAAGAGGAGCGCAAGATTGGTTGTTGTTCACCATTGATTCACGCAGGGACGTATTATCAAGGCATGCACAAGTAGCTAGAGTTTCGACTTAGGGATAAGAAGAAACCATTGAAGAACGCTCTGCCGAACCTTGAAGGTTGCTGCCCAGACGCCCAAGAAGTTGCCCAGGCAACCATCGATTAGTTGCCAAGGCAACCCTGTTGTGCAAGTTGCCCGTGCACTCTTTTACCAAGACGATCCAATCGGCTATCACACCTCAACTCATGATAACCTGGCCTATATCTCTCTCATTTGATCTCATTTATTCTTTTACTTTATTGCTTTCTAGATTAGTTATTAGTTAAACTCCTATAATCCTTTATTTGTGGTTTTACTTTTTACAGTGCAAGAGACTAGATTCTTGAAGTGGCACCAATCCCTGTGGATACGATATCTTTTATACTATAACTTGCAACGTGTATACTTGCACAATTGCGTAGCACTTATTACGCATAACAAGTTTTTGGTAACGTTGCCGGGGATTGGCAATTGGTGTTAGTTGTTTTTGTTATTGCATTTTTTTCTCTTAGTTTTACTAACTTTTCTTTTTGTTTGTTTTATCAAAAAAAAAGGTGCGCTACAAGTTAAGGGACATCAACATGTCGGGAAATAAAAGCCAATCTATTCCAGAGATGATGTTGGAAGATATGAATCAATCCAATCAAGAGTTTCTTGCACCCTTTGATGATTACCTATACCAACCGAGAAAAGCCCAAAGAACTTATACCGTGGAAAAATCTTGTGCTATGTGTGGAGAACATCATGTGTTTGAAAATTGCTCTCACATTTTCGGTGCATATAACTACATGGAGGACCATAGAGGGAACCAGTAGCAAAATTCTTCATGGTATGGTCAAAAAGCTCAAACAATTTTTTACCATAACAATTTTGCTGCAGCAACAGATATGCTATGGCAATGTAGTCCTTTTCAAGAGCATTCCAATTCCTTGGAGGAAACGTTACTAGCTTCCTTGGCTAGACTTGACGGATCAATTGAAGAGATTTGAGAGTTACAAAAATCTATGGATACGAGGATAGCTCAGTGGGATGCAACCTTAGGGGATTCAGAAGATCAATTGGGGAGATCCACATATGTCATGGATAACATGCACCAACAATTCATTCCTAGGGATACTGACGTCCCAAGGCAAGAGGATAAGGAGCAATGCAAAGAAATCTCTCTGATGTTTGGGGAACAACTAGAACCTCAAAGTCAAGAGAATGCCAATGAAAGAGACTGCCCAACACATGACTAACCTTAACAACAAATTGCCTCGGAAGTGATTGAGGAGCCTGAATAGAGCAATGCCGCGACAACACTCAGTGAAGCTGAGAACAACAATACTACAGCAAATTTTGAGGAACCTGATGCCCAGAAGGTTACAACATTGGAAGCAGGAATCTATAGATTGCTCTCATCTACAATTGCCACGGCAATTACACGACCACATGCAAGATCAACGAGATGATAATACTTTGCCAATGGAATATGAGCAGGTAATAGTTGAACCTTTTGAATTCTTTAAAAACTCATCTCGTCCATTGCAGGTATGTCTTGAGGAACCGAGGTTGGTAGATTTGAAGCCATCGAAATCTCTACTGATGGAGATGTTTGAGAGGCCAAAAGAAAACGGTGTTTGGATTCATAAAGCTTTTCAGAAAATTGGTTCTTCCTTTGACTTACAGCAAATTTTGGCAACTGATTGCCACGGCAATTGGCTTGAGCAGCAATTGCCACGACAACAAAGGCTACATCCAACCATGATAGAAGTCGACAAGAATGAGGTAATTGAATGGTTGAGAATGAATATAATTTTTCTATTAACATATTTGTGCCTTCAGGAATAGTAGCAAGGTGGAGAGTATACATGGACTACAAGCGAATAAAGAAGAAAGACACATCCACCATGGTAACGCAAAAGGGAGTAGTGGCAAGCACATTGGCCAAACTCTTTTTGGGCAATATTGTCACCCGATGGAGGGTGCGGATGGACTATAAGAAGTATCAAAAATGACCATCCTCAAGTTTTCTCATATATGCACTAACATTAGAAGATGCATGATGGCACTTTTTCAGACATGGTCGAAGACTTCCTTGAGATCTTCATGGATGATTTTTCTGTTTTTGGTAGTGACTTCAACAGTTGCCTCGACAATTTAGAGAATGTGTTGGCAAGATGTGAAGAAACCGATTTAGTCCTTAATTGGGAGAAGTGACATTTTATGGTAGATGAAGGAATAGTGCTCAGCCACAAGATTTCATCCAAGGGAATTGAAGTAGACAAAGCCAAGGTGGACGTAATCGAGAGATTACCCCCACCAAGATAAAGTCTTCAATTTTGATGATTCGTGCGCCCAAGCATTCGAAACCCTAAAGGAAAAGCTTGCCTCGGCACCCATTGTCGTTCCACCAGATTGGACGCTACCTTTTGAGCTCATGTGTGTTGCAAGTGATTTCGCGGTAGGAGTAGTCCTAGGCCAATGCACAGGAAAGGAACAGAAAATCAAGTGGCCGATCACTTATCACGTTTAGAACGCAATAGGGAGGAGGACGCGGATTTAGAGATATGCGATGCATTCCTGGATGAACAACTTTTAGTTGCCTCGGAAACCATGGATGTGCACGCCTCGGCAACCCTTGACGCCTCGGCAACCCCTGACGCCTCGGCAACTATGGATGCGCATGCCTCGGCAACCTTGGGAGTAGTCGCCACGACAGCATATGCCTCGACAATACCCTGGTACGCGGATTTAGTTAATTTCCTTGTTTGTGGTATTTTACCTTATGACCTTACTCACCAAGGGAAGAAGTGGTTCCGCCATGATGCTAAGCATTACTTTTGGGATGAGCCTCTTTTGTTTAAATAATGTGCAGATCAGGTCATACGCCGATGTGTCACTGAAGAAGAGCAGCAGAATGTACTCTGGTAATGCCATTCTTCACCCTATAGAGGACATTTTGGAGGAACTCGTACCGCGGCCAAAGTTTTTCAATCCGGTTTGTATTGGCCAACACTGTACAAAGATGCCCAAGAGTTTTACAAGCAATCTGATCATTGCCAGAGGACGGGCAATATCACTTACAAACCAATGGGCAATCAAGACTGTGAATATGGATTAGGAAAGTGTCGGACAAAAGCGTTTGTTGTACCTCAACGAGATAGAAGAATTTCGTGCACTCGCCTATAACAATGCACAAATCTACAAGGAGAAAACAAAGCAATGGCACGATAAGAAACTATTGCCGCGACAATTCATGCCAGGGAAACTAGTTCTCTTATTCAATTCTCGGCTAATACTTTTCCCGATAAAACTAAAATCAAGATGGTCAGGACCATTCAAAGTTGTCAAACCATTCTCCCATGGTACCGTGATAATCAAGTCCATTACCGACGAACATGAATTCAAAGTTAACGGACAGAGATTGAAGCACTACAACGGTGCCCATGTAGAACGAAACAAAGAAGTTGACACCTTAGGAGATGCATGAGCATGCTCTCCTTTCGATATTTTCTTTTTCTTTTTCTTTTTTTTGAACTATTTTTTTCTTTCTATTATTTTCAGTTATTTTTTTCTCTCTTTATTTATTTTTGGAATTTTTAGGAGAGATTTTATTTTTCTTCATTATCTTTAGTTTCCAGGTTTTCTTTTCCACAACAAGACTCATAACCACCATGCTAAGGAAATTTACTGCCAACTACTTGCCACAGCAACCACAACAGAAACTGGTGATGCCCAGGCAACAACAATGGCTTCAGCAACTACTGATGCCCATGCAAGTGAACCTGCATCGGCAAACATGGATCAAATCAAAGTAATACTATTCACGCGGTACCAGCATTCAACCACCGATTGAAAAATGAATCAAGCAAACGGCACGAAGGAAACCTATCGCTCAAGGTGACGACCTCTCCGACTAACTCATTTCATTTAGTTTCTTTTAAATTTTGTTTAACTTTTACATGCATTGAGGACAATACTTCTCTCGAGTTTGGGGGGTGTTGGTTTCTAGTTAGTTTCATGTTTAGTTGCATTCATCATTAGCAATCACATATAGGTTGCATATGTTACTTGCCCTGACTTTAATTGGATTTAATTGCTTAAGACTTGTTTAATATCCAATGATGAATTTTTGCCACTGCACTTGATTGAAAGAACCTTTAATTTTAGGATTACATGAAAAGAACTTAGAATTTTACTTTGATGCTGAATTTTTTTACACGGTTGCGGCTTGTTGATTGAAAGAAACTTAGTGAACTTAGGTTGCTTAAAATTAGGGTAAATTTGAAATTGAAAAGTAAAAGTTAATTTCTTGCTAGAGGTGCCCAAAACTGGCTCTAGTAGTAATTGCACTTTCTTGCTATAGGTGCCCGAAACTGGCTCTAGTAGTTAATGCACATTAAAGAATCGCTAGAGGTGCCCGAAATTGGCTCTAGTCGACTAAAATAAAATGAGAAATTGCTTACTTTGTTAGAGGTGCCCGAAATTGGCTCTAGTGAAAATAAAAATAAATGCCCCGATAATTAAATTGATAAAAGCCTATTGTTAACATAGAATCTTGAAAATCAACTTGTCCACAACTACGTACACACATTGTCACGAGCATTATAGTTTGGTTCCGGGTAATTTTTGTGCTATCCAAAAAATTAAAAGGTGATCATACTTTGTGCCACGGTTCCGAGGTTTGAATTCAAGTCTAAAGCATGTCTTTGATGATTAAAGTCTTGGCTGGTAATTGTTAGTTTGCATTGCTTGAGGACAAGCAATAGTTCGAGTTTGGGGGTGTGATAAGTGTTCAAAAGTACTATTTTTATTACCCTTTTTACTCATATTATTGTTAGACTTAAGCTCATATTAGTTGCATAATTAGTTATTCATGCATTAATTCATGTTTCTTTCCACCGTTGAGCTTGATTACATAACTTGGTGATTTCTGTGGAAAAAGATGTTGCTTTGGTGTGTTTTTGTGTGTGTACAGAATCACTTTCCTAAACAAGGCTAGAAACTGTTGCCAGGGCAGTGCATGAAGGAGATGCCGAGTTAGTTGCCAGGGCAATACATGAAGGAGACGCCGAGCTAGTTGCCAGGGTAATTGTCGACAAAGAATAAGGTGATATGGTAGTCGAAATTGATGACTAGACAAGTCCAAGATGACGTGGAGCAAAGCTAAATCCCAAAGGAATTTGATTTCCATGAAGAGATTAAAGAAGAATTAAATTCCAAGAAGATAGGAGAAGTTCTAGTAGGAATATAATTATAATAAAGAATTATATTCTTTAAAGATAATTTAATTCCAATTTAACTTCCTCCTCAAAGAAGGACTTTGACCTAGCCCTATAAATAGATCACCATGTCGTCAACTTAGAAGAGAGAAGAGAGGGGAATTTTGACAAGTCCAAGGAGGGCAAGAGGAGAGAATTTTCGACAAGCATCTTGGGCAAGGAGGATTTCGACAAGCCTCCTTCTTCATCTTTTTCTTTCTTGTTCGATTGGGTTCATGCTAGGGATTATTTATCTTGTGTTTCTTTGGAACCTAGCCATGAACTAAATCTATTTGGCTATGGTTATTGTGTTTTGTGGTTGTGAGAAACTATTGGTTTTTGTTTAGGTAATAAGAGTTTGCACTTTTCTATTCAAGGTTTATTCATTCTTGGTTCTTATTCTTGTTTGCGACTGAATTGGGAGAGGATCTCGTGATTTCATCTATTTATCTAATATCGGGAGAGTTAGATTCAAGAAATGAATGAATATGATCTTTATTCAATCTATTGATGGTGAAGATTAATCCGGCTTAGGAATAAGTTAACGATTTCAACGGCTAAGAGGAGCGCAAGATTGGTTGTTGTTCACCCTTGATTCACGCAGGGATGTATTATCAAGGTATGCACAAGTAGCTAGAGTTTCGACTTAGGGATAAGAAGAAACCATTGAAGAACGCTCTGCCGACCCTTGAAGGTTGCTGCCCAGACGCCCAAGAAGTTGCCCAGGCAACCATCGATTAGTTGCCAAGGCAACCCCGTTGTGCAAGTTGCCACGGCAACTGAGTTCCCCGTGCACTCTTTTACCAAGACGATCCAATCGGCTATCACACCTCAACTCACGATAACCTGGCCTATATCTCTCTCATTTGATCTCATTTATTCTTTTACTTATTGCTTTCTAGATTAGTTATTAGTTAAACTCCTATAATCCTTTATTTGTGTTTTTACTTTTTACAGTGCAAGAGACTAGATTCTTGAAGTGGCATCAATCCCTGTGGAGACGATATCTCTTATACTATAACTTGCCACGTGTATACTTGCACAATTGCGTAGCACTTATTACGCGTAACAGAAACAAATGTGAAAATTGTTCCAACATGTTCGTGTTGCATTCCCACGTGGCCTTCTCAACTCCACGGTGCCTCCATAACACCTTAACAAGCTCAACCGTCTTGCCACATAGAACCTTACTCCTGGTGTCAAGAATTTCTACTGGTTCCTCATCATAAGAAAGATATGGCCTTAACTCAATATCCTCCACTAGCATAACATGTGATGGATCTGACCGATACCTCCGCAACATCGAAACATGAAACACATCATGAATCCTTTCCAACTCAGGTGGTAACCTCAATCGATAAGCAATAGGACCCACACGTTCAACCACCTCGTATGTTCCAATAAACCTCGGGCTAAGCTTTACTTTCCACCCAAAACGCATCACCTTCTTGTGACACCTTCAAAAACACTCGATCACCAATAGCATACTTCACATCCCTACACCTCAAATTTGCGTAGGATTTCTGACGATCTGAAAGTGCTCTCAAGCACTCACATACCAACTTCACATTTTCATTGGTGCCTTTCAACACATCAAGCATAGAAACATGTTTTTCCCCAACTTCAGTCCAACACAACAGTGTGCGACACTTCCTACCATACAATGCCTTGACACGTGCCATCTGAATACTAGCCTGATAACTGTTATTATAAGCAAACTCCACCAAAGGCAACTGCTTTTCCCACGTTCCCTGGAACTCAATGATACAACATCTCAACATATCCTCCAAAACCTGTATCACACATTTTGACTGACCATTGTATGAGGGTGATACGGAGTACTGAAATTTAGTCGAGTTCCCAGAGCATGATGCAACACACCCAAAACCTTATTGTAAAACGCAGATCTCTATCTGAAACTCCCAAACTGTGCTAAATCGAGCATGTTTTTTCTTTTTATCTTGTCTAAATGTATTGAATAATTATTCTAAAGTAAACATACTTCAACGGAAACGTCACATTGAAATCAAATTTCAAAATGAGGTTTAATTGCTCAACCACATTAGGAACCAAAACAGAATTTCTGCAAATTACAGAGTCTTTTTTACAATTAAAATTACCCAATCATTATTAGTCCAATTTCATGCCCATATGTTAAATTCCAACTCAAAACAATCATCCAAACTCATTCAATTGCATGCATAACAATTAGGGACTAAATTACAAGATCTCTAAACTTCAACAAACTGTATACACAAAATCAACAGAGAGTACCGATATAGGCAAGCCCGTATTGATATAGTTTAACAAACAAAATGGCTACTCGTACTGATACACATACAACCATATCGATATGGTGTGTTAACCAACCCTTACCGATACAACTTGACCCTGTACCGATCCCCCATGCATTTCTCAAAAACTCAAAATTCTAGTGAACAAATCACGTACTGATATAATACCCCGCGTATTGATATGACTCTTTAAAATTGAAGGGATCGTACTGATACTCAAACCTATGTACCGACACCAGTAAAAAATTTCCTCAAGGTGTACCGATACGGTGGCTAGGCTTACTGATACCCTCTGCTCTATTTTTATGATTTAAGCCTTTCCAAGCCCCACGTACCGATCCTTGGGTACCCGTACTGGTACCCAGAGGTCTATAATGACCTTTAGGTCTAACATATTACACTTTGGCTCACTCTAAACAACCTTAACACATATCTAAACAACCTATAACATTAAAAGCATGCTTGACAACAACATATCAGCACTTGAAGCAAACCTAACAAGTCTAGCCTCAATCACAAAGTCTATAGGCACACTCCATAGTCAACATCCAAAACATAAATCCATCCACATCAAAGTCCAAACAAACAATTACAACTTGCATAAACAGGGAGTTCATTAAAAAACCTCCTAAATCAACATTTGACACATTGCCTGTAACGCCCCTATTTTGGGCCTAGCAGTTTTGTGGCTTTTTAGACAGTCCAGAGGACCGAGTTACGGATTCGAGTAGGATTTGAGACCGTATATTTTTGGTAAGATAAAAATGTGGAAAAATGACTAAAATCATATTTTAATATATGATTATTATTGGTGAAAACAATTTTGGAAAATGGGTTTTGGAAATGTGACATTTCGGTTAGTGACCAAAATGCAATTTCTGAAAACTGTTTTTAAAGTGACTAAAATGAAAAGGGTCAAATTCTTAGAATCCTTATGGAGCTATTTTACCAAGTTTTTTCTGGTGATTTCTCCCTTTAATTAAATGATTTTAACATGTGTTTTAAAGGTTGATTGAAAGAGAATTGATTATTAAACTTAGTTATTTGCTTTTAAAGAAAATTCACGTAACTTTTTCCTAAAGTTTTTCTCTCAACTTCTTTTCTGCCAAACACTCAAAATTTCATCAAAATCCAGAGGTGGGAGATCCTTTTACTCAGGTTATTGATTTAAACTTTATTCTTTAACTTTGTTTTATAAAATCTCATTGAAATCTTATGTTTTCTTAGCTTTAAACAAGCCAATTGAGGGGGAAATCACACAATAGGGGTAAGGTCCATGATCTCCTCTATTTAATGGTTCTTTATTGATATTCCCTAGTGTTTGATCCTTGATTTATGGTTTATAATATGATTTGATGTTTTTATATTGAATTAATTGATTTATTTGGGTGAGATTGATGAAATAGAGAAAGATTCGAATTGAATCTAATTTCCAGTGTTATGGATTGAGTTTAAACATATTTTGGATATATAGTAATGTTGATAAGTCAATTTTGTTAATGGAATCCCGAAACTCTTGAATCTCTAATTGTTTAGGTTGCTAGAAGTGTGTCTTTGTGGTGTTGTGGTGGTTGTGTGGTTGCTGGAAGTATTTTGATGTGTTAATTCTATTTTTGAGTGTTAATTGATGATTATAGAAGTGTTAGATTGTTAGGTTGGGGCTGGGGCTGGGTTGTGTTTGGAAAGGATTAGATGATGATTTCAGTTGTTGTGGTTGGGTAATTTTGAGAGGATTGTGGAAGTCTATGAGGATTTGTTGTTGTAGTGGTTTGAATGCATAGAGATTCATTAATCCTCTATTGTAATATGGTTAAAACAAGGGAGGTTGATCCGAAAGTGACCAGTGAAGCTTAGGAGGCTTTGAACCTTGATTTCGCATCGGCAAATTGAGGTTTCACGTATTGGTGAGTGAGAACGTGGATTCTAGCTTTGGAATATTTTAAAGGTGGTTTATGGGAGTTTAAAATTAGCTTGAAATGCTGGTTTAAACTCGAATGTAAGTAAATGTGTTTTTCTCTCTTGGTCGTGCTAGATTGAAATGGTTTTATGCACTTGTTTTGTATTACATGTTTCCTGCTGTTTAAGCATGTTTTAAAGTATATGAGATACTATTTTTGAACATGAAATGCTGAAGTATGCATGTGGTAAGTGATCCTTGTAAGTATATGGTTTATACTTGTGGTTTAAAGAATGGTTGTTGCTTTGGAAAATGGTTTGGTTTAATGCTTGTTAAAAATAGTAAGGTAAATGGTAAATTGTTAATTATATTGGCAAGTGATGTGGTTTTAAAATTGTTATAGGATATAGTTGGCCGGCTATAGGATTTATAGTGCACTATAATAAGTGGCCTTGGTTGTTGAGGGTTTAGATTCGTGTACCGAAAAATCCATCCAAGTACCCTAACGGTAGAGGGGTTATACAGTACCGTAAACTCCTGTTAATGGATTAAGCATCTAATTGAGGTAAGGGGTTGATGTTCCCGTGGGTTGAAAGTGTACCCAGTTGTTAGGTATCGTGATTGTAATTGTATCACTATTCTGGTTGATATGTCTTGAAGTGTTGGGTAAACACTTGTTGAATCTGTGTATCCGATGAACTCTTTTGGTAAATGAACATGGTTAATGATCACTTGTGAGCCAATATAATTGTTGATGTATCATTGGAAATTTTTTATTGTATAATGTGCTTTGTACATGTTTACTCTTTAAGCTGTGTATATGGTGTGTATGCATGGGAAGGCTTAAATTGAGGTTAAGCAACGAGACTTGTTGTTGGTTAATGATACATGTTGCGTATGGTTTAATATGTTGGTTTTAAAGATGTTAAGTGCATGTTTTAAAAGCATGATAATGTTTAAAAGGATGTTTGAAATAATTTTTAATGTAATGTTGAGAAATGGTTTCAATGCATTGATGGTGTGTTGTTTTTGAGCACTCCTCACTAAGCCTAGTGTGCTTACACTCTCTTTGACCATCAATGCAGAGAATTAAAAGCTTGGAAGGTAGTGGGAAGCAAGGGAACAGAACAAGACTTGGTATCTAAAGTATGTTTGAATTAGACTATAAGTAATAAGGGCAATTGGGGTTTTCGTAGTTATTTGGGAGATGTTTTGTTGAACTCCCTATTTGAGCAAGTTTTTTTTGTTTCTCTTGTGTTGTAATTGGCCTTTATAGTTTGATTTTGGTGATGGTTTGAAGTTTCATGTTTAACTTGGTTGGTTAACAAGGTTGCATGTCTATAGATTTACATTTGATGCAAAATGCCAAGAAACGATGTTGAATCTATGATGTAATGTTGTGGTTGGATTTTAGGTTATGTTGGTTGTATGTTAAGGGCATGTTAGAATGTTTTGGAAAGGTTGAAAGCATGTTAAACCAGCTAAAAATGACATTACAGGCCCAGGCGTACCGATACACGGGGGACCGTATCGGTACGGCTAGGCAAATTCAGGCTCTTGCTAATGGTACAGGTATGTGTGTACTGGTACAGATAAGCCATTTAAGCTTGGCGTACCGGTACTGTGATGCCCTGGTTTTGGGCCTAGCGGGTTTGCGGCTTGTTAGACGGTCTAGTGGACCGGGTTAGAGATTTGAGTCAGATTCAGGAGCGAATATTTTTCTGAAGGATAAAAATATGGAAAATGTTTAAAATCATATTTTATTATATTAAGAATATTGGTGAAAGAAATTTTGGAAAATGAACCTTGGAAGGGTGACATTTTGGCTAGTGACCAAAATGTAATTTTTGAAAACTATTTTAAAAGGTGGCTGCTTTGTAAAGAGTCAAAACTTAGAATCTTTAAGGAGCTATTTTACCATTTGGTCTAATTTGAGTATTCCCTCAATTAGGATTATTTTAAAAAGGTTTTAATTAAAAGAATTAAATGGAATTTTGTTAAAATGGTAGTTATCTTTCTAAAACACATCTTGAATTAACTTTTCTTCTCTCACATTTTCTCTCAAAACACTCTCAGCCAAACACTCTTTTTCCATAAGAGATTTAAGGTAATGATCTTAATTTCTTTACTCATTGATTTGCTAAATGATTTCTCAAATTGTTTTCCACAAATCTTATTGAATTTCTTTGTTTTTCAAGAGGAAAAAGCATCCAATTAAGGGGAAGCTCATTCATTGGAGGTAAGTTTCGTTCTTCTCCTCTAATGAAAGGTTCTTTACTGAAGTTCCCAAGTTCTTGGCTCTTTGCATATGATTTTGAATAGGTTTTGAGTAATTGATTATGGATTTTAGCTTAATTGAGGTTTAATTGAAGGATCTTGTGATTTTCGATTTGGATCTATTTTCCCAGTGTTTGTGAATTGATTTCAATCTTATTTTGGATGTATTATAAGGTGGATAAGTTGTTTTTAATAATGGAATCCTGAAATTGGTTTAATATCTAATTGTTTAGGTTGATAGTTAAGGATTTTGGGTTGTTTAAGGTGTTTAATCATTGCTGGAAGTAAAAGGATGTTTGTAATGAATTTTTAGATATCAATTGATGAAGCTTGATGTTTAAGATTGTTGTTTTATGGCTGGGTTAAGATTGAGTAGTGTTTGAGGTTGATTTCGGTAAGTATCGGATAAGTTTTGAGTGGGCATCTTGAGAGATACGGGATTTTGGGTTGAAACAGAGTATTGGATGCATTTTAATACATGTTTCCTCTGGTTTTGTGTGGTCGAAATAGGGGATAATCAAGGCGTAGCATCTTCAGGCGGTTTTAGGCTTTCCAGGAGCTTGTTTCGCAGTAGCAAGCAAGGCGAAGTGAAATCGGTGAGTGGAAACGGTATTAAAAGTCTTTCAAAGGTTTGAAAGTGGTTTTGGGAGTTTAGGATAAGTTTGAAACACTTACCTAAGCTCGGAAGCAAGTTTCCCCTTTTGCTCTTCAATATCGGTTCAGATATGAGTATGTGTGATTCATGTTTTAGCCGTAAACATGGTTTGCTTTACCTACTGTTAATGCATGATTTTAAAGTACATATGCATTGGATAAAAGGTATATTTAATGCTAGTGAGCATTGGTTTTTATCCCAGTCGGGAATGTGATATTGCTATGGCAATGTGGTTTGCATATATGGGGATTTTGTGTAACGCATTGTAAAACAATAAGTCCATGGATTTGTAAATGATATATTGGCTATGTGACAAGGTGAGAAAACATTCGAATATAGTTGGCATGCCATAGAATAAATTGCACTATAATATGGTTAAAAATCGATCGTGGGTTAAGAGTCTTTGAAGTATAGCGGTCAGCTACCCGAACTATGTTGTTATCACTTGGGTTGAGCGGTCGGTTCCTCTTGTTGATGTAAAGCTTGCGGTCGGCATGGGGTAGCCTTGATGATGGTCTATCATTAAGGGAGATCTGTGTATCCGATGTGTAAAGTTAACAGTCGGTTAACTAAAGATTAGCGGTCGGCTAATCAAGGATAGTGGTCGACATCCTGGGTCACTATAATTGCCAATATATGAGAATTTTGATGTTGAATCTATTTATAATGCTTTGATTTAAGCATGGTTTTGTATATAATGCTTTGGAATTTAAGCATGGTTTTGTATTTGATGCTTTGAGATTAAGCATGTGGAATATATGTATTGATTTGTATATGGTTGATATGCATGTTTTGATTTGAAACTATTGGTACTTGCTTAGGTTGTAATCATGGTTTGAAAACAAGGGTTGGTTTTCAAGGGTTTTTAAATGCATCATCATTTAAGAGCATCCTCACTAAGCAAGTGTGCTTACGCTCTCTTTTCTCTAATGATGCAGAGCATTAAAGCTTGGAGGCAGTAAAGGCAAGGATTAAGTGATCCAAAGACAAGACTATTTAAGTATGACCTTGGTTTTAGTTTTAGGTTAATAAGGCAATGTGTTCGCCATGGATTTTGGGATTTGTAATTCAGTTTTTCTTGGATTTGAGCATGTATAATGTTGTGATTTTGGAGTTTGATTGTTGATGTTTTGCTTATCATGCACCGTTACCTATGGTTGATGTTGTATGGTTACCTAGGTATGCATCTAGATAGTTTTGATTGGATGGCATGCTTTGATGAGCTAATCCTGTTGAGTATGGTATTGATGTGTTGCTGGTATGTTAATCTTGCTGATATTTACTTAGTTGGGCATTTTGGTATATTGGTGGAGAGTTATAGGGAGCATGCCTCTAGATCAAACTTTTGGGTTGCATAATCTTGTGTGGTAGTTAAACCTTGGTTAAATAGTTGTTAAATGTGATGTTGGATGCTTATACGTATGTATGGATGTTGCTAGAACCTAAATGCATCTAGTTTTGTGTGAAAAACTAGCTAAAAAGGTCATTACAGGTCCAGGCGTATCGAAACAGGTGTCCTCGTACCGGTACGGCTGGGCCATTTCAGGCATAGCATTTTGGTACGTGGGAGGGTGTTTTGATACGAACCTACCTTTTTAGGCTTAACGTTTCGGTACTCGAGCAAGTGTTTTGATACGATCACAGGCATTTTTGCCAAGCGTACCGGTACGTGAATAAGCATGTCGGTATGAGTTTTAGCTATTCGATTCTGAGTTTTTAAGAACATGAGGGCGTATTGAAACACGAGTATGCATACTGATACAGGTACTGTTAAGTTGGTTATTTTGGAATCTTGAAAGTTTCTGGTTCTTTCATTTTGGTCCCTGAGTTTTGGAAATGCAATTGTATGAATTGAGATGTTTAAATTGATCTGGAATTTATCATGTTGGCATGTAAATAGACTAATTGAGGATTGGTAACCTTAAATACAATTTTGGTTTTGTAATTTAAAGTATTTATGTTTTAGTCCTCAATTTTGAATATGATGTAATTGATTGTCTTTTGTAACTCGTTTCAGTCGTGAACTTACCTGCTGGGAGTATGAACATTTAGGAACATTAATTTGCATTTAGACAAGATGGAAGAAAAAATGGACTGACTTTTTGTAACCTATCTCTGATTTGCTTTGGCAAACCTAATGTAGCACTCTCGGTTCGGCCGGGCATTTAGGCCAGGTGAGGGGGTTATATCTGTTTGTATCAGAGCCAGGCTACGAAAGGTTGGGATGTTGTTGTTTGGTTGTATATCATTGTTGGTTATGCACGGTGATTGTGTACATGTATGATGATTGATTTACATCATGTTGGGGTATGATGAACTGGGAACACATTGCCTATTACCGAGGTTTTAAAATGTTTTATAAGATGGTCTTGGATCCTATACCTTGCGTAGCCTGACTTAAATGTGTTTTGTTGCTTTTGCTAGCATGGCTCGACGTGAGACATATTCTATGGCTGGTAATGCTAGAATCGGGCAAAATAACGTTGAGGAAGAGAATCCCACTAATGTTTTACCTCCTCTTCCCCGTTTGGTTCCGTCGATCAATGATGGGGCTGGTGGTATGCCCCAGGCTCATTAAGTGCGGGTATTTGGTGATCTGACTCTATTAGTTCAGGAGATAACGGGAGCTTTTCAAGCAGTGATGGCTGGAGTGCATGCGCAGGCGCCAGCAGCTACTATGGAAGTTAACCCAGGGTTACCTTTGGAGTGTCTCCACAGTTTAGGAGGTGTTGAGTTTAGGGGTTGAGCCCTGAGGCAGCCGATGGTTGGCTGGAGAGTATGGTCTGTATTCTAGATCAAATGGGCTATAATGATGAGCGTAAGCTGGGTTGTACAGTGTCATTGTTACATGGTGATGCTTATCATTGGTGGGTGGCCATAATTACTAATGTCTCAAAGGTGGACGTAACTTAGGAGTTATTTCGAAGAGCTTTCAAGAATAAGTAACTTGGTCCTCAGTATCTGGATGTGAGGAAATGAGAGTTTATGTCCTTGGTTTAGGGCAGCATGTCTATGGCAGAATATAAGGTGAAATTTGTCCGTTTGAGTCAGTATGCTTCGGAGTTAGTTTCGGATGATCTTGAGAGGTGCAACAGGTTTCGCTATGGGTTAGTGAAGGATATCAAAACATACCTATCGACGGCGGACTACACAAATTTTGATGTGCTTGTAAACCGTGCTAAGGATATTGAGCAGTCCTTGAGGGTGTCAGGACAAGGTTCAGGCATGGTCTCGAATAAGCAAGGAGCTGACTCTGGCTATTTTGGAAGGCGGAATAGGAGGTTCCAAGACAAGAGGCACAAATTAGATCACAAGCGTGGTGGTGGCCATGGTAACCAAGGTGTTTGTATTGTAGTTGAGTGTGAGCGTTGCGGTAGATGCCACAGGGGTGAGTGTTAGGGAAATACCATGAGTTGCTAGATTTGTGGATCTCCTAGTCACATGAAGTGTGATTGTCCTCGTCTTGTGGGTGATGCACCAGTTTGGACTGTTGTACCTGCTAAGGGCTAAGGTCGTGGTAGGGTAACTTTCAGAGGCGCGAGGATGGTCAGAGAGTTATGGCTCATATTGTTGCTGTACAATTGGAGAATGGTGGACCAGTACGGATCTATGCTCATCGTGAGAGGTGCAATGACACGGATGTGATCATAGGTATTTTCACTTTGCAATCCTTGTCGTTGTTTTCTTTGAGTGATTCGGGGTCTACTTATTCATACATCCTAAGTGAGCATGCATCATTGTTAAATGTTCCCGTTGAGATCTTGGATGTTGGCATGTTAGTAACTAGTTCTTTTGGGGATACGGTTACAACTAGAAGGTTGTATAGGCGTTGTCCTTTGGCGGTGCAAGGTCATGAGTTTGCCGCGGATTTGATGGAGTTGCCATTTCATGGTTTTGACGTTATCTTGGGTATGGATTGGTTAAGTGAGGACAAGGCAGTGGTGGATTGTGAGTCCAAAAGGATTTCTCTGAAGTTAGACGATGGTAATTAAGTCGTAGTGGTGGGTGAGAATGTAAAATTCTTGTCCAATGTTGTTTCAGCTACCCGAGCGGAGAAGATGATGTTTGATAGTTTCCAAGCTTATTTAGCTATTGTTATGAATCAGAAGCCAAGGGTGTTCGGGTGCAGGACATTCGAGCTGTTTGTGATTATCCGAAAATTTTTCCTGAAGAGTTGCATGGTTTACCTCTGGATAAAGAGGTGGAGTTTTGTATTGAAACCTATGAAGGTACAACTCTGGTGTCCATTTCTCCTTATCGGATGGCACCGAAGGAGTTAAAAGAGTTGAAATCAAAACTTCAGGAGTTGTTGGATCAGGGGTTCATTTGACTGAGTGTTTCTCCTTAGGGTGCTCTGGTTCTTTTTGTGAAAAAAAGGATGGATCGATGCGTATGTGCATTGATTATCGTCAGTTGAATAAGTTGACAATGAAGAACAAGTATTCGTTACTTCAGATTGATGACTTGTTCGATCAGTTCTACGGGGCAGCAGTGTTTTCGAAGATAGATTTAAGGTCGGGGTATTATCAGTTGAAAGTTAAGGATGTGGATGTTCATAAGATGGCGTTTTGTGCGAGGTATGGGCATTACGAGTTCTTGGTGAAGCTGTTTAGTTTGACAAATGCTCTGGCGGCTTTCATAGATATGATGAATATAGTGTTTCATGAGTACCTTGATCGGTTTGTAGTGGTTTTTTATCGATGATATACTCGTGTACTCTCGTACCGAGGAGGAGCATGATCAGTATTTGCAGATTGTGTTGCAAGTTTTGAAGGATAATCAGTTATATGCCAAGTTGAGCAAGTGCGAGTTTTGTAATATCCCAATATTTGGTTAGTGACTATTTTGCAAAGAATTAAAAGTTGGTGATTTTAGTTCAAGGACCAACAATGTAATTTTCCCAATAATTATTTTTATTCTAGAAATAAATAGATCACATAAGGGTCTGAATCGAGTATAAAATTGTTGGTTTGATCTGGTGTTTCTATTATTGGGAAATTGCAGTTAAAGTTTAAATGGAATTCGGGTAATCGTATGAGCTCGGAAAATGGGTTTTGGAAATGTGACATTTTAATATATGATTATTATTAGTGAAAACAATTTTGGAAAATGGGTAATCGTAAGAGGACTTGAAGAGCAGGACATTTAGTATATTTTTCGGCAAGATAAAAAAGTGGAGAATGACTAAAAATCATATTTTAATATATGATTATTATTAGTGAAAACAATTTTGGAAAATGGGTTTTGGAAATGTGACATTTTCGCTTGTGACCAAAATGCAATTTTTTAAAAACTATTTTTAATGTGACTAAAATGAAAAGGGTCAAATTCTTAGAATCCTTAAGGAGCTATTTTACCAAGTTTTTTCTGGTGATTTCTCCCTTTAATTAAATCATTTTAACATGTGTTTTAAAAGGTCGATTAAAAGAGAATTGGTTATTAAAGTTAGTTATTTGCATTTAAAGAAAATTCACGTAACTTTTTCCTGAACTCTTTCTCTCAACTTCTTTTCTGCCAAACACTCAGAATTCCATCAAAATCTAGAGGTGAGAGATCCTTTTTACTTAATTTATTGATTTAAACTTGATTCTTTAACTTCGTTTTACAAAATCTCATTGAAATCTTATGTTTTCTTAGCTTTAAACAAGCCAATTGAGGGAGAAATCACACAATAGGGGTGAGGTCCATGATCTCCTCTATTAAATGGTTCTTTATTGATATTCCCAAGTGTTTGATCCTTGATTTATGGTTTATAATCTGATTTGATGTTTTTATATTGAATTAATTGATTTATTTGGGTGAAATTGATGAAATAGAGAAATATTCGAATTGAATCTGATTTCTAGTGTTATGGATTGAGTTTAAACACATTTTGGATATATAATAATGTGGATAAGTCGATTTTGTCAATGGAATCCTGAAACTCTTGAATCTCTAATTGTTTAGGTTGCTAGAGGTGTGTTTTTGTGGTGGCTGTGTGGTTGTTGGAATTATTTGGATGTGTTAATTCTGTTTTTGAGTGTTAATTGATGATTATGGTAGTGTTAGATTGTTAGATTGTGGTTGGGTTGTGTTTGGAAAGGATTATATGATGATTTCGGTTGTTGTGATTGGTTAAGTTTGAGAGGATTGTGGAAGTCCGTGAGGATTTATTATTGTAGTGTTTTGAATGCATTGAGATGTATTAATCATCTGTTGTAATGTGGTTAAAATAGGGGAGGTTGATCCGGAAGTGATCGGTGAAGCTTTAGAGGCTTCAGACGCTTGATTTCGCATCGGCGACTTAAGGTTTCGCATATCGATGAGTGAGAACATGGATTCCAGCTTTGGAATGTTTTAAAGGTGGTTTATAGGAGTTTAAACTTAGCTTGAAATGCAGGTTTAAACTTGGAAGTAACTAAATGTGTTTTTTCTCTCTCGGTCGTGCTAGATTGAAATGGTTTTATGCACTTGTTTTGTGTTACATGTTACCTACTGTTTAAGCATGTTTTAAAGTATATGAGATATTGTTTTTGAGCATGAAATGCTAAAGGATGCACATGGTAAGTGATCCTTGTAAGTATATGGTTTATACTTGTGGTTTAAAGCATGGTTGTTGCTTTGGAAAATGGTTTGGTTTAATGCTTGTTAAAAACAGTGAGGTAAATAGTTAATTATATTGGCAAGTGATGTGGTTTTAAAATTGTTATTGGATATAGTTGGCTGGCCATAGGATTGATAGTGCACTATAATAAGTCACCTTGGGTGTTAAGGGGTTTAGATCTGTGTACCTATAACTCAATCCAAGTACCCTAACGGTAGAGGGGTTATACAGTATCGTAAACTCCCGTTAGTGGATTAAGCATCTAACCGAGGTAAGGGGTTGGTGTCCCCGTGGGTTGAAAGTGTACCTGGTTGCTAGGTACTGCGATTATGATTGTATCGCTATTCTGGTTGAGATGGCTTGAAGTGTTGGGTAAACACTTGTTGAATCCGTGTATCCGATGAACTCTTTTGGTAAATGAACTTGGTTAATTATCACTTGTGAGCAAATATAATTGTTGATGTATCATTGGAAAGTTTATGTTGTATAATGTGCTTTGTACATGTTTACTCTTTAAGCTTTGCATATGGTTGTTATGCATGGGAAGGCTTAAATTGAGGTTAAGCAATGAGAATTGTTGTTGGTTAATGATACATGTTGCATATGGTTTAATATGATGGTTTTAAAGATGTTAAGTGCATGTTTTAAAGGCATGATAATGTTTTAAAGAATGTTTGAAATGATTTTTAATGTAATGTTGAGAAATGGTTTCAATGCATTGATGGTGTGTTGTTTTTGAGCACTCCTCACTAATTCTAGTGTGCGTACGCTCTCTTTGTCCATCAATGCAGAGAATTAAAAGCTTGGAAGGCAGCGGGAAGCAAGGGATCGGAACAAGACTTGGTAACCCAAGTATGTTTGTATTAGACTATAAGTAATAAGGGAAATGGGGGTTTCCATTGTTATTTAGGGGATGTTTTGTTGAACTCCCTATTTGAGCAAGTTTGTTTTTTTGCTCTTGGTTGTAATTGGCCTTTATGGTTTGATTTTGGTGATGGTTAGAAGTTTCATGTTTTACTTGGTTGGTTAACTAGGTTGCATGCCTATATATTTACATTTGATGCAAAATGCCAAGAAACGATGTTGAATCTGTGATGTAATGTTGTGGTTGGATTTTAGGTTTTGTTAGTTGTATGTTAGGGGTATATTAGATTGTTTTGGTAAGGTTGAAAGCATGTTAAACCAGCTATAAATGACATTACAGGCCTAGGCGTACCGATACGTAGGGGACCGTATCGGTATAGCTAGGTGAATTTGGGCACTTGGGATCGGTACGGGTATGTGCATACCGATATGGATAAGCCATTCAAGCTTGGCGTACCAGTATAGGATAAGGCGTATCAATACGGGAACTCATTTCTGGAAAGTTGTTTTTTGGGAAAAACCCGTGAACCCAAACAATGAAAGCTTGTACCAGTACAGTATTAATATTTTACAAGCTGACGTGGCGTACCGATACGGTACACAGTGTACCGGTACGGGTGGCTAGCCCGTATCGGTACGGCTGTGATCGTACTGGTACCGATGGCCGTTAATTCTGTTAATGTCATGGAAAGGAAGTTATGTATCCTTGCATTTTGGTCCCTGAATTTTGTAGTTGCATTTGAACAAGATCGGATGATCGTTTTGAGCTGAATTATGACGTGTAAGCATGTAACCTATCTAATTAAAGGATGGTAACTTAAAAGTGGGCTAAGTCCTCATAATTTCTATAAATTGCAATTTTGGTCCTTCAATTGCAGCTGCATTCAATTGGATGTTAATTTGATGCCCGATTGAGTTGAGGTATCACTTGTTGTCAGTATGAACATGTAGGGATTTAATTATGCATCTAAACAAGATAAAAAGAAAAAAATGGATGCGTTTTAGGTTGTCTCTTCACGGTTTGCTTCGGTAAACCTAATGTCGCTCACTCAGTTCGGTCTTGCGACTCAGCCGGGTCGAGGGGGTTACATTTCCCTTATTATTACTATATAACGTTTCAAACCATACTTTGAAAACATGTCTTTGGAATTCTTTCCTTGCTTCTTCGCTGCCCTTGACCTTTAATTCTCTGTATTGATGGAAAAAGAGAGCGTAAGCACACAAGGCTTAGTGAGGAATGCTAAAAAATCAACCACCATCAATGCATTTTAAACCATTTAACATTCCTTTCGAAACCCACTTTCCAAACTACTTTTTAATCATCATTTCCACATCACGCCTTATCAAAACATGCATTTAACATTTCCAAAACAGCATATTAAACCATATGCAACATGTATCATGGATTCAACAGCAAAGTCCCATTTGCTACCCTCAATTTAAGCTTTCCCATGCATACTACCAATGCAAGGCTTAAAGAGTAAAACATGTTTAAACCAACATTAACAACATAATCCATGACATGATACATCATCAATTATATTGGCTTACAAGTATCATTAACCAAATTCCACTTTTCAAAACATAACATCGGATACACGGATTCAACAAGTATTCAACACTTAACATACAATATATCGGCATCTCAAGGTTGACCAACGGTAGTTTTCGGTAAACATAAACTACTCCACCGTTGTGATACCCGTGGTGGAGTTTTCGGAACACATAAACCCCTCAACACCACTCATCAACTAGACGTATAACCCACTAATGGGAGTCTTAGGTACAAAGATCTAAACCCTCATGTAACGCCCTCAAATTGGTCCTAGATGTTAGATGGATCGATTAGACAGTTTGGAAGAGCCGGATTAGGTAATTCGAGTTAGTTTCGGGAATTAAATCGTAGTAAATTGTTTTTGGCTAAAATAAAATATGAAAATGATAGAAAATACTTAATTAATGTTTAAGTATTTTGGTAAATTCAATTTGAAGGAATTAAATTTGATTTTGGGACATTTTGGTCTGGTGACTAAATCATAAAAGGGTCAAAACTTAGAATCTTTAAGGAGCTAATTACCCAAAATTTTCCATCAAAATTTCCCTTAATTCATGCCTTTTTTAAAGTTTTTTTAAATGGTTTTATTAATAAAATAAAATAGAATTAATAAATGAGATTTTAATTACAGAGTCTTAATTTTTCATTACAATTTATCATGCATCAAACAAATAAAACTTGAATTTAAAAGGAAAAGCAAAAAATCATCATAAATGCTAAATGAGGTAAAAATCTGAAATATTTAAAGACCCGAAAAAGCAAACAAGATGCAGATGAAAACTTAAAACCCAAAATCAGTAGGAGGAAAATCATAAATTTTTAAGCAAACTAGATGCAGATCAAAACTTTATCGAGCCCTAAGTTTTCAAACTAGCCACGCTTTGAAAAAACTCAAATACTACTTCACTATGTAACTAATGATAATGGCAGAAAAAAATAAACTGAATTAAAATAAAAATAAAAAATCTTCCAAAGTGAACTTATATGTCATATAATTTGCACTTCTCCCTTTCCACTTTGCTTTTGTTATTGTCTTTTTATTATTGGAAAATTGACGTAGAAATGTACAAACCCACTTCGAATTCATAGTTGGAATTTGGATGTTGAAGCATAGAGGAAGAATAGAAAAGGTGCAAAATTTGGGTTTTGGCCCAAAGATTTAAAATGAGGGTTAGATTTGATAAAATATTTTGAATTAGGACATGATTGATAGAATATATAAATTTTGGGACTAAAATTGTTATTATATCAGGCCACATCACAATATCTATTAAGTTTTAACGAAAAATTAATGGTCGGTGACCAAAACAGAATTAAAATATAATGTTTGCAATGATTTTACAAAAAAAAATAATTTGGTGACCGAAATAAGAAAATATTAATAATTGGGTAACTAATGGTGTAGTTTACCCTATAAAAAATACATTAAACAAAGCTTTCATTTTAACACCACAATTTCCTAAAATATCACATTAGTCACTGCCATCTGCCATGTTTCAGCACCATACATTTGGGCATTTTTTGGGGAATAATCCATCCCCAATTCAAAATTGGGGATGTGTGGTGCGCTGGCCCATAATTGGGGAACTACGGCAAAAACTACAGTAACGGGTCAAGACGCCACCTACAAGTTGCGTCTTTTAATTTTTTATCGTTATATTTTTATCTTGGGTCAAGACGCCATCTACAGGTGTCGTCTTGAGTTAAGTTACAATATTTGAGCCGCGAATCCAATGAGCACAGCCAGCTGCAGTCAATGATGTTAGCCGTGGCAGCCGAATAAAGCTGGCTCGAAAAGACGCCACGCGCAGATAGCGTACAGGTCTGCAAGATTCCTGGAAGGACGTCATCTGCAGGTGGCGACATGAACCTTGGACGCCATCTACAGATGATGACGTGATCCTAATTTTGTAATTTTGATTAGGTTTGGATGCCAGCTGCAGGTGGCGAGAGGCCCCTGGATATATATATAGAAACTGCCCGGAACTTTGTGTTATTTTGTTTCTTTTTGAAAATTTAAGGTTTGAAAGAGTTTTGGGAAGGATTTTGGGTAAATTAAGAGACTCGTTGGGTATGATCGAATATTTTGAAATGGGGTAAGTGAATTTAAGTTAAGTTTTGCAGTATGGTACAATGTATTTTTGAAAATGTATTTCTAATATGTTGGCATTTCAGGCATAATTCATATCACGATGGATTGTGACACCGAAAATGTTTTTGGTCATTGGGGCGAAATAGTTGATGATTTCAGCGAGGACGACGAAAATGTTATACCAATGGCAGAAGATGATGATGTTGAGTTGCTTGATGCTGATGATGTTGATGTTCTTAGGATCGCCGCTGCTCAGGGCCATGATCTTGACGTTGAGGAAGATGTTTGGGCAGCAGCGTCTGCTAGATATAGATTGGCCGATGAGCCACCGCCGGTTTGGGGTTATGTTCAACCGGAGCCCCAGCAACTTGAGCTCAATTTTCCAGCTTATGTGCCTCCAGTTCACATGTATGAGGTAGACTATGCTGCAATGTGGGATCTAGAATATGAGGCACGTGTATTTTCTCATTCTTCAGATTCAACTGACGGAGAGTTGGAACTCAGAGCTCTATTTGATACAAAGAAAGATGCTTAGTTAGCAATTAAGTAGTACTACGTCAGACACCATATGTAATCTTGCGTTGCTAAATATGATAGCGAAACATATTGTGTAAGGTGCTTGAATTATAAGAGCAAATGTAACTGAGAATAAGAGTTTCGTATATGAAACGAAAGAAGATGTTGGAGGTGAGAAGGTTTAATGATCAACACTCTTGTACCATGACTTCAATCTTATAGGATCACATAAACCTTTACTCCGATTTGATATGCGCTTACACAAAGTTGTTGGTTGAGAAGAATCCGAGGATTGCCATTGCAGTGTTGGTAGCATCGATTCGTGCATAGCTTGGATACATCCCATCTTATTATAAGGCGTGGATGGCGAAGCAAAAGGCGATGGCGCTTGTTTACAGCGATTGGGATAAATCATATAATGAGTTGTCAGCTCTATTACGAGCAATGCAAATATTTATCCCAGAAACTGCTGTGGAGTACAAAACGTTGCCGGCGGTAACACTACAAGGTGAAGTAATTCCTAGAAAAATAATATCCAGTAAGTTATTCTGGGCATTCCAGCCGTGCATTGAAATATTTAAATTCTGCAAATGTATGATTCAAATTGATGGAACTGGTTGTACGAGAAATACGGTCAAATATTGCTTATTGATGTGGCCCAAGACGGAGACAGGAATATATTTCCAATAGCCTTTGCCATAGTTGAAAAGAAAAATACAGAGGGATGGGAATTCTTTTTGAATCATTTACACCGACACATAATCAAAGAGGACAAGATTTGTGTAATTTCTGATAGAGGGTCTGCAATGTTATCAGTAATCGATAGGCGCAAAAGTTTATGGAGACCTCCACATGCTTATCCATCCTACTGTGCACGGCATATTACTGCCAATGCAAAGACTCAGTTCCGGAACAATCAGATTCGTCAAGAAATTTTAAACACAGGTAAGGTGTAATTTGTTATTGTCTAAATTATTGATTTATTTATGTATGATATTTTGTCTTGCGTTTACTAACTAACATTTTTACGAGTAGGATATGAACTGGTTCGGCCAAGGTTCGATGTGAAGTTTAGACGTTTTATAAGGCACAAACAACATGTACATAATTTTGTCGCTAAAATTCCCAAGGAACGATGGTCACAGGCCTATGATAAAGGTTGACGTTACGGCCATATGACCACTAACCTTGCCGAGGCTATCAACTCTGTGTTGAAAGGGACACGCCATCTCCGAATTGCTAGTATTGTTTGGGAGACGTACTTCAGACTGGGAAAAGTATGGCGCGACAAAGGGAAGGAGGTCAACTCTCAAATAAATAGGGGACAAGAGTGGTCTGAAACTCTCCAAAAGAGTATGAGAGAAACTTCAAGAGGAAACAAGCTGCATGATAGTAGATTCCTTCGACCCCAACGATGCTAAATTTAATGTCCAAGCCCAGGTACGGCCGAACGAGCATAAATTATTCCAAGTAAACATACATCTGAGATGGTGTGACTGCGCCTATTTTCAGGCATATAAATACCCGTGCTCTCATGCAATCGCCGCATGCATGCATGTCCGTATAGACCCATATATATTGGTGGATGATTGTTTTAAGCTGCAAACAATGTCAAATATCTACAGACCTATGTTTAGGACGATTCCAAATCAAGAATATCGGCCAACAGATCCAATATACAAAGAACGGTTACCAAATCCCGTTTTCGAAGAAAGCTAAAAGGTCGACCGACTTCTTTTCACATTCATACTAGTATGGATGATCCGGATGATCGAGGGGGAGTTCAAATTAGGCATTGTGGACTTTTTCGATAGGCAGGTCATACGAGAGATAAATGTCTGAATTGTCCCAACTATCGTGCTGGGCCAACACAATAGTTTGTTTCAGATTCATTATGTATGCCCTATTTTGATTGCTTTTGTAAACTTTAATTAATAAAGTAATGGAACATTTTGAAATTAAGTGCATTTTTTCCATAATAACAAAAGAATAAAACAAAATAAAATCCAATTAGAAAAAGTTAAACCGACATAATATAAAATATATAAAAATTTCCAAATATTAACAACTCAAATCGTTCCAAATAAAAGGTTTAAACAACATTATTAAATCCCAAATAGAAAAAAAACATCCTATTTTCTCCTCCTCTTCGACAGCTCTTGTCTGTGCAAGGAAGATGTCTGATCATACCGTCGTGGGGTTGAGCCATCTTCCGTGGCGATTACGGGTCCTCCAAATTCTGCTCATCCTCGCCTGGGTGGTCATCCAACATCTGCATAGAAGGTGGTGTTGCGTATATATATTTCGCACATAACAGAGTAGAGAAGGACGGACTAGACAAGTACGAAGGTGGTTGTTGAAACACACTCAATCCAGATAATTCAACATCAGAAAGCTACGAACATAACATATGGGATCTTTGAACTGCTCTATCCCATGGATTATCATAATCATATGTTCCCCCTACATGCCCTGAAGGTACACCTGAACTCCATGATGACCAATCCGCAGGATTAATTGGTGGCGGCTGCAGGTTCTCCATATGCTCAGACAAATCGGCTTCATGCTGATATGAGCACCTATGCTCTGCATGCCATCTCTGACTCACTTCGATGGGTGTCAGGGATAGTTTTCCATTGTTATAAAACCATTCCATGTAGTTTTAATCGTCACAGAAATCATCTTTCTAGAGTGGAGTCATATCAGTTGGCACATATAAGTTCCGGTTGTTCTAATGAGCAATCAAACTTTTTTGCTTGCGCCTCCAGTTATCATCAAACCTAATTTTTTGTTCTTCGGTGTGAATATCTTTGAGATCAATTGAAGGGCCAGGAACGGGTTGATGATACCAGAACTGTCGCAACACTCTATCAGCACACTGAAACTCAACCACTGAAAAATGGATCAACGGTACAACTGCACCCCAAAATGTAGTATCTTCCCACATATATTGGGGTACGCAAGACTGTACTTTCGCATCGTCGTACGACGTCCAAATGAACTGTTAAAAAAATTATATTAACATATACAAATATTGGGGTACACAAGACTGTACTTTAAACCAACTTTCATACTTGATTTTTCCCTTCAGATTCGATCTTCAGTCTCACATCAACATCGTTGTTGTGCACCACCCCGCTTTTTTCAAATCATGTTGCCACCTGTACAGAAACCTAAAATACGATATTTAGTAATTCGAAATAATTTTAAGAAAAACTATACACATCATAAATTTTTATTTTATTATTACCTTTTAGAAAGTGGAAAGTCAATTGGATTATTGATAATAGGTGTCAAATATGGCAGTCGATACCACGCCCAAGACTGTAGTAAGATAAGACATCCACCAATATCGGATATCTTATTCCCATTTCTAACAACAACAGCCTTGCACATTTCATGGCATAAGACCGCCAATATTGCAGAGCCCTAGTTATACGAACGAGCTTCGGTAAAACTTTCCAGCAGTGGCAGATACTGCGTGTGCGCAAGATTACCAAATTTATCCGGCATCAATACCCTACCAATGAGCTGCAGGATATAAGCACGTGCTGCGCATTCAACTTCTTTACGGGTTGGGTCCTCGGTTACCCTGAATGTATTCTCCAACCAGGTTAGCTTTACACGTAACCCTTTCGTGTCGGTTTCTGAAGGAATTTTTTCGAGGAACTAGTTGCACATCGTATAGTCGTTGTAGTTATTCTGCCCCACGACCGTATTCTCATTTATGGGGACACCGAGATGTAAAGCTACATCTTGCAGGGTTATCGTGCACTTCCCATCTGGAAAATGAAACGTCTGGGTCTTTGGTCTCAACCGTTCAATCAACGCAGTTATCAACCCTGGGACCACCTTATAGCCACGCACAAATGTCGCATTATAAAATCCTGCCTGCTGTAAGTGATGAACAATGCGACCAGATGGTTCCTCCGTCATTGTTCTTCGACGAAGAAAGCAATGTTGATCGTCCTGCATTGAATAAATTAAATTTAATTCATAACATTGTACAACTGACATACATTAATTACTTGAAGATAAATAAATAAGTTACAATTACTTACGCCGATATAAGATGAAATGTGCTTATGGTCCAATTGCAACAACTGATCAGACGCCATATCTTAAATTTATCTGCAGACCAACTACTTTGATTATTAATATTTATAATTTTATTCGAATATACCAATATATGACTTTATTTATTAGACACCATTCTATTTGAAATTTTATTCGAATATGGTTCCCTTAATTATTCTAATTTTTGTTCTCGAATATACCTATAATTATTCGAATAGGGTTCCCTTAATTATATTAATTTTTGTTCTCAAATATACCTATAATTATTCTTATTTATATATTAAAATATCCAAAAATATTTTATTACTACTGACATTATAACTTTATTCGAATATAATTCGACTAATTATACTAAACTATTTCTCGAATATACCTTTACTCCTAAAATATATTGTTATTAATTTCTTTCTAAACTATTCAAAATATATATATCTTTCCACATTATCATAAATTCAAATATACATTTTCTCAAGTATACATTTTTCATTTAAAAATTTATTATGACTTATTTTCAAAATTAACTACTTCTAGCTAATTCAAAATTGTATAATATATCTACTATTTTGCCTATTCCACATTATCAAGTATTCAAAATTATTATTCTTACTATTTATAATTTCATTCGAATATAATTATCTAAACATTTAACATTCTAGCTTATTAATTATTTTTAAATTCTACAACTTAAAATAATTCAAATTTAAATAATAATTCTATATATAATTAATAATACAATTCAAATAATTTATAAAACAATAAAAATTTAATATAAAAAAATTAAAATATATTTAATAATACAAATGTTGTTACTCAGCTACATTAATAAAAATTCCTAAAAACATTCAATTAAAATTATTATTATCTTAAAAAAATTCTAATGCATAAATTAATAATTTTATATATAGCTACATTAATAAAAATTCCTAAATACATTCAATTATTGTTATCCTAAAAATATGAGAAAATATGCATAAATTAATAATTCTATAATTATTATTATTACCCTAAAATAAGATCTTTGTACATATCTACAAATTATATATACCTATCAATTCAATGTCAACGAAAATTAATAAGATAAATTAAAAAAAATTGCATACCTCTCAATTTAATATCAACGAAAATGTGCTCCAAATGCTTCCCTTGAAACTTCCTTTAACAAAAAATTAATATGATAAATTAATATATTATACATAATACAAATCAAATAATTTATAAATCAACTAAAAAATTACATACACAATCTAATAACTCAAAAAGTCTTTTCCTAAACCCTCTCAACTATTTTTTTACTTCCTTCAGCCTTTTTCGTTTGTTCATATTTATAGGTAGAATTCGGGTGATGACGCCACCTGTAGGAAAGTATGAACCAAGTGAGAAGCGGCTCGATGTTCAGTCAAGCGGGAGATACATCCTAAACTTATATCTCGAAAGCTTTCTAGAACAGTCTTGAGGCCTAGTTGTTGATCGGTAATGCTAAACTTATGTAGATGAATCCTGTAGTTGGATAATGCTTAATTATCATCTGTATAATATCATTATGTCTTGATTTTTATATGCTCAAATCAACACCTTTCACTAAAATTAGGAAAGGGGTTACCGGTGTTCCGATTTGAACCCAGATTTGCTCGACGCCATCTCTTGGAACGAGTTCTACTAGCCCATCCGGACCAATCCCCGGATTCATTAGAAGGCTCTGTTTTCAGTTTTGATGCTAACTTATGCAAATTCGTGTCATTTGAATATTTACTGATGTGAAATAATCAAGTGATGCACAGGAAACAGCTTTCAATGGACAATACCAATATTATTTACAGAGATTTAATTTCAATTGCCCCGAGTAAACTTATAATTCTAAAGGCTAAACTTCAATCATCCTAAATGAAAATAAATAAAAGGATTTATATATTAAGCTTGTTTATCATCTCTTGAACAAATCTCAATGTAGTTCCATCAACCTTCTCTCTATCCTCATCGATCGCATGCATAATCTGCTCCTTCAGTTCGTGTCCCGACTCTTTACTCGTTGAATCGTAATCCGAGCAATCCCTGAGAAGAAACAACAGATCCCTAGCCATGTTCTTGGCTCCCCAAGTTTCATCAACATTAAGTTGAAGCAAGCCAGGCATTACAGCTTCCGTTAATATCAACCCTCTACAGCTTTGGCATATATGAAAAAGGATCCCAACAGCCTGTTCTTTGCACTGTGGGGAGCCTTCTTCCATCGCCTCAACTATAATCCGTATTGCACCGGCAATCCCGACCGTATCGGGAACCGAATCCTCCGATGAAAAAAATGATGCTTTCGAGTAATGAGTTTTCGGTCAACTCGGATGATTGCTCGTGACCGTGGATGAGTTGAAGCAAGGTATAGATTGCACCAGAAGATGCAATCAATGGGATTATTTGAAGACAAGTTGAGAGATTCTGGAGTGTAGCAATGGCGTCTACCCTTGCTTGAATGCTGAAGAGAATGTTATTCACATCGTTTAGGATTTGTGCCAGTAATGGGATAGCTCCTGATGAAGCAATTATCAACTTGTTTGGTTTACAAGAAGATAAGATCAACATTGCTGGCACTGAAAGCTCAATGAATTGTTCACTTTCGCATTGAAGAAGCTCTAACAACACTGGTATAATCCCAGATTTTACAATCCGGATTTTGTTTCTGATAAAGAAAGAGGATAAAACCCAGTTTAGAAATTGTTTAATGATGTAAGAAATTGGGAAAATTTTATTGAAACCCCCTCTACTATGCATTTTACAGATTTAGTCCCTCTATTATATTTTGATTTTTTTATCATATGTTTTTCAAAATATGTATTGTTAGTTATAAGGCCAACTTTTCCCCCTTATTTCTTTCAAAACACGTGATTATGCAACTGAAAAATAGTCTGTAACTGTAAAAAAACTTGACAGAATAAACAGAAAAAAAGAAATCTTAATTGAAAATACACACAATAAGAAATGATTAAATTGTAGTGGAGGGACTAAATACATAAAAATGCATAATGCAGGTACTTCTATAGAATTTGACAAAATTAGTGATAAATTTCATTGGATTCTGCAAAAAAATGAAAATGGAAGAAGAGCGACAAACCTTTCACTGCCAAATGCAAGGCCAAGAAGGGCTAACAAAGAAGCTTCAATGGCTTCAAAGTCTTGTGATTGGAGCATTGAAATCAATGGTGAAATAATCCCAGTCTCGGGCAATCTATGCCTTTGTTTGCTGCTGAGTTTACTGAGTTGAATCGCTGCTTGAATCTGCAGTTCTCTATTGCCATTGAAGAGGTTTTCCAGGTTCCACCACCCAATTCTCCATTCACAAAAAAGGAAAGAAAATTTATTTTGCTGTATCAATTTAGATATATACTGAGGCCATACAAATAGGTTATTCAGTGTTGGTTGTTTCAACAAGTGATTTTAGGCTTTTATGGGCATCCATTGTTTCAACTTGAAGCAAGCTTGCTATTCTCTTTGGTCAGCTTTTTTTTTTCATACACAATAAATGATTCCTAAGCATGAATCTTCAACTTTCCTTATATGGAAGCAAACCCCCTTAGCTTATTTTGTCGCCGAACAATAAACAACTTTTTGAGCTAAAATTAAAGGTTTAAAACATTTTGAGAGGGTTGACCTGTCAAATCTGGTAATTAGGATACTTGGTAAATAGAGAATTGTAATAGCGGATTAAGGTGAAAGCTCTCATTTTAAAAAAGTTCATTTTAAGAGTTTTTGAGTTAGATGTTTGAATAAAAAACTTGTAAAGACTATTTTATCCTTGATAGTTATAAAAAAAATCTCTAAATAAAATAAATTTCAATAACTAACAAAATTAAAAAATAATTTCATAAATAAAAAATTAAGTTAATTAATAAATATAAATTTAATAATTAATAAAATTATATTCAAAATATAATTTCATAAATAAAAAATTAATATATACATCTAAGTTTGATAAGTATTAAAATTATATTAAAAATATAATTTCTCAAATAAAAAGTTAATATGTACATCCTTCGTATATGCTCAGTAAAGATATTAAAAAAATTAATTTTCCTAATCTAATTAATATTAATAGATACAAAATATTAACAATTAATAAATTATTCACACAAGTATTGAAAATAATCATGTCCTTATATGTCATTTTGCTTGTTCAAATAATCATACAGCTATCAGTTAATTTTACCAAATAGTTTTATACAATCAGCTAATGCAATCCGCTAGTCAAATCAACTAATGATATCCGCTATCCGCTATTAGCTAATATAATTGCTATCAGCTAAACGCTAATTGCCAAACAAGACTACTAATATCTGATTCATTAGTCTATATCAAAATACTATAAAAGATCCAATTTATTCTATCCAGAATTTTGAATTTCTTAATTTATTTAATAATTTAATATTTTATTACGTTAGATCAATTGGTAATTGATAATTTTTAAAATAAAAATTTCATTTTTAATATAAAAATCGAGAAAATAATACGGATTTCAAATTAAATCATGATTTCATTTTTTATTACTCGAAAATGTTTGGGGTGAAACACCAAATGGAGTTTTTTTTTGCTTTGGCATTTGTGGTAGGGTAAGTATATTGTGTGCATGGAAACTAGGGATTGCTTAAGAAGGTAAAAAGTAGTAGTAATTATATGCTAGAGATTTTTGGGGTTATAATCTATGATCAAAGATGTAACGATCTAAATTCCGGGTTGGTGGAACGGGTTACGGATTCGGGTTGTGGATCTTTAATTTGGTGATTCAATTTAAAGATTTTAAAGTTGGAAGCCCAGTTTTAAAAGTTTTAGTGATCATTTTGAAAGCAAGTGAAACTTTAAGAGGATAAATGTGTGGGTCTTCAAAAAGTTGGATGGTCTTTTGTATAGTTTCCCCATTGTTGGTAGGTGGGCATTAAAGGGGTGATTATCTGCCCGAAAAAGGAAAAAAAGTGCGTCGGATTCAAAAATGTAGAGAGAGGATAAAGAGAGAAAAGATAGAGTTAGAGAGATGAGGCTTTGTTTGGTTGTCGTCAATTGGTCCGATTTTGACACCGTTGGCACCGTTAGATCTCTCCTTTCGAGACGAGTCGATTGGTGGTGGTTTCGTCGCTGTTGGAGTTGCTGTTCGCCAGCGTGGGAGAAGGGAAGATCTGACCGAGTTTTGAGTCTCAAAATACCACCCTCCGCAGTCCTCCACCAAAATCCGACGCCATCATCGAGATTAAAAGGCGTTAAAGTGTCGGACTGGAGCTTGTCGGTTAGTTGTCGCTGCACGCACCGTCACTTAAGCGTAGGCGGTGTCCAGCTACTATAGGCAGCTATAATCAGCGTGGGCCGAGCAGTTTGGGCTGGTTATCGGTTGAGCTAGTCTGGTGAGCTAGGCCGAGCCTTGTTGAAAGTTGATCAAGCCTCATTGATCATTGACCAAGCTGTTGACTTTTTCCAAAAGACCTTACCCAGGGGTTTCTTAATATTTTGAGTCCATTGGAACAGTCTGTTTTGCCAAATTTGAACCTCGTAAGCTATTTTTACGCGTTTTGTTTCTTAAAGTAGTTCGATGTTGTGAAATGGCTTATGTAGTCATATTTTTTTATCCAAGGGATTTATGGACTCGAATATTGGATTTAAAGAGACATTTAGAGGAGCTTGGATAAGGATTTATCGCTTTGGCTTGAGGCTAGTACACCTCGAACTCCTATTGCTTCGTGAACATCATAAATGTGATTGTTTTACGTGTTAGTGTCTGCAAAATAGGTAGACGATAAATAAGCACGTTTAGAGACCGATGTCATGAGACTAAATATATATGTGATGCATGATGACATACGAATATGATGAGACTCATGGAGACTTAGGAGACCGTGTAGGGTTATTTGAAATACTCGTATAATTATTTGATGATTGGTTGATTGATTGATAATTGTGATTCCTTGTGTGCCAGTTCGAATGGTTTGACGTGAATTAATAGAAACTATACTTAAGAGATAAATACTCAATTAAATGATTATGAAACCAGTAATTAATATTAATTGATTGAATGCATTAGTAAACAAACCCTACTAATTTCCATAAGCTTTAGGGATCAAATAAAGCATTGTAATATCGTAATTCGAGGAAATAGTACGAACCTGTGAATAGGGTATCGATACGAGCTTTGACCGTACCAGTACACAATTAGGGGTCGTATCGGTTTGGGTCGACCCATACTGGTACTTGTGGAAATCTAGGATTTCTAGTAAGTAATATTAGTATCAGTATGCGTGTGAGTACCGGTACCCAAGGGTACCGTATCGATACTCATATTTGAGTATTGGTACCCACTGAGCTGACTAATCTATAATGCCAGTTAAAGATGGAAATCGACATGGAAGATTAATGAATTGTTTTATGCCTTGATTAATGAGATAACGCGCACTAATGGAGACTATTTGTAACACCCATACTAGTATTTCATATCCAATACTAGTCAGAGTGTCATATAGAGAATTGTTAACAATCTATAATAGTCATTTATTTAAAAATCACAATAAACCATTTATAAATTTACAGTGTAATATCATTTTTCTAATTTTTAATCTACCAAATTAATTCCGATTTCAGGCAGCAACTTAGCAGATCATAACTATACCCTATAAGTTTTATAACTTCCTATAAACTGCTTAAATTAAAAATCTAATCGATACTCTATTTATTCAATTCCTAATAGTTGTCTGATTTTACATTAGTAATTCCTTTAACCATTTTCAATTTTAATAAAGCTACTCACCATTCATTATCAGAACAAACTAGTTTATAAGTTATTACAAATTATGTCTAAACTAGTTTAAAACCAATTACTATTATCATATACATGCCAACTAGTAAAATCAAAATACATCAAAGATGTCATTACTGATACCGTAAATATACTCCTTGCAAAGTCGGATGCTAAAAACTCTTTACATTGATTCATGCTTTTCACCTACGCGTGAAAATCATCACACGCTAAGTATACACTTAGTGAGGCAATAATAATATCCAGTGCAAACCAACATATCTATAAATATAAAGATGTAACAATACCCATGCATCATGATCACTAGATATGTATTACCATTGTGATAATCATATATTAACATAATATAAACCGGATATAAATTTCTTACCAATATACTTGCCATTTATTCCAAAAGCTCATAAGCTTATTCACATGTTTATCATTTATTAACCAATAAACCATAGCCCAAATATAATCCTATAAGGACCCTGGGTACACGAGTCAAATATGCACCGAAGTACTAATACACATAAGGTCGTGCCCACCATATGCACTAAGTGTTTTTTTATATACACTATAGTGCTAAATCGAGTATGTAGCGTGCTGTTGGACTCTATGGCATGCCAACTATACCCTGTACCTCAATGACATACTTGGGCATATATTCCATATTTATTTCATCCATGGCAATGTATATCAACATAACTTAACATTGGGCAGTTCATACCCGAAATAACATTCATAATATAACATCATATATAACTAGTGATCCATGCATTTATATTCAACTTTTGACATATTTAAAATATGTCAAGAATATGCTCCATGACATAAATATAATGACAATAAAATTTGGGTAGGCTCATCGCAAGCCATCCCAATGATGTATAAAACATCAATGTGTCATGATATGTATGCAATTGCATTTACCTTGACACTTCATATAGGTCAAAATTTAAATCCTCACTAAGCTTTGATTTTGATCATTTTCCTTTTCTTGGTTGTTAGCTTGATCCGGTTTTGATCACGATCTATATGTACATCATTTACAACGCATGTACATTCCAAAAATACATGTTAGTATCATACTAACATAGGAACATGATAGGAAAATAAATTCCTACAATTTCTTTCGATGTTTATCTGATACTAAATCCATTTCATACGATTCATACCAATCTCAACACTTCAAATTTCCTTTAATATCCAAATCAAAGAATGATTCATAAATCGTTCCAACAATTATTCAAGCATAATACCTTAATTTAATCAATTTCCGCTTTAAACCCTTTTATTTCTACAATATGCAATTAGGTCCCCCTACCTTTACAACTTCCAAATTGGTCCAAACAACATTCTAAAGCTTGAAAAATCATCCATTCATCATGTCTAACCTTAATATAAATTTTCCAAAATTTTTCCTAATTATTTCAGCATGGCCAAATATGAAAGGTCACTTCAAGCTTAATCTACAACTTGATTCAAGCATGAATTCAACTTCAAAACATCATTTCTAAGCATTATCAGTCATTTCCATATTAAAACTCAACATCTGCTTCATCCACCAAATTCAAGAACTTAGGTTTCAAGCATGGAAAGCATGAACAAATAATACCAAATGATAGAGAATTTCATGTAGATCAATTTCATGTTTCATGCTTTCATCCAAATTCCTAATATTTCAGCTTGAAAATAAAAAAGAAATTGTTTTCATACCTTACAAAGTGGTCTCGGCAAGATGGAGATATTTGAAGAATTTTCTTGAGATTTCTAATTGTTTTAATTTAGGCCATTTGTCATTGTTAATAGAAAATTTAAATAAAAATCTCTTTTATGATAAAATGACAATTTTGCCCTTGTAATCCAATGTCTCTCATCTTGCCACATGCCAATTTATTCATCCAAGGGTCAAAAATAAACCAATAAGTTAGTGATTACTAACTTTACCCTTGAAATTTTCAAAAAATTATAATCTTGCCATTATTCATCCAACGGTTCATATTTAACATGGAAAATCTACTTTAACCAATGGTCCGTGTTAAATCCTTCCAAATTAAGGCATAGAAATGACATTATTAACCTTGCCTTATCATCTAACAAAATATCTCAAATATTCAGTTCGATTCGACCCGATTATCCAAAATTTTCTTGAACTTTAACTCTTTATAGGTTTTAACACAAATTCTGTACGAGAAATCTGGGTAACATGAAAACATCATTCTTGGGGGTAAACTATTCATTTACGGGACTAAAATGCATAACTTTTAAAAATTACAATTTAGTCCCTAAACTTTTCCTAAGTTTATACTTTAGCCACCAAACTTTCATTTTATTCATTTTGGTCTCTAGACAAAATTTTGAGGTATTACAATTCTTCCCCTTAAGATAATTCATCCTCGAATTTTTAATACGTTTCTGGTTCAAAAAGATTCGGATACTGCTCACTCATTGCTTACTTCTTTTCCCATATAGCTTTTTCCACTTTGTGGTTTCTCCACAGAATTTTAACTATAGGAATGTTTTTGTTCCTTAATTGTTTTTCTCCTCGAGCTAAAATTATTACAGGTTCTTCATCATATGTCAAGTCCAGTTCAATTTCAATTTCTTCTGGTGTAATAACATGCGAAGGATCTGATCGATATTTTCGAAGCATGGTCACATGAAACACATCATGGACCTTACTCATTTTCGGTGATAATGCTAGTTGATATGCCACTAGACCAACCCTTTTCAAAATTTCATAAGGATCAATGAATCTTGGACTAAGTTTGCCTTTTCGTCCAAAACGTAATATCTTTTCCAAGGTGAAACCTTTAAAAATACTTTGTCTCCAACTTCAAATTCAATATCTTTCCTTTTAAGATCTGAGTACGAATTTTTCTCTATCAAGGGTGGCTTTGAGATTATCTTGAATTATCTTTACCTTGTCCTCCACTTCTTGAACAAGTTCTAGTCCAATGATTTTTTTGATCCTCTAACTCGAACCAATTCAATGGTGTTCGACATTTTCTTCCATATAATGCCTCATATGGTGCCATCTTTATATTTGATTGGTAACTATTGTTATAGGCAAACTCAGCTAATGGAAGATATTTTCCCACGAGCCTATAAAATCTATTATAAACGCTCTGAGCATATCTTCGAGTATTTGAATAGTCCTTTCTGATTGTCCATCTATTTGAGGATGGTAAGCATTATTAAAGTGTAGCCGAGTTCCCAACGCTTCATGTAATGAACTCCAAAACCCTAAAGTGAACTTTGGATCTCTATAAGATATAATAGACATAAGAACACCATGTAATCTAACAATTTCCTTAATATATAACTCTGCTAACTTATTCAAGGAGTAGTTTGTTCGAACTGGTATGAAATGTGCCGATTTAGTCAATCGAAGCACAATCACCCAAATCGAATCCTTTTACTTGGCATCAGTGGTAAACTTGTTACGAAATCCATAGAAACATTTTCCACTTCCATTATGGAATTGAAATTGGTTGAATTAATCCTAATGGAACTTGATGTTCTGCCTTTACTTGTTAACAAGTTAAACATTTAGCAATGAACTCAATGATAGCTCGTTTAATGCCAGGCCACCAAAATTGGCTCTTTATATCTTGATACATTTTATTTCTTCCAAGATGTATAGTTAAAGGATTATAATGTGCCTTCAAAGTATTTTCCTATTTAGTTCTTCATTATTAGGAAGATATGCACGGCCCTTGTAATATAGACATCCATTTGACCTTATTTCAAAGTCTTTAGATTCACCACGCTCAACTTGCTTCTTCTTTTCCAAGCATTTCTCATCATTTGCTTACAACTCCTTAATTCGACTTATCAAGGTAGGATTAATTTGAAGTTTAGCCACAAATGCACCTTCTTTCTGCAATTTCAACCGGGCATTCAATGCTCTCAACACAAAGAATATTTTCTAGTTAAATGCATCTGCTACCACATTAGCTTTCCCCGGATGATAATCAATAATTACATCATAGTCATTGATTAGTTCTATCCACCTTCTTTGTCTCAAATTAAGCTCATTTTTAGATAACAAGTATTTCAAAACTTTTGTGATCCGTGTAAATATAGAACTTTTCACCATATAAGTAGTGGTGCCAAATCTTTAAAGCAAACACTACTCTAATCAACTCTAAATCATGGGTAGGATAATTTCTTTCATGAGTTTTGAGTTGTCGAGAAGCATATGCTACAACCTTTCCTTCTTGCATTAATATACACCCCAAACCATTATGGATGCATCACTATATATTATAAAATCCTTCCCAGATTATGGTTGTACCAAAACATGAGCTTCTGTTAATATCCTTTTTTAATTTGTCAAAGCTTTCTTGACATTTATCTGTCCAAACAAATGGCACATCCTTTCTTAACAACTTAGTTATTGGAGCAGCAATCATTGAAAATTCTTTCACGAACCGCTGATAATAACCAGCTAATCCCAAGAAACTTCTCACCTTAGAGACATTCTGAGGAATTTTCCATTCTAGGATTGGTTGAACCCTTTTAGGATCGACTTGAATCCCTTCAGCTGAAACTATATGTCCAAGGAAAGCTACTTTAGACAACCACAATTCACACTTTGACAGCTTTGCATATAATTTCTTTTCTCGGAGGTGAGTATCATGATCCTCTTTGGTTTTAGAATAAACCAATACATCATCTATGAATAGTAGCACAAATTGGTCTAAATATGGCTGAAATACCCATATATCCATAAAAAACTGATGGTGTATTTGTAAGTCCAAAAGGCATTACTACAAACTCATAATACCCATATCTAGTTCTGAAAGTTGTCTTTGGTATATCGGCTTCTTTAATTTTCAATTGATGATACCTCGATCGAAGATCAATTTTAGAAAACACTATTGCTCCTTTAAGTTGATCGAAGAGATCATCAATCCTTGGTAAAGGATATTTATTCTTTACCGTTACTTTATTAAGTTGATGATAATCCACACATAACCTCATTGATCCATCTTTCCTTTTCACAAATAGGACTGGAGCTCCCCGAGGTGATATATTAGGTCGTATAAAACCTCGATCTAATAATTCTTGTAATTGATCCATCAGCTCTCTAAGTTCTGTAAGAGCCATCCTGTAAGGTGCCATTGATATTGGTTCTGTTCCACGAAGCACATCAATAATAAATTCCACTTCTCGATCTGGAGGTAATCCCGATAATTCATCTGGGAAAACATCTGGAAATTCTCGCACCATGGGTATATTTTCCAGATTTATCTTTGTTTCTTGAATATTTATCACATGAGCTAAATATACTTTACACCATGTGATAATAACTTTCTAGCAGTTACAACTGATATCACATTGCTCAGATTATTCTGCCTTTCGCCTACAAATATTATTTTTGAGCCATCTGGTCTTTTTAATATTAACCGTTTCAATCAGCATTCAACTGTAGCATTATATGCCGATAACCAATCCATTCCAAGAATGATTTCAAACTCTTAGAAGGGTAATTCCATAAGGTCAGCTAGAAATTCGTTTTCTTGAATCTTTATAGGACACTTTTTGCATATTTGACTTACTTTGGCGCTTTGTCTTATTGGATTAATAACAACTACCTCACTCGAAATTGGTTCTACCGGAATATTTCTTTCAAGTACTACTTTAGAACTAATATTATAATAGGTAGATCTTGGATCAATCAATGCAAAAACAGGTCTGTCAAAGAGTTCGATCATACCTACTACGATCTTTGAGTCATCTCGATCATTAGCAGTTTCGCCTTCTCGATTTACTGTCTCTTGAAAAGAAGTGAAATTATGAGAGACCAATATTCTTTTATATTGAGGATCCAACCTAGCTATGAATTTGTCAATTCTGGATTTTTCGGTTGGAAGAAACTCGGTTGCAAATTGGCTCAGTCTATTGAACTCACATTCATATTCATAGATTGACCTGTCAGACTATTTCAGATCCAGGAACTACTATCTCATTTCATCAACAAACAGGCCCCAATATATTTTTCTTTAAATTCTTTTAGAAAAAATTCCCATATAATCTGCTCTAGAGGAACTCGTGTAGTAATTACATTCCACCACACACTAGCTTGTATGCTTGGCAGGCATTTGATTGGTTGAGTTACTATGATTGATAGGATCCAAATACCTAATGAGAGTGTTGAAACACCATGGTTAGAGACGTCGAATGTACTTTCTCGATGCTATATAGCCCCGGGTCTCATTAAAAGATACTCGAAGGGATAATTCAAGTATAGAGTGTACTTTCTTGATGTTGTGTGGCCCTGGGTCTCACTCAGGTATTGCAAAGTATAGAGCGTACATTCCTGATGCTATGCGGCCCTATGTCTTGCTTAAAGTGTACGTTCCCGGTGCTATATGGCCCTGAGTCTTATTCGAAGATACTCGAAGGGGATTTCGAGTATAAAGTGTACGTTTTCGATGCTGTGTGGCCCTGGGTCTCACTCAGGTATTACATAGTATAAAGTGTGCGTTCCTGATGCTGTGTGGCCCTAGGTCTCGTTTAGAGTTACATTCCTGATGATGTGTGGCCCTGGGTGATGTGATCTCAGTTCTGGAATAACCAAAATGCACTAGTTTGCCCGATCATTAATTGAAGTAAGCAAAGATCTATGTTGCAAAATGTAGTTGGTTGCACAGATGGATAATGTGGAAGGAATATGCTGTAAACAGTGGAAACTGTAGAGCGAATGTATTGGTTGTTAAAGGTAACTGGCAAACGAAAATGATAGAAAGAATTATGGATGGCGTCATTGAATAGGTGATTTTTGGTGAAGGAAATAATATGGTGTAACCCCCTTGACTCGGTCTCGTCGCTAGACCGAACGAGCGAGCTACATTGGGTTTGCCGAGACAAACCTGGATAAATTACTTAGAGAACGGTCCATTTTTTATTTTATCTTTTCTAAATGCATAATTAAGTTCTAAGGTGATCATGCTGACAACGGTGGAGTTTACAACTCAATCGGGCGTCGAATTGACATCTAATTGTACAAGATTGCATTTTAGGGACCAAATTGCAACTATAGATAATTACAAGGAATTCTTTGAAATTAAAGTTACCAATCCTTAATTAGTCAGGTTTCATGCATACTGGTTAAATCTCAACCTAAAATGATTACCCAAACTCATTTAATTGCATATCTAAGAAACTGGGACTAAACTACAAAGAATTCAAACTTTAGATAGCATATTACCATAATTAACGACTGGCGTACCGGTAACGCCACTTTCCATTTTGCAACGGACGCAAACTACAAGGGTGTATCGGTATGGTCCTTAAGCGTACCTGTAACAACCATTTTAAAATTTAAAATTTAGAAAGTTTTAGAAGTCGCAAAAAATCTCGGTGGTATTTGGAATGAAATGTTTTTGAAATTTTTTTGAAAAAATTGAAGAATTTTGAGGAAAATCGAATTTTGGAGTGACAATTGAATTTTTTTTGAGATTTTAAAATTGCGTAATTTTTCTGAATTTGGGAATCTTTAGGGATATTTTTGAAAAGTTTTAAAATTTTGGGATTTTTGTTTTAAAAATTTGATTTTCTTGAAAAATAAAGACGGGTATTTTGAAATAAAAATGATGGAGTCGCCACCGGTCATTTTAAATGGGGTAGATCGGGCACCAAAAATGAAACCAGAGATTCGATTGAAAATGGGTTCGGGAGTCGGTTACGGATGGGGAAGGATTAACACCCTAATTTCGCCCAAATTTGGTACCAAAAATTAATTACCGCTTTTTTAATATCAGATTTTCCGAATTAAAGTGACGTTTAAATCAAAATTCGGTTATATGTGCGAGTAAATTTTAAGGGTCCCGTTATTCGAGAGTAAACCGAAAAACCACCATCACTACGTTTGATACTGGCCACGTTTACTCCTGAATAAAAAGGCACCACGTTAACAGTTCATATATACGAATGAGAAAAAGAAGCAAAAATATATATACATATATGCGAAATAAGAGCATAAATAAATACGGAAATAAAAAAGTCTGGAAAAGGACCGGATCGAACATAAAAAGAAATGCTTTAATTAAAATGCGATAAATTAAAATGCGAGAAAAATAAAAGCTGTAATAAAAAGAATCCTAAAAGGGACCGGATCGAAAAAAAGAAAAGCAATCCGGAAAAAGGACCGAATCGAACAAAGCAATCCGGAAAAAGGACCAATTCAAACAAAAGAGCGCAAAATAAAAGAGATTCGGAAAAAGGACCGGATCTAACATGAAAATAAATGCGGAAATTAAAATAGCTAAAAATAAATGTTAGTTGCGGAAAATTAAATGTTAGAAGCGGGAAATTAAATGTTAGAAGCGGGAAATGAAATGTTAGATAGTTATACTAAACGAGTCATAATAATACGGGTCATTCCCCGTTTCGGGTCACCGTAAGGTCGATTCGAACAAAAAATTAAATAAACAATATATATAGATATATATTATACTATAGTATAACATAAAGAATACTATATAATATAAAATATATACTAAATAAATTATATATATGTAACATGATAGATAGTGTATTATAACTTATATATATAATAAGGTATATATAACATAGTATATAATAGAACATAACACAAAAACATATAAGAAAGAAACTTAAATAGAAAATATTACCAAGAACTCATGATATTTCATTAAATCATAAAAAAGGGTTACACAATAAATAAAAGAGGGAAGAAAATACCAAAACTTTAAATATATGCTCGATCAATCAATTTACGGGTCGTTGTCGATGGGGTTAAAAAGTTTGATTTAATGATTGGTGATTCGAATAGTTATGGGTTCTTTTGGGTGTTGCGGCAGTACGGAGATGAAGGGATTATCGAATGGTGGGAGGTTTTTGGAAGAATGAAAAAGCACTGGGGTGAAATAAGGGCAGTAGGGTTTGTGAGTAAAAAAAGGTTTTGAGAATGCAATTGACTAGGGAATAAAAAAAAACAGTGGGGAATAGGGGCGTTAAAACTGGAAATAAAAATGCAGTTAGGTGAGGTTGGGTGTGTGGGTGAAAAATGTAGAGGTCCACGGCAGTATGAAAAAATGTAATTGGAAGTGGTTACTTGGGTAGGTAATATAGATAGAGAGAGAGTGAAGAAGGGTATTTTGTGGGAATAAAAATAAGATTTAGGTTTTAGTATATAAGGTGATAAAAGGTACTTTTGAGTTATCCTTTTTAAAAAAAATGAGAACCAATAGAAATTAAGGTCTTGTGTCCCAAGTAATTTTCAACCAATAAGAGTAAAGCCTTAATAAGGAATGAGTTGAGATTTTTATTTTTGTATTTTTTATATTATATAGAATCATAGATAATGGGCCATGGAATTTTGGGCTTAGGGTATAAGGTTTTAGGTATTGGGAGGGTAATGTGGATTGATTTTAATTTGAGCATTTAATTTAAACCGGGACAAAATTTAGTGTCTACAGCTGCCCCTCTTTGATCATTGTTGTGAAACGGGAATGGAACAAAGACGAAAAGACACAAATTTTGTCCAACTTCTCTGTTCGAAGACCGGATCTCGAATCACCAAGCACTGAAGGTCTTGTTGATGGTCCGAGAGATAAACAAATAAGCACTGAAGGCTTTGTAGACGGTTTGGCTCACCAAGCACATGAGAGGTCTTACTGATGGCCAAAAAATGAAGATCCAATACTGGAGGATTTTACGGATAGCCTAGCTCATCAAGCACATGAGAGGTTTTACTGATGGCTAGAAAATAAAGTCGAGCACTTGAAGGTTGCAGATATCTGACTCACCAAGCACATGAGAGGTCTTATTAATGGCCAGAATGAAGGTCCAACACTGGAGGATTTATGGACGGCCTAGCTCACCAAGCACATGAGAGGTCTTATTGATGGCTAGAAAATGAAGTCGAGCACATGAAGGCTGCTGATATCTGGCTCACCAAGCACATGAGAGGTCTTATTGATGGCCAGAATGAAGGTCCAACACTGGAGGATTTACGGACGGCCTAGCTCCCCAAGCACATGAGAGGTCTTACTGATGGCTAGAAAATGAAGTCGAGCACATGAAGGCTGCTGATATTTGGCTCACCAAGAACATGAGAGGTCTTACTAATGGCCTAAAAATAAAGTCGAGCATATGGAGGCTAGTGACGACTTAAACTTCCAACACTGAAGGTTGTCAGTTCGGAAATGAACGATGTACTAAGGGCTTCGGTGTAGATCTTGAAGTAACACTTGGAAAATTTGCTAGATGGGTTCTTCTTAATGGGAACCCTTGGTTCTTGCTGGATGAGTTCTTCAAGTTGGGAACTCTTGGTTCTTTGTTGTGATCCACTTTTCACACAGTTATGGATCGAAATCTTGGCTTGGATTCATGAAAGAATGAATTAAGATCTTGCTGGAAATCTACTTCTTCCATCGCGAAGTTGCAGATTAAAATCCGTGAATATGTCAAAAAGATAAAATGATTTATGCATGCGTTAGCATGCTCCTAACCTAAGGATGTCTAACTATGTATGATGCATGAACGAATGCTAATTTGAGGACCACTTGGGCGAGTCTTCTTCTTTAAGGGAGTTGATTGAAAAATCTTATCTTGTTTTTTTCACTGAGGCCCTATTGCGGCTAGAATACCCCATCTTACACTCGGGTTCAACCCTTCATGGTGTATCTTTAAAGTTCTATTCTTGATTGTTCTTCTTGAACATCGCTCAATTGGTTAATTTGATTTGGAGAAATCTCGACTGATTTGTCATCTTTGTACCTTAACGAAATTTTTACCCCAAAAATTTTGTTGCTTACTCCTGTTGTCTTGTTGCTAGAAAATTTTCGACATCTTCATCAAACAAATGGATTTAAAAGTATTTCCTTGTCCATTCTGACTAGGAATCTCAAGTTTTAAAGTTCTTGTTATCTTGTAGACAAAGTTGTCCCACTTTCTTCGAGGGACACTTTGTCATCTACTGTCCCTTCATGTTTGGGCCTTGTCACTCTTTCTCTACCCAAGATGGCCATTTACATCAAAGACCTTGCAATTTGAAAACAATTTTTAAATAAAAGAGTTTTTTTAAAATGGTTAGTTCACTAACTGATACTTTAATGAATGATGCATTTTTTAAATTAGTATACAGGGCTTGAAGACCCAAAAATTTGAAAAGAAAGGAAAAATAATAGGATTTCTTGGATATCCAATGCGAGAGTGTCCTAGATTTACCCCCGGTGATCAATGGCTTGCCTTTGAATGTTGTGGCGATACTTGAAGTTGTGATTTCTTTTTCAAGTGGCTCGGTTCATCCTCATGATTATGGTATTTTCTTGATCAGTTTGAAAACTACCCCTTCTAGTTATCAATATTTTCTCCTTTTATAATCATCATGGTGAGAATTCGGGGTATAAACATAAATTAAAATTTAATTACAGTTATGATTGAGTCATTGCCTTCAAAGATCCATCACTGACGCTAGGGTATTGAACTGGTGGAATCTAGTTCCTTATTAGATTTGTTCGTCCCCCCACAGCTCCATCAGGATGTTTCGAGACTTATTCAGTTGTTCATTGATTTTTAGAGATTTATCTCTGATACCGGGGTATTAAACCGGTGGAATCTAGTTCCTTATTAGATTGACAACTTTATTAATTGTCCATTTCTTAATAGATTTTTTAAGTGTGTTAAAGGAATTCTCAAGTTCAAGTGACTTCGTCAGTCTTTCCTAGGAGATTTTTCATCATCGAACATTATCGAGGGAGTAGTAGTCTTGCTTTTCGAGCTTTACCGACCTGAGCGTACTGAGCAAGAAATCATGCTTCATCGAGATCACAACATTCGATTGATCTTTGTATCAATGTCACGATAGGCATGTGATATCCAAGGACCTTCAGAGGTAAGAGAAGATATATATATATACTCATGATTTAACAAAATAAATCTTTTCATTGAAATAAAAGTTCGCAAACATGACAATAGCCCTTTACAAAATATCATTGTAACTTTTGGGCCAAAAGTAACAAGGTTGATTTAAAACAATAAAATGAAAACAGAAAATGCAAGGAAATTCATGCAAACTGACATCCTAGAACAAACAAAAGTATGATGCATCTACGGCTTTTGGCAACTGGGGGCCAATCTTGACTCCTAGATCCCTCGACCTCTCAAAAGGACCTGACCCTTTAATGGCCACTATAGTTAGGCAAATGATTGGTTGCCACATTCGGTGTGTCAAGCTGTAGAACTTCGGTATTAAGCAGATTTTGAACCACCCTCTTAAAGGCTTTGCAGTTGTTGATATTGTGGCTGGTGATTCTCGCGTGGTATTCATACTTAGCCTTGGGGTCAAACCATGATGGATAAGGAGGTTGCATCGGAGTAAGATGATAAGGGCTAACCAAATCTGCCTTATAAAGCTTAGGGCATAACTCACTGTAAGTTATGGGTAAAAGAGTGAAGACCTCATCCTTCTTAGGCTCCCTTCGGCCGGGCCCTTGTGTAGATTTTCCCCGGTCTTGAGCATGCCGCTCTTAAAAGTAGTCTCAATAGATTTGGTCCCATTCACAAATTCGGCAAATCCTAAGGATATGTTGTTGATCGTCTTCTCAAAGAGTGGACTTTTTAGTGTGTCCAAAAAACAAGCGGGTGATTTCACTTTCCAAAATGGGCGGCTGAACTTGCGCCGTGATGTCTTTCCATCTTTGGGCATACTGTCTGACATTCTCATTTTGCCCTTGACTCATACCCTGAAGCAAAGTTCTATTTGGGACCATGTCCTTCACATGCTTATATTGCTCGATAAAGATTCTTGATAGATATTTCCATGTCTTCACATTGGTATGGTTTAGCTAAGCGTACCAACGGGCAGCTGCCCCGCTTAAGCTATCTTGGAAGCAAAAAATAAGAAGCTTCTCATTCCTCAAATGTGCCGCCATCTTACGACAATACGTAGCCAAGTGGGCTGAAGGACAAGTAGTCCCATCGTATTTCTCGAAGTTTGGGACCTTAAACTTTGGCGGGATTTCTAAATCCGATACCAAGCTCAATTCATAAGCATCAATTCCGTAGTCATTTGTCACTTGCATCGAGCTGACTTTTTCTTCCACTTAGAGACATTGCTCTTCAAACTTCTTCTCAAACTCCCTTTTCAGTCTCGTCTTTATCTCATTCATCATATTTAAATCTGGGATATCAGCGTCATTCTCAAAACTATGCCCCATATCGACTGGGTTGTTAGCAGATGCCCCGGCTATGTGGACACTTTTCAGAGCTGACACTTTCGGTTGAGCCTTCGTGTGAGATGCGTTTCCGCCTAAGTTCTCCATATTAGAACGTTAATCAACAATGTGGGCTTTCCTTCCCTTCTTTCTAGCAGAGTAGTGGCGCGGGCTATGATCTCTTTTTGAGATTTTTTAATCATTGACTCGATACTGTTCAAGCATTCCTCGATGCCCCTTTGCGACTTTTCAATAGTAGCCAATCTATCTTCTATGACTCTAGTTTGAGAATGTGTGTCGTACGAGTGCAGAATGGTTACAACTTGAACTTACTGCCATGAGATTCCGACTATTAATCCCAGGGTTTTAATTAGTTCATGCAAAATATATGCTATAAGATGCATGGGACCAAAAATAAATGCAAGGATGTATGCAAGCAAAAGTGTTGACTCCTTTGGTGGTCACCCTTGAGCAACTTTCATGGGATTGGAAAGATTCTCGTTACAAAGGAGGTAGGCGATCTTCTAAATCTCGATCCGATCTTCAAATTTTTTGAGGGCTCTGAATAATTAAGGGTGACTTGATGCCTTCTTCGATCCCAAGGTAATGAAGGGATGTAGTGAATCAACTTCCTTGGCTAGAGTCTTTCTACACCGGGTTATCTCTTGCGCTTGGCCCGTTGAAAATGTGTTGTACTAATCTTGACTTTGAATGAGTCGGCTAGGATCACGAAGGTGCCTAGATGGTCCTAAATTGTGTCTTCGAATCTGATTTCGGCCGGCTTTAAAGCAATGTCGTATTCCTGAGCGTGTCTCCTCCTTTTTGAGACAGCTCCCCATCCATAATAAAAGATCTCTAATTGGATAAACCACCCAAACCAACACCTTTATGTCATGCAATGTTGATGCAAGCTATGCATGTGGGAATTGAAACACAAAGTAAAATAATTAGTGTCGGGTAATAACAGAGAAACAAAGCATCAAGCAGGAAAAAAACCTACTTACCCGATCTAAAGCACCTAGGTTATCCGTATGGCTTTAAAAGGGGCGGGCTTGCTATGTTTTCTACATGCAGTTTTGGGTCTAAACGGTACCCGATCTGTCATCGTTGTCCCCTTCTAAGGGTAGCAAGGCCCCCGTTCATCACCCATTATAGGCTCCTTTCAATCGAGTTCAATTCGGGGGGACCCTTTTGCTATGTCCGTACAGAGAAACAATATTCCCACGAAAACATACGGTAATCGAGCCCTGAAGGTACTTGCTAGGCCCATACGAAGGAACAATATCCTCACGAATGCACTAGCGTTTCCCCCCACTTAAAGAAATGAGTTTAATGTCAAATTTTAAATGCGTTAAAATGAACTCGCATTTATAAACAAATGCTGATTTACTTGTCACTTTAATTCACAACCTTTGGTATTAATAAGCGGTAATTATTTTAAAAAGGCTCGACTCTCTTTTGTTTTGAAAACCAAAACTACCCAGTAGAGTCGCCAGCTGTAGCGACCATTTTAAAATTTAAAATTTAGAAAGTTTTAAAAGTCGCAAAAAAACTCGGTGGTATTTGGAATGAAATGTTTTTGAATTTTTTTTTGAAAAAATTGAAGAATTTTGAGGAAAATCGAATTTTAGAGTGAAAATTGAAAAATTTTCAGGATTTTAAAATTGGGGAATTTTTCTGAATTTGTGAATCTTTAGGGATATTTTTGAAAAGTTTTAAAAATTTTGGATTTTTGTTTTAAAAATTTGATTTTCTTGAAAACTAAAGACGTGTATTTTGAAAATAAAAATGATGGAGTCGCCACTGGTCGTTTTAAATGGGGTAGATCGGGCACCAAAAATGAACCAAAGATTCGATTGAAAATGGGTTCGGGAGACGGTTACAGATGGGGAAGGATTAGCACCCCCACTCCGTCCAAATTTGGTACCAAAAATTAATTACCGCTTTTTAATATCGGATTTTCCAAATTAAAGTGACATTTAAATCAAAATCCGGTTATACGTGCGAGTAATTTTAAGGGCCCCGTTATTCGAGAGTAAACCGAAAAACCACCATCACTACGTTTGATATTGGCCACGTTTACTCCCGAATAAAAAGGCACCGCATTAACAGTTCATATATCCGAATGAGAAAAAGAAGCAAAAATATATATACATATATGCGAGATAAGAGCATAAATAAAGGCGGAAGTAAAAAGTTCGGAAAAGGACGGGGTCGAACATAAAAGGAAATGCGGAAATTAAAATGCGATAAATTAAATTGCGAGAAAATTAAATTGCGAGGAAAATAAAAGCTGGAATTAAAAAGAATCCGCAAAAGGACCATATCGAAAAAAAGAAGAAAAAAAGAAAAGCAATCAGGAAAAAGGACCGGATCGAACAAAGCAATTCGGAAAAAAGGACCGGATTGAATAAAAGAGCGCAAAATAAAAGAGATCCGGAAAAAGGATCGGATCTAACATGAAAAGAAATGAGGAAATTAAAATAGCGAAAAATAAATGTTAGTTGCGGAAAATTAAATGTTAAAAGCAGGAAATTAAATGTTGGAAGCGGGAAATTAAATGTTAGATGTTAGTTAGTTATACTAAACGAGCCATACTAATACAGGTCATTCCACGTTTCGGGTCACCGTAAGACCGATTCGAACAAAAAATTAAATAAACAATATATATAGATAAATATTATACTATAGTATAATATAAAGAATACTATATAATATATAATATATACTAAATAAATTATATATATGTAACATGATAGATAATATATTATAACTTATATATATATATATATGTATATATAATAAGGTATATATAACATAGTAGATAATAGAACATAACACAAAAACATATAAGAAAGAAACTTAAATAGAAAATTACCAGTGAACTCATGATATTTCATTAAATCATAAAAAAGGGTTATACAATAAATAAAAGAGGGAAGAAAATATCAAAACTTTAAATATATGCTCGATCAATCAATTCACAGGTCGTTATCAATGGGGTTAAAAAGTTTGATTTAATGATTGGTGATTGGAATAGTTATGGGTTCTTTTGGGTGTTGCGGCAGTATTGGGATGAAGGGGTTATCGAATGGTGGGAGGTTTTTGGAAGAATGAAAAAGCAGTGGGGTGAAATAAGGGCAGTAGGGTTTTTGAGTAAAAAAAAGGTTTTGAGAATGCAATTCGCTAGGGAATAAAAAAAAAAAAAACAGTGGGGAATAGGTTGGGTGTGTGGGTGAAAAATGTAGGGGTCCACGGCAGTATGAAAAAATGTAATTGGAAGTGGTTTTTTGGGTAGGTAATATATATATAGAGAGAGAGAGTGAATAAGGGTATTTTGTGGGAATAAAAATGTAAGATTTAGGTTTTAGTATATAATGTGATAAATGGTATTTTTGGGTTATCTTTTTAAAAAAAATGAGAACCAATAGAAATTAAGGTCTTGTGACCCAGGTAATTTTCAACCAATGAGAGTAAAGCCTTAATGAGGAAGGAGTTGAAATTTTTATTTTTGTATTTTTTATATTATATAGAATCATAGATAATAGGCCATGGAATTTTGGGCTTAGGGTATAAGGTTTTGGGTATTAGGAGGGGTAATATGGATTGATTTTAATTCGAGCATTTAATTTAAACCGAGACAAAATATAGTGTCTACAGTACCGATACGTGTATACATTTTCGAAAATATGAATTCTAATGGCTAAAAGGCGTACCGGTACGGGTGCCTGTGTACCGACACCAGGCCAAATTTTCAACTATGCGTACCGATATGGTTACCAGGCGTATCGGTACGCCTTGGCATTTTTGCCCATATTGAGCCGAGACAGGTCCCCACGTACCGATCCTTGAGGACCCGTACCAGTACGGACATGCCTCTAATGACCTCTTGGTCGAACGTATGACACTTTGGCTCATTCTTACATGCTTCAAACCACATCTAGTCATCATTTAACATCTCAAGCAATATTTCCACAATCATATGAACATGGTAGAGGATCATTCACAACATAGCATATTCAAACAAAGGTCCTATAGGCATGATCTCTACCCAAGCATGCAAAACGTATCCCAACCCCTCAAAACCAGAAGTAAAGCATCATACAAGTCCAAAACATCAAACATAACTTGTACAAGCAGGGAGTATCCAAAATAACCCTCCCAATTACAACTTGGTCACATTGCCTCTTATTACTACTAAGTATTTGTAAAACCATACATGAAAATACTTCACCCCTTGGATCACCTCTTGCTTACTTGCTGTCCGAAAGTGCTTATTTCTCTGCATTGATGAGAAAGGAGAGCGTAAGCTATAAGCTTAGTGAGGGAATCTCAAAAACACCCATCAATGTATTTAAAACATTTTATTTCAAATCAAGTGAATAATTCTCATGGCAAAATCATCTCATGCTTCTATATTCTCTTAAAAAATGCACATTTAAACCACTTGCAACACATGTATCATGGATTTCTATCATAAACCTCAATTTAAGCTTCATATGTCAAAATCTCTAAATAGAAAGCTTAAAAAGCATCTCATGTATAAACCATATTATACAAAACATAATCATTTCTCATGATACATTATATTATATATTGGCATTCAAGTGACTCAAAACCAATTCCATTCTATTTTATCAAAAACACATCGGATATACGAATTTCCCAAGTGGTTCCTTCGACCACTTCACATACATCCTCGAACCGGAGTAGCCCTCAACGGTTATAATGTATAAATCCACCAATAGGTGAAAACAACACAATTAACCCCTCGACTGCTGCGGTTCTCATGGTGGAGAAAACGACAAATTAACCCCTTGACACACATGAGGCGATTTATTATAGTGCACTTTAAACCCTATGGCTAGCCAACTATATCCGATAACATTTTATCTTAGCCACTTGCCAATATACTCAATAAAACCACGTTACCTTACTATTTTACATACGCATCGAATCAAATCCATTTCCAGCACATTAAATCATGTATTCTAGTATTCTCAAAATCCTTTCATAAAATCATTTATCATTCTCAATAATTATCACATATGATCATTAGTAACATATTTTCATTTCTAAAACATGCATATAATAGTAGGTAACCAAAATCATAAACATGTGCATGAGATTGTATTTTGCAAAACCGAAAACGAGAGAGAGATCAACCAATACTTACTTTCGAGCTTAGATAAGTGTTTCAAACTTATTCTAAACTCCCAACAACCATCTTCAAACCTTTTAAAAGTAGTAAATCACGTTTCCACTCACCAACAACACAACACCCTCTTGCTGTTGCGAGAATCAAGCTTCCGAAACTTCCGCAACCTCTCCGAAAGCTAAAGGATCCAACTCCCCAGCTTTACCCAATCAAAAACAGAGGATTGATGCACTTCCATGCATCTTTAATTTCCAGCAACCATCAAACGCCTCTCTAAAACAACTAAAATCATCACCAAACTTCATCTAAACAAAGCCCAACCAAAACCTATTGATTTTAACATCTTAAAAACATAAATTGACATCCAAAAGCATCTTTATAACGTCCTTATACCTCCAGCAACCCTACATCACCAAGATCACTTCAAAATCTAACTATTTACAACCTAGAAAATTAGCAATTCACATAGTTTCGGGATTCCTTTAATTAATCTCTTCTTACAACATTAAAACACATCTTATAAGAGATCTAAATAAATTAGATTCAATAGAAAACAGATCCATAGCAATGTTCATAAAATTTTCTCATCAAAACTCAATTTAACCCATAAAATCTTGATTAAATCATAAACACATAACAAAATCAGTTGGAAAGGATCAAGAACTTGGGAATTTCAATAAAGAACCTTTAATTAGAGGAGAGAAATGAAAATCACCTCTAATTGCTGATTTCCCCCTTAATTGACAAATGATTGGATGAAAACTTCAAGAAACCAAGTAGATTTTGATGTAGAAATCAAAGGAATCAAATAGGAAATCAAAAGAGATTGATTCCTGTAAATTTTGGAATGAAATTGATAGTTTGGCTGCTGAGAAAGTTGAGAGAAAAGTAGTTATGTAAGAAAATAGATTTGTTTAATTAAAATCTTTTTTTTATCAATTCTATTTTATTTTAATATTAAAACCATTTAAAAATAGCCTAAATTAAGGGAAAAATCTGATGAAAAAGTTTGGTTAATTAGCTCCTTAAAGATTTTATGTTTTGACCATTTTACGATTTAGTCACCAAAACAGTTTTGAAAACTTTACATTTTAGTCACTGGACCAAAATGTCCCAAAGTCCTATTTAATTCCTTCAAATATAATTTACCACAACCCTTAGAATATTAATTAAGTATTTTCTAGTATTTTCCCATATTTTATTTTAACAAAAAACAATTATTAAAATTTAATTCCTGAAACTAGCTCGAATTGTCTAATCTGGTTCTCCCGAACCATCTAATAGACCTATCTAACATCTAAGCCCAAATTCAGGGTGTTACATATAGTATTGTGGAAAAAGTAACAAAGGAAAGAATCAATACTATAATGAGTATTGACTCGAATCCTATTGGAATTTTAGTTGATCGAGGAAGGAACCTTTACTGTAAATAGTAAAGACCCGGATCCTATATTGATCCCAAACAAAAGACTGCGAACCTCTAATTAGAAAATTAGGAACCAACAGTATAATGAAAAATGAATGACTCCACAAGTACTATGCTTGATAAGTCAATAGAGTTCTTGTAAAGCAAGAGAAGTGAAAACTCACAAAGTTTATTAATCTGAATTCTGTATCTACATGATTGAGAATGATACCTATTTATAAGTCCACAAAAGACATACATATTAAACAAATTAAAATCAATTTTAAATGAAATTGATTACATGACTTTAATCGTGTGTCTTCTAGTAACCGAATGGTTAATTGCAATGTTCAGAATGGATGTAAACATCCATTTGTCTACATAGAGTGGCTGTTGAATCCCCAAGCTTATTGTCATCATTTATTCTTCTTGAATGCATGATTAAGAAGCTTTTAAACCCCTTTGAGAAATTGAAACAGTTTCTGTAACCCCCTCGACCCACCTAGACGCACGACCGAATCGAGTGAGCAACATTAGGTTTGCCAAAGCAAATCGGAGAAAGGTTACGAAAAGTCAGTCCATTTTTTTCCTTTTATCTTGTCTAGATGCAAATTATTAGTGTTACATGTACATACTCGCAGCAGGTGAATTTTTGAAGAAAATGAATCATAGAAAGGCAACCAATTGCACCACATTCATTATGAGGACAAAAACGTAAATACTTTAAATTATAGGACCAAAATTGAAAGTAAGGTTACCAATCCTCAATTAGTCAGGTTACTTGTTCACATGACAAAAATCAGCTCAAAAATATCATCCATACTCATTCAATTGCATCATCAACATTCAGGGACTAATATGGAAGAAAACAAAACTATGTATCCATGACATTTACCGAAATAACGGCCAAACATATCGATATTCTACAACCATATCAATACGGTGCCCTAAACCAACAACCCTCATTTTGGTACATTAAGTACCGTACCGGTACGCCTAACTAAAATTAATGACCAATTTAAAAATACCCAGCAACCATATCGGTACACCTTATGGGTGATTCGGTACGCGAGTTTTGATCCAAAAAGGCAATTTCCAGTAGCAATGAACCGTTCCAATACATCATGCCCTACCGAAATGCCTGGTCTATTCTTGCCTAGCCGTACTGATATGGTCCCCAACGTATCGGTACGCCTGGGCCTGTAATGTCATTTTTAGCTGGTTTCTCACACAAATCTAGATGCATTTAGGTCCTAGCATCTTGCATACATGCATATAAACATCCAACAATACATTTATCAACACTTGCACCAAGATTTAGCTACCATACAAGCTTAGGCTATCAAAAGGATTAATCTAGAGGCATGCCCCCTAAAATACTCCACCAAACATACCAAGTTGCTCAAATAAACATTTACCAGCACTAGCATCGTACCAACATCACTTTAATACCATATTCAACATGTTAAGTTCATCAAGCATGGCATCCAAGCAAAACCATCTAGATGCTTACCTAGGCAACCACATAACATCAACCTTAGGTAATGATGCACAAAGCGCATAACAACATCAATCACACTCCAAAATCATAGCATTACACATGCTTAAACCAGGGAAAACAGAATAACATATCCCAAAATCCATGGCAAACACATTGCCTTATTAACCAGAAACATAAACCGAGTTCATACTCAAAATTTGCTTTGCCTCTTGGATCACTACGACTTTGCCTTTGCTGCCCAAGCCTTAATGCTCTGCATCATTAAGAAAATAAGAGCGTAAACACACTTGCTTAGTGAGGATGCTCTTAAAACAATGATGCATTACAACCCTTGAAAACCAACACTTGTTTTCAAACCATGCTTACAACCTAAGCAAGTTCCAATGATTCCAATTCAAAACATGCATATCAACCATATGCCAAACGCTATATTCCACATACTTAAATCCCCAAAGCATTTTATACAAAACCATGCTTGAATTCCAAAGCATTAAATACAAAATCATGCTTAAATCCCAAAGCATTAAATACAAAACCATGCTTAAATCCCAAAGCATTAAAAATAGATTCAACATTAGAATTCTCATATATTGGCAATTATAGTGACCCCGGATAGACGACCTCTATCCTTGATTAGCCGACCGCTAATCTTTAGTTAACCGACCGTTAACTTTACACATCAAATACATGGATCTCCTTTAACGACCGACCATCATCAAGACTACCCCATGCCGACCGCAAGCTTTACATCAACAAGGGGAACCGACTGCTCAACCCAAGTGATAACAACATAGTCCGAGTAGCCGACCACTATACCTCAAGGACCTTTAACCACGATTGATTTTTAAACATATTATAGTGCACTTTATCCTATGGCATGCCAACTATATCTGAATGTTTTCTCACTTTGTCACATAGCCAATATATCATTTAAAAAACCATTTACTCACTGTTTTACAATGCATTACACAAAATCCCCACATATGCAAATCACATTGCCATAACAATATCATATTCCCGACCGGAATAAAAACCAATGCTCACTAGCATTTAATATACTTTTAAACCACTATATATGTACTTAAAAAACATGCATTTACAGTAAGTAAAACCAACCATGTTTACGACTAAAACATGAATTACACATGCTCATATACGAACCGATATTAAAGAGCAAAGGAGGGAAACTTACTTCCAAGATTAGGTAAGTGTTTCAAGCTTAACCTAAACTTCCAAAACCACTTTCAAACCTTTGAGAAACTTTTAACACCGTTTCCACTCATCGATTTCACTTCACCTTGCTTGCTAACGCGAAACAAGCTCCCGACAAGCCTCAAACCACCTCAAGATGCTACGCCTTGATTATCCCATATTTTGGCCACATATAACCAGAGGAAACATTCATTAAAATGAATCCAACTCTTTATTTTAAACCAAAATCCCGTAGCTCTCAAGATGCCCACTCAAAACTCATCCGAAACTTAACGAAATCAACCTCAAACACTTCTCAACATTAACCCAGCCATAATATAACAATTCAATACATCAAACTTCAACAAATAACATCTAAAAACCCTTTTACAACATTATTTTACTTCCAGCAAAGATTAAACTCCAAAAACAACCCAAAAACCTTTAGCTAACAACCTAAATAATTAGGGATTCAACCAATTATGGGATTCCATTGATAAAAACAACTTATCCACATTATAATGCATCTAAAATAATATTGAAATCAATCCTCGACACTAGAAAAACAGATCTAATTCGAAAATCATAAGATTCCATCAAATACATCTCAATTAAGCAAAATTCCTTAATTAATTAATTAATTAAAACGCATTAGAAAACATATATAAAGAGTCAAGAACTTGCGAATTTCAGTAAAGAAGCTTTCATTAGAGGAGAAGAACGAAAACTACCTCCAATGAGTGAATTTCCCCTTAATTGGATGTTTTCCTCTTGAAAAATAATGAAATTCAATAAGATTTTTGAGAAAAAAAAGTTAAAGAATCATTTAGTAAATCAAAGAATTAAGAAACAAGGTCATTACCTTGAATCTCTGATAGGAAAAAGAGTGTTTGGCTGAGAGTATTTTGAGAGAAAATATGAGAGGAAGAAAGTCACATCAAATTGTGATTTGGAAAAAAATAACTACCTTTTAACTAAATCCTTTTTAATTTCCCCTTATTAAAATCCTTTTAAAAATAATCCTAATTAAGAGAAAACTCATATTAAACCAAATGGTAAAATAGCTCCTTAAAGATTCAATGTTTTGACTCTTTACAAAACAGTCACCTTTAAAAATAGTTTTCAAAAATTGCATTTTGGTCACTAGCCAAAATGTCACCCTTCCAAAGCTCATTTTCCAAAATTGCTTTCACCAAAATTTTTAATATAATAAATAGGAATTTCAAACATTTATCCATATTTTTATCTTTCAGAAAAATATTTGCTCCCGAATCCGACTCGAATCTCTAACCCGGTCCATCAGACCGTCTAACTAGCCTTAAAACCGCTAGGCCCAAAACTAGGACGTTACAACTCTCCCCCTCTTAAGAGATTTCATCCTCGAAATTTACTTGGAGGAAAAAGATGCGGAAATTGTTCCAACATATCCAACTTGCTTTCCCAAGTGGGTTCCTTGACACCTCTATGTCGCCACAAGACTTTAACTAGTTCTATCGTCTTACCACGTAGAGCCTTGTTGCTGGAATCAAGGATTTACACCAGCTACTCATCAAAGGATAAATCCGGTCTCAACTCAATATGCTCCACCAACATAACATGCAAAGGATCTGACCGATACCTCCGTAACATAGATACATGAAACACATCATGTATTTTCTCAAACTCGGGAGGTAACCTCAACCGATAAGCCACAGGACCAACACGCTCCACGATCTCATATGGTCCAATAAACCTTGAACTAAGCTTACCCTTACGCCCGAACTGAATCACCTTCTTCCATGATGACGCTTTCAAGAACACACGATCGCCCATCACATATTCAATTTCCCTACACTTCAAATTCGCGTAAGATTTCTGCCGATCCACATCTGCTTTCAAGCGTTCACACACAAGCTTAACTTTCTCATCTGTGTCTTTCAACACATGTGGCAAGGAAACATGCTTTTCCCCTACCTCAGCCCAACACAAGGGCGTACGACACCTCCGGCCATACAATGCCTCATACGGTGCCATCTGAATACTCGCTTGGTAGCTGTTATTATAAGAAAATTCAACCAAAGGTAAATGCTTCTCACAGGTTCGTTGGAACTCAATAATACAACACCTCAACATATCCTCCAAAACATGGATAACACGCTCACACTGTCTATCCGTCTGAGGATGATACGCTATACTAAAATTCAACCTCTTAATCCAAAGCCTGATATAAACATCTCCAAAACCTTGCCATGAACCTCGGATCTCTATCCGAAACAATTGACTTTGGTACCCCGTGCAGATGCACAATCTCATCTATATACAAATATGCTAGCTTGTCCAAGGTATATGTCGTATGCACTGGCAGAAAATGTGCACACTTTGTAAGCCGATCAACAATCACCCAAATGGAATCCTTTTTAGCTGGTGTCAACGGCAACCCTGCCACGAAGTTCATGGTGATTCTCTCCCATTTCCATTTCGAAATTATCAACGGTTGCAACAACCTAGATGGAAACTGATGTTCAGCTTTAACCCACTAACATACCATACACTTGGACACAAACTCCGCCACATCCTTTTTCAAGCCAACCCAAATAGTATCTCTCCTTCAAATCATGATACATCTTGGTACTGCCCGGATACATAGCAAAATGACTAGAATGTGCCTCTATCAAAATGGTGTACCTGAGTTTCGGGACTTCCGGCACCACTATTCGGCCTTAAAGCACAAAACACCATCATCATCAAAATGAAAATCCGTCGAATTACCATCCGCTATGTCCTTAATAGGAGGAACAAAAGAATCATCAAGCGGTTGCTTAGCCTTAATCATTTGTGACAATGTAGGCTTAACTTGCAATTTAGCCAACAACCCACCTTCCCGCGTCACACTCAACCTCGCAAACATTGCCCTAAGCTCAACCACAACCTTACGACTGAACGCATCCACAACCACATTGGCTTTTCCAGGATGATACTTAATTGTCAAGTCGTAATCTTTAAGCAACTCCAACCACCTTCATTGTTGTAACACCCCCTTCCCTTATTCGTACACCGGGTACGAGTAAGAAATGTTACGACTTCTTTTATCAAAATCGGGGGATTTTTAAATTTTTAGAAAACTTCTTAATGGTCACCCATCCTAAAATTTCCCTGGCCTGAGCACGCTTAACTTTATTTAAAACTGACTTAAATTATTTATTCGAACTTCAAATCATATATCAATTATTTTAACATGCAACTTATCGCCTAAGGTTATTCGTAACCTTGAATCTTTCCAGAAACGCCAATTATCTTGAAACCATAACAGCTTTAAAGGTCAATCAGAACTCCATTGTGTGTAGTAAGTATACATGCCACTATAAAAACTAAATCTTAATTAGGATGTCATTACTGTGATTACCTGTTGAGCTTTCCAATATTGATGCAATGCTCCTCTCACTCTCAGCTTAATTTACCTACGTGTGCACAATCAACACACGCTAAGTACGAACTTAGTGAGGCATAAGATGAGAACATATATAAAATACATTGTAATGCATGATACTTTCAAAAGCATGATAATAATTAAATCATATTATTCTATAATGCAGGAATATCCGTTCTAGAAAGCATACTGTGATCATTCTATGAAATCATATAGCCCAAGGTAAATATCAAGTGTCTAATATTCGAGTCGCATACTTGAAAAGTACTATCCTTGACATACTTGTGAGACACAATCAAGTGCCTATAACTTTATAATACACATTCAAGTGTCTGTTACTTTATAATACACTTGAAGTGTCAATAACTTTATAATACTCTTAATGGTATACCACAATATTATCCTACTCGACATTTTATTACCAAGGGCAAACTTGAAAAACAATTCCTGCAAATAATTGCAAGTAAACCAAATCCATACACATATACATATCATGTAAAACATCTTCATACTGGATCATTTGATACTCCAATATGCTTTATAACATTCATGGTATACTGCCATTTAAAAATCGTATCAAATAACTTGTCCTTCAAATGTCATGCTATAAAAACATTTGTGATCATAAAATATGCCATAATCTTTAAATCAGTAAAATAAAGTACCATGCCAAAAACATATTTTGCTGTTTATAAAAAATTCTTTACCTTTTTGGGTGACTCATCGCAAGTCTCCCTATAGTATGTTAATAAACATACATTTAAAAACATGTATGCACTCACCTGGGCCATTTATTAGTTTGCCTCACTAAATTCTACTCGATCCTTTCATTTATAGAACCTCGAACCTTCTTTGATTCGAACTTGACTTCATTTATCATATGAATAAGATAAAATATTTGTTAGATTCAAATCTAACATCACCATAAACATGCTGTCTTAATATAATCATTCGAATATAAAATTTCCAAATATTTTTCCTTTCTTCCTTGTATTGTTCAACAACTCATTTTGGTCATTAATGACCATTCAGAACTTCCAATAATTCTTTCGAGCTTGCTAACTCACATTTAAATACAAAATGTTCCAAATTTCATGTTCTGACAGCTTGCGCTACATTCAAAGATTTGCTTATACCGGGAAGAATACATATCGAATATTAATTTCATTTATACTGGATAAGCTAGATTCGATAATGGTTCTAAAGGTATAAGCCACATAAATTAATAAAATCTGAAACAATTATGAAAATTCTTCAAACTCCCGTCACAGTGCTGTCCTGACCCAAAACTGCACTGTAAATTTTCTAACCTTTATTCGATTAAAAATTCATATCTTTTAGCTCAGAACTCGAAATCCGTTTCCGTTTCTTGGAAAAGAAACTTGACCAACACATATTTACAACGGTATAAAATTCATCATCTAACCATTTGTTTAGAATTTATGGTGAATTTCCAAAGTCACTGCCAGGTTTCAATCTTCTAATTTATAAACTTTCCCTTATAAACTTCTAATTTATACTAACTTCTTATTTTCCTACTTGTCAATTTAGTCCCATAACTTGTTTCAAACAACCAATTCATCATCTTCTACATCAAATAATTTTTTAAAATAATTCCCTTTAATTTTCTTTCTTTACCAAAATAGTCACTAAAATGCAAAGGTAAGAATTCAAACTTCTTAACTTTGCAATTTAGCCCTCAAATCAACACTACTACCTTAATTATATTATCTTAACTAAAAATCAGATTTAATCCCCATCCAAGAGTTCATTTTCTATTTGGTCACTTGATTTTGACAAATTGTCAAAATGGTCACTAATTCGATTCAACATCGGTTTAACATTCTAACATCAATTTCACATCTCCAACATCATTAATTACATAAATACACTCCAATTTCATAAAATTCAGATTCGGTCCTTTAACTTTGAAGTTTGCCGAATTGGTCTAACTTAGGGTTTTGCTTCCAAACAACAATTCAAGCTTACTAGATCATTAATTCAACATCACAAGCCCTAACTTAAACTTGAATCCATAAACCCTAATCATCTTCATAATAATCAAAACATGTAGAACTTAAATCCCACTCAATATCATGATTTTAACATCATATTAGCTTGATTTCAACTTGAATTCAATCATGGAATCATAAAATCTCAAAAGCCCCAATTTGATCCATAAACCCTAATTTCTTTCTCATGTAAATTCTCATCAATCAAGCATGGATTCCATGAATTATTGATATCAAAAGATAGAGCTTGAAGAGTAGAACAACTTTGTAGTTGAAGAGATTACCTGAAAATCGAGTTTCGGAGCTTGAATTGAGCTTAGAAAATTTTTCTCTTTTTTTCCCTAGATCTCATGTTTTTGGGCTGGAATGTTCATCTTTTCACCATTATTTTACACATATATCGATTAAATGAATATTAAATTCATTTAATAGTGAAATAACAATTTTGCCCTTTTTATCCAACGGTTAAGATTGATTTTATCATCAATCAAGGGCCAAGATTTAATCTTCAAATTTCTTCTTCCAAAAATAACCCTTGTAACTTCAAATATTTCAAAATTGCCATCCTTGCCAAATGACTAATTTGCCCTCCAACTAGTCTTTATTTACTAGTTGGTTTCAAAATTGCCATTCCTTAAAAATCTAACTAACTTAGTTTCTTCTCAACCGGCCACATGTCAATTTATTCATCCAATGGTCAAAAATAAACCAATAAGTTTGTAGTTACCAACTTTACCCTTGTAATTTTCCAAAATTACGATCTTGCCATTTTTCATCCAATGACTCATATTTAACATGGAAAATCAACTTAAATCCAATGGTTCATATTCTTCCAACACAAAGAAAATATCTTAGACATGTAAAATGACATAAACAACCTTGTCTTATCATCCTTCAAAATATCCTAGATATTTGATTCGATCCGATTATCCGAATATTCTTCCAAACTTTATCCTTTATAGCCAATAATACAAGCCCCGTACGAAAAATCTGAGTAACATGGAAAGGTCACTCTTGGGCGTGAACTATTCATTTACGGGGTCAACTACACACCTTTTGAAAATTACACTTTGAACCCTAAACTTTTCTAAAGTTTACACTTTAACCCCTAAACTTTCAAAAATTTCATTTTGGTCACTGGCCAAAAATTGGGATATTACAGTTGTCTAAGGTTCAAAACCTTTTGAGACATCAAATATTTCAAACTCTTGTGATCCGTAAATACCACACACTTTTCACCATAAAGGTAGTGTCGCCAAATCTTCAAGGCAAACACCACAGCCACAAGCTCCAAATCATGAGTTGGATAATTGTGCTCATGAACCTTCAATTGCCTCGACGCATAGGCCACAACCTTTCCATCCTGCATCAGCACACAACCCAAGCCAACATACGATGCATCACTATAAACCACAAACTCCTTTCCTAACTTAGGTTGAATCAATACAAGAGCATGTATCAAAACCTCATTCAACTTCTCAAAACCCTGCTGTTGCTTCTTTGTCCAAACAAAAGGAACACTCTTCTGCAGCAACTTTGTCAATGGAGCTGCGATACTAGAAAACCCTCAATTTTCTGTGGATAATAACCTGCCAACCCAAGAAAACTATGCACTTCCGATACGGTCTTAGGTTGTTTCCAATTGAGAATAGCCTCAATTTTCTGTGGATCAACACGAATACCCTTCGCGGATACCACATATCCAAGAAACATCACCTCCTTGAGCCAAAACTCGCACTTGCTCAACTTGGCATACAACTGGTTATCTTTCAGCACTAGCAACACGATCCGCAAAATACCGATCATGCTCCTCCTCGGTATGAGAGTACCCGAGTATATCATTGATAAAAACCACCACAAACTGATCAAGGTACTCATGAAACACTCTATTCATCATGTTCATGAAAGCCGCCGGGACATTCGTAAACCAAACGTCATCACCAAAAACTCATAATACCCGTACCTCGTACAAAACGTTGTCTTATGCACATCCACATCCTTTACCTCCAACTGGTAATACCACGACCTTAAATCAATCTTCGAAACCACCCTTGCCTGTGAAACTGATCAAACAAGTCATCAATATGCAACAACGGATACTTGTTCTTCACCATCAACTTTTCAACTGGCGATAATTAATGCACATACGTATCGATCCATCCTTCTTCTTCACAAAAAGAATCGGAGCACCCCAAGGAGAAACACTTGGCCGAATGAACCCATGATCTAACAACTCCTAAAGCTACGATTTTAACTCTTTTAACTCAATTGGTGCCATCCAATATGGAGCAACAAACACTGGAGTTGTACCTTTGTACGTCACAATACGAAATTCCATCTCCATATCCAGAGGTAAACCCGACAACTCTTCAAGAAAAACTTCCAGATAATCACATACAACCCGAATGTTCTGCACCCGAACACCCTAAGCTTCCAGATTCATAACAATAGCCAAATAAGCTTGGCAACCATCAAACATCATTCTCTCCCCTCGAGAAGTCGACACAACATTGGACAAGAATTTCACATTCTCACCAACCACCAAAACTTCATAATCTTCGGCCAACTTCAGAGAAATCCTTTTGGACTCACACTCCACCACCGCCTTGTGCTCACTTAACCAATCCATACCCAAGATAACATCAAAACCATGAAATGATAACTCCATCAAATCCACAGCAAATTTATGACCTTGCACTGTCAAAGGACAATGTCTATACAACCTTCTAGTTGTAACCGTCTCCCCAAAAGAACTAGTTACTAACATGCCAACATCCAAAATCTCAACAGGAACATTCAGCAATGATGCATGCCCACTTAAAATATAAGAACGAGTAGACCATGAATCAATCAAAGAAAACAACGACAAAGATTGTAAGGTAAAAGTACCTGCGATCACATCAGTTCCGTTGCGCCCCTCATAATGAGCATAGATCTGTGCTACCCACCATTCTCTGGTTGAACAGCAACAACATGAGCCACAACTCTCTGACCATCCTCACGCCTCTAAAAATTACCCCTGCCACAGCCTCGACCCCTAGCAGGTATAGCAGCCCGAACTAGTGCATCACCCACAGCACGAGGATAGTCATGCTTCATGTGACCAGGTGAACCACATATCCAACAACTTATGGTATTCCCCTAACACTCACTCATGTGGCATTTACCACAACGCTCACACTCAACTATAATACGAACACCTTGGTTACCATGGCCAACACCGCCACCATGCCTGTGATCCAACTTATGCCTTTTATTACGAAACCTTCTACTCTACTTCCCAAAATTACCAAAATCATCCCCACGCTTGTTCGAGCTCATGCCTGAACCTTATCCTGTTACCCTCAAGGACTGCTCAATATCCTTAGTACAGCTCACAAGCACATCAAAATCTGTATAGTCCACAGCCAATAGGTATGCTTTGATATCCTTCACCAACCCATAGCGAAACCTGTTGCACCTCTCAAGATCATCCGGAACCAACTATGAGGCATACTAACTCAAACAGATAAATTTCACCTCATATTCAGCCACGGACATGCCGTTCTGTACCAAGGCCATAAACTCACGTTTCCTCGCATCCAAATACTGAGGACCAAGATACGTCTTCTTGAAAGCTCATCAAAAGAACTCTCAAGTTACATCCACCTCCGAAACATTAGCAATTGTGGTCACCCACCAATGATAAGCATCACCATGCAATAATGGCACGGTACACCCCAGCTTGCGCTCATCATTATAGCCCATCTGATTCAGAATATGAATCATTCTTTCCAGCATCCTTTGACTGCCTCAGAACTCAAACCCCTGAACTCAACACCTCCCAAACTGCAGAGATGCTCTAAGGGTAACCCTGGATTAAGTGCCACAACTGGTGCCAATGCCTGCACACGCACTCCAGCCATCGTCGCTTGAAAAGCTCCCGTTATTGCCTAAACTAACGGAGTCAAATCACCAAATAATGGCACTTGATGAGCTTGGGGGATTCTCTTCCTCAACATTATTCTTCCCAATTCTGGTATTACTAGCCATTAAACGTGTCTCACATCGAGCCATGCTAACAAAAGCATCAAAACACATTAAAGTTAGGCTAAAATAAGCTAAAGGATCCAAGACCATCTTATAAAACATTTTAAAACCTCAATAATAGGCAATGTGTTCCCAATTCATACCCCAACATGATGTAAAATCAAACACCATACATGTTCACAACCACCGTGCATAACAAACAATGATATACAATCAAACAACAACATCCCAACCTTTCAAAACCTGGCTCTGATACCCAAAAATGTAACTCCCTCGACCCAGCCTAGACCCCCGACCGAATCGAGTGAGCTACATTAGGTTTACCGAAGCAAATCAGAGAAAGGCTACAAAAAGTTGGTCTATTTTTTCCTTTTATCTTGTCTAGATGAAAATTATTAATCTTACATGTACATACTCGCAGCAGGTGAATTTTTGAAGAAAACGAATCACAGTAAGGCAACGAATTGCACCACATTCATTATGAAGACTAAAACGTAAATTCTTTAAATTATAGGACCAAAATTGAAATTAAGGTTACCAATCCTTAATTAGTTAGGTTAATTTCTCACATGAAAAAAATCAGCTCCAAAATATCATCCATACTCATTCAATTGCATCATCAACATTCAGGGACTAAAATGGAAGAAAACAGAACTGCGTATCCATGACATTAACTAAATAACGGCCACACATATCGATATGCTACCAACCGTATCGATACGATGCCCTAAACCAACAACCCTCATTTCGGTACACTAAGTGTTATACCGGTACGCCTAACTAAAATTAACGACTAGTTTAAAAATACCAACAACCATACCGGTACGCCTTATGGGTGTTTCAGTATGCGAGTTTTAATCCAAAAAGGCAATTTCCAGTAGCAATGAACCGTACCGATACACCGTCCCCTTACCAAAATGCCTGGTCTATTCTTTCCTAGTCGTACCGATACGGTCCCTAGTATATCGGTACGCCTGGGCCTGTAATGTCATTTTTAGCTAGTTTTCACACAAATCTAGATGCATTTAGGTCCTAACAATTTGCATACATGCATATAAACATCCAACAATACTTTTATCAACACTTGCACGAAGATTTAGTTACCATACAAGCTTAGGCTATCAAAAGGATTAATCTAGAGTCATGCTCCCTAAAGCACTCCACCAAACATACCAAGTTGCTCAAATAAACATTTACCAGCACTAGCATCATACCAACATCACTTTAATACCATATTCAACATGTTAAGCTCATCAAGCATGCCATCCAAGCAAAACCATCTAGATGCATACCTAGGAAACCACATAACATCAACCTTAGGTAAAGATGCATAAAGTGCATAACAACATCAATCACACTCCAAAATCACAGCATTACACATGCTTAAACCAGGGAAAACAGAATTACATATCCCAAAATCCATGGTGAATGCCTTATTAACCAGAAACATTATAACACCCTAGTTTTGGGCTTAGATGTTTTAAAGGTTGGTTCGAGGGTCTGGTGGACCAATATTAGAGATTCGAGTTAGCTTCAGGATTAAATCAAATTAAATATTTTTTAAAAGTGATAAAATTGTGGAAAAATATTCTAAAATCATTATTAAATATATTAATGTTTGTGGTGAAATCAATTTTGGAAAAAGAGTTTTGGAAATTGGACATTTTGGACTAGTGGCCAAAATGCAACTTTGAAAACTATTTTTAGTGACTGTTTTGTAAAGAGTCAAAACTTTGAATCTTGAAGGAGCTAATTGCCCAAAAAGTCTAATATCAAACTTTATCCCTTAATTGGTTATTTTTAAAGTGTTTTGAAAAAATAGGTTGGAGATAATTAATTTGGTTATTAAACCTTTTAAACAAAAATCACGTAACTAACTTTCTCTAAATATTTTCTCTCAAAATCTCTCCAGCCAAACATCAATTTCTTCTTCTAAATGTCCAGGTAAACCTTTCTTTTCTTAAATCTTTTGTTGGTAAATGATTTTTTGTTGTTAATCTACCAAAACCTTATTGTTTTAACTTTGTTTTCTCATGTAAATCATCCAATTAAGGGAGAAAGCATCCATTAGAGGTAAGGTTCGTTCTCCTCTTGTAATGAAAGGTTTTTTACTAAAATTCCCAAGTTTTTGACTCTTTACAATTGTTTCCTAAGTTTTTTGATAAATTAATTAAGGAAAATTGGTTTAATTGTGTTTTGATTGATGGAATTTATGGTTCTTCGTACTTGTTCTATTTTGCTAGGATTTTGATCAGATTAGATCATGATTTTCATGTTTAATTGAGTTGATAACTTGGTTTTAATATTGTAATCCCAAAACAAGTTGAATCTCTAATGTTTAAGCTTGTTAATTAAGAGTTTTTGGGGTGATAGTTGAGTTTAATCATTGCTGGAAGTAAAAGGATGTTGGGAAAGGGTTTTTATATGTTAATTGATGATGTTTGATGGATCGAATCGTTATATTACGGGTAGGTGGAGTTTTTGAAGTGTTTGAGGATGTTTTTGATATGTTTCGAATGGTTTTTGAGTGGGCAACTCGAGGGTTGTGGGTAATTGCTTGTAGGCAATGGGTTGAATGCATAATGATGCATTTACCCTCTGGTTTTATGTGTTTAAAATAGGGGATAGTCAAGGCGACGACGCGCGACGTTGATGCTGCTTGCCGGGAGCTCAATTCGCGTTGGTGAGCAAGGCAGGGTGTATCGGTGAGTGGAAACTGGATTTAAATTCTTTAGAAAGGTTTGTAAAGGTTGTTGGGAGTTTAGGGTAAGCGTGAGACACTTACCTAAGCTTGGAAGTAAGTTTCCCTTATTTTGCTCTTGAATATCGGCTTGGATATGAGCATGTTGTTTTCATGCTTTGGTGATAAACATGGTATGATTTACTTACTGGAGATGCATGATTTTAAGTACACATGCAGGGGATTAAAAGTATGTTAAATGCTAGTGAGCATTGGATTACATTCTGGTTGGGAATGGTGTTATTGCTTGGGCAATGTGATTTGCATATGTGGTGTTTTATATAATGCATTGTGATATAGTAAGTAAATGAATTTGCAAATGATATATTGGCTATGTGACATGTTGAGAAAACAATCGGATATAGTTGGCATGCCATAGAATTAAAGTGCACTATAAAATATGAATAAAATTGATCGTGGCCATGGGTTCTTGAGGTATGGTGGTTTAACAAGTCCACTCAGACTGTTAGGACATCATTTGGGGCGTGCGGTTTAACAAGGCAACCCAAATTGATGATAATCTTGCGGTTTAACTAGGAAATGAAGTAAAACATGTAACACCTTTAACGTATACTCGTAGTACGAATACACATTAAGGATGTCACAATATTATTTAACAGAGTTCTAGACTTGTAAATTTTTTTAAAACATCTAACATAAAACTAGTTTATAAAATAACCCTTTCTCGACTTTCAAAGTATTCATAGCCTATTTGTAGATTGCTAATTTTGACCATGAATTGGTTTATAAAACATTTTAGTCAACTATTAAAATAAGTATGTAACTCAGGGTGAAACTAGGTACACTGCCTAGGCCCTTTCTTGAATTTAAAATCGTTATGCTATAAACGATAAATAAAATGTTACCCGATTAAATATCATCACTGGTAATTCTTTAACCATGCGAATAATTCATATTTATTTGACTATTAATCAAACTTATACCTTTAAAACAACTAACGAATAAATTGATACATGCCCACTAGAGAATATCATAAATTAGAATATCTTACTGATGTTTGACAGATTGCAACTTGATCAACATGCTTGACTCCTCTTCCGGTATGTTTCCAATAACCTACGTGTGAAACAACACGCGCTAAGTATTCACTTAGTGAAGCAAAGCATATAAGGTTATCAAATAACTGACATGAACATAATTCAAGGCTTATTTTTATATCTAGCTTATCTAAGTATAACTGATAAATTACTTGTATTAAGTTCATCATGTTTACTTGACATACTTCCACATGCTTCTCATAGCATAATATAACCAGTTTCTATGGCATTTCATGGCAAACTTTATCATAATTCTAATTCTTTGCCTAACATATCAAACAAAGAAATACATATATTACTAAGCATAACATAATTGAGAAAATACAGATCTTACGAAAAATACAAAGATATACAAAGAGTACAGAGAACCTGTTATTTCTCGTACTTAGTACCAAAACTTTGTAGAAAACTTAGTACAAAACGAAATTTGCCAAGCTCACTAGTTCGATTACCTGCACTTTTATTAATCTTTTAAATTTTCCCAAAGTATACTTTATGAGACCTTAGGTGCGCGAGTCATCTGAAATATGACACCGTAGTGCCCAACGGAACAGACAGATGAGTACGTACTTGAGGACGCTCTTTGCTCCTCATATAATCAAGGAAGCTCTTTGCTCCTTATATAAGCACCTCGTTAGTGCACTTAGCACCATGGGCTTAGATCCCTAAGGTGAATGTGACACCGTAGTAGTCACAAGACAGACATATATCAGAACATAATGATGCAGCTGCTAGGACTCTATGGCATGCCAACTATACCAAAAACTCCCACTTTGTAATACTTGGGAATACAAATAAATGTATATCATGATCAGAAGTTATCATATCAAATGTCATTAATAAATCGTAATGGCAGTTCATAACCCAGATAATATCAAATATACTATAACAAAAATATCTATCAGAGCATTGACAATGTATTATACATATTACTTGCTTTTACCACATTCAAATAACATATAAGTTATAATGACTATCATAACATTTCACAAATAAGTTCTCATACTTAAAACAATATGTTATTCAAGCCATATTAGCTTATTTATTAAGAATAATTTTTCTGTCAGTGATCATGTATCAAACACATCACTTATTCTTAATTTTTTTGAACATAACATATCATAAATAATTTTTTAGTCATATGTTAGGAACATTGTCCCCACATTGCTCGCCATATTACTTACGACATTTAAGGAGTAGAACATAACTTCAACATTAATCACATCATGCATTCATAAATAAGGTTGGCTGATTGCAAGCCTCCCTCTATCAAATGCATAATTAAGTAATAATTAAGACACTCACCTTGGCCACTTAATACAATGCCTCACTAAGTCCTAGTTCGATCCTTTCTTTCATAATACCTCGAACCTTCTTTGATTCAGACTTGACTTCATTAATCACATGAATAAAATAAAATATTTGTTAGATTCAAATCTAACAATACCTCAAACATGCTGTATAATATAATCATTCGAATATAAAATTTCCAAATATTTTCCTTTCTTCCTTGTATTGTTCAAGAACTCATTATGGTCCTTAGTGACCAATTTGAACCTTCATTAACTCTCCCGAGCTTGCTATCTCACATTTAAATATAGAATGTTTCAAATTCCATTTTTTTGACAGCTTGCGCTACCTTCAAAGATTTACTTTTACAGGGAAGAATACATATTGGATCTCAATTTCCTTTCTGTAGTAGAAACTAGATTCGATAAAAGTTCTAAAGGTATAAGCCACATAAATTAATAAAATCTACAAAAATTATGAAAATCCCTTACATTCACGTCACAGAGCTATCCAGGCAGAAACTACTCTATAATTTTTCTAATATTCATTCGATTAAAAATTCATATCTTTTAACTCAGAACTCAAAATCAGTTTCCATTTGATGGAAACAAAACTAGACTAACAAATCTTTACAACGGTATAAAATTCATTATCTAACCAGTTTTTTAGAATTTATGGCTAATTTTAAAACTTACTGCCATAATTCAAATTCCAACATAACTTTCCATGAATAACTTCTAACTTACATCAACTTCTCCTTATTTCTCTACTTGTCAATTTAGTCCCATCACTTTACTTCAAATGGCTAGAATAAAGCTTGTATTCATATGTTCTCTTTACATCCTTCATTAAAATAAGCTTAAACCTTTACTCCTCTGATTTCTCTTGATTTCTTAAAATGGTCACCAAATTTCCAATATAAGGATTCAAGCTTCTTAACTTTGCAAATTAGTCCTCAAATCAACATTACTACCTTAATTCCATCATTTTAACTAAAAAGCATATTTACTCCTTCTACATATCCTCTTTGCCAAATAGACCATACAAGTTTGACAAATTGTCAAAATGGTCACTAATGCGATTAATCATCGGTTTAGCATTTTAACTTCATTTTCATGTCTCTAACATCATTAATAATGTAGATACGCATCAAATTCATAAAAATCAGATCTGGTCCCTTAATTTTGAAGCTTTCCAAAATGGTTCCTATGTATTTAACTTAGGGTTTTGCTTTCAAACAACAAATCAAGCTTACTAGATCATTAATTCAACATCACAAACCGTAAGTTAGACTTGAATCCATAAACCCTAATCTTCTCTATACAAACTAAAATATGTAGGGTTTAAATCCCAACTAAAAACATGATTCTAACATCATACAAGCATGATTCTAACTTAAAATCAACCATGGATCCATAAAATCATAAAAGCCCAAATTTGTTCATAAAAACTAATTTCTTCCTCATATCAAATCTCATCAACCAAGCAAGTATTATATGAATTATTTACATCAAAAGATAGAGCTCGAAGAGTAGAACAACTTTGTAGTTCGAAAGATTACTTAAAAACTGAGATTCCGGGCTTAAATCGAGCTTGTAAAATTTCTCTTCTCTTTCTCTTCACCACGGTTTTGGAGGGTATTTGGCTGATAATTCCTTCATATTTCATGTATTTAAGACACTTTTATTATGAAAAAATAAATTTTTAATTCAATAAATTCCGCTTTCCAAAAATACCCTCAAACTAGATTTGTATTTCTAATTTGCCATTTTGTAACATTACAACTAGACTTAGTTGGATTATAATAAGCCATTATTCATCAATAAAATAAATCTCAAAGTTCCTTCCATGTCCCTTTTGGGTAAAATGACCAGAATGCCCTTTACCGATCAACTTGTTCACAAAATTGCCATTCCATGTCATTTCAATCGATTTAAATTTTTCCTGATCTTTTTAACATCCAAATATTCATAAAATGATATTTTATGACTCTTCTAAGGTCCATGGAACTATCTCTGAAGTTTTAGCCCGATCCAATTATCAAAATATTTTTCTGAACTTTATCGCTTTATAGCCATTAATACAAAATCCGTACAAAAATTCAGGTAACACGGAAATGTCATTCTTGGGGGTAAACTATTCATTTAAGGGGTTAAAATACATAACTTTTGAAAATTGAACTTTGATCCATGAACTTTTCCAAAGTTTACACTTTAGCCACAAAACTTTCAAAATTTACATTTTGGTCACTAGCCAAAAAATGGGATATTACAATTCACCCCCTTGAGAAAATTTGTCCTCAAATTTTCAACACGTACCTGGTTCAAAAAGGTGAGGAATCTGCTTTCTCATATCTTCTTTTCTTTCCAAAGTCATTTCCTTAACTTTACGATTTCGTCAAAGAACTTTAACAATCGAAATTGACTTATTTCCTTAATATACAACCCATCATACTTATCCCTAGGGTAATCTATTCGAACATGGATAAAGTGTGCTAACTTAGTCAATCTATTAACAATCACTCAGATTGAATCCTTCTTATTCGATGTCAAAGATGGTCCTAATACAACTGAGAAATGGAAATTAGTTACGATAATTCAGAAGGTACATGAAGTTTTGCTTTTACTTGTTGACATGTCAGATATTTAGAAACAAACTCAGTTATAACTCTTTTCATGCCTGTCCACCAATATCAGCTCTTTAAATCTTGATACATCTGGTTTCCACCTGAATATACAATCAAAAGACTATAACGTACCTCGAAGATAAGTTGTTTCTACAATTCTTCATCATTTGGAAAAAATAGATTTTTTTTGATAATACAAGCATCCATCAGATTAACTTCAAAGTCTTCGGTTTCACCTTCTTCCACTTATTTGAACCTTAACAAACACTTCTCATATTTTCTATAAAAATCTTTTATTCAATCTAATAAAGTAGACTTTATTCTTAACTCAGAAATCAAAGCACCATCTTTTTTACCTCAAGTTCAACTTTAGTTAACATATACTTTAAACTTCTATAATATGTGTAAATATAACATCATTTACCATATAAATAATGACGCTATATCTTTAAAGCAAATACAACCATTTCCAGCTCCAAATCATGAGTAGGATAATTCCTCTCATGTGTCTTAAGTTGTCTCGAAGCATAGGCCACTACTTTTCCTTCTTACTTAAGTACACTTCCCAAATCTTTATGAGAATCATCGTTAAAAACCACATAATCTTTGCCCGATTCTGGTTGTACTAATACCAGGGCTTTGATTAATATCTTCTTTAATGTCTCAAAGTTTTATTGGCACTTATCTATCCAACAGAATGAAATATGTTTCCTCAATAGCTTGGTCAGTGTGGAGGCAATCATCGAGAAATTCTTTACAAACTTTTGATAATAACCAACAAGTCCCAAGAAACTTCAAACCTTGGAAACATTCTTCAGAGGTTTCCATTCAACTATCGTTGGTACTTTCTTGGGATTTACTTTTATCTATTCTGCCAAAACCACATGACCAAGAAAAGCAACTTTCAGCAACCAAAATTTACACTTTGACAGCTTAGCATATAACTTCTTTTCTTGAGAGTCTGAAGAACAATACGAAGATAGGCATCTTGTTCTTCCTTTGTCTTCGAATTGAATATCTTTTCCTTTCAATTCTGCATAAGACTTCTATCGATCCTTAGTCTTTTTAAGATTATCTTGTATAATCTTTACTTTTTCTTCCATTTCATGTAATAGATCTGACTTAATTAATTTATGATCTTCAACTCATACCAATTTAATAGTGATTTACACTTTCGACCATAAAGAGCATAGTAAGGTGTCATCTGTATACCTTCTTGATAACTATTATTATAAGCAATTTCTACTAATGGTATATATCTTTTCCATGATTTCAAACTCAATTATACAAGCTCATAACATATCCTCAAGAAATCTTTTATAGACCTTCGATCATAACCAATAAGTCTTAAGAAACTACGAACCTCTATAATATTTTTGGAAAATTTTCTACACCATAATAGACTGTATATTTTTAGGATCGACTCGGATCCCTACAGCTGAAGTAATATGACCTAAGAAAGTCACTTTTAATAAACAAAACTCACATCAACTCTTTATGGTTCAGGTTAATTGATAATCCTGATAGAAAATATATCATTTCCTTTTTCTTATTTCCTTTTATAAATAATCACTACAAGGTCGTAAAAAACTATCATCCTTCTTTACGAATAATTTTGGAGCTTCTCACAATAGCACACTGGATATATTAGAACTCCGGTCTAACAATTCTTACCGCTGAGCTTTCAGTTCTTTTAATTCCTTCTAGGAAATTTTCCAGGTCACTTATATTGTAAGTACTAATCTGTGGCATTATTCCACCGAAATACAAACATGTTCCCTTAGTAACAATATTACTTCTTCCAACTTTTCAATTTTCATATCTTTCAGACCTTCTAATATGATTTTTATAATCCTTTAACTTTAGATAAGTAGTCATCAATTCACCTATACTATAAAATATAGGGCACTCAGAAACGTAAACTTTTAGCAATCAATGCCCTAACAAATACAGATATTGGAGGTTAAAACCTCTCATGTATTTCTTCTAATATCTAAAATAGTATTCTCTACTCATGTGCTTGATCTCCTTACTGCATAAGCTGCTCAGCCAAGTCAGAAGTTAAGAACAATACATACTTTACTTCATTTATACTACTACGAGTCTCTTTCTGACCCCCAAGCATTTATATTTCTCAAGTAAAGACACTTTTTCTTCTTCTTCTTACTTCTTTAAAGCTGAATACCTTAATTTATCAAAGATATTCTTAATATGATTTAATCATAAACTTACAGTCGTACGACTATATTTTACCTTGAAATATGAGCCCTTACTATCTAAATTTCTTTGTAACTTATGCTATTATAAACATAAGTGCATATATAGATGTTAAGGACTAACATCTTATAATTACTGCATCAGCTCCTTACAATGCAGATAACTCAACCCAAACTGAAGTTGATTACCGTACTTATTTCACTTTATTGTACTTGCTATGGGTCCTTTATTGACCTCTGAGATTCGTCGATTGACAAAATTCGGTAGTGTCTTACTTTCCTTACTATAATCTTATTCTATCCTATACTAATGAGGAGCAGCTTCAAGTCATACAATCAACACATCATTAATATGACATTATAGGGGGCATGCTTTTACTGACAACTTATAACGAACTTGGTTTAGCATCCAGAACCGGCTAAACCTGTAGCTCTGATAGCACTAAGTGTAACATCCTTAACGTATACTCGTAGTACGAATACACATTAAGGATGTCACAATATTATTTAGCAGAGTTCTAGACTTGTAAATTTTTTAAACATCTGACATAAAATTAGTTTATAAAATAACCCTTTATCGACTTTCAAAGTATTCATAGCCTATTTGCAGATTGCTAAATTTGAACCTGAATTGGTTTATAAAACATTTTAGTCAGCTATTAAAATAAGTATGTAACTCAAGGTGGAAACTAGGTACACTACCTAGGCTCTTTCTTGAATTTAAAATCTTTACGCTATAAACGATAAATAAAATGTTACCCGATTAAGTATCATCACCGGTAATTTTTAACCATTCAAATAATTCATATTTATTTGACTATTAATCAAACTTATACCTTTAAAATAACTAACGAATAAATTGATACATGCCTACTAGAGAATATCATAAATTTGAATGTCTTACTGATGTTTGGCAGATTGCAACTTGATCAACATGCTTGACTCCTCTTTTGGTAAGTTTCCAATAACCTACGTGTGAAACAACACACGCTAAGTATTCACTTAGTGAGGCAAAGCTTATAAGGTTATCAAATAACTGACATGAACATAATTCAAGGCTTATTTTTATATCTAGCTTATCTAAGTATAACTCATAAATTACTTGTATTAAGTTCATCATGTTTACTTGACATACTTCAACATGCTTCTCATAGCATAATATAACCAGTTTTTATGGCATTTCATGGCAAACTTTATCATAATTCTAATTCTTTGCCTAACATATCAAACAAAGAAATACATATATTATTGCGCTTAACATAGTCGATAAAATACTGATCTTATGGAAAATACAAAGATATACAGAGATATAAAGAGAGTACGGAGAACCTGTTATTTCTCGTACTTAGTACCAAAACTTCGCAGAAAACTTAGTATATAACGAAATTTACCAAGCTCACTAGTTCGATTACCTGTAGTTTTATTAATCTTTTAAATTTTTCCAAAGTATACTTTATGAGACCTTAGTTACGCGAGTCATCTGAAATATGACACCGTAGTGCCAAACGGAACAGACAAATGGGTACGTACTCGAGGACACTCTTTGCTCCTCATATAATCAAGGATGCTTTTTGCTCCTTATATAAGCACCTCGTTAGTGCACTTAGCACTATGGGCTTAGATCCCTAAGTTGAATGTGACACCGTAGTAGTAAAAAAAGACAGATATCAGGACAGTGCCAACTATACCAAAGACTTCCACTTTGTAATACTTGGGCATACATATATATGTATATCATGATTAGAAGTTATAATATCAGATGTCATCAATAAATCGTAATGGCAGTTCATAACCTAGATAATATCAGAGTATTGCCAATGTATTATACATATTACTTGCTCTTTGTAATGCCCCAATTTTAGGCCTAGCGGTTTTGGGGCTGGTTAGACGGTCTAGTGGATCGGGTTAGATATTCGAGTCAGATTCGGGAGTGAATATTTTTCTAAAAGAAAAAAATATGGAAAAATGTTTAAAAATTATACTTTATTATATTAAAAATATTGGTAAAAATAATTTTGGAAAATGAGCTTTGGAAGGGTGACATTCTAGCCAGTGACCAAAATGCAAATTTTGAAAACTTTTTTAAAAGGTGACTATTTTGTAAAGAGTCAAAACTTAGAATCTGTAAGGTGCTATTTTACCAATTGGTCTAATATGAGTTTTCTCTTAATTGGGATTATTTTAAAAAGGTTTTAATTAAAAGAATTAAAAGAAGATTTAGTTATAAGGTGGTTATTTTTCTAAAATACAATTTGACGTAACTTTTCTTCTCACATTTTCTCTCAAAACAGTCTTAGCCAAACACTCTTTTTCCATCAGAGATTTAAGGTAATGATCTTAATTTCTTAGCTTATTTAATTGCTAAATATTTCTCAATTTGTTTTCCAAAAATCTCATTGAATTTCTTTGTGTTTCAAGAGGAAAAACCATCCAATTAAGGGGTAACTCATTCATTGGAGGTAAGTTTCGTTCTTCTCCTCTAATGAAAGTTTCTTTACTAAAATCCCCAAGTTCTTGGTTCTTTACATATGTTTTCTAATAGGTTTTGATTAATTAATTATGGATTTGAGCTTAATTGAGGTTTAATTGAAGGATCTTGTGATTTTCGATTTGGATATGTTTTTCCAGTGTTGTGGATTGATTTCAATCTTATTTTGGATGTACTATAATGTGGATAAGTTGTTTTTAATAATGGAATTCCGAAATTGGTTGAACCTCTAATTGTTTAGGTTATTAATTAAGGGTTTTTGGGTTGTTTAAGGTGTTTAATCATTGCTGGAAGTAAAAGGATGTTGTGAATGAGTTTCTAGATATCAATTGATGAAGTTTGATGTTTTGAATCGTTATAATATGGCTTTGTTAAGATTGAGTAGTTTTTGAGGTTGATTTTGGTAAGTTTTGGATGAGTTTTGAGTGGGTATTTTGAGAGCTACAGGATTTTGAGTTGAAACAGAGTGTTGGATGGATTTTAATGCATGTTTCCTCTATTTTGTGTGGCCAAAATAGGGGATAATCAAGGCGTAGCATCTTGAGGTGGTTCTAGATTTGCCGGGAGCTTGTTTCACGGTAGCTAGCAAGGCGAAGTGGAATCGGTGATTGGAACAGTCTTAAAAGTCTTCCAAAGGTTTAAAAGTGGTTTTGGGGGTTTAGGATATGTTTGAAACACTTACCTAAGCTCGGAAGTAGGTTTCCCTCTTTTGCTCTTTAATATCGGTTCAGATATGAGCACGTGTAATTCGTGTTTTGGTCGTAAACATGGTTTATTTTACTTACTGTAAATGCATGATTTTGAGTACATATGCAGTGGATTAAAAGTGTATTAAATGCTAGTGAACATTGGTTATTATTCCGGTCGGGAATGTGATATTGCTATGGCGATGTGATTTGCATATGTGGGATTTTGTGTAATGCATTGTAAAACAGTGAGTAGATGGTTTTGTAAAAGATATATTGGCTATGTGACTTGGTGAGAAAACATTCGAATATAGTTGGCATGCGATAGGATAAAGTGCACTATAATATGGTTAAAAATCGATCGTGGTTTAAGAGTCCTTGAGGTATAGCGGTCGGCTACTCGAACTATGTTGTTACCACTTGGATTGAGCGGTCGGTTCCCCTTGTTGGTGTAAATCTTGCGGTCAGCAAGGTTGTAAAGTCATGTGTTTGGCATATGGTAGTCTTGATGATGGTCGGTCATTAAGGGAGATCTATGTATCTGATGTTTAAAGTTAACGGTCGGTTAACTAAAGACTAGCGGTCGGCTAATCAAGGATAGTGGTTGACTATCCGGAGTCACTATAATTGCCAATATATGAGAATTTTAATGTTGAATCTATTTATAATGCTTTGGGATTTAAGCATGGTTTTGTATATAATGCTTTGGGATTTAAGCATGGTTTTGTATATAATGCTTTGGGATTTAAGCATGGTTTTGCATATAATGCTTTGGGATTTAAGCATGGTTTTGTATTTGATGCTTTGGGATTAAGCATGTGGAATATATATATATATATATATATATATATATATATTGTTTTGCATATGGTTGATATGGATGTTTTGATTTGAAACTATTGGAACTTGCTTAGGTCGTAAGCATGGTTTGAAAACAAGTGTTGGTTTTCAATGGTTTTAAATGCATCATCGTTTAAGAGCATCCTCACTAAGTAAGTGTGCTTACGCTCTCTTTTTCTCTAATAATGCATAGCATTAAATCTTGGAGGCAACAAAGGCAAGGACTAAGTGATCCAAAGACAAGACTATTTGAGTATGAACTCAGTTTTAGTTTTCGATTAATAAGGCAATGTGTTCACCATGGATTTTTGAGATTTGTAATTTTGTTTTCCCTGGTTTTGAGCATGTATAATGCTGTGATTTTGGAGCTTGATCGTTGATGTTTCGTATATCGTGCATTGTTACCTATGGTTGATGTTACGTGGTTATCTAGATATGCATACATATGGTTTTGCTTGGATGATATGCTTTGATGAGCTTAACATGTTGAATAGGGTATTGAAATGATGCTGGTATGGTGCTTGTGCTGGAAAATGTTTCTTTGAGCATTTTGGTATGTTTGGTGAGGTGTTCTAGGGAGCATGCCTCTAGAGTAATCCGTAAGGTAGCATAAGCTCGTATTGTTGCTAGATCTTGGTGTAAGTGTTGATAAATGTGTTGTTGGATGCTTATATGCATGTATGCAAGTTGCTAGGACCTAAATGCATCTAGATTTGTGTGGGAAACAAGCTAAAAATGTCATTATAGGTCCAGGCGTATCGAAATAGGTGTTGTAATACCCCAAAGTATGGCTTAGTAGAATGTTATCATTGGTTACATTTCCAATTATCACGATCTAATTTGTAGTTTTGATCAATTAAGGGTTTAAAGACCAAATTGTAAGTAGAGTGAATTTGGGCGGCAATTATGTATTGTGTTATTTTGCAATAAATGGAAACTTTAGGAATTGCATATTAAATTATAAACATTTAAGGGGGCTTTTCACGTGTCAATTAAGGAATTAGTATGGGTTTTCGGCTCATGAGATAATGTGATTCATTATCTTTATCCTTCTTCTTCCTTTAAGCCAAAGCTAGAGAGAAAGAGAGTTAGCGAGAGAATTGCAAGGAATTCTTCACTTTGGTGCACAGTCGTGGTCCAATTTAGACTCAGGAAGAAGGTGAAAACAATATCCTTTCTATTTCTTATTCAAGATTCAAGTCGAATGTTGATGGTTGTTTTCATGGTTTGTGTAATGATAATTTGAGGAGTTATTTTAGAATAGATAAATTGTTCTAGATCTTTAAGCTAGCATTTTGGTTAAGTAACGAAAGATTATGGTTCACATAAGTAAAATTGCTTGATTAGTGCTTATGACAATTGGTTATGTAATCGTGATTTAGCTTTTGGCTAAATTGATACTTGTTTTCTATGAACTTTAATGATTGGATTGAATTAGGTAATCGATTTGAATCTTAATGTTAGATAAGCTTTGTCGAATTAAGTTGTGACCATATTAGGTTGAGGATTCAATTCTTGGAATGCTTTGAGTGGAATTGTTATTTAGGGGCTGTTTTGAAATTCAATAAAGTTATTAGACTGTTTAAGAAAGGGGAAAGAATAGACAGTTTAATATTAAAAATAGGGGACTGTTCTGTATTTATATATATTTTAGGATTGTTTTTGCTATATGTGATTGTTTTGAATTCAAAAATGTATAAGAAGATCATTGTTATTGTTATGTGTAAATCAATGGACATAGTACATTGTTTCGGGCATGTAAATGTGTGTGCAAGGGCATGGGATTGTTTTGAATGTTTATACAAGTATATCTTTGTGTATTGGAGCTGTTTTACATATATATAAATGCTAAATGGACTGTTTGAGTGAATTTGTACGTGCTCATAAGTACTAGAGTAGCTTTACATGTGATTGATTGCTAGGGAATTATTCTAATGTATAGTTACACTTAATGTTACATTAGATCATGAAGATTGTGAAGGAGTAAGGGCTGTAGTAGAGCAATCAATAGACAAGAAAAAGGGGATCGTGATTTAAGAACAAATTTAGCTCGAATTGATATGTGAGTGTAGTTTAAATCTTGGGATAGGCAAAAAGCTTTCCCGAGCATTTTTTTTGTTATTTTAATTCATGTCATCGTATGTTTATGTTATACATTGCTTAAGCTAAGCTTGGACTAAGGTAAGTAACTACTTGCTAAAGAGATTTATGTTATACAAGTATTTGAAACATAGCATGTTCAAATTGGAAGTTGTTACTAATGATGCGTATGACAAGATAAGCTAATACATAACCTATTGTCTAAGTTAGTTCAAAGCTATGATCTTGATATAACCCACATGCTCATATATATGTTATTACTTATGTTACATGATATGTTATCTGCATTATGATATGGAGCATTGCTCAATGGTTTTGAATATGATAAGATATTAACATGTATAAGATTACATGATTATGGAGCTAACTATGTTGATAAGATAAGAATATATGAAAAGGCTTGGTCTCAAGTCGATCTTAGGTATAGTTGGCATGCCATAGAGTCCATAGAGCTCAGTTTTAGGGTAGACTACGGTCCTGGACTACAGTCCTTATTTGGAGACAGTAGGAGGGAAGTATTGTGGTCACTTGGTGACAGTAGGAGGGATTGACCAGTACTATGAGTACCTTTATGTTTAGCGACAGTTGGATGGGGATTCGAGTACCTAGGCTGATGCTTGATTTCAAGGCTATGTTAAAGGGTTTTAATAAAAACTTCTGCTAGTGAATTAAATCGATAACTTAATAAACAAGTAATGTATATATGAATAAGATGTGTTTTGAAACTTTCTTGTTAAGTAATCTTTGATCTTATTATGCCGTGTTAAGTACTTTTTTCTCAATTTATAATTGGTGATGATTTCCGATGATCTATGTCATAATATTTTTATATTAAATATGTAAGGATTAGTAATAGATGTATAAGCATGAAATGTTAGGCTACACTCTTATGTTTAGCAAAATAGTTATTATCTTATCCAAGCTATAAATGTACTTGGTTAACTACTTTTGAGTGAAAGGATTCGATAACCCTTATATGCTATAGTGTTTTTGGATTTCCTTATAAGGTAATAGTACTTACTTATACTTTCACCATTCTTCAGGTTGAAGTTGTTTTGGTCAGCTGTGAACCTGGGCAAGATCACAAGAACTCCTGAACTATGTTTTGTATTTTCATTAAACAACTCCTAGTAGGTGGCACATGTCTTAGTTATGCATAATGCATTTAGATAATCCTTTTTTATTTACACATGCATATAAGTGATTAAGTAGTCTTTGTGAGGTATGTAATGGCCTATAATCCTTTTGTAGCTGGTGGTTTTTTTGGGTTTGTTGAGCTTGATGTTTTAAGTGTTGCTTGGCCTTTAAGTCATGATATACGTGGTTAAATGTTTAAGTAAGTGGTTAAGATATGTTCTGATGGTATTAGAATGATTGGGTTATTAAATAACTTAATTTTGAAATGTTCGAAAGTTGTTTGAGGCTTTAGTATATTGATATACTTTGAATGGTTGTTTGAGTACTAAATTATGCAAGTTTGTAATCTAATGTTTAATTGTGAATAGGTTACCCATGATTTTTAATATTAGAATATCTATTGATAATAATTCTCTAAGGTCAAGTTTGCTTTGCTTGTTTAGTCATGTATGTAATTGATTAGTCTTATAATGTTTCCAAACTTGAAATCTTTACATCTTGTTTATAGCCCAATCGAATTAACAATGTGGATAGGCTAAAGTATACAATTTAATAAAACAACCTTTGTTTTAGAGGTCTTTTCGAATGGTGTATATGCTAACTTTTCCCATTCAAACTTTTAGCTTAATTACAAAGGCATGTCTTTAAAATGATTTTATAAAAAAATAATAGCAATAATAAGGTTTAGACTTGAAAGCCTAAATTTGTTCTTGTTTGCCTTACATTCTGATTGAAGACTTACCTATGGGCAAGTTAGAGCTCATTGTTTGTTAAGTAATACTTCTTAGTACGGTTTACTCCTAATCCGGGTAAGGGGTGTTACATTTATTGGTATAAGAGCTAGAGTTTAGTCAATTCTAGGACTAAACCGAGTCTCGCTGCATCATTATATATGTCTTATGTGCCACCTAGGAGTTAAATTTGATATATACTTGTGATCTATGCATGATAAAAGTTCTACATTATGTCTTATAACCTCTAAAATGTTTGAGACACATTTGGGTCAGGATGTTGAGAGCCCGGCTGCTTCCTCCAACGAAGGAGGAAGTGTAAGAAAGAATCCAGAACAACAGGAGCCTCAAAGGACTGCTGAACCTTAGCAGGAAGTTCCTGCAATTCATCCCGTACAATGGGAGTGTCTCCTTAATATGAAAGAGATGTTCGATCAGTTAGTTCGCTCCTTAAGACAAATCATCTAGTACCTTTTACTCCTCCTATAGCAGTGCCTTCAAGGGCTCCAATAGACAAATTGGCTCAACATTGGGCATATATTTTTGTGGGCACTAATGAAGAGAATCCAGAAGTAGCAAAATATTGCTTAGAGACTACTGTTAGGATCCTAACCAAGCAATTGCAATGTTCTGATGAACATAAACTTGAGTGTGCTTTAGCACTGTTAGTTGATGAAGCCTTATGTTGGTGGGAAACTACAATCCTCACTGCTCCAGCTGAAGCTATTACCTGGGAATTTTTCCTTAAGGAATTTCGAAAGAAGTATGTGAGTGAGTAGTGTAGAGTGGAGACGACGATTCTTATATCTGAAGCAAGGAGGTAAACCTATAGAGCAGTATGTTAGTGAATTCTGCAAATATTGCAAGTATGGGTCTGAGTATATCAAGAAGGAGGAGGATAAGTGTCGGATGTTTATCAATGGGCTCAGCGATGAATTAAGTCATTTGTTCACAGCTTTTGAAGTTTTTGATTTTCAAAGTTTGGTAAACCGAGCTATTGCTACAAAAACTAAGATGAAAGCTTCAGAAAAGAGAAAAGGAAATAATTCTCGGAGTGATAAAATACCCAGATAGGATAACAAGCCACCCCAGTCATCTAAAAAGCCAAAGAATTTAGGAGGAGGTTCCTCAAGTATTTACTCTCCTCCGAAGTGTAATTTCATGCCTAAACCTCAAACGGTGGTTAAGTCTTCAGCACCTGCAGTTTCTGTTAATAGTACGAGGAACACGTGAAAAGATTCACAAGTTCCTATCTGCAATTTCTGTTAGAAGAATCATCCGGGTCAGTGTAGGAGACAGGCCAATGCCTGTGTTATGAGTGGAGGATCAAATCACTATATTAAAGATTGTCTGCAGAATTCGAACAAGATTCCTACTCGTGTACCTGCAAATCAAAATTCCGTACAATCCTATCAGGGCAGAGGATCTAAACAAGCTCAATCTGGATATTCTGGAAGAAATCGAGGTCCAGCTTCTAATGCCACTCACCAGGAATCTTGGGCCCCTGCTCGAGTTTATCATATACGAGGATGAAGAAGATTCTCCTAATGTCATAGAAGGTACAATCAAATTGAATTTCAACCCTGTTTATGCTTTGTTCAATGCTGGATCAACCCACTCCTTTATATGTTCTTCTTTGATTAAAAAGTTCAATTTATGTTCGGAAGTCATCAATTGCTATATTCTTGTCTCAAATCCTTTATGAGATACTGTTGTTATAAACTGTGTATATAGGGATTGCCCTTTGTTCATCCAAGGTATCCCTTTTCCTGTTGATCTGTTAGCTTTATCCTTTAATGAATTTGACCTTATTTTGGGATTAGATTGGTTAGAAAAACATCAGGCTTGGATAGATTGTAATAAAAGAAGACTTTTTCTTCATGGATTAGGAAAAGAATCCATACTCTTAATAGATAATAAACCCTTAAAGTCGAACTCTACCTTTGTTGTTATGATTGGAAATGAAAGGACTGAGCTTAATATAGATGCTATTCCAACTGTTTCTAAATTTCCCTGATGTTTTTCCTGAGGAACTTCTTGGATTACCTCTGGCTCGAAAAATAGAATTTGGAATTGAAGTACAACCATGATCTAATCCTGTATCCATTACCCCCTATCAGATGGCTCCGGTTGAAGTTAAGGAGCTCAATAATCTACTGCATGATTTGCATGATAAAAGGCTTCATCAGGCCTAGTTCTTCTCCCTAGGGAACTCCAGTGTTATTTGTTAAGAAGAAAGATGGATCAATGAGGCTTTGTATCGACTACCTGCAGTTGAACAAGCTCACTATCAAGAACAAGTACTCATTACCAAGAATTGAAGACCTTTTTGATCAACTTAAGAATGCCACGGTGTTTTCAAAGATCGATTTGTCATGGTAGTTTTCATTGATGATATCCCCATATACTCTAAAGATAAAGATGAACATTCTAAGCATCTACGAATCGTTTTACAAACCCTTAGAGACAATCATCTTTATGCAAAGCTTAGCAAATGCGAATTCTGGTTATCTCAGGTATCTTTCTTAGGACATGTGATTTCTGCAGGAGGAATTAAGGTAGATCCTAAGAAGATCCAATTGATCATTGATTGGAGACCTTTTAAGAATGTGTGTGAAATTAGGAGTTTTCTAGGTCTAGCCAGTTATTATCAGAGATTTGTTAAGGGATTTTCCACCCTAGCCCCACCCTTGACACGACTCCTTCAAAAAGATGAGGCTTTTGTTCGGACAAAAAACCAACAACGGAGCTTCGATCAGTTAAAACAAGTACTCACTTATGCCCTGGTCTTGACACAACCTGAATCGGGAAAGGAATTTACGGTTTTTAATGATGCTTCTCACCTTGGGTTAGGATGTGTCCTCATGCAGGAAGGAAAAGTTGTAGCTTATGCTTCTTGACAGTTGAAACCTCATGAAATGAATTATCCAACTCATGATCTCGAGCTTGCTGCTGTTGTTTTTACTCATAAAATTTGAAGACATTATCTTTTTGGAGAAAGATGCAATTTGTTCATTGATCACAAAAGTCTTAAATATCTTATGTCTCAAAAGGATCTAAACCACAGACAAAGAAGGTGGATGGAACTTCTTAAGGATTATGACTTTTCTATCGATTATCATCCAGGGAAGACGAATGTGGTGGCTGATGCACTCAGCCGCAAACAATTGTCTGGTAAGATATCATATACAAATCTTATAAATAATCTATGCTTGCTCGAATTTTTTTAAAAACCTTGTCATCTAAAGTGTGATTCATTGTTGTTGTACCTCCTTTTGCGATCAATGCACATTTTAGGCTACATAAGAGTCAGAAATTCTTAGCTAAACTTCAAGTCCAATCTGACTTGATCTCAAGAATCAAAACTCTTCAACAATCAGATCCTGAACTTCAGGACATCTTGCTTAAACTCAAAGTTGAATCTAATCCAGACTTTTCTTTGAAGCCCAATGGGTTACTCTATTTTTGAAATAGAGTTTGTGTACCCAATGATGAAAACCTCAAGAGGGAAATGCTTCAGGAAGCACATAATAGCCCATTTTCTATCCATCCTGGATCAATTAAAATGTACAAGGATATGAAAGATTTGTACTGGTGGCCAGGAATGAAGTTAGCTATCACAGATTTCGTATCAAGATGCCTAACTTGTCAATGGGTGAAAGCTGAACACCAGGTCCCTACTAGACTTTTGTAACCGATCAAATTTCCCAGTAGAAATGGGAGCGCATAGCGATGGATTTTGTAAGTACCCTTATTTCCGCGAAATAATGATGCAATTGGGGTAGTAATTGATAGGTTTTCTAAGTCATCTCATTTTATACCCATTCAAATGAGTATGAGCATAGATCAGTTAGCTGAGCTTTATATTAAAGAAGTGGTTCGATTGCATGGTGTTCCTACTTCCGTTATCTCAGATCGAGATCCTTGGTTCACTTCTAGATTCTGGAAGTCCTTACAAAGAGCCTTAGGGACCAAAACAAACCTCAGCATGACTTTTCATCCCCAATCAGATGGACAATCTGAAAGAGTGATTCAAATTCTCGAAGACATGCTTTGAGCCTGTTTAATTGATTTTGGGAAGAACTGGGAGAAAACTTTACCTTCGACATAATTTGCATTCAACAGTAGTTACCAAGCATCTACTCAAATGGCCCCGTTTGAAGCCTTGTATGGGAGGAAGTGTAGAACTCCTTTGCGTTGGTCAGAATTGGGAGAAAATAAAGTTTTAGGACTTGATTTGCTTAGAGAAACAGAAGAACAAGTACATGTCATTCATAGCAGGGTAAGAGAACCTTTGACGGACAAAAAGCTTATGCTAGTAGAAAAAGAAGAGACGTTCAATATGTTGTGGGAGATCAAGTGTTTTTAAAAGTGTCACCATGGAAGAAAGTTTTTAGATTCGAGAAGAAAGGAAAGCTCAGTCCTCGGTTTATAGGGCCTTTTGAGATTATTGAAAGAATTGGTCCAGTAGCCTATCGTTTAGCTATTCCGAAAGAATTTGACAAGATACATAATGTGTTCCATGTATCTATGCTTCGTAAATATCGATCTGATCCTTCTCATGTTTTTAAACCCGAAGAGATTGAGCTCAATCCGAATTTATCATACGAAGAAGAACAGTACAAATTTTAGATCGTGAAGTTAAAAGGATAAAAAAAATCTGTCTCTTTTGTAAAGGTTCTATGGAGGAACCATAAACCTGAAGAATCAACTTGGGAGCCTGAGGCTACGATGAAAGATCAATACCTTACCTTTTCAATACATGTAAATTTGAGGATGAATTTCTTTTAAGAGGAGGGGAATTGTAATGCCCCAAAGTATGGCTTAGTAGAATGTTATCATTGGTTACATTTCCAATTATCAAGATCTAATTTGTAGTTTGATCAATTAAGGGTTTAAGGACCAAATTGTAAGTAGAGTGAATTTGGGCTGCAATTGTGTATTGTGTTATTTTGCAATAAATTGAAACTTTAGGAATTGCATGTTAAACTATAAACATTTAAGGGGGCTTTTCATGTGTCAATTAAGGAATTAGTATGGGGTTTCGGCTGATGAGATAATGTGATTCATTATCTTTATCGTTCTTCTTCCTTTAAGCTGAAGCTAAAGAGAAAGAGAGTTAGTGAGAGAATTGCAAGGAATTCTTCACTTTGGTGCACAATCATGGTTCAATTTAGACTCAGGAAGAAGGTGAAAACAATATCCTTTCTATTTCTTATTCAAGATTCAAGTCGAATGTTGATGATTGTTTTCATGGTTTGTGTAATGATAATTTGAGGAGTTATTTTAGAATAGATAAATTTTTCTAGATCTTTAAGCTAGCATTTTGGTTAAGTAACGAAAGATTATGGTTCACATAAGTAAAATTGCTTGATTAGTTCTCAAGACAATTGGTTATGTAATCGTGATTTTTCTTTTGGCTAAATTGATACTTGTTTTCTATGAACTTTAATGATTGGATTGAATTAGATAATCGATTTGAATCTTGATATTAGATAAGCTTTGTCGAATTAAGTTATGACCATATTAGATTGAGGATTCAAGTCTTGGAATGCTTTAAGTGGAATTGTTGTTTAGGGGCTGTTTTCAAATTCAATAAAGTTATTAGACTGTTTTTAAAATGGGGAAAGAATAGACAATTTAATATTAAAAACAAGGGATTGTTCTGTATTTATATATATATATATATATATTTTAGGACTATTTTTGCTATATGTGATTGTTTTGAATTCAAAAATGTATAAGAAGATCATTGTTATTGTTATGTGTAAATCAATGGACATAGTACATTGTTTCGGGCATGTAAATGTGTGTGCAAGGGCATGAGATTGTTTTGAATGTTTATACAAGTATATCTTTGTGTATTGGAGCTATTTTACATCTATATAAATGCTAATTGGACTGTTTGAGTGAATTTGTACGTGTTCATAAGTACTAGAGTAGCTTTACATGTGATTGATTCCTAGGGAATTATTCTAATGTATAGTTACACTTAATGTTACATTAGATCATGAAGATTGTGAAGGAGTGAGGGCTGTAGTAGATCAATCAATAGACAAGAAGAGGAGATCATGATTCAAGAACAAATTTAGCTCGGATTGATATGTGAGTGTAGTTTAAATCTCGGGATAGGCAAACAGCTTTCTCAAGCAATTTTTTTTGTTATTTTATTTCATGTCACCGTATGTTTATGTTATACATTGCTTAAGCTAAGCTTGGACTAAGGTAAGTAACTACTTGCTAAAGAGATTTATGTTATACAAGTATTTGAAACAAAGTATGTTCAAATTGGAAGTTGTTACTAATGATGCGCATGACAAGATAAGCTAATACATAACCTATTGTCTAAGTTAGTTCAAAGCTATGATCTTGATATAACCCACATGCTCATATATGTGTTATTAGTTATGTTACATGATATGTTATCTGACATTATGATATGGAGCATTGCTCAATGGTTTTGAATATGATACGATACTAACATGTATAAGATTACATGATTATGGAGCTAACCTCATATGTTGATAAGATAAGAATATATGAAAAGCCTTGGTCTCAAGTCGGTCTTAGGTATAGTTATCATGTCATAGAGTCTATATAGCCCAGTTTTCGGGTGGACTACGGTCCTTATTTGGCAACAGTAGGAGGGAAGTATTGTGGTCACTTGGCAACAGTAGGAGGGATTAACCGGTACTATGAGCACCTTTCTGTTTGGTGACAGTTGGATGGGGATTCGAGTACCTAGGCTGATGCTTGATTTCAAGGCTATGTTAAAAGGTTTTAATAAAAATTTCTGCTAGTGAATTAAATCGATAACTTAATAAGCAAGTAATCTATATCTGAATAAGACGTGTTTTGAAACTTTCTTGCTATGTAATCTTTGATCTCATTATGCCGTGTTAAGTACTTCTTTCTCAATTTATAATTGGTGATAATTTATGATGATCTATGTCATAATATTTTTATATTAAATGTGTAAGGATTAGTAATACATGTATAAGCATGAAATGTTAGGCTACACTCTTATGTTTAGCAAAATCGTTATTATCTTATCCAAGCTGGAAATGTACTTGGTTAACTACTTTTGAGTGAAAGGATTCGATAACCCTTATATGCTCTAGTGCTTTTGGATTTCCTTATAAGGTAATAGTACTTACTTATCCTTTCACCATTCTTCAGATTGAAGTTGTTTTGGTTAGCTGTGAACCTGGGCAAGATCACAAGAACTCCTGAAGTATGTTTTGTATTTTCATTCAACAACTCCTAGTCAGTGGCACATGTCTTAGTTATGCATAATGCATTTAGATAATCCCTTTTTGTTTACATATGTATATAAGTGATTATGTAGTCTTTGTGGGGTATGTAATGGCCTATATTCATTTTGTGGTTGGTGGTTTTTTTGGGTTTGTTGAGCTTGATGTTTTAAGTGTTGCTTGGCATTTAAGTCATGATATATGTTGTTAAATGTTTAAGTAAGTGGTTAAGATATTTTCTGATGGTATTAGAATGATTGGGTTATTAAATAACTTAATTTCGAAATGTTCGAAAGTTGTTTAAGGCTTTAGTATATTGATAGACCTTGAATGGTTGTTTGAGTATTAAATTATGTAAGTTTGTAATCTAATGTTTAATTGTGAATAGGTTATCCATGATTTTTAATATTAGAATATCAATTGATAATAATTCTCTAGGGTTAAGTTTGCTTTGCTTGTTTAGTCATGTATGTAATTGATTAGTCTTAAAATGTTTCCAAACTTGAAATCTTTACATCTTGTTTATAATCCAATCGATTTAACAGAGTGGATAGGCTAAAGTATACAATTTAATAAAATAACCTTTATTTTAGAGGTATTTTCGAATGGTGTATATGCTAAATTTTCCCAATCAAACATTTAGTTTAATTACAAAGGCATGTCTTTAAAATGACTTTATAAAAAAACAATAATAGAAATAATAAGGTTTAGGCTTGAAAGCCTAAATTTGTTCTTGTTTGCCTTACATTCCGATTGAAGACTTGCCTATGGGTAAGTTAGAGCTTCTTGTTAGTTAAGTAATACTTCTTAGTACGGTTTAATCCTAAACTGGGCATGAGGTGTTACAGCTGTCCTCGTACCAGTATGGCTAGGCCATTTCAGGCATAGCATTTCGATACGCGGGAGGGTGTTTCGATACAGGCCTGCCTTTCCAGGCTTAACGTTTCGGTACTCGAGCAAGTGTTTCGATATAGTCACAGGCATTTTGATACGCGATCAAACGTTTCGGTACTAGTTTTAGCTATTAGATTATGAGTTTTTGAAAACATAAGGGCGTATCGAAACACTAGTAAGCGTACTGGTACGGATACCATTAAATTGGTTATTTTGGAATCTTGAAGGTTTCTGGTTCTTTCATTTTGGTCCTTGAGTCTTGGGAATGCAATTTTATGAGTTGGGATGATTAAATTGACCTGGAATTTATCATGTTGGCATGTAAATGGACTAATTGAGGATTGGTAACCTTAAATTCAATTTTGGTCTTCTAATTTAAAGTAATTACGTTTTAGTCCTCAAATTTGAGTATGATGCAATTGATTGTCTTTTTGTCACTCATTTCATTCGAGAACTCACTTGCTGTGAGTATGAACATGTAGGAATAATAATTTGCATTTACACAAGATAAAAGAAAAAAATGGACAAACTTTTCATAAACTTTCTCCAGTTTGCTTCGGCAAACCTAATGTAGCACTCTTAGTTCGGTTAGGCATCTAGGCTGCGTCGAGGGGGTTACATTTGTTGGTATCAGAGCCAGGTTACGAAAGGTTGGGATATTGTTGTTTGGTTGTATATCATTGTTGGTTATGCACGGTGATTGTGTACATGTACAGTGGTTGAATTACATCATGTTGAGGTATGAACTGGGAACACATTGCCTATTACCAAGGTTTTAAAATGTTTTATAATATGGTCTTGGATCCCTTGTCTTGTGTTTGCCTGACTTTAATGTGTTTTGATTCTTTTGTTAGGATGGCTCGACGTGAGACACGTTCTATGGTTGGTAATGCTAAAATCGGGAAGAATAACGTTGAGAAGAGAATCCCACTAATGTTTTACCTCCTCTTCCTCTGATTGTTCCGCCGGTCGATGTTGGGGTCGATGGTGTGCCTCAGGCTCATCAACTTCCCGTATTTGGTGACCTGACTCCGTTAGTTTAGGCAATAATGGAAGCTTTTCAAGCAACAATGACGGTTAACCTAGGGTTACCTTTGGAGCGTCTCTACAGTTTGGGAGGTGTTGAGTTTAGGGGTTTGAGCCCTAAGGCAGCCGAGGGTTGGCTGGAGAGTAAGATTCGTATTTTGAATCAAATGGGTTGTACAATGTCGTTGTTGCATGGTGATGCTTATCATTGGTGGGTGACCACAATTGCTAATGTCCCGGAGGCGGATGTAACTTGGGAGTTCTTTCAAAGATCTTTAAGAAAGAAGTATCTTGGTCCTTAGTATCTGGATATGAGGAAACATGAGTTTATAGCCTTGGTTTAGGGCAGCATGTCGGTGGCTGAATATGAGGTGAAATTTGTCCGGTTGAGTCAGTACACCATGGAGTTAGTTCTGGATGATCTTGAGAGGTGCAACAGGTTTCGCTATGGGTTGGCGAAGGATATCGAAACATACCTGTTGGCTGTGGACTATACAGATTTTGATGTGTTTGTAAACCGCGCTAAGGATATTGAGCAGTCCTTGAGGGTATCGGGACAAGGTTCGGTATGACCTCGAATAAGCTAGGAGCTGACTCTGGCTATTCTGGAATGCAGAATATGAGGTTTCGAGATAAGAGGCATAAGTCGGATCACAAGTGTGGTGGTGGCCATGGTAACCAAGGTGTTCGTATTGTAGTTGAGTGTGAGCATTACGGTAGATGCCACACGTGTGAGTGTTGGGGAAATACCATGCGTTGCTGGATATGTTGATCTCCTGGTCACTTGAAACGTGACTGTCCTCGTGTTGTGGGTGATGCACCGGTTTAGGCTGTTGTACCTACTAGGGGATGAGGTCGTGACATGGGTAATTTTCAGATGCATGAGGATGGTCGGAGAGCTGTGGCTCATGCTATTGCTGTACAGTCGGAGAATGGTGGCCTAGCACAGATCTATGCTCATCGTGAGGGGTGCAACGACACGGATGTGATTGCAAGTACTTTCACCTTGCAATCTTTATCGTTGTTTTCTTTGATTGATTTGGAGTCTACTCATTCATATATCTTAAGTAAGCATGCATCATTGTTGAATGTTCCTGTTGAGATCTTGGATATTGGCATGATAATAACTAGTTCTTTTGGGGAGACGGTTACAACTAGAAGGTTGTATAGGCGTTTTCCTTTGGTGGTGCAAGGTCATGAGTTTGCCGTGGATTTGATGGAGTTTCCATTTCATGGTTTTGACGTTATCTTGGGTATGGATTGGTTAAGTGAGCACAAGGCAGTGGTGGACTGTTAGTCCAAAAGGATTTCTCTAAAGTTGGCCGATGATTATGAAGTTGTGGTGGTTGGTGAGAATGTGAAATTCTTGTCCAATGTTGTTTCGGCTACCCGAGCGGAGAAGATGATGTTTGACAATTGCAAGCTTATTTGGCTATTGTTATGTATCCGAAAGCCAAGGGTGTCCAGGTGCAGGACATTCGAGCTATTTGTGATTATCTGAAAGTTTTTCCTGAAGAGTTGCCGAGTTTACCTCTGGATAAGGAGGTGGAGTTTTGTATTGAAACTTAGGAAGGTACAACTTCAGGAGTTGTTGGACCATGGGTTAATTCGACCGAGTGATTCTTCTGGGGGTGCTCCGGTTCTCTTTATGAAAAAGAAGGATGGATCGATGCGTATGTGCATTGATTATCATCAGTTGAATAAGTTGACAGTGAAGAAGTATCCATTACCACGGATTGATGACTTGTTCGATCAGTTTTGCAGGGCAGCAATATTTTCGAAGATAGATTTAAGGTTGGGGTATTTTCAGTTGAAAGTTAAGGATGTGGATGTTCATAAGACGATATTTCGTATAAGGTAAGGGCATTACGAGTTTTTGATGATATCGTTTGGTTTGACAAATACCCCAGCGACTTTCATAGACATGATGAATAAAGTGTAGGAGCATGATCAGTATTTGTGGATTGTGTTGCAAGTCTTGAAGGATAATCAGTTGTATGCCAAGTTGAGCAAGTGCGAGTTTTGGCTCAAGGAGGTGATGTTTCCCGAACATGTGGTATTCGCGGAGAGAATTTGTGTTGATCCATAAAAAATAAGGCTATTCTCAATTGGAAAAAACCTAAGACTGTGTCGGAAGTGCGTAGTTTCCTTGGGTTGGCAGGTTATTATCGCCATTTTGTGGAAGGGTTTTTCTAGTATTGCGGCTCCATTGACAAAGTTGCTGCAAAAGAGTGTTCTTTTTCGTTTGGACGGAGAAGCAACAACATGGTTTTGAGAAGTCGAAGGAGGTTTTGACACATGCTCCTGTATTGATTCAACCAGAATCTGGGAAGGAGAATGTTGGTTTGGGTTGTGCGCTGATGCAGAACGGAAAGGTTGTGGCCTATGCGTCTAGGCAGTTGAAGGTTCATGAGCGCAATTATCCAACTCATGATTTGGAGATTGCTGCTGTGGTGTTTGCCTTGAAGATTTGGCGACACTACCTTTATGGAGAGAAGTGTGTAGTCTTTACGGATCACAAGAGTTTAAAATATTTGATGTCTCAAAAGGATTTAAACCTTAGGCAATGAAGGTGGTTGGAGTTGCTTAAGGATTACGACTTGACAATTGAGTATCATCCTGGAAAAGCCAATGTTGTTGCAGATGTGTTGAGTCGTAGGGTGGCAGTTGACCTTAGGGCAATGTTTGCAAGGTTGAGTGTGACGCGGGGAGGTAGGTTGTTGGCTGAATTGCAAGTTAAGCCTACTCTATCATAGTTGATTAAGGCTAAGCAACCATATGATGATTCCTTGGTTCCTCATGTTAAGGACATAGTAGATGGTAATCCAACGGATTTTCATTTTGATGATGATGGTGTTTTTTGCTTTAAGGGTCGAGTAGTGGTGCCGGAAGTCCCGTAGCTCAGGCATACTATTTTGTCAGAAGCACATTCTATTCCTTTTGCTATGCATCCTGGTAGTACCAAAATGTATCGTGATTTAAAGGAAAGGTACTATTGGGTTGGTTTGAAAAAGGATGTGGCAGAGTTTGTGTCCAAGTGTATGGTGTGGCAACGGGTTAAATTGAACATCATTTTCCATCCGGGTTGTTGTAACCGTTGAGAATCCTAGAATGGAAATAGAAGAGAATCACCATGGATTTCGTTTGGGTGATTGTCGATCGGTTTATGAAGTGTGCACATTTTCTACCAGTGCATACTACGTACATCTTGGACAAGCTAGCGAATTTGTTTGTCTCTGAGATTGTGCGTTTACACGGGGTACCAAATTCGATCATTTCGGATAGAGATCTGAGGTTCACATCAAGGTTTTGGAGATGTTTACATCATGCTTTGGGTTCGAGGTTGAGTTTCAGTATCCCGCATTGTCCTCAAACGGATTGGCAGTCTGAGTATGTTATCCAAGTCTTGGAGGATATGCTAAGATGTTTTATTATTGATTTTCAAGGAACCTGGGAGAAGCTTTTTCCGTTGGTGGAATTTGCTTATAATAAAAGCTATCAAGAGATTATACAAATGGCACCATTCGAGGCATTGTATGGCCGGAGGTGTCGTACGCCTTGTGTTGGGCCGAGGTAGGGGAAAAGCATGTTTCCTTGCCACATATGTTGAAAGACACGGATGAGAAAGTTAAGCTTGCATGTGAACGCTTGGAAGCGGCTACGGATCAGCAGAAATCTTACGCGGATTTAAAGCGTAGGGAAATTGAATATGCGGTGGGCGATCGTGTGTTCTTAAAGGTGTCAACATGGAAAAAGGTAATGCAGTTCGGTCGTAAGGGTAAGCTTAGTCTGAGGTTTATTAGACCATTTGAGATTGTGGAGCGGGTTGGTCCTATGGCTTATCAGTTGATGTTGCCTCCCGAGCTTGAGAAAATACATGATGTGTTCCATGTATCCATGTTATGGAGGTATCGGTCGGATCCTTCGCATGTTATGCCGGTGGAGCATATTGAGTTGAGACCGGATTTATCCTTTAATGAGGTGACAGTGGAAATCCTTGATTCCAGCAGCAAGGTTCTACATGGTAAGATGATAGAATTGGTTAAAGTCTTGTGGCGACATCGAGGTGTCGAGGAAGCCACTTGGGAAAGCAAGGTGGATATGTTGGAGCAATTTCCGCATCTTTTTCCTCCAGGTAAATTTCGAGGGCGAAATTTCTTAAGAGAGGGAGAATTATAACACCCCGGTTTTGGGCCTAGCGATTTTGGGGCTGGTTACACGATCTAGTGGACCTGGTTAGAGATTCGAGTCAAATTCGGGAGCGAATATTTTTCTGAAAGATAAAAATATGGAAAAATGTTTAAAAACCATATTTTATTCTATTAAAAATATTGGTAAAAATAATTTTGGAAAACAAGCTTTGGAAGGGTAACATTTTGGCTAGTGACCAAAATGCAAATTTTGAAAACTATTTTTAAAGGGTGACTATTTTGTAAAGAGTCAAAACTTAGAATCTTTAAGGAGCAATTTTACCAATTGGTCTAATATGAGTTTTCTCTTAATTGGGATTATTTTAAAAAGGTTTTAATCAAAAGAATTAAAAGAAGATTTAGTTATAAGGTGGTTATTTTTCTAAAACACAAATTGACGTAGCATTTCTTCTCTCACATTTTCTCTCAAAGCACTCTCAGCCAAACACTCTTTTTCCATCAGATATTTAAGGTAATGATCTTAGTTTCTTAACTCATTGATTTGCTAAATGATTTCTCAATTTGTTTTCCAAAAAAAATATCATTGAATTTTTTTGTTTTTCAAGAGGAAAAACCATCCAATTAAGGGGAAACTCATTCATTGGAGGTAAGTTTCGTTCTTCTCCTCTAATGAAAGGTTTTTTACTGAAATTCCCAAGTTCTTGGCTCTTTACATATGTTTTCTAATAGGTTTTGATTAATTAATTATGGATTTTAGCTTAATTGAGGTTTAACTAAAGGATCTTGTGATTTTCAATTTGAATATGTTTTTCCAGTGTTGTGGATAGATTTCAATCTTATTTTGGATGTATTATAATGTGGATAAGTTGTTTTTAATAATGGAATCCCGAAATTGGTTGAATCTCTAATTGTTTAGATTGTTAGTTAAGGGTTTTTGGGTTGTTTAAGGTGTTTAATCATTGCTAGAGGTAAAAGGATGTTGTGAATCAGTTTCTAGATATCAATTGATGAAGCTTGATGTTTTGAATCATTATAATATGGCTGGGTTAAGATTGAGTTGTGTTTGAGGTTGATTTCGGTAAGTTTCACATGAGTTTTGAGTGGCCATCTTGAGAGCTACGGGATTTGAGTTGAAACAAAGTGTTGGATGCTTTATAATGCATGTTTCCTCTGGTTTGTGTGGCCGAAATAGGGGATAATCAAGGCGTAGCATCATGAGGTGGTTCTAGACTTGTCGGGAGCTTGTTTCCCGGTAGCTATCAAGGCTAAGTGAAATTGGTGAGTGGAAACGGTCTTAAAAGTCTTTCAAAGGTTTGAAAGTGGTTTTGGGGTTTAGGATAAGTTTGAAACACTTACCTAATCTCAGAAGTAAGTTTCCCTCTTATGCTCTTTAATATCGGTTCGGATATGAGCACGTGCAACTCATGTGTTGGTCGTAAACATGGTTTGTTTTTACTTACTGTAAATGCATGATTTTGAGTACATATGTTGTGGCTTAAAAGTGTATTAAATGCTAGTGAGCATTGGTTTTTATTCCGGTCGGGAATGTGATATTGCTATGGCAATGTGATTTGTATATGTGAGGATTTTGTGTAATGCATTGCAAAAGAGTGAGGAAATGGTTTTGTAAATGATATATTGGCTATGTGACAAGGTGAGAAAACATTCGGATATAGTTGGCATGCCATAGGATAAAGTGCACTACAATATGGTTAAAAATCGATCGTGGGTTAAGAGTCCTTGAGGTATAGCGGTCGGCTACCCGGACCATGTTGTTACCACTTGGGTTGAGCGGTCGGTTCCCCTTGTTGGTGTAAATCTTGCGGTAGGCAGGTTGTAAAGTCATGCGGTCAGGCATGGGGTAGTCTTGATGATAGTCGGTCATTAAGGGAGATCCGTGTATCCGATGTGTAAAGTTAACGGTCGGTTAACTAAAGATTAGTGGTCGACTAATCAAGGATAGTGGTCGACTATCGGGGTTACTATAATTGCCAATATATGAGAATTCTAATGTTGAATCTATTTATAATGCTTTGGGATTTAAGCATGGTTTTGTATATAATGCTTTGGGATTTAAGCATGGTTTTGCATATAATGCTTTAGGATTTAAGCATGGTTTTGTATTTGATGCTTTGGGATTAAGCATGTGGAATATATATATATATATATATATATATTGTTTTGCATATGGTTGATATGCATGTTTTGATTTGAAACTATTGGAACTTGCTTAGGTCGTAAACATGGTTTGAAAACAAGTGTTGGTTTTCAAGGGTTTTAAATGCATCATCGTTTAAGATCATTCTCACTAAGCAAGTGTGCTTACGCTATCTTTTCCCTAATGATGCATAGCATTAAAGCTTGGAGGCAGAAAAGGCAAGGATTAAGTGATCCAAAGACAAGATTATTTGAGTATGAACTTGGTTTTAGTTTTCGGTTAATAAGGCAATGTGTTCGCCATGGATTTTTTGGATTTCTAATTCAGTTTTCCTTAGTTTTGAGCATGCATAATGCTGTGATTTTGGAGCTTGATTGTTGATGTTTCGCATATCGTGCATCGTTAACTATGGTTGATGTTACATGGTTATTTAGGTTGCATATAGATGGTTTTTCTTGGATGGCATGCTTTGATGAGCAGAACATGTTGAATAGGGTATTGAAATGATGTTAGCATGGTTCTTGTGTTGGAAAATGTTTGTTTGAGCATTTTGGTATGATTGGTGAGGTGTTCTAGGGAGCATGCCTCTAGAGTAATCCGTAAGGTAGCATAAGCTCGTATGGTTGCTAGATCTTGGCATAAGTGTTGATAAATGTGTTGTTGGATGCTTATATGCATGTATGCAAGTTGCTAAGACCCAAATGCATCTAGATTTGTGTGAGAAACTAGCTAAAAATGTCATTATAGGTCTAGGCATATCGAAACAGGTGTTCCCGTACCGGTACAGCTAGGCCATTTCAGGCATAGCATTTCGATACGCGGGAGGGTGTTTCGATACGAGCCTACCTTTCTAGGCTTAACGCTTTGATACTCGAGCAAGTGTTTTGATACGGTCATAGACATTTTTTCCAGGCGTTTCGATACACGATCAAGCATTTCGGTACAAGTTTTAGCTACTGGATTCTAAGTTTTTGAAAATATAAGGGCGTATCGAAACACTAGTAAGCGTACCGGTACAAATACCGTTAAATTGGTTATTTTGGATTCTTGAAGGTTTCTGGTTCTTTCATTTTGTTATTTAGTCTTGGGAATGCAATTGTATGAGTTGGGATGATTAAATTGACCTGGAATTTATCATGTTGGCATGTAAATAGACTAATTGAGGATTGGTAACCTTAAATTCAATTTTGGTCTTGTAATTTAAAGTAATTACGTTTTAGTCCTCAATTTTGAGTATGAGGCAATTGATTGTCTTTTGTCACTCGATTCATTCAAGAACTCACCTACTGCGAGTATGAACATGTAGGAATAATAATTTGCATTTAGACAAGATAAAAGAAAAAAATAGACTGAATTTTCGTAACCTTTCTCCAGTTTGCTTCGGCAAACCTAATGTAGCACTCTCAGTTCGGTCTGGCGTTTAGGCCGGGTCGAGGGTGTTACACTCTTACCTTATTCAAATAACACATCAGTTATAGTGACTATCATAACATTTCACAAATAAGTTCTCAACTTAAAACAATATGTTATTTTTAAGAATAATTTTTCAGTCAGTGATCATGTATCAAACACATCACTTATTCTTATTTTTTTGAACATAACATATCATAAATAATTCTTTAGTCATATGTTAGGAACATTGTCCCCACATTGCTCGCCATATTACTTACCACATTTAAACAGTAGAACATAACTTCAACATATATCATATCATGCATTCATAAATAAGGTTGGCTTATCGCAAGCCTCCCTCTATCACATGCATAACTAAGTAATAATTAAGGCACTCACCTTGGCCACTTAACACAATGCCTCACTAAGTCCTAGTTCGATCCTTTCTTTCATAGTACCCCGAACCTTCTTTGATTCAGACTTGACTTCATTAATCACATGAATAAAATAAAATATTTGTTAGATTCAAATCTAACAATACCTTAAACATGCTGTATAATATAATAATTCGAATATAAAATTTCTAAATATTTTCCTTTCTTCCTTGCACTGTTGAAAAACTCATTATGGTCCTTAGTGACCAATTTGAACTTCCATTAACTCTTCCGAGCTTGCTAACTAACATTTAAATACAAAATGTTTCAAATTCCATTTTGGACAGCTTGTGCTACCTTCAAAGATTTACTTGTACAGGGCAGAATACATACTGGATCTCAATTTCCTTTCTACCGTAGAAACTAGATTCGATAACGGTTCTAAAGGTATAAGCCACATAAATTAATAAAATCTACAAAAATTATGAAAATTCGTTGCATTCACGTCACAGAGCTATCCAAGCAGAAATTGCTCTATAATGTTTCTGACCTTCATTCGATTAAAAATTCATATCTTTTAAGTCGGAACTCGAAATCAGTTTCTGTTTGCTAGAAACAAAACTAGACTAACAAATCTTTACAACGGTACAAAATTCATCATCTAATCATTTTTTGTAGAATTTATGGTGAATTTTAAAACTTACTGCCATAATTCAAATTCCAACATAACATTCCATGAATAACTTCTAACTTACACCAACTTCTCCTTATTTCTCTACTTGTCAATTTAGTCCCATCACTTTACTTCAAATGGCTAGAATAAAGCTTGTATTCATATATTCTCTTTACATCATTCTTTAAAATAAGATTAAACCTTTACTCCTCTAATTTCTCTTGAATTGTCAAAATGGTCACCAAATTTCCAATATAAGGATTCAAGCTTCTTAACTTTGCAAATTAGTCCTCAAATCAACATTACTACCTTAATTCCATCATTTAAACTAAAATACACATTTACTCCTTCTACATATCCTCTTTGTCGAATAGACCATTCAAGTTTGACAAATTGTCAAAATGGTCACTAATGCGATTAATCATCAGTTTTGTAACACCCTTTACCCGTATACGTTTCCAATTACGAGTTGAAGATGTCACAAAACAAATTTAAACAATTTATCACAATTTCAAATAAAACCAGCAGCTTGCACTATTATTAAAAAAATAAAAAAAATTCTATAGACCTCCAAAATTCATTATGTTTTACTTACTAATAATTCTAAACCATATTTAATTATACATATACACATTGAAAAGTAGTTTAAAGTCCTTTTATACAAAATATACATACTCCAAATTATACATGCCACTATTCAAAATATAATATCGGATGTCAAAACATTACTAAGATAACCTGTAATTTCCCTTCGAACTTGAGGTGATGCCATCCTTTCTACTCTAACTTTTTCCATTCCTTTAACTCGATTGACTGCTTCTTGAAATTCAGTAATGTTCATACCAATCAGTATCACTTTATAATCAACATCCAACCCTTCAATGAAACTGAGGGTACGATCTTTCTCCGTGGGAATTAACTCTGAAGCGAGCCGGCTTAATTTGTTAAATTCATATTCATATATCGTCTGGTCGCCTTGCTTGAGATTCAAGAATTCATTTCTCATTTCATGAATAAACATGTCACCAATATACTTGTTGCGGAACTCTCTAAGGAAAAAGTTCCACGTAATCTCTTCTCGTGGACAAGTAGTGACATTGGTCCACCAGAAACGAGCTTGTCCTTTTAATAAAGACACAGCTCCTTCCAGCTTTCTTTGATCATCGCAATGTAACCCTTCCAGCATAATCTTTAAATCATTGAGCCAATGAGCTGCAGCGATAGGATCTCCATCGGTAAAATCTGGTGCTTGCAGCTCCTTTAGCTCATTAGCAATAGAAACTTAAGGAGGACGATTTATTATCATCTCTAAAGCTTGGGGGAAATTCCTTGATCCTGTACCGGTGCTCTAGGCTGAACCGATACATTATCTGTAGATTGTACTGGAGGTTGAGCATAACGAACTCCTTGACCAACCTCAGTAACATTTTGACCCTCTATATGGGTCGCCTGACGTGAACCTTCACCCTCAGACATCTATAATACCCATAACATTTAACATTAGTAAGAGGAGCATCAAATATACAAATGTCATCATTAGTAATTTATGACATCCTAGTGGCATGCACACAATTATATACTCATAACAAACTCAAATTAGCTCCAGAATCGGCTAAACCTATAGCTCTGATACCAATAAATGTAACACCTTCTACCCGTATATGTTTCCAATTACGAGTTGAAGATGTCACAAAACAAATTTAAACAATTTATCACAATTTCAAATAAAACCAGTAGCTTGCACTGTTATTAAAAAAATAAAAAAAATCTATAGACCTCCAAAATTCATTCCGTTTTACTTACTAATAATTCTAAACGATATTTAATTATACATATACACATTAAAGAGTAGTTTAAAGTCCTTTTATACAAAATATACATACTCCAAATTATACATGCCACTATTCAAAATATAATATCGGATGTCAAAACATTACTAAGATAACGTGTAATTTCCCTTCGAACTTGAGGTGATGCTAAAAAATCCCTACTTACGAACCGTATGATCAACCTACTTATGCATAGACAAAATACATACGCTAAGTATAACTTCGTGAGGCATTATAAGTAGTTATAAAATCAAGTAATGAAATAAATTAAAACATGGGTAAGCAAATTCAAATCAAATATTTCTTGTAATGTAAAACCTTCATATAAAATAAATAGTGATATTCATGTACTTTAACTATCAATAAGCCCAAGAATTGTATAAAGAGAAACTAAAGTATGTAAGGTCGGTACTCCTTGAGTACTAGTCACCAAGTGACGATAAACATATAGTGCCAGTAACATATAGACACATAAGTGTCATAATCATATAGACACAATAGTGTCTATATAATATAGACACATAGGTGCCGAAACATATAGATCCGAAGATCGGTGTGCAGCTACACGTAGTGCTTGACTACTAGACCTCTAATGGCATGCCACTATACTGTAACTCTCTATCATAACTTGGGCAATAAATCCATATCATATACTTATAAAATTTGTCATATATATACAATTCATAAACCACCATATCAACACATATTAGGGCAGTTCATACCCTGTCATATGCTAACCTTTTTTCCATTGCCTGTGAAAATATCATATAACTTGTACAAAACCATGTTGTCATCTCAATAAAATCATATAAATGAAAATCATAAAAATTTATCAAAACATATTTGAACATATAATTGCACTAACCTTAAATGCCCCACAAATTTCCTTGTACCAAATGGTTCACTCCAGTATTTCCTCTTTATGTCCTGACTTGTTTCGATTTCGATCTTGCTTGTTATCTGTATGTATATAAAATACATAACACAAGCACTCTTAATTACTTATTCATACTATAAAAAATAATGAAAAGTAACTAGATAACTTTCCATTATACACAAAATTATCCTGATAGAACTTTCTATATTCGAATGGTCACTAGTTCAATTTCCATGGGATTTTCAAAGTTTGAATCTTGAAAACAACATCACAAGCATGCTTTCAACAAGAAAAGCCATTAAAATTCAAGTTTACTACATGTACTTCATCCAACCAAATCACCAAACTCAACCTTAGAGACATGGAAACTAAGCAAAAATTATACCAAAAAGATAGAGAATTCGATGGAGATAAATTCTTGTTTCATGTATCAAGTCTAAATCTAACTAAATAAGCTTGAAAAATTGAATCAAAGTTCTTACCTAGGTTCCTTGATGGTTTCGCAGCCAAGGGAGAAAGATGATGAAATGTCCAACCTTTTTTTTTTATTTAGTGCCAAATGACATATTTAATTACCAAAAATTCAATATAATAATCTTTTAGTAATTAAAAGACTATTTTATCCTCCAACCAAAGTTTATTTTACAAGTCTTCTTTCCAAAAGCCCCTCCATCACATTGGAACTAATTTAGTTCCTTTCTAACTAGCCATCCATAAAAAAATCATAAAATTTCATTTTATGATTTTTGTTCGATCCAATTATCCAAAAATCACCTAATACGATTTTTTCCATCAATTGTATTATAAATTCCCAAACCAAAATCTCATATTTATAAATTCCATAAATAAATAATACTATCATACTCAATCTCCTATATTTATAGAGTCTAACGCTGAAATTTGGACTCGATCCAAAAATTCTGATAATTATCTGAAATCTCTATCGGATAAAATTCTCTTTAAAATCCTTTAACAAAAATTTTCATACAAATCATTTCTACTTATTCAGTCCAAAATATTAATCTGAAACACTTTTATGGAACCTTCTTAGAGGTCACCCATCCCATAGCTTTGAAAGCACGCTTAACAATTTATTCGATCCAAATTGATACCCTCTCTCAGTATCAATTTCTCAAAATTGGTATAAAAATACTTATTTCGATCCGATTCAAACTTATACTGATTAAAAGTACTATTTGGGAAAATTACCATGTTGGTCCCTAAACTTTTCCCAACTTTTCACTTTGACTACCTAATTTTACGTTTTAGTCACTTAACTAAAACCAATAACTTTTGATTCTTTGTACTTTAGTCACTAAACAAATTTTGGGGTATTACAATTCTTCCCCCTTAAGAAAATTCGTCCTCAAATTTTCAAAACGTGCTTGTAACAATGTCAAGTGCATCCTGGTCCTCTTCAGTGTGAAGGTGGTAAACTCTCGCTGGAGTCCTGGATTCCTTGCTAGAAGCAGCTTCAGTTATTCTCAGTTGATTAATCTTAACAGATCCCGAATTACCCTGATATCTCCCCTTTTTATTCTGAGCAACCGACTTTTCCGACTTTTCAAATCTACTATCATTTTTTGGACTATCCCGAAGAAAATGATCAGTAGCATCACAACCAAAGCAAGCTCCCGTGACTAATCTACATTGTCCAAAATGAAATTTGCCACAATGATCACACTGAGGTGGACTTTGATATTTCCTTGAACTTCCTATCTTTGCAACAGAAACTTGCGAACCTTTGGATTTTTCCTGTTCAAATCATTGTTCGGATGTATTAGCTCCTACACGATTATCTTGATATAAACTCTTGTTTCTCTTGGAAGATGTTGAAGGAAAAGATTCTCCATATTTCCTTTTCTGTGACTGAGCAGTCTGATTCGCCATCCTTTCTACTCTAACTTTTTCCATTCCTTTAACTCGATTGATCGCTTCTTGAAATTCAGTAATGTTCATACCAATCAGTATCTCTTTATAATCAACATCCAACCCTTCAATGAAACCGAGGGTACGATCTTTCTCCATGGTTATTAACTCAAAGCGAATCAACTTAATTTGTTAAATTCATATTCATATTCATATACCGTCTGTCGCCTTGCTTGAGATTCAAGAATTCATTTCTCATTTCATGAATAAACATGTCACCAATATACTTGTTGCGAACTCTCTAGGAAAAAGTTCCACGTAATCTCTTCGTGGACAAGTAGTGACATTGGTCCACCGGATCGAGCTTGTCCTTTTAATAAAGACACAGTCCTTCCAGCTTTCTTTGATCATCGCAATGTAACCCTTCCAAAGATAATCTTTAAATCATTGAGCCAATGATCTGCAGCGATAGGATCTCCATCGGTAAAATCTGGTGCTTGTAGCTCCTTTAGCTCTTTAGCAATAGAAACTTAAGGAGGACGATTTATTATCATCTCTAAAGCTTGGGGGAAATTCCTTGATCCTGTACCGGTGCTCTAGGCTGAACCGATACATTATCTGTAGATTGTACTGGAGGTTGAGCATAACGAACTCCTTGACCAACCTCAGTAACATTTTGACCCTCTATATGGGTCGCCTGACGTGAACCTTCACCCTCAGACATCTATAATACCCATAACATTTAACATTAGTAAGAGGAGCATCAAATATACAAATGTCATCATTAGTAATTTATGACATCCTAGTGGCATGCACACAATTATATACTCATAACAAACTCAAATTTAGCTCAAGAATCAAGCTAAACCTATAGCTCTGATACCAATAAATGTAACACCTTCTACCCGTATATGTTTCCAATTACGAGTTGAAGATGTCACAAAACAAATTTAAACAATTTATCACAATTTCAAATAAAACCAGTAGCTTGCACTGTTATTAAAAAAATAAAAAAAATCTATAGACCTCCAAAATTCATTTCGTTTTACTTACTAATAATTCTAAACCTTATTTAATTATACATATACACATTAAAGAGTAGTTTAAAGTCCTTTTATACAAAATATACATACTCCAAATTATACATGCCACTATTCAAAATATAATATCGGATGTCAAAACATTACTAAGATAACGTGTAATTTCCCTTGAACTTGAGGTGATGCTAAAATATCCTACTTACGGACCGTATGATCAACCTACTTATGCATAGACAAAATACATACGCTAAGTATAACTTAGTGAGGCATTATAAGTAGTTATAAAATCAAGTAATGAAATAAATTAAAACATGGGTAAGCAAATTCAAATCAAATATTTCTTGTAATTTAAAACCTTCATATAAAATAAATAGTGATATTCATGTACTTTAACTATCAATAAGCCCAAGAATTGTATAAAGAGAAACTAAAGTATGTAAGATCGGTACTCCTTGAGTACTAGTCACCAAGTGACGATAAACATATAGTGCAAACATATAGACACATAAGTGTCATAATCATATAGACACAATAGTGTTTATATAATATAGACACATAGGTGCGAAACATATAGATCCGAAGATCGATGTGCAGCTACACGTAGTGCTTGACTACTAGACCTCTAATGGCATGCCACTATACTGTAACTCTCTATCATAACTTGGGCAATAAATCCATATCATATACTTATAAAATTTGTCATATATATACAATTCATAAACCACCATATCAACACATATTAGGGCAGTTCATACCCTGTCATATGCTAACCTTTTTTCCATTGCCTGTGAAAATATCATATAACTTGTACAAAACCATGTTGTCATCTCAATAAAATCATATAAATGAAAATCATAAAAATTTATCAAAACATATTTGAACATATAATTGCACTAACCTTAAATGCCCACTACAAATTTCCTTGTACCAAATGGTTCACTCCAAGATTTCTCTTTATGTCCTGACTTGTTTGATTTCGATCTTGCTTGTTATCTGTATGTATATAAAATACATAACACAAGCACTCTTAATTACTTATTCATACTATAAAAAATAATGAAAAGTAACTAGATAACTTTCCATTATACACAAAATTATCCTGATAGAACTTTCTATATTCGAATGGTCACTAGTTCAATTTCCATGGGATTTTCAAAGTTTGAATCTTGAAAACAACATCACAAGCATGCTTTCAACAAGAAAAGCCATTAAAATTCAAGTTTACTACATGTACTTCATCCAACCAAATCACCAAACTCAACCTTAGAGACATGGAAACTAAGCAAAAATTATACCAAAAGATAGAGAATTCGATGGAGATAAATTCTTGTTTCATGTATCAAGTCTAAATCTAACTAAATAAGCTTGAAAAATTGAATCAAAGTTCTTACCTAGGTTCCTTGATGGTTTCGGCAGCCAAGGGAGAAAGATGATGAAATGTCCAACCTTTTTTTCTTTTATTTAGTGCCAAATGACATATTTAATTACCAAAAATTCAATATAATAATCTTTTAGTAATTAAAAGACTATTTTATCCTCCAACCAAAGTTTATTTTACAAGTCTTCTTTCCAAAAGCCCCTCCATCACATTGGAACTAATTTAGTTCCTTTCTAACTAGCCATCCATAAAAAAATCATAAAATTTCATTTTATGATTTTTGTTCGATCCAATTATCCAAAAATCACCTAATACGATTTTTTCCATCAATTGTATTATAAATTCCCAAACCAAAATCTCATATTTATAAATTCCATAAATAAATAATACTATCATACTCAATCTCCTATATTTATAGAGTCTAACGCTGAAATTTGGACTCGATCCAAAAATTCTGATAATTATCTGAAATCTCTATCGGATAAAATTCTCTTTAAAATCCTTTAACAAAAATTTTCATACAAATCATTTCTACTTATTCAGAGTCCAAAATATTAATCTGAAACACTTTTATGGAACCTTCTTAGAGGTCACCCATCCCATAGCCTGAGCACGCTTAACAATTTATTCGATCCAAATTCGATACCCTCTACTGTATCGAATTTCTCAAAATTGGTATAAAAATACTTATTTCGATCCGATTCAAACTTATACTGATTAAAAGTACTATTTGGGAAAATTACCATGTTGGTCCCTAAACTTTTCCCAACTTTTCACTTTGACTACCTAATTTTACGTTTTAGTCACTTAACTAAAACCAATAACTTTTGATTCTTTGTACTTTAGTCACTAAACAAATTTTGGGGTATTACAATTCTTCCCCCTTAAGAAAATTCGTCCTCAAATTTTCAAAACGTGCTTGTAACAATGTCAAGTGCATCCTGGTCCTCTTCAGTGTGAAGGTGGTAAACTCTCGCTGGAGTCCTGGATTCCTTGCTAGAAGCAGCTTCAGTTATTCTCAGTTGATTAATCTTAACAGATCCCGAATTACCCTGATATCTCCCCTTTTTATTCTGAGCAACCGACTTTTCCGACTTTTCAAATCTACTATCATTTTTTGGACTATCCCGAAGAAAATGATCAGTAGCATCACAACCAAAGCAAGCTCCCGTGACTAATCTACATTGTCCAAAATGAAATTTGCCACAATGATCACACTGAGGTGGACTTTGATATTTCCTTGAACTTCCTATCTTTGCAACAGAAACTTGCGAACCTTTGGATTTTTCCTGTTCAAATCATTGTTCGGATGTATTAGCTCCTACACGATTATCTTGATATAAACTCTTGTTTCTCTTGGAAGATGTTGAAGGAAAAGATTCTCCATATTTCCTTTTCTGTGACTGAGCAGTCTGATTCGCCATCCTTTCTACTCTAACTTTTTCCATTCCTTTAACTCGATTGACTGCTTCTTGAAATTCAGTAATGTTCATAGCAATCAGAATCTCTTTATAATCAACATCCAACCCTTCAATGAAACTGAGGGTACGATATTTCTCCATGGTTATTAACTCTGAAGCGAATCAACTTAATTTGTTAAATTCACATTCATATTCATATACCGTCTGGTCGCCTTGCTTGAGATTCAAGAATTCATTTCTCATTTCCCGAATAAACATGTCACCAATATACTTGTTGCGGAACTCTCCGAGGAAAAAGTTCCACGTAATCTCTTCTCGTGGACAAGTAGCGACATTGGTCCACCAGATGCGAGCTTGTCCTTTAAATAAAGACACAGGTCCTTCCAGCTTTCTTTGATCATCGCAATGTAACCCTTCCAGCATAATCTTTAAATCATTGAGCCAATGATCTGCATCGATAGGATCTCCATCGGTAAAATCTGGTGCTTGTAGCTCCTTTAGCTCTTTAGCAATAGAAACTCGAGGAGGATGATTTATTATCATCTCTAAAGCCTGGAGGAAATTTCCTTGATCCTATACCGGTGCTCTAGGCTGAACCGGTACATTATCTGCAGATTGTACTGGAGGTTGAGCATAACGAGCTCCTTGACCAATCTCAGTAACATTTTGACCCTCTATATGGGTCGCCTGACGTGAACCTTCACCCTCAGACATCTGTAATACCCATAACATTTAACATTAGTAAGCAGGAGCATCAAATATACAAATGTCATCATTAGTAATTTACGACATCCTAGTGGCATGCACACAATTATATACTCATAACAAACTTAGTTTAGCTCAAGAATCGGCTAAACCTATAGCTCTTATACCAATAAATGTAACACCATCTACCCGTATATGTTTCCAATTACGAGTTGAAGATGTCACAAAACAAATTTAAACAATTTATCACAATTTCAAATAAAACCAGCAGCTTGCACTGTAATTAAAAAAATAAAAAAATTCTCTAGACCTCCAAAATCCATTTCGTTTTACTTACTAATAATTCTAAACCTTATTTAACTATACATATACACATTAAAGAGTAGTTTAAAGTCCTTTTATACAAAATATACATACTCCAAATTATACATGCCACTATTCAAAATATAATATCAGATGTCAAAACATTACTAAGATAACCTGTAATTTCCCTTCGAACTTGAGGTGATGCCAAAATATCCCTGCTTACGGACCGTATGATCAACCTACGTATGCACATACAAAATACATACGCTAAGTATAACTTAGTGAGGCATTATAAGTAGTTATAAAATCAAGTAATGAAATAAATTAAAACATGGCTAAGCAAATTCAAATCAAATATTTCTTGTAATTTAAAACCTTCATATAAAAGAAATAGTGATATTCATATACTTTAACTTTCAATAAGCCCAAGAATTGTATAAAGAGAAACTGAAGTATGTAAGATCGGTACTCCTTGAGTACTAGTCACCAAGTGACGATAAACATATAGACAACATATAGACACATAAGTTTCATAATCATATAGACACAATAGTGTTTATATTATATAGACACATAAGTGCCGAAACATATAGATCCGAAGATCGATGTGTAGCTACACGTAGTCCTTGACTACTAGACCTCTAATGGCATGACACTATACTGTAACTCTCTATCATAACTTGGGCAATAAATCCATATCATATACTTATAAAATTTATCATATATAAACAATTCATAAATCACCATATAAACACATATTAGGGCAGTTCATACCCTGCATATACTAACCTTTTTCCTTTGTCTGTGAAAATATCATATAATTTGTACAAAACCATGTTGTCATCTCAATAAAATCATATAAATGAAAATCATAAAAATTTATCAAAACATATTTGAAACATATAATTGCACTCAATTTAAATGCCTCACTAATTTCATTGTACCAAATGGTTCACTCCAGTATTTTCTCTTTATGTCCTGACTTGTTTCGATTTCGATCTTGCTTGTTATCTTTATGTATATAAAATACATAACACAAGCACTCTTAATTACTTATTCATACTATACAAAATAATGAAAAGTAACTAGATAACTTTCCAATATACACAAAATTATCCTGATAGAACTTTCTATATTCGAACCAAAATTCCTCACACTTTTCCATAATTCTTCAACTTTTTCCAAAATACTCATTTTAGTCCTTATGAACTCTTTTAAGCTCCTAATCATCATTTACAAATATAATCCTCTTATTTCTCAATTAGGACCTAAACTTTGGAAATTTACATTTCAATCCCCAATATTGCCGAAAATTACAAAATAGTCCTAAAAATAATATAAACTCCAAATTCAACCTTCTAATCACTTAACTTAATTTTTCAACCCAAATTACTTCAAAAAACAAGCTTAATAATCAAGTCCCTAAACTTTCCAAAATTTACATTTTGGTCCTTAATGTCAAATAATTAGGGATTTTCATTCCAAACACCTTGTATCATCATTTTGAACCATTCTTCCTTCATTCACCACTTAAAATTCCTAACTTAACATAAACCCTAATTTTTCCATATTTCAAGAACATGAGAATTTCTTCATCAAAACAACTAATTCAAGCTTATATAGCATATTTCTCACCATTTCCGTCATCAATAAAAATTTTGACATAGTTTCTCCTAATTATCCATCATAACCGAATGGCCACTAGTTCAATTTCCATGGAATTTTCAATGTTTGAACCATGAAAACAACATCACAAGCATACTTTCAACAAGAAAAACCATTAAAATTCAAGTTTACTACATGTACTTCATCCAACCAAATCACCAAACTCAACCTTAGAGACATGGAAACTAAGCAAAAATTATATCAAAAGATAGAGAATTTGATGGAGATAAATTCTTGTTTCATGTCTCAAGTCTAAATATAACTAAATAAGCTTGAAAATTTGAATCAAAGTTCTTACCTAGGTTCCTTGATGGTTTCGGCAGCCAAGGGAGGAAGATGATGAAATTTCCAACCTTTCTTTCTTTTATTTAGTGCCAAATGGCATATTTAGTTACCAAAAATTCAATATAATAATCCTTTAGTAATTAAAAGACTATTTTATCCTTCAACCAAAGTTTATTTTACGAGTCTTCTTTCCAGAAGCCCCTCCATCACATTGGAACTAATTTAGTTCCTTTCTAACTAGCCATCCATAAAAAATCATAAAATTTCATTTTATGATTTCTGTTCGATCCAATTATCCAAAAATCACCTAATACGATTTTTTTTCCATCAATCGTATTATAAATTCCCAAACCAAAATCTCATATTTATAAATTCCATAAATAAATAATACTGTCATACTCGATCTCCCATATTTATAGAGTCTAACTCCAAAATTTGGACTCGATCTAAAAATACCAATAATTATCCGAAATCTCTATCAGAAAAAATTCTCTTTAAAATCCTTTAACAAAAATTTTCATACGAATCATTTCTACTTATTCAGAGTCCAAAATATTAATCTGAAACACTTTTATGGAACCTTCTTAGAGGTCACCCATCCCATAGCCTGGGCACGCTTAACAATTTATTCGATCCAAATTCGATACCCTGTATTGTATCGAATTTCTTAAAATTGATATAAAAATACTTATTTCGATCCGATTCACACTTATACTGACTAAAATTACTATTTGGGAAAATTACCATGTTGGTCCCTAAACTTTTCACTTTGACTACCAAACTTTAAAATTTTACGTCACTAAGCAAATTTTGGGGTATTACAGGTTTAGCATTCTAACTTCATTTTCATGTCTCTAACATCATTAATAATATAGATACACGTCAAATTCATAAAAATCAGATCTGGTCCCTTAATTGAAGCTTCCCGAAATGGTCTATATGTATTTAACTTAGGGTTTTTGATACATGCATGAGCGGGGTCAAATTACTAATATTGGACAAGAAGCTGAATTTTTTCGATGCAAACAATAAAAGCCAAAACAGTGCACGCATAGGAGGTCAAAAACGATGCATCTTGGACAAGAAATTGAACCTGTTTGTAATGTCTGGAAAGTCAGCTAACTTGCGACGAGTTTTTGGATGGGATCCGGGCATTTCGGAGTCAAGTTGTCTTCTAACAAATTGTCCGTCATTCAGTTACCTTTCCAACGCATCTTGAAACGCGTCAATCGGACATCAGGAACTCAAGATACGTCCAATTTACTGAAGAATGCGCATGGAGAAAACTGGATACGGGATTATTACGGGATTTTGTAAAATTTAGCCCAAAAGCTAACATATAAGGCTTTGGACGAATTAAACTTAGCCCAATATATTTATTATCAATTAAATTGATGTTTTTAGCGTTTTATATACTTTAGGAACCTGCCACCCAGCCCTTATGAGCTTATCACTTGCCTTATCACCCTATTCCTTGCCACACAAGCACAAGGAGTTTAAAGGCTGTTATTTTTTATTATTTTTAATTAGATTAGGTTTTCCTTGTTTTAGTAGAAGTTAAATTACTTTGTCTATACTTCACCTATAAAAGGATGAAGCCTCCATCATTGTAAGGGCGATTTTCTTTGATTTATGAAATATTTAGTGAGTTTGTTTTTGCAAGTGTTGATTACTTGTGCCTTCGAAGTCTTCTTCAACATAAGTTCGACGAGTTCTTGTGAGGGAGGTCACTTCACACTCTTGCTTGCCTAGATAATCGCGTCTAGGAGGGTGGGTTATAGCCGCTTGAGGTTGCTTGCTTAGATAATTGAGTCTAAGAGGGTGCCGAGGACAAAACAACATCAACAATTCGCAAGCCATCTTCATCTTCAACCTTCACACCATCTTCCATAATTCCATAAACAAAGCTGGAAATTTCAGATTTGTTTTACCTATCTTCTTCTTAATCTTTTCTCATCTTTTTATTTATATTCTTATTTCTTATCATCTAATCCTTCATCTTGTCTTTTTTTTTTCTTTAAATTTCCAGCCTTGAATATGAAAAATTTCAGAAAATCCCTTCTATTTTCTCCTGAATTTTACTGGATATCTAAATGATTTTTAAATTAGGTAGTTTGGCTATTGACATGATATTGAATTGAACTACTAGGTTGCTGTCTGAAACTAGGTTGGTTTTGGATGTTAAATAAATGTTTTAAATTTTATGTAATTAAATTGTTAAAGGGTTTAGGAGCACTTGAATTTAAAGGAGAAGCAGATGAAGGTCCCATGGTCACCGATACGTGGCTAAACATTTAAAGATCATGTTAGAGGGATTCCACTTCTTGGAGATTGATAAATTGGATGGAGCTGTCTCATTACTTCAAGGTCAAGCTAGATTTTGGTGTACAAATGCTACGATTCACATTCCTCCCGAGCGGGTTACTTGGCAATTCTTCTTGGAGGAATTCAAGAATAAATATATTGGAGATCAATTTATCCGGGAGATGAAACAACAATTCCTCAGCTTGAAGGAAGGAAACCTGACCATCTATGAGTATGAGTATGAATTTAACAAGTTTGAGCCGGTTTGTAGCAGAACTGATTCTTACTGAAAATGATCGATGTGATTGGTTTATTGAAGGCTTGAATAAAAGACCAAAAGAATTATTGGTAGCATTGAATCTGCCTATCTTTCAAGAGTTGTTGAATCGAGCTAAGGCGATGGAACGTGTCTATTCAGAGGATATGACAGAGCATACCTCATAATCAATAAAGAGACCATGAACATCTTCAACTTCTTTTTCATCTAAGCGGAATAAAGGTTCTGGTTCTTCGAATAGGAACAAATTTGGATCTGCTGCATTTTCTCATAAAGGAGTCAATGTTGGAGGAAATAGGCAAGCACAGACAGCTAATTCTAGTGTCGGTTCATTATCCCAGTTTAGATCTCAGCCGTGTGATGTTTGTGGTAAATGTCACCCAGGCCTATGTTGGATGGCGATAGGGGCATATTTTAAATGTGGAAAAGTTGGCCATTTTGTGAAGTACTGCCCTCTGATATTTGGAGAGAGACCTGTACAAACAGAGAAATCTACAGTGATGCCACCGAGAGGTAGAGGAAGAGGCAGACCTGGAAGACCATTCGAGTCTGCTTCACAGTTTGTAATATCATGATAGATAAGGATCGTGATGATCCAGAAATAATTGTAGGTACATTCTATCTTTTTGCTAAGACTATATTGCTTTTGATTGATCCTGGTTCTACACATTCATATATTAGCACTAAGTTGATTAAAGAAAGAAATATTCCATTAGAGTCCATCTCTAGTGATATAGTAGCGACAAATCTATTGGGTCAGTGTGAGAGTGAATCGAATATGTAGAAATTGTTCGATAAAGGTGCAGGGAACAGAGTTTCCAGCAAATTTAATGGAATTACCTTTCAAAGAATTCGAGATAATTTTGGGAATGGATTGGTTATCTTTATATCATGCCATGGTGGATTGTCATCTGAAACGACTAATATTGAGGGATTTGAAAAGTGCTGAGGTAATGGTAGTTGGTGAAAGGATGAACCCTCTATCTAATGTAATTTCAGTCATTTCTACGAAGAAGCTGCTATTAGAAGGTTGTCAAACTTTTCTAGCTAATGTGGTGGATACTCGAACTTCTGAAGTTAAGTTGGAAGATATTCCTACTGTTCGAGAATGCCCAGATATAATTTTGGATGAGTTACTAGGATTACCTCCAGATCGAGAAGTAGAATTTAAAATAGAAGTGTTACCTGGTACTGCACCTATATCAATGGCTCCATATAGAATGGCTCCGACTGAGCTTCGAGAGTTAAAAGAGCAATTGCAAGAATTGTTAGATCAGGGATTTATACAGCCAATTGTGTCACCTTAGGGCGCACCAGTGTTATTCGTGAAAAAAGAAAGATTGATCTATGCGATTATGCATAGATTACCGCCAGTTAAATAAGGTGGCCGTGAAGAATAAGTATCCTCTTCCAAGGATTGATGATCTTTTTGATCAACTAAAGGGTGCAGTTGTGTTTTCCAAAATTGATCTTCAATCTGGATATCATCAATTGAAGATTAAGGAAGAATATATTTCAATTAAGGCTTTCCAAACTCGGTATGGACACTATGAGTTTGTAGTGATGTCGTTCAGATTAACTAATGCTCCTATAGTATTCATGGATCTGATGAATTGGGTATTTCAGCCATATGTGGATCGATTTGTGGTGGTATTTATTGATGACATTTTAGCATGTTCAAAGACAAAAGAGGAACATGATGCTCATCTTCGTCTTGTTCTTCAGATCCTTCGAGAAAAGAAACTATATGCTAAGTTATCAAAATGTGAATTTTGGTTATCAAAAGTTACTTTTCTTGGCCATGTGGTTTCAGCAGAGGGGATAAGAGCAGATCCCAAGAAAATACAAGCTATAGTTGAATGGAAAACTCCGAAGAATATTTCTGAGGTTTGAAGTTTCTTGGGACTAGCTGGTTATTATCGAAGATTTGTAAAGAATTTCTCGATGATTGCCTCCCCGCTAACCAAGCTATTTAGAAAGGATGTGCCATTCATTTGGACGGATAAGTGTCAAGAAAGTTTTGAAACATTAAAGAGGATTTTAACTAAAGTTTCGGTATTGGTGCAGCCAGAATAGGGTAAGGATTTTGTAGTGTATAGTGATGCTTCTTATAATAGATTGGGATGTGTACTCATGCAAGAGGGAAATGTGGTGGCTTATGCTTCCAGACAACTTAAGACGCATGAGAGGAACTATCCTACCCATGATTTAGAGTTGGCAGCATTTGTATTTGCTTTAAAGATATGGCTTCACTATCTATACAGAGAACGATGTTATATCTATACGGATCATAAAAGTTTAAAGTATCTACTAACTCAAAAGGAGTTAAATTTGAGGCAACGAAGGTGGATCGAGCTCCTAAAGGATTATGATGTGGTTATTGACTACCATCCAGGAAAAGCGAACGTAGTAGCTGATGCCCTCAGTAGAAAGACCCTTGCTGCCTTGAGAGCTATAAATGCGAGGATAGCTTTGAAAGAAAATGGTGCTTTGATTGTTGAATTAAGAATAAGATCTACTTTAGTTGATCGGATAAAGGAGCTTCAGAAAAGAGATATGGAATGTTTGTCAAGATTTAAACAAGTTGAAAATGGTGAGACCAAATATTTTGAAATTAAGTCTGATGGATGCTTGTATTACCGAGGAAGAATTGTTATTCCTGAAGACGAAGAATTAAAGAAAGAACTTATCTTTGAAGCACATTATAGTCCTTTGACCATGCATCCAGGTGGAAACAAGATGTATCAAGATCTAAAGAGTCGATATTGGTGGCCAGGAATGAAAGGAGCTATAACTGAGTTTGTTTTGAAATGCCTTACATGTAAAAAGGAATGAGTAACCATGGATTTTGTATCAGGGCTACCTTTGACTCCAAGTAAAAAGGATTCAATTTGGGTGGTTGTTGATAAATTGACTAAATCAGCGAACTTCATCCCAGTACGAACAAATTACTCTATGGACAAATATGCTGAGTTATATATTAAACAAATAGTTCGACTTCATGGAGTACCAGTCTCAATTGTCACTGATAGAGATCCAAAGTTTACTTCTAAATTTTGGAAGTCTTTACATAAAGCTCTGAGTACTCGACTTAATTTTAGCACATCCTTTCATCATCAAACAAATGGACAATCAGAGCGAACCATTCAAATTTTGGAAGATATGTTAAGAGCATGTGTGATTGAATTTAAAGGATCTATGGAGAAATATTTGCCATTAACTGAATTTGCTTATAATAATAGCTATCAAGCAAGTATCAAGATGGCACCTTATGAAGCCTTATATGGAAGAAAGTGCAAGACTCCTTTGAATTGGTACGAGTTAAAAGATCGAGACATAGTTGGTCCTGATCTTATTAGAGAAGCAAAAGACAAGGTAAAGATTATACAAGATAATCTCAAGATAGCCGCCGATCGACAAAAATCATATGCATATTCAAAGAGAAAAGAAATTAAATTTCAAGTGGGTGATAAAGTGTTTCTTAAAGTTTCACCTTGGAAGAAAATACTGCGTTTCGGGCGAAAAGGAAAGTTGAGTCCAAGATTTATTGGACCATATGAGATTGTAAAAAGAGTTAGTCCTTTGGCTTACCAACTTGCTTTACCTCCGGAAATGGACAAGATTCATAATGTATTTCATGTATCGATGCTCAGAAAATATCAATCAAATACTTCTCACATCATTATTCCAAAGGAAGTACAGATTCAACCAAATTTAACATATGAAGAGGAACCGATCAGAATCTTAGCACGTGATGTCACGGAACTAAGGAACAAGACAATCCCAGTTGTTAAAATTCTTTGGCGAAATCACAAAGTGGAGGAAGCAACGTGGGGAAGAGAAGAAGATATAGAAAAAGAGTTTCCTCATGTTTTCAAATCAGATACGTTTTAAAAATTCGACGACGGATTTTCTTAAGAGGGAGAATTGTAAGACCTCAATAATTGGTTAGTGACTAATTTGCAAAGAATTAAAAGTTGGTGGTTTTAGTACAGTGACTAAAATGTAAAATGTTAAGGTTTGGTGACCAGAGTGAAAAGTTGGGAAAAGTTCAAGGACCAACAATGTAATTTGCCAAATAATTATTTTTTATATAAATAAATAGATCACATAAGGGCGTGAATTGAATATAAAATTGTTGGTTAGATCTGATATTTTTATTATTGGGAAATTACAGTTAAAGTTTAAATGGAATTCGGGTAATCGTATGAGCTCGAAATGTGATGAAATTTTGAAGGGAGTTGTAAGAGGACTTGAAGAACAGGACATTTCATTTTGGAATAGTTTTTGATCGATTTGGATTCGATTGGATGCAATATTTTATTATAGTGCATTAATGGTATCTTTGTAAATACATGGATTCATTAATGGCATTTTAGTCATTTTGCCCATGCTTTTTTATTATAATTGATTTTGGAAAAGTAAGAATATTAGGTGTCAACACCCAATTGGTCATAACCAAGGGGAAAAATGGTCATTTTACTATTGATGGATATTTTTATATTAGGATTAAAGATTTAAAATGCCATTTGTCTTGTAATTTAATTGTAGAAAGAGCTAGAAAATTTGGTTCTCTTCTTCCTCAAGGCCGAACCACCATAGCAAGGGTAAGAAAAATTTTTGATTCAATTTTTGGCTTGATTTGATTCATTTTTGGGTTGAAGCATGAAATAGAGAATTAATCTCCATTGATTTCTCTTTCATTTGGCAGAATTTTTTAGTGGTTTCTATGCTTATATGTTGAGATTGGAGATTAGGGTTTGTGAAGAACAAGTTGAGATTTCATGTTTTAAGGATTCATTGGATTGAATATGAGTTTGTGGTGTTGTTTAATGCTTGTTAGAGTGAAAATTTACATGGATTGTGTTTAGGTTATTTTTGGGAAAATTGAAAAATTAGGGGAAACTCTTGCAAAATTTTTATTTGAAGTGGAAATTATATTAGAAGTTTGAATATAATGTTTGGAGGTTAAATTCATGCTTGAATCAAGTTGGGAAATTTGATCAAAGTGACCTTTCAAATTCGGCATTCAAGAGGAAATTAGGGAAAATTTATGGAAAATTTTCCTAAGGATAGAAATGGTGTAAGGATGATTTTGTAAGCTTTTGAATGTTAATTGGACTACTATGGATGTTTGTAAAGTGTTGAGGAATAAATTGCAATGTTGGGGAAATATGTGATTAAAGTGGAAAGTTGATTTGAAATTGAAGTTGTGTGATAAAGGATTATTTTGAGAGATTTGGAAGTACAAGGGTTAACAATGATTTTGTGAGATAAGATTAGTAATGAGAGAATGTGTAGGAATATTATTATTATTCCTAATGTGTATTAAATTTAGGATGATACTAACATATACTTTAAATGTGTTGGTAAATGTTATTGTAAATCGTAAGCATGACCAAAACTGGGAATCCATCAATCCTAAAGGCAAAGAAAAAGCGTAAGAGTAAAGTTTTATAGTGAGGCAACATGTGAGTGCAATCTTATTTATTTTATTATTATATGAGGAAGACTTGCGATAAGTCAACCTCGAGTGTTGAAAAGAAATTGGATTTGAATCGTAAACTATATACATATTAAATGGCTTTGAAATGAATTATAATGATTTCAGGTATGAACTACCCAATGCATTTTTATGTGTTATAGTGATATGTCTTTACCTATTGATATTATTGAATAAGTGAAGAGATCATAATACTGAATTCGTTGAAAGCCCATTGTATGATTATTGAGATTCTTGGTATATTTGGCATGCCAATTAGGTGGAGTATAGTGATATAGTGATACAGTGACGTTGTGTTCTACAACTATGATCTAGTGATACAGTGATGCTGTGTTCTACAACAATTACCTAGTGATACAGTGATGTTGTATAAGTGTACAACAATGACATAGTGATATAGTGTTTTATTATGGCACAACTAATTAGTTGATGCCGCACATATGCATACTCAACAGTGACTGAAATACCATGCATTGTAACAACTATAACATATACTCATAGTTGAATATACATTATAGATGTTACTTAAACATGTTATTGAAATTAAGCTTAAATTATTTTATCCATATACGATTCATCGTCTAGCTGATTATTTAGACTATCATTGTAATTCAATTTAATGCATCATATACTATCAGCAAGAAAATAGTTTACATGCCCACTAGAGATTGTCATAATTTAGAATGTCTTACTGATGTTCTGCATATTGTAACTTGAGCAGCACGCTTGACTCCTCTTCATGGTGCTCCAACATAACCTACATGTGCAACAAACACACACTAGGTAAGAAGTTAGTGAGGCATTTAATTTTATTTTATCAAAACATGAAGTAATGCAAATTCAGTATATCATGTAAGAGTGCATTATATTTCTCTATAAATGGCAAGCATGTCATATTGACATGATATCATGTATTACCACTATCGTATGAGCCATGTATTATCTAATGCTTAACTTATTCTTTATCAAATGCATGCTTTCATCATGTAATTATTTGCATAACAAATGTTTTATCATGTTCATGCTTTTATTATGCAATCATTTGTATAACATGTACTTTACCATGTTCATGCTTTTATCATGTAATCATTTACATAACCCATGCTTTACCGTGGTTATACTTTTATCATGCATTCATTTGCATATTATATGTTCTACCATGGTCATACTTTCATCATTTGATCATTCGCATAACACATGCACTTTCATGATTATGATTTTATCATGCAATCATCTACATATTCATAACTTTTTCAATTCATCTTGTTACGATATCGAAGTATCTATTTCAATGCAACATAATCAGTGCCTGATACGAGGCAAGTCCGTTAGGACTCTATAGCCTCTAATTCGATACCGTAGTATCTAAAATTGAGTACGTACTCGAGGACGCTCTTTGCTTCTTATATTCGCACCTCTTTAGTGCTATCGACACCCAAGGTGTCTACTTGTTTCATTTTAATCATATCATTATACATGTAATCCATGTATCATATTGTCATATGAATCATGTATCATCACTATCAAGTAATTCATGTTTCATATTATCATATGAATCATGTATCATCAGTTATGCAAACAACAGTTCGTACCTGTTATTCCATCAAGCTCGCCATGTCGAGCAATGTATCATATCATGTATTATAGAGAAATGCAATGCCATTTTCAATGTAATGAAAACATTTAGAAATGCATTCATCTGGTCCATTTATTAGTTTGCCTCACTAAATCCGATTTAATCCTTTCCTTTGTAGCACCTCGAACCTTTTTCGATTCGGATTTAACTTCATTTATCACATGAATATAAATAAACATTTGTTAGATTCACTTCTAACATTATTTCAATTAAGCTATCTAATCATTCAACATAAAAATTTTCCATAAATTTCTTCCCTTCCTTATACTGTCCATAAACTCATTTTTGGTCTCTAATGACCATTTTGATCTTCAAATAATTCTTCTGAACTTGATAACCAACATTAGATACAAAATATCTCAATTTTTCATTTTTTAGTAGCTTAGTACAACCTTCAAAGATTTATTTCTATAAAATAATCTAAAACTCAGAATTCAATTCCCTTTGTTCTGAAAGAAACTAGATTCAATAAGGTTTTTAATCATATAAATTAATAGCCCAATTCAACTTGTACGATTTATGGCAAATTTTCAAAGTCAATTTCCAACGTTGATTTCGGAACAGACTGCCATACTATTTTCTGACCTTTCACCACTCCAAAATTCATATCTTTTTACTCGGAACTCGAAATTAGTTTCTGTTTGTTAGAAACGAAACTAGACGAACAAATCTTTACATCGGTATAAAATTCACCATCTAACTATTTTTTTGTAGAATTTATGGTGAATTTTCAAACTTACTGCTAGATCTAGTTTTCTACACAATTTTCATAAATAACTTCAAACTTTATATTAACTTCTCCTTACTTTGCTATTTGTCAATTTGGTCCCCTTATTTGATTCAAACCACTAATTTATCACTTTCTTCATCAAATAATTATTCAAAAATAATTTCCTCTAATTTTTCATTCTTTCCAAAATAGTCAGTAAAATGCAAAGATAAGGATTCAAGCTTCTTAACTTTGCAAATTAGTCCTCAAATCAACACTACTACTTGAATTCTATTATTTGAACTAAAATTTAGATTTAGTCTTTCTCTAAAACCTCATTTCTGAATTGGCCACTTAGCTTTGACAATTTATCAAAATGGTCATTAAATCGATTCAACATCGGTTTAGCTTTCTAACATTATTTTCTTGTCTCTAACATCATTAATAACATAAATACACTTCAAATTCTAAAAGTTCAGATTTGATCCTTCAACTTTTAAATTTGCCGAAATGGCCCCCACACAATTTAACTTAGGGTTTTGCTTCCAAACAACAATTCAAGCTTACTAGATCATTAATTCAACATCACAAACCCTAAATTAAACTTGAATCCATAAACCCTAATCATCTTCATAATAATCAAAACATGTAGAGTTTAAATCCCAACTCAATAACATGATTTTAACATCACTAATGCTTGATTTCAACTTGAATTTCAACATGGAATCATAAAATCTCAGAACCCCCAATTTAATTCATAAACACTAACTTCTTCTTGTAACACACCCATTTTAGTGCTTAGCGGTTTGGTGGTTTATTAGACGGTCCATTGGACCGGAGTAGCGATTCGAGTCAATTTTGGGATCGTATATTTTTGGTGTTGGAGAATTATAGAAAAATGCTCTAAAATCATTATTAATTATTTATTTAATAATGGTGATATCGATTTTTTAAAATGAGTTTTGGGAGATGGACATTTTGGTTAGTGTCCAAAATGGAAGTTTTGAAAACTGTGTTTTCCTAGTGACTAAAATGAAAAGGGTCAAATACTTAGAATCTTTAAGGAGCTATTTTACCAATTTTTCTGATGGTTTCTCCCTTAATTGAATATATTTTAACATGTGTTTTAATTATTAATTGAAGAAGATTTTTGTTAAAAGCTAATTATATTTTTCCAAAACTAAAATCACGTCATTTTTCTCTCCACTTTTCTTTCCATTCTCTCCTCAGCCAAACACTCAGATTTTCACCAGATTTCCAGAGGTGAGGTGGTTTCTAACTTGATTTTATTGTTTCAAATTGTTTTATAAAGATTGTTTACACAAAATCTTACAATAATCTTGTGTTTTTACTAGCTTTTCACAAATCAATTGAGGGAGAAACTTCACAATAGGGGTAAGGTCCGAGATCTCCTCTATTGTATGGTTCTTTAATGAAATTCCCAAGCATTTGATCCTTGTTTTTGTGTTTCTAATCAAATTTTGATGATTTCCTAATGTTTAATTGAATTATACGGGGAAAATAAGTTGATTCGATGATTGGATCTATTTTTAAGAATGTTTTGATTTATATTTTGGATGTTAAATAATGTTGATAAGTGATTTTTATCAATGGAATCCCGAAACTTAAGAATCTTTATTTGTTTAGGTTGTTAGTTTTGAGGTTTTGTGGTGTTTTAGTGGTTGTAAGGTTGCTTGAGGTGGTAGGTTGTTTTGGATATGTTTTTAGAGGTGTTTTGATGTTGAAAAGGATGTTAGATTGATACATGCTGGATAGGTTATGAATTGAAGTGTTTTGGTTATGTTTTCGGTTGTTTTGGAGGGTTAATTGTGAAGGTTTTGTGGAAATCCGAGAAGGATTGTGGTTGCTATATTTAGAATGCATTATGATGCATTAATCATCTATTGTGTTGTGGTCAAAGTAGGGTAAGTTGATCCGGAGGTGATTGGAGAAGCGTGGGAGGCTTCAGATACTTGATTTTGCATCGGAGAATCGAGGCTTCGCGTATCGGTGAGTGAAAACGTGGTTTAAAGCATTTTGATGTTTTGGAACAGAGTTTTGGGAGTTAAGGTAGAGCTTGAAACACTTACCTAGACTCGGAAGTAAGTATTAAGTGGTGCTACTCTCTCGGTCGTGTTAAGTTGAAATGATTTTATGCGCTTGTTTTGATTATATGTTACCTAGTGTTAATCATGTTTTAAAGTATTTGATATACTATTTTTAAGCATGTTTGGTGGAAGGATGCACATGGTAAGTGATCCTTGTAAGTATGGTTTATACTTGCGCTTTAAAGCATGGTTGTTGCTTTGGATAAATGACATGGTTTAATGTTTGTTTAAAATAGTGAGGTAAATGTTAAATGGTTATTTATATTGGCAAGTGATGTTGTTTTAAAGTTTTTATCGGATATAATTGGCCGACCATAGGATCGAGTGCACTGTAAATAATTTGCCTTGGATGTTGAGGGGTTTATACGGCATACTGAATACTCCATCCAAGTACCCTAACGGTTGAGGGGTTATATGGTACTGAAAACTCTCATTTGTGGATTAAGCGTCTAACTTATGATTGGGGTTGGTGTCCCCGTGGGTTGAAAGTGTACCCGGTTGTTAATGTATCGCGATTGTGATTGTATCGCTATTCTGGTTGAGATGACTTAAAGTGTTGGGTTAACACTTGTTGAATTCGTGTATCCGATGAACTCTTTTGTTATTGTACTTGTTTAATGATCACTTGTAAGCCAATATAATTGTTAATGTATCATTGGAATGGTTTATGTTGTATAATGTGACTTACACACGTTTCTCCTTGAGCTTTGCAATTGGTAGTATTGCATGGTAAGGCTTAAGTGGAGGGTTAGCAATGTGACTTGTTGTTGATTAATGATACATGTAGCATATGATTTAATATGCTGGTTTTAATGATGTAAAGTGCATGTTTTAAAAGGGGGCATGATGATTAAAAGGATGATGTTAAGTAAATGGTTAAAAATGCATTGATGGTGTTAGTTTTTGAGCATTCCTCACTAAGCCTTGTGTGCTTACACTCTCATTGTCCATCAATGCAGATAATTGAGGTCTTGGAAGGCAGCAAGAAGCAAGGGGATCCTAGCAAGAGTTGGTTAACAAAGTATGTTGGACTAGACTATAAGAATAAAGGCAATGGGGTACTTGTTTTGATTTGGCAGACGACTTGTTGAACTCCCTATTTGAGCATGTTTCATTAGTTGCTCTTGGGTTGTAAATAGTCTTTAAAGATTGATTATGGTGCTGGTTTGTCTTTTGGTTTGTTGCTTGGATGCAAAATTAGGAAGCATGCCTATAGATTCCCTTTTGATGCATTAGGCCTAGTTGTGTTGTTAGAATTGGGATGCTAGTTTGCTTGTGATATGTTTGGCATGTTGGTATTGTGTTTTAAGGATGTTGGAATGGTTTGAGTATGCTTGTGAAATGAAAAACCAACAGAAAGTGACAATATAGGTCCAGGCGTACCGATACGCGAGGGACTGTATCGGTACGGCTAGGCATTTTTAGGCTTGAGGGATCGGTACGAGTGTTGCTGTTTCAATATGCCTAGGCCATTTTGGTCTTAGCGTACCGGTACAACAAGGGGTGTTTTGGTACGAGTCTCAGCTATTGGAAATCAACTTTTTTGTCCCAAACCCGTGTACCGAAACGCATAGTGAGCCGTATCGGTATGATTAGTAATATTTCAAAAGTTAGGTATTTCAGTTAGGCGTATTGATACGACATGGAGGTGTACCGATACGGGGTGTTTCAATCCGTATCGATACGGGCTTACCTTTATCGGTACGGATGACCGTTAGTTCTGTTAATGTCATTTTGGGCAGTTTTGTCACCTTTACAATTTAGTCCATGATTCTTGCCAATGCAATTGTATGTGATGGAATGATCGGATTGAGTTAAAATTTGAGATGGGTGTTAGGAACCTGACTAATTAAAGGTTGGTAACTTAAAAGTGAGTTTTAATCCTGCAATTTTCTGTATTTGCAATATGGTCCCTAAATTGCTAGTGTGATCAATTTGATGTCAAATTGATGCCCGATTGAGTTGGGGTTGCACCTGATGTTTGCATGAACATGTAGGGTTAATAATTGGCATCTAGACAAGATAAAATAAAAAAATGGACCGGGTTTCGTTGTATTTCTTCGGTTTGCTATGGCAAACCTAATGTAGCCTTCTTGGTTCGGTTGGGCGTCTAGGCTGGGTCGAGGGGGTTACACTTCTCATATAAAATTCTCATCACTCAAGCATGAAATCTATGAATTATTTACATCAAAAGATAGAGCTTGAAGAGCATAACAACTTTGTAGTTGAAAATATTACCTAAAAATCAAGTTTCGGGGCTTGAATCGAGCTTGAAAATTTTTTCCCCTTAGTTCGAAATATTTCAAGAAAGATGAACAATTTGGTTCATCTTTTACTTATTTAAATCCACATGTTAAAATTAAATGAATTTAAAATTCTTTTAATTAGTGAAATTACTAATTTACCCTTTTAATCCAATGGCCAAGACTTAATCTTATCAAAAATCAATGGCTATGATGAAATCCATGTGTAATTCACCTTCCAAAATTGCCCTCAATATTTCAAAATTGACATCCTTGTCAAATGACCAATTTGCCCTCCAACTAGTCTTTATTTACTAGTTTGCCATTCTTGTAAAAATTCAACTAAGTCTAGTTTAAATCCAACCAACTATAGTAAAATATTCATAACATAGTATTTTATGAATTTTTCATGGCCTTTGGATCAGCCTCTGAAATTTCTATTAGATCCGATCTCCTGATATTCATAAAATACTTTTACTGCAATTTCACCTTTATCAAGCTATCGGATTTATTCTAAAAATTCCATATTTCCATATTCGGAAAATGAACACTATCATCTTATAAAGATTTCCTTTCCTAAAATCTTAGTCTGAATTTTCCTAAATTAGTCTATTATTCCGATAATTATAAAAAATCTCCATATAATAAAATTTCTCGTAGAATTCCTTTATTGATAATCCATTCGAATATTCTTTACCTTCATTGAGTCCAAAATATCGATTAGAAACACTTTTATGGAACCTTCCCGAAGGTCACCCATCCTTGTATTTCTCTGGCCTGAACAGGCTTAACAATTTCATTCGATCCGAATTCAGTACCTTTTGTTGCATCTTAATTCTCAAAACTGATATTAAAGTACTTATTTCTATTCGATTCACTCTTATACTGAATAAAATCACTTGTTGGAGAATTTTACACTTTAGTCCCTAAACTTTTCCAAAGTTTTAACCCCAAAACTTTCAAAATTTTCATTTTGGTCACTGGCTCCCCCTTAAGAAAATTCGTCCTCAAATTTTCAACACATTCTAGTTTCAAACAATTGCAGATATTGCTTCCTCATTTTCTTCTCAAGCTCTCAAATAGCTTCTTCGACCTTTGATTTCTTTTTGGGGCCTTGACCAATGTAATTTTTCTTATTCCTTAATTTTTTAATTCTTTAAACAAATATTTCTAATAACACCTCTTCATGTATCAAGTCTAATTGCAGTTCTTTTTCCTCGGGAGTGATAACATAACATGTAACTAATTTAATCAATGTCTCCAATACATACGCACATACTTGATTTCATTGTTGCTGCTACAATTATCTTTATAACCCTTGTAATTAGAGACTCTTGTTCTTGTCTATAAGCATTTCTAGGGAAATTTCAATTAGTCAGAACATTCCTTAACTAAACACACTTCCTTTGACTTCATTAAGGAACTAATTCCTTTTAAAAATTTAAACGTTTTTTCTTATAATCACTTCTACATTGTGCACAGATAACCATCTTATGTCAATTACACTTCAGATTCTCAAAATGGTATCTTCATAATATCTTCTAGTACTTGATCACTTAGACCATTAGAAAAAAAATTTCTATCAATTCACATCATTTTAATGCTTGTCATGCTCATCATCTTATATTACTGATCGTCTTTATCAAAACCTTTCTGAAACAATATATTAGCTTATCCATTACACTTCAGCCCTACCTTTATAAGGCTCTGCTGTCAACTATTCAGGTGGAATTAACCTCTTAGCTGACTTCTCTGAATACTCTTTCGTTACAAGTTCAACACACTTTATTTATAATAAACTCCAATCTTGTTCAGTATGTACTCAAATATCACTTCATCATACTTTTATTCCATATTCTTTGTCTTCCTGATCTATCAGGCTTCACAGTTGACATCTTATAATATTAATGTCTCCTTAAAGAAATAATCCTTGCAATATAGTTTACTACTTTTAGTACTCTGACTGATTCATGCCTAACATATTCTTTTTGAGCTTCACATATAATATATTTATAGATCAATTTCTTTCTTAGTTTCTTTTCTAATCATCTCAGTAGTATCATTACTTAACTTTCTAATTCTCCCTTATATGTACTGACAGTACAAACATCTTATAATAAGATACTACTGAGTTATTTCCATCATAACTTCAATCCTTAACTTATCTTGAGTAAATCGCCAGATTACATCTGCATCAACTACTGACATTGTTATCTTCAAACATATATATTTATAAAGTAAAGATACTTCCTCTTCTTACTCCTTCGTATCCGAGTATCTTATAATTACTATATCATCTCTTTACTATGCATATAACTTATTCTAAACAAGAACTAACTTCCAGGCTTATTTTACTGTATCATATCCACTATGGGTCATTTCTTGACCTCTAAGATTCGTCAACTGATGAAGTCTATTATCGTTTTACTTTCCTTATTCTAGTATCATTTCACCTTATACTAATGAGGAGCAGCATCAAATCATACAATCAGTACATCAGTAATATGACATCCTAGGGGCATGTATTTACTGAAAACTCCATACCAAACTTGGTTTAGCATCCAGAACTGGCTAAACCTTTGCTCTGATACCAATAAATGTAACACCCATAACGTATACTCGTAGTTAAATATACATTACAGATGTTACTTAAACATGCTACTGAAATTAAGCTTAATTTTTTATCCATATACGATTCATCGTCTAGTTGATTATTTAGACTATCATTATAATTCAATTTAATGTATCATATACTATCAGCAAGAAAATAGTTTACATGCCCACTAGAGATTGTCATAATTAGAATGTCTTACTGATCTTCTGTAGATTGTAACTTGATCAGCACGCTTGACTCCTCTTCATGGAGCTCCAACATAACCTACGTGTGCAACAAACACACGCTAAGTACGAACTTAGTGAGGCATTTAATTTCAGTTTATTAAAACATGAAGTAATGCAAATTCACTATATCATGTAAGAGTGCATTATATTTCTCTATAAATGGCAAGCATGTCATATTGACATGATATCATGTATTACCACTATCATATGAGCCATGTATTATCTAATGCTTAACTTATTCTTTATCAAAAGCATACTTTCATCATGTAATTATTTGCATAACATATGTTTTATCATGTTCATGCTTTTATTATGCAATCATTTGCATATCATGTACTCTACCGTGTTCATGTTTTTATCATGTAATCATTTACATAACCCATGCTTTATCATGGTTATGCTTTTATCATGCTGTCATTTGCATATTATATGTTCTACCATGGTCATACTTTCATCATTTGATCATTTTCATAACACATGCTCTTTCATGGTTATGCTTTTATCATGCAATCATCTGCATATTCATAACTTTTTCAATTCATCTTGTTACGATACCGAAGTATATATTTCAATGCGGCATGATCAGTGCCTGATACGAGGCAAGTCCGTTAGGACTATGTAGTCTCTAATTCAATACCGTAGTATCTAAAATTGAGTACGTACTCGAATACGCTCTTTGCTCCTCATAAAGGACGCTCTTTGCTCCTTATATTCGCACCTCTTTAGTGCTACTGACACCTAAGGTATCTACTTGTTTCATTTTAATCATATCATTATTCATGTAATTCATGTATCATATTTTCATATGAATCATGTATCATCACTATCATGTAATTCATGTTTCATATTATCTTATGAATCATGTATCATCATTTAAGCAAACAATAGTTCGTACTAGGTATTCCATCAAGCTTTCCATGCCGGGCAATGTATCATATCATGTATTATAGAGAAATGCAATGCCATTTTCAATGTAATGCAAACATTTAGAAATGCACTCACCTGGGCCATTTATTAGTTTGCCTTAATAAATCCTATTTGATCCTTTCCTTTGTAGCACCTCGAACCTTTTTCGATTAGGATTTAACTTTATTTATCACATGAATATAAATAAACATTTGTTAGATTCACTTCTAACATTATTTCAATTAAGCTATCTAATCATTCAACATAAAAAATTTCCATAAATTTCTTTCCTTCCTTATACTGTCCATAAACTCATTTTTTGGTCTCTAATAACCATTTTGATCTTCAAATAATTCTTCAGAACTTGATAAACAACATTAGTTACAAAATATCTCAATTTTTCATTTTCTGGCAGCTTTGTACAACCTTCAAAGATTTATTTCTATAAAATAATCTAAAACCTGGAATTCAATTCTATTTGTTCTGAAAGAAACTAGATTCAATAAGCTTTTCAATCATATAAATTAATCGCCAACTTGTACGATTTATGCCAAATTTTCAAAGTCAATTTCCAGCACTGATTTCGAAACAGACTGCCATACTATTTTATGACCTTTCACCACTAAAAAATTCATATATTTTTACTCGAAACCAGTTTCGGTTTGTTGGAAACGAAACTAGACGAACAAATCTTTACATCGGTATAAAATTCACCATCGAACTATTTTTGTAGAATTTATGCTGAATTTTCAAACTTACTGCCAAATCCAGTTTTCTACACAATTTTCATAAATAACTTCAAACTTTATATTAACTTCTCCTTACTTTGCTATTTGTCAATTTGGTCCCCTTACTTGATTCAAATCACTAATGTATCACTTTATTCATCAAATAAATATTCAAAAATAGTTCCTCTAATTTTTCGTCCTTTCTGAAATAGTCACTGAAATGCGAAGATAAGGATTCAAGCTTCTTAACTTTCCAAATTAGTCCTCAAATCAACACTACTACTTGAATTCTATTATTTCAACTAAAATTCAGATTTAGTCCTTCTCTAAAACCTCATTTCTGAATAGGTCACTTAGCTTTGACAATTTGTCAAAATGGCCACTAACTCAATTCAACATCGGTTTAGCATTCTAACATTATTTTCTTGTCTCTAACATCATTAATAACATAAATATACTCCATATTCTAAAAATTCAGATTTGATCCTTCAACTTTTCAATTTGCCTAAATGGTCACTACACAATTTAACTTAGGGTTTTGCTTCCAAACAACAATTTAAGCTTACTAGATCATTATTTCAACATCACAAACCCTAAATTAAACTTGATTCCATAAACCTTAACCATCTTCATAATAATCAAAACATGTAGAGTTTAAATCCCAACTCAATAACATGATTTTAACATCACTAAAGGTTGATTTCAACTTGAATTTCAACATGGAATCATAAAATCTCAAAACCCCCAATTTGATTCATAAACCCTAACTACTTCTCATGTAAAATTATCATCACTCAAGCATGAAATCCATGAATTATTTACATCAAAAGATAGAGCTTGAAGAGTATAATAACTTTGCAGTTGAAAATATTACTTGAAAATCGAGTTTCGGGGCTTGAATCGAGCTTGAAAATTTTCCTCCCTTTTTCTCCCCTTAGTTCGAAACATTTCAAGGAAGATGAACAATTTGGTTCATTTTTTACTTATTTAAATCCACATGTTAAAATTAAATGAATTTAAAATTCATTTAATTAGTGAAATTACTAATTTGCCCTTTTAATCCAATGGCCAAGACTTAGTCTTATAAAAAATCAATGGCTATGATGAAATCCATGTGTAATTCACCTTCCAAAATTGCCCTCAATATTTCAAAATATGTCAAAATTGCCATCCTTGTCAAATGACCAATTTGCCCTCCAACTAGTCTTTATTTACTAGTTTTCCATTCTTGTAAAAATTCAACTAAGTCTAGTTGAAATCCAACCAACTATAGTAAAATATTCATAAAATAGTAATTTATGAATTTTCCATGGCCTTTGGATCAGCCTCTGAAATTTCGATTCGATCCGAACTCCCAATATTCATAAAATACTTTTACTGTGATTTCACCTTTATCGAGCTATCGGATTTATTCTAAAAATTCCATATTTCCATATTCGGAAAATGAACACTATCATCTTATAAATATTTCCTTTCCTAAAGTCTTAGATTGAATTTTCTGAACTTAGTCTACTATTCCGATAATTATCGAAAATCTCCATAGAATAAAATTTCTCTTAGAATTCCTTTATCGATAATCCATTCGAATATTCTTTACCTTTACTGAGTCCAAAATATCAATTCGAAACACTTTTATGTGACCTTTCCCAAAGTTTATATTTTTAACCCCAAAACTTTCAAAATTTTCATTTTGGTCACTGGCCAAAATTTGGGTATTACATGCATTCTCATTTACTTTACATTGGGCTATAATTTAATTAAGAGTGAAAGTGCAAAGAATTGCTTTGGTATAATACTTGTTTTACATATATATAAATTTTGAGATTTTACAGGTTACATAGTAGTGGAACAATTTTGACAAGTTAGTTTTTACAATTTCATAATCCTAAATGATATATATATATTGTATTTTATTTGTTTATGCCATTTCTTTATCGTGAAATGTTTAAATTATTTTATGTTGCCTCACTGAGTGTATACTTAGCGCGTGAATGTTTCACACGTAGGTAAAAAGGAGCATAAGGAATAAGGAGCGGCAGCAGACATCATCTATTTTGAGAACAAATCATTAGTATCAGTATGACATCTCTGATGTTACCTTTTTGATGTTACTAGTTGGCATGTATGTTATAAATGACTTGACTGCTTTGATATTAATATATTTGGAATGGTTGTAGTAGTATAAACATGAATATGGACCTATAGTGGGTACTAGTAATTAAATATACTAGCTTGCATGTTTAGTAGAAAATTTAATCGTATTTTATTGGATATCTAAATGATTTTTAAATTAGGCAGTTTGGCTATTGACATGATATTGAATTGAACTGCTAGGTTGCTGCCTGAAACTAGGTTGGTTTTGGATGTTAAATAAATGTTTTAAATTTTACGCGATTAAATAGTTAAAGGGTTTAAAGGTTATATTTAGTTTAAAAGGAACAAATTTTTATAGATTATAAGTGTCCAACATTTTATAAAAGATAAGTGACATCTATGACTCGTATTTAGTGATGGGTACGAGAAATGGGTGTTACATTCTCCGTGCCAAGGATGTGAGTAGATGTTAAAGTGAGGCCAAGTTGGGGTCAGTGCTCATCACTTTTATTGAAAGAAACCGACCTAATTGAGAAAGTCAGAGGTTCATTTGTGAGGGCGCAACTCGAATGAGGTTTCTTTTGTCTGAGTGTTTCACTCAGGAGTGAACCAAACTTGTTCCATATAAAAAGTTGGTTCATTTAAAGGATCATGAATCGTCGACAGTTGGTACGTGAAAGTAAAGAATCGTTATTCGCATCCAGAGGAGGATGGCTTGTTAACCGATTATAGAGTAAATGTTTGTTTTCCGAAGCTAGATCGAGAATGAGATGCTTATGGTTAAAGCTTTGGAGGCTAGTAATTGCAAAATAAATTTTGGAATGATGATTTCTTTCTCTAGAACGTGTCATGATAACATCTGAGAATGCAGTGATGTTTGAGATGTTTCAACGATGATAGGGAGGAGGCCACCATTTTATCTCCCGAATATAAGTTTGATGCTTTGTATGACACGCGTGAATGTACGAGGAATATTGAAATATAAGCGTTAACAAGATAATTACCTTAATGCCCTTATGTGTAGGAGAGGTGTAGGGTTTGAGACTTTGTAAAAGCTTTCGATTTTGATCGCAATTTCCTTGGATCTAGTCGAGGAACATTAGAAGAGATTTAAGATGCTTAAGACCATTTTGTTCATGATAGTGGTGTTGACTCGAATGGAGTCGAGGGAGATTTTGAAATCTTCGAGAATGTTTGTTGTTTTGACAATGATGTATCTTGTGCAAAAAGAAGGAAAGATGTGTCTACCCTAACAACGAGAAATTTTGAGTACTTGATCTTTATAGAATTTGAGATTTGGACAATGACGTGAGTTGAAGTAATTGAGAACTGTTGATCGTGTAATCGATCACCACCCATGTAAAGTGAACTTCTTAAGTGATGGGCGGTACGAAGTATAGTTTAGGTTAAAGTATCATGCTGCCCATGTGAGGCGATCGAGGATTGCAAGTGATGGCTATGTGAGGGAGTGCCAATACTATCCCCATGTAGTACAATACTTGATTCTTATGGTGTTGGTACTGATCAGTCAGTATCGATACCTATGTTTGTTATTAGTTAAGCTCCAAGTTGAGGATTGGTTAACACTGGAAGCCGCGAGAAGTAGCATCTGATTGTAATTAAGAGGATACAATGTTATGATTGAATTTAGGCTCGATGGTTTCTAATTGAATTTGAGATCTTGTTGTGGGTTCTTTAGAGAAGGATATATCAAGGCAATAGATTCTTCCTATATATAATACAATGGTTAGTACATGTTGAATTTTGAGAGCGACAGTTTGTTACCATACTTTTGCTGCGTGTTTTGGGGGACAATGTAGAGTCGTGTGTTTAAGATAGTGATAAGTGTTTAACTTTCCATCAGTTCAGAGTCAAAGGTTGAGCTCCTCGGAGGTGGTTGTGATGTTTTGATATTTCCTCGGTGGAAATTATATAGATGGTCGTGGATCATGCAAAGGAATTGTGAGTGCACAGTTTTGATGGGATTTCGTTGGGTAATGATATATTTCTTGGCAAGTATCTTTCGTTATTTTTTAGCAAGGGCGACATCCAGATGGAAAGTCTACTTAGATTGTTTGTGGGTTGGGTTGTACAACACTACGATGTGTACATACCACCTTTTGACATGAGATTCGAGGTTCGTGATGGAACCTTATCCCTTGGTGGGATTTCACATGATGACGGATCCTAGTGAGTGTGCAGTTGACGTGTTCGTGTGATAGTTTTGTCAATATACCATTGGGCATATTGCATGCCTTTAGTAATGCACCGAGCATACAATGCCATACTAATGCTTGACTTTAGGTTTATATTAGTATATTTTGCCCGTAGTTTCATACATTTGCATCTAGGAGTTAAGGAATGCTTAGTTTTTATTGCTAGAGTGAAAGGATATTTTCTAGTTATGGTGTGCAGGATCGACAGGATTTGAGCAGGTGGATACAAGGAGACAATGCCAAGCATGGATGGAAAAAGCAGGAACAACAATGCCAAACATGTATGGAAAAAGAAGGAAGACAATGCCCGAAAAAATTGCACCGACTCAGAGCCAGGTCAGCCCTAGTTGCTATGATGCAAAGATGTTGTGTCCGAGAATTATGGCAGCAAAAACTCAAGACTTTACCCTAACTCTAATTAGGTCTCAGCATGCACCTATATAAGGACATGCGCAGCCGCCAGACATCTTATGCCATAGAGGCATTGCAGAACAACAGTATCGCAACATCCTTTGGGTAGTACACATAGCAGGCTACAATAATGGAAAAGGAAGATATGTAAGGCATCAAGATCAACAGCTTGAAGGCTCAAGAGACATCTAGGATCCATTGAAGGGCTGCATTGAAAGACCTCCTTCCTTGCCTTAGTTTCAAACTTGAACTTCAAGGCTCAAAAGACATCTAGGATTTGTGTTAAGAATGATTTCAAACTTGAAGTTGTTGGTTTCGCATGTGGTGTTTGCGATGAACGTAATTGTTTTAGCTTTTAGTAATTGATTACTTTGGCTTTATTGTGTATTTCTCATGTGCTTACTGGTAGCATATTTTATTCCATATGACAGTTGGTATTGAATGCTTATTATCCCCTGAAATCTTAACAGACTTAGGAGATAAAGATTAATTGCCAAATACTAAGGAGAGAAACTGTTGCGCGTAATAAGTGCTACGCAATTGTGCAAGAATACACGTTGCAAGTTATAGTATAAAAGATATCGTCTCCGTAGGGATTGGTGCCACTTCAAGAATCTAGTCTCTTGCACTGTAAAAAGTAAAAACACAAATAAAGGATTATAGGAGTTTTAACTAATAACTAATCTAGAAAGCAATAAAGTAAAAGAATAGATGAGATCAAATGAGAGAGAGATAGGCCAGGTTATCGTGAGTTGAGGTGTGATAGCCGATTGGATTGTCTTGGTAAAAGAGTGCACGGGCAACTCAGTTGCCGTGGCAACTTGCACAACGGGGTTGCCTTGGCAACTAATCGATGGTTGCCTGGGCAACTAGTTGGGCAACTACTTGGGCGTCTGGGCAGAAACTTCAAGGTTCGGCAGAGCGTTCTTCAATGGTTTCTTCTTATCCCTAAGTCGAAACTCTAGCTACTTGTGCATGCCTTGATAATACATCCCTGCGTGAATCAAGGGTGAACAACAACCAATCTTGCGCTCCTCTTAGCCGTTGAAATCCTTAACTTATTCCTAAGCCGGATTAATCTTCACCATCAATAGATTGAATAAAGATCATATTCATTCGTTTCTTGAATCTAACTCTCCCGTTATTAGATAAATAGATGAAGTTACGAGATCCTCTCCCAATTCACTCGCAAACAAGAATAAGAACCAGGAATGAATAAACCTTGAATTAGAAAAGTGCAAACTCTTATTACCTAAACAAAAAACAATAGTTTCTCACAACCACAAAACACAATAACCATAGCCAAATAGATTTAGTTCATGGCTAGGTTCCAAAGAAACACAAGATAAATAATCCCTAGCATGAACCCAATCGAACAATAAAGAAAAGGATGAAGAAGGAGGCTTGTCGAAATCCTCCTTGCCCTAGATGCTTGTCGAAAATTCTCTCCTCTTGCCCTCCTTGGAGTTGTTGAAATTCCCCTCTCTTTTCTCCTCTTGAGTTGTCGAAATTCCCCTCCTATTTATAGGGCTACGTCAAAGTCCTTCTTTGAGAAGGAAGTTAAGTTGGAATTAAATTATCTTTAAAGAATATAATTCTTTATTATAATTATATTCCTACTACAACTTCTCCTATCTTCTTAGAATTTAATTCTTATTTAATCTCTTCATGAAAATCAAATCCTTTTGGGATTGGGCTTTGCTCCACGTCATCTTGGGCTTGTCTAGTCATCAATTTCGACTACCATATCACCTTTGCTCTTGTCGAAAATTTCCCTGGCAACTGCCTCGGCGTCTCCTTCATGCATTGCCCTGGCAACTAGCTCGGCATATCCTTCATGCATTGCCCTGGAAACTAGCTCTAGCCTTGCTTTGGCAAGTGATCCTGCATATACACATAAAACACACCAAAGCAACATCTTTTCCCACAAAAACTACCAAGTTATGTAATCAAGCTCAACGATGGAAGGAAACATGGATTAATGCATGAATGGCTAATTATACAACTAATATGAGCCTAAGTCTAACAATAATATGAGTAAAAAGGGTAAGAAAAATAGTACTTTTGAACACTTATCACACCCCAAGCTCAAACTATTGCTTGTCCTCAAGCAATGCAAACTCATAATTACCTGCCAAGACTTCAATTTTCACAAACTTAGCTTTGAGCTTTATTTCAATTCTCTGAACCGGGGCACAAAGTATGATTGGCTTTTTATTTTTTCGAAAAACTTAGGAATTACTCGGAATCAAACTATAATGCTTGTGAGTGTGTGTGGAGTTGTGTGCAAGTTGATTTTTCGGATTCTATACAAACAATAGGTTTTCAAATTTCTTTATTGGGTTCTTTTTAACATGTTTTAACTAGAGCCAGTTTTGGGCACCTCTAGTGTTTTGTTTTTAGTTTTATTCGACTAGAGCCAGTTTCGGGCACCTCTAGTGATCAAATTTTTTTAACACATACTAGAGCCAGTTTCGGGCACCTCTAGTGATCAATTTTTTTAGCACATGCTAGAGCCAATTTCGGGCACCTCTAGCATTCATCCAATTTTTATTCTGGTCCCCCAATTTGTTAATTATCAACCTAGGTTCACTAGAATTCCTTAAATCAATCAACCCATAACAGTGTTTCATCAAAATTAGCATCATAGTAAAATTCTAAGTTTTTCCATGGTTATCCTAGAATAAAAATTCTATCAATTAAGTGCATTGGCAAAGTCATCATCGGATATTCATCAAATCTAAGCAATTCTTGTTCCAATTAAAGGCATGGCAAGGAATTTATGTATCCTAAATGTAATACTTAAGATGAATGTAACTAAACATGGTAACTACTAATAACAATCCCCCCCAAACTCGAGTGAGGCATTGTCCTCAATTCATGCATTAAAGGAAAATAAAAATAACGAAAAATAAAATGCATACGAGGACTTACTCTGATAGTTCGTCATCGTAGATGATTAGTTTCCTTTTGGTCGGTGTTTTGATTCTCTTGCTTGAACGCGATGGTTGCTTTCTTGTTGCCTGTGGTGGAATCGATCCTCGTACGGGGTTGTCCTCATCGTCCTCTTCATCAATGTCATTGGCTTTTCGCTTGGAGGATTCAATTGGTGCGGTCTTTGTTGGTGCAATGGAGGACTCGTCCGAATCTGAAAAATCAGAAAATGATTCCGTAGGAGTTGATTCGGGCATAGATGCTTTTTTCAGTGGTTGCCGGGATGTCTTTAGCTTTGGTTGTCGTGGCATCTTCGGGGTTGGTTGCCGTGGCATCAGCTTGTGCAGGCACGATGTAGGTTGTCGTGGCATCATCTGTTGCGGTTGCCGTGGTGATTGCTTCATTGTTTGCCGGGGCAAGGATCTCGGCAGTAAATTTTCTTAGCATAGTGGTTGTGTGTCTTGTTATGGAAAAGAAAACAAAGAAAACCTGAAAACTAAAGATAATGAAGAAAAATAAAATATCTCCTAAAAATAAAAATGAAAATAAAAAGAAAAAGAAAATATTGAAAGGAGAGCATGCTCATGCATATCCTAAAGTGACCACTTCTTTGTTACGTTCCACATGGGCACCATTGTAGTGCTTCAATCTTTGTCCATTAACTTTGAATTCATGGTTGTCAGAGATGGACTTGATTATCACGGCACCATGGGAGAATGGTTTGACAACTTCGAATGGTCCCGACCATCTTGATTTCAGCTTTCCCGGGAAGAGTTTTAGCCGAGAATTGAATAAGAGAACTAGTTGCCCTGGCGTGAATTGCCGCGGCAATAGTTTCTTGTCATGCCATTGCTTTGTTTTCTCCTTGTAGATTCGTGGATTGTTATAGGCGAGTGCACGAAATTCTTCTATCTCATTGAGATCCAACAAACGCTTTTGTCCGGCACTTTCCCAATCCATATTCACGATCTTGATTGCTCAGTATGCCTTGTGTTCGATTTCCACCAGTAGATGGCATGTTTGGCCATAGACAAGTCGGAAGGGGGACATACCTAAGGGTGTTTTGAATGCAGTGCGATATGCCTAAAGTGCGTCATCTAGTCTTAATGACCAATCCTTCCTAGAGGGATTTACAAATTTCTCGAGTATACCCTTCAATTCCCGGTTGGAAATTTCTGCTTTCCCGTTGGTTTGTGTGTGATATGCCGTGGCGATCTTGTGTGATATGCCAAAGCGTTGCAACATCTTGGCAATTAGTCTGTTGTCAAAATGCTTGCCTTCGTCACTGATAATTGCTCTCGGCATCCCAAACCGTGTAAATATGTTTTTCTACAAGAATCGTTGCACGGTCTTGGAATCGTTGTTGGGAACTTCAGCTGCCTCCACCCATTTAGACACGTAGTCGACGGCAAGTAAGATCTAGAGGTTGCCGAATGAATATGGGAAAGGTCCCATAAAATCGATCCCGCATACATCGAACAATTCCACCTCGATGATGTTCTGGAGCGGCATCTCATGTCTTCTAGAGATATTGCCCGTCCTCTGGCAATGATCACATTGCTTGTAAAAGTCTTGGGCATATTTGTACAATGTTGGCCAATACAAACCAGATTGCAAAACTTTGGCCGCGGTACGAGTTCCTCCAAAATGTCCTCCATAGGGTGAAGAATGGCATTGTCGGAGTACATTCTGTTGCTCTTCTTCAGGGACACATCGGCGTATAACCTGATCTACACATTGTTTAAACAAAAGAGGCTCGTCCCAAAAGCAATGCTTAGCATCATGGCGGAACCGCTTCTTCCCTTGGTGAGTAATGCCATAAGGTAAAATACCACAAACAAGGAAATTAACTAAATCCGCGTACCAGGGTATTGCCGAGGCATGTGCTGCTGTGGCGACTGCTCCCAAAATTGCTGAGGCATGCGCGTCAAGGGCTGCTGTGGCGTCGAGAGTTACCGAGGCATGCGCATCCATGGTTGTCGAGGCATCGAGGGTTGCCGAGGCATGCACGTCCATGGTTGCCGAGGCAACTAAAATTTGTTCATCCGGGAATGCATCGCATATCTCTAGATCCGCGTCCTCCCTGTTGCGTTCTAAACGTGATAAGTGATCGGCCACTTGATTTTCGGTTCCTTTCTTGTCCTTAATTTCAATATCAAATTCTTGTAAAAGTAATATCCAACGAATCAAACGAGGTTTGGCATCCTTTTTAGCAAATAGATATTTGATTGCCGAATGGTCCGTATGAAGAATTACCTTTGTACCAATCAAATAGGATCGGAACTTGTCAAATGCGAAAACTACAGCTAGTAACTCTTTCTCCGTTGTTGTGTAATTCACTTGAGCACTATTAAGAGTTTTACTAGCGTAGTATATCACATGGAAAGTCTTACCTGTGCGTTGGCCTAGGACTGCTCCTACCGCGAAATCACTTGTGTCACACATGAGCTCAAAAGGTTGCGTCCAATCTGGTGGAACGACAATGGGTGCTGAGGCAAGCTTTTTCTTTAGGGTTTCGAATGCTTGGGTGCAAGAATCATCAAAATCGAAGACTTTATCCTGTTCAAGCAAATTGCACAAGGGCTTAGTGATTTTAGAAAAATTATGAATGAACCTCCTGTAAAAACCTGCATGTCCAAGAAAGCTTCGAATTCCTTTAACCGAACTTGGTGGAGGTAATCTCTCGATCACGTCCACCTTGGCTTTGTCTACTTCAATTCCCTTGGATGAAATCTTGTGAACAAGCACTATTCCTTAATCTACCATAAAATGGTATTTTTCCCAATTGAGGACTAAATCAGTTTCTTCACATCTTGCCAACACCCTCTCTAAATTGCCGAGACAAATTGTCGGGTCATTACCAAAAATAGAAAAATCATCCATGAAGATCTCAAGGATGTCTTCGACCATGTCTGAAAAGAGTGCCATCATGCATCTTTGGAAGGTTGCCGGGGCGTTACACAATCCGAATGGCATCCTTCGGAAGGCATAAGTACCTTATGGGCATGTGAAGGTTGTCTATTCTTGATCTTCTGGTGCTATGGCAATTTGATTGTAACCTGAATAACCATCAAGAAAACAATAAAAGGGTTTACCTGCAAGACGGTCAAGCATTTGATCAATAAAGGGTAATGTGAAGTGATCTTTCCTAGTGGCTTTGTTTAGTTTCGATAATCCATACAAACCCTCCAACCGATCACAGTCCTGGTTGGAATGAGTTCATTTTTTTCATTACTTACCACCGTTATACCTCCATTTTTTGGTACACATTGTACCATACTTACCCATGTACTATCAGAGATAAGGTATATAATGCCGACGTCAAGCCACTTGATGATTTCTTTCATTACAACCCCTTTCATGGCATGATTCAGTCTCCTCTGGGCCTCAATTGAAGGTTTATGATCATCTTCCAACAAAATCTTGTGCATGCACACTGCCAGGCTAATTCCCTTCAAGTCGGCAATTGTCCACCCTATTGCCTTTTTGTGTAGCTTCAAAATCTTGATCAGCTTCTTTTCCTGCTCAGGCTGTAACTTAGAAGAAATAATTACAGGCAATGTATTATCGGTTCCTAAGTATGCATATTTTAGTTGCTCTGGCAATTGTTTCAACTCAAGAATCGGTGGTTGTTCAATAGAGGGTTTTTCGAGTTTACCTTCCTTACCTGAGTAATCCAGTGGTTCAAATTATGTACATGGTCGATTGACTAGCCAATTTGCCTCTTCTTGTTGTTCCTCATCGACCGGTTCTTCATACTCCTTAGGTTCCTCTTGATCGGCAATATAGTTGCCGAGGTAACTAAATTCCTCGTCGAAGTTAAACTCTTCCGTGGCATGAAGAAGTTGGCATTCTTCTGGATCATCGGCATGCCTTAGTGTTTGGAACACATTTAGTTTAACTTGCTGGTCACTCACCCTTATTGTGAGTTCTCCCTTTTCAACATCGATCAAGGTTCTCCCTGTTGCTAGGAATGGTCTCCCGAGAATGATGGGTGCATGCTCATCCGCTTCACAATCCAAAACAATAAAGTTAGCGGGAAAAATAAATTTATCAACTTTTACCAGTATGTCCTCGATTTTTCCCTCTAGATGCACATAGGATCTGTCGGCTAGCTGTAGCATAACTGTTGTAGGTCTTGCCTTCCCGATTCCTAATTTCTAGAAAACCAATTTAGGCATCAAGTTTATGCTAGCCCCAAGGTCGCATAATGCTTTCCCGACATAGTGGTTTCCAATGGAACAGGGTATTGTGAAACTTTCGGGATCCTTCAACTTGGGTGGCATACGATTGTGCAACATTGCCATGCATCCTTCTGTTGCAGCAACTGTTTCAAACTCTCCTAGCCTTGTTCTCTTGGACACAATGTCTTTAAGAAACTTGGCATAGTTTGGCATTTGTTCAAATGCTTCAACCAATGGCAAGTTGATGTGGACTTGCTTTAGGATATCAAGAAACTTCTTGAATTGGTATTCTTGCTTTTGTCGCTTCAACCTTTGTGGGAATGGTGGTGGAAGTCGGATATCTTCGATCCTTTCATTGGTTTGAAACCTGATTGACGACATTACTGGGACAACTGGAGTTGCCGAGGCGTTATCAACTGGGGTTGCCGAGGCATGCTTTTCACAAGTTGCTGAGGCGTCTTTATCGTTGGTTGCCGAGGCATGCTTATTGCCGGTTGCAGCGTCAATTCCTGGTTCAGCATCTGAGGCTTTGCCTCTAGGTTTGTATTGATCTTTTTGTGGAGTTTTGTTTGATGAGCGGGGTTGAGCCTCTCTAAGTTGTTGGCCACTTCTATTGGTGATCGCCTTACATTGCTCATGGTCAGTTCCTCTTGCGACTTCAGTATCACTAGTTAAACCTCCTTGCGGTCCAGTATTCAGATTTTGAGCAAACTGTCCGACTTTATTTTCCAATGATTTGATTGCCGCCTCTTGGTTTTGCAATCTCATCTCGGTCCTGTTAATAAAAGCATTAGTTCTTTTTATGAAGTTACTATTCTCAGCCATATAAGATTTAGTTTTCATCATAAGAGCATTTAGAGAATTTTCAAAAGAACTAGATGTTGTCGGTTGTTGTTGCGGCAGCTGTTGCCGTGGCATATTCTGCTGGAATCCCAATGCTTGTGCATTCTGATTGTTCTGGTTTAGAGCATTGTTGGGATTACTCCATGAAAAATTTTGGTGCTTCTTCCAAGCTGGATTGTATGTATTAGACATCACATTGTTGTTCCGATTGTAATTCCCCACATAGAAGCTGGATTTCGGATTCTGCATACATTCAGAAGAATCATGGTTATCACCACATAACTCACAAAAAGAATCCATTACCTTGACTTCATGTGTGTTGTTTGGTTTTTGCATGTTCTGGACCATCTTGGTTAAAGTGGCCAATTGTGCCGAAATTGAATATGATGATCCTAGTTCATGTATTGTGGCTTGGCGTCTAACTCCTCCTCTTCTAGTAGATGGGAATTGATAATCAATTCTTGGCCATCCTGTTTAAAATTTTCATTGCTTCATCCGGCGACTTATCTAGGAGTATGCCGTTTTCCGAGGCATCTAGCATCATCCTTGTAGGTGTATTCATGGCATTGTAAAACATTGTTACTTGAGCCCACACCGGGAATCCGTGTAGGGGGCATTTGTGTAAAAGTTCTCTATATCGCTCCCAAGCCTCGTACATGGATTCATCATCTGCCTACCGAAAAGAAGTAATGTCCTTACGAAGCTTATCAGTCAAATTTGTAGGATTGAATCGAGCAAGGAAATCACGAAAAAGATCGGTCCAAGATGCTATTGATCCGGCAGGAATTCTATTCAACCATGCTTTCGCCCTATCCCTCAGTGAATAGGGGAATAATCTTAATCGTAAGACATCAGGGGTGACTCTGTGTATTTTGAACGAGTTGCAATTCTCGAGGAAAGATTTCAGATGTTTTCGTGCATCTTCAGTTGCTGAGCCGCCAAATTGACCAATTGTGTTGATCATATTAAACATTACTGGTTTTAACTCAAAGTGGTCGGCTTCAATTTCAGGTGCGACAACTCCTGGATTAAGTCCATCAAGATCTTCTTTAAGATAGTCTCGAATAGTTCTGTTTTGTGCAAGAATCACTCCTCATCCTGCTGGAACATCTTGATTCATATTGCCATCTTGATTAGCCATTGCTACTCTTATCCTTCGTCTAAGTCTTTGTAAGGTTCGTTCGATTTCTGGATCAAAGGGATATTCTGGTGTAGTCGGTCTCGCCCTGGTCATATACCAATGCAAAACCAAAGTTTGTTAGCCCTTTGAATCTTAAACAAGAAAAGTAAAAAGAAAGTGCAAGAAAATAAAAACAAAGTCGCTATTGCCAATCCCTGGCAACGGCGCCAAAAACTTGTTGCGCGTAATAAGTGCTACGCAATTGTGCAAGTATACACGTTGCAAGTTATAGTATAAAAGATATCGTCTCCACAGGGATTGGTGCCACTTCAAGAATCTAGTCCCTTGCACTGTAAAAAGTAAAAACACAAATAAAGGATTATAGGAGTTTTAACTAATAACTAATCTAGAAAGCAATAAAGTAAAAGAATAGATGAGATAAAATGAGAGAGCGATAGGCCAGGTTATCGTGAGTTGAGGTGTGATAGCCGATTGGATCGTCTTGGTAAAAGAGTGCACGGGCAACTCAATTGCCGTGGCAACTTGCACAATGAGGTTGCCTTGGCAACTAATCGATGGTTGCCTGGGCAACTACTTGGGCGTCTAAGCAGCAACTTCAAGGTTCGGCAGAGCGTTCTTCAATGGTTTCTTCTTATCCCTAAGTTGAAACTCTAGCTAATTGTGCATGCCTTGATAATACATCCCTGAGTGAATCAAGGGTGAACAACAACCAATCTTGCGCTCCTCTTAGCCGTTGAAATCCTTGACTTATTCCTAAGCCGGATTAATCTTCACCATCAATAGATTGAATAAAGATCATATTCATTCGTTTCTTGAATCTAACTCTCCCGATATTAGATAAATAGATGAAGTTACGAGATCCTCTCCCAATTCACTCGCAAACAAGAATAAGAACCAAGAATGAATAAACCTTGAAATAGAAAAGTGCAAACTCTTATTACCTAAACAAAAACCAATAGTTTCTCACAACCACAAAACACAATAACCATAGCCAAATAGATTTAGTTCATGGCTAGGTTCCAAAGAAACAGAAGATATATAATCCCTAGCATGAACCCAATCGAACTAGAAAGAAAAAGATGAAGAAGGAGGCTTGTCGAAATCCTCCTTGCCCTAGATGCTTGTCAAAAATTCTCTCCTCTTGTCCTCCTTGGAGTTGTCGAAATTCCCCTCTTTTTTCTCCTCTTGAGTTGTCGAAATTCCCCTCCTATTTATAGGGCTAGGTTAAAGTCCTTCTTTGAGGGGAAAGTTAAGTTGGAATTAAATTATCTTTAAAGAATATAATTCTTTATTATAATTATATTCCTACTAGAACTTCTCCTATCTTCTTGGAATTTAATTCTTCTTTAATCTCTTCATGAAAATCAAATTCCTTTGGGATTGGGCTTTGCTCCACGTCATCTTGGGCTTGTCTAGTCATCAATTTCGACTACCATATCACCTTTGCTCTTGTCGACAATTGCCCTGGCAACTGTCTTGGCGTCTCCTTCATGCATTGCCATGGCAACTAGCTCGGCATATCCTTCATGCATTGCCCTGGCAACAAGCTCTAGCCTTGCTTTGGCAAGTGATCTTGCATATACATACAAAACACACCAAAGCAGCATCTTTTCCCACAAAAGCTACCAAGTTATGTAATCAAGCTCAACGATGGAAGGAAACATGGATTAATGCATGAATGGCTAATTATGCAACTAATATGAGCCTAAGTCTAACAATAATATGAGTAAAAAGGGTAAGAAAAATAGTACTTTTGAACACTTATCAGAAACTTTGATAGAAGATATTCAAGTACACATGAAACTTACACCTGAAGTAAATATACCCCTTAGGAGTATATGATGACTCATTATCAACTTAAATTATTGAAAAATTCACTATAGATATATAGGTGTTGAAAGTAGTTAACATAGGGTATTGCCATCGACAAAGGCAATACTAATTTAAAATATGCTTGGCAATAGAACCAAAGTTTAATGTTACTAATTGCTATCTCTACTAGTGTGAAATCCAAGCATCCCTTGCCAAGCCTTATCTATCATTCTTGCATCCATTGTTTGTCTGTTTGTTATTAGTTTACTGCCGAAATATTTGCTTTAGTTTACTTTATTTCTTTAGTTCTTTTATTTACACGTTACCTCAATCATTTGTCATCACCTTTATTTTCCAGTTCATAAGTATTAATCGTGGCAGTTAATTCCTAGACAATCCCTATGGAGACGTGCAATACCCCAAAGTACGGTCTAGTAGAACTTTATACTTGATATCTTTATAAATATTATGATCTATTTTGAAAGCTTGTTTAATTAAAAGTTAGGGACCAAATCGAAGAGAAATAAAGGTCTAGTGCTAGAAATTAGAGGACCAAATAGTAAAGATTTGATGAATGGATGTTTGTATGTAAAGAAATTTTAGAATATGGTAATTTACATGTGTCAATGAATTAGAGTTGTTAGGGGGAGTGGTTCGGTAATGAGAATTAGGGGTCATCTCCTTCATCTTATTCTTTCTCCAATCGAGTTGGAGAGAAAAAATAAAAACATTCACCATACTTAGGAGTTTGGTTGCAATCGGCTAAATCCCTTCTTCTGAATAATTTCTTTTAGCCCAAGGTAAAAGCGTTTTACCTTCTTTACTATAGTGAGGCTAGTATGTGGATGGAATTTTATGTTTGTTTACATATGCTATGGAAATTTTGGTTGTTAGAAGTATAAAATATCTAAATGTGTGTTTTCCCTTAATCTAGACAAATGATATATTGATGATATTTATAGATTTTAAGAGTTCTATATGTATAGATAGAATTGTTAATTTTCTAGTATGAAATTCTATGAATCTAGATAAGTTGGGTTTTCGATGGAATTTGATAGGTATTCTTCCATGGCTGAATTGATTTTATATGTAATTGGTTAAGAGAATAACTCAATTGGGGACAATTTTTTTCTAGTAAAAAGGGTTGTTTTGCACTAAAATAAGAAGTTGTGGATCGTTTTGATTACATAGGAGAGCATGAGCATGTATATTAGGCTGTTCGATTTCATTAAATTAAATTTAGACTGTTTTGAAGTATTTAATGATAAGTGTTAATTTAAGTACCATTTTGCATGGAGGAAATAGAATTGGACGATTTTAGTATGTGTGTGTATATATATGATCACATGTATGTTAAGGACGTATTTGAATAAGTCAAAAATAGGGGAATTGATATTTATATAAATATTAGGACTATTTTTGCAAAGTGTAAAATGTTTTGTGTACAATTGCGTATAGAACATTACTGCCATGGTTTGAGTATAGATGAGTGAGTATAATGTACTGTTTTGAGCATATAAATGTGTGTTTTTGAGGCATGAGATTATTATGAATAATTGTATATGTGTATGTTTGTACTTTGGGACTGTTTTACTTTTATATTATACTAATGGACTGTTGTGTGAAATTGTATGTATTCATGAGTATTATGGTAGATTTACAAGTGCTAGATTGTTAGGAACTATTCTAATGCATAGTTACATCTAATGTTACTATAGATCATGAAGTTATTGAAGGTGTAAGGATGATAGTAGATCAATCGATAGACAAGAATAAGAGGATCGTGATTCAAGAGCAAACTTAGCTCATTTGAACTGTGAGTGTAATTTAAAGTTCCGGGATAGGCTAAAAGCATTCCTAAGCAAAATTACTTATTTAAGATTCTCTATTTTATACTTTGATAAGTATTGCATAAGCTAAGCTTGGATTAAGTTGTATCTTTATGCTGAAATAATTCATGTTATGCAAATATCTAATGCAAAGAATGTTTGATTTGAAGATTGATCCTAGTATGTGCATGATAAGATAAAAAAAATTTTAAGCATGACTCATTGGTTAAGTTACCTCAGGCTATGATCATGAAAGAAATTAAATGTTATATACATATGTGTTGTTAGATAAGTAACATGATAAGTATCTAACATATTGATAAGGAGAAATGCACAATTTCTTCGGTTGTGATAAGATTTGGATATGTATAACAATACATGACTGTAGAGCTCATCTCATATTCCGATTTGATAATATAAGAATATGTGAAAAGCCTTGGTCTCAAGTCGGTCTTAGGTATAGTTGGCATGCCATAGAGTCTATACAACTCAGTTTTGGGGTGGACTACGGTCCTTATTTGGTGACAGTAGGAGGGAAGTATTGTAGTCACTTGGCGACAGTAGGAGGGATTGTCCGGTACTATGAGTACCTTTCTGTTTGGTGACAGTTAGTTGAGGATTCGAGTACCTAGGCTAACACTTGATTTCAAGGCTATGTTAAAACATTTCATTAATAAATAAATATGTATTGTAAGTTAAATTGATATCTTATTAAGTAATGCAGATTTGGCCAAATTACCTTGTATCTTCCGTCTTAAGAAAGTTATAATCTTTATGCTATGTTAAGTGTTTCTTTGCCACCTTACGGTTATGTAATAACTATTTGAATGATCATTGCCATGATAATTGATGTTAAATGTATAAGGATTAGAAGTTATATGAATAAGCATGAAAGGATAGGCTATGCTCTTATGTTTAGCAAAATAGTTGTGACCTTGTCCAAGCTAGGGTTGTACTCGATTGTCTACTCTTGAGTGGAAGGATTTGATAATTCTTTTATACTTTAATACTTAAACGTACCTCATTAAATAATTTGTACTTACTTATCCTTTCACCTATCTTCAGGTTAAGATTGTTTTGGTCAGCTGTTGAACTCGGGCAAGATCACAAGAATCCAAGATGTATGTTTTGTACCTACCTTTCAAGTAACTCCTAGTAGGTGGCACATGTTTAATAGTATGTATAATGCATCTAGATGTCCCTTTTGTTACATATGTGTATAAGCAAGCTAAGTAGTTGCCATGGTTTGTAATAGCCCTTAATTTTTTATATGGTTGTGGTGATTTTGAGTACTGCTATGCTATGGTTTGAATGGATTGTGTAGTTGTTAAGCCTAGATAAAAGTTGATTAAAGGTATAGAAATGTGATTAAATTAGGCTTTGAGGAAATTAAAATCGAATTTGGACTAATATTAGAATTGATATGAAGTAATTGAATATTACTTGATGCTTAGGCAAATCGATATAATTGATTCGATGCATTGATAGTTAATGTATATGAAATTAGTTTATTCATGATTTTAATTTTAATAGACTCTATAATCGAAAATGATAGTTTCACTAAAGGGAATGATATTAGAATCGCATGTATGCTTATGAATGTTAATGTTTTGGTGTCAACCAAAATGGGTTAATGTTAATCACCTCAAACCGAGTCTAATTTAGGTAAAACATCCCTTTATCTGATTGTTAATAATAAATGAATAGATTTGAAAGTTTAGGTTCCTTTCGTTTTGACCTTACTCTCTTATCGACAACTTACCTATAAGTAAGTTAAAGTGCTTTGTTTGTTGGTAACACTGCTTAGTCTGGTTTACTCCTAGAACAGGTAAGGGGTGTTACAAGACGATACTCAACTCACTACTTTATTACTTGCTGGCCGTGTATACTTGCACGTAAAAGACATATCCTTGGCATTATTTCTTGAACTGCCAAACAAAATACTTAATCTTTTGCCAAGCGATATTTCGTCAACAATTACTTTTGATAAGTTTTGAGATCAGAGTAATACAGCGGGAAATATTTGAGGACCTTGAAGTGTAGCACCTTTTTCCCGGTCTAGCAAGAATCTCAGTCGGAAAGCGCTACCGGCAAACAATACAGTGATCAAACCAATGATTTTGATAATTTATACAATAAATCATGTATCATTAATTTATAATACAACATAATAAATATTTTAGTCAATAAAGTTTACCCAATTTATAATTTGGGACCAATTGGTGACTTATTCAAGTTTAGGGACTAAATTGTAATTTTAGAAAATTATAGGGACTTATCAATAATTAGGGTTACCAGAGTGAAATTCAATGCATGAATATACTGTGTACAAATTTTCGTATAATCAGAGTTCAATTACACCTTCAATTAAGCCTCATAAAATTCAATGACCATTTTATAAGAATTCTAAAATCTCCTTAATCATATTCTAACCAATTTACCTACCTCGGTATTGATACTCGAAGGGGCCGTATCAATACGCATATGCCATGGTCATTATTTCAGTTATAAACATTAGAGGTCATACTAGTACGGATAGATCCGTATCGGTACGCTAAACTGATAATACTTAAACTTAGATTCCAGTAATATAAGGGTGTACCAGTACGCCTATAGTCATACCGGTACGAGGCTGGCTACACTAGAAAAGGGATCAGTACGCCCTATACTCATACTGATACTCAACTACAACAAAATTCCATTGACAAATTACTGTATCGATACACCTTAGGCCGTATCGGTACGCTTACCATGATCGCTAAAACGATTAAGTTAGTTAAACGCGTACCGATACTGGGTATCAGTACACACAGTCAATGCCAAATTGGTCAACTATAGGGATCAGTACAGTGTCGATATGGTGCTACAATAATTTTCCAGATTCAAATATTTGTATTGATTCATCAATAGCCGTATCGGTACGTCTTTATACCTACGTCCCAAATTGCACACCCGTACTGATATGCCATCACCCGTATCAGTACGAATAGACTTGTAATGACAAATTTAGTCTGGTTTTTAATCAATTTAAGGGCCTTAACCTTGTCCACTGATTACCAAATGTTACCAGCAAATTTGTAAACATCAAATTTATATACATGCCAAATTTCATACCAAAACGAATCCATTTACTATGTCTTCACTTATTAGTGCATTTTAGGCCATTTTACCAGTTTCTCCAAAACACTAACATGCTATATTTTATATTTTAGTCCATTCAACCTGGTGGACCATATGTACATAAGAAATGGGACTAAACTAACATGCCTAGGCCCTATGCCACCATACTAGGAGTTCAAAGGCTAGGTTTACGTTACGTATAGCTTGTTTGACTTGCTTTAAAGCTCTCTTGGTTCCGATCCTTGATCAGATTAACCTTTAACCTGAAAATGCATAGAAATGAGATGCATTAGACTTATATAGCCTTGTGAGGTAGTCAACAATAATAACATGAAAGCTATTAATATCGATAACATGTGTATCAGTGTAATGCATCTCAAATCATGTTTTAACAATAATTTTCAATAGCTTAATTTCTTGGATAGATATGTGAATGTGGATACGCGAATTCCCAGCCAACATCGCCAACAATAAATGGTCAATATCCTCCAACATCGCCAATAAGACCAAACCAACACATCTCGCCAACTTCGCCAAATAGAGCCTTAACTCAAGGACCGTAGTCCACTCCGTACCAATAAGCACATGAATTCTATGGAATGCCAATTGCATCCCATGTCCATTCGTATCCAAGGATTCAATAATTAGGCCAATAGCAATAACAATAGCAATAACGGTAGCGATAACAATAATAATGTATCAATAGCAATATACAATAATCAACATGGCCTTTATTCAATGATTCAATGATATCAATAATAATAGTATGATTCAATAATTCATATAGCGATGCAATAAGCTTACCAATAGTTATGACGTTTGGATGTAACTGTACCTTGAAATCATGAATAAAAATGTAATAAACAATGTTAATAAAATCGAAAATGGCACCTAGCCAATCCTGAGAGTTCGACTACACTCACCGATACTCTTGAGGCTTTTAGGGCTCTTGGATAAAGATTCCCTTATTCTTTAACTTGTTAGAATTTGAGGGATTTGGTGATTCTTCACCTTGGTTCTCTTGAGCTACAAGGAAATAGAAACCACAAGGATTTCATCATCAATAATAGATTCATAGCATCTTATTAGCTATGAAAAGCTATAAAGATTGAAGTTTGATATCCCTAGAAAGTTCTAAGGTTCATAACTTCTTAAGCTTGGATTTAGATATGGTTTTAGCCATGGAATCGATAAATCAATTAAGGGGTATTGCTTACCCATCAATATCTATAGTTTGGAAACAACAACTTGAAGAAAAGCAAAGCTTCACTAAAGCTTTAATGGAGGTGTGTGCTTGGTCACTAAGGAAGAAGATGAAGATGGATAGGAGGTGTTAGCTTAAAACTTAACCGGGTAAGCCTTTTCTTTCTTTCTTTCCTATTTTATTTGTTTAAACTTTCCTTTAGCTGAAGAAACTTCACCCCAATTGCCCACGTAAGTGGTGATTAATCTTAAGGAGGGCTAATCGTAAGGTTAGTCCCTCAATTCTTCACTACTTATAGTTTTGCTCCTAAACTTTCATATTTACCAATTTAGTCACTAGGGCAAGTTTCAAAGTTCACAATAAGGTCCTTAATCAATATCAATACTTAATTAGGGTTCAATAATCCAATAATTGGCCACTTGGTCAAAGATCAATACTATAGCTTGACTTTTTGATGCAAAGATTTTGATTGCCTGAATAAAAGTTCTGACTAGGCTCGGTTTTGGGGTGTAACATGAAGATTTAGTAAGTTTTAGCATGCTCCTTATTTTGTGGGTAAAAATTTCAAGGATAAAATTTTCTTAAGGAGAAGAGAGTTATAACGACCCAAATTCTAGGTTGGTGGATCGGGTTTCGGATCCTACTTGTGGATCGTTAATTTGGTGATTCAATTTAAAGATTTTAAAGTTGAAAGCTCAGTTTTAAAAGTTTTAGTGACCATTTTGAAAGGAAGTGAAACTTTAATAGGATAGATGTGGGTCTTTGAAAAGTTGGATGGCCTTTTGTGTATTTTTTCCACTGTTGGTAGGTGGGCATTAAAGGGGCTGGTTATATGCCCGAAAAAGGGTGTATCAGATTCAAAAATATAGAGAAAGAGGTTAAAGAAAGAAAAGATAGAGTTACAGAGAGGAGGCTTCGTTTTCTTGACGTTCGATGGTTCGACTTCGACACCTCTGACACCGTTGGATCCTTCCCTACGAGATGAGTCAATTAGTGGTGGTTTAATCACCGTTGGAGTTGGAGTTGTCGTTCACCGACATGGCGTGAGGGAAGATCCTACCAAGTTGAGTTTGAAAACACTGCCATCCGTTAAAATCTGTCACCACCATCGAGATCAAAAGGCATTAAAGTGTCGAACTGGAGGTTGTTGGTTAGTTGCTGCCACTAAAAGCTGTTGCACGCGTTGTGGCCAGTGCGTGGGCAACGTCTAGCTGCAATGGGCAGCTATAACCAGCTTGGGCCGAGCAATTTGGGCTAGTTGCTGGGCCAACCAGTTGAGCCAGTTTGGTGAGCCGAGCTGAGCCGTTGACCGAGTCGCATTGACTGTTGATTGAGCTATTGACTTTTTTCATGAGACCTTACCGGATGGTTTCTTGACGTTTTGAGTCCTTTGGCATAGTCCGTTTCACCAAATTTTAACCTGGTAAGATATTTTTACACATTTTATTTGCTAAAGTAGTCCGATGTAAAATGGCTTATGTAGTCGTATTTGTTTCATCCGAAGGATTTATGGACTCAAATATTGGATTTAAGAGACGTTTGGAGGAGCTTGGATGAGGATTTATCGCTTTGGCTTGAGGTTAGTACACCTCAAACTCCTATTGCTTCATGATCATCATAAATGTGTTTGCTTTGGGTGTTAGTGTCTGCAAAATAGGTAGACGATAACTAAGCATGTTTAAAGACCGATATCATGAGACTGGTTATATGTGTGATGCATGATGATGTTACGAATATGATAAAACTAATAGAGACTTTAGAGACTATGTAGGGTCGTTTGAGATACTCGTATAATTATTTGATGATTGCTTGATTGATTGATAATTGTGATGCCCTGTATACCAGTTGGCTTGATGTGAATTAATGGAAACTATACTTAAGAGATAAATACTTGATTAAATGATTATGAAACCAATAATTAATTTTAATTGGCTAAATACGTTAGTAAACAAACCTTAATGACTTTCATAAGCTTTAAGGATCGAATAAAGCATTGTAATATCGGAATTCGAGGAAATGATATGAACCTGTGGGTAGGGTATCGATACGAACTTTGCCCGTACCTGTATGCGATTGGGGGCCGTATTAGTATGGGTCGACTCATACCGACACTTGTAGAAATCTAAGATTTCCAGTAAGCAATATCAGTATTAATACACGTGTGAGTACCAGTACCCAAGCATACCATATCGATACTCGCATTTGAGTACCGGTGCCCACTGAGCTGAATAAACTATAATGACAGTTAAAGTTGGAAATCAACGTGAAAGATTAATGAATTGCTTTATACCTTGATTAATGAGATAATGTGGACTAATGGAGACTATTAATGATATTAATTATATACTCTTCCATATTAAATTAATAACTTGGTAATGTAAAATAAATGGTGTGGTGATGATTAGCGATAGGGTGATCCTTGGGATCACGTTGCTTGTATGCCAGGTAGGCATTTGATTGGTCGAGTTACTTTGATTGATGGGATCTAGATACCCAATGAGAGTGTTGCAACACCATGGTCAAAGATGCTGAATGTACGTTATCGACGCTATGTGGCCTCGGGTCTTATTCGATGATAGTCGAGGGGATTTTGAGTATATAATGTACGTTCTCGATGTTGTGTGGCCTCGGTCTCACTCAGGTATTGTAAGGTTCCTCGAACAAATGCCAAACTATAATGGGATTTGTGAACCAGCTTAATCAGAGCTAAGTATATCGTTAAACACATTTGGCATCGTTTAGCATCGATAAGTATCTATACTATACTTCACATTCCGATATTCTTCAACATGAACCTAAAATATTACAGGATATGGTAACATTTAAGGTGGTCATTCTCATTATAAGTATCGAATCAGTTATATACATTTCAATACTCCCAATTACGAATGAACATGTAACTATACATGAACGTGAACATTGTACATGATTAGTATCGAAAATGTACAGATATTGGTACATTTTATATGTTCTAGTATCAAAACTCTTAGTTCTATTATAGCTAAGATTCTCGATAAGAGAAGACGTGTCAGACACGTGTAGTAGAGAATCCTGATAATGAGATGAAATGTTAATGACGTGCATAAGAGATTCCTAACACGAGTCGTGTCAGAATACAACTTTCACTATAGCTTTGGATTTCTTACTCGTTGTGTTGTGACTTGTGAGTATTTCGTATTGCATTGAAGATAAGCAAGCAGTTGTTAGTTTCCAAATATATCCTGCCATTGTTTGTTTTCCATAAGGGTAGTTGTATCTTGTTCATATCTCTAGATGAAAAAATTTATTACAACATAACACAGCCATGAAATGATCATAACAAACTTGTAGAACATGGCATAGTTCTTTAGTTTTTTTTCTTTAGACTTCAAATTTCTCTAGTTTTTTTCCAACCGTCTTACTTCTCCATATTCACCAATTTCTTCAATTCAACGTTCTAATTTCGAATTTCCCTATTTTCAACCAACAACGTTTAAAACTGATTTCTTAATTCGTCAACATCGATCAAATTTCCATCATTGTCAATCCATTTAAAGAAATCACAGCGGCTCTATAAATGTGCAAAAGAAATTTAGAAGAACACAGTAATCGGAACATTGGAACTAGAACAGTAAACTCAACTTATTACTTAGTACTCCAGGGCCTCTATCATATCTATAAAATCTCTTCCCTTTGCTTTGTGGTACAGTTGAAGTGCAAACTGGTGATTGCAATCCACAATAACAGTGACCAATGTTTTCCTTCTGCATGTGATTTAGAACTTCCATTAAACATTGTCGTTTGCAAACTCAAACAGTTAATGTTGCTGTGTGCAAAGATGGTCATAAGAACAATATATACTTTTGGCAAATAATTTATAAAATAAAAAGCAATGGAATTTTAAATTTACAGAAAAGTAAGTGAAACGATATAAAATAAAATGAAATCCATCAAACATTAAGTTCATACGCATCAAATTCTGAAAATATTAACAACTTCAAATGTCATTATATTAAAAGGCTAGTCATCCGTCTTGCGGGTACTGAATTCTTAATGAAGGGAGGCCATTTCCTTGTGAATCTCTGCAAACTAAGTGTAATACCCGTATTTTGTCTGGGGTCTATACTATATAAATAAGGCCAAAATAAAAATAAAAATAAATAATAAATAAATAGTCCAAAATTTAGTATAAATATAGTCCATACAATAATGTCCATTGACATAGATATATCCATTATACATATTAAAAGCCCATTTTACAAAATCTAAAGGCCCAATTAAAAAACAGTTTACAAATTCCCTCTCATTTTCGATCAAAGAAACACAAAATACAGCCCATATCCTTTAAGTGTAGGTAGAATAGGAGGTGGCCTCGATACTTGTTTAATGATGAAAAGTATGACGAGGAAAAGACATAACTCTGAGTGTCAGTAACATTCAAACAAAGTTGTAAGAAAGTGAACACAAGTGATTCTGGGGCAAAAAGAGAGAGCATGGGCTATTTTTGGGGCAAAGATGCTTCCAGATCAACCTGTTGAGTGTTTTTGCTATTCAAAAGCAAGGAAATGAGGTGAATGCGAGCAAAGATGATAATCGAACTCAAGCTTGAGTAGGGAAATGTTGCAAAAAGAACCTTACAGAACATCACATGCTAGTAAATGAAATCTGTAAGCTAGAAAACGGTGAATAATGATCTCTTTTAGAAATAATTTTGTCAAGAAGTTGAATGAAGATATAGCAATAGCAGCTTTCAAAGTGATCCCTAGTATTCAAATTTTGAGAAATGCTTGGTGAGATATAGCAAAAAAGGTCCTTGTGCTTAATTCATGAAAGACAAGTATGAGTTCCATTAGAATGAACAAAAAGGAAAATATCATTGCAAAAAGAAGAAGAAGAAGAGGAAAAGAGAAAAGAAAGGAAACCGAGGTGAAAACCTGAAGAGGTGCCTTGAGAAAAAAAACAAAGTGAAAACCTAAAAGGGTGCTTTGAGAAAAGAAATCTAAAGTGAAAACCTAAAAATGCGCTTTAGAGAAAAAGATGCAGAGATCTTGAAGTTTGAACTTGGGTGTGAGATGGGTTATATTGCTGGTAGAAGAAGTTTTAATGAAAAACGAGACGAAAAATTTGGAGCTTCCCTGAGGATGAAAGTTCGCTCAAGTGGCCCTCAATTGACAATATTCACACATCATATAGTTAGGCATCCATAAGAAGGATCATGCTAATTCATACATTCAAAGCATTTTTTGCATATTTTGGTAGGAGTTTGCAAATTCAATCAAAGAAAGGCAAAATATCAATTTGTGGCTTCAAGTTTTGAGAAGTAGATCCAATCAAGAAAGAATAAAGATCTCGAAGAAAATATCTAGTTAAGAATGAAAAAAGATCTTGAAGCGGAAGATCCAGCAAGGAATGACTAGAAATCTCAAAGGAGAAAATCTGACAAAGAGCGAGCATAGATCGTAGAGAAATAGATCTAGCAAAGATTTCCTATGTGTTTGTGAGAAAGCAAAAATATTGATTCATGATTTTTTGTTTGCAGATGTAGATTAGCAACTAAAATGTTCATTTGCGAAGGTGGATCTCGAGATATTCTGTTTACAGAGGCAGATTCTCTAAAATATTTCGTTTGCAGAGGCAAATCTTAAGATATTCCTTTTACAGGGGTATATTTCTCCAAAACATTTTATTTGCAGAGGTGGATTTTAGAAAGTCATTTTGTTTATAAAGGAAGATTTCATCAAGATATTCCATTTGCATAGGCGAATTCTAACAAATATTTTGTTTGCAGAGGCAGATTTCAGCAAGATATGCTGTTAATAGAGCCATATTCAACAAGATGTGAAGGGTAGGTTTTAGCAAAAGCTCTAATTTTTTGCATAGAAAATGAAATGCATTACGACCTTAAATTCTTTGGGTAATTAGTAAGTCCTGTAGGCATGATGTTAAGACCTTTGGGTTGACACATTCGAAAATGATGAGAACTTCTTGAGGGTTGTCAAAATAAAATGGTGGGCATGTTATTGGAAAACATCAAGCTTTTAGGACGACTATTCAAGAAAGAAATGAAGAAGAAAAGAAAAAAGAAGGTTTCAAAAAAAAGAAAAAAGAAAAGAGAGAGAGATAGAAAAGAAAGAGAGAGAAAAAATGAAAAATGGAAAAAGCAAAAGGGATGATAAAAAAGGAAAAAGAAAAAAATCTACGCTACATGATTGAAAGGCCAGATAGATCAACAATGAGTGGATGAGGAAGATGTTCAGTTCAATCAGTCACATACATTCCAAGCATAGAAGAAATTGATCAACAGAGAAAGAGAAACAAGAGATGAGATCCTATATTAGCTTCAGATAGAAAGATCAAGACACCTTAGATAGAAAAGTAATGACATTAAAGAACTCAGTGCTTCAAGCGAGAAATTGAAAATATTTTATATTATTTCAGATTGAATTTGAATTAATTGATGATGTTTCTTTTTGTAGGATTGGCTATTCCCAGAGGAAAGGAGAATTGGCATTTCTAGTAAAGAATCCAGAGTTCACAATGAGAAAAGCTCAACCATCAAAGAATTTAGAGTTCATAGTAAGAAGAACTCGTCAAGAAAGATTGAGGAGCTCATAATGAGAAGAGTTCGTTTGCTGAAGGATGAGGAGAGTTCCTAATGAGAAGAGCTCATTTATTTGTGCCTTTATAGAGAGGTGGCCCAACAAAGAATGAAGAACTCCTAATAAGAAGAGTTCGTCACAGAATTCCTAATGAAAAGAATTCATCTAGCAAAGAATGAAGAATTCCTAATGAGAAGAATTTTCCATAGAGCTCCTAATGAGAAGAGTTCATCCAACAAAGAATGAAGAAATCAAAATGAGAAGAGTTCGCCTTTTTGAAAGAATGAGAAGTTCCTAATGATAAGAGCTTGCTTATTCAATGCCTTTTTAGTTAGGAAAATAATTGGTTTCAGGAAGAACGAGGAGTTCCTAATAAGAAGAGCTCACTTGTTCGATACCTGTGTAAAGAGGTAGATCGATAGGACTAAGAGGAATGAATGGGTTCATAATGATAAGAACTAGTTCAGATTTCGCGGCTAGCCTTGACAAAAGAAGAGGAAGTTCATAATAAGAAGAACTCGCTTGTTCGGCATCTTTACTTAGAGGTGGATTGTTTGACAGAAGGATGAAGAATTTCATAATAAGAAGAACACCTTCAAACCTCGAGAGATGAAGAACGTCAAGGGCAATTCTGGACATTTGGAAGATGAAGAATTTCATAATAAGAAGAACAACTTCAGATTCCACAGTTTGACAAAAGTTTAAAGAATTTTGAAATGAGAATAACATATTCAAGCTTCAGTAGTTTAAAGGATGGCCAGTTGATTCAGACAAAATCCATGTCTTCTCAGTATTTGCCCACTTCTTGTTCCACAGCAATAAGCAAAGAGGGGCAGCTGTAATACCCGTATTTTATCCAGGGTCTATACTATATAAATAAGGCCAAATAATAATAAATAAACAGTCCAAAATCCAGTAAAAATATAGTCCATACAATCATGTCCATTTACATAGATATATCTATTATACATATTAAAAGCCCGTTTTAAAAAAACTAAAGGCCTAATTAAAAAAATAGCTTACAAATTCCCTCTCATTTTTTGTCAAAAAAAACACAAAATACAGCCCAAATCCATTTTTCGCCTAAAACATGGCACGTGTCATCGCCCCAATAGCCTATTCACCTTTCACTCGAATTTTGGTTTTGCTGACGTTAGCGCCTACCAAGCTATAAATACCTAAGGAGAGGGAAATGTCAAAGAATTAATAATTGTCTGATAAAATAAAAATAATAAATAATGATAATAAATAAAGTAATAATGAAGGAGAGAGTGTATACCTCAGGAAACCAACCGCCATTGAAAGCTGAGCCGAACCGTCGCGAAGCTCGCCACCGCCGGGAGATCATTGGACGCCGGAGTCACCATAGTCACCGTTATAGAGGTATATTCCTCTTCGCTTCTTTAACTACTGCAAAACAAAAATGTTAGTTTTAGTTTTCGAATCTAAAAAATAGTGGCTAAAACAAGAGATTTAGGATGGACAAAACTTATCTTCGGTCGCTGGTGAGTGTTCATTAGAGTTGAAAAGTGAGGACTGGATAGCTTTAAGGGTGATGAGGGAGACTCTATTCAGTTGGGTAGTTAGATGAAATTGGAGTAAAAAATTGAGGTTTTTGGTGATTTTAGCGTCCCAGCATGGTGGTTGACGGTGGCTGAAAAATTAGGGAAGATGATTATAGGCGGCGGTTGGTGGTGGCCGGCGTCACCTTCGGCGACCGTCGAATAGGTTGGGGTGGTCGAAGTGGGGCAAGATAAGATTGAACGGTGGTCGGTGTGGTGGTTTAAGGCCAGAGTTGATGATGTTCATCCTGTTCTCGAAGACACAGATGAACATTCATCCAAATTTTGGGTTTTTGATCTGTTTCGAGATGGGTTCTGGGTGTATGGGTATTTGTGGGCAAAGAATTAAGAGAGAGAGGGTAAAATCAAAAAATGAGGGAAAGAGGACAATTTTTTGGGTAAAAAAGGGCTTTTATATCCAAAGCCATATGTCATTGTTTTGGGGGGCAGGGGCCCTTAGATCCGTGGCTTACTTCAAGATTTTTAGGGTTTTGTCCCCTAATTTAGCCCCTCTTTCAATTTAATCCCTATTCCTTTTAAGATTGACCCTGAGTCTTTGTAATTCATGCAATTTTGTCCTCGTACCCCATAATTGAAGCCCTTAAGTTTGTAATGTTTCAATTGGGTAACTGGTGATTTTGTAATTGGGCATTAGGGCTTTGTATTTTCTTCAATATAGCCACCATTTTAATAAATTAGTTTTTTTTTTCAATTGTATTCAATTTAATCTCCTATTTAATTGTTTTAATTTAATTTTGTGATGCATGCTTTAAATTGAGCATATAAGATTACTTGTTAGATAATTAAATCACTTAGATTGATTAATTATTAGAGCCCTAGATTTAGGTTCTTTAATTAAATAATAAATTAGGAAGGAAATTGTAGACAATTAAATCTATATTAAATAGAAACCTTGGGGCTCAAATTTGGATGGTGTTCCATTGCTTGCAATGGGGTGTTATCTCAACGTTGGTCTACTTTTTCACCTATTATTAAATAATAATTTAATTAGCTTTAATTAGAGCCCTAATCGGGTTAGTACTTTAATTAGTTAGAATGACAAGTTAATTAGGGAATATTATTAACTTAGGGGTTTTAATATATGGATGGTGCTCAAGCAATTCCCATTATCTCATGAAAACCTTTTAATTTAATAATATTCATAGTCTAAATAATATAATTAATTAGAGCCATCTTAGGTTAGTACTTAAAATAAAAAAAGACAATAATAAATCATACATTTCAAACCTTTTATGTTGGAAATTCATTTCTAAATATGAATAGGGGTGCCACTTAACGGGGTGCTTCTAATCTCATATTCGAATAAAATGAATTTCCTTGCAAAAGAATATCCTCATTTGGAATTTGAATTCATTTAATAATTAAGGAATAAATTAAATTCAAATGATTATTCGAAATGCCAAAATTTCACGTAAGATTAAGGTACCGATAACGGGAGTTTGTAGGGGGTGCTAATCCTTCCCCACACGTAACTAACTCCCGAACCCAACTTTTAAGAAATGAATCTTTGGTTTGTTTTACGGTGTCCGGTCTATCCCAAAGTGATCGATGGCGACTCCAATTGTTTTTCAAAAGGAAATAAAAAGAAAGTTTAATTAAAAATGAATTAATTGATTTTCCAAAATTAAAATGAAAATGGTTTAATAATATTATTTTAAATCTAATTTTCAGGATTAATTAGTGAAAATTCAATTTAACATGAAACCCTAAGCTTTTAAAATCAAATGAATTAAAAGGGCCAAAACTCTAATTTTATAAAAATCAATCGTTAGGCTATTTTTACACACGATTTCAAAAATGGTCGCGAATCTGAGAATCAAAATGCTTACGAAGCTCAGCAAACTACTAATGCGCATGGTTACGAAGCTCAGCAAACTGAGACTCAGAATGGTTTTGAATGAATGTCAATCTTTTCCTTTAAAGGGATAAGTGGGTTAAAAGAAAAATCGATATCATTATTCTAAAAGATGTGTGTAAGGACAGAAGCATATAGAAGAGAGGTTAAGGCTCCATAGCCCTTATTAAGAAATGATACTAGCTAGAGGAAAATGATTTTGGCAATGTTAGGAGCAACCTCAGTTTGATATTGGTCAAGACACCAATAATCAAGCTCTTAGATTGTTGATGCCTTCCCAACAGATGATCGAAACACCATGCCACAATAAGGTGAAAGATTCTCTCTTCAAAAGGAAGATTTCTGGGGCCATGGTCTTTGTACTTTTCAATAGAGTTGGTTTTAGTTTCATCATAAGAGCCTTTATTTTCAACACCTAAATCAGATGCAATTGATTGGGAAGTGATAAAGAGTTCCTTATCCATAACATAAGAGTTGATGCCTATGATCTCAAATGAATTTGTCATGGGAAGGAAATGAAGACCAATGACAAGCAAGAGAATGTTAAAAAAAGAGTTAGGGTTTCCAAAAATATACATTTGCTACCTTTAAGCTATGAGTGGGCTGAGTTTAGGGTTTGTGTGAAAATTTAAACAAAATAACCAAAAAAGTGAAAAACCCATCATAATGGCAACCATATTTTTAACATCAACGGTCAGCCATGGATAGTACATGAAATCCAAACAAAAGCAAGGCTATTTAAAAAAAACTAGGGTTTCTAAAAGTACCTTTGATTCCTGGAAATTCAAATTAAATTGAGTTGGATGAGGAGATGGTGTATTGAAGGATTGATTGGTGAAAGGATAAAGTGAAAAGTCCCTAAATTTAAAGATTTTGAACAGAAGGAATAGAGGAATCGAATCGGTTCGCGGAACTGAGTGAGAGAAGAAAAAGGGCATTAATTTTTGGCAGTGACCTTCTAGATTTGATATATATACTCCACGTTAAGTAGCGTAACTGGGCATAGGTTTTGCTACTTTTATTGGAAAAAAAGCTGGAACGGCAACCAAAAAAGTTATATATTTGAAGTTTAAAACCGAAAATTTCAGAATTCAAAGTTCATATATTTCTATAGTCTCAAAACCTATATACCATTTCCAAGACATTATAGCAAGCGCTTCAATAGAAGACATTTAATCAGTATCAAAACGTACAAATGAAATTCTGAAACTTTTGCAATAAATTTTATGCAAAATGGTCAAATTTATTACTCCAACAACAACCATTCTCGAAATGTTGAATAAAAGTTAGAATAAATGTTGCAACTACCACCCCAGGGTAGGTACTACCAGCTTCAAAACACGTCTATGTCCTCTTAATCCTTTTCCCATTGAAGAAGTTGTTTATCTTGAAGCACATAAACCTTTTTTTCAGCAGCAATGGTCTTAAGAAGGTAAGCAAGTTCATAATAAGCAATTTTTTATACTTTTATGCAACTTAATTCCATGCAATGTTTCAGTTATTTCATATTCATTTACTTAGGTGCCAGAGTATACTCATCATGGAAGTTCTGAGTATAGTAGGTGATGCTAAAGTATGAGGAGATAGTGTAGAGAGTTCGAATAAAATCGTTGGTATGACATTTGCGTCACTTGAAGAAGTATGGGAATTTTATAAGGAATATGCAAATCAAAATGGATTTATTGCACGTTGTTCCATGAGTTGGGTTAGTAATGGAAATAAATACCAACAAGAGTTTTGTTGTTCAAAAGAAGGGCAAAGGAAATCAAAAGATGTGTTCACGCGCTCCATGTCCATAGACAAGGACCTGTTGCAAGGATAGAGTAGTGGTCGATGCAAAAGGCCTAGATAGTTGGGTAATAACATTGTCTGGCAACGAACATAACTATGAACTTTTTCCACCATCCATGGCACCCTTCCTTCATTCGCATCAATCTATGACAGAGGCTAATATTGTAGAGGCTTTAGCATTGCAAAATTTTAGTGTTGGAATATTAGCAATTATGAAAATCTTCATGCAACAATGTAGGGTTATCAAAATGTTGATTTTACTCAGAAAGACCTATACAATACCCTCCACAACATAAAAGCCAATAAAGTTATTGATGGAGATGTGAATGCCATACTAGGCTACTTTGACGTGAAGAAGGAAACCGATCCCAATTTTTTCATGCAAATCTTAGTCAACGATTTGGATCGTTTGCATAATCTATTTTGGGCTGATTTAACTTCTATAGCTGACTACGCTATATTATGTTATGTTATTGCATTTCACGCCACCTACAAGGGTATTGCATACGATCGACCTCTTATGCCCATTATTGGTGTAAATCACCACCACCAAACAATTGTGTTTGTTGTTGTTGTCCTTGCGGACGAGATCACAGATACGTTTTAGTGGGTCTTAAATGCTTTTACGGAAGCTATGCTAAAGAAGTCTCTGCTTTCAGTTGTTACAAATGGAGATAGGGCAACACAAAGGGCAATCAAAAATGTTATTCCCAATGCTAAACATCGAATATGTTCTTGGAATCTAGTTCGCAATGCATAAGCAAATATTGAGGATCAAAATTTTACAAATGAATTTAGCAGCTGCATGCATTCTTGGTGGACACCTGAGAAATTTGATGAACAATAAGAGATAACTATTGAGAAGTTTAATGTGGAAGACCATCCATGAATTTGGAGAAGATTAACACTTGATACTTATGGGCATAAGCGTATATTACGGGTCATTTCTTTGTAAACTTTCAATCAACCCAAAAGTGCAAATCATTGAATATGTCCTTGGCTATTTCTTTAAGTGCAAAAAGACATATTTGGAGTTTATTCGTGCAATGAAGATGACATAGGTCAAATGCACTTGAAAAATTTGAAAGCGGACTTTAGTTATACACAGAGTAAGCCGATGCAATTGACACAACTGAAAGAGCTAGAAGGCCATGCAGCTGAATTATATACAAGAAAATCATATATGATATTCCACGAGGAACTTATGCGCGAGACATTGTATATTGTATCACAGCATGATGACAACGGTAACGATGTTCGCAATATTTAACTGACGAAATATCAAAAATAGGGCAAGGAATATGAAGTACAATTTGATGTTGTCATAGAAAACCTAACATGTTGTCTTAAATTTGAGACAGGCGGGTTTTCATGTAGACATCAACTATAAGTTCTTAAGATATTGGATATCACACGTATCCCAAATTCATTGATTCTAAATCGATGGACAAAGAAGGCAACGATTGCTGCCCCATTATTTGCGGACTTCAATGTTCCTCATAAAGTGAAACACACAGCTTGATTAGCTTTGCTTCGATTGATTGCAAATAAACTTTGCCATATTGCATCAAATACGAAAGAGAGTTTTCGATGAGCCAAAGATGAGATTCATAGACTTACGAACAAACTCAAGGTATCGTGTATGTTGAATGAATCTCATGATCAAACTACACAACTCAAAAGAGTTCGAGACCCGTCTAGGAAGAAAGGCGAAATTCCAAATATAGGGTCCCAAAAAGCTGCAAGCAGGAGTAGCTGCCATTGTTCAATTTGCAATTTAGAATGGCACAATAAAGTCATATGTCATGAGTTGAAGCTATGATTGGAAACACCATCATCCGCATGTCATGATGATTTTTATGCTCCAAACTTGGAATTTTCAGAAAGTGCAATGGAAAACTTGTATCCAATGAAAGAAAACATTAGTCCCTATTAATTAAATTACATGTTTCCGTGTATTCACAGGTCAATTATAACATGTGAAATGATTTTTTCCCTTATTAGGAGTAGGAGGAAGTATGGATGAGTGACTGGGGAGCTTCAAACAATCTCACTCAAATTGCAGAAGAAAACTGTCATATTTTTTGAGTATTTGAACAGTATGTAATTATATGTTGAATGATAATTATATATAGATTTTAGTGTATACATATAATGTTTATTCAAGATAGTGTTTGCATATACTAGGACAATAATTAAATCGGAACTTGGATTATGAATGTCGATACTAGTAAATTTGTACTAGAACTTAGCAAAATCACAACTTAAATTATTTAATGAAATGGTGACAATCGCTGTGGGACATTCAGACATATAATTTCGAAACCTAGTGTATTTGGTTTGAAATTAAAAAAAACAAACCTATAATGTTACTGCTTGTTCTCACATTTTAAGTTGGTCATTAATTCTCCTAGTACCGAACCTTTACTTTATAGTTTCATACCCTAATTCGTATTTTGACTTGTAAGTATTATGATATGCTCATCTTGTCTCGATTCAATCCAGATCTTTGGTTATGAATGTTTTGATTAGAGGAATCTATAAGTATTATATATTATTGAATTGAGCTAAAACACTTGAAAGGAAGTCATGTCTTATAAACATAGTCGACTTGTGAATAGGTCCATAATTTATGGATAGATAGTATCTTATAATGATTTATATATTAATCAGTAATTGGTATGATTTGGTTCTATAAAGAATAAACTATGCTATCGAGTAATTTAAAAAGTATAAGTATAGGAATGAAAGCAAATGGTGAATTGAGCATGACCATATGGGTACTATTGGTAAAAGATATTGTGATTTATTCTTGTTAACTTGATCCTATTTGTATGACACGATGAAGCATGCGTTTTACATTTTGTTATAGGCTTACAAATTGGACCTTCAATATTGCATGTTTTACTTTATGTTCATTAATGATGTAATTAATCTTAAAAAAGTGATAGTAGACCAATTGTGTACATGAATTGTATGCTTCTTGACATGGTTGTCTTTATATATATAATACAATAAATTAGTAAACATAACATAAATGTGCCATTTAACTACTCTTAGAATGTGTGTTTTCTGTAATGCGACGAGTATCGAATGTTTGCATATACAATTTTGATATTGTCACGTGAAACCTAAATTATTACATGTTTCACTAACGATTTTAGTTTAAAGTGGGCATGGCTAGTATCAAAACCCATTGTTATTGGTCCGAAATGATTTAAAATTTGTGGTTCCCACCCCAAACTGTCTTTTCATTTCTAATATGATTGGCCATAAATGTAACCCAATATTATCACCAACCGTTATTGAAATAACGAGTACGAATTTAATTTGGTGGGTTGAATACTAAATTTTTTAATTGGCGATTCCTTTAAATAATTTCAAAAGGCATATTTCCCAGTAAATAAGCAACTTGTCTATTATAAGTAGGTGTCCTCTGGGTTCTAAGCTTCATCCATAATGAGCCACTGCTGATTTCTTTCCTTTGTAGTTTTCGTCTCTACATCATTTTGTGTTGGCTAATTTTGTAGATCTGGGAGGAGTGATGATTGTTTATTTATGTTATTCGTGTCTACAAACAATAGCATTTGGAAGCCTACGATTAGCGATTTTGTAGGGATGAACACCAACAAACATAGTATTTGGAAAACCTTGCTCGCAAAATTTTCCAAATACTATTGTTTGTTGGTTTTGGAACTACATCAAGAAGCGAAGAATGCAGATCGGATTGTCTAACCTATGAATGTGGTGGACATTTGCTGTTTTCCCTATATATATCATCAAGGAGGTTGATCATTTGTTAGTTGTGGGTCTAATTGATTGCGGCCACCGTGACAACAACCAAGCAACACCAGATGATTAGCATCTTATATTTCTTGGTTCGTTAGAATAAATCAGTTCCAGTTATATATGTTGAATCAGTTTTACTTTACTTTTGAGGGAAGGGGACTCGAGTAATCTGATTTCATTTTCCTCTTTCTAGTAACAACATTAGTGTTAGTATTGGGATATTCAATCTTTGAAGCGGTTCTATAAAAACATAAATCTTAAGAATTTGATCATTCTCTTATTATTGGAAAACCACAAAAAGACCCAAATTTCTTTGGGTAATGCTCTTCAAATTCTCCCCAACCCTTTTGCAACCACAGCCTGGTACTACCACATACTAGTGAGTAATGATTATTCCTTTTGTATTGGAAAACTGTCTTTTCAGTTATAATATTAAACTTGCCACAAATGCCATGAACTACTCGCAGAAAGTTTGTTCACATTGATACGACGAGTTTCGAAGTAATTGCACACGCTTTAGAACTTTCCAATTCAAACCTAAAATGTAACATGTATTCCTAATGATTTCAGTACAAGTATTCCATTACTTAGAGGCTCTGATCGTCCAAATTGTACCTTGAACTTTTCATTTTCCACTTTATGTTCAATAATTATATAATTAATCATATAAAATGATATTATACAACTTTAAACCTGAAATGTAACATGTATTCGTAATGTTCATGTTCCACTTTATGTTCAGGCCAAAATGGTCCGGGTATGAATCATGTAATTAACGGGTTAATTCAAGTTCGGTTGGACTTTAAGTTAGGTGATGCCATGGAAGGAACTTTAAGGTTTTTATTTAATCCAATCGAGTCCCAATTCAGGTTATAATTGAAATTGGAGCTGTAGTTTTAGAATTCTTTTATGGAGTTATAATTTATATTGTTTGAACTAAATTACAAAAATTATAGGGTTTGGACTAAATTACAAAAGTTAGAAATAAATATGGGCCAGTTTTGGATAAATTTGTACTTTTATGAAAAAAAACAAAAGTTACACCATATTTACTTTATTAGACTAAATCATATAAATGAAAAATACATGTGGTTTAATTTCATCCCTAAACTCATAAATTGAGACTAAATTACACCATCTTTATTTTATTAAACTAAATTACATAAAGCTACAGGGTATAATCCTAAAACCCTAAAAATATATCATCATGTAACACATGACCTATTCAAGTTTCAATATAATACAGTAAAGACCATTGGAGACATATACTCTAGACTATATTAATAATGATATCATAACGTATGGTATATTCTGTATAGATTGTATGGTTTAGAATATATAATGCTTGGAATTAATCTCATACACTAAGCTAAACTCTAAACTCGAAACATACAAATTAATATTGTAAACCACTTACCATATAGTAAATCATAAATCATAACCCAATAAAAGTAAGCCCTAAATCATAAACCATAAACCCAAAAGCAATAAAAATTCATCTCATAAAATATAACCTTAAATACACCATAAACCCTAAACCACTAACAGTACCAACTAAATCCTCAACCAAAAGGCGCATCTCCCCAATGTAAACGAGTATTTTCACTGTCAGTTTCGAATCTCTATGACACTTTTAGATATGTCTGCATCAGATATGTCTTTTTAATTGTTGCATTGGGTAGAACAATTTTTTCATATAAGTTTTAGTAAGTCGTTCCGAATCTGGTTATAAAATTCCCAAACCCTCACTACAAACTGAAATGTGTAACTATACTTTAATAATTTGCAGTTCATTTATCATGAACATTGTTCCGAAACAGTTTAAAGACAACCTAAAATGGTTTAAATATAGGAATTTTAAAAATTGGACCATATCCCCTAAAAATATTATTTCTATTAAAAATAAATCCTAGTATGAATTTGTGGACTAAACGGAGAATCTCATATTACGAAGCATTTTGAACGTTTGTATAGAGTTTCGATGTCATGAACTTCAAACATAAAATTGTAAAATATAATCATAACGATTACATTTGCAGTTTTCCTTAACATGTCGTGAAACCTGCATCAATAGTTTTGTACCTTTTTGGTTACTGTCCAAAACATCCATTTCATACGAAAAAATTAAATATGCCATAATGTTATAAACATGGCATAGTTTGTGCACGTAAAATATTAAATGACTTTGTAACATTCGAGGCTGAGCATTCAGAGTTATAGTTTCTGAACTTTAACAGAAAATATGAATTTCAAAATTATTTGTTTGAAGATTCATATCATTATACTTACCATATTACGAATATACTCCCCTAATTATATCATCACATAACATATGACTTCTTCACGTATCAGTGTAATAGACTATATGGCATAAAGACATATACTATAGACTATATTAATAATAATATCATAACGTATGGTATATTATATCTAGATTGTAGACTACAGACTATATAATGCTTCAATTTAATCTAATACGCAACGCTAAACACTAAACTTTAAACAATGCAGATTAATCTCATAAATCACTAATCCTAAAGTAAACCATAAATCGTAACCCATTAATATTAATCTATAAATCATAAACCATAAACCCTACAAACCATAAAAATTCACCTCATAAAGTAATAACCCTAAAGTACAACCTAAACCACAACCATTAAGACCTAAAGCCTAAATCAAAAACCATAAAGCCCTAAAATTACTCTCATAAAGCAATAACCGCAAATCACAACATAGTTGTTACTCTTACCGATTTTTGTTTTGCTTCTATAGGGTTTAGGGTAAAATTTAAATCTTAGGAGCTGATATAAACACAAATATCACCATATAGAAACTATTAGGGTAAAAATTAAATCTTAGGAACTAAATAATATTTTAAGAATGCTAATGTTTGTGAGAATTAAAAAGTATAATGTGTGCTGAAGGAAAATTTGGGGGTTAAATAAAGTATAATAAAATGACGAGTATCACACATTTGCATATACTGTCTCCAACGTTTTTGGACAAACCTAAAATATTACATATTTTAGTAACGATTTCAATTAATGTTTTTTATATAGGTTGCGAAACCCATATTCCTAGGTTTGAAAATATTAAAAATTTGTGGTTCCTGATCTGCACTGACCTTCACCAAGCATAAAAAATTGTTCAATGGATTTTGAATTTCAAAAGACACGTGTTCCCAATATAAAAGAGTCTTTTCACTGTTAGTTTCTAATCTCTATAATGCATTTTGATACGTCATCAACATATAAGCCTTTTCAATTGTTGCATTGGGTAGAATAGTTTGCATATATTTAAATTTAGTACGCAGTTCCTAAACCAGTTATCAAATTCTGAAACCAAAACTAGATTTCAAAAATTTGTATTATGTTATACTTTAACGCTTTTATGTTTATTTATTATGAACATTGTTTTGAAACATTTTATAGAGTACCGAAATCGGTTTATCTATAGGAACTATAAAAGTAGACCATATCCCATTGGAAATCTTTTTTCTATTATAAATAAATCCTAAACGCTCGTTCGATATTTCGTTTTCTATTATAAATAGGCCATAGTTTCATACCCTAATCAGCTATTGTTTCATTTCTAGTTTTTGTCTCCTATAGACATAATTATATGTGTGGTTTATGTTTTTTACTGGTGGCGATGGCTACTGTGCAAAAATTTCATTTTATAAATCCTGGAGGAGTGTTGATTGTTTTTAGGTTTTTCTTGTCAACAAACAATGATATTTGGATGGCTATGAGTAGCCATTTGTGGGGTTGAACATTAACAGACAGAGTATTTGAAAAACCTTGGACTCAATATTTTTCAAATACTATTGTTTGTTGTTGTTTTGAACTACATCGAGAGGCGACCAATGCAAACTGAAGTTTCAAAGATTGCACAATCATGAGACTAAGGTATATTATACTAGATGGTCTCCAAGCAATGGATTGCAAAATCATAAGACGAAGATGAATGCAGATCGCACTGTCGAAGCTGCTGATGTGCGTTGGAAATTGACCGTTTTCCCCATATATATATATATCCTCAAGAACATTTTTCCTATTTACAATTATTTTGTTCGAAGGATCCAAAAAATAAAAAAAAAACTCATTACTTCAAGGCTTATTTTGTCCAAACACTTTATATATAAACAAGTTGATCTGAAGTTTATGAGTTTTGCATACCGGCTAAACCCTAAACACTAAACAATAAACTGTAAGTCAAACCACCAACCCTAAAATATTAACCTAAACCCTAAACAATAAACCCTCAATAATAATACCCATTTTGTAAAACCCATAACGCACAAAAGCCTAAAATCTAAACCCTTAAACCACAAAAATAATCAACCCATGATCAGTAAAACGTAACCACGATAACCACCTACGTCCAAAATCATAAACATTATACCATAAACCCTTTCAAGGGAGTATAGGAAAACCATGAGGGTTCAGATATATAGCAAAACCCTTTTTTTTAATTTGAAAAGTTTTTCACTTGTGCTTTTTGTTTATCTTAAATGTCGTCAAAATAGAATTTCTTATTCGTAATTAATACTCTTATGATAAGAACAACTAAGTTTATGGAAATTATTTTTCTCCTTAATTAAGGGAACCTGATTAAACTTAATATATTTTATAAAAAATTATTTTATTTAATATTCATATTTCCAAATTTAAGAATACAACATTTAACTAAGTAAACAATATCTTTATATATAATTTTCATATGTATTTGTTATTCTTCATATTAAACTGCAAACTGCCTTGGTCAACGAGCAATTATATCATGGGTCCTACCCAGTACGTGAAACCCAGGATAAGTAATGAACGTTTGCATCAACAATTTTGAACGTTTCCACACGATTTCGAACTTATGACTTCAAACCTAAAATGATACATGTTTTCGTAATGATTTTAGTTTATGTTTTCCTTGTATACGATCATCCAAATTGGGCCTTGAACTTTTCATGTTCCATTTTATGTTCAACCTACAATGTAACAAGTATTCGTAAGGTGCATGTTTCACTTTATGTTCAGGCCAAAATGGTTTGGGCATGAATCAGGTAATTAATGGGTTAATTCAGGTTCAGCTGAACTTTAAGTCGGGTCATACCATGAAAGGAACTTTTAGGTTTTTATTTAATTCAATCGAGTCCCAATTTAGGTTCTAACTGAAATTCGAGTTGTAGATTTAGAATTCTTATATGGACTTATTATTAATATTGCTTGAAGTCAAGTACAAAAATTATGGGGTTTAGACAAAATTACAAATGTTAGAAATAAATATGGTTCAATTTTGGATAAAATTATAACATTATGGACTAAAATGAGCAAAAATTACACCTTTTTTACTTTATTAGACTTGATTATATAAATGAAAAATACATGTGCTTCAATTTCATCCCTAATCTCCTAAACACTACGAGTGACATAAACCTATAGGCTATAATCCTATAACCCCTTAAAAAATATCATCACGTAACACATCTGATTCGCGTATAAGTATAATAAACTAAAAACCATTAGAGACATATGCTATAGACTATATTATTAAGGTAAAAATGAAATCTTGGGAAGATGATAATATGTTAAGAATGCTAATGTTTGTGAGAATGAACAAGTAAAACGTCTGCTGAAAGATTATTTTCCTTTTAAATAGAGTATAATAATACGAAAGGTATCGAACATTTGCATTAATAATGTCAAACTATTCATGTCATATCTCAAATATTATATGTTTTACTATCAATTTCAATTTATGTGAAACCAGGACGAGTATCGAACGTTTGCATATACAGTTTCGACCTTATCACGTGAAACTGAAACTGTACATGTTATCCCAATATTTCAGTTAAAGACTTCCTTTACAAGTTTTGAAATAGACTTCCATTATTAAGAAATTGTGACATTAGCAGCTGCAAATAAAAAAGTTATAATATAGGAAATTTACCAAACGCACCCATATATTAAAACTTGAACATAAGAAGTTATGGCCAATACATAAACATTTTAACCCATAATCTTCCTCGCATACTTTGCAAAGCGCTGGGGATTCCTCTTGTAAATCAAAGCAACACCCTCGCAATCCGAGTGAGGAGAGTCTGCATTTGGAGCACACAACAAACCTAGTATAGCCTCAACAATGTCCACAACTCTGATACAAGGGCTCCAACTTTCATGCAGGATGGCCAGCCTAATGACGCCAGACTCAGTAATGTTTGGGTGGAATAGATCACCATCAAATGTAACAACAATCTAAAAAAACATAAAACCATTATTCATTAATTGTTGTAGTGTAAAAAAATTGACGAAGATAAAACAACAATCTTAGAAGGTTAATTACCCTAGGAGGAGAGTGATGGTAGTCAAATGGGAAGATAATGGAAACAACAAATTCATGGCCTTCATAAGGTTGGCAGCAGGTGCAGCCATTCGAAGTCGATAACGATACGGAGATCCATCAACTTCTTCTATTACTAAAGAAAAATAATGATAATTACAATCTTTATGAAAAGGAAACCATACAATTAAAGAACAACGTAACCTATCATATGGATGTTTACCAGAAAAAAGATATGGGGCTACTTCAGGAACCTACCAGGAATCATTATGCATCTGCCTTTGAATAACTGAAAGCACCTGCACGAACATGTTTATGCGAGATTTCAGTTTAATATGGGGTAGAAGATGCAAAACACAAAGTGGCGATATTTATAAGGAAAATATGGTTTCTCATATTTCAACCCTAGTTGTTGAAAAGATTACCAACCAATAAGATGTTTTGTCTGAAAGTATAAAACCTATAATGTTACTAGATATTCTTATATTTTTAGTTGGTCTTACATAATATCAGTATTGAATCTTTAATTAGTAGTTTCGAAACCGAGACTAAGAACTCATTTGCTTAAATTTATGACTTTTCCAAGTTGGAAGGATTCCAAATTTGAAAACATGCGTCTTTTTATTGTTTGTACCGAAACTCTATAAACGTACCAAACATATGTTATGTTATTAAAGAGCTGCCAACCTACAATGTAGCACTTGTTTTTATATTTTCAGTTGGAATTTAATTCCACTAGTACCGAATATATATTAAAGAGCTCCGAAACTGATGTTCTGAGCTCCTTTACTCACATTTCAAAAGGCGCATGTTCCCAATATATATGCGTATTTTCTCTGTCAGTCTATAATCTCTATAACTCATTCTGATACGTTAGCAGCAGATAAGTATTTTCAATTGTTGCATTGGGTAGACTAATTTTCAGATAAGTATGAAATGGAAGTTCTGAAACCCACTCTACCAACCCATAAATTAAATGTGTACATTTAATATTGTCGCTTTAATACCATTGTTTGAAAATAAATTTTCTAATATTATTGTATTATAAACACCGAACATCTTTTTTCTATTATAAATAGGAGTACCCAAGGTCCCTAGTTTCATACCCTAATTATGATAATGGTGTAACGCCCTGAATTTGGGCCTAGAAGTTAGCTAGGTAGAATAGATGGTTCGGGTGAACTATATTAGTCTGTTCGATCTAGTTTTGGGAATTAAATCGTAATAAATATTTTTAACATGAAATAAAATATGAAAAAATGGTGAACATACCTAATTAATATATTGAGGGTTTTGGTAAACTCAATTTAATGAAATAATTTTGAATTAAATGACATTTTGGATTGGTGACTAAAATGTAAAGTTTTCAAACATGTTTTGATGACTAAATGTAAAAGGGTTAAAACTTAGAATCTTTAAGGAGCTAATTTACCAATGTTTCTAATTAGAATTTTCCCTTAATTAGGATATTTTTAAACTGTTTTAAAATGTATATTAAATAAAAATAAAATAGAATTTTTTTAAAAGATTTTAAAAATGATGATTTACTTCTCTCACGTAACCACTTTTGCTCTCAACTTTTCTCTCAGTTTTCCCAGCAAACAAACTACCTCTTTTGATCCAAAATGATTAGGAATTAACTCTTCTTGATCTCATTCTGATTTCTCTATTGATTTCTTTGATTTCTACATTAAATCTTACTTGTTTTCTTGGAGATTTCACTCAAATCATGCTAATTAAGGGTGAAGCTAACCATTAGAGGTGATTTTCATTTCTCTCCTCTAATCAAAGGTTCTTTACTGAAATTCTCAGGTTCTTGATCATTTACAATTGGTTTTTGATGTGTGTTGATGAATAAATTAAGATTAAAAGGTTTAAACTTAGTTTTAGTAAGGAATCGGTGGATCTTTGTTACAGGTCTAATTTGGGGTGGCTTTAATTAATGTGGATCACATTTATGACATGTTTTAATGTTATGAGGAGATATTTGTAAAAGAATTTCTGAAACTATTTGAATTACTAATTTTCTAGGTTGTGAATAGTTAAATTTTGAGGTGATTAGAGTGTTAGAAGATTGCTGGAGGTATAAGCTGAAGTTGAAAGTGTTTTAGATGTTACTTGATGTTGATTAGATGCTAAAATCATTGGTTTATGGCAAGGCTTTGTTTAGGTTGTGTTGGTGATGTTTTTGGTTGTTTTAAGGAGGCATTTTATGGTTTTTGGTGAGGCGATGTTGGGAATTGGTGTTGCTGGGATTATGGATGCACAATGATGCATTGATCCTCTATTATTGTGTGGTTAAAATAGGGGAGATTGATCCTGCAGCAAGTGGTGAAGTTTCGGTAGCTTCAGACGCTTGATTTCTCATCGGTAAGTGGAGCGTTGTGTTGACACCCTGGAAATGGGCCAATATGTGAACCGGGTTGGACCGAAGGTTCGAGGGAACCGATTTAGGCAATTTGAATAGATTCAAGAAAATAAATTAAAAATTTATTTTTGAGGTAAAACAAAATATGGAAAAATGCTCTAAATTACTTAAATGATATTTTAAGCAAGTTGGTAAGTTCAATTTGATGAAATTAAATATGATTTTATGACATTTTTTGTCTAGTGACTAAATTGAAAGATTTCAAAACTATTTTTGGTGACTAAATCAGAAAAGGATCAAAACTTAGAATATTTAAGGAGCTATTTGACCATTATTTTTTCTACATATTTCTCTCTTAATTAAGGCTATTTTAAAGTGTTTTAAAAGGTTTAATAATTGGATAAATGAGGTTTTAATTAAAAGATCTTTATTTCCTAAAAACACTTTCTCACGTAACTACATTTCTCAAAATCTTTTCTCTCAACTTTCTCAGCAACCAAACTGAGATTTCTACTTCTAAATATCTAGGAATCAATCTTTGATTCCTATTTGATTTCTTCAAATACATTTGCAAATTCTCTTTGCATTTCATAAAAGTTTGGCCAATTAAGGAGAAATCAGCAATTAGAGGTGATTTTCATTTCTCTCCTCTAATTAAAGGTTCTTTAATGAAATTTCCAAGTTCTTGATCCTTTGTTGTTGATTTATATTGTGGAATTATGTTTTAAACATTGATTTGTTAATTAAATTGGTTTTCTTGGTAAAATAATGGAAGTTGAATTGGATCTGTTTTGGTGATGGATTTAATTGATTTATAAATTAAATTAGATGTGTTTTGATGTTGAAAGGATTGATTAATCAATGGAATCCCAAAACTATAAGGATTTCTAGTTTCTAAGTTGTTTATAGTTGGTTTTTGGCGTGATCTGGTTGTTGCGGTGTTGCTGGAGATATAAGGACGTGATTAGGTTGTTGTTGGATGTTAATTGATGTTATTAATGTGTTAGAATCGTTATATCTTGGCTGGGCTTTGTTTGAGTAAGGTTTGGTGATGTTTTTGTTGGTTTCGGGAAGGTGTTCCATTGATTCTTGTGAGGTGTTGTTGAGTTTGTTGGTTGCTGGAAGGTTTTGATACATAGATTTGTTATTAATCCTCTGTTTTAGTTGGGTAAAGTAGGGGAGCTGAATCCTTTACTTATTGAAGAAGGCGAGGGAGTTGCGGAGGCTTGATTCGCGCATCGACAAGCAAGCATTGGATTGTTGGTGAGAGGAAAAGTATTTCACTGCTGTTAAAAAGGTTTGAAAAGGAGTTGTGGGAGTTTAGATAAGTTTGACACACCTATTTAAACTCGGAAGTATGTATCGATTGAGCTATCTCTTGTTCTCGGTATTTCAAAATGAACTCTCATGCACATGTTTATGGTTTTATTACTCACTGTATTATGCACGTTTTGGAAGTGAAAGATGATGCAAATAATCTTTAATGATGACTCTTGAGAATAACATATGATTTATGCAAGTGTTTTGAGATTATGGAAATACATGGTGTAATGTATTTGTGTTGGAATATTTTGATGCATGTGTAAAATAGTGAGGTGATGTTGGTTATTGAATATATTGGCAAGTGGTTTTGTTTAGAATGTTATTGGATATAGTTGACCGGTCATAGGATTGAAACTGCACTATAAAAAGTTGCACCATGTGTGTCAAAGGGTGTTAAAGTGTCCGTAATTTCCACCATGAGAACCGCAGCGTTTGAGGTGGGCAAATGTTCCATTTTCTCCCGCTGGTGGATTAATACATCCAAACCGTAGAGGTGCGTAAATGTTTTGTTACTCCAGTTTGAACTGTTGAGGTGGGCAAGTGTGTCGTTACTCCAGTTGAGGTACGTATGTGAAGTGGTTGTGTGAACCACTTGAGAATCCGTGTATTCAATGTGTTTTATGAAACGTAAGGTTACTGATTTTGAGTCACTTGAAAGCTAATGTATGAGATAATGTATAATGGAAATGGATTATTTTGTATAATGTGATTTATACATGTGTTTCTCGTTAAGCTTGGTATAAAGGTGTTGTGAAGCTTAAATTGAGTTAGAGATTGAATCCATGGTACATGTGTAGAAAATGATTTTAATGTGCATATTTTGAGATGTCATGAGAAGCATGAGATGTTTTACCAAGATATGTTTACATGTGATTTGAACAAAATGGTTTTAAATGCATTGATGAGTGTTTTTTGGTTTCCCTCAATAAGCTTATTGCTTACGCTATCTTTTCCTCATCAATGCAGAGAAATAGCTTTCTCGGGCGGCACGCGAGCGAGGAAGGATCCAAGGATTTGATACAATTCAAAGTATGGATTTTAATGCATTATAGTAGTAATAAGAAGGCAATGTGACCGAGTTGTTTTGGCGGTTGTGTTTTGAGATACTCCCTGATGTAATAGTTTAGATTGTTGTTTTGGACTTGTATGATGCTATTTCCTTGTGTTTGAGGGGTTTGGGAAACATTAAGCATGCTTGGGTAGAGATCTTGCTCTTAGGTGAATGCTTGATTATACCATGCTTGGAGTGACCTCTTGATATGTAGTTATATGTGATGGATGGATGTCTATGATGCTATATGATGTTTATAGGTTGAATTAAGGTATTTACACTGAGCCAAAGTGTCATATGTTGGACCTAGAGGTCATTATAGGTCTTATCGTACCGGTACGACACCTCAGGGTATTAATACGCAAGGACCTGTATAGGCTCAAATTTTGCGATTTTGCCTTACAGTACCGATAATACTGGTAACCGTATCAATATGCCTAGCTAGAGAACAGTGAAGGTGTCGGTACGTGAGGCACTGTTTTGATACAGTGCAATGTTACTAGAATCTGGACTTTCAAAATAAACCAAGCCATACCGATACGTTAGAAGACCATATCAGTACGCCATTGCACTTAGTACCGTATCGGTACAAGTGTCCACCGTACTGAAGCACTGGCAGTTAATTAGTTGGTATGCTGTCTAAAGTTTGAAATGTTTGCATTTTGGTCCCCGTTTCTTATCTATACAATTAAATGAGTATGGATGATTAATTTCAGCTGTGATTCATCATGATGGCATGAAATATGATTAATTGAGGATTGGTAACATTAATTTCGTGGAAGCTCGTATAAATTACAGAAATTATGTTTTAGTCCCTCGAATGCGGGTTCAAGCAATTGGATGTCGAAATGACACCCGATTGAGCTGAGATTCTAACCATGATTTGTATGCACACCGTAGGACCTAAAAATGCATCGAGAAAAGATAAAAGGAAAAAATAGATTGGTTCGAATGCAAATTCGTCAGGGTTTATTTCGATAAACCCTAATATAGCTCTCTTGGTTCAATCTTGCGACTAGACTGGGTCAAAGGGGTTACACGGTGAGAGGAAATGAGGTTTACTGCTTAATAAAGGTTTAAAAGTGATTTTGGGAGTTTGGATTAAGCTTGAAACGCTTGTCTATGCTTGAAAGTAAGTATTGGACGTTCTCACTCTCATTTTCAGTTTCGCAAAATACATTCTTACGCACATGTTTATGATTTAGAATACATACTGTTATCTACATTTTTGAATAGAAATACAGTCCAAATGATCATATATTGATGATATATGAGTATGGAAAATGATTTATGAAAAGGATTTGGAGGATGAGTAATGCATATTTTTTTGCATTTAAGATTATTTGGTTTGATGCATATGTAAAACAATGAGATAATATGTTTTAATAGAATATATTTGCAAGTGGCGATGAATAAATGTTATCGGATATATTTGGCATGCCATAGGGTTTAAAGTGCACTAAAATAAGTCACCTCATGTGTGTCGAGGGGCAAGAGTATATCTCCATCATGAGAACTGTAGCGGTCGAGGGGTCAAGAGTGTGCCAAATTCTCCTACTGATGGATTTATACATCATAACCGTTAAGGGGTAGTACTACCAATTGCTCCAGTTCGAGGATGTATGTGAAGTGGTCGAAAGAACCACTTGCGAAATCCGTGTATCCGATGTGTTTTACAAAATGGAAAGATTTGGTTTTGGGTTACTTTAATGCCAATATATGAATTGATGTATTATTATAAATGGATTATGTTTGTATAATGGGATTTATACATGTGGTGCTCTTTAAGCTTTGATATTGGATGATTTATCATATGAAGGCTTAAATTGAGGTGTGCTTGATACTATGCTAGAAATCCATGATACATGTGTGATCAAAGAGTTTAATGTGCATATTTTGGATAGACAACGGAGCATGAGATATTTTGGCATGAGAATCAATACATGTTTTGAAAGAAAATGTTTTAAATGCATTGGTGAGTGTTTTTGAGCATCCCTCACTAAGCTTTATGTGCTTACACTCTCTCTTCTCATCAATGTAGAGAAGCAAGCATTCAGACAGTGAGCAAGCAAGAAGCAATCCAAGGGTTGAGCTAATTCAAGTATGGTTTTATAAATACTACGTAGTAATAAATGGCAATGTGATCAAGTTGTAATTGGGAGGGTTGTTTTTGGTTACTCCCTGTTTTGGACATATTCTATTTGGTGTTTTGGACTTGTAAATTGTTATATGCTTTAAATTGGGGGCTTTGGGAAGATTTAAGCATGTGCGGTAGAAGTCATGCCTATAGGTTTGATTGATGATTTCTTATGCTTTTATGATGCCTATGTTTTAATGTTTCTTTGATGTTTTGTAGTTAATTAGTTGGTATGATGTTTACATGTTGTTTGGAGTATATTCGATTGACTAAGTGTCATATGTACGACCAAGAGGTCATTACAGACCTAGTCGTACCAGTACGAGTCCTTAGTGATAGATACACGGGGTCTAAAATTGCACAAGGGCATCGGTATGCCTAGATTCATATTGATACGCCCCTCAAAAAATATACTAGGTGTTGGTACATTGGCAATCGTATTGGTATGCCTTTTAGCTACTGCAATCCCTTGTTTTGATCTCATACCACTAGTATCGGTACGCAAGAGGACCGTACTGATACCCTTTGCAAAATAAACTTATATCGATACTAGCATGGGGTGTATCGGTACCGACTCTATTATTTATAGTAATTGCTTTGTCGAAGTTTGAATCTTTGCGGTTTAGTCCCTATTTCTTATTTATGCAATTAATCGAGCTTGGATGATTGTTTTATGTTGAAATTCAACCGACATGCATGTAACCTAATTAATTAAGGTTTGGTAACTTTTGATTTGTAACGCCCCAGTTTTGGGCCTAGGAGTTTTGGGGTGGTTCGATCGGTCTGGTGGACCGGGATTAGAGATTCGAGTCAGATTCTAGAATTAAATTGAGTTAAATATTTTATGAGAGATAAAAATAGGGGAAAATAGTTTAAGATCATTATTAAATATATAAATGACTTTGGTGAAAGCAATTTTGGAAAATAAAATTTGGAAATACGACGTTTTGATTTAGTGACCAAAATGCGAAGTTTGAAAATTATTTTTAGTGACTGTTTTGTAAATGGATCAAAACTTTGAATTTTTAAGGAGCTAATTATCCTAGAGGTTTCCATCAGATTTCTACCTTCAATTAAACTTTTAATCAAAATTCACGTAACAAACTTTGTGACTTCTTTCTCTCAAATTCTCTCGAGCGAAACACATTTCCAACTTCAATTTCTTCAAGTAAAAATCAGGATTTCAGAGAGTTTTTTTTAGTTTTAATTGATTCCTAAAGCTTTTACATCAAATATTTATTACTTCTATCTTGATATTCATGTTTTATCAAGCAATTAAGGGAGAAATCACCATTGGAGGTAAGGATTCGTTCTTCTCCTCTAATGAAAGGTTATTTATTGAAATTCCTAAGTTCTTGATCCATTTTATAGGATTTTCACTGGGTTTTAATTAATTAAACTCGAATTTATGGTTTAATTGGTAATTTATGATAGGAATTGAGGAAATTCGTAGTTGATTTGTTTTTGCTGAGTTAAGAATTGATTTACGACTTGATTTTGGTGTTCAATATGTTAATGAAGTGAGTTTTAATGATAGAATCCTGAAATCTAGATAATCTCTAATTTGTTAGATTGATAATTAGGAGATTTTGAGGTGTTGAGGTTGATTATTGTTTGCCGGAGGTATGAGACTTGTTTTGTAACACCCTTAATGTATACTCGTAGTATGAATACACATTAAGGATGTCACAATATTATTTAACAGAGTTCTAAACTTGTAATTTTTTTAAAACGTCTGACATAAAACTAGTTTATAAAATAACCCTTTCTTGACTTTCAAGGTATTCATAGCCTTTTTGTAGATTGCTAGTTTTGACCCTGAATTGGGTTCTAAAACATGTTAGTCAGCTATTAAAATAAGTATATAGCTCAGGGTGAAAACTAGGTACACTGCCTAGGCCCTTTTTTGAATTTAAAATCATGACGCTATAAATGATAAATAAAATGTTACCCGATTAAATATCATCACTGGTAATTCTTTAACCGTGTAAATAATTCATATTTATTTGACTATTAATCAAACTTATACCTTTAAAACAACAAACGAATAAATTGATACGTGCCCACTAGAGAATAACATAAAATTAGAATGTCTTACTGATGTTTGGCAAATTGCAACTTGATCAACATGCTTGACTCCTCTTCCAGTAAGTTTCCAGTAACCTACGTGAGAAACAACACACGTTAAGTATTCACTTAGAGAGGCAAAGCATATAAGGTTATCAAATAACTGATATGAACATAATTCAAGGCTTATTTTTATATCTAGCTTATCTAAGTATAACTGATAAATTACTTGTATTAAGTTCATCATGTTTACTTGACATACTTCAACATGATTCTCATAGCATAATATAACCAGTTTCCATTGCATTTCTTGGCAAACTTTATCATAATTCTAATTCTTTGCCTAACATATCAAACAAAGAAATACAAATATTATTGAGCATAACATAATTGAGAAAATACCGATCTTACAGAAAATACAGAGATATACAGAGAGTACGGAGAACATGTTATTTCTTGTACATAGTACCAAAACTTTGCAGAAAACTTAGTACATAACGGAAATTTCCAAGCTCACTAGCTCGATTACCTACACTTTTATTAATCTTTTAAATTTTCCAAAAGTATACTTTACGAGACCTTAGGTACGTGAGTCACATGAATAAGACACCAGAGTGTCTAACATGAACATGCAAATGAGTACGTACTCGAGGACGCTCTTTGCTCCTCATTAAAGCACCTCGTTAGTGCCATTAGCACTATGGGCTTGGATCCCCAGGGTGCACACAAAGGGCTTGGGTCCTCAAGTTGTATGTGACACCATCGTAGTCACAAAAACATGAAATCATATCATAACTTGAGTGATGCAGCTTCGAAGACTCTATGGCATGTCGACTATACCAAGGACTCCCACTTTGTAATACTTGGGCATACAAATATATGTATATCATGATCAAAAGTTATCATATCAGATGTCATCAATAAATCATAATGGCAGTTCATAACCCAGATAATATCAGATATACTATAACAGAGATATCTATCAGAGCATTGACAATGTATTATACATATTACTTGCTCTTACCATACTCAAATAACATATCAGTTATAGTGATTGTCATAACATTTCACAGATAAGTTATTATACTTGAAACAATATGTTATTCAAGCCATATTAGCTTATTTATTAAGAATACTTTTCCAGTCAATGATCATGTATCAAACACATCACTTATTCCTAGTTTTTTTTATGAACGTAACATATCATAAATAATTCTTTAGTCATATGTTAGGAACATTGTCCCCACATTGCTCGCCATATTACTTACCACATTTAAACAGTAGAACATAACTTCAACATATATCATATCATGCATTTATAAATAAGGTTGGCTTATCTCAAGCCTCCCTTTATCACATGCATAATTAAGTAATAATTAAGACACTCACCTTGACCACTTAACACAATGCCTCACTAAGTCCTACTTCGATCCTTTCTTTCATAGTAACTTGAACCTTCTTTGATTAGAACTTGACTTCATTAATCACATGAATACAATAAAATATTTGTTAGATTCAAATCTAACAATAACTTAAACACGATGTTTAATGTAATCATTCGAATATAAAATTTTCAATTATTTTCCTTTCTTCCTTGTATTGTTCAAAAACTCATTGTGGTCCTTAGTGACCAATTTGAACTTCCAATAATTCTTCCGAGCTTGCTAACTAACATTTAAATACAAAATGTTTCAAATTTCATTTTTTGACAGCTTGCGCGACCTTCAAATGTTTATTTATACAGAGCAGAATACATACTGGATCTTAATTTCCTTTATACTGGAAAAACCAGATTCGATAACGGTTCTAATGGTATAAGGTACATAAATTAATAAAATCTACAAAAATTATAAAAAATCCTTACATTCACGTCACAGAGCTGTCCAGACAGAAACTGCTCTGTAATTTTTTTGACCTTGATTCGATTAAAAATTCATATCTTTTAACTCGAAACTCGAAATCAGTTTTCGTTTGTTGGAAACGAAACTAGACTAACAAATCTTTACGACAATATAAAATTCATCATCTAACCATTTTTGTATGATTTATGGCAAATTTTAAAACTTACTGCCATAATTCAAATTCCAACATAACTTTCCATGAATAACTTCTAATTTACACCAACTTCTCCTTATTTCTCTACTTGTCAATTTAGTCCCATCACTTTACTTCAAATGGCTAGAGTAAAGCTTGTATTCATATGTTCTCGTTACATCCTTCATTAAAATAAACTTAAACCTTTACTCCTCTAATTTTTCTTAATTTGTCAAAATGGTCACCAAATTTCCAATATAAGGATTCAAGCATCTTAACTTTGCAAATTAGTCCTCAAATCAACATTACTACCTTAATTCCATCATTTTAACTAAAAAAATCAGATTTACTCCTTCTACATATCCTCTTTGTCGAATAGACCATTCAAGTTTGACAAATTGTCAAAATGGTCACTAATGCGATTAATCATGAGTTTAACATTCTAACTTTATTTTCATGTCTCTAACATCATTAATAATATATATACACATCAAATTCATAAAAATCAGATCTGGTCCCTTAATTTTAAAGCTTGACGAAATGGTCCCTATGTATTTAACTTAGGGTTTTGCTTCCAAACAACAAATCAAGCTTACTAGATCATTAATCCAACACCATTGATTCATGAATCAAGCTAACTTTATTTTATGAATCAATGGTTGATTTTAACTTAGGGTTTAAATCCCGACTCAATAACATGACTCTAACATCATACAAGCATGATTCTAACTTAAAATCAACCATTGATTCATAAAATCATAAAAACCCTAATTTGTTCATAAACCCTAATTTCTTCCTCATATAAAATCTCATCAACCAATCAAGTATTCTATGAATTTTTTACATCAAAAGATAGAGCTCGAAAACTAGAACAACTTTGTAGTTCGAAAGATTACCTGAAAACTGAGATTCGGGGCTTAAATTGAGATTGTAAAAAATTTTCTCTTCTTTTTCTCTTCACAACAGTTTTGGAGGCTATTTGGCTGATAGTCCCTTCATATTTCATGTATTTAAGACACTTGTATTATGAAAAAATGAATTTTTAATTCAATATATTCCACTTTCCATAAATACCCTCCAACTAGATCTATATTTCTAATTTGCCATTTTGTAACATTCCAACTAGACTTAGTTGGATTCTAATCAGCCACTATTCATCAATAAAAGAAATCTCAAAATTCGTTCCATGCCCCTTTCGAGAAAATGACCAAAATGCCTTTTACCAACCAACTTATTCACAAAATTGCCATTCTATGACATTTCAATTGATTTAAAATTTTCTTGAACTTTTTAACATCCAAATATTCATAAAATGATATTTATGACTCTTCTAAGGTCCATGGAACTATCACTGAAATTTTAGCTCGATCCGATAATCAGAATATTTTTCCAAACTTTATCGCTTTATAGCCATTAATACAAACTTCGTACGAAAAATTTGGGTAACACGGAAATGTCATTCTTGGGGGTAAACTATTCATTTAAGGGGTTAAAATACATAACTTTTGAAAATTATGCTTTGATCCCTAAACTTTTCTAAAGTTTATACTTCAGCCACAAAACTTTCAAAATTTACATTTTGGTCACTAGCCAAAAATTGGGATATTACAATTCTCTCCCCCTTAAGAAACTTCTTCCTCGAATTTTCAACACGTACCTAGTTCAAAAAGGTGAGGAAACTACTTTCTCATATCTTCTTTTCTTTCCTAAGTCGTTTCCTAAACTTTATGATTTCGTCAAAGAACTTTAACAAGCGAAATTGACTTATTTCCTTAGTTCTTTGACTCTATGTTTTATCATCTTTACCTTATATTCAACTTATTTAATTTGCTCAGGGCCAACTACATGTCGATCCATTGAATTCAATCACACATGCCTTTAACATATCCTCCAAAATTTGATAGTTTGCTCTAATTGTCCATCTGTTTGAGGATGAAAAGTTGTGCTAACATTGAGTCGAATATCCAAGGCTCTATGTAAAGACTTCCAAAATTTTAAAGTAAACCTCATATCTCTATTAGATACTATCGATGCTGGAACTCCATGTAGTCAAACTATTTCCTTAATATACAACTCAACATACTTATCCCTAGAGTAATCTATTCGAACAGGGATAAAGTGTGCTAACTTAGTCAATCTATTAACAATCACCCAAATTGAATCCTTCTTATTCGATGTCAAATATAGTCCTAATACAAAATCCATCGTTACTCGTTCTCATTTCCATTGAGAAATGGAAATCAGTTACGATAATTCAGAAGGTACCTGAAGTTCTGCTTTTACTTGTTGACATGTCAAATATTTAGAAACAAACTTAGTTACAACTCTTTTCATGCCTGGCCACCAATATTGACTCTTTATATCTTGAAACATCTGGTTTCCACCTTGATGTACAATCAAAGGACTATAATGTACCTTGAAGATAAGTTGTTTCTTCAATTATTCATCGTTTGAAAAATAGAATTTTTTTCTCGATAATACAAGCATCCATCAGATTAACTTCAAAGTCTTCAGTTTCACCTTCTTCCACTTATTTGAACCTTAACAAACACTTCTCATCTTTTCTCTAAAAATCTTTTATTCAATCTAATAAAGTAGACTTTATTCTTAACTCGAAAATCAAAGCGCCATCTTCTTTTAATGTCAGTCTCGCATTCATAACTCTTAAGGCAACAAATGTCTTTCAACTAAAGGTGTTACCTTTCACATTAGCTTTTCCTGAATGATAGTCAATGTTTACATCATCATCCTTAAGAAGTTCGATCCACCTTCTTTGCCTCAGGTTCAACTCCTTTTTAGTTAACAGATACTTTAAACTTCTATAATCTGTGTAAATATAACATCATTTACCATATAAATAATGACGCTATATCTTTAACGCAAATACAACCATTGACAGTGTAGACTCTCTAGGTGAATGCTGGCAAAAGTGGCAGAAAATATATATTAGAAAATATAAGAATATGCCAAAAGGAGTCTTTTGCGTGCAAGTATACACTGTCTGCAAGTAATACAGTTGGTAAGCTGAGTATCGATTCCATAGAGATTGACTTGGAATTCAATTGCCTTGATTGTTACTTGCCTTAAGATAAAATTAATTTGATTTGAAATTGGTTTTGGAAAATAATTAAAACGTAAAGGAATGAAAGCAAAGTAAAGACGTTAACAAGGAAGGTGTTTCAATGAATGACGAGCATTGGCAAGGAATGCCTGCTTTTCATGCTATTCATGTCATGCCAGTCTTTAACAACAACCTGTCTTGGCATTATTTGCCGAGAAGATTCAAATTTAGCAAAGCCTCTCTCGATGGTCATTGCCCTAAATTGATAATGTAAAAGCCCTTATATCTCTATAGTGTTTGTTTTTAAATAAACCAATTTGATTAAGATCCAATCTATACTCCTAAGGGGTAGATTTCACTGCCGAAGTAAGTTCATCTACTTGAACGACTTCTCTCGAAGCTTCTCTCCTCAGTATTCAACAACTTAATCGTTGCCACACCAAGTATGTTAAGATATTGAGGTACAATAGGCCAACAGTGCCAGCTCTCGCTTGGCAGAGTATTTAAAAAACATTAAAGTATGCCAAACAGATAAAACCGTGCCAATGAAGATTTATTATTAAAAACTAAAGCATGAAAATAACATAAAACCCAAACATCCCCCACCAACTATAAAATTAGTTCATGGTGAGGGGTTTAACCAACAATCCAAAAACGTTTTTGAAATACATTATCCTTAAAAACAAGATAAAATAACTTGAAAGAGAAAATGGGCTAGAAGGGGTCTCTGGATGCAGCCCTTCAAGATCCAGGCTTCTCAGCCAAGTTGGTCGGACCACCCTTCCACGGTGCAGCCGGTTGTCAATCGTCACACGCCAACTCTTCACTCTGATCTTCTTCTCTCCCCTTAAGTCTAGCTTGGTTGGTGTTTAAATAAGCGTGCAAGGAATGGATTGGACTAGCTCTTCCAATTTTGAATTTCAACTGCCCAAGGGATAAGGGATTATCATCTTATCCAAATTTGAATGAGAGCTGATCAGGCTAAAGCTGACATCATTCTGTCGACGCTGCCCTGCCATCCAAGCTTGGCATGAATCTGCCAACAAGTCTTGGCACCATTTTATCTGCTATTTTTTTGGAGATTGTTCCAATTGCTATTTTTTCGGAGCCTGATCATGTCCTATTTTTTTTGGGTCCAACAGCCTCTTGGCGTGGCATCAAGTTCACTTCTCTGCCATCCGGTGCTTGGCATTGTCTGGTCTATCTGCGCCAACAACACTCGGCATTCTCTCTGGCATTCCTTCCTGAGGTGCTTTCCTGGGCCAAATTCTATGCCAAACCTGCAAATTTGCCAACAAAACAACCCTTTACACTGGCATAGACAAAACTCTAAAATCCTTATGCAAATGCATGATTCTAACATCCTAATGCAATTAAATGTACCTAAAAACAAGCAAAAACATTGTAAGATTGGCATTAAAAACAGTACTTTTGGAGAGGTAACACACCCCCAAACCTAACTCATTGCTTGTCCTCAAGTAATGCAATCAAAATAAAATAAACTGTGAAAAAGTTACCTCGACAAAATTTTGGTTGAATGCCAACACGTGCTGGCAAGCAAGATTTGGCTCTATTTCTGTCCTCAGTATCTCAGTGTCATAATGCCAAGCAGGTAGTAATTCAAGTGTAGTAATATAATTGTAGTCAAAGTTCATGAAGAGTGCATAAGTGTAGGCAATATGCACCAAGTATCCTTTCACTGCCTTAGACAAATTTTACCATCTAAACTCATATTTGTTTTAATATTATTTTTTCTTTGCCAAGGTTTTCTGCTGGCATTCTTTTAAGCTTGCTTCGTGACACTATTTAGCGTGAGAGATAAGAGGGAGCATACCACGAATCCCCACCTTAATCTAGACATCTCTAGGCTTTCTCTTCAACTCATACCCTCAGGTTTTGGACTTGAGAACTAAGAGGGAGCAAACCACGAAGCCCCAAGTAGCTTATTATCCTAAGGTAGAGGAGTGTTCTATATTTTTTTCTTGCCTTGGAAGAACATTGTTGCCTTATTTATTTACCCTGGCATCATCATTTTTTAAAAATCTCAGCACAGTTTCAAAAAGTCTAAGTTTGCTAAGGGACTAGATACATATTATGTGTTAAGTGTAAGTTCAATTCCCTAAACTAGAGATCAATTGCCAAGCTAACCTGGCATACTACTCTGTTGTCATGGCATGACAACTAAAGATTAAAGTTTCCTCATTGGACATACACCTATATCAAACTAAGCTTGCCTAACAATTGTTAACATTTTTCAAAATTAAACCAAGGCAGAATTTTCTTTTTTTTAGTGGTTCGGTATGCATATATTCTAAATGACCTAGATGGCATGGCAACAAAAATTAAACATGAAATGCATGGCATAAATGTGAAGAAATGCACACCCCCAAACCCAAGATGTGCATTGTCCCCAATGCATGAAACAACATATATATACAAAAGAACCGAATAAAATAAAATGCATGATCATGTAAATGCAATGAAATGTAAAGGAGTTTAGGAAGATGACTCCCCTTCAAAGGCTATTTGTCGTGCGGCACGGGTTTTTCTTCTCACAAAAGGCCCATGATCAGGGGCCATGTGTTTCTTCCTTTTCAGGCTCAGTTTTGAGGCGGCAATGGAGGCTCTAACTTTCTCCTTTTCCTTTGCAGGCTCCGAAGCAGCAGGTGCATCCATGGCATCAGATGGCTTATGGTCAGCAGGTGTTACTGGCGACTTAGCTTTGGTAGACTTGGCTTTAGTTTCCTTCGATTCAGATGAAGAATCATAACTGACATACTCGACTTCAATTGGGGACAACAGGACTATGGTATCAGACGGGGTATGAACTGGACTAGCTGGCATGGCATTGTCACTGGCAGAGAGCTCGGCAGGGAAGTCTGGAAATTTTGGCACAAAATCAGTTGATAATTTTGTAAGAGCCTCCTTGATCACCGCATCCCTAGCCTGGATGTAGTGTCTTAGATTTGCATTGAGCTCCTTAGCGTTTTCCAACTTTTGTAGAATAATCTCTTGGCGCTGGTGAATTTGGGACAGCATTGCCAGTGAACTGTCTGGCACAATTTTTGGCATGGTTGCTGGCGCGGCCTTTGACTCCTTGGGCTTGGGTGTGGGTGCCCTTGCCTTTCCTTTGCCCTTGTCTTTGGGCTTGACAGCAACTAAATTCCTTAATATAGCCGTAGTAATCGTTGTTCCTTTGATCGTTTTCCCCTTATCCGTATCCAGACTTGGCACATCATGGAGCATACATACGTTAGAAATCGACAAAGGGAGAAACAAGCTGCCAGTACCTTTCACTGCGCACTTGTAGGTTTCCTCAATAATAAGCTTGCCAACATTGATTTTGCACCCCATAATAATGGAGTACAATAAAATCATCCACTCTTCCGACACGGTCTCGTTATGGGATGTGTGCATCAGTTTAGCCTTGAGGAAGTGATTCCATCCTCTCCATTGGGGTTTCAATTCCAACCTCTTCACCGTACGGTGCCCCTTGGATGACATTATCCATGCTGTGCTAGGTTCACACAGATCTGTCAGCAGCCTCTTTCTCTTGGCAGCGTTCATTGAATTCGCGTACTCGAACTACTCATCCTCTGCACCATCTAACTGAAACATATTACTGATATACCCTTCATCGAGACGAACACATTTACCTCTAATCATCAAGAATGGTGAATCCTTGGTCACAAGGTGCGCATAGAATTCCTGGACGATTATGGCATAGACCTCCCCCATTTTCTGGCAGAACTGAGTCCATTTGTGCAAGTTAATCGCAGACATGACTTCCGAAGGGAAGCCATTGCTCTTCTCTATTTGGAGGTCGAAGTGCTTCTCATAGCAAAAGCTTCTCGAGGAAAAGTTAGATTCAAACTTTTTCTCGATCTCCTCGTTGAAGAATCACTTGAAGGGAGTAGAAGATGAAGCCATTGAAATTTGTTGAAACTTGGAACGATGTTGAAGGATGAAGGCAAAGGACGATTAGGGTTTGTACTTGCTTATCAAAAAGGAAGTAAAAAGTGAGATAGAGATGTTTGGATTCTTTAACTGGCAAAAGTACGAAAGTGAAAAGTTTTAGGTTGGTTGAGTGTTTTAATGGGAGTAGTAATTAGGGATAATGATAGGGAATAAAAAAAAGAATTAATTTATAAAGAGGTGGAGTGATAAGGTGATAGGTGATAAGATAGGGTAAGGATTGGAGTGATAAGGTAATTGATTTGAAATTTAAATTTCAACCGAGATTTGGGCGGCTAGGGTTTAAAGCCAAATAAAAAAAACTCTCTCTTATTTTACTGGGCCAATAAAACTAGGTTTTTCTCTCTTCCTTCTATCTTTTGGACCGCTGCATGCCAAGCTACTTTGGCACTGCGTCTAGTAGACGTTTCTATTGACGCTTTAGCCCCTGGCAGTGTTCCTGGCACAATGAATCTGCGCAACTCAAAGGAAACCTTTCAACTCATTAAAGGAATAAAAACGCGAAAATTAAAAAGAAAGAAAAATAATTAAAAGCCTCAAAATCTAAAAACAAAGAAAACACTAACCTAATATTTACAAAAGTTCAAACGTGATGGAGTTTTCATGTTACCTCTATTTTGATCACCTTCTAAGTAGTGCTTTAAACGTTGGTCATTCACGCTAAAGATTTCTCCCGTCTTCACATTCTTGATGTCCACAGTTCCATGAAAATAGGGCTTCACAACTTCATAAGGGCCCGTCCATCTTGATCTAAGTTTCCCTGGAAACAACTTAAGCCGTGAGTTGAATAACAAAACATGTTGACGTACCTCAAACTATCTTGGCATTATCCTACTGTCATGCCAATGTTTTGCTTTTTCCTTATAGATCCTGTCGTTCTCATAGGCTTGTGTTCTGAATTCCTCCAACTCGTTTAGGTCTAGTAACCTTTTTTCTCCAGCAGCTCTCCATGCCATGCCAAGTGTTTTGATGGCCCAATAGGCTTTATGCTCAAGCTCCACTAGCAGATGTCATGGTTTTCCGAAAACTAGTCTGAACGGTGAAATAGCCAAAGGAGTTTTAAACGCAGTCATGTAAGCCCACAAGGACTCATCTAGTCTCAAGGACCAGTCCTTCCTTGATGGATTAACAGTCTTCTCTAAGATGTTTTTGATCTCCTTATTTGAAATCTCATCTTGCCTGTTTGTTTTTGGATGATATGTCGTGGCAATTCTCTGTTGTATACCATACATGCACAAGGCTTTAGAAATTACATTACATTTAAAATGAGTGCATTCATCATGAATAATCACTCTAGGGGCGCCAAATCTAGTAAAAACATGATTATGTAAGAACTTAGCGACGACCTTGGCATCATTTGTTGCCAGAGCAACAACTTTTACGCACTTAGATACGTAGTCAACAGCCACAAGAATGTATACATTACCAAATGAGGGTGGAAAAGGACCCATAAAGTCTATCCCCCATACATCAAATAAATCCACAGGCGTAATGTTTTGAAGCGGTAGTTGGTGTCTGCCAGAGATGTTTGCTGTCCGTTGCCATCGATCACATGCCTTGGCATACTCGTGGGCATCCTTATATAGTGCGGGCCAAAAGAATCCTGACTGTAGTACCTTGGTAGCAGTCTTTACCCCAACAAAGTGACCTCCATATGGTGCGGCATGGCATAGATGCAATATGTTATGCTACTCAACCTCGGGGACACACCGACGGATCACTTGGTCGGCACACTGTTTGAATAATATTGGCTCGTCCCAATAGTATTGCCTTACTTCCCGTAAGAACCTTTTCTTGGCATTGTATGCCAAGTCTGGTGGCAGAATGTTACTTACCAAGTAGTTGACAATATCAGCATACCATGGCATGACATTAACTGCAAGCAAATACTCGTAAAGAAATTTATCTCTTATCAAATTGGTCTTACCATCTTCAAGATTATGCTCCAAATGTGAGAGATGGTCAGCTACTAGGTTTTCACTACCCTTCTTGTCTCGGATCTCAAGGTCAAATTCTTGGAGTAGGAGTGTCCATCAGATTAGTCTGGGCTTCGCATCCTTCTTTGCCAAGAGATACTTCAATGCTGAATGATCTGTAAAAACCACAACTTTGTTGCCAATTAAATAGGATCTAAATTTGTCAAAAGCAAATACAACCGCAAGAAATTCTTTCTCGGTCGTAAAGTAATTCAGTTGTGCTTCGTTCAATGTTCGGCTAGCATAGTAGATGGCATGGAAAACCTTGCCATGCCTTTGTCCCAAGACTGCTCCAATGGCATAGTCGCTGGCATAACACAGGAGCTCGAAAGGCTCATTCCAGTCCGGTGCCACAACTATAGGGGCATTGGTTAACTTCTCTTTAAGCTCCTGAAATGCTCTTAAACAAGAATCATTAAATGCAAAAGTGGCATTATGTTCTAACAACAAGCATAAAGGTTTGGCAATTTTTGAAAAATCTTTAATAAAGCGCCGATAAAAATTGGCATGTCCCAAAAGAACTCCTTATACGTTTAACACTTGTTGGAGGCGGTAGTTGCTTAATTACCTCAACTTTTGCTTGATCCACTTCTAACCCTCTCTCAGTTACCTTGTGTCTGAGAACAATGCCCTCCTTCACCATGAAGTGGCATTTTTACTAGTTCAACACTAGGTTTGTCTCTATGCATCTCTTCAAGACTTGCTCCAAACTCAGAAGGCATTCCTCAAATGTTATGCCAAACACTGAGAAATCATCCATGAATGCTTCCATGTTGTGCTTGATCATATCAGAAAAAATGGACATCATGCAAGGGTGAAACATTACCAGTGCATTACATAGGCCGAATGGCATCCTTCTAAACACAAATGTCCCATATGGGCACATGAACGTAGTCTTCTCGTGATCATCAGGGGCGATTGCAATCTTATTATAACCTGAATACACATCCAAAAAACAATAGAAAGCTTTATTGCCAACCTGTCTAACATCTGATCGATGAATGGCAATGGGAAGTGGTCATTCCTTGTGGCATTGTTCAGCTTCCTATAGTCCATGCACACTCTCCACCCTGTGATAGTTCTGGAGGGGATTAACTCAGTTGTACTATTTTGTACCATGGTCATGCCACCCTTCTTTGGCCAGCATTGCACCGGCCTAACCCAAGAGCTATCAAAAATAGGATATATAATCCCGGCATCAAGCCATTTAATGATCTCTTTTTTCACTACTTCTTTCATGCTTGGGTTTAGCCTTCTTTGGCCTTCAATGGTCTTGCCATGGTACTCCTCCAAGATAATCTTATACATTAAAATGGTTGGTCGAATACCTCTGATGTCTACCAATGTCCATCCTAACGCCTTCTTATAGTCACATAATATTGCCAACAATCTTTCCTCCTAGTCATTGGCGAGACCAGTGGCAATGATCAATGGCAGAGTTGAGTGTTCACCTAAATAAGCATACTGCAAGTGATTTGGTAGTGGTTTTAGTTCCAACGCTGGTGGCTCCTCAATTGATGGTTTAGGTGTCTTGATTTCTCTACCGGCCAACTGTAGTGGATCAAAATAACTCACCTTTTCAGCCACCAAGACTGGTTCTTCTGGTTCCTCAAACAGATCAGCTATGCCATCTAAATTGTTGGCATCAAATTCTGTATCCTGGCATAACTGTGCCGTATCCAAAGTATAAATGGACTCTATCATCTCCTCTGCTTGGCACTTATCAGGTTCATCTGCACATTTCAAAGCTTGAAACACATTAAATGTAACTTGCTGGTCATTCATGCGCATTGTTAGTTCCCCTTTATGAACATCAATCAAAGCCCTACCCGTGGCAAGAAAATGTCTCCCCAAAATAATCGGGACATTAATATCAACTTCATAATCCAAAATGATAAAATTAGCTAGAAAAATAAAACTGTCTACCTTTACCAACACATCCTCAATCTTACCCTTGGGATGTGCGTAGGATCCGTCTGCCAGCTGAAGTATCACCGTGGTAGGTCTTGCTTCTATGCCAAGCTTCTGAAAAACTGACATTGGCATCAAGTTGATGCTGGATCCTAGGTCACATAGTGCCTTGCCCATGAATTTGTTGCCAATGGTGCAGGAAATAGTGAAACTTCCTAGATCTTTCAGCTTTGGTGGCAATCAGTTTAAGATCATGGCACTGCATCCTTCGGTCGGAGCAACAGTTTCAAAGTCTCCCAACTTCCTCTTTTTGGACAAAAATGACCTTTGATTCACGCAGGGATGTATTATCAAGGCATGCACAAGTAGCTAGAGTTTCGACTTAGGGATAAGAAGAAACCATTGAAGAACGCTCCGCCGAACCTTGAAGTTGCTGCCCAGACGCCCAAGTAGTTGCCCAGCTAGTTGCCCAGGCAACCATCGATTAGTTGCCAAGGCAACCCCGCTGTGCAAGTTGCCACGGCAACTGAGTTGCCCTTGCACTCTTTTACCAAGACGATCCAATCGGCTATCACACCTCAACTCACGATAACCTGGCCTATTCTCTCTTTTTCTTTCATCTATTCTTTTAGTTTATTGCTTTTACTTTTCTCGTTAATTAAAACATATATTATCAATTGTGTTTTTATTTTCACAATCTGATAACTTAAGCAAAGTGGCCCAAACCAATCCTCTGTGGAGACGATACTCGATACTCATATCACTTTATTACTTGCGACGTGTATACTTGCACAATTGCGTAGCACTTATCACACGCAACAAGTTTTTTGGCGCCGTTGCGGGATTGGCAATTGGTGTTAGTTGTTTTTGTTATTGCATTTTTTTCTCTTAGTTTTACTAACTTTTCTTTTTGTTTGTTTATCAAAAAAAAAAAAAAAAAAATTAGGTGCGCTTCTAAGTTAAGGGACATCAACATGTCGGGAAATAAAAACCAATCTATTCGAGAGATGATGTTGGAAGATATGAATCCTAATTCAATCAAGAGTTCCTTGCACCCTTTGATGATTACCTATACCAACCGAGAAAAGCCCAAAGAACTTATACCATGGAAAAATCTTGTGCTATGTGTGGAGAACATCATGTGTTTGAAAATTGCCCTCACATTTTCGGTGCATATAACTACATGGAGGACCATAGAGGGAACCAGCAGCAAAATTCTTCATGGTATGATCAAAAAGCTCAAAATTTTTTTACCATAACAATTTTGCCACAAAGAATGATATGCCATGGCAATGTAGTCCTTTTCAAGAGCATTCCAATTCCTTGGAGGAAACGTTACTAGCTTCATTGGCTAGACTTGACGGATCAATTGAAGAGATTCGAGAGCTATCAAAATCTATGGATACGAGGATAACTCAATGGGATGCAACCTTAGGGGATTCAGAAGATCAATTGGGGAGATCCACATATGTCATGGATAACATGCACCAACAATTCATTCCTAGGGATACTTGACGTCCTAAGGCAAGAGGATAAGGAGCAATGCAAAGAAATCTCTCGATGTGTGAGGAACAACTAGAACCTCAAAGTCAAGAGGATGCCAATGAGAGAAACTGCCCAACACATGATGAGCATGAACAACAAATTGCCTCGGCAATGATTGAGGAGCCTGAACAGAGCAATGCCGCGACAACACTCAGTGAAGCTGAGAACAATAATACTACAGCAAATTCTAAGGAACCTGATGCCCGAGAAGGTTACAACGTTGATGTTGAAGCGAGAATCTATAGATTGCTCTCATCTACAATTGCCACGGCAATTACTCGACCACATACAAGATCAACGAGATGATAATACTTTGCCAATGGAATATGAGCAGGTAATAGTTGAACCTTTTGAATTCTTTAAAACTCACCTCGTCCATTGCGGGTATGTCTTGAGGAACCGAGGTTGGTAGATTTGAAGCCATCAAATCTCTACCGATGGAGATGTTTGAGAGGCCAAAAGAAAAAGGTGTTTGGATTCATAAAGCTCTTGAAAATTGATTCTTCCCTTGACTTAGAAAAATTTGACAACTGATTGCCACGGCAATTGGCTTGAGCAACAATTGCCACGACAACAAAGGCTACATCCAACCATGATAGAAGTCGACAAGAATGAGGTAATTGAATGGTTGAGAATGGATATAATTTTTCCTATTAATATATTTGTGCCTTCGGGAATAGTAGCAAGGTGGAGAGTATACATGGACTACAAGCGAACAAAGAAGAAAGACACCTCCACCATGGTAACGCAAAAGGGAGTAGTGACAAGCACATTTGCCAAACTCTTTTTGGGCAATATTATCACCCGATGGAGGGTGCGGATGGACTATAAGAAGTATCGAAACGGCAACCTTCAACACCGCAACAACTCCCGATACGCACGCCTGCAACCATGGACGCGCAAGACGCCTCGGCAACCCCGACGCCTCGGCAACCATGGATGTGCATGCCTCAAAGAACCCTCGACGCCACGGCAACTACTGATATACATTTATTTTTATTTTTATTTTTTGAACTATTTTGTTCTATTATTTTTTGTTATTTTTTCTCTTTATTTTTTAGGATATATTTTATTTTTCTTCATTATCTTTAGTTTCCGGTTTTCTTTATTTTCTTTTCCACAACAAGACTCACAACCACCATGATAAGGAAATTTATCACGACTACTACGCCACAAAGAACCACAACGGAAATCTGGCGATGCCCGTGCAACAACAATGGCTTCGGCAACTCATCGATGCACATGCAAGTAAACCTGCATCGGCAAACATGGACCAAATCAAGGCAATGCTATTCACGCGGTACCAGCCACAAGCATTCAACCACGACCGGAAATTGAATCAAGCAAACAAAGACGAAGGAAACTCATCACTCGAGGTGACGACCTCTCGACTAACTCATTTCATTTAGTTTCTTTTAAATTTTGTTTCACTTTTACATGCATTGAGGACAATGCTTCTCTCGAGTTTGGGGGTGTTGGTTTCTAGTTAGTTTCATGTTTAGTTGCATTCATCTTTAGCAATCACATATAGGTTGCATATGTTACTTGCCATGCCTTTAATTTGATTTAATTGCTTAAGACTTGTTGAATATCCAATGATGAATTTTTGCCACTTGTACTTAATTGAAATAACCTTTAATTTTAGGATTGCATGAAAAGAACTTAGAGTTTTACTATGATGCTGAATTTTTTTACACGGTTGTGGGTTGTTGATTCAAAGAAACTTAGTGAACTTAGGTTGCTTAAAATTTGGGTAAATTTAAAATTGAAAATTAAAAGTTAATTTCTTGCTAGAGGTGCCCAAAACTGGCTCTAGTAGTAAATACACTTTCTTGCTAGAGGTGCCCGAAACTGGCTCTAGTAGTTAATGTACATTAAAGAATCGCTAGAGGTGCCCGAAATTGGCTCTAGTCGACTAAAATAAAATGAGAAATTGCTTACTTTACTAGAGGTGCCCAAATTGGCTCTAGTGAAAATTAAAATAAATGCCCCAGTAATTAAATTGATAAAAGCCTACTATTCACATAGAATCTTGAAAATCAACTTGTACACAACTACGCACACACATTGTCACAAGCATTATAGTTTTGTTCCGGGAAATTTTTGTGCAATCCGAAAAATTTAAAAGGTGATCATACTTTGTGTCACGGTTCCGAGGTTTGAATTCAAGTTTAAAGCATGTCTTTGATGATTAAAGTCTTGGCAGGTAATTGTTAGTTTGCATTGCTTGAGGACAAGCAATAGTTCGAGTTTGGGGGCGTGATAAGTGTTCAAAAGTACTATTTTTATTACCCTTTTTACTCATATTATTGTTAGACTTAAGCTCATAATAGTTGCATAATTAGTCATTCATGCATTAATTCATGTTTCTTTCCACCGTTGAGCTTGATTACATAACTTGGTGATTTTTGTGGAAAAAGATGCTGCTTTGGTGTGTTTTTGTGTGTATGTGCAGGATCACTTGCCAAAGCAATGCCGAGCTAGTTGTCGTGGGCAATGCATGAAGGATATGCCGAGCTAGTTGCCAGGGCAATGCATGAAGGAGACGCCGAGCCAGTTGCCATGGCATTTGTCGACAAAGACAAAATGCAATAGGGATGCCGAAATTAATGACTTTACAAGCCCAAGATGACATGGAGCAAGGCCCAAGCCCAAAGGAATTTGATTGCCATGCAGAGATTAAAGAAGAATTAAATTCCAAGAAGATAGGAGAAGTTCTAATAGGAATAAAATTATAATAAAGAATTATATTCTTTAAAGATAATTTAATTCCAACTCAAACTCCTCCTCAAAGAAGGACTTTGGCCTAGCCCTATAAATAGCAAGGAGATTTCGAGAGAAAGGGAGAGAAAGGGGGAAATTTCGACAAGAGAGCATTAGGGGAATTTCGACTTCTTCTTCTTCTTTGCTTCTATTAGATTCATGGTTTGGGGATTATTCTTTGTATATCTTTTGAACCCAACCATGAACTAACTTGATCGGCTATGGTTATTGTGTTTTGTGGTTGTGAGAAACTATTGGTTTTTGTTTAGGTAATAAGAGTTTGTACTTTTCTATTTCAAGGTTTATTCATTCTTGATTCTTATTATTGTTTGCGAGTGAATTGGGAGAGGATCTCGTAACTTCATCTATTTATCTAATATCGGGAGAGTTAGATTCAAGAAACGAATGAATATGATCTTTATTCAATCTATTGATGGTGAAGATTAATCCGGCAGGAATAAGTTAAGGATTTCAACGGCTAAGAGGAGCGCAAGATTGGTTGTTGTTCACCTTTGATTCACGCAGGGGATGTATTATCAAGGCATGCACAAGTAGCTAGAGTTTCGACTTAGGGATAAGAAGAAACCATTGAAGAACGCTCCGCCGAACCTTGAAGTTGCTGCCCGGGCGCCCAAGTAGTTGCCCAGACTAGTTGCCCGGGCAACCATCGATTAGTTGCCAAGGCAACCCGGCTGTGCAAAGTTGCCACGGCAACTGAGTTGCCCTTGCACTCTTTTACCAAGACGATCCAATCGGCTATCACACCTCAACTCACGATAACCTGGCCTATTCTCTCTTTTTCTTTCATCTATTCTTTTAGTTTATTGCTTTTACTTTTCTCGTTAATTAAAACATATATTATCAATTGTGTTTTTATTTTCACAATCTGATAACTTAAGCAAAGTGGCCCAAACCAATCCCTGTGGAGACGATACTCGATACTCATATCACTTTATTACTTGCGACGTGTATACTTGCACAATTGCGTAGCACTTATCACACGCAACAATCTGCTTTTGTTTCCTCTTTCCCTGGGATTATCTGCTGGCACAGGCTTCTTATCTTGGCAATTAATTAGCTGCTTAGCAACCTTCTCCATCTCGCACTACTTCCCACTCCGTAGAGTTATAGCTTTGCACTGCTCATTATCTTTGTGCCGAGCATCCTCTGTGTCACTTGGCAATGCTCCCTAGTGTTGATTGCTGAGTGCATTGGCAATCTACCCAAGCTGAACTTCTAGGTTTCTCATTGATGTTGCCAAACTCTAGGCTGTGGTATCATTCCTCTCCATGTACTCTGTGAGAGTGCCCCCTTGGTTGAGTCTCTACCCTTGCTGAAAATTGTTTTGGGCTTTCTGTGGCATGGCATTCTGATAGAATTCTGGCATGGCATTGTTATTCTGCCTCTGGTATTCTGGTGTTGGGCTTTGTACTAGTTACCTCCTTGATTTCCCCATGCTAAATTAGGGTGTTATCTCCAACCTGCATTGTAAGTATTGGGGTTAGGATTATAGTAACGATTAACATTGCCAACAAAATTTACTGATTCATGGTTGGTAGGGCATTCATCCACATGATGATTCTCTCCACAGATTGTACAAAATGGGTCTAATGCTTTGACTTCTTGGGACTCACTTTTCTTGTGCAACGTTCTTACCATGCTAGTAAGGTTGGAAATCTCGGCATGAATGGATGTAAGTTTATCAACCTAAAATTTCCCATTAGTTTTAGTTCTGGTCCCAAGTCTAGCAACATGATATTAAAATCATTGATTGCAATCCTCTCTAAAATGTCAACAGCCTCAGTATATGTCTTATCAAGCAATGAGTCAGCTGCTGAAGCGTCAACAACATTCCTTGTTTTTGCATTCAATCCATTATAAAAAGTTTGAATCTGAGTCCAATTCGGGAATCCATGCATAGGACACCTCCTTAACAAGTCTTTGAATCTTTCCCAGGCATCATATAAGGTCTCATCCTCAGCCTGCCTGAATGTAATGATCTCACCTCACAGCTTGGCAGTGGGTGTTGGCCACTAGAATCTTGTCAAGAACTTCTGACATAGGTCTTCCCATGAAGTAACTGAGCTAGGTGGCAAGGAATTAAGCCAAGCCTTAGCTCTGTCTCTCAAAGAAAAAGTAAATAACTTCAGCTTCACGGTATCTTCTGGTACTCCATTTTGTTGGAATAGCTGGAAAATCTCCATGAACTGTTTCAAATGTTGCCTCAGATCTCTAGTGAGTGCACCATCAAACTAACCTACATTCAAAAGAGTTTGAATCATTACCGGCTTCAGTTCAAAATTAACAGTGTTTACCTCTATGCCAACAAGTCCTGGCATCAAATTATCAATGGTTGGTGCCGAATGTTCTCTAATAGGCCTCTCATTAACAACTGGGACAACAGGTGGTGGTGGTATCTCATTGTTAAGTGGATTTCCTCCATTGTTCACCACACCATTCCCTCCATTACCTTGGTTCATCTCTTGAAATCTTATTTTTAACCTCCGCAAGGTTTTCTCAATTTTTGGATCGTATGGCCACTCGTCCACCACAGGATGGCTTATGGTCGTACACCAACAAAAACAAAAGGTAAAAATAAACACAAAAATCAAAATAAAAGGAAGACAAGTAAAAAAACAATCAATTTCGTTGCAATCCCCGGCAACGGTGCCAAAAACTTGTAGACTCTCTAGGTGAATGCTGGCAAAAGTGGCAGAAAATATGCATTAGAAAATATAAGAATGTGACAAAAGGAGTCTTTTGCGTGCAAGTATACACGGTCTGCAAGTAATACAGCTGGTAAGCTGAGTATCGATCCCACAGAGATTGACTTGGAATTCAATTGCCTTGATTGTTACTTGCCTTAAGATAAAATTAATTTGATTTGAAATTGGTTTTGGAAAATAATTAAAAGTAAAGGAATGAAAGTAAAGTAAAGACGTTGGCAAGGAAGGTGTTTCAATGCATGATAAGCGTTGGCAGGGAATGCCTGGTTTTCACGCTATTCATGTCGTGCCAGTATTTAATAACAACCTGTCTTGGCATTGTTTGCCGAGCATATTCAAAATTAGCAAAGCCTCTCTCGATGGTCATTGCCCTAAATTGACCATGTAAAAACCCTATATCTCTATAGTGTTTGTTTTAAAATAAACCAAATTGATTAAGATCCGATCTATACTCCTAAGGGGTAGATTTCACTCCAAAGTAAGTTCATCTACTTGAACGACTTCTCTCGAAGCTTCTCTCCTCATTATTCAACAACTTAATCGTTGCCACCCCAAGTATGTTAAGATATTAAGGTACAGTAGGCCAACAGTGCCAGCTCTCACTGGGCAGAGTATTTATAAAACATTAAAGTATGCCGAATAGATAAAACCTTGCCAAAGCAGATTTATTATTAAAAACTAAAGCATGAAAATAACATAAAACCCAAACATCCCCCACCAACTATTAAATTAGTTCATGGTGAGGGATTTAACCAACAATCCACAACCATTTTCAAAATACATCATCCTTAAAAACAAGATAAAATAACTTGAAAGAGAAAATAGGTTAGAAGGGGTCTCTCGATGCAGCCCTTCAAGATCCATGCTTCTCGGCCAAGTTGGTCGGACCACCCTTCCACGGTGCAGCCAGTTGTCCATCGTCACACACCAACTCTTCACTCTGATCTTCTTCTCTCCCCTTAAGTCTAGCTTGTTGGTGTTTAAATAGGCGTGCAAGGAAGGGATAGGACTAGCTCTTCAAATTTTGAATGTCAACTACCGTCATTCTGCTGCCGATGCTACATTCATTCTGCCGACGTCATTCTGTTGACGCTACCCTGGCATCCCAGCTTGGCATGAATCTACCAAAAAGTATTGGCACCATTTTATTCTGCCGACGTTGCTGTCATTCTGCTGACCCCTTTGCTTTGGCATCAAGTTCACTTCTCTGCTATCTAGTGCTTGGCATTGGCTGGTCCATCTGCGCCAACAACACTCGGCATTCTCTCTGGCATTCCTTCCCGAGGTGCTTTACTGGGCCAAATCCTATGCTAAACCTACAAAGTTGCCAACAAAACAACACTTCACACTGGCATAGATAAAGCTCTAAAATCCTTATGCAAATGCATGATTCTAACATCCTAATGCAACTGAATGTACCTAAAAACAAGCAAAAGCATTGTAAGATTGGCATTAAAAACAGTACTTTTGGAGAGGTAACAGCCAGCTCCAAATCATGAGAACGATAATTCCTCTCATGCAACTTAAGTTGTCTCGAAGCATTGGCCACTACTTTTACTTCTTACTTAAGTACACTTCCCAAACCTTAATGAGAAGCATTGTTATAAACTACATAATCTTTGCCCGATTCTGGTTGTACTAATACTGGGGCTTCGATTAATATCTTCTTTAATGTCTCAAAGTTTTATTGGCACTTATCTGTCCAATAGAATGACATATCTTTCCTCAATAGCTTGGTCAGTTGGGAGGCAATAATCAAGAAATTCTTTACAAACTTTCAATAATAACCAACAAGTCCCAAAAAACTTCGAACCTCGAAAACATTCTTTAGAGTTTCCATTCAACTATAGTTGGCACTTTCTTGAGATTTACTCTTATCTCTTATGCCAAAACCACATGACCAAGAAAAACAACTTCTGGTAACCAAGATTTACACTTTGTCAGTTTAGCATAAAACTTCTTTTCTCGAAGAGTCTGAAGAACAATGTGAAGATAGGCATCATGTTCTTCATCTGTCTTCGAATTGAATATCTTTTCATTTCAATTTTGCATAAGACTTTTGTCGATCATCAGTCTTTTTAAGATTATCTTGTATAATATTTACTTTTCTTTCATTTATTGTAATAGATCTGACTTAATTAATTTACGATCTTCAACTCATACCAATTTAATAGTGATTTACACTTTTGACCATAGAGAGCTTCGTAGGGTGTCATCTGTATACTTTCTTGATAACTATTATTATAAGAAATTTCTACTAATGGCATATATCTTTTACATGATCTCGAACTCAATTATACAAGCTCATAACATATCCTCCAGAAATCTTTCATAGACCTTCGATCATAACCAATAAGTCTTAAGAAACTGCAAACCTCTGTAATATTTTTGGGAATTTTTTGACTCCACAATAGACTGTATATTTTTAGGATCGACTCAAATCCCTACAACTGAAGTAATATGACCTAAGAAAGCCACTTTTAATAACCAAAACTCACATCAAGTCTTTCTAGTTCAGGTTAATTAATAATCCTGATAGAAAATATATCATTTCTTTTTTCTTCTTTCCTTTTATAAATAATCACTACATGATCGTAAAGAACTATCTTCCTTCTTTACGAATAATTTTGGAACTTCTCACAATAACACACTGGATTGATTATAACTCTAGTCTAACAATTCTTACAGCTGAGCTTTTAGCTCTTTTAATTCATTATAGGAATTTTCCAAGTCACTTCTATTGTAAGTACCACTCTATGGCATTAGTCCACCCAAATACAAACATGTTCCCTTAGTAAAAATATTACTTCTTTTGACTTTTCAATTTTCAAATCTTTCATACCTTCCAATATGATTTTTATCATCCTTTAACTTCAGATAAGTAGTCATCAATTCACCTTTACTATAAAATTTAGGGCACTCATAAAACTTAAACTTTTAACAATCAATGCCCTAACAAATAGAGATACTGGAGGTTAAAACCTCTCAAGTATTTCTTCTAATATCTAAAATAGTATTCCTTGCTCTTGTGCTTGAGCTCCCTACTGCACAAGTAGCTCAGTCAAGTCAGAAGTCGAGACAGTACATACTTTACTTCATTTATACTACTATGGGTCTCTTTCTGACCCCCAAGCATTTATATTTCTCAAATAAAGATACTTCTTCTTATTCTCATTTCTTCATATCTGAATATCTTAATTTATCAAAGATATTCTTAACATTATTTAATCATAAACTTACAGTCCTACATCTTTTACCTTGAAATGTGAGCCCTTGCTATCTAAATTTCTTTGTAACTTATGCTGTTATAAACATAAGTGCATATATAGATGTTAAGGACTAACATCTTATAATTACTGCATCAGCTCCTTACAATGCAGATAACTCAACCCAAATCGAAGTTGATTACAACACTTATTTCACTTTATTGTAATCGCTATGGGTCCTTTATTGACCTCTAATTTTTGTCGATTGACAAAATCCAATAGTGTCTTACTTTCCTTACTATAATCTTATTCTATTTTATACTAATGAGGAGCAGCTTCAAGTCATACAATCAACACATCAGTAATATGACATTCTAGGGGCATGTATTTACTGACAACTTATAACAAACATGGTTTAGAATCCATAATCGACTAAACTTGTAGCTCTGATACCACTAAATGTAACACCCTTAACGTATACTCGTAGCACAAATACACATTAAAGATGTCACAATATTATTTAACAGAGTTCTAGACTTGTAATTTTTTTAAAACATCTGACATAAACTGGTTTATAAAATAACCCTTTCTCGACTTTCGACATATTCATAGCATATTTGTAGATTGCTAGTTTTGACCCTGAATTGGTTTATAAGACATGTTAGTCAGCTATTAAAATAAGTATATAAGGGTGAAAACTAGGTACACTACCTAGGCCCTTTCTTGAATTTAAAATCGTTACTCTATAAACAATAAATAAAATGTTACCCGATTAAATATCATCACCGGTAATTCTTTAACCATACGAATAATTCATATTTATTTGACTATTAATCAAACTTATACCTTTAAAACAACTAACGAATAAATCGATACATGCCCACTAGAGAATATCATAAATTAGAATGTCTTACTGATGTTTGGCAAATTGCAACCTGATCAACATGCTTGACTCCTCTTCCAGTAAGTTTCCAATAACTTACGTGTGAAACAACACACGCTAAGTATTCACTTAGTGAGGCAAAGCATATATGGCTATCAAATAACTGACATGAACATAATTCAAGGCTTATTTTTATATCTAGCTTATCTAAGTATAACTGATAAATTACTTGTATTAAGTTCATCATGTTTACTTGACATACTTCAACATGCTTCTCATAGCATAATATAACCAGTTTCATGGAAAACTTTATCATAATTCTAATTCTTTGGCTAACATATCAAACAAAGAAATACAAATATTACTAAGCTTAACATAATCAAGAAAATACTGATCTTACGTAAAATACAGAGAGTACGGAGAACCTGTTATTTCTCGTACATAGTACCAAAACTTTACAGAAAACTTAGTACATAACAGAATTTGCCAAGCTCACTAGGTCGATTACCTGCACTTTTATTAATCTTTTAAATTTTCCCAAAGTATACTTTATGAGACTTAGGTATGCGAGTCACATGAATAAGACACCAGAGGGTCTAACGTGAACATGTAAATGGGTACGTACTTGAGGACGCTCTTTGCTCCTCATTAAAGCACGTCGTTAGTGCCATTAGCACTATAGGCTTGGATCCCCAGGGTGCACACCAAGGGCTTGGGTCCCCAAGGTGTATGTGACACCATCGTAGTCACAAAAACATGAAATCATATCATAACTTAAGTGATGCAGCTGCTAAGACTCTATGGCATGCCAACTATACCAAGGACTCCCACTTTGTAATACTTGGGCATAGAAATTTATGTATATCATGATCAGAAGTTATCATATCAGATATACTATAACAAATACATCTGTCAGAGCATTGACAATGTATTATACATATTACTTGCTCTTACCATACTCAAATAATATATCAGTTATAGTGATTATCATAACATTTCACAGATAAGTTCTTATACTTGAAACAATAAGTTATTCAAACCATATTAGCTTATTTATTAAGAATACTTTTCCAATCAGTGATCATGTATCAAACATATCACTTATTCTTAATTTTTTTATGAACATAACATAACATATCATAAATAATTCTTTAGTCATATGTTAGGAACATTGTCCCACATTGCTCGCCATATTACTTACCACATTTAAACAGTAGAGCATAACTTCAACATATATCATATCATGCATTCATAAATAAGGTTGGCTTATTGCAAGCCTCCCTTTATCACATGCATAATTAAGTAATAATTAAGGCACTCACCTTGGCCACTTAACATAATGCCTCACTAAGTCGTAGTTCGATCCTTTCTTTCATAGTACCTCAAACCTTCTTTGATTAGGACTTGACTTCATCAATCACATGAATACAATAAAATATTTGTTAGATTCAAATCTAACAATACCCTAAACATGATGTTTAATGTAATCATTCAAATATAAAATTTTTAATTATTTTCCTTTCTTCCTTGTAATGTTCAAAAACTCATTGTGGTCCTGTCCTTAGTGACCAATTTGAACTTCCAATAATTCTTCCGAGCTTGCTAACTAACATTTAAATACAAAATGTTTCAAATTCCATTTTCTGACAGCTTGCACTACCTTCAAAGATTTACTTATACATAGCAGAATACATGCTGAATCTTAATTTCCTTTATACTGGAGAAACTAGATTTGATAACGATTCTAAAGGTATAAGCCACATAAATTAATAAAATCTAAAAAAAATTATAAAAATTCCTTACATTCACGTCACATAGCTGTCCAAATAGAAACTGCTCTCTAATTTTTTCTGACATTCATTCGATTAAAAATTCATATCTTTTAACTCGGAACTAAAAATCAATTTCCGTTTGTTGGAAACGAAACTAGACTAACAAATATTTACAACGGTATAAAATTCATCATCTAACCATTTTTGTATAATTTATGGCGAATTTTAAAACTTACTGCCATAATTCAAATTCCAACATAACTTTCCATGAATAACTTCTAGTTTACACCAACTTCTCCTTATTTCTCTACTTGTCAATTTAGTGCCATCACTTTACTTCAAATGGCTAGAGTAAAGCTTGTATTCATATGTTCTCTTTAAATCCTTCATTAAAATAAGCTTAAACCTTTACTCCTCTAATTTCTCTTAATTTGTCAAAATGGTCACCAAATTTCCAATATAAGGATTCAAGCTTCTTAACTTTGCAAATTAGTCCTCAAATCAACATTACTACCATAATTCCATCATTTTAACTAAAAAAAATCAGATTTACTCCTTCTACATATCCTCTTTGCCGAATAGACCATTCAAGTTTGACAAATTGTCAAAAGGGTCACGAATGCGACTAATCATCGATTTAGCATTCTAACTTTATTTTCATGTCTCTAACATCACTAATAATATAGATACACATCAAATTCATAAAAATCAGATATGGTCCCTTAATTTTAAAGCTTGCCAAAATGGTCCCTATGTATTTAACTTAGGGTTTTGCTTCCAAACAACAAATCAAGCTTACTAGATCACTAATCCAACATCACAAACCCTAAGTTAGACTTGAATCCATAAACCCTAATCTTCTCTATACAAACCAAAATATGTAGGGTTTAAATCCCAACTCAATAACATGACTCTAATATCATACAAGCATGATTCTAACTTAAAATCAACCATGGATTCATAAAATCATAAAAGCCCCAATTTGTTCATAAACCCTAATTTCTTCCTCATATCAAATCTCAACAACCAATCAAGTATTCTATGAATTATTTACATTAGTTCGGAAGATTACCTGAAAACCGAGATTCGGGGCTTAAATTGAGCTTGTAAAATTTTTTCCCTTCTTTTTCTCTTCACCACAGTTTTGGAGGGCATTTGGCTGATAATTCCTTCATATTTCATGTATTTAAGACACTTGTATTATGAAAAAAAGAATTTTTAATTCAATAAATTCCACTTTCCAAAAATACCCTCCAACTAGATCTATATTTCTAATTTGCCATTTTGCAACATTCTAACTAGACTTAGTTGGATTCTAATCAGCCACTATTCATCAATAAAAGAAATCTCAAAATTCCTTCAATGTCCCTTTTGGGCAAAATAACCAAAATGCCCTTTATCGATCAACTTATTCACAAAATTGCCATTCTATGACATTTCAATCGATTTAAAATTTTCCCAATCTTTTTAACATCCAAATATTCATAAAATGATATTTTTTTGAACTATCTCTGAAATTTTATCTCGATCCGATTATCAGAATATTTTTCTGAACTTTATCGCTTTATAGCCATTAATACAAACTCTATACGAAAAATTTAGGTAACACAGAAACATCATTCTTGGGGGTAAAATGTTCATTTAAGGGGTTAAAATACATAACTTTTGAAAATTACACTTTGATCCCTAAACCTTTCCAAAGTTTATACTTTAGCCATAAAACTTTCAAAATTTACATTTTGGTCAGTATCCAAAATTGGGATATTATAGATTTGAGTTGTTTTTAGATGTTATTTGATTTATTTGAAGGTTGAGATTTGTAGTTGTTGGCTGGGTTGAGGTTTTTGATTTAACATCGGCAAGAGAGTCGTTGATTTGTCGGTGAGTGAAACGGATAAGAATGACTTTTCAAAGGTTTGAAAAGGTTTAATGGGAGTCTAGACTAGGCTTGATATGTTGGTCTAGGACTCGTAAGTAAGTAAAGTGGGTTTTCTCTCTCAATTTCAGTTGGTAAATGATTTATAAATACACTCGTTAAATGATTGTTTACCTCATATGTTATGCAGGAAATAAGCATGGTTTAATGTTGGGAATTGATATGAAATGATGTTAGATGCATTTGGAAAGCAATGCATGGTTTAAAAGAATGCTTAAGGACATGGCTTATGAATGGTTTAATGCATGATGAAATGGTTTGAATGATGCATATGAAAATAGCGAGGTATGTTTATAAAAGTGGATTATATTGGCAAGTGATGGATTGAAAAGGTTATAGAAATGTTATCGGATATAATTGTCCGGCCATAAGTGTAACGCCCCAGTTTTGGGCCTAGCAGTTTAAGGGCTAGTTAGATGGTCCGGGTTAGAGATTCTGGTCGGATTCAGGAATAAATATTTTTGAGTAAGTTAAAAAAATGGAAAATGTTTAAAATCATTATTTAATATATAGATATTATTGGTGAAATCAATTTGAGGAAATTGAAATTGGAAGGGTGACATTTTGGTTGGTGACCAAAATGTAAATTTTTAAAACAATTTTTAAATGGTGACTATTTTGTAAAAGGATCAAATTCTTAGAATCCTTAAGGAGCTATTTTACCAAACTTTGGCTGGTGGTTTCTTCCCTTAATTAAGGATTTTTAACATGTGTTTTATTAATTAATAAAAAGGGGTTTTATTAATTAAGGATTTGAGTAAACTTTTCTCTTCATTTCTACACTGCCAAACACTCTTGTTTTCATCAAATTTCAGAGGTGATAGATCTTTTTTCTTGAACTCTTGATTTATAAATGATTCTTCATCTTTGTTGTACAAAATCTCATCGAAATCCTGTGTTTTTCAAGCTTTAATTAATCAATTGAGGGGGAAATCACACAATAGAGGTAAGGTTCATTGTTCTCCTCTATTGAATGGTTCTTTATTAATATTCCCAAGTTTTTTATCCTTGATTTATGATTTATAATCTTATTTTATGCTTTTATGATGATTATTTGATTTAATTGGGTTTATTTGATGAAATTGAAGAAGATCTGTATTGGATATGTTTTTCAGTGTTGATGATTGATTTTAAACATGTATTAGATTTTTATAATATGGATAAGTTGTTTTTAACATTGGCATCCTGAAACACCATGAATCCCTAATTGTTTAGGTTGTTAGATTGAATTTTTAAAGTGTTGTGGTGGATGTTTAGTTGCTGGAGATATAAGGACAATGTAATCCTATTTTGAGTGTTGATCGATGTTAACAAAAGTGTTAGACTGCTAGTTTGTGGCTGGGTTCTGTTTGGAAGGAGTTAGATGATGATTTCGGTTGTTGTGGTTGGGTAATTGTGAAAGAATTGTTGAGGTTTGTAAGGAGTGTTGTTGCAGTGTTTGAATGCATTGAGAGGCATTAATCCTCTGTTGTTATGTGGTTAAAATAGGGGAGGCTGGTCTGAAAGCTATTGGTGAAGCTTTGGAGGCTTTAGACGCTTGAATTCGTATCAGCAAATTGAGGTTTCGCGTATCAGTGAGTGAAAACGTGGATTTCAGCTTTGAAATGATTTAAATTTGGTTTATGGGAGTTTAAGATTCACTTGAAACGTTGGTTTAAACCCAGAAGTAAGTATAAAGTGGTTTTCTCTCTCAGTCGTGCTTTTACAAAATGGTTTATGTACTTGTTTTGAATTACATGGTCGCTACTGTTAAAACATGTTTTAAAGTATGTTTAATACTATTTTGATTATGATATGTTGGAGGATGCACATGGTAAGTGATCCTTGTAAGTATGTGGTAATACTTGTTGAAAATAATGGTTTGTTGCTTTGGAAATGATTTGGTTTAATGCATGTAAAGAAAATAGTGAGGTACATGGTTAATTGTGAATTATGTTGGCAAGTGATGTGGTTTAAAATGATATCAAATATAGTTGGCCAGCCATAGGATTGATAGTGCACTATAAAAAGTCGCCATGGATGTCGAGTGTTTTTATACGGTGTACCGAATACTCCATCCAAGTACCCTAACGGTTGAGGGGTTATATGGTACCAAAAACTCCCGTTAGTGGGTTAAGCATCTAACTGATTATTGGGGTTTGTGTCCCTGTGAGCTATAATTGTACCCAATTAATAATGTGCGATTGTGATTGTATCGCTATTCCGGTTGAGATGGCTTGAAGTGTTGAAAGGACACTTGTTTGAATCTGTGTATCCGATGAACTATTTTGGTATATAAACTTGGTTATGATCACATGTAAGCCAATATAATTGTGGATGTGTCATGTAATGTTTATGTTGTATAATGTGATTTACAAATGTTTACTCTTTAAGCTTTGCATATGGTTTGTTATACATAGGAAGGCGTAAATTGAGGTTTAGCAATGGGATTTGTTGATGGTTAATGATACATGTTGCATATGGTTTTAAATGATGTTTTCAAGTGATTTTGAACATAGTTTTCAAGGCATGATGTTCAAATGATGTTTTAAGTGATTTTTAAAAGATGATTGAAATGAGATTTCAATGTGTTGTTGAGAAATGGTTTTAAATGCATTGATGGTGTTTTTGCTTTTGAGCTCTCCTCACTAAGCCTAGTGTGCTTACGCTCTTTTTGTCCATCAATGCAGAGAATTAAAGATTTGAAGGAATGGAGGAAGTAAGGGACCGCTAAAGTCTTCATACTAAAAGTATGTTTCAAATTAGACTATAAGTAATAAGGGCAATGGGGTTTTCGTTGTTGTTTTGGGAGATGATTTGTTAAACTTCCTGTTTGAGCAATGTTGTTTTGTTGTTCTTGGTTTGTAATTGGTCATTTTGGACTATTGGTTGCACTGGTTTTGAGATTAGTGTTTTGCATGGCTTGGTCTATAGGAAGCATGCCTCTAGTTTTACTTTTGAAGCTAGATGCCATGAATTATTGATGAATCTGTGTTGTCTTGCTGAGGTTTGATCCTTGAATGTGTTGGATACATGCTAGAAGCATGTTAGGGTGTTTTGGTATCTTTGAAAGCATGTTAAACCAGCAAAAGATGACATTTCAGGTCCATGAGTATTGATACGCGTGTCCCCGTACCAGTACAGATAAGCCATTTTAGGCTTAGTGTTTTGGTACGAGGGTAAGCATTTCGATACAGGCTTAGACCAATTGTGGCCAGCGTTTCGATATGGTAGAGTATTTTTGGGCAAGGCGTATCAGTATGCATAAGCGTATCGATATGGATTTGAGCTACTAGAATTGGCAATTTTTAATCAAGCAAAGCATATCGATACACCCCCTTAGTGTACCAATACGGGTAGCAGTTATTTCAGTTATTTGAATGTTCTAGAGTTCTATTTTCTTACATTTTAGTCCTTGAATTGTATGTATGCAATTGAATGAGTATGGATGATCGTTTTGAGCTGAGTTTCGACACATATGCATGAAACCATCCTAAATAAAGGTTGGTAACATAAAAAAGGGTAAAGTCCTTGTAGTTTTCTAGAATTGCAATTTGGTTCATAAATTACAATTATACCCAATTGGATATCGATTTGATGTCCGATTGAGTTGATTTTCACTTGCGATCAATATGAATACATAGGGTAACAATTTTTATCTAGATAAGATAAATAAAAAATAGACGTGTTTCGAGTTTTTTCTTCAAGGTTTACCTCGGTAAACCTAATGTAGCTCGCTCAGTTTAATCTTGCAACTAGGTCGGGTCGATAGGGTTACATTTGGTGGTATTAGAGCCAGGTTTGTGATAATTGGCAGTTGGTATGGTTGTTGTAATGTTGTTATTGATTGTAATCTGTTGTTTTCTATGCACGGTGATTGTAATATGCACGTTGATTGCTTTATGCTATGCTGGGGGAAGTTTGGGAAACATATTGCCTTATTATTATAGTTTGAAATGTTTTGGTTTTGAAATGAAGGTCTTGGATCCTTTCTTTAAGCTAGCCTAATTGTTTTTGTTTTGGTGAAATATTGTGCCTTAGATATATTTTTAGCACGATGGAACCAAGGAGAGAGTTGCGATCTGGTACGATTGCGCTGCTGTTGGGCAGGGAAATGAAGGGGATGTCATACCTCCTAAAGGGTTGTCGTTGCCTCCACCTATCCACCTACGAAAGTGGAGCAAGTACCACCTATGCTAGCTAACACCCTTAGTCGAAAGACATTTGTTGCCTTAAGAGCTTTGAATGTGAGACTGACATTAAAAGAGATGGCGCTTTGATTTCTGAGTTAAGAATAAAGTCTATTTATTAGATTGAGTAAAAGATCTTTAGAAAAAAGATGAGAAGTGTTTGTTAAAGTTCAAATAAGTGGAAGAAGACAAAACTGAAGATTTTGAAGTTAATCTGATGGATGCTTGTATTATCGAGGAAAATTCTATTTTTTTTCAAACGATGAAGAATTAAAGAAACAACTTATCTTTGAGGTACATTATAGTCCTTTGATTGTACATCCAGGTGGAAACCAGATGTATCAAGATTTATAGAATCAATATTGATGGCCAGGCCTGAAAAGAGTTATAGCTGAGTTTGTTCCTAAATATCTGACATGTCAACAAGTAAAAGCAGAACTTCATGTATCTTCTGAATTGTCATATTTGATTTCCATTTCTTAGTGGAAATAAAAAAGAGTGACGATGGATTTTGTATTCGGACTATCTTTGACACTAAATAAGAAGGATTCAATTTGGATGATTGTTGATAGATTGACTAAGTTACCACACTTTATCCCTATTCGAATAGATTACTCTAGGGATAAGTATGCTGAATTGTATATTAAGGAAATAGATTGACTACATGAAGTACCAGCCTCGATAGTATCTAATAGAGATTTGAGGTTTACTTTAAGATTTTGGAAGTCTTTACAGAAGCCTTGGATATTTGAATCAATGTTAGCATAACTTTTCATCCTCAAACAGATGGACAATCAGAGGGAACTATTCAGATTTTGGAGGATATGTTAAAAACATGTATGATTGAATTCAAAGGATCGAGATGTAGTTGGCCAAGAACAAATTAAAGATAAGGTAAAGATGATAAAATAAGGAGTCAAAGAACTAAGGAATAAGTTGATTTCACTTGTTAAAGGTCTTTGGCAAAATCAAAAAAATTAGAAAACGACCTGGGAAAGAAAGAAAATGTGAGAAAGGGGTCTCTTTACCTTTTTGAACCAGGTATGTGTTAAAAATTCGAGGATAAATTTTCTTAAGGGGGAGAGAATTGTAATACCCCGAATTTTTACTAAGTTGATTAAGGATCATTTAGTACTAAGATAATAGCTTAAAAGCTATCTTAGTGACTAAAATGACAAAAAATGCAAAAGTTAGGATTTCTTCGATTATGGGTTATGAAAAAGGAAATTCTGAGATTTAAAAGCATCAGATGATAGAGGGCAAGTTAATTAGGTTACTTGCAAAGTTTGGTCAAAATCTGAGAAAAATTGGAATGGGAATTGAAGTTTAAAATTTAGTGACCAAAATGTTAAGCAGTCAAAACTTGTGTGGTATTAGACTAAATATGAAAAGTTGAAGGACTAAAGTTGTAAATTTCCAAAAGTTAGGGGTTTTCATTTCTTAAATAGATAGATCACCTAAGGGTGTGGATTGAATGTGGAATTCTGGTTTGAACCGATATTTCGATTGTTGGGAAATCATAGTCAAAGTTTAAATGGAGTTCGGATACTCGGATCGAACAGAAAAATTATGAGATTTTACCATAAGATAAAGGAAGGTTATAAAGCCCGTTACAAGTGTTGAGAATATTTTTAGTTTGATTCAAGATGAATTCTACAATTTAATTCTGAGTAAAGGGTTAATTACTAGTATATTGGATGGAATGGAAAATTTTAGAGACTGGACCAAAAGCCATGGAAAATTCATAAAATATTATTTTATGAATATTTTATTATAGTTGGTTGGATTCTAACTAGATTTAGTTAGAATTTTACAAAATGGAAAATTAGAAAATAAAACTTAGTTGGGGGGTTATTTGGAATCAAGTAATTAAATGAATTTAATATTCATTTAATGAAATACGCATGGCATTATAAGATAAGAGATGAAAAAAAATTTCATCAACTTTTCTTAATTTTTGAAAATACAAGAGAGAAATGGGGAAAATATACAAAATTTTCCCTAGGCTTTTTGAAGGCTTCCAAACAAGATTCAAGGTATGTTTTTGATAGAAAATTAATCTATGCTTAATTTTCTTTCATTTGATAGTAATTTTACAAAGAGTTATGAAGATTTATTCATGTTATTGATGAGAGAGAAAATAGGGTTTCATGTTCTATGTTGAGATTGAAGATTGATTTAAGTAAATCAAGTGTTGTGGAGCTGAAATGAAGCTTATATTTAGATTAATTTCATGATTGAAGACATAAACCCTAACCCTAGAATTTGAGATTTTATTTAGGGTTTTGAAATTAAGGATGGAATTGATGTGATTATGATGCTTCAAGTATAAAAATGATGTTAGAATGATAAAAAATTCCTTGGTGTACCCAAGTGACCAATTTGGCATATAGGAGAAATGTAGGGGAGAGAATTTTGAATAATTGTTTTGGTGATGAAAATGGATACAATGTGATATTACACGGCTAATTTGAATATTAGAATGGAAAACTCATCAATAGAAATTAATAGTGACCATTTTCGGCTAGAATGCCTAATTAAGGGAAATTATTTTGAAATTTTATTCTAATATTGGATTTGATGAGATTATAATAATGCTAGCTTAATTAGCAATTTAGGACCAAAATGTACCTTCTACATTGAAAAGGACCATTTCGGCTCAAATGAAAAAATAGAGAGATAAATTCTTGTATTTTAATTTAGTGATGAATTAGAAGAGTTTGATAAGTTATAAGTCCAATTTGGTAATTTGGACTAAAATGGAACCTTTACGAATTTTAGGGTTCCATTCGGCCTACATAAATTAGTTGGGTATTAAAATGTCAATTATGGAAAATTTATTCAAGCTTGAAACAATGTGGTTGAAGGAAGAATAAACTTTGATAAATTAGTGACCATTTCAGTCAAGATGGGAAATGTAAGGATCAATTCGGCCATAGCCCTAAAGTAAAGGAAAATTTCAAGAAAAAAATTATAAGAATGTTGGAGTTAGTTATTAGTTTGGATTTGCAAGCTTGAAGGGAAAATTAATGACTAAAATGTCACTTTAATGAAAATTAGTGAATGAAGAACAAGAATGAAAGTTAGTGATTAATGATAGAAGTTACAAGAATAATTGGATTCAAGCTTGAATGAGTTAGAAAATGTTCAAATTGGTCACTAAGGACCATAATGAGTTTTTGAAAAGCACCGGGAAGAAAGGAAAATAATTGTAAATTTTATTTTCGAATGATTACGTTAAAAATCAAGTTCAAGGTATTGTTATAATTGAGTCTAACAAATATTTTATTGTAATTATGTGATTAATGGAGTCAAGTTCGAATCAGATAAGGTTCGAAGTATTGTGAAAGAAAGGATCGAACTAGAACTTAGTGAGGCATCATGTTAAGTGGCCAAGGTGAATGCATTTTTACTTATTTTATATATGTGATATGAGGGAGACTTGCGAGAAGTCGACCTTGATATTAATGAAAATGTATGTTGATCAAAGTTATGTAAATGGGATGAAATATTAAATGGCATATGTGATACATTGATACGGCATAATGATTTATCTATGAAAAATCAGATTTTAGATTTTGGGTATGAGCTGCCCATAATCGAATTATGAATGGCAGTATTGATGGATTGGATATTGAATGTGAAAGTATTATATTGTTATGTCTGAGCACTAGTGTGAGAGTCTTTGGTATAATTGGATATCCATAGAGTCTTAGTAACTGCGTTCCAGCACTACGATGCGTTGCAGACACTACGGTGTTGTTTAAACACTTCGGTATTGACATCAAACGCTACGACGTTGCAGACACTACGGTGTTGTTTAGACACTTCATTGTTGACATCAGATGCTACGACGTTGCAGACATTACGGTGTTGTTTAGACACTTCGGTGTCAACTAGCACAAAAGGTGCGATAATGAGGAGCAAAGGGCTTCCTCGAGTATGAACTCATCACTAGACGCCATGCCGTTGTAGACATTGTGATGTCGGTTATAATGACTCGTGTACCAAAGTATCACTTTATATTGTACTTCGGGCTATAATACATGAAATGCATTTATGCATGCAGTTAAGTTAAAAAGCTTAACGTATATTTGATTAATAAAAGAAAGATTTGATGATATGATATAAACTGTATTGGGAATGACTTGCCATTTTGCAAGAAATGTATAGCATTGTTAAATGACAGAGGAATGACTTTGATAAGTTTATTTTATATGATTCTTTACATTGAAACGATTTACTTTAAATTATAGTTGCCTCACTAAGTGAATACTTAGCGTGTGTTGTTTCACACATAAGTTATTGGAAACTTACTGGAAGAGGAGTCAAGCATGTTAATCAAGCTACAATCTGCTAAATATCAGTAAGACATTTTAATTTTATGATATTCTCTAGTGGGCATGTAATAATTTATTCGTTAGTTGTTTTAAAGGTAAAATTTTAATTGTTGTTTATCGCATAACAATTTTTAAATTCAATAAAGGGCTTAGGCAATGTACCTAGTTTTCACCCTGAGTTACATACTTATTTTAATAACTGACTAATATCTTTTATAAACCAATTCAGGGTCAAAACTAGCAATCTGCAAATAGGCTATGAATACTTCGATAGTCGAGAAAGGATTATTTTATAAACTAGTTTTATGTTAGATGTTTTAAAAACAATTTACAAGTCAGGAAATCAATTAAATAATTTAGTAACATCTTCAATGTGTATTTAATCATCGAATATACGTTGAGGGTGTTACACAAGGTGGGAGGCCTCTTATATTGTAATGGGCAGATTTTTGGTGTGGACCCAACACCTCCTATAGCCACAGATCGGCGTAAAGGTTTGGTGACATCCAGAATGATCCCTATGCGAAGCTAGTCAACCATATTCCCATTGTTGGGTCGGGTATTTGTCTTAAGTACTGTCTCTATCATGGAGCCAAGAGAACCTCTAGTTTGATGAGCAACTTGATCATTATCTGTTAGGACGGCCGGAATGTTGTGGATTCGGACCCAGATGTTCATTTTGGTGAATGTGTATTCATCAATTGTAAGCTTTGGGTCGTAAGGGGCCATGGCTAGCCAATCATTCTTGAATGTCTATGGATCCCGTTTCACGATCTCATTCCGATTTGTGGTCGATGAAAAATTGATACGAAAATAGTTGGTCTTTAAAATAGAGATGGATTCAACCTTCTCTTTCTTCTAGATGCTCTGAAACACACAGATTATGGTTTGACCATCTATAGTTTTGGAGGATACTAACTTCCCTATGAGAAGTAGTTCATTGCCTTTATTTTTGGATTCCAAATTGAGAGTTGGGGTGAAAACCACTCCTTGTTCTTCTGGAGTGAAGTTCAAGTCTCCAAGTTGTTGAAGGAAAGATTTGGAAGCCATAGCTATTATAGGGTACTTGATCGAAAGTGAGAGAGGTGTTTAGAGTTGGAACAGAAAAGAGTGGGAGAGAGATGAGTATAGGATATATAGTATTAGTAGCAAAAGAATATTTTAGTTTAATTGGTGAAGACCAAATATGGGAAGTCAAAATAGGGAAAGAAAATGTTATTATTTTTTCTGAAAATATTGGTTAAGGGATGAAATAGTTGAGTTTAAAGTTAGAATGGGGACAGGTGAAAATGATTCAATAATGGTTGTATATTTGTTAGTTTCCATCATTGGAGAGTAGTACTAAACATTGGGGTTTGTTTCACAATAGTCAAGTCTGTAGTTATAGAAATTAACCCATCTATGTAGTGGGAAATAAGGTAGTATCCTTTGGTTGTAGAAAGCATATAGGAAGAAATCATAAGTTGGAGGTTAATAGAATAAATAGTAGAGTATAATGGGAAATTATTAAGTGTAGTTTGGTAATAGATTTGAAAAGAGTAAAGGCAATAGTTATTATCACATTAGAGATTATTGTAATATTATGATCAATATGGAAAGAAGTATAGGTTTTATTTAGGGAAGTTTTATTGTTTTTTGCATTAAAGCTATGTGTAATAGTCAATACCCGGTCTTGTACGGAAGGCGAATTGGAATTGATTAAAGAATTGTATGTAAAATGTATTTGAGATGAGTAGTTGAGAGCAACTATATATGGGATAGAAAACATTCCTTATAAGAAGAGGTAGTTACTATAGTTGTGGAGTTTATTGGCTCGGTTATGAATATGTAGATAATTTGAAGACTTAAATCTCTTGTGGGATTTAACTATTTGAAGGTTAAAGAGTGGTAAGGAGTTATAATGGAGTTAAAAAAGGAAAAGAACTTTGAAATAGAGAGAGAAATATTCGAATAAAAGGAAATGAATGGGAGATTTGTTTTAATTAAGTCAATTAAGATGGTAAATTTTTTAATTAACGAAGTTTTGATTAATAGAAGGTAACCCCACGGTTAAAATTCTAACAGGTAACGAGGTGTGTCGAAAATGCTCTATTCTCTCTCAACTCTCTCTTCTCCCTCTTTTCTTTTTTCTTCACCTTTTTCTTCCACCGCCAGCCTCCTCCCTCCGCCTCCCTTAATGCTGTGCAGATTCATCGTCAATCTTCTCATCGTGGCCAGCGTTAGCGTCTCGTTCTCGGATCATGGGAAAGAATTGCAAAACGTGTGTGAAACAACAATGCTTTGCTATTTCCACCAACCATTACAACCATTCTACCGTGATGAACGGAGAACCCTACCGACCAGGTATGTAACGCTTCTCTTGAGAAGTGAGTTTCTTCGACAACAAACACTCCATTCCAGTTCGCCAACCGGCTAGGATTATTATGGTCAAGGTAATACAATTTCTTTGCTTTACCTAAATATATATGTTTTGTTACACCTTTTTTCTATTGGAGGTTTTTGTTATTTCTACTTACACTAAAAATTCCATTGATTTTTTTATATCAAAATGGATCTCCTTACAATGAACCCTCCCATCACCTGTAATATCCCAATTTTTGTTTAGTGACTAAAATGTATTTTTTGAAAGTTTAGGGGTTAAAGTGTGGACTTTAGAAAAGTTCAAGGACCAAGGTGTAATTTCTAAAAGTTGTGTAAGTTAACCCCGTAAATGAATAGTTCACCCCCGAGAGTGGCTTTTCTGTGTTACCCAGATTTTTCATACGAGACTTATATTATTAGAATTTTTGGATCGAATGAAAATTGTTAAGTGTGCTCAAACTAGAACAGTACAAGGATGGGTGACCTACCGGGAAAGTCTTATATTCAATATTTTGACTGATAAAAAGGATTCATTTTAAGTCAATAATATTTTAAATGGATTGTGGAGATAAGATTTCTAAGATGAAATGTATTCGATAAAATTTCTTGGTATATCGGATCGAACTGAAATTTTAAAGACAATTCCAAGAAATTATGGAAAATTCATAAAATAGTATTTTATGAATATTTTATTATATTTAGTTGGATTCTAAATAGATTTAGTTAGATTTTAAAGGAATGACAATTTTCAAGTCTTGTTACTAAATAAAATCTAGTTGGAGGGCAAATTGGACATTTTCCATGGATGGCATTTTTTAAATATTTGAAACTTTGAGGGCAATTTTGGAAGAAGATTTACACATGGATTAAATCATAGCCATTGACTTTTATGAGATTGAATCATGGCCATTAGATTAAAAGGGCAAGATGGTAATTACACTAATTAAATGAATTTTAAATTCATTTAATATGACATGTGGATTAAATAGGTTAAAAGATGATAAAAAAATCATCTTAATTCCCCAAGAGCTGTTCGAAATCAGCAAACAAAGAAGGAGAAAGAAGTTTCAAACTTTCAAGCCAATTTTGAAGAATTCAAGACTAGTTTCAAGCAAAGTTTATTTAGGTAAATTGTTATACATTCAATTCTCTTCAATTTGATAGTATTTTTGCATGATAAAAGTCAAGTATGAGTTATGTTGTGGATGAATATTGATTGTGGAAATTGAAGTTGATGATGGAATTAGACTTGTAGATAGTTAAATTGAAGATTTAAACATGGAATTAGGGTTGAAATTGGATAAATTCCATGTTAGAGATTATAAACCCTAACCCTAAAATTTGGGGGTTTTGGCTAGGAAGCTAAATTAAGGATGAAATTGGTTGAATTATGGTGAAAGTAGCTTGAATTGGTGATTAGGGACCAAAATGAAAATTTTGAAAATTCAAGGACCAATTTAGTAATTTAGGAAAAATTAAGGATTGGTCTTGAATTTATGGAAAAATTGATAGAATTGAAGATTCAAGCATTTTATGAAAGTTAAAGGATTGAGATGTCAAGAAAGGAAAGATAAGGGACTTATTTCAGAATAAAGAATTAGTGAAGGACCAAAGTGAATAAAGTTTGGAAGTCAAAGGAAAATGTATAAGGATGTTAGAATTAAGTGAAAGGTTTAATTGTACATTAATTTAATGTACAAAAGCAATGTAGTGACCGAAATGTCACTTTTAAAAAGTTTGAGAACTAAAAAGGAAATAGTCCAAAATAAGTAATTAATTATGAAAATTGTTCAAAAATGGGTTTGAACAATTGTTTAATGTCTAAATTGGTCACTAAAGATCTAGGGACTAATTCGGCAACTTGTAAAGTATTGGAGAAATTTTCAGAAATTTTTTATATTCGAATAGTCATGTTTAAGAATTAAATTAGTAGTGTTAGATTTAAGTCAAACACAAGAATGATGATGTATATGTCAATTGGTTTTATACAGTTTCAAAAGAACACGAAGGAGACCCAAGTGACAAAAAGAAGGATAAGAATCGTGAGTAAAGCTTAGTGAGGCTGTACTACACTAAAACATGTGAGTGCATTTACATGTTTAATTTATAAATAGGAAGACTATTGAATAGTCAACCTTAACTATAAATAGTGTTACATGATATGTATGTATGTTGATCTATGTTGCCATGAATATATATATATATATATAAATGATGAAGCATGTGATATGAATGATTATTTATATGATTGATCATGATGATGGATTGATGATAAAAGAAATGCCCAAGTATTATGTATGAGAGTCCATGGTATAGTTGGCATGCCATAGAGTCCCTAGTAGCTGCATTATTCACGTTATGTTATAATTTCATGTTTTGTGACAAAATGAATGTGTCACATGCACCCTGGGGATCCACGCCCACTGTGCCCGAGTGCACTGTCGAGGTGCTTCATGTTTATGGGGAGCAAAGAGCGTCCCCGAGTACGTACTCATCTTCACGTCATGTTTGACACTACGGTGTCATTTAAAGATGACTCGCGTACCTCGGTCTCATATAGTGTACTTTGGGCAATGATAAATAAATCATGTCACGTATATGAAATATATTATGTAATCAAATCATGTCATGTATATGAATGATATCACGTATATGAATCATGCCATGTATGAAAATCACGTCATGCAAATGAAATATGCCACGTATGAGAATCATGTTATATAAATGGATCAAACCATGAATATGAATCATGTTACGTATAAGAACCATGTCATGAATGTTAATCATGTTATGTATGTGAATTATGTTTTACATACGAAAAATATTATTTATATGATCTATTCTATGCATATAATTTATATGATGATGATAAAGTATTGGAACCATGATTAAGTTAGAAATTTGTGATATGCACATTAATATTTAGGGACTATGGAAACTTTGATAGTAATATCCTATCTTAGGTAGAGAACTTGATATGATATCATATAATGAGTATTATTTTACTTTATGTTTGTTAAATGAAATTATTCCTCACTAAGTTCGTACTTAGCGTGTGTTTATTTCACATGTAGGTTCTCCGAAGTAAAGTAGCAAGAAGGAGCAGTATTTTGTTAAATCAAGTTATAATAGGAGTTCACGGTATGTACATTTTAAGTTATAATTTTGATGTCTAGCGGGCATGTACTCGTATGTATGTAAGTTTAAAGTATAACTGTTTTGTAAACTTAAGTGTATAATGTGTTTACGTACTATTACGAATGTATGGACTTAGAATATAGTTTACTACAAATAATTATGATTTATGACATAGTTAAATATTGTTTAACCCTAATCGCGTAATAATTTTAAAATCAAGAAAGTGTCTAGACAGGGTACCTAGTTTTCACCCTGAATAATATTTTTATTTCAATAACATTTCTATAAATTTTATAAAATAATTCAGGGTCAAAACTAGCTGCCATAGGGTGATGTAGATTTCAATTCAAAATCGAAAAGGGTTAAACTACAAGAAAAAATTAAAAAAATCCAAGTCAAGTTTTCTTAATAACTTTATAACATCTTTAGTGTATATTCAGTCTACGAGTATACGTTAAGGGTGTTACATCATCTATCAATGGAATAGAGACAGTGTTTTTACTAAAACCTTTTACTTACATCAACTTCTTATTCTATCTCTCTTTGCCATTCATGGGAAAGAGTCCACTGGATACCCTATGGTATCTAAAATTATTGCCTTTCTAAGGCACTTGTCCTGGCCTTCATGGCCTTGCTTCTCGAACAACATCTACGAACATACGTATGGTATTTCATATATACCTTTAATATTACAATCATAATTCTGTACATCACACTTCCTATGATATATTCATTGTGGAAACAAAATAGGTACGATTCCCAAAGTACTTATGTTTTACAACTACATTCCACCTTTCAAAAATTACTTATTAACCAAAACGTGAAATTCCAGATAATATCATACGATTTATTATTGCTCTGGAAACAAAATAGGTACGTCCACCAAATCAAATATGAATTACTGTTACGTTTAATTATTTCAAACTTATGTATTGTTATAATCGTTGGATTCCATATATTTTTCTATGAATTATTATTCTAGAAACGAAACAATTCGAACTCCCAAGTTACATATGATCTACACTTACATAATATTCTTCCAAATTTAATTATTATTTCAAACACGATACCCAAGGATTTCCAAAATAATCAAGTTGTCATTAGAAATCAATCACAAACCCAAATGGCATTAATTCTATTAAGGATATTAATCTGTATCCAAAACCTACCATACTCAACTTTACTATCATAATATAACTTCACTCTCATTACCAAAAATATTACCAAAAATCAAATGAACAATCATGAATTTCTTCCCACACTAATTAAAACCTACCGTTCCATTCTTGACTATTGGAAAAACAAACCCGTTGGAATTTTAATTGAGTAAAAACTACTAAAAATGATGCTAAGCTATATAATCATGTTCAAAACCCATAGCTAAATATTTTAATTCATAAAATATGAATTAATCTTATTTTTCGGCCGTTTTGTTGGGGTTTAAGGCATGCATGTCTAGATGGGCTTTACAGTGAACCCGTTGGAATTTTAACAGAGTACAAATTTCTAAAAAATGAGGTTAAGCTATATAATGATGTACAAAACCCATAACTAAATATTTTAATTCATAAAATTTGATTTAATCGTATTTTTCGTCCGTTTTGTTGGGGTTTAAGGCTTGCATGTCTAAATGGGCTTTATAGTAGACCTGTTGGAATTTTAACCGAGTAAAAAGTTTTGAAAATGAGTTTAAGCTATATAATCACGTTCAAAAGCACATAACTAAATATTTTAATTCATAAAATATGATTTATTTTATTTTTCGGCCATTTTGTTGGCGTTTAAGGTGTGCATGTCTAAATGGGCATTATAGTGGACCCATTGGAATTTTAACCGAGTAAAAAGTTCTGAAAATGAGGTTATGCTATATAATCATGTTCAAAAGCCCATAAATAAATATTTTAAGTCATAAAATGTGATTTAATCTTATTTTTTTTGTTGGGGTTTAAGGTGTGCATGTCTAAATAGGCTTTATAGTGGGCCCGTTGAATTTTTTTTGAAGATAAATGTGGGCCTCATCAAACGCCCAACTAAAGTCACTCGTGGCCTGGAGGGCCCAAATGAACACCTAAGGGGAAAAGAGTACCCAAATGCATTAACTTTGATTAGCGTGAACTCAGTATTTACAAAAGGACGCAAGAATTCGAGATAGGCCAAATAAAAGGAAAAGGACGACAAGGTCCGAATAGCCCTAGAGGTTAGAGCATCAGCAACATTGTTTACCACCCTAGGAACAAAACGAACACTAAACTTGTCTGCATCGGCAAGCAAAAGAGGATATGCTCAATAAGAGCACTCGTTACAGAAAAATCATTACATTGTCAATTTAATTTATTAACCAGAATGGCAGAATTCATTTTAATGATCAAGTTAGACCAACCATGCACACGATCGGAATGAATACCATCAAGAACTGCATGAGCCTCTACCGTGGTAGCATCCACGCAGCTGCCTAGGGGATGAGCAAGCCCGCTAATGATAGCATCGTGAGCATCACGCGAAACAATTCCCACAGTAGTAGCCTTGGTGAGAGGATCAAAGGCCCCATCAGTGTTAATCTTAAAGGTGCTGGCCTGTGGGGGCTGCCACCGTGGTTGTGCAAAGGTTGTTGTATCCGACTCCCGAGAGGAGGAGGTGGTTGATGTAGCCGCAGTGTAGTCTTTTAGGATGCCCTGGGAGTTGAGGACCGTGAGCCAAGTGGGCTAGAGCCGACGATTATGGACCCAATCCTTGCACCTATTCCAAAGGTTCTGCAGTATCGCTAGCAATAACACAAAGGATTGAAGCGATAAATATGTGGCCCTTTCCTCAAGCCAAGATAAAGTTAAAGTTGTAATACTGAAAATAAAGGAACTTAGCATGTAAGCCAGACAGGGGGCCTTAGCGGCACCCGGGCAATTACGTAAAGCATGAATCATTGTTTTAGGGGCTATGCGGCTAATGGGACAGACAACGGGGTCAAGACCTGCCGCCTAGAGCCTTTGGCCAGTGTAAGAGCATCATGGCCACATGCCAACCAAAAGATCTGATCTTTGGCAGGATCAGCAATTTAGACATAATTTTCCAAATGGGTAGGGCCTTATTTATAGGGGCCGGCAATCGCTATAGATAAAAGTATCCTGATCAAACATAGTAGATGCCCGAGTCGTGGTTGCTCCACAAAATAATATCACGATGATCATTGATAATCGGCACACTAAGGACTGTATTGACATTATCCGGGTTAAAGTAACGATGAACTTTAGATTCATCTAGCGAGGCTGCCCAGGGAGCATGAACTCACGGTAGCAAGTAGGTAATTCATCGCTAACCATATCTAGTCACCGTACAAATTAATGGCAGACGTACCCTCAGGTGTCTTTGTGTACCCATACCTAGCTATCGATCATTGTCCTCCAAAAGAATACATGAAGGAGCTTTCTCATGGCCTGATGAATATCTTTCCAGGCAAATGAGGCTTTCTTATAAGTCTCGACATCCAAAATGTTCCCATAAGGAAAGTTTCGCGCTCTGTAGACCCTAGCAAGCAGGGAATCCGGCTACATGATTATGCACCAAATTTGTTTTCTGAGTAGGGCAACATTGAATAGGTGCATATCTTGAAAGCCGACTCCCCCAGTAGACTTGAGGGAGCAACTAACATCCCAAGTGAGCAGAGGTCATCCCTGTTTGCTATTCTTTCCAGACCACCAGTAGTTTCGTACAGACTTATTCATATCGTCGATAATGTTCTGTGGAAGAAGGTAGGAGGACATCACATACTGGGGTAAAGGCTGAACCACATACTTGATAAATACCTTTCATCCGCTGAAGGATAGGAGGTGTTTGTCCCAATTGGACATACTAGAGTTCATCTTGTCTCGAGTAAACCTTAAGGATGTAGTTTTATTTTTCCTGATTAAGAGGGGAACGCCAAGTTAGATCCCCGGGTCATCCACCTCTCTAACCCCAATGATGGCATGGACCGCCTCCTTGTGATTGAAGGAAGTGCGAGGGCTAAAAAATATCGTGGATTTGTCAAAGTTAACCGCATGACCCAAGAAAGATACGTAGAGACTCAAAATTTCTTTAAGATGGGATGCTTCATCAACATTATTGCGGAAAAACACCATACTGTCATTAACAAAAAGTAAGTGATTTACCTGAGGCCCATGACGAATGCCGCAAAGACCTGGGAGTCAGCCCTACTTTTACTCAGATAAAAGAGTAGCTGAGAGACCATGAGTGCATATAAGAAATAGAAATGGGGAGAATAGGGCTCCCTGCCTTAACCCACGTTAGGGATAGAAGACCGGTGATAAGGAGCCATTAACACGGGCTCTAAAAGAAACCGATGAGATGCATCTCATGATTGTCTCAACCCAAGAGTCAGCAAACCCTATCCTGATCAGAATTCTCTGGAGGAAAGACCACTCCACGCGGTCAAACGCCTTCTCTATGTCAATTTTTAGCGCAACGCCCTGAAAGAGGCCTGACCCACTTAAGTTAAGAGAATGCACCAGCTCATGGGCGACAAGAGTATTGTCCGTTATATTTCTTCCCTTATCAAAAGCAACATGGGTGTCGCTAATACAATAGGGGAGAATAGGTTTCATGCAGTTGACAAGCACTTTAGCGACAATTTTGTAAATCACCGTACAAAGACTAATGGACCATAACTATTGCATTGAAGTGGGTCCAACAACCTTTGGGATGAGGACCATGATCGTACAGTTAACCGTAGCCATGTTCGCTACCCCTGATAGTAAGTCTTGACACAATTTAATGACATCTTAGCCCGTTGTATCCTAGTGTTTATGGTAAAACCTACTGGGTAGGCTGTTAAACCTGGGAGCTTTGTTGAGATGAATGTTCTTAAAAACATAGACAATTTCTTCTATGGTATAAGGTCGTGTCAGGGCCTTATTTATCTTTGTTGTCACAAATAGAGCAATGTTGTCCAGAATCAAAGGTGAGATGGCCAGATCAGAATATGTGAAAAGATTTTGAAAGTAGGCAGTGACAATTCCCATGAGATCTTCCATACCTTCCTTCCAAATATTAGAATGGTCAAGCAGTCCTTTAATGCTATTTTCTTACGCTTTCTATTCGCTCGAGCGTGGAAGAAGGTATTTTTATCACCTTGAGAAAGCCAAGCGATTCGGAATCGCTAGGCCCAATATGTCTCCTGAACATCAAGAAGGTTGCGAATCTTAGATTTATCCACAAAAAAGACCTCCATGTCGGTAGATGAGAGTCTACGCTGAAGGCAATAGTTGATTTGTTTATTTAGCTGAGCAATACGCTGACTAGAATTTCTACACTATTGGTCTTGCCAATCCTTGAGGCAGACACTGACCGCGTGAATTTTATCAAGGGTCGAGCCATGGGTGGCCAACCAAGTAGCTTGAAATGTGGCGACACAGTCAGCATGATTTGCCAAGAAATGATCTCCCCTAGCGACATAAGGTGCTAAAGGTTTCGGTGCCGTCTCCATGATAATGATGCAATGATAAGAATTTGTGTTAAAGTTAGAGATGGCACGACTGTCAGTGTGCGTATGAAGCCAAACTGGGTTGGCAAAAAACGGTCAAGCCGTTTGTATACATGCGAGATATGGGGCCCCGATTTGGTCTAAGTGAACCAACCCTTAGTGGGCTTACAATCAAATAAGTTGTTGCGGGATAAACAATCCCTAAACCTATCAATATGGGAACGTGCGTAATGACATCTACCTTGTTTCTCATTATCGGATAAGATTTTATTCAAATCGCCCCCAATAAGCCAAGCGAGATGTGAGGAGGAGTGTGAAGTGTCAATGAGATCCCAATTTTTTGACTTCAAGTTCGTTTCGGCATAACCATAGATAGATAACAAAAAAATGAAAACTATAAGAAACAGAATGCACAATAACATCAATATGTTGCACAGAGTATGAAAGCAAATCTACTAAAATATTATTATTCCAAAAGAGCATCAAGCCCAAACATTCATTGTTGTTATCCACAGTGATACAACTGGACATATTAAGAATAGATTTCAGCCTATCATTACTAAACTTATTCAAACGAGTTTCACTAAGAAAAAAAAGATCTGGACTAAACTTGGCGACAACCCACCCTAAGGACTGAACTACCTGAGGCTTACCGAGACCTTGTTAGATCCAATACATAAGCTTTATTTTTCTTGGTGGGGTTGAACATCTACCTACGCCGAAGAGTTTTTGGCATTGCTCATCCCAACTTTAGATTTTTTGGAGCCTTTAACAGTGGAAGGTGGTAAGGACCATTGTCTCTTTGTCGTAGTAATCTCTGCAAGCGTGTGACTGTGTTTAGAAATGTGAGATACCGTCACCGGCTTATTTGGCATGGTTGGCACTGCGAAGGGTGGTTTAGCCGCGAGCTAGGCTTCAAAATTAGAGAGTACGGTTAAGTCAACTTTGCTCAGATTTGGCATGCTGGTTCCCTCAATATTAGAGACAATAGTGGCTTCCGTTCTAGTTGGAACCACGAGGTCTTCCACCAAGACAAAACGGTTGTCTGGTTTAATAGGGGCATCGACACATGTCTCGATTGTTACAATAGTAGTAGCAAACATAGGCGTTGCAGTCTTAAGAGTCGTCGCAACAAGGCCAACATTGGCAGCTATTACTGTCATAGCAGGGGCAGCAGCAGCAAGGAAAGAAGCACCAAGAGGCGTAACATTAGAAGCCTTATGAGATTCAGCAGTAGCCCTTTCAGGCTCATCGTCGAGACCTGTCGTGGTAGATCCAATCCTAATTGAACTACCTAGCTCATTCCCGGTGTTGGTCGAATCCATGTCGATCAATTTATCATCAATGTTATCCTCATGGGAGATCTCTCCCCTCATCTGCACACAAAGCACACAAAGGAGTGGTCATAAAGCCTGTATAAAGAGGAATGAAACTAAACTTAAAATCGATAACCTTACCCCTCTCGCAACTCGGCGTAGATGATGATGCTATTGCATCATGATAATGGATCCTGCCTCATGGTCGCGAGGACCCTTGATTCTTAGGAGGATCCACACAAAGCCAATCTTCGTATTACAACTTAGTACTAATTGAGACCTTAATCGTTGGACATGATGCAACTGAGTGCCCAATAATGTCGTAGCCATGCAAAACAGTGGTAGTCTTTCGTACTAGATAGGGCATAGTTTTGAAGTGGACCCCGACCCACCAAGCACTACACATCATCGAATTGGTTTGGTGGCATCTATGTTTATCCAAAACTAAACGAATTCCCCCATGTTGCCGTCCATGATTCAGGTATTTGTTGCAACAACAGTCCCAACGTAGGATCTAAGGGATCTAGCAATCTAGTCAGCTAATTGGTCATCCATCATCAAAACAAATGAAATGCAGCGAATACGAATCCAAATTCACATATGAGTGAATGAGTATTCATCAATAGAGCAATTTGGAGCCAGAGGGAGAAGGGCAAGCCAATCTTTCTTGAATGTCCAAGGCCCTCGTTTGAGAACATCGTTGCGTTTTGCAGCCGAGGAGAACTTAATTAGGAAGAGCTTAGGCTTTAGGTCAGAGATAGATAAAACCTTGTCATTCTTCCATACCACATCGAAGACTCAGATGAAAGCAGCAGTAATAACGGTCTTAGAAGTGACCAATTTTTCGACGAGCGTCAACTCTCAGTCCTCTGAGGGGGATTGCCAGTTGATGGACGGAGTGAAAACCAATCCTTGCTCCTTCGAGGTAAAGTTCAATTCACCCAACTGTTGAAGAATCGAGTCGGTAGCCATTAAGATAGGGGAGGGAAGAAAACAAAGTAAAAAGAAAATTATGGAGGAATAGTAAATAGGGCAAGACATATATTCGTACAACCCTAGGAGGGAGCAAGGGTAGTCCTTTCAACTCCCTTTCTTCATGTGGAGGCAAAGGTAACTCCGATCAACACAAACCAGCCATTGTACCAACCTCATCTAGATTACCCAAGGTTAAGGCAGGAGCAGAACCGCAATCGGCGACCAAAGGAACGTTAGAGCCCCCAAAACTCTGAAGACTGCCACAAGTAGAGATAGAGATCGGTGACGTAGAAACAGAAAGGGAGGCTGGAGAAGGGAAAGGAGGGATGTGGCTGGAGGGAATAGAAAGAGGGATAAGGTTGAGAGAGAAAGAGTGGAGAGAATTAAGAGGGTTTCCATACCTGTTGGAATTTTTGACCCGTTGGAATTTTAACCGAGTAAAAAGTTCTAAAATTGAGATTAAGTTGTATAATCATGTTCAAAAGCCCATAACTAAATATTTTAATTCATAAAATTTGATTTAATCTTATTTTGCGGACATTTTGTTGGGTTTTAAGGTATGCATGTCTAAACGGGTTTTACAGTGGTCCTGTTGGAATTTTAACCGAGTAAAAAGTTCTGAAAATGAGGTTAAGCTATATAATCATGTTCAAAAACCCATAACTAATATTTTAATTCATAAACTGTGATTTAATCTTATTTTTCGTCTATTTTGTTGGGGTTTAAGCATGCATGTCTAAGTCGTTGGAATTTTAACCGAGTAAAAAGTTCTAAAAATGAGGTTAAGCTATATAATCATATTCCAAATCCCATAGATAAATATTTTAAGTCATAAAATGTGATTTAATCTTATTTTTTTGCCGTTTTGTTGGGGTTTAAGGCGTGCGTGTCTAAATGGGCTTTACAGTGGAGCTGTTGGAATTTTAGCTGAGTAAAAAGTTCTGAAATTGAGGCTAAGCTATATAATCATATTCAAAAGCCCATAAATAAATATTTTAAGTTATAAAATTTGATTTAATTTTATTTTTAGCCGTTTTGTTGGGTTTAAGACGTGCATGTCTAATGGGCTTTATAGTGGACCAATTGGAATTTTAACAGAGTAAAAAGTTCTGAAATTGAGGTTAATCTATATAATCATAATCAAAATCCCATAATCAAATATTTTAACTCATAAAATTTGATTTAATCTTATTTTGTGGCCGTTTTGTTGGGTTTAAGACATGCATGTCTAAATGGGCTTTAGAGTGGACCTGTTGGAATTTTAACTGAGTAAAAAGTTCTGAAAATGAGGTTAAGCTATATAATCATGCTCAAAAGCCCATAAATAAATATTTTATGTCATAAAATGTGATTTAATCTTATTTTTTGGCCATTTTGTTGGGGTTTAAGGTGTGCATGTCTAAATGGCTTTATAGTGGACCCGTTGGAATTTTAACAGAGTAATGGGATGCTTCATCAACATTTTTGTGGATAAACACCATACTATCATCAGCAAAAAGTAAGTGATTTACCCGAAGCGCATGACGGATGGCGCAAAGACCTAGGAGTCGGCCCTCCTATTGCTCAGCTAAAAGAGTAGCTGAGAGACCTTGAGTGCATATAAGAAATAGAAAATGGGAGAGGGGGTTTCCCTACCTTAACCCACATTGGGGATAGAAGACCGGTGACAAAGAGCCATTAACATGGTCTGTAAAAGAAACCGATGAGATGCATCTCATGATTGTCTCAACCCAAGAGTCGAGAAACCCCATCCTGATCATAGTTCTCTGGAGGAAAGACTAGTCCACGCGGTCAAACGCCTTCTTTATCTCATGTTTTAGCGCATTGCCCTGAAAGGGCCTTGTCCCACTTGAGTTAAGAGAATGCACCAGCTCATGGGCGACAAAGATACTGTCCGTTATACTTTGTCCCTTAACAAAAGCAGCCCGAGTGTCGCTAATACAGTAGGGGAGAATAGGTTTCATGCGGTTGAAAAGCACTTTAGTGACAATTTTTTAAATCACCGTACAAAGACTAATGGGCCATAACTGATGAGATCATGGCGTCACCACCACCATTGGATCCAGAGGAATTTCCCTTAGGCCCCATTACTCGTGCAAGGGTAAGGAAATTTAGAGATGCGGTCAGCAACAAGTACAATCATGCATGGAAGATTACTGAAGCTGCCAAAGTTAAATCAATGCCCTGCAACGTGGAAGATTCATGAAACGTGAAAGAGAGTCCATGCAACGTGTTGCATGTTTATTTCCGATGCATATGTTCCATTTTATTATTATAATTTTAGTATGCACATGTATTCTATTATAATGTTTATTGTTTATTTTACAGCACTAGAGTTTGTTGAATTATGTACCATACATTTATTATATTTAGCATGCATCATATTACCTTTTTTTATTTCAGATCATATTTCTCGTAATTACAAGCGTTATGCAAGGACAACGAGCAGCCACATCATTAGGGTGATTCAGAGAATTATGACTATTGGAGAGGTGCTTGCTTGAGATGCTTGCTTGGCTTGGGAGGTGCTTGCGTACGTTCACAAGGAAATTGACATGCTTGTTTACGTTCACATGGAAATTGACATGCTTCCTAACATTCACAATGGATGGCAATTTTAGATTGCTTGAGGTGTTTGCTAACATTCATATGGAAATTGACATGCTTGCTTACATTTACATGAAAATTGACAAGCTAGCTTATGATTACATTGGGCGGTAAAGGCATACATTTCAAGGTTTTTTTTTTTTACTTATTATCCCTTTACACCTCCCTAGAAATGTTAGTTGATCACTTCATTTTGCAAAGCCTATAAATAGAGGTTAGTTTTCCAATTGTAAGACACTTTGAGTTCAGAAAAATTGAGAGTTTTATCTCCTTCATTCTTTTAAGAACTTTATCGATCCTTCAAGTTCGCTTGTTGAATCAAAACCTTTGATATATTTGGTTCCTAGTTCTACTTAACTAGAGGGTCAAGATCCTTATTTTGTTTAGAGACCGTTATAGGGTTCGGGTCACACTTTTTAGTGTTGGTTCAATTCTCAAGTCCTAAATTGCTTTCCATCTTCCATCATCCAATTCTACCACCACCATCGATCACATTAACCATCCAAAATTCTAGAATATTCTCATCACTTTTTATATCATTACACACCATCATCCTTTAAACCATTGCAAGTCTTACAACACAAAGTTACTTCATTTACGATCGGGCAACACAAGTGATAAGTGTTCAAAAGTACTATTTTTCTTACCCTTTTTACTCATATTATTGTTAGACTTAGGCTCATATTAGTTACTTAATTAGTCATTCATGCATTAATCCATGTTTCCTTCCATCGTTGAGCTTGATTGCTTAACTTGGTTGTTTTTGTGGGAAAATATGCTGCTTTGGTGTGTTTTGTGTGTATGTGCAGAATCACTTGCCAAAGCAAGGCTAGAGCTAGTTGCCAGGGCAATGCATGAAGGAGATGCCGAGCTAGTTGCGAGGGTAATGCATGAAGGAGATGCCGAGCTAGTTGCCAGGGCAATGCATGAAGGGGACTCCGAGCCAATTGCCAGGGCAATTGTCGACAAAGAATAAGGTGATATGGTAGTCAAAATTGATGACTAGACAAGCCCAAGATGACGTGGAGCAAAGCTAAATCCCAAAGGAGTTTGATTTCCATGAAGAGGTTAAAGAAGAATTAAATTCCAAGAAGATAGGAGAAGTTCTAGAAGGAATATAATTATAATAAAGAATTATATTCTTTTAAGATAATTTAATTCCAACTTAACTTCCTCCTCAAAGAAGGACTTTGACCTAGCCCTATAAATAGATCACCAATCCGTCAACTCCAAGGGGGAGAGAAGAGAGAATTTTCTACAAGATCAAAAGGGGGATATCGACAAAGAGGCTTCAACCATTCTTCATCTTTTTCTTCTTTGTTCCATTAGGTTTATGCTAGGAATTCTTTGTCTTGTGTTTCTTTGGAACCTAGCCATGAACTAAATCTACTTGGCTAAGGTTATTGTGTCTTGTAGTTGTGAGAAACAATTGGAATTTTTTAGGTAATAAGAGTTTGCACTTTCAATTCAAGGTTTACTCATTCTTGGTTCTTATTCTTGTTTGCGAGTGAATTGGGATAGGATCTCGTAACTTCATCTATTTATCTAATATCAGGAGAGTTAGATTCAAGAAACGGATGGGTATGGTCTTTATTCAATCCATTGATGGTGAAGATTAATCCAGCTTAGGAATAAGTTAAGGATTTCAACGGCTAAGAAGAGCGAAAGATTGGTTGTTGTTCACCCTTGATTCACGCAGGGATGTATTATCAAGGCATGCACAAGTAGCTAGAGTTTCGAATTAGGGATAAGAAGAAACCATTGAAGAACGCTCTGCCAAACCTTGAAGTTGCTGCCCAGACACCCAAGTAGTTGCTCAGCTAGTCGCCCAACCCCGTTGTGCAAGTTTCCACAGCAACTGAGTTGCCCTTGCACTCTTTTACCAAGACGATCCAATCGGCTATCGCACCTCAACTCACGATAACCTGGCCTATCTCTCTCATTTGATCTCATCTATTCTTTTACTTTATTGCTTTCTAGTTTAGTTATTAGTTAAACTCTTATAATCTTATATTTGTGTTTTTACTTTTTATAGCGCAAGAGACTAGATTCTTGAAGTGGCACCAATCTTTGTGGAGGCGATATCTTTTATACTATAACTTGCGACGTGTACAGTTGCACAATTGCGGAGCACTTATTACGCGCAACACGTTTTTGGCACTGTTACCGGGGATTGGCAATAGCGACTTTGTTTTTATTTTATTGGATTTTTTTATTTTTCTTGTTTAAGATTCAAAGGGTTAACAAACTTTAGTTTTGCATTGGTATATGACCAGGGCGAGACCGATTACACCAGAATATCCCTTTGATCTAGAAATCGAACGAACCTTACAAAGACTTAGACGAAGGTTAAGAGTAGCAATGGCTAATCAAGATGGCAATATGAATCAAGATGTTCCAACAGGAGGAGGAGTGATTCTTGCATGAAACAGAACTATTCGAGACTATCTTGAAGAAGATCTTGATGAACTTAATCCAGGAGTTGTCGCACCTGAAATTGAAGCCGACCACTTTGAGTTGAAATCGGTGATGTTTAATATGATCAATACAATTGGTCAATTTGGCGGCTCAGCAACTGAAGATGCATGACAACATCTTAAATCTTTCCTCGAGATTTGCAACTTATTCAAAATACACGGAGTCACCCCGATGTTTTACGATTAAGATTATTCCCCTATCCACCGAGGGATAGGGCGAAAGCATGGTTAAATAGCATTCATGCCGGATCAATAGGATATTGGACCGATCTTTGTCGTGATTTCCTTGCTCGATTTAATCCTACAAATTTGACTGATAAGCTTCATAACGACATTACTTTTTTTCGGCAGGCAGATGATGAATCCATGTACGAGGCTTGGGAGCGATATAGAGAACATCTACACAAGTGCCCCTATACGAATTCCCAGTTTGGACACAAGTAACAATGTTTTACAACGTCGTGAATACACCAACAAGGATAATGCTAGATGCCTCGGCAAACGGCATACTCCTAGATAAGTCACCGGAGGAAGCAATGCAAATTCTAAACAGGCTTGCCAAGAATAATTATCAATTCCCCTCTACTAGAAGAGGAGGAGTTAGACACCAAGCCACAATACATGAACTAGGATTATCAGACTCAATTTCGGCACAATTGGCCACTTTAACCAAGATGGTCCAGAACATGCAGAAACCAAACAACACACATGAGGTCAAGGTAATGGATTCCTTTTGTGAGTTATGTGGTGGTAACCATGATTCTTCTGAATGTATGCAGAATCTGAAATCCAGCTTCTATGTGGGGAATTACAACCGGAACAACAATGTGATGTCCAATACATACAATCCAGCTTGGAAGAAGCACCCAAATTTTTCATGGAGTAATCCCAACAATGCTCTAAACCAGAACAATCAGAATGTACAAGCATCGGGATTCCAGCAGAATATGCCACGGCAACAGTTGCCGCAGCAACAACCGACAACATCTAGTTCTTTGGAAAATTCTCTCAATGCTTTTATGTTGAAAACTGAATCTTATATGGCTGAGAATAGTAACTTCATAAAAAGAACTGATGCTTTTATTAACAGGACCGAGATGAGATTGCAAAACCAAGAGGCGACAATCAAATCATTGGAAAATCAAGTCGGACAATTTGCTCAAAACCTGAATACTAGACCGCAAGGAGGTTTACCTAGAGATAATGAAGTCGCAAGAGGAACTGACAATGAGCAATGTAAGGCGATCACCACTAGAAGTGGCCAACAACTTAAAGAGGCTCAAGCCCGTTCATCAAACAAAACTCCACAAAAAGATCAAGACGAACCCAGCGGCAAAGCCTCAGATGCTGAACTAGGAATTGCCGTGGCAACCGGCAATAAGCATGCCTCGGCAACCAACGATAAGCATGCCTCGGAAACCAACGATAGGCATGCTACGACAACCGCAGTTGATGATGCCTCGGCAACTCCAGTTGTCCCAGTAATGCCATCAATCAGATTCCAAACCAATGAAATGATCAAAGATATCCGACTTCCACCACCATTCCCACAAAGATTGAAGCGACAAAAGCAAGAATACCAATTCAAGAAGTTTCTTGATATTCTCAAGCAAGTCCACATCAACTTGCCATTGGTGGAGGCAATTGAACAATTGCCGAACTATGCCAAGTTCCTTAAAGACATTGTGTCCAAGGCTAGGGGAGTTTGAAACAGTTGCCGCAACAGAGGGATGCATGGCCATGTTGCACAATCGTATGCCATCCAAGTTGAAGGAACCCAGAAGTTTCACAATACCCTGTTCCATTAGAAACCACTATGTCGGGAAAACATTATGCGACCTTGGGGCTAGCATAAACTTGATGCCTAAATCGGTTTTCCAGAAACTAGGAATCGGGAAGGCAAGACCTACAACAGTTATGCTACAGCTAGCCGACAGATCCTATGTGCATCCAGAGGGAAAAATCGAAGACATACTGGTAAAGTTGATAAATTCATTTTCCCCGCCGACTTTATTATTTTGGATTGTGAAGCAGATGAGCATGCACCTATCATTCTCGGGAGACCATTCCTAGCAACAGGGAGAACCTTGATCGATGTTGAAAAGGGAGAACTCACAATGAGGGTGAATGAGCAGCAAGTTAAACTAAATGTGTTCCAAACACTAAGCCACGTCGATGATCCAGAAGAATGCCAACTTCTTCATGCCACAATAGAGTTTTACTTTGACGAGGAATTTAGTTGCCTCAGCAACTACATTGTCGATCAAGAGGAACCTAAGGAGTATGAAGAACTGATCAATGAGGAACAACAAGAAGAGGCAAATTGGCTAGTCAATCGACCAGGTACATACTTTGAACCACTAGATTACTCAGGTAAGGAAGGTAAGCTCGAAAAGCCCTCTATTGAACAACCACCGATTCTTGAGTTGAAACAGTTGCCAGAGCAACTAAAATATGCATACTTAGGTACCGATAATACACTGCCTGTAATTATTTCATCTAAGTTACACCCTGAGCAGGAAAAGAAGCTGATCAAAATGTTGATGCTACACAAGAAGACAATAGGGTGGACAATTGCCGACTTGAAAGGAATTAGCCCGGCAGTGTGCATGCATAAGATTTTGTTGGAAGATGATCACAAAACTTCAATTGAGGCCCAGAAGAGACTGAGTCATGCCATGAAAGGGGTTGTAATGAAAGAAATCATCAAGTGGCTTGACGCCGGCATTATATACCCTATCTCTGATAATACATGGGTAAGTCCGGTACAATGTGTACCAAAAAAGGGAGGTATAACGGTGGTAAGTAATTAAAACAATGAACTCATTCCAACCAGGACTGTGACCGGTTGGAGGGTTTGTATGGATTATCGAAAGCTAAACAAAGCCACTAGGAAAGATCACTTCCATTACCCTTTATTGATCAAATGCTTGACCGTCTTGCCGGTAAACCCTTTTATTGTTTTCTTGATGGTTATTCCGGTTACAATCAAATTGCCATAGCATCAGAAGATCAAGAAAAGACAACCTTCACATGTCCATATGGTACGTATGCTTTCTGAAGGATGCCGTTCGGATTGTGTAATGCCCCGGTAACCTTCCAAAGATGCATGATGTCACTCTTTTTAGACATGGTCGAAGACTTCCTTGAGATCTTCATGGATGATTTTTCTATTTTTGGTAATGACTTCGACAGCTGCCTCGGCAATTTTGAGAAGGTGTTGGCAAGATGTGAAGAAAATGATTTAGTCCTCAATTGGGAGAAGTGCCATTTTATGGTAGATGAAGGAATAGTGCTCAGCCACAAGATTTCATCCAAGGGAATTGAAGTAGACAAAGCCAAGGTAGACGTAATCGAGAGATTACCCCCACCAAGTTCGGTTAAAGGAATCCGAAGCTTTCTTGGACATGCAGGTTTTTACAGGAGGTTCATTCATAATTTTTCTAAAATCAATAAACCCTTGTGCAATTTGCTTGAACAAGATAAAGTCTTCGATTTTGATGATTCTTGTGCCCAAGAATTCGAAACCCTAAAGGAAAAACTTACCTCGGCACCCATTGTCGTTCCACCAGATTGGACGCTACCTTTTGAGCTCATGTGTGATGCAAGCGATTTTGCGGTAGGAGCAGTCCTAGGCCAACGCACAGGTAAGACCTTCCATGTGATATACTGCTCTAGTAAAACTCTTAATAGTGCTCAAGTGAATTACACAACAACGAAGAAAGAGTTATTAGCTGTAGTTTTCGCATTTTACAAGTTTCGATCCTATTTGGTTGGTACAAAGGTAATTGTTCATACGGACCATTCGACAATCAAATATCTATTTGCTAAAAAGGATGACAAACCTCGTTTGATTCGTTGGATATTACTTTTACAAGAATTTGATATTGAAATTAAGGACAGGAAAGAACAGAAAATCAAGTGGCCAATCACTTATCATGTTTAGAACGCAATAGGGAGGAGGATGCAGATCTAGACATATGCGATGCATTCTCGGATGAGAAACTTTTAGTTGCCTCGGCAACCATGGACGCGCACACCTCGGCAACTCTCGACTTTGCAACAGCCCTTGATGCGCATGCCTCGGCAACCATGGATGCGTCTGCCTCGGCAACCCTCGAAGCCCCGGTAGCCCTTGACGTGAACGCCTCGACAACCATGGATGTGCATGCCTCCGCAACCCTCGATGCCTCGGTATCCCTTGACACGTATGCCTCGGCAACCCTAGACGCGTACGCCTCGGCAATTTTGGGAGTAGTCGCCATGGCAGCACATGCCTCGGCAATACCCTGGTACGCGAATTTAGTTAATTTCCTTGTTTATGGTATTTTACCTTATGTTCTTACTCACCAAGGGAAGAAGCGGTTCTGCCATGATGCTAAGCATTACTTTTGGGACGAGCCTCTTTTGTTTAAATAATGTGCATACAAGGTTATACGCCGATGTGTCCCTGAAGAGGAGCAGCAGAATGTACTCCGGCAATGCCATTCTTCAACCTATGGAGGACATTTTGGAGGAACTCGTACCAGGCCAAAGTTTTGCAATCCGGATTGTATTCGCCAACATTGTACAAAGATGCCCAAGACTTTTACAAGCAATGTGATTGTTGCCAGAGGATGGGCAATATCTCTAGACGACATAAGATGCCGCTCCAAAACATCATCGAGGTGGAATTGTTCGATGTATGGGGGATCAATTTTATGGGAACTTTCCCATCTTCATTCGGCAACCTCTACATTCTACTTTCCGTCGACTACGTGTCTAAATGGGTTGAGGCAGCTGTAGTTCCCAACAAGGATTCCAAGACCGTGCAACGATTCTTGCAGAAAAACATATTTACACGGTTTAGGATGCCAAGAGCAATTATCAGTGACGAAGGCAAGCATTTTGACAACAGACTTATTGCCAAGATGTTGCAACGCTTTAGCGTATCACACAAGATTGCAATGGCATATCACCCACAAACCAATGGGGGGAATTGAAGGGTATACTCGAGAAAGTTGTAAATCCCTCTAGGAAGGATTGGTCATTAAGACTAGATGACACACTTTGGGCATATCGCACTGCATTCAAAACACCCTTAGGTATGTCCCCCTTCCGACTTGTCTATGGAAAAACATGCCATCTACCGGTGGAAATCAAACACAAGGCATATTGGGCAATCAAGACCGTGAATATGGATTGGGAAAGTGCCGAACAAAAGCGTTTGTGGGACCTCAACGAGATAGAAGAATTTCGTGCACTCGCCTATAACAGTGCACGAATCTACAAGGAGAAAACAAAGCAATGGCATGACAAGAAACTATTGTCGAAACAGTTCACGCCAAGGCAACTAGTTCTTTTATTCAATTCTCGGTGAAAACTTTTCCCGGGAAAACTGAAATCAAAATGGTCAGGACCATTCGAAGTTGTCAAACCATTCTCCCATGGTGTCGTGATAATCAAGTCCATCACTGACAAACATGAATTCAAAGTTAATGGACAAAGATTAAAGCACTACAATGGTGCCCATGTGGAACGAACAAAGAAGTGGTCGCCTTATGAGATGCATGAGCATGCTCTCCTTTCGATATTTTTTTTTATTTTTTTTTATTTTTTATTTTTTTCGAACTATTTAATTTTTATTTTTTATTATTTTCGATTATTTGCTCTTTTTAGGATAGATTTATTTTCTTTAGGATTAAAACTACATCTTTCATATTTAACTTTTTGAGTTTAAGAATCCCTTTACACATCTTTATTTATTTTCTTTTATTAGAGTATCTTTAATTTTAATCCTTATTTGATTTGTCTTTGAATTGTAGGAAAAGAGTTCAAGATAAAGAGGAATTTTGATTCAAGAAGGAAAACATCTTCAACAAGGAAATTAATGGGCTGAATCTAAGGCTTATATAAAGCCTCCAACTTACCCTAAATAAAACCCCTAGCCGTCACCCTTCCCCTAAACAGAAACCCTCTTTTTTTTCTTTCCAAAATTAATCCCACCCACCATATTTACTACCTATCTTTTCTATTTAACCCATCACCCTTAACTTCCAAGAAACCTATTCCTACTTTTCATCTTTCAACTCTTTAGTTTATTTTATTTTATTTTCTTTGTTTTTACAAAACTCACAATCAAGATCATCCATGGCATCCAAAATTAAATTTTTGGTTCATCCAAGTTCCTCCAACGAACCAAGATACAAGAAGTTTTCTACATCGGTGGTTCAAGAAAAATTTCACTCCAAGTTTGAAAGCCGAAAGATTTACGAAGAACAAAGCTTTGAATACTCTAACTCTCATCAAGATTTCGGCCTTGAACCATTCATCTTTGAGAGGATTGCACATCAAAAGTGGCAAATCTTTTGCCTTCAATCGGAAATCTCATGGGTAAGAGAATTCTATGCTCACTCACCTAACCCGGATAATCCTTATGTTTTTGTTCCTGACAAGGCCATACTCATAAGCCCCGAAAACATCAACACCTTTTACGGGCTCTACATTGAGAAGGACGAGCATCAAGCATTTGTTGATCAAATCACGCCCAAGCAACTCGACAAGGTGCTTCAAGAACTCACTCAACCGGGAACTCATTGGAACGACGGTAAATACAAGGGCACGGTAAATCGCTTTCGGCTTAAACCCGAGGCAAAACTATGGAATAAGCTTGTTAAAACTTCTTTAATGCCCACCACACACAATACTACCGTTGATAAACCACGCCTTTTGCTCATACATTCTATTTTGCATAATCACATCATTAACATTGAAAAAATTATTTGTGATGAGATTTTTGTATGTAGCTCAAAAGATAAGGGTTCTCTTTTCTTCCCTTGCTTAATTTCCAATCTTTGCAAGGAGATGCGTGTCCCAAGTGAGTCCACCAATGAAAAGTCCCTACCAAAGTCTGGTTGGAATCAAGCTCAAACCCGAAAGCTAATGGGAGAGGCACCGGTAAAATCCTCAACGCCTCCAATTGCCGCGGTAACCCCTGCCGCCTCGGCAACCCCTAATGCCCGGGCAACTCGTCCATCAACCTCGGGACACTTTGTAGCACTCTTGCAACCATTGGCGAGTCACCTTAGGCAAATTGAAGACCGGTAACTAATGTTCATGCGGTACATGAAGGAGCACAACAATGCCATCACCCAAATCATCCTAGAAAAGTACCCGGATAGCCGCGTGCCGTTCCCAATCTTTCCTGCCGAGATCCTTGCCCCGGCAACCGCAATAGATGATGTCGCGGTGACCTACACCGCGTCTGCCCAAGAAGTCACCCCGGCAACCAACCCTGAAGATGCCACGGCAACCAAACTAAAGACATCTCGGCAACCACTGCAAAAGCCAAAGGTAAAGCACCTATGCTCGAATCAACTCGTACGGAATCGTTGTCTGATTTTTTAGATTCGGACGAGTCCTCCATTGCACCAACAAAGATCGCACCAATTGAATCATCCAAGCAAAAAGCAAATGACATTGATGAAGAGGACAATGAGGACAACCCCGTATGAGGATCGATTCAACCATCGGCAACAAGAAAACAACCATCGCGTTCAAGCAAGAGAATCAAGACACCGACCAAAAGGAAACTAATCATCCACGATGACAAACTCTCGGAGTAAGTCCTCCTTTGTATTTTATTTTTCTTTATCTTTAATGCATGCATTGAGGACAATGCCTCACTCGAGTTTGGGGGGGATTGTTATTAGTTAGTTACCATGTTTAGTTGCATTCATCTTAAGTATTGCATTTAGGATACATAAATTGCTTGCCATGCCTTTAGTTGGAACAAGAATTGCCTAGATTTGATGAATATCTGATGATGACTTTGCCAAAAATTGGATAAATGCTAGAGGTGCTCGAAACCGGCTCTAGTCGAATAAATTAATTAACTTAAGAAAACTAAAAACAAAACACTAGAGGTGCCCGAAACTGGATCTAGTTAAAACTTGTTAAGAGAACCCAATAAAGTAATTTGAAAACCTCTTGTTTGCATAGAATCCAAAAAATCAACTTGCACACAACTCCGTACACACTCACAAGCATTATAGTTTGATTACGAGTAACTCCTAAGTTTTCCGAAAAATGAAATGCCAATCATACTTTGTGCCCCGGTTCTGAGAATTGAAATCAAGTTCAAAGCTAAGTTTGTGAAAATTGAAGTCTTGGCAGGTAATTACTAGTTTGCATTTCTTGAGGACAAGTGATAAGTGTTCAAAAGTACTATTTTTCTTACCCTTTTTACTCATATTATTGTTAGACTTAGGCTCATATTAGTTACATAATTAGTCATTCATGCATTAATCCATGTTTCCTTCCATCGTTGAGCTTGATTGCATAACTTGGTTGTTTTTGTGGGAAAAGATGCTGCTTTGGTGTGTTTTGTGTGTATGTGCAGGATGACTTTCCAAAGCAAGGCTAGAGCTAGTTGCCAGGGCAATGCATGAAGGAGATGCCGAGCTAGTTGCGAGGGTAATGCATGAAGGAGACGCCGAGCTAGTTGCCAGGGCAATTGTCGACAGCGAACAAGGTGATATGGTAGTCGAAATTGATGACTAGACAAGCCCAAGATGACGTGGAGCAAAGCTAAATCTCAAAGTAGTTTGATTTCCATGAAGAGGTTAAAGAAGAATTAAATTCCAAGAAGATAGGAGAAGTTCTAGAAGGAATATAATTATAATAAAGAATTATATTCTTTAAAGGTAATTTAATTCCAACTTAACTTCCTCCTCAAAGAAGGACTATGACCTAGCCCTATAAATTAGAGGCCATGCCGTAAACTCCAAAGAGAGAGAGAGGAGAGAATTTTTGACAAGCATCAAGGGCAAGGAGATTTCGACAAGCTTCATCCATCCTTCATCTTTTTCTTCCTTGTTCAATTAGGTTCATGCTAGGAATTCTTTATCTTGTGTTTCTTTGGAACCTATCCATGAACTAAATCTATTTGGCTAAGGTTATTGTGTATTGTGGTTGTGAGAAACTATTGGATTTTGTTCAGGTAATAAGAGTTTGCACTTTTCTATTCAAGGTTTATTCATTATTGGTTCTTATTCTTGTTTGCGAGTGAATAGGGAGAGGATCTCGTAACTTCATCTATTTATCTAATATCGGGAGAGTTAGATTCAAGAAACGAATGAATATGATCTCTATTCAATCTATTGATGGTGAAGATTAATCCGGCTTAGTAATAAGTTAAGGATTTCAACGGCTAAGAGGAGTGCAAGATTGGTTGTTGTTCACCCTTGATTCACACAGGGATGTTTTATCAAGGCATGCAAAAGTAGCTAGAGTTTTGACTTAGGGATAAGAAGAAACCATTGAAGAACGCTCTGCCGAACCTTGAAGGTTGCTGCCCAGACACCCAAGTAGTTGCCAAACTAGTCGCCCAGGCAACCATCGATTAGTTGCCAAGGCAACCCCGTTGTGCAAGTTGCCATGGCAACTGAGTTGCCCGTGCACTCTTTTACCAAGATGATCCAATCGGCTATCGCACCTCAACTCACGATAACCTGGCCTATCTCTCTCATTTAATTACATCGCCTTTTACTTATTTGCTTTCTAGATTAGTTATTAGTTAAAAGTCCTATAATCTTCTACTTGTGTTTTCTTTTACTTTTTACAGTGCAAGAGACTAGATTCTTGAAGTGGCACCAATCCCTGTGGAGACGATATCTTTTATACTATAACTTCCGATGTGTATACTTGCACAATTGCGTAGCACTTATTACGCACAACAAGTTTTTGGCACTGTTGCCGGGGATTGGCAATAGCGACTTTGTTTTTATTTTCTTACACTTTCTTTTTAGTTTTCTTGTTTAAGATTCACAGGGCTAACAAACTTTGGTTTTGCATTGGTATATGACCAGGGCGAGACCGATTACACCAGAATATCCCTTTGATCCAGAAATCGAACGAACCTTACAAAGGCTTAGACGAAGGTTAAGAGTAGCAATGGCTAATCAAGACGGCAATATGAATCAAGATGTTCCAGCAGGAGGAGGAGTGATTCTTGCACAAAATAGAACTATTCAAGACTATCTTGAAGAAGATCTTGATGGAGTTAATCTAGGAGTTGTCGCACTTGAAATTGAAGCCGACCACTTTGAGTTGAAACCGGTGATGTTTAATATGATCAACACAGTTGGTCAATTTGGCGGCTCAGCAACTGAAGATGCACGACAACATCTTAAATCTTTCCTCGAGATTTGCAACTCGTTCAAAATACACGGAGTCACCCCCTATGTTTTACGATTAAGATTATACCCCTATTCGCTGAGGGATAGGGCGAAAGCATGGTTGAATAGCATTCCTGCCGGATCAATAGGATCTTGGACCGATCTTTGTCGTGATTTCCTAGCTCGGTTTAATCCTACAAATTTGACTGATAAGCTTCGTAACGACATTACTTCTTTTCGGTTGGCAGATGATGAATCTATGTACGAGGCTTGGGAGCGATATAAAGAACTTCTACACAAATGTCCCCTACACGAATTCCCGATGTGGACACAAGTAACAATGTTTTACAACGCCGTGAGTACACCAACAAGGATGATGCTAGATGCCTCAGCAAACAACATACTCCTAGCTAAGTCGCCGGAGGAAGCAAAGCAAATTCTAAACAGGCTTGCCAAGAATGACTATAAATTCCCCTCTACTAGAAGAGGGGGAGTTAGACGCCAAGCCACAATACATGAACTAGGATCATCAGACTCAATTTCGGCACAATTGGCCACTTTAACCAAGATGGTCCAGAATATGCAGAAACCAAACAACACACATGAGGTCAAGGTAATGGATTCTTTTTGTGAGTTATGTGGTGGTAACCATGATTCTTCTAAATGTATGCAGAATCAGGAATCCAGCTTCTATGTGGGGAATTACAACTGGAACAACAATGTGATGTCCAATACATACAATCCAGCTTGGAAGGAGCACCTGAATTTTTCATGGAGTAATCCCAACAATGCTCTAAACCAGAACAATCAGAATGCACAAGCATCAGGATTTCAGCAGAATATGCCACGACAATAGTTGCCGCAGCAACAACCGACAACATCTAGTTTTTTGGAAAATTCTCTAAATGCTTTTATGATGAAAACATAATCTTATATGGCTAAGAATAGTAACTTCATAAAAAGAACTTATGCTTTTATTAACAGGACCGAGATGAGATTGCAAAACCAAGAGGCGACAATCAAATCATTGGAAAATCAAGTCGGACAATTTGCTTAAAACCTAAATACTAGACCGCAAGGAGGTTTACCTAGCGTTACTGAAGTCGCAAGAGGAACTGGCCATGAGCAATGTAAGGCGATCATCACTAGAAGTGGCCAACAACTTAAAGAGGCTCAAGCCTGCTCATCAAACAAAACTCCACAAAAAGATCAAGACGAACCTAGTGGCAAAGCCTCAGATGCTGAACCAGGAATTGCCGCGGCAACCGGCAATAAGCATGCCTCGACAACTGACGATAAGGATGCCTCAACAACTTGCGATAAGCATGCCTCGGCAACCCCAATTGTTAATGCCTCAGCAACTCCAGTTGTCCCAGCAATGTTGTCAATCAGGTTCCAAACCAATGAAAGGATCAAAGATATCTGACTTCCACCACCATTCCCACAAAGGTTGAAGCGACAAAAACAAGAATATCAATTCAAGAAGTTTCTTGATATCCTAAAGCAAGTCCACATCAACTTGCCATTGGTGGAAGTAATCGAACAAATGCCGAACTATGCCAAGTTTCTTAAAGACATTGTGTCCAAGAGAACAAGGCTAGGAGAGTTTGAAACAGTTGCCGCAACAGAGGAAGGCATGGCCATGTTGCATAAACGTATGCCACCTATGTTGAAGGATCCAGAAGTTTCACAATACCCTGTTCCATTGGAAACCACTATGTCGGGAAAGCATTATGCGACCTCGGGGCTAGAATAAACTTGATGCCTAAATCGGTTTTCCAGAAACTAGGAATCGGGAAGGCAAGACCTACAACAGTTATGCTACAGCTAGCCGACAGATCCTATGTGCATCCAGAGGAAAAAATTGAAGACATACTGGTAAAAATTGATAAATTTATTTTCCCGCTGACTTTATTGTTTTGGATTGTGAAGCATATGAGCATGCACCTATCATTCTCGGGAGGCCATTCCTAGCAACAAGGAGAACCTTGATCGATGTTGAAAAGGGAGAACTCACAATGAGGGTGAATGACCAGCAAGTTAAACTAAATGTGTTCCAAACACTAAGGCATGCTGATGATCAAGAAGAATGCCAACTTCTTCATGCCATGGTAGAGTTTAACTTCGACGAGGAATTTAGTTGCCTCGGTAACTACGTTGCCGATCAAGAGGAACCTGAGGAGTATGAAGAACCGGTCGATGAGAAACAACAAGAAGAGGCAAATTGGCTAGTCAATCGACCAGGTACATACTTTGAACCACTGGATTACTCAGGTAAGGAAGGTAAGCTCGAAAAGCCCTCTATTGAACAACCACCAATTCTTGAGTTGAAACAGTTGCCAGAGCAACTAAAATATGCATACTTAGGAACCAATAATACATTGCCTGCAATTATTTCTTCTAAGTTACAGCCTGAGCAGGAAAACAAGCTGATCAAAATGTTGATGCTACACAAGAAGGCAATAGGGTGGACAATTGCCGACTTGAAGGGAATTAGCCTGGCAGTGTGCATGCACAAGATTTTGTTGGAAGATGATCACAAACCTTCAATTGAGGCCCAGATGAGACTGAATCATGCCATGAAAGGGGTTGTAATGAAAGAAATCATCAGTGGCTTGACGCCGACATTATATACCCTATCTCTGATAGTACATGGGTAAGTCTGGTACAATGTGTACCGAAAAAGGGAGGTATAACGATGGTAAGTAATGAAAATAATAAACTCATTCCAACCAGGACTGTGACCGGTTGGAGGGTTTGTATGGATTATCGAAAGCTAAACAAAGCCACTAGGAAAGATCACTTCCCATTAACCTTTATTGATCAAATGCTTGACAGACTTGTAGGTAAACCCTTTTATTGTTTTCTTGATGGTTATTCAGGTTACAATCAAATTGCCATAGTACCAGAAGATCAAGAAAAGACAACCTTCACATGCCCATACGGTACTTATGCTTTCCGAAGGATGCCATTCGGATTGTGTAACGCCTTGACAACCTTCCAAAGATGCATGATGGCACTCTTTTCAGACATGGTCAAAGACTTCCTTGAGATCTTCATGGATGATTTTTCTATTTTTGGTAATGACTTCGACACTGCCTCGGCAATTTAGAGAAGAAACTGATTTAGTCCTTAATTGGGAGAAGTGCCATTTTATGGTAGATGAAGGAATAGTGCTCGGCCACAAGATTTCATCCAAGGGAATTGAAGTAGACAAAGCCAAGGTGGACGTGATCGAGAGATTACCCCCACCAAGTTCAGTTAAAGGAATTCGAAGCTTTCTTTGACATGCAGGTTTTTATAGGAGGTTCATTCATAATTTTTCAAAAATCACTAAACCCTTGTGCATTTTCCTTGAACAGGATAAAGTCTTCGATTTTGATGATTTTTGCGCCCAAGCATTCAAAACCCTAAAAGAAAAGCATGCCTCATCACCCATTATCGTTCCACCAGATTGGACGCTACCTTTTGAGCTTATGTGTGATGCAAGCGATTTTACGGTAGGAGCAGTCCTAGGCCAACACACAGGTAAGACCTTCCATGTGATATACTACGCTAGTAAAACTCTTAATAGTGCTCAAATGAATTACACAACAACGGAGAAAGAGTTACTAGCTGTAGTTTTCGCATTTGACAAGTTCCGATGCTATTTGATTGGTACAAAGATAATTGTTCATACGGACCATTCGGCAATCAAATATCTATTTGCTAAAAAGGATGCCAAACCTCGTTTGATTCGTTGGATATTACTTTTACAAGAATTTGATATTGAAATTAAGGACAGGAAAGGAACAGAAAATCAAGTGGCCAATCACTTATCACGTTTAGAACACAATAGGGAGGAGGACACGGATCTAGAGATAGGCGACGCATTCTCGGATGAACAACTTTTGGTTTCCTCAGCAACCATGGACGTGCACACCTCGACAACTCTCGACGCCGCAGCAACCATGGATGCGCATGGCTTGGCAATCCTCGACGCCTCAGAAACCATAGATGTGCATGCCTCGGCAACTCTCAACGCCGCAGTAGCCCATGACGCGCAAGCCTCGGCAATTTTGGGAGCAGTCGCCACGGTAGCACATGCCTCGGCAATACCCTGGTACGCGGATTTAGTTAATTTCCTTGTTTGTGGTATTTTACCTTATGGTCTTATTCACCAAGGGAAGAAGCAGTTCCGCCATGATGCTAAGCATTACTTATGGGACGAGCCTCTTTTTTTTAAACAATATGCAGATCAGGTTATACGTCGATGTGTCCCTGAAGAGGAGCAGCAGAATGTTCTCATACAATGCCATTCTTCACCCTATAGAGGACATTTTGGAGGAACTCGTACCGCGGCCAAAGTGTTGTAATCCGGTTTGCATTGGCCAACATTGTACAAAGATGCCCAAGACTTTTACAAGCAATGTGATTGTTGCCAGAGGACGGGCAATATCTCTAGACGACATGAGATGCCGCTCCAAAACGTCATCAAGGTGGAATTGTTTGATGTATGGGGGATCGATTTTATGGGACCTTTCTCGTCTTCATTCGGCAACCTCTACATTCTAGTTGTCGTCGACTACGTGTCTAAATGGATTGAGGCAGCTGCAGTTCCCAACAATGATTCCAAGACCGTGCAACGATTCTTGCAGAAAAACATATTTACACGGTTTGGGATGCCGAGAGCAATTATCAGTGACGAAGGCAAGCATTTTGACAATAGACTTATTGCCAAGTGTTGCAACACTTTGGCGTATCACCCAATATTGCCACGGCATATCACCGACAAACCAACGGGCAAGCAAAAATTTCCAACCGGGAATTGAAGGGTATACTTGAGAAAGTTGTAAATCCCTCTAGGAAGGATTGGTCATTAAGACTAGATGACGCGCTTTGGGCATATCGCACTACATTCGAAACACCCTTAGGTATGTCCCCCTTCTGACTTGTCTATGGCAAAACATGCCATCTACTGGTGGAAATCGAACACAAGGCATATTAGGCAATCAAGACCGTGAATATGGATTGGGAAAGTGCTGGAGAAAAGTGTTTGTTGGACCTCAACGAGAAAGAAGAATTCCGTGCACTCGCCTATAACAATGCACAAATCTACAAGGAGAAAACAAAGCAATGGCATGACAAGAAACTATTGCCGCGACAGTTCACGCCCGGGCAAATAGTTCTCTTATTCAATTCTCGGCTAAAACTTTTCCCGGGAAAGCTGAAATCAAGATGGTCGGGACCATTCGAAGTTGTCAAACCATTCTCCCATGGTGCCGTGATAATCAAGTCCATCACTGACAAACATGAATTCAAAGTTAATGGACAAAGATTAAAGCACTACAATGGTGCCCATGTGGAACGTAACAAAGAAGTGGTCACCTTAGGAGATGCATGAGCATGCTCTCCTTTCGATATTTTATTTTTATTTTTATTTTTTATTATTTTTGATTATTTTTTATTTTATTTTTTTGAACTAATTATTATTTTTTTATTTTCAATTATTATATTTTTAGGATAGATTTTTTTTATATTTTTAAGTTTAAGAATCCCTTTACACATCTTTATTCATTTTCTTTTATTAGTTTATCTTTAATTTTAATCCTTATTTGATTTGTCTTTGAATTGTAGGAAAATAGTTCAAGATAAAGAGGAATTTTGATTCAAGAAGGAAAACATCTTCAACAAAGAAATTAATGGGCTGAATCTAAGGCTTATGTAAAGCCTCCAACTTACCCTAAATAAACCCCCTAGTTGTCACCCTTCCCCTAAACCAAAACCCTCTTTTTCTTATTTCCAAAATTAAACCCACCTACCATATTTACTACCCATCTTTTCTATATAACCCATCACCCTTAACTTCCAAGAAACCTATTCCTACTTTTCATCTTGCAACTCTTTAGTTTCTTTTATTTTCTTTTCTTTGTTTTTACAAAACTCACAACCAAGATCATTCATGGCGTCCAAAATTAAATTTTTGGTTCATCCAAAGAACCAAGATACAAGAAGTTTGCTACACCGGTGGTTCAAGAAAGATTTCACTCCAAGTTAGAAAGCCGGAAGATTTACGAAGAACAAGGCTTTGAATACTCCAACTCTCATAAAGATTTCGGCCTTGAACCATTCATCTTCGAGAGGATTGCACATCAAAAGTGGCAAATCTTTTGCCATCAATCAGAACCGGGTAACATCTCATGGGTAAGAGAATTCTGTGCTCACTCACCTAACCTGAATAATCCTTATGTTTTTGTTCGTGACAAGGCCATACTCATAAGCCCCGAAAACATCAACACCTTTTACGGGCTCTACATTGAGAAGGACGAGCATCAATCCTTTGTTGATCAAATCACGCCCAAGCAACTCGACAAAGTGCTTCAAGAACTCACTCTACCGGGAACTCATTGGAACGATGGTAAATACAAGGGCATGGTAAATCGCCTTAGGCTTAAACCCGACGCAAAACTATGGAATAAGTTTGTTAAAACTTCTTTAATGCCCACCACACACAATACTACCGTTGATATACCACGTCTTTTGCTCATACATTCTATTTTGCATAATCGCATCATTAACATTGGAAAAATTATTTGTGATGAGATTTTTGTATGTAGCTCAAAAGATAAGGGTTCTCTTTCCTTCCCTTGCTTAATTTCCAATCTTTGCAAGGAGATGCATGTCCCAAGTGAGTCCACCGATGTAAATGCCCTACCAAAGTTCGGTTGGAATCAAGCACAAATCCGAAAGCTAATGGGAGAAGCACCGGTAAAATCCCCAACGCCTGCAATTGTCGCGGCAACTCCTGCTGCCTCGGCAACCCTGAGACACTTGGGGTCCCTTGTTTTAAGAAATTAAGTAAATGTGTAAAAGAGTTGGACAGTTTTGCAAGTACAAGAGAAAATGTATGGGCTACTATGAATAGATACAAAAGTTAAAGAGCTGATTTTGGTGTGTAAAGATGTGTATACTTACAAATGCTCTGTTTCGTATGAATTTAACATTTGTTAGATTGTTTGAACATGAATACTTGAATTATATCTTGAAATACTTAAATGACTTGACAAGAAATCTTGAACACTTGAAACACTTGACATGAATCCTTGAAATACTCGAATTGCTTGACATGTAATGCTTGATTCTTGACATGAAACTCTTGAAATGAAAATTTCCTATGCTTGGACCTTGTATTGTATGATTTGCTACTTTGAATGGCTTATGGTCTCACTTGAGCTAATGATTACTTGAATTGCTTGACATGCAAACTTGATTACTTGAACATATTACTTGACTTGTATACCCGAATTTCCTGTTACATGATTGTTACTTGAAAAAGATCTCAATCTTACTTGAATTAATGAATGTTGCTGCCATGTACATCTCGTAAATGAAAATATGGACTGTTTAGGCATTGAGAATTATGTGTACATGTTATATGACTGAATTGGCTAGACTAAATGAAAATATATGGACTGTTTTGTGTATGTTAATTATGTATACATGAGTTGCTGCTCGATATGCATGTTAATTGTGTACACATGAGTTGCTGCTCTGAATAATGCTCGAATTGGACTATTTTATGCATGTTAATTGTGTATACATGAGTTGCTGCTCGAAATAACTTGAATAATGCTCGAATTGGACTATTTTATGCATGTTAATTGTGTATACATGAGTTGCTACTCGCAATAACATGAATAATGCTCGAATTGGACTGTTTTATGCATGTTAATTGTGTATACATGAGTTGCTGGTCGAAATAACCTATATAATGCTCGAATTGGACTGTTTTATGTATGTTAATTGTGTATACATGAGTTGTTGCTCGAAATAACCTGAATAATGCTCGAATTGGATTGTTTTGCATATGTTAATTATGTATATATATGAGTGCTGCTGCCATGTATACCTTGTACATTAAGAAATGGACTGAACTGGTTGGATTACATGATATATGGATTGTTTCGATATTGGAATTATATGTACTTGTTATTTGAGATAAGGGCTCGAAATGTTGATGTACATACTGGAACTATCTTGTACAAGAATGCTACATGATAACATGTTATTTGATAACTGCCTGTTATGCTTGAATGCTACTAAAATGACTTGATAATTGGTTGCTTGACAATTGCTTGGTATGCTTGAATATCACTCGAATGACTTGATAACATGCTTATTGATAATTGCTTGTTTTATTACTCGAAATGCTTGCAAACCTTATCTAGGCTCAAACTCATTTAAATGGAGCTTGGACAAATAAATTGGTTAGAATTAGTACTACCTCACTAAGTACATATCGTACTTATCACTCCAGTTTCCTCTCTTCCCAAACCATAGGTTAGGTGCTTCAAGGTGAATTACTTGATCCCGAAGTCAGATTTCTCGAGCTTGAAGTAAGGCACAAGCAACGCATAAGTATGAATCCATACTTATTTGTAATGCTCCTAGTAGTTGGTGGCACCTAGATTTGTATATGGTTAAGCTAAGTCATGCATTTTGATACTTGAAAGATCTTTTGTATATATGTATGAAGTTGGCCTTTAATGTTGTCAACTTGGTAGCTAGAACTCTATGTGTAAATGTTAAAATTTCATGTGAATTAACGAGTCTTGCTGCGCATATATGTACTAAAATGAACGATGGAAGTGTTTATTGTTATACTTGAGCTTGTTAATGCCATGTAGGTAAGGAGTGATATGTCATATGCTTACTTGAAGTTATTTTTGAATGTACGTACATAAAAGTATGACTAGTTAAACCTACATGAAATATTTACATGACTTAAATGGAATGTTGGATTGAAATGAAAATGTTCTAGTCTATATAGGTCATTCGAATGCTTTGCTTGTTCACATGCCTAAGTAGCAATTAACCTTGAATGAACAATTAAAGGTAATCAATCCCATTAATGACCTATAAAGTATATGAAACATGATATTCTTGCTTGATATATGTTCGACTTCATGTACATATGATTGTGTTTAGTCAAACTTACAAGAAATATTTTCATGTCTTGAATGTAACGAGGTTTAGTTAAAATGAAACATGCTAGTCTAGGTATGCTAATTGAAAGTTTATATGATCGCATGAATGTAGATTTAAAAATGAATAAGCTAAGTGGTGACCTAGATGAATAATAAGATAGACATGCTTGTATACTTTATTGTGAATGCATTGCTAGTTAAGAATGTTATTTGAATGTTACATATGACTACATGACTAAGTAGTTATTAATCTTTGAATGTAACTTAAAAATGACTAATCAAGGGTTGGCATATAATGAACAAGAATGATAAACACGTCTTGCTTGTATGATCAAAAGTAATTGTCTAGATAGCTTCTTGCTAATCACCATCTCGCCTATTAGAGATGAGTTCTTGAAAAGTTTTAAATTATTTGTGTTTCTAGTGTTTCCAATAACGCTTCCGAGCTGGTTTACTACTAAACCGGGGTAGGGGTGTTACATTTATTGGTATCAGAGCATGATTTAGTCAATTCTCAGATTAAACATGGACTCACTGCATTATTGTAAGTCTAGTGTACCACCTAGGAGTTCAAGTTCTTGATTGTATTGGTTGTTTGTAACCAATATAGTTGTTTTCTTTATTTCACAAATTCAGAGTATGTAAAAATATTTTGAACTTGATAATGACAGTCCTTCATCATCGAAGAAATTCAAGGGCGAATTTCTTTTAAGGGGGGATGAATTGTAATACCCCAAAGTGCAGCCTAGAACTTTGACATTAATTTTATGTAATTCAAATTGTAATATCCTAAATAGTGGTCTAGGAGTATACTATATTGGACCGTAAGTTAAATTGTTATAAAATTATAATCTATTAGACTTATTAAGTGGACTAGGACCAAATTGGGACAATAAGCAAGTTGAGGGTCTTGTTTTGAAGGACTTATATGAACTTATGATAGCAATTAGTGGTTGCATGAAAAACATTTGATAATATGAGGATTTGGACACTTGTCCAATTATGAACAAGTTTGGGGGTTGGAGAGGATGACTCGGGAATGAAAGGGGTTAGGGAAGAATGAACAAATTATCTTCATATTCTTCATTCCCTTGTAAAATACCGATTAGAGAGTTGAGAGAGAACTTGGAAATTTGATTATCTCAACTCAAATTCAATTGGAGATAAAAAGGAATTTTAGCTAGTGAGGTAAAAATCTTGTCTTCCTCTTTGATCAAGTGTGTAAACATTTTATTGATAGAGATGTATTTCTATAAATTCGAATTATTCTTTGATGCTTGTGGAATTGTAATTAGAACCAAAAAATTGTGTACATTGTTAGATAGGAACGTTAGAAGAATTGATCGAATGTAAGGATTTATATATATGTATGCTAGTCGAATTTAAGATTCATACATGTATGTATAATGTTCAAATGTAAATATATATATATATATATACACGCATACTTGTTGCCCTGTTTTAAGAAATTAAGTAAATGTGTAAATGAGTTGGACAGTTTTGTACATGAGAAAATGTATGGGCTACTATGAATAGATACAAAAGTTAAAGGGGCTGATTTTGGTGTGTAAAGATGTGTATACTTTCAAATGCTCTGTTTCGTATGAATTTAACACTTGTTAGATTGTTTGAACATGAATAAATAAGAAAGTCGGTAAATTGGGGCTATCTTGAACATATAGAATTTGGAATGAGCAGTTGAGTTGTATTAATAGGATCTAACGTAATGTGGGACTGTTTTGAATTTAGGAGAAATTTGTATGTTATTTTGTAGAGAAATAAATCAGGGGAAGGGCTGTTAACACTTTTAAAGGGCTGTCTTGAGTAGAATTATGTATTTTTGGGGCTGTTTTACATCAATATAAACAATAATGGACTGTTTGGTGAATTTTTTTATGTAGGTGTGTGTACCTTAAGGATTGCTTTGTATTAATAGGAATATGAGTAATTAGTTTGGAAAGAAACTGAAAGTTAATGATTGCTTCTAATGCATGGTTAAATCCTTTGATATAATTAGACAAAGAAGGGGTCGAACAAGTGAGGCATAAGGTTGATTAAGTGTTGGAAAGGCAAAAATGAACCATAATTCGTGATCAGATTTAGCTCGGATTTGAACTGTGGGTGTAGTTTTCGTAGGGTTAGGACTTAGGTCCTAACCAAAATTTACATGTCTATTCTCTTGCTATTGATATGCCATGTTAATGAGCTTAATTAAACATAAATATGAATTAAAAGGGAATATTGGACTAAGCTGAAATTTGTGATGAAGTAATAGCATGGAAATGGGTAAGTTAAATTATTTAGAAAGAAATGTGTAAACATTGTGTGATTCCATGCCTTGAATGATTCCATTCGAATTGCTTGCTTGAGTTACATTATGGATGTAAATGCTTGATTTCTTGTTCTTGATTGTGCCTATTCGAGTAGTGACATGTATGTATTATAATGATATATGATGCTAGATCTTTGTATCATGAATGCAATTCACTCGAATGCTTACTACTTGAAATCCTATCTATTTGAAAAGTTTGTCACTTGAAGTACTTGAAATGTGATCTAATTGAAATACTTAAATTCTTGTACTTGAAATGTGATCTATTCGAAATGCTTGAAATCTGTGTGTTGGATGTATTCATTCGAATTTCTTGCTTAGAATTGCTCTTATGATATAAATACTTGTAAAAGTGGTATAAACCATGAATATAAAGACGTAACTAGATGCCTAAAAATGGCATATAATTCGAATTGCTTACTTGAGTAACAAGTAAACTTATGAAATGAAGAGATAAGGCTCAACTAGCCTAAGGGCTAAACTTGATCTTGAAATACTTGCTTGAATATAATCCTTGAACATGAATTGTATTGCCTTGAACATGAAAGCGTGGAACATAAGAAACAACAAGCCTAAAAGTATAAAATACACTCCAACTTTTAATAGGAGCTAAGATATTTAAGTTGCCTAAAATGGAAGTCCTTGGATACAATGGTATGATGCATGGTATGCTTCGGACTATGGTCCATGAGCCACGACTCTGGGGGGACGCCCCATTACATGAAATATGTTATTGGTGACAGTTGGAGGTAACGGGGGAGTTGTACGGAGATTGGCGACAGTTGGTTGGATAGTGAGAAGTATAGGATTTCATGTTTCAGATATTAGCCATTGCTATGTGCTTTGAGCTAAATATCTCTTGGACCTTTATGGTCAAACACGGATCAATGTTATTCATGACCAATTGTTATCCAAGGCAAACATGTTAAAAAGATATGAACCTTATTGAGAAATTGAATAAGAAATTCAAAAGAAAATCTTGAATACTTGAATTATATCTTGAAATGCTTAAATGACTTGACAAGAAATTTTGAACACTTGAATCACTTGACATGAATCCTTGAAATACTCGAATTGCTTGACATGTAATGCTTGATTCTTGACATGAAACTCTTGAAATGATAATTGTCTATGCTTGGACCTTGTATTGTATGATTTGCTACTTGGAATGGCTTATGGTCTCACTTGAGCTAATGATTACTTGATTGGTTTGCTTGAAATGCAAACTTGATTACTTGAACATATTACTTGACTTGTATACCCGAATTTCTTGTTACATGATTGTTACTTGAAAAAGATCTCGATCTTACTTGAATTAATGAATGTTGCTTCCATGTATATCTCGTAAATGAAAATATGGACTGTTTAGGCAATGAGAATTATGTGTACATGTTATATGACTGAATTGGCAAGACTAAATAAAAATATATGGATTGTTTTGTGTATGTTAATTATGTATACATGAGTTGCCGCTCGAAATAACCTGAATAATGCTCGAATTGAACTATTTTATGCATGTTAATTGTGTATAGATGAGTTGCTGCTCGAAATAACCTAAATAATGCTCGAAATATACTATTTTATGCATGCTAATTGTGTATACATGAGTTACTGCTAGGAAAAACCTGAATAATGCTCGAATTGGACTGTTTTATGCATGTTAATTGTGTATACATGATTTGTTGCTCGAAATAACCTGAATAATGCTCGAATTATACTATTTTATGCATGTTAATTGTGTATACATGAGTTACTGCTAGGAAAAACCTGAATAATGCTCGAATTGGACTGTTTTATGCATGTTAATTGTGTATACATGATTTGTTGCTCGAAATAACCTGAATAATGCTCGAATTGGACTGTTTTATGCATGTTAATTAAGTATACATGAGTTGTTGCTCGAAATAACCTGAATAATGCTCGAATTGGACTGTTTGATGCATGTTAATTGTGTATACATGAGTTGTTGCTCGAAATAACCTGAATAATGCTCGAATTTGACTGTTTTATGCGTGTTAATTGTGTATACATGAGTTGTTGCTCGAAATAACCTGAATAATGCTCGAATTGGACTGTTTTATGCATGTTAATTGTGTATACACGAGTTGTTGCTTGAAATAACCTGAATAATGCTCGAATTGGACTTGTACATATATGAGTGTTGCTGCCATGTATACCTTGTACATAAAGATATGGACTGAATTGGTTGGATTACATGATATATGGATTGTTTTGGTATTGGGAATTATATGTACTTTTATATCCAGCACTTTTAACATAAATTCTCAACTCTACACAAGACTCTTCAATGATTCATTCCCAACATCCAAAGCTAAACTCATAACGAACCTACGCAAAACGACATCGGATAACCACAACAATACTATCAGACATCGCTCCATCGAACTCACTCCGAGAGGCATCACATCAATCTCTTTACTATTTACTGCACTTCCAACTCTCCAACTCAGCCCTCTTTCGCATTCGGAGTGCGACACTTCTTCAAATGTACATTACCGGGAACTTATTCAACTATTAACAACATCATGATTCACGTGCTCAAGAATTGGTGAACTCTATCTATCAAGTTCTATCGCCAAACTATCTTGAAATCAACACCTTCTCCCTCGACTTTGTCAACTAAGTCGGAGCTTAGCACCTCATTTACTTGAACCCACTACCACAAAAACATATACAAATGCATGAACAAACGATTCCACCAGCCAAGCCACTTTGGTTCTAAAAGGAAACTGCTACCACAAACAAGCTCTACCAGGGATCCAACCCACCAAAAAATGCTCAAAGATCCGAACATCCTCTTCCAAGCCAACCACCTAATTCTTACTAACGATTGTGCCAAAACTTTAACAAGCCCTCCAAAATTTTCAAAGAGGTTCTTTCAATAAAATCCATTATAATACGAGGATCCAATTCCACTCCACCATAGCCAAAAGCTCACCTTTCAACTAAGCTACTCAAAGGAACTTCTCACTGATTACCATACAGGAAACAAGCTATTTTATACCCGATAAAGCAACCCTTAAAACATCAAACTTGAGTTTATAACAGCACCCACGTGAGCCCAACCATTGCATTAAACCCAAACCTTATCACAATTTCCCTAAAACCCTTGATTTACAAGGGTGAAGCTCTGAATGACCTTATAAAATCTCAGAACTCTTCAACATTAACAAGATTATCAATCCCCTTATAAAATCTCAGAACTCTTCAACATTAACAAGATTATCAATCCTAGAGAATAGGCAACGATCCCCAATCGTTATACATTGGACCACAACAACCAACGCTTCTACGTCTTGTTATACCAACACACGTATATCCCAAGGTAGATCCCTTAGCGACATCGCCCATAAAAACTCTCCTCCAAGGAGTCATTACGCAAGAAGTTTTGTTGATGCCAAACTATAAGGTGATAGATGCAATTACCGAACTCGACATATCTCCTATCATGGATTCTAATTCATGACCAGCAGGATAGCCCACTCATCCATAAAGAGCATACCAAAATTCTCTTACACATCCACAGTTCTAAAACCGCAAACTTTCAACCTGGCATTAACTATGTGGACTAAGAACGTTTTGTAGTCCGCAAGGCTCACCTTAAACTATCATCACAGGAACACGCCACACAAGCTAGAGAGATAAGGATTATTCACGCACATAACCAACAATTGATTCATTCCAACCCCAACATCGAGACTCTTGCTTGGAAACCAAGCCACACATCGTAGTGGCACTGGCAACCTATACCAAGGGTGGGTCCAACGAGTCCACAAGAATTGTTACTCTCGATCCGTACTAACTACCCATGGTGAAACTCTTACCTGCCAACACTTACAAATCCACAATTTACTAAACCAACATCAACTTCGAGGAACTCATCATAAGACTACCTCAACAAAAAGCATCACCACGGTAGAACAAGAACTCAAACTGCTATCAACGAACCAAGAATCAAAATAAGACATCCTCATCCGGTACATCCTCAGAAGCAATGTTATCATTTATAGCCCAAACGACAAACTATCTAACAAAAGCTCGTGCAATATATCTAACGGTGGGTCTCACATGACTCCCACCCTGATAATCTGACAATGGTCTAGTACCGCCTTTCAAAGAACTCTGACTACGCCAAGAAAGAGTCAATCTCAGAGACTGAACGGACACACACTCATCCATAACTGGGCAATCCTTTATCATGCAACCTGATGTCTGGCACTCATAACAACTCTCTCAAGCAGCAGCATACCCTAAGGCGATGTCGGCCATAGCGCTCATAAACAGGTGTAAGAGATGCTCTGACCGAACAATCAACACTCCCTATTTTAGCAAAAATCGAGACCTGAGATTGACTCTTTCTTGGTGCAGTAGTTGATCAACCCTCAGTAGCTGATCTATAACAACTCTCTTTGATCTCCACTCGGCATGAAACCTCTCAACAAAACCTGAAAAGAATCTCATGATGTCCCGGGTCCCCACAGCTCGGCCTATGAAACGTCAAACTGGCTCGACGTTGACCCTGAAGTTATTTGAGTGCCTTACCACAGTTATCCAACCCTAAAAATGTCCCAAGTAAACCCCCTATTATACGTATCTATAGGTGGTTCTCTAATCCAATTCTAAACCTCATACACCTTTACTCTTCGGTAGCAACTAACTTTAGGGCATAACGGCTTAATCATAGAGAATATTGTTTATACTCAAACACTGGCTTAACACTCTGAACCAAATGCCAGAACTGGTATCTTATCTCACCTAAGAGAACCTCACTGATGTACTTCTCTTTGGACTCAATCTAGAAGAAATACCTTGTTAGGAATGCGAGCTGAGCTCCCAATTCAACAATCTTCCGCCACTCATACACATTGCCTTTAGGAAGGGAACATTACAATCAAGATCACTTCCAAGACTACTTCACAACTACCTCAGAATCTACCGAATGTCTTTTAACCACTTATTTGCTCATTCAGGTCATTCTCCCCCATACCATTAAATACTCTTTGATTCATAACATTACCTCTCCCATTTGAGAAACATAACTCTCTTTGCGACTTTCCTAGTTGTGTCTCGCGCCACTCAACCAACTAGCTTGAACTGCATTATGAAGGTGTTAGTTCATCATTCTCAACCAAGGGTTTGGTCCTCTACGAACCTCAAGCTTCCAACACGACGCTTGACATCTCAAGCTAGCTAGTCTGAACAAATAACCAAACACCAAGATCATAACAACTCTCTAAAAAGATAACTCTACAGAGTCTATTAAACACTCATCCTCGAGCCCTACTTGAGTATTGCCTTGCACAATTCAATGATGTCCTTCCCACCATTATTGTAATTAATTTGTAGCAAGCACACGTCTCTCGAATCACCAAGCATTCGGCTTACTATGAGTGTACTTGGAACCTCAAAACCATAAAGTACCTCTCTACCTTAAATAGAAACACATGTCTATCAACTGTACCACATCCCCACCACATGGTACCCTACCATCAAAGAACTTTTTTCCATGGATGGAGGGACCCTCGGTTGACATTCCACCACTGGTAGATCAAAAGCAAGTCCTCTTAATTTTGTCTCATAAGGGTCATCCACCAACACGTGGAATCTCTCCATTGGAGGTTTTCACTATAAACTCAAGGCTCCAAGGTAGCTTACGTCATACGGCCACGATTATTACTCGACGATGAAAGGAGGACATATCCTCAACTCTTACATCCCTTAACACGATCCTCACTACCATGATTAGAACTATCTCAACGGCACACATAGTAACACGCAAGAACATAGAGCACACCATCCAGATTCCAGTCTTGAAAGAGTACAACTTAATCACAAGGGCTCATATTCGCTTGACACCTATCCACGACTCCTAACCACCTCGGGGTTTTCTTAGAATTGGCTAAACCTAGGCTCTAATACCACTAAATGTAACATTCTTAACCCAGATCTCACATTTGGGCCTCAAACCTGAAACCCGACCATCAAATTCCCAACCTAGTTTAGCTTAAACCACCATCAAATTCCAAATTCCATTTGATTTCAATCCAATAAAATATAAATAATAATTGAAACATGTACAATAGAGCTCCTTTACAATTTTATAAATAAATTATTTGACTCGATTATTTTAAAATCCAAATACAAGTTACAAAATACAATAGGTTCTTACAAATACATGGCCCAAAGGCCTAAGTACTATACTCTATAGAGACGAGGCACTAGAATCTATCACTAATGGTGCTCTGCAATGCAGATAAGCCAAACCTACAAACATGCGAACATAAACAACGATTCTGAACGCTGAGCTAACAAAGCTCAGTGGGTACACCGCCAATCAACCACGCTTCATGCAAATCATAAATAAGAACAATGTAACATGTAATAATATCATGGCAAGATAATGATGGCGCTACCGTAACCGCCTAAACACATAGCATTATGAATGTATGATCACGCACACAGCTCATACAAGTACCTCATATGTTTACATAGCATCACACAGATAACACCAATAACATTAAGTGAGGTCCGCGTCCACAAAGCATCAAAATCCTACACTTGAGTGAGGCTCGCATCCCCAAAGCATCAGGATCCTACACTACGAGTAAGGCCCGCGTCCATAAAGTATCGGGATCCTATAATCTAAGCAAGGCCCGCGTCCACAAAGAATCAGGATCCTATACTCTAAGCAAGGCCCGCGTCCACAAAGCATTGGGATCCTATACTCAATGGGATGATGTCCACTTCCACAAAGCACCAGGATCCTACATCCATGCTCAGAATCTCTCTTCAAGCATTTTCGAATGAGGCCCGCATCTACTAATCATCGAGATCTTACATTCGGAAGTCTTTAAGGTGTTGCAACACACTTTTAGGGTATACAAATCCCAACAACAAGGGATGACTCGACTATCTAGGCGTCTCATCAGTACATAGCAAGGACCCTAGTCACCACACATCACTCAACCTCGACACAAGGGTCTTACCGCACATAGCTCTAACACCTTTACCATCACCTAATGGTCTCTCATTGTTATTATGCCACCCTATTGAACTTATCTATTTATAAGTATGTTATGAAAGTACAAATTAGCCGTTCTCATTAATTTATCTTATTATTCAATAAGACTTAACCTTATAGGTGCCCCTTCCGCACACAACAAGGGCCCAAATTACCATACATCATCAATCGATCCACCTAGGATCCCTATGGGTTACCACCTCACATAGCTTACCCAATATGTATGATTCATTACCAATTCATTTCATACACAGGGTTTAAAACATCAATTTTTTGTCTTACTATTCATTTTATACCTTAGAGAACCTCTTGGACCCTTTATCTCGAATTATAGGACCGTTGAACTAAAAGTATAATTCCTTGGACAGATTGCTCTGTGCGTGCCGATACTCTTATATAGATATCGGTACGACCCTCTTGGTAACGGTACTCCTCCACGAGTACCGATACTCAAATTATATTCAAAAGAAAAGTTGAACAGCCGTACTGATATGCTCCCCCACGTATCGGTACCCTAGTACTGGTACACTTACCCTCGTACCGATCCCAAACCTCAATGGAACAATGAACCGGTATGCAAACTAGCTACTAGAATTTCAAACACAGCAGGGGCATCGATACACGAGAAGCCGTACCGGTACGCCTTGCATAAAAATTGATCCTTTCTTAGGGAGTAATACCGGTACGCTTACCCCCATACCGGTACTTAAACCCATAACTCCGGGTCTAGAGTTCAAAAATCTCATCTTTAACCCCTAATTTAAACTAGTAAACCCCCAAACTCAACCTACAATTTATGAAAGGTGTTTAGGGTCGATTTCTACCAATTTTAGGTCTTATTAACATCAAATCCTAAAAATACCATTAAAGAGAAACCAAGGTTTCATCCCCACCAAAACACCATAAACATGCAACAATGTCTATTTTCATGATTTCCAGGAAACTATAGGAGTTAGTAGTGTACTAACCTTGGATTAAAGCTGATAAAAGTCCTTCAAGAACCCATTCATGTTCTTCCTCTTCAACCAAGCAAAACATCTTCCCCGGCCATTCCAAATGAATCTTTCCTTAGATTAAAGATCTTGAGATGCTGAACAAACTTCCCTTCTTGCCCCAAACGAGATTCTTACTCAAACTCTCAAAGATTTGACCTTGAAATTTGGGTTCTTGGTAAGGAAATGAGAGTAGAAGAGGATGGGGGACAAAAGCATCAAGATGATCTCATAAGGTTCACTTTTATGCAGAGAAGATTAAACAGCACCAGCCTCTTCGTCATCCATTTATGAAATTACCATATTACCCCTCACAATTCCCATCCTAAACCAAGCCCAATTCCAACTAAGCAAGCCCAACAACAATGACAAGCCCAAAGAGGCTCTTGAAAGCCCAACACTCGGCCCAAAGGCGAGGCCCACGCCTCGGGTTAACCCGACTCTTAGACTTTGAAATCTGGGTCGTTACATGTAAAAAGTTTGAAAATGAGTTTAAGCTATATAATCATGCTCAAAAGCCCATAACTAAATATTTTAAATCATAAAATGTGATTTAATCTTATTTTTTGGCCTTTTTGTTGGTGTTTAAGGTGTACATGTCTAAATGGGCTTTACAGTGGACTTGTTAGAATTTTAACGGAGTAAAAAGTTCAAAAATTGAGGTTAAGCTATATAATCAGGTTCAAAAGCCAATAACTAAATATTTTAAGTCATAAAATGTGATTTAATCTTATTTTTTGGTTGTTTTGTTGGGCTTAAGGCGTGCATGTCTAAGTTGGCTTTACAGTGGACCCGTTGGAATTTTAAATGAGTAAAAAGTACTGAAATTGAGGTTAATCTATATAATCATATTCAAAAGCCCATAATAAAATATTTTAACTTATAAAATTTGATTTAATCTTATTTTGTGGTCGTTTTGTTGGGTTTAAGACGTGCATGTCTGAATGAGCTTTACAGTGGACCCATTGGAATTTTAGCCGAGTAATTTTTTTTGAAATTGAGGTTAAGCTATATAATCATATTCAAAAGCCCATAACTAAATTTTTTAATCATAAATGTGATTTAATCTCATTTTTCAATCGTTTTATTGGTTTTATGGCATCCATGTCTAAATGAGATTTATAGTGGACCCATTCGAATTTTAACGAGTAAAAAGTTCTAAAATTGAGTTTAAGCTGTATAATCATGTTCAAAATCCCATAACTAAATATTTTAATTCATAAAATTTGATTTAATCTTATTTTGTGGCCATTTTGTTTGAATATAAGGTGTGCATGTCTAAATGGGCTTTATAGTGGAGCCGTTGGAATTTTAACCAAGTAAAAATTTCTAAATATGAGGTTAATCTATATAATCATGTTCAAAATCCCATAACTAAATATTTTAATTCATAAAATGTGATTTAATCTTATTTTTTGTCTTTTATGGGTTTAAGGCGTGCATGTCTATGTGGGCATTATAGTGGACCCGTTGGAATTTTAACCGAGTAAAAAATTCTAAACTTGAGGAAAAGCTATATAATAATATTAAAAAGCCCATAAATAAATATTTTAAGTCATAAAATGTGAATTAATCTTATTTTTTGTCCATTTGTTGGGGTTTAAGGCGTGCATGTTTAAATGGGCTTTACAGTGGACCCATTGGAATTTTAACAGAGTAAAAATTTTTGAAAATGAGGTTAAGCTATATAATGATGTTTAAAAACCCATAACTAAATATTTTAATTCATTAAATTTGATTTAATATTATTTTTGTATGTTTTGTTGGGGTTTATGGCGTGCATGCTTAGATAGGCTTTATAGTGGACCCGTTGGAATTTTAACCTACTAAAAAGTTTGAAAATGAGTTTAAGCTATATAATCCTATTCAAAACCCATAAATAAATATTTTAATTAGTAAAATGTGATTTAATCTTATTTTTCTGCCGTTTTGTTGGTATTTAAGGCGTGCATGTCTAAATGGGCTTTATAGTGGACCCGTTGGAATTTTAACCGAGTAAAAAGTTCTGAAATTGAGGTTAAGCCATATAATCATGTTCAAAATCCCATAAATAAAAATTTTAAGTCATAAAATGTTATTTAATCTTTTTTGTCATTTTCTTGGGGTTTAAGGCGTCCATGTCTAAATGGGCTTTACAGCGGACCCGTTAGAATTTTAACCTAGTAAAAAGTTTTGAAATTGAGGTTAAGCTATATAATCATATTCAAAATCACATAACTAAATATTTTAAGTCATAAAATGGGATTTAATCTTATTTTTCGGTCGTTTTGTTGGGTTTAAGGCGAGCATGTCTAAATGGGCTTTATAGTGGATCCGTTAGAAGTTTAACCGAGTAAAAACTTCTGAAATTGAGGTTAAGCTATAGAATCATATTCGAAAGCCCATAAATAAATAATTTAAGTCATAAAATGTGATTTAATCTTATTTTTCGACCGTTTTTGTTGGGTTTTAAGGCGTGCATGTCTAAATGGGCATTATAGTGGACCCGTTGGAATTTTAACAGAGTAAAAAGTTCTAAAATTGAGGTTAAGCTCTATAATCATGTTCAAAAGCCCATTAATAAATATTTTAATTCATAAAATTTAATTTAATCTTATTTTGCGGATATTTTGTTGGGGTTTAAGGCGTGCTTGTCTAAATGGGCTTTATAGTGGACCCGTTGGAATTTTAAAAGAGTAAAAAATTCAAAAATTACGGTTAAGTATATAATCATATTCTAAAGTCCATAATCAAATATTTTAACAGTGGACCCATTGGAATTTTAACCGCGTAAAAAGTTTTGAAATTGAGGTTAAGGTATATAATCATATTAAAAAACTCATAACTAAATATTTTAAGTCATAAAATGTGGTTTAATCTTATTTTTGTCCGTTTTGTTGGTTTTAAAAAGTGCTTGTCTAAATGGGCTTTACAGTGGACCCGTTGGAATTTTAACCAAGTAAAAAAGTTCTAAAATTGAGGCTAAGCTGTATAATCATGTTCAAAAGCCCAAAACTAAATATTTTAATTCATAAAATTTGATTTAATCTTATTTCGCATCCATTTTGTTGTGTTTTAAGGCGTGTATGTCTAAATGGGCTTTACAGTGGACCTGTTGGAATTTTAACCTAGTAAAAAGTTCTAAAATTTAGGTTAAGCTATATAATCATAATCAAAATCCCATAATCAAATATTTTAACTCATAAAATTTTATTTAATCTTATTTTGAGGTCGTTTTGTTGGGTTTAAGGCATGTATGTCTAAATGTGCTTTATAATGGACCCTTTGGAATTTTAACCGAGTAAAAAGTTCTAAAATTGAGTTTAAGCTATATAATCATATTCAAAAGCCCATAAATAAATATTTTAAGTCATAAAATATGATTTAATCATATTTTTAGGCCGTTTTGTTAGGGTTTAAGGCATGCATGTCTAAATGGGCTTTACAGTGGACCCATTGAAATTTTAACCGAGTAAAAATTTATAAAAATGAGGTTAAGCTATATAATGATGTTCAAAAACCCATAACTAAATATTTTAATTCATGAAATGTGATTTAATCTTATTTTCCATTTTGTTGGGGTTTAAGGCGTGCATGTCTAAATGGGCTTTATAGTGGACCCGTTAGAATTTTAACCAAGTAAAAATTTAAAAATGAGTTTAAGTCATATAATCAAGTTCAAAAGCCCATAACTAAATATTTTAATTCATAAAATGTGATTTAATCTTATTTCTCGGCCGTTTTGTTGGTGTTTAAGGCGCGCATATCTAAATGGAATTTATAGTGGACCCGTTGGAATTTTAACCGAGTAAAAATTTATAAAAATGAGGTTAAGCTATATAATGATGTTCAAAAACCCATAACTAAATATTTTAATTCATGAAATGTGATTTAATCTTATTTTCCATTTTGTTGGGGTTTAAGGCGTGCATGTCTAAATGGGCTTTATAGTGGACCCGTTAGAATTTTAACCGAGTAAAAATTTAAAAATGAGTTTAAGTTATATAATCAAGTTCAAAAGCCCATAACTAAATATTTTAATTCATAAAATGTGATTTTATCTTATTTCTCAGCCGTTTTGTTGGTGTTTAAGGCGCGCATGTCTAAATGGAATTTATAGTGGACCCGTTGGAATTTTAACCGAGTAAAAAGTTCTAAAATTAAGGTTAAGCTATATAATCATGTTCAAAAGCCCATAACTAAATATTTTAATTCATAAAATTTGATTTAATCTTATTTTGGGATAAAATATATTCAAATAAAGTTGTCTATGAGTTGTTTACAAGGGTGGCCAAATGGCCCTATTTATAGTTTACAAAGGGGCATTGCCGAAAAGGCCTCTATCTATTCAAATAACCATTCGGTTTAAGTCATGTCTTAGTCTAAAGGTTTCCCTCCAAAATGTGACGCCCAAATCTCCTTCCAAGGTTGTTTTTGCCGCCCAAATCTCCCTCCATATTGCTTGTTTCCGTTCGACAATGGTTGGTGTCTCCCTCCAATGGTTTTGACGCCATTTAGCCTTTCATCCATTGCTTTGCCGCCATTTTGGTTTTCCTCCAAAGGTCTAGGGGTGTGTTTTTTATGAGGGGACATGTCCCTTGAAGTTGTGACCATGGGGTGGTGAGCTGATATAGGTAGCTTGAACTGAAGTGAGCTGGGTGTAACCCCCTTGACTCGGTCTAGTCACAAGACCGAATCGAGCGAGCTACATTAGGGTTTATCAAAATAAACATTGAAGATAAAACATTCGAATCGATCCATTTTTTCTTTTATCTTTTCTATATTCATTTTTAAGTCATACGGTGTGCATACAAGTCAAGGTGGAAAACTCAACTCATTCGAGCGTCATTTCGACATCCAATTGCTCGAAAACGTGCTCTAGGGACTAAAATGCAATTTTTGCTAATATACAAGCTTTTACGAAAAAGGGTTACCAATCCTCAATTAGTCATATTACATGCCTTCTTATTAAATCACAACTTAAAATGATCATTCATACATACTTAATTGCATAGGTAAGAAAGAGGGACCAAAATGCATAGATTTCAAACATCAGACCAACTAATTTAACTGTCATTGTTTCGGTACAAGTGTCCACCGTATCTATATGGTACAAAAGCTTAGGTGAATGTTTGATGATTGGGAGATTATGATGTTATATGATGTTTGTATGTTGATTTAAGGGAGTTAAGGTGAGCCAAAGTGTCATATGTTGGACCTCGAGGTCATTACAAGTCCTACCGTACCGATACAGCCCATCAGGTGTCTGTACGCGAGGACTTGTCATGGCTCAAGTGGGGCAATTTTGAGATACTCCCTGTTGAAATAGCATGGATATATTCCAAGCATGCGTAATGTTCCCCAAACCCCTCAAACACAAGTATAAAGCATCACATAAGTCCAAAACAATAATCCATGCTATTTCAACAGGGAGTATCTCAAAACAAAACTCCCAAAACAACCTGGTCACATTGCCTCATTATTACTACTTAGAATGTATTGAAATCACACTTTGGAATATATCAAATCCTTGGATCCTTCCTGCTCACGAGCAACCACGATAGCTATTTATTTGCATTGATGAGGAAATGAGAGCGCAAGCTTTAAGCTTTGTAAGGGAAACCACAAAACACTCATCAATGCACTTAAAACCATTTAATTCAAAACATGTGTAAATGTCTCATGGTAAAATATATCATGCTTCTCATGTTATCTCAAAATATGCACACTTAAACCATTTTCAACAAATGTATCATGGACTCAATCTCTACCTCAATTTAAGCTTCATACTACAACACCTTATAAGAAGCTTAAAGAGCAATACATGTATAATTCACATTATACAAAAATAATACAATTCTCTCGATACATTATCTCATATATTGGCTTTCAAATGACTCAAAACCAGCAACCTTACATTTCATAAAATACATCGAATACACGGATTCTCAAGTGGTTCACACAACCACTTCACATACATACCTCAACGGGAGTAACGACACACTTGCCCACCTCAATGGTTCAAGCCGGAGTAACGGAACATTTACCCACCCTATGTTCTGGATGTATTAATCCACCAAAAGGAGAAAACGGAACATTTACCCACCTCAACTACTGCGGTTATCATGGTGGAGATTACGGACACTATAACACCCCTCGACACACATGAGGTGACTTTTTATAGTGATCTTTCAATCCTATGACCGGTTAACTATATCCAATAACATTTTAAACACATACACTTGCCAATATATTCATTAACCAACATTACATCAATGTTTTACATATGCAACAAGACATTCCAACACAAATACATTAAACCATGTATTTTCATAATCTCAAAACACTTGCGAAAGTCATATGCCATTATCAAAAGTCATCATCAAAGATTATTTGCATCGTCTTTCACTTTCAAAAAATGCATAATACAGTGAGTAATAAAAACCATAACATGCGCATGAGATTTCTTTTTATCAAAAATCAAAATCGAGAGAAAGCTCATTCGATACTTACTTTCTAGCTTAGATAGGTGTGTCAACCCTTATCTAAACTCTACAACTCTTTTTCAAACCTTTTAACAGCAGTAAAATACTTTACCACTCACCAACAAACCAACGCTTGCTTGTCGATGTGCAATTCAGGCCTCCGCAACTCCCGCGCCTTCTTCAATTGGCAAATGATTCAGCTCCCCTGCTTTACCAAGCCAAAATTGAGGATTAAGAGCACATCTCTTTATCAAAACCCTCCAGTAACCAACAAACTCAACCACACCTCCCAAGAATCCATTAAACGCCTTCCTAAAACAGACATGAACACTACCAACCCTCACTCAAACAAAGCCCAGCCAACATCCAACAATTATAACACCTTACTAACATCAATTAACATCCAAGAACAACCTAATCACGTCCTTATACCTCCAACAAAACCATAACAATCAGATCACACCAAAAACCAACTATAAATAACCTAAAAACTAGCAATCCATATAGTTGCAGGATTCCATTGATTAATCAATCCTTTCCACATTAAAACACATCTAAATTAAGATATAAATCAATTAAATCCATCAACAAAATAGATCCAATTCAGTTTTCAACAATTTATCAAGAAATCTCAATGTAATCAACAAATCAATATTTAAATCACAAATCCACAATATAAATCAACAACAAAGGATCAAGAACTTGGGAATTTCATTAAAAACCTTTAATTAGAGGAGAGAAACGAAAATCACCTCTAATTGTTGATTTCTCATTACCTGGCCAAGATTTGATGAAATCCAAAGAGGTTTTACTAAGGTAATTGAAGAAATCTTATAGAAATCAAAAAGGAAATCAAAGAAGATTGATTCCTAGATATTTAGGAGTAGAAATCTCAGTTTGGTTGCTGAGAAAGTTGAGAGAAAAGATTTTGAGAAAAAGTAGTTACGTGAGAAAGTGTTTTTAAAAAATAAAGATCTTTTAATTAAATCATCATTTATCCATTTTATAAAACCATTTAAAAAATACTTTAAAATAGCCAAAATTAAGAGAGAAATATGTTAAAAAATAACGGTCAAATAGCTCCTTAAATATTTTACATTTTGATCCTTTTTCGATTTAGTCACCACAAACAGTTTTGAAAACTTTCAATTTAGTCACTAGACTAAAATGTCTTAAAATCAAATTTAACTCCATCAAATTGAACATACCAATTTACTTACAATATTATTTAAGTAATTTAAACCATTTTCCATATTTTATTTTCCCCAAAATCACTTATAAAATTATTTTCCCCAAACTATTCAAATTGCCTAAACCAGTTTTCTCGAACCACCGGTCCAACCCGATTCGCATCTAGGCCTATTTTTAGGGCGTTAAAACTCTCCCCCTCTCAAGAAATTTCGTCCTCGAAATTTACCGGGCGAAAAAGATGAGGGAATTGTTCTAGTATATCCTTTTTGCTCTACCAGGTAGCTTCCTCTACACTACGGTGCTACCACAACACCTTTGAACTTTGCTACTCGAATCCAGAATCCTCACCAGCTCCTCATCATATGTCAAGTCCGGATTCAACTCAATTTCCTCAACGGGCATAACATGTGAAGGATCCGATCTATACCTCCGCAACATAGACACATGGAAAACATATGTATCTTCTCTAACTCAGTCTGTAACCTCAATCTATACGCAACAGAACCAACACGCTCCAACACCTCGTACGGTCCAATGAACCTAGGGCTCAACTTGCCCTTCTGCCCAAACCTCGCCATCCTTTTACAAGGTGAAACCTTTAGAAAAACACGATCATCAACCGCATACTCAATTTTTCTTTGCTTCAAATCAGCGTAGGACTTTTGCTGATATGAAGATGCCATCAAATGATCACTAATGAGCTTTATATTCTCATTAGTACCCTTCAACATACTGGCAAAGAAACATATTTCTTTCCCACCTCCGCCCAACAAAGCGACGTACGACACCTTTTACCATATAAAGCCTCGTATGGAGCCATCTAGATACTAGCTTGATAACTATTATTATAAGCAAACTCCACCAACGGCAACTACTTCAACCACGATCCTTGAAAATCTATGATACAACACCTCAACATATCCTCCAGCACTTGGATAACACGTTTCGACTGACCATCCGTCTGCGAATGATACAAGGTACTGAAGTTCAACTGTGTACCCAAGGCCCTATGTAAACATTCTAGAACCTCACGGTGAAATGCGAATCTCTATCCGACACAATAGACTTCGGCACCCCATGCAACCTTACAATTTCTATGATATATAATTCTGCCAACTTGTTCAGTGTATACGTTGTATGTACAGCCAAGAAATGTGCACACTTTGTAAATCTATCCACGATCACCCAAACAGAATTCTTCTTTGCCGGCATCAAAGAAAACCCATATACAAAATCCATGGTGATCCTCTCCCATTTCCACTCGGGAACCCTCAACGGTTGTAACAACCCCGATGGAAACTGATACTCTGCCTTAACACGTTGACAAACCATACAACGAGCCACAAACTCTGCAACATCCTTCTTCAAACCAACCCAAAAATATTCTTTCCTGATACATCTTCATATTCCCCAGATGCATCGCAAAAGGACTCAAATGTGCCTCGGTCTAGATAGTATGTCTTAACTCTTCATCATTCGGCACCATCACTCGATCTTTGAAACACAAAACCTCATCCTCACAGAAACCAAAATTCGTTTGATTCCCATTCAAGATATCCTTAACATGCAGGACTAGCTCATCATCAAAAGGTTGATTCTCTTTAATCAACTGCAACATCGAAGGCTTCACTTGCAACTCCACCAACAACCTGAAGACTCCAAAGTTGGAGGGTTATTGGAATTAAGTAATTAAATAAATTCAATATTCATTTAATTAAAATCACTTGGCATAAATAAGAAAAAGATGAAAAAATAGTTCATCTTCTTCTCCTACATTTCGAAACCAAGAGAAAGAAAGGGAAAAAATACACAAAATTTTCCTAGGCAATTTGAAGACTCCAAAGTTAGAATCAAGGTATGTTGGTTTGGAAAAAAATTATCTATGCTTAATGCTCTTTCTATTGATAGTAATTTTGCATGGTAATTTGAAGAATTGTTCATGTTATTGATGAGAGAGAAAATATGGTTTCTTGTTCTATGTTGAGATTGAAGCTTGATTTATGTAAATCAAGTGTTGTGGAGTTGAAATCAAGCTTGATTAATTTCATGTTTGAAGACATAAACCCTAACCCTAGAATTTGCGATTTTATTTAGGTTTTGAAATTGATGATGAAAATGAAAGATTGATGATATTGGAAGCTTGATTTTGATGTTAGAATGAAAAATCCTCAACTAGTCCTTTAAGTGAGTATTTTGGTATACATGAGGAAATTTGGAGAAATATTGTGAAAGTTATCCTAGTGATGAATTTGAAGAGATTATGAATTTAGAAGCTTGATTATGGCATTAGGACCCAAACAAAGTCCTTGAAAAGTTTAGACACCCAATTTGGCATGTAGGAATAAATTGGGGTTTTAAGTGTTCATTTTTGGAAATGAAGAATATATGTTGGAAAAATTATTTTGAGCATAATAGAATGTTGTTTGAATGAAAAACAACATTGGGAAGGTTTAGTGACCAATTTGGTTAAAGGCTAAAATAAAAGGAAAATTTTGAGAAACATTGTAAAATGTTGGATTGATTAATTAGTACAAGTTTGCAAACCTTTGTGTGAAATTAGTGACTAAAATGTCACTTTAACAAAGGTTAGTGGGTTGAAGAGCATTGAGTAAAAGTTAGTGAAAATGTTAGAATTATGGGGTATTTATGATTGAGCTTGAATAAATTGCAAAAAGTTGCAAAATGGTCACTAGGGACCAAAATGGACTTTTCGGCTACTAAGGGAGAAAAAGAGAAAATTTTTGGAAATTTTTTTATATTCGAATAATTATACTAGTATTTTATAGTTAAGCAGTGTTAGATTAAAAAGAAATCTAACATGTATATTATTGTATATGTTCGATGGGTAATTTTACAGCATCCAAGCAGGACATGGAAATACGAGATAAAAGAGGCAAGAAAAAGTAGTGTATTAGCTTAGTGAGGCCCAGTATTTTGCATAGCCCAGGGGAGTGCATTATATGCATGTATGACATGCTACAAATAGGACCACTTGCGATAAGTCGACATTGATATTAATGAAAAATGTATGTTGATAAAATTATGCAAATGGCATGAAAATTAAATGGCATATGGGATACATTGATATGGCATAATGATATATCTAAGATAAATCATATTTTAGATTTTGGGTATGAATTGCCCATTATCAAACTATGGATAATAATATTGATGGATTGGAAATTGAAAATGATAATATTATATTGTTATGCCCGAGTACTTTTGTGAGAGTCTTTGGTTTAGTTGGATATCCATAGAGTCTTAGCAGCTGTAATCCAGCACAACAGTGCGAACCAGACACTTCGGTGTTGACATCAGACGCTACGGCGCTGTACAGACACTACGATGTCGACTAGCACAAAAAGATGCTATAATGAGGAGCAAAGGGCGTCCTCGAGTACGTACTCATCCAGTAGCTTCGGTGATGCAGACGTTACGACATCGTAGACACTACAGTGTCGTGATGACTTATATACCATAGGTTCACATAAAATTGTACTTTGGGCTATAATTTATGAAATGCTTTTATGCAAGTAGATAGGCTATTAAGTCTATCATATTTATTCCAGATAAAGTAAGAATGATATTATGAATTTGAATATTTATATATACATGAACCATGATTCATTGAAATAAGTTAGTTTCTCATTTACTATGATAAATGATGAAATGTTTAAACTGCACAAGGAATCACTTGTCATTTTGCAGGGATTGTGATATTTATGTTGATTGTGTATGTTGTTAAATTTATGCCTCACTAAGTTATACTTAGCGTGTGTTTCGTAATACACGTAGGTCGATCGGACTAGTAGTAACGAAGAAGGAGCTGTACTTTTGGAAATCGAGATATCGCTTATAAGTTAGTTTTGCAGTTGTTTAGTGGACACTTACATCCTAGTCTAGTGGATATGTACTCGTATTTTAAATTTGCAGTTGTTTTGTATTACTAAACTTATAAGTTAGTTTATTTATTTTAAATGGGCCTGTAACCTAAGTATTATGGATGAATAGTATAGTTTTAAACTCTTGACAATGGGATTTGGTATAAATATTATGTTGTTAATGCTAATCGAGTAGCGATTTTAAAATTTAGAAAGGGTCTAGGTAGTACAAATAGTTTATACCCTAAGTTATATTTTTATGTTAATAACTATCTCAAATATTTATTTAACCAATTCAGGGTCGAAACTAGGCGTCACTAGACAAGTTTGTAATTTAATGAAAAACCGAGAAAAAAATTATTTCACTAAACTAGTTTAAAAAAATCCAAGTCAGGAAATCAATTAAAAACTTCAGTAACATCTTCAATGTGTATTAAATCATCAAATACACATTGAGGGTGTTACATTTAGTGGTATCAGAGCAAAGGTTTAGCCGATTCTGGAGGTTAAACTGAGTCCGATGTGATTTGTTTAAAGTGTATATGCCCCTAGGATGTTATGTTACTGATGTATTGCTTATATAATTTGATGTGGCTCTTTACTAATGTGATTCTAAATATGTTGTCATAGACAATGTCGGACGTTGAGGGATCACGTCATGCGACAGACCATCAGGGCCCGGAACAAGCTTATAGCGATAGTAATGAGGTGCAAAACGTTCCACCTCTAGCTTATGCCCAGGCTGAGCCACCTGCGCAGCAAGGAGCTCCAGCTCAAGAATATGGAGCGTTAGTGCAAGCGTTAGAGGTGATGGTTAATAGGCTGCAGCCACCTGCACCCGCACCAGCTCCAGCTCCTGCACCCGTAAGGGCATCGACTGCTAAATAGCTTAAGAAATTGGGTGCGTCTGAGTTTAATGGAGAAGGTGGTCTGATGGCCGCAGACTTATGGTTAAATGATGTCAAGGTTATGCTGGACCAGTTAAACTATTTTGATGCTGAAAAACTAGAGGGAGATGTATCTCTTCTAAGGGAACATGATTGAATATGGTGGTCGAATGCCATAGAGCTGGTACCTGCTGAACAAGTAACTTAGACATTTTTCCAAGAAGAATTTAAAGCCAAATATGTTGGTGATCAATTCAAGAGAGAAATGCTTCAGTAGTTCCTGGATCTCAAGCAAGGCAATCATTCAGTTTATGAGTATGAGTTGGAGTTTAATCGATTAAGCTAATATGCATTCGATTTAATGCCGACTAAAAAATCCCGCTGTGAATGGTTCATTGAGGGGCTTTATCCAAGACCCAAGAATGTACTATTAGGCTTGAACCTGTCAATTTATCAAGATGCGGTGAATAAAGCAAAGTCTATGGAAAGGGCCTATCTAGAGCGAGTCAGAGCTCAATCATCTCGATCAACTAAAAGATCTAGAGAATCTTTCGTTTCAGTACAGTCAAAACGAGGTAGAGGTTCTCATCAACAAAGCAAGACTGGAACTAGAACTATACGCAGAAATCCTTTTTCGAAAAGAGCCCAAGCCTCTCAGATGTCTACTGCAAGCTCGAAAAAGTCAAAAAAAGCTTCTAACCTAGAATGTGAGCATTGTGGGAAGAAGCATGGAGGGGTTTGCTGGGCTATTATAGGAGCTTGTCTGCGATGTGATCAGATTGAACATTTTGCTAGAGAATGTCCACGAGGACAGACAAAGAACCCTATCCAAATAGAGTGATCTGTAGTAGCTCCGCCTATGTAAACCCCTCAACCCAGCCTAGACGCCCGACCGAATCGAGAATGCTACATTAGGTTTGTCGAAGCAAACCGAAGAAAGGTCACGAAAATTTCGTCCATTTTTTTACTTTTATCTTGTCTAAATGCTAATTATTGTTCCTTTATGTTCATACTCATAGTGGGTAATTTCTCGAACGAAATGAATCGCAAACAGATAATTAATTGCATCTTAACCAAGATTGAGGGCTAAAACATAAATACTTTAAATTACAAAACCAAAATTGAATTTAAGATTAACAATCCTCAATTAGTCCATTTACAAGCCCACATAACAAGTTTCACGTCAAAATGATCATCAATGCGCATTCAATTACATTGTCTAAACTTAGGGACTAAAATGCAAGAAGCCAAAAACTGATTTCCATGACATTACCTGTAAAAACTGCCCCATGTACTGATACATACATACCCGTACCAATACGGAGAAGCCATACGTACCGGTACACAATGTACCGTAACGGTATGCCAAATCAGTATGTACAATATTAAAACTGTATCGGTACGAACCCCTTGGTGTATCGGTACACATGTTTTCCTTCAAAAAGTGATTTTCCAATAGCGAATCCTTGTACCGTTACACTCCATCCCATATAGGTATGCCAAGATTGAATTGCTTAACTGTACCGGTACTCGTATGCCCGTACCAATGCTCTCTGCCTTAGATTGCCTGTGCGTACCGATATGGTCCATTGCGTATCGACACTCAAAGGACTGGAATGTCATTTTCTATAGATTTTTTTACCTAAATCTAGATGCATTTAGATCCTAGCAACTTGCACACTTGGATACAAACATTCAACAATACCTATATCAACCCATGTACCATGGTTTAACCACCATACAAGCTCACGTTACCAAATGAGTCAATCTAAATGCATGCTCCCTAAAGCGTTTCACCAAACATACCAAAATGTCCAAATAAGCAATTAACAGAAAGAACACCATACCATCAACATATCAATACCACACTTAACAGGATTAGCATATCAAAGCATACCATCAAAGCAATACCATCTAGATGCATACCTAGAAGACCTCACAAGATCAATCATAGGTAACAACGCACAATGAACTTGACAATATCAATCAAACTTCAAAATCATAGCATTAAGCATGCTTAGAACTAGGGAGAAACATAATTACAATTCCAAAAATCCTTGGCGAACACATTGCATTATTAACTAAAAACTAAAACTGAGTCCATACTCAAAAGTCTTGTCAATGGGTCACTTAATCCTTGCCTTTGCTGCCTCTAAGCTTTAATGCTCTACATCATTAGAGAAAAGAGAGCGTAAGCACACTTGCTTAGTGATGATGCTCTTAAAGACGATGCATTAAAATCCCTTGAAAACAAACTCTTGATTCAAATCATGCTTACGACCTAAGCAAGTTCTAATAGCTTCAAATCAAAACATGCATATCAACCACATGCAAAACATTATATATATATATATTTTCCACATGCTTAATCCCAAAGAATCAAATACAAAACCATGCTTAAATCCCAAAGCATTATAAAATAGGTTCAACATTAGAATTCTCATGTATTGGCAATTATAGTGACCCCGGATAGTCGACCACTATCCTTGATTAGCTGACCGCTAACCTTTAGTTAACGGACCGTTAACTTTACACATCGAATACATGGATCTCCCTTAATGATCGACACTAATCAAGACAACACATGCCGACCGCATGACTTTACAACCTTGCCAACCACAAGCTTTACATCAACAAGGGGAACCGACCGCTCAACCCAAGTGATAACAACATAGTCTGGGTAGCCGACCGCTATACCTTAAGGACTCTTAACCACGATTGATTTTTAAACATATTATAGTGCACTTTATCCTATGGCATGCCAACTATATCCGAATGTTTTCTCACCTTGTCATATAGCCAATATATCATTTGCAAAACCATTTACTCACTATTTTACAATGCATTACAAAAAATCCCCACATATACAAATCACATTGACATAGCAATATCACATTCCCGACCGGAATAAAAAAACCAATGCTCACTAGCATTAAATATACCCTTAAGCCGCTGCATATGTACTTTAAAATCATGCATTAACAATAGGTAAAGCAAACCATGTTTACGACTAAAACATGAACCACACATGCTCATGTTCGAACCGATATTGAAGAGCAAAAAAGGGAAACTTACTTCCGAGCTTAGGTAAGTGTTTCAAACTTATCCTAAACTTCCAAAACCACTTTCAAACCTTTGAAATAATTTTAAGACCATTTCCAATCACCAATTTCACTTCGCCTTGTTTGCTACCGCAAAACAAGCTCCCGGCAAGTCTAGGACCACCTCAAGATGCTACGCCTTGATTATCCCCTGTTTCGGCCACATAAAACCAAAGGAAACATGCATTAAAATGCATCCAATACTATGTTACAACTCAAAATCCTGTAGCTCTCAAGACGCCCACTCAAAACTCATCCGAAACTTACCGAAATCAACCTTAAACAATACTCAATCTTAACCCAGCCACACTATAACGATTCAAAACGTCAAACCTCATCCATTAATATTTAAAAAACTCATTCCCAATATCCTTTTACTTCCAGCAATGATTAAACACCTTAAACATCCCAAAAACTCTTAACTAACAACCTAACAATTAGAGATTCAACAAATTTTGGGATTCCATTATTAAAAACAACTTATCCACATTATAATACATCCAAAATAAGATTGAAATCAATCTACAACATTGGAAAAATAGATCCAAATCGAAAATCACAAGATTCTTCAATAAAACCTCAACAAAGCTAAAATCCATAATTAATTACTCAATTCCTATTGAAAATCATATGTAAAGAGCCAAAAACTTGGGAATTTCAGTAAAGAACCTTTCATTAGAAGAGAAGAACGAAACTCACCTCCAATGAATGAGTTTTTCCTTAATTGGATGGTTTTTCCTCTTGAAAAGCAAAGAAATTCAATAAGATTTGTGGAAAACAATTTAAGAAATCATTTAGCAAATCAAGAAGTGAAGAAATTAAGATCATTACCTTAAATATCTGATGGAAAAAGAGTGTTTGGCTGAGAGTGTTTTGAGAGAAAATGTGAGAAAAGAGAAGTTACGTCAAAATGTGTTTTAGAAAAATAATTACCTTTTTAACTAAATTCCTTTTAATTCTTTTAATTAAAACCATTTTAAAATAATCCTAATTAAGGGAATACTTATATTAGACCAAATGGTAAAATAGCTCCTTAAAGATTCAAGTTTTGACTATTTACAAAACAGCCACCTTTTTAAATAGTTTTTAAAAATTGCATTTTAGTCACTAGCCAAAATGTCACCCTTCCAAAGCTCGTTTATCAAAATTGCTTTCACCAATATTTTTAATATAATAAAATATGATTTTTAACATTTATCTATAATTATATCTTTCAAAAAAATATCTGCTCCCGAATTTGACTCGAATCTCTAACCTGGTCCATTGCACCATCTAATCATCCCCAAAACTGCTAGGCCCAAAACTGAGGCGTTACAACTCTCTCCCTTTTAAGAAATTTTGCCCTCGACATTTACCTGGAGGAAAAAGATGCAAAAATTGCTCCAACATATCCGCCTTGCTTTCCCAAGTGGCTTCCTCAACACCTCGATGTCACCACAAGACTTTAACCAGTTCTATCGTCTTACGCTGTAGAACCTTACTGCTGGAATCTAGTATTTCCACTGGTTCCTCATCAAAAGATAAATCTGGCCTCAACTCAATATGCTCCACCGGTATAACATGCGAAGGATTTGACCGATACCTCCATAACATGGATACATGGAACACATCATGTATTTTCTCAAGCTCGAGAGGCAACCTCAACCGATAAGCCACAGGACCAAATCGCTCCACAATCTTATATGGTCCAATAAACCTCAGACTAAGCTTACCCTTACGTCCGAACCATATCACCTTTTCCCAGAGTGACACCTTCAAGAACACACGATCGCCCACCGGAATTCAATTTCCCTACGCTTTAAATTCGCGTAAGACTTCTGCCGATCTGCAACAGCTTCCAAATGTTCACACACAAGCTTAACTTTCTCATCCGTGTCTTCCAACATATGTGGCAAAGTAATATGGTTTTCCCCTACCTCTACCAAACACAAGGGCGTATGACACATCCGGCCGTACAATGCCTCAAATGGTGCCATCTCTATACTCGCTTGATAGCTGTTATTATAAGCAAATTCCACCAACGGCAAATGTTCTCCCAGGTTCCTTGAAACTCAATAATAAAACACCTTAGCATATCCTCCAAGACTTGGATAACATGCTCAGACTGCCCATCCGTCTGAGGATGATATACGGTGCTGAAACTCAACCTCGAACCCAAAGCCTGATGTAAACATTTCCAAAACATTGACATGAACCTCGGATCTCTATCCAAAATGATTGACTTTGGTACTCCGTGCAAATGCACAATCTTAGAGATAAACAAATCCGCCAACCTGTCCAAGTGTACATCGTATGCACTGGCAAAAAATGTCCACACTTTGTAAACTGATCGACAACCACCCAAATAGAATCCTTTTTAGCCAGTGTCACCGACAACCCTGACAAGAAATCCATGGTGATTCTCTCCCATTTCCACTATAGAATTCTCAACGATTGTAACAATCCATATAGAAATTAATGTTCAGCTTTAACCTGCTATCACACCATACACTTAGACACAAACTTCACCATATCGTTCTTCAAACTAACCCAATAGTACCTTTCCTTCAAATCATGATACATTTTGGTACTAATAGGATACATAGCAAAAGGACTAGAATGTGCTTCCTCCAAAATAGTATGCCTAAGCTTCGGGACTTTCGACACCACTATTCGACCTTTGAAGCATAAAACTCCATAGCATCAAAATGAAAATTCGTCGGATTACCATCTGCTATGTCCTTAACATGAGGAACCAAAGAATCATCATATGGTTGCTTAGCCTTAATCAACCGTGATAGGATTAACTTGCAATTCAGCCAATAACCCACCTTCCAGCGTCACACTCAACCTCGCAAACATTGCCCTAAGCTCAACTGCCACCCTACGACTCAACGCATCTGCAACAACATTGGCTTTTCCAAGATGATACTCAATTTTCAAGTTGTAATCCTTAAGCAACTCCAACCACCTTTGTTGCCTAAGGTTCAAATCCTTTTGAGACATTTAATACTTGAAACTCTTATGATTCGTAAAGACCACACACTTCTCTCCATAAAGGTAGTGTCGCCAAATCTTCAAGGCAAACACCACGACAGCAAGCTCCAAATCATGAGTTGGATAATTGCGCTCATGAACCTTCAACTGCCTCGACGCATAGGCCACAACCTTTCTATCCTGCATCAGCACACAACCCAAAACCACATGTGATACATCACTATAAACCACAAACTCCTTCCCAGATTCCGGTTGAACCAACATAAGAGCATGTGTCAAAACCTCCTTCAACTTCTCAAAACCCTGTTGTTACTTCACCGTCCAAACAAAAGGAACATTCTTTTGCAACAACTTTGTCAACGGTGCCGCGATATTAGAAAACCCTTCCATAAAACGTCAATAATATCCTGCCAACCCGAGAAAACTATGCACTTTCGACACGGTCCTAGGTTGTTTCCAATTGAGAATAGCCCTAATTTTCTATGGATCAACACGAATTCCCTCCGCGGATACCACATGTCCAACAAACATCACCTCCTTGAGCCAAAACTCGTACTTGCTCAACTTGGCATACAACTGATTATCCTTCAAGACTTGCAACACAATCTGAAAATGCTAATCATGCTCCTCCTCGGTACGAGGGTACATGAGTATATCATCGATAAAAACCACCACAAACCGATCATGGTACTCATGAAACACTCTATTCATCATATTAATGAAAGTTATATGGCATTTGTCAAACCAAACAGCATCACCAAAAACTCGTAATGGGCCGTACCTCATACGAAACGTCGTCTTATGAACATCTACATCCTCAATTTTCAACTGATAATACCCCGACCTTAAATCTATCTTCGAAAACACTGCTGCCCCGCAAAACTTGTTCTTCACTGTCAACTTATTCAATTGACGATAATCAATGCACATACACATCGATCCATCCTTCTTTTTTCACAAAGAGAACCGGAGCACCCCAAGGAAAAACACTCGATCGAATGAACCCATGATCCAACAACTCCTGAAGCTACGATTTCAACTCCTTTACCTCTTTCGGTGTCATTCGATAAGGAGCAATGGACACCTGAGTTGTACCTTTATAAGTTTCAATGCGAAACTTCACCTCCCTATCCGAAGGTAAACCAGTTAACTCTTCAGGAAAAACTTTTGGATAATCACAAACAGCTCGAATGTCCTGCACCCGAACACCCTGGACTTCTAGATTCATAACAATAACCAAATAAGCTTGGCAACCATCAAACAACATCTTGTCCGCTCGGGTAGCCGAAACCACATTGGATAAGATTTTAACATTCTCACCCACTATCACGACTTCATAATCATCGGCTTAGAGAAATCCTTTTGGACTCATAATCCACCACCGCCTTGTGCTCACTTAATCAATCCATACCCAAGATAACGTCAAAACCATGGAATGGCAACTCCATCAAATTCGGGGCAAACTCATGACCTTGCATTGCCAAAGGATAACGCCTATACAACCTTCTAGTTGTAACAGTCTACCCAAAATAACTAGTTACCAAATATGCCAACATCCAAGATCTCAACAGGAACATTTAACAATGACGCATGCTCACTTAGGACGTATGAATGAGTAGACCCCGAATCAATCAAAGAAAACAACGACAAAGATTGCAAGGTGAAAGTACCTGTGATCACATTCATGTTGTTGCGCCCCTCACGATGAGCATAGATCTATTCTGGTCCCCCATTATCTGGTTGTAACGCAACAGTATGAGCCACAACTCTCAAACCATCCTCACGCCTCTAAAAATTACCCCTGCCATGGCCTCCGCCCTTAGCAAGTACAATAGCCCGAACCGGTGCATCACCCATGGTACGAGGACAATCACGCTTCATGTGACTAGGAGATCCACATATCTAACAACTCATGGTATTTCCCCAACACTCACCCGTGTGGCATCTACCGCAACGCTCACACTCAGCTACAATAAGAACACTTTGGTTACCATGGTCACCACCACGCCTACGATCTGGCTTGTGCCTCTTGTCTCGAAACCTCCTATTCTGGCTCCTAGAATAGCCAGAGTTAGCTCCTTGCTTATTGTTGCGCGTAATAAGTGCTACGCAAATGTGCAAGTATACACGTCGCAAGTTATAGTATAAAAGATATCGTCTCCACAGGGATTGGTGCCACTTCAAGAATCTAGTCTCTTGCACTGTAAAAAGTAAAAACACAAGTAAAGGATTATCGAAGTTTAACTAATTACTAATCTAGAAAGCAATAAAATAAAATAAAAGATGAATTCAATTGAGAGAGATAGGCTAGGTTATCGTGAGTTGAGGTGTGATAGCCGATTGGATTGTCTTGGTAAAAGAGTGCATGGGCAACTCGATTCTTGCCGTGGCGACTTACTGCAACGGGGTTGCCTTGGCAACTAATTGATGGTTGCTTGGGCGACTAGTTGGGCAACTACTTGGGCGATCGGGCAGCAACTTCAAGGTTCGGCGGAGCGTTCTTCAATGGTTTCTTCTTATCCCTAAGTCGAAACTCTAGCTACTTGTGCATGCCTTGATAATACATCCTGCGTGAATCAAGGGTGAACAACAACCAATCTTGCGCTCCTCTTAGCCGTTGAAATCCTTAACTTATTCCTAAGCCGGATTAATCTTCACCATCATTGGATTGCATAAAGATCATATTCATTCGTTTCTTGAATCTAACTCTCTCGATATTAGATAAATGGATGAAATCACGAGATCCTCTCCCAATTCACTCGCAAGCAATAATAGGAACCAAGAATGAATAAACCTTGAAATAGAAAAGTGCAAACTCTTATTACCTAAACAAAAACCAATAGTTTCTCACAACCACAAAACACAATAACCATAGCCAAGTAAATTTAGTTCATGGCTAGGTTCCAAAGAAACACAAGATAATTAATCCCTAGCATGAACCCAATCGAACAAAGATGAAGGAAGAGGCTTGTCGAAATCCTCCTTGCCCTTGATGCTTGTCGAAAATTCTCTCCTCTTGCCCTACTTGGACTTGTCGAAATTTCCCTCTTGCTCTACCTCTTGAATTGTCGAAATCTCTTGCTATTTATAGGGCTAGGCCAAAGTCCTTCTTTGAGGAGGAGTTTGAGTTGGAATTAAATTATCTTTAAAGAATATAATTCTTTATTATAATTTTATTCCTATTAGAACTTCTCCTATCCACTTGGAATTTAATTCTTCTTTAATCTCTGCATGGCAATCAAATTCCTTTGGGCTTGGACCTTGCTCCATGTCATCTTGGGCTTGTAAAATCATGAATTTCGACATCCATATTGCTTTTGGTCTTTGTCGACAAATGCCATGGCAACTGGCTCGACGTCTCCTTCATGCACTGCCCTGGCAACTAGCTCGGCATTGCTTTGGCAAGTGATCCTGCACATACACACACAAAAACACACCAAAGCAGCATCTATTTCCACAAAAATCACCAAGTTATGTAATCAAGTTCAACGTTTGAAGGAAACATGGATTAATGCATGAATGACTAACTATGCAACTAATATGAGCCTAAGTCTAACAGTAATATGAGTAAAAAGGGTAAGAAAAATAGTACTTTTGAACACTTATCACACCCCCAAACTCGAACTATTGCTTGTCCTCAAGCAATGCAAACTCATAATTACCTGCCAAGACTTCAAATTTTCACAAACTTAGCTTTGAACTTGATTTCAATTCTCTCAACCGGGCACAAAGCATGATTGGCTTTTTATTTTTCAGAAAACGAGGAATTACTCAGAATCAAACTATAATGCTTGTGAGTGTGTGCGGAGTTGTGTGCAAGTTGATTTTTCGGATTCTATGCAAACAATAGGTTTTCAAATTACTTGATGGGTTCTTTTTAACATGTTTTAACTAGAGCCAATTTCAGGCACCTCTAGTGTTTAATTTTTAGTTTTCTTAAGTTAATTTAATCGACTAGAGCCGGTTTGGGCACCTCTAGTTAATCAAAAAAATTTAACGCCTCCTAGAGCCAGTTTGGGCACCTCTAGTGATCAATTTTTAGCACATGCTAGAGCCAATTTCGGGCACCTCTAGCATTCATCCAATTTTTATTCTAATCCCCAATTAGTTAATTATCAACCTAAGTTTACTAGAACTCCTTAAATCAATCAAACCACAACAGTGTTTCATCAAATTTAGCATCATAGTAAAATTCTAAGTTTTTCATGGTTATCCTAGAATAAAAATTCTATCAATTAAGTGCATTGGTAAAGTCATCATTGAATATTCATCAAATCTAAGCAATTCTTGTTCCAATTAAAGGCATGGCAAGCAATTTATGTATCCTAAATGTAATGCTTAAGATTAATGTAACTAAACATGGTAATTACTAATAACAATCCCCCAAACTCGAGTGAGGCATTGTCCTCAATGCATGCATAAAAATAACGAAAAATAAAAATAAAATGCATACGAGGACTTACTTGAGAGTTCGTCATCGTAGATGATCAGTTTCCTTCTAGTTGGCGTCTTGATTTTCTTGCTTGAATGCAATGGTTGTTTTCTTGTTGCCGGGGATGTCTTGACTTTGGTTGCCGTGGCATCTTGGGGTTGGTTGCCGTGGCATCAGCTTGTGCATGCATGAAGTAAGTTGTCGCGGCATCTTCTTCATTGGTTGCTTAGGGGCAATGATCTTGGCAGATAAATTTCCTTAGCATAGTAGTTGTGAGTCTTGTTGTGAAAAAGAAAATAAAGAAAACTCTGAAAACTAAAGATAATGAAGAAAAAAATAAAATATCTCCTAAAATTAAAAATAAAAATAAAAAGAAAAAGAAAAAGGAAATCTTGAGAGGAGAGCATGCTCATGCATCTCCTAAGTTGACCACTTCCTTGTTACGTTCCACATGGGCACCATTGTAGTGCTTCAATCTTTGTCCATTAACTTTGAATTCATGGTTGTCGAGAGATGGACTTGATTATCACAAAGCACCATGGGAGAATGGTTTGACGACTTCAAATGGTCCCGACCATCTTGATTTCAGCTTTCCCGGGAAAAGTTTTAGCCGAGAATTGAATAGGAGAACTAGTTGCCCTGGCGTGAATTGCCGTGGCAATAGTTTCTTGTCATGCCATCGCTTTGTTTTCTCCTTGTATATTCGTGCATTGTTATAGGCGAGTGCACGAAATTCTTCTATCTCATTGAGATCCATCAAGCGCTTTTGTCCGGCACTTTCCCAATCCATATTCACGGTCTTGATTGCCCAAAGACGCCTTGTGCTCGATTTCCACCGGTAGATGACATGTTTTACCATAGACAAGCCGGAAGGGGACATACCTAATGGTGTTTTGAATGCAGTGCGATATGCCCAAAGTGCGTCATCTAGTCTTAATGACCAATCCTTCCTTGAGGGATTTACAACTTTCTCGAGTATTCCCTTCAACTCCCGGTTGGAAATTTCTGCTTGCCCGTTGGTTTGTGGGTGATATGCCGTGGCGATCTTGTGTGATATGCCGAAGCGTTGCAACATCTTGGCAATTAGTCTGTTGTCAAAATGCTTGCCCCCGTCGCTGATAATTGCTCTCGGCATCCCAAACCGTTTAAATATGTTTTTTCTGCGGGAATCGTTGCACGGTCTTGGAATCGTCGTTGGGAACTGCAGCTGCCTCTACCCATTTAGACACATAGTCGACGGCGAGTAAGATGTAGAGGTTGCGAATGAAGATGGGAAAGGTCCCATAAAATCGATCCCCATACATCGAACAGTTCCACCTCGATGATGTTCGGAGTGGCATCTCATGTCGCCTAGAGATATTGCCCGCCTTACGGCAACGATCACATTGCTTGTAAAAGTCTTGGGCATCTTTGTACAATGTTGGCCAATACAACCCGGATTGCAAGACTTTGGCCATGATGCGAGTTCCTCCAAAATGTCCTCCATAGGGTGAAGAATGGCATTGTCGGAGTACATTCTGTTGCTCTTCTTCGAGGACACATCGGCGTATAACCTGATCTGCACATTGTTTAAACAAAAGAGGCTCGTCCCAAAAGTAATGCTTAGCATTATGGCGGAACCGCTTCTTCCCTTGGTGAGTAATGCCATACGGAAAAATACCACAAACAAGGAAGTTAACTAAATCTGCGTACCAAGGTATTGCCGGGCATGTCTTTGTCGTAGTGTCTGCTCCCAAAATTGCTGAGGCGTGCTCGTCAAAGTCTGCTGCGGCGTCAAGAGTTGCCGAGGCGTGTGCTTCCATGGTTTTAGGCGTCATGGGCTGCCGAGGCGTCAAGGGTTTCGAGGCGATTAGAATTTGTTCATCCGGGAATGCATCACATATCTCTAGATCCGCGTCCTCCTCCCTATTGCGTTCCAAACGTGATAAGTGATCGCCACTTGATTTTCTGTTCCTTTCACTGTCCTTAATTTCAATATCAAATTCTTGTAAAAGTAATATCCAACGAATCAAACGAGGTTTAGCATCCTTTTTAGCAAATAAGTATTTGATTGCCGAATGGTCCGTATGAACAATTACCTTTGTACCAATTAAATAGGATCGGAACTTGTCAAATGCGAAAACTACAGCTAGTAACTCTTTCTCCGTTGTTGTGTAATTCACTTGAGCATCGTTAAGAGTTTTACTAGCGTAGTATATCACATGGAATGTCTTACCTGTGCGTTGGCCTAGGACTGCTCCTCCTACCAAAATCACTTGCATCACACATGAGCTCAAAAGGTAGCGTCAATCTGGTGGAACAACAATGGGTGCCGAGGCAAGCTTTTTCTTTAGGGTTTCAAATGCTTGAGTGCAAGAATCATCAAAATCGAAGACTTTATCCTGTTCAAGCAGATTACACAAAGGTTTAGTGATTTTAGAAAAGTTATGAATGAACCTCCTGTAAAAACTCGCATGTCCGAGAAAACTTGAATTCTTTTAACCGAATTTGGTGGGGGTAATCTCTCGATCACGTCCACCTTGGCTTTGTCTACTTCAATTCCCTTGGATGAAATCTTATGGCGAGCACTATTCCTTCATCTACCATAAAGTGGCATTTCTCCCAATTGAGGACTAAATCCGTTTCTTCGCATCTTGCCAACACCCTCTCTAAATTGCCGAGACAGCCGTCGAAGTCATTACCAAAAACCGAAAAATCATCCATGAAGATCTCAAGGAAGTCTTCGACCATGTCTGAAAAGAGCGCCATCATGCATCTTTGGAAGGTTGCGGGGCGTTACACAAATCGAACGGCATCCTTCGGAAGGCATAAGTACCGTAGGGGCATGTGAAGGTTGTCTTTTCTTGATCTTACGGTGCTATGGCAATCTGATTGTAACCTGAATAACCATCAAGAAAACAGTAAAAGGTTTTACCTGCAAGACGGTCAAGCATTTGATCAATAAAGGGTAATGGGAAGTGATCTTTCCTAGTGGCTTTGTTTAGCTTTCGATAGTCCATACAAACCCTCCAACCGGTCACATCTGGTTGGGATAAGTTCATTATTTTCATTGCTTACCACTGTTATACCTCCCTTTTTCGGCACACATTGTACGGACTTACCCACGTACTATCGGAGATAGGGTATATAATGCCGCGGCGTCAAGCCACTTGATGATTTCTTTCATTACAACCCCTTTCATGGCATGATTCAGTCTCCTATGGGCCTCAATTGAAGGTTTGTGATCATCTTCCAACAAGATCTTGTGCATGCACACCGCCGGGCTAATTCCCTTCAAGTCGGCAATTGTCCACCCTATTGCCTTTTTATGTAGCTTCAACATGTTGATCAGCTTCTTTTCCTCTGCTCGGACTGTAACTTAGAAGAAATAATTACGGGTAATGTATTATCGGTCCCTAAGTATACATATTTCATTGCTCGGCAATTGTTTCAACTCAAGAATTGGTGGATTTTCGATAGAGGGTTTTTCGATCTTACCTTCCTTACCCGAGTAGTCCAGTGGTTCAAAGTATGTACCTGGTCGATTGACTAGCCAATTTACCTCTTCTGGTTGTTCCTCATCGACCGGTTCTTCATACTCCTCGGGTTCCTCTTGATCGGCAATGTAGTTGCGAGGCAACTAAATTCCTCATCGGTTAAACTCTGCCGTGGCATGAAGTAGTTGGCATTCTTACGGATCATCGGCATGCCTTAGTGTTTGGAACACATTTAGTTTTACCTGCTGGTCATTCACCCTCATTGTGAGTTCTCCTTTTCAACATCAATCAAAGTTCTCCCCATCGCTAGGAATGGTCTTCCGAGAATGATAGGCGCATGCTCATCTGCTTCACAATCTAAAACAATAAAGTCAGTAGGAAAAAATAAATTTATCAACTTTTACCAGTATGTCCTCGATTTTTCCCTCTGGATGCACATAGGATCTGTCGGCTAGTTGTAGCATAATCTGTTGTAGGTCTTGCCTTCCCGATTCTAGTTTCGAAAACCGATTTAGGCATCAAGTTTATGCTAGCCCCTAGGTCGCATAGTGCTTTCTGACATAGTGATTTCCAATAGAACAGGTATTGTGAAACTTCCGGGATCCTTCAACTTGGGCGGCATACGATTGTGCAACATTGCCATGCATCCCTCTGTTGCGGCAATTGTTTCAAACTCTCCTAGCCTTGTTCTCTTGGACACAATGTCTTTAAGAAACTTGGCATAGTTTGGCATTTGTTCAATTGCTTCCACCAATGGCAAGTTGATGTGGACTTGCTTTAGGATATCAAGAAACTTCTTGAATTGGTATTCTTGCTTTTGTCGCTTCAACCTTTGTGGGAATGGTGGTGGAAGTCGGATATCTTCGATCTTTTCATTGGTTTGAAACCTGATTGACGGCATTACGGGGACATCTGGGTTGCCGATGTGTTACCAACTGGGGTTGCCGCGGCGTGCTTATCGCAAGTTACCGAGCGTTATTGGTTGCCGAGGCATGCTTATTGCCGTTGCGCAGCAATTCTTGGTTCAGCATCCGAGACTTTGCCGCTAGGTTCGTCTTGCTCTTTTTGTGGAGTTTTGTTTGACGAGCGGGTTTGAACCTCTCTAAGTTGTTGGCCACTTCTGGTGGTGATTGCCTTACATTGCTCATGGCAGTTCCTCTTGCGACTTGATGATCGCTAGGTAAACCTCCTTGTGGTCTAGTGTTGATTTTGAGCAAATTGTCCGACTTGATTTTCCAATGATTTGATTGCCGCCTCTTGGTTTTGCAATCTCATCTCGGTCTGTTAATAAAAAGCATCATTCTTTTTATGAAATTACTATTCTCAGCCATATAAGATTCAGTTTTCATCATAAAAGCATTTAGAGAATTTTCCAAAGAACTAGATGTTGTCGGTTGTTCTTTGCGGCATCTGTTGTCGTGGCATATTTTGTCGAATCCCGATGCTTGTGCATTCTGATTGTTCTGGTTTTAGAGCATTGTTGGGATTACTCCATGAAAAATTTGGGTGCTTCTTCCAAGCTGGATTGTATGTATTTGACATCATGTTGTTGCCCGATTGTAATTCCCCACATAGAAGCTAGATTCCGGATTCGCATACATTCGGAAGAATTATGGTTATCGCCACATAACTCACAAAAAGAATCCATTACCTTGACTTCATGTGTGTTGTTTGGTTTTTGCATGTTCTGACCATCTTGGTTAAAGCGGCCAATTGTGCGAAATTGAATCGATGATCCTAGTTCATGTATTGTGGCTTAGCGTCTAACTCCTCCTCTTCTAGTAGATGGGAATTGATAATCATTCTTGGCCAGCCTGTTTAAAATTTGCATTGCTTCTTCCGGTGACTTATCTAGGAGTATGCCGTTTGCGAGGCATCTAGCATCATCCTTGTTGGTGTATTCACGGCGTTGTAAAACATTGTCACTTGAGTCCACACCGGGAATCCGTGTAGAGGACATTTGTGTAGAAGTTCTCTATATCGCTCCCAAGCCTCGTACATGGATTCATCATCTGCTGCGAAAAAAGAAGTAATGTCGTTCTGAAGCTTATCGATTAAATTTGTAGGATTAAATCTAGCAAGGAAATCACGACAAAGATCAGTCAAGATGCTATGGATCCGGCAGAATGCTATTTAGCCATGCTTTACGCCCTATCCCTCGGTGAATAGGGGAATAATCTTAATCGTAAGACATCGGGGTGACTCCGTGTATCTTGAGCGAGTTGCAAATCTCGAGGAAAGATTTCAGATGTTGTCGTGCATCTTGATTCTTTGAGCCGCCAAATTGACCTATTGTGTTGATCATATTAAACATTACGGTTTCAACTCAAAGTGGTCGGCTTCAATTTCGGTGCGACAACTCTGGGTTAAGTCCATCAAGATCTTCTTCAAGATAGTCTCGAATAGTTCTGTTTCGTGCAAGAATCACTCCTCCTCCTGCTCGAACATCTTGATTAATATTTCCGTCTTGATTTGCCATTGCTTCTCTTATCCTTCGTCTAAGTCTTTGTAAGGTTCGTTCGATTTACGGATCAAAGGGATATTACGGTGAAGTCGGTCTCATACACGGTCATATACCAATGCAAAACCAAAGTTTGTTAGCCCTTTGAATTTTAAACAAGAAAAATAAAAAGAAAGTGCAAGAAAGTAAAAACAAAGTCGCTATTGCCAATCCCGAACGGCGCCAAAAAACTTGTTGCGCGTAATAAGTGCTACGCAAATGTGCAAGTATACACGTCATAAGTTATAGTATAAAAGATATCGTCTCCACAGGGATTGGTGCCACTTCAAGAATCTAGTCTCTTGCACTGTAAAAAGTAAAAACACAAGTAAAGGATTATCGAAGTTTAACTAATTACTAATCTAGAAAGCAATAAAATAAAATAAAAGATGAATTCAATTGAGAGAGATAGGCTAGGTTATCGTGAGTTGAGGTGTGATAGCCGATTGGATTGTCTTGGTAAAAGAGTGCATGGGCAACTCGGTTGCCGTGGCGACTTGCACTGTGGGGTTGCCTTGGCAACTAATTGATGGTTGCTTGGGCGACTAGTTGGGCAACTACTTGGGCGATGGGCAGCAACTTCAAGGTTCGGCGGAGCGTTCTTCAATGGTTTCTTCTTATCCTAAGTCGAAACTCTAGCTACTTGTGCATGCCTTGATAATACATCCTGCGTGAATCAAGGGTGAACAACAACCAATCTTGCGCTCCTCTTAGCCGTTGAAATCCTTAACTTATTCCTAAGCCGGATTAATCTTCACCATCATTGGATTGCATAAAGATCATATTCATTCGTTTCTTGAATCTAACTCTCTCGATATTAGATAAATGGATGAAATCACGAGATCCTCTCCCAATTCACTACATAAGCAATAATAGGAACCAAGAATGAATAAACCTTGAAATAGAAAAGTGCAAACTCTTATTACCTAAACAAAAACCAATAGTTTCTCACAACCACAAAACACAATAACCATAGCCAAGTAAATTTAGTTCATGGCTAGGTTCCAAAGAAACACAAGATAATTAATCCCTAGCATGAACCCAAATCGAACAAAGATGAAGGAAGAGGCTTGTCGAAATCCTCCTTGCCCTTGATGCTTGTCGAAAATTCTCTCCTCTTGCCCTACTTGGACTTGCCAAAATTTCCCTCTTGCTCTACCTCTTGAATTGTCGAAATCTCTTGCTATTTATAGGGCTAGGCCAAAGTCCTTCTTTGAGGAGGAGTTTGAGTTGGAATTAAATTATCTTTAAAGAATATAATTCTTTATTATAATTTTATTCCTATTAGAACTTCTCCTATCCACTTGGAATTTAATTCTTCTTTAATCTCTGCATGGCAATCAAATTCCTTTGGGCTTGGACCTTGCTCCATGTCATCTTGGGCTTGTAAAATCATGAATTTCGACATCCATATTGCTTTTGGTCTTTGTCGACAAATGCCATGGCAACTGGCTCGACGTCTCCTTCATGCACTGCCCTGGCAACTAGCTCGGCATTGCTTTGGCAAGTGATCCTGCACATACACACACAAAAACACACGAAAGCAGCATCTATTTCCACAAAAATCACCAAGTTATGTAATCAAGTTCAACGTTTGAAGGAAACATGGATTAATGCATGAATGACTAACTATGCAACTAATATGAGCCTAAGTCTAACAGTAATATGAGTAAAAAGGGTAAGAAAAATAGTACTTTTGAACACTTATCACTTATTTGAGACCATGCTCGAACCTTGTCTCGACACCCTTAAGGACTGCTCAATGTCCTTAGCACGGTATACAAGCACATCAAAATCTGTATAGTCCGCCGCTAACAGGTATGTTATGATTTCCTTCACTAACCCATAGCGAAACTTGTTGCACCTCTCAAGATCATCTAGAATTAACTCTGAAGCATATTGACTCAAATGGACGAATTTCACCTCATATTCTGCCACATACATGTTGCTCTGAACCAAAGACACAAACTCTCGTTTTCTCGCATCCAGATACTGAGGACCAAGATACTTCTTCTTGAAAGCTCTTTGAAAGAACTCCCAAGTTACATCCGCCTCCAGGACACTAGCAATTGTGGTCACCCACCAATGATATGCATCACCATGTAACAACGACACTGTACAACCCAGCTTTCGCTCATCATTATAGCCCATTTGATCCAAAATACGGACCGTACTCTCCAGCATACTCTAAACTGCCTCAAGGCTCAAACCCCTAAACTCAACACCTCCCAAACTATGGAGGCGCTCGAAAGGTAACCCTGGGTTAACCGCCACAGCAGGTGCTGGCGCTTGTGCATGTACTCCAGCCATCGCTGCTTGAAAACTCCCATTATCGCCTGGACTAATAGTGTCAGATCACCAAATACCGGTACTTGAAGAGCCTGGGGCACACCATCAACCCCAACATTAACTGGCAGAACCAACGAAGGAGGAGAAGGTAAAACATTAGTGGGGTTCTCTTCCTCAACGTTATTCTGCTTGATTCTGGCATTACCAACCATAAAACGTCTCACACGTCAAGCCATATTAACAAAAGCAACAAAACACATTAAAGCCAGGCTACGCAAGGCAAAGGATCCAAGACCATCTTATAAAACATTTTAAAATCTCGGTAATAGGCAATGTGTTCCCAGTTCATACCCAAACGTGATGTAAATCAATCACCGTACATGTGTTCCCAGTTCATACCCCAACAATGGTATACAACGAAATAAAAACATCCCAACCTTTCGTAACCTGGCTCTTATACCAACAAATGTAACCCCCTCAACCCGGCCTAGACGCTCGACCGAATCGAGAGTGCTACATTAGGTTTACCGAAGCAAACCAGAGAAAGGTCACGAAAAATCGGTCCATTTTTTTACTTTTATCTTGTCTAAATGCTAATTATTGTTCTTATATGTTCATACTCACAGCGGGTAATTTCTTGAACGAAACGAATCACAAACAGATAGTTAATTGCATCTTAACCAATATTGAGGGCTAAAACGTAAATACTTTAAATTACAAAACCAAAATTGAATTTAAGATTACCAATCCTCAATTAGTCCATTTACAAGCCCACATAACAAATTTCAGGTCAAAATGATCATCCATGCATATTCAATTACATTTTCTAAACTTAGGGACTAAAATGCTAGAATCCAAAAACTCATTTCCATGACATTACCTGTAAAAACTACCTAGCGTACTGATACGTACATAGCCATACCGATACAGATCAGCCATGTGTACCGGTACATAATGTACCATATCGGTACACCACATCAGCATGTACAGTAATAAATCTGTACCGGTACGAACCCTTTGGTGTATCGGTACATGAGTTTTCCTTTAGAAAGTGATTTTCCCGTAGCGAATCCCTGTACCAGTATAATCCATCCCGTACTAGTACGCCAAGCTTGAATTTCTTAACTGTACCAGTACTCGTATGCCCGTACCGATGCTGTATGCCTTAGATTGCCTTTGTGTACCGATACGGTCCCTTGCGTATCGGTACTTAGAGGCCTGTAATGTCATTTTCTACAGACTTTCACCTAAATCTAGATGCATTTAGATCCTAGCAACTTGCACACTTGGATACAAACATTCCATAATACCTATATCAACCCTTGTACCATGGTTTAACCACCATACAAGCGCATGTTACCAAAAGAGTCAATCTAAAGGCATGCTCCCTAAAGCCTTTCACCAAACATACCAGAATGTCCAAATAAGCAATTAACAACAAGAACACCATACCAGCAACACATCAATACCACACTCAACAGGATTAGCATATCAAAGCAATGCCATCTAGATGCATACCTAGAAGACCTTAAAACATCAATCATAGGTAACAACGCACAATGAACTTAACAATATCAATCAAAGATCGAAATCACAGCATTACACATGCTTAAAACTAGGGAGAAATAGAATTACAATTCCCAAAATCCTTGGTGAATACATTGCCTTATTAACTGGAAACTAAAACCGAGTCCATACTCGAAAGTCTTGTCTTTGGATCACTTAACCCTTGCCTTTGCTTCCTTCAAGCTTTAATGCTCTGCATCATTAGAGAAAAGAGAGCGTAAGCATACTTGCTTAGTGAGGATACTCTTAAAGACGATTCATTAAAAACCCTTGAAAACCAACTCTTGATTTAAACCATACTTACGACCTAAGCAAGTTCCAATAGCTTCACATCAAAACATGCATATCAACCACATGCAAAAGTTATATATATAAATTCCACAAGCTTAATCCCAAAACATCAAATACAAAACCATGCTTAAATCCCAAAGCATTATAAAATGGGTTCACGATTAGAATTCTCATATATTGGAAATTATAGTGACCCCGGATAGTCGACCACTATCCTTGATTAGCCGACCGCTAACCTTTAGTTAACCGACCGTTAGCTTTACACATCGGATACATGAATCTCCCTTAATGATCGACCATCATCAAGACAACCCCATGCCGACCACATGACTTTACAACCATGTCGACCGCAAGCTTTATATCAATAAGGGGAACAGACCGCTCAACCCAAGTGATAACAACATAGTCCGGGTAGCCGACCGCTATACCTCAAGGACTCTTAACCACGATCGATTTTTAAACATATTATAGTGCATTTTATCCTATGGCATGTCCACTACATCCCAATGTTTTCTCACCTTTTCACATAGCAAATATATCATTTGCAAAGCCATTTACTCACTGTTTTACAATGCATTACACAAAATCCCCACATATGCAAATTACATTGCCATAGCAATATCACATTTTCTATCGGAATAAAAAACCAATGCTCACTAGCATTAAATATACCCATAAGCCACTGCATATGTACTTTAAAATCATGCATTAACATTAGTAAACCAAACCATGTTTACGACTAAAACACAAACCATACATGCTCATATCCGAACCGATATGGAAGAGAAAAAGAGGGAAACTTACTTTCGAGCTTAGGTAAGTGTTTCAAACTTATCCTAAACTCCCAAAACCACTTTCAAACCTTTGAAAGACTTTTAAGACTGTTTCCACTTACCAATTTCACTTCGCCTTGTTTGCTACTGCGAAACAAGCTCCCGGCAAGTCTAGGACCCCCTCAAGATGCTACGCCTTGATTATCTCCTATTTCTGCCACATAAAACCAAACTAAACATGCATTAAAATGCATCCAATACTCTGTTACAACTTAAAATCCCGTAGCTCTCAAGATGCCCACTCAAAACTCATCTGAAACTTACGGAAATCAACCTTAAACACTACTCAATCTTAACCCAACCACACTATAACAATTCAAAACATCAAACCTCATCCATTAATATCTAAAAAACTCATTCCCAACATCTTTTACTTCCAGCAATGATTCAACACCTTAAACATCCCAAAATCTCTTAACTAACAAACTAACAATTAGAGATTCAACAAATTCCGGGATTCCATTATTAAAAACAACCTATCCACATTATAATACATCCAAAATAAGATTGAAATCAATCTACAACACTGGAAAAATAGATCCAAATCGAAAATCACAGGATTCTTCAATAAAACCTTAACAAAGCTAAAATCCATAATTAATTGCTCAAATCATAATGAAAATCATATGTAAAGAGCCAAGAACTTGGGAATTTCAGTAAATAACCTTTCATTAGAGGAGAAGAACGAAATTTACCTCCAATGAATGAGTTTTCCCTTAACTGGATGGTTTTTCCTCTTAAAAAGCAAAGAAACTCAATAAGATTTGTGGAAAATAATTTAAGAAATCATTTAGCAAATCAAGAAGTTAAGAAATTAAGATAATTACCTTATATCTCTGATGGAAAAAGAGTGTTTGGCTAAGAGTGTTTTGAGAGAAAATGTGAGAAAAGAAAAGTTACGTCAAAATGTGTTTTCGAAAAATAAGTACTTTTTTAACTTAATCCTTTTTTAATTCTTTTAATTAAAACGATTTTAAAATAATCCTAATTAAGGGAATACTTAGATTAGACCAAATGGTAAAATAGCTCCTTAAAGATTCTATGTTTTGACTCTTTACAAAATAGCCACCTTTTTAAACAGTTTCAAAAATTGCATTTTAGTCACTAGCCAAATTGTTACACTTCCAAATCTCGTTTTTCAAAATTGCTTTCACCAATATTTTTAATATAATACAATATGATTTTTAAACATTTTTCCATAATTTTATCTTTCAAAAAATATCTGCTCCCAAATTCGACTCGAATCTCTAACCCGGTCCACTGGACCGTCTAACCATCCCTAAAATCACTAGGCCCAAAACTAGGGCGTTACAACCTAGAGGCCGTGGTCGTGGTGGAACCGGAGAAGCTAGAACATCAAACCAAGTCAGATCAGAGCGGGCATCAAACGAGAATTTCGAACCCCAACTCGAGTGTATAATATATGCACAGATGAGGACAAGTATGATTCAAATATTACAGCAAGTACTTTTCGACTTTTTGGTGAATCTATGTTTGTTTTAATTGATCTTGGTTCTACTCATTCGTATATTAGCTCCAAACTTGTTACTAAAAGAAGAATTCATATGGATATTATTAGAAGTGATGTGATTGCCAGTAATCCGCTTGGTCATAGTGCTTGAGTGACCCAGATATGTAAGAATTGCCCCTTAGTGATTCAAGAGATTGAATTTCCAGCGAACTTAATGGATCTACCATTCCATGAATTTGAGATTATTTTGGGAATAGACTGGCTATCTGCATATGTTGCAGATGTTAAATGTAAAAATAAGCAATTAGTACTTCAAGGACTGGATGGTTTTGAGGTGGTTATAGTGGGAGAAAGAAACGATTGTCTAAACTCAGTAATCTTTGTAGCAATGGCTCAGAGGATGTTAAATAATAGGTGTGAAGTGTATTTAGTTAATGTGATGAATACGCAAGCATCAAACAAGAAATTGGAAGATATTCCAACTGTGCAAGAATTTCCATATGTATTTCCAGATGAGTTGCCAGGATTTCCTCCAGATAGAGAGGTACAATTTGGAATAGATTTGTATCCTAGAATAGAGCGGTATCGATGGCACCCTATAGGATGGTGTTAAGTGTTCGAAAGTACTCTTTTTATTACCCTTTTTACTCGTATTATTGTTAGACTTAGGCTCATATTAGTTGCATTATTATCCATTCATGCATGTTTGCATTGTTTCCTTGGTGGACAAGCTTGATTTCATATTTTGCTTAATTTTATGGAAAAAGATACTGCTTTGGTGTGTTTTTGTGTGTGCAGAATCAGTTGCCAAAGCAAGGCTAGAACAACTTGCCAGGGTAATACAAGAAGGAGATGCCAACGTAGTTTCTAGGGCAGTGCATGAAGGAGATGCTGACGCAGTGCATGAAGGTTATGCCGAACTAGTTTCCAGGGAAATTGTTGATAAGGGATAAGATGATATGGCAGTCGAAATTGATGACTAGATAAGCCCAAGATGACGTGGAGCAAAGTTAAATCCCAAAGGAGTTTGATTTCCATGAAGAGGTCAAAGAGAAATTAAATCCCAAAAAGATAGGAGAAGATCTAGAAGGAATTTAAATATAATAAAGAATTATATTCTTTTAAAGTATTTAATTCCAACTTAACTTCCTCCTTAAGAAGGACTTTGACCTAGCCATCTTCTATTTAAAGGAGACCAAGCCATCAAACTCAAGGAGAGAGAGAGCAAGGGGCAGAGAGTTCGATTGGGAGAAAGCTTGGAGAGAGTTCGATTGGGAGAGAATTTAAGGGCGCTGATCGATTTCTTCATCTTCTTCTTCTTTACTCTATTCGATTCATGTTTGGGGATTATTCTTTGTATATCTCTCAAAACCCGGCCATGAATTGATGTGAATTGGCTTTGGTTATTTTGGGTTTGTTGTTGTGAGAAACAATTGGATTTTGTTTAGGTAATAAGAGTTTGCACTTTCAATTCAAGGTTTACTCATTCTTGGTTTTTATTCTTGATTGCGAGTGAATTGGGAGAAGATATCGTAATTTTATCTATTTATCTAATATCGGGAGAGTTAGATTGAAGAAACGAATGATTATGGTCTTTATTCAATCTATCGATGGTGAAAATTAATCCGGCTTAGGAATAAGTTAAGGATTTCAACGGCTAAGAGGAGCACAAGATTGGTTGTTGTTCACCCTTGATTCACACAAGGATGTATTGTCAAGGCATGCACAACTAGCTAGAGTTTCGACTTAGGGATAAGAAGAAACCATTGAAGAATGCTCTGTCGAACCTTGAAGTTGCTGCTCAGCCACCCAAACAATTGCCCAGCCAGTTGCCCAGGCAATTGTCGATTAGTTGCCAAGGCAACCCCGCTACGCAAGTTACCACGGCAACTGAGTTGTCCTTGCACTCTTTTACCAAGACGAACCAATTGGTTATCACTCCTAAACTCACGATAACCTGGCCTACTCTCTCTTATTTGATTTCATCTATTCTTTTAGTTTATTGCTCTTAGTTTACTCATTAGTTATAATTTCTACAATCACCTACTTGTGTTTTTCTTTTCCAACACAGTAACTTAAGCAAAGTGCCCCAAACCAATCCCAGTGGAGACGATACTCAATACTCGTATCACTTTATTACTTGCGATGTGTATACTTGCACCGTTTGCGTAGCACTCAATACACGCAACAAGTTTTTGGCGCTGTTACCGGGGATTGGCAATTGGTGTTAGTTGTTTTTGTTATTGCATTTTTTTCTCATAGTTTTACTAACTTTTCTTTTTGTTTGTTTTATCAAAAAAAATTAGGTGCGCTACAAATTAAGGGACATCAACTGTCGGGAACTAAAAGTCGATATATTCGAGAGTTGGTGTTGGAAGATATCAATCCAATCAAGGGTTTCTTGCACCCTTCGATGATTACCTATACCAACCGAGAAAAGCATATACCGTGGAAAACTAGTGCACTTGTTGTGGAGAACATCATGTGTTTGAAAATTGCCCTCACATTTTCGGTGCATATGACTACATGGAGAACCATAGATGGAACCAGCAACAAAATCTTTCATGGTGTGATCAAAAAGCTTAAATCTTTTTCCATAACAATTTTGCTACAGCAACAGACATGCCTCAGCAATGTAGTCCTTATCAGCAGCCTAGTGTCACGGCAACAGATATGCCATGGCAATGTAGTCCCTTTCAAGAACATTCCAATTCCTTGGAGGAAACGTTGCTAGCTTCCTTGGCTAGACTTGACAGATCAATTGAAGAGATTCGAGAGCTATCAAAGAAAATGGATGCGAGGATAGCTCAATGGGATACAACCTTGGGGGATTCAGAAGATGAATTAAGGAGATCCACATATGCCTTGAATAACATGCAGCAACAATCCATTCCTGGGGATACTGACGTCCCAAGGCAAGAGGATAAGGAGAAATACAAAGAGAGGCCCTTGATGTGTGGGGAACAACTAGAACCTCTAAGTCAAGAGGATGCCAATGAGAGAGACTGGCCAACACATGATGAGCCTGAGCAACAAATTGCCTCGGAAATGATTGAGGAGCCTAAGCAGAGCAATACCGCGACAACACTCAGTGAAGCTGAGAACAACAATACTACAACAAATTCTGAGGAACCTGATGCCCAAAAGGTTACAACGTTGATGTTGAAGCATGAATCTATAGATTGCTCTCATCTACAATTGCCACGGCAATTACACGACCACATGCAAGATCAACGAGATGAAAATGCTTTGCCAATGGAAAATGAGCAGGTAATGGTTGTACCTTTTGAATTCTTTAAAAACTCACCTCGTCCATTGCAGATATGTCTTGAGGAATCGATGTTGGTAGATTTGAAGCCATCAAAATCTCTACTAATGGAGATGTTTGAGAGGCCAAAAGAAAAAGGTGTTTAGATTCGTAAAGCTTTTCATAAAATTGGTTCTTCCCTTGACTTACAGCAATTTTTGGCAACTGATTGGCACGACAATTGGCTAGAGCAGCAATTGCCACGATAACAAAGGCTACATCCAACCATGATGGAGCCCGACAAGAATGAGGTAATTAAATGGTTGGATGTTGATATAATTTTTCCTAATAATAAATTCATGCCTTCAGGAACAGTAGCAAGGTAGAATATGTGCATGGACTACAAGGGAACACGGAAGAAAGACACATCCACCATGGTAACGCAAAGGGGAGTAGCTGCGATCATATTGGCCCAACTCTTTTTGGCTAATATTGTCACTCGATGGAGGGTGCAGATGGACTATAAGAAGTATCGGAAATGACCCTCCTCAAGTTTTCTCAGATATGCAGTAACATTAGAAGATGCATGAAAAATGCTCTTTCTAAGAATTTTTTATTTTTCAAGTTTTATTTTTGGAACTCTATTTTATTTTTGTTTTTTCTTTATTTATTTTTATAGATATTTTATTTTATTTTTCTTCATTATATTTAGTTTCCAGGTTTTCTTTTCTTTTCCACAACAAGACTCACAACCATCATGCTAAGGAAATTCACTGCCAACTACTTGCCACGGCAACCGCAATAGAGGATGCCCCGGCAACTGCCCCGACAACTACCTCTGTAGTTGCCACGGCAATAGAAACTGGCGATGCCCAGGCAATAAAAATGGCTTCGGCAACTACTTATGCCCAGGCAAGTGAACCTGCCTCGGCAAACATGGATCAAATCAAAGCATTCAACCATCGACCGAAATATGAATCAAGCAAACGACACAAAGGAAACTTATCACTCGAGGTGACGACCTCTCTGACTAACTCATTTCATTTAGTTTCATTTAAATTTTGTTTCACTTTTACATGCATTGAGGATAATGCTTCTCTCGAGTTTGGGGGTGTTGGTTTCTAATTAGTTTCATGTTTAGTTGCATTCATCTTTAGCAATCACATATAGGTTGCATATGTTACTTGCCATGTCTTTGATTGGATTTAATTGCTTAAGACTTGTTGAATATCCAATGATGATTTTTTGCCACTGCACTTAATTGAAATAACCTTTAATTTTAGGATTGCATGAAAAGAACTTAGAATTTTACTATGATGCTTAATTTTTTTACACAGTTGTGGCTTGTTGATTGAAAGAAACTTAGTGAACTTAGGTTGCTTAAAATTTGGGTAAATTTAAAATTGAAAATTAAAAGTTAAATTCTTGCTAGAGGTGCCCAAAACTGGCTCTAGTAGTTAATTCACATTAAAGAATCGCTAGAGGTGCTCGAAATTTGCTCTAGTCGACTAAAATAAAATGAGAAATTGCTTACTTTGCTTGAGGTGCCCGAAATTGGCTCTAGTGAAAATAAAAATAAATGCCCAGTAATTAAATTGATAAAAGCCTATTGTTCACATAGAATCTTGAAAATCAACTTGTACACAACTACGCACACACATTGTCACGAGCATTATAGTTTGATTTCGGGTAATTTTTGTGCTATCCGAAAAATTAAAAGGTGATCATACTTTGTGCCACGGTTCTGAGGTTTGAATTCAAGTTTGAAGCATGTCTTTTATGATTAAAGTCTTGGCATGTAATTTTTAGTTTTGCATTGCTTGAGGACAAGAAATAGTTCGAGTTTGGGGGTGTGTTAAGTGTTCAAAAGTACTATTTTTATTACCATTTTTACTCATATTATTGTTAGAACTAGGCTCATATTAGTTGCATTATTAGCCATTCATGCATGTTTGCATTGTTTCCTTGGTGGACAAGTATGATTTCATATTTTGCTTAATTTTGTGGAAAAAGATACTGCTTTGGTGTGCTTTTGTGTGTGCAAAATCAGTTGCCAAAGCAAATTTAAATCCCAAAGGAGTTTGATTTCCATGAAGAGGTCAAAGAGAAATTAAATCCCAAAAAGATAAGAGAAGATCTAGAAGGAATTTAAATATAATAAAGAATTATATTCTTTAAAAGTATTTAATTCCAACTTAACTTCCTCCTCAAGAAGGACTTTGACCTAGCCATCTCCTATTTAAATGAGACCGAGCCGTCAAACTCAAGGAGAGAGAGAGCAAGGGGGAGAGTTCGATTGGGAGAAAGATTGGAAAGAGTTCGATTTGGAGAGAATTCAAGGGGGCTAATCGATTTCTTTATCTTCTTCTTTATTCTATTCAATTCATGTTTGGGGATTACTCTTTGTATATCTTTCGAAACTCGGCCATGAATTGATGTGAATTGGCTTGGGTTATTTTGGGTTTGTTGTTTTGAGAAACAATTGGATTTTGTTTAGGTAATAAGAGTTTGAACTTTCAATTCAAGGTTTACTCATTCTTAGTTTTTATTCTTGTTTGCGAGTGAATTGGGAGAGGATCTCGTAATTCTATCTATTTATCTAATATCAGGAGAGTTAGATTCAAGAAATGAATGAGTATGGTCTTTATTCAATCTATCGATGGTGAAGATTAATCCGGCTTAGGAATAAGTTAAGGATTTCAATGCTAAGAGAAACACAAGATTGGTTGTTGTTCACCCTTGATTCATGCGGGGATGTATTGTAAAGGCATGCACAACTAGTTAGAGTTTCGACTTAGGGATAAGAAGAAACCATTGAAGAACGCTCAGCCAAACCTTGAAGTTGCTGCCCAGCCACCCAAACAGTTGCCCAGGCAACCGTGATTAGTTGCCAAGGCAACCCCGCTACGCAAGTTGCCACGACAACTGAGTTGCCCTTGCACTCTTTTACCAAGACGATCCAATTGGCCATCACTCCTCAACTCACGATAACCTGGGCTACTCTTTTTTATTTGATTTCATATATACTTTTACTTTATTGCTCGTAGTTTACTCATTAGTTATAATTCCTACAATCACCTACTCGTGTTTTTCTTTTCCAACGCAGTAACTCACGCAAAATGGCCCAAATCAATCCCTGTGGAGACGATACATGATACTCGTATCATTTTATTACTTATGACGTGTATACTTGCACCGTTTGCGTAGCATTCAATACGCTCAACAGATGGCACCAACAGAATTAAGGGAACTAAAAGCTCAATTACAAGAGTTATTAGATCGAGGATAAATTTGACTGAGCGTGTCGCCATGGGGAGCCCCAGTATTATTCATAAAGAAGAAGGATGTATCTTTATGATTGCGTATAGATCATCGACAATTGAATAAGGTGACGATAAAGAATAAATATACATTGCCAAGGGTTGAAGATCTATTTGATCTGCTTAAAGGCTCTGGTGTGTTTTCAAAGATCAATCTTCGATCAGGTTATTATCAGCTAAAAGTTAAAAAAGAAGATAACCAAACAGAGCATTCAGGACTTGCTATGAACACTACGAGTTTTTAGTAATGTCGTTTGGACTCACAAATGCTCCTGCCATATTTATGGACTTGATGAATAGGGTGTTTCAACCCTACTTGGACCAATTTGTGGTGATATTTATAGATGATATCTTGGTATATTCTAAGACTGAAGATGATCGCGATCAACATCTCCGAGTGGTATTACAAACATTAAGAGATAAGCAGCTTTATGCGAAGTTTTCAAAATGTGAATTTTGGCTATTCAAAGTAACTTTTCTTGGACATGTTGTATCTGCTGATGGAATAAAAGTGGATCCCAAGAAGCTACAAGCTATAAAGGAAAGGTGTTTCTTTTGTATGGATAGAGATGTGTCAAGAGAGTTTCGAAAGATTAAAGAAAGTTTTAACAAAGGCACCAGTATTAATTCAACCAGAGCCGGGAAAAGAGTACATTCTGTATAGTGATGCATCCCATAATGGTTTGGGTTGCGTATTAATGCAAGAAGGGCGTGTTGTAGCTTATGCATTGCGACAACTCAAAACTCATGAAAAGAATTACCCGACTCATGACTTAGAGATGGCAACAGTGATTTTTGCACTGAAAATTTGGAGACATTATTTATATGGTGAAAAGTGTCATATTTACACTGATCACAAAAGTTTGAAGTACTTGATGACAGAATGAGATCTGAATCTGAGACAACGAAGATGGGTCGAATTTTTAAAGGATTATGATGTGGTTATTGATTATTACCCTAGAAAGGCTAACGTAGTAGCAGATGCTCTTAGCCAAAAAAACATTTTTTGTTCTATGCGCAATGAATGCACAACTATCTTTGGGACAATATGGTTCTTTAGCAACGGAGTTTCAACTTAAGCTAACTTTTTTCGATCGGGTCAAAGATTTGCAAATTTCGGATGAAGATGGCCTCAAACTTATGCTCGTACCTGCTGAACAAGTAACTTAGACGTTTTCCAAGAAGCATTTAAAGCCATGATCAATTCAAGAGAGAAATGTTTCAGCAATTCTTGAATCTCATGCAAGGCAATCATTTAGTTTATGAGTATGAGTTGGAGTTTAATCGATTAAGCTGATATGCAGCCAATTTAATGCTGACTAAAAAATCCCGATGCGAATGGTTCATTGAGGGGCTTCATCCAAGACCCAAGGAAGTACTGTTAGGCATGAACCTGTCAGTTTATCAAGATGCGGTGAATAGAGCAAAGGCTATGGAAAGGGCCTATCTAGAGCGAGTTAGAGCTCAATCATCTCGATCAACTAAAAGATCTGGAGAATTGTTACCTCTCCAAAAGTAATGTTTTTAATGCCAATCTTACAATGCTTTTGCTTGTTTTTAGGTACATTTAGTTACATTAGAATGTTAAAACCATGTATTTGTATAAGGAGTTTAGAATTTTGTCTAAGCCAGTGTGAATGGTTGTTTTGTTGGCAATTTTGCAGGTTTGGCATAGGATTTGGCCCAGAAAAGCAACATAGGAAGGAATGCCAGAGAGAATGCCGGATCCTGTTGGCACAGATGGACCAGACAATGCCAAGCATCGGTTGGCAGAGAAGTGAACTTGATGCCATGCCAAGAGGCTGTTGGACCCCGAAAACATAGGATAAGACCAGGCTCCGAAAATATAGCAATTGGATTAATCTCCAAAAAAAATAGCGGATAAGATGGTGCCAAGAGTGGTTGGCATATCCATGCCATGCTTGGATGCCAAGGCAGCGTTGGCAGTGTGACGCCAGCACTAACCTGATCAGCTCTCATTTGAATTGGGATAAGATGATTATCTCTTATCCCTTTAGCATTTGAAATTCAAATCAAGGGCTTATCCTATCCCTTCCTTGCACACCTATTTAAACACCAACCAATGAGAATCTAGGGGAACGATTCATAGACGATCGATGTGAGGAGTTGGTGTCATCGATTGACAACCGGCTGCACCTTGGAAGGGTGGTTCGACCAGCTTGGCTGAGAAGCATGGATATTGAAGGGCTGCATCGAGAGACCCTTCTAGCCCGTTTTCTCTTTCAAGTTATTTTATTTTGTTTTAAATGATGATGTACTTGGGAAACGTTTGTGGTTTTTTGGTTAAGTCCCTCACCATGAACTAATTTCATAGTTGGTGGGGGATGTTTGCGTTGAACGTTATTTTATGTTTTAGTTTTTAATAATAAATCTGCCTTGGCAATGTTGTATCTATTCGACATACTTTAATGCTTTCTAAATACTATGCCAAGCGAGAGTTGGCATTGTTGGCCTATTGCTCCTCAAAATCTTAATAGACTTGGTGTGGCAATGATTAAGTTGTTGAATACTGAGGAGATAAGCTTCGAGAGAAGTCGTTCAAGTAGATGAACTTACTTCGGGAGTGAAATCTTCCATTTAAGAGTATAGATTGGATCGCAATCAAATTGATTTATTTAAAAGCATGCACTATAGAGATATAGGGGTTTTTACATGATCAATTTAGGGCAATGACCATCGAGAGAGGCTTTGCTAATTTTGAATTTGCTCGGCAAACAATGCCAAGACAGGTTGTTATTAAAGGCTAGCACAACATGAATAGTATGAAAACTAGGCATTCCCTGCCAACGCTCATCATTCATTAAAGCACCTTCCTTGCCAACATCTTACTTGATTTTACTTTCATTTATTTTATTTTTCAATTATATTCGAAACCACTTCAAAACAAACAACTTTTTCTCAAGGCAAGTAACAATCAAAGACAATTAGATTCCAAGTCAATCTCAGTAGGATCGACACTCGGCTTAACTGTTGTATTACTTGTAGACCATGTATACTTGCACACAAAAGACTCATCTTAGCACTGTTTTATAATTTTCCAATACATATCTTTTTCCCCCTTTTGCCAGCATTCACTTAAAGAGTCTACAAGTTTTTGGCGCCGTTGTCGGGGACTGCAACAGAATTGATTATTTTCAAATTTTTACTTGTCTTTCTTTTAATTTTATTTTTGTTTTTACCTTTTTTTTATCGGTGTATGACCAGAAGCCATCTTGTGGTGGACGAGTGCTCATACGATCCAGAAATTGAGAAAACCTTATGGACGTTAAAAAAAGATTTTGAGAGATGCAAAACCAAGGAAATAGTATGGTAAACAATAGAGGAAACCCACTTAACAATGAGATACCACCTCCACCTGCGGTCCTAGTTGTTAATGAGAGACCTATTAGAGAACATTCGGCACCAACCATTGGCAATTTAATCCCAGGACTTGTTGGCACAGAGGTAAATGCTGTTAGGTTTGAACTTAAGCCGGTAATGATTCAAACTCTTTTGAACGTAGGTTAGATTGATGGAGCACTTACTGGAGATCCGAGGCAACATCTGAAGCAGTTCATGGAGATTTTCGAGTTATTTCAACAAAATGGAGTACCTGAGGATACTGTGAAACTGAAGTTATTGACCTTCTCCTTGAGAGATAGAGCTAAGGCTTGGCTCAATTCCTTGCCACCTGGCTTAGTCACTTCATGGGCAGACCTATGCTTGAAGTTATTGACAAGATTCTAGCCGCCGACACTCACTGCCAAGCTACGAGGTGAGATCATTACATTCAGGCAGGCTGAGGATGAGACCTTATATGATGCCTGGGAAAGATTTAAAGATCTATTGAGGAGGTGTTCTATGCATGGATTCCCGAATTGGACTCAAATACAAACCTTTTACAATGGATTAAATTCAAACCTTTTAGAAAGGATTGCACGAACGATTTTGAATATCCTCTTGCTAGACTTGGGACCGAAACTAAGACCAATGGGAAATTTTAGGTTGATGACCTAACGTCCATCCATGCCGAGATTTCCAACCTTACTAGCATGGTAAGAACATTGCAAAAGAGCAATGAGGCCCAAGAAGTCAAAGCATTAGACCCATTTTGTACAATTTGTGGAGAAAACCATCACGTGGATGAATGCCCTGCCAACCCTGAATTGGTAAACTTTGCTGGCAATGTTAATCGTCACTATAATCCTAACTCCAATACTTATAATGCAGGTTGGAGACAACACCCTAACTTAGCATGGGGAAATCAAGGAGGTAACCAGTACAATGGCCAGTGCCAGAATACCCAGAGGCAGGATAACAATGCCATGCCAGCTTTCAACAACACTTGCATGCCAGCATTCTATCAGAATGCCATGCCACAGAAAGCTCAAAAAAAAATTCCAGCAAGGGCAGAGATTCAACCAAGGAGGCACTCTCATAGAGTACATGGAGATGAATGATGCCACAGTCCAGAGTTTGGCAGCATCAATGAGGAACTTAGAAGTTCAAATTGGGCAGATTGCCAATGCACTCAGCAATCGACCCCAAAGAGCATTGCCAAGTGACACCGAAGATGCCCGACACAAAGAAAATGAGCAATGTAAAGCCATAGTTCTTCGGAGCAGTAAGCAGTGTGAGGTAGAGAAGGCTTCCAAGCAGCTAGTTAACTGCCAAATCGAGAAGCCGGTGCCAGTTGAACTGTGAACGAAGCACAACTGAATTACTCTATGACCCAGAAATAATTTATTACGATTGTATTTGCTTTCAAAAAAATTTAATCTTATTTAATTGGTAACAAAGTTGTTGTTTATAAAAATCATTCAGCATTGAAGTATCTCTTGGCAAAGAAGGATGCCAAGCCCAGACTAATCCGATGAACGCTCCTACTTCAAGAATTCGATCTTGAGATCTGAGACAAAAAAGGGTAGTGAAAACCTAGTAGCTGACCATCTCTCACGTCTGGAGTATCATCTTGAAGATGGTAAGACCAATTATATAAGAGAAGAATTTCCTAACGAGTATTTGCTTGCAGTTAATGTCGTGCCATAGTATGCTGATATTGTCAACTACTTGGTAAGTAATATTCTGCCACCAGACTTGGCATAAAAATGCCAAGAAAAGATTCTTGCGAGAAGTTAGGCAATACTATTGGGACGAGCCAATATTGTTCAAACAGTGTGCTGACCAAGTGATCCGCCGGTGTGTGCCCGAGGATGAGCAGCATAATATATTGCATTTGTGCCATGCCGCACCATGTAGAGGTCACTTTGCTGGGATGAAGACTGCTGCCATGGTGTTGCAGTCAGGATTCTTTTGGCCCACACTATATAAGGATGCCCACGAGTATGCCAAGGCGTGCAACCGATGCCAATGGACAGAAAACATCTCTGGAAGACACCAACTACTGCTCCAGAACATAATGCCTGTGGACTTATTTGATGTATGGAGGATATACTTTATGGGTCCTTTTCCACCCTCATTTGGTAATGTATATATTCTTGTGGTTGTTGACTATGTATCTAAATAGGTAGAGGCTATTGCCCTGCCAACAAACGATGCCAAGGTCGTTGCCAAGTTCTTGCACAAAAACATTTTTACTAGATTTGGCGCCCCTAGAGTGATTATTCATGATAAGGGCACCCATTTTAAATGTAATCTAACCTCTAAAGCTTTGTTCAGGTATGGTATCAGCAAGAATTGCCACGGCATATCATCCACAAATAAATAGGCAAGCTGAGATTTCAAACAAGGAGATTAAAAACATTTTAGAGAAGACTGTTAATCCATCAAGGAAAGACTGGTCCTTGAGACTAGATGAGTCCTTGTGGGCTTACAGAACGGCATTTAAAACCCTTTGGGTACTTCACCGTTTAGACTTGTTTTCAGGAAACCAGGCCATCTGCCAGTGGAGCTTGAACATAAAGCCTATTGGGCCATTAGAACACTTGGCATGGCATGGAGAGCTGCTGGAGAGAAAATGTTGCTAGACCTAAATGAGTTGGAAGAATTCAGAATGCAAGCCTATGAGAATGGCTGAATCTATAAGGAAAAGGCGAAACGCTGGCATGACAGTGGGATAATGCCAAGACAGTTTGAGGTAGGCCAACGTGTTCTATTATTCAAATCACGACTTAAGTTGTTTCTAGGAAAACTAAGATCAAGATGGACGGGCCCTTTTGAAGTTGTGAAGCCCTATGCCCATAGAGCTGTGTACATTAAGAATTTGAAGACATGAGAAATCTTTAAGGTAAATGGTCAACGTTTAAAGCACTACATGGATGGTGATCAGAACAATGCCAATGAGGTGATCCTCTTAGTAGAGGTGACATGAAAACACCATCAGGTTTGAACTTTTGTAAATATTATGATAGATGTTTTCTTTGTTTTTATGTTTCAAGGTTTTTAGTAGTTGTCTTTCTTTTAAATTTCAAGTTTTTATTCCTTTACTGTGTTGAAAGGTTTTCTTTGAGTCAATGCAGAATCAGTATGCGATGAACCATGCTAGGAAGGATGTTAGGAGAAATGCCATAAATGATGCCAGGATTAGTGACATGAGCTGATGTCCCAATAGCGAAATCTGCTAGACATAGTGCCATAATAGCTTGGCATGTAGTGGTGTAAAAGACGAAAGGATGAGAGAAACCCTAGCTTGATCGGTCCATTTAATAAAGAGAGTATTTTCCCTTAATTTAAAACCCTTAGCCGCTTTAAAAAAGAAAAGAAAGATTAGTTAGGTTAAAATTTAAATTTAACCTAATCACCTTATCACTTTAAATCCTTACCTTATCCTATCACCTATCATATTATCACTTCACCCTTATCACTTTACACCTTTCAAATCAATTCTTTTTATTTTTCATCATTATCCCTAATTACTCCTCCTATTAAAATACTCAACCGACCCAAAATTTTCATTTTTTCACCTTAGCCGGTTAAATAACCAAACATTTCTCTCACTCCTTACTTTTCTTTTCGACGAGCAAGAATCAAAACTCCAAATCATCTCTCTTTATTCATCTTGTTCAGCACCGTTTCAAATTCTTCAACGATTGCAATGGCTTCCTCTTCTACTTTTTTCAAGCGATTCTTCAATAAGGAGATTCAAAAAAAGTTTGAAACCAATTTTGCCTCGAGAAGTTTTTCTATAAGAAGCACTTCGACCTCAAAATAGAGACGAACAATGGTATCCCTCTAGAAGTCATGTCAACGGTTAGCCTGCACAAATGGAGTATGTTTTGCCAGCAACAAGGGGAGATCTATGCCACCATAGTTCAAGAATTCTATGCGCATCTTGTGACCAAGGATTCGCCCTTCTTGATGATTAGAGGTAAATGTTTTCGTTTCGATGAAGGGTATATTAACACTATGTTTGAGTTGGATGATGAAGGGGATGAATATTTCAAATATGCTAATTCGATGAATGCTGCCTAGAGAAAGAGGCTGCTGGCAGATCTATGTGAGCCTGGCACGACATGGACAATGTCATCCAAGGGGCACCGTACGGTGAAGAGGTTGGCATTGAAACCCCAATGGAGAGGATAGAATCATTTCCTCAAAGCAAATTTGATGCCGACATCCCATAACGAGACTGCGTCAGAAGAAAGGCTAATCCTATTGCACTCCATTGTTATGGGGGACAAGATTAATGTTGGAAAGCTTATTATTGAGGAAACTTATAAGTGTGCAGCGAAAGGTAATGGCAGTTTGTTCTTTCCCTTGTTGATTTCTAACATTTGCATGCTCCATGGTGTGCCCAAGCTTGATTCAGATAAGGGACAAACGATCAAGGGAACAACAATTACAGTTGCTATATAGAGAAATCTCGTTGCGGCCGAGCCAAAGGATAAGGGCAAGAGGAAGGCCAAAGTGCCCACACCAAGGCCTAGAGTGTCAAAGGCCGAGCCAGCAACCATGCAAGAAACCGTGCAAGATAATTCACTGACAATGTTGTCCCAAATTCACCATCGCCAGGAGATTGTTCTCCAAAAGTTAGAAAAAGCTGAGGAGCTCAATGTCAAGATGCAACATTACATACAGGCCAGGGATGTTGTAATCAGGGAGGCTCTTACAAAATTATCAATTAATTTTGTGCCAGAATTTCCAGACTTATCTACCGAGCCTTTTGCCAGCAACAATGCCATGCTAGCTAGTCCAGTTCATACCTCATTCGATGCTACAATCCCATTGTCTCCAGTTCAAGCCGATTCTGTCGGTTTTGATTCTTCATCTAAATCAAATGAAACTAAAGCCAAGTCGCCAGTGACACCTGCTATACATGCCCCATCTGATGCCACCGATGCACCTGTCGCGTCGGAGCCTGCCAAGAAAAAGATGAAGTTGGAGTCTCCACTACCGTTTCAAACCGAGCCTAAAAAGAAAAAAGCACATGGCCCCTGATCGTGGGCCATTTGTGAGAAGAAAGACCCGTGCCGCACGAGAAATAGTCTCCGAAGGGGAGCCCTCTTCTATCTAAACTCATCTACATTTCATTTCATTGCATTTACATTATCATGCATTTTTATTTTTTCTGTTTTTCTTGTATATATGTGTTGTTTCATGCATTGAGGTCAATCCACATCTTGGGTTTGGGGGTGTGCATTTTCTCACATTTATGCCATGCCATACATTTCATGTTTAAATTCTGTTGCCATGCCATTTAGGTCATTTAGATAGATGCATACCGAACCACTAAAAAAAGAAAAAAAAAATTTACCTCGATTTAATCTTGAAAAATGTTAACATTTGTTAGGCAAGTTTAATTTGATCTAGCTGTCTGTCCAATGAGGAAATTTTAATCTTTAGTTGTCATGTCATGCAAGCAGAGTAGTATGCTAGGTTAGCTTGGCAATTGATCTCTATTTTAGGGAACTGAAACTTCATTTTACACGTAGTATGTATCTAGTTCCTTAACAAACTTAGACTTTTTGAAACTATGCTCAGATTTAAAAAAAAAAAGATCAAAGGATGCCAGGGTAAAAGAAACTAATAAGGCAGCAATGTTTTGCCAGGGCAATGAAAAAAATGAACTCTTCTCTACCTAGGGATAATAAGTTACTTGGGGCTTTGTGGTTTGCTCCCTCTTAGTTCTCAAGTCAAAAACCTTAGAGTATGAGTTGAAGAGAAAGCCTAGTGATGTCTAGATTACGGTGGGGATTCGTGGTATGCTCCCTCTTATCTCTCACGCTAAATAGTGTCATGAAGCAAGCTTAAATTAATGCCAACAAAAACCCTTGGCAAGAAAAAAAATGATAAAAATAAGAATATGAGTTTAGGTAGTAAAATTGGCTAAGGGAGTGAAAGGATACTTGATGCATATTGCCTACACATCATGAACTTAGACTAGAGTTATATTGCTGCACTTGAATTACTACCTACTTGGCATTATTGCACTGAGATACTGAGGACAGAAATAGAGCCAAATTCTGCTTGCCAGCACGTGTTGGCATTCAACCAAAATTTTGTCGAGGTAACATTTTCACAGTTTTTGTTTTTATTTTGATTGCATTACTTGAGGACAAACAATGAGTTAGGTTTGGGGGTGTGTTACCTCTCCAAAAGTATTGTTTTTAATGCCAATCTTACAATACTTTTGCTTGTTTTTAGGTACATTTAGTTACATTAGGATGTTAAAACCATGCATTTGCATAAGGAGTTTAGAATTTTGTCTATGCCAATGTGAATGGTTGTTTTGTTGGCAATTTTGTAGGTTTGGCATAGGATTTGGCCCAGAAAAGCAACATAAGAAGGAATGCTAGAGAGAATATCGGGTGTTGTTGGCACAGATGGACCAGACAATCCAAGCACCGATTGGCAGAGAAGTGAACTTGATGCCATGCCAAGAGGCTGTTGAACCCCGAAAAAATAAGATAAGATCAGGCTCTAAAAAGATAGCAATTGGATCAATCTCCGAAAAAATAGTGGATAAGACGGTGCAAAAAGAGGTTGGCAGATCCATGCCAAGCTTGGATGCCAAGGAAGCGTCGGTAGTATGACGTCAGCACTAACCTGATCAACTCTCCTTCAAATTGGGATAAGATGATTATCTCTTATCCCTTCAGCATTTGAAATTCAAATGAGGAGCTCATCATATCCCTTCCTTGCACGCCTATTTAAACACCAAACAAGGAGGATCTAGGGGAGTGATTCATAGACGATCGGAGTGAGGAGTTGGTGTGCAATGATTGACAACTGGCTGCATCGAGAGACCCCTTCTAGCCCATTTTCTCTTTCAAGTTATTTTATTTTAAATGATGATGTACTTGGGAAACGTTTGTGGTTTTTTTGTTAATCCCTCACCATAAACTAATTTCATAGTTCTGGGGGATGTTTAAGTTGAACGCTATTTTATGTTTTAGTTTTTATTAATAAATATGCCTTGGCAATGTTTGATCTATTCGACATACTTTCATGCTTTCTAAATACTATGCCAAGTGAGAGCTGGCACTGTTGGCCTATTGCTCCTCAATATCTTAATAGACTTGGGGTGGCAACGATTAAGTTGTTGAATATTGAGGAGAGAAGCTTCGAGAGAAGTCGTTCAAGTAGATGAACTTACTTTTGGAGTGAAATCTACCCCTTAGGAGTATAGATTGGATCGTACTCAAATTGATTTATTTAAAAGCATGCACTGTAGAGATATAGGGGTTTTTACATGATCAATTTAGGGCAATGACCATCGAGAGAGGCTTTGCTAATTTTGAATCTGCTCGTCAAACAATGCCAAGACAAGTTGTTATTAAAGGCTGTCATGGCATGAATAGCGTGAAAACCAGGCATTCCCTGCCAATGCTCATCATTCATTAAAGCGTCTTCCTTGCTAACGTCTTACTTTATTTTATTTTTCAATCATTTCTGAAACCTCTTCAAAACAAACAACTTTTTCTCAAGGCAAGTAACAATCAAAGACAATTGGATTCCAAGTCAATCTCTGTGAGATCGATACTCAGCTTAACTGTTGTATTACTTGCAAGCAAAAGACTCATCTTGGCACTGTTTTATACTTTTCGAATACATATCTTCTGTCCTCTTTTGACATCATTCACTTAAAGAGTCTACAAGAATCATTTGTTTTAGTACAATCCAAACGAGGTAGAGGTTCTCATCAACAAAGCAAGACTGGAACTGGATCTATACGCAGAAATCCTTTTTCGAAAAGAGCCCAAGCTTCTCAAATGTCTACTGCAAGCTCGAAGAAGTTAGAAAAAACTTTTAACCCAGAATGTGAGCACTGTGGGAAAAAGCATGAAGGGGGTTGTTAGGCTATTATAGGAGCCTGTCTGCGATGTGGTCAGATGGTACATTTTGCTAGAGAATGTCCGCGAGGATAGACAAAGAAACTTATCCAGACAAAGCGATATGTAGTAGCTCCACCTATGTAACCCCCTCAACCCAGCCTTGACGCCCGACCGAATCGAGAGTGCTACATTAGGTTTGCCGAAGCAAACTGGAGAAAGGTCACAAAAATTTGGTCCATTTTTTTTACTTTTATCTTGTCTAAATGCTAATTATTATTCCTACATGTTCATACTCACAGCGGGTAATTTCTCGAATGAAACGAATCGCAAACAGATAATTAATTGCATCTTAACCAAGATTGAAGGCTAAAGCGCAAATACTTTAAATTACAAAACCAAAATTGAATTTAAGATTACCAATCCTTAATTAGTCAATTTACATGCCCACATAACAAATTTTAGGTCAAAATGATCATCCATGCGCATTCAATTACACTTTCTAAACTTAGGGACTAAAATGCAAGAAGCCAAAAACTAATATCCATGACATTACCTGTAAAAACTACCTCGCGTACCGATACGTACATAGCTATACTGATACGGTGCAGCCATGCATACCGGTACACAATGTACCGTATCGGTACGCCATATCAGCATGTACAATATTAAGTTCCTACCAGTACGAACTCCTTGGTGTATCGGTACATAGGTTTTCCTTCAAAAATTGATTTTCCAGTAGCGAATCCCCGTACCGGTACACTATATCCCATACGCCAAGCTTGAATTGCTTAACCGTACCGATACTCGTATGCCCGTATCGATGCTGCCTGCCTTAGATTTCCTTTGCGTACCGATACAGTCCCTTGCGTATTGGTACTCAAAGGCCTGTAATGTCATTTTCTACAGATTTATCACCTAAATTTAGATGCATTTAGATCCTAGCAACTTGCAAACTTGGATACAAACATTCAACAATACCTATATCAATCCTTGTACCATGGTTTAACCACCATACAAGCTCATGTTACCAAAAGAGTCAATCTAAAGGCATGCTCCCTAAAGCATTTCACCAAACATACCAAAATGTCCAAATAAGAACAAGAACACCATACCCACCACACTCAACAGGATTAGCATATCAAAGCAAGACCATCTAGATGCATACCTAGAAGGCCTCACAACATCAATCATAGGTAACAACACACAACGAACTTAACAATATCAATCAAACTTCGAAATCACAGCATTACACATGCTTAGAACTAGGGAGAAACAGAATTACAATTCCCAAAATCCTTGGCAAACACATTGCCTTATTAACCGCAAACTAAAACTGAGTCCATACTCAAAAGTCTTGTCCTTGGATCACTTAATCCTTTCTTTTGCTGCCTCTAAGCTTTAATGCTCTGCATCATTAGAGAAAAGAGATCGTAAGCACACATGCTTAGTGAGGATGCTCTTAAAGACGATGCATTAAAAACTCTTGAAAACCAACTCTTGATTGAAACCATGCTTATGACCTAAGCAAGTTCTAATAGCTTCAAATCAAAACATGCATATCAACCACATGCAAAACGTTATATATATAAATCCCACATGCTTAATCCCAAAGCATCAAATACAAAACCATGCTTAAATCCCAAAGCATTATAAAATATGTTCAACATTAGAATTCTCATATATTGGCAATTATAGTGACCCCGGATAGTCGACCGCTAACCTTTAGTTAACCGACCGTTAAATTTACACATCAGATAAATGGATCTCCCTTAATGACCGACTATCATCAAGACAACCCATGCTAACCGCTTGACTTTACGACCTTGCCGACCACAGGCTTTACATCAACAAGGGGAGCTGACCTCTCAACCCAATTGATAACAACATAGTTTGGGTAGCTGACCGCTATACCTCAAGGACTCTTAACCACGATCGATTTTTAAACATATTATAGTGCACTTTATCCTATAGCATGCCAACTATATCTGAATGTTTTACCACCTTGTCACATAGCTAATATATCATTTGCAAAACCATTTACTCATTGTTTTACAATACATTACACAAAATCCCCACATATGCAAATCACATTGCCAGAGCAATATCACATTCCCGACCGAAATAAAAAGACCAATGCTCACTAGCATTAAATATACCCTTAAACCACTGCACATGTACTTTAAAATCATGCATTAACAGTAGGTAAAGCAAACCATGTTTACGACTAAAACATGAATAGTACATGCTCATATCCGAACCGATTTTGAAGAGCAAAAGAGGGAAACTTACTTTTGAGCTTAGGTAAGTGTTTCAAACTTATCCTAAACTCCCAAAATCTCTTTCAAACCTTTGAAAGACTTTTAAGACCGTTTCCACTCACCAATTTCACTTCGCCTTGTTTGCTACCGCGAAACAAGCTCCCGCCAAGTTTATGACCACCTCAAGATGCTATGCCTTGATTATCCCCTATTTCGGCCACATAAAACCAAAGGAAACATGCATTAAAATGCATCCAATACTCTGTTACAACTCAAAATCCCGTAGCTCTCAAGATGCCCACTCAAAACTCATCTGAAACTTACCGAAATCAACCTTAAACACTACTCAATCTTAACCCAACCACACTATAACGATTCGAAACATCAAACCTCATCCATTAATATCTAAAAAACTCATTCCCAACATCCTTTTACTTCCATCAACGATTAAACACCTTAAACATCCCAAAAACTCTAAACTAACAACCTAACAATTAGAGATTCAACAAATTTCGGGATTCCATTGTTAAAAACAACTTATCCACATTATAATACATCCAAAATAAGATTGAAATCAATCTACAACACTAGAAAAACATATCCAAATTGAAAATCACAAGATTCTTCAATAAAACCTCAACAAAGCTAAAATCCATAATTAATTACTCAATTCCTATTGAAAATCATATCTAAAGAGCCAAGAACATGGGAATTTCAGTAAAGAAACTTTCATTAGAGGAGAAGAACGAAACTTACCTCCAATGAATGTGTTTTCCCTTAATTGGATGGTTTCTCCTCTTGAAAAACAAAGAAAGTCAATAAGATTTGTGGAAAACAATTTAAGAAATCATTTAGCAAATCAAGAAGTTAAGAAATTAAGATCATAACCTTAAATCTCTGATGGAAAAAGAGTGTTTGGTTGAGAGTGTTTTGAGAGAAAATGTGAGAAAAGAAAAGCTGCGTCAAAATGTGTTTTAGAAAAATAGCTACCTTTTTAACTAAATCCCTTTTAATTTTTTTAATTACAACCATTTTAAAATAATCTTAATTAAGGGAATACTCAGATTAGACCAAATGGTAAAATAGCTCCTTAAAGATTCTAAGTTTTGACTCTTTACAAAACAGCCACCTTTTTAAATAGTTTTTAAAAATTGCATTTTAGTCACTAGCCAAAATGTCACCCTTCCAAAGCTCGTTTTTCAAAATTGCTTTCACCAATATTTTTAATATAATAAAATATGATTTTTAAACATTTTTCCATAATTTATCTTTTAGAAAAATATCTGCTCCCGGATTCGACTTGAATCTCTAACCCGATCCACTAGACCGTCTAACCATCCCCAAAACCGCTAGGCCCAAAACTGGAGCGTTACAATTCTCCCCCTCTTAAGAAATTTCGCCCTTGAAATTTACCTGGAGGAAAAAGATGCGGAAATTGCTACAACATATCCGCCTTGCTTTCCCAAGTGGCTTCCTCAACACCTCGATGTTGCCACAAGACTTTAACTAGTTCTATCGTCTTACCCCGTAGAACCTTACTGCTGGAATCAAGTATTTCCACCGGTTCCTCATCAAAAGATAAATTCGATCTCAACTCAATATGCTCCACCGGCATAACATGCGAAGGATCCGACTGATACCTCCGTAACATGGATACATAGAACACATCATGTATTTTCGCAAGCTCGAGAGGCAACCTCAACAGATAAGCCACAAGACCAAATCACTCCACAATATCATATGGTTCAATAAACCTCAGACTAAGCTTACCCTTACGTCCTAATTGCATCACCTTTTTTCTACAGTGACACCTTTAAGAACACACGATCACCCACCGCATATTCAATTTCCCTACGCTTTAAATCCGTGTAAGACTTCTGTCGAAATGCAGCCGCTTTCAAACGTTCACACACAAGCTTAGTCCCTACCTCTTCCAAGCACAAGGGCGTACGACACCTTCGGCCATACAATGCCTCAAATGGTGCCATCTGTATACTCGCTTGATAGCTGTTATTATAAGCAAATTCCACCAACGGAAAATGCTTCTCCCATGTTCTTTGAAACTCAATAATACAACACCTTAGCATATCCTCCAGATCTGGATAACACGCTCAGACTGCCCATCTGTCTAAGGATGATATGCGATGCTGAAACTCAACCTCGAACCAGAAGCTTGATGTAAACATTTCCAAAACCTTAATGTGAACCTTGGATCTCTATCTGAAACGATCGACTTTGGTACTCCGCGCAAACGCACAATCTCATAGATAAACAAATCCGCCAGCTTATCTAAGGTGTACGTCGTATGCACTGGCAAAAAATGTACACACTTTGTAAACCGATCGACAACCACCCAAATGGAATCATTTTTAGCCGATGTCACCATCAACCCTGACATGAAATCCATGGTGATTCTCTCCCATTTCCACTTTGGAATTCCCAACGGTTGCAACAATCTAGATGGAAACTGATGTCCAGCTTTAACTCGTTGACACACCATACACTTAGACACAAAATTTGCCACATCCTTCTTCAAGCCAACCCAATAGTACCTTTCCTTCAAATCACGATACATTTTGGTACTACCAGGATACATAGCAAAAGGACTAGAATATACTACCTCCAAAATAGTACGCCTAAGCTTTGAGACTTCTGGCACCACTATTCGGCCCTTGAAGCACAAAACTCCATCACCATCAAAATGAAAATCTGTTGGATTACCATCTGCTATGTCTTTACATAAGGAACCAAAGAATCATCGTATGGTTGCTTAGCCTTAATCAACTATGACAGCGTAGGCTTAACTTGCAATTCAGCCAATAACCCACCTTCCCGCGTCACACTCAACCTCGCAAACATTGCCCTAAGCTCAACCACCACCTTACGACTCAACGTATCCGCAACAACATTGGCTTTTACAGGATGATACTCAACTGTCAAGTCGTAATCCTTAAGCAACTCCAACCACCTTCGTTGCCTAAGGTTCAAATCCTTTTGAGACATTAAATACTTCAAACTCTTATAATCCGTAAAGACCACACACTTCTCTCCATAAAGGTAGTGTATCTAAATCTTCAAGGAAAACCCCACAGCAACAAGCTCCAAATCATGAGTTGGATAATTGCGCTCATGAACCTTCAACTGCCTTGACGCATAGGCCACAACCTTTCCATCCTGCATCAGCACACAACCTAAACTCACATGCGATGCATCACTATAAACCACAAACTCCTTCCCAGATTCCGATTGAACCAACACAGGAGCATATGTCAAAACCTCCATCAACTTCTCAAAACCCTACTTTGCTTCTCCGTCCAAACAAAAGGAACATTCTTTTGCAACAACTTTGTCAACGGTGCTGCGATACTAAAAAACCCTTCCACAAAACGTCGATAATATCCTGCCAACTCGAGAAAACTATGCACTTCAGACACGGTCCTAGGTTATTTCCAATTGAGAATAGCCTCAATTTTCTGTGGATCAACATGAATTTCCTCAGCGGATACCACGTGTCCAAGAAACATCACCTCCTTGATCCAAAACTCGCACTTGCTCAACTTGGCATACAACTGATTATCTTTCAAGACTTGCAACACAATTCGTAAATAGTGATCATGCTCCTCTTCGGTACGAGAGTACACAAGTATATCATCAATAAAAATCACCATAAACCGATCATGGTACTCATGAAACACTCTATTCATCATATCCATGAAAGCCGTCAAGGCATTTGTCAAACCAAACACTCTGTCATGGTACGAAACACCGTCCTATGAACATTCACATCCTTAACTTTCAACTAATAATACCCCGACCATAAATCTATCTCTGAAGCCCTACGAAACTGATCGAACAAGTCATCAATCCACAACAACAGATACTTGTTCTTTACTATCAACTTAATCAACTAACGATAATCAATGAACATACGCATCAATCCATCCTTCTTTTTCACAAAGAGAACCGGAGCACCCCAAAGAGAAACACTTAGTCGAATGAACCCATGATCCAACAACTCCTGAGGCTGCAATTTCAACTCCTTTATCTCTTTCGGTGCCATCCAATAAGGAGCAATGGACACCGGACTTGTACCTTTATATGTTTCAATTTGAAACACCATCTCCCTATCCAGAGGTAAACCAGGCAACTCTTTAGGAAAAACTTCCGGATAATCACAAATAGCTCGAATGTCCTGCACCCGAACACCCTAGGCTTTCGAATTCATAACAATAGCCAAATAAGCTTGGCAACCATCAAAAATCATCTTCTCCGCTCGGGTAGCCGAAAAACATTGAACAAGAATTTAACATTCTCACCCACCACCACGACTTCATAATTATCGGCCAACTTCAGAGAAATCCTTTTGGACTCACAATCAACCACCGCCTTGTGCACACTTAATCAATACATACCCAAGATAACGTCAAAACCATGGAATGACAACTCTATCAAATCCGCGGCAAACTCATGACCTTGCATCGCCATATTACAACGTTTATACAACCTTCTAGTTGTAACCGTCTCCCCAAAAGAACTAGTTACCAACATGCCAACATCTAAGATCTCAACAGGAACATTTAACAATGATGCATGCTCACTTAGGATGTATGAATCAATCAAAGAAAACAACGACAAAGATTGGAAGGTGAAAGTACCTGCGATCACATCCGTGTTGTTGAGCCCCTTACGATGAGCATAGATTAGTGTCAGTCCCCTATTCTCCAATTGTACTGCAACAGCATGAGCCACAGCTCTCTAACCATCCTCGCTCCTCTGAAAATTACCCCTACCACGACCTCAGCCCCCAGTGGGTACAACAACCCGAACAGGTGCATCACCCACAGCACGAGGACAATCAAGCTTCATGTGACCAAGAGATCCACATATCCAACAACTCATGGTATTTCCTCAACACTCATCCGTGTGGCGTCTACCTCAATGCTCACACTCGGCTACAATACACCTTAGTTACCATGGCCACCACTACCCCTGTGATCCAGCTTGTGCCTCTTATCTCAAAACCTCCTATTTTGCCTCCTAAAATAGATAGAGTCAGCTCCTTGCTTATTTAAGACAATGCCCAAACCTTTCCCAACACCCTCAAGGACTGCTCAATGTCCTTAGCACGATTTACAAGAACATCAAAATCTGTATAGTCCGCCGCCAACATGTATGTTTTGATATCCTTCACTAACCCATAGCGAAACTTATTGCACCTCTCAAGATCATCCGGAACTAACTCTGAAGCATACTGACTCAAACGGATGAATTTCACCTTATATTTTGCTACAGACATGCCGCCCTAAACCAAATACATAAACTCTCATTTCCTCACATCCATATACTGATGACCAGGATACTTCTTTTTGAAAGCTCTTCGAAAGAACTCCCAAGTTACATCCGCCTCCGGGACACTAGCAATTGTGGTCACCCACCAATGATATGCTGTGTAACAACGACACTATACAACCCAACTTAACTCATCATTACAGCCTATTTGATCCAAAATACGGACCGTACTCTCCAGCCAACCCTCGGCTGCCTCAGGGCTCAAACCCCTAAACTCAACACCTCCCAAACTGCGAAGACGCTCTAAAGGTAACCCTGGGTTAACCGTCATAGCAGGTGCTGGCACTTGCGCATGTACTCCAACCATCGCTGCTTGAAAAGCTCCCATTATCGCCTGGACTAACGGAGTCAAATCACCAAATACCGACACTTGATGAGCCTGGGGCACACCATCAACCCCAACATTGACTGGCAGAACCAACGAAGGAGGATGAGGTAAAACATTAGTGGGATTCTCTTCCTCAATGTTATTCTGCCCGATTCCGGCATTACCAGCCATAAAACGTGCCTCACGTCGTGCCATACTAACAAAAGCAACAAAACACATTAAAGCAAGGCTACGCAAGGCAAAGAATCCAAGAACATCTTATAAAACATTTTAAAATCTTGATAATAGGCATTATGTTCCCAGTTCATACCCTAACATGATGTAAATCAATCAACGTACATGTACACAATCATCGTGCATAACCAACAATGATATACAACCAAACAACAACATACCAACCTTTCGTAACCTGGCTCTGATACCAACAGATGTAACCCCCTCAACCCAGCCTAAACGCCCGACCGAATCGAGAGTGCTACATTAGGTTTACCGAAGCAAACCAGAGAAAGGTCTTGAAAAGTCGGTCCATTTTTTTACTTTTATCTTGTATAAATGCTAATTATTGTTCCTACATGTTCATACTTACAGTGGGTAATTTCTCGAACAAAACGAATCACAAACAAATATTTAATTGCATCTTAACCAAGATTGAGGGCTAAAACGTAAATACTTTAAATTATAAAACCAAAATTGAATTTAAGATTACCAATCCTCAATTAGTCCATTTACATGCCCACATAACAAATTTCAGATCAAAATGATCATCCATGCGCATTCAATTCCATTTTCTAAACTTAGGGACTAAAATGCAAGAAGCCAAAAACAGATTTCCATGATATTACATGTAAAAACTACCTCACGTACCGATACGTACATAGCCGTACCAATACGGAGTAGCCATGCGTACCAGTACACAATGTACTGTATTAGTACGCCATATTAACATGTACAATATTAAATTTGTATCGGTACGAACCCCTTGGTGTATCGGTACACGAGTTTTCCTTTAAAAAGTGATTTTCCAGTAGCGAATCCCCATACCGGTACACTCCATCTCGTACCGGTATGCAAAGCTTGAATTGCTTAACCGTATCGTACTAGTATGCTCGTACCATTACTGCCTGCCTTAGATTGCCTTTGTGTACCGATACAGTCCCTTGCATATTGGTACTCAGAGGCTTGTAATGTTATTTTCTACAGATTTTTCACCTAAATCTAGATGCATTTAGATCCTAGCAACTTCCACACTTGGATACAAACATTCAACAATACCTATATCAACCCTTGTACCATGGTTTAACCACCATACACGCTCATGTTACCAAAAGAGTCAATCTAAAGGCATGCTCCCTAAAGCGTTTCACCAAACATACAAAAATATCCAAATAAGCAATTAACAGCAAGAACACCATGCCAACAACACATCAATACCACACTCAACAAGATTAGAATATCAAAGCATACCATCAAAGCAAGACCATCTAGATGCATACCTAGAAGACCTCACAACATCAATCATAGGTAACAATGCACAACGAACTTAACAATATCAATCAAACATCGAAATCATAGCATTACACATTCTTAGAACTAGGGAGAAACAGAATTACAATACCCAAAATCCTTGGCAAACACATTACCTTATTCACCAGAAACTAAAATCGAGTCCATACTCAAAAGTCTTGTCTTTGGATCACTTAATCCTTGCCTTTTCTGCCATCAAGCTTTAATGCTCTACATCATTAGAGAAAAGAGAGTGTAAGCACACTTGCTTTGTGAGGATGCTCTTAAAGACGATGCATTAAAAACCCTTGAAAACCAACTCTTGATTCAAACCATACTTACGACCTAAGCACGTTCTAATAGCTTCAAATCAAAGCATGCATATCAACCACATGCAAAACGTTATACATATAAATTCCACATGATTACTCCCAAAGCATCAAATACAAAACCATGCTTAAATCCCAAAGCATTATAAAATAGGTTCAACATTAGAATTCTCATATATTGGCAATTATAGTGACCCTGGATAGTCAACCACTATCCTTGATTAGCCATTCGCTAACCTTTAGTTAACCGACTGTTAACTTTACACATCGGATACACAGATCTCCCTTAATGACCGACCATCATCAAGACAACCCCATGTCGACCGCATGACTTTATAACCTTGTCGACCGCAAGCCTTACATCATCAAGGGGAACCAACCGCTCAACCCAAGTGATAACAACATAGTTTGGGTAGCCGACCACTATACCTCAAGGACTCTTAACCGCGACCGATTTTTAAAAATATTATAGTGCACTTTATCCTATGGCATGCTAACTATATCTGAATGTTTTCTCACTTTGTCACATAGCCAATATATCATTTGCAAAACCATTTACCCACTATTTTACAATGATTTACACAAAATCCCCATATATGCATGTGATATTGCCATAGCAATATCACATTCCCGACCGGAATAAAAAGCCAATGCTCATTACCATTAAATATACCCTTAAGCCACTGCATATGTACTTTAAAATCATACATTAATAGTAGGTAAAGCAAACCATGTTTACGACTAAAACATAAACCACACATGCTCATATCCGAACCGATATTGAAGAGCAAAAGAGGGAAACTTACTTTCGAGCTTAGGTAAGCGTTTCAAACTTATCCTACACTCCCAAAACCACTTTCAAACCTTTGAAATACTTTTAAGACCGTTTCCACTCATCAATTTCACTTCGCCTTGTTTGCTACCGCGAAACAAGCTCCCGGCAAGTCTACGATCACCTCAAGATGCTGCGCCTTGATTATACCTTGTTTCGGCCACATAAAACCAAAGGAAACATGAATTAAAATGCATCCAATACTCTGTTACAACTCAAAATCCCGTAGCTCTCAATATGCCCACTCAAAACTCATCTAAAACTTACAGAAATCAACCTTAAACACTACCCAATCTTAACCCAGCCACACTATAACAATTCAAAACATAAAACCTCATCCATTGATATCTAAAAAACTCATTCCCAACATCCTTTTACTTCCAGCAATGATTAACCACCTTAAACATCCCAAAAACTCTTAACTAACAAACTAACAATTAGAGTTTCAACAAATTTCGGGATTCCATTATTAAAAACAACTTGTCCACATTATAATACATCCAAAATAAGATTGAAATCAATCTACAACACTAGAAAAACATATCCAAATCGAAAATCACAAGATTCTTCAATAAAACCTCAACAAAGCTAAAATCCATAATTAATTATTCAAATCATATTGAAAATCATATGTAAAGAGCCAAGAACTTGGAAATTTCAGTAAAGAACCTTTCATTAGAGGAGAAGAATGAAACTTACCTCCAATGAATGAGCTTTCCCTTAATTGGATGGTTTCTCCTCTTGAAAAGCAAAGAAATTCAATAAGTTTTGTGGAAAACAATTTAAGAAATCATTTAGAAAATCAAGAAGTTAAGAAATTAATATCATTAACTTAAATATCTGATGGAAAATAGTGTTTGGCTGAGAGTGTTTTGAGAGAAAATGTGAGAAAAGAAAAGTTACGTCAAAATGTGTTTTAGAAAAATAACAACCTTTTTAACTAAATCCTTTTTAATTCTTTTAATTAAAACCATTTTAAAATAATCCTAATTAATGGAATACTCAGATTAGACCTAATGGTAAAATAGCTCCTTAAAGATTCTATGTTTTGTCTCTTTACAAAACAACCACCTTTTTTAACAGTTTTTAAAAATTCATTTTAGTCACTATCAAAAATGTCACCCTTCCAAATCCCGTATCTCAAAATTGCTTTCACCAATATTTTTAATATAAAAAATATGATTTTTAAACATTTTTCCATAATTTTATCTTTCAGAAAAATATCTGCTCTCGGATTCGACTCGAATCTCTAACTCGGTCCACTGGGCCATCTAACCATCCCCAAAACCTCTAAGCCCAAAACCGAGGAGTTACAACCTAGAGCCTGTGGTCGTGGTGGAACTGGACAAGCTAGAACATCAAACCAAGTTGGATCAGAGGCAACATCAACACGAGAATTTTGAACCCCAGCTCGACTGTATAATGTATGCATAGATGAGGACAACTATGATTCGGATATTATAGCAGGTACTGTTCAACTTTTTGGTGAATCTGTGTTTGTTTTAATTGATCCCGGTTCTACTCATTCATATATTAGCTCCAAACTAGTTACTAAAAGAAGAATTCCTACGGAGACTATTAGTAGTAATGTGATTGCCAATAATCCGCTTGGTCATAGTGCTTGAGTGACCCGAATATGTAAGAATTGTCCTTTAGTGATTCAAGAGATTGAAATTCCAGTGAATTTAATGGAGCTACCACTCCATGAATTTGAGATTATTTTGGGAATAGACTGGTTATCTGTATATGATGCAGATGTTAAATGTAAGAAGAAGCAATTAGTACTTCAAGAATTGGATGATTATGAGGTGGTTGTAGTTGGAGAAAGAAACGATTGTCTAAACTTAGTAATCTCCATAGCAATGGCTTAGTGGGCGTTAAATAATGGGCGTAAAGCGTATTTAGTTAATGTGGTGAATACGGAAGCATCAAATAAGAAATTGGAAGATATCCCAACTGTGAGAGAATTTCCATATGAGTTGGCAGGATTACCTCCAAATAGAAAGGTACAATTTGGAATAGATGTGTATCCTAAAACAAAGTCGGTATTGATGGCACCCTATAGGATGGCGCCAACAGAATTAAGGAAGCTGAAAGCTCAATTACAAGAGTTATTAGATTGAGGCTATATTTGACTGAGTGTGTCACCATGGAGAGCCCCAGTATTATTCGTAAAGAAGAAGGATGGATCTTTACGATTGTGTATAGATTATCGATAATTGATTAAGGTGACGATAAAGAACAAATATCCATTGCCAAGAATTAAAGATCGATTTGATCAACATAGAGGCTCTGGTGTGTTTTCAAAGATCAATCTTTGATCAGGCTATTATCAGCTAAAAGTTAAAAAGAAGATATACCTAAGACAACATTTAGGACTCGCTATGGACACTACGAGTTTTTAGTAATGCTGTTTGGACTCACAAATGCTCTTGCCATATTTACGGACTTGATGAATAGGGTGTTTCAACCGTACTTGGACCAATTTGTGGTGATATTTATAGATGATATCTTGGTATATTGTAATACTGAAGATGATCATGATCAACATCTTCGAGTTGTATTACAGACATTAAGAGATAAGCATCTTTATGCGAAGTTTTCCAAATGTGAATTCTGGTTATTCGAAGTAACTTTTCTTGGACATGTTGTATCTGCTGATGGAATAAGAGTGGATCCCAAGAAGGTACAAGAATGGGAAGCACCAAATAATGTCTCAGAAGTCAGAAGTTTCTTGGGATTAGTAGGATACTATAGACGATTTGTCCAAAAATTCTCTATTATCGCCATGCCACTTACTCAACTATTAAGGAAATGTGTTTCTTTTGTATTGACAGAGAAGTGTCAAGAGAGTTTCGAAAGATTAAAGAAAGTTTTAATAGAGGCACCAATATTAATTCAACCAGAGCCGGGAAAAGAGTATGTTCTGTATAGTGATGCATCCTATAATGGTTTGGGTTGTGTATTAATGCAAGAAGGACGCGTTGTAGCTTATGCATCACGACAACTCAAAGCTCATGAAAAGAATTACCCGACTCATGACTTGGAGATGGCAGCAGTGATTTTTGCACTGAAATTTGGGAGACATTATTTATATGGTGAAAAGTGTCATATTCACACTGATCACAAAACTTTGAAGTACTTGATGACACAACGAGATCTGAATCTGAGACAACGAAGATGGGTTGAGTTTTTAAAGGGTTATGACGTGATTATTGATTATCACCTTGGAAAGGCTAACATAGTAGTAGATGCTCTTAGCCGAAAAACATTTTATGTTCTACGCGCAATGAATGCACAACTATCTTTGGGACAAGACGGTTCTTTAGCAGCGGAGTTTCAGCTTAAGCTAACTTTTTTGGATCGGATCAAATATTTGCAAATTTCAGATGAAGAATGCATTGAAAAGAGGAAACAAGTTGAATCTAGGGAAGTGCAAGACAATGAAATCAAGTCTGATGGTTGTTTATACTATCAAGGAAAAGTTTATATTCCTGACAATGGTAATTGAAGAAAGAGATTTAATAGAAGCTCACTATTGTCCATTAACTATCCACCCAAGAAGTCATAAGTTGTATCAAGATATGAAAACCCACTATTGGTGGCCGGGAATGAAAAGAGCAATCTCAGATTTTGTAGCAAAATGTCTGACATGTTAACAAGTTAAAGTAGAGCATCAAGTACTTTCTGGATTGTTACAGCCTATCTCCATTCCTTAGTGGAAATGGGAAAAAGTGACTATGGATTTTGTAACAAGGCTACCTATTACGCCCAGTAAAAAGGATTCAATATGGTTCATTGTGGATCGTTTATCGAAGTCTGCACATTTTTTTTCTAGTTCGTGTGGATTATTTAATGGATAAGTATGAAGAATTGTATATTAGAAAAATAGTACAACTATATGGTGTCCCAATATTGATTGTGTTGGATAGAGACCCAAGGTTTACCTCAAGGTTTTGGGGAACATTACATGAGGTTTTAGGTACTAAATTAAATTTTAGTATTGCATTTCATCCACAGACAGACAGGCAGTCAGAACAAACGATCCAGATTTTATAAGACATGTTGCGAGCTTGTATTATTGAGTTAACTAGATCATGGGAAAGGTATTTGCCATTAGCTGAATTTGCATATAACAACAGTTATCAAACAGGAATTAAAATGGCACCGTTTGAAGAACTTTATGGAATAAAGTGCAAAACTCCTCTTAATTGGTTCAAATTACAAGATCGAAATGTTTATAGTGACCCAAAACTGGTGGGATTGATTTTACCTCGAGTAATGGAAGATAAAGTGAAGATTATTCAGAATAATCTTAAAGCAGTTGCGGATCAACAAAAGGTATATGCAGATAAAAAAAGAAAGGATGTTGAATTTCAAGATGGAGATAAAGTATTCTTGAAGGTCTCACCTTGGAAGAAAATATTACGTTTTGGTCGAAAAGGGAAACTAAGTCCCAGATTCATTGGACCTTATGAAATTCTCAAAAGAGTTGGACCAATGGCTTATCAACTGGCCTTACCTCCAGAGATGCGAAAGATCCATGATGTATTTCATGTATCTATGTTCCGAAGGTATCGATCAGATCCCTTGCATGTTATCACTCTAGAAGAGATTGAATTGCAACCTGATTTAACATATGAAGAAGAATCAGTGGAGATTTTATCTTATGGAGTCAAAGAATTGAGAAATAAGAAAATTCCATTGGTCAAAGTCCTTAGGAGGAACCACAAAGTAGAAGAGGCAACTTGGGAGACCGAGGAGAAAATGAGAAAGCTGTACCCAAAACTATTTAAATCATGTACGTTTTAAAATTCGAGGACGAATTTTCTTAAGGGGAAGAATTGTAATGCCCCAAAATTTGATAAGTTGTTTAAGAGTCATTTAGTACTAATATAAGGGCTTAAAAGCTAACTTAGTGACTAAAATGACAAAATATAAAAGTTAGGATTTCTTTAATTATGAATTCTAAGAAAGGAATTTCTGAGAATTTGGGGTACTGTGTGATAGAGAGTAAGCAAAATAGGGTACTTGTGAAGTTTGGTTGAAATCCGATGAGAAAAGTATAGGCACATGATGGAATATTTTTATTGCAAAGATAAGTAGTACAGGTTACAGGAAGTTAATCTATATAATTAGATTTTTGGTAACAGATTTATGCGGAAATCTATTTTTGATCGAACAATTAGGGGATAAGCAGATGCTTGATTCGAATAAAAATGCAGTATAAGATATCGAATTTTGATTGAACTGCAAAGTTAAGTGTGCTTACGGCATATGATGGGTGACCTATTGGGAAGGTCTCATGTCAGTACTTGAGACTGATAAAAGGAATCAGTTTGAGTTAATATTATTTGTATGGATATCTGATAAAGAACTATTAAGAAAAATTTATCCGATAAAGATTTCGGGTAAATTATCAGTATATTGGATCGAGTCAAAATTTCAAGATTTTGATTTTTATAAAATTATGGAATTTTTTGTATATCAACAATTTTTATTTATGGAAGTTATAAATATTAGAATTTCATATTTGATCTGATAGTTCGAAATATGGAAAATCGTAGTAAGTGATTGATTATCGGGTAATCGGATCGAATTGGAATTTCAAAGACAGTTCCATAAGCCATGGAAAATTCATAAAATATTATTTTTATGAATATTTTAATATTTCTAGTTGGATTCTAACTAGATTTGGTTCTAGTTTTACAAGATGGCAGATTAGAAAATAAAATTTAGTTGGAAGGTTATTGGAATTAAGTAATTAAATGAATTTAATTAGAAAAACTTGGCATAAATAAGAAAAATATGAACAAAAAATTAGTTCATTTTCTCTCCTACATTTCGAAACCAAGAGAAAGAAAGGGAAAAAATACACAACATTTTCCTAGGCAATTTGAAGGCTCCAAAGTTAGAATCAAGGTATGTTGCTTTCGAAAAAATGATTTATGCTTAATGCTCTTTCAATTGATAGTAATTTTACATGGTAATTTGAAGAATTGTTCATGTTATTGATGAGAGAGAAAATAGGGTTTCATGTTCTATGTTGAGATTGAAGCTTGATTTTAAGTGAATCAAGTGTTGTGGAGTTGAAATCAAGCTTAGATTTAGATTAATTTCATGTTTGAAGACATAAACCCTAACCTCAAAATTTTGAATTTTATTTAGGGTTTTGAAATTGATGATGAAAATGAAAGATTGATGATATTAGAAGCTTGATTTTGATGTTAAAATGAAAAATCCTCAACTAGTCCTTTAAGTGACCATTTTGGTATACATGAGGAAATTTGGAAAAATATTGTGAAAATTATCTTAGTGATGGATTCAAAGAGATTATGAATTTAGAAGCTTGATTATGGCATTAGGACCAAAATAAAGTCCTTGAAAAGTTTAGACACCCAATTTGGCATGTAGGAATAAATTAGGGTTTTAAGTGTTAATTTTTGGAAATGAAGAATATATGTTGGAAAAATTATTTTGAGCATATTAGAATGTTGTTTGAATGAAAAACAACATTGGGAAGGTTTACTGACCAATTCGGTCAAAGGCTAAAATAAAAGGAAAATTTTGAGAAACATTGTAAAATATTGGATTAATTAATTAGTGTAAGTTTGTAAACCTTTGTGTGAAATTAGTGACTAAAATGTCATTTTAACAAAGGTTTGTGGGTTGAAGAGCATTGAGTAAAAGTTAGTGAAAATGTTAGAATTATGGAGTATTTATGATTGAGCTTGAATAAATTGCAAAATGTTGCAAAATGGTCACTAGGGACCAAAATGGACTTTTCGACTACTATGGGAGGAAAAGAGAAAATTTTTGGAAAAATTTTTATATTCGAATAATTATACTAGTATTTTATAGTCAAGCATTGTTGGATTAAAAAGAAATGTAACATGTATATTATTGTATATGTTCGATGGGTAATTTTGCAACATCCGAGCAGGACAAGGAAATACGAGATAAAAGAGGCAACGAAAAAGTAGTGGATTAGCTTAGTGAGGCCCAGTATTTTGCATAGCCCAGGTGAGTGCATTATATGCATGTATGACATGTTACAAATAGGACGACTTGCGATAAGTCGACCTTGATATTAATGAAAAATGTATGTTGATCAAATTATGCAAATGGCATGAAAATTAAATGCATGTGGGTTACATTGATATGTCATAATGATTTATCTAAGATAAATCAGATTTTAGATTTTGGGTATGAACTACCCATTATCGAACTATGGATAATAATATTGATGGATTGGATATTGAATATGATAATATTATATTGTTATGCTCGAGTACTAATGTGAGAGTCTTTGGTATATTTGGATATCCATAGAGTCTTAGCAACTGCAATCCAGCACTACAGTGCGAACTAGATACTTCGGTGTTGACATCAAACGCTACGGTGTTGTGTAGACGCTACAACATTGCAGACGCTACGGTGTTGACTAACACAAAAAGATGATATAATGAGGAGAAAAAGGCGTCCTCGAGCACGTACTCATCCCAGTCGCTAAAGCGATGCAGACGTTACGGCGTCGTAGACACTACGGTGTTGTGATGACTCGTATACCATAGGTTCACATAAAATTGTACTTTGTGCTATAATTCATGAAATGCTTTTATGCAAGTAGATAGGCTATTAAGTCTATCGTATTTATTATAGATAAAGTAAGAATGATATTATGACTTTGAATATTTATATATACATGCAACCATGATTCATTGAAGTAAGTTAGTTTCTCATTACTATGATAAATGATGAAATGTTTAAACTGCACGAGGAATCACTTTCATTTTGCAGGGATTGTGATATTTATGTTAATTGTGTATGTTGTTAAATTTATGTCTCACTAAGTTATACTTAGCGTGTGTTTCATAATACACATAGGTCGATCGGGCTAGTAGTAACGAAGAAGGAGCTGCACTTTTGGAAATCGAGATATCGCTTATAAGCAATAGTATGTACACTTACATCCTAATCTAAGGGGCATGTACTCGTATTTTAAATTTGCAGTTGTTTTGTTTTACTAAACTTATAAGTTAGTTTATTTATTTTAAATGGGCCTATAACCTAAGTATTATGGATGAATAGTATGGTTTTAAACTCTTGACAATGGGATTTGGTATAAATATTATGTTCTTAATGCTAATCGAGTAGCGATTTTAAAATTTAGAAAGGGTCCAGGTAGTAAACATAGTTTATACCCTGAATTATATTCTTATGTTAATAACTGTCTAAAATATTTATTTAACCAATTCAGGGTCGAAACTAGGTGTAACTAGACAGGTTTGTAATTTAATGAAAAACAGAGAAAAAAATTATTTTACTAAACTAGTTTAAAAAAATTTTCAAGTCAGGAAATCAGTTAAAAACTTTAGTAACATCTCCAATGTGTATTAAATCATCAAATACACATTGAGGGTGTTACATGGAAGCAAAACCCTAAGTTAAATACATAGGGACCATTTTGGTAAGCTTCAAAATTAAGGGACCAGATCTAATTTTTATGAATTTGACGTGTATTTATATTATTAATGATGTTAGAGACATGAAAATGAAGTTAGAATGCTAAACCGACGATTAATCACATTAGTGAACAGTTTGACAAATTGTCAAACTTGAATGGTCTATTCGGCAAAGAGGATATGTAGAAGGAGTAAATTTGATTGTTAGTTAAAATGATGGAATTAAGGTAGTAATGTTGATTTGAGGACTAATTTGCAAAGTTAAGAAGCTTGAATCCTTATATTTGAAATTTGGTGACCATCTCGACAAATCAAGAGAAATTAGAGAAGTAAAGGTTTAAGCTTATTTTGATGAAGGATGTAAAGAGAACATATGAATACTAGCTTTATTCTGGGCATTTGAAGTAAAGTGATGAGACTAAATTGACAAGTAGAGAAATAAGGAGGAGTTGGAATAAATTAAAATTTATTTATGGAAAGTTATGTTGGAATTTGAATTATGACAGTAAGTTTAAAATTTCACCATAAATTCTGCAAAAATGGTTAGATGATGAATTTTATACCGTTGTAAAGATTTGTTAGTCTAGTTTCGTTTCCAACAAATGGAGACTGATTTCGAGTTCTGAGTTAAAAGATATGAATTTTTATTCAAAAGAAGGTCAAAAAAATTACACAACAATTTCTGCCTGGATAGCTCTGTGACGTGAATGTAAGGAATTTTCATATTTTTTTATATTTTATTAATTTATGTGGTTTATACTGTTAGAACCTTTATCGAATCTAGTTTCTCCAATATAAAGGAAATTAAGATCCAGTATGTATTCTGCCCTGTATAAGTAAATCTTTGAAGGTAGCGTAGGCTGTCAAAAAATGGAATGTGAAATATTTTGTATTTAAATGTTAGTTAGCAAGCTCGGAAGAATTATTGGAAGTTCAATTTGGTCACTAAGGATCATAATGAGTTTTTGAACAGTACAAGGAAGAAAGGAAAATATTTGAAAATCTTATATTCAAATGATTATATTAGACAACATGTTTAAGGTATTGTTAGATTTGAATCTAACAAATATTTTATTTTATTTAAGTGATTAATGAAGTCAAGTCCGAATCAAAGAAGGTTCGAGGTACTATGAAAGAAAGGATCGAAATAGGACTTAGTGAGGCATTGTGTTAAGTGGCCAAGGTGAGTGCATTTTTACCTATTTTATATATGTGATATGAGGAAGACTTGCGATAAGTCGACCTTGATATTAATGAAAATGTATGTTGACCAAAGTTATGCAAATGGCATGAAATATTAAATGGCATATGTGATACATTGATATGGCATAATGATTTATCTAAGATAAATTGAATTTTAGATATTGGGTATGAAATGCCTAATATCGACTTATATGATTTATATTGATGCTTTTAACAAAGAATGTTGATTAAAATGTTGATTTTGCCCAAGTACTATTGTGAAGTCTTTGGTATTGTTGGATATCCATTGAGGCCTAGCAGCTGCGTCATAGCACTACGGTACGAGATAGACTATTTGGGGTCAAGATAGACTCTTTGGGGTCGAGATAGACTCTACGGAGTTGAGTTAGACTTTACAGAGTCGGTTCAAACACTATGGTGTTACATAGTACAAAATGTGCGAGTATAAGGAGCAAAGGGCGTCCTTGAGTACATACTCATCATTAGACCCTACGACGTTGTAGACACTACGGTGTTGGTTATGATGACTCGTGTACCAAAGTATCACATTATATTGTACTTTGGGCTATAATACATAAAATGCATTTATGCAGCCGTTAAGCTAAAAAGCTTAACGTATATTTGATTAATAAAATAAAGGTTTGATGTTATTATATAAACTACAATTGGGACTTGCTTACCATTTTGTAGGAACTGTATTGCACTGTTACATGAATGAGGAATGACTTTGATAAGTCAGTTTTATACCATTCTATATTTTTATATGATATACACAATATTTTGTTTATTTATGTTATTTCTATACATTGAAATGCTTTACTTTAATTTATAGTTGCCTCACTAAGTGAATACTTAGCGTGTGTTGTTTTACACGTAGGTTATTAGAAAATTACCGGAAGAGGAGTCAAGCATGTTGATCAAGCTGTAATATGCTAAACATCAATAAGACATTATAATTTATGATATTCTCTAGTAGGCATTTATAGATTTATTCGTTAGTTGTTTTAAAGGTATAAGTTTGATTAAAAGTCAGATAAATATGAATTATTCGTATAGTTAAAGAATTACTGGTGATGATATTTAATCGGGTAAAATTTTATTTATCGTTTATCGCGTAACAATTTTAAATTCAAAAAGGGGCTTAGGCAGTGTACCTAGTTTTCACCTTGAGTTACATACTTATTTTAACAGCTGACTAACATGTTCTATAAACCAATTTAGGATCAAAACTAGCAATCTGCAAATAGGCTACGAATAATTCGAAAGTCGAGAAAGGGCTATTTTATAAACTAGTTTTATGTCAGATGTTTAAAGAAAAAATTTATTACAAGTCTAGAACTCTGTTAAATAATATTGTGACATCCTTAATGTGTATTCGTACTACGAGTATATGTTAAGGGTGTTACACGGTGGCTTCCAATTCACAATGGCCTCAACTTTTTGTGCATCCATGAACGCTGCAGGTGCATTTGTCAAACCAAACGTCATTACTAGGAACTCGTAATGCCCATAATATGTGCGAAAAGCTATCCTCGACACATCCTTATCTTTCACCTTCAACTGATAATACCCTGACTGCAAATCAATCTTAGAGAACACTGTAGCACCCCGAAACTAATCAAACAAATCATCAATCCTTGGCAAAAGATACTTGTTCTTGTTCAGTTGCCGATAATTAATGCACATCCCTATTGTGCTATCCTTCTTCTTCACAAACAACACCGGTGCACCCCACGGTGACATAGTCGGATGATCAAGCAACTCCTGCAACTGCGTCTTCAACTCCTTTAACACCTTCGGTGCCATATGGTACGAACAATTAAAACTAGAGCCGTATCTGCATGCGTCTCTATGCAAAACTCCACCTCCCTATTCGGCGGCAAACCAGTTAACTCTTTCGAAAACACAGCTAGAAAGTCGCAAATAATGCAAATATCCTGGGCACGCGTTTCCTTCATATTCGGGTCCATAACATAGGCTAGTATGCTTGACCCCTACATTCCAACAACTTCCGCGCTTCCAACGCTGAAACCACATTGACATGAACTTGACATTCTCGCCCACAACCACAACTTCGTAATCCTCGGCAAGTTTCAAAGAAACTCGCTTAGCCTCAAAATCAGCCACAGTTTTGTGTTGGGACAACTATTCTTTAGCCCATCGACCCAGCCTAGTTGCAAGACCGAACCGAGCGAGCTACATTAGGTTTATCGAAGTAAACTGTGAAGATGAAACCTAAACCACGTACATTTTTTTCCTTTTATCTTGTCTATATGTACAATCATTATCCTACATGTACATACTGCTCACAGGTGAAAACTCAACTCAATCAGGCATCGAATTAACATTCAATTGAACATAATTACAATTTAGGGACCAAATTGCAATTTTGGATAGATATAGGGACTTAACTCATTTTTATGTTACCAACCTTTAATTAAGCAGGTTTCATGTTTACACGTCAAAAATTAGCTCAAAAGGGTCATTCATACTCATTCAATTGCATCCACAACATTCAAGGACTAAAACGTAAGAAAACAAAACTTTAGAACATTCCAAATAACTAATTTAACTAACACCGTATCGGTACAGAAAAGAAGTGTATCGATACACCTTCAATAATTCATACTCCAAAATTCTAGTAGCTTAAACCCGTTACGGTACGACCATGTATATCGAAACGCCCTTCATAAAAACTCTATGTCGTATTGAAACAACTCCTTGTGTACCGAAATGCTGGCAAAATTTGCCTAAGTCTGTACCGAAATGCTTTCCTACGTACTGGTATGCTAAGCCTAAAATGGCTTACCCATACCAAAACAAGGACACTCGTACTGGTACACCTGGACTTGTAATGTCCACTTTTGCGGGATTAACATGCTTTCGATCATACCAAAACACCCTGACATGCTTCTAACATACGTCCAACATATTCAAGGATCAAATCACATTAAAACAACCTAATTCTAACAACAATTCATGTCATCATGCTTCAAATGTAAATCTAGAGGCATGCTTCCTAAAAACCAAAGCAAGCAAAACATGAAATCCCAAACCATCACCATAACCAATCCAAAATGTCCTTTTACAACCCAAGAGTAGCAAAACAAACTTGCTCAAATAGGGATTTAGAAAAACACCTCCCAAAACAACAATGAAACCCCCATTGCCCTTATTACTTATAGTCTAATCCAAAAACATACTTTTGATACCAATTCTTTTTGTTATCCCTTACTTTCCGCTGCCTTCTGATCCTTTATTTCTCTGCATTGATGGACAAAGAGAGCGTAAGCACACTAGGCTTAGTGAGGAGTGCTCAAAAACAACACACCATCAATGCATTAAAACCATTTTTCTACAACACATTGAAATCCCATTTCAATCATCTTTTAAACATCATTTAAAACATTACCATGCCTTGAAAACCATGCACTTAACATCTTTAAAAACCAGCTATTAAACCATATGCAACATGTATCATTAACTAATAGAAAATCCCATTGCTAAACCTCAATTTAAGCCTTCCCATGCGTAACAACCATATGCAAAGCTTAAAGAGTAAACATGTATAAATCACATTACACAACATAAACCTTTCAATGATACATTAATAATTATATTGGCTTACAAGTGATCATTAACCGAGTTCCTTCACCAAAATTAGTTCATCGGATACATGGATTCAAAAAAATGTTCTCCCAACACTTCATACATTCTCACCGGCAACACAAGGTTCACACACGTGAGTTCTCGATACACATAATGTAATACTCTGAAAATAAATTTTTTCAAGTTAGTTAAGGGTTCATATGAAGTTTGATCCAAATCTAAAAAGAATAGGATCTAGTGACCAAAATGACACTTTAGTAAAAGTTTGGGGATTAAAGTGTAAAATATTAAGTAAGTGATTTTATTTGGTATAAGGGTGAATCTAATCAAAATAAGAATTTTGATATCAGATTTGGGAATTAAGATGCAGTAGAAGGTATCGATTTTGGATCGAATAAAATTGTTAAGCGTGCTCAAACCAGAAGTAACACTAGGATGGGTGACCTCTAGGAAGGTCCCATATCCGTGGTTTTGATCGATAAATGACTCAGAAAAATTAGGAATAATTCGCATGAATATATGTTAAAGGAATTTTAAGGAAATTTTTTATCCGATAGAGATTTTGGGTAATTATCGGTATTTTAGATCGAGTCAAAGTTTCCGTGTTTGACTCCATAAATATGGGAGATTTGTTATGACAATATTATTTATTTGTAGAATTTAGAGATATGAGATTTTTGGATTAGATTCGATAGTTCGATCAATGGAAAATCGTATTAGGTGATTATCGAGTAATTGGATTGAATAAAAAAATCATAAAATAAAATTTTATGATTTCTTTGGGAATGGTCGGTTATCAAAGAACCAAAATCGGATCAAATTTAATGGAGTGGCATTTTTGAAGAAGAATTGTAAAAATGAATTTAGTTGAAGGGCAAATTAGTACTTTGAATTAAAATGAATTTAATATTCATTTTAATTTGACAAGTGGCAAAATTAAGTTTAATTAGGATAATATTAAGTTAAAAATTAAACAAAATTTTGTTCTTCCTAACATGCTTATGCCGTGGAGAAGGAAGAAAGAAGAGAAAGAAGAAAATTTCATTATCAAGCTAATTTTGAAGGTTTAAAGGCTAGATTCAACTAAAAATAAATTAAGGTAAAGTGATCTATGCTTAATTCTCTTCATTTTGATGGTAGTTTTGCATGGAAAGGTTAAGTATAGCTTATATTTTTGAAGAAGACTGTGAGATTTATGAATACATGTTGAATATGAAGTTTGATTTGAATAAATAAGATGTTGTATGCATGAATAAAAGCTTGAATCTAGTTTAATTTTATATTCAAGGTTATAAACCCTAACCTTAGAATTTGGATTTTGATTGGGAAAATTGAATTAAGGATGAAAATGAATGATTTGTGATACAAGAAGGCTTATTTTGATGTTAGAATGAAAATTCTCCCTTAGGAAATTAAAGGGGCATTTCGGTAAAGAAGGAAAATTAGGGGGATTATTTTTGAATAATTATTTGATGAAGGAAGTGATGAATTGGTGATGAAAATGTCATTTTGACAATGTTAGAATGATGATTTGATCAAAAATAATCCTTTGAGGATTAAAGGATCATTTCGGCTAAAAGAGAAAATTAAGGAGAAATACTATGAAAATTTATTTTGATAGTGTACTTGAAAAGACTGAGATAGTATAAGTTAAATTATGATGTAGGGATCAAATTAAAATCCTTGTAAAGGTTGAAGGATTAAATCGGCTATGTGAATATTTTGGGACGGACTAATTCGGTCAGTGCCTTAAATTAAAGGGAAAGTTTGTAGAATTTTGGAAATGTTGGATTGGTTGATTAATGTATGAATTCAAGTATATTTAGTGAAATTAGTGACTAAAGTGTCACTTAAGTAAAGATTAATGGTTGAAAGGCAAAGAATGAAAGTTGCTGAATAACAAAGGAATTATGGAATAATTGTTATTCAAGCATGAATAAATTATTTGATGTCCAAAATGGTCACTAAGGACCTTAGGACTAAATCGGCAATCACATGGAATTTGGGGGAAATTTTCATAAATATTTTATATTTGAATAATGGTGTTTTATAAATTAAGTTAGCAATGTTAGATTTGAGTCTAACAAAAGATTGGTAATATAAGTATTCAATTGGTCTTCTACAGTTCCGAGGGAGACACAAGTATTAGAGGAAAAAAAAAGGTTACTGAATAAGCTTAGTGAGGCTACTTTTGCATTGCTACAAGTGAGTGCATTATTTATGTATATGTTATTTTTGAAAAAAAAACTTGTGATAAGTCGACCTTAATATAGAAATGATATAGCTTTGAAGCATGTGGATTTGATGCATAAAATAGCAAAGGCAAGGGACATATGTTCTATATACGAAGGAAGTTAAGGTATAAATTGCCCACTTTGATTTCTTGATGATATATGATTATGATGAAATATGGGATGTGAATAGCCCGTTTACAAGAATGATGATGATTGACTTATAATGAAATAAACTGCCCAAGTATTATGCTATGAGAGTCCATGGTATAGTTGGATATCCATAGAGTCTTTAGCAGCTGCATCACTGAAGTTACGAATGATTACATGTTTTGTGACTACTACAGTGTCACATACACCTTGGCGACCCAAGCCCTCGGTGTGCACCCTGGGGATCCAAGCCCATAGAACTAATGGCACTAACGAGGTGCTTTAATGAGGATCAAAGAGCGTCCTCGAGTACGTACTCATTTACAAGTTCACGTTAGACACTCAGGTGTCTTATTCATGTGACTCGAGTACCTTGATCTCATATTATTTACTTTGGGCTATCTTTAAAAGAATGTTATACTGTAAATGATTACATGATGACTGATAAATACTGATAACATGATATTTATATTTGTTTTATGATATGATATAAATTGTACTGGGTTCGCTTGCCATTTTACAGGAATTGTATTGCACTTCCATATGATATACTGTACTACATTATTGCATGTTTTAATTAAGTAAGTTTATTTGCCTCACTAAGTCGTTACTTAGCGTGTGTTTTATTTCACACGTAGGTTCTTCGAATTAGACTAGCGAGGAGGAGCTGTTCTTTTAAAGTCAAATTACTACAGTAAGTTACAGTATGTACATACTTATCGTAGTTTGATAAACTAGTGGGCATGTAAATATATTTTTTAAAGTAAATTGTTCTGTATAACTAAGTTTTAACCTATATGTATGTTAATATAGATGTATTATATTTGAAATTATAGACTAAGGACATTGGTAAAGTAAATAGATCTAGTAAAAGTACCTTGATTATTAATTATCTTATAACAATTTCAAAATCAAGAAAGGGCCTAGGCAACACACATGGTTTTCATTCTGAATTGTATTTTCATTTTAATAGTTGACTTATAAGTTTTACAAACCAATTCAGGGTCAAAACTAGTTGTGCTTGCCTGACATTGTTTAAATTAGAAATTGAGAAAAGGCCAACCACTAGACTAGTTAATCAAGAATAGTATAAAAATCTACAAGTTTTTTGAATATGACTATGAACATCTTTAATGTATATTTGGCCTACGAGTATACGTTAAGGGTGTTACACATAAACCCCTCCACCGTTGTGACACCCACGGTGGATTATTCGGTATCCCATATAAACCCCTCAACACCACTCAATGGTAGATGTATAACCCACTAACGGGAGTTTCCAGTACCATATAACCCCTCAACCGTTAGGGTACTTGGATGGAGTTTTCAGTACACCAAATCAAAACCCCACAACATCCAAGGTGACTTATTATAGTGCACTATCAATCCTATGGCCGGCCAACTATATCCGATAACATTTTTTAAACCACATCACTTGCCAATATAATTCACCATTTACCTCACTGTTTTTACAGGCATTAAACCAAACCATTTTCCAAGCAACAACACATGCTTAAAATTTAAGTATAAACCATATACTTACATGGATCACTTACCACATGTATCTATTATCATTTCATGATCAAAGACAGTATCTCACATACTTTAAAACATGCTTAAACAGTAGGTACAATGTAAATCAGAACAAGTGCATAAAACCATTTCATAATAGCACGACCGAGAGAGAAAACCACATCAGACTTACTTTCGAGTTTAAACCAGCTTTTCAAGCTCAGTTTAAACTCCCATAAACCACCTTTAAATCATTTCAAAGCTGAAATCAACGTTCTCACTCACCGATATGCGAAACCTCAATTCGTCGATGCGAAATCAAGCTTTTGAAGTCTCCAAAGCTTCACTGATCACTTCCGGATCGACCTCCCCTATTTTAACCACATTACAACAGAGGATTAATGCATCTCAATGCATTCAAAACACCGCAACAACATTTCCTTGCAAAACCTCACAATTACCCAACCACAACAACCAAAATCATCATTTTACTCTTTCCAAACACAACCCAGCCACAATCTATCAATCTAACACTTCAATCAATATCTATTAACATCTAAAAATAGGATTAATTCATCCATAAACTTCCAGCAACTATCCAACCGCCATAACTCCACAAAAACACAAATCTAACAACCTAAAAATTTGGGATTCAAGGAGTTTCGGGATTCCAATGTTAAAAACAACTTATCAACATTATAAATCATCCAAAATACGTTTAAAATCAATGCTCAACACTGGAAAACAGATCCATTATTTATCTTCCATAATTTCACCAATTAAACCCCAATTAAATCAATTATTCATTATAAAAACATAAAATCAGATTATAAATCATAAATCAAGGATCAAATACTTGGGGATATCAATAAATAACCATCAATAGAGTAGAAGAATGAACCTTACCTCTATTGTGTGATTTCTCCCTCAATTGGTTGATTAAAGCTAGAAAAACACAAGATTTCAATGAGGTTTTGTAAATCAAAGGTAAATAAGCAATTACAAATCAAGAATCCAAGTAAAAAGATCTCTCACATATGGATTTTTATGAAAGCAAGAGTGTCTGGCAGAAAAGAAGTGGAGAGAAATGTTGAGAGAAAATTTTACGTCAAATTTCTTTAAAACCAACAACTAACTTTTATTATAAAAATCCCTTTTAATTACTTTTATAAAACACATGTTAAAAAGTCTTAATTGAATGTAGAAACCACTAGGAAAAACTTGGTAAAATAGCTCCTTAAGGATTCTAAGAATTTGATCCTTTACAATTTAATCACCTTTAAAAATAATTTTCAAAAATTTAATTTTAGTCACTAACCAAAATGTCACCCTTTTAAAACCCTTTTTCCAAAATCGATTTCACCAATATTAATCATATATTAAAATATTACTTTAACCATTTTCATATTTTTATCTTTCACAAAAATATTTACTCCCGAATCTGACTCGAATCCCTAATTTGATCCACCAGACCGTCTAACAAGCCTCAAAACCGCTAGACCCAAAACCAGGGCTTTACAACTCTCTCCCACTTAAGAAATTTTGTCCTCAAAATTTACCTAGAAGAAACAAATGCAAAACTATTCCAACATGTTCGTCTTGCGTTCCCATGTGGCCTCCTCAACTCTGTGGTGCCTCCACAACACCTTAACAAGCTCAACCGTCTTGCCACACAGAACCTTACTGCTCATGTCAAGAATCTCTACTGGTTCCTCTTCATAAGATAGATCTGGCCTTAACTCAATATCCTCCACCGGTATAACGTGTGATGGATCCGACTGATACCTCCATAACATCAAAACATGAAACACGTCATGAATCCTCTCCAACTCAGGAGGTAACCTCAAATGATAAGCAACATGACCCACATGCTCAACCACCTCGTATGGTCCAATAAATCTTTGGATAAGCTTTCCTTTCCGCCCAAAATGCATCACCTTTTTCTAAGGCGACACCTTCAAAAACACTCGGTCACCAACAACATACTTTATATCCCTACGCTTCAAATCTGCGTAAGATTTCTATGGCCTGAAGCCGTTCTCAAGCGCTCACATGCCAACTTCACCTTTTCATTGGTGTCTTTCAACACATCAGGCATGGAAACATGTTTTTCCCCAACTTTAGCCCAACACAATGGTGTACGACACTTCCTACCATACAACGCCTCATACGGTGCCATCTATATACTAGCCTGATAACTATTATTATAGGCAAACTCCACCAAAGACAACTTCCTTTCCCATGTTCCCTGGAAATCAATGATGCAGTACCTCAGCATATCCTCCAAGACTTGTATCACACACTCCGATTGTCGATCCTTCTGAGGATGATAAGAAGTACTGAAATTCAGTCGTGTTCCAAAAGCACAATACAAGAACACCCAAAACTTTGCTGTAAAATACGGATCTCTATCCGAAACTATGGACTTGGGCACCCTGTGCAAATGCACAATGTCAGATATGTACAGATCGGCCAACATATCCAAGGTATATGTCGTATGCACTGGTATGAAATGCGCACACTTCGTAAACCGATCAACAATCACCCAAATAGAATACTTTTTGGTCAGGGTTAAAGGCAACCCAGACACAAAATCCATGATGATTCTTTACCATTTCCATTCCGGTATCCTCAACAGTTGCAACAACCCGAAAGGAAACTGATGCTCAGCTTTCACTCGCTGACATACCATGCATCGAGCAACAAAATCAACCACATCCTTCTTCAAGCCAATCTAATAGTACTCTTCCTTCAGACCTCGATACATCTTAGTACTATCGGGATGCATAGCAAAAGGACTAGCATGCGCTTCGGTCAAAATGATACGCCTAAACTCCTCATCTTCAAGCACCACAACCCGACCTCTAAAACGCAACACTTCATCATCATTAAAATGAAAATCCATAGGATTCCCATCCATGATATCCTTCACATGCGGTACCAAACTCTCATCATGTGGTTGCTTCTCCTTAATCAACTGAGACAAGGACAATTTCACTTGCAACTCAGCTAACAACCCGTCGTCGCAAGTCACACTTAATCGAGCAAACATAACTCTCAACTCCATATTAGCTTTCATACTCAAAGCATCAGCTACCACAATAGTTTTACCTAGGTGATACTCGATAGACATATCATAATCTTTAAGCAACTCCAACCATCTTCGTTGCCTAAGATTTAACTTCTTCTGCTACATTAGATACTTCAAACTCTTATATACATATAAACCACACACTTCTCACTGTAAAGGTAATGCCTCCAAATTTTCAAAGCAAAAACAACTACGACAAGCTCAAGATCATGAGTAGGGTAATTATGCTCATGCACCTTCAACTGTCTAGATGCATACGCAACTGCCTTACCCTCCTACATCAGTATACAACCAAGCCCAATATAGGACGCATCACTATAGACAACAAACTCTTTCCCCGATTCAGGATGAACCAAGACCGAAGCTCGCGTCAAAGCTTCCTTCAACCTTTCAAAAGCCCACAGCCTAACCTCTGACCACTCAAAACAAACATTCTTTTCCAACAACTTGGTTAATAGAGCAGCTATACTAGAAAACCCTTCAATAAACCTACGGTAATAACCAGCCAAACCAAGAAAACTCTGAATTCCTATCACAGATTTAGGCACTTTCCAACTCATCACGGCCTCAATGTTGTGCTAATCAACACCAATCCCTTCGGCTGATACCAAATGCCCAAGGAAAACAACCTCCTTAAGCCAAAACTCACACTTGCTTAACTTGGCATAAAGCTGATTAGCCAACAACGTCTGAAGCACAATCCGTAAATGCATATCATGATCCTCCTCGGTATGAGAGTACACTAGGATATCATCGATAAACACAACCACAAACTGATCTAAAAACTCATGAAACACTTGATTCATCATGTCCATAAAAGCAGTCTGTGCATTGGTCAAACGAAACGGTATCACAAAAAACTCATAATGCCCGTACCTCATACGAAAAGTTGTCTTGGGCACATCCATATCTTTCACCTTCAACTGATAGTACCCATACCTCAAATCTATCTTGAAAAACACCGACACACCCCTAAACTGATCAAACAGGTCATCTATCTACAGTAAAGTATACTTGTTCTCTATCGTTAACTTGTTTAGTTGTCGGTAATCTATACACATCCGCAACGTACCATCCTTCTTCTTCACAAACAAAACTGGTGCACCCCATGGTGAAATACTAGGTCTAATGAAACCTCGATCAAGCAACTCCTGCAGTTGCGTTTTCAACTCCTTCTAGGCCATGCGATATGGAGCAATTGACACTGCTGATGTATTTGCATAAACCTCAATGTCGAAGTCCACCTCTCAATCTAGTGGTAACCTCGACAACTCTTTCGAAAAACACCTGAAAACTCACATACCGTGCGAATAACCTATGCCCTCAACTCTTTCGAACCAGGATTCATAACGTAGGCCAAGAAAGCCTGGCATCCAGAATCCAACAGCCGTCTCGCTTCCAAAGGCGTAATAGCATTAGACAAGAACTTAGCATTCTCACCTACAACCACCACCTCAAAATCATTCGATAACCTCAAGGATATCTATTTGGTCTCGAAATCTACCACAATCCTATGCTTGGTCAACCAATATATCCCCAGAATCACGTCAAAACCATGGAATGGAAACTTCATCAAATCCACGACAAACACATGTCCCTGAACCATCATCATACATCAGCAATACAACTTGCTAACCACGATAGTCTTCCCAAGAGAACTAGTCACTCTAACACCCATATTAAGAATTTCAACATGTATATCAAGCAACTGTGCATGCTTACTCAAGATGTGTGAATGGGTAGAACCATAATCGACCAACAAATACAACAGCAAAGACTGTAGAGTGAAGGTATATACAATCATATTGGTGTCATTGCGACCCTCACGGTGTGTATACACCTTAGCCGATCCACCTCCCTTGGGCTGGACAGTAACAGTATGAACCACAGTCCCCTACCTACCATCTTTACGCTAAAACAGCCCACGACCACAACCTCTTTACGGAGCAACAATAGGTGCAACACCCTGCCCACCTCCAACCAACAAAAGACAATCACATCCCAGATGGTCGCCAGACCCACAACTCCAACAAGTATTGGCTATAATAACCGCAGGTACTTGACCCTGTCTTGCCAAACGTTGGCGTTCTCACCTCAAATAATCACGCGATCTACAAGCCCAACAGGTATTATGCGGAGCCCTAACCTGGGCACCCTTCCCCTACGCTCCACGCCTAACAATACCTCCACCAAGCCTCAGCTCAGGACAATACCTCCTATCACGGTGTCTTATGGCTTGACCAACACCAAAACTGGAATCAGCCACTCTCTGACCAGAGCTAAAGCCTCGAGACCCAGAAACCAAACCAAGGTTATGCTCAATGTCCTTGGCTCGCACAACCAACACATCAAAATCGGTATATTCAGCAGCAAGCATGTATATCTTAACCTCCTGCACAAGCTTATAGTGGAAACGATCACATCACTGATGCTCGTCAGGGACTAACTCAGATGCATATCGACTCAACCTCACAAACTGCACCTCATACTCAGAAACAGACATACTGCCCTGCACAAGAGCCACAAACTCTCTCTTCTTTTCGTCCTGATCCCAGACTCCTAGGTACTTCTTCCGAAAAGCATCACAAAAGAATTCCCAGGTTACATCCTCGATTACTGTAGAAAAGCAATTTTCTAGCTTTAGGAAAAACTAATTAACGCATAAAAATAAAGCGGAATTTAAGTTTCTGTAGAAAAAAAGAAGAAAACAGAATTGATTTTCTATTATTGAATATTTTCAAAAAATTACATCCCTTTACAGTGAATTTATAGACTCAAGTATTGGACTTTAGTTACAATTAGGAGTCCTAAGTACACAAGACATCTAACTCTATCTTTTAGGAAGTAAACTTTAATTTAAACTACTATTTACATGAGGACTCTAACTCTATCTTTAAACTTTAATTTAAACTACTATTTACATAAGGACTCTAACTCTATCGGATAATCTAACACTCCCCCTCAAGTTGGAGAATATACATTGTATAATCCCAACTTGAATAGAAACTTGTAGAAAGAAGCTTTTGGTAGTGCTTTTGTAAGTACATCTCCCACTTGTTCTTCTTCAGAGGAACATAAGATAAAGAAGCTGTCCCACTAGTAATCTTTTCTGAGATAAAATGCCTGTCAATCTCCACATGTTTAGTCCTATCACGGTGGACTGGATTTCGAGCAATTTGTATGGTGGACTAATTATCACAAAAAATCTCAAACTTCTCATCTTGGTTCACATTTAGCTCCTTCAATAGCTTTAACAACCAAATTCCTTCACACATTCCCAATGCTAAAGCCCTATATTCTCGCTTCAAAGATCGCTTCTAGATACAACTATTTGTTTCTTACTCCTCCAGTCACTAGATTTCCCCAAACAATGGAGCAAGAACCACTAGTTGATCTCCTTTCACAATTCGTTTGCCCAACTTGAATCAAATAAATCTGAACAGTCCTTTCTTGAGTCTTTTTAAATAGCAATCCATGCCCCGTGTCCCTTTCAAGTATCTCAAAATTCTAATTGCGACTTCCATGTGATCTTCCCTTGGATCGGACATGTGTTGACTGATAATATTAATCGGAAAAGCAATGTCCGGTCAGTTAATGACAAATAAATCAATTTTCCCACTAACCTCAAAATTTACCCTTGTCGCCTTTAGGGCTTGTGTCCTCTCTATTGAATTTTAAGCCTGCTTCTATGGGAGTATCAACTGGTTTGCATCCCAACATTCCTGCTTCATTAAGTAGATTAAGAACATATTTTCTCTGGTTTATCACTAGACCTTTGCTCGACCTAGCAACCTCCATGCCTAGAAAGTATTTGAGCTTTCCTAGGTCTTTTGTTTCAAACTGTGTATTTAACAACCCTTTCAAGTGACTTATCTCTTCATCATCATCACCTGTCAGAATAATGTCATCCACATATACTATTAAAATAACCCTTTTATTGCTAGAGGTTACCTTAATGAAGAGAGTGTGATCTGCCAAGGATTGTTTGTATCCATTTTCTAAAATCACCTTGGTGAATCTGTCAAACCAGGCTCTAGGTGACTGCTTCAAACCATAGATGGATTTATTAAGTCTGCAAAAACTTCTCGATCTCCTTTTATCGACTTCAAGCCCGAAGGCACTCTCATGTACACTTCTTCTTCCAATTTTCCATTAAGAAAGGCATTCTTAATGTCAAGTTGATGAAGCTTCCAGTCCTTGTTTACAACCAAGCTTAAGAGAACTCTAACTGTATTTAGTTTAGCTACAGGAGCAAAGGTCTCATTATAATCAATTCCATAGGTTTGAGTAAAACCCTTGGCCACCAACCTTGCTTTATACTTACGTATCTTTGCCATCGAGTTGTATTTTATGGCGAACACCCATTTGCATCCGATTGGTTTCTTGCCTTGTGGAAGATCCAGAATGGTCCAAGTATCATTCTTTTCAAGTGCTTCAATCTCCTCTTTAACAGCCCTTCTCCACTTAGAATCTTTTAGAGCCTCCTCAATAGTGTTAGGTATTTTTTCTTTATCTAAGCAAGCTGTAAAAGCCTTAAATGATGGCATTAGATTACCATAAGCAAAGTACCTCTGAATGGGGTGTTTTGTACATTGTCTTACCCCTTTCCTTTTAGCAATAGGCAAATAATCAAATTCAAGTAAATGAGAGGGAATCTCGGCTAGAACATTACCTCCAACATTTTCATTGGCAACTGAATTCAAGTCCAATTCTCGGCAAGTGTCAGATTGCAAAACAGTCTGGAATAGTTTTACATTTTTCTGGTATAAACTTTCAATTGCTTAGGAGGTGAGGGGTTTGTGAGGAAGGTTTGGGTGAATTCTGAGGAGTAGTAACAATAGGTGAAGGATGGGAAGCTGTAGGTGTAATAATAGGTGAAGAAGTAGAAGGGTTTAAAGGAGTATGGGGTTCAAATAACAAATGATTATTAGTAGGTAATAACTCTAAAGGTAAAGAATGATAAACCTGATTGGTAGGAGGCTGAAAACATCACAATTCTCCCCCTGATTTGCAGCCGCAGGGAAATAAGGTTCCTGTTCAAAAAAGGTGAGATCCAAGGAAGTAAAAAATTTCTGAGAAGGAGGATGATAACATTTGTAGCCCTTCTTAAGTGAAGAATACCCGACCAAGACACACTTCAAGGATCTGGGGTCAAGTTTTGTCCTAGAGGGAACATAATCTTTCACAAACACAGTGCAACCAAAAACTTTGAAAGGGAGAATAGAGGACAAAGGTTTAAAATTGGGGTAACTCTCCAAAAAAAACAGCTCTATGTGTTCTGTATTGCAAAACCTTACTGGGCATTCGATTAATGAGATAGGTTGCAGTTAACAAAGCCTCACCCAACAAATACTTAGGAATATTACTAGTGAACATCAAAGACCTAGTTACCTCCAACAAATGCATATTTTTCCTTTCTACAATCCCATTTTGTGTGCTAAGTTGAACAATCGCTTTTTTGTTAAAAAATTCCCACAAGGACTTGGTAAAATATTCACTCCCATTATCAGATTTGAAGATCAGAATTTTACTTCCAAATTGGGTTTCAACCATATTGTAAAATTTCTCAAAAACAGAGGCTACTTCAGATTTATCCCTTAACAAATATGCCCAAGTTGTTCTACTATGATCATCAATAAAAGTGACAAACCACCTACTACCAGTTACATTCTTCACTCGAGAAGGACCCCAAAGATCACTATGAATTAATGAAAAAGGTTGGGAAGGTTTGTAGGAAGATGGTAAATAGGATGCTTTTGTCTGTTTAGCGAGAGGACATATATGGCATTTAAAAGAACTTGGTTTTCTATTAACAAATAATTCAGGGAATACTTTAGCAAGATAATGAAAATTAGGATGCCCTAACCTAAAATGCCATAACATTATATTATCAATTTGCCCTAAAGAAGTCAAAGAGCAAGAAGTATTTGGTAGGGTAGATGGTTGATTTCCGAGGACATAAAGACCATTTTGCAAGCTAGCGAGTGCCAAGCATCTTCCTCGAATTCATTGCCTGCAAAAAACAACTGATTGATGAAATCAGAATGAACACTTCAAATTCTTGGAGAGTTTACTAACAGAGATGAGATTGCAAAGAGATTAGGCACAAACAAAACATCTTCAAGCAACAAATTATCGTTAATGAGGACTGAGCCACTTCCTTTGATAGGAGAGAAAGAGCCATCGGTGTTTTAATAGAACTTGTAGAAGATGAATCAAAAAACTAAGGAATAATTCCTGTTACAGTCATGTGATCGGATGCTCCAGTCGATGATCCATGCTGATGCACCTTTGGTAGAAAAAGGTGCAGAGGGAGAACAAGTATTTTGTATGCTTGTATCCTCCACGAGGGCTAAATCGCTTCACAGTTTCTTCACGAACCTGAAATTTCTCGAAAAACTCCAATCCAACAGCTGCTCTGCTGGGATAGCATCTCAAAGGTTGTCGAAGGGGATCCCATTAAGAATTCTAACTAGGATCGATGTTAGACTGATACCATGTAGAAAAGAAATTTTCTAGCTTTAGGAAAAACTAATTAACGCATAAAAATAAAGGAGAATTTAAGTTTCGTAGAAAAGAAGAAAGAAAATGCAATTGAATTTACATTATTGAATATTTTCAAAAAATTACATCCCTTTACAGTGAATTTATAGACTCAAGTATTGGACTTTAGTTACAATTAGGAGTCCTAAGTACACAAGACATCTAACTCTATCTTTTAGCAAGTAAACTTTAATTTAAACTACTATTTACATGAGGACTCTAACTCTATCTTTAAACTTTAATTTAAACTACTATTTACATAAGGACTCTAACTCTATCGGATAATCTAACAATTACCATCCCAGATATCGTGGTAGTCCACCATGCATAAGCATCTCGCTGCAACAGGACATAGCACATCCCAGTTTACGGGCATCAAAATAGCCCATCTGGCCAAGTATCCACTTTGTACTGGCCAACCAATCCCCAAAAGCCTCTAGCGCTAAAACACGAAACTCAACTCTGCCCAAATCGCAAAGATGTTCTATCGGCAAATTTGTCTGCCCAACCACTAGTGCCGACGCATGAACACCCGCAATTGCTGCTTGGAACATACCAGTCATGGACTGAATCAAAGATGCCATGCCACCCATCCCTGGCCCAGCTGGCGTAGGTGGTACTTGCTCCACATTCGCAGGTGGATTAGGTGGGGGTTGCGGTAACCCCTTAGGAGGTATAACATCCCCCTCGTCTCCCTGCCCAACGAAAGCAGCAATCGTACAAGATAGAAACTCTCTCCTTGGTCCCATCATGCTAAAATATATCTAAGGCATGATAATCATTCAAAAACAAAGTAGTTAGGCCATCTCCAAGAAAGGATCCAAGACTTCCATTTCAAAATCATAACATTTCAGACAATAATAATAAGGCAATGGGTTTCCCAAATTTCCCCCCCAACATGGCATAAAGCAACCATCGTGCATATTACAATCACTGTGAATCACAATAACGGATTAAAAATCACAAAAACATTACAACAATCAAACCAACTCCCAATTATCGCAAACATGGCTCTGATACCAATAAATATAACCCTCTTGACCTAGCCTATTCACAAGACCTAACTGAGCGACCTACATTGGGTTTATCAAAGTAAACCGTGAAGATGAAACCTAAATCACGTCCATTTTTTCCTTTTATCTTGTCTAGATGCACAATTATTATCCTACACGTACATACTGCTCACAAGTGAAATCTCAACTCAATCGGGCATCAAATTGATAACCAATTGAACATAATTATAATTTAGGGACCAAATTTCAATTTTAGAAAAATACATGGCTTAACTTATTTTTGTGTTACCAACCTTTAATTAAGCAGGTTTCGTGTGTACACTTTAAAATTTAGCTCAAAAAGGTCATTCATACTCATTCAATTGCATCCACAACATTCAGGAACTAAAACGTAAGAAAATACAACTTTAGAATATTCCAAATAACTAATTTAACTGACACTATATCGGTACAGGCAAGATGTGTATCGATATGCCTTCATTAATTCATACTCCAAAATTCCAGTAGCTTAAACTTGTTTTGGTATGCCACACGTATCGAAACGCCCTTCATAAAAACACTATGCCGTATCAAAACAGCTATTCGTGTACCAAAACGATGGCCAAATTTGCCTAAGCCCATACCGAAATGCTTGCCCACGTACCGGTACGCTAAGCCCAAAATGGCTTACTCGTACCAAAATAGGGACACCTGTACCGGTACGCCTGGACCTATAATGTCCACTTTTGTTGGTTTAACTTGCTTTCGATCATACCAAAACACCGTAACATGCTTCTAACATATGTCCAACATATTTAAGGATCAAACCACATCAAAACAACCTAATTCCAACATCAATTCATGGCATCATGCTTCAAATGTAAATCTAGAGGCATGCTTCCTAAAAACCAAAGCAAGCAAAACATGAAATCCCAAACCATCACCACAACCAATCCAAAGTGGCCTTTTACAACCCAAACGCAGCAAAACAAACTTGCTCAAATAGGGGCTTTTGCAAAACACCTCCCAAAACAACAACGGAACCCTCATTGCCCTTATTACTTATAGTCTAATCCAAAAACATACTTTTGATACCTAGTCTTTTTGTGATCCCTTGCTTCCCGCTGTCTTCCGAGCCTTTAATTCTCTGCATTGATGGACAAAAAGAATGTAAGCACACTAGGCTTAGTGATGAGTGCTCAAAAGAACACAACATCAATGCATTAAAACCATTTTTCTATGACACATTGAAATCCCATTTCAATCATCTTTTAAACATCATTTAAAACATTATCATGCCATGAAAACCATGCACTTAACATCTTTAAAAACCAGCATAGTAAACCATATGCAACATGTATCATTAACCAAAACCAAATCCCATTGCTAAACCTCAATTTAAGCCTCCTCATGCATATAAACCATATGCAAAGCTTAAAGAGTAAACATGTATAAATCACATTATACAACATAAACCTTTCAATAACACACTAACAATTATATTGGCTTACAAGTGATCATTAACCAAGTTCTTTTACCAAAATTAGTTTATCGGATACACGGATTCAAACAAGTGTTCTCTCAACACTTCATACATTCTCACCGGCAACACAAGGTTCACACACGGGAGTTTTTGGTACACATAAGCCCCTCTACCGTTGTGACACCCGTGGTGGAGTATTCGGTACCCCATATAAACCCCTCAACACCACTCATCGGTAGATGTATAACCCACTAACGTGAGTTTTTTGTACTATATAACCCCTCAACCATTAGGGTACTTGGATGGAGTTTTCGGTACACCAAATCAAAACCCCTAACATCCAAGGTGACTTATTATAGTGCACTATCAATGCTATGGCCGGCCAACTATATCCATAACATTTTTAAACCACATCACTTGCCAATATAATTCACCATTTACCATTTACCTCACTGTTTTTACAAGCATTAAACCAAACCATTTTCCAAGCAACAACAGACACTTAAAATTCAAGTATAAATCATATACTTACATGGATCACTTGCCACATGCATCCAACATTATTTCGTGATCAAAAACAGTATCTCGCATACTTTAAAACATGCTTAAACAGTAGGTACAGTGTAAATTAGAGCAAGTGCATAAAACCATTTCATAATAGCACGACCGATAGAGAAAACCACATAAGAACTACTTTTGAGTTTAAAATAGCATTTCAAGATCAGTTAAAACTCCTATAAACCACATTTAAATCATTTCAAAGCCGAAATCAACGTTATCACTCACCGATACGCGAAACCTAAATTTGCCGACGCAAAATCAAGCTTATGAAGCCTCTAAAGCTTCACCGATCACTTTTGGATCGACCTCCCCTATTTTAACCACATTACAACAGAGGATTAATGCATCTCAATGCATTCAAAACACTGCAACAACAATTCCTTGCAAAACCTCAAAATCCTTTCACAATTACCCAACCACAACAACCTAAATCATCATCTAACTATTTCCAAACACAACCCAGCCACAATATATCAATCTAACACTTCAATCAACATATAAAAACATCTAAAAACATGATTAATTCATCCATAAACTTCCAACAACTATACAGCCGCCACAACTCCACAAAAACACAAATCTAGCAACCTAAAATTTAGGGATTCAAGGAGTTTCGGGATTCCAATGTTAAAAACAACTTATCAACATTATAAATCATCCAAAATATGTTTAAAATCAATGCTCAACACTGGAAAACAGATCCAATATGAATCTTCCGTAATTTCACCAATTAAACCTAATTAAATCAATTATTCATTATAAAACATAAAATTAGATTATAAATCATAAATCAAGGATCAAATACTTGGGGATATCAATAAAGAACCATCAATAGAGTAGAAGAATGAACCTTACCTCTATTGTGTGATTTCTCCCTCAATTGGTTGATTAAAGCTAGAAAAACACAAGATTTCAATGAGGTTTTGTAAATCAAAGGTAAATAAGCAATTACAAATCAAGAATCCAAGTAAAAAGATCTCTCACCTCTATATTTTGATGAAAACAAGAGTGTTTGGCAGAAAAGAAGTGGAGAGAAAAGTTGAGAGAAAATTTTAGGTCAAATTTCTTTAAAACCAACAACCAACTTTTATTATAAATATCCCTTTTAATTACATTATAAAACACATGTTAAAAAGTCTTAATTGAAGGGAGAAACCACCAGCAAAAACTTGATAAAATATCTCCTTAAGGATTCTAAGAATTTGATCCTTTACAATTTAGTCACCTTAAAAAATAGTTTTCAAAAATTACATTTTAGTCGCTAACCAAATTTTCACCCTTCCAAAACCCTTTTTCCAAAATTGATTTCACCAATATTAATCATATATTAAAATATGTTTTCTAACCATTTTTCCATATTTTTATCTTTCACAAAAGTAATTACTCCCGAATCTGACTCGAATCCCTAATTTGGTCCACCAGACCGTCTAACAGGCCTCAAAACCGCTACACCCAAAACCGGGACATTACACATTCTATACCCAAAATCACATCAAAATTGTGAAACAGTAACTCTATGACCCCCTTGACTTGGGCTAGCCGCCAGACCGACCCGAGCGAGTCACATTAGGTTTACCGAGGTAAATCGATAGAAGAAACCCCAAAACGAGACCATTTTTTTCCTTTTATCTTGTCTAGATGCCTAATTAATATCCTATATGTTCATGCTGACAGACGATGAATCCCAACTTAATCGGGCATCGATTTGACATCCAATTGGACTTAAATGCAATTTAGGGACCAAAACACAATTCTAGAAAATTACATGATTAAAGCTCATTTTTATGTTACCTAACCGTAATTAATCAGGATTCAATCATACATCTCAAATTTTAGCTCAATCCGATCACTGAAGGGCATTTAATTGCATATACAAAACTCAAGGACTAAAATGTAAGAAAACAGAACCTCATTTCCATGTCAAAAATAGACTTACCTGCCACTCGTACTGGTACGGTTTAACCCATTTCGGTACAGTTTTAAACACCTCGTTTCGGTACATAGCTCCCCGTACCGGTACGCCCAACGGTAAAAATGAACTTTTGAAATTGCTTTGTAGACCGTACCGATACGGATAGTGGTGTTTCGGTACGTAAGACTTGGGTTAAAAAGTGGATTCTAGTGGCTGAAACCTGTACCAAAGCACCGCCTCCCATACCAGTACGCTAGGCCAAAATAGCCTGGGCGTATCGAAATGACTAACTCTCGTATCGAAACCCTGTGCCTGGAAATGCCCAACCGTATCGAAACGCCAAGTAGCGTACCAATATGCCTGTACATTTTTGGTTCGATTTAGCTGATCAAACATGCTTTTTAACCACACAAAACACCCTATCAAGCCTCTAATACATAACCAACATGTTTTCAAAGATCATGGCTCAACCATTCCTAGCATGTCATTAACTTTTCATGGCATCACTCATTAAATGTGATCTATAGGCATGCATCCTAGTTTTTCATCCAAGAAACATTCCAAAATTTAAACCAACACCAAAATACCAACATTAGAGACCTTTTACAACTCAAGAGAAAACAAGCAACATGCCCAAATAGGGAGTTAAACAAACATCTCCCAAAACCAAAACAAGTACCCCATTACCTTTATTCTTATAGTCTAATCCAAATATACTTTGTTAGCCAAGTATTTCTAGGATCCCCTTGCTTCTTGCTGCCTTCCGAAACCTTAATTCTCTGCATTGATGGACAAAGAGAGCGTAATCACACTAGGCTTAGTGAGAGTTCTCAAATACAATACACCATCAATGCATTTAAGACCATTGTTCAAAAGCACATTGGAAATCCCTTTTTAAATCATACTTTTCATCATATAAAACATCATGCCTTTAAAACCATGCACTTAACACTTTCAAAACCAGCACATTAAACCATATGCTACATGTATCATTAACCAACAGAAAATCCCATTGCTAACCTCAATTCAAGCCTTCCCATGCATAACAACCATATGAAAAGCTTAAAGAGTAAATATGTATAAATCACATTATACAACATAAACCTTTCAATGATACATTAACAATTATACTAGCTTACAAGTGATCATTAAACAAGTCCAATACCAAAAGAGTTCATCGAATACACAGATTCAACAAGTGTTCAACCAACACTTGAAGCCATCTCAACCGGAATATCGATACAATAACAATCTTGGTACATTACCAATCAAGTACTTACACAACCCTTGAGGACACCAACCCCTTTCATCGGTTAGACGCTTAATCCACTAACAGAAGTTTCGGTACTGTTTAACCCTCTACCGTTAGGGTACTCGGATTGGAGTTTTCGATACACGGATCTAAACCCCTCAACATCCAAGGTGACTTATTATAGTGCACTCAATCCTATGGCCGACCAACTATCTCCGATAATAATTTTAAAACCACATCATTTGCCAATATAATTAATCATTTAACATTTACCTCACTGTTTTTATCAAGCATTAAACCAATCATTTTTCCAAAGCAACAATCATGCTTTAAACCACAAGTATGTACCACATACCTAAAAAGATCACTTACCATGTGCATCCTTCAGCATTTCATGCTCAAAACAGTATATCAAATACTTTAAAACATGCTTAAACAGTAGGTAACATGTAAATCAAAACAAGTGCATAAAACCATTTCAATATAGCACACGACCGAGAGAGAAAATCCATTTTACTTACTTTCGTATTTAAACCAGCGTATCAAGCTAAGTTTAAACTCTCATAAACCAGCTTTAAAACATTCCAAGGCTAGAATCCACATTCTCACTCATCGATACGCGAAGCCTCGATTGGTCGACGCGAAATTAAGTGTCCGAAACCTCGAACGCTTTGCCAATCACTTCCGAATCAACTTCCCCTGCTTTAACCACAACACAACAGAGGATTAATGCATCTCAATGCATTCAAGACATTGCACTAATAAATCCTTTCAAATTTCAACAATCCTCTCAAGATTACCCATCCACAACAACCGAAATCATCACCAAAACCTTCTCAAACACAACCCAACCACCACCTAACAATCTAACACCACTTTTATCAACAATCAACACCTAAAAACAGAATCAAAACAACCTAACACCCCCTGCATTCACGCATTCACCAAAACACCCCAAGAACACAAATCTAGCAACCTAAATAATTAGAGATTCAAGAGTTTCGGGATTCCATTGACAACAAAAACTTATCAACATTATAAAACATCCACAATATAAATTAAATCATTCTTAACTACCAGAAAATAGATTCAATCCGTGAATCAACTCATTTCCCCAATTAACTCAATTAATCATTGAAAAATCATTAAAATCAGATTAGAAATACAAAATCAAGGATCAAATGCTTGGGAATTTCAGTAAAGAACCATGCAATAGAGGAGATCTCAGACCTTACCCCTATTCTGGAGTTTCTCCCTCAATTGATTTGATAAAAGCTAAGAAACACAAGATTAATGTAAGATTTTGTAGAAACCATCTAAGTTAAACAATTTGAAACCATAAAATCAAGTTAGAAACCATAAAAATAACGTGATTTATTTTCCAAAACCAATAACCACCTTTTAACCAAAAATCTCTTTTAACTGAATAATAAAACAAATGTTAAAATAAGTCTAATTAAGGGAGAAAAAGGATCTTTACCATGTGCATCCTTCAGCAAAACACGCTTAAAAACAGTATATCAAATACTTTAAAACATGCTTAAACATTAGGTAACATGTAAATTAAAATAAGTGCATAAAATCATTTCAAACTAGCACGACCGAGAGAGTAAAACCACTTTATACTTACTTCCAAGTCTAGGTAAGCATTTCAAGCTCTACCTTAACTCCCAAAACTCTATTCCAAAATATCAAAACACTTTAAACCACGCTTTCACTCACCGATACGCGAAACCTCAATTCACTGACGCGAAATCAAGAATTCGAAGCCCCCAACGCTTCTCCAGTCACTTCCGAATCAACCTCCCATGTTTTTCCCATAAAACAACAATGGATTAATGCATCATAATGCATTCCAAACACAGCAACCACAATCCTTCTCGGATTCCCACAACACCTTCGCAATTAACCCTCCACAACAACCGAAAACATAACCAAAACACTTCGATTCACAACCCAGCCAACATCTATCAATCTAACATCACTTTCAAAATCAAAACACTTCTAAAAATAGATCCAAAACAACCTACCTCCTCCAGCAACCTTACAACCAAAGAAACACCAGAAAACCTCAAAACTAACAACCTAAACAAATAGAGATTCTTAAGTTTCAGGATCCCATTGATAAAAACCACTTATCAACATTATTAAACATCCAAAATATGAATCAAAGCAACCTTAATTACTGGAAATCAGATCCAATTTGCAAATCAAGTCATTTTCCCCAAATAACTCAATTAAGCATTAGAAAATCATCAAAATCAGATTAGAAACATAAAAACAAGGATCAAATGCTTGGGATTTCAATAAACAACCATAAAATAGAGGAGATCTCGGACCTTACCCCTATTGTGAAGTTTCTCCCTCAATTGATTTGTGAAAAGCTAAGAAAACACGAGATTATTGTAAGATTTTTTATAAACAATCTTTATAAAACAATTTGATATAATAAAATCAAGTTAGAAACCACCTCACCTATGGAATTTGATGAAAACTGGGTGTTTGGCTGAGGAGAGAATGGAGAGAAAAAGTTGGGAGAAAATGACGTGATTTTTGTTTTGGGAAAAGATAACTAGCTTTTTAACAAAATCCTCTTTAATTATTAATTAAACCACATGTTAAATAAGTCAAATCAAGGGAGAAATTATCAGAAATCAATTGGTAAAATAGCTCCTTAAATTTTCTAAGTATTTGACCCTTTTCATTTTAGTCACCTGAAAATCACAATTTTCAAAACTTTCATTTTGGTCACTAACCAAAATGTCCATCTTCCAAAACTCATTTTTCAAAATTGATTCCACCATTATTAAATGCATAACTAATAATGATTTTTAAGCATTTTACATAATTTTTCCAACACCAAAAATATATGATCCCGAAACCGACTCGAATCTCTACTCTAGTCCTCCGAACCGTCTAATAAACCCTCTAAACCGCTAAGCCCTAAAATAGGGGCGTTACAACTCCCCCCTCCCACTTAAGAAATTTTGTCCTCGAAATTTACCTAGAGGAAACAGGTGCAAAAACTGTTTCACCATACCCGACTTGCGTTCCCACGTGGCCTCCTCAACACCACGGTGCTCCACAACACCTTAACCAGCTCGACTATTTTGCCACGTAGTACCTTACTGCTGGTATCAAGAATATCTACTGGATCTTCATTGTAAGATAGGTCTGGTCTCAACTCGATCTTCTCTACCGGCATGACATGCGATGGATCCGACCTATACCTCCACAACACCGAAACGTGGAACACATCATGAATCTTTCCTAACTTCGGAGGTAACCTCAAACGGTATGCAACAGGACCCACGTGCTCGACAACCTTGTACGGTCCGATGAACCTCGGGCTAAGCTTCATTTTCTGCCCAAAACGCAACACATTTTTCCAGGGTGACACTTTCAGAAACACTTTATCACCCACAACGTACTTTATATCCCTACGCTTCAAATCCGCATAGGATTTCTGGAGATCTACAGCCGGTTTTAGGCACTCACATATCAACTTTACCTTTTCGGTCCTGCCTTTCAAAACATTAGGCATAGACACAAACTTCCCCCCCCCCCGCTTCTGCCCAACACACGGGCGTACGGTATGTCCTGCCATACAACGCCTCATAAGGTGCCATCTGTATGCTAGCATGATAAATGTTATTGTAAGCAAACTCCATAACGGCAACAGCTTCTTCCACGTTCCCTGGTACTCAATAACACAACACCTCAGCATATCTTCGAGAACTAGAATCAATCGCTCCGACTGACCATCCGACTGAGGGTGGTACGAGGTACTGAAACTTAACCGAGTTCCCAAAGCACGGTGCAAACTAACCCAGAACCTTGCAGTGAACCGCAAATCCCTATCCAAAACTATTGATTTGGGCATCCCGTGCAAACGCACTATCTCAGAGATGTACAACTCAGCCAACCAGTCCAAGGTGTACGTAGTATGCACAGGCACAAAAATGCGCACACTTCGTAAACCGATCCACAATCACCCAAATAGAATCCTTTTTGGTCGGTGTCAAAGGCAACCCAGACACAAAATCCATGGTGATTCTTTCCCACTTCCATTCTGGTATCCTCAACGGTTGCAACAACCCGAAAGGGAGCTGATGCTCAGCCTTTACCCGCTGACAAACCATACATCGTGCAACGAAATCTGCCACATCCCTCTTTAGTCCAACCCAATAGTACTCCTCCTTCAACCCTCGATACATTTTAGTACTAGCTGGATGCATAGCAAAAGGACTTGTATGTGCCCCATTCAAAATAATACGCCTCAACTCTTCATCTTCAGGCACCACTATTCGACCTTTGAAACACAACACCCATCATCGTTGAAATAAAAATCCGTAGGATTTCAATCCCTGATTTCTTCCACATGAGGTACCAAACTCCCATCATACGGTTGCTTATCCTTAATCATCTATGACAAGGATGGCTTCACTAGCAACTCAGCCAACAAACCTCTGTCACTTGTCACACTCAACCGAGCAAACATGGCTCTCAACTCCACAGCCGCTTTCCTGTTCAAAGCATCCGCCACAACATTAGCTTTCCCCGGATGATACTCAATGGTTAGATCATAATCCTTAAGAAACTCCAACAATCTATGTTACCTAAGATTCAGCTCATTCTGCGACATCAGGTATTTTAAACTCTTATGATCTGTATAAACCATACACTTCTCCGCATAGAGGTAATGCCTCCAAATATTTAAGGCAAACACAACCGCGGCCAGCTCAAGATCGTGAGTAGGGTAGTTACGTTCATGCACCTTCAACTGCCTAGATGCATACGCCACTACCTTACCCTCTTGCATCAACACACAACCAAACCCAACATACGACGCATCACTATAAACAACGAACTCCTTTCCCAATCCTGGTTGAACAAAGACCAAAGCTCGTGTCAAAGCTTCCTTCAACTTTTTGAAAGCTCGCTGCCTATCCTCCATCCACTCAAACCAAACATTCTTCTGTAACAACTTTGTTAACGGAGCCGCTAAACTGAAGAACCCTTCCACAAACCTCCGATAGTAACCTGCCAAACCAAGGAAACTCCTAACCTCCATCGCAGACTTGGGATCCTTCCAACTTATTACAACCTCAACCTTATGCGGATCAACATGGATTCCTTCGGCTGACACAACATGTCCGAGAAACACAACTTCCTTGAGCCATAACTCACATTTGCTTAACTTAGCATAAAGCTGATTAGCCAACAACGTCTGAAGCACAATTCTCAAATGTCTACATGATCCTTCTCGGTACGAGAGTACACAAGGATATCATTGATAAACACAACCACAAACTGATCCAAAAACTCATGAAACACATGGTTCATCATGTCCATAAAAGTAGCTGGAGCATTGGTCAAACCAAATGGCATCACAAGAAACTCGTAATTCCCGTACCTCGTACGAAAGGTTGTTTTGGGCACATCCACCTCCTTCACCTTTAACTGATAGTACCCTAACCTCAAATCTATCTTGGAAAACACCAAAGCTCCCCTGATCTGATCAAACAGGTCATCTATCTACGATAAGGGATACTTGTTCTTTATTGTCAACTTATTCAGCTGTCGATAATCTATACACATCGGTAAAGTACCATCTTTCTTCTTAACAAACAGCATCGGCGCTCCCCACGATGAAATACTGGGTCTAATTAACCCACGGTCAAGCAACTCTTGCAACTGCATTTTTAGCTCCTTCAATTCTTTGGAGCCATGCGGTATGGAGCAATGCATACCGGTACCATACCCGCAAAGACCTCGATGCCAAACTCTACCTCACGGTCAGGTGGCAACCCTGGTAATTCCTCCAGAAAAACACCCAGAAACTCGCATACAGTGCGAATATCCTGCACCATCAACTCCTTTGATCCAAGATTCATAACATAGGCTAAATAAACCTGACATCCCGAATCCAACATTCGTTTCGCTTCTAAAGCCGAAATAACACTAGACAAAAACTTGGCATTCTCGCCAACAACCACCACCACATAATCATCCGACAACCTCAAAAATAGATGTTTGGTCTCAAAATCCACCATAGCCCGATGTTCGGTCAACCAATCCATACCCAGAATCACATCAAAATAATAGAATAGTAACTCCATCAAGTCCACGATAAACACATGTCCCTGGACCATCAGCGGACACCTACGATACAACCTCCTAACCACGAATGTCTCCCCAAGGGAACTAGGCACTCTAACACCCACATTAAGGATTTCAACAGATATGTCAAGCAACTCAGCATGCTCACTCAAAATGTATTAATGAGAAGAACCAGAATCAACCAACGAATACAACGACAAAGACTGTAGGGTAAAAGTACCTGCAATCACATTAGTGTCATTGCGACCCTCACGGTGCGCATACACCCTAGTCGGTCATCCTCCCTCAGGCTAGATAGGAACAATATAAGCTACAGTCCTCTGTCCACCATCTCGACACTAAAACGCTCTGCAGCCACGACCACGCTGCAGAGAAACAACAGGTGCAGAACCTTGCCCACTTCGGGCCAACAACGGACAATCACGCCTCTGATGGTCGCCTGACCCACAACTCCAACAAGCATTAGCCACCACAGGCGTGGGTGACTGACCCTCCTTGTCCAAATATGGGCAATCTCACCTCAAATGATCTCAAAACCCACAAACCCAACAAGTGCTAAACTGTGCCCTAACTTGGGCACCCTGCCCTTGGACTCCACGTCCCACAACACCTCCGCCATGCCTCGGCTCCGGGTGAAACCTCTTGTCACGGTGTCTCTTAGCCTCTCCACTGCCATAACCCGTATCATCAACTCTCTTACCCGAGCTAGATCCTCGCGATCCAGAAGCCAAGCCCAAGTTTTGCTCCACATCCTTGGCTCGTGAAACCAACACATCAAAGTCGGTGTAATCAGCAGAAAGCATGTATGTCTTAACATCATGCACAAGCCCATATCGAAAACGATCACGTCGAGTACGCTCGTCAAAAACCAACTCAGGTGCATACCGGCTCAACCTCACGAACTGCACCTCATACTCCGCAATAGACATACTGCCCTACAGCAAGGAAACAGCACAGCCTAGCTTACGAGCATCGGTGCACCCCATCTAGCCCAGTATCCTCTTAGTACTGGCCAACCAACCCTCAGAAGCCTCAGCGACAACCCTCGGAACTTAACTTCGCCCAAACTATGAAGACGCTCAAGTGGCAAACCTTGCCCCTCAATCGGTGGTGCTGGCACACAAACACCCGCAACTGCTGCCTAAAAAACATCGGTCATAGCCTGTGTTAACGGTGCCATATCACCCATCCCTGGCCTAGCTGGCACAGGTGGAACTTGCTCCACTCCCTTAGGTGGATTAGGTGGGGGTGGTGGCAACCCTCCAGGAGGTACAACTTCTCCTTCATCATCCTGCCCAGCAGTAGCAGCTACCGCACTAGATCGCAACTCTCTCCTCGGTCACATCGTGCTAAAATATATCTAAGGCATGATAATCATTTCAAAACAAAACAGTCAGGCCAGCCTCAAGCAAGGATCCAAGAATTTCATTTCAAAAATCATAACTTTCTAGACTATAATAATAAGGCAATGGGTACCCCAAAACATCCCCAACATAGCATACAACAGCCAACATACATATATCAATCATCGTGCATATCAACTAGCATACATTCAACAATCACTGTACACATCATACAACAGAGCATAACTAACGACAACAACACAACAACCTCCCAAACGAACCAAACCTAGCTTTGATACCACCAAATGTAACCCCCTTGGTTTGCCGTAGAAAACCGAAGAGATACAACCAAACCCGGTCCATTTTTTTCTTTTTATATTACCTAAATACCAATTATTATTCCTACACGTTCATACAGACATTAGGTGCAACCCCAATTCAATCGGGCATCAATTTGACATCCAATCGAACACATTTGAAAGCTAGGGACCAAATTGCAAATACAAAAAATTTACTAATTAAAATTCATTTTTAAGTTACCAATCTTTAATTAGTCAGATTCCAAACCTTCATCTCAAATTTCAGCTCTAACCAATCATCCTACCATATGTAACTGAATCTACAAGAATTAGAGACTAAAATGCAAAGAAAGCCAAACTGCCCAAAAGTGACATTCTTAGGAGAAACGGTCATCCGTACCGAAACAGGTAAGCTCGTACCGATACAGTTTGAAACACTCCATTTTGATACACCACCAATCTATTTCAATACGCCTAACTGAAATACCGAACTTTTGAAATATTTTAAATCGTATCGATACGGTTCCTTGGTGTTTCGAGACACTGGTTCGTGTTACAAAAGTGAATTCCAGAGGCTAAAACTCGTATCGAAAATCCTATCCCCATACCGGTATGCCAGGCCAAATTTACCTAGGCAAATCGAAATGCACCAGACCCGTACCGATCCCACAAGCCTAAAATTGCCTAGCCATACCGATACGGTCCCCCGCGTATCAGTACGCCTGGGCCTGTAATGTCACATTTGGCGGATTTTTCATTCCAAAAGCATACTCAAACCACTCCAACATGCTTTGAACACAATACTAACATGTCAAGCACATCACATGCCAACTAGCATCACAATTCTAATGGCACAACAAGGATTCATGCGTCAAAGAGGAAATCTATAGGCATGCTTTCTAATATGTATCCAACCAACATACCAAAAGGTAAACTAGCACCAAAAACAATCCTTAAAGACCATTTACAACCCAAAAGCAACTAAAGAAACTTGCTCAAACAAGGAGTTTCATAAAACATCTCCCAAAAGCATAACAAGTACCCCATTGCCCTTATTCATTATAGTCTAGTCTCTAACATACTTTGAAAACAAGTCTTGCCAAAATCCCCTTGTTTCTTGCTACCTTCCAACACCTCAATTATCTGCATTGATGGACAACGAAAGCGTAAGCACACAAGGCTTAGTGAGGAAAGCTCTAAATCAACACCACCAATGCTTTTAAAACCATTTTCACAACACCATCCTTTAAAACATCATCATGCCCCTTTTTAAAACATGCACTTTATATCATTTAAACCATTATATTAAACCATATGATACATATATCATTATTCAACAGCAAGTCACATTGCTAACCCTCCACTTAAGCCTTCCCATGCATTACTACCAAATGCAAAGCTTAAGGATAAACATGTATAAATCACAGTATACAACAAAAACATTTCAATGATACATTAACAATTATATTGGCTTTCAAGTGATCATTAAACAAATCCATTAACAAAAGAGTTCATCGGATACACGGATTCAACAAGTGTTAACCCAACACTTCAAGCCATCTCAACTGGATTAGTGATACAATCACAATCGCGGTACATTAACAACCGGGTACAATAACAACCCACAGGGACATCCACCCCAATCATCGGTTAGACGCTTAATCCACTAACGAGAGTATTCAGTATTGTTTAACCCCTCTACCATTAGGGTACTTGGATGGAGTATTCGGTATGACGTATAAACCCCTCAACATCTAAAGCGACCTATTTACAGTGCACTCAATCTTATGGCCTGCCAACTATATCCAATAACAATTTTAAAACCACATCACTTGCCAATATAATTTAACATTTACCATTTATATCACTATTTTAACACGCATTAAACCATGCCATATCCAAAGCAACAACCATGCTTTAAAACACAAGTATAAACCATACTTACAAGGATCGCTTACCATGTGCATCCTTCAGCAAAACATACTTAAAAACAACATATCAAATACTTTAAAACATGCTTAAACAGTAGGTAACATGTAAATTAAAACAAGTGCATAAAACCATTTCAAACTAGCACGACCGAGAGAGTAAAACCACTTTATACTTACTTCCAAGTCTAGGTAAGCATTTCAAGCTCTACCTTAACTCCCAAAACTCTTTTCCAAAACATCAAAACGCTTTAAACCATGTTTTCACTCACCAATACGCAAAACCTCAATTCGTTGACGCAAAATCAAGAATCCGAAGCCCCCAACGCTTCTCCAATCACTTCCGAATCAACCTCCCCTATTTTTACCACAAAACAACAGAGGATTAATGCATCATAATGCATTCCAAACACAACAACCACAATCCTTTTCGGATTCCCACAACAACCGAAAACATAACCAAAACACTTCGATTCACAACCCAGCCAACATCTATCAATCTAACATCACTTTCAACATAAAAACACCTAAAAACAGACCCAAAACAACCGACCTCCTCCAGCAACCTTACAACCAAAGAAACACCACAAAACCTCAAAACTAACAACCTAAACAAATAGAGATTATTAAGTTTCGGGATTCCATTTATAAAAACCACTTATCAACATTATTAAGCATCCAAAATATGAATCAAAGCAACCTTAATTACTTGAAATCAGATCCAATTCGAGAATCATGTCATTTTCCCCAAATAACTCAATTAAGCATTAGGAAATCATCAAAATTAGATTAGAAACATAAAACAAGGATAAAATGCTTGGGGATTTTAATAAAGAACCATACAATAGAGGAGATCTCGGACCTTACCCCTATTGTGAAGTTTCTCCCTCAATTGATTTGTGAAAAGCTAAGAAAACACAAGATTATTGTAAGATTTTGTATAAACAATCTTTATAAAACAATTTGATATAATAAAATCAAGTTAGAAACCACCTCACCTCTGGAAATTTGATGAAAACTGAGTGTTTGGCTGAGGAAAGAATGGAGAGAAAAAGTTGGGAGAAAATGATGTGATTTTTGTTTTGGGAAAAGATAACTAACTTTTTAACAAAATCCTCTTTAATTATTAATTAAACCACATGTTAAAATAAGTCAAATCAAGGGAGAAATCATCAGAAACCAATTGTTAAAATAGCTCCTTAAAGATTCTAAGTATTTTTGACCCTTTTCATTTTAGTCACTAGAAAATCACAGTTTTCAAAATTTTCATTTTGGTCACTAACCAAAATGTCCATCCTCTGAAACTCATTTTTCAAAATTGATTCCACCATTATTAAATAAACAATTAATAATGATTTTTAAGCATTTTTCCAACACCAAAAATATATGATCCTGAAACCAACTCGAATATCTACTCTTGTCCTCCAAACTGTCTAATAAATCCTCTAAACCGCTAAGCCCTAAAACTGGGGCGTTACACAAGTGTTTGATGATTTTGAAGCATAAAGACTCGAGTTTTATCCGCTATAGTCTCCCATTTACTTGATCATTGGTAAAAACATGGATTTTCAGGAAATAATAGATTTCATGTCTAATACGATGATTTACAGTCTCATGTTTATACTAGAGATGAGAGGGTAGAGTGATGACTATTTGTTTAGTGCACCGCCTCCTATGCCCTCAATGACTGATGAGATATACAATGATGAAGAAGATTACGTTACACTACTATAGGCACATGTTTTTATTTGACCTATTTTTTTTCATTTTTTTCAGCTTTATTATTTTTTTTATTTTTTATTTTTAGTATTACTATTACTTTACTGTTATTATTAATGTATTTTATTTATTTTTTGCAGATTACAAAAGTCCTAATCACGTCAGATATGGGAAGATTGCAAGAGATCTTGTTCAACAAGTACGGAAAATCAAGCTATGTGCAAAGAATTCTCACTGCAGATGTAACATCCCTTCCCCGTATTCATTACCAAATACGAGTCAGTTATGTTACTAACTAAGGTTAAACCATTTTATTACTTTAGCTTAGAAAACTAGCAGCCTGCACTGCCTTTACTTAAAAATTTATAACAATTTTTAAAGACATCGAAAAAATTATTCCAAAATTTTATAATTAAACTATATTTATTAAGATTTCTAATCATATAAATTACTAGTCCAAACCCATTACACAAAAATTCAAATAAATTCCTACATTCTCGTCACATCCTAGAATTTTCTGAAATTCTACTGCCCTATTTTCTGACCTTCCTTCGAATAAAAATTCATAACTTTTTACATACAGCATGAAATCAGTCACCGATTGTTTTGTAAGAAACTATACACACTTTCTATCTTAGGAACCATCTTTAGTATAAACTTATTCCATTTTCATTTATAACCATAATAGAACTTACTAGGTTCATCATCCATATTATATCAACTATTAACCAACCACATTTGGTAATAAGCTATTACAAACCCCACTAAAATATACATGACATCTAGTATATTTCCAAAAGAAAGGATGGATGCCATTACATTACCATGAGTATGGAGATATACCTCCCAAAATATGAAAGTGATGCTCGGCTACTGTTCTTTCAAAACTCCTTTGAAACCTACGCATGAAATTCATCATACGCTAAGCATATACTTAATGAGACAACAAAATTTAATTCAAATGTAAATTAGCATAGGTATCAATATAAATAAGCAACAATGCACATGATCACTTACCATGTAATGCTTGCTAGCATATATGACATGATACATATATAATAACATAATACATGGTAATAACTTTGATTCTTACCATTACCTTTGCCATGTTTATCATCGAGCTTTTAAGCTTTTCATCTTGTTTTTCAATTCACTTAGCACAAGTATTGATTTAAGGAAATTTATGTACACGAGTCATCCCCCTATACTTACTTGAGTATAGTGTATTATTTTCACTTTACTGGAAGTGCTTAGCACATAAGTGCTTCCGTATACTTACCGGAGTATACAATTAGTAAATACTTTGCACTTTACCTGAAGTGCTTATAATAAGTTGCACTCTACCGGGAGTGCTAAAATGTTTATACAACTGTTTATGACTCTATGGATATCCAACTATACTTTTAATTTCATATCTTATAGATTGGGCTTTATATCAATCATAGTCTCATACATGGCAACATATATACATATTGAGTAATTCATACCCAATATAATATTCAATGATTAATTAGTTATCCATGCATATGTTTCAAACTTTGACATAATTCTAATATATCAAATATATAATAAATGACATAAAGATCATGCTATACATGCATTGCACTCACCTTGACACTTTCAAAAGTATAATTTATACTAGCCTCACTAAGCTCGGTTGCACTTTTTATCTTCTTTCCTCACTTGTTCGATCTCGAACTTGCTTGTTATCTATATGTACATTGAACACATAAAATAAGCAACTTTAAGTACATGTCCAACCTTACTAATACATGTACATACCAAGTTGGAAAATTTAACATTTTCAACCAAGTGCTTTTTTACAACAACAATGCTTCCTGCACTTAAATTTTACTTCAAATTGAACATTGTAACCAATAGCTTGATAATTTCACTTTAAACCCTACTTTTTCTCTCTTAGGGTTTATAAACTAAAATTTGGAAACTTCCACATTTCATCTCCATCTTCAAAAAATTTAATACCAAAATGATCCTTGTATCATAATAAACAACATAACCATACTTCTTGAATATTTTCAAATTTCTCACTTATTTCACCCAATTTGCAAAATTCACAAAATAGTCCTAAAATGATATTTTTCTTCAATCCAATCACATAATTCAACTTAGAAAACATCATTCTAATCCTTTCCACCATCAAATAAATTTTCACAAAATTTCCCCTAATTTTCTTCTTATAACCGAATTGGTCCCTAAAGTTTTCCAAGAGATTTTCATAATTTCAAGCATGGAAACAACACTACAACACCATTTTCAACTTGATTGAACCTTAAAACATGAAACCTAACATGTTCTTCAACCACCCTAATCATCAATCTCAACCTAGAGATATGGAAACTAAGCAAAACTTATGTCAAAAGATAGAGAATTCAAGGGAGATCGATTTCTTATTTCATGTCTCTAGCCAAAAACCAAACAAATCAAGCCAAAAATTGAATTGAAATTTTCCTTATCTAGTTCCCTTGAGGTTCGGCACTTGAGAGAAAGATGAACAGAAATTCTAGCTTTTTCTATCATAAATTTTAATGCCAAATGGCTTATTTTCCCTTAATTTAAAACAAAAATCTCCCTAATAGTAAAATGACCATTTTACCCTTGAATTATAACCAATTATAAGTTAACACCTATACTCAACCTTATCATCAAATCAATTATAATTAAAAAGAATGGGTAAATAACCATTTTCCCATTAATGAATCTTTATATTCTCCAAAATGCCATTTAGGCACTATTTCATATACTGTGTTAAATCAAATCTAAATCAATCAAGCACAAATCAAAACTTCAATTTCATAATCCTCGGGTCTTCCTAAGACTTCCTTCAAAATTTCATAAAATTCCGAGCTCATACGATTACCCGAATTACACTTAAACTATAACCCTAATTTCCCAATAATAGAAACATCAGATCAAACCATAGTTTTTGTATTCGATCCACACCCTTAGATGATCTATTTATTTATAGAATAAAAATAATTACTGGGAAAATTACCATGTTGGTCCTTAGACTTTTCTCAACTTTTCACTTTTATCCCTAAACTTTAAAACTTTACGTTTTAGTCACTGAACTAAAACCACTAACTTCTAATTCTTTACATTTTGGTCACTAATCCAATAATGGGATATTATAGCAGACTTATGACAAACTTTCGATAGGATCTGGGCATTTCTAGGTCAGGATTTCTTCTTGCGAACTGACCGTCTTTCAATTACATTTTCAACGCATCTTGAAACGCCTCAATCAGACGTAAGGAGCTCAAGATAAGTTTGTTTTACTAAAGAAATCGCGTGTAGAAAACTGGATACGGTTCCAATACGAGAATTTAATTTTATTACAAAATTTCAATTATTTCATTGATTATTTGTAATAAATTCAAACATGGACTTTCCATATTTGTTTTAATTAATTTAGGGTCATATTGAGTGTAAGGAAAGTGGTTTGGTGCCCAAGTAAATGCATTATTCTCTTTCCAATAATATTTAGCATTAGTGGGAAGATATTATGCTTTTAGGGTTTTTAAGGTTTCTTGAAGCCTATAAATAGGCTTCACTCTTTTTGTAATTTTTACAAGAACACGCATAACGAAAACAGAGAGCATTGTAGAGAGAAGAAAGCATTATGGAGAGAAATAAAATGCAAAATTTTTTTCTAGCCTTCTCTTTGTTCAAGATTTCATCTTTATTCTTGCTTTGGAATAGTGAAGATCCAAGGTGTTATGACGTATTAAAACTCATCCAAAACATCTTTCTTGCAAAATATTGGTTGAGGTAATAGATTTTTAAAACCGCTTATGAGGAGTTTTTCGAAAGGCAATTTTGAATTTAATTTCATGTGTGTTCCTTTTAACTTTGGCTTACGTATTGCTATTTGAATGAGTGTTCTTTATCTTTTTTGTTTTATCTCTGTATAGCATTTGTGTATGTTTGCATATACTATATGTATTTAAATATTTATGATGATAATTGTACTGTATTTATTGTATTATTTTTTATTCTATAATATATTTATGTATACATATATACCATATAAGTTGTTTTCCCTCTTAATATGTATATATATGTCAAATGATTATTTCCATTCAATGTGTACATAATGTGTTGTATATTCTTTTTATTTTGTGTGTGTTTATTTTACTATATATACTATCTTTATATTAGTTAACATATATGTATATATGTATATATATATATTACTATAATAATGTAGATTGATTTGTTTTTTTACTTGATATACATGATATTTTTTAATATATTATTTTATTATAGTATTTTTCATTAATGTCAAATCCTTTTACTAATTAATTTATTTTTCTTTATATGCATATATTATTTATAGGTTACCATATATATTAATAAATATACATACCATAGCTTAATATATTATAGTTACTATATATGAATTTATATATATTTATGTTATATTTACTATGTAATATTGTGTATACTATATATATTTACAATGTATAATGTTTAATTTAGATTTAACCATTTTAGTCCTTAGATTAATTTTAAATCCTTTAGGTTAGATCCTTACTGTAGTTTACTTTTTTAATTCAAGCCATAGGTCCAGGCCTCTTTCAATGATTTATCCTTATATAATAAACTTAGTAATTTAGGATAATTTTACATTAGGTAGACTTTTTAGTCTAACATTTTAAATAGAACCTTTAAGACTAGAGAACCTAGACTTCAGAATTTTTCTTGAGAACTTTCATATTAATTACATTGATGCATACATCCATATTATGAGAAAAACTATTAGTGTTAAAGTAAGCACCGTTTTGTGGGCGTTGTGTGGGTGCTAATCCTTCCTCACACGTAACCATGCCCTCGAAGCTAAGATTTTGGATCTATTGTTTTCTTTAGGTTTTTGATCTACCTAGTTTAAAGATCGATGACGACTCCGTATGTGTTTTTTATTTATGTCGAGTCTTGGTCGGGAAAGCTTGGTGACTCCACTAGGGATATTTTTAAGTGGGCACAACTTTTACTTGGTCACGAGGTATTTTCTTTGTAGTTCAGTTTTTTTTCTTTGTATATTTATGTGCTGACATACTTTCTTGTTGTTACATCATAACATAAGTCTTTTACCCGGGCTTTATCCAATTTAAGTGGAAGTTAGTAGCTCTGCCTTCGTGAGTAACCCTCCGTATGAGCCAGTGAATCACTTTTGGGGTCTAGAGTACCTATGCTTTCGTGAGTAACCCTTCGAATGGGCATAATGAAATGCATCCCCTCGAACCGTATTCGGTTTGCAAGCCTGTAATGGGCCGGTATCGAATTTCTTATCCACCTTAGTAGGGGGTAAGGTTGGTTCAAGTACCCTTTTAGACCCAAACTCACATGATTGAGAACTTAAGAAGCCCACCCCACTAGAGCTATGTGGAAAGCCATCGAGAATTAGAATGCATCATGTTAGGGTTTATTTCTTTCACAATATTTCTTGCTTAATGTTTTATGAGAATTTTCTATTTCAATTCTCTTTTTTTGTTTTGCATATCCATTTTTTGCATCTTATTTATATTTTTGAAATATTTTGAGGTCGGTCAGAAAGAGCTGCTATATAATGCTCGATTAAAGCCTATGCTAGGTAAGCTTGGTTCTCGTTGGCTTATACCGTTTATAATTACTAATATATTTTCTTATGGCACAGTGGAGATTAAAAGCTTGGATTCGAACAAAAGCTTGGTTGATGGGTGCTTACTTTTGTGAAACCCCCTTCACGTCAATTACACTTACGACCTGATCTTCCATAATATCTAAAATGCATTCATAGGTCACAAGATCATCATTCCAACGTATTGAATCAGATTTTGAAAAACCTTGGACAATAATAGAATGTCGAATTTCAAGAATGGAACAGAATTTGGCTACATTGATGCAGCATTGTAGAGTCTCACCTCCTTATCCACCATCAGCTTTCAAACACCCTCAACTCAGACGTCACATTGGGCCTCAAGCCTAACCCGCTACCGTAAAATTTCATCCTAGCTTAGCCAATCCATAATCTAAATTTCCATAAAAACCATTTATTTTAATAACTTAAACATAGATAAATATTTGAAAACATTAACAAAGGAGCTCTATTTAAAATTATATCATAAAAGTATTCGACCCACGTTAAAATCCAAAACGCGAGTTACAATATACAACCATAGGTGTCCTACGAATACATAGCCCAAATAAATCTAATTACTATACTCTGATGAGGCGTTGCTGAAATCCTACTCCGATGGTGCTCCTCCAAAGTAATGTGACAACCTGCTAACCTGCTAACGGAAACAACGATTTCGAACAATGAGCTAACAAGCTCAATGGGGGTACACTTCCACTCTACCATGCTTCATGCAAATCATAAACAGTCACAATTGCACTTACAATCCTTCGATTTTCAGAATTTCTTGTAGCCACATAAGAATACAACTAAATACCTATCCTTGTGGGAACGATATCTAACAAGATCTATATGTTAACTATACTTGCATCAGTAGTGTACGCTTGCACAGTTCGTGTGATGTTAAATCACCAATAAAGTTTTGGTGTCGTTGTAGGGGATGGTGTTATTTATTGTTTATGTTTTTTTGCAATTTCGATGCTTGTCGAATAGTGATGAACTTTAGAGCAAGTATACTCACAGAATCAAGTAATAAAGTGATGAGTAGAGTGTCGAACCCACAAGGATTGGATCAATAACTACGAAGTTATCAAACTTAAGAATGTGTTTACAAGTATGGGATGATGTTGAATTATTAAAACTAAAAGCAATTAAAGTAAAGATAGCTATGATAATGATGAACATACAATGCAGCAATTAACATATGATTATGAAAGCTAGGTTTATTGCTAAGGATATATGCTTGATTACTTATTTCAATGCTATAGCGACTGACAATACATGTCTACGTAAACCATTCATATCTTTATCTAGTCAACAAGATTTTCTAATGAACTTCTGACTCTCTCGATGCCTAGAAGTTAATAACATTAAAGCTAAGGTGATACATGTCCACGTGAACCCTGACAACTCTATTATTTGTTTAAGAACTCCCTTTTAATCATTAAAACCATAAAATTATGTCTAAGCCAGATTAAGACTAAGTTAACAGCTTAGCCCCACTGTTCACATTTGTATAGCCTAACTCTCTCGACATTAAGCCACAAATAAATAGTTGAAAGGCCTATCTTGATAGCTCTTACAATGACTACGTATGAAGAACGATGAACATAATAGATAAAAGAAAATGAACTATAGCATTAAAATAAAATAATCAAAAAATAAAATCTTGGGAAATAATAAACCCAACTAAAGTATTTAGCTCATGTCTGAGCCTAAAACATCCATAATAAAAATATTAAAGTACGACAGTTTATCAATAAAGGAATAGAAAAGAGCTGAGCATCCTCGATGATCTTTCTTTGTGCTATCTAACCGTGCCGCAAGTTTCCCACTTCTTCGGCCTCTCTCGATGACGTCTGTCGTGAGGAGATTTCTCTAGCTTCAACCCTGGTGGTTCTCTGAAAGCTTCAGACTAGGACTGTTGTCTAAATCGCCCTCTCCTATATTGGTGTCCAGGTTTGTCTTATATAGCCGGTGAAACTAGGGCTTGATAAGCCTAAAGTACGTACGACTTCATTAAAGAAGGTCATTGATTTCCCACTATATCTTTAATGTTCCGTATCTGGGAGAAAGTCCATGTAGGTAAAAGTATATTCGCCTTCAACTCTTTATTGCCTCATCAGTTCCAGCCATGCGATATGCTACTCATCCGCTCCAGAATTCCTCAAGCATCCCTCACATACACCACAAAACACCACATTTCCCATAAGAAGTACCAATATATATAACAATTAAGTGTAGGCAGTGTAACTCCCTATCTATATGCAAACTATATGAAAATAAACCTAAATGCAACTAAATGAACTTGAAACATGAAAAAGTCAAGTAAAAAGGGTACGAGAAATAGGATATCTACACAATCATCAAATCTTATTTCCGTTCTTTTATTTTGTAGTTGTTGCTGATCTATTTTTTGTTGTTTTCTTTTCTTTTTTACTTGCATATTTGGTGTTGTATGACTAGAAGTTCTACCACACCACTTTTCGTACCTGATTCGAAAGTTGAACAGACTCTTAGACGAAGACTTTGAGAACAAAGTGAAACCTCAAGACAATTCAACAATGAGGGTATTCTATTGGAGCCCGCACAAGATCCTTGTAACCAACCGAGAGTGCTACATTAGGTTTGCTGAAGCAAACCAGAAAAAGGTTACAAAAAATCGGTCGATTTTTTTCTTATATCTTGTCTAAATGCAAATTATTATTCCTACATGTTCATACTCGCAGCGGGTAAGTTCTCGAATGAAACGAGTCACAAAAGACAATCAATTACATCATATTAAAAAATGGGGACTAAAACGTAAATACCTTAAATTACAAGACCAAAATTGAATTTAAGGTTACCAATCCTCAATTCGTCCATTTATATGCCAACATGATAAATTTCACGTCAATTTAATCATCCCAATTCATACAGTTGCATCCCCAAGACTCAATGACCAAAATGAAAGGACCAGAAACCTTCAAGATTCCAAAACAACCAATTTAACGGCACCCGTACCAGTACGCGGGCTAGTGTTTCAATACGCCCTTATGTTTTCAAAAACTGAGAACCTAGTAGCTAAAACCCGTACCAAAATGCTTGATAGTGTATCAAAACGCCTGGAAAAAATGCCTTTGACCGTATTGAAACACTTTCTCGAGTACCGAAACGTTAAGCCTGGAAAGGCAGGCCCGTATCGAAACACCCTCCCGCGTATCGAAATGCTATGCCTGAAATGGGCTAGCCGTACCGGTATGGGGACACCTGTTTCGATACGCCTGGACCTATAATGACATTCTTAGCTGGTTTTTCACACAAAACTACATGCATTTAGGTCCTAGCAACTTGCATACATACATATAAGCATCCAACATCACATTTAACAGCATTTGCACCAAGGTTTAACTACCACACAAGATTATGCCACCAAAAGATCGATCTAGAGGCATGCTCCCTGTAACTCACCACCAAACATACCAAGATGCTCAATTAAGCATTTACCAGCAAAAACACCATACCGACAACACATCAATACCATACTCAACAGGATTAGCTCATCAAAGCATGACATCCAAGTAAAGCCATCTAGATGCATACCTAGGTAACCATATAACATCTACCATAGGCAACGATGCACGATATGCGAAACATCAACAATCAAGCTCCAAAATCACAGCATTATACATGCTCAAAACCATGGAAAACTGAATTGCAAATCCCAAAAATCCATGGCGAACACATTGATTTATTAACCGGAAACTAAAATCGCGTTCATACTCAAATAGTCTTGTCTTTGGATCACTTAATCCTTGCCTTTGCTGCCTCCAAGCTTTAATGCTCTGCATCATTAGAGAAAAGAGAGCGTAAGCACACTTGCCTAGTGAGGATGCTCTAAACGATGATGCATTTACCCTTTCAAACCTTTGAAAGACTTTTAAGATCGTTTCCACTCACCGATTTCACTTCGCCTTGCTTGATATCGCGAAACAAGCTCCTGACAAGTCTAGAACCACCTCAAGATGCTACGCCTTGACAATCCCCTGTTTTAGCCACAACAAACCAGAGGAAACATCCATTAAAATGCATCCAACACTCTGTTTCAACTCGAAATCCCGTAGCTCTCAAGATGCCCACTCAAAACCACCAGAAACTTACCGAAATCAACCTCAAACACTGCTCAATCCTAACCCAGTCATATTATAACGATTCAAAACATCAAATTGATATCTAAAAACTCATTCACAATATCCTTTTACTTCCAGCAATGATTAAACACGTTAAACAACCCAAAAATCCTTAACTAACATACTAAACAAATAGAGATTCAACCAATTTCGGGATTCCATTATTAAAAACAACTTATCCACGTTATAATACATCCAAAATAAGATTGAAATCAATCCACAACACTGGAAAAATAGATCCAAATTGAAAATCACAAGAACCTTCAATTAAACCTCAATTAAACTAAAATCCATAAATAATTAATCAAAACCAATTAGAAAACATATGTAAAGAGCCAAGAACTTGGGAATTTCAGTAAAAAACCTTTCATTAGAGGAGAAGAACGAAACTTACCTCCAATGAATGAGTTTCCCCTTAATTGGATGGTTTTTGCTCTTGAAAAACAAAGAAATTTATTGAGATTTTTTTGGAAAACAACTTGAGAAATCATTTAGCAAATCAATGAGTTAAGAAATTAAGATCATTACCTTAAATCTCTAACGGAGAAAGAGTGCTTGACTGAGAATGTTTCGAGAGAAAATGTGAGAGAAGAAAAGTTACATCAAATTTATGTTTTAGAAAAATAGCCACATTTTAACTAAATCTTCCTTTAATTGTTTTTAGTTAAAACCTTTTTAAAATAATCCTAATTAAGAGAAAACTCAAACTAGACCAAATAGTAAATTATCTCCTTAAAAATTCTAAGTTTTTACTCTTTACAAAACAATCACCTTTTAAAAATAGTTTTCAAATTTTGCATTTTGGTTACTAGCCAAAATGTCACCCTTCCAAAGCTCAGTTTCCAAAATTGCTTTCACCAATATTTTTAATATAATACAATATGATTTTTAAACATTTTCCCATATTTTTATCTTTCAAAAAAATATTCGCTCCCAAATCCGACTCGAATCTCTAACCTGGTCCACTAGACCGTCTAACCAGCCCCAAAACTGCTAGGCCCAAAACCGGGGCGTTACAACTCTCCCCCTTTTAAGAAATTTTGCCCTTGAAATTTACCTAGAGGAAAAAGATGCGAAAATTGCTCCAACATATCTGCCTTGTTTTCCCAAGTGGCTTCCTCGACACCTCAATGTCGGCACAAGACTTTAACCAATTCTATCATCTTACCACGTAGAACCTTGCTGCTGGAATCAAGGATTTCCACCGGCTCCTCATCAAAGGATAAATCTGGTCTCAACTCAATATGCTCCACCGGCATAACATGTGAAGGATTCGACAGATACCTCCATAACATGGATATATGGAACACATCATGTATTTTCTCACGCTCGGGAGGCAACCTCAACTGATAAGCCACAGGACCAACCAGCTCCACAATTTCATATGGTCCAATAAACCTCAAACTAAGCTTACCTTTACGTCCAAACCACATCACCTTTTTTCATGGTGACACCTTCAAGAACACACGATCGCCCACTACATATTCAATTTCCTTACGCTTTAAATCCACGTAAGATTTCTGCCGATCCGTAGCCGCTTTCAGGCATTCACACACAAGCTTAACTTTCTCATCCATGTCTTTCAACACATGTGGCAAGGAAACATGCTTTTCCCTTACCTCAGTCCAACAAAAGGGCGTACAACACTTCTGGCCGTATAATACCTCAAATGGTGCCATCTGTATACTTGCTTGGTAGTTGTTATTATAAGCAAATTCCACCAACGGCAAGTGCTTCTCCCAGGTTCCTTGAAACTCAATAATACAACACCTTAGCATATCCTCCAAGATCTGGATAACACGCTCAAACTGCTCGTCCTTCTGAGGATGATACGCGGTACTAAAACTCAACCTTGAACCCAAAGCCTGATGTAAACATCTCCAAAACCTTGATGTCAACCTCGGATCTCTATCCGAAATGATCGAATTTGATACCTCATGCAAACACACAATATCAAAGACAAACAAATCCGCTAGCCTGTCCAAGGTGTACGTCATATGCACTGGAAGAAAATGTGCACACTTCGTAAACCGATCTCTAATCACCCAAATGGAATCCTTTTTAGCCGGTGTCAACAGCAACTGACACAAAATCTATGGTGATTATCTCCCATTTCCACTCTGAAATTCTCAATGGTTGCAACAACCCGGATGGAAACTAATATTTAGCTTTAACTCGCTGACACACTATACACTTGGACACAGACTCTGCCACATTCTTTTTCAAACCAACCTAATAGTACCTTTCCTTCTAATCATGATACATTTTGGTACTACCAGGATGCATAGTAAAAGGACTAGAATGTGCTTCCGCCAAAATAGTATGCCTGAGCTCTGGGACTTCCGGCACCACTATTTGGCCCTTGAAGTACAAAACACCATTATCATCAAAATAAAATTTTGTTTGATTACCACATGCTATATCCTTAACATGAGGAACCAAGGAATCATCATATGGTTGCTTAGCCTTAATCAACTATGACAGAGTAGGCTTAACTTGCAATTCAGCCAACAATCCACCTTCTTGCGTCACACTCAACCTTGCAAACATTGCCCCAAGCTCAGCCGCCACCCTACAACTCAACGCATCCGCAACAACATTGACTTTTCCAGAATGATACTCAATTGTCAAGTCGTAATCCTTAAGCAACTCCAACCACCTTGTTGGTTCAAATCCTTTTGAGACATAAAATCTTTCAAACTCTTATGATTCGTAAAGACCACACACTTCTCTCCATAAAGGTAGTGCCGCCAAATCTTCAAAGAAAACACCACAGCAACAAGCTCCAAATTATGAGTTGGATAATTACGCTCATGAACCTTCAACTGCCTTGACGCATAGGCCACAACCTTTCCATCCTGCATCAGCACGCAACTCAAACCAACATGTGATGCATCACTATAAACCACAAACTCCTTCCCAGATTCCAGTTGAATCAATACATGAGCATGTGTCAAAAACTCCTTCAACTTCTCAAAACCCTGTGGTTGCTTCTCTGTCCAAACAAAAGGCACATTCTTTTGCAACAACTTTGTCAACGGAACCGCAATACTAGAAAACCCTTCCATAAAACGACGATAATAGCCTGCCAACCCAAGGAAACTATGCACTTCCGATATGGTCTTAGGTTGTTTCCAATTGAGAATAGCCTCAATTTTCCGTGGATCAATACGAACTCCCTCTGTGGATACCACATGTCCGAGAAACATCACCTCCTTCAGCCAAAATTCGTACTTGCTCAACTTGGCATACAACTGATTATCCTTCAAGACTTGCAACACAATCCGCAATGCTGATCATGCTCCTCCTCAGTACGAGTGTACACAAGTATATCATCGATAAAAACCACCACAAACCGATCAAGGTACTCATGAAACACTCTATTCATCATGTCCATGAAAGTCGTCGGGGCATTTATCAAACCAAACAGCATCACCAAAAACTCATAATGCACGTACCTCGTACGAAATGCCGTCTTATGAACATCCACATCCTTAACTTTCAACTGATAATACCCGAGCTTAAATCTATCTTTGAAAACACCGCTGCCCTACGAAACTGATCAAGCAAGTCATCAATCCACGATAATGGATACTTGTTCTTCTCTATCAACTTATTCAACTAACGATAATCAATGCACAGACACATCGATCCATCCTTCTTTTTCACAAAGAGAATTGGAGCACCCCAAGAAGAAACACTTAGTTGAATGAACCCATGATCCAACAACTCCTGAAGCTGCGATTTCAACTCTTTTAACTCCTTCAGTGCCATCCGGTAAGGAGCAATAGACTCCAGAGTTGTACCTTCATAAGTTTCAATGCAAAATTCCACCTCTCTATCCGGAGGTAAACCCGACAACTCTTCAGAAAACACTTTCGAATAATCACATACAAATCGAATGTCCTACACCTAAACACCCTTGGCTTCTGGATTCATAACAATAGCCAAATAAGCTTGGCAACCATCAAACATCACCTTCTTCGCTCGGCCAGCCGTAACAACATTGGACAATAATTTCACGTTCTCACCCACCACCACGACTTCATAATCACAGGTCAACTTCAGAGAAATCCTTTTGGACTCACAATCCACCACCGCCTTGTGCTCACTTAACCAATCCATACCCAAGATAACGTCAAAACCATGAAATGACAACTCCATCAAATCCGCAGCAAACTCATGACCTTGCACCGCCAAAGGATAACGCCTATACAACCTTCTAGCTGTAACCGTCTCCCTAAAAGAACTGTTACTAACATGCCAACATCCAAGATCTCAACAGGAACATTCAACAACAATGCATGCTCACTTAAGATATATGAATGAGTATACCCCAAATCAATCAAAGAAAACAACACCAAAGATTGCAAGGTGAAAGTACCTACGATCATATCCGTCTCGTTGCGCACCTCACGATGAGCACAGATCTTTGTTGGTCTACCATTCTCCGGTTATACAACAATAGCATGAGCCACAGCTCTCTAACCATCCTCGCGCCTCTAAAAATTACCCTGCCACGGCCACGACCCCTAGAAGGTACAACACCCCGAACCGGTGCATCACCCACAGTACGAGGACAGTCACGCTTCATGTGACCAAGAGATCCACATATCCAGCAACTCATGGTATTTCCCTAACACTCACTCGTGTGGCGTCTACCGCAACACTCACATTCAGCTATAATACGAGCACCTTGGTTACCATGGCCACCACCACGCTTGTGATCTGACTTGTGCCTCTTATCTCAAAACCTCCTATTCTACCTCCCAGAATAGCCAGAGTCAGCTCATTGCTTATTTGAGGCCATGCCCGAACCTTGTCCTGACACCCTCAAAGGCTGCTCAATATCCTTAGCGTGGTTCACAAGCATATCAAAATTTGTATAATCCGCAGCCAACAAGTATATTTTGATATCCTTTACTAACCCATAGTGAAACCTGTTGCACCTCTCAAGATCATCCGGAACCAACTCCTTGGCATACTGGCTCAAATGGACGAATTTTACCGCATATTCTGCCACGACATGTTGCCCTGAACCAAGGTCATAAACTCACGTTTCCTCACATCCAGATACTGAGGATCGAGATACTTCTTCTTGAAAGCTCTTCAAAAGAACTCCCAAGTTACATCCGCCTCTGGGACATTAGCAATTATGGTCACCCACCAATGATAAGAATCACCATGCAACAGCGAAATTGTACAACCCAGCTTACGCTTATCATTATAGCCCATTTGATCTAGAATACGAATCGTACTCTCCAGCCAGCCCTCGGTTGCCTCAGGGCTCAAACCCCTGAACTCAACACCTCCTAAACTGCGGAGACGCTCCAAAGGTAACCTTGGGTTAACCGCCACAGCAGGTACCGGTGCCTGCGTATACACTCCAGCCATCGCTGCTTGAAATGCTCTCGTTATTGCCTGAACTAACAGAGTCAGATCCCCAAATACCGGCACTTGATGAGCTTGAGGCACACCACCAGCCCCAACATTGACCGTCAGAACCAACAGAGGGGGAGGAGGTAAAACATTAGTAGGATTATCTTTTTCAATGTTATTCTGCCTGATTCCGGCATTACCATCCATATAACGTGTCTCGCATCGAGCCATGCTAACAAAAGCAACAAACACATTAAAGTCAGGCTAACACAAGGCAAAGGATCTAAGAGCATCTTATAAAACATTTTAAAACCTCAGTAATAAGCAATGTGTTCCTAGTTCATACCCCAACATGATGTAAATCAATCACCGTACATGTTCATAATCACTGTGCATAATCAAGAATGATATACAACCAAACAACAACAGTCCAACCTTTCATAACTTGGCTCTGATACCAACAAATGTAAACCCCTCGACCTGGCCTAGACGCCCGACCGAACCAAGAGTGCTACATTAGGTTTGCCGAAGCAAACCGAAGAAATGTTACGAAAAGTTAGTCCATTTTTTTTCTTTTATCTTGTCTAAATGCAAATTATTATTCCTACATGTTCATACTCGCAGTGGGTAAGTTCTCAAATGAAACGAGTCACAAAAGACAATCAATTACATCATATTCAAAATTGGGGACTAAAACGTAAATACCATAAATTACAAGACCAAAATTGAATTTAATGTTACCAATCCTCAATTAGTCCATTTATATGCCAACATGAAAAATTCCACATCAATTTAATCATCCCAATTCATACAATTGCATTCCCAAGACTCAAGGACCAAAATGAAAGAACCAGAACCTTCAAGATGCCAAAATAACCAATTTAATGGCACCCATACCGGTATGTGGGCTAGCGTTTCGATACGCCCTTATGTTTTCAAAAACTCAGAATCCAGTAGCTAAAACCCGTACCGAAACGCTTGATTGCGTATCGAAATGCCTGGCAAAAAATACCTATGACCGTATCGAAACACTTGCTCGAGTACCGAAACGTTAAGCCTATAAAGGCATGCCCGTATCGAAACACCCTCCCGCGTATCAAAATGCTATGCATGAAATGGCCTAGCCGTACCGGTACGACGACACCTGTTTCGATACGCCTGGACTTGTAATGACATTATTAGCTGGTTTTTCACACAAAACTAGATGCATTTAGGTCTTAGCAACTTGCATACATACATACATATAAGAATCCAACATCACATTTAACAACACTTGCACCAAGGTTTAACTACCACACAAGATTATGCCACCAAAAGATTGATCTAGAGGCATACTCCCTATAACTCACCACCAACATACCAAGATGCTCAATTAAGTATTTACCAGTAAGAACACCATACCAACAACACATCAATACCATACTCAACAGGATTAGCTCATCAAAGCATGACATCCAAGCAAAGCCATCTAGATGCATACCTAGGTAACCATATAACATCTACCATAGGCAATGATGCATGATATGTGAAACATCAACAATCAAGCTCCACAATCACAGCATTATACATGCTCAAAACCAGGGAAAACTAAATTACAAATCCCAAAAAATCTATGGCGAACACATTGCCTTATTAACCAGAAACTAAAACCGAGTTCATACTCAAATAGTCTTGTCTTTGGATCATTTAATCCTTGCCTTTTCTACCTCCAAGCTTTAATGCTCTGCATAATTAGAGAAAAGAGAGCGTAAGGACACTTGCTTAGTGAGGATGCTCTTAAACGATGATGCATTTAAAACCGTTGAAAACCAACACTTGTTTTCAAACCATGCTTACGACCTAAGCAAGTTCCAATAGTTTCAAATCAGAACATGCATATCAACCATATGCAAAACAATATGTATATATTCCAAATGCTTAATCCCAAAGCATCAAATACAAAGCCATGCTTAAATCCCAAAGCATTATAAGCAAAACCATGCTTAAATCCCAAAGCATTAAAAATTGATTCAACATTAGAATACCCATATATTTGCAATTATAGTGACCCCGGATAGTTGACCACAATCCTTGATTAGTCGACTGCTAACCTTTAGTTAACCGACCGCTAACTTTACACATCGGATACATGGATATCCCTTAATAACCGACCATGATCAAGGCTACCCCATGCCGACTGCATGAATCTCGAGTAACCCCTTAGCTCGATCCTACATTTTATGGAGGTTATTAAAGTGGTTTCTACCATTTTTTTACATATTTTTAACATAAATCTCGAGTTTAATCATCAATAATGTATCTACCACCAAAAAACACCCAAAACAACCATAAGCATCAAATTTAAGCAAACAAAGCATCATCCTTAGGATGTCCATGAAACAAAGGAGTTAGAGGTGTACTAACCTTATGCAAAAATCCTGAAATGCTACCTTAAATAGGTTTCCTTCAACTTCTATTATTCATTTATCGAATGAGACGATTCTCCAATTCTCCTGCACAAATCATTCGAGTGTAAAAACGAATTAATATTCCTCCAAATAATTAATAAAGGTAACTAAAATAATTTAATTAACCAACTAAGCTTGAATTCTTTCTCAAATCAATTCCTCTTTAACCATCAAATAAACTCTATCCCAAAATCTCCATAGTATACTTTAGAATTTTCCCATAAACCCTCCAATCACTTTTATACTCAATTTATTCTTCACAATGATCTTCAATTTATATTTCTCTAACTTAAACAAAACTTTCTCACTCTAGGGTTTTCATGGAATTTGGGGGGTTTTCATTACGCAACTAAAAGCCTTCAATATTATACTCATCTTATAGAGAATAATGAAATAAACAACTTTGTATTTCACACTGAAGTCAAAATCTAACTAGAAATGGATGAAATAGAAGATTAAAGTTTGAAACTCTTACCTCTTACTCCCCTTCCTCTACTCACGTTGGAATGGGGAAAAGATTATGAATAAAGCTTTTCTTTTTCCTTTCTTTATCCCCACATGTTATAAAGCCAACTTTCCCATTTAAAATAAATTCAAAAATGTATTCATATAAGCTTAATCCAATGATCCAAATTAAAGATGCAATATCCATAAAAATCCAATGGCCCAAAACACTTGCTTGTAAAAGCTTCCATAACCACTTTGGGTAAATTATTCATTAAAGTATCTGTAATATCCCAAATTTTGGCTAGTGACTAAATTGTAAATTTTGAAAGTTTAGGGGTTAAAGTATAAACCTTGGAAAAATTTGGGGACTAAAGTGTAAATTTCCCCAACAAGTAATTTTATTCAGTAGAAGAGTGAATCAGATCGAAATAAGTACCTTGATATTGGTTTTAAGAATTAAGATGCAGAAAAAGGTACCGAATTTGGATCAAATGAAATTGTTAAGCATGCTCAGGCCAGAGAAATACAAGGATGGGTGACCTTCAGGAAGGTCCCATAAAAGTGTTTCTAATCGATATTTTGGATTCAGTAAGAGTAGAGAAAATTTGTATGGATTATCGATAAAGGAATTCTAAGAAGAATTTTCTTCTATGAAGATTTTTGATAAGTATCGGGAAAATAGACTAAGTTAAGAAAATTCAGTCTAAGTCCTTGGAAAAAGGAAGTTTTTATAGGATAATAGAGTTTATTTCCTGAATATGGAAATATATAATTTTCAAAATAAATCCAATAGCTCGGAAAAAGGTAAAATCGCAGTAGAAGTATTTTACGAATATCGGGAGATCGGATCGAATCAAAATTTCAGAGGCTATTCCATAAGCTAGGGAAAAGTCATAAAATAATATTTATGGAATAGAGGCTGGATGGAAATGAACTAATTTAGTTGGATTGTAATGGGATGGCAATTTTGAAACAAGTTAGTAAATAAAAACTAGTTGGAGGGCAAATTGGTCATTTTGCCCTAATAACGTTTTTGAAATATTTAAAAAGTTACAAGGGCATTTTTGGAAGAAGGAAATGGAATATTTAATCTTGGCCCTTGATTGATGATAAGATCAATCTCAACCGTTGGATTAAAAGGGCATTTATTAATTTCACTATCTAAATGAATTTAAAATTCATTTATACAAGACATGTTGCCAAATTGGATGAAAAATAAAAGGTGAAGACCATTCTTCATCTTAAAATTTCGAAATAGGAGGGGGAGAAAGAAAGAAAAATGGAGAAAAATTTTCCAAGTTCGATTCAAGCCCCGAAACTCAATTTTCAGTTTGATTTGGATCAAAAGAACGGTCGAGGTATTATGAAAGAAAGGATCGAGTAGAGCTTAGTGAGGCAAGCTAATAAATGGCCCAGGTGAGTGCATTTTTATTTATTTATTTATTATTATGCTATGAGATAGACTTGTGATAAGTCAATCTCGAAGGTTAAAGGTAAAGGATTTGAATTATCTGAAATGTTTGAATGGTTTATAAATGATTTAGGGTATGAACTGCCAAATGCAAATTTATATATATGAAAGTGATTTGTATGAATTATTGGTATTATTGATAAAAAGGAAAGTTCATATTATTGAAATGTTGAATGCCCATTGTATGTCTATTGAGAGTCTTGGTATATTGGCATGCCAAAGAGTTAGAGTATATTGGTTTAATACTGCTACTAAGCAGGCGATACATTTAATACTGCTACGGCAGGCAAGACGGTGAGTTGTGTTTTACAACTATGATCCAGTGAAGGTTATTAATGCTGTTAAGTTGCGGTAGTATTTCTAGTGATACACTAGCATTGATCTATTGATCCAAACACAACTGATTAGTTGTTGCGGGAACATGTGCATTACTCATTTAATACTGCTACTAAGCAGGTGATACATTTAATACTGCTACGGCAGGCGAGACGATGAGTTGTGTTTTACAACTATGATCCAGTGAATGTTATTAATGTCGTTAAGTTACAATAGTATTTCTAGTGATACACTTGCATTAAACTTGCATTGATCTATAGTATATGTACTTATGTTTTGGGAGGCATTGACTGAATTATTTACATGTCAACACTCCTGAATAAATTGAGATGCAATTAGATTTGATACATGAAGAGGAGTTAGTAGAAATATCGGTTTATGGAATTAAAGAATTAAGGAATAAGAAATTTCATCGACTGAAGTTTTGAGGAAAAATCACAAGGTCGAAGAAGCCACTTGGGAGGCTGAGAAGAAAATAAGTAATATCTGCAAATGTTTGGAACAGGTACGCATTGAAAATTCAAGGACAAATTTTCTTAAGGGGGAAGAATTGTAATATCCCAAATTTTGGCTAGTGACTAAATTGTAAATTTTGAAAGTTTAGGGGGTTAAAGTATAAACCTTGGAAAAGTTTGGGGACTAAAGTGTAAATTTCCCCAACAAGTAATTTTATTCAGTAGAAGAGTGAATCGGATCGAAATAAGTACCTTGATATCAGTTTTAAGAATTAAGATGCAGAAAAAGGTACCGAATTTGGATCGAATGAAATTGTTAAGCGTGCTCAGGCCAGAGAAATACAAGGATGGGTGACCTTTGGGAAGGTCCCATAAAAGTGTTTCTAATCGATATTTTGGACTCAGTAAGAGTAGAGAAAACTCGTATGGATTATCGATAAAGGAATTCTAAGAGGAATTTTATTCTATGAAGATTTTCGATAAGTATCGGGAAAATAGACTGAGTTAAGAAAATTCAGTCTAAGTCCTTGGAAAAAGGAAGTTTTTATAGGATAATAGAGTTTATTTCCTGAATATGGAAATATATAATTTTCAGAATAAATCAAATAGCTCGGAAAAAGGTAAAATCGCAGTAGAAGTATTAGGAGATCGGATCGAATCAAAATTTAAAGACTATTCCATAAGCTATGGAAAAGTCATAAAATAATATTTATGGAATAGAGGCTGGTTGGAAATGAACTAATTTAGTTGGATTGTAATGGGATGGCAATTTTGAAACAAGCTAGTAAATAAAAACTAGTTGGAGGGCAAATTGGTCATTTTGCCCCAATGGCATTTTTGAAATATTTAAAAAGTTACAAGGGAATTTTTGGAAGAAGTAAATGGAAGATTTAATCTTGGCCCTTGGTTGATGATAAGATCAATCTCAACCGTTGGATTAAAAGGGTGTTTTAGTAATTTCACTATCTAAATGAATTTAAAATTCATTTATACAAGACATGTGGCCAAATTGGATGAAAAATAAAAGATTAAGACCATTCTTCATCTTAAAATTTCGAAATAGGATGGGGAGAAAGAAAGAAAAATGGAGAAAAATTTTCCAAGCTCGATTCAAGCCCCGAAACTCGATTTTCAGTTTGATTTGCATCAAAAGAAGGGTCGAGGTATTATGAAGGAAATGATTGAGTAGAGCTTGGTGAGGCAATCTAATAAATGGCCCAGGTGAGTGCATTTTTATTTATTTATTATTATGCTATGAGATAGACTTGTGATAAGTCAATCTCGAAGGTTAAAGGTAAAGGATTTGAATTATCTGAAATGTTTGAATGGTTTATAAATGATTTAGGGTATGAACTACCCAATGCAAATTTATAAATATGAAAGTGATTTATTATGAATTATTGGTATTATTGATAAAAAGGAAAGTTCATATTATTGAAATGTTGAATGCCCATTGTATGTCTATCGTGAGTTTTGGTATATTGGCATGCCAAAGAGTTAGAGTATATTGGTTTAATACTGCTACTAAGTAGGCGATACATTTAATACTGCTACGACAGGTGAGACGGTGAGTTGTATTTTACAACTATGATCCAGTGAAGGTTATTAATGTCGTTAAGTTACGGTAGTATTTCTGGTGATACACTAGCATTGATCTATTGATCCAAACACAACTGATTAGTTGTTGCGGGCACATGTGCATTACTCATTTAATACTCCTACTAAGCAGGCGATACATTTAATACTGCTACGGCAGGCGAGACGGTGAGTTGTGTTTTACAACTATGATCCAGTGAAGGTTATTAATGCCGTTAAGTTACGGTAGTATTTCTAGTGATACACTAGCATTGATCTATTGATCCAAACACAACTGATTAGTTGTTGCGGGCACATGTGCATTACTCATTTAATACTGCTACTAAGCATACGATACATTTAATACTGCTATGGCATGCGAGACGGTGAGTTGTGTTTTACAACTATGATCCAGTGAAGGTTATTAATGCCGTTATGTTACGGTAGTATTTCTAGTGATACACTGGCATTGATCTATTGATCCAAACACAACTGATTAGTTGTTGCAGGCACATGTGCATTACTCATCATTAAACTCCCATACCATACATTCTCAATTACATTACATTGGGCTATGATTTTAAATGAAAGTGAAAAGTGCAAATAAAAACAAGTGATTTATTGAATAACTGATTTGGCTAAACTTTGCCTTATATATATGTATGATATGTTGATTTTACAAGTTACATGACAGAGGAACGACTTTGATAAGTCATTCTATATGATTCTAAATTCTTATATGTTATATTTAGTATTTTATTTACTATGCAATTTTTATTAAAATTAAAGTGCTTTACTTTGATTTATACGTTTTGCCTCACTAAGTTCTTACTTAGCGTGTGTTTATTTCACACGTAGATTAAGATGGAGTATCTGAAGAGGAATCGAGCATGCTGATTAAGCTTTAATCTGCAGAACATCAGTAAGATATTCTAGCTTATGATAATCTCTAGTGGGCATGAAATTATTTAATTGCTAGTAGAGTATGATGTATTAAATTAGACTAAAGGATAGATAAGTAATCAGTTTTGATGATGAATCGTACATGAATAAAGCAAAATAAGGCATTAGCATTGTAACAGAGTAAAGCTAAGGTAGAAAGGATAATTACTTTGCTAATAAGAATAATCGGTAATCGCATAAAGATTTTAAAGTCAAGAAAGGGCCTAGATAGCAAACCTAGTTTTCACCTTGAATTGAACTATTATTTTTCAATAATTGCCAAATATGTTTTAAAATAATTAATTCAGGGTTGAAACTAGCTAACTGCACATAGGCTATATTTTCAAGAAAACCGAGAAAGGATTAGATTTACAAACTAAAATTTGAAAATACTTGTAAAAATAAATTTATAAGTCGAGATTTCTTTAAACGACTCTGTAATATCTTTAATATATATTCGATTTACGAGTATACGTTAAGGGTGTTATAGTATCCAACTCTCCCCTTGTTTTCATTTTAGACTTATGATCTTTAACTCTTTAAATTTTCATCCTTATTTTCCCATAACACACCTTCCATGAATTAATCCTTAATATTAAAATATCCGAAACCCGGATTCAAGAATCGAATAACTAACCCATAATTCGGGTCATTGCAACCTTGAATCGTCAATGTCACTTGCTCATACATTAGGGAAAGCAAAGATCCTCTTAAAGGAGGCTATGCGCACTTTAGGGTTATAAAACCTAGCTTCTCCCCTATATAAACAAGACTTTGACAATAATTCAAGAAAGCTTGATCACATACGACATTTCTTAGTCTTAAGCTATCGGAGAACCACCAGAATCGATGTTCTAGAGGAGTATCTACACGACGAAAGCCATCAAGAGAGGCTGAAGGAGTGCAAGACCTGCAGCAACAGTTAGAAAGCTTAAAGGAGATCGTCGAGGATGCTTGACCCTTTTCTATACCTTGCTTGATAAGCTGCTTATGTTTTTAATTTCTACTATGGATGTTTTAGGCTTAGACATGAGCTAAATACATTTAGTTGGGTTTATTGCTTTTTAGGATTTTAAGTTTTGAATATTCTATTTTAATGCTATAGTTCTTTTCCCTTTATCTATTATGTTCATTGTTCTTCAAACGTAGTTATTATAAGAGATATCGAGAGAGACATTTTAACTATTGATTTGTGGCTTAATATCTAGAGAGTTAGGTTAAACAAACGTGAACAATGGGGCTAAGCTGTTAACTTAGTCTTAATCTAGCTTAGACATAAGTTTAGGGTTTCAATGACTAAAAGGGTGAACTTGAATAAATAATAGAGTTGTTAGGGTTCACGCAGACATGTATTACCTTAGCCTCAATATTATTGACTTCTAGGCATCGAGAGAGTCAGAAATTTATTAGGAAATCTTATCGAGTAGATAAAGATCTTAGTGATTTACATAAACATGTATTACCAGTCGCTATAGCATTGAAATAAGTAGTCAAGCATAATTCCTAGGCATCAAACCCAACCTCTATAATAATCTGCTACTTGCTACAACATCTGTTTGTCTTGATCATAGCTACCTTTATTTTAATTGCATTTAATTTTGATAAACTGACACTAATCAATACTTGCTCAAACTCTCTTAAGTACGATAACCTCGTAGTTATTGACCCAATCCTCGTGGGTTCTACACTCTACTCTATCACTTTATTACTTGATTCGACGAGTATACTTGCTCTAAAGTTCTTCACTATTTGACAAAAGCATCAGTTTTCAAAATTTATCCATTATAATGGAGAATCGTCATAAACATGTTGTCCATTTTCTCTGTATGTTCAAAAACGTATATATTTTGAATCATAATACACAGATCGAAATAATATAAAATACACTACTAGCATACGAAATTTAAAATTATTGTCACTAATATTTTAATTATTTCTAAATTTATGAACTGATAGGCCCGATGCACTCCAATCGATTGTGCCAAGAGGGTTGAATTTACTTCTCGAATGAATTGGCTAAAGCCGAAAAATAGTGGACAATATTGCATGATAATTTATAGTGGTTTGACTACCCAACCGAGTCTACATCCACTACCTTAGCACACCACTAAGGATGTCCCAATTCACTACTGTGAATTCTTCCTTTTTACAGGCCAAAGGGGTAACCTTTACAACCCTATCTTTTCAATGGCTAAGATAGAACCACTCTAGTTTTTCCTTAGGCTAAACTAGAACCTTGTCCTTTTACATGGTAAATTTATGCAAACAATAAAACCTCACAAGGTGGGTGTTTACAAGAATGAAGCCCACAAGAGTGTAAAGAATAAAACAATGAAAAACACTCTCTATACAATATATACAAGAAAAATAAAGAATATAAGACTTAAATGCTAGTTCTCTTGATCATGAAGCTTGGATATGTTTTATAACCATCTTCAAGTGTCCTTGGCTTGCTTTTATAGTGTGGAATGAGTTTCTAGTCATTTATGGTCGTTGGGGATGATTTTGAGCTGTCGAGAATACATAAAATTGAGCATTGAATGATCTCCTGCATATAAGTTTCGAAACTACTCAAAGAGTTTCGAAACTCTTTGAGTCGGATTTGAAAATTTGATCGTTGGAGCCCAAAGTTTTGAAACTTACTCAGTAGTTTCAAAAATTGAAAATTGTTTGGAATCATAAGTTTGGAAACTCTTTAAGAGTTTCGAAACTTCTGATAAAGTTCGGAAACTTTGTTCCGGGATTTTCAAGAATTAATTTGTTTTGACTTTATGAAAATATTTTAAGTTGAGGAATGAGTCAAAACATTTAGAAAACATTTTTGAACATATTTTTCAAGTTTTTTGGACTTTGTTGATATTTTTGCAAATTAGTTTAAGTCCAAAAATATTTTTCATTTTAAGTTATATCAAAATAAATATCTCAACATGAACATACTTACTTAAAAATTATTTTTTCTTTAATTACCATATACTATAAAATGTAATAATTTATAAAAAAAAATATAAATGTATACTATTAATAAATAAATAGAAAATAAATTATTTTCTTCAATTACTATAGTATAAAAATACTAATTATATTATATTTTTTTGCTCGCTAAATTGTATGATTTATTAAGGAGAAAAATCATACAATAAGCCCTGGTTGAGTGCCTCATTAAAAACATGCCTAAACCTAAATGGAGGAAAAGAGTACAACACAATCGGATGATAGCTCGGATCAAACACAAAAACCTTGATGTTCAAATCATAAAACCAAATTTCCGAACCAAGGGGCTCTAGCATAGTATCCATGCCTACCCCACGGGCCAAACCAACAAATCAGACCCACAACCAATCACCATTACACGAAAAAACAAAAAGCAAAGTAACAAAAACACAACCAGCTCACCAAACAGCCCTACAATGGCTTGAAGAAGAAGATGAAGATCGAGTGTGAGATATGACGTTCGCGGCTCATCCAGAAATGTATTTCAAAATTCTTCTCAAATGGGTTTCGGTGGTGGGATTGAAGATCAAACATAAAGGTCTAGAAACAGTTTTGTTTATGAAAGATGGCGACAATGGCTTGAAGAATAACATGAAGATGGCGTGTAAAGATAGTTGTCTCGCGGAACCCTCCTACCAGCAATTAGATAGGCAACCTCTGTGATATGGCTCAAACCGACCCTCCTAATCGCGATTGACTAGACAACCCGGAGTGTGAAGATTCTCCCTCGCATAAACAAGTTGAAACGATGAAGATGACTTCGAAGGCACAAGTTTATCGACACTTGCAAACATGTACTCAAAGAATACCTTTATTAAAATCTCAAATTTGTCAAATAATGAAGGTGTGTTCATCCTTTTATAGGAGAAAGATGGCTTACAAATAAAGTATTCCTAAAGAAACACAAACTCTATTCCTAATAAAATAACTTTAAAATTAATAAATATTCTAGAAACTAATATAATAATGGAATGAATATGACTCCTAGTTGGATTTGAAGTCCTCATTGCTTTAGAATTCTCTGGTGGATTTGGACAACAAGAATAGTAGTTTGTAGGCTAATTTAAGGTATAATAAAATAGAAAATAGCTTAAAATCCTAAATCAACTAACTCATAAATTAGACCCAAACTTTATAACATAGTTTTAGGTCTAAATATTACAACACAAACCTAAAGTTATGGATTTGCGATTAATCCCGTATGAGATTTCCAGCCTGCACAGTCTTCACTAAAATGGTTGTATCTTGAGCTCCTGATGTCGGATTGATGCGTTTCAAAGTGCGTTAGAAAGCTAAGAGATAGACTCACAAGTTGAAATAAGACTTATTCTTTGAAGATTTTCGATAAGTATCGGGAAAATAGACTGAGTTAAGAAAATTCAGTCTAAGTCCTTGGAAAAGGAAGTTTTATGGGATAATAGAGTTTATTATCCGAATATGGAAATGTGGAAATTTTGGAATAAATCTAATAGCTCGACAAAGGTGAAATCGCAGTAAAAGTATTTTATGAATATCGGGAAACCAGATCGAACTAAAATTGCAAAGGTTGTTCTATAAGCTATGGAAAAGTTATAAAATAATATTTAAGGAATAGTAACCGATTGGAAATGAACTATTTTAGTTGGATGGTAATGGAATGGCATTTTTAAAGTAAGCTAGTAAATAAAAATTAGTTAGAGGGCAAATTGGTCATTTAGCCCCAATGGCATTTTTGAAATATTTAAAAAGTTAAAAGGGCATTTTTGGAAGAAGAAAATGGAAGATTTAATCTTGGCCCTTGATTGATGATAAGATCAATCTCAACCGTTGGATCAAAAGGGCAATTTAGTAATTTCCTATTTGAACGAATTTAAAATTCATTTATAATACACATGTGGCTTAATGCTTGATGACAAATCCGAGATTCACACTCCACTACAACAAGTTTCCATTTTTTCTTTGTGTTTGGGAAGGGAGTTTGAAGAGGAAAAAGATAAGGAGGGAGATGGAGACAAGGTGACTTCACCCCTCTTTTCCCTCTGTAGAAAAATAACCAATGCCATCAGCCTTTGTCTCCTTATTTATGATTTTATCATAATACCCTTCCTTAAAACTCATCATAAGCCAAGCCCAATACCGTTAAACAAGCCCAACAACACATAGAAGCCCACAAAGCCCAACAACAAGGCCCAACATAAGCCGAACATTTGACCCAATGTGTTAGTCTAAGACCTAGGTCAAAGCCCATTCTTGACTCGAGAAATCTGGGTCATTACAAAAGTAGTAACAAGGTTAATTATTAACTGCTTTTCGCTCAATATGATGTTAATGTGCCGGTGTAGTTGGAAATGCCTAGCTAAACCAAGGTTTATTATTTCGAACCTTGGATATTATTTTAAATGAAATTCAACCCCAAGTTCCTTAAACTATTATTGCTAGAGAGCTGGGATGTCTTGAAGTGTGAGACTTCAGGTGGGGTATTGATAGAAAACCAATGTCGCTAGACTATTGGTTTGATAAATATAAAAAAAAGAGATACAAAAAGAGCTTCGTTGTGATGATCAGGGAAAGCTCGATGTAATAGTAACTTATCTCTTGGGACATAGCACAAGAGTAAGTTAAATCTATAAGAATTACTCGATAGTAATTCAAAGAAATAAAATTTTAGTAATCTTAATGGAGTTGCTTATTATGAATTTTTTCTTGAAACGAATAGTTCTAAAAGAAACTAGAAAGTTCAGAGATTGTAATGATGAGGCAAAAATTAGATGTGTTCAAAGGTGAACTTGGAAAATATAAGTATGTAAGAACTTTCTAGCTTATGTTGTGAAAATATAAGTATTCAAAGGTGAACTTGGAAAATATCTCAACTATCAATGAATAACAAGATGTGTTCCGTCAGGAATTGCCAGGGTTACCATCTGATTGTGAAATGAAATTCAGGATTTAAGTTTCTCTAGCACTGAACTTATTCGAAGAAACTATAAAAAATAGCTCTTACAGAGATAAGAGAGTTAAAGGTTCAGTTACATTAAATATGGTATTGAGGTTTTATACAACATAATATATTATCTTGGGGAATTTTAGTGATGTTTGTGAAAAAGAAAAACGGTTCGATGAGATTATGTATTGATTATCGTCAAAAAATAAAGTGGTATTAAACAATAGATAATTTATGTTGTAAGTTGATGATCCCTTCAAGCAATTGAATGGAGCATAAGTGTTCTCTAAAATTAATCTTCATTCGAAGTATATCAATTGAAAGTCAAGGAGGATAATATTCTTAAAAATTGGTTTTAAGACACGATTTGGGTACTATGAGTTCATATTGTTGCCTTATTGGTCATGCTAATGCTCCAGCAGCATTCATGGATTTGACAAATAGAGTGTTCTAATCATATTCAGATCGGTTTGTTGTGGTAATCAATAATATATATTTTCTGTACCCAAAGACTAGGGAAGATTATGATTTATAGTTTTGGGTGTGATTATGGATTTTACAAGAAAAGAAATTGTATGCCAAGTTGTTCAAGTATGGATTCTATATATTTGAGGTTGTCTAAATATGAATTTTGGATATCTGAAGTTGCATTTTTAGGCTATATTGTCGAGACCGATGGAATTTGATTAGATTAAAAAAAATGGATTCTAACAGAAGCTCCAATGTTAGTATAGAGAGACTTTACACTTTGCAGTGATGTTTCCCATAATGGATTGGGATACATACGGATAAAAAGGGGAAAATTAGTGGCATGTGCATCATGGCAACTCAAGATTCATGAGATAAATTATTCGACTCATGATCTGGAGTTAGATACAACAGTATATGCTTTAAAAATGGTGTCATCGTTTATATGGTGAACGATATTATATCTTCAGGATTATAAAAGTTTGAAAATGCTTGATGAACCAAAAGGATCAGAACCTGCGGTAGAGGTGGTAGATAGAACTCTTCAAGCATTATGATGTTGCGATTGACTACTATATTGGAAAGGCCAATATAGTAGCCAATGCACTTAGTTGAAAGATATTCTCTACTTTAAGAGTAATGAATGTGCAATTGTAATTGAATGATATGTTAATTACAGAACTTTAGCTTAGACCTATTCATTTATGTCAGATTAAAGATTTTTAGTTAAAATATGAAAAAAATGTTGCCAGGGTTAGAAGAAATTGAAAATGGTGAAAATAAAGACTTCAAAGTTAAGTATGTCGGATGTTTGAGGAAAATAGTATGTCTTGACGGTGATGAGTGGAAACTAGAATGCCTTAATAAAGAACACTGCAGTCCATTGTCAATGCATCCAAAAGGGAATAGAATGTATCTAGATCTGAAGAGCAATCATTGATGGCCAGATATAAAAAGGAAAGTAACTTAATTTATGGATACATGCTTGACAGGCTAGCAACTGGAAGCAAAACATCAAGTGTCATCGAAAATGTGGTAACATATTTACATTCCCCTAATGGAAGTGGAAAAGAGTTATGATGGATTTCGTAACTAGGTTATCAACGATACGAAGGTTATCTCTAGATTTTAGAGTTCCTTGCATAAGGAATTAGGGACTCGACATAAATTTTAACACTGTTTTGCATCCATAGAATGACGAGCAATCTGAAAGGTTAATTTAGATTTTGAAGGATATGTATAGTTTTTATTTGTTTGAGTTTGAAGGCTCCTAGAAAAAGTATGTGCCACTAGATGAATTTTTTTATAATAACAGTTATCAATCAAGTATAAAGATGACTTCCTTAAAAGTGTAGTATGAAAGAAGAAGTTGATAAACATTTACGAATAGTGCTACAAGCCTTGTGGGAAAGGTAGTTATATGCAAAGTTACCCAAATGTGAATTTGATTAATTCAAGTTGCATCTCCAGGTCACATTGTCCAACAAAAAGGATCTGAGTAGATCCTAAGAAAGTTAATGTAACGCCCTAAAAATGGGTCTAGATGTGAACCGGTTTGGACCGTTGGTTCAGGAGAACCGGTTTCGGCAATTCGAATAGTTTCGGGAAAATAATTTTATAAAAGTGATTTTTGGGGAAATAAAATATGGAAAAATGGTTTAAATTACTTAAATAACATTTTAAGTAAATTGGTAAGTCCAATTTGATGGAATTAATTCTGATTTTATGACATTTTAGTCTAGTGACTAAATTGAAAGTTTTCAAAACTATTTTTGGTGACTAAATCAAAAAAGGATCAAAACTTAGAATCTTTAAGGAGCTAATTGACCATTATTTTTCAACAAATTTCTCTCTTAACTTTGGCTATTTTTAAAGTACTTTTAAATGGTTTAATAAATGGATAAATGAGTATTTAATTAAAAATATCTTATTTTTCTAAAAAACTTTCTCACGTAACCACTTTTCTCAAAATCTTTTCTCTTAACTTTCTCGGCAACCAAACATAGATTTCTACTTCTAAAATCCCCAGAAATCAATCTTCAATGATTTCCTTTTTAATTTTCACTTGACTTCTTCCATTACTTTTGCAAAACCTCTTAGATTTCACCAAATCTTGGCCAATTAAGGAGAAATCAGCAATTAGAGGTGATTTTAGTTTCTCCCCTCTAATTAAAGGTTCTTTAATGAAATTCCCAAGTTCTTGATCCTTTGTTGTTGATTTGTATTGTAGAATTGTGATTTAAACATCGATTTGTTAATTTAATTGAGTTTTCTTGGAAAATTTATGGAAACTGAGTTGGATCTATTTTGATGATGGATTTAAGTGATTTATATCTTAATTTGGAAGTTTTTTAGTGTTGAAAGGATGGATTTATCAATGGAATCCCGAAACTATATTGATTGCTAGCTTTTAGATTGTTTATAGTTGGTTTTTAGTGTGATCTGATTGTTGTGATGTTGCTACAGATATAAGGGTGTGTTTATGTTGTTGTTGGATGTTAATTGATGTTAGTAATGTGTTAGAATCGTTAATGTTGGCTGGGCTCTGTGTGAGTAAGGTTTGGTGACGTTCTTGTGGTTTTCGGAAGGTGTTCAAGAAGTTTTTGGGAGGTGTTGTTGAGTTTGATGGTTGTTGGAGGGTTTCAATACAGAGATGTGGTTCAATCATCTATTTTTGGCTTGGTAAAGCATGGGAGCTGAATCCTTTGAATATCGAAGAAGGCACGGGAGTTGTAGAGGTTTGAATCGCGCATCGACAAGCGAGTGTTGGTTGTTGGTGAGTGGAAAAGTGTTTTACTGCTGTGAAAATGTTTGGAAAGGAGTTGTGGGAGTTTAGATAACGTTTGATACACCTATCTAAGCTCGAAAGTAAGTATCGGTTGAGCTTTCTCTTAATTTTGGCTTTTGTAAAATGAAATATCATGCACATGTTTATGTTTTATTACTCACTATATTATGCATGTTTTGAAATGAAAGTTGATGCAAATAAACATTGTTGATGGCTTTTGAGAATAGCATATGGTTTATACAAGTATTTCGAGATTATGAAAATACATGGTTTAATGTAATTGTGTTGGAATAATTTGATGCATATGTAAAACATTGAGGTAATGTTGGTTATTGAATATATTGGCAAGTGGCTATGTTTAAAATGTTATCGGATATAGTTGACCGATCATAAGATTGAAAGTGCACTATAAAAAGTATCCTCATGTGTGTCGAGGGGTGTTAAAGTGTTCGGAATCTCCACCATGAGAACCGCAGCAGTTGAGGTGGGTAAGTGTTCCGTTTTCTCCTGCTGGTGGATTAATACATCCAAACCGTAGAGGTGGGTAAATGTTTCGTTACTCCAGTTTGAGCCGTTGAGGTGGGAAAGTGTGTCGTTACTCCAGTTGAGGTATGTATGTAAAGTGGTTGTGTGAACCACTTGAGAATCCATGTACCCGATGTGCTTTATGAATTGGAAGGTTACTGTTTTTGAGTCACTTGAAAGCCAATATATGAGATAATGTATCATGAGAAATGGATTATGTTTGTATAATGTGATTTATACATGTGTTGCTCTTTAAGCTTGTTATAAAGGTGTTAGGGTGTGAAACTTAAATTGAGGTAGAGGTTGAATCCATGATACATGTGCTGGAAATGATTAAAATGTGCATATTTTGAGATGACACGAGAAGCATGAGATGTTTTATTGTAACATCCCCTTCCCTTATCCGTACACCGGGTACGAGTCAAAATATTACGACTTCTTTAATAAAAAATCGAGTTAATTTAATTTTTTTTAGGAAAACTTCTCAATGGTCACCATCTAAAATTTCTCTAGCCCAAGCACGCTTAACTTTATTTAAAACCGAAATAAATTATTTATTTGAGTTCCAATCATAAATCAATTATTTTAGCATACAACTCATCACCTGAGTTTACTCTTAACTTTGTACCTTTCCAGAAATGCCAATTATCATGAAACTCATGTCAATGTATATCAACATAATTTAGCATTGGATAGTTCATAACCAAAATAACATTCATAATATAACATTATATATAACTAGTGATCCATGCATTTATATTCAACTTTTGACATATTAAAATATGTCATGCTCCATGACATAAATATAATGACAGTAAAATTTGGGTAGGCTCATCACAAGCCATCCCAATGATGTATAAAACATCAATGTGTCATGATATGTATGTAATTGCACTCACCTTGGCCACTTAACACAATGCCTCACTAAGTCCTAGCTCGATCCTTTCTTTCATAGTACCTCAAACCTTGTTTGATTCGGACTTGACTTCGTTAATCACATGAATAAAATAAAATATTTGTTAGATTCAATTCTAACAATACCTTAAACATGTTGTCTAATATAATCATTCCAATATAAAATTTCCAAATATTTTTCCTTTCTTCCTTGTACTGTTCAAAAACTCATTATGGTCCTTAGTCACCAATTTGAACTTCCATTAATTCTTCTGAGCTTGCTAACTAACATTTGAATACAAAATGTTTCAAATTTCATTTTCTGACAGCTTGCACTACCTTCAAAGATTTACTTATACAGGGAAGAATACATACTGGATCTTAATTTCCTTTTTACTGGAGAAACTAGATTCGATAACGGTTCTAACGTTATAAGCCACATAAATTAATAAAATCTACAAAAATTATGAAAAATCACTGAATTCACGTCACAGACTGTCCAAGCAGAAAACTGCTCTATAATTTTTCTGACCTTCATTCGAATAAAAATTCATATCTTTTAACTCGGAATTTGAAATCAGTTTCCGTTTCTTGGAAACGAAACTAGACTAACAATTCTTTCCAACGGTATAACATTCATCTTCTAACCATTTTTGTAGAATTTGTGGCAAAATTTTAAACTTACTGCCATAATTCAATTCCAACATAACTTTCCATAAATAACTTCTAATTTACACCAGTTTCTCCCTATTTCTCTACTTTACTTCAAAAGACCGGAATAAAGCTTGTATTCATATGTTATATTTACATCATTCATCAAAATAGGCTCAAACCTTTACTTCACTAATTTCTCTTGATTTGTCGAGATGGTCACCAAATTTCAAATATAAAGATTCAAGCTTCTTAACTTTGCAAATTAGTCCTCCAATCAACATTGCTACCTTAATCCATCATTTTAACTAAAAATCAGATTTACTCTTTCTATATATCCTCTTTTGCCGAATAGACCATTAAGTTTGACAATTTGTCAAAATGGTCACTAATGTGATTAATCGTCAGTTTAGCATTCTAACTTCATTTTCATGTCTCTAACATTATTAATAATATAAATACACGTCAAATTCAATAAAAAATTAGATCTGGTCCCTTAATTTTGAAGCTTGCCGAAATGGTCCCTATGCATTTAACTCAGGGTTTTGCTTCCAAACAACCAATCATGCTTACTAGATCATTAATCCAACATCACAAACCCTAAGTTAGACTTGAATCCATAAACCCTAATCTTCTCTATGCAAACCGAAATATGTAGGGTTTAAATCCCAACTCAATAACATGATTCCAACATCATACAAGCATGATTCTAACTTAAAATCAACCAGGGATTCATAAAATCATAAAAGCCCCAATTTGTTCATAAACCCTAATTTCTTCCACATATCAAATCTCATCAACCAAGCAAGTATTTTATAAATTATTTACATCAAAAGATAGAGCTCGAAGAGTAGAACAACTTTGTAGTTCGGAATATTACCTAAAAACTGAGATTCGGGGCTTAAATCGAGCTTGGAAATTTCCCTCTTCTTTCTCCTCTTTCTCCATGGCTTATGGCTGGAAAAGATGAACATTTTTTTCATATTTTTAATATTAAATTACACTTGTAACTATTAAATGAATTTTAAATTCATTTAAATAGTGAAATTACCAATTTAGCCTTTAAATCCAATGGCTAATTTAATCTCATCCAAAATCAAGGGATATGATTAAATCCATGTATATTTCATCTTCCAAAAACATCCTCAAATTTTCAAAAATATTTCAAAATTGCCATCCTTGCCAAAAGACCAATTTGCCCTCCAACTTGTCTTTATTTACTAGTTTGGTTCAAAATTTCCATTCCATTATAATCTAACTAAATTAGTTCCTTCTCAACTGACCACTATTTCATAAATATCATTTTATGATTTTCCATGGCTTATGGAACAGTCTCTGAAATTTCAATTCAATTCGATTTCCCGATATTCACTAAATACTTCTACTACGATTTTACCTTTACCGAGCTATCGGATCTATTCCGAAAATTATATATTTCCATAATGTACCTCATGTCATCATCATTCATCCAATGGCCTAGATTTAATCTTGAACTAGTAGTTACCAACCTTGCCCTTATAATTTTCCAAAATTATGATCTTGCCATTTTTCATCCAACGGCTCATATTTAACATGGAAAATCAACTTAAATCCAAGGGTTCATATTCTTACAACACAAAGAAAATATCTTAGACATGTAAACTGACATAATTAACCTTGCCTTATCATTCTTCAAAATATTTTGGATATTCTATTTGATCTGATTATCCGAATATTTTTCTGAACTTTATTGCTTTATAGCCATTAATACAAACTCCGTATGAAAAATTCGAGTAACATGAAAACATCATTATTGGGGGTAAACTATTCATTTATGGGACTAAAATACATAACTTTTGAAAATTACAATTTAGTCCCTGCACTTTTCCTAAGTTTATACTTTATCCACAAAACTTTCAAATTTTACAATTTAGTCACTAGCCAAAATTGGGATATTACATTTACCATGAGTTGTTTACATGTTCTTTGAACTAAATGGTTTTAAATGCATTGATGAGTGTTTTGCAGTTTCCCTCACTAAGCTTATTGTTTAAGCTCTATTTTCCTCATCAATGCGGAGAAATAGCTATCTCGGGTTGCACGTGAGCAAGAAGGTCCAATGAATTGTCACTTTCCAAAGTATGGCTTTAATACATTTTAAGTAGTAATATGAAGGCAAGGTGAACGGGTTGTTTTGGGAGTTGTGTTTTGAGATACTCTCTGATGTAATAGTTTGGATTATTGTTTAGGACTAGTATGATGCTTTATACTTGTGTTTGAGGGGTTTGGGAAACATTAAGCATGCTTGGGTAGAAATCATGCTCTTAGGTGTATGTTTGTTGATGCTATGCTTAGTGTGACCTCTTGAAAAGTTGTTATTGTTGATGTTTGAGTGCCTGTGATGTTACATGATGTTTATATGATGAATCAAGGGAGTTAAAGTGAGCCAAACTGTTATGTGTTGGACCTAGAGGTCATTACAGGTCTTACCGTACCGGTACAGCCCCTCAAGTGTCGGTACGCGAGGACTTTTCACGGCTACAATAGGGTAATTATGCCTAGTTGTATCGATATGCCTAGTAACCGTATCAGTACGCCTAGTTATGTAAACAATGAAGGTTTCGGTATGCGAGGCACTATTTCGATACGACTTATAGCCACTAGAATCCAATCTTTCAAAATTAACCAAGTCGTATCGATACGCCTGAGGATCGTATCGGTACGTCACTGCCCAATGAATTGTATCGATACGGTGGACAACCATACCGGCACCGTGGGAGTTAAATTGGTTGGTATGCTGACTGAAGTTTGAGATGATTGCATTTTGGTCCTTGTTTCTTATTTAAGCTATTAAATGTGTGAATGATCATTTTGGGTTGTAATTCAACATAATGACTTGAAAATGACTAATTGAGGATTGGTAACTTTAATTTTACAAAACCCCTCGTAAATAATAGAAATTATGTTTTAGTCCCTAGAACCCAGACTAGAGCAATTGGATGTCGAAATGACACCCGATTGAGTTGAGATTTTAACCATGACATGTATGCACGCCTTAGGACCTAAGAATGCATCTAGAAAAAATAAAAGAAAAAATGGATCAGTTCGAATGTAAGTTTCCTTGGGGTTTATTTTGGTAAACCCTAATGTAGCTTGCTCGGTTTGATTTTACGTCTAGACCGGGTTAAGGGGGTTATATTTGGTGGTATCAGAGCCAGGTTATGATTGTTGGGAGGTGGGTTATAATTTTTTGTGTGATTGAATATGTTGTATGACATGCACGGTGGTTGAATTTGTGAAATTGTACTAGGTATGCGGTATATTTGGGAGTTAGACCTTGGGACACATTGCCTTATTACTACTTTAGTTAAATGATTTTGTTTTTAAATAAGAGTGACTTGGATTCTTGCTATGAACTGGCCTAATTGTTTTGTTTTATTGCATTATCATGTCTGGACTCATATTTTTTATTATGGGACCTAGACGAGAGACTAGAGCTCACATGGGTAGCGTTATGGATGCACATAATGAAGAGTTGCCTCCTCCACCACCGATTCCTCCTGGTGGTGCTGGAGTAGAGGAAGGTGCGCCTCAGATACCACAAGTACGTATTTTTGGTGATATGGAATCATTGATGCAAGTGATAACGGGAGCTTTCTAGGCGGCCATGGCTGGAGTGCATGTACTTGCACCGATACCTGCAGCTGTTAACATCGGGTTACCTCTGGAGTGTTTGCATAGCCTAGGTAGGGTTGAGTTTCGAGGGTTGGTTTTTGAAGCAGTCGAGGATTGATTTGCGAGTACCAAAAGGATCCTTGGCTAGATAGAGTGTACTGATGTATGTAAGCTGGGATGTATTGCATCGTTGCTCCAGGGTGATGTGTACAGTTGGTGGACAACTGTGATCGCAAGAATAGAGCCTTCTAATGTTACATGAGAGTTCTTTTGTGAGGCTTTCAAGAAGAAGTATTTGGGAACTCGGTATAAGGATGTGAAGAATAGAGGTTTATGGCTTTGGAGTAGGGAAATATGTCTATTTCCGAGTATGAGATCCAGTTTGTTAGCCTGAGTAAGTATGCTCTTAAGTTTGTTCCGGACGAGCTAGAGAGGTGTGATCGATTTCTATATGGGTTGATAAAGGAAGTGAAGACTTACACGTTGGCCACTATTATACTGAGTTTGATGTTCTGGTGTTGCGGGCGAAGGACATAGAACAAAATATGGGTTCGTCTATTTGTTCTAGGGGTTCTTCATCTAGGAAGAGGAGTGTGAAGTTTGATGCTGGCCGAGATCGTTATAAGAGGCATAGAGATCGAAGGTACCATCTGGATCAAAAGCGAGGAAGAAATGGTGGTAGACATGGATTTCAAGGTCAGAATGCTCATGTTGGAGTTCCCGAGTGTAGGAGATGTGGCCGTAGGCATTCAAGAGAGTGATGGGGGTGCTATAGGCACTTGTTGGAGTTGTGGATCGATGGATCATCTCTGTAGGGATTGTTTGTAGTTGGCCAGAGAGGGTTAGGCTAATACACCGATTGCTGGAGTGTAGAGAGGTCATGGGCGCGGCCGTGGACATTTCTAGCTCAGGGATGATGGACAGAGAGTGGTAGCGCATACCGTGGTTGTTCAGCCAGAGGATGGTGGACCGGTGAGGGTTTTTCCTCACCGTGTTGGAAGGAATGATACAGACGTAATCGCAGGTATCTTTACCTTACAGTCAATACCTTTGTTATCTTTGATTGATTCTGGTTCTACGCATTCCTACATTTTACACGAGCATGCATGTGTGTTGGATTTACCTGTTGAGTTGTTAGATGTTGGTATGTGGGTAACCAGTTCCTTTGGTGAGACGGTTGTGGCTAGGAAGTTGTATAGGAGTTGTCCCTTGATGGTTCAAGGATATGTGTTTGAAGCTAACCTGATGGAGTTGCCATTTCACGATTTTGATGTGATTCTAGGCATGGATTGGCTGTCACATCACAAGGCTGTAGTGGATTTTGAAGCTAAGCATATTTATTTGAAACTTGTTGAATATTACGAAGTTATGGTTATGGGCGAGAATGTCAAGTTCATGTCAAATATGGTTTCAGCGTTGAAAGCGTGAAAGTTGTTGGAGTTCGTGGGTCAAGCATACCTAGCCTATGTTATGAACCCGAATATGAAGGAAGCGCGTGCTCGGGATATTTGCACGGTTTGTGACTTTCCAGAAGTGTTTTTGAAAGAGTTACCTGGTTTACTGCCAGATAGGGAGGTGGAGTTTTGCATAGAGACGTATGCGGATATGGCTCCAGTTTTGATTGCTCCGTACCGTATGGCACCAAAAGAGTTAAAGGAGTTGAAGATGCAGTTGCAGGAGTTGCTTGATCGTGGCTTTATTCCTTCGAGTGTGTCACCGTGGGGTGCACCGATGTTGTTTGTGAAGAAGAATGATGGCACGATGAGGACGTGCATCTATTATCGGTAACCGAACAAGTTGACGATCAAGAACAAGTATCCTTTGGTGAGGATTGATGATTTGTTTGATCAGTTCAGGGGTGCAACTGTGTTTTCTAAGATTGATCTATGGTCAGGTTATTATCAGTTGAAGGTGAAAGATAAGGATGTGCCGAAGCAACTTTTCGCACACGTTATAGGCATTACGAGTTCTTAGCGATGCCATTTGGTTTGACCAATGCACCTGTAGCGTTCATGGATATGATGAATAAGGTGTTCTGTGAGTTTTTGATCAATTCGTGGTAGTGTTCATCGATGACATCCTTGTGTACTCTCATATCAAGGAAGATCACGATCGACATCTCTGAATTATGTTGCAAGTTCTGTTGGACAACAAGCTCTATGCCAAGTTAAGTAAATGCGAGTTCTGGATCAAGCAGGCGGTTTTCCTTAGGCATGTTGTTTCGGCCGAGGGTATTCGTGTGGATCCGCAGAAAGTTGAGGCCATTGTGAATTGGAAGCTATCAAAATTTGTCTTGGAAGTTTAGAGTTTTTTGGGGATGGCTGGTTATTATCGACAGTTTGTTGATGGGTTTTTGAGGATCAATGCCCCTTTGATGATGTTGTTATAGAAAGATGTGGGTTTCGAGTGAATGGAAGTTAGGCAACAAGCTTTCGACAAGTTGAAGGAGGCTTTGACGCACGCTCCAATCTTGATTCAGCTGAAGTCAGGAAAATAGTTTTTTGTGTATAGTGATGCGTCCTACGTGGGTTTGGGATGCATGTTGATGTAAGAGGGAAGGGTATTCGCCTATGCATCTAGGTAGTTGAAGGTGCATGAGCGTAATTACCTTACGCACGCTCTTGAGTTGACTGCGGTGGTGTTTGCCTTAAAGATTTGGTAACACTATCTCTATGGTGAGAAGTGTGTTGTTTACACTGATCATAAAAGTTTGAAATATCTGATGTCTTAGAAGGAGTTAAATCTTAGGAAATGAAGGTGGTTAGAGCTGTTGAATGATTATGATCTGACCACTAAGTACCATCCTTGGAAGGCGAACGTGGTAGCATATGCTTTGAGTAGGAAGGTCATGGTAGAGTCGAGAGCGATGTTTGCGCGGCTGAGTGTGTCACGAGAAGGAGGGTTGCTAGCAGAGTTGCAAGTAAAGCCTTCGATGTTGCAGTTGATCAAGGAGAAGCAACCTTTTGATGATGAGTTAGTGCCGCATGTTAAGGATATCTTAGATAGGAAGCAAACGGATTTTTGCTTTAGTGAGGATAGGGTTTTGTGTTTCAAAGATCGGGTAGTGGTACAGAATGATGTAGAGTTGAGGAATAATATTTTGACAGAGGCACTTTCGAGCCCTTTTGCGATGCATCCGAGGAGTACAAATATGTATCAGGATTTGAAGAAATAATATTTTTGGGTTGGTTTGAAGAAAGATGTTGCAGAGTTTGTGGCTCGTTGTATGGTTTCTCAACGTGTTAAAGTAGAGCATCAGTTTTTTTGGGGTTGTTGTAACCGTTGAGGGTTCTTGAGTGGAAATGGGAAAGGATCACCTTGGATTTTGTGTCTGGGTTGCTTTTGACGCCGTCAAAGAAGAATTCTGTTTGGGTGGTCGTGGATAGGTTTACGAAGTGTGCACATTTCCTGGCTATGCATACAATGTATGCTCTAGATAAGTTGACAGAGTTATATGTCGCAGAGATCATGAGGTTGCATGGCGTGCGGAAGTCCATTGTATCTGATAGAGATCCGCGTTTCACCGTGAGGTTCTGGAGATGTTTACATAGGGCCTTGGGTATACGGTTAAACTTCAGTACCTCGTATCATCCGAAAACGGATGGTCAGTCGGAACGTGTTATCCAAGTGCTGGAGGATATGTTGCGGTGTTGTATCATAGATTTCCAGGGATCATGGGAGAAGCAGTTGTCGTTAGTGGAGATTGCTTATAATAACAGTTATCAAGATAGTGTCTAGATGGCTCGATACGAGGCTTTGTATGGGAGAAGATGTCGTACGCTGCTTTGCTAGGCGGAGGTAGGAGAAAAATATGTTTCTTTGCCGGATACGTTAAAAGATACCAATGAGAAAGTAAAGTTGATTAGTGATCGGTTGAAGGCAGCTTGGATCGGCAAAAGTCTGACACTGATTTGAAGCGACGATAAATTGAGTATGCAATTGGTGATCGTGTGGTTTTGAAGGTTTAAGGTGATGAGGTTTGGGAGGAAGGGCAAGTTGAGCCCTAGGTTCATTGGACCGTATGAGGTGTTAGAGCGCGTTGGTCCTGTTGCGTATAGATTGAGGTTGTCGGCTGAGATAGAAAAGATACATGAAGTTTTCCATGTGTCTATGTTATGAGGGTATAGATTGGATCCTTCGCATGTTATGTTTGTTGAGGAAATTGAGTTAAATCTAGACTTGACCTATGATGACGATCCAGTGAGGATTCTGGATTCGAGTAGCAAAGTTCTCAGCGAAAAAACCTTAGAGTTGGTAAAGGTGTTGTGGCGACACCGCGGTGTAGAGGAAGCTACTTGAGAGAGAAAAAAAGATATGTTGAAGCAGTTCCCTCATCTATTTTTGCCAGGTAAATTTCGAAGAAGAAATTTCTTAAGAGGGGGATAGTTGTAACGCCCTGAAAATGGGTCTAGATGTGAACCGAGTTCGACCGGTTGTTCGAGAGAACTGGTTTGGGCAATTAAAATAGTTTTGGAAATAATTTTATAAAAGTGATTTTGGGGAAAATAAATTATGGAAAATGGTTTAAATTACTTAAATAATATTTTAAGTAAATTGGTAAGTTCAATTTGATGGAATTAATTCTGATTTTATGATATTTTAGTCTAGTGACTAAATTGAAAGTTTTCAAAACTATTTTTGGTGACTAAATAAAAAGGGATCAAAACTTAGAATCTTTAAGGAGCTAATTGACCATTCTTTTTCAACAGATTTCTCTCTTAAATTTGGCTATTTTAAAGTATTTTTAAATGGTTTAATAAATGGATAAGTGAGGATTTAATTAAAAGGATCTTATTTTTCTGAAAACATTTTCTCACGTAACCACTTTTCTCAAAATCTTTTCTCTCAACTTTCTCAGCAACCAAACTGAGATTTCTACTTCTAAATATCCAGGAATCAATCTTCAATGATTTCTTTTTTAATTTTCAATTGATTTCTTCCATTGCTTTTGCAAAACATCTTGGATTTCATCAAATCTTGGCCAATTAAGGAGAAATAAGCAATTAGAGGTGATTCTCTCCTCTAATTAAAGGTTCTTTAATGAAATTCCCAAGTTCTTGATCATTTGTTGTTGATTTATATTGTATAATTGTGATTTAAACATTGATTTGTTAATTTAATTGAGCTTTATTGGAAAATTTATAGAAACTAAATTGGATCTGTTATGAGGATGGATTTAAGTGATTTATATCTTAATTTGGAAGTGTTTTAATGTTGAAAGGATGGAATTATCAATGGAATCCCGAAACTATCTGGATTACTAGTTTTTAGATTGTTTTTAGTTGGTTTTTAGTGTGATACGGTTGTTATGATGTTGCTAGAGATATAAGGACGTGTTTATGTTTTTGTTGGATGTTAATTGATGTTAGTAATGTGTTAGAATCGCTAATGTTGGTTGGGCTCTGTGTGAGTAAGGTTTGTTGATGTTCTTGTTGGTTTTCAGAAGGTGTCCAAGGGGTTCTTGAGAGGTGTTGTTGAGTTTGATGGTTGTTGGAGGGTTTCAATACAGAGATGTGTTTTAATCTATATTTGCCTTGGTAAAGCACGGGAGCTAAATCCTTTGCATATCGAAGAAGGCGCAGGAGTTAAGGAGGCTTGAATCGCACATCAGCAAGTGAGCGTTGGTTGTTGGTGAGTGGAAAAGTGCTTTACTACTTTTAAAAGATTTAAAAGGATTTGTGGGAGTTTAGATAAGGTTTGATACACCTATCTAAGCTTGGAAGTAAGTATCGATTCGGCTTTCTCTCGATTTCGGCTTTTGTAAAATGAAATCTCATGCACATGTCTATGTTTTATTACTCATTGTATTATGCATGTTTTGAAAGTGAAAGTTGATGCAAATAAACATTGTTGATAGCTTTTCAGAATAGCATATGGTTTATGCAAGTATTTTGAGATTATGAAAATGCATGGTTTAATGTAATTGTGTTGGAATGATTTGATGCATATGTAAAACAGTGAGGTAATGTTGGTTATTGAATATATTGGCACGTGGTTGTGTTTAAATATTCTCAGATATAGTTGACCGGTCATAGGATTGAAAGTGCACAGTAAAATGTCACCTGATGTGTGTCGAGGGGTGTTAAAGTGTCCGTAATCTCCACCATGAGAACCGCAGCAGTTGAGGTGGGTAAATGTTCCATTTTCTTTTTTTGGTGGATTAATACATGCAAACTGTAGAGGTGGGTAAATGTTCCGTTACTCCGGTTTGAATCGTTGAGGTGGGCAAGTGTGTCGTTACTCCGGTTGAGGTATGTATGTAAAGTGGTTGTGTGAACCACTTGAGAATCCGTGTATCCGATGTGTTTTATGAATTGGTAGGTTACTATTTTTGAGTCACTTGAAAGCCAATATATGAGATAATGTATCATGAGAAATGGATTATGTTTGTATAATGTGATTTATACATGTGTTGCTCTTTAAGCTTGTTATAAATGCGTTGTGGTGTGAAGCTTAAATTGAGGTAGAGGTTGAATCCATGATACATGTGCTGGAAATGATTTAAATGTGCATATTTTGAGATGACACGGAAGCATGAGATGTTTTACTGTAAAACCTATGTTTGATTTTGATATAACAAAGTGTTGGAGGACTAAATTGTAAAAGGAAATAAATATTTAAGTACTCAAAAGTCTCACAAAATGACAAGGAAAAGTTTTCCAAAGTTAAAGACTTAAACCCAAAAATTTTCTAAGCGTTTTCAAGACAAAATTCACAAATACGCCCAGGCGTATCGATACACCCCTTCGTGTTTCGATACGGAAATTGGCTACTAGAATTTAGTTTTGCAAAGCGTACCGATAAGGTTTTGCCCAATTCGATACGACCTTCAACTTAGCCTGTATTTTAAATGATGTGTATCGATACAGCCTCACCCGTTTCGATACGACATTCATCTGGGCAAATGTTTTATGCTTCACGTCTCGATACGGCCCTGTCCATTTCGATACCATTTGAAATCTGGGTTTAAGACATTTTTATCCATACCGATGAAGTCCCAGCCGTCTTGGTACGGTTTGCATTAAATGTTTTCGACCGTTGCCTTGTTAGTTATTGGAATCAACGAACTTTTAATTTTTCTGTTAGCCATATCGATACGCCCTTAGGCGTACCGATGCAATTTTTTATCTCGGATTCTAGTGAGCAAAACTCGTACCGATACGGCCTTGCCGTTTCGATACGCCCCTATTTTTACACTATGATCATTTCGATACGGCCTCTCGCATATCGATACGCCTATGCATAACGGCTATATTTTTCTTGTAACAGGTATCGATACGGGCCTTCGTGTACCGATACAGATGGTTGGCAGACAGCATTTATTGCGGTAAAGAAGCCCTCCAATGGCTATATTCAGTACTCCAACCACCCAAACGGCTATAAATCAATGAGAGGGTATAAATACAAGACTCCAAAGCTGCTGCAGCAACTAATGAACCTACTTTGATCAACACTCAAGCAACTAATGTTCATGGACCCAAAAAGATTTGGGTATCAAAAATCAAAGTTTGATTCCATGTTTGTAGGTGGAGCATTGCTACAAGGCCAAGGCTACAAGTGCAAACTCATGGTACCTTGACAGTGGATGCTCGAGACACATGACCGGAGACAAGAGTCGATTCTTGGAACTAAAGCCAAAGAGTGGAGGAGTAGTAACATTTGGTGACAACTCCAAAGGCCACATTGAGGGAATTGGTTCCATTGGTAATCACTCATCCATTCTCATTGATAATGTTTTATATGTCAACGGTCTAAAACATAATGTTTTAAGTATTAGTCAACTATATGACAAAGGTTTTAATGTTGTTTTTGATTCTAATGGTTGCAAAATTTTAAACATTAAAACAAATAAAATTGTGCTTTTTGGTCATCGTATATGAAACATATACATGGTGCATCTAGATGACGTACACATTTCTCATGCATGTTTTGTTGCAAATAATGAGCATGATTCATGGTTATGGAATAAGAAATTAGGGCATGCAAGCATGAGTGTTTTAGAAAAATTGGTTTCAAAAGATCTAGTTAGAGGTTTGCCTAAAATAAAGTTTTCAAATGATAAAATTTGTGATGCTTGTGCAAAAGGCAAACATAAAAGAGTTTCTTTCAAACCTATTAATGATTTTTCAACTAGTAGAGTTTTACAATTGATCTATATGGATCTCTTTGGTCCTATTAGAACTACTAGCTTGGGTGGAAAATCATATGCATATGTTTTAGTTGATGATTACTCTAGATACACTTGGGTTTTATTCTTAAGTACCAAAGAAGAGGCTTTAGAAAAATTCATCACGTTTTCAAAAATTACCCAAAATGACCTTGGTCAAACTATTTCTCACATTCTAAGTGACCATGGCTCCAAATTTCAAAATTTAGGCTTTGAGTATTTTTTGTAACTCAAACGGTATTAGCCATAATTTTTCAGCTCCTAGAACACCTCAACAAAATGGGATTGTTGAAAGGAAAAATCAAACTTTAGAGGAATGGCTAGAACCATGCTTTGTGAAAACAATTTGCCAAAATATTTTTGGGCGAAAGCCACTAATACGGCTTGCTATATAATAAATAAAGTAATGATTTGGCCTATTTTAAAGAAAACTCCTTATGAGATTTTAGGATCCAAAAGCCTAACATTAGCTATTTTCATCCATTTGGTTGTAAATGCTTTGTTTTAAATAATGGAATAGATATTTAGGCAAATTTGACTCTAAAAGTGATGAAGCTATTTTATTAGGGTATTCTTTCAACTCTAAAGCCTATCGAGTATTTAATAAAAGAACCTTAGTTGTTGAAAGTCAATACATGTGATTTTCGATGATAACCTCCTTCCGAGGAAGGGTTCTTGCGATGATGATGATGTAGGGATTTTTGAAGCCAATGATGGTGGGCAATCATCAAAGGTGAATGAAGTTCCAACCAAAGAAGAAGAAACACAAGATCCACCTCTATAAGCCTTGAAGTACATGAGCCTAGAGGAAAAGGAAGTGAGCTACCCAAGAGAGTACAACTATGTCAAAGGTGGTGAGGTTTTGGGTGATCCATCCAAAGGGGTAACCACTAGACTTTCTCTTAAAAATGCATGTAATGTTGCTTTTATCTCATGCATAGAGCCTAAAAATGTCAAAGAAGCATTAAATGATGATTATTGGATAATGGTTGTGCAAGAGAAATTAAACCAATTTGAGAGAAGTCAAGTTTGGACATTAGTTGGTAGGCCTAGTAATAAATCTACTATAGGAACTAAATGGGTCTTTAGAAACAAACTAGATGAGAGTGGTAACATAGTGAGGAACAAGGCTAGACTTGTTGTTCAAGGTTACACTCAAGAATAGGGAATCGATTTTGATGAAACCTATGCACCCGTAGATAGAATGGAAGCCATTAGGATGCTTTTAGCGTTTGCATGTTATCACGAATTTAAGCTTTTTCAAATGGATGTAAAAAGTGCATTTTTAAATGGTTTTATTAATGAAGAAGTGTATATAGAACAACCACCTGGTTTTGAAGATCCAAATTACCCAAACCATGTTTTTAAACTTTCAAAAGCTTTATATGGTTTGAAACAAGCTCCTAGAGCTTGGTATGAAAGATTATCAAGTTTTCTAATTGAAAAAGGCTTTGAAAAAGGAAAGGTGGACACTACACTCTTTATTAAAAGAAATGGAAAAAACATTTTAGTAGTTCAAATATACGTTGATGATATAATTTTTGGTTTTACTAATGAAATGTTTTGTCAAGATTTTGCTAAGTTGATGGAAGGTGAGTTTGAGATGAACATGATGGGGGAGCTTTCATTCTTCTTGGAGCTCCAAATTAAGCTAAGGAAGGACGGCATCTTCATCAATCAAGCTAAGTACATCAAGGACATGCTCAAGAAGTTTGGGTTGGAGAATATGAAACCTCAAGCCACTCCAATGAGTTCTTCCACAAAGCTTGAAAAAGATGAAGGAGGTAAGTGTGTAGATTTAAAGCTTTTATCGCTCTATGATTGGATCTTTACTTTATCTTACCGCAAGTAGACCCGATATTATGTTTAGTGTTTGCTTGTGTGCTAGATTTCAAGCTAGTCCTAGAGAATCACACCTTATAGCCATTAAGATAATCTTTAGATACCTTAGAGATACACCTTGTTTAGGTCTTTGGTATCCTAGAGAGTCTTCCTTTAGTTTACATGCCTTCTCGGATGCGGATTATGGGGGTTGTAAGATAGATAGAAAAAGTACCTCCGGTACATGTCAATTCCTACGTAGTATGCTAATATCATGGTTTTCTAAGAAGCAAAATAGTGTAGCATTATCTACCACCGAGGCGGTGTACATATCGGTAGGGAGTTGTTGTGCTCAAGTCCTTCGGATGAAACAACAACTCTTAGATTGTGCAATTGATGTAGGTACCATCCCCATTAGGTGTGACAACACTAGTGCTATTTGTCTCACTAAGAATCCCATCCAACATTCTAGAACTAAACACATAGAAATAAGGCATCATTTCATTAGAGATCATGTCTTGAAAAATGTGTAGTTCTAGAATATGTAGACACCTTGAACCAATTAGCAGACATTTTTACCAAACCATTAGACAAAGAGCGTTTTTTGGTTTCTTAGGAGAGAGTTAGGTTTAACCATCCTCCCTTCACCATTAGAGCCTCTTTTGGTCTTAAAAACATGCTTAAATTTGGTTGATTGATTGCTTTTGTGATTTTGCTCCTATATACATATATGCTTGTTGCTAGGGGGAGTATGCATCTATTTATGCCCATACATGATGTTCTCATATCATTCACATGCATTTCGATTCGATTCAAATTGAATTTTTGAGCAACCTGTAGCCAAAATTGACATTTCTAGCATAGGCGTATCGATACGGATCATTTACAATTGTTCCGGTACAGGTACCGGTATGGGTCACGTATCAAAACAGCTATTAAAACGTTTCAGTACTTGTTTTTGATATGCCAATGTGGCGTATCGGTACGCGTAGCCGTTGGACAATTTTTAAGGGTATTAAAAGAGGTTTTTCACTTTAACTCAAATACCAACTTTTCTAAAAACCCTATATATGAAAATCCTCTATAAAAACCTCAAAATCCCTCACTTTTTCTAACACAAATCTTTAAAATTCTTGAGGGCTTTTGGATTTTACATCAAACCCAAGCAAAAATCATCAAGTTTGTGCATCCAAATCTCTTCATTCATTCTTAATCTCAATTTCAAGGTATAAACCCTACCCTTTTATTTTTAATTTTTGTACATATATATACACTGTTTTTGTATTCTAATCATATATTTAGAACATATGTAGTATAGTTTTCAATCCTTTTGTAAAAACTTTTTCAAATCTGAACTTTTTTTATTTGAATATAAAATTATATCGTATAATTTTTAACACTATTTTTAAAGTTTTCTTTTCCCAAAATTTATTTTTATACTTGTATATGTTTTTAAACTATCTTGTATAGCTTTTTAACAATTACTTGATTATTGGATTAATTTTTGGATCGAATGTGTTGATTTATGCATACATAGTTTTTGGTTTGATTTTGTTTTCAGATTATGGCCCCAAAGAAACGTGCGTGAAAGATATTGCCTCTAGTTCCAATCCTCCTAGTCTCAATCTCGACCATAATTGTAATAGACCCAATCTTACCTATATCTATCAACATTGTTTTAATGAACCTCAATTCCCTCAAGCCATGGAATGTTTTAAAAAGTATCAAAGTTACAAAATTCGCCGAGAGCGTGTTACCTCCATTCCTTTTCCATCATCCGAACGTTTTCAATTTAAATATCTACCTTTGATGGAAGAATGGAAATTTATGCATTTTTTGAGTATGCCTGGGATTTTATACCGAAACCTTGTTTTGATATTTTATTTCAATGCTCGGTGTATTTACAATGAAATAAAAAAACCTTGGTTATTGCGATTTAGTCTTATTTAATGGGTCAAAATTTTGTATTGATTCAACCATTGCAGTAAACTATTTAGGCCTTGAGGATATGGGGATTGATGATGAGGATTCTTTGGGACATACTCTTGAAGGCTCCATGATCGTACTCGATGCCTATGACCACATTCTACACCTCATGATCACTTGGTGGTTTCGTCCATCCGGTGGGAAGTTCTCCACAATCTGACAAGTCGATGATTTTTGGATCCGTTGCTTCCATGAGGGTAGGCATCCTAATCTTGCTCAAATTATGTTTGAGGATATCGTCTTTCTTGTCCAACACCATCACACCTCTATGGTTACATCATTCACTTACGGCACCGCCTTGAGCTACATTTTTCACAAGATGGGAATTGATTGTTCCTATGACCTTGCGAAACCCCTCAACGATTCGATTGATGAGCATTCTCTCCGTCGCGCAATGTTCACATACTATAATGGAGAATGGGTCCAGAACACTGATCTTTTAGGAGGTGTTCAACCCAATCCGGTGGAGGCTCCTCAAACGGCTCCCATTCCACAAGCTCCGGTGGCCTAACCTAATCTTGGTGCCCTCATGGTTTACGTCAATGAACAATTCACCAACTTGTACACAACCATGAATTACGGGTTTGTCGCTATTGACACACGCTTCACATGCTTGGAGGAAAGAGTGACAACTATTGAAAATCGCCAAAACTCTATGGATCTCACTCTTACCGTGATTCATGGTGAGTGGCGTCAATCCCTTGGGCCTCAAGTCAATGATGATGAGGATGAAGATGAAGATGAAGACGATGGAGACGATGGGACTAATCCTTAGGCATATTGCATATCATATTAGGACTAGTTTATGCACCTATATTCTTATGTTTTGATGAACTCTTATGCTTTATCATTGCTTTGTTATTTCGATTATGTTTTTAAGTTTTAAGTTGGATTGGATTTGATTATGCTTGAACTTATCCTTTATATTTTAATGATTATGTTGCTTATTTACTTGCTTGGAGTAATTTGATTATCTTTAGTGTTTATCCCTATTGAATTGATTTTGATCTAAAAAAAGGGGGAGAAAAGTTAGCCAAAAAAATTCAAACTTTTTCAGTCTTAAATTAAGGGCGAGTTTTCTAAAGATACTTAAAAAAAATTCACTTTGGTTTTGTTATATCAAAAAGGGGGAGATTGTAAAACCTATGTTTGATTTTGATATAACAAAGTGTTTGGGGACTAAATTGTAAAAGGAAATAAATTTTTAAGTACTCAAAAGTCTCACAAAATGACAAGGAAAAGTTTTCCAAAGTTAAAGACTTAAACCCAAAAATTTTCTAAGTGTTTTCAAGCAAAAATACACAAATACGCCCAGGCGTATCGATACACCCTTGGTGTTTCGATACGAAAATTAGCTACTGGAATTTGGCTTTGCAAAGAGTACCGGTACGGCTTTGCCCGTTTCAATACGACCTTCAACTTAACCTGTATTTTAAATGATGCATATCGATACGGCCTCACCCATTTCGATACGACATTCATCTGGGCAAATGTTTTATGCTGCATGTTTCGATACGACCCTGTCCGTTTCGATACCATTTGAAATATGGGTTTAAGACATTTTTATCCATACTGATACGGTCCAGCCGTTTTGATACGGTTTGCATTAAATGTTTTCGACCGTTGCCTTGTCAGTTATTGGAATCAACAAACTTTTAATTTTTCCGTTAGCCGTATCGATACGCCTCTAGACGTACCGATGCAATTTTTCATCTCGAATTCTAGTGAGAAAAACTTGTACCGATACAGCCTTGCTATTTCGATACGCCCCTATTTTTACACTATAATCATTTCGATACGGCTATATTCAATGGCTATGTTTTTCTTGTAACAAGTATCGATACGGGCCAACGGCTATATTCAATACTCCAACCACCCAAATGGCTAGAAATCAATGAGAGGGTATAAATACAAGACTCCAAAGCTGTTGCAACAACTAATGAACCTACTTTGATCAACACTCAAGCAATCAAGCAAAATCCAACCCTTTGAGCTTTTATTGTCAAACCCTTGTACACCCAACTTGTGTAATTCCTTTGTACATCTTTGTTTCAAGTTTGGGGTTGTGAGAAATCTTAATTGGGCAAAATTTGTATCTTGTGAGGACATTTCATTTGCCAAACTTCTTTCTTGTAAAAGAGTAATTCTTGATCAAGCTTCGTGTAAAAAGCTTTGATCAGTTGTAACGGTTGCCTCCTTAGCCTAGAAAAGGGGAAGAATTTCATAGTGAAAATGTTGAAAATCCTTAGTAGGAAGCTAAGGTAGTGGACTTAGAGCTTGTTAGAAGCTTGAACCATTATAAATCGTTGTGTCCTTTTGTCTATCTCTTTCGATTTGCTTCCAAAAGTTTAAAATTGCCAATTCACCCCCTCTTTGCCACCATCTACATTGATTGATCATCCTAACATTTACCATGAGTTGTTTACATGTGCTCTGAACTAAATGGTTTTAAATGCATTGATGAGTGTTTTGTGGTTTCCCTCACTAAGCTTATTGCTTACGCTCTCTTTTCCTCATCAATGTTGAGAAATATCTATCTAAGGCTGCACGTGAGCAAGAAGGATCCAAGGAATTGTCACTTTCCAAAGTATGGCTTTAATACATTAATGTGACCGGGTTGTTTTGGGAGTTGTGTTTTGAGATACTCCCTGATGTAATAGTTTGGATTGTTGTTTTGGACTGGTATGATGCTTTATACATGTGTTTTAGGGGTTTGGGAAACATTAAGCGTGCTTGGGTAGAAATCATGCTCTTAGGTGTATGTTTGTTGATGCCATTCTTAGTGTGACCTCTTGAAAAGTTGTTGTGGTTGATGTTTGAGTGCCTATGATGTTTATATGATGAATCAAGGGAGTTAAAGTGAGCCAAAGTGTTATATTTTGGACCTAAAGGTCATTACAGGTCCTGCCGTACGGTACAGCCCCTCAGGTGTCACAGCTCAAAAAAATTTCATCAAGCTACTTCAATAATGACATCCTACTTGAGGTTTTTGATTAATTTTAGTGGGATGTATAAATAAGATAAATTACTCTATTTTGGTTCAGGGTCTATTATTTATCAAACAATTAATTTATTTTTTGTAAAGTAAAGGAGCTCCGATTTTGTGTACAAGTTAATTTTAAATATTTTTAAAGGTTTTAAATTTATAGAATTTTTGAATAAAAAATCATGTTATTGTTTGGTGACATCTCTAACTCATATTCGGTAATCAAATACGGGGAATGAGGTGTAACAATTAGCATTGCATGTCAAGCACAAACCTTGATGTATAGTCTAAGGGAAGGGAATTCAAATGAAATTTATGCGAGAAATTTGGATTTTGAGTCCTATTAGAAACCATTATTTAGTGGAAATCTTGTTCAATGTACATCATGGCAGCATAGTAAACCAATGTACTTCTCCAAGATGTAGCTGCACTCTGGACACTTCATGTTTTCTAGGATCCTCATGTTGATCGAGAACTCGAACCTGGAACAAGGTTGATCATCATCATGAAGCATGCCATGGTGTTCCTTAAATGCCAAATCAAATCCTTTTTAATCCACATTCACTTTCCATTCATCATAGTCACTCAGAGCTTTCAAAATGGTGTTGGAATGGCCATTCGCAATTATTTTTGATCATTTTCCAAGAACTGTCCACCCACTATCTTTATCATAGCTCACCACCTTTTTTATTTGTTGCATCATCGTGTCATTTTCATCATCTTTGCCTGATTAAAGTTAAACCCTGGAAAAAAACATGCTTTTTAGCTTGTTCCAAAAGTACCATAAATGGTTGGGTCTTTCCATGCATGGCTCACCTTCTTTGACTTTATAATATCCGTCACTTTCTTCACTTTTGCCTTTTTGTTGATTTCCTAATGTACAACATCTCAAGAGCAATGATGGATGCGTTTGTGACATTGCGTGCGATGGTTGTGAATCTCTGAACCCATTTGACGTTGTCCCCTCCAAACAAGAAAATGTACTTGCCTTCTTTAATCTGAACAAGTAAATGGTTGTGCCTCTGCTACTTTCGATGTTTTGCCTTTTTGTTTGACCTCTTGTGTCTTGAGTTGTTCCTCATATGTGATGGATCTAGGAGAAGTAGACAAAGTTTGAGTAGAATTATGAAAAGATGAGTTGAATGGGGTACCTTTGTCATAGGAAGAATAAGGCAAGGTCTGTTTCGCTGAAGGATTTGATTCTCAATGGTGATAGTTGTGTGCAGGGTACTTCCAAGATTACTATAATCATGAAGTATAAGAGGATCGATGATGTTTTTGTTGAGGCTTGTAACAAATCTAGACAAGGTGTCTTCCTCGTCTTCTTGAATGTCTACTCTTTGAAGCAAATATTCCATCTCTTTGTAAGAACATCAATAGATCGTCTAAATTGATGCAGATTTTGGAGACAAAATTTGACTTGTCGAAAGTAGTATGAGGGAACAAAGCGGCTTCGCATGGCATCTTTGAGTTCTTCCTATGAACGAACGGCAGGTCGACGCTGAATTTGTCTTCGTTTGCATAGTTGAGTCCACCAACTCAATTCATAGCCCATAGACTGGGTAGTTATTAGAGGAACTTGGTAGACCTCCTTTCATGCATAGTGTGTGAAAAAACCTCGACTTTTCTTTCCCAATCAATGTATGCATCGGTATCAGTTTTGCTATTGAAATTAGGAATGATTAATTTGGGCTTGGACCACGATGATTATTCTGGCTCAAGGTCTATGTCAGTGGGGGGAACACACTTGGGTTGCATTGTTGGCTTGGGTTGATGTGTAGCATTATCATCTTCTCTCTCTTACTTTTGTGCTATTCGTTCAACCCATCATTGTAAATCCCTCATTCTATTAGACAATTTTTCCGTTGTCATTGGTCCTTTGTTTTTTTCCATCAGTAGTACTTGGATTCAATATCTTGAAAAATCACAATACTCGCACAATATTTTAAGCAATAAACAAAAAAGAAAAACTAGAAACCTCACTAATCACTCCAGGAAGAAGTAATCTCTGAGGCAAGTTAGTCAATCTTGTATTCTTTAAAACTCTCCTACCATACACGACTTAGTAATCAGAGTTCAAATCCTATCAAAGATCCTAAGTGCTTTAAGAGATCAAAGAAAGGTTAGACACAAATAGAAAATAGTTGTAAGGAGGAAGGAAGTTATGCAACCTTTTAAGTCCTGCTAACACAAGAAAAAAGAAAAGGTGTTAGATAATGTAAATGAGGGAAAAAAGTAGACAAATGAATTTAAATAAAATTTAAGAATGAAAGAAACTTGAAGAAGCAAACCCTAAAACTCAAAAGCAATCTTGAGAAGAATCCAAGTGATGTGCAACATGCATGGTGGCCAGCGTGATGCTTGGAAGTACGGAGGAGGGTGATTATTGCCAAGGTAAGCACTTCTTGGATTTTCTTGATCCGTTGCTTTTCTTTTCTTTTTGAATAACGTAAAAAGCAGTAATAGAACCCAAAACATTGCAACAGCCATGTTTTGTACATTTGAGAAAGCCTTGTGTTTTCACCCTCCAAGTTCGCCAATCTTGCTAAATCTTGCCCAAGAATCGTGCCCAATCTTATACCAAATGATGTAAGACTTGATTATCACGTTGGAGACTTACTTGATTGGTTGGAAACAAGCCTAAGGTTTTAGACTCAACAGAGAATCTGAAATAAGAAGTTCTTGGAATTTCAAGAGAAGATGCAATGGCGTTTCTTGAAAATTCTATAAAACAAGAACCAAATTCAAAGAAAAGTGATTAAGAAGCAATAATCAATATTGAATAATAAGAAAACAAGAAAAAAAGAGGTAAACGAATAAACAAAGAACGATAAAGATTTGAATCTGTAAAATTCCATATTTGAATTGGATAGAGACAGTGTGTAGATTTGTAGAGAAGATGAAGACGGCTGGTGGAATAGAGGAAATGCTCACGGAACCGTCATAGTCACAATTAACTAGGTAACCTTCATGATACGGCTTTAACCGACCCTTCTACTGCACTTGGATAGACAACCCGTAGTGTGAAGATTCTCCCTCGCTCAACTTGGTCGAACACGTTGAAGAAAGCTTCAAAGACACAAGTTTATCGACACTTTCAGACATGTACTTAAAAGAATACTTTTATAGAAATCTCAAATCTGATTTACTGTAAAGAATTTCTCATCCTTTTATAGGGGAATGATGACTAATCTAGTTGGAATTCCTAAATAGAAACAAACTCTATTCCTAATAAAACAACATTAAAAGAAATAATAAAATAATATAGAAACTAATATAATAATATGGTTCCTTGTTGGATTTGAATTCCTCCTTAATTAGGAATTCTCTTGTGCGGCAAGCTTCCTCCAAGGAGAGTGGACAAATGGATTAGGGCAACAAACTTCTCTTCTTTGTGGATAAGGCTGGATTGGGTTGATTGAAAGAATATTAAGGCCTAAAATTAATTAAATCTAAATTGGGCTAGAATTTAAGTAATTAGACCCAAACTTTTATAATTTAGTATTGGGTCTAAAAAATTACAATTAAAACCCAACTAATGGACTTCAAATATGCTTAAGGCTTTTTCTTGAATGGCTTTGACGTGCGTATCTTCAACATGGGTTTGTGTGACCTAATTCTTTAAGTCTGGAGATTGGGTAGTCTTTTGAAATTCTTGTTCTTCCATGAATGATTGTAAGCCTTTGGTCAACACTTCTTGAACTTTGGTGTAGAGTTTATCTTTAAGTAACTTGGACTTGGCTCGTGTGATTGGTCCTAGCAGGAATGTGAGTCCATCCTTGATTTGGGATTGACAGGTACATGTATCAATATTCATCACTATATCCTTAAAAGTCCTATTACGTCTCTCATCTACACCATTCATACTAGGCGATCATGGCATGATGTACTGTGGGACAATACCACATTCCTCTAGGAATTTTGCAAATGGTCCTGGACGTCGTTCACTTGAGCCATCATATCTACTGTAGTACTCACCACCACGATCAGATCTAAACTTCTTTATTCTTTTGTTGGGTTAATTTTCAACTTCAGCCTTATAATATTTAAATATGTCCAAAGACTAAGATTTCTCATGAATAAGATATAGGTACCCATAACGTGAGCAATCACCTATGAATGTTATGAAACATTATTGACCATTCCAAGATGCCGTACTAAATGAGCCACATATATCAGTATGAATTAATATTAAGACGTTTATAGATCTGTTGGCACTTAATTTCTTGATTTTGGTTTGCTTTCCCTTGTTACAATTCGTGCATGACTTACAACATCAGGAGGCTCATGGGGATCGAGATAGTCGTGGGGGGCCATATATGGTGATGGCTATGGTATACCAATAAGGTTAGGATCAGGAAATGGCTATGGTGGACCATTTAGTCTAGGAATAGGATTAAGAGGATAGTCGAGGGGGTTAAATCTGACCATTGGTTGGGGTTGTGTTGGAAATACCAAGGGTTTCTCATTGGAGATCATAGAAAAATACAAGGGCAAGATGAAAAGCTAAGGTCTTTTATAGTTGCAAAAGAGAGGACTGGGATATGGAAAAAGCTTGTTTTTATAGCCATTGAAGAACGAATAGCATATCTAACTTTGAACCTACTTCTTTGCATATTAACCAATTAAAAAATTAAATCTTCAGAAAAATGATTATTACTTTTATATTTGTACATTATATATTACACTTACAATTTCCTTACTTTGAATAATAATAGGAGTCTTGTTTTGCTTTGCTTCTTTACTTTGATTCTAGTTTTACGTGTGCATATGATTTCGACTTTTATTCTGATTATTTTATTGTCCTGTCAGTGCTAACATTTTATTTTGCAGTCAATTTTACCAATATTATCTAAATTAATAGCACACAGATTGGCTTTTTGGATTCATCGAGAATAATCTGAGGGCCTGTTTTTGGTTGCTTTTAGCAACTCAAAAGCACTTATATAAGTGAAATCAATGCCAAACAGCTTTAAAATAGAAGAGAAACTGGTTTTAGACCAGTATTTTAAAGCCAAATGCAAAAATGATTTTTTCTAGCTTCTTGGCTTTATAAATTGCGTTTGGAGGGAAATTATGTTTTTGTCATTCAATTTTCTTAGTGTTGTTCCATTTCCTTCATGCAAAGATAGGCCAGCTTTATAAATTATACTCTAGTAAGCAATTATCTCTACTTTGGAGACTGAACATGTTGACGATTAAGAATAAGAATCATTTACCGAGGATTGATGATTTGTTTGATTAGTTTTGGGGTGCTATGATGTTTTCAAAGATTGACCTAAGATCTAGGTATTATCAGCTGAAGGTGAAGGATAGAGACGTGCCGAAGACAACTTTTTGCACGCGTTACGGGTATTTTGAGTTCTTAGTGAGGTTGTTTGGGTTAACTAATGCGTCTGCAGCTTTTATAGATATGATGAATCAGGTCTTTCATGAATTCTTGGATCAATTCGTGGTGATGTTCATTGATGACATTCTCGTGTACTCCTATATCGAGGATGATCATGATCGACACCTACAGATTATGTTACAAGTTTTGTTGGATAATAAGCTTTATGCCAAGTTGAGCAAGTGTGAGTTTTTGATTAAACAACTGGTTTTCCTTGGTCATGTTGCTTCAACGGAAGGTATTTGCGTGGATCCGCAGAATATTGAGGCGGTGGTGAATTGGGAGCAACCTAAGTCAGTGGCAAAGGTTCATAGTTTCTTGGGGTTAGCAGGGTATTATCGTCGCTTTGTGGATGGTTTCTTGAGGATTGCTACTCCTTTGACGAAGTTGTTACAAAAGGATGTAAGTTTTGAGTGGATAGAGAGTAGACAACAAGCTTTGACGCAAGCTCCAATCTTGATTCAACCTGAGTCAGGGAAAGAGTTTATGGTTTATAGCGACGCATCCTATGTCGGTTTGGGGTGTGTGTTGATGTAAGAGGGTAAAGTTGTGGCTTATGCATCTAGGCAGTTGAAGGTGCACGAGCACAACTATCCTATGCATGATATAGAGCTTGCTGCGGTGACGTTTGTGTTGAACTGGAGGCATTATTTGTATGGTGAGAAGTGTATTGTATACATAGATCACAAAAGTTTGAATTATCGAATGTCACAAAATGAGTTGAATCTTAGGCAACAGAGATGGTTGGAGTTGCTCAAGGGTTATGATTTGATGATAGAGTATCATCCGGGTAAGGCTAATGTTGTAGCTGACGCCTTGAGTAGGAAGGTTGCAGTAGAGTTGAGGATGATGTTTGCTCAGTTGAGTGTGACGCGAGATGATGGTTTTTTGGCCAAGTTGCAAGTAAAGCCATCGTTGTTGCAGTTGATCAAGGAGAAGCAACCGTATAATGATTCGTTGGTACCGCATATTAAGAATATTATGGATGGCAACCAGACAGATTTTTGTTTCAATGATGAATGTGTTTTGTGCTTTAGGAGTCGAGTAGTTGTGCCAAAAGATGAGAAGTTAAAGCCCACTATTTTGACAAAATCGCATCTGAGTCCTTTTTCTATGCATCTAGGAAGTACAAAGGTGTATCAAGATTTGAAGAAGGAATATTTTTGGGTTGGTTTGAAGAAAGATGTAGTGAATTTTGTTGCTCGTTGTATGGTATGTCAGCGTGTTAAGGTTGAGCATCAGTTTCCATCTAGATTGTTGCAACCATTGAAGATTTTAGAATAAAAGAGAGAGAGAATTATCATGGATTTTGTGACCGGTTTGCCTTTGTCGCCATCAAAGAAGAATTTCGTGTGGGTGATTGTGGATAGGTTTACGAAGTGTGCACATTTGTTGGTTGTGCATACAACGTATACCTTGGATAAGTTGGAAAAGTTGTATATTGTGAAAATTGTGAGGTTGCATAGAGTGCCAAAGTATATAGTATCGTATAGGGATCCGCATTTCATAGCAATATTTTGGGAGTGTTTGCATAGGGCTTTAGGTACGCGATTGAATTTCAGTACTTTGATCATCCTTAAACAGATGGTCAGTTTGAATGTGTTATCCAGGTATTGGAGGATATGTTGAGGTGTTGCATCATTGATTTTCAAGGAACGTGGGAGAAGCAACTACCATTGGTGGAGTTTGCCTATAACAATAGTTATCAGGCTAGTATTCAAATAGCTCCATCTGAAGCTTTGTATGGTAGAAGGTGTCGTACGCCACTTTGTTGGGCTGAAGCGGGTGAGAAGTATATTTCCCTACCTGATGTGCTAAAGGAAACCAACAAGAAGGTGAAGCTTATTAGCAGTCAATTGAAAGTGGCCTCGGATCGGTAGAAGTCATATGCTAACTTGAAGCATCGCGAGATTGAATTTGTTGTTGGGGATAGAGTATTCCTTAAGGTTTCGCCCTGGAAGAAGGTAATGAGGTTTGGGCGTAAGGGTAAGTTGAGTCCAAGGTTCATTGGGCCTTATGAAGTGTTAGAGCGTGTTGGTCCAGTTGCTTATAGGCTAAGGTTGTCTGCAAAGTTGGAGAAGATACATGATGTTTTCCATGTATCGATGCTTCGAAGGTATAGATCAGACCCATCACATGAGATGCATGTTTAGGAGATTGAGTTGAGTCTGAATTTGACCTATGATGAGGAGTCGGTGAAAATTTTGGATTCTAGCATCAAGGTTCTTCGTGGAAAGATCGTAGAGTTGATAAAGGTGTTGTGGCGACATCGTGGTGTAGAGGAAGTCACGTGGGAAAGTAATGAGGACATGAAGAAGCAGTTTCCTTACCTTTTTCCGTCAGGTAAATTTTGAGGATGAAATTTTTTAAGAGGGGAAGAGTTGTAACGCCCTAAATTTGGGCCTAGATGTTAGCTAGATTGATTAGAGGGTTCAGGGGAACTAGATTAGGCGATTCGAGCTAATTTCGGGAATTAGTTCTTAATAAATGGTTTTTGGTTAAAATAAAATATAGAAAATATTGGAAAATGTTTAATTAATATTCTAAGGGTTTTGGGAAACTCGATTTGAAGGACTAAAATCGGATTGTAGGACATTTTGGTATTGTGATGAAAATGTAAAGTTTTCAAAACTATTTTGGTGACTAAATCGTAAAAGGGTCATAACTTAGAATCTTTAAGGAGCTAATTTACCAAAGTTTTTAATTAGATTTCCCCCCTTAATTTAGGCTATTTTTTAAAAGGTTTTTAAAGGTTTAATAAATAGAAATAAAATAGATTTGATTAAAAAGATCTTAAATAACCAAATTCATTCTCTTACGTAACTACTTTTGCTCTAAACTTTCTCAGTAGGCAAATTATCAATTTCACTCTAGAATTCTCAGGAATCATTCCTTTTTGACTTCTTTCTGATTTCTACACCAAATCCTATTTGCTTTATTGAAGATTTCATTCAAATCTTGCCAATTAAGGGAGAAATCAACAATTAGAGGTGATTTCGTTTCTCTCCTCTAATTAAAGGTTCTTTAATGAAATTCCCATGTTCATGATCTTTTACAACTAATTTTTGTCATGTATTTATGATTATAGTGTTTTAATTGAGTTTTGATGAGAAAATTGATGAATCTTGATATGGATCTAGTTTTGTGTTGATTCTAATTTATTTAGATCACATTTAAAACATGTTTTAATGTTACAAGAAGAGATTAATAAAAGGAATCCTGAAGCTAAGTGAATTGCTAATTTTTTAGGTTGTTAATAGTTAGATTTTGAGGTGATCGTGGTGTTGAAAGGTTGCTGGAGATATAAGGATGTTATATTGCTGTTTTTGGATGTTAATTGGTCATGTTAAGATGTCAAAATCAATAGGTTTTGGGTGGGCTTTCCCTAGGTTGAGTTTGGTGATGTTTTCAGTTGTGTTAAGGAAACGTTTGATGGTTTTTAGTGAGGTGAAGTTGAGATTAATGGTTGCTGGAAATTAGAGATGCATGGAAGAGCATTAATACTCTGATTTTGTTTGGGTAAAGCAGAGAAACAAATTTTTTAGCATTTAGAGAGGTTGCGGAGGCTTTGGAATCTTGTTTTCATAGCGGCTAGTGGAGCGTTGTGTTGTCGGTGAGTGGAAACGTGGTTTACTACTTTTAAAAGGTTTGAAAGAGATTTTGGGAGTTTATATTAAGTTTGAAACACTTATCTAAGCTCGTAAGCAAGTATTGGTTATTCCCGCTCTCGTTTTCGGTTTTTCAAAATACAATCTCATGCACATGTTTATGATTTTGATTGCCTACTATTGTATGCATGTTTTAGAGATGAAAGATGTTGCAAATGATCATATGTGATGATTATTGAGTATGACAAATGGTTTATGAAAAGAGTTTTAAGAATACTAGAATACATGTTTTAATGTATTAGAAATTGGTTTGATTTGATACATATGTAAAACAATGAGGTAATGTAGTTTTATTGAGTATATTGGCAAGTGGCTGAGATTGAAAGTTATCAGATATTGTTGGCTAGCCATAGGGTTTAAAGTGCACTATAATAAGTCGCCTCATGTGTGTCGAGGGATTAAGAGTGTGCCATGCTCCACCATGAGAACCGCAGCGGTCGAGGGGTCAAGAGTGTGCCAATTCTCCCGCTGGTGGATTTATACATCATAACCGTTGAGGGCTGCTCCGGTTCGAAGATGTATGCGAAGTGGTCGAAGGAACCACTTGGGAAATCCGTGTATCCGATGTGTTTTTATAAAATGGAATCGAATGGTTTTGGGGTTACTTGAATGCCAGTATATGATATAATGTATCATGAGAAGTGGATTATGTTTTGTATAATATGGTTTATACATGAGATGCTCTTTAGGCTTGCTATTTTGAAGTTTTAGTATGAGAAAACTTAAATTTAGTTTTATGCTAGAAATCCATGATACATGTGTTTCAATTGCTTAAAACTACATATTTGGAAACAAAATGATTTTAAATGCATTGATGAGTGTTTTTGAGACTCCCTCACTAGGATTTATAAGATTACGCTCTCCTTTCTCATCAATGCAGAGAAGTAAACATTGTTGGATAGCAAGCAAGCAAGAAATAATCCGAGGGCGAGGCTATTTCAAGTATGGTTTTATAAATACTTTGTAGTAATAAGAGGCAATGTGACCAAGTTATAATTGGGAGGCTTGTTTTGGTTACTCCCTAGTTTGGACAAGTTTCATTCGATGTTTTGGACTTGTATGATGTTTTAAGACTTGCTTTGAGGGGTTGGGACATGTTTTGCATGCTTGGGTAGAGATCATACGTATAAAATCTTGATTGAATTTGCTATGGTTTCATTGATTCTCTATCATCCCTATATGATTGTGGAAATGTTGTTTGGAATGTTATATGATGTTTGTAAAGTGTTTGGAGTATATAAGATTGAGCCAAAGTGTCATATGTTCGACCAAGAGGTTATTATATGCCAGTCCGTATCGGTATGGGTCCTCAGGGATCGGTACGTAGAGTCTGTTTCGACTCAAATCTGTGCAAAAATGCACAGACATATCAGTACGACTAGCACCATACTGGTACGCGTAGCTGGAAATTAACGTTGGTGTCGGTACACGGGCAACCGTATCGGTACGCCCTTCAGTCACAGGAATTCCCTAGTTTTGATATCAAACAACTGTATCAGTACACTTGGGGACCGTAATGATTCCCTTTTGTAATTAAACTCGTATCGATACGGGATGTAGGTGTACCGGTACGCAGACCGTTAATTATGGTAAAATGCTTTCTAAAGTTTGATTTTTTGCAGTTTAGTCCCTATTTCTTGATCATGCAATTAAATAAGTTTGGACGATTATTTTAAGTTGAAATTTAACTGGTATGCATGAAACCCGACTAATTAAGGTTTGGTAACTTTGTATTTAAGTAATTCCGCGTAATTTTCAAAAATTGCAATTTGGTCCCTAAAGTACAATCTTGTTCAATTGGATGTCAATTTGACGCTCGATTTCATTGTAGATTACACCGTTGCCAGCATGATAACCTTAGGACTTAATTATGCATTTAGATAAGATAAAAAATATATAGGCCATTTTCCTAGTAACTCGTTCGAGTTTGTCTCGGCAAACCCAATGTAGCTCTCCTGGTTCGGTCTGACGGCTAGGCCGGGTCGAGGGGTTACATCAAATATCATTAAATTAAATTATTTTTTTAAACATAATGTCTAAAATGAACATTTTATCTTCTTAAAAACATTTTTTTGCAGCAATACTAAACAATAAATTCTTAAATCTAACTTTTCAAAATCACTTTTCGACAACACTTTTAAAATTATTTTTTCATATCACTTTTCAAAAGCAATGACTCACGATGCATGAGTCATTGATGAAGGGTGCAATCCAATGGATGAAAATAAGTGACTAGGTGTCAACAAGTTGTATATTCAGGAAGATTCTTTCCCAGTTGAAGCCCAAAGGTTTTCATGTGCATTTCATCCACGTTGACACAAAGCTCCAATTGGAGCATGTCACATCAGCAATTGTGGCGGGAATCCATCTCTCTGCAACGACCTTTCGCGTGGGTCTCTTGAATCGAACACCTGAGCAAAAAAAATGGAGAAAATGTGTGTTAGAAGAAATTTAAAAGATTCTAAAAGACAAATATATATAAAAATCTATGCTAAATTTGAATTGAAAAATGATATCATATTTCGTCAGCAATTTACAGCGTATATAAAAAAGAGAGATAATGAACAGTCGACATTCAATATTCATCAAAAAAAGAGGGTAATAATTCCTAGGCAGGAATTACAAGGCATTAATTACGGGCGAGATTTGAGGCACGAATTACGTAGAAGAAATTTATTATAGAGAGAAATTTCACCAAAAATCAAAAGGTCATCAAAAGTGGTGGTCAGTCACCGAAGTTCGAATTCTAAGGTAACTTTCTACTTCTTTTCTTTTTTAATTCTTAAAATAAAAGAAAATTTTGGGGTCAATGTTTTTTTAAAATACAAATCTAAAGAAAAAGGTTTTGAAGCATATTACCTACATTTGTTTGGAGTCGCGATGGTGGGAAATCCCATCGCAATGGCTGGTGGTGATGTACGGTAAATGGCGAAGTTGAAGAGGGCTAAAAAATTTGGGTAGTTTAGGTTTCGGATAAACATATAGAAATGTTCTATTGACCTTGAGTTCTAGTTCAGTAAAGAAAATGAACAAGACTTAAGTTCCTAGGGTTTTTGTGGCTTTAATCCAAAAAACAAGAATCGAGAAGGGTTTTGGTGTTTTTTATTAATCAGAAGTAGAAGAGAGGGATGAAAAGATGAAGAATATTATTTGAGTTTTAGTGTTTGATCAAAATAAACACGAAATGTAGGACGTTTTCGTGTTATTGTGGATCAAAAGAAGAAAAGGATGAAGAACAAGTTGAATGTTCTTGAAATTTTGGGTGTTTATCGTCAAAAAAAAAAGAAAATAAGAAAGATTTGATGTTTTTTCGATTGAAGCAGAGAGTATTGAAGAACATGAGATGAACTCGGATGAACAAGGGGCATTTGATCGACTTTAAGATAAATTTTTTGAAAATTTGTTGTTTTAGGGATAGTTCGAGAGGTATAGAGAGAGAAGAAATTTTAAAAATGAGGGGAAAAGTTTTATTGAAAGTTGAGAGAGCCATTAAATAGACAGCCCTCGGGCCTTATAGTCCGCTAATTCCTGTCTGGACTCGCGCCCTTCTTTTCGAGACCTTGTAGTTTAGTTCATTTGTTTTTAATTAATTCAATTTAGTCCATTTTCATTCAATTGTAGTTTTAATGTTTTTATTTTTATTCAATTATGTCTCTGTTTTATTTATTGAATTCTAATTTTAGTTTTCATGCATTTAATCAGATTAATTTAGGTTATTTATTTTAATTACATAACTTAGATTAATTAGTTAGATATTAAAGCCCTAGTTTAGGTTTTCCTTAATTAAATTCAATAATTTGATTAAGGTTAATTCACTTAGTAATTACTATTATTTATTTAATTTTAAAAGCTAATTAAAAATAATCTAGTTAAAAACAATTCCTTAACATAATTAGGTGCTATTTTTAAAATTAAATAAATCGTATTTTAGGTTAAATATTAATTTAGTTATATTTCTTAATCTAGACTTAAATTAGAGCCTTAAGTAGGTTTATTTAAATAATTTAGGATTTAGTAACTTGTAGATTTAAGATTAATTTTCGTTATTAATTTGAAAATTTCAAATTAAAAATAATATCCTAAAATAATTGGATATTAGTTTTATTAATTTTTATTAATAAATTAATATTAAATTTAAATTTCTTTTACAAATTATTTCATTAATTTAGAGATTAAATTAAATAATATCCTAACAGTACTTGGATCTTATTTTATAATCTTTAAATTAGTTTAATAATTTGTAAAACTTAGATAATAATATTTAATTAATTTTGAATTAAAATTAAATTTTATACCCTAACATAATTGGGTATATTTTTTAGGAATTTACTATTAATTAAATAATTTTTAATTAGGGTTTACTTGACTTAGAAAAATATTAGAGGCTTTAAGGTAGGATCCCTTTAATCCAATAAATTGGATTTAAATATTATATTTGATTCAAACGCTCATCTGGATATTATTTAATATGAGTTTTATATTAAAAATGATATTTAAATTGACCATTAGGTTCTCATATTTGTATTCATGATTTTAAAAATGTTTTTTTTTAAATAAAATCATATTAAATTCAATGCCCTAACATAATTGGGTGTTTTCTATTTAATATTTTTAAAATTCAATTTTCAAAGTTCATCACATAAACATATTTTGGGATTATTAGAGTCGAACTCTTATTTTTTTAATGCAAAATACGATACAAAATTAAAAGGTACCAATTTTGGACGTTTGTGAGCTGCTAACTCTTCCCCACACGTAACTGTCTTTTGAACCCTAATTAATGAATCTCTAGGTTTTATGGTTTCCGGTCTACCAAAGGGATCAATGATGACTCCAATCTTAAAACGTTTTTCAAAACCTCACTTTAATTAAAACCCCTTGTAATAACGAGCCTGGGAGCTTGACGCGTTTTTTACAAAAAATATTTTGAACGAAGTCGCCACCAATCTTTTTAATTTAGGTGAGATTGAATCATCTGAAAACTCGGTCATTTTCTTAAAACTTGTGGTTATCATTTTATTAAAACAACGAATTTTGATATGCAAACAGGAAAAATAGGTTTGAGAGTCGGTTATGTGTGGGGAAGGATGAGCACCCCTACAACGACCAAAATTGGTACCTAGTCGATTACATAGTATCTTAATAGTGGGGATTATGAATTCAAATATGATTTAAAAGTATGATCCCTAAGTGTTTAAAATTTGTTTGTTCAAAATAATTTAAACGACTACTTCATTATTTAGGATTAACTAAAAATGACGCATCTTTAAGCTTGAGACAGTTTTCGTGAGATTTCCGTATAAAGAAATATTGTTTCAAATATTGTAATTTGGTTAAAAGATATTTTTATTTAGGATTATTGAAAAAACAACAACGCCTCTTTAAGCTCGAGACATGATTTTATTAAAAATCTCAAATAAAATGTTTTGGTTAAAATGATATTCTTTTTTTTAGGATTAGTGAGAAAATCGTGCCTCTTTAAGCTCGAGAAACGATTTTATCGAGAATCTCAAATAAAAGGTATTTGCTTTATTTCTATAAAAATTTTGATTGTGAAAACCGAGTATGCATGAATAACATAGGTAGTATATATTAGAATATGGGTATCTTAAAGTAATAACTATTAACGCATAAATAAATTTAATTAAAAAACACTCATATACTTAAATACAAATATACGTATGCATTTGTATTTATACTATACATTCTAATAAAGTTTTACTATATATATAATAAATATAATATATATATATGACTATACGCACATAAAAAGTGCATATATTATCTTTACATATATAAACTTTATTTTTTGGAAAAAATATAACACCCCCAACCCGGTTTAGGAAATAAACCGGCTTAAGAAATATTATCAACAAACAAGAACGTTCAACTAACACACAAGGGTGAACTTACAATCATGATTTCGAAACGCCAAAGATAAATCAAAGTCAAGATTATACTATAATTTACTCAAGATATCTTATAAGGGTTATAATACATAGCTTGATCATCAAGAATCAATTTAATACCTTTCATTTCACAAGCATTCAAATTCTTCTATCTTCTAAAGGCATTCAACAATTCTAAACATAGTAATAATTCAAGCTTAAATCATAGAATTGTACTAGTTCATTTTTAGTCCATATTTGTGTCAAGTGAAGTATTGAATTTGGTTAGGGGTAGATTACAAGGTTCGGCTAACATTGTTTCCTAAGGAAGGCAAGCTTATTAGAGTCTATGGTTTAAGTCGAATTAAACAAAAAAGATCTACCAAATTTTATCAAATATAGAGTATTATGATTACACATACTTCAATACTCATTACAATCATATCCTAAACATAATAATTTGAACACTCAAGCACCCAATAGTTCATTTTCACTCCATATACTCCCCTTAGCTAAGTTGCAAAATTACCATGTTTATCAATCTTTTATATTGCAATCAAATTACTAACAAGTATCATATTCATGTAATTCATGAATTTACCATAAATGACACTATTCAATGATGATCCAAGGTCACCTAGACTTAGCAATGGCTTTTAATTACTTATACATTCATGCAACCATTTCTATATCATCTTATACATTTTAAACATATTCAAACAACATCTATATGCCAGTCATAGATAGCAACATGATAATCTAGCTCCTATGCAAACATGTATATATGTATACGACCAATCATACGATCACAACAACCAACTCAAATCAAAATAACCATGGAACACATTAAGGGTCTTTACATACCATGCTAAATACTTAATCAACTTAAATACATATATGACCAAAAGAGATAAATTAAATGCCTTATGCATATAACATCTATGTGCCACCATCTAGGAGTTCTTAATGTAAGTTTACGAACATACTTTTTGACCCTTGTGATCTTGTCCCAAGCTCTCAAGATAACTGGAAACAAGTATACCCTGAAATGTTTGAAAGAATAGAGTAAACAATTGCTTAGTGAGGTAGTTTAAATGACCATATACCAAAATCAAAATTTCATGATATAACTCTATTCTTTCTTCCAGTCTATTGGATCTAGACAAGTAACAAGATTGATCGATCACAAGTCATCATAGCCACAAGATTTCGAATATGACACTACTTCTTAATCCAATTATGCACCACTTTCATTTCGACGTTAGTTACTTATTACGCAAGTTACCATCTTGATTCATTAGATTAACTTATGGATTCATTATTCTTCTTAAACAAGGCATCACTTAAACATGGTTACTTGTTACATAAGTTATCCTAGTCCTGAATTACTTGTCTCAAAAGACATCAAACATATCATAGTCATAGCATGTCTTAGTCATGGCATATCAAGAACAAAGTATACCATAGATAAAGATATCAAATCATAGTCTTAGCACATCATAAGCATGATTTTTTTCTTATCATATAAGTTATTAACATAGCATGTCATCGACTTATGATTATTTGTTACATATAATATCGAACATAACATCCCATAAACATGCTTATAGGTTACCAAAGTTATTAAACACAGTATATCAAGAACATATATACTATCACATAAATTATCAAGCATAGTATTTCACAACATAGTTACTTATCACATAGATATTAAACATAGTATCTCATAAACATAGTTACTTTTCACATGAATCATCAAACATAGTTCATTTGTTTTTCTTACAAATTTTGTTATTTTGTATTTATCATAGCATCAACTTAGCATATCATAAACATAACTTACTTGACACATAAGATAGCAAGCATGGTATATTCGTAGCATATCATAGATATAATATATCTTAGACATAATATATCATAGACAAAGCTTATCTTAAACATGATTTATCATAGTCACAATTTACTTGTCATATAAGCTATCAAGGTAATTCTTAAATTTATTTTGAAATTTCTTTATTTTGTCTTTAATATAGCCTTGAAATCAAGCATCAGCCTAGGTACTCGAATCCCCAACCAACTGTCGCCAAAAGAAAGGTACTCATAGTATTGGTCAATCCCTCCTACTGTCGTCAAGTGACCACAACACTTCCCTTCTACTATCGCCAAATAAGGGCCGTAGTCCACCCCAAACATGAGCTCTATGGACTCTATGGCATGCCAACTATACCTATGACTAACTCGAAACCAAGGCTTTTCAATTAAATCTTATCATATCAGAGTCGGAATTGAGCTTAGCTCCTTATTCAGATAAATCAAGTAGCATATCTTATTCGTATCAGATATGAGCAAGGCTCCATATTCATATGATCACATGAACAAAGCTTATTGCTATTTCATATTAGACATGTATTCAAGTTATATGAATTTCTCAATACATCTTTCATCTTATTCATTTCATATCAGAGACAGAATGAGCATGACTCTTTATTCAGATCATTACATGAGCTTAACTTATTATTATCTCATAAGCACACATATAAAGTTCATATACAAAGTTCTCAATGTATAATCCTTTTCTTAATCGAATGATAATGCATCAAGGTTACTTACCATGCCAAGTTAAACTGCAAGATTTGACACCCTCGCCTAGTTAAATAGCGAGACTCCACCCTTGCCTAGTTAAACCGCAAGTGTACCGACCTTGCCTAGTTAATCCGCAAGATTACCATCAATTTAGGTTGCCTTGTTAAATCACATGCCCCAAATGAGGTCCCCAAAAGTCTGAGTGGCCTTGTTAAACTGCCATACCTCAAGGACCCATGGCCACGATCGATTTTGTTCATATTTTATAGTGCACTTATAATCCTATGGCATGCTAACTATATTCGATTTTTTCTCATCACGTCACATAGCCAATATATCATTTGCAAAACCATTTACTTACTGTTTTACAATGCATTATATAAAACACCACATATGCAAATCACATTGCCCAAGAAATAACACCATTCCCCACTGGAATGTAATCCGATGCCCACTAGCATTTAACATACTTTTAATCCCCTACATATGTACTTAAAATCATGCATTTCCGGTAAGTAAATCATACCATGTTTATCACCAAAACATGAAAACAACCTGCTCATATCTAAGCCAATATTTAAGAGCAAAATAAGGGAAACTTACTTCCGAGCTTAGGTAAATGTCTCATGCTTACCCTAAACTCCAAACAACCTTTACAAACCTTTGTAAAGCATTGAAATCCAGTTTCCACTCACCGATACAGTTCGCCTTGCCCGCCAATACGAATCGAGCTCCCAGCAAGCAACAATCAATGTCGAACTTTGTCGCCTTGATTATCCCCTATTTTAACAACATAAAACTAGAGGCCAAATGCATTAAAATGCATTCAAACCATTGCCTAACAACAATCTCCCATAACTCTCAAGTTGCCCATTCAACAACCATCTGAAACAGACCGAAATCATCCCCAAACACTTCCAAAACTTAACCTAGCCATAATATAAGGATTCAAACCAATAAACTTCATCAATTAACAACTAAAAACCCTTCCCCAACACCCTTTTACTTCTAGCAATGATAAAACTCAAATAACGCCAAAAAAAACACAAATCTAACAACCTAACCCATTAGAGATTTAAGAGTTTTGGGATTGCATTGTTAAAAAAAAAACTTATCAACATCATAATACATCCAAAATATGTTTAAAATCAATCTTAAACACTGGAAAACAGTTCCACTTCGAACCTTTCACTATTCCATCAATTTCACCCAATCAATTCAATTAAACATTGTAAAACATGAAGAATCAGTTTATAAATCATGAATCGAGGATCAAACACTTGGGAATATCAATAAATAACCATTCAATAGAGGAGATCATGGACCTTACCCCTATTGTGAGATTTCTTCTTCAATTAGCTTGTTTAAAACTAGGAAAACACAAGATTTCAATGAGATTTTGTAAAACAAAGTTAAAGAATCAACTATAAATCAATAATCTGAGTAAAAAGATCTCTCACCTATGGATTTTGATGAAAACTTGAGTGTTTGGCTGAGAGAGAAGTGAAGAGAAAAGTTAAGAGAAAAGTTATGTCAAAATATCTTGAAAAATGTTAACTAACTTTTAATAACTAAAATCCCTTTAATTAACTTTGGAAACACATGTTAAAATAGCTTAATTGAAAGGAGAAATCACCAGCAAAAACTTGGTAAAATAGCTCCTTAAGGATTCTAAGAATTTGATCCCTTTTCATTTTAGTCACCTTTTAATTCGGACAACTCACTGCGTTGATAAAGTAAAGTATATTAACTCTATAGACTCCTAGTATGGTGGCATAAGTGTTGCATAAGCCAATTTTACCCTTTTTGATATGTATGTTGTAACCCCCTCGACCCGGCCTAGTCGCAAGACTTAGCCGAGCGAGATACATTAGGTTTACTGAGGAAAATATAGACTCTCTAAGTGAATGCCGGCAAAAGGGGCAGAAGATATGTATTGGAAAAGTATAAAAAAGTGCCAAGATGAGTCTTTTGTGTGCAAGTATACACGGTCTGCAAGTAATACAACGGTTAAGCTGAGTATCGATCCCACAAAGATTGACTTGGAATTCAATTGTCTTTATTTGTTACTTACCTTGTGAAAAAGTTGTTTGTTTTGTAGTTGGTTTTGGAAATATTTGAAATGAAATAAAAGAAATGAAAGTAAAGTAAGACGTTGGCAAGGAGGGTGCTTTAATGAATGATTAGTGTTGGCAGGGAATGCTTGGTTTTCACGCTATTCATGACGTGCCAACCTTCAATAACAACCTGTCTTGGCATTATTTGCCGAGCAGATTCAAAATTAGCAAAGCCACTCTCGATGGTCATTGCCTTAAATTGATCATGTAAAACCCCCTATATCTCTATAGTGCATGCTTTTAAATAAAACAATTTGATTAAGATCCAATCTATACTCCTAAGGGGTAGATTTCACTCCCGAAGTAAGTTCATCTACTTGAACGACTTCTCTCGAAGCTTCTCTCCTCAGTATTCAATAACTTAATCGTTACCACCCCAAGTTTGTTAAGATATTGGGGAGCAATAGGCCAACAATGCCAGCTCTCGCTTAGCATAGTATGTAGAAAACATTAAAGTATGTCGAATAGATAAAACAAACCCGAAGGCATATTTATTATTAAAAACAAAAACATAAATAGCGTTCAACGCAAAACATCCCCCAGCAACTGTTAGATTAGTTCATGGTGAGGGATTTAACTAAAAGAACATAAACATTTTCAAAATACATCATCATTAAAAAGAATTCAAAGCAACTTAAAACAAGAGAAAGGCAAAAGGGGTCTCTCGATGCAACCCTCAAGATCCAGGCTCTCGGCCAAGCTGGTCGAACCACCCTTCCTATGTGTAGCCGGTTATGTAACCCCCTCGACCCGGCCTAGTCGCAAGACCGAACCGAGCAAGCTACATTAGGTTTACCAAAGTAAATCGGAAGATTAAACCTAAAACACACCCATTTTTTTCTTTTATCTTATCTAGATGCGTTAATGCTTCCCTACATGATCATACTGTTCAAAGGTGAGCAATCATCTCAATCGGGCATCGTCACGATATCCAATTGGCCACGTCACAATCTAGGGACCAAAATGTTAATTTAACCATTTGGAAGGACTTTTTCACTTTTTAAGTTACCAACCTTAAATTAGGTTCATTCCATGCTTATATGTCAAGTTTCAGCCTCAAATGATCATCCATGCTTAAATAATTATCAAAGCAAAATTCATGGACTAAAACAAAAGAAAATAAAACTAGCCTTCCATGACATTAACAGAATTAACGACATCCGCATCGATACGCTGGGTCCCATATCGATGCGATTGTGAACTCATCGTTTCGATATGGTGAGGCCAGTACCGGTATGCTACCCTGAATTTAAAATATGGTTTAAAACCATTTTATACCATACCGATATGGTCTATTGTTGTTTTGGTACCTGGGCTCGTCTCTAAAAGGTAAAATTCCAATGACCTCAAGGCGTACCAGAATGCCCTTGCCTGTTTCGATACGCTCTGGCTTTGATTACCTGTCTGTACCGAAGAACCTCTGCCTGTACCAAAATGCCTTGGCCTTAATTGCCTAGCTATACCGATACGGTCCCTCATGTATCGGTATGCTTAGGCCTGTAATGTCAAGATTAGCTGGTTTTTCGCCCAATTCTAGATGCAGTTGACCCCTATCAACTTTCAAACAAGAATATCAACACTTCAATATACATAATTTATCATTTACATCAAGATTAGGTAACCATAACAACATGATGCTTTCAAAGAACCACTCTAGAGGCATGCTCCCTATACCACTTTGCCAAACATACCAAAATGCACATTTAAGCTATTCTCAACATAAGCAACATTCCAACACACCTAACATAGCATACAAAACTCTCTCAAACCATCGTAACAAAGCAAACATCAAGAAAGGCTCTAGATGCATACCTAAGCCACCATTCATCCACAACTACAAACTAGTATTAACATCAAGCTTAGCAACTTTAACCATCCCCAAAACCAGCATAGGATATACTCAAAATCCATAAGAAAACAGAATTACATCTCCCAAAAACCTTGGCGAACACATTGCCTATTAACCATAAACATAAACTGAGTTCATACTCAAAAGTAGTTTGTCTTTTGGATCCTTGCAAATCTTGCCTTGCTGCTCCAAACTTTAATGCTCTGCATCATTAGGAAAATGGAGAGCATAAACACACATTCTTAGTGAGAATGCTCATAAACAATGATGCATTTAAATTCATTTAAAAACACATGCTTGCTTTTCCCAAAACATATTTCTACCAAAGTATTTTCTCATTATTCCAACCGAATTAAAACATAATGATATTCTTATAATCATAATCATTTCATGCTAAAATCCCAAGGTATTTTAATCAAACCATGCTCAAGTCCCAAAGCATTTTGATATAAGATTCAACACATGATTTTTCTCATATATTGGGATTTATAGTGACCCGAATAGACTACCTCTACCTATACACATCGGATACACGGATCTCTCATACCATGCCTAGTTAAACCGCAAGATATCCCAAACCTTGCCTAGTTAAACTGCAAGATTTGACACCCTCACCTAGTTAAATCGCGAGATTCCACCCTTGCCTAGTTAAACCGTAAGGGTACCGACCTTGCCTAGTTAAACCGCAAGATCACCATCCATTTGGGTTGCCTAGTTAATCCGGATGCCCCGAATGAGGTCCCAATAGTCTGAGTTGCCTTGTCAAACCACCATACCTCAAGGACCCATGGCCACAATCGATTTTGTTTCATATTTTATAGTGCACTTTTAATCCTATGGCATGCCAACTATATCCGATTGTTTTCACCATGTCACATAGCCAATATATCATTTACAAAACCATTTACTCACTATTTTACAATGCATTTCACAAAACACCACATATGCTAAACTCGTTGCAAATGCAATAATACCATTCCCAACCGAAATGAAAACCAACGCTCAATAGCAATTAATATACTTTCAATCTCTTGCATATGTACTCAAAATCATGCATTTCCAGCAAGTAAATCATACCATGTCTATTACCAAAACATAAAAACAACATGCTCATATCCAAGCCGATATTCAAGAGCAAAATAAGGGAAACTAACTTCCGAGCTTAGGTAAGTTTCTCACGCTTACCCTAAACTCCCAACAACCTTTGCAAACCTTTGTAAAGCATCTAAAACCAGTTTCCATTCACCTATACGCTTCGCCTTCCTTGCCAATGCGACACAAGCTCCCAACAAGCAACCAAACAACGTCAAGCTTTGCCACCTTGATTATCCCTTGTTTTAAACACATGAAACTAGAGGATAAATGCCTAACAACAATCTCTGGCAACTCCCAAGCCCACACAAAAACCATCCGAAACATACCGAAATCATCATCAAATGTTTCTGAAACATAACCCAACCATAGAACAACAATTCAAGCCATCAATCAACACCTAACAACATCCAAAACCCTTTCCTAACATCCTTTAACCTCCAACATAGATTAAACTCGATTATCACCACAATAACTCAAAACTAGCAACCTAACTAATTAGAGATTGAAGAGTTTCACGATTCTATTGATAAAAATAACTTATCAACATCAAAATACATCCAAAGCATATATTAAATCCATCTCAATTACTGGAAATCAAATCCACTTCAAAAATCACCATGTTTCATCAAAATTTCCAACATAACTCAATTAAACATGGATAAAACATTAAAACCACATTACAACTTATAAATCAAGGACCAAATACTTGGGAATATTAATAAAGAACCATTTAACAGAGGAGATCACGGACCTTACCCCTATTATGTGATTTCTCCCTCAATTGGATTGTTAAAAGCTAAGAAAATACAAGATTTTAATGAGATTTTGCAAAACAAAGTTAAAGGAACAAATTAAAATCAATAATCTGAGTGAAATGAGTTATTTACCTCTGGATTTTGATAAAATTCTGTGTGTTTGGATTAAAAGAAGTTGAGAGAAAAGGTTTAGGCAAAAGTTACATGAATTTCTTTTTAAAAGCTAATAACTAACTTTAGATATTTAATCCTTATTAACACCCTTTTAAAAAACATGTTTAAAATGTTTTACTTGAAGAGAGAAACCACCAGCAAACACTTGGTAGATTAGCTCCTTAAGGAATCTAAAGATTAGACCCTTTTGATTTTAGTCACTTTAAATCAGTTTTCGAAAAAAATCGCATTTTGGTCACTAACCCAAAATGTCGTATTTCCAAATTCCTTTTTCTAAAATTGATTCCACCAAAAATCATTATATTTAAAATATGATTTTCAACTATTTTTCCATATTTTTATCTTACCGAAAAATATAAGGTCCCGAATTCGACTCGAATCTTTAACCCGGTCCACCAACCGTCTAATAAACCTCAAAACTGCTAAGCCCAAAACCGGGTGTTACAACTCTCCCCCACTTAAGGAATTTTGTCCCCAAAATTACATGGAGGAAATAGGTGCTGAAATTGCTCCTTCATATCCGCCTTGCTTTCCCAAGTAGCTGCCTCAACACCGCGGTGCCGCCACAAGTCTTTCACGAGCTCTATCGTCTTACCACACAGAACTTTCTTACATGTATCGAGGATCTCTACGGGTTTCTCATCAAAGGTTAGATCTGGCCTCAACTCCATATCCTCCACCGGCATGATATGCGATGGATCTAACCGATATCTCCTCAACATCGAAACATGGAACACATTATGAATTTTCTCCAGCTCGGGAGGCAACCTCAACCGATATGCCACAGGACCCACACGGTCGATAACCTCGTATGGTCCAATAAACCCCAGACTAAGCTTACCCTTACGTCCAAATCTCATCACCTTTTTTCCATGGTGACACCTTCAAGAATTTGCATTCGCCCACCGTATATTCAACCTCCTTACGCTTCAAATCCGCTTAAGATTTCTGCCGATCCACAGCTGCTTTCAAACGGTCGCACACAAGCTTGACCTTCTCATCCGCGTCTTTCAGCACATCTGGTAGGGTAACATGTTTTTCCCCTACCTCAGCCCAACACAAGGGCGTACGACATCTCCGGCCATATAGCGCCTCATAAGGTTCCATCTGTATACTCGCCTGATAACTGTTGTTGTAAGCAAATTCAACTAAAGGCAAATGCTTCTCCCATGTTCCTTAAAACTCAATAATACAGCCTCTCAACATATCCTCTAAAGCCTGGATAACCCGCTCATACTGCCCATCTGACTGAGGATGATATGCAGTGCTAAAACTCAACCTTGAACCCAAGGCCTGGTGTAAACTCTTCCAAAATCTTACCGTAAACCTCATATCCCTATTTGACACGATGGATTTAGGTACACCATGCAAGAGCACAATCTCTGATAAACATAACTCTGCCAACTTGTTCAAGGTATACGTTATATGCACTGGCAGAAAATGTGCACACTTTGTGAACCGATCAACAATCACCCAAACAAAATCCTTTTTAGCCAGTTTCAACAGCAAACCTGTTACAAAGTCCATGGTGATTCTCTCCCATTTCCACTCTAGAATTTTCAAAGGTTGCAACAACCCAGATGGAAATTGATGTTCAGCCTTAACTCGCTGACATACCATGCATTTGGAGACAAACTCAGCCACATCCTTTTCAACCCAACCCAATAGTATGCCTCCTTCAAATCACGGTACATCTTAACACTACCAGGATACATAGCAAAAGGACTAGAGTGTGCCTCCGTCAAGATAGTGTGCCTCAACTCTGGATCATCCGGCACCACTATTCGACCCTTGAAACACAAAACTCCATCATCATCAAAATGGAATTCTGTTGGATTACAATATGTTATATTCTTAACATGCTCCACCAACGAATCATCATACATTTGTTTAGCTTTAATCAACTACGATAAGTAGGCTTAACTTGCAACTCCACCAGCAAACCGCCCTCTCGTGTCACACTTAATCTTGCAAACACAGCTTGAAGCTCAATCGCAACCTTAAGACTTAATGCATCCACCACTACATTGGCTTTACTAGGATGATACTCAATGGTCAAGTCGTAATCCTTAAGTAGCTCTAACCACCTTCGTTGCTTAAGATTCAATCTTTTTGAGACATCAAATACTTCAAGCTCTTGTGATCCGTAAAGATCACACACTTCTCACCATAGAGGTAATGCCGCCAAATTTTCAAAGCGAACACCACAATCGTGACCTCCAAATCATGAGTTGGATAATTGCGCTCATGAACTTTCAACTGCCTCGATGCAAAGGCCACAACCTTCCCATCCTGCATAAGCACACATCTAAAGCCAACGTACGACGCATCACTATAAACCACAAACTCCTTCCCAGATATAGGCTGAATCAACACATGAGCATGTGTCAAAACCTCCTTCAATTTCTCAAAACTGTGCTGTTGCTTCTCTGTCCACACATAAGGAACATTCTTCTGTAACAACTTGGTCAACAGTGCTGCAATACTCGAAAATCCCTCAACAAAACGGCAATAATAACCAGCCAACCCAAGAAAACTATGTACCTCCAATATTGACTTAGGTGGCTTCCAATTGAGAATATCCTTAATCTTCTGTGGATCAACGCGAATACCCTCCTTAGAAATCACATGACTAAGGAATGTCACTTCCTTTAGCCAAAACTCACACTTGCTCAACTTAGCGTATAACTGATTATCCTTCAACACTTGCAAATGCCGAACATGCTCTTCCTCGGTACGGGAGTCACGAGAATATCATCTATGAACACCACCACAAACTGATCAAGATACTCATGGAACACTTTATTCATCTTGTCCATAAACATAGCCGGGGCATTTATCAAACTAAAAGGTATGACCAGAAACTTGTAATGCCCATACCTCGTACGGAACGCGGTCTTATGCACATCCACATCCTTAACCTTTAACTAGTAATACCCCAATCTTAAATCTATCTTGGAAAACACCGCTGCTCCACAAAACTGATCGAACAAGTCATCAATCCATGGCAACGAGTACCTGTTCTTTACCGTCAACTTGTTCAACTGACAATAATCAATGCACATGTGCATCGTACCATTCTTCTTTTTCACAAAAATAACAGGCGCACCCGACGAAGAAACACTTGGTCGAATGAACCCATGATCCAACAACTCCTAAAGCTGTGACTTCAATGCTTTTAATTCTTTCGGTGTCATCCTACAAGGAGCAATGGACACCGGTTTTGTACCCTCGTATGTCTTAGTACGAAACTTTAGCTCCCTATCCAGAGGCAAACTTGACAACTCCCCAGGAAAAACCTCAGGAAAGTTGCAAACAGTCCGAATGTCCTGCACTCGAACACCCTTGGCTTCTGGATTCATAACAATAGCCAAATAAGCTTGGCAGCCATCAAGCATCATTTTCTCTATACTAACAGCCGAAATCACATTGGACAGGAACTTAACATTCTCGCGCACCACCACAACCTCATAATCGTCGGCCAACCTTAAGAAAATCCTCTTGGTTTCACAATCCACAACTGCTCTATGCTCACTCAACCAATCAATGCCCAAAATAACATCAAAACCATAAAATGGAAATTCCATCAAATCTACGGCAAACTCGTTACCTTGTACCACCAAAGGACATCGTCGATACAACCTTCTTGTTTTAACCATCTCCTAAAAGAGCTTGTGACCAATATGCCAACATCTAAGATCTCAACAGGAACATTCAGCATAGATGCATGTTCACTCAAGATATATGAATGCGTAGACCCCGAATCAATCAAAGATAATAATGACAAGGATTGTAAAGTGAAAGTACATGTGATCATATATGTGTCATTACGACCCTCACGGTGAGCAAAGACCCGAGCCGGTCCACCACCTTTAGGTTTTACCACTGCAGCATGAGCCATATCCATCTGACCATCCTCGCATCTCTAAAAATCACCTCTACCACAGCCCCGACCCCTAGCAGGTGCAGCAACCTGTACCGGTACATCGCTCACACTCCGGTGTAAACGACCTCCCTAAACACCCTGGCCAACACCACCACCCCGCCTATGATCTGGCTTATGCCTCTTGTCCCAGAACCTTTTATTATGCCTCCCAGAATAGCTAGAGTCTGCCACTCTTTTACCAAAGTTCACACATGCGGCATGAACTGGTACACCCAAGGACTGCTCAATATCCTTGGCCCGATTGACCAACACATTAAAATTCATGTAATCTGCAGCCAGGAGATATGCCTTAATATCCTTAACAAGACCATAAAGAAACCTTTCACATCTCTGCCGGTCATCTGGCACCAACTCTGGAGCATACTGACTCAGTTGGATAAACTTCACCTCGTATTCAGCAACAGACATACCTCCCAAAGATAGGGACATAAACTCACGCTTCTTCATATCCAAGTACTGAGCACCAAGGTACTTCCTCTTGAAAGCTCTCCGAAAGAACTCCCAAGTAACATCTGCCTCAGGAACGTCAGCAATAGTGGTCACCCACCAATGGTATGCATCCCCCTACAGCAGGGATATAGTGCAACCCAGCTTGACTACTCGTTACATCGCATCTGATCCTTGATGTGGACTGTCTTTTCCAACTAACCTTCGGCTGCCTCAAGGCTCAAACCTTGTAACTCCACACCTCCCAAACTCCTCAAATGCTCCAAGGGTAAACCTTGATTTGCCACCATAGTAGGTGTCGGTGCCTGCGCCTGTACTCCAGCCATCTATGCTTGAAAAGCTCCCGTTATCGCCTAAACCAATGGAGTCAAATCACAATATACTAGCACTTGGTGAAGTTAGGGAGATTCTCTTCCGTCTCATTATTCTGCCCAACCATGATAGTATTAGCCATAATCATGTCTCACGTCGTGCCATGCTAACAAAAGTATCAAAACACATTAGAGTTAGGCTAGCATCAGGCAAAGGATCAAAGTTTACTTTAAAACAATTTAAAATCCTTGGTAATAGACAATGTGTCCCCAATTATACCCAACAAAACATTAAACAATTACCGAACACATACACAATCAATGTGTAGTTCAAACAACATCAGCTAAACAAAAAATAACATCCCAAATTTTCGTAAACCTGGCTCTGATACCAACAAATGTAACCCCCTCAACCTAGCCTAGTCGCAAGACCGAACAGAGCAAGCTACATTAGGTTTACCAAAGTAAACCAGAAGACTAAACCTAAAATACACCAATTTTTTCTTCTATCTTATCTAGATGCGTTAATGCTTCCCTACATGATCAAACTGTTGAAAGGTGAGAACTCATCTCAATCGGGCATCATCACGATATCCAATTGGCCACGTCACAATCTAGGGACCAAAATGTAAATTCAACCATTTGGAAGGACTTTTCCACTTTTTAAGTTACAAACCTTAAATTAGGTTCATTCCATGCTTATATGTCAAATTTTAGCCTCAAACGATCATCCATGCTTAAATAATTATCAAAGCAAGATTCAGGGACTAAAATGAAAGAAAATAGAACTAGCCTTCCATGACATTCACAGAATTAACAACATCCATATCGATACGCTGGGTCCCGTATTGATACGGTTGTGAACTCATCATTTCGATACGATGAGGCCCGTACCGGCACGCTACCCCAAATTTAAAATATGGTTTATAACCATTTCATACCGTACCAATACGGTCTATTGGTGTTTCAGTACGCGGGCTTATCTCCAAAAGGTAATATTCCAGTGGCCTCAAGGTGTACCAGAATGCCTTTGCCTGTTTCAATACGCTCTGGCTTTGAATGCCTACATGTACCGAAACAGCTCCGCCTATACCGAAACACCTCAGCCTTAATTGCCTAGCCGTACCGATACGGTCCCTCGCGTATCGGTATGCCTTGGCCTATAATGTTAAGAATAGCGAGTTTTTCACCCAATTCTATATGCAATTGACCCTTATCAACTTTCAAACAAGCATATCAAAACTTCAATATACATAATCTATCATTTACATCAAGATTAGGCAACCATAACAACATCATGCTTTCGAAGAACCACTCTAGAGGCATGCTCCCAATACCACTTTGCCAAACATACCAAAATGCACATTTAAGCCATTCTCAACATAAGCAACATTCCAACACTCCTAACATAGCATACAAAACTCTCTCAAACCATCACAACAAAGCAAACATCAAGAAAGGCTCTAGATGCATACCTAAGCCACCAATCATCCACAACTACAAACTAGTATTAACATCAAGCTTAGCAACTTCAACCATCCTCAAAAACCAGCATAGGACATACTCAAAATCCATAAGAAAATAGAATTACATCTCCCAAAAACCTTGGCAAACACATTGCTTTATTAACCGGAAACATAAACCGAGTTCATACTCAAAAGTAGTTTGTCTTTAGGATCCTTGCAAACCTTGCCTTGCTGCCTCAAACTTTAATGCTCTGCATCATTAGTAAAATGGAGAGCGTAAGCACACATGCTCAATGAGGATGCTCATAAACAATGATGCATTTAAATTCATTTAAAAACACATGCTTGATTTTCCCAAAACATACTTCTACCAAAGTATTTTCTCATGATTCCAACCGAATCAAAATATAATGATATTCTTATAATCATAATCCTTTCATACTAAAATCCCAAGGCGTTTTAATCAAACCATGCTCAAGTCCCAAAGCATTTTGATACAAGATTCAACACATTATCTTTCTCATATATTGGCATTTAGACCCTCTATCCTATACACATCGGATACATGGATCTCTCATACCATGCCTAGTTAAACCGCATGATATCCCAAACCTTGCCTAGTTAAACTGCAAGATTTGACACCCTCGCCTAGTTAAACCGCGAGATTCCAACCTTGCCTAGTTAAACCGCAAGAGTACCGACCTTGCCTAGTTAAACAACAAGATCACCATCCATTTGGGTTGCCTAGTTAAACCGCATGCCCCAAATGAGTTCCCAATAGTTCGAGTGGCCTTGTTAAATAGCCATACCTCAAGGACCCATGGCACGATCGATTTTGTTCATATTTTATAGTGCACTTTTAATCCTATGGCATGCCAACTATATCCGATTGTTTTCAACACGTCACATAGCTAATATATCATTCACAAAACGATTTACTCGCTGTTTTACAATGCATTTCACAAAACACCATATATGCCTAACTCGTTGCAAATGCAATAATACCATTCCCAACCGGAATGAAAACCAATGCTCAATAGCAATTAATATACTTTCAGTCCCCTGTATATGTACTCAAAAGCATGCATTTCCAGTAAGTAAAATCATACCATGTTTATTGCCAAAACATGCAAACAACATGCTCATATCCAAGCTGATATTCAAGAGCAAAATAAGGGAAACTTACTTCCAAGCTTAGGCAAGTGTCTCACGCTTATCCTAAACTCCCAACAACCTTTACAAACCTTTGTAAAGCATCTAAAACCAGTTTCCACTCACCGATACGCTTCACCTTCCTTGACAACGCGAAATAAGCTCCTAGCAAGCAACCAAACAACGTCAAGCTTCATCGCCTTGACTATCCCCTGTTTTAAACACATAAAACCAGAGGATAAATGCATTAAAATGCATTCAAACCATTTCCTAACCGCAATCTCCTGCAACTCTCAAGTTGCCCACACAAAAACCATCCGAGACATACCGAAATCATCATCAAACATTTCCGAAACTTAACCCAACCATGGAACAAAATTTCAAGCCACCAATCAACACCTAACAACATCCAAAAATGTTTTCCTAATATCCTTTTACCTCCAGCAAATATTAAAGTCGATTATCATCACAATAATTCAAAACTAGCAACCTAACTAATTAGAGATTCAAGAGTTTCGGGAATCTATTGATAAAAACAACTTATCAACTTCAAAATAAATCCAAAACATATATTAAATCCATCTCAATTACTAGAAATCAAATCCACTTCGAAAATCACCATGTTTCATCAAAATTTCCAACATAACTCAATTAAACATGGATAAAACATTAAAACCACATTACAACTTATAAATCAATGATCAAATATTTGGGAATATCAATAAAGAACCATTTAATAGAGGAGATCATGAAACTTACCCCTGTTATGTGTATTCTCCCTCAATTGGCTTGTTAAAAGCTAAGAAAATACAAGATTTCAATGAGATTTTGCAAAACAAAGTTAAAGGAACAAATTAAAATCAATAATCTGAGTGAAATGAGTTCTTTACCTCTGGATTTTGATAAAATTCTAAGTTTTTGGAAGAAAATAAGTTGAGAGAAAAGGTTTAGGAAAAGGTTACGTGAATTTCTTTTCAAAAGCTAATAACTAACTTTATATATTTAATCCTTATTAACACCCTTTTAAAACACATGTTTAAAATGTTTTAATTGAAGAGAGAAACCATCAGCAAACACTTGGTAGATTAGCTCCTTAAGGATTCTAAGGATTTGACCCTTTTGATTTTAGTCACTTTAAAACAGTTTTAAAAAAATCGCATTTTGGTTACTAACTCAAAATGTCATATTTCCAAATTCTTTTTTCTAAAATTGATACCACCCAAAATCATTATATATTAAAAGATAATTTTCAACTATTTTTCCATATTTTTATCTTTCCAAAAAATATACAGTCTTAAATCTGACTCAAATCTCTAACCCGGTCCACCGGACTATCTAATAAACCTCAAAACTGCTAAGCCCAAAATCGGGGTGTTATAGGTTGTCAATCGCATTGCACTCCAACTTCTCACTCTGATTGTCTCTCCCCCAAAGTCCTCGATTGGTGTTTAAATAGGCGTGCAAGGAAGGGATAGGATGAGCTCCCCATTTGAATTTTAAATGCTGAAGGGATAAGAGATAATCATCTTATCCAAGTTTGAATGAGAGCTGATCAGGCTAGGTCTAACGTCATATTGCCGACGCTGCCATGGCATCCAAGCTTGGCATGAATCTGCCAACCAATCTTGACACCATCTTATCCACTATTTTTTCAAAGATTGATCCAATTGCTATCTTTTCGGAGCATGATCTTGTCCTATTTTTTCGGGGTCCAACAGCTTCTTGGCATGGCATGAAATTCACTTCTCTGCCAACCGGTGCTTGACATTGTTGGTCCATCTATGCCAACAACACTCGACATTCTCTCTGGCATTCCTTCATGTGTTGCTTTTCTGGGCTAAATACTATGCCAAACCTACAAAATTGCCAACAAAACAACCGTTCACACTGGCATAGATAGAATTCTAAACCCCCTATACAAATGTATGGTTTTAACATCCTAATGCAACTAAATGTACCTTAAAACGTGCAAAAGCATTGTAAGATTGGCATTAAAAACAATACTTTTGGAGAGGTAACACACCCCCAAACATAAATCATTGTTTGTCCTCAAGTAATGCAATCAAAATAAAAAAAACTGTGAAAAATTTACCTCGACAAAATTTTGATTAGAATGCCAACAAGTACTGGTAAGCAAAATTTGTCTCTATTTCTGTCCTCAGTATCTTAGTTCAATAATGCCAAACAGATAGTAACTCAAGTGTAGCAATATAACTTAGTCCAAGGTCATGAATCCCCACCTTAATCTAGATATCACTAGGCTTTCTATTCAACTCATACCCTAAAGTTTTGAACTTGAGAACTAAGAGGGAGCAAACCACGAAGCCCCAAGTAGCTTATTATCTCTAAGGTAGAGGAGAGTTCTATCTTTTTTCTTACCTTGGTAGAATATTGCTGCCTTATTTATTTTCTTTCACCCTTGCATCATTTGTTCTTCTTCCTTCTTTTTTTTTAAATCTGAGCATAGTTTCAAAAAGTCTAAGTTTGCTAAGGAACTAGATACATACTACGTGTTAAGTGAAATTTCAGTTCCCTAAAACTAGGATCAATTTCCAAGCTAACCTGGTATACTACTTTGTTGGCATGGCATGACAACTAAATATTAGAATTTCCTCATTGGACAAACACCTAGGTCAAATTAAACTTGCCTAACAAGTGTTAACATTTTTCAAGATTAAATCGAGGTAAAATTTTCTTTTTCTTTTTTTAAGTGGTTCGATATGCATCTATTCTAAATGACCTAGATGGCATGACAACATAAATTAAATATGAAGTACATGGCATGGCATAAATGTGGGGAAAAAGCACACCCCCAAACCCAAGATGTGCATTGCCCTCAATGCATGAAAACAACACATATATATAATTAAAACAAAAAATTAAAATGCATGATCATGCAAATGCAAAGAAATGAAATGTAAAGGAGTTTTGATAGAAGATGACTCCCTTTTAGAGACTTCTTCTCGTGTTGTGTGAGTTTTTCTTTTAAGGAATTGGCCATGGGCATGGGCCATTCATTTCGTTCCTTTCATGATTGGTTGTGAAGCGGCAGTGGAGGCTCCAACTTCCTCCTTTTTCTTGGTAGGTTCTGATGCAGCAGGTGCATCGTTGGCATCAGAAGGTGTTTGTATAGTAGGTGTCACTGGTGACATGGCTTTGGTTTCCTTTGATTCAGATGATGAATCAGACTGAAGACAATGGAACTATGGCATCGGATGGGGTACGCCCTGGACTAGCTGGCATGGCATCACCACTGGCAGAGGGCTCAGCCAGGAAATCTGGGAATTTTGGCACAAAGCCAGGGGACATTTTCTTTAGAGCTTTCCTGATTACAACATCCTTGGCCTGTATATAATGTTGTAGCTTTACATTAAGCTCCTCAACCTTCTCTAATTTACTGAGTATGATCTCCTGGTGATGGTAGATCTGAGACAACATTACCACTGATTCGGTTGGCATGGCATCTGGCATGGTTGCTGGCTCAGCCTTTGACACTGTTAGCCTTGACGTGGGCACTTTGGCCTTCCCATTGCCCTTTTTCTTTGGCTCGACAGCGGTGAGGTTTCTCCAAATAGCAGTTGTGATTGTTGTTCCCTTAATCCTCTGACCTTTGTCTATATCAAGCTTTGGCACACCATGGAGCATGCAAATGTTAGAAATTAGCAAAAAAAAAGAACAAACTGCCATTACCTTTCACTGCACATTTGTAAGTTTCATCAATAATGAGCCTACCAACATTAATCTTGCACCCCATAATGATGGAATGCAATAGCATCAACCTCTCTTCCGATACAGTCTCGTTGTGAGATGTTGGCATCAGATTTGCCTTGACAAAGTGATTTCATCCTCTCTATTGGGGCTTCAACGCCAACCCTTTACCGTGCGGTGTCCCTTTTATAAAAATGTCCATGCCGTGCCAGGCTCATACAAGTCTGCCATTAGCTTTTTTCTTTTGGCAGCATTAATGGACTTGGCATAATCAAAATATTCATCCCCTGCACCATTCAATTCAAACATAGTGTTAATATACCCCTCATCAAAACGCACACACTTACCTCGAATCATTAAGAAGGGCGAATCCTTGGTCATAAGATGAGTTTAGAATTCTTGAACAATGGTGGCATAAATCTCCCCTTCTTCCTGGAAAAATAGATTCCACCTGTGCATGTCAACTATTGCCATGAATTCTAAAGGGAAGGCAATGCTTGTCTCCATCTTGAGATCGAAGTGTTTCTCGTAGCAAAACGATCTTGAAGCAAAGTTAGCTTCAAACCTTTTCTGGATCTCCTCATTGAAAAATCAGTTGAAAGGGGTAGAAGAAGCCAATGGAAACACACAAGAATTTGGACTGATTTGAATCAAGGAAGAAGAAGAAAAGACGATGTGAAGCTTGGTTCTTGCTTGAAAAGAAAAGTGGAAATTGAGAGAGAGTTGGGTTCTTTAAATTTGACTAGGGAAAGAATGTGAAAAGTTTGGGTAGTTTAATGGGGTTGGTAACCGAGTAAATAGGGATATTGATGGAAGGTAAAAATATTTGATTTTAAAAAAAGGGTAAAGTAATAAGGTGAATTGATAAGGTTGTAAGTGATAAGATTTGGTAAAGATTGGAGTGATAAGGTGATTGGATTGAATTTAAATTTCAACCCAATTTTTGGGCAGCTAGGGTTTAAATTAAAAGAAAAATACTCTCTCTTATCAAGTAGGCCGATCAAACTAGGGTTTATCTTCTCTTTTCATTTTTCAATTCGCCTTATGCCAGGTTGCTCTAGCATTGTGCTTGGCAATGTGCTTGGCACACAGAATTCTCCTATTAAGGCATCGGCTCATGCCAAGTCTCTCATTGGCATTGTTCCTGGCATTGCTCCTGACATTGTTCCTAGCATGGTTCATGGCATACTAATTTTGCATTGACTCAAAGAAAACCTTTCAACAAAGACAAGGAATAAAAACAAAAAACAACAGAGACAAAAACTATTAAAAACCTAGAAACTTAAAAACAAAGAAAAACAACTATCATAATATTTACAAAAATTCAAACCTGATGGTGCTTTCATGTTACCTCTGCAAAGAGGATCACCTCCTTGGCATTGTTTCGATCACCTTCCATGTAGTGCTTTAAACGTTGGCCACTCACTTTAAAATTTTCTCCCGACTTCAAATTCTTAATGTCCACAGCTCCAAGGGCAAGGGCTTCACAACTTCAAAAGAGCTCGTCCATCTTGATCTCTGTTTTCCTAGAAACAACTTAAGTCATGAGTTGAATAACAAAACACGTTAGCCTATCTCAAACTGTCTCAGCATTATCCTACTTCATGCCAGCGTTTTGTCTTCTCGTATATCCTGGCATTCTCGTAGGCTTGCGTCCTAAATTCCTCCAATTCATTTAGGTCTAGTAACCTCTTCTCTCTAGCAAACCTCCATGCCATGTCAAGTGTTCTGATGGCCCAGTAAGCTTTATGTTCAAGCTCTACTGGCAGATGGCATGGTTTTTCGAAAACCAGTCTAAACGGTGAAGTACCCAAATGAGTTTTAAAGGAAGTCCTGTAAGCCCACAAGGACTCATCTAGTCTTAAGGACCAGTGTTTCTTTGATTGATTAATAGTCTTCTCTAGAATGCTTTTAATCTCCTTGTTTGAAATCTCAGCTTGCCCGTTTGTTTATGGATGATATGTCGTGGCAATTATCTGCTGTATACCATACATGCACAAAGCTTTAGAGATTAGATTACATTTAAAATGGGTGCCCTTATCATGAATAATCACTCTAGGGGCACCAAATCTAGTAAAAATGTGTTTGTGAAAGAACTTGGCAACAGCTTTGGCATCGTTTGTTGACAGGGCAACAACTTCTACCCATTTAGATACATAGTCACAACCACAAGAATATATACATTACCAAATGATGGGGGACAAGGGCCCATAAAGCCTATCCCCCATACATCAAATAAGTCCACAGGCATAATGTTTTGGAGCGGTAGTTGGTGTTTGCCAGAGATATTTCCTATCCTTTGGCATTGGTCGCACGCCTTGGCATACTCGTGGGCATCCTTATATAGTGTGGGCCAAAAGAATCCTAACTACAACACCTTGGCGGCAGTCTTTATCCCAGCAAAGTGATCTCCATATGGTGCGGCATAGCACAAATGCAATATGTTATGTTGCTCATCCTCGGGCACACACCGGCAGATCACTTGGTCGACACACTGTTTGAACAATATTGACTTGTTCCAATAGCATTCCCTAACTTCTCGCAAGAACCTTTTCTTGGCATTGTATGCCAAGCCTGGTGGTAGAATGTTGCTTACCAAGTAGTTGACAATGCCAGAGTACCATGGCATGACATTAACTACAAGCAAATACTCGTCAGGAAATTCATCTCTTATAAAATTGGTCTTATCATCTTCAAGATGATGCTCTAAACGTGATAGGTGGTTAGCTACTAACTTTTCACTGCCCTTTTTATCTCAGATCTCAAGATCGAATTCGTGAAGCAGGAGCGTCCATTGGATTAGTCCGGGCTTGGCATCCTTCTTTTCCAACAGATACTTCAATGCCGAATGATCTGTATAAACCACAACTTTGTTACCAATTAAATAAGATCAAAATTTATCAAAAGCAAATACAAGTGTGATAAATTCTTTCTCGGTTGCAGAGTAATTCAGTTGTGATTCATTCAAGGTTCGGCTGGCATAGTAGATGGCATGGAAAACCTTTCCATGCTTTTGTCCCAAGACTGCTCCAGCAGCATAGTTTCTGGTGTCACACATGAGCTCGAATGGCTCATTCCAGTCCGGTGCCACAACTATAGGGGCTTTTATTAATTTCTCTTTAAGTTCCTGAAATGCTCTCAAACAAGAATCATCAAATGCAAAACTGACATTATGTTCTAATAACAAGCATAAAGGCTTAACAATTTTTGAAAAGTCTTTAATAAAATGCTAGTAAAAATAGGCATGTCCTAAAAAACTCCTTATACCCTTGACACTTGTTGGGGGCGACAATTGCGTAATTACCTCAACTTTTGCTTGATCAACTTCTAATCCTCTCTCAGTTACCTTGTGCCCTAGAACAATGCCCTCTTCACCATGAAGTGGCTTTTTTCCCAGTTCAACACTAGGTTTGTTTCTACGTACCTCTTCAAGACTTGCTCCAAACTCTGAAGACATTCCTTAAATGTTTTGCCAAACACTGAGAAATCATCCATGAATACTTCTATGTTGTGCTCTATCATATCAAAAAAATGGACATCATGCAATGTTCGAATATTGCCGGAGCATTGCAAAGACCGAATGTCATTATTCTAAACACAAACGTCCCATATGGACACGTGAATGCGGTCTTTTCTTGATCATCAGGAGCGATGGAAATTTGATTATATCCTAAATAACCATCCAAAAAATAATAGAAAGCTTTACCTGCCAACCTGTCTAGCATATGGTCAATGAATGGCAATGGGAAGTGATCATTCCTCGTGGCATTGTTCAGCCTCCTATAGTCCATGCACACTCTCCATCATGTGATAGTTCTGGAGGGAATCAATTCAGCTTTACTATTTTGTACCACTGTCATGCCACCCTTCTTTGGTACACATTGCACCGGGCTAACCCAAGAGCTATCGAAATTGGGATAAATAATCCTGACATCAAGCCATTTTATGATATCTTTTTCACTGCCTCTTTCATGCTTGGGTTTAGCCTTCTCTGGTCTTGCCATGGTACTCCTCCAAGATAATCTTGTGCATGCAAATGGTTGGGTTCATACCTCGGTTGTCTGCCAAGGTCCAACCCAATGCTTGCTTATAATTGCTTAATATTGTCAGCAATCTCTCCTCCTGACCATTAGTAAGATCAGTGGCAATGATCACTGGAAGAGTTGAGTTTTTACCTAAATAAGCATACTTCAAGTGATTTGGCAGTGGTTTTAGCTCCAACTCTGGCGGCTCCTCAATTGATGGTTTAGGTGCCTTAATCTCTCTACCGGCCAACTGTAGTGGCTCAAAATACTTCTCCTCCTCAGCCTCCAGGACTGATTCTTCATGCTCTTCAAACAATTCAGCTATGCCATCTAAGTTTCTGGCATCGAATTCTGTATCCTAGCATAATTGTGCCATGTCCAAAGTGTAAATGGACTCCATCATCCTTTATGCTTGGCATTCATCAGGTTCATCTGCACATTTTAAAGCTTGAAACACATTAAATGTAAAATGTTGATAATTCATGTGCATTGTTATTTCCCCTTTATGAACATCTATTAGAGCCCTACCCGTGGCAAGGAACGGTCTACCCAAAATAATCGGGACATTAATATCAGCCTCATAATCCAAAATGATGAAATCAGCTAGAAAAATAAATTTGTCTTACCCTTGGGATGTACATAAGATCGGTCTGCCAGCTGGAGTGTTATCGTGGTAGGTCTTGTTTCTATGCCAAGCTTCCAAAAAACTGACATTGGCATCAAGTTGTTGCTGGCTCCTAGGTCGCATAGTGCCTTGCCCATGAATTTGTTGCCAATGGTACATGGAATGCTAAAACTTCCCAGATCTTTCAACTTTGGTGGCAATCGGTTTAGGATCATGGCACTGCATCCCTTGGTGAGAGCAATAGTTACAAAATCTCCCAACTTCCTCTTATTGGATAGAATGTCTTTCATAAATTTCACATAGTTGGGTATTTGCTCAAGAGCTTCTACCAATGGAATGCTGATATGTCGCTGTTTAAGAACTTCCAATAAGCGCTTAAATTGCTGGTCTTGCTTATGCTTTTGAAGTCTCGCTGGAAATGGTGGTGGCGGATAAGCATATGCCGGGGCTACTGGCTTTGCCAAGGCAGTGCTGGCATTAGTCTGTTTGGCATCAGTTCTGGCATCTGTTTTGGCATTGCTACTGGCATTATATGCTTTTATTTCCTCTTTCTCTGCTTCCCCAGGGTTTTCTGTTGGCAATGGCTTCTCGATTTGGCAGTTAACTGGGCAGCCTTCTCCATCTCACATTGCTTACCGCTCTGATGAGTTATAGCTTTACATTACTCATTGTCTTTGTACCGGGCATCTTCGGTGTCACTTGGCAATGCTCCTTGGGGTCGATTGCTGAGTGCATTGGCAATCTGCCCAATCTGAACTTCCAAGTTTCTCATTGATGCTGCCAAACTTTAGACTATGGCATAATTCCTCCCCATGTACTCTGTTAGAGTGCCTCCTTGGTTGAATCTCTCCCCTTGCTGGAAATTATTTTGAGCTTTCTGTGGCATGACATTCTGTTAGAATGCTGGCATGCCATTATTGTTGAAAGCTGGCATGGCATTGTTATTCTGCCTCTGGGTATTCTGGCACTATACTGGTTACCTCATTGATTTCCCCATGCTAAGTTAGGGTGCTGTCTCTATCCTGCATTATAAGTATTGGAGTTAGGATTATGGCAACGATTAACATTGCTGACGAAATTTACCGATTTAGGGTTGGCAGGGCATTCATCCACATGATGATTTTCTCCACAAAATGGATCTAATGCTTTAACTTTTTGGGACTCATTGTTCTTTTTCAACGTTCTCACCATGCTAGTAAGATTGGAAATCTCGGCATGGATGGACGTTAATTCATCAACCTGAAATTTCCCACTGGTTTTGGTTCTGGTCCCAAGTCTAGCAACAAGATATTTAAAATCATTGATTCAAATTCTTTCAAGAATGTCAACAACCTCGGTATATGTCTTTTCCAATAATGAACCGGCTGCTGAAGCATCAACAACAGACCTAGTTTGTGCATTCAATCTATTGTAGAAAGTTTGTATTTAGGTCCAATTCCAGAATCCATGCATAGGACACCTTCTCAATAGATCTTTAAATCTTTCCCAGGCATCATATAAGGTCTCGTCCTCAGCCTGCCTGAATGTAATAATATCACCCCTAGCTTGGCAGAGAGTGTTGGCGGCTGGAATCTTGTCAAGAACATATGGCATAGTTCTGCCCATGAAGTGATTGAGCTAGGTGGCAAGGAATTGAGCCAAGCCTTAGCTCTATCTCTCAAGGAAAAAGTGAATAACTTTAGCTTCTGGTATCTTCAGGTACTCCATTTGGTTGAAATAACTGGAAAATCTCCTTGAACTTTAGATGTTTCCTAGGATCTCCAATAAGTGCTCCATCAAACTGACCTACATTCAAAAGAGCTCGAATCATTACCAGCTTAAGTTCAAAATTGATAGTGTTTACCTTAGTGCCAACCAGTTCTGGTATCAAATTGTCAATGGTTGGTGCCGAATGTTCTCTAATAGGTCTTTCTTCTTCAACAGGTGGTGGTAGCATCACATTGTTAAGTGCATTTCCTTTATTTTTCACCATTCCATTCCCTCTATTATCTTGATTATTCATCTCTCGGAATCTTCTTTTTAACCTCCGTAAGGTTTTCTCAATTTCCAGATTGTATGGCCACTCGTCCACCATAGGGTGGCTTCTGGTCATACACCGATAAAAACAAAAAGTAAAATAATAAAAAATAAAAGAAAGACAAGTAAAAATTTAAAAACAATCAACTTAGTTGCAATCCTCGGCAACGGTGGCAAAAACTTGTAGACTCTCTAAGTGAATACTGGCAAAATGGGCAAAAGATATGTATTGGAAAAGTATAAAAGAGTGGCAAGATGAGTCTTTTGCGTGCAAATATACACGGTCTGCAAGTAATACAACAGTTAAGCTAAGTATCGATCCCACAGAGATTGACTTGGAATCCAATTGTCTTTGTTTGTTACTTTCCTTGAGAAAAAAGTTTGTTTTGAAGTTGGTTTTGGAAATATTTGAAATGAAATAAAAGAAATGAAAGTAAAGTAAGATGTTGGCAAGGAAGGTGCTTTAATGAATGATGAGCATTGGCAGGGAATGCCTGGTTTTCACGCTATTCATGCCAGCCTTCAATAACAACTTGTCTTGGCATTGTTTGCCGAGCAGATTCAAAATTAGCCAAAGCCTCTCTCGACGGTCATTGCCCTAAAGTGATCATGTAAAAACCTCTATATCTCTATAGTTCATGCTTTTAAATAAACCAATTTGATTAAGATCCAATCTATACTCCTAAGGGATAGATTTCACTCCCAAAGTAAGTTCATCTACTTGAACAACTTCTCTCGAAGCTTATCTCCTCAGTATTCAACAACTTAATCATTGCCACCCCAATTCTGTTAAGATATTGAGGAGCAATAGGCCCAAAATCGGGCATTACAACTCTCCCCCACTTAGGAAATTTTGTCCTCGAAATTTACCTGGGGGAAATAGATGCGGAGACCACTCCAACATCTCCGACTTACGTTCCCATGTGGCTTTCTCAACTCCGCGGTGCCTCCACAACACCTTAACTAGCTCAACCGTCTTGCCACGAAGAACCTTACTGCTGGTATCAAGAACCTCTACTAGTTCTTCATCATAAGATAGGTCAGGCCTCAACTCAATATCTTCTACTGGCATAACATGTGAGGGATCTGACCGATACCTCTGAAACATCGAAACATGAAACACATCATGTATTTTCTCCATCTCGGGAGGCAACCTCAACCGATACGCAACATGACCCACACGCTCAACAACCTCATACGGTTCAATAAACCTCAGGCTAAGCTTCCCTTTCCGCCCAAAATGCATCACCTTCTTCCAAGGTGATACCTTCAAAAATACTCGATCACCAACAACGTATTCTATATCTCTACGCCTCAAATTCGCGTAGGATTTCTAACGGTCCGAAGCTGATTTCAAGCACTCACATATCAACTTTACTTTGTTATTTGTGCCTTGTAAAACATCAGGCAAGGAAATATGCTTCTCCCCAACCTCAGCTCAGCACACAGGCGTACGACACCTCCTTCCATACAATGCCTCATACGGTGCCATCTGTATACTATACTGATAACTATTATTATAAGCAAATTCTACCAATGGAAATTGCTTTTCCCACGTTCCCGGGAACTCAATAATGCAGCACCTCAACATATCCTCGAGAACCTGCAATCACACGCTCTGATTGACCATCCGGCTAAGGATGATACGAAGTGCTAAAATTCAGTCTTGTTCTCGGAGCACAATGCAAGTGCATCCAAAATCTTGCCGTGAAACATGGATCTCTATCCGAAACTATGGATTTAGGTACCCCATACAAACGCATAACATCAGAGATGTACAGATCGACCAACCTATCTAAGGTATACGTAGTATGCACTGGCATAAAATACGTACACTTCGTAAGCTGATCAACAATTACCCAAATGGAATCCTTCTTGCTCGGTGTCAAAGGCAATCTAGACACAAAATCTATGGTGATCCTTTCCCACTTCCATTCCGGTATCCTCAACGGTTGCAACAACCCGGATGGAAACTGATGCTCAGCCTTAACCCGCTGACATACCATGCAACGAGAAACAAAATCAGCCACATCTTTCTTCAGCCCAACCCAATAGTACTCTTCCTTTAACCCTCGATACATCTTAGTATTACCGGGATGCATAGCAAAAAGACTAGCATGCGCTTCGGTCAAAATGGTACACCTCAACTCATCATCCTCAGGCACCACAATTTGACCTTTAAAACACAACACCCTATCATCATTGAAATGAAAATCCATAGGATTTCCATCCATGATATCCTTCGCATGCGGTACCAAACTCTCATCATGTAGTTGCCTCTCTTTGATCAACTGCGACAATGACGGTTTCACTTGCAACTCAGCCAACAATCCACTGTCACTCGTCAGACTCAAACGGGCAAACATAGCTCTCAACTCTACAGCTGCTTTCTTACTCAAAGCATCTACCACAACGTTGGCTTTTCCCGGATGATATTCAATGGTAAGCTCGTAATGTTTAAGCAACTCAAGCCACCTTCGTTGCCTAAGATTCAGCTCCTTCTGGGACATCAAATATTTCAAGCTCTTATGATCCGTATAAACCACACACTTCTTGCCATAAAGGTAGTGCCTCCAGATTTTCAAGGCAAACATAATCGTGGCAAGCTCAAGATCATGAGTAGGGTAATTATGCTCATGCACCTTCAATTGCCTAGATGCATACACAACTACCTTACCTTCTTGCATCAACACGCAACCAAGCCCAACATATGACGCATCACTATAAACAATGAACTACTTTCCCGATTCAGGTTGAACCAAGACTGGAGCTCGCATCAAATCCAAATTTTCAAGGCAAACATAACCGCATAGGTTTTAATGCCAAACTCTATCTCATGGTCAGGTGGCAACCCCGACAATTCTTTCGAAAAACACCCGGAAACTCACATACGGTGCAAATATCATGCACCCTCAACTCTATTGAACCAGGATTCATCACATATGACAAGAAAGCCTGACATCTGAACCCCAACATCCAACTCGTTTCCAAAGCCGAAACAACATTAGACAAGAACTTGGCATTCTCGCCAACAACCACCACTTTGAAATCATTCGACAACCTCAAAAATATTCATTTGCTCTCAAAATTCACCATAGCTCGATGCTCGGTCAACCAATCCATGCCCAAAATAACATCAAATCCATGGAATGGCAACTCCATCAGATCCACTGCAAAAACATGGCCTTGAACCATCCACGGGCACCTACGATACAACTTTCTAACTACCACTGTCTCCCCAAGAGAACTGGTCACTCTAACACCCACATTTAGAATTTCAATTGGTATATCAAGCAACTGGACATGCTCACACAAGATGTATGAATGGGTAGAACCAAAATCAACCAACAAATAAAATGGTAAGGACTGTAAAGGGAAAGTACCTGCAATCACATCGGTGTCTTTACGACCCTCGCGGTGCACATACACCCTAGTTGGTCCACCTCCCTCAGGCTGGATAGCAACGGTATAAGCCATAGTCCAGTGCCCACCATCTCGACGCTGAAACGGCCCATGGCCACGACCACGGCCTCGTTACGGGGTAACAACAGGTGCAACACCCTACACACCTCGGGCCAACAATGGGCAATCACACCTTTGATGGTCGCCAAACCCACAACTCCAATAAGCATTGGCCACAACAAGAGCAGGTGCCTGACCCTCCCTGACCAGACGAGGACAATCTCGCCTCAGATGATCTCAGAATCCACAAACCCAACAGTTGTTAAACAGTGCTCGAACCTGGGCACCCTGCCCCTGGGCTCCACGTCCCACAACACCTCTAACATGCCTCAGCTCTGGGTGAAACCTCCTGTCACGGTGTCTCTTATCCCGACCACCGCTAGAACTAGAATCAACAGCTCTCTTACCCGAGCTAAAGCCTCGTGACCCATAAGCCAAACCAAGATTCTGATCTACATCCTTGTCCCGCGAAACCAACACATCAAAATTGGTATAATCAGCAGCAAGCATGTATGTCTTAAGCTCCTGCACGAGCCTGTAGTGGAAGCGATCACATCGCTGGCGCTCGTCAGAGACCAACTCAGGTACGTACTGACTCAGCCTCACAAACTACACCTCATACTCTGCACAAACATACTGCCCTGCACCAAAGCCATGAACTCCTGCTTCCTATCATCTTGATATTAGACTCCTATATACTTCTTTTAGAAAGCACTACAGAAGAACTCCTAGGTCACATCATCGATCGTCATACTGAAAGTCGTGTTAGTCCACCATGTATAGGCATTACCCTATAACAAGGAAATAGCACAGCCCAGCTTACGGGCATCGGTACACCCCATTTGGCCCAGTATCCTCTTAGTACTGGCCAACCATCCCTCTGAAGCGTCAGGCGACAAGCCTCAAAACTCAACTCCGCCCAAACTGCGAAGACGCTCTAACGATAAACCCTGCCCAATCACTGGTGGTGCCGGCATATGAACACCCATAACTGCTACCTGAAAAGCACCATTCATGGCCTGAATCAACGGTGCCATATCACCCATCCCTTACCCATTTATCTTATGTTCTCAACGTAAATGGAGAGCTGTCCATATATTGCTATATTTCCCCACGTGTATGGGTACTTGGCACTAGCCAAAGTTTTTCCCTTGCCGTGGGGTTTCCTATTATGTATTATTATATATTTTCTTCCTCTTAACTGTGAAAGATTAGCCAATTATTGGCTTAATTATCAATTCCCCTATAATTAAAATTTAAAGGAAATTGGGACAAAAGACACGTTGGGTGATGACTAACCAAATTAGGAGAAATGGTTAAATCATACTTCTCGTCCCTTATTTATCTTTCCTTTCTATGAAGAAACTTTGTGGGTTAATTTACCACAAGTCCTTAACCTTTTTCTCTTCCTTACACTTTAGCTTTTTGATATTACCTCTTATAATTAAGCATAATTTTAGTTCTAAAAATTCAATTACTATATGGTCTTAATTACACACTTTAGTCATTCCTTTCTGTCATATCTTATACTTAAGATTCAAGACCTCACATCCTTATAATTTATCCACTAATCATACATTCTTTTCAATTTAGTCACTAGGTTGTCTAATTACATCCTTAGTCCTTGCTTTTAGCCATAACTTAATTCTATATCATTTTATGTTTCATTTCTAAATTTTTAACCAATAACTACATATTTTTAATATTTACGATTATGTCCCAAAACTCAATAATTATCCAATAATTAATCAATTTAAATACATTATTTATATTTTAATATCTTTCTTACTCAATCGGAAACAATTTTTTCGATCACCAAAAATTGAATCCCAACTAGGCTAACTTTTGGGATGTTACAATTGGGATGTTTTTTATGGTTGTTCATTGTTGTTTGCTATGCACGGTGATTGTTTATATGTATAGTGTTTGATATATGCCATGCTGGGGTATTTTTGGGGATACATTGCCTTATTACTACAGTTATAAAATGATTTTTGGTTCGAAATGAAAGTATTGGATCCTTGCTTGAAGTTGGCCTGATTTTTTTTGTTTTGGTGTAATTATCATGCCTTAGATACGTTTTTATACGATGTCACCGAGGAGAGAATTACGATCAAGTAAAAATGAAACTACTGGAGGGCAGGGAGTCAAGGGTGAGATAGTGCATCCTGAGGGATTGCCATCATTTTTTGCCTAATCCTCCCGAGGGAGTGGAGCAAGTACCACCACACCACCAGGTCCAGTGTACGGTGACATGACGCCTTTGGTTTAGGCGATAATTGGAGCATTCCAAGATGTAATGGCTAGAGTATATTTACATGCACCGGCACTCGCTACTGTTGTTAATCTGAGGTTATTGTTAGAGTGTCTGCACAGCTTGGGAGGAGTTGAGTTTAGAGGGTTGGCATCTGAGGCATTCGAGGAGTGGTTTGCCAGTACAAATCATATTTTGGATCAGATGGGGTGTAATGATGCTCTTAAGCTGGGATGAGTTATGTCCCTATTGTAGGGGGATGCATACAATTTGTGGACTACTGTGATCACAGGAATGGAACCCGGTTATGTGATATGGGAATTTTTTCACGCTGCCTTTCAGAGGAAGTATCTGGAAGTAGATACTTGGATGAGAAGAAATGTGAGTTTATAGCCTTGGTTCAGGGTAGTATGACAGTATCTGAGTACGAGGTACAGTTTGTGAGACTGAGTTAGTATGCACCTGAGTTAATGCCAGATAAGAGGCATCATTCTGGTCAATTATGCTACGGTCTGGTGTTGGATGTTAAGACCTATATGTTAGCCACTGACTATACAGATTTTGACATGTTGGTTACACGAGCGAAGGATATTGAGCAGAGTTTGGGTTTATCTCATCGTCCAGGGGGTTCTGGCTTGAGGAAGAGAGTTGTAGATTTTGGTTCCAGTAATGGTCAGTCCAAGAGGCAATGTGATAGGATGTTCTGCCCAGATGCGAGACGTGGTGGAGATGGTGCTGGGAAAGGATCGCATAGGCATAGTACCCAGGCCAAAGCAGTGCATAATGTTTGCTAGATTTGTGGATCACAAGATTATTTTAGACGAGACTGTCCATGTTTGGCCAGAGAGGCACATGCTTCTTCGGTTGTGGCTGTGAATTCCTAATGGAATTGTGGATCTATGGATCATATGAGACATGATTTTCGTTGTTATCTAGAGGTGTGCAGGCTCTTGCACCTGTTGTTACAACGTAGAGAGGCTGTGGGCACGGTTAAGGTAATTTCTAAAGAAGAGAGGAATAACAGAGGACTATAGCGTATACAATGGTTGTTCGACCCGAGGGTGGTAGATCAGCGAGGATCCACGCACATTGTGATGGGAGGAATGACACGGATGTGATAGCAGGTACTTTTACCTTGCAGTCTATGCCATTACTTTATCTGATAGATTATAGTTCTGCGCATTCATTTATTTTGCATGAGCATGCTCATTTACTTGGTATACCGGTAGAAATATTAGATGTGGGTATGCAAGTGACAAGTTCTTTTGGAGAGTAATGGTTACAAGGAAGTTGTATAGGAGATATCTTTTGATGGTTCAAGGATACGTGTTTGCAGTTGATTCGATAGAGCTATCATTTCATGGTTTTGATGTGTTTTTAGGAATGGATTGGTTGTCTGAGCATAGGGCTGTGGTCTATTTTGAGACCAAGCAAGTTTTGTTGAAACTTGCTGGTGATTATGAAGTGGTAGTGGTTGGTGAAAATGTTAAGTTCTTATCCAATGTGGTTTCGGCTATGGAAGCGCAGAAGTTGCTGGAGTGTGGGTGTCAAGCATATCTGGCTTATGTTATGAACTGAAATATATAAGAAGTGTGGACAAAGGATATTCGTACTGTTTGTGATTTTTTGGGGGTGTTTTTGAAGGAGTTGCTTGGGTTACCTCCAGAGAGGGAAGTGGAGTTTGTATTGATATGTATGCTGATACGGCTCTGGTGCCGATTGCACTATATCGCATGGAACCAAAGGAGTTGAAGACGCAACTCCAGGAGTTATTGGATTGTGGTTTCATCTGACCTAGTGTTTCACCGTAAGGAGCATTGGTGTTGTTTGTGAAAAAGAAGGATGGCACTTTAAGGATGTGCATTGACTATTGGCAACTAAACAAGTTGACGATTAAGAATAAGTATCCTTTACAGTGAATTGATGACTTGTTTGATCAATTCTGGGGTGTTATGGTGTTTTCCAAGATTGTTTTAAGATCTGGATACTATTAGTTGAAGGTTAAGGATAAAGATGTACCAAAAATTGATTTTCGTACGAGGTACGGGCAATATGAGTTCCTGGTGATGCTGTTTGGGTTGACGAATGTGCCTGCAACATTCATGGAGATGATGAATTGAGTGTTCCATGAATTCTTGGATCAGTTTTAATAATGTTCATTGATGATATTCTCGTGTACTCTCGTACCGAGGAAGATCATGACCGACACTTGCAAATTGTGTTGCAAACTTTATGCCAAGTTGAGCAAGTGTGAGTTTTGGATTAAAGAAGTCATTTTTCTTAGCCATGTTGTTTCAGCAGAAGGTATCTGGATAGATCCACAAAAAGTTGAGGCGGTTGTGAATTGGAAGCAACCTAAGTCTGTAACAGAAGTTCGTAGTTTCTTGGGCTTGGCAGGTTATTATCATCACTTTGTGGATGGGTTCTCTAGGGTTGCTGCTCTGTTTACCAAGTTGTTGCAAAATGATGTACGTTTTGAGTGGATGGAAGCTAGACAACAAACTTTTGAAAGGTTGAAGGAAGCTTTGACACAAGCTCTAATCTTGATTCAACCTGAGTTAGGAAAAGAGTTTGTGGTTTATAGTGACGCATCCTACGTAGGGTTAGGGTGTGTGTTGATGCAAGGTGGGAAGGTTGTAGCTTATGCATCGAGGTAGTTGAAAATGCTTGAGCGCAATTACCCTACGCGTGATCTAGAGCTTGTTGCAGTTGTCTTTGCGTTGAAGATTTGGAGGCATTACCTTTATGGTGAGAAGTTTACTATGTATACAGATCATAAGAGTTTGAAGTATTTGATATCGTAAAAGGAGTTGAATCTTCGACAGCATAGGTGGTTAGAGTTGCTTAAGGATTATGATTTAACGATCGAGTATCATTCGGTCAAGGCAAATATTGTGGCTGATGCTTTGGGTAGAAAAGTTGTTGTAGAGTTGAGAGCCATGTTTGCGAGGTTGAGTGTGACGCGCGATGGTGGTGTGTTGGCTGAGTTGCAAGTGAAGCCATCTTTGTCGCAGTTGATTAAGGAAAATCAACCTTATGATGAAGCGTTGGTATTGCATGTTAAGGGTATCATGGATGGAAATCCTATGAATTTTCATTTTAATAATGATAGGGTGTTGTGTTTTAAAGATCGGATAGTGGTGCCTAGTGATGTTGAGTTGAGACGAGCTATATTGACCGATGCACATGTTAGTCCTTTTGCTATGCATCCCAGTAGTACCAAGATGTATTGAGATTTAAATGAAGAGTACTATTGGGTGGGTTTGGAAAAGGATGTGGCTTATTTTGTTTCGAGATGTATGGCATGTCAGTGTGTGAAGGCTGAACACCAGTTTTCTTCTAGGTTGTTGCAACCGTTGATGATTTCGGAGTGGAAATAAGAGAGAATCACTATAGATTTTGTGTCAAAGTTACCTTTGATACCGACTAAAAAGGATTCTATTTGGGTGATTGTTGATCGGTTTACAAAGTGTGCACATTTTTTGCCAGTGCATACGACGTATACCTTGGATAAGTTGGCAGATCTTTATGTTGCTAAAATTGTGAGGTTGCACGGGGGCCCAAGTCGATTGTTTTGGATAGGGATCCGCGGTTTATAGCGACGTTTTATGAATGTTTGCATCAAGCTTTGGGTACTCATTTGAATTTCAGTACTTTGTATCATCCTCAGACGGATGGTCAGTTTGAGCGTGTGATTCAGATTTTGGAGGATATGTTGAGATGATGCATCATTGAGTTCCAAGGAACTTGGGAAAGGCAGTTGCCTTTGGTGGAGTTTGTGTACAATAACAATTATCATGCAAGTATAAAGATGGCACTGTATGAAGCCTTGTATGGTAGGAAGTGTCGTACACCCTTGTGTTGGGCTGAGGCTTGGGAAAAGTATGTTTCCATGCTTGATGTGTTGAAAGACACAAATGAAAAAGTAAGGCTTATTTGTGATCGTTTGAAAGCGGCCTCAGATAGGCAAAAATCCTGCGTGGATTTGAAGCGTAGAGAAGTTGAGTACGCGGTTGGTGAAAAAGGTTTTCTTGAAAGTCTCAGCTTGAAAGAAGGTGTTGAGCTTTGGACGTAGAGGAAAGTTGAGTCCAAGGTTTATTGGACTGTATGAGGTGTTGGAATGTATAGGTTATGTGGCTTATTGGTTGAGTTTAACTCCTGAGTTGGAGAAGATTCATGACGTGTTTCATGTATCCATGTTGAGGAGGTATCGTTCGGATCCGTCGCATGTGATGCCAGTGGAGGATGTTGAGTTGCGACCAGATTTGTCTTATGATGAGGAAGCAGTGGAGATCCTTGACTCCAGTAGTAAATTTCTTCGTGGCAAGACGATTGAGCTTGTTGAGGTGTTGTGGCGACATTGTGGTGTTGAGGAGGCCACGTGGGAAAGAGCAGTTTTCGCATCTGTTTCCATCAGGTAAATTTCGAGGACAAAAATTCTTAAGGGGGAGATTTGTAATGCCCCGAGTTTGGGCCTAGGAGTTTTCCTGGTTGATTAGACAGTCTGATGGATCTAATTAGAGGATTCGAGTCAGTTTCGAGATTAAATGGAAATAAATATTTTTCGGTGAGAAAAAAATATGGAAAAATATCCTAAAATCTTTATTTAATATGAGAATGATTTTTGCCAATGTCTAATATCAGACTTTTCTTTTTTGATTGGATATTTTAAAAAGATTTTAAAATAAATAAAAAGGCTTGGGGGAAATTAATTCCATAATTAGCATTTAAGGAAAACTTTATATAACTAACTTTTCACCAAAAGATTTTCTCTCAAATTCTCTCAAGCCAAACACTCTTTTCTACTTCAATTTTCTCAAGTAAATACTTAATTTCAACATTCTTTTGTTTCCAAATGAATCCTTAATGGTTTCCTAACAAGATCTATTTGATTTCATCTTGTTTTCTCAAGAAAATGCATCCAATTAAGAGGAAAGTCAAGTTTAGAGGTGATCTTTGTTCTTCTCCTCTAATATAAGGTTCTTTACTGAAATTACTAAGTTATTCATCCTTTACATACGTTTTTAACTTGATTTGATGATTTAATTATGGAAATTGGTTAAATCAAGGTTTAAATGATGATATTGATGTATTTTTGTATAGGCTCTGTTTTTATGAGTTCTTGATTGATTCTAATCATGATTTTGATGTGTTATAATGTTAATAAGTTGATTTTAACAATGGAATCCTGAAACTAAGTGACTCTCTAATTATCTAGGTTGTTAGTTGTGATTTTAAAGAAGTTGTGGGGGTTTAATGAATGTCGGAGGCATAAAGATGATATTATTGTGTTTTTAGATGTTAACTGATGGATTAAAACGTTAGGTTTTGACTGGGTTAAGTTTGGAAGATGTTTGATGTTGATTTCGGTTGTTATGGGGCGAAATTGGGTAGAGGTTGTTGACGATTTATGTGAATTGATGTTGTTGGGTTGTTGAATGCATTTTGATGCATTGAATCCTCTGTTTTTGTGTGGATAAAATAGGGGAATTCGATCCTCAAGCTTGAACGAACATTTCGGAAGCTTTGGAGGCTTGTTTACTGTATCGGCAAGTAAGGCATTGCGTGTCGGTGAGTGACAATGAGTTTTACAGCTTTTCAAAGGCTTGAAAATTGTGTTTGGAGGTTTAGGTCAAGCTTGAAATGCTGGTCTAAGCTCAGAAGTAAGTAAAGGATGAATTCTTTGTCGAACTCGGTTTGACTATTGTTTTTATGCACTTGTTTTAATGGCTTAATTACTCATTGTATATGCATGATTTGAGCATGGTTTAGTGCTGGAAAAAGGTTATCTAATGATGTTGATGCTTTGGGAAGTAATATATGTTTTGATAATGTTTTTGAACATTGGTAATGGAAGGTAAAATAAATTCAGTAATGGTTTTGATTGATGCATATGAAAACAATAAGTTAATGTTTAAGAAATGAATTATATTGGAAAGTGATAGAATGGAACGGTTTTGAAAATGTTATCAGATGTAGTTCGTTGGCCATAGGATTGATAGTGCACTATAAAAAGTCACCTTGGATGTTGAGGAGTTTTGATCCAGTGTACCAAAAGCTCCATCCAAGTACCCTAACGGTTGAGGGGTTTTGATCTATGTACCGAAGACTCCCGTTAGTGGGTTATGCATCTAACCGACGTTTGGGGTTGTGATTGTACCCGATTATAATTATACCTTTAATTCTGGTTGAGATGGCATGAAGTGTTGGGAACAATTGTTGAATTTGTGTATCCGATGTTATATTTTGAAAAGTGGAACTTTGTTAATGATCACTTGTAAGCCAATATAATTAATGATGCATCGTGAGATGGATTATGTAGTTTAATGTTGGTTTAAACATGTTTTACTCTTTAAGCCTTGCATTGGTAGCATGAATGGGAAAGCTTAAATTGAGGGTAGCAAATGGGATTTAGCTATTAATCCATGATACATGTTGCATATGGTTTAATATGCATGTTTTGGAAGTGTTAAGTGCATGGTTTGATAAGGCAGGATGTTGAAATGATGATTGAAAGGTATTTTGGAAAGTGGGTTTTCAAAAGGATTGTAAAATGGTCTTAAATGTAATGATGGTGGTTTATTTTTTAGCATTCCTCACTAAGCCTAGCGTGCTTACGCTCTCTTTTCCATCAATGTAGAGGATTAAAGGTTGCAGGCAGAAAACAAGCGAAGGGAAATCCAATGACTTGTGTTTACGAAAGTATGACTTCGATATAAACTTGTAGTAATAAAGGAAATGTGGTTATTTGTTGATTGGGAGGGTTGTTTACTAAACTCCCTAGTTGTGCAAGTTTATGTTGATGTTTTGGATGTGTAATTGGCCATTTATGCTTGTTTGAAGCTTGGTTTGAGGTTTTTACATGTTGAGTAGGAAGCATGCCCCTAGATGATATGGATGTTTGTGTTATGCTTGCTAGGATTAATTAAAACGTTGGTATGTTGATGTCGAGCATGCTTTTGATGTTATATGTTGTTTAAGAGATGTTTAAGTTGATTGAAATGAGCCAAAGAGTCATATGTTGAACCAATAGGTCACTATAGGCCTTTGCGTACCGGTACGAGTACCCAGGGATTGGTACGCAGGGACTGAAACGGTTCCATTTAAGTGTAAAATGTAAAGGGGTACTGATATGGTTAGCCGAGTATTGGTACACCCCTTAAGTTTTGTGCATCAAAATTGGTACACTGGTTTGAGTAACGTTACAACCCCTTCATTTTTAAAGAGCCATACCAATATACGGGGTACCGTATCGGTACACAAATTGGTCACTAGAATTCTAGGTTTTGAGAAATCACAAGGGGGATCGGTACATGGTCAAGACTGTATTGATATGGGTGGGCCAACACACTATATTGATACAGAGGTTCGTGTATCAGTACGTGTAGCCCTTATGGTCGTTAGGCCATATCAGTACGGGCTTGCCCGTATCAGTACGCCCTATTGCTTTTGTGCATGTCAGCCTACTGAAGTTTGAAAACTGTGCAATTTGGTCACTGATGTTATATATGCAATTACATGAACTTGGATGATTATTTTAAGCTAAAATTTAACTTGTGAGCATGAAAAGGGACTAATGAAGGATTGGTAGTCTTAATTGCAAATTAGACTCGATAATTCATGAAAATTATGTTTTGGTCCCCAACGTGCACATTTGAGTAAATGAACCTTATTCTGAAATCTGATTACAATATAACGTTTTCGCTGATGTTTGTACACCATAAGAATTAAATTGATGCATTTAGATAAGATAAAAGAAAAAATAGACCGATTTAGGTTATTAGGTCGGGTTTGCTTCGGCAAACCTAATGTGATCTTTTTAGCTCGGTTTTGGCTAGGCCGGGTTAAGGGGGTTATAAGATGCCTAGGTAGTTTAGTCAATCCTTGTGAGGTGGGATTCGAATACCCAATAATATATATTACAACACCTTGAAGACCCTTGAATGGAGGATCCCGATGCTATGTAGACGTGGCCTTATTCGAAGGTGCTTGATATGATACTCCTAGCACAGATAAAAGATCCCAATGTTGTGTAGACGCAGGCCTCATTTGAAGGTGCTTGATAGGAGATTCTAAGCATAGATAGAGGATCGCGATGCTACTAGGACGCAAGCCTCATCCTATGAGTGTAGGATCCTGATGCTATATTGACGCAGGCCCTACTCAAACTGTAGGATCTCGATGCTGTGTGGAAGGGGGTCTCGCTTAATATTGTTTGAATTATCTATGCGATACTATGTGGATTTAATGACATATATGTACGTGCAGTGTACGAGATTATACATTCATGCTTGCCGTGTGTTTAGGCCACAATGGTAGCTCCATTGCTATCTTTCCATGATATCATTTCATGTTGCATTGCCTTATTTATGATTTTCATTAAGCATGGTTGAGTGGTTGTGTATCCACTAAGCTTGGTTAGCTCAGGGTTCGGAATCGTTGTTTTTGTCCACAGGTAAGTAGGTTGCTGTGTGGCTTGGAGGAGCACCATCAAGGTTAGGATTTCAGCATCGACTATTGTTGTTAAGTAAAATTATTAGATGTAATGGTCTATGTATTTTGTAGGACCCTATGTATAATTGTAACTCTTATTTTGTACTAAGTGTCTAAGTCGAATATTTTTAATATTTGTATTTTAGAGGTCCACTTATACTATTTTGAAATACTTTGATTTCTATATATTCCTTAAATGAATGGACTAATGATTTATTGGACTTGTTATGATTTTGGATTTGGAAACAAAAAAATTTATGGTAATGGTTTTGGGCTTGGGGCCCAAATATGACATCTGGGTTGAAGGTGTTACATTTAGTGGTATCAGAGCCTAAGTTTAGTCAGTTCTATGAAGTCCTCGGGGGAGTCTAGAGTGGTATATAGGTGTCTAGCAAATACATGCCCATAAGTCGAAGTCGTACTTGTTTTAAGTTGAAATTTGATGGTGTGACATTGGTTGTTTGTTGTGCAGAACTGAGCTATGCCAAGGAGGGAAAAAGACCGTGAGGAAAGCTTTGGTACCAGAAAAGGGATCTATGATGAGGATTATGTACCCAACAAAGATGAGGTGTTAGAGGATGGAGTTGGTCGTGGAGCCAACTATTTATCACACTTGAACCGACATTGCACCGGATTGTGAGGGCTATTTAAGGCCGTCTACTACTCCTCATGAGGCACCTATTGAAAGGGTGCGAAGGCAAGGTGCTACAGACTTTCATGGAACGAGGAAAGATAACCTACTACAAGTGGATCTTTGGCTACATGATACGCTTTAGATCATGAGATAGATGAGATTGAGATCAGAAGACAAGTTATTGTGCATCTTGTCCTTGTTGAAAAGAAATGCAAGAGAATGGTGGAAGACTGTAGCACTTGGTTGGTACCCTAATCAACCAACTTAGGATGACTTCCTCGACGAGTTTGAGAAGATGTATGTGTGCGAGGCTCACATTGACACCCTAAAGGATTGGTTCAACCATTTAATACAAGGGAACCGATCAGTTTTTGCATATGAGCAAGAGTTCCTACAGTTAAGTAGGTATGTTCCCGAGTTGGTCATCACTGAGAAGATGAAATGCAATAGGTTCTTGAAGGCTTGAGAAAAGTAATTTAGACTTATTTGACTACTGCACCGCCGAAAGTGTTCTCGGAGTTAACTTCGATTGCCAAGTCCCTTAAACAAGTGCAAGGATTTAACTTCGATTGCCAAGTCCCTTAAACAAGTGCAAGGATTAACCTATGTCTCGTTTGTCGGGCAAGAAAGTTCTGGTAGGAGGACTCAGAATCTCTCCAACAACAACTTGCAGTCCTACTCAAGAAGGAGTAGAGGCTGGTGGAATCATAATAGAGGAACCTCGAATCAAAGTTTGAGATCAGATCAAAGATTAGAGTCTGCCAGCCGTAGGAGGCCATCTTTATCTTCATCTATGATGAGTTCAGATGGCTCAAAAAGAGTGCGGGCACACCATTTTGTTATCAGTGTGGACGTAATCATAGAGGCAAGTGTTGGGGAGCAGTCAAAGTTTGTTATTAGTGTCAATCACCAGACCATTTTGTGAAGGATTGTCTACTAGCTGCGATGATCACTTCAGATCAGGTTTAGAAGACTACATATCTGGCTCAGAGGGGTCGAGGCTTTGCTCGTAGAAGGGCAAGCCATGTATCGGGAGGCACATTTCAGTCCACTATAATAGCATCAGCTAGACAGTATGCGGTAAAGGCTCAAGAGGACTGCACAACTACCGATGTCATTTATGGTATGTTAACCCTCTTTTTAGCTCCTATAGTTGCTCTTATAGATTCGGGGTCTACCCATTTCTACATTCGTTGTGGGATATCTCAGTAGTGGGGCATTCTTGACGAGGATTTTGAGGTAGGGATCCGTGTGACTAGTCCTTTAGGGTAAGATGTGTTTGTAGATAAAGTGTATTAGAGATGTCCGATTGAGGTACAGGGATCAATCTTTCTAGCAGATTTGATGGTTTTACCGTTTCAAGAGTTCAATACAATTCTAAGGATAGATTGGCTTTTCGAGCACGATGCTAGTTTGAGTTGTAGAACGAAGAGCTTGAAACTTCGTGCTGCAGATTGTTCTAAGCTGATATTGAGAGGTGAAAGAAATCCATGTCTTTCCAATGTGGTATCAGCTTCGTCAGCTCAGAGTTTAATCCAACAAGGTTGTGAAGCCTTTTTAGCTCATGTTGTTGATATGAGAGTTGTGGGTCCGATGCTTGAGAGCCTTCGGACTGTTAATGAGTTTGCTGATATTTTTCTAGGAGAGTTACCTAGATTACCGCTTGACCGTGAGTTAGAGTTTCAGATTGAGGTGATGTTGGGTACATCACCGATATTCATTGCTCTGTATCGTATGGCACCAACAAAGATGAAAGAGTTGAAGAAGCAAATCCAAGAGCTGTTTGTAACCCCATTGACCCGGCCTATATGCTAGACTAAATCGAGCGAGCTACATTGGGTTTGTCAAAACAAACCTAAAAGAATTAGTAGAAAATGGTCCATTTTTTTCATTTTATCTTATATAAATGCATAATTTAGTCCTAAGGTGATCATGCTAGAAGCGGTGAAAGTTACAACTCAATCGGGCGCTGAATTGACATCCAATTGCAAGAAATTATATTTCAAGGACCAAATTGAAATTACAGATAACTAAGATGACTTCCTTGAAATTAAAGTTACCAATCCTTAATTAGTCAGGTTTTATGCATACAGGTTAATTTTCAACATAAAATAATCATCCAAACACATTTAATTGCATGATCAGGAAACATGGAGTAAATTGTAAAACATTAAACTTCAAAAAAGCATTTTAACAGAAATAACTGACTGCGTATCGGTATACTAACACCCCGTATCGATATGGGTATAATTTTCAAAGGTTTATCGATACGGTCCTCAAGCGTACCGATACGGGTATACTAACACCCGTATCGATATGGGTATAATTTTCAAAGGTTTATCGGTACGTTGCCCGTGTACCAACACCAAGCCAAAAATTTAGCTTTGTGTACTGATACGGTTAACAGGCGTATTTTTACGCCAAGGTAATTTTTCCCAAATTGAGCTGAGACAGGTCCCCGCATACCTATCCTTGAGGGCCCATACTAGTACGGATAGACCTAAAATGACCTATTGGTCGAACATATGACGCTTTGGCTCTACCTAACATACTCCAATCAACATTTAATCATCATATAACATCTCAAACAATATTTCCACAATCATAAAAGCATGGTAAAGGATCATACACAACTTATCTAATCCAACCAAAAATCCTCTTGGCATGATCTCTACCCAAGCATGCAAAACATATCCCAACCGCTCAAGGCAAATTATAAAGCATCATAAAAGTCCAAAACAACAAACATAACTTGTACAAACAAGGAGTATCCAAATTAAACCTCTCAATTATAGCTTGGTCATAGTTCCTTTTATTACTACTAAGTATTTGTAAAACCATACTTGAAAATACTTAAACCCTTGTATATCCACTTGCTTACTTGCTGTCCGAAAGTGCTTATCTCTCTACATTGATGAGAAAAGAGAGCTCAAGCTATAAGCTTAGTGAGGGAATCTCAAAACATTCATCAATGCATTTAAAACCATTTTATTTCAAACCAAGTTTATAATACTCATGCCAAAATATCCCATGCTTATATAATCTTTCCAATTGTGCACATTTAAATCATTTGCAACACATGTATCATGGATTTCTATCATAAACCTCAATTTAAGCTTTATTTGCAACATTCTCTAAATAACAAGCTTAAAGAGCATCTCATGTATAAACTCTATTATACAAAACATAATCCATTTCTCATGATACATCATCTCATATATTGACATTCAAGTGACTCAAAACCAAGTTCCATTCTATTTTATAAAAACACATCGGATACACTAATTTCCCAAGTGGTTCTTTTGATAATTTCACATACGCCCTCGAACTTGAGTAACCCTTAACAGTTATAACATATAAATCCACCAGCGGGAGAATTGTCACACTCTTGACCCCTCAACCGTTGTTGTTCTTGTGGTGGAGCATGGCACACTCTTGACCCCTCGACACTCATGATGCGACTTATTATGGTGCACTTTAAACCTATGGCTAGCCAACTATATCCGATAACATTTAAATCCCAGCACTTGCCAAATATACTCAATAAAACCACATTACCTCACTGTTTTACATATGCATCAAATCAAAGTAACTTCCAATACATTAAATCATCTATTCTAGTATTCTCAAAATTCTTTCATAAATCATTTATCATTCTCAATAATCATCATATATGATCATTTGCAACATCTTTTATTTCTAAAACTTGCTTATGACAGTAGATAATCAAATCATAAGCATGTGCATGAGATTGTATTTTGCAAAATCAAAAACGAGAGCGAGATCATTTGATACTTTACTTATGAGCTTAGACAAGTGTTTCAAACTTAATCTAAACTCCCAAAACTTTTTTCAAATATTTTAAAAGTAGTAAAACATTTTTCCAATCACCAACAATACAACGCCCTCTTGTTGTTGCAAGAATCAAGCTCTGTAACCTCTCCAAAAGTTAAAGGATCCAAATCCCCTGCTTTACCCAAACAAGAACAGTGGATTAATGCACTTCCAAGCATCTCTAATTTCCAGCAACCAACAAACACAACTTCGCCTCACTAAAAACCGTCAAACACCTCTCTAAAACAACCGAAATCATCACCAAACCTCATCTAAACAAATCCCAGCCAAGACCTATTGATTTTAACATCTTAACAACATCAATTAACATCCAAAAACATCTTTATAACGTCCTTATACCTCCAGCAACCGAACAATACCAAGATCACTTCAAAATCTAACTATTTACAACCTAGAAAATTAGTAATTCACATAGTTTCGGGATTCCTTTTATTAATTTCTTTTAACATTAAAACACATCATAAAGAGATCCAAATCAATTAAATCCAATACAAAACAGATCCATAACAATGTTCATTAAATTTTCTCATCAAAACTCAATTTAGTCCATAAAATTTTGATTAAATCATAAACACATAACAAAAATAAGTTGTAAAGGATCAAGAACATAGAAATTTCATTAAAGAACCTTTAATTAGAGGAGATAAATGCAAATCACTTCTAATTGCTTATTTATCCCTTAGTTGGCAAAGATTGGATGAAAACTTCAAGAAATCAAGTAGATTTTGGTGTAGGAATCAAAGAATTCAAGTAGGAAATCAAAAGGAAGTCAAAAGAGATGGATTCTTGAGAATTTTGGAATGAAATTGATATTTTGGCTGCTGAGAAAGTTAAGAGAAAAGTTGACAGCAAAAGTAGTTATGTAAGAAAATAAATTTGGTTAATAGAAATCCTTTTAATTAAATCTATTTTATTTTTATTTATTAACCATTTTAAAACCATTTAAAAATACCCTAAATTAAGGAAAAAGTCTGATTAAAAATTTTGGTAAATTAGCTCCTTAAAGATTCTAAGTTTTGACCCCTCTACGATTTAGTCACCAAAACAGTTTTGGAATCTTTACATATTAGTCACCATACCAAAATATCCTAAAATCCGATTCAATTCCATCAAATTGAACTTACCAAAACCCTTAGAAAATTAATTAAATATTTTCTAACATTTTTCCATATTTTATTTTGGCCAAAAACATTTTTTTAAGATTTAATTCCTGAAACTAGCTCGAACTGCCTAATCTGGTTCCTCCGAACCGTCTAATCAACCTTTCTAAAACCTAGGCCCAAATTTGGGGCGTTACAACTCTCCCCCTCTTAATAAACTTCGTCCTTGAAATTTACCTGGCAGAAAAAGGTAAGGAAACTGCTTCTTCATGTCCTCCTTATTTTCTTATGTGGCTTCCTCAACACCATGATGTCTCCACAACACTTTCACCAACTCTATGGTCTTGCCACGAAGAACCTTTTTGCTAGATTCCAAAATTTCCACCGACTCTTCATCGTAGGTCAAATTCGAATTTAACTCAATTTCTTCAATATACATCACATGCGAAAGATACGATCTATACCTTCGAAGCATCGATACATGGAAAACATCATGTATCTTCTCCAACTCCGCAGGCAACCTCAACCTATAAGCAACTGGACCAACACGTTCCAACACTTCATAGGGCCCAATGAACCTTGGACTCAACTTGCCCTTACGTCCAAACCTCATTACCTTCTTCCAATGCGAAACTTTAAGAAACACTCGATCTCCAACCGCAAACTCCATCTCCCTACGCTTCAAATCAGCATATGACTTCTGCCGATCTAAAGCCGCCATCAACCGATCACATATAAGCTTCACCTTCTCTTTAGTATCCTTCAGCACATCAGGCAGGGAAACAAATTTTTTGCCCGCCTCAGCCCAACAAAGTGGCTTGCGACACCTTCTTCCATACAAAGCCTCATACGGAGCCATATGGGTACTAGCCTGATAACTATCATTATAGGCAAACTCCACTAACGGTAGCTGCTTCAACCGTGTTCCCTGAAAATCAATGATGCAACACCGCAACATATCCTCCAAGAAAGTGGCGTGCGATACCTTCTTGTTGGAATTGTGGGTCGACAGATCACGTAAGATGAGATTCTCTTTTGCTTGCTAGAGGTAGGCAGGCACCCATGCATGTTGCTGTACCACCGAGGGGTTGTGGGTGCGGCTGAGGTACTTTTCAATGGAGGGAAGAGGGACAGAGGATTATGGCACATACCACAGCGATTCGACTAGAGGATGGTGGATCGGTAGGATCTCTGCTCACCGTGAATGGAGGAATGACACAGACGAGATAGCAGGTACCTTTACCTTGCAGTCTATGTCATTGTTATCTTTGATAGATTTTGATTCCACATATTCATATGTTTTGCATAAGCATCCCCATTTGCTTGGTATGTCGGTAGAAATGCTTGATGTTGGTATGCAAGTGACGAGTCCTTTTGCAGCACACTATTTTGGCTGTGGCTCATTCGAGTCCTTTTTCTATGCATACGGGAAGTACAAAGATGTATCAGGGTTTGAGAAAAATAGTATTTCTGGGTTGGTTTGAAAAAGGATGTAGTGGACTTTGTTGCTCGAAGTATGGTTTACCAACGTGTTAAGGCTGAGCATCAGTTTCCTTTTGGGTTGTTGCAACTGTTGAAGATTCTAGAATGGAAGGGGAGAGAATCACCATGGATTTTGTGTCTAATTTGTCTTTGATGCCAATAGAGAAGAATTCTATTTGGGTGGTTATGGATAGGTTTACGAAGTGTGCACATTTCTTAGCTGTGCATACGACGTATACCTTGGATAAATTGGTAGAGTTGTATATTGCAGAGATTGTAAGGTTGCATGGGTCACCTAATTCAATAGTATCGGATAGTGATCCACGCTTTACAGTGAGGTTTTAGGAGTGTTTGCATAGGGCTTTGGGAACGCGGTTGAATTTTAGTACTTCGTATCGTCCTCAAATGGATAGCCAGTCTAAACGCGTTATCCAAGTGTTGGAGGATATGTTGCGGTGTTGCATCATTGATTTTAAAGGAACATGGGAGAAGCAATTACCTTTGGTGGAGTTTGCTTATAATAATAGTTATCAGGATAGTATTCAAATGGCTCCGTACAAGGCTTTTTATAGTAGAAGGTGTCGCACGTCACTTTGTTGGGCGGAGGCGGGTGAGAAGTTTGTTTCCTTGCCTAGTGTGTTTAAGGACACAAATGAGAAGGTGAAGCTTATTTGTGACCGGTTGAAGGCAGATTCGGATCGACAAAAGTCATATGCTGACTTGAAGCATAGGGAGATTGAGTTTGTGGTTGGTGATCGAGTGTTTCTTATGGTTTCACCTTGGAAGAAGGTGATGAGGTTTGGACGGAAGGGCAAGTTGAGCCCTAGGTTTATTGGGCCTTATGAGCTGTTGGAACGCATTGGTCCAACTGCGTATAAGTTGAGGTTGCTAGCGGAGTTAGAGAAGATACATGATGTTTTCCATGTATCGATGCTTCGGAGGTTTAGGTCGGATCCTTCGCATGTGATGCTTGTTGAGGATATTCTAGATTTGACCAATAATGTAGAGCCAGTGGAAATTCTGGATTTTAGCACCAAGGTTTTCGTGGCAAGACCATTGAGTTGGTGAAAGTGTTGTGGCAACATCGTGGAGTTAAGGAAGCTACATGGAAAAGTAAGGATGACATGAAGAAGCATTTTCCTTACCTCTTTCTGCCAGGTAAACTTCGAGGATGAAATTTCTTAAGAGGAGGAGAGTTGTAACGCCCTGATTTTGGGCCTAGATGCTAGATAGGTTGGTTAGACGGTTTGGGAGAACCGGAACAGGCAATTCGAGCGAGTTTTGGGAATTTAATCTTAATAAATTTTTTAGGCTAAAATAAAATTTGAAAAAAAGCTAGAAATATTTAATTAATATTATAAGAGTTTTCGTCAATTCAATTTGAAGAAATTAAATTGGATTTTGGGAAATTTTGGTATGGTGACTAAAATGTAAAGTTTTCAAAACTATTTTTGGTGACTAAATCGTAAAAGGGTCAAAACTTAGAATCTTTAAGGAGCTAATTAACCAAACTTTTCTATCAGATTTTCCATTAATGTAGGTTATTTTAAAAAGGTTTTTAAATGGGTTTTAATAATAAAATAAAATAAATAAAAAGGATTTTTAATTTCACAAATCATTTTCTCACCTAACTAACTTTGCTCTCACTTTTCTCTCAACTTTCTCAGCAGCTAAACTATCAAAATCTTTCCAAAATTTCCAGGAATCAATCTCTTTTGATTTCTTACTTGATTTCTTTGATTCCTACAATAAAATTTACTTGGATTTCAACCAATCTTTGCCAATTAAGGGTGAAATTAGCAATTAGAGGTGATTTTCATTTCTCTCCTCTAATTAAAGGTTCTTTAATGAAATTCCCAAGTTCTTGGTCCTTTACAACTAATTTTTGTAATGTGTTTATGGTTTAATCAAGATTTTACAGATTAAATTGTGTTTTGGTGAGAAATTAGAAGAATGTTGTTATGGATTTGTTTTGCCTTGATTCTAATTGTTTTGGAACACCTAAGATATGTGTTTTGATGTTAAAGGAACAAATTAATTAAACAAATCCCGAAACTAAACAAATCCTGAAACAATGTGAATTGCTAATTTTCTATGATGTAAATAGTTAGATTTTAGTGTGGTCTTGGTGTTGTAGAGTTGCTGGAGGTATAAGAACGTTATAAGGATGATTTTGGATGTTATTTGATGTTGTTAAGATGTTAAAATCAATAGGATTTGGCTGAGCTTTGTCTAGATAAAGTTGTATTATTTTCGATTGTTTTAGAGTGGCGTTTGATGGTTTTAAGTGAGGCGAAGTGGTGTTTGCTGGTTGCTGGAAATTAGAGATGCATGGAAGTGCATTAATTCTTCGTTTTTGCTTGGGTAAAGCTGGGGAGTTGAATCATTTAGCTTTAGGAGAGGTTTCAGAGGTGTAGAAGCATAATTGTGCATCGACAAATGGATCACTTGATTGTCGGTGAGTGGAAATGTGTTATACTGCTTTAAAAATGTTAGAAGGTGGTTGTTGAGAGTTTAGAATAAGTTTGAAACACTTATCTAAGCTCAGGAGTAAGTATTGTTTAATCTCTCTCTTATTTTCTATTTTGCAAAATACAATCTCCTGCTCATGTTTATGATGTTGATTACCTACTACTATATGATTGTTTTAGAAATGGAAGATATTGAAAATGGTCATATATGATGGTTATTGAAAATGAGATATGGTTTATGAAATTATTTTGAGAATACTAAGATTCATGGTTTAATGTATTTTGAAATTGGATTGATTTGATGCATATGTAAAATAGTGACCTAATGTGGTTTCTTGAATATATTGGCAAGTGGCTGAGGTTAAATGTTATTAGATATTTTTGGCTAGCCATAGGGTTTAAAGCGCACTATAATAAGTCACCTCATGTGTGTCGAGGGGTTAATTGTGTCGGTTTCTTCCGCTGGAGGATTTATACGTTAGAACCGTTGAAGGATGCTCTAATTCGAGGATGTATATGAAGTTTTCGAATGAACCACTTGGAAAATTTGTGTATCCGATGTGTTTTTATAATTTGAGCGGAACTTGTTTTTGAGTCACTTGAAAGTCAATATATGAGAAATGGATTATGTTTGTATATTGTGGTTTTTACATGAGATGCTCGTTAAGCTTGCTATTTAGAGGTTTTGACATTTGAAGCTTAAATTGAGGTTTGAGATAGAATCCATGATATATGTGTTGTAAATGATTTAAATGTGCATATTTGATCAGATTTGAGAAGCATGAGATGATTTTAGAATGAACATTATAAACTTGTTTTGATGCAAAATGGTTTTAAATGCATTGATGATTGTTTTGTGATTCCCTCTGCGATTCCCTCACTAAGCTTATAGATTTCGCACTCTTTTCTCATCAAAGAAGAGAAATATACTCTTTTAGGCAGCAAGTACGCAAGGGGAGATCCAAGAGTTGAGGCATTTTCAAAGTATTGTTTTATAAATACTAAGTAGTAATAAGAGGCAATGTGACCAAGTTGTATTTGGAAGGTTTATTTTGGATACTCCCTGGTTGTCCAAATTATGTTTGATGTTTTGGACTTGTATGATGCTTTACGATTGGTTTTGAGGGGTAGGGAAACAAAAACGCATGCTTGGGTAAAGATCATGCATGTCGGATCTATACTTGAGTTTGATATATTGAGTTTGATCCTCTACCATACTTCTATGTCTGTGGAATTAATGTTTGAAATGTTATATGATGATTTGATGTGTATTGGAGAGAGTTAGATTGAGCAAAAGTGTTATATGTTGTACCAAGAGGTCATTACTGGTCTGTCCGTATTGATACGAGTCCTTAGGGATCGGTACACAAAGACTTATCTCAACTCAATCTAGGCAAAAATGCCTAGGCGTACCGATACTCCTGTGACCGTATCAGTACGCATTGCTTGAACTTTGGCTTGGTGCCGGTACATGGGCAACCGTACTAGTACGCCTTTTGGCTACTAGAATTCCCTATTTTGAATATTGCATACCTGTACCGATACGCTTGAGGACACGTATCGGTACACTTTTGAAAAATGTGCCCGTATCGATACGGGGTGTCAGTGTACCGATACTCAGTTAGTTAATTCTGTTAAAATGCATTCTGAAGTTTATTTCTTATAGTTTAGTCCTTATTTCTTGATCATGCAATTGAATGAATTTTGATGATTGTTTTAAGTTGAAATTTAACATGTATACATGAAACCTGACTAATTAAGGATTGGTAACTTTAATTTCACAAAAGTCCTTTTAATTATCAGAAATTATGATTTGGAACTTGAAATGCAATTTGTGCAATTGAATGTCAATTCGAAGCCCGATTGAGTTATAATCCTCATCGCCGCGAACATGATCACCTTAGGATTTAATAAAGAATTTAGATAAGATAAAACGAAAAAATATACCACTTTTCTAGAAAAATCCCTTAGGTTTGTTTTGGCAAACCCGATATAGCTCTCTCAGTTCAGTCTGGCATCTAGGCCGGGTCAAGGGGGTTACAGGAGTTGGCAAGGGATGTTTGGATTTCACGCTAGCTATGGCAACAATTAATAAATTTTAGCCTTGGTTTTATTGCCAAGCAGATTTTAATAGTATTGCCACTGTCGATGGTAATACCCTAAGTTAATTACAATTAACTCCTATATGTCTATAGTGATGTTATCAATTAATTAACTTGACTAAGTTCTAATCATTACTCCTGAGGGGTAGACTCACTTTCGAAGTCAGCTCATCTACTTGAACATCTTCTATCGAAGTTTCTCACGTTAGTACCTGGCAACTAATCGTTATCTCCTAAGTCTATTAAAATATTAAGGGATAATATGCATGCAATGCCAACCGTCATTTGGCAAAGAATTTAAGAAAATTAAACACTAGCAGAATAGACAAAAATGTCAAGGTATTCAATTATTAAAAACCTAAAAACAAGCGTTCATCATAAACATCCAAGCAAACTTAAAAAAATTAGTTCATGACTGGGGAAACCATAAACAAAATAACCTTTTTAAACATCACCATCATAAAACTCAGAATTAAACTAAGATAAATGGACAAAAAAGGAGATCAGTTGATACATCCCTTCAATGGATCCAGAGCTCTCGATCACAGTCTGGTCAAACCACGGTTTGCCCTCTACCTTCTTTCTTCACCACAGCACAGCCTTCCTTTGGCTCATTGACGGGTTTCCCTTATATAGGAGCTCATGGAAACCCTAGATTGGGTTTGCATCTTGAAAGTTTGTTACGCATCAAGGTAGTTGTGTTATCCTCTTATCCTCTTTCTAAATTTTAGGGCTGACTGGGTTTTTGAGCAACGGCTAACTAACCAGACATCATCATCCTTTTTTGCCAACCAGGCTTGGCAATTGTCTTCCTACTTTTGCCATCAGCACTCAACATTTCTCTTATGCTCTTTTGGCTTTCTGCGGCTGCTTCTATCCTGCTCTTGCCAACTACTCTTGACCTACCACCAAAGTAAGAAAATACCCCTTCACTATGGCAATGGAATCATTCCTTAACTCCTAGATGCAAATACATTAATCTATTAACTAAATGCAAGAATGTGTTCTCAAAGTCAAGCAATATCATGGTAATATATACGTGAAAAGTAGTACTTTTGAGGAGTTAACAAATATCAAGGGAGTTAGGTTATACAAACGTGAACAGTGGGGCTAAGCTGTTAACTTAGTCTTAGATATAAGTTTAGGGTTTCAATGACTAAAAGGGAGTTCTTAAACAAATAATAAGGTTGTTAGGGTTCACGCGAACATGTATTACCTTAACTACAATATTATTAACCTCTAGGCATCAAGAGAGTCAAATGTTCTTTAGAAAATCTTGTCGAGTAGATAAAGATTTTAATGGTTTACGAAAACATGTATTGCCAGTCACTATAGCATTGTAAAAAGGTGATCAAGCATATATCTTTAGCAATAATCCCAGCCTCCATAATTATTTGTTATTTGCTGCAGCTGTTCGTCTTAACCATAGCTATCTTTAGATTAGTTGCTTTAATTTTAATTAGATCTTTAACACCAATACTTGCAAACACATTCTTAAGCATAATAACTTCGTAGTTATTGGTCCAATCCTCGTGGGTTCGACACTCTACTCATCACTTTATTACTTGATACGACGAGTATACTTGCTCTAAAGTGCATCACTATTCGACAAGTATCACTGTTCTTGGAGAGTCTTTTCTTTACCTTTCTACACATCCACATCTATCTTTGTCATAGTGTGTTCACTCTTGAGACATTGATTCTCTTCTCGTATCCTTTCAGATCTATCTCATAGTCATGCTTTAATTTGTCTAAGGCCGATGGAGCACTTTTTACGTCTTCATCAGTCGATCGAACATTACCTTGATTTTTCTAGGGGACATTGTCATTGACCCTTCGAGCCTCCCAATCTCCATAGCCAGGCATGATTTTAAACTCCTCAAGCGGGTCCATTCTCTTTGGCTTCTTCCATGCATCTGCAGTTCTTTGTACCTTTGATTTTTAGTCATTCGTCTTATATGTGCACTCAAATTGTGCCATACATGCAGTTGTTGGAGTGAATTGCCTTGATACAAACTGTCTTGACACCAATAGAAGGCAGTAGGTTGTTCCTCCCCAAACTCCCGATAGTGGGACCCAATCTTTGGCTCCATATTGATATAGGTAATTATTCTTGCGCAACAAGGGGCTTTCCATATAATGTCAAAATCTTTCATGTTTTTAAAGCATTCTATCCACTGTTTTTCTGTCATCTTCTCAATTGGGCACTTAGTGAGATGCTCCTCTAGCGGTGAATAAGTAGAGAAAAATTTGCCAACTATATGAGATATGGCCCACCTATGTCCTCAGAACCAAACATCTAGCAATTGCGAACAACCCCAGAACCTTACTTCCCCTAACTTCCTACAGGCTGTCAATGATCTGAACGTTTCTGCTAGAATTACTTGTACTGATTGACACTTCTTTCCAGGCGTTGAAATAGCCCTAGTGTAGACGAGTCTATATGGTCGAAAGTCTTTGGGAACAAAACCAGCCTATATATGCACATGGCATATGAACTTATTTTCCTTATCGGGTCTTTGCTTGTCAAAATTAGTCCCTGAGATAACCTTACAATCTATACGCTCGTTGTCTTTCGTCAGCTCGTCATTAGACTTCTTTGTTAATTTTCCATTGAACCTGGCTCGTTCACTCCCGTGACAACCTTTAGCTTTTTCCTAAAGCTTGAATTGTTAGTGGGCCTTGTATAAACTTTTTCGCTTTTGATCCTAGGGCAATGCACAAATGCCTCATATTTCTCTATTGTTGGTGTCATGTCTACACTTCTAAAAGTGAAGCAGTTATAAGTTGGGTTCCAAAACTGGTTCACAGCCCTAATTAATTCACGGTCTACTAGGATATCTAACAACAGCACTATATCTCCAAATTCATATTGAAAGCGACTCTTCATGTTAGCCTCTCACTGTTCCCATATCACTTTCAATTCAGGTAAACACTCATTTGGTTTAGAATTAATGCTAGTGTAATTCTTCATATGTGTTATGTGGTCCTCTCGAATGTTGTCTCCTTTCCTATGTTGAGTCTCTTCTGACCATGTCCCCACTGACGTATTACCTTATCCTCGTCTAACAGACCCTTTGTCCATTATGAAAACTGCATAATTAACTAATTCCCAAACAATACCTCTAATAGTGCAAAATGATGCCACATATTCCAAAAACAACAAAACAAGACAAAAACAACAAAAACTGTGTCAGTATTGTGAAATTATATTAAAGGAAAAAATTAAATTAATACGGTAAAAGAGGTTATATTGAGTACAAAGAATAACCATATAAGCATATTTAAAATAGCGACACCTTGTCTAAGGTCCCTGTCTGGCACTAGTGGGTGGGCTCCTAGATTACAACATGTATTTTTTGTTCGAAACTCTGGGTACTCGAACTGTTGTTACTGTCTACTGCGATAGCAAGACATCGATTCAGGAGTATACCACCCCTTATAGCGGAGGCATAACCTCATGATGTATAAGGTTAGTATACAAAGAAAGAAAAAATCCTTGCACAGAAAAAATCCTTGCACTAAGGTGGAAAACCCCACGTAGGATCATGTCTCGCTCCCACTTAAAGGAGAAGCCCTGTAGAAGGCTTATGCATGAATGACAATTTATATCACACAAATAAAAAGCATACTTCCATTCTTTCCATAGACTCGTCCAATAATTAATGAAGAAATTAAGTTCAAATTACCATTTAAAAATGCCAAAATGCCACGTAAAATTAATTAGGCCTGACTCGCGAAGTGATCCCCAGCGGAGTCGCCAAGCTGTCGAAACTATTTTTAACTCGGTGAAAATAGCTTCATGATTAATTTCTAAAATTAGGGTTTTTCTTTTTAACTCGGTTTTGAAAACATTTAGAGCCGCCACCGGCCACTTTGATAGACCGGACACTATAAAAACAACCAAATATTCTTTCCTTTTAAATGCTCTATATCGGTACCTTTAATTTTGCGTGGCATGTTAGCATTTTAGAATAACAATTTGAATTTAATTTGATAATTAATTATTAATTGGATTTATGTTTCGAATGGAAATATTCCTTTTATATGGTGATATATTTTATTTTGAATATAAGATTAGAAACACCCCTATACACTCAGAGCACCTCTATTTATATTCCAAAAATATATCCCACGTATAAAAGGTTTTTCAGCATGATTAGTTATAATCTTATTAATTTTAAGTTCTAAATTAAAGGGGCTCTAATTAAATTTATATCTTGTTTAATCTATGAATATTATTTAATTCCAAAGTTTACATGATATAACACTCAATTGCTTGAGCACCATCCATATTTAAAATCCAAAATTATAGATAATATTCTCTATTAATTTAGTTACTCTAATTATTTAAAGCTCTAATCCTATTAAGGCCCTATTAAATAATCTAAATTATTTATCAATTTCTAAGGTTGTAATGTATATTGAATATTTTACTTAAGAGCTCACGCTGAATATAACACCCCATTATGTTGGGACACCATTCAAATTTTGAGACTCCAAAGTTTCCCATTCAATACCATTAATTTTCTACAATTGTCTCTCTAATTAAAATTATTGAAGCCTAATTAAGGAACATAGACTAAAACTCTAAACAATCAATTAAATCTAAGTGATTAAATTATCTAACTATTTATACTATATGCTCAATTTAAAATATGCATCAATCATATAATTTAATTGCAATTTAAATAAATATTAACAATTAAATAAAAGAATAAGGATTTACTTGAAACAATTGAAACTTTAATCATTTTCATTGAAATAGGGACTAAAAAGAAACGATTACAAATGTCTTGGACCCAAAACTTGAATAAACCCAAACATAAAAAACGTGGGTTACACCTGACATGCTTTCAAATGCGCAGACATTTTCCGTTCAAAACGTCGTGTTTTAATGAAGCTATATAAAACCCTATCTAGCTGTTTTCCTTCTTTTTTTCATTTTTTAAAAAATTTGCCTCTCTCTACTCTTTCTCTCTTCCCCCAAATTCTCTGAACATAAACACTTTCCACCCAGAAAAACTCCAACATTTTAGATCAAAACCACTTGTTCTTCAAAAATTCAACCAGTTTTCTTCCCTTTTTCTCTCGTTTAATCCATACAGAAACCAAACTTCATTCTTTTTCATGTTTTCAAAGATCAAATACCCCAAAACTCTTCCATGTTCATCCCAAATGGGATGAACACCAAAAGAACCAGTCATACTCTGCCACCATTTCCACCCTTTAATCCATCCCGGCCACTGCTAGACATATCTAACCAGTTTGTCGACCTTCAAAAGTCAACTCCAAGCCACCGCAAATGAAGCCAACCACTGTCGTTTACTGTTTGGTCACTCCTATCATAGCTTCAGTGGCCGTGAGGCAATTTTTGATCGCCGTGGAGCAATTTCTGACCACCATGCTAAAACTCTAAAAAGCCTAAAAAACTAATTTTTGAACCTGATCTCCCTAAATCTACCCAATCATGCAGGATTTCCCAGCTTCCCCTAGATCTACCCATCCTCGTTCTATGTTTGACTCCTCCCGCGGCGACCAGAGATATGCTCCAGCTGCGATAAGAGATAAGCTTTGACCGCCCTATTTTTTCACTTTTAGCTTTCATTTATTACTATTTTTTGTTTTTATAAACTGACATTGCTCTTATTTTATAGGAAAACGGAGGAAAAGGAAGTAAATTACCTTTCGATGATGAAATGATGATTTTGATAGAAAAATAGTAGGTCCAATGATGTTCGATGAGCTTCTTCGGCGACTCCTTAACTATCCTGGCAACGGTTCAAGTAGCAGTGATAAACCTTCTCTCTCTCCTTATTTAATTCCTTAAAATTGCACCGTTCTCTAAATTTATCTTTCCTCCATATTTTTAGGAGATAGTGGAAAGTGACATCAGCATGACATCATATGCAACCAGCTGATGACAGTTCATCTGGAGGAAAACCATAATCTACGGTAAATGAAATGGGCAAATGAGGAAATGACACATGGAAAGAAATGACCAGGAAAATGTGAATTTACTAAAAAATTCTCTTTGTTTTGGCTATAACACTGTATTTGGGCATGAAAATTGGATTTAGGTTGGCAGATTTGTAAAATGGGCTTTTGGTCATAGTTTGGGCTTTATGTATATATAATATGGAAAATATATTATATTTTGGACAATTTTTATTTATTATTTTTATATGAGGTTTATTTATTTATCTCTTTACTTATATGAGAAATATTATATTATATTATATTATATTCAGATGGACTCGAGCAGAATTTGGGTATTACAACTATATATAGATATAGATGTTGCATTATTTAAGTATTACATAAATGGTGCAAGTATACACGTCGCAAAAGTAATAGTATAAATTAAGATCGTCTCCATAGGGATTGGAGAAACTCTAATTTTAGCTTCTCGCACTGAAAAGAGGAATAAAATTGATGGTGATTGATATGATATTAAGTAAGTAGAATTGAATGATATTTAAATTAATTTGAATAACAAGAGAAAAAACCAAGTTTGATTGAGGACGTTGGGTTATTGGGCGTTATGATGTTGTTGCCGATTGAATTGCTGTGGAAATTGATTTTTTTTCAATGTTCGACAGATTTTTCTTCGATGCCATCTAGTTATCCCTAACAGAAGAACTGATAAACAACACGCCTTGATAATTCATCTCTGCGTTAACCTTGGGTGATCATCAATTTGGTAAACTCTTTTTAGTCGTTGAAATTCTCTCTTTATCACTAAGGAGAATTAGCTTCCACTAACACTCGTTGAATGAAAACATGTATCCAATATAGTTTCGTGAACCTAGATCTCCTGAGCCTAAATAAATTCACCTTAAGCATTTATCCCTAAACTACTTGAATCGCAATTAAAAAACAAAGATAATCATTTGTTAACAGGCATCAATAACACAAGCCAATTTAATTAATTCATGGATGGGCTTAGAAGATTCGATAAAATATTAGACCTAATATTGAATTAATTAAAGAGAAGAAAAGATAAACTGGAGGGATCAGAACTGATCAGATCTTCTCCTTACGCCGTGATCGATCTCCTCTTTATAGGAGGGAAGAGCTTAATTTGAATTTCGAATGGTTTATCCCCTTATCCTTATCTACAACAACTTCTTAATTCAAATATGGGTGTAAACGAATCAGTTATGATAAGGCTAACTCAGCAGATCTCTGAATTTCTGTGGTAACTCTTGGCAAGTGGTTCAGTAATTATCCTGCAAAAGTAGAACAAAAACAGCGACATTTCCCCAAAAAAAGAAAAAACACAAAGCAAGGCCCACCAAACAGAAAACTACGAATTTATACAAAAACATGTAAATATACAACTAAAATGAGCTTAAGTCTAAACAATAATCAAAGTAAAGACGTGCAAAATACACTAGTTTTTCATACTTATCATACCCCCAAACTCGAACTATTGCTTATTCTCAAGCAATGCATGTACTAACAACTTACCATGGCAATTACTAACTAGGCATGCTTTAGAACCCAAATTCTGACATTCGAACCGTGTAAATCTTAGAATTAATCAACTATCAACTTTTTGGGCGAAAATGAATGTTTCTTTAAGATTAATCATAATGCTCTTGCATGTGTGCGCTCATAAGTTGTGAACAATTCAATAAATAAGATCCTAGAAAGCTTCATTTTATTATAACATAAATAAATATCATACTTCCAAGTTATTTATTTACCAAACCATAGCTATTTCTAGGGCTTCAGCTCATCACAACTACTGTCCTATGCTTCAAGATAAGATGGAGCAAACAACCGAACCCCTACCCTATTGAGTAGAGTCATCTTGTGAAGACTTTCATTCAGTCATGCTCAATTAAGTATCTTTCCTACTTGGCGGGTGTCGAGCGTACCAGATTAGCATGGCAACGGCGTGTCCTAGATCTTATGGCAATTCTTTTCGGGCTAGAGCTAGATGGGTACCTCTAGCAATATTTCATTTTTTTCATTTTTTCCTTTTTTCCATTTTTCTTTTTTTCAAATTGCCATCGGGTTTCTTAAAATTGAAAAGTCGCAATAGTGTATCGAAACAAGGCATCACAGCTAATCTTAAGTTGATTCCACACAAATCCTAAAGTCTTGGCAAGTACTCATCATAAGACATCACAAAAGGTCATGAGCAATTAGAGCAAGCAGTCACCATGACAAGAAATATTCAAAACTAAAATGAACAAAATGACTAATGAAGAGACACAAACCTTCCCCCAAACTCAAGTGAGACATTGTCAAAAATGCATGCAACATTCTAACTAACTAACTAACTAAAAATGCTGAAAATGAAATACTAAAGTGAGAGGTCGTCACCTCTTTGTGAAGATTCCATTAGGTCGTTTGCTTGAGGCATTTACTGCCTCGCCTTGATGGTGGTTGTAGGGCTAGTGTAGGGTTATTTTCTTCTACTTCATCGACTTCTTCGATTGGTTCATCCTTCTTTTCGGTCTCCTTGGGTGGCAAAGCTTTACTCTTTGATGCTTGTTTTGGTTTCGTAGCCGAAGATAGAGATTTCAGTGGTGCATAAATCATATCTTCATAATCTAAAAAATTATAACACGATTTAGTAAATCATGGTTCAAGAATTTGTTCTTTAACTTTTGTTATTGTGGTAGTTGTCGCGGCAACATCACAGGCATCAGGCTCAACATTGGCATAGTTAGTTGCTGGGGCAATTAGCTAAATAGGAAAAGTGAGAAAAGGTACGGTGCAGTTTGGACTAATTTCCATGAGGGCACTTTCAATAGCAATGTTCTGATTCTTGACATAACACCAAAATAGTTGTTGCTTTGCTTCCAATTGGTCCAACCATTGCAATAATGGACTCACAAGATCTGTTGGCATATAGAGTTGTCGTGGCATGTTCTCTTACCAGGGCAGGTGTGGTAGACATGGCTCTCTTTGTTGCTGTAGAAACCTTCATTGTGCCTTCTTGCATGATCTTCAAGCATCATCTCTTTTTCCAACCTTGTTTCTTGGGTAATTTCTCGTCCGTTGCATCCGCAGGCACCATTACTCCTTCATAAAGTGTCGTGATCAGATTGGGGAAGTACAAGGCTCCAACTTCCTTCTTGTTGCAAGTATAAATCTCGTTAGCAATTATTCGACCAATATCAATAGATCATTTATTCAAATAGAATGAATCAAAAGCAAATGTGAAGAAGAAACAATGGTGTTGTGTGTGGTCGGCATCAAATGCGTTTTAACGATGTTGTTACCACTGGGCTCGAATTATTCAACCAAATATCGCCAATGAAAGGTGTAAAGGTTTTTTGTGAAGTTAGGAAGCAAAAACGCCAAAAGAAATGGCAATTTTAACATGATCATTTTAGGGTAGTTCGACCTTCTCAACCAAGGTCGACATCCACTACCTTAACATCAACACTAAGGATTTCCCAATTCACTAATGCATTCTTTCTTTTTCAAAGGCAAAGAGATAAGTTTTACATCCCTAAATTTTCAAAGGCTTAGATAGAACCTCTCTCGTTTTTATAAGACTAAACTAGAACCTCTCCCTTTTACAAGGTCTTGACATGGGTAAACAAATACCTCTCTAAGTGGGTGTTTACAAATTTAAGCTCACAAGAATGGACTTTAAAGATTTGCAAGAGATAAACAAGAAATAAATAATTAAGAACTCTTTTCTCTTAATCTTTAAGCTTGGATGTCTGTTAGCTCTTTAAAAAGCATGTATTTCCTCTAGATTTATAGATTTAATTATCCCTACATCAAAGTTTAATGTATCCATTTCTGCATTTTCATATTTATTTTCTGCATTTTGTCTAACTTAAGTCTTAGCTACTCTTGTTATACATATTTCTGCCTTTTTGCTATAATTGCTATTGTATTACTAGTGTCCCTGTAGAGGAAGTTTTACCACTGCAACCAGCTTGACACTACAGAGCCAGTTGTCCAGACTATGAAAGATAAGGACGAATTTGCTAACTGGAATTTATGTTACAACAAATTGTGTACGACAGATAGTCACACAAAACACTTGAAAGACAAGTGTCCTTACCTTGACAACCTATAAAATGGTACTTTTGATGGATAGAGAAGGGGAATTCATGTGATATTCATTTTTCTATCATCTTCAACCTTTCGAGCTCTCCTCTCATGGTGGCTTAAACTCTATTTCTAAAGATCCAAGGCAAAGCAAGTCAGAAATACCCAAGGAGATGAGGATTCAAGTGCTAGATCAAGGAGGAATATGTGTTATCTTCTTTAAACCCTTCTAGAGATAGATGTTTGTTGGAGATTTTCTTATATTTTGTGTTAATGGTGTTGGTTTAAACTCTGTAATCTCTGTATGAACTTGGTTAAACTTTTTTTACAATTCAATATATTATTATTAGCTTTCTTCATATTTCGGTTGTTGGATCTGATTTTTGTTTGCATGAGAATTTTAACATGGTTACTAACATTGAGAGATACGGTGACAATTCATGTTAATAAACCATTACAATGATAGTTGAATGAGGATACAATGAGAGTTGATCCACTTGTTCAAGGAGTTGTAGTTTTGTCGAACAACAAGAGTTGTGGTTAATCTACATCTTGTGTCATCGGTTGAGTATTGAATGGAAGCTAGTAAACAAGCTTAATCCTTTATTTTCCAAGTGAGCCATCATATATTATTTCCTTGTTGTAGTTGACATTTTGCCAAGCTAAACCAAGGGTATCCATATCTTCTCTTAATATTTCTTTTACCTTCTTATAACTATTGTTCTTGCTATCACAATTTAACTTAAGTACATTACTTTATTTCTTTGTTACAATTACCATTACACTCAAAATATTTCAATTTATAGAATTACTTATGGCCACATAATAGTTTGAATAAATACTTATCCTCGTGGGATCGATATCTAACAAGATCCACATGTTAACTTTACTTGCATCGGCAGTGTTTGCTTGCATTTTTTGTGTGACGATTATTCACCGATCAAGTTTTGGGGCAGTTGCCGAGGATGGAGTTATTTGGTTTTTATGTTTTTTCTTGCAATTTCGTTTCTTTTATCTAGTTTGTAGTTGTTTCTAATAGCTTTTTGTTATTTCCTTTTATTTTTATTAGTTCTATAGGTGTTGTATGACCAAAAGTGTTGTCGTACCACTCTTCGTACCTGATCCAGAAGTTGAGAGGACTCTTAGATGAAGACTTCGAGAACAAAGTGAGATGATAAGATAGGTCAACAACATGGGTATCCCTCACGATCCTGAAAACCCACCACTACTGTAACCCCCTTGACCCGGCCTAGACGCCCAACCGAACTAAGAAGGCTACATTAGGTTTGCTATAGCAAACCGAAGAGATACAACCAACCCGGTCCATTTTTTTTCTTTTTATCTTATCTAGATGCCAATTATTAACCCTACATGTTCATGCAGACATCAGGTGCAACCCCAACTTGAATCGGGCATCAATTTGACATCCAATTGATCACATTTGCAAATTAGAGACCCAATTGCAAAAAGCAGAAAATTTCAAGATTAAAACTCATTTTTAAGTTACCAACCTTTAATTAGTCAAGTTCTATTCTTTCATTTCAACTTTCATCTCAAACCGATCATTCTACCATATATAATTGCATCAACAAGAATTAGGGACTAAAATGCAAAGAAAGCAAAACTGCCCAAAAGTGACATTCACATGAGAAACGGTCATCCGTATCGAAACAGGTAAGCCCGTATCGATACAGTTTGAAAAACACCGTTTTGATACACCACCAAGCTGTATCGATACGCCTAACTGAAATACCGAACTTTTGAAATATTTTAAACCGTATCGATACGGTTTCTTAGGTGTTGCGATACGCGGGTTCAAGATGCAAAAGTGAATTCTATATGCTAAAACTTGTATCGAAATTCCTATCCCCGTACCGGCATGCCATGCCAAATTTTCCTAGGCGTATCGATATGCACAAAACCCATACAGATCCCACAAGCCTAAAATTGCCTAGTCGTATCGATACGGTCCCTCACGTATCGGTACGCCTGGGCCTGAAATGTCACTTTTGGCTGATTTTTCATCCCAAAAACATACTCAAACCACTCCAACATGCTTTAAATACAATACTAACATGTCAAACATATCTCATACCAGCTAGCATCACAATTCTAACAACTCAACAAGGATTCATGTATCAAAGAGGATATCTATAGGCATTCTTCCTAATATGCATCCAACTAACATATCAAAATATAAACCAGCACCAAAAACAATCCTTAAAGGCCATTTACAACCCAAGAGCAACTAAAGAAACATGCTCAAACAGGGAGTTTCACAAAACATCTCCCAAAACACAACAAGTACCCCATTGCCCTTATTCATTGTAGTATAGTCTCTAACATACTTTGGAAATAAGTCTTTCCAAGATCCCCTTGCTTCTTGTTGCCTTCCAAGACCTCAATTATTTGCATTGATGGACAACAAGAGCGTAAGCACATAAGGCTTAGTGAGGAAAGCTCTAAAACAAACACCATCAATTCATTTAAAAATTATTTACTTAACATCATTCTTTAAAACATCATCATGCCCCTTTTTAAACATGCACTTTATATCATTTAAACCAGCATATCAAACCATATGCTACATTTATCATTATTCAACAGCAAGTCACATTGCTAACCCTCCACTTAAGCCTTCCCATGCATTACTACCAAATGCAAAGCATAAGGAGAAACATGTATAAACCACATTATACAACATAAACATTTCATTGATACACTAACAATTATATTGGCTTTCAAGTGATCATTAGACAAGTCCATTACAAAAAGAGTTCATCGGATACACAGATTCAACAAGTGTTAATCCAACACTTCAAGCCATCTCAACCGGAATAGCGATACAATCACAATCTCGGTACAATAACAACCGGGTACAATAACAACCCATGGGGACACCCACCCCAATCATCGGTTAGACGCTTAATCCACTAACGGGAGTATTCGATATTGTTTAACCCCTTTACCATTAGGGTACTTGGATGGAGTATTCGGTACACCGTATAAACCCCTCAACATCCAAGGCGACTTATTTATAGCGCACTCAATCCTATGGCCAGCCAACTATATTCGATAACAATTTTAAAACCACGTCACTTGCCAATATAATTAACCAATAACATTTACCTCACTGTTTTTAACAAGCATTAAACCATGCCTTTTCCAAAGAAACTACCATGCTTTAAAATACAAGTATAAACCATACTTACAAGGATCACTTACCATGTGCATCCTTCAGCAAAACATGCTTAAAACAATATATCAAATACTTTAAAAATGCTTAAACAGTAGGTAACATGTAAATTAAATCAAGTGCATAAAACCATTTCAAACTAGCACAACCGAGAGAGAAAACCACTTTATACTTACTTCTGAGTCTAGGTAAGCGTTTCAAGATCTACCTTAACTCCCAAAACTCTGTTCCCAAAATATCAAAACGCTTTAAACCATATTTTCACTCACTAATACGCGAAACCTCGATTCACCGATGAGAAATCAAGAATCCAAAGCCTCCAACGCCCCTTCAATCACTTCCGGATCAACCTCCCCTGTTTTTACCACAAAACAACAGAGGATTATTGCATTATAATGCATTATAAACACAACAACTACAATCCTTCTCGGATTTCCACAACACCTTCACAATTAACCCTGCTCAACAACCAAAAGCATAACCAAAACACTTCGATTCACAACCCAGCCAACATCTATCAATCTAACATCACTTTCAACACCAAAACACATCTAAAAATAGATTCAAAACAACCTACCACCTCCGACAACCTTACATCCATATAAACACCATAAAACCTCAAAACTTACAACCTAAACAAATAGATATTCTTGAGTTTCGGGATTCTATTGATAAAATCACTTAACAACATTCTTAAACATCCAAAATATGAATCAAAGCAACCTTACTTACTGGAAATCAGATCCCATTCGCGAATCAACTCATTTTCCCCAAATAACTCAATTAAACATTGGAAAATCGTCAAAATCATATTAGAAACACAAAAACAAGGATCAAATGCTTGAGAATTTCAATAAATAACCATACAATATAGGAGATCTCAGACCTTAACCCTATTGTGAAGTTTCTCCCTCAATTGATTTGTGAAAAGCTAAGAAAACACAAGATTTCAATGAGATTTTGCATAAACAATCTTTATAAAACAATTTGAAACATTAAAATCAAGTTAGAAATCACCTCACCTCTGGAAATTTGATGAAAACGTGGTTGTTTGGCTGAGAAGAGAATAGAGAGAAAAAGTTGAGAGAAAATGACGTGATTTTTGTTTTGGAAAAGATAACTAACTTTTTAACAAAATCCTCTTTAATTACTAATTAAACCACATGTTAAAATAAGTCAAATCAAGGGAGAAATCATCAGAAACCAATTGGTAAAATAGCTCCTTAATGATTCTAAGTATTTGACCCTTTTCATTTTAGTCACTAGAAAATCACAGTTTTCAAAACTTTCATTTTGGTCACTAACCAAAATGTCCATCTTCCAAAACTCATTTTTCAAAATTGATTCCATCATTATTAAATACATAATTAATAATGATATTTAAGCATTTTTCCATGATTTTTCCAACACCAAAAATATACGATCCTGAAACTGACTCGAATCTCTACTCTGGTCCACCGAATTGTCTAATAAACCCTCTAAACTGCTAAAACGTAAAACTGGGTCATTACAACTAGACCCACCAGCCCAGAACAAAACAATTCGAGAAGTTGTAGTTCACCAGTTGGACGATTTGCAACTGGAAGTTGTTCGACCACCTATCCAAGCTAGAAATTTTGAGTTGAAGTCGATTATGTTTCAAATGCTCAAATCAAATGGGCAGTATGCGGGGTTGCCACATAATGACGCTAGAGAACATCTTCAATCACTTCTTTTAATCTGTGCTTCTTTTAGTCAACAAGGCGTTCTTGATGATGCCTTATGCATGTAAATGTTTCTATATTCTTTGTAGGGAAGAGCCTACACGTGGTTTTGTGGACTCCCTACTGGATTTATTACGTAATGGAATGATCTTGCAATGCAATTTGTATTGCGCTTTAATCCATCGAAAATGAACTCACACATAAAGAATGATTTTACCGCATACTATCAGTTGGATGATAAAACTCTCCACACTACATGGGAAAGATATAAGTCCCTGTTGCGATGACGTCCCAACCATGGCCTTCAACAAGAAACTTAAATTGAGATTTTCTACAATGGGTTAAATGCGGCCATAAGATATCTTGTCGACAGGTCATCTAATGGATCTTTACTTGATTGCACCTACACTGCTATTATTAGAATGTTAGAGCAATTTGCTCAGAATAATTCTCAATATCCTATTTCAAGAGCTGATTTAAGCAAGGTTGCATCAGGAGTTTTTGAGCTGGATGATATCTCTTCTCTAAAGGCTCAGATTTCTTTTTTGGAAAACAAAATTAAGAATATGGAGGGCACAAGTGAAGTTGCTTCCTTTCAGCTAGCTTAACAAATTACTACTCCTGTGTTTTCTTGCGAGATTTATGGTGAGAACCATTGCTATGTAGATTTCCCACAACATGTAGAAAATGGTAGTTATGTCAGCAACATGAGAGGCAATATCATGGGTAACTCTTACAACACAGCCAATAGACAATCTTGGGGTAACTCTAATTTTGTGCATAATTCAGGAGTATTCCACTTTGGGAATAATTCTTTTTAATGGAACTCTAGTGTGCGTCAAGGAAATTTCAGTTATCCATAACAATAGTTTACACCACAGGCTCTGTTACAGTCACAACATAATAGGATGCAACCACAACACTCGTCTTCACAAACTCAGCAATCGCAATATGGTGCGTAATCACAGTATAGAGCACCGTCTCAGATACAGTCACAGACTAGTCACTATGCTCCATCATCTATATCTGATCCATTTGCTCTCTTTGAGGAAATGGTGCGAGAACACTTCTCTCGGACTGAAGCTATAATGCAAGGACATTTTTCATCGATCCGTACTTTGGAAGCTCTATTGGACAGTTAGCTTCTGACATGAACTCTCGACAATCGGGTGCACTTCCTAGCAATACTGAGAGCCCAATAATCGAGGGTAAGGAGCACTGTAAGGCTATTACTCTATGCAGTGGCAAGCAAACTGTAGACTCGATGCAACAAGCACACATATCTACTTATGAGCGAGGAGAGTCCTCCAAACCTTATCATACAATGAAAGATGGAATAAAATATTGTAAGACAGATGATACTCCCCCAGTTATCACTCCGCTACCATCAGTTTTGTAATCTAAATTGTTGCCACAATGCCCGATGTCGGCACAACTATTGTGACTGTGTAAGTGCTTGGCAAAAGGGTAGAAAATGTGTTGGAAATGTATGAAAACAGTGCCAAGACTAAGTCTTTTGCGTGCAAGTATACACGATCTACAAGTAATATAGCAGTAAGTTGAGTTATCGATCTCGCAAGGATCGGTCAGGAGTTTAATTGCTTCGCTTGTTCACTTTGTCAAGGAAAAGTTTGTTTGATTTGAAGTTGGTTTTAAAAAAAATTTAAAAGAAAAGAAATAAAAGGAAAACAATGTTGGTACAAGGAGAGTTTAAATGAGTGATGAGCATTGGCAATGGATGCCTGGTTTTCATGCTATTCATGCCAGGCCAACCTTTAATAAAGTCTGTCTTGGCATTGTTTGCCGAGAAGATTCAAGTTGGCATTACCTCTCTCGATGGCAAAGCCCTAAATTAACCATGTAACAAAACTTCTATATATCTATAGTGTAGTTTTTCATAAATCAATTTGAGTAAGTTCCAATCTATACACCTAAGGGGTAGACTCACTCCCGAAGTAAGTTTATCGACTTGAACGTCTTCTGTCGAAGCATCTCGCCTTAGTATCTGGCAACAATTGTTGCCCCCTATGTCTATTAAAATATTAAGGTGCAATGGGCTATCAATGCAACCAGTCGCTTGTCACAAAGTTTTAAAAACAATAACATGCCAGATAGGGAAAACAATGCCGAGGCAATTTAATTATTAAAGACAGAATGTAAAAATAGCGTTCAACGCAAACATCCCTCACCAACTACTAAATTAGTTTATGGTGAGGGTATCAAACCAAAAACCTTCATCGTTTTTAAAAACCATAATCATTTAAAAGAAATAAAATTGACAAAGAGGATCTATCGATACAGCCCTTCTTGATCTAGGCTCTCGGTCAAGCTTGATCAAACCATGTCTCCTTGGTGCAGCCGACTGTGATTAATGAGGCTCTCCCTAATCGTCCCCTTAACTGCTTGGTTGAGTTCTTTAAATAGGCGTGCAAGGATGACCTAGGATAAGCCTTGAATTTGAATGCTCAAGAATAAGGAATGTGATCATCTTATCCATCGTTTGAATCCTAGGGTGACATCATCAATGGTTCATCATCCACTCGACCAGGCATCAAACACCTTTTCTCTGCCAATCGGTGCTTTGGCAATTTTTGGTCCTTCACTACCAACAGCTACTCGGCATCCTGCTTGGCATCGTTCCCTTCCTATGCTGATCTGCTATACCGTGCTTGCAATACTGCCAACAAGCAACCCTTCACACTGGCATAGTCCAATTCTAAACTCCTTATGCAAAAGCATTAATTAACAACTAAATACAGCAAAATATGCTCAAAGACAAGCAACGATACTGTAGAATAGGCATGAAAATCACTACTTTTGAGGAGGTAACACTCCCCCAAACCTAACTCATTGCTTGTCATCAAGTAATGCATATAAGCTAAGGAAAACAAAAATTGTGAAAATAGTACCTCAAAAAGTTATGGTTGGAATGCCAAAAAGTGCTGGCAAGCAGATTAAGCTCTAGTTCTGTCCTCAGGTATCTTTGTGCAGTAATGCCAAGTAGATAGCAAATTCAAGTGCTGCAATATAGATCTAGTTTAAGGTCATTAAGTGTGTAAGTGATATGCATCAAATTTACTTAACTCACTTAGTCAAATTTTACTATCCAAAATCAGAATTTTCCTTTATTATTATTATTTTCTACCAAAATGTATATTTTTTTATTTTTATTACTGGAATTAGATAAGGGTAGCGTCATGCACTGTTTGGCGTGAGACATAAGAGGGAACAAACCACGAACACCCACATTACTCAAGATTACATCACTGACTAACCTATTATACTTATACCCTAAGTCATGTTGGCTTGAGAACTAAGAGGGAGCAAACCACGAAAACCCAAGTTAATAATTTTCCCTAAGGCAGAGGAGTGCTCTAAAGTTCTTCAACATTTGGAAAACATTATTGCCTTATTCCTTTTCTTCTTTGGCATTTCTGTCACTTTTTTCTCTAAGTTCAGTTTCAAGAGAGCTTGAATTCATTAAGCAGACTAGATGCATATCCCGTGTAAAGTGCAACTAAAGTTCCATAAACTAGAGTTTAATTGCCAAGCAGCCTTGGCATTACTACTCTGCAGGCATCAGGCAACTAAAAATTTAAAATTTCTTCATCGAAAAGCTTATTCTAAAACTAATAGAACTTGCCTAACAAAGTGTTAACATTCTTCAAAATTTGGCCGAGACAAAATTTTCTTTTTCCTTTCTTTATTGGTTCAGTATGCATGGTTAAAATCTAATCTATATGGCATACATGGCATGACAACAGAAATGTAAACATGAATGCATGGCATGGCATAAATGTGAGGCAACGCACACCCCCAAACCGAAGACGTGATTGTCCTCAATGCATGGAAACAACACATATAAATAATTAAACAGAAAAATAAAATGCATGAACATAGGAAATGAAATGACATGAAAAATATGCAAAATGAGTTTTAGGAAGAGGAGGACTCCCCTCTGTATGGTTCTTGTCTTGTGACGTGGGTCTTCCTCTTCACAAAGGTCCCACAATCAGGGGCCATGTGCTTCTTTCTTTTGAGGCTGGGCTTTGAGGCAGCGGTTGAAGCACCGGCTTCCTTAACGATCTACATCAGCTCTAATATGGCAGGAGTGGCAACAAACGAGGCAGGGGAAGTCGATTTCTTCTAAACTTCCTCTTCAAATTCTAGTGGTGTTTTGGACTTAGCAGATTTTACTTGAACAGTGGAGACTGGTACTGTGGCATTAGAGGGTGTTGGAGTTTGAACGGATCGGGGACTGGCTGGCATGGCATCATCATTGGCAAAGATTTCCACAGGAAAATCTGGGAGGGTTGGCATAGAGTCCGGGGACAATCTTTCAAGACCCAAGTGGCAACATCCCTGGCATGAATGTAATGCCATAGCTTGATGCTCTGTTCCTCGGCTTTCTCCAGCTTTTGGAGAATCATCTCTTGGCTTTGGTTGATTTTGTAGAGCATTGACACTGGCATAGAAGCCTCAGATTCAGCCTTCAGTGCTTTTGGTTTTTGTGTTGGCGTGGCAGCCTTTCCCTTACCTTTATCCTTCGAATTAGTGGCAGTGAGGTTCTTCCATACAGCCGGTGTGATTTTGGTTTCTTTTACTTCTTAGACTTTTTCAGAATCGGTCTTGGGCATACCGTGCTTAATACAAATGTTAGAAATTAATAACGAAAAGAATAAACCACTAGTTGGCTTACCAGCACATTTGTACGTTTCGTCTATGATGATCCGGTCAACATTAATCTTCCTACCCATGATAATGGAATGAAGTAGTGCCACCCTCTCATTCGACACGGTCTCATTGTGAGTCGTTGGCATTAAATTTTCCTTGAGAAAGTGGTTCCATCCCTTGGTTTCGATGTTAGTGCAAACCGCTTGATCGTTTGGTGCCCTTTTGAGGACACAATCCACTCAGTGCCTAGTTCACATAAATCTGCCAACATCTTTTTTCTTTTGGTAGTGGTTATAGTGACAACAAACATTGTATGCTCGTCTTTGTCATCTAACTCAAACATAGTGTTGATGTATCCTTCATCGAACCGTACGCATTTTCCTCTAATCATCAAGAATGGAATGGCCTTGGTCGTGAGATGTGCGTAGAACTCTCGAATAATGTTGGGAAAGATTTCGCCTTTTTCTGGCAAAAGAGTTCTCATTTGTGCTTGGTGACTACTGCCATGAAATTCGGGTTAAAATCCAAAATTTTCTCATTCTTGAAATCGAAGCTCTTTTTATAGCAAAACATCTTCAATGAGAAGTTGTCTTCATACTTCTGGCGGATTTCTTCATTAAAGAAGGTTTTGAAGGGTTTTGATGAAGAAGCCATGGGAGCAAGGTCAAAAGTTTGAATAATTTTTTAGAAAAGAAGAGAAAGATCTTGAATCTTTGTTTCTTGCTTGATAAAGGATCGAAGGGGAAAAGTGAAAAGTTTTCGAATGGCTAGGGTAGATGAAGTAAAGGTTGAGTGTTTAATAGGGGTAATTAAAGTGCCCGACTTAAAGAGGGGCAATGATGGTATTATGCGTGTGTGGGGAAAAGAAAAAGGTTTGATTTGATAAAGGTGTAAGTGATAGGGATAATGTGATAAGGTATATTTAAAGTTTTGGAGTGATAAAAGGTTAAGATTAATTTAAATTAAAACTTATCCATTATTTGGGTGGCTAGGGTTAGGTTTCAAAATTTTACTTTTCATGGGCTGAGTTTAATCAAGCTAGGGTAAATCTTCTTTTCCAAAAATTACATTCGCCGCATGCCAAGCTTGTGCTGGCATTGTGAATGGCACACAGAATTCTCCCACTTGCAATCGTTTCATGCCAAGTCCTGCCTTGGCGTTATTCCTGACACACTAGATCTGCACGCACTGAAAGAAAACCTTTCAGCGGAGCAAAGGAAAATCAAAACTAAAAAGGAAAATTCAAATAAAGAAAATACTGAAAAAGAAAAACATCTAACCTAATATTTACAAAACTTCAAAACATGATGAGGAAGTTATGGTACCTCTGCCAAGAGGATAACCTCCTTGGCATTATTCTGATCACCTTCCCAATAGTGCTTTAAACGCTGGCTATTTACTTTAAAAATGTCTCCCAACTTCTGATTTTTAATGTCCACAACTCCATGAACATATGGATTTATAACTTCAAACGGGCCTGACCATCTCGACCTGAGCTTGCTTGGAAACAATTTAAGCCTCGAGTTAAATAGTAGAAAACGTTGGCCTTCTTCAAAGTGTCTTGGCATGATTCTCCTGTCATGCTAGCGTTTTTTCCTCTCCTCGTAGAGTCTGGCATTCTCATAGGCTTGTGATATGAACTCTTCTAGCTCGTTCAGGTCTAGTAATCTCTTTTCTCCAGTAGCTCTCCATGCCATATCAAGCATTTTGATAGCCCAATTTACACGGTGCTCCATCTCTACTGGGAGATGGCATGCTTTTCCAAACACGAGTCTAAATGGTGAAGTGCCCAAGAAAGTTTTAAATGATGTCCTATAAGCCCACAAGGATTCATCTAGTCTTAAGGACCAGTCATTCCTTGATGGATTCAAAGTGTTTTCAAGGATACTCTTGATTTCCTTGTTTGAAATCTCGGCTTGCCCATTTGTTTGAGGATGATATGCCGTGGCAATCCTTTGCTGAATTCCATACATGTACAAAGCTTTAAAAATTAGTTTGCATTTAAAATGGGTACACTTATCATGAATAATCATTCTAGGGCACCAAATCAAGTAAAAAATGTGTTTGTGCAAGAATTTAGCAACGACCTTGGCATCGTTTGTTGGCAATGCCACAGCCTCAACCCATTTGGATACGTAATCCACAGCTACAAGGATATACAAATTACTAAATGATAGAGGAAATGGACCCATAAAGTCTATCCCCCATACATCAAATAAGTCCACATGCATAATGTTTTGGAGCGGTAGTTGGTATCTGCCAGATATATTTCCTGTCCATTGGCAAAGGTCACATGTCTTGGCATAGTTGTGAGCGTCTTTGTATAGCGTAGGCCAAAAGAATTCGAACTGCAGCACCTTGGCGGTAGTCTTCATTTCGCAAAGTGACCTCTATAGGGAGCGGCGTGGCATAAATGCAAAATGTTGTGCTGCTCATCCTCTGGCACACATCGCCTTATTACTTGGTCGTCACACTGTTTGAACAATATTGGCTTATCCCAATAGTAAAGCCTGACTTCTCGTAGAAAATGTTTCCTGACATTCTACGCCGAATCTGGTGGCAAAACATTACTAATCAGGTAGTTGACTATGCCAGCATACCATAGAACATCTTGGACTGCGATCAAAGATTTGTCTGGAATTCATCTCTTATGGCAGTGGTCTTACCATTTTCACAGTGATGTTCTAGGCGTGATAAGTGATCAGCTACTAAATTCTCACTACCTTTTTTTGTCTCGGATCTAAAGGTCAAATTCCTGTAGTAGAAGTGTCTGCCAGATCAATCTGGGCTTGGCATCCTTCTTTGCAAAGAGGCACTTTAATGTCGAGTGATCTGTATACATAACAACTTTATTACCAACTAAACAGGATCTAAATTTGTCAAAAGCAAATACAATAGCTAGAAATTCTCTCTCTGTTGTGGTGTAATTGAGTTGTGCTTCACTCAAAGCTTGGCTGGCATAGTATATGGCATGAAAAATCTTGCCATGTGTTATCCCAGTACTGCTCTGACGGCATAATTGCTGGAATCGCACATGAGTTCGAATGGCTTACTCCAGTCTGGTGCCACGACTATAGAGGCATTGATTGGTCTCTCCTTTAGTTCCTAAAACGCTATCAAAAAAGCGTCATCAAATGCAAAAGTGGCATTTTGTTCTAATAGCAAGCATAAAGGTTAAGAAATTTTATAAAAGTATTTAATAAAATAATGGTAAAAACCCGCATAACTTAAAAAACTTCTTACACCTTTTACACTTGATGGCAATGGCAACTATTTAATTATCTCCACTTTCACCTTGTCAACTTCCAAGCCTTTCTTGGTCACTTTATGATCGAGAACTATGCTTTCCTTCACCATGAAGTGGCACTTCTCCCAGTTTAGGACCAAGTTAGTCTATATGCATCTCTTCAAAACAAGCTCTAAACTCTGCAAACACTCATTAAACACCTTGCTAAAGACCGAGAAGTCATCCATAAAGACCTCTAGGTTATGCTCAATCATGTTTGAAAAGATGGACATCATACAACGTTGAAACACTGCAAGTGCATTACACAGTCCGAATGGCATCCTTCTAAAGGCGAACGTATCATATGGACATGTGAAAGTGGTCTTTTCTTGGTCCTCCAGAGCTATGGCAATTTGGTTATATCCTGAATAACCATCTAAAAACAATAAAAAGCTTTACCTTCCAATTTTTCCAATATTTGATCAATGAAGGGCATCGGGGAAGTGGTCCTTCTTGGTGGCATTGTTCAGCTTCCTATAGTCTATGCACACTCTCCATCCGGTAATAGTTTTGGAAGGGATTAACTCATCCTTGATGTTTTGAACCACGGTCATACAAGCTTTCTTTGCCACGCATTTTACCGGGCTGACCCACGAGCTATTAGATATGGGATAAATTATCCCGGCATCCAGCCACTTGATAATTTCTTTTTTCACGACTTCCTTCATGCTTGGGTTCAATCTTCTCTGGCCTTCAATTGTTTTGATTATCTTGTGCATGCACATGATTGGGCTAATACCTCAGATGTCTACCAAGGTCTAACCCAACGCTTAATTGTGCTTACTTAAAATCTCCATCAATCTTCCCTCCAGATCATTGGTTAGATCATCAGAAATGATCACCGGCAAGGTTGATTGTTAACCTAAATATGCATATTGAGGTGGCCTAGCAATGGTTTGATCTCCAATTCAGGTGGCTCCTCAATGGATGGTTTCGGTACCACCATCTTTCTGCCAAGCAACTCCAATGGTTGTGGTTGTCCGACATAGCTTACTTCTTCAATGTCTTTGCTTGCTTCTCCTTCACTGTCGGTTTCACTGGCATCATCATCAAATTCTTGGCACAACTGTTCCATATTCACCTTAAAAATGGACTATATCCTATCATCTGCTTGGCATTCCTCCGACTCATATGCACATCTCAAAGCTTGAAACATGTTAAATGTAACATGTTGATCATTCATGCGCATTGTTAATTCTCCTTTATGTACATCAATCAAAGTTCTACCAGTGGCAAGAAAAGGTCTTCCTAATATAATTGGGACATTTACATCAGCTTCATAATCTAAAATAATAAAGTCGGCTGGGAATATGAATTTATCTACCTTTGCCAACACATCCTCAATCTTACCCTTAGGATGTGCAAAGGATCGGTCTGCCAACTAAAGCGTCACGGTAGTAGGCCTTGATTCAACACTAAGCTTCTTGAACACTGACATCGGCATCAAGTTAATACTAGCTCCTAAGTCACATAGTGCCATGCCCATGAATCTGTTGCCAATAGTGCACGAGATAGTAAAACTTCCTAGATCTTTCAATTTCGGTGGCAACCGATTGTGTATCTTGGCACTGCATCCATCGGTGAGAGCTATAGTCTCAAAATCACCTAGTTTTCTTTCTTGGACGAGACGTCCTTCATGAATTTAACATAATTGGGCATCTACTCGAGTACTTCCACTAATGAAAGATTGATCTGTAATTGCTTAATCACTTCCAATAAATTCTTAAATTGTTGATCCTGCTTATACTTCTGTAACCTTTGTGGAAATGGCGGAGGTGGATAAACATATGGTGGTTCTGTTGGCTTTGCCAACGGTTTACTAGCATCAGACTATTGTCTGGCATCAGCCTACTCCCTGGCATCAGTCTGCTCATTAGCATCAGTCTCAAGGCTGGCAATACTCATGTCCACTTCTTTGTTTTCTGGTTCTTTTGGTGCATCTACTGGTCTATTTTCTTTCGTTTAGCAATAAACTGCATTATTCATTGTTTTTCTAACGGGCATTGTTTACCACTCTGAAGAGTTACAACCTTGCATTGTTCATTGTTTTTCTGACGGGCATTTTCTGTATCACTTGGCAAGGTTCCCTGGGGTCTATTGCTGAGTGCGCTGGCAATCTGTCGAATCTGAACTTCCAAGTTTCGCATAGAAGCTACCAAACTTTGGACAGTTGCATCATTCCTTTCCATGTAGTCTGTAAAAGTCCCCTGGTTGTTCCCTTGTCCTCCATAAAATTTGTTTTGTGCCATTTGTGGCTTGGCATTCTGGTTGACCCCTAGCATGGTATTATTCTGACGTTGAGCATTGTTTTGACGCTGGGCATTGTTGTTCTACAGTTGGGAATTATATTGATTGCTTTCATGATTCCCCCAAGATAAATTGGGTGCTACCTCCATCCTACATTGTAAGTATTAGAGATAGAATTAAAATTGTGATTTATATTGCCAACATAATTTACCGACTCAGGGTTTGCAGGGAAATCATCTATATGGTGGATCTTTCTCCACAAATGGTGTAGAATAGATCTAGTGTTTTAACTTCTTGGGACTCGTTGTTCTTTTGCAAAGTTCTCACCATGCTGGTGAGATTGGAAATCTCAGCATGGATGGATGTTAGTTCATCAAACTTTAATTTCCCACTAGTTTTGGTTTCGGTCCCAAGTCTAGCAACAGGATACTCAAAATCATTAATCAAAATCCTCTCAGGGATGTTAATAGCCTCTATATAATTATTGTCAAGCAATGAACCGACTACCGAAGCATCAACAACCATCCTTGTTTGTTCATTTAATCCGTTGTAGAAGGTTTGTATTTGGGTCCAATTCAATAATTTGTGCATAGAACGCCTTCTCAACAAATATGTAAATCTTTCCCAAGCATCATATAAGGTTTCGTCTTCAGTTTGACTGAATGTAATGATCTCACCCTGCAGCTTGGCAGTGAGTGTTGGCGGTTGGAAACGAGTCAAAAACTTCTGGCATTGGCCCCCCATGAGGTGACAGAGCCAGGTGTAAAGAATTGAGCCAAATTGTTGCTCTATCTCTCAAGGAAAAAGTGAATAATTTCAGCTTCACGATGTCCTCTAATACTCTGAGCTACTGAAATAGCTGGCAAATCTCCATGAATTGCTTCAAGTGTTGCCTCGGGTCTCCAGTAAGTGCTCCATCAAATTGTCCTACATTAAAAAACGTTTGTATCATTACTAGTTTGAGTTCAAAATTAGGTGTATTTACCTCAGGACCAATTAGTCATGGCATCAAATTGTCAATATATGGTGCTTAATGTTATCAATAGGTCTCTCTTCCTCCATATTAATAGATGGGGCAGCAAGAGCTAGAGGTATTCCATTGTTAATGAGTGGATCATTGTTTAACAAACCATTTCCTCTATTTCCATGTTGATCTATCTCTCGAATCTTTTTTTAACCTTCGCAGGGTTCTTTCGATTTCCGAATCGTATAGCCAATCTTCCACTATAGGCCAGTTTCTAGTCATACACCAGTCAAAACAAAGAAATAAAATAAAAAGAAAAAGAAAAAGAAAAAAAATACAAGTAAAAATTTAAAAACAAAAAACTCTGTTGCAATCCCCGAAAACAGAGCCAAAAACTTGTTCTGACTGTGTGAGTACTTGGCAAAAGGGTAGAAAATGTGTTGGAAATTTATGAAAACAATGCCAAGACTAAGTCTTTTGTGTGTAAATATACACGGTCTACAAGTAATACAACAGTAAGCTAAGTTATCGATCCCACAAGGATTGGTCAAGAGTTTAATTGCTTCGCTTGTTTACTTTGTCAAGGAAAAGTTTGTTTGACTTAAAGTTGGTTTTGAAAACAGTTTAAAAGAAAAGAAATGAAAGGAAAACAACGTTGGCACAAGGAGAGTTTAAATTAGTGATGAGCGTTGGCAAGGGATGCCTAGTTTTCACGCTATTCATGGCATACTAGCCTTTAATAAAGTCTGTCTTGGCATTGTTTTCCGAGCAGATTCAAATTGGCATTGCCTCTCTAGATGGGAAAGCCCTAAATTAACCATGTAAAAAAACTCCTATATATCTATAATGTAGTTTTTCATAAATCAATTTGAATAAGTTCCAACCTATACTCCTAAGGGGTAAACTCACTCCCGAAGTAAGTTCTTCTACTTGAACGTCTTCTGTAGAAGCATCTCGCCTTAGTATCTGGCAACAATCATTGCCCCCTAAGTCTGTTAAGATATTAAAGTGCAATGGGCTATCAGTGCCACAGTCGCTTGGTACAGAGTTTGTAAAATCAAGAACATGCTAGATAGGGAAAACAATGTCGATGCAATTTAATTATTAAAGACAAAACATAAAAACAGCGTTCAATGCAAACATCCCTCACCAACTACTAAATTAGTTCATGGTGAGGGTATCAAAGCAAAAACCTTCATCGTTTTTAACAACCATCATCATTTAAAAGAAATAAAATCGACAAAGAGGATGGGCTATAAAAGGATCTATCGATGCAGCCCTTCTTGATCTAGGCTCTCGGTCAAGCTTGATCAAACCATGTCTCCTTGGTGCAGCCGACTATGATTAATGAGGCTCTCCCTAATCGTCCCCTTAAGTGCTTGGTTGAGTTCTTTAAATAGGCGTGCAAGGATGACCTAGGATAAGCCTTGAATTTGAATGCTCAAGAATAAGGAATGTGATCATCTTATCCATCGTTTGAATCCTAGGGTGACATCATCAATGGTTCATCGTCCACTCGACCAGGCATCAAACACCTCTTCTATGACAATCGGTGCTTTGGCAATTTTTGGTCCTTCACTACCAACAGCTACTCGGCATCCTGCTTGGCATCGTTCCCTTCCTACGCTGCCAACAGCTACTCGGCATCCTCCTTGGCATCATTCCCTTCTTGCGCTGATCTGCTATGTCATGCCTGTAATTCTGCCAATAAGCAACCTTTCACACTGGCATAGTCCAATTCTAAACTCCTTATGCAAATGCATGTAATTAACAACTAAATGCAGCTAAATATGCTTAAAGACAAGCAAAGATACTGTAAAATAGGCATGAAAATTAGTACTTTTGAGGAGGTAACAATAACCAGCAGATAATCCTTCTCTATATTTTCCTCAGAGATTCAAGAATGCTGAGTCGGATAATTAATTTCATTTCTTTCAAGATACTTTTCAATAGCTTACAGTGCAAATCCCCTTGATTGATGCTCTTACGCAAAATTCTTATTATGCAATATTCATGAAGGAAATCTTATCCAAGAAGAAGAAGCTTAGTGTTATAGAAACCATTGCACTCAAAGAAGAGTGCAGTGCGCTAATATCCACCCCTCTACCAAAGAAAATAAAAGATCCTGGCAATTTCATCACTCCTTGCTCTATTGGAAATCATTACTTTGGCAAAGCTCTCTGTGATCTAGGGGTCAATATTAATCTAATGCCATTATAAACTTTTCAAATGTTAGGCATTGGAGAAATGAAACCCATTCACATTGCAACTACCAGATAGATCTTTAACTCATTCGAATGGACAAATAAAAGATGTGCTTGTTCGTATGGACAAGTTTGTTTTTCCAGCAAACTTTATTATTCTTGACTGTGAGGTAGATAAGGATGTCCCTATTTTTCTTGGCTGACCATTCTTAGCAATAGGCAAAGCTATTATTGATGTCTCAAAAGGAGAACTTACAATGCGGGTTGACAATGACCAAGTTACTTTTGGGATGTTCAATGCAGATCTTGGAAGGAATACAGAGGAATGTCATCATATTTATATTCTTGACAATATTATTCAAGAATATTTGAATCATCATAGTATACTCATTGCTGAGGATATTGCGCTGACAATGGTAGAAGGTGATCTCCCAAATTGTGACATCATTTTTGAAGTGCTCATTGTTACAATTCAACACAAATGGCAAGTTGAATCTTTAGAACTTGCACACTATACAATTCCTACTTTTAAACCATCTATTGAAGAAGCTCCAACTATAGAACTAAAGCCATTACCAGCTAATCTAAAGTATGTATTCTTTGGAGATGCGGACACACTTCCAGTCATTGTCTCTGCAACTCTGGATGCAAGGCATGAAGCTAAGTTGATAAATATTCTAAAGCAGCACAAACGTGTTATTTCCTAGACCATTGCGGACATTAAGGACATTAGTCTATCTTTTTTCATGCATAAGATCAAACTGGATGATGAGAGCAAATAATCTATTGAGCCACAAGGCCGACTAAATGAAAAGATGAAGAAGTGATCGAGAAAGAAATTCTCAAATGGTTGGACGCAGGTATTATCTAAGCAATTTCTAATAGTGCATGGGTTAGTCCAGTCCACTGTGTTCCCAAGAAAAGTGGCATCACTGTAGTCCCTAATGATGCTAACAGATTGATTCCGACTTGTATTCTTATGGGATGGCGGATTTGTATGGATTATAGGATACTAAATGCAGCCTCTAGAAAATATCACTTCCCTCTTCCTTTTATTGATCAACTGCTCGATCAACTTTCGGGCAAGGAGTATTACTGTTTTCTAGATGGGTATTCTGGCTAGAATAAAATTGCTATTGCACCTGAGGACCAAGAAAAAACTACTTTTACATGCTCATTCGGGACATTTGCCATTCGTCGCATGCCTTTTGGTCTTTGCAATGCACCAGTCATATTTCAAAGGTGCATGATGGCAATATTTTTAGATATGGTTGACAATTCCCTTGAAATCTTTATTGATGATTTTTCGATGTATGGGAATGATTTTGATCATTGTGTCGACAATCTGGAGAAAATATTGTTGCAATGTGAAGACACTAATCTTGTTCTAAATTGGGAGAAATGTCATTTTATGGTTATAGAGGGAATCGTGTTGGGCCATCGAATATCTAGAGCGGGATTTGAGGTCGATAAAGCCAAGGTGAATGTTATTGAAAGATTTCCTCCACTAACTAACGTAAAGGGCATTCGAAGTTTTTTGGGCCATGTTGGATTTTATAGAGGGTTCATTCATGATTTTTCGAAGATCACAAAAACACTATGCTTATTGCTGGAGCATAACAGAAAATTGTCTTTAATGATGCATGTCTGGATGTATTGAATAAAATTAAAAAGTAGCATGTGAACGCACCTATCTTTGTTGTACCCAACTGGGAGCAACCATTTGAACTCATGTGCGATGCCTGTGATTTTGCTATGGGGTTGTGTTAGGTTAAAGAAGAGAAAAGGTATTTCATGTGATCTACTATGCTATTAAGACTCTAACTAAAGCTCAAATTAATTGCACTATTACTGAGAAGAGTTATTAGCAGTAATTTTTGCTTTTGATAAGTTTTGTTCTTACCTTGTCGGTGCAAAAATTAAAGTATTTACTTATCATTATGCCTTAAGATACCTTTTGTGAAAAAAGATGCAAAACCAAGATTGATTCGATGGATCTTATTGTTGCAAGAATTTGATATTGAGACAAAGGACCGCAAAGGGTCAAAATTACCGATCATCTTTCGAAATTGGAAGCAGACAGCGAAGATGGAAATAAACTGCAAATTGTCAACGCATTTCCTGATGAAAAGCTTTTCGTTGTGGACGCAACACCTTGGTACGTTGAATTTGTCAATTACTTAGGGAATGAAAAAACTCCATTTGGTGTAACGGGGCACAAGAAGGCACGATTTCTTCTCGATGCAACTAAATATCATTGGATTGAACCTTATTTGTTCAAGTTTTGCAATGATAATTTATTCGACATTGTGTCCCTGAGGAAAAAATGATATCAATCTTACAGCATTGTCATAATGCTCCTTATGGAGGGCATTTCGGTGGTTTGATAGCGGCCGTAAAAGTCCTTCAATCTGGTTTTTATTGGCCTTTATTATTTAAAGATGCCCACGAGTTTGCTCAACACTGTGATTGTTGTCAGTGCACAGGGTCAATATCCAGGATAAATGAGATGCCACAGCATGCAATAATGGAAATTGAGTTATTCGATGTTTAGGGATTGGATTTCAACGGTCCTTTTTCAGAATTCTTTTGGCAATCTATATATTCTAGTCATTGTGGACTATGTGTCCAAGTGGATAGAAGTTTTGGTTGTCCCTAAAAATGATGCCAAAACGGTTTTAAAGTTCTTTCACAAACATATACTCACCCGTTTTGGAACACCAAGAGCATTAATCAGTGATAAGAGAAAGCAATTTCACTGCATCCAGCTGGTTGCTGCGTTGAAATGATATAGAGTAAATCATAGACTAGCTACAATGTATCATTCTCAGTCCAATGGACATGTCGAGATCTCTAACCCGGCTATTAAAAACATCTTGGAAAAGTGGTAAATACCACTAGGAAAGATTGGTCCTCGCATTTAGATGATGTATTGTGGGCTATTCATATTGCGTACAAAACTCCACTTGGGATGTCACCATGTCAACTTGTCTTTGGAAAATCCTGTCCCTTGCCTGTTGACCTAGAGCATAAGGCTATGTAGGCTTTGAAACAAGTTAATCGAGATTATGAGGCTGTGGAGAAGAGATGATTGCTGGACATCATAGAATTGGAAGAGATTTGCCGCAATGCATATTAAAATGCCTCTATTTACAAGGACAAGAGTAAACACTGGATGACACGATCATATTGTAGAGACAATTTGAAGTTGGGCATTTGGTTTTGCTATTCAATTCACACCTGAAGTTGCACCTAGGCAAATTGCGGTCACATTGGTCAAGACCTTTTGAAGTTGTGTAAGTATTTCCACATGGTGCAGTCACAATCAAGGATAGTAAAGAAAAGACCCCATTCAAAGTCAAAAGACAAAGACTCAAACTTTATTTTGGTAACTTTGACTCTAAGAGTGTTGAGACCATTAAATTGGTCGAATTTTTTTTATATTTCTTTTAATTTCTTTGTTATATTTAGATTTAGCTTTTTCCTTGTTTATCTTTAAATTACTTTTATTTCTTTTTGTAGAATAAATCCTTCTTTGTTTTGGTATGGAATCCTTTTTTAACGACTTGTACAGCAAGAAGGAACACATGATATGTATCATTTTGGGGGCAATTTAGGTAATTTAGTTACACCGATTAATCACCCCAAATCGTAGCATTCAATTGTTAAGAGCGGGAGATGCATCGAACGAGTGTGCTTTTTGCGCCAAAATCAGGACCGTCAAATCTCATAGCATCAAACAGTAAAAATTGTGCCATTTTATTTTCTTTTTTCGTTCCTTTTCTATTTAACACCTCTGATTACATTGACATCTTCACTTAGTTTTCTCTATATTTTTCTTCTTCGAATCTTCAAAACTTTATTTTTTCTACAAAAATCCTTCTTTTTTGTCTTTTTCTTTTCTCTCACATGGTAAAAACTAGAGCTGATCGCAAAATTTCCATGGAAACTTTTGTGAAAGACACTCAAGGCTCAGCCTCAAACCTTCAAGCTGAGGATCTAGTTGAACATGAGGAGAAAACTGAGTATGAGGTGTTCCAAACACAAATGTCCGAGGAACGGCACACAGCACACATCCTGAAGCAAAATATCCTTCCAAAACAAGAGATTGTTCTCTCGCAAGAAAAGGAACATGGGAAATCGATTAACCAGACCATCATATCTTATTTCCTTGTTGTACTTGACATTTTGCCAAGCTGAACCGAGGGTATCTAGATCTTCTCTCACATTTCTTTTGCCTTCTTATAATTGTTGTTCTTGCTATCACAATTGAACTTACATACATTACTTTATTTCTTTGTTACAACTACTATTACACTCACAATATTTCAATTTGCCGAATTGCTTGTGGCTACATAATAGTTTGACTAAATGATCATCCTCGTGGGGTCGATATCTAACAAGACCCACCTGTTAACTATACTTGCATTGGCAGTGTTTGCTTGCACTTTTCGTGTGACGATTATTCACCGATCAATGTCCATCTCTTCTTTCTTGAAGTGTCCTTGGCTTGTATTTATAGTGTGGAATGAGTTTGTAGCCGTTTATGGCTGTTGGGAAGGTTTGGAGCCATTGGAAAACTTTAAAACAGAACATTCAATGCTCACCCCTGCACATGAGTTTCAAAACTCTTTGAGTCAGATTTGAAAAATTGACCGTTGGAGACCAAAGTTTCGAAACTTACTCAATAGTTTCAAAACTTGAAAACTATCTGGAATCAAAAGTTTAGAAACTTCTGCAGAAGTATGGAAACTTTCGTACAGAAATTTGGATACTCTTGTAGGAGTTTCGAAACTTCTATAAGAGTTTCGAAACTTGTTATAAAGTTTGAAAATTTTGCTCTAAAAATTTCAAGAATTAAGTAATTTTGACTTTATGAAAATATTTTAAGTTGAGGAATGAGTCAAAAATCTTAGAAAATGTTGCCCGAACATATTTTTCAAGTGATTTGGACTTTGAATTATATTTGCAATATTTGAATAAGTACAAAAATATTTTTCACTCAATTTGTTATACCGAAATATCATATCAACAGTTACAAAATTTGGCCTCGAGCTTCAACATTATGCGATTGACCGTTCCCTTCATATTTTCTTCATTCCACATAGCTCATTTGTGATGTTCGCCACAAATTCTGCATGGTCGTCTTTTTCAACAAAAATGTCGAAATAGTTGTTGATTCCATCAGCATTAAGAAAAATCGACCTGCCACGCACAAACACAAGAGGATGATCGGTTAGGATAAAGTTGACTCTGTAGATCTCCGACTTGCCATGGCAACTCTTGGCAAGTGGTTCGACAGTTATCTTGCAAAAGTAGTGTTAGAAAACAAGCGTTAATCCAAGAAAAGAAAATAAACAGTAAAATAAATATTGAATTTATTTTATTGTATTGAACAGAGTACAAAATAAAATAACTCAAACTTATATCGAATGCAATAAAAACCAAACCAAAACCATTGATATGTTGAGGCCTGTGTAGCACATAGTTTCCTTAAGACAGATTCACCCGCTCCTATGGTGCTTGAGAAACACCAGACGTCTATCTCCCAGGATATAACAAGTAGATGATCTTCTATAGTAGCACAACTGTAGAGATCACGAACTATGTCTTTGCCTTCTCCTATCACCAAAACTATTTTTGAAATCCACAGAGTAAAACAAAAGAAAGGTCTTTGTGCTTTTGAGTTGTGTAAAACCTAGAAGGTTTGTACACTATTTATAGGGGTTTCATAAGAGGTATAAGGAAACTTTTGACCTAATGGAGCATTTAATATTGAGAATCAATTGATTCTTTTAGAGAGCAATTTTCAAAATTATTGTCTGAATTAAAGGTAACTTTCAATATTTACCCTTTTAATTCCAAGACAAAATTTGGCAAACATATGCTCTTATTTGAGGAAAAAATTATTTAAAATTTGGGTTAAAATATCTGTAGGCTCACGGAGGACCAGGCTGGTTCAGACATTTACGAACCAACAATTGGTTCCACATTTTCCTCAACAACATTTGAATCAATTTCTCATTCAAAGCTCCAAAATTATTGAATTTTTCGAACAAGTAGAACAAAAACAACAGTATTTCCCATTAAAATATAAAAAATACAAAACAAGCCCCACCAAACAGAAAACTACAAATTCATGCGAAAACATGTAAATGTACAACTAAAATGAGCTTAAGTCTAAACAATTATCAAAGTAAAGAGGTACAACAAAATACACTACTTTTTCATACTTATCATTAGGATTCAGCTATATAATATATTTTTTTAGTTTTATATGATTTTGGACTATTGGATTGGTGTAAATTGATTGTTGAGATTAAAAGTTAAAAATGATAAGATTTTTAGGGAAAAAATAAATTAACGATGAAACTAGTTGTCTATAAATTATATCCTTATTTGAAGATAACTTTTCTTAAATTTAGAAATAAGTAGAACTATTTTTTATGAAGAAGTGATTATTATCATGTCCCTCGTTAAAAATCTCTTAAATCTAGTCGGAGAAAAATAGTACACATGATAATAATTACAAGAAACCTACGAGATAAAGCACGTCCAGCATTACATGCACTGGATCAACCTAGCCAAACAATTCATGCATCAAGCTAAAATATTACGAGACAAACCTTCCGCTTTTACTGAGTGGCCTCGGGAGGGGATGCAAAGTATTGGATCAATTCTAGACTTGTTCTTACAGCAAGCTTTGCCATTAAATCGGCAACCCGGTTACCCTTACGCGGTATATGCTGAAAAATCACTCACCATCCCTGTTTACAAAGCTCTTATATATGCAGTAACAAAGCCGACGATCCACCATGATCGGTTCCTTGTTGGACCAATTTAAGGGCATCCATGGAGTCGGATTCAACCACGATATGATTATAACCAAGCTTCCAGACGATTAAGAGACCAGAATATATGCCCCTTAATTCAGTCTCAACTATGGAATGACTGCCAATAAACTTAGTGAACCTCGTAGGCACAACCCATAATTGGAGCTACTTTACTATCATGGAAAAATGGAAATTTTAGAATAAAAATTGAATATAAAATTATTTTTTATTTGCATTTTACATACATAGTCTTTATTTTTCTTATATTAATCTTGAACTTTTCACATTTGTAATTTGTTTGGTTTATCCACTAGTTTTCGACCCATTGGCCGGCTAATCTAGATTAGGTTTTGTGAGACCCATTATGGGGATGATCCTCCCAACCTAGTTTTCTCCATTCACAACGTCAAGGTTAAAACCTATGATCTTGCTTAAGGCATCCAATACCTCAACCCACTAGACCAACTAATTGTTAGCACTATAATTTAATATAACGTCAAATAATCTATATTATTTTGGAAAATTTTACAACGAGCGTCACACACCGCTGAACACAAATAACATAATACACCATTGAATACCATTAATTTTTTAATGACTATTAAAAAAGATTAAAAATTTGTAGGACTCGACATACAATTAATAATTATTCAAAATAAAATTGTAATTTAGATTTAATAAAACTTTCATATATTATTTTTAATTAAAATATTAGAATCAAATATCATAATCTATTTTCTATATCAGAAACCCTAAACACCCTACAGCTATTTTCAACTATCGCCGACACCGTCCACCTTGTCCAGCGATATTGTTGTTTCAACCATCTCCCACGATCGACGACGATGAACCCATCACCGAACGCCACTACATCGCTCTTCTCGGAGCATGCATCTGTAGCAACTATAACAACCCGGATTTTGAATTCGTATGTGGGCCTTACCCGGTCATAGGGCTTTAAGTGTTGGGCCGAAAAGTTGAACCCAATTGGTAGATATATGTGGACCTTAGTGGGCTAGTTCTTGTCTTTGGGCTTGGTTAAATGTGAGAGGAAGAAGGAAGAGGGGTTATGAGGTAATTTATCCCATATTGAAAGGCAAAGACCGATTTCATTTGTTTTTCTGTAGAAAAGGGGAAGAGCGATATCACTCTTGTTCCCCCAACTTTCCCACATTTCCCTTTTTTCTTCATTTCCTCAAAACCTAAAAGCAAAGATCAAACCTTTGTTGACGAGAGTAGTATTTTGGATTTTTTATTTGAGGTTTAGGAACTAGCATCAAATGATCTATCAATCAAGGTAAGGATAAAGAAAATTGTGGTGAGGGGAGAAAATGGGTTTATGGTGGAGGTTGAAGAGGATGAACGTGAATGGAGGATTTGACTCCATTTTTAGTTGTAAGGTTCTTCCTTTAGTATCTTTAAATCTTCTATAAATGTTGTAACTCATTATACAACATTTTCTTGTAGTGGAAGAGGTTAGAGAAGCTTTCAAACCTCAAGAGAAAAAGAGGATTTGAGGACGTGGGTAAAGAGCTTTCTTGTTGCTGTAGGAGTAAGGTTAGTAACCTCTAACTCCTTTGTGTTCATGTACATCATAAATTTGATGTAACGCCCCAGTTTTGGGCCTAGCAGTTTTGGGGATGGTTAGATGGTCTAGTGCATCGGGTTAGAGATTCGAGTTGAATCCGAGAGTAGATATTTTTCTGAAAATAAAATTATGGAAAATGTTTAAAAATAATATTTTATTATATTAAAAATATTAGTGAAAGCAATTTGGAAAACAAGCTTTGGAAGGGTGACATTTTGGCTAGTGACTAAAATGCAATTTCTAAAAATTGTTTAAAAAGGTGGTTGTTTTGTAAAGAGTCAAAACTTAAAATTTTTAAGGAGCTATTTTACCATTTGGTCTAATCTGAGTATTCCCTTAATTAGGATTATTTTAAAATGGTTTTAATTAAAATGGATTTAGTTAAAAAGGTAGTTATTTTTCTAAAACACATTTTGACGTAACTTTTCTTTTCTCACATTTTCTCTCAAAACACTCTCAGCCAAACACTCTTTTTCCATTAGAGATTTAAGGTAATGATCTTAATTTCTTAACTTCTTAATTTGCTAAATGATTTCTTAAATTATTTTCCACAAATCTTATTGAATTTCTTTGCTTTTCAAGAGGAGAAACCATCCAATTAAGGGAAAACTCATTCATTGGAGGTAAGTTTCGTTCTTCTCCTCCAATGAAAGGTTCTTTGCTGAAATTCCCATGTTATTGGCTCTTTACATATGATTTTTCAATAGGATTTGAATAATTAATTATGGATTTTAGCTTTGTTGAGGTTTTATTGAAGAATCTTGTGGTTTTCGATTTGGATCTATTTTTCCAGTGTTGTAGATTGATTTTAATCTTATTTTGGATGTATTATAATGTGGATAAGTTGTTTTTAATAATGGAATCCCGAAATTTGTTGAATCTCTAATTGTTAGGTTGTTAGTTGAGAGTTTTTGGAATGTTTAAGGTGTTTAATCATTGATGGAAGTAAAAGGATGTTGGGAATGAGTTTTTTAGATATTATTGGATGAGGTTTGATGTTTCGAATCGTTATAGTGTGGCTGGGTTAAGATTGAGTAGTGTTTAAGGTTGACTTCGGTAAGTTTAGGATGAGTTTTGAGTGGGCATCTTGAAAGCTACAGGATTTTGAGTGGTAACAGAGTATTGGATGCATTTTAATGCATGTTTTCTCTGGTTTTATGTGGCCGAAATAGGGGATAATCAAGGAGTAGCATCTTGAGGTGGTCTTAGACTTGCCATGAGCTTGTTTCGTAGTAGAAAACAAGGCGAAGTGAAATTGCTGAGTGGAAACAGTCTTTAAAGTCTTTCAAAGGTTTGAAAGTGGTTTTGAGAGTTTAGGATAAGTTTGAAACACTTACCTAAGCTCGGAAGTAAGTCTCCCTCTTTTGCTCTTCAATATCAGTTCGGATATGAGCATGTGCGGTTCATGTTTTAGTCGTAAACATGGTTTGCTTTACCTACTATTAATGCATGATTTTAAAGTACATATGTAGTGGCTTAAGGGTATATTTAATGCTAGTGAGCATTGGTTTTTTATTTCAGTCGGGAATGTGATATTGCTATGGCAATGTGATTTGCATATGTGAGGATTTTGTGTAATGCATTGTAAAACAGTGAGTAAATGGTAATTCTATTTCTGGACTCAGTTTTAGTTTCTGGTTAATAATGCAATGTGTTCGTCAAGGATTTTGGGAATTGTAATTCTATTTCTCCATAGTTCTAAGCATGTATAATGTTGTGGTTTCGAAGTTTGATTAATATTGTTAAGTTCATTGTGCGTTGTTACCTATTATTGATGTTGTGAGGTCTTCTAGGTATGCATCTAGATGGTCTTGCTTTGATTGTATGCTTTGATATGCTAATCCTATTGAGTATGGTATTGACGTGTTGTTGGTATGGTGTTATTGTTGTTAATTGCTTACTTGGACATTTTGGTATTTTTGGTGAAACGCTTTAGGGAGCATGCCTTTAGATTGACTCTTTTGGTAACATGAGCTTGTATGGTGGTTAAACCATGGTACAATAGTTGATATAGGTATTGTTGATTGTTTGTATCCAAGTGTGCAAGTTGCTAGGATCTAAATGCATCTAGATTTAGGTGTGTACAAAATGACATTACAGGCCTCTGAGTACCAATACTCAAGGGACCATACCGGTATGCAAAGGCAATCTAAGGCATGCAGCATCGGTACGGGCATACGAGTACCAGTGAGGTTAAGCAATTCAAGCTTGGCGTACCGGTACGGGATAGAGTGTACCAATATGGGGATTCGCTATTGGAAAATCACTTTTTGAATGAAAACTCGTGTACCGATACACCAAGGGGTTCGTACCGGTACAGATTTAGTACTGTACATGCTGATGAGGCATACCGATATGGTACATTGTGTACCGATATGCATGGCTACTCTGTATCGGTACGACTATGTACATATCGGTATGCGAGGTAGTTTTTACAGGTAATGTCATGGAAATCAGTTTTTGGCTTCTTGCATTTTAGTCCCTAAGTTTAGAAAATGTATTTGAATGCGCATGGATGATCATTTTGACCTGAAATTTGTTATGTGCGCATGTAAATGGACTAATTGAGGATTGGTAATCTTAAATTCAATTTTGGTTTTTTAATTTAAAGTATTTATGTTTTAACCCTCAATCTTGGTTAAAATGTAATTAATTATCTGTTTGTGAATCGTTTCATTTGAGAAATTACCCGCTGCGAGTATGAACATGTAGGAACAATAATTAGCATTTAGACAAGATAAAAGTAAAAAAATGGATTGACTTTTTGTGACCTTTCTCCAGTTTGCTTCGGCAAACATAATGTAGCACTCTTGATTCGGTCGAGCGTCTAGGCTGGGTTGAGGGGTTACATTTGTTGGTATCAGAGCCAAGTTATGAAAGGTTGGATATTTTTGTTTGGTTGTATATCATTGTTGGTTATGCACGGTGATTGTGTACATGTACAACGATTGATTTACATCATGTTAGGGTATGAACTGGGAAAACATTGCCTATTACCAAGATTTTAAAATGTTTTATGAGATGGTCTTGGATCATTTGCCTTGCGTAGCCTGGCTTTAATGTGTTTTGTTGCTTTTTGTTAGCATAGCTCGACGTGAGACACGTTCTATGGCTGGTAATGTCGGAATCGGGCAGAATAACGTTGAAGAAGAGAATCCCACTAATGTTTTACCTCCTCATCCTCCGTTGGTTCTGCGACTCAATGTTGGGGTTGATGGTGTGCCCCAGGCTCATCAAGTGCCAGTATTTGTTGATCTGACTCCGTTAGTCCACGCGATAACGGGAGCTTTTCAAGCAACAATGGCTGGAGTACATGCGCAAGCGCCAACACCTGCTATGGCGGTTAACCCAGGGTTACCTTTAGAACGTCTCTACAGTTTGGGAGGTGTTGAGTTTAGGGGTTTGATCCCTGAGGTAGCTGAGGGTTGGCTGGAGAGTACGGTCCGTATTTTGGATCAAATAGGCTCTAATGATGAGCGTAAGCTGGGTTGTATAGTGTCAGTGTTACATGGTGATGCATATCATTGGTGGGTGACCACAATTGCTAGTGTCTCGAAGGTGGATGTAACTTGGAAGTTGTTTCGAAGAGCTTTCAAGAAAAAGTATCTTGGTCCTCAGTATCTGGATGCGAGGAAAGGAGAGTTTATGTCTTTGGTTTAGGGCAACATGTCTGTGGATGAATATGAGGTGAAATTCGTCCGTTTGAGTTAGTATGCTTTAGAGTTAGTTTTAGATGATCTTGAGAGGTGCAACAGGGTTTTCTATGGGTTAGTGAAGGATATCAAAACATACATGTTGGCGGCGGACTATACAGATTTTAATGTGCTTGTAAACTGTGCTAAGGACATTGAGCAGTCCTTGAGGGTGTTGGGACAAGGTTCGGGCATGGTCTCAAATAAGCGAGTAGCTGACTCTGGCTATTCTGGGAGGCAAAATAGGAGGTTTCGAGATAAGAGGCACAACCTGGATCACTAGATTGGTGGTGGCCATGGTAACCAAGGTGTTCACATTGTAGCCGAGTGTGAGCGTTGTGGTAGACGCCACACGGGTGAGTGTTGGGGAAATACCATGAGTTGATGGACATGTGGATCTCTTGGTCACATGAAGCGTGATTGTCCTCGTGCTATGGGTGATGCACCGGTTTGGGTTGTTGTACCTGCTAGGGGCCGAGGCCGTGGCAAGGGTAATTTTTAGAGGCGCGAGGATGGTTAGAGAGTTGTGGCTCATGCTATTGTGGTACAATCGAAGAATGGGGGACCAGCACAGATCTATGCTCATCGTGAGGGGCGCAACGACATGTGATCGCAGGTACTTTCACCTTGCATTCTTTGTCGTTGTTTTCTTTGATTGATTCAAGGTCTACTCATTCATACATCCTAAGTGAGCATGCATCATTATTAGATGTTCCTATTGAGATCTTGGATGTTGGCATGTTGGTAACTAGTTCTTTTGAGGAGACGGTTACAACTAGAAGATTGTATAAGCATTTTCCTTTGTCGGTGCTTGGTTATGAGTTTGCCGCAGATTTGATGAAGTTGTCATTCCATGGTTTTGACATTATCTTGGGTATGGATTGGTTAAGTGAGCACAAGGCGGTGGTGGATTGTGAGTCCAAAAGGATTTCTCTGAATTTGGTTGATGATTATGAAGTCGTGGTGGTGAGTGAGAATGTTAAACTCTTGTCCAATGTTGTTTCGGCTACCCGATCGAAGAAGATGATGTTTGATGGTTGCCAAGCTTATTTGGCTATTGTTATGAATCTGGAAGCCCAGGGTGTTCGGGTGCAGGACATTCGAGCTTTTTGTGATTATTCAAAAGTTTTTCCTGTTGATTTTCCCGGTTTACCTCCAGATAGGGAGGTGGAGTTTCGCATTAAAACTTATGAAGGTACAACTCTGGTGTCCATTGCTCCTTATTGGATGGCACTGAAGGAGTTAAGGGATTTGAAATCGCAGCTTCAGGAGTTGTTGGATCATGGGTTCATTCGACTGAGTGTTTCTTCTTGGGGTGCTCCGGTTCTCTTTGTGAAAAAGAATGATGGATCGATGCGTATGTGCGTCAATTATCATCAGTTGAGTAAGTTGACAGTGAATAACAAGTATCCGTAGCCGCAGATTGATGACTTGTTCGATCAGTTTCGCGGGGCAGCAGTGTTTTCGAAGATAGATTTAAGGTCGGGGTATATCAGTTGAAAGTTAAGGATGTGGATGTTCATAAAACGGTGTTTTGTATGAGGTACGAGCATTACCAGTTTTTGGTGATGCTGTTTGGTTTGAAAAATGCCTCGGTGACTTTCATGGATATGATGAATAGAGTGTTTCATGAGTACCTTGATCGGTTTGTGGTGGTTTTTATCGATGATATACTCGTGTACTCTTATACCGAGGAGGAGCATAATCAGCATTTGCGAATTGTGTTGCAAGTCTTGAAGGATAATCAGTTCTATGCCAAGTTGAGCAAGTGTAAGTTTTGGCTCAAGGAGGTGATGTTTCTTGGACATGTGGTATTCGCGGAGGGAATTCGTGTTGATCCACATAAAATTGAGGCTATTCTTAATTGGAAACAACCTAGGACCGTGTCGAAAGTGCATAGTTTTCTCGGGTTGGCAAGATGTTATCGACGTTTTGTGCAAGGGTTTTCTAGTATCGCGGCACCACTGACAAAGTTGTTGCAAAAGAATGTTCCTTTCTTTTAGACGGAGAAGCAACAATAGGGTTTTGAGAAGTTGAAGGAGGTTTTGACACATGCTCCTGTGTTGGTTCAACCGAAATCTAGGAAGGAGTTTGTGGTTTATAGTGATGCATCACATGTGGGTTTGGGTTGTGTGCTGATGTAGGATGTAAAGGTTGTGGCCTATGCGCCGATACAGTTGAAGGTTCATGAGCGCAATTATCCAACTCATGATTTAGAGCTTGCTGTTGTGGTGTTTGCCTTGAAGAATTAGCGACACTACCTTTATGGAGAGAAGTGTGTGGCCTTTATGGATCATAAGAGTTTGAAGTATTTAATGTCTCAAAAGGATTTGAACCTTAGGAAACGAAGGTGGTTGGAGCTGCTTAAGGATTACATCTTGACAATTGAGTATCATCATGGAAAAGCCAATCTTGTTGCGGATGCGTTGAGTCGTAGGGTGGCATTTGAGCTTAGGGAAATGTTTGTGAGGTTGAGTGTGACATGGGAAGGTGGGTTGTTGGCTGAATTGCATGTTAATCCTACGCTGTCACAGTTGATTAAGGCTAAGTAACCATATGATGATTCTTTGGTTCCTCATGTTAAGGACATAGCAGATGGTAATCCAACAGATTTTCATTTTGATGATAATGGAGTTTTGTGCTTCAAGGGTCGAATAGTGGTGCCGGAAGTCCCAGAGCTTAGGTGTACTATTTTGGATGAAGCACATTCTAGTCCTTTTGATATGCATCCTGGTAGTACCGAAATGTATCATGATTTGAAGAAAATGTACTATTGGGTTGGTTTGAATAAGGATATGGAAATGGGACAGAATCACCATGGATTTTGTGTCAGGGTTACCGGTGACACAGCTAAAAAGGATTCCATTTGGGTGGTTGTTGATCGATTTACAAAGTGTGCACATTTTCTGCCAGTGCATACAATGTACACCATGGATAGGCTGGCGGATTTGTTTATCTCTGAGATTGTACGTTTGCACAGAGTACCAAAGTCGAATGTTTCAGATAGAGATCTGAGGTTCATGTCAAGGTTTTGAAAATGTTTACATCAGGCTTTGGGTTCGAGGTTGAGTTTCAGCATCGTGTATCATCCTCAGACGGATGGGTAGTCTGAGCATGTTATCCAGGTCTTGGAGGATATGCTAAGGTGTTGTATTATTGAGTTTCAAAGAACCTGGAAGAAGCATTTGCCGTTGGTGGAATTTGCTTATAATAACAGCTATCAAGCGAGTATACAGATGTCACCATTTGAGGCATTGTATGGCCAGAGGTGTCGTACGCCCTTGTGTTAGGCAGAGGTAGGGGAAAAGCATATTTCTTTACCACGTGTGTTGAAAGACAAGGATGAGAAAGTTAAGCTTGTGTGTGAACGTTTGAAAGTGGCTGTGGATCGGCAGAAGTCTTACACGGATTTAAAGCGTAGGGAAATTGAATATGCGGTGGACGATCGTGTATTCTTGAAGGTGTCACAGTGGGAAAAGGTGATGCAGTTCGGACGTAATGGTAAGCTTAGTCCGAGGTTTATTGGACCATATAAGATTGCGGAGTGAGTTGGTCATGTGGCTTATCGGTTGAGGTTGCCTCCTGAGCTTGAGAAAATACATGATGTGTTCCATGTATCCATGTTACGGAGGTATCGGTCGAATCCTTCGCATGATATGTCGGTGGAGCATATTGAGTTGAGACCAGATTTATCTTTTGATGAGGAACCGATGGAAATACTTGATTCCAGCAGTAAGGTTCTACGGGGTAAGATGATAGAACTGGTTAAAGTCTTGTGGCGACATCAAGGTGTTAAGGAAGCCACTAGGGAAAGCAAGGCGAATATGTTGGAGCAATTTCTGCATCATTTTCCTCCAGGTAAATTTTGACGGAGAAATTTCTTAAGAGGGGGAGAGTTGTAACGCCTCGGTTTTAGGCCTAGCGGTTTTGGGGATGGTTAGACGATCTAGTGGACTAGGTTAGAGATTCGAGTCGAATCCGGGAATAGATATTTTTCTAAACGGTAAAATTATGGAAAATGTTTAAAAATCATATTTTATTATATTAAAAATATTGGTGAAAGCAATTTTGAAAACAGAGCTTTGGAAGGTTGACATTTTGGCTAGTGACTAAAATGTAATTTTTGAAAACTGTTTAAAAAGGTGGTTGTTTTGTAAATAGTCAAAACTTAGAATCTTTAAGGAGCTATTTTACCATTTGGTCTAATCTGAGTATTCTCTTAATTAGGATTATTTTTAAAATGGTTTTAATTAAAAAAAATTAAAAAGGATTTAGTTAAAAAGGTAGTTATTTTTCTAAAACACATTTTGACGTAACTTTTCTTTTCTCACATTTTTTCTCAAAACACTCTAAGCCAAACACTCTTTTTCCATCAAAGATTTAAGGTAATGATCTTAATTTCTTAACTTCTTGATTTGCTAAATGATTTCTTAAATTGTTTTCCACAAATCTTATTGAATTTCTTTGCTTTTCAAGAGGAGAAACCATCCAATTAAGGGAAAACACATTCATTGGAGGTAAGTTTCATTCTTCTCCTCTAATGAAAGGTTCTTTACTGAAATTCCCAAGTTCTTGGCTCTTTACATATGATTTTCAATAGGATTTGAGTAATTAATTATGGATTTTAGCTTTGTTGAGGTTTTATTGAAGAATCTTGTGATTTTCGATTTGGATCTGTTTTCCAGTGTTGTAGATTGATTTCAATCTTATTTTGGATGTATTATAATGTGGATAAGTTGTTTTTAATAATGGAATCCCGAAATTTTTTGAATCTATAATTGTTAGGTTGTTAGTTAAGAGTTTTGGGATGTTTAAGGTGTTTAATCATTGCTGGGAGTAAAAGGATGATGTGAATGAGTTTTTTAGATATTAATGGTTGATGTTTGATGTTTCGAATCGTTATAGTGTGGCTAGGTTAAGATTGAGTAGTGTTTAAGGTTGATTTCGGTAAGTTTCAGATGAGTTTTGAGTGGGCATCTTGAGAGCTTCAGATAAAGTTTGAGTTACAAAATATGACGCGTCAACTCGAATAATTTGAAATTTTTTTACTCGACTCGATCGAACGCTCACCCCTACTTATAGTAGGTTTTTAGGTTGGCTCGTGCATTGGAGGAGCACAATCAGTGTAGGTTTCAGCGTATCGCTTATTCAGAGTGCAACACTTAGATCTTATCGGGCTATGTATTCGTAGGACCCTATTGCGTTGTTGTAACTCTTATTTTGGGATTGTATTAAGCAAGCAAATGTTTTAATATTTTAAACTTATTAGAGCTCTTTTGTAAACATTTTAAACTATTTATTAATATTTTTAACTGTTGGATTTAAATGATTTATGGAACAAAACTCTTTTGGGCTAAACTAGGCCGAAAACTTAAGGTAACGGGTTGGGCTTAAGGCCCAAATGTTGCATCCAAGTTTAGGGTGTTATATTCAGTGGTATTAGAGCCTAGGTTTAGCAGGTTTTAAGAAATCCTCGAGGTGGTAGAGAGTCGTAGATAGGTGTCTAGTGAATACATGCCCTAAGTCGAAGTCGTACTTGGTTTAAGTTGAAATGTAATGGTGTAACCATGTTGTTTTCCTTATACAAAATTCGTCATCCCTAGAGGAGCGCATGGACGTGATGAGAGTTGGGGTTCTCATGAAGAGAACTATGATGATGAGTATACCCCTAACATCGAGGATGATTCAGGGGATGAGAGGGGTCGTAGAGCCAGCTATTTCAAATCTGTATCGTACCTTTTATCATATCGTAACTGCATTCCCAGACCTTCGGTTACCCCTCATGAGACACCTGTTGAAAGGCTTCGTCAATATAGAGCAAAAGATTTTCTTGTGTTAGGGCAAGACGGCCCAGTTCAAGCTGACTAGTGGTTGCGTGATACGCAATATATTTTTTGGCATATGCAACTTGGTCTTGAAGACAAATTAGCGTGCGTTACTTCTCTTTTAAAAGAGAATGCTCGAGCTTGGTGGAAGACAGTAGAGTTGGGATGGCATCCCAACCAATCCACATGGGAGAACTTCATCGAAGAGTTTCAGGGAAAGTACATTGGCGAAGCCTATATTGATAGCCTAAGAGACCGGTTCAACAATTTGGTGCAAGCGAATCGTTCTTTCTTCAAATATGAGAAAGAGTTCCTTCAGTTGAGTAGGTTTGCCCTAGAGTCGGTTGCTACTGAGAAGCTTACATGCAAGAAATTTAGACGAGGTCTGAAGAAGGAGATCCAGATGTATTTGACCGTTGATCCATCGACAATGTTGTCTGAGTTGGCCTCTAGTGCCAAGGCACTTGAGCAGATGAGTGACCTGAAGTATGGTCAATATAGTGGTTAGGGAAGTTCGAGTGGGAGAAATCAGAACTTCTCTAACAATTCTTAGTCTTACTCTAGAGGAAACATGGGTCATTAGAACCAAGAAAGAGGAGTCATCGTCATCCATAATGAGTTCCAAAGGCTCAGCGAAAGGTTTTGATACACCAGTGTGTGATCAATGTAGGCGTAAGCATCATGGAGAGTGCTATGGGTATTTCAAGTTAAGCTATGGTTGTGGGTCGCCGGACCACTTTGTGATAGATTTTTCTGCTACTGCTGATACAGTCCCAGTTTAAACTCAGAGAGCTTCTTATACAACTAGGGGGTCGAGGTTTTGCTAGAGGGAGAGCGGGTCATATGTTTGGACATCAGAGTGAAGGCACATTCTAGTCCACAGGCAGTATGCTATTAAGGCTTAAGAGGAAATGTGAGGCTACCCATGTCATCTTAGGTACCTTTACCTTATTCTTAGTTTTTATTGTTGTTTTAGTAGAATCGGGGTCTACCCATTCCTATATTTGTAGTGGGATTTCCTAATAGTGGGGTATTTTTCCTGAGGATCTCGAGGTAAGGGTTCGTGTAAGTAGTCCCCTAGGTATAATGTTTTGGTGGATAAGGTGTATAGGATGTGCACAATTAAAGTTCAAGGTTTGATATTCTCGGTCGATTTAATGGTATTGTCATTCTAATAGTTTGATGTTATCTTAAGGACAAATTGGTTGTTCGAGCACAATACAAGTTTGAAATGTAGGGCAAGATGTCTTAAGCTTCGAGGTTCTGATAGGGCTAGATTGATTATAAGAGGTGAGAAGAACCATTACCTTTCCAATGTAGTATTGACAATAACGGCACAAATGATGATCTAGTAAGGTTGTGAGGCCTTCTTGGCTCAGGTGGTTGATACAAGAGTTTAGGGAATGAAGCTTGAGAGTCTTCAAATTGTGAGAGAATTTGCTAATGTGTTTCTTGAAGAATTTCCCAAACTACCCCCAGATCGTGAGTTAGAATTTCGGATTGAGGTAATGTCGGGTACCATACCGGTTTTCATTTCTCTTTATCGTATGTCATCGATAGAGTTACGAGAATTAAAAAATCAGATTCATGAGTTGTTAGAGCGAGGATTTATCTAACCGAGCATCTCCCCTTGGGGTGCGTCAATCTTGTTCATTAAAAAGAAAGATGGCTCTATGAGGTTGTGCATAGACTACTGTCAGCTCAACAAGGTAATAATGAAAAACTATTATCCTCTTCATAGGATTGATGACATGTCAGACCAATTGATGGGTGCTCGTGTGTTCTCAAAGATTGATTTGAGGCCAGGCTATTACCAGTTAAAGGTAAGGGATGAGGATATCCAAAAGATTAATTTTTGGACGTTGTATGGTCATTATGAGTTCTTGGTTATGCCTTTTGGGCTCATTAATGCCCCTGTAGCTTTCATGAATTTGATGAAAAGGATTTTTTAGCCATATTTGGATCGGTTTGTGTGGTCTTCATCGATGATATATTGATCTACTGAAGTTTGGAGGACGAGCACGATTATCGCCTTCGTGTTGTCCTTCAGATCTTGAGAGATACACAACTTTTTGCCAAATTTTGGTAAGTGTGAGTTCTGGCTATCCGAGGTGGCCTTCTTGGGTCATATTGTTACGGTAGATGGGATTCGTGTGGATCCGAAAAAGATTCAAGCTATGGTGTAGTAGAAACCCCTAAGGAATATTTTAGAGGTTCATAGTTTCCTTGGACTTACTGGTTATTATCGTTATTTTGTCAAGGGGTTCTCCATCATTGCAGCCCCTATAACAAAGTTGTTGTTGAAAAAAATTCCATTTGAGTGGAATGAAAGAAGACAACAAAGTTTTGAACAATTGAAAGCCTACCTGAAAGAAGCCCCTGTTCTAACGCAGCCTGAATCGGGTAAGGATTACGTGGTGTTTAGCGATGCTTTATTGAATGGGCTTTGTTGTGTCCTCATGCAAGAGGGTAAACTGGTTGCTTACACCTCGAGAAGACTCAAGCCTCATGAACGGAATTGCCCTACCCATAATTTGGAGCTTTCAATAGTGATTTTCACATTGAAGATTTGGAGGCACTACTTCTACAGAGAAAAGTGTTACATCTACACTGACCACAAGAGTTTGAAGTATTTACTCACCCAGAAAAAGTCGAACCTAAGAAAGAGAAGGTGGATTGAGCTGCTCAAGTATTATGATTGTATTATAGATTACCACCCCGAAAAAGATAATATGGTAGCTGACGCTTTGTATCAGAAGTCCATAGAGGGCTTGAGGTCAATGTTTGACCGTTTAAAGATGACCGAGGATGGTTGTTTGTTAGCCGAGCTTTGGGTGAATCCTACCTTGGTTCTACAGATAAAGAGAACTTAAGTTTTAGGTAAGGAATTAGTGACAAAGATAGAGGTGCAACAAGGTGAGACATCCAATTTTGAGGTGCAAGATGGTTGGGACTCATACTTTAAGGGTCGATTATGTGTTCCATCTCTAGAGGATTTATGAGACTAGATTCTTCGAGAGGCTCATCATAGTCTGTTTTCTATGCATCCAGGTAGCAACAAAATGTACCAAGATCTTCGTTGCATTTATTGGTGGCCTAATATGAAAAGAGATGTGTTAGAGTTTGTGACAAGGTGCCTAGCTTACCAGCAAATTAAGGCAAACATCAGGTTCCTTCAAGTTTGCTTCAACCCATTCAAATACCACAGTGGAAGTGGGATCGAGTAACCATGGACTTCGTGACGGGGTTGCTTTTGAACCAAAATAAGCATGACTTGATTTATTGTGGATCGCTTGACCAAGATCGCACATTTCTTGCTAGTGCGCATGGATTTCACCCTTGAGAGGTTGGCCCAATTGTATATTCAAGAGATTGTGAGATTGCATGGGGTGCCATCGTCGATCATTTCAGATAGAGACCCGAATTTTACATTGAGGATTTGGAAGAATCTTCAGGAAGCGTTGGACACAAGGTTGCATTTCAGTATCATTTTGCACCCCATACTGATGGTCAGTCCGAGCGAGTAATTTAAATTTTGGAGGACATGTTGCGTTGTTGCATCATTGATTTCGATGGGAGCTAGGAGGAGAACCATTCGCTAGTGTAATATACTTATAACAACAGTTACCATACGAAATTTCCTTTAGGAAAAAGAAAGTTGTAACAACCTGGATTTTGGGTTCGTATATGGGCCTTAGCCAAGCGTAGGGATTTGAGTGTGAGGCTAAAAAATTGAGCCCATTTGGTAGATATATGTGGACCTTAGTGGGCTAGTTCTTATTTTAGGGCTAGGTCAAATGTGAGGGGAAGAATGAAGAGGGGTTATAAGGTAATTTACCATATTTTCAAAGGCAAAGGCTGATTTCATTTGTGTTTTCTGTAGAAAATGGGAAAAGTGATATCACTCATGTTCCCTCAACTTTTCCATATTTCCTTTCTTCTTCCTTTCCTCAAAACCCAACGGCAAAGATCAAACCTTTGTTGTCTATAGTGGTATTTTGGATTTAAGGTTTAGGAACCAGCATCAAAGGATCTATCAATCAAGGTAAGGATGGAAGAAAATGGTGGTGAAGGGAGAAAATGGGTTTTTGGTGGGGGTTGAAGAGAATGAATAGGAATAGAGGATTTGACTCTATTTATAGTTGTAAGGTTCTTCTTTTAGTATCTTTAAATCTCCCAGCAATGTTGTAACTCATTTTACAATATTTTCTTCTAGTGAAAGAGGTTGGAGAAGCTTCCAAAGCTCAAGAGAAGAAGAGGGTTTGAGGACTTGGGCAATGAACTTTCTTGTTGTTGTAGGAGTAAGGTTAGTACACCTCTAACTCCTTTATGTTTATTAACATTATAAATTTGATGCCTTGTATGTTGTTTTGACGTCTTGGTATTTTGGTTGCATGAATACTTAAAAATGGTAAAATCTAGATTTAGTGCTAAAACTCCGTAAAATCGGTAGAAAACCAACTAAAACCACTCCCATAACATGTAGGAATTAATTGGGAACTTATTGGGACTGTTTAGGGACTCTTTGAGTGATTTTCAAGCTCCAGAATCAAAGTTCTGGGCTAGAGTACCAGCATGGGATGAACTCGTATCGGTACCCTGTGTTAAAGCTGAAGGACACATATGAATTGTGAGGGGAGACTGGTACGGGTTTCAACCAGTACTAGTACAGGTCATCCCGTATCGGTGCCCACTATTTCACTAGAAATTCTAGTGAGCAAAGTTTGGTACCGGTACACACGAGAGTGAATCAATATCCAAAGGGGCATTCCAATTCTCGTGCTCGAGTACCGGTACGGAGTGCCTCTTTGGTTCCCCACCATAGTGCCCGCATATTGGTACACTAAAGGCAGTTATCGGTATCTAGTGTACTGTAACGGTACACGAGTTTGGGTATTAGTACCAACTGGGCAATCTGCCTGTAAAAGTCCGTTTTGAGTTCAAAGGGCTTATAATTCTAGAGCCATGATCCAATAGACTCCGAATGAGGTAAGAGGAATTGTAAAACAGAGAAACCAAGAATTTACCCACATGCTCAAGCATAATGCGTAATAACATGGTAATGCCCATAAGAGACTTGTATGTTATTAGCAACCATAGAGCTGCTTGATGATTTTGTTGATGTTGTGTGCCATGCGAGCACTTGTTTCATGGGATAGGATTCCCAGGTAATGTGATGCAACACTATGGTAAGTGGTACCAAACATATGTTCTTGATGCTTCGTATCCCCCATGCCTCGTTCGAAGAATACTAGAGGGGAAATTTCAAGTATTGGGTGTATGGTCCCGATGTTGTCTGTCTTCAGGCCTCACTCTGAGTGTATGATCTCAATGTTGTGTGTCCTCGGGCCTCACTCAAGGTTTGTATGGTTGATTGCTTGTTTTGCATATTATGTGTATGGATGCTTTGCCAAATAAGATATCATTTTTTTTAGGCGCTAGTAGTAGCGCTTTGCAACGACCTTAATGCCATGTCATCATTTCTAGTTTCATGCTCATATTTATGATTTGCATGAAGCACGGTAGAGTGGAAGTGTGTTCACTGAGCTTAGTTAGCTTAGTGTTCGGAATTGATGTTTCCGTTCTCAGACTTTTAGGTTTGCTCGTGCATTGGAGGAGCACCATCAGTGTAGGTTTTAGAGTATCGCTTGTTCAGAGTACAACACTTAGATCTTATCGGGCTATGTATTTGTAGGACCCTATTGTGTTGTTGGAACTCTTATTTTGGGATTGTATTAAGCAAGAGAATGTTTTAATATTTTAAACTTATTTGAGCTCCCTTGTAAACGTTTTAAACTATTTATCAATTTTTTTAACTGTTGAGACTCTTTTGGGCTAAACTAGGTTGAAAATTTGAGGTAAAGGGTTGGGCTTAAGGCCCAAATGTGGCATCCGAGTTTAGAGTGTTACAAGAACTGCTTCTTCTATTGGCACCACGCCGTTGCCGTAAGGTTTGTCCCCCTCTACTTTACCTTTTATCGCTTTCGTTCAACCCGTTCCTCGTTTAGAAAACCCACTGCCGACCATCATTTAGAAAACGATAAGAAATTCACTAAAAATCTAAATTCCCAAATTTACAAACCCTAATTTTTAAATTCTCCCAATTTCAACTGAAAATTTCCCAAAATTTACAAACCCCAATTTTCAAATTCCTCAAATTTACATACATAAGTATATATCTACCTTTTTGGGTCTTAGATTCTACTGAATCTGTTATGCTTAACTATTTACAAATTGCTTTTAGTTTGCAAAACACAATATTGTTTACAGTAAAGAACTCAATTTATTTTGAATTGCTGCCAAATTTTTCTTTGTTTTCTTTATTACTTCAAGTGCACTTTGTGCTTTCCAAAATAATTTCATCTATGGAAGCAGTCAAAGAAGGTTGCAGTCTAGTATAATTGCAAGTATATACTTAGTTGTTGATAAAAAAGAGTAATGTTTTGTACAATATTAGAAAATTAGGTAAACTACAATGGAGGTCACTCAATTATGGTCAAGGTTACATTTGGTTCACTCAATTATTAAAAGTTACATTTGAGTCACTCAATTAATATTATGGCGACATTTAACAGCTTTAAATGGTATACTGACCCAAATGTAACCATAATATTAATTGAGTGGCCCAACTGTAACTTTTAATAATTAAGTGACCCAAATATAACCTTGACCATAATTGAGTGACCTCCATTGTAGTTTACCCTAGAAAATTTGGTTTGATACTTTTTGCACCGATTATGCTTATATGATAAGGTGACTATTGAGGTACTATGTTCATCATATTGCATTTTGGTTGAATTTCCTGATGTTGTCCGTAGGTAGCATCCTAAATTGGATTCAGATTTTACTCATGTTTTTAACTGAATTCGGTAAATGTATGAATAGCAAGTATGTGATAGCCCTATTCTTGGGTTGAACTTTCAGTAAAGACTCATTTGAGATACTAAACATTTAGATTAAAAGCATCAAGTAGCTGCTGTAAATTGTTGTTTAAAACATTAGAAAAATTAGTATCCTCACTCCGTATGTAGTGTTCATTAAACTTTTTGTTTTTTCTAGTTTATTAAGCAACAACTTGGGACTTTGGTTCCAAAATTTCAATCTTGTCTATATGGTCATTCTAGTTTATTGTACCTTATTCGTACATGTAGCATATGCCTAAATCGACAGTTTTCAAACTATATGTTCAAATTGTAACTAGAAGTGGGTCTAAATGCAGTAACTCACAAAATGATATAAAATGGTGTTCACAATAGAGATAAAATGGTGTTAAAAATGTTCCTTTAATTGACCTATGGCATTGCCTTGTTGAATGAGTATTGTTCCTTATACGACAATAGCTTAAATTAGAAGCTGGAAACTCAACTATGACGAGTCATTGCTTGCGACTAATTGTTAGAAGAGGTCAATTAGATTTTAAACAAGAACCAACGGATAAATAAGATGTGTATACGCTGCAGCAAAGATGGCAGTCCCCGGTAATCCACTTGATTCTGCAACAGCCGAATAGCCTCCATGCAATCACTTTCAACCACCAACTGGGAAAACCCTTGCTCCCATGCACATGACATCCCAACATACCCTCCCTAGAGCTCAGCCTCAACATACGCCGATAAACTTATAGAAGCCCGAAATCCAGTGACCATTGTGGTCCCGTATGACTCCACCACACGTGGAACTCCCATTACACAAACTATGACCTGCGTCTGTATTAACCTTAATCCAGCCTTCAGATGGCCGCAACCAACGGGAAGTTGCAAGAGCTAGCCCTGGTCCAGAATCTCCGTGAATCCTTGACACTTGTGTGGGTAGGATCAGTCGTTTCGCATTGGAACTAATAAACTGAAGCCTGCGACTACGCTCCAAGATTGTTCCATAGTCCTCCAGCACACCCCTCGAAATGGAAATAAGGTACCTGATGCTCTTGCTAAACTTGCGACGTCAATAGATTTGGAGATTCATTGTTTTCCTGTTCCGCCGGTTGGTGTGGTTAGTTTATTTCATGAGGGTGGTGTTGAGTAGAGACGTGTTTTAGTTTTAGTTTTAATTTAGTCATATGGTTTAGGCCTCTGATCTTTATCATTGTATATTATTACGTGTACTCTTTTACTCCATCTAAGTTTAGAGAGTTTTTAGTGTATATTTTTTGATCAATTGAATGCATACCATTTTACCCAAAAAAAGAAAGAAAGGTGTATACTTGCATTTGCACCTTAGAAATTATACATCGAAGTAGTTACGAGTAGCTCACTATTTACTACATTGATTTGGCCTAGAAATACACTGCCTTACTCGTCTAGAATACCAAATCAGCAACCCGTGTTGGATTAAAATCCGCAATTGTAGGCACATATGTATAATGTATGATGCTATTATAAAGTATGACATTAAAATTAAGTGACTAATTATGTTAGGTGTGTCATGGGTATTAAAATGTATGGAAATAAAAGTGTTGATACTATAAGATGTGTTTATATTTCAATGAGGGACAGAATTATAAATACCTAACATAATTATAAATACCTAATAACTAATTTAATAATTAGTTATATAAAGTGGTAGTAGTGCCAAGAAATATGTTAACTTATTTTTCTCTCCTTCCCCTTCACAGAATTTTACGCCAAGAGATAATCTATCTTTTTGGAAGATCAATACCAAATATATTAGATTTCAACATCAAGATTCAAGGTTTTCAATTTATCGATTAATTCAGGTACTCTTCCTCTTTCAGTTTATTCAGTTTATTGTTTCTGATGATTTGATATGATAAATCATGGTTATTTGGTTTCATATTAATTTATGATTTGGTTCTAATAAATGACATCAACGCCTCGTCATATTAGATCATTGAGAACACTTAATTTTCTTATATTCTTTAATGATTCGGCATTAAGCTTTTAAGAGTATATATCTTGATTTAGGGTTTTAACGAATGTTAATCTTTCTTATTACTGTCCTGTGTTAATAATATCTATAATAAAAGAAAGCTTGAATCAGGAGCTAGACTGTTCACCCGCCATCGTGCGCCATCGATAGGTTATGGTTATATATCTTAATGCTTAATGCAATTGTCTTTAGTTTGAATGGTATATACCGTTTAATCTACAAAACATTTATATCTATGCAATCTGTGATATATATATATAATTCGATTTGATCAAAATTTTAATTTTAATCGTTAGGTTATTATGGTTATATTAAAGCAGTGGGTGATCACTATTGAATTCATTTGTATGATACTTTGATTTTGACTTATGGTTAAATATTGATTAATTCGAATTCAACTTTTTTTGGTGATCTATGAAGTTAAGGATTGAATGCATTTAGTATAATGATTTATAACTTTACTTTAACTTTATATCTAAAATCTTGATAAATGCATGTTTAAGGAACTTTTGAGAAACAGACAAAGATTTAGGTTTTCCGATAGCCCCATTTAGACAGCCTTATTTTGGAAACTTAAGTGTTACTAGAAATTTCAGTTTCAACTGTTACAAAATTTCAAATTTGAATATTAGTACATTATATTATATATTTTGAGATAAATTAATTGAAGCATTAAGTCACCAAAGTGACATTTATTGTGGAAATTATATTATTTTGAAATATAGAAGTTTTTGCGCATGTAATTCATCTTATGTTAATATTAATCAGCCCAAAGGAAGTTAATAGATGGCATTGTTGCATGTGCAACTATGGTAATGAACATGTGATAATTATTCAGTTTTATATGTGATCAAGAAATTGGCCCAAGGGAAGATTTCTATTTGACATGTTTTTATTATCAATGTTTGATTATTGTACCAAGATATAATTTGCAAGTTAATGTTTTATCCAAAGATGAAATATTAATGAGTGTCCGGTATCTTGATATGAGGTTTACCTTTATTCAAATTTATTACTATTTTTGTTATCTTTTAATTTGATTGAAAGATAAAATTAAGATAAATATTTTGAAATAAATATATTCATATTTTGGCTTTAGATGTCTAATATTTTAATGGATTAATTGAAACATAATGTCACCAAAGTGACCGCTTTTGTGTAGATTAATTTATTTAAAATATCAAGGGTTCTTGTAATCCATGTGTTTACTAATTGACCCAAAAGAAAGTTAATATTTGACAGAATTACAACAACTATGGTGATAATGTGTGACAATTATAAAGTATTTAATGTGAGCAGTACGTTAATCCGAAGATTAATATATTATTTGACATAGCTTATTGTCAATGTTTGATTGCTACAACAAGAGTACCGCTTATAGTTAATATTATTGTCCAAAGACTTGATATTAATGGTGTGCTTGGTATCTTGAAGGGAATTAAGACATTATTTTGAATTTATTATTTAGTTGTGAATATTTATGTGAGCATGTTTTTGTTTATTTATTTTTGTTCTATATTTATCTAATTTATCCCATGCTGCCACAATATAAGCTATTTTACATTCTATACTTATGTTTAGTGAAATTAATTTCAAGGTACAGAAAATACACTTACATATAATATTTGAATGCATGAACATAGACTTTGCACTAAGGAAAGAACAATTTGCACCTACCCATAAAAGGAATTTGAGAGATGAGATAGTTCAAATCGCATGAGTCTGATAATCATAAAGAATAACATTCTATAAGTCTTTAGGAGGACAAATTTAAAGAGATTACTCATACTAAGGGTTTCCTTGATAAAATTGAGAAACGTTTTACAAAAAACTGTTAAGATTAATATGACATCACTTTTGACTTACTTGATGTTTATGAAGTATAAGAGTTAAGGAAATGTGAGGGAGTACATTATGAAAATGTTTAATATTACTTCAAAATTTAAGCCACATAAGATCCAACTTTCTAACAATTGTTTGTTCTTTTGCTTTTGGTATCACTTTCCTATATAAAGGAAGAAAAGTTGAAGCATTATAAGTGTAAAAGTACTCATTTCTCATTGTGTTAAAGAGGACGAAAAGTTGAAGGATTATAAGTGTAAAAGTACTCATTTGGTTAGTGCACGTTTAGTTAGTGTCTTTAAGAATAAAGGTAATAGAAGAATTAGAATAAAGTTGTCAATGGTCCAACTCAAAAGAAACAACAATAAGTTACAAATGGTTGATTTCTTTTGCAACAAGTTAAGGCACTTGTAAAGCAATTAATCTTAAAAAATGAGCAACTACTTTGCTTAGTTTGAGTGATCTATGGACTATAAGTTCTATGATCCACAATTAGGAATTACTTAATAAGAGATCTATAACATTTTTAGGATGTTGAACTTGGAGAAAAAGATAAGGTTAGATACATTGCTTTTGAAGAGTAATTGGATTATAATTTAATTTATACAATTACTTTTGACGATGTTTAGGTTTTCACACCTATCATTGATCAAGAAGTGAATCCAGAACCTCAACAAGATAATGTTGAGCAACTCACATTTAAGATAACGTAATTGTTTCAGAAGAACAAACTCAACAACCTCAAAAAACAAGTATCACTAAAGATGTCCACATGAGGAAGGAGAAATACTATTTGAGATTATTATATTGTATTTCTTTAAGAAGGTAAAGATAATAATGGAATGATAGAAAATGACTCAATCATTTTTTATAAGACCATAAAAGTTCCAACTCTCAAAAGTGGATTCATGCCATTCAAGTATAATTTTATGCAAGACAATAAAGTTTAGGAACTTATCTCATTACCTGAAGGTGCAAACCAATTGGTTGTAAATGGATATTTAAAACCAAGAGGGATGCAAATGATAACGTGGAAAAGTATAAGGGACGTCTTGTATCTAAATAATATGCTCTAGAAGAAGGCATTGATATTGTAGAGACTTTCTCTCCGATTTCATTGAAAGACTCTTTCAAAGTAATTATGACGCTTGTTGCTTATTTTAATTTTTGAGCTACATTAGATGGATGTTAAGCTTGTGTTTTTAATGGTGACATTGAAGAAACAATTTATATAGTACAATCATGAATTTTGTCTAATGATACAAAATCAGTGATATGTAAATTAAAGAAATCCATCTTTGAGCTTAAATATGACTCTCATCAATGGTATTACAAATTTTACAATGATTATCTCATTTAGTTTTGAGATAAATTTGGTTGATGATTGTATATACTAAAAATTCAGTGGGAGTAAACCAAGTAATACTCATATTACTAAAGGAGACAAATTTAGCCTTACTCAATGCCCTAAAAGTAACGTTAGAAAATTTAGAAAATTCAAAAGATTCCCTGTGCATAAGCTATTGAAAATCTAATTTATGTTCAAGTATGTATGCATTTGGATAAAACATGCATTGTTAGAATGTTAAACAAATATTCAAGCAACCTTAATACGGATCATTCATAACAACCATAAGGTTATGAGATATCTTTAGAGAACCAAAAAAATTAAATGCTGAAGTATCGAAGTTCTGATAAGTTAGAGATCATCATGCTTACAGACTTTGATTCTATTAGAATATTAATGCAAAAGAAATTTGTCACATGGGCTGCTAATTATATATTGAATAAGAAAGACTACTTAAATTATTTTGTGACAATAAATATGCATTCATTTATTCTGTAAACAATATGAACATTTCAAATTTGAAGCACATATATGTTAAGTTTTTAGTTCTTAAAGAAAATTAAGAGTGCACGTGTGTCTATAGAGCATATTAGTACAAACTCCATAATTGTGCACTTATTAAGAAACTATCACCCTAGGCCTTTCATGAGCACACTACTCATGTGGGTGTAATATTATTTAAGAATATTCAGTTTTAGTAGGAGTTTGTAATTTTGAAAAATGTTCATTTGTTTTAGACAGAATTTCAGTTACTTAAGTTTAAAGATATTTTAAAGACATTTTCTATAGAAATAAAGTTCTTTTGGTTTTATGGACACTCTGAATTCAATAAAGTTTGATCTCACTAAGGTTTATGAGGACCAATTGAAAATAGACATGTGCGATTCATATGCATGCAATTTTCCATGCTATACATCCATGATTGATCTATGTCATTTGACTATACTTTTATATGTGACCATTGATGGGTCTAGTCATGATTGATATGACAAATACTGCTTTTATCCTATATGGATATAGTTGATGGACGAGACGGCTATAGAATACCTATTGTATAATAGTAAATTTTAAGCTTATAAGGTTGTACATTTATCAGTAAACATTTGTTGCCCAAGTGTGAGATTGTAAAATTCGCTATTGTGGACACATATGTTTAATGTATGATGTCATTATAAAGTATGACACAAAATTAAGTGACCAATTATGTTAGGGCTGTTATGGGTATTAAAATATCATGAAAATAATAGTGTAGACACCTTAAGATGTATTTATATTTTAATGAGGGGAAGAATTATAAATAACTAATTTAATAATTAGTTATATAAAGAGGTAGTGGTCTCCAAGAAATAGGTTAACTTGTCTTTCTCCCATTCCCTGTGAGAGAATTTTATGTCAAGAGATAACATAACTTCTTGAAAGATCAACACCAAAGATTTGGGATTTCAACATCAAGATTCAAGTTTTCAATTTATCGATTGATTCAGGTATGCTTCCGCTTTCAGTTTATTGTTTTTCGCTCCTTATTTTCAATTTTATAATTTCTTTATTGGTTCTATGTGTACGATTTGCACTTGAGACAATAGCCTATGCCAAAGAAGTCATATTTGCCTCTGTCTTTTCAGGTATAAAACAAGTCATGGGCTAGAGAGCACATTATTTTTATTTTATGATTTCATGACATTTACTTTAATGTTTGTCTCAGAGTATCATTATCGAATATTTCACACATCCTCGGAAGACAAGAAAAAAGACTAATATTTTCAAATTTCATTCTCGGTAGATAGAGAACATTATATCTACTGATAGTTGTAATGTTGAACATGTAGATTTATAATTTGTTGTTTGCTTATATGTAGTTGATAGTAATTTTTAACTCACATGATTTAGCAAGTATATGTGCTTTTAGATGATGAAAAAGGCAAACATTGGTTTTTATTGTTTGTGGATGTTATGGAGCAACATAATTGCATTTTGGACTCTCTTGGCATCAATGAGGAGCGTAAAAACATTGCACACGATTTAGTAAGTTTTTTTTTCATTTGTGGGACTTAATAGATTTAGTATCATTTTTAATTAATCAATTTCTTAATTTTGTTGTTATTTATTATAACAGTTGATTAAAGCTCCACGTATGTATGTGTGTCATTCTCATTTGAGTAGATTATTTAAAGATGTTGCAAATTTTGCAATTGGTTTTCTTGAATTACCGAAACAGTTCAATTCGTATGTAATATGAAATTAAAATACAAAGTTTATTTATTATGTTTGTAATATTTTTTTATAATAAATTAATTTATTTTATATTAGATTTAGGGATGACTGTGACAGTGCGTATTGAAGTATATAGAACTCGATAAAAAAGGTGATTGGTCAAATATTTTTTCCACGGTAAAGTATACCATGTAGTTTACTTTATCTCCTTTGTGACATTGAATAATGTGATATATTTCTTGTGTAGACACAAGAAATAGGAGTTGAACGACTGAAAAGTTTGGCAAAACTTGTTACAAGCAACCACAATGAAGCTGATCTTTTGAAACGTAATAAATGTAGAGATAATTCTATTGACCTCAAAAGTATTCTGTGAAATAATCATCTTCATCATTCAACATTATTAATTTAGTTAAATGTTATAAGCACTATTTTATTAATTTAGGTTATAAATATTATTTTAACTTCATTACATTTTTGATAAACTTATACTTAAATTAAATTAAATTCAAATCAAATTATTGTCTCAAAACAATTTGAGTTCATTTTTTAACTTTAAAGCCAAATTGTTAACTTTAGATTTTCAAATTAGGTTAAATCATATTTGAATGTTATACCTTTAAGTTTAGATGAAACTTGATAGGTCTATCTGTACCACATATTTCACATAGCTTCCTATATCAAGCTTTTTCAGTCAAAGTTAATCAGATCAAACCTAACACGTTGATCATATCACAAATGATCATTTATCCGATTGTAAACTTAATTTGGTTCTGAACAAGAAATAAAATCATAATTAATTTTTTAAATAACCTTTTATATACATGTTTTAAGTTAAATGAATTTTTTTCCCTTAGATATATTTTATAATTTACGTTATTGCATAAAAATGACTTTTATTATGAAAATGATATTTTCCTAAATTGTTAATAAAAATGTGTAGCAATTCAAAGTTTAAATAGAGTTATTTTGTATTTTTTAATTACTTTAAGCTTAAATCTTAAAATAAAAAAAAACATTAAATTTTAAAGAGGCACATTAAGCGTAATTAGGCATCTGCTCAATTGCCTCAACTAATGGCAAGTTGATGTGAACTTGCTTAAGGATGTCAAGGAACTTCTTGAACTGATACTCGTGCTTCTACTTCCTCAGCCTCTGTGGAAATGGTGGTGGCAATCTGATCTCTTTTCTTTTACTCATCTCATCTGGCTTGGCAATATTGGATGGAATTGTCGCAGCATGTGGAATTGACGTGGTAACTTTTGAAGGCTCATCATCTGCAGTTGCCATGGCTTTGTCGCTAGGCACGTCTTTCTTAATAGAGGACAACTCTACTGGTTGATTACTCTCCTCAGGTTGACTATGATTATTTCTCGCCTTTGGTCCGCTTCAGTGGGTGATCACTTTACACTGTTTATGGCCTGTTCCTCGTGAAACCTCAGTGTCATTGGGCAAACTTCATCGTGGCCTCATGCTTAGGACTTGAGAAAATTGCCCAACCTACGTCTCTAATGATTTCAACATTGCTCCTTGACTCTGCCTTCTGATCTTCGCTCTGTTTATAAAAGAGTCAGTCTTTTTTTATAAAATTACTAGTCTCAGCCATATAAGATTCAGTCTTAAGCATGAAAGCATTAAAAGTGGTTTCCAAAGAACCTGTTGATGACAACTGTTGATGCAGCAATTGATTCTATTTTCTTGGCAAGTTCTGTGAGAATCTAATGCTTTTGTGTTATGGCGGGATGTATTGTTGGAGTTGTTCTGGTTACTCCATGAAAAAATGGGGTGCTACTGCTATCCTGGGTTATATGTGTTGGAATATGGGTTGTTGTTCCTATTGTAATTCCCAACATAAAAACTGGATTCTGCGGACATTCAGAAGAATCATGGTTAGCATTACACAAATCACAAAATAAATCTACTACCTTGACTTCTTGTGTATTATTGGGTCACTACAAGTTTTTAACCTTGTTGGTTAATGCAACAAGTTGTGCTAAAATAGCATCTGATGAATCAAGCTCAATTGTTGTGGCATTTCTTTTTGTTGGTCACTTCCTGGTGATTGGGAACTGGTAGTCATTATTGGCAAGTCTGTCCAAGATCTCTAAAGCTTCCTCAGGTGATTTTTCTAGGAGTGTGCCATTTACCGAGGCATTTAACATCATCATAGTCAGTGCATTTACTCCACTGTAGAACATTACTACTTGTTTCCAATCTCCGAATCCGTGCATGGGACATTTGCGTATAAGCTCTTTGTACCGATCCCAAGCTTCGTACATGGATTCGTCATCTGCTTAATGAAAAGAAATAATGTTATTGTAAGGCCCAGGTTTTGGGCCTAGGAGTTTTCTAAGTGGCTTATATTGTCCGACGGATCGGATTAGAGGATTCGAGTCAGTTTTGGGATTTAGTTTGGAATAAATATTTTTGGAAGAGATGAAAATATGGAAAAATAATCTAAAATAATTATTTAATATGGAAATGATTTTGGTAAATTCAATTTTACAAAAAAGGGGTCTCAAAATTGGACATTTTGTTTAGTGACCAAAATGTAAAGTTTCAAAACTGTTTTAGTGATTGTTTTGTAAAAGGGTTGAAACTTTGAATCTTTAAGGAGCTATTTACCCAAATTCTAATATCAGACTTTCTTCCTTAATTGGCTATTTTAAATGATTTTAAAATAATATAAAAAGGCTTGGAGAATTAACTGGATAATTAAAAAGCTTTAAACAATTTGACGTAAGTAACTTTTCTCAAAAAGGATTTTCTCTCCAATTCTCTCTAGCCAAACACTTATTTTCTCTTCAAAATTCTCATGTAAAATCTTATTTTAATAAATCCTTTGATTTCAAATGGAATTATAGTGATTTCCTAATAAAATCTAATTGGTTTCTTATTGTTTTGTTATGTAAATCCATCCAATTAAGGGGAAAGGTAGCCATTAGAGGTGAGGTTCATTCTTCTCCTCTAATACAAGGTTCTTTATTGAAATTCCCAAGTTATTGATCCTTTACATATGTTTTCTAACTTGATTCAATGATTTAATTATGGAAGATTTGCTAAAATGAGGTTTAATTGGTTAAATTGGTGGATTTTTGAATAGACTCTGTTTAGCTGAGTTCTTGATTCATTTTAATCATGATTTGATGTTTATTAATGTTAATAGTTGGGCTTTAATATTAGAATCCTGAAACTATGTGAATCTCTAATTTTCTAGGTTGTTAGTTGTGAGTTTTTGGGGTTTTGTGGTGTTTAATGAATGTTGGAGGTATAAGGATGTTGTTTTGTTTTAGATGTTAATTGATGGGTTAGAATGTTAGATTGTGGCTGGGTTAAGTTTGGAAGATGTTTGATGTTGAGGATTTATGTTGTTTTGGAGTGGAATTGAGTAATGGATGTTGAGGATTTATTTTGTTGTGTTGTTGAATGCATTTTGATGCATTGGATCCTCTATTTTTGTATGGATAAATTAGGGGAAGTTGACAATTGTTTTGAAAGCTTTAGAGGCGAGGTTACCGTATCGACAAGCGAGGCTTTACATGTCAGTGAGTGAGAACGTGTTTTACAGCTTTGCAAAGGTTTGAAATATGTGTTTGGGAGTTTAAATCAAGCTTGAAATGCTGGTCTAAGCTCGGAAGTAAGTAAATGATGAATTCTCTCTCGAACATGGTTTGGCAATTGGTTTTATGCACTTGTTTAAATGGTTTAATTACTCACTGTATATGCATGTTTTCAGGGTGGAATAATGTTGGAAACTGATTACACAATGATGATGCATTTGGAAGTAATGCACATTTTGTTAATGTTTATGAACATTGATTAATGCAAGGTTTATTGCATTGGTTAAATGATTTTGGTGATGCATATGAAAACAGTGAGTTAATGAGTAAGAATTGAATTATATTGGCAAGTGATGGTATGGAAAGGTTTTGAAAATGTTATCGGGTATAGTTGGTCAGCCATAGGATTAATAGTGCACTATGAGGGGTTTTGATCTGGTTTACCGTAAACTCCATCCAAGTACCCTAATGATCGAGGGGTTTATGTAACTCTCTGGTTTTGGGTCTAGATGTTTTGGGGTTCTGTTTGCGGGTCCGATAGACTGGTATTAAAGGTTCGAGTAGGTTTCGGGATTAAATCAGATTAAATATTTTTGAAGGTGATAAAAATAACGAAAATGTTCTAAAATCATTATTTGATGTATTAATGATTGTGGTAAAGTCAATTTTGGAAAATGAGTTTCGAAAATCAGACATTTTGAACTAGTGACCAAAATGCAAACTTTGAAAACTTTTTTAGTGGCTTTTTTTAAAGGCTCAAAACTTTGAATATTTATGGAGCTAATAGCCCAAAAGTCTAATTTCAGACTTTATCCTTTAATTGGCTCTTTTAAAAAGTGTTTTAGAAAATAAAAGAGGTTGGAGAGAATTAATTGATAATTAATTCTTTTAAAACAAAAGTCACGTAATTAACTTTCTCAAAAATCTTTTCTCTCAAAATCTCTCCAGCCAAACACTATTCTCTTCTTCTAAATCTTTAGGTAAATCTCCTTTTTTCTTAAATCTTTTGATTTCTAATGGATTCTTAATGGTTTCTAAACAAAACGTTATTGTTTTAACTTTGTTTTCACATGTAAAATTGGCCAATTATGGGAGAAAGCATCATTAGAGGTAAGGTTCGTTCTTCTCCTCTAATGAAAGGTTCTTTACTGAAATTCCTAAGTTGTTGATCCTTTACAATTGTTTTCTAATGAGTTTTGATAGTTTAATTGAGGAAAATTGGTTTAATTGTGTTTTGATTGGTGAAATTGGTGGATTTCCGAATTGGATCTGTTTTGTTTGGTTGCTGATCAAGTTGGATCATGATTTTGATGTTTATTAATGTTAAAAGCTTGGATCTAATATTGTAATCCCGAAACTAGTTGAACCTCTAATATTAAAGGTTGTTAGTTAAGGGTTTTTGTGTTGTTTTTTGTGTTTAATCATTGCTGGAGGTAAAAGGATGTTGTAAAAGGGTTTTTAGATGTTAATTGATGAAGTTTGATGTATTGAATCGTTGTTTTGTGGTTGGGTTAAGATTGGAAGGTGTTTGAGGTTGATTTCGATAAGTTTCAGATGGTGTTTGAGTGGGCAACTTGTGGGTTGCGGGAATTTGCTTTGAGGTAATGGTTTGGATGCATTTTGATCCATGTTTCCTCTGGTTTCGCGTGATCAAAATAGGAGATAATCAAGGCGAAGTAGCTTGAAGTGGATTGTGGCTTGTCGGGAGCTTGTTTTGCTTTGGCGAACAAGGCAAAGTGAAATCAGTGAGTGGAAACTAGTTTTAAACGATTCTTAAAGGTTTACGAATGATGTTGGGAGTTTAGGTTAAGCGTGAAACACTTAACTAAGCTCAGAAGTAAGTTTCCCTATTTTGCTCTTTAATGTCGGATTGGATATGAGCATGGTTGATTACATCTTTTGGGTTTTTAAACATGATTTATTTACTTACTGTAAATGCATGGTTTTAAATGCATATGCAATGGTTTAAAGGTAAATGATATGCTAGTGAGCATTGGTTTTCTTTTCGGTTGGGAATGGGTTATTGCTTGGGCAATGTGGTTTGCATATGTGGTTTTTGTTTAATGCATTGTAAAACTGTGAGTAAATAGTTTGTAAATGATATATTGGCTGTGTGACAAGATAAGAAACAATCGGATATAGTTGGCATGCCATAGGATTAAATTGCACTATAATATATGTTAAAAATCGATCGTTTCTATGGGTCCTTGAAGTATAGCGGATCAGCTACTCATACTATTGGGGTTCTCATTAAGGGCTATGCGGATTGGCTAACCTACGCGAGGGTAAATCTTGCAGATTGACAAGGTTTGAGATATCATGCGGATTGGCATGGTATGAGTATGGTGGAAGATTGTTCATCATGAGTATCCGTGTATCCGATGTATGGATGGAGGATTGTTCATCCAAGGATAGAGGATTGTCTATCCAAGGGTAGAGGATTGTCTACCCGAGGTCACTATAAATGCCAATTTATGAAAGTTCATTTGTTGAACCTATTTTATAATGCTTTGGTTTTAAGCATGGTGATATGATTTAATGCTTTGTGATTTAAGCATGGAATTTATACATGATGTTGCATAAGGATTGTTATGCATGTTTTGATTTGAAACAATGAAAATGCTTTAGTCGTTAAGCATTTTTTGAAATCCAAGTGGCTTGGTTTTTGAATTTGTTTAATTGCATCATTGTTTTAAGAGCATCCTCACTAAGCATGTGTGCTTACGCTGTCTTTTTCCAAATGATGCAGAGCATTGAGGTTTGGGGGCAGCAAAGACAAAGTCTAAATGATCCAAGGACAAGACTACTTTGAGTATGAACTCGGTTTAAGTTTCCGATTAACAAGGAAATGTGTTCGCCATGTTTTTAGGATTTGTAATTCTATTTTTCCCTGGTTTTGAGCATGGGTAATGCTGTGGTTTGGACTTGAATTATTGATGTTGAACTTGTTAATGGTTTTGCTTATGATTGATGCTAGGCAATTACCTAGGTATGCATCCAGATAACTTTAATGAAATACCATGCATTGATGAATCTAACATGTTGATTATGGACCACCTAGAAATTTGTTGGAATGTTGCATATAATGGGAAACGTTCAATTGAGTGTTTTGGTATGTTTGGTGAGTGTTTTAGGGAACATGCCTACAGATTAATCTTTTGGAAGTATTTGAGTTGTTATGGTTGCTTAATCTTGGTGCAAGTGATGGATTATGATCAGACGTATGGTTGTATGTGTGTAAATGAGTTGCTAAGATCCAAATGCATCTAGATTCGAGTGAGAAACCAACTAAAAATGACATTTCGGGTTTAGGCATATCGAAACGTGTCCCCTCATATTGGTACAACTAGGCCATTTTAGGCATAGCGTTTCGATACGCGGGGTAGTGTTTCAATACAGGTAATCCCTCTTAGGCATAGCATTTCGATACGCAGGAAGATGTTTCGATACAGGTAAAAGCAAATTGGCCTAGCGTTTCTATGCGTGGTGCCGTATCGGTGCAGTTTTGAGCTACTGGAATTTGAGTTTTGTAAAATGGCCAAGGTGTACCGAAACATCTGTACGCGTACCGGTACAGGCTATAGTTAATTCTGTTATTGGGATGTTTGAATGCTTTTGATTCTTTCGTTTTGGTCCCTGAATGTTGTGACTGCATTTGCTTGAGGTTGGATGGTCGGATTAAGTCGAGAATTGGCATGCAAGTATGTAATTTGACTAATTGAGGATTGATAACCCCAATTTCAGTGTCCACTAATTTAATAGCTTTACATTTTAGTCCCTAAAAAGCATTGTATATAATTGGTTACATTTCGTGGTCCTCCTTTGTAATTTCATCCGCTGCGAGCTTAATCACTTAGGATTAATAATGCATCTAGACAAGATAAAAGGAAAAAAGTGGACCAGTTTTCATAATCTTTATCTGGTTTGCTTCGACAAACCTAATGTAGCTCACTCGATTAGGTCGAGCATCTAGGCCGGGTCAAGGGGGTTATATTTGTTGGTATCAGAGATAGGTTACGAAAGATTGGGATATTGTTGTTTGATTGATTACCTTTGTCCGAAATGCACGGTGATTGTGAATTTGTACAGTGATTGTTTTACATCGTGTTGGGTATGAATTGGGAACACATTGCCTTTGCCTTATGTTAGCCTAACTTTAATGTGTTTGATGCTTTTGTTAGCATGGCTCGATGTGAGACTTTTTCGATGGCTAGTAATGCCGAGTCTGGGCCGAATAATGATGATAGAGGGAATCCTCGTAATACCTTACCTCATCCTCCTCCATTGGTTCCTCCTATTGACGTTGGGGTAGGTGGTGTACCTCAGGCTCCACAAGGGCCAAATTTTGGGGATTTTACTCCCTTAATCCAAGCGATAATGGGAGATTTTCAAAGGGTAATGGTTGGAGTGCATGTGCAAGCACCGACACTTGCTGTGGTGGTTAACCCTAGATTACCGTTAGAGCATCTCCGTAGTTTAAGAGGTGTGGAGTTTAGGGGATTGAATCTTGAGGTGGCCGAGGAATGGCTAGAGAGTACAATTCGTATTCTGAATTAGATGGGCAGTAATGATGAGTGCAAGTTGGGTTGTACCGTGTCTCTGTTACATGGTGATGCATATCATTGGTGGATAACCACGATTGCTAATGTTCCAGAAGCGGATGTAACTTGGGAGTTCTTTCGAAGGGCTTTTAAGAAGAAGTATCTTGGTCCTCAGTACTTGGATGCGAGGAAGCGTGAGTTTATGGCTTTGGAACAAAGTGACATATCTGTGGCTGAGTATGAGGTGAAGTTTGTCCACCTGAGTCAGTATGCGACGGAGTTGGTTCCGGATGATCTTGAGAGGTGTAACAGATTCTGCTATGTTCTTGTGAAGGATATCAAGATGTATCTGTTTGTTGTGGACTATACGAATTTTAATGTGCTGGTTAATCGTGCCAAGGATATTAAGCAGTCTTTGGGTGTGTCCTTGTCAACAGCAAGTAAGAGCTTGGGTAAGAGAGCAGCTGATTTGGGTTATTATGGGAATAGAATAGGACATTTCATGACAAGAGGTACAAGTTAGATTTTAAGCGTGGCGGTGGTGGCCATGGTAATCAAGGTGTGCGTATTTTAGCTGAGTGTGAGCATTATGGTCGACGTCACATGGGTACATACTGGGGAACCATTGGTTTTTACTAGGTGTATGGATCTCTCGATCATGTGAAGCGTAATTGTCTTTGTGCAGCGAGAGATGCACCAGTACAAGCTGTTGCACCTACTAGGGGCCAAGGCCGTAGCAGGGGTCATATTTAGAGGCATGAGGATGGTCAGAGGGCTGTAGCTCATGCAGTTGTTGTGCAACAAGAGAATGGCAGACCAGCCCGGGTTTATGCTCATCGTGAGGGGCACAATGACACTAATATGATCACAGGTACCTTTACCCTGCAATCTTTGTCATTATTTTCTCTAATTGATTTGGGGTCTACGCATTCATATATCTTTAAGTGAGCATGCATCTTTGCTGAATGTTTCTGTTAAGATCTTAGATGTTGGCATGTTAGTAACTAGTTCCTTTGGGGAGACGGTTACAACTATGAGGTTGTATCGGCACTGTATTTTGGTTGTGCAAGGTCGCAAGTTTTCCGCAGATCTGATGGAATTGCCATTCCATGGTTTTGATTTTATTTTGGGTATAGATTGGTTAAGTGAGCACAAGGCGGTGGTGGATTTGAATCCAAAAGGATTTCCTTGAGGTTAGCCGATGATTATGAAGTTATGGTGGTTGGAAAGAATGTGAAATTCTTGTCCAATGTTGTTTCGGCTACCCGAGCAGAGAAGATGATGTTTTATGGCTGTCAAGCTTATTTGGCTATTGTTATGAATCTGGAAGCCAAGGGTGTTCGAGTGCAGGACATTCAGACTATATGCGATTTTTCGGAGGTGTTTCCAAAAGAGTTACCGGGTTTACAGCCTGATAGGGAGGTGGAATTCAGTATTGAGATGTATGAGGGTACGACTCTAATGTCTATTGCTTCTTATCGGATGGCACCGAAGGAGTTGAAAGAGTTGAAGATGCAACTCTAGGAGTTGTTGGATCATGGGTTCATTCGATAGAAATCTAGATGGCTCCGTATGAGGCATTGTATGGCCGGAGGTGTAATACATCGTTGTGTTATGCCGATGTAGGGGAAAAGAATGTTTCCTTACCGCATGTGTTGAAAGACACAGATGAAAAGGTAAAGCTCATGTGTGATCGCTTGAACGTGGCTGCGGATCGGTAGAAATCTTAAGCGGATTTGAAGCGTAGAGAGATTAAATATGCGGTTGGTGATCGTGTGTTCTTGAAAGTGTCACCATGGAAAAAAGTGATGCGGTTTGGATGTAAGAGTAAGCTTAGTCCGAGGTATATTCGACCATATGAGGTTGTGGAACGTGTTGGTCATGTGGCTTATCGATTGAGGTTGCCTTCCGAGCTAGAGAAAATACATGATGTGTTCCATGTATCTATGTTACGGAGGTATCGGTCGGATCCTTCACATGTTATGCCGGGGGAGTATATCGAGTTAAGGTCGAATTTGCCTTCATAGCAAGACGATTGAACTTGTTAAGGTTTTGTGGCGACATCGAGGTGTCGATAAAGCCACTTAGGAAAGCAAGGCAGATATGTTGGAGCAATTTCCACATTTATTTCCTCTAGGTAAATTTTGATGATGAAATTTCTTAAGAGGGGAGAGTTGTAACGCCCTGGTTTTGGGTTTAGATGTTTTTGTGGTTCGGGTTGAGGGTCTGGTCGACCGGTATTAGAGGTTCGAGTCAGTTTCGGGATTAAATCGGATTAAATATTTTGAAGGTGATAAAAATATGGGAAAATGTTCTAAAATCATGATTTGATATATTAATGATTGTGGTAAAATCAATTTTGGAAATGAGTTTTGGAAATCAGACATTTTGCACTGGTGACCAAAATGCAAAGTTTGAAAAATGTTTTTAGTGGCTGTTTTGTAAAGTGTCAAAACTTTGAATCTTTAAGGAGCTAGTAGCCCAAAAGTCTAATTTCAGACTTTATCCTTTAATTGGATCTTTTAAAAAGGTGTTTTGGAAAATAAAAGAGGATGGAGAGAATCAATTGATAAGTAATTCTTTTAAAACAAAAGTCATGTAACTAACTTTCTCAAAATCTTTTCTCTCAAAATCTCTCCAGCCAAACATTATTCTCTTCTTCTAAATTACCAGGTAAATCTTCTTTTTCTTAAATCTTTTGATTTCTAATGGATTCTTAATAGTTTCTAAACAAAACCTTATTGTTTTAACTTTGTTTTCACATGTAAAATCAGCCAATTAAGGGAGAAAGCATCATTGGAGGTAAGGTTCATTCTCCTCCTTTAATGAAAGGTTCTTTACTAAAATTTCCAAGTTGTTGATCCTTTAAGATTGTTTTCTAATGAGTTTTGATAGTTTAATTGAGGAAAATTGGTTTAATTGTGTTTTGATTGGTGAAATTGGTGGATTTTCGAATTGGATCTATTTTGCTGGGTTCTTGATCAGGTTCGATTATGATTTTGATGTTTATTGATGTGAAAAGCTTGGATCTAATATTGTAATCCCGAAACTAGTTGAATCTCTAATATTAAAGGTAGTTAGTTAAGGGTTTTTGTGATTTTTTTGGTGTTTAATCATTGCTGGAATTAAAATGATGTGGTAAAAGGGTTTTTAGACGTTAATTGATGAAGTTTTATGTATTGAATCGTTGTTTTGTGGTTGGTTAAGATTGGAAGGTGTTTGAGGTTAATTTCGATAAGTTTCGGATGGTCTTTGAGTGAGCAACTTGTGAGTTGCGGGAATTTGCTTTGAGGTAATGGTTTGGATGCTTTTTGATACATGTCCTCTAATTTTGTGTGATTAAAACAGGGGATAATCAAGGCGAAGTAGCTTGAAGTGGATTATGGCTTTTCGGGAGCTTGTTTTGCTTTGGCGAACAAGGTGAAGTGAAATCGGTGAGTGGAAACTGGTTTTAAACGATTCCTAAAGGTTTGTAAATGATGTTGGGAGTTTAGGTTAAGCGTGAAACGCTTAACTAAGCTCAAAAGTAAGTTTCTCTATTTTGCTCTTTAATATCGGATTGGATATGAGCATGGTTGATTACATGTTTTGGGTTTTTAAACATGGTTTATGTACTTACTATAAATGCATGGTTTTGAATACATATGCAATGGTTTAAAGGTAAATGAAATGCTAGTGAGCATTGATTTTCATTTCGGTTGGGAATGGGTTATTGCTTGGGCAATATGGTTTGCAGATGTGCTTTTTGTTTAATGCATTGTAAAACAATGAGTAAATGGCTTGTAAATGATATATTGGGTGTGTGACAAGGTAAGAAACAATTGGATATAGTTGGCATGCCATAGGACTAAAGTGCACTATAATATATGTTAAAAATCGATCGTGCCCATGGGTCCTTGAGGTATAGCGAATTGGCTACTCAGACTATTGGGGTTCTCATTAGGGGTTATGTGGATTGGCTAACCTACGTGAGGGTAAATCTTATGGATTGGCAAGGTTTGAGATATCATGCGGATTGGCATGGTATGATTATGGTGGAGGATTGTTCAACATGAGTATCCGTGTATCCAATGTATGGATGGAGGATTGTTCATCATGAGTATCTGTGTATCCGATGTATGGATGGAGGATTGTTCATCCAAGGATAGAGGATTGTCTATCCAAGGGTAGAGGATTGTCTACTCGGGGTCACTATAAATGTCAATATATGAAAGTTCATGTGTTGAACCTATTTTATAATGCTTTGGTTTTAAGCATGGTGATATGATTTAATACTTTGGGATTTAAGCATAGAATTTATACATGATGTTGCATAAGGATTGTTATGCTTGTTTTGATTGGAAACAATGAAAATGCTTTAGTTGTTAAGCATGTTTTGAAAACAAGTGGCTCGGTTTTTGAATGGTTTAATTGCATCATTATTTTAAGAGCATCCTCACTAAGCATGTGTGCTTACGCTCTCTTTTTCCAAATGATGCAGAGCATTGAGGTTTGGGGGCAGCAAAGACAAAGTCTAAATGATCCAAGGACAAGACTACTTTGAGTATGAACTCGGTTTAAGTTTCCGGTTAACAAGGCAATGTGTTCGCCATGTTTATGGGATTTGTAATTATGTTTTCCCATGGTTTTTTAGCATGGTTAATGTTGTGGTTTGGACTTGGATTATTGATGTTGAACTTGTTAATGGTTTTGCTAATGATTGATGCTAGACAATTACCTAGGTATGCATCTAGATAACTTTAATGAAATGCCATGCTTTGGTGAATCTAACATGTTGATTATGGTACTAGAAATATGTTGGAATGTTGCACTTAATGGGAAATGTTCAATTGAGTGTTTTGGTATGTTTGGTGAGTGTTTTAGGGAGCATGCCTACAGATTGATCTTTTGGAAGTATTTGAGTTGTTATGGTTGTTTAATCTTGGTGCAAGTGATGGATTATGATCAGACGTATGGTTGTATGTGTGTAAATTAGTTGCTAGGATCCAAATGCATCTAGATTCGAGTGAGAAACCAGCTAAAAATGACATTTTAGGTTCATGTGTATTTAAACGCGTCCCCTCGTACCGGTACGGCTAGGCCATTTTAGGCATAGCATTTTGATACACTGGGTAGTGTTTTGATACGGGTAATCCCTCTTAAGCATAGCATTTCGATACACGGGAAGGTGCTTCAATACGGGTAAGAGGAAATTGGCCTAGCGTTTCGATACGCAGTGCCGTATCGGTACGGTTTTAAGTTACTAGAATTTAAGTTTTGTAAAATGGCCAAGGCGTACCGAAACATCTGTACGCATATCAGTACATGATGTAGTTAATTCTGTTATTAGGATGTTTGAATGTTTCTGATTCTTTTGTTTTGGTCCCTGAATGTTGTGAGTGCATTTGCTTGAGGTTGGATGGTCGGATTGAGTTGAGAATTGGCATGCAAGTATGTAATTTGACTAATTAAGGATTGGTAACCCTAATTTCAGTAATGGTCCATTAATTTACCAGCTTTACATTTTATCCCCTAAAATGTATTGTATGCAATTGGTTGCCATTCTGTGGTCCTCCTTTTTAATTTCATCCGCTGCGAGCTTAATCACTTAGGATTAATAATATGCATCTAGACAAGATAAAAGGAAAAAAATGGACCAGTTTTTGTAATCTTTCTCCGGTTTGCTTCGGCAAACCTAATGTAGCTCACTCAGTTCGGTCGGACATCTAGGCCGGGTCAAAGGGGTTATAGTTTAGATCTTTGTACCGAAGACTCCCATTAGTGGATTATGCTTCCAACTGATGTGTGGGGTTGTGAATGTACCCGGTTGTAATGTACCAATAATTTTGGGTGTGATGGCATGAAGTGTTGGGAACACTTGTTGAATCCCTATATCCGATGTTATGTTCTGTAAAGTGGGATCTTGTTAATGATCACTTGTGGGCCAATATAATTGATGATGTATTGTGAGATGGATTATGTGGTATATTGTGGTGTAAATATGCTTTACTCTTTAAGCCTTGCATTGGTAGTATGCATGGGAAAGCTTAAATTGAGGGTAGCAAATGGGATTTTGCTATTGAATCCATAATACATGTTGCATATGGTTTAATATGTTGTTTTGGAAAATGTTAGGTGCATGTTAGATAAGGCATGATGTTGAAATGATGATTTAAAAGTGTTTTGGAAAATGATCAACAAAATAATTGGTAAACGGTTTAAAAGGAATTGATGGTTTTTGGTTTTTGAGCCTTCTTCACTAAGCCTAGTGTGCTTACGCTCTCTTTTCCCATCAATGCAAAGAATTAAAAGTCAAGGGCAGGGAGGAAGTAAGGAAGGAATCCAAGTACTTGTGGCAAAGTATAGTTTTTGAAACATTTTATAGTAGTAATAAGGGCAATGTGTCAAATATTGTTTTGGGAGGGCTTTTGATGAACTCACTGTTGGTGCAAGCTGCAATTGTTGGTTTGGACTTGTAAGTGGTTTAAAGTGCTTGAGATATGGTTGGATTTGTATTTTTGATGTTGACTAGGGAGCATGCCTATAGACCTTGTGGTTGTTTGTGTTAGACTTGCTAGGATTGTTTGAAATGCTGGTATGTCGGGGTCTAAGCATGTTTTTGTTGTTATATGATGTTTAGTTACATGTAAGAGTTGCTTGGAGTGAGCCAAATTGTCATATGTTGGACCTAGAGGTCACTATAGGCCTCTGCGTACGGTACGAGTACCCAATGATCGGTATGCGGGGTCCTATTAAAGCTCAATTCGTGGAAATAAAGCAAAGGGTATCGATACGCCTAGCCACCGTATCAGTATGCCTTAGGGAAATTATGTACTAGTTTCGGTACACAAGTTTACGTATCAATACGATCCCTTCAATTTTAACAATCTGTATCGATACGCGGGTATCGTATTGGTACGCTCTTTAGCTACTGGAATTCTGAGTTTTGAGATAACAAAGGGCATTGGTGCGGAGTCAAGGTCAGATTGGTACGGGTGGGTCAACACACCGTATCGATACAGTTATACGTGTATTTGTACGAGTAGCCATTATATTAGTTAGACCGTATTGGTACGGGCTTGCGTGTATCGGTATGCTCTATTGTTTTTCGTTTATGCCAGTGCTAAAGTTTGGATATCTTGCAATCTAGTCCATGATTGTTACGTATGCAATTGAATGAATTTTGATGACTGTTTTGAGTTAGAATTCAATATGTTCCCATGAAATTGAATTAATTAAGGTTGGGTAATCTTAATTGTAATAAAGACCATGTACTTTGCAAAAATTATGTTTTGGTCTGGTCCCTTATGTTAATTGTTGAGCAATTGAATCTTGTTTTGTAATTTTTTTACAATGTGGCGTTTCCTCTGAAGCTTATTCATTTAGGATGATAATAATATGCATATAGACAAGATAAAAAAGAAAAAAAAGGCTCGGTTTAGGTTATTAGTTCAAGTTTGCTTCGGCAAACCTAATATGACTCTTTTAGTTTGGTTTCAGATAGGTCGGGCTAAGGGGTTGCATTTGGTGGTATCAAAGTCAGGTTTATGAAAAATTGGGATGTTGTTGATGTTTGTACAATGTTGATTGTTATGCACGGTGATTGTTTATATGTAAAGCGTTTAAAACATGCCATGTTGGGGTATTTTTGGGAACACATTGCCTTATTACTACAGTTATGAAATGATTTTGGTTTGAAATAGAAGTCTTGGATCCTTGCTTGAAGTTAGCCTGATTGTTTTTGTTTTGGTGTAATTATCATGCCTTACATACATTTTTATACGATGCCACCGAGGAAAGAATTGCGATCTAGCAGAAACACTACTGCTAGAGGGTTGGGAGTAGAGGGCAAGATTGTACATCCTAAGGGATTGCCACCTCCTCCGACTAATGCTCCTGAGGGAGTAGAGCAAGTACCACTTGCAGCACCCGGTCTAGTGTTTAGTGATATGACGCCTTTGGTTTAGGTGATGACGATAGTGTTCCAGGCCGCGATGACTGAAGTTCATGTACCTACACCGGCACCCGCTGTTGTTGTTAATCCAGGGCTGCCATTAGAGCATTTACGCAGTCTTGGAGGAGTTGAGTTTAGAGGGTGGCACCCAAGGCTTCCGAGGAGTGGTTTACCAGTACAGAGTGGATCTTGGTTCAGATGGGGTGCAGCGATGAATGTAAGCTGGGGTGTGTGGTGTACCTATTACAGGGTGATGCTTATAGTTGGTGGACCACTATGATCACGGGTGTGGAACCTGGTGAGGTGACATGGGAATTCTTCTAAGCTACCTTTAGAAGAAAGTATTTGGGAGTTAGATACTTGGATGAAAAGAAACGTGAGTTCGTGGCCTTGGTTTAGGGCACTATGACAGTATCAGAGTACGAGGTACTATTTGTGAGGCTGAGCCAATATGCGCCTGAGTTGGTGCCAGATGAAAGGTGTCGTTGCGATCGGTTTCGCTATGGTTCAGAGCAGGATGTTAAGACCTACATGTTGTCCACTGATTATACAAATTTTGACATGTTGGTCACACGGGCAAAGGACATAGAGCAGAGTTTAGGATTATCATATCGTCCGAAGTGTTCTGGCTTAGGAAAGAGAACTACAAATTTTGGTACTGGTGGTGGTTAGACCTAAAGACACCGTGATAGGAGGTTTCGACCAGATGCGAGAGGCGATGAGATGGTGTTGGTCGAGGATCGTATGGACAGAGTGCCCAGGTCCAATCAACGCATAACAGTTGTTGGGTTTGTGGATCGTAAGACCATTTGTGGTGAGATTACCCATGTTTTTCTAGAGAAGGGCAGGCTCCTACAGTTGTGACTGTGAATTCTTGCTAGAGTTGTGGATCTGTAGAGCATATGAGACGTGATTGTCCATTGCTTGCTAGGGGTAGACAGGTACTTGCACCTGTTGTTGCACCACCGAAAGGCCATGGGCGCAGTCGGGGTAACTTCTAATGGAGGGAGAAAGGGCAGAGGATTGTAGAACATACAGTGGCCATTTGAATTGAAGATGGTAGACCGGTGAAGATCTATGCTTATCGCGATGAGAAGAATGACACGGATGTGATAGCAGGTACTTTCAACTTGCAGTCTATGTCATTATTTTCTCTGGTGGATCCTGGTTCTACACATTTATATATTTTGCATGAGCATGTGCATTTGCTTGGTATACCGGTACAAATGTTAGATATGGGTATGCAAGTAACGAGTTCTTTTGGAGAGACAGTGGTTACAAAGAAGTTGTATAGGAGATATCCTTTGATGATTCAAGGTCATGTGTTTACGTCTGATCTAATAGAGCTTCTGTTTCATGGTTTTGATATGATAGTGGGTATGGAATGGTTGTCCGAGCATTGGGTTGTGGTTGATTTTGAGACAAAGTGAGTTTCGTTGAGACTTGCTGATGATTATGAAGTAGTGGTTATGGGTGAGAATGTTAAGTTCTTGTCCAATATGGTTTTTGCCTTGGAGGCGCAGAAGATGTTGAGAAGTAGGTGTCAAGCATACCTGGCTTATGTTATGAATCTGAATATAGAGAATGTGCAGACTAAATATATTCATACTATTTGTGATTATCTGGGGGTGTTTCGGAAGGAGTTGCCTAGATTGCCACCAGATAGAGTGATGGAGTTTTGTATTGAGATGTATGCTAATACGGCTCTGGTGTTGATTGCACCGTATCGAATGGCACCAAAGGAGTTGAAAGAGTTAAACAGGTAACTCCAGGAGTTATTGCATCGTGGTTTTATTCGGCCTAGTGTTTCGTCGTAGGGAGCACCGGTGTTGTTTGTGAAAAAGAATGATGGCACATTGAGGATGTGTATTGACTATCGCAACTGAACAAGTTGACGATTAAGAACAAGTATCCTTTGCCGCAAATTGACAACTTGTTCAATCAATTTCGAGGTGCTACGGTGTTTTCCAAGATCGATTTGAGATCTAGGTATTATCAGTTGAAGGTTAAGGATAAAGATGTGTTGAAGACTACTTTTCGTATGAGGTATGGCAATTATGAGTTTTTGGTAACGCTTTTTGGGTTGATGAATGTGCCTGCAACATTCATTTATATGATAAATTGAGTGTTCCATGAATTCTTGGATCAATTCGTAGTAGTGTTCATTGATGATATTCTTGTGTACTCTCATACCGAGGAGGATCATGATCGACATTTGCGGATTGTGTTACAGACCTTGTTGGATACCAGCTTTATGCCAAGTTGAGCAAATGTGAGTTTTGGATTAAGGAAGTGGTTTTTCTTGGTGATGTGGATTTAGCTGAAGGTATCCGAGTGGATCCTAAAAGGTTGAGGCGGTTGTGAATTGGAAGCAACCTAAGTCGGTGATGGAAGTCTGTAGTTTCTTGGGTTTGGCGGGTTATTACCGTCATTTTATGGATGGGTTTTTGAGAGTTGTTGCTCCGTTGACCAAGTTGTTGCAAAAAGATGTACGGTTCGAATGGACAGAAGCTAGACAACAAGCTTTTGAGAGTTGAAGAAAGCTGTGACACAAGCTCCAATCTTGATTCAACCTGAGTCAGGAAAAGAGTTTGTGGTTTATAGAGACGTATCCTACGTTGGTTTGGTGTGTGTGTTGATGTAGGATGGGAAAGTTGTAGCTTATGCATCGAGGCAGTTGAAGGTGCACGAGAACAACTACCTTGCGCATGATATTGAGCTCGCTGCGGTAAAGTTTGCGTTGAAGATTTGGAGACATTATCTCTATGGTGAGAAGTGTATTATATACACGGATCATAAAAGCTTGAAGTATTTGATGACGCAAAAAAGTTGAATCTTAGGCAACGTAGATGGTTGGAGTTGCTTAAGGATTATGATTTGTCAATTGAATATCATCCAGACAAGGCGAATGTTGTGGTTGATGCTTTGAGTAGAAAAGTTGTTGTGGAGCTGAGGGCCATGTTTGCGAGGTTGAGTGTGACCCGTGATAGAGGTCTGTTGGCAGAGTTGCAGGTGAAACCATCTTTGTTGTTGTTGATTAAGGAAAAGCAACATTATGATGAGGCGTTGGTACTACATGTCAAGGACATCATGGGCGGAAATTCTACGGATTTTCACTTTAATGGAGATTGAGTGTTATGCTTTAAAGATAGGATAATGGTGCCCAGGGATGTGGAGTTGAGGCAACTGATTTTGACCGAGGCACGTGATAGTCCTTTTTTATGCACCCTGGCAATACCAAGATGTATCGAGGTGTGAAGAAAAAGTACTATTGGGTGGGTTTGAAAAAGAATGTGGCTGATTTTGTTGCTAAATGTATGGTGTGCCAGCGTGTGAAGGTTGAACACCAGTTTCTTTCAGGTTGTTGCAGTCATTGAAAATTTTAGAGTGGAAATGGGAGAGGATCACCATGGATTTTGTGTCGGGGTTGCCTTTACACCGACTAAAAAAGATTCCATTTGGGTGATTGTTGATCGGTTTACAAAGTGTGCACATTTTCTACCAGTGCATACGACGTATTCTTTGGATAAATTGGCGGATTTGTATGTTGCTAAAATTGTAAGGTTGCACGAGGTACCTAAGTCAATTGTTTTGGATAGGGATCCACGGTTTACAGCAAGGTTTTGGGATGTTTGCATCGTACTTTGGGTACTCGCTTGAATTTTAGTACTTCATATCATCTTCAGACGGATGGCCAATCTGAACGTGTAATTCATATTTTTGAGAATATGTTGAGATGTTGCATCATTGAGTTCCTAGGAACTTAGGAGAGGCAGTTGCCTTTGGTTGAGTTTGTATACAATAATAGCTACAAAGCAAGTATAAAGAGGGCACCGTAAGAAGCCTTATATGGTAGGAGGTGCCGTACATCCTTATGTTGGGTTGGGGCTGGGGAAATGTATGTTTCCATGCCTGATGTGTTGAAAGACAGATAAGAAAGTGAAGATGATTTGCGATCGTTTGAAAGCGGCCTCAGATAGACAGAAGTCCTATATGGATTTGAAGCGTAGAGAGGTTGAGTACGCTGTTGGTGAAAAGGTTTTCTTGAAAGTCTCACCTTTGAAGAAAGTATTGCGTTTTGGGTACAAGGAAAAGCTGAGTCCGATGTTTATTGGACCGTATGAGGTGTTGGAATGTATAGGTCATGTGGCTTACTGGTTGAGTTTGCCTCCTGGGGTGAAGAAGATTCATTATGTGTTTCATGTATCAATTAGTTCGGATCCATCGCATGTGATGCCAGTTGAGGATGTTAAGTTACGACCGAATTTGTCTTATGATGAGCAACCAGTGGAGATCCTTGACTACGGTAATAAAGTTCTTTGTGGCAAAACGATTGAGCTTGTTAAGGTGTTGTGGTAACATCGCGGTGTTGAGGAGCCACGTGGGAAAGTAAGTCGGACATGGTTGCTTGGTATAGACGGTCCGACGGATTGGATTAGAGGATTCGAGTCAGTTTTAGGATTTAGTTTGGAATAAATATTTACAGATGAGATAAAAATGTGGAAAAATAATCTAAAATCATTATTTAATATGGAAATGATTTTGGTAAAATCAATTTTACAAAAAAGGTCTCAAAATTGGACATTTTGGCTAGTGACCAAAATGTAAAGTTTCAAAATTGTTTTTAGTGACTGTTTTGTAAAAGGGTCAAACTTTGAATCTTTAAGGAGCTATTTACCCAAAGTCTAATATCAAACTTTTTCCCTTAATTGTCTATTTTAAATGATTTTAGAATAATATAAAAAAGCTTGGAGAATTAATTGGATAATTAAAAGGCTTTAAACAATTTGACGTAACTAACTTTTCTCAAAAAGGATTTTCTTTCCAGTTCTCTCCAACCAAACACTTCTTTTCTCTTCAAAATTCTCAAGTAAAATATTATTTAACAAATCCTTTTGATTTCAAATGGAATTATAATGATTTCCTAATAAAATGTAATTGGTTTCTTATTTGTTTTGTTATGTAAATTCATCCAATTAAGGGGAAAGACAGCCATTAGAGGTGAGGTTCGTTCTTCTCCTCTAATACAAGGTTCTTTATTGAAATTCTCAAGTTATTGATCCTTTACATATGTTTTATAACTTGATTTGATGATTTAATTATGGAAGATTTACTAAATTGAGGTTTAATTGGTTAAATTGGTGGATTTTCGAATAAAATTTGTTTATTTGAGTTCTTGATTGATTTTAATCATGATTTTGATGTTTATTAATATTAATAGGTGGGCTTTAATACTGGAATCCCGAAACTATGTGAATCTCTAATTTTCTAGGTTGTTAGTTGTGAGTTTTTGGGGTGTTGCTGTGGTTTAATGAATGATGATGTATAAGGATGTTGTTGTTGTGATTTTAATTGATGGGTTAAAATGTTAGATTGTGTCTGGGTTAAGTTTGGAAGATGTTTGATGTTGATTTCGGTTGTTGTGGAGTGGAATTGAGTAACGGATGTTGAGGATTTATGTTGTTGTGTTGTTGAATGCATTTTGATGCATTGGATCCTCTGTTTTTTGTGTGGATAAATTAGGGGAAGTTGATCCTCAAGCTTGAACGATTGTTTCAGAAGATTTGGAGGTGAGGTTATCGTATCAGCAAGCGAGGCTTTGCGCGTCGGTGAGTGAGAAAGTGTTTTACAGCTTTGCAAAGGTTTGAAAATTGTGTTTGGGAATTTAGATCAAGCTTGAAAAGCTGGTGTAAACTTGAAAGAAAGTAAAGGATGAATTCTCTCTCGAACTCGGTTTGGCAATTGGTTTTATGCACTTGTTTAAATGGTTTAATTACTCACTGTATATGCATGTTTTGAGCATGGTATAAGGCTGGAAATTGATTACACAATGATGATAATGCATTTGGAAGTAATGCACATTTTGTTAATGTTTATGAACATTGGTTAATGCAAAGTTTATTGCATTGGTTAAATGATTTTGGTGATGCATATGAAAATAGTGAGTTAATGTGTAAGAAATGAATTATATTGGCAAGTGATGGCATGGAAAAGTTTTGAAAATGTTATCAGATATAGTTGATTGGCCATAGGATTGATAGTGCACTATAAAAAGTCACCTTGGATGTTGAAGGATTTTGATCTGGTGTACAAGAAACTCCATCAAAGTACCCTAACAATCGAGGGGTTTAGATCTTTGTACCAAAGACTTCCGTTAGTGGGTTATGCGTCCGACCGATGTGTGGGGTTGTAAATGTACCCGGTTGTAATGTACCAATAATTCCGGTTGTGATGGCATGAAGTGTTAGGAACACTTGTTGAATTCGTGTATCCGATGTTATGTTTTGTAAAGTGGGATCTTGTTAATGATCACTTGTGGGCCAATATAATTGATGATGTATCATGAGATGGACTATGTGGTATATTGTGGTGTAAACGTATTTTACTCTTTAAGCCTTGCATTGCTAGTATGCATGGGAAAGCATAAATTGAGGGTAGCAAATGAGATTTTGCTGTTGAATCCATGATACATGTTACATATGGTTTAAGATGTTGTTTTGGAAATGTTAAGTGCATGTTAGATAAGGCATGATGTTGAAATGATGATTTAAAAGTGTTTTGGAAAATGATTAACAAAAGAATTGTTAAACGGTTTAAAATGCATTGATGGTTTTTGGTTTTTGAGCCTTCCTCACTAAGCCTAGTGTGCTTACGCTCTCTTTTCCCATCAATGCAGAAAATTAAAAGTCAAGGGCAGTGAGGAAGCAAGGAAGGAATCCAAGGACTTGTGGCAAAGTATGGTTTTTGAAACATTTTATAGTAGTAATAAGGGCAATGTGTCAAATGTTGTTTTGGGAGGGTTTTTTGATGAACTCCCTGTTGGTGCAAGTTGTAATTTTTGGTTTGGACTTGTAAGTGGTTTAAAGTGCTTGAGATGTGGTTGGATTTGTGTTTTGGATGTTGACTAGAGAGCATGCCTACAGACCTTGTGGTTGTTTGTGTTAGACTTGCTAAGATTGTTTGAAATGCTGGTATGTCGGGGTCTAAGCATGTTTCTGTTGTTATATGACGTTTAGTTACATGTAAGAGTTGTTTTGAGTGAGCCAAAGTGTCATATGTTGGACCTGAAGGTCATTACAGGCCTCTGCGTACCAGTATGGGTACCTAAGGATCGCTATGTGTGGTCCTGTTAAGGCTCAATTCACGAAAATAAAGCAAATGGTATCGGTACGCCTTGGGGAAAATTATGTACTGGTGTCGGTACATGGGTTTACTTATCGATACGATCCCTTCACTTTTAACAATTCATATCGATACGCGGAGTACCCTATCGGTACGCTCTTTAACTACTGGAATTCTGAGTTTTGATATAACAAAGGGGGGATCGGTACAGGGTCAAGGCTGTATCGATACGGGTGGGTCAACACACCGTATCGATACGGTTATATGTTTATTGGTACGAGTAGCCATTATGTTAGTTAGACCGTCTCGGTACGGTCTAACTGTATCGTTACGCTCTATTGTTTTTCGTGTATGCCAGTGTAGAAGTTTGGATATCTCGCAATCTAGTCCCTAATTGTTATGTATGAATTGAATGAATTTGGATGACTATATTGAGTTGGAATTCAATATGCTCGCATGAAATTAAATTAGTTAAGGTTGATAATCTCAATTGTGATAAAGACCCTGTACTTTGCGAAAATTATGTTTTGGTCCCTAATGTGAATTATTGAGCAATTGAATCCTGTTTCGCAATTTGTTTACAATGTGATGTTTCCTCTTAAGCCTGTTTATTTAGGATGATAATAATATGCATATAGACAAGATAAAAAAGGAAAAAAAAAGGGGTTCGGTTTAGGTTATTAGTTCGGGTTTGCTTTGGCAAACCTAATGTGACTCTTTTAGTCTGGTTTTGGATAGGCCAGGCTAAGTGGGTTACAGTTATTACGAAGTTTATTAGCCATATTGATAGAACTAAACCTGATAAGAAAAGTTTAGCATTGGTCTATCCAAGATTCTAAAGATTCGGATGATATACTGTTCAGCCATGCTCTTACCCTATCCTTCAATGGATATGGGAATAATTTGAGCCTCAGGACATCCTCATGGACTCCCTATTGCCTGAAAGAATTGCAAACTTCTAAGAAAGATCGTAGATGTTGCCTGGCATCTTTGTGTGGTGAACCACTAAATAGTCCAACTAAATTGAGCATGTTAAACATAATTGGGTTCAATTCAAATTGTGCGGCTTGAATATCATGAGTGATAATTCCTGCAATGAGATCATCAAGGTCTAGAAATAAATTATCTCGGATTGGTATGTTTCGTAAACGAACAAGTGGTTCTGCTAAAGTTGCTTTGTTTCCTACCGTAGCATTTTGCTTGCTGACTGGATATGCCATAGCTCTTAGCTTTCGTATCCTTCTATGAAGAACTTGTTCAATCTCCAGTTCAAGTGGGTAGTCTAGGGTTGTTGGTCTCGCTCTGGTCATACACAAACACAAAACCAAAAATATTAGCCCCTTGAAACAAATAACAAAATATATAGAGAAAGGTGCAAGAAATTAAAAATAAAGTCGCTATTGCCAATCCCCGGCAACGACGCCAAAAATTTGTTGCGTGATTTAAGTGCTACGCAAACGGTGCTAGTATATATGTTGCAAGTAATAGTATAGATTAAGATCGTCTCCACAAGGATTGTTGAAACTTGACTTTTAACTTCTCGCACTAAACAAGTAATTAAATTGATGATGATAGATAGTGATAATAAGTAGGTAAAATAAACTAAGTCTAAAGAAATTTGAATAATGATAGGAGAAACTGAGTTGAAAGAGTAGGTTGGGTTATTGAGTGTAATGATGCAGATGTCGGTCGAATTGTCGTGGCAATTAATTGCCTTTCGATGTTCGACGGAGTGGTCTTCTATGCCTTCGAATAATCTCTAACCAAAGAACTGATGATTTTGCAAGTCTCGGTAATACATCCATGTGTTAACCTTGGGTGGACATCATTGATCAGTAAAGTCTTATTAGTCGTTGAAATTAACTCCTTATCCCTAAGGCGAATTAGTTTCCACCAATGGTTGTTTCAATGGAAACCGTATCCAATCGTTTTGTTAATCTAACTCTCTCAATCCTAGATAACTGGATTCATTCAAGCCCCTTTCCCAAGTTCACTTAAAATTATAATAATATGCCAAGATTTGGATAAACAACGAATATTGAATTAAAAAACCAAAACAATTCATTCATTCACAAACATCATAAACCCAATAACCCAAGCCAATTAATTTAGTTCATGGCTGGGTTGGAAGAAATCAACAAAGATAAAAACCCAGACATCGATTTAATCAAAAGATAAAAGGAGACAAAATATTCTGGAGAAGTCGAACTCCTCCTTAATCCAATCCTATCTTTGATTCGATCTCACTCTCGATCCGATCCTCCTCCCTTGCTGTTGAAGATGCGATCCACTTATATAGAGAGGGAAATCTTCATTTGAATTTCGAATTAGAGAGGATAATCTCTTCATGTTTATCTACAGCAGCTCTTGATTTAAATCTGGGCTTTATTTAATGTGATAAGGATAAGTGATCATCCTTGAAAAATTTGCTCTTATCCCATACTTACCCTGCAATTCATTCATGCACAAAAAGAACAAAACAGCAGTGATTTCTCCACAAAATAGAAAAATACAAGGCCAAGCCCAATAAATGGACGAACTATGAATTTATGTATGAAAAACTAAAAATGCAACTACATGGGCTTAAGTCTAAACAATAATCTAAGTAAAAATGATATAAAATGTAGTATTTTTTCACACATAACGACTATCCTAGTTGAAAAAGGAAAACATGAATGATATAATCAACATGAGCTACTTAGACAAGATGCTAAGCATTGGAAACATAAACTTTTAAGGAACCCAAGAGTTTTTTTTACGGGTAAAATATGGAATCATGCACCTCATGCATTCATGATCCATTTATCGTTGCAACAATATGCTTTTTTTCAAACAGAGATATGATTAGGAAATTTGCCAGCAAACTTTTGTCAAGCGTGGTGTGGATCTAGATAACTTCGAAATCCAACTTTTTAAGCCAAGCCTGAAGATGAGTGATGAGTCCTTAATATAGTCTCATTTTAGTATCTATAGTACGAACATTTGCATTATTTATTAAGTGTTTTATTGAAATATGTAGGTCTTTAGTTATTTTGTATTTTGTGGTTTGTATTTTAAATATGTTATAGTTTTAGTACTTTTGTTATGTCTTAAGTTATTTTTAATAAATTGTATTTTTGTGTTAATTGCAGGCTTAGATTTGTTGAATTTGGTGATTGCAATTATGACACAAATGAAGTTGAATCCAAAGTTGATCCAAGGTGAAAGGAATTGGGCAAATGCTGAAATTGAGAAAATAGACTCAATAAACTCGTACAAAAATTTTGCACTCAATATGTTGCACAGTTTTGGCCATAACTTGAGCTCCAGAACTCGAAATTTGGCCCGTAAGATACCGTTTTGAAGATAATTGAGTCTACTATATTTTAAAGTGGTTGGAAATCCAAATCATGTCTGGAAATGATGACAAAATACTGAAAACCGAAGTCATGCAAGTGGGACAATATGACAACCACTTGTGAATATTTAAAGATATTATCAAAATAATTGAAATATTTTTTCTTTCAAGTGGATGAATTTCCAACCACCATCATTTGTTATCTAGCATCCCAAATTTCCTATAAATAGGCTTTAGTTTTGCCTTGTAAATCATCTTGAAAGCTTGGTTGTAACATTGTTGTTAAATATTCAAGATCACTTTTCTTTCTTTCTTTATTTTTTTTCATCCTTATATTTTTCTTTCTTTCATCCTTATATTTTTCTTTCATATTTATATTTTTCTTCTTTATGTTTGGTTTTTGTAAACCAAATTGTATTTTCTTTAAAGTTATGGTGTCGTTCTAAGTCAAGTTGCTGAGGTGAAAGGATAAAGCTCTTGGTATATACTAAAGGTTAGTTTAAAATTCTCAACACATACTAAAACATGTTAAATTAGAATATGATGTTAAATTCAGTTGGTTAATATTCATGTTAGTAAATTAAGAACCTTGCTTCATTATAGACAAGTAATTTGGCACAGTAAATGCTTGTTATAATTAATTTGATTTATTGTAGACAAAACAAATTGGCACAATGAACACTTGGACTTGTTTATTAATTCTGATTCCACCAATCCATATAACACCATATGCTATACCTTTGCATTTTTTGGACATTGTTTATTGTACTTTGGACTTTGGAATTTGATTATGGACATTGGACAATGGACTTTGGACTTTCATTGCAGGACCTTCCGATTGGATTTCATTTCATCATATGGACTTCAATTGAGTAATAAGATGAATACAAATTAATGTTAATATAATACCAAGAGTGGATTCTCAAAACCTCAGCTTCTTTTATTTATATTGTTGTTTATTTTCTAATCAATTGTTCTCTTTGCAGATTTTTATTTTATTTTATTTTTATCTTGTAATTTCTAAACAAAACTTCCATGTGGATTCGACCTCGGAATCCCGAGAATTATTACTTGACAACAGCCTGCACTTGGGTATACGACTAAAAACAGCCAGTCAATGAGAGAATGGTAAAGTGATTTATTCTTTAAAGTAACAAGGTCAAGGCTTTGCAGCACATATAAACTATCAAAGGATCCATCAAATAAGGGATGAGTCTAGAGTAAACGTCATTGACCAATATATACCACTAATCATATGCACTGATATGCACCATTAACTATTTTAACAACTTTTAAAATCATGGACCTAAAGCGTTGTAACAACGGTCTCGCCCTGTGGTGGCGCTTGAAGCGTTTTTACGAAAATTGGTTTGAATGAAGTCGCCACCAATCTTTTTAATTTAGGTGAGATTGGATCACCTAAAAACCCGGCTATTTTAATAAAACCTATTTTTGTTATTTTATTAAAATAACGAGTTTTGGTTTGCAAAACCAGAAAATAGGTTCAGGAGTCAGTTACGTGTGGGGAAGTGTGAACACCCCCCCCCCACAACGTCAAAAATTGGTACATGGTCGATTATTTGGTGTCTTAATGATGGAAATTAAGAATTCAAATTTAATTTAAAATTTGTGATCTCTTAATATATTTTGAAAGAATATTTCTGTGTATGAAAAGAATTTACACCCCTACACCTGGGGATAATTTCCGTTAGATTCCCGAATGAAGGGAACCTGTTTTGAAAATTATAATTTAAAATGATATTTGGTAATAGAGACTAATGGAAAGCGACGCCCCTTTACATTCGATGCACGTTTTTCACAATAATCCCTAATAAAAAGATTATCATTTTTTATTTAAAATTTGATTAAAACAAATGTACAAGATATATATATGGACAAAAATACATATATATAATATTTATTATAATAAACATATACCTATACATAAATATATATTATGAAAAATAAGGAAACTTTACATATATAACATTATAATAATATATATAATATAATTAAAATAATAATATACATGTACATATAATATGTAATAGGGAATATATATATACATAATACTGATAATAAATATAAACATAAAAATACTATTAACAATAATAATAAGCATATAATAACAATGATTATAAATAATATACATAATAGATTATATATATATACTATATATATTATATAAATATATACATATATTACATAATGAAAATAATAACAATATACATATACATATACTTAATATATATTCCATAATATACTAAATATAATAATAATTGTAATATAATATACATAATATTAATATATTAATATGCCAATATAAATAGATATATATACATAATAGTATAATAATGAAATAACAACTATATAATATAATAACATATATAATATATACGACTATATAGTATAACTTACCTATTTTATAATAACAAATATAATATAATATATCTTATAATATATAGTATAAAGAATAATATAATAATATATTAATGACTAAAAAGTAAAAAAAACATAATAAGGAACCAAAATCGAAAGCAAATAAAGGACCAAATTGAATGATCTAAAAATATTAAAAGGACTGTGAGGCGGAATATTTAAGGGCGGAGGTCCTTATTATGCTATTTACCCAAATTTATCTGGCTTAAGGATTAAATCGAAACATTGGTGATTTAATTAAGAGAAAAAAGGACCATATTGAAAAATAATAAATTTTGGAGGGACCGGGAGCATTATTAGACCACGCGGTATGACAACTCTGTGAACTACTTTGGGGCATAGGGACTTAATATGTAATTTACCCATTTTTCTTAATATATAACCTAAAAAACTTAGATCAGATTCATTTTCCCATTTTTTTGGCTCAAAGTCGTCCCCCTCCCCTTTATCTCTATATTTTTTTATTTCAAAACCCTAACAGATTCGAACCCCTCCTTTTCTTGTTCAAATTTGGGATTTCTAGATCGATGAGAGTGATCGATGCTTGAATGGAACCGTTCATCAGCGGTTCAAATTCGGCCGTGGACGACGGCGGCGACACCGGTTCAAAGCCGAACCAAGGTAAAAGACCTTTCCTTTTTGTTTTCTTGTTTATTCGGATAGAAGAAAAAATAAAACATTTTCTTGTTTTTTTGCTCTTGAGAGCCTAGATCTGGAATGCTTGCTTTTTATTTCCTTTTTTTTATCCAAAAAGCCTTTTTTATATATATTCCAACCTCCGAAAACCTCTCTCTTTACATTTCATTTATGGGGTTTTATACCCGAAATTTAAAATAAAATATAACATGCAACTTGATCTCTAATTTTCCAGATCTAAAATTTTTGTTTTTTGATTTGTGCAGATTTAAGTGGTGGCTTTGGGTGGTTGGGCGGTGCACGGTGTCAGACTTGGGCAGTATTGGGCGGTGACCGGCACGCGTGGGTGGAGACTGGATGGGCAAGGGCGGCGGCGGCAAAGCAAGGATAAGGGTTTAGGTTTAGGTTATTTTTAGGGTTAAGGGTATTTAGGGTATTTTTAGGTATAATGGGTTATTGGGTTATTTTTTTGTAAATGGGTTATTAGGTTTAAAAACGGGTTTGGGCTTGTATGTATGGACTTGAACCTGATTTCTTTTAATTTGGGTTTGGTTTGGGCCTTGTGGCTTGGACAAAATGGGTTACTACAGCTGCCCCTCTTTGCGCATTGCTGTGTAACAGGAATAGAGCAAAGACAAAAGAGTAACCATTCTGTCTGATCAAGTCTGGGTTACTTTCTCTGGCCACCGCTTCGTCTTGAGCTTCACTTGATCTTTTTGCTGCTCTTGTAAGAAAAAACTCTCAAAATAAAGGATCCATTGGGGAAGACAAAATCAGAGGTGATCCGTTGGAGGAATGAGCTCAGCTTGCTACGACTCTGACGACGATGCAATGCCTGGAGAAAATTTGACCTAGCTGCAACACTGACGAAGGGGCTAGGTCTGCAAAATTTGATCTAGCTGTAACTCTGACGAAGACACGGGATCGAACGATGAAGGTTTGGCCTATCTACAACACCGACGAAGATGTAAGACCGGAAGTCAGCATGTTTTGATCCAGAGCTTAGCTCATAGATCTCTTTTGCATTTTTCTCAAATGCACAGGGATCAACGGATTTGAGTTGCCTTTATCGATACCCGTTTGCTCTGGGCTAGTTGTACCATTCCCCTAGGTACAATCAGTTTATACCATTCATGACATTGGATTTGTCAAAAGGATTTATTTTCCTTCGACCATTTGTGAAAATGAATTTTTGATAGACATTTGAATTATCCATTATCTTAAACTTTACCGTGTTTAAGCACGTTGTGCCAACATTTCTGTCGGAGTTGTCAAAATGGTTTTGATCCATCTACAACATTGACGAAAAGACAGGATCGGAAGATGAAGGTTCTGATCCGCTACAAGCAGAGTCTAGAAAAGAAAGTTTGAGCCACTACAACTCTAACGAAGTGGCATGATCTGGAGAGGAAAGTTTGATCCGCTACAACTCTGATGAAGAGGCATGATCTAGAGAAGAAAGTTTGATCTGCTACAACTCTGACGAAGTGGCTTGATCTAGAGAAGAAAGTTTGATCCACTACAACTCTGACGAAGTGGCATGATCTTGAGAATAAAGTTTGATCCGCTACAACCCTGATGAAGTGGCATGATCTGGAGAAGAAAGTTTGATCCACTACAGCTCTAAAGAAGTGGCATGATCTGGAGAAGAAATTTTGATCTGCTACAACTCTGATAAAGTGGCATGATCTGGAGAAGAAATTTTGATCTACTACAACTCTGACGAAGAGGCATGATCTGGAGAAGAAAGTTTGATCCGCTACAACTCTGACGAAGTGGCATGATCTAGAGAAGAATTTTGACCAGGCTTCCACTCTAACGAAGAGGCGTGATCTGAAGAGAGTTTTTTCAAGCTTTCACTCTGACGAAGAGGCGTGATCTGAAGAGAGCTGTAGTTTTCTTCCCATTTTTTTGGTTTTTTCTTCTTTTCTTTTTTGTGAATCTTTTTGTTTGTTTCTTCTTTTCTTCTTTCTTTTTTTATAACTATATGTCCAAAGAGAAAATCAAAGGAAAATATTTAGACTAGTCGCACCATCAATGGAGAAACTAGACATGAATAAAAAATTCGACCTGCTGCACCATCAACGGTAAAGCGAGATCTGACAAATGTGGGATCTATTATAGCATGGCGGGGAATCATGACTTTCCTTGGTTTTATCTATCTTGTGTTCTCTTCTAAATGAGCATAAAACTCTCTAACTATTATGCTTCTTTGGGGTAAATAAACTAGATGATTTGTTCCATTGCATCCTCAAGGAGACAAGATCTATTTGTTGCGTTCGTTCCACTGCAATTTTAGGGAGACAAACTGGTGGTCGCGTTTATTCCACTGCAACTTTAGGGAGATAAAATTGATGTATGTGCTCATTTCGCTGCAAATTCAAGGAGATGAAATTACTGACTGTGCTTATTCTGCTGCAACTTCAGATAGATAAGACGGTTGAGATGTCCATTCCACTGCAAATTCAGGGAGATGAAATTGTTGAGGTGCTCATTCCACTGCAACTTCATAGAGATGAGACGGTTGAGATGTCCATTCCACTGCAAATTTAGGGAGATGAAATTGTTGAGGTGCTCATTCCACTGCAACTTCATAGAGATGAGACAGTTGAGATGTCCATTCCATTGCAAATTCAGGGAGATGAAATTGTTGAGGTACTCATTCCACTACAACTTCAGAGAGATGAGACAGTTGAGATGTTCATTCCACTGCAAATTCAGGGAGATGAAATTGTTGAGGTGCTCATTCCACTGCAACTTCAGAGAGATGAGACGGTTGTGGTGTCCATTCCGCTACAAATTCAGGAAGATAAGATTGTTAAGGTGCTCATTCCACTGCAACTTCAGAGAGATGAGACGGTTGTGGTGCTCATTCCACTGCAATTTTAGAGAGATGAGAGGGTTGTGGTGCTCATTCCACTATAAGTTCAGAAAGATGAACTCGTGGTTGTATTTGTTCCGCTGCAACTACTCCACCACAAATTAAATGCTTTATTTTAAGATTGCAAAACTGAAAGGTTTGATCTAAAAATTTTGTTTGGTTGATTCACTCCCTTGTGTCAAGGATGTAGGATCTTGTTAATGTTTGTCTGTTTCTTCTTGGTTGAAGGCGCCAGACAATATTTGCCCCATTTCATCATGTCAAGGATACTGGAATTTGTTGACAACTATTTGCTCCTTCCTATTTGAGGATGTCAGACCTGTAAATTTTTTGTCCCTTAAGAAAGGATCGAATATCTTTAAGAAAAGATAGGATTGATTCAAGAATATATCTTTTTAATAAAAGATTTGACAAAGAAATTTTGTTTTCAGAGAAAAAAATCCTTATGAAAGGGTTGAATTTAGAAATTCATGTTTTGAGGAAAATATCCTTATGGAATGATAGAATTAAGGAATTAAAATGTTCTTATGGAAGGACAGAATTAAGAAATTCATGTTTTTGAGGAAAATGTCCTTATGGAAGGAGGAAATTAAGGAATTCCCGTTTTGAGAAAAACATCCTTAAGAAAGGATGGAATTAAGAAACTCCCATTTTGGAGAAAAACATCCTTAAAAAATGGTGGAATTAAGAAACTCTCGTTTTCAGAAAAAACATTCTTAAGGATGGAATTAAGAAATTCATGTTTTAAGAAAAATGTACTTAAGGAATGATGGAATTACGAAATTCCCTTGAGAGGTTAGTATCCTTATGAAATGATGGAATTAAGAAATTCCCATTTTGAGAAAAACGTCCTTAAGAAAGGATGGAATTAAGAAATTCTTGTTTTGGAGAAAAACAACCTTAAGAAAGGATGGAATTAAGAAATTCTCGTTTTTAGAAAAACGTTCTTAAGAAAGGATGGAATTAAGAAAATCATGTTTTCAGAAAAATATCCTTAAGGAATGATGGAATTAAGAAATACCCTTGAGAGGTTAGTATCCTTATGAAATGATGGAATTAACAAATTCTCGTTTTGAGAAAAATATCCTTAAGAAAGGATTAAATTAAGAAATTCTCGTTTTGAGAAAAACGTCCTTAAGAAATGATGGAATTAAGAAATTCCTGCTTTGAGAAAAATGTACTTAAGAAATGATGGAATTAAGGAAATCCTTTGAGAGGTTATTTTCCGATAATGTATTAATGCAAATGACATGTATGTGTATGTTTTTGTGATGATGTAAAGATGCATGGAATTCTTGTCAAAACCCTCAATTTATGTATGCCTTATGACAAACTGGATGCCATGATGTGTGAACATGTTTCGTGATGCAATGATGCATACGTTTTCATGATGGAGCAGTTGCACAAGTTTTCTCCTTCTGGCTTAGCTTCTCATCGGATTCAACTCTTGTTCGAAGTTCGCTACGACAGAAGTTTGCCCCTCAAATTTTGTTGTTCTCATTCTGAATTCGAATTTTTGAGCTGAATGATCTTGACATCATATATTTTATTCTTCTAGAGGGAGATTGAATTCATCATTGATTGGAGCACGGATGCCCCGTTTATTCTCGGGCTTATATATTTTGGATACCTCCGAAGGCTTCAAGCTTTTGTTCTGAGCAGACACCTACCTTAGGTCCTTGTACTTTAAATCTCTATAAAAAGTAATGCAAGAAACCTTTTGTTTATCAATCATGCAAAATGCTTATATAATGAGCAAATAATATTATTTTTTCTAAAATATGATTTTTCAAACATAGGGCCCCCTATATCCATATATGTATATATGTATGGGAAAATCATAACATATGAATAAGTTAAATTTTAAGAAAATTTGTAGAAATGCATCATTTATTAAAACAAATAGACACATGCCCTTACAAAAAAATTCCTCTTGCCTTCGGGCCTAGGCAAAAGGTTTGTTTCATGCATTACTCAGAAAGAGATTTAAGATACAAAGGTATCCTAAAAGGCTATCTAAATTCCAAGCATATCCAACATTATCCCCTCTTCAGTTCATCTCAAGGACTCCACTGTTGAATTTTAAATTACCATTTTCAATTAGATTTTGCACTTTTTTTCTCAAGGCTCCACAATTCTTTGTAGTGTGGCCCGTGCTTCCTAGATGATAATCACACATAGCATTAACATCATAGCCTTCTTGATAAGGAGGCTATTTTGGTTTAGACCGAACCAGGGCTAACAAGTTCATCTCAACAAGCATCGAAGCAAATTTGTATAAGTTACCGGGATTGGGTAAACAACTTTTTGAGAAGTGGGTCGATGTGAGTATGAATAGTTTGATTGGCATAGGGACCAAAGCATGATAGATGGATAAGATCCCACCATATGAACTTCTGATCCACTTTCTTCTCTGATAATTGCACTGTTAGGATCTATGATTTTCCCTTGTCTAATGGCTTCTTCAACAAGATCACTTGATATCACAAGGTCTTCGAAGTTCTTGGTTTGATTTCCTAGCATATACTTCAGGAATGGATCTTCTAGGGTTCTAACAAAAGTAGGCGTTATCTCTCTTTCAAGTAGAGGCGGTTGTACTTGCGCTGCAACATCCCTCCACCTTTGCGCATACTGCCTAAAGCTCTCATTAGGCCTTTTCTTCATGTTTTGCGATGTTAAACGGTCTGGGTCAATGTCTGTTACTCCCTATGTCCCACTCAATATGTCCCTTTTGTGTTTTGAAATTGTCCCACTTAAAATATCTCATTGAAAAAATCAACAACTTTTATAAAGCACATTTCCCTTTATAATCCTTTTTTAGTTTCCCAACAAAACAAAATTCAACTTTTTAAGGATAAAATTGTCGTTTCAATTATTTTACATCATCTTTCTTATAATTCTTACACAAACGTTTTCTTCCTAAAACTGTGTAAAAAGTCAACAATGGACAAAATAAATGGGACAGAGGGAGTATATGTTTGTACTGCTCTGTGAAGGCTTTAGCTAGATCCTTCCATGATTGTATCTCGTCCCGGCTAAGCTGATTGTACCACCTGACGGTAGACCCTTTTAAATTGTCTTGAAAACAGTGACATCTTTCGGCAGAACATGGTGAGGTGAGCAGATGGAGAGCTTGTTCCATCAAACTTTTCAAACTCTGGCATTTTGAACTTTGGAGGTAACACCAGATTAGGGACCAGACTCAATTTTCTTGCATCAATCTCGCATAATACATCCGACCTTTCTACAATTTTAAACTTTTCCTCAAGTCGCTGGAACCAATCTTCAAGCTGCTTGGGTAGTTCGGCCTTTGGCTTACTTACTTCGTTCGAACCTGGAATAGAACGCTCTTTAGTTCCTCTGTGCAATGAAGATCCAGCCTGAAGACCTTGTTGTTTTTTATCCGAAGATGACAATTGCAGATGTGACTTGTCAAAAGGATTTTCTGACTTTTGTAGAGCACTGAGGTCAATGGCCAATCCTTTTCCTTTTTCAGGATCTTTGCCTACCAACATCGCAGCTATCTTGGCCAGTAGATCCTCTTGTGACTGTGAGATGTGGTCGCGAGTTTCTTGTTGCACCTTTTCCAGGTTTCGCTCAATGTCATTCTTTATATCTTCCCACGCTTTTTCAACTTTTTCTAAACGGCCATCCATTTTTTAGCCTTGCTTCGAGTGATAAACCAATGCTGACTCAGCCAGATCGGATGCCCCAAAATTATTGCGATTGCAGTTCTCTCAGAATCAGAAGCTCGAACAAGAAACGATTATGCAATATAATGTGATATAAATGCATGCAAAATGTGATGCTAATTCAATGCAAAAAATAAAAACAGGTTAGTACGAATAGAATAATCAATGATGATAATGTATCGCAAAAATTAAAAGGTATAGAACCTTCAGGTTAACATGTTTCATTCTAATAAAAGCAATCCTACCCCCATCATGCTTTCTACCCACACATTTTAAACAAAAAGTGGATCCTACCCGAACATGCTTTTCTACCCGCATAAAAAATATCGGCATGATACCTAGTATATGTTTTATTGTGAGAAAATAAATGATACTGAAAAGAGCACAATTGAAAGAAATTAAAGAAACCCCCTAACTCTCTCTACCATGCACCTATCGGGTGACTCTCTAAACGGATAGAGGTTCGGTATAGTTCTAAACAAGGTAGGCTGATATGGTTCACTACATGTGGTTTAGGTTTTAAAGTAACGGTACTCGAACTGTCGCTAGGACATCGATTCGGGAGGATACATTTCCCTAGGTCTGTGCGAAGATGAAGATCTCACGAAGATAAAGGTATAGTTGTATCCCATAAGTGATCCACTATCCTGCACGGAGGCGATACCTCATGAAGGCGTAGCTTCTCACTCCCACTTAAAAGGGACAGAGCTCGGATGCAGAGCTCATGATATGCAAAAAAATTAGGGAAATTTTTAAAAAAACCTTTTTTGTAAAAAAATTATCAGGAAAAGGGATCACAAAATAAATTAAACTGGATTTATAGTTTCCACTTGTTAGGACAAAAAGTAATCGATCAGTGGCTTGACTCTAAAAAAAGGTGGTCCCCAGCTGAGTCGCCAAGCTGTAACAACGGTCCCGCCCTACGGTGGCACTTGACGCGTTTTTACAAAAATTGGTTTTGAAGGGATTCGCCACCAATCTTTTTAATGGCATTTTGCATCAAACGTAAATCTATAGGCATGCAACCTAGAAAACCATTCAAGTAAAACATGAAACTTCAAACCAAAACCAAACCATAAAGGCCATTTACAACTTAAAAGCAACCTAATAAACTTGCTCAAACAGGGAGTTTATCAAAACATCTCCCAAACCAAAATGAGTACCTCATTGCCTTTATCACTTATAGCCTAATCCAAACGTACTTTGGTAAACAAGTCTTGCTAGGATCCATTGCTCCTTGCTGCCTCCAAAGCACTCAATTCTCTACATTGATGGACAATAAGAGCGTAAGCACACAAGGCTTAGTGAGGAGCGCTCACAAAAAAAACACCATCAATGCATTAAAATCAAATCTTAACAACTCTTTGAAATCCCATTTCAAAAACGTGCTTCAACAACATTTAAAACATCATCATGCCTTTTAACCAAGCACTTAACATCTTTAAAACTAGCATATTAAACCATATGCAACATGTAACATTAACCAACAGCAAGTCCCATTGCTCAACCTCAATTTAAGCATTCCCATGCATAACAACTATATGCAAAGCTTAAAGAGTAAACATGTATAAATCACATCATACAACATAAACTTCCCAATGATACATCAACAATTATATTGGCTTACAAGTGATCATTAAACAAGTCTCTTAAAAAAGAGTTCATCGGATACACAGATTCAACAAGTGTTCAACCAACACTTCAAGCCATCTCAACCAGAATAGCGATACAATAACAATCGCGGTACATTACCAGCCGGGTACACCTTTCAACCCACGGGGACACCAACCCCAATCATCGGTTAGACGCTTAATCCTCTAACGGGATTCTATGGTACTGTTTAACCCCTCTACCATTAGGGTACTCGAATGGAGTTTTCGGTACACAGATCTAAACCCCTCAACATCCAAGGTGACTTATTATAGTGCACTCAATCCTATGGCTGGCCAACTATATCTGATAACAATTTTAAAACCACATAACATGCCAATATAACTAACCATTTAACATTTACCCCACTATTTTTAACAAGCATTAACCAAACTATTTTTCCAAATCAAGAACCATGCTTTAAACCACAAGTATAAACCATATACTTACAAGGATCACTTACCATGTGCATCCCTCAGCATTTCATGCTCAAATACAGTATATTAAGTACTTTAAAACATGCTTAAATAGTGGGTAACATGTAAATCAAACCAAGTGCTTAAAACCATTTAACACCAGCACAATCGAGAGAGAATATCCACTTGTACTTACTTTCGAGTTTAAACCAGCGTATCGAGCTAAGTTTAAACTCTCATAAACCACCATTAAAACAATCCAATGCTGGAATCCAAGTTCTCACTCACCGATACGCGAAGCCTTGATTTGTCGACTCGAAATCAAGCGTCCGGAGCCTCTAATGCTACACCGTTCACTTCCAAAACAACCTCCCCTATTCAAACCACATAACAACAGAGGATTAATGCATCTCCACGCATTTACAACACTGCAACAATAGATCCTCACGGATTCTTGCATTCACCTCACAATTACCCAACCACAACAAACGAAAACTTCAACTAAACCTTTCCAAACACAACCCAGCCACAACCTAACAATCTAACACCACTTTTATCATCAATTAACATCTAGAAACAGAATCAAATCAACCTAACACCTTCAGCAAACACACAGCCACCATAACACCTCAAAAATACAAATCTAGCAACCTAAACAATTAGAGATTTAAGAGTTTCAGGATTCCATTGATAAAATCAACTTATCAACACCATTAAACATCCAAAATATGTTCAAAAAAATTCATAACACTGGAAATCAGATTCAATTTGAATCTTTCATCATTTCATCAATTTTACCCAACTAAATCTATATAAAAACTCAAAATCAGATTATAAACCATAAATCAGGGATCAAATACTTGGGAATATCAATAAAGAACCATTTAATAGAGGAGATCACGGACCTTACCCCTGTTATGTGATTTCTCCCTCAATTGGCTTGTTTAAAGCTAAGAAAACATAAAATTTCAATGAGATTTTGTAAAACAAAGTTAAAGAATCAAGTTATAATCAATAATCTGAGTGAAAAGAATCTCTCACCTTTGGATTTTGATGAAATTCTGAGTGTTTGGAAGAAAAGAAGTTGAGAGAAACGGTTTAGGAAAAAGTTACGTAAATTTTCTTTAAAAGCAAATAACTAACTTAGATATTTTAATCCTCTTAATCACCCTTTAAAACACATGTTTAAAATGATTTAATTGAAGGGAAAAACCACCAACAAAAACTTGGTAATTTAGCTCCTTAAGGATTATAAGAATTTGACCCTTTTCATTTTAGTCACTTAAAAATAGTTTTCAAAAATCGCATTTGGTCACTAACCAAAATGTCACATTTCCAAATTCCATTTTCCAAAATTGATTCCACCAAAAATCATTATATATTAAAAGATGATTTTCTACTATTTTCCCCCTGAATCCGACTCGAATCTCTAACTTGGTTCACCAAACCGTTTAATAAACCTCAAAATCACTAAGCCCTAAAACCGGGGCATTACAATTCTCCCCCTTAAGAAATTTCGTCCTCGAAATTTACCTGGAGGAAACAGATGCGAAAACTGCTCCAGCATCTCTGACTTACGTTCCAACGTGGCTTCCTCAACTCCGTGGTGCCTCCACAACACCTTAACTAGCTCAAATGTCTTGCCACGAAGAACCTTACTGCTGGTATCAAGGACCTCCACTAGTTCTTCATCATACGACAAATCTAGTCTTAACTCGATAACTTCTACTGATATAACATGCGATGAATCTAACCGATACTTCTGCAACATCGAAATATGAAACACACCATGTATCTCCTCCAGCTCAGAAGGCAACCTCAACCGATAAGCAACAAGACCCATACGCTCAACAACCTCATACGGTCCAATAAACCTTGGGCTAAGCTTCCCTTTCCGCCCAAAACGCATCACCTTCTTCCAAGGCGATACCTTCAAAAACACTTGGTCACCAACAGCATACTCTATATCTATACGCTTCAAATCTGTGTAGGATTTCTGACGATCCGCGCTGCTTTCAGGCACTCACATACCAACTTAACCTTTTTATTGGTGTCTTTCAACACATCGGACAAAGAAATGTGCTTCTCCCCAACTTCAGCCCAACACATGGGTGTATAACACTTCCTACCATACAACGCCTCGTACGGTGCCATCTGTATACTAGCCTAATAACTATTATTTTAAGCGAACTCCACCAATGGCAGTTGCTTCTCCCACATTCCCTGGAACTCAATAATATAGCACCTCAACATATCCTCGAGAACCTGAATCACGCGCTCCGACTGACCATCCGACTGAGGATGATACGAAATGCTAAAATTCAGTCTTGATCCAAGAGCACGATGAAAGCGCATCCAAAACCTTACCGTGAAATGCGGATCTCTATCCAAAACTATGGATTTAGGCACCCCGTGCAAACGCACAATCTCAGAAATGTACAGATCGGCCAACCTATCTAAGGTATACATAGTATGCACTAGCACAAAATGCACACACTTCGTAAACCGATTGATAATCACGCAAATATAATCCTTCTTGGTCGAAGTCAAAGGCATCCCAGACACAAAATCCATGGTGATCCTTTCCCACTTCTATTCTGGCATCCTCAACGGTTGTAACAACCCGAAAGGAAACTGATGCTCAGCCTTTACCCGCTGATAAACCATGCATCGACCAACAAATCAGCCATATATTTCTTCAGACCAACCCAATAATACTCTTCCCTCAACCCCCGATACATTTTAGTACTACCGGGATGCATGGCAAAAGGACTAGCATGTGTCTCGGTCAAAATGGTAAGCCTCAACTCATCATCCTCTGGCACAACCACTCGACCTTTGAAACAAAACACTCCATCATCATTAAAATGAAAATCCGTAGGATTCCCATCCATGATATCCTTCACATGTGGTATCAAACCATCATCATATGGTTGCCTCTCCTTAATCAACTACAACAAGGATGGCTTCACCTGTAACTCCGCTAACAACCCTCCGTCACCCATCACGCTCAAGCGAGCAAACATAGCTCTCAACTCCATAGCTGCTTTCCTACTCAAAGCATCCACCACAACGTTGGCTTTTCCCGGATGATATTCAATGGTCAGCTCATAATCTTTAAGCAACTCAAGCCACCTCTGTTGCCTAAAATTTAGCTCCAGCTGGGACATTAAATATTCCAAGCTCTTATGATTCGTATAAACCACATACTTCTCGTCATAAAGATAATGCCTCCAGATTTTCAAGGCAAACACAACCGCGACAAGCTCAAGATCATGAGTAGGGTAATTACTCTCACGCACCTTCAACTGCCTAGATGCATACGCAACTACCTTACCTTCTTGCATCAACACGCAACCAAGCCCAACATAAGATGCATCACTATAAACAACGAACTCCTTTCCCGATTCAGGTTGAACCAAGACTGAAGATTGTGTCAAAGCTTCTTTCAACCTTTTGAAAGCTCGGTGTTTATCCTCTGTCCACTCAAACCGAACATTCTTCTACAACAACTTGGTTAAAGGAGCCGCCAAACTAGAGAACCCTTCCACAAACCTACGGTAATAACCAGCCAAACCAAGAAAACTCCAGAATTATGTTACCGACTTAGGCACCTTCCAACTTATCACAGCCTCAACCTTGTACGGATCCACACGAATTCCCTCAACCGACACAACAAGCCCGAAAAAATAACCTCCCTAAGCCAAAACTCACATTTGCTTAACTTGGCATATAACTTATTAGCCAACAACGTCTAAAGCACAATCCGTAAATGTCTATCATGATCCTCCTTAGTGCGAGAGTACACAAGGATATCGTCGACAAACACAACCACAAACTGGTCCAAAAACTCATGGAACACCCAGTTCATCATGTCCATAAAAACAGCCGGTGTGTTGGTCAAACCAAACGGCATCACAAGAAACTCATAATTCACGTACCTCGTACGAAAAGCTATCTTGGGTACATCCACATCCTTCACCTTCAATTGATAGTACCCAGACCTCAAATCAATTTTAGAAAACACCGATGCACCTTGGAATTGATCAAACATATCATCTGTCTGCGGCAACGGATACTGGTGCTTTATCATCAACTTGTTCAACTGCCGATAATCTATACACATCTGCAGCGTACCATCCTTCTTCTTTACAAACAACACCGGTGCACCCCACGATGAAATACTCGGTCTAATGAACCCATAATCAAGCAACTTCTACAATTGTGTCTTCAACTCCTCCGGGGCCATACGGTACAGAGCAATAGACATTGGTGTCATACCCGTATAGGTTTCAATGACAAAATCTACCTCACGGTCAGGCGGCAACCTCGGTAATTCTTCTAGAAAACACCTAGAAACTCACATACCGTGTGAATATCCTGCACCCTCAACTCCTTTGAACCAGAGTTCATCACATAGGCCAAGAAAGCCTGACATCTGGAGTCCAACATCCGACTCGCTTCCAAAGCTGACACAGTATTAGAGAAGAACTTGGCATTCTCGCCAACAACCACCACCTCAAAATCATCGAACAACCTCAAAAATATCTATTTGGTCTCAAAATACACCACGGCTCGATGCTCGGTCAACCAATCCATGCCCAAAATAACATCAAAGCCCAAGAATGGCAACTCTATCAGATCCACAGCAAAAACTTGGCCTTGAACCATCCACGGGCACCTACGATACAACTTCCTAACTACAAATTTCTCCCCAAGAGAACTGGTCACTCTAACACCCACATTTAGAATTTCAATAGGTATATCAAGCAACTGGGCATGCTCACACAAGATGTATGAATGGGTAGAACCAGAATCAACCAACGAATATAATGGCAATGACTGTAAAGAGAAAGTTCCTACAATCACATCAGTGTCATTACGACCCTCACGGTGTGCACACACCTAAGTTGGTCCACCTCCCTCAAGCTGGATAGCAACGGTATGAGCCACAGTCATCTGCCCACCATCTCGATGTTGAAATGGCCCACGGCTACGACTACAGCCTCGCTATAGAGCAATAACAGGTGCGGCACCCTACCCACCTCGGCCCAACAACGGGCAATCACGCCTCTGATGGTCGCCAGACCCACAACTCCAACAAGCATTGGCCACAACAGGCGCAAGTGTCTGACCCTCCTTGGCCAGACGCAGACAATCTCGCTTCAGGTGATCTTGGGATCCACAAACCCATCAGGTGTTAAAAGACGCTCTAATCTAGGCACCCTGCCCCTAGACTCCGCGTCCTACAACACCTCTGCCATGCCTCGGCTCCGGGCAAAACCTTCTGTCACGGTGTCTCTTATCCTGACCACCTCTAAAACCAGAATCAACAACTCTTTTACCCGAGCTAAAGTATCATGACCCAGAAGCCAAACCAAGATTCTGCTCTACATCTTTGGCCCGTAAAACCAACACATCAAAATCGGTGTAATCAGCAACAAGCATGTATTCTTAACCTCCTACACGAACCCGTAGCAGAAACGATCAAATATCTGGCGCTCGTTAGGGACCAACTCAGGTGCGTACTGACTCAACCTCACAAACTGCACCTCATACTCTGCCACAGACATATTGCCCTATACCAAAGCCATGATCTCTCGCTTCCTATCGTCCTGATATCGGACTCCCAGATACTTCTTTCAAAAAGCACTACAGAAGAACTCTCAGGTCACATCATCGATCGCCATACTAGAAATCATGGTAGTCCATCATGTATAGGCATCACCCTGTAATAGGGAAATAGCACAACCCAATTTACGGGTATCGGTACACCCCATCTAGCCCAATATCCTCTTAGTACTGGCCAACTATCCCTTTGAAGCCTCAAGCGACAAGCCTCGAAACTCAACTCCCCCCAAACTGCAAAGATGCTCAAGCGACAAACCCTGCCCAACAACCGGTGGTGCCAGCACATGAACACCCGCAATTGCTGCCTGAAAAGCACCGGTCATGGCTTGAATCAGCAATGGCAACCCTCCAGTGGTACTTGCTCCTCTCCTTTAGGTGGAATAGGTGGGGGCAGTGGCAACCCTCCAGGAGGTACAACATCCTGCCCAGTGGCAGCAACAATCGTACCAGATCGCAACTCTCTCATCGGTCCCATCATGCTAAATATATCTAAGGCATGATAATCATTTCAAAACAAAACAGTCAGGCCAGCTTCAAGCAAGGATCCAAGACTTCCATTTCAAAAATCAAAACTTTCCAAACTATAATAATAAAGCAATGGGTTTCCTAAATTTTCCCCCAACATGGCATAAAGCAATCACCTTGCATATTACAATCATCGTGCATATTAAACATCAGATAACAACTCACAATCACATTACAACAATCAAACCAACTTCCACCTATTATAAAACATACTAGACAATCATCGTGCAAATACAACATCCCAACCTTTTCATAAACCTGGTTCCGATACCACAAAATGTAACCCCCTCGACCCGGCCTAGTCGCAAGACTGAACCGAACGAGCTACATTAGCTTTACCGAAGTAAACCGTAAAGAGATCAACCCAAAAACTGACCATTTTTTTCTTTTATCTTATCTAGATGAAAAATAATTAACCTATGTGAGCATACAGATCTCTGGTGAAAACCCAACTTAATCGGGCGTCAAATTGACATCCAATTGGTCATAATCACGATCTAGGGACCAAAATGTAAATTTTAAAAATTATGAGGACTTAGCCCAATTTTAAGTTATCATCCTTCAATTAGATAGGTTACATGCTTATATGTCAAATTTCAACTCAAAACGATTATCAGATCTTAGCCAATTGCATCCTCAATATTCAGGGACTAAAACACAAGGAAACAGAACCTCATTTCCATGACATTAACAGAAATAACAGCCACTGGTACTGGTACAATCACAGCCGTACCGATACAGAGTAGCTACTTGTACCGGTACACAGTTTACCATATTAGTACACCACGTCAGCTTGCAAAATTTAAATAACGTACTAGTACGAGCCTTCAACGTTTCGGTACACGAGTTTTTCCCAAAAAGTAACTTTCTAGTAACGAGATCTCGTACAGATACGCCTTATCCCGTACCGGTACGCCAAGCTTAAATTGCTTAACTGTACCAGTACGCATATACTTGTACTGATCCTAGGTGCCTGAATACGCCTAGCAGTACCGATACGGTCTCCCGCGTATCGGTATGCCTGGGCTTGTAATGTCATTTTTAGCTGGTTTAACATGCTTTCAACCTTACCAAAACATTCTAATATGCCCCTAACTTACAGCCCACATATTCAAGATACACCTCTCAGCATAGCATCACAGATTCAACATCAATTCATGGCATTTTGCATCAAACGTAAATCTATAGGCATGCAACCTAGAAAACCATTCAAGCAAAACATGAAACTCCAAACCATCACCAAAACCAAACCATAAAGGCCATTTATAACTTTAAAGCAACCTAACAAACTTGCTTAAATAAGGAGTTTATCAAAACATCTCCCAAACCAAAATGAGTACCCCATTGCCTTTATTACTTATAGCTTAATCCAAACATACTTTGTTAAACAAGTCTTGCTAGGATCTCTTGCTCATTGCTACCTCCAAAGCTCTCAATTCTCTGCATTGATGGATAATAAGAGCGTAAGCACGCAAGGCTTAGTAAGGGGCGCTTACAAACAAAACACCATCAATGCATTAAATCATATCTTAACAACTCTTTGAAATCCTATTTCAAAAATGTGTTTCAACAACATTTAAAACATCATCATGCCTTTTAACCAAGCACTTAACATCTTTAAAACCAACATATTAAACCGTATGCAACATGTATCATTAACCAACAGCAAGTCCCATTGCTCAACCTCAATTTAAGCCTTCCATGCATAACAACTATATGCAAAACTTAAAGAGTAAACATGTATAAATCACATCATACAACATAAACTTCCCAATGATACATAAACAATTATATTGGCTTACAAGTGATCATTAAACAAGTCCCTTAACAAAAGAGTTCATCGGATACACGGATTCAACAAGTGTTCAACCAACACTTCAAGCAATCTCAATCGAAATAGCGATACAATAACAATCGTGATACATTACCAACCAGGTACACCTTTCAACCCAAGGGGACACCAACCCCAATCATCGATTAGACGCTTAATCCTCTGACGAGAATCTACGGTACTGTTTAACCCCTCTACCATTAGGGTACTCAGATGGAGTTTTCGGTACACAGATCTAAACCCGTCAACATCCAAGGCGACTTATTATAGTGCAGTCAATCCTATGGCCGGCCAACTATATCCGATAACAATTTTAAAACCACATCACTTGCCAATATAATTAACCATTTAACATTTACCCCATTGTTTTTAACAAGCATTAACCAAACCATTTTTCCAAAGCAATAACCATGCTTTAAACCACAGTATAAACCATATACTTACAAGGATCACTTACCATGTGCATCCTTCAGCATTTCATGCTCAAATACAGTATATTAAGTACTTTAAAACATGCTTAAATAGTAGGTAACATGTAAATCAAAACAAGTGCTTAAAACCATTTAACACTAGCACGATCAACAGAGAATATCCACTTTTACTTACTACCGAGTTTAAACCAGCGTATCAAGCTAAGTTTAAACTCCCATAAACCACCCTTAAAACATTCCAATGCTGGAATCCACGTTCTCACTCACCAATACGCTATGCCTTGATTTACCGACGCAAAATCAAGCGTCCGAAGCCTCCAATGCTACACCGTTTGCTTCCAAAACAACCTCCTTTATTCAAACCACATAACAACAGAGGATTAATGCATCTCCATGCATTTACAACACTGTAACAATAGATCATTCACCTCACAATTACCCAACCACAACAACCGAAAACTTCAACTAAACCTTTCCAAACACAACCCAGCCACAACCTAAAAATCTAACACAACTTTTATCATCAATTAACATATAGAAACATAATCAAATCAACCTAACATCATCAATTAACATATAGAAACATAATCAAATCAACCTAACACCTTCAGCAAACACACAGCCACCATAACACCTCAAAAACACAAATTTAGCAACCTAAATAATTAGAGATTCAAGAGTTTCGGGATTCCATTGATAAAACCAACTTATCAACATCATTAAACATCCAAAATATGTTCAAAAACAATTCATAACACTGGAAATCATATTCAATTCGAATCTTTCATTATTTCATCAATTTTACCCAATTAAATCTATATAAAACACAAAATCAGATTATAAACCATAAATCAAGGATCAATTACTTGGGAATATCAATAAAGAACCATTTAACATGGGAGATCACGAACCTTACCCCTGTTATGTGATTTCTCCCTCAATTGGCATGTTTAAAGCTAAGAAAACATAAGATTTCAATGAGATTTTGTAAAACAAAGTTAAAGAATCAAGTTAGAATCAATAATCTGAGTGAAAAGAATCTCTCACCTCTAGATTTTGATGAAATTCTTAGTGTTTGGCAAAAAAGAAGTTGAGAGAAAAGGTTTAGGAAAAGGTTACGTAAATTTTCTTTAAAAGCAAATAACTAACTTAGATATTTTAATCCATCTTAATCACCCTTTAAAACACACGTTTAAAATGATTTAATTGAAGGGAGAAACCACCCGCAAAAACTTGGTAATTTATCTCCTTAAGGATTCTAAGAATTTGACCCTTTTCGTTTTAGTCACTTAAAAACAGTTTTCAAAAATTGCATTTTGGTCACTAACCAAAATGTCACATTTCCAAATTCCATTTTCCAAAATTGATTCCACCAAAAATCAATATATATTAAAAGATGATTTTTAACTATTTCCCACATTTTTATCTTACCGAAAAAATATACGACCCCGAATTCGACTCGAATCTCTAACCCACCGGACCGTCTAATAAACCTCAAAACCGCTAAGCCCTAAAATTGTAGCGTTTCAGATCACCTAAAAACCCGGTTATTTTAATAAAACATGTTTTTGTCATTTTATTAAAACAACAAATTTTGGTCTGCGAAACCAGAAAATTAGTTCGAGAGTCAGTTATGTGTGAGGAAGGGTGAGCACCCCAACAATGCCCAAAATTGGTACCTGGTCGATTATTTGGTGTCTTAATGACGAAAATTAAGAATTCGAATTTAATTTAAAATTTGTGATCCCTTAATATATTTTGAAAGAATATTTCTGTGTATGAAAGGAATTTACACCCCTATACCCGGGGATAATTTCCGTTAGATTCCCGAATGAAGGGAACTTGTTTTAAAAATTATAATTTAAAATGATATTTGGTAATAGAGACTAATGGAAAGCAGCGCCCATTTACGTTCGAGGCACATTTTTCACAATAATCCCTAATAAAAAGATGATCATTTTTTATTTAAAATTTGATTAAAACAAATGTACTAGATATATATATATGGACAAAAATACATACATATATATATAATATTTATTATAATACACATATACCTATACATAAATATATATATTTATTATGAAAAATAAGGAAACTTTACATATATAACATTATAATAATATATATAATATAATTAAAATAATAATATACACATATACATATAATATATAATTGGGAAAATATATATATACATAATACTGATAACAAATATAAACATAAAAATACTATTAACAATAATAATAAGCATATAATAACAATGATTATAAATAACATACATAATAAATTATATATACTATATATATTATATAAATATAAACATATATTACATAATGAAAATAATAACAATATACATATACTTAATAAATATATATTCCACAATATACTAAATATAACAATAATTGTAATATAACATACATATTTTAATATATTAATATGTCAATATAAATAGATTCATATACATAATAATATAATAATAAATAACAACTATATAATATAATAACATATATAATATATACGACTATACAGTATAACTTACCTATTATATAATAAAAAATATAATATAATATATATAGAATAAAGAATAATATAATAATATATTAATGACTAAAAGGTAAAAAAATAGAATAAGGAACCAAAATTGAAAGCAAATAAAGGACCAAATTGAATGATCTGAAAATATTAAAAGGACTGTGAGGCACAATATTTAAGGCGGAGATCCTTATTATGTTATTTACCCAAATTTATCTATTTTAAGGACTAAGAAAGACGTGATTTAATTAAGAGAAAAAAGGACCAGATTGAAAATTGTATAAATTTTAGAGGGACGGGAGCATTATTAGAGCACGCGATAGGATAACTCTGTGAACTACTTTGGGACAGAGGGACTTAATACGTAATTTACTCATTTATCTTAATATATGACCTAAAAATCTTAGGTCAGATTCATTTTCTCATTTTTTCGGCTCAAAGCCATCCCCCTTCCCTTTTTCTCTGTATTTTTTTATTTCAAAACCCTAACAGATTCAAACCACTCCTTTTCTTGTTCGAATCTAGGATTTCTAGATCGAGGAGAGTTATCGATGCTTGAATGAAACCGTTCATCGGCGGTTCAACTTCGACCGTGGACGACGGCGGCGACACCAGTTCAAAGCCGAACCAAGGTAAAATCCTTTCCTTTTTTTTCTTGTTTATTCGAATAGAAGAAAAAAATAATACCTTTTCTTATTTTTTTGCTCTTGAAAACTTGGATCTGGAATCCTTGCTTTTATTTCTTTTTTTTAATCCAAAAAGCCCTTTTTTATATATATTCGAACCTCCGAAAACCTTCCACTTTACATTCCATTTATGGGGTTTTATACCCAAAATTTAAAATAAAATATAACATGCAACTTGATTTCTAATTTTCCAGATCTGAAATTTTTGCTTTTTGATTTGTGCAGATTTAAGTGGGGGCTTTGGGCGGTTGGGCGGTGCCGGAGTCAGTCTTGGGCGGTGACCGGCGCTTGTGGCCAATGGTGGCGCGCGCGCAGAGACTGGATGGGCAAGGGCGACGTCGGCAGAGCAAGGATAAAGGTTTAGGTTTAGGTTATTTTTAGGGTTAAGTGTATTTAGGGTATTTTTAGATTTAATGGGCGGATTATTTTTTGTAAATGGATTATTGGGTTTAAAAACAGGTTTGGGCTTGCAAGTATGGACTTGGACCTGATTTGTTTTTATTTGGGTTTGGTTGGGGCTTGTAGCTCGGACGGTTACTACAAGCGTGATTATTCTTTTTAAGAATAAAATCCTTTAAAACATTTTTTGCGTCATTTTTCAGATTTTTTATTCAAAAATTATAAAATTTTGTTATGATAATAATTACTATTTAACTATAATTAAATTTTATTCATAAAGACTATTAAGTAAATTAAAGGTCTAGTTTTTATCTTATATTTAACCTAACATAGTTTCATCTTTCCCAATTAACAAAACTCTAGAATTCCGTTCTACATTTACTTCGAGGATAGTTGTTAATCGAAAAAAGTCCTAAATTAAGACAAAACATATTATTATTCGAAGAAGATAAGGATGAAACAAGAGAGATATTATGCTAATTCCACCATCCATTCCACTTTTCTGACAAAAGTATCGCTTACAACATATTTTTCAATTCCAATTACAACGAACTTTTTTAATCAACAAAATATAAAATTTTATTGTTATCAAGAGAATCCCATGAAATTCCTCAAAGAGCAAGTAGTACAATCAAGTTACCACTTGCACAAATCAAAGACTAACAAAGTAGGAAGCACAATGAACCCAGGCAGGGCAATTACTAAAACAGCTAACAACTAGGGATGTAAAAACAGGTAATCTGATGGGTCTTAGGTCGGGTCCTGTCAGGTCGGGTTAAATCAGATACAAGTCATTTCAGGTCGATTTAATGTTTCGACTCGATTCGGGTCGGGTGCGAATCATTTTCAGGTTGTGTTCATTTCAGGCCGGGTTCATTTCAAGTCGGGTTCATTTTAGGTCGGGTCAAAACGGTTCGGGTCTGGATCAGTTAATTGACGAGTTAATTCGAGCTCGGGTTCATTTTAGGTCGGGTTCATTTCAGGTCGAGTTCATTTCAAGTCGAGTTCATTTCAAGTCGGGTTCACTTCAAGTCGGGTTAATTCGGGTTTCGAATTCGTATTAAGTTTTAGTTTGGTATAAATAATCGATAGACTTTGGGTAGGGTCATTTCAAGTGAATTATTTAACGCCTTTCACAAACATGAATCATACTAAAAATAAATATTAGGCACTATAATGAACAAAAATATCATTATATTTAAAATATTGGAGTAAATTTACAAAAATTAGAAATTAATAAAGGTCAAATTCGATGAAAAATAAAATTTTAGGAACTAACATGAACAAAAATATCATCATATTAAAAACATTGGATTAAATTACAAAAAAAGGAATAGGGGTCAATTTGGAATAAAAATAAATTTTTAGGGACTATAATGAACAAAAATATCATCATATTAAAAACATTGGACTAAATAAAAAAATGAATAGGGGTCATTTTGGAGTGAAATTTAAATTTTAGCTACTAGAATAAACAAAAATATTATTGGACTAAATTGTAAAAAAATATAAATATATATGGGGCAATTTTGACTAAAATTAAATTGTAGGGACTAGAATAAACAGAAATATTATTCGACTAAATTACCAAATATATATATATAGGTCAATTTCAGCTATAAATAAAGTTTTAGGGACTATAATGAACAAAAATATTATCATATTAAAAACATTGGACTATATTAGAAAATTTTAAAATAAATAAGGGTCAATTCGAATCCCTCAACCCCAAATCTCAACCTCTAAATCTTACAATCACTAATAATTAAAGTGCAAACTGAATCCCTAAACTAATCTCATAACTCCTACCAAACACTAAACTTGACACATTTACCCCTAAACCCCAAACCCTTAAATCTTACAATCACTAATAATTAAAGTGTAAACCTAATCCTTGAATCTTCTAATCCCTAAACTAATCCTATAACCCCAAACACTCAACTTGAAACATATATTATACCCATAAACCCCAAACCTCATCCCCTAAATCTTACAATCACTAATAATTAAAGTACAAGCATAATCCCCTAATCCTTAAACTATTCCCATAACCTCAAACACTCAACTTGACGCATTTACCCTTAAACCCTGAACCTCAACACCTAAATCTTACAATCACTAATAATTAAAGTGCAAGCATAATCCCCTAATCCCTAAACTAATCTCATAACCTCAAACACTCAACTTGACACATTTACACCTAAACCCCAAAACCTCAACCCCTAAATCTTGCAATCACTAATAACATATAATAAACTTTGATTAAATATAATTATACACAAAATTTTGATATGGATGTAAACATGTAATTGTACACATGATAACATCAACATGAAAGTTAAAACTTTAATTTAGTTTAAACTTAGTAGTTCAAACTTGACAAATAATTTATATTGAATGAGTTACTAAACATATTGAATTATTACTAAGCATTGAATTATTTAATAAAATTTCAAACTTAGTAGTGTCAAATGAATATCTAAATTTAATCTTTCCTTTTTTTGATATTTTTAATTGATTATATATGTATATATAACAAAAAGATTATTTAACACTTTAAATTGATTTAAAAAATTAATAGTTTACATTTACCAACACTTTAAATTCATCAAATCATAGGCTTCCTCAATTACATGTTAGGTAAATCAAGTCAGGTCAATATTAGTTCGGGTCAACAACAGGTCAGGTTCAAAACAAGTCGGGTCAATTAACAGGTCAAGTTCAAAACAGGTCAGGTAAAATCGGATCTCGGGTCAATTTAGTCGGGTAATATCGGTTATCTGCCAGGTTAGTCTCGGGTTCGGGTTCGTTTCAGTCGGGTTTCGGGTCACAGTAACAGGTTCAATTCGAGTTCGGGTCGGATGCAGGTTGGGTTCGGTTACTACAGTAACAGGTCCACTCGGGTTCGGGTCAACAACAGTCGGTTACAGATCGGTTTCGGGTCATCACATCTTCGGGTTAAACCAAGTTCTGACTTAAGCAGATTTCAGTCGAATTTTTAGATTGGGTCAACTTTTTTACATCCCTACTAACAACCACAACAAAACAACCCAACCAGGAGTTCCAGACTGCAAATTACAGCGAACTTAATTTATATGTAATCTAGGCACAATGAAACCTAGTTCTGTTTAAATTGAGTGGGAAAAAATCTTAGAAATTAGCATTAGCAAGCACCACAATAAAGAAATTAAAACATGTTTTTTTTTTTTAAGTTAATGAATCGCTAATGAAACTAGTTCTTAACTTGCAAGAGCAACGGAACAATCAACACTTTATGATATAAGCGTAATTGGTAATTTTTTAACATTGTACAAAACATTACTCTTTTTATCAACTAAATATATACTTTTAATTATACTAGACTGTAACCTTCTTTGATTGCTTCTATAGATGAAATTATTTTAGAAAACAATATTTTTAAATCAAATTCTACTCCAGACAAAAGAAAAACAACAACATTGATTATCATCAACCACACTAATAAGAGGCACAAAATGCATTTGAAGCAACAAATAACACAAAGAAAATTTTGGTACCAATTCAAAACAGTTTGAGTTCTTTACTGTAAAAAATATTGAGTTCTGCAAACTTAAAACATTTTGTAAATAGTTAACAACAGATTCAATAGAATTTATGACCAACCCAAAAAAGCAAATATATGTTTATGTATGTAAATTTGTGGAATTTAAAAATTGGGTTTGTAAATTTAGAGGAATTTTTCAGTTGAAATTGGAAGAATTTAAAAATTACGGTTTATAAATTTGGGAATATGGGAATTTGGATTTTAGTGAATTTCTTACTGTTTTCTAAGCGGTGGGTTTCCTTAACGAAGAATGGGATGAACGGCGGCGATAAAAGGAAAATGGAGGGGGGACGAACCTTACGACGACGGCGTGGCGTAAGCGGAAGAAGCTGCTACTGCATATGCGCGATCCGGAAAGAGCGATGCAGTGACGTTCGATGTTGGGTTCATCGACGTCGATCGTGGGAGATGGTTGAAACGACAATATCGTCGGATAAGGTGGACGGTGCCGACGACGGCTGCAAAATAGGGTGTTTAGGGTTTTTGATATTTGATTCTAATATTTCAATTAAAAAATAATACTATCAAATAAAATATGAAAGGTAGGTTCCAAAATTAGCTCAGTGGTTAAGTCATCAACCCCTTATACAAGCGGTTCTGAGTTTGAATCCCACCTAATGCAAGAAGCATGCTTTTCCTTTTCTTTGGCTCTCTGTGTGCAAGAATATTCTAAACCGTCCTATGATAACATGGCGACTGGGGCTTCCAAAGGAGACTGAGAATTATTAGAGGGGAGGACGATGTGGAAGTACTAGATGAGGGGATTGTATTGTGGATACCTCCAGAGCGTTCTTTACAATTTGATTTTTGGATAGGGTGCACGATCAAATCGATCAATGTATGCGTTATGTGCTAATAATCCGTCTCTTGGGAAAATCTATAGGGTATAAGGCATTATTGTCTCGCATTGAGGTGCTGTGGAGGTCGACAGGTGAGATTTAATTGATTGATTTGGCTAATAACTATTTTTTGGTGAAATTTACAAATGAGCAGGACTACAATAAGGCATTAACGGAGGGACCGTGGATGATTTATGGCCATTACCTGACGGTCCAACTCTAGAGCCGATCTTTCTCAACCTCGAAAAAAACACCCCTCGCAAGTGATGATTTAGGTTCACTTGCCGAAATTGCCTTATCGTTATTACTCTAAAGGCTTATTTCGAAGGATTGCCACGGTGGTGGGAAAGGTAGTTCGTGTGGACTACAACACGTTGGGCGGTGGGTGGGAAAAGTTTACTCGCCTTGCGGTTCTCACTGATCTTAATAAACCCTTGGTCCCATGCATTAGAATTGATGGACTTGTTCAGATGCTAGAATATGAAGGTCTGAATCAGATTTGATATCACTGTGGGGTTTACGGTCATGCCGCGGAGGGATGCAGTTTGAATGGGAAGGATGCTTCGGTTGCCTTCAGCCCAGATGCTAGGATTGGGGAATCTGTGAAGATGCCTACCATGGAATTTCGGGAATTAGAAATTTTTTGCCCTTGGATGCTTTTGGAGAATAGGTGACGCAAACCTCGTGAGGAGAACAAAGGCCAACAATCGGGACAAAAGGGGACGGTTGATGCCTTTGTTTCACGCTTTGTAGTGCTTGATGATCACATGCCGATAGTAAGGCAATAGGAGGATATGGTTGTTGAACCGCAGGCTCCACATGCAACAGGCAGCGACAGTGTAGTTCGGGGTAAGGAAGCTGAGATGTGGGGTGCTTTTATAGGGCTGGAATGCGCATTGGAGTTGGGCAACAAGAGAGTCATTCTCGACGTTGATAGCACTGACGCAGTTCGGTTAATCTCACAGACAAGGAAGGAAAGAGCGGGTCTAACGTTCTTGTACATATTTGGGATTTGTTACAGCGTGCTTGGATGGTGCAAGTTCAACATGTAAGATGGAGTGGGAATAAAGTTGTTGACGCTATGGCCAAGTTAGCGCGGCATGATGACTTACGATGTGCTCGGTTCGTCAGTCCACCTGATGCGATTCTTGCTACTTTACATGCTAATGGGGTAATCCATATTGCCTCATAATAGTTTCAGTGTTATCTTGAGTCCGGGGTATGGCCTTTGTAGTTTGTATTATTGGGTTGCATGTTGTTAATTGTCTTGTTCGAGTTTTATCTCGTGATTTGCTTGAAATTGTTATCGGTATACTCTTTTCCTTCAACTAGGTTTAGGGCGGTTTTTAACGAGGCACTTGGTAACATACCCTTTTTCACAAAAAAAAAATATGAAAGGTTTATTAAATCTAAATTGTAATTTTATTTTGAATAAATATTAATTGTATGTGGACTCCTACAAATTTTAAATTCTTTTAATAGTCATTAAAAAATTAATGGTGATCAACGGTGTATTGTATTAGTGGTGTTGAGCGGTATGCGACGCCGGTTGTAGACTCATCATATTATTCTATATAGCTGTTAATTGAAATATTATTCTAAATTTTTAATATATAAAAAGATTAAATATATATTTTAATTCATAATCAGTAACGTAAACATATATATATTTAATTATGCACGTAATTAACATGTGCATTACACGGAAATGCAAACTAATTATTATATTGATCGATTATTTTAGAGCATCAAATTAAAGGGAAAAAAAAGAAAAAGAAATCTCCATGAAAACAAAATCCAAATCTTGAACCAAGCAATCTTCTTTACAAGCAAAGAAGGTTGAGACGTCGTCGTATAGAACCATGTCTTACGACTATCTTTTCAAGTACATTATCATCGGTGACACAGGTTCGTCTATAGACCATATCTCTCGCTCTCTGCATATATCCCCCCATTTGGGTTTCTTTGTTAAATTTCTTATGGGGTTTGATTGGTTTGTGGTGCAGGCGTGGGAAAATCATGTTTGCTCTTGCAGTTTACGGACAAGAGATTCCAGCCGGTTCATGATCTAACCATCGGTGTTGAATTCGGGGCTCGGATGGTCTCCATTGATGGCAGACCCATCAAGCTTCAAATCTGGGATACCGTACGATGCCTTTTTTTGTTCTTTTTGGTGAAAAGAATGTTAAAATCTTTATGAATAGCTCTGGAAATCTGCTGAAATATTCTATCCATGTGTTTTCTTTGGCTGTTTAGGGAAAATGGTGTTCAAAATTAATTAACTTCTTGGATATTAGGCGTAGATGAACTTAGTTTAGGATCCAAAGAAGATGGTGAAGAGAAATATGGGTTTATTTTGGAGTAGAATTTCGTTTGTTCAACTTTTTCCAAGTTCTTTTATTTTGAAGATATCTCATTCCTATATCCACATACATGAGACATAGGTACTTGGTCATTTGTTTCCTATAACTCCATTAAAAAAAAGAGACTAGTTTATACATTTCGTAGTTGCTTCCTACTCAAGAAATGTTGAACCAAATGAAATGTAGTTTATTATTAATGAATTTAATGGCTTCTTTTATCTTTGATTATAAGGCTTTTGTTGGTTGTGTTTGATCATATTTACTTCCATTATTCAATGATTAGATGAATATTTTAGCAAAGAGCTTTTCTTTTTCTTTTTTATATATATTTCAGGCTGGGCAAGAATCCTTCAGATCCATCACCAGATCTTACTATAGAGGAGCGGCAGGAGCCCTTCTGGTCTATGACATAACCAGGTGAGATACTAAGTTGTCTTACTCTGCTTAAGTAATGGGTTTTGAAGCTTTATTGCTGTGACTCGGGTGTAAGAATTAGGAACCAATGTGTCTGATATCAGTATGTTCAATTTTTTTCATATCGGCTCAGCCATGTTTGAATATAAGTCACACATGGGTACTTCAAGCAAAATAAAGAATTGAACAACACAATCGTAAGAAAAAAAAAAGAAAAGAAGTTCCAACAGCTACTGTTGTCTTGTTTTTTTTACTGGTCAAATATAGTTGTTAACTTTTGAAACTGAAGTGTAAAGTTACACTGTTGGATCAGGAGAGAGACGTTTAATCATCTGATGAGCTGGTTGGAGGATGCTCGACAGCATGGGAATCCGTACATGGCGGTCATGGTGATCGGAAACAAGTGTGATCTTTCTCACCGGAGAGCAGTGAGCAAAGAAGAGGGTGAGCAGTTTGCAAAGGAAAATGGGCTTTTATTCTTGGAAACATCTGCAAGGACATCTCAAAATGCCGAGGAGGTAAGTGTTATCCCCCAAGGTGTTTCAACATTTTTATTTTCCTTTAAAGTACTCTGTCCTACATGCTCGGCACTCACACCCAAGTAATATTGCTTTATATTTCCCTCAAATGAAAATGTTGAATTCTCCTGCAGGCTTTCATCATGACTGCTGCAAAGATACTTCAGAACATTAATGAAGGGATCTTTAACGTTTCCGATGAGGTAATGATCAAAACCGCTTCTTTTAAGGATGACAAGAAATATGTTTTTCCGAGCAATCATATCCGGACATAAATTACAGGTATAAAAATATAATCTTCCAAAAACACCCTAAATATATGAAAACTCTTTTTTTCTTAAAAAAGAAGTTTAATATCTCCATGTCAAACCCTCCAAATGCAACTTAGAAGCATTTTCATTAGTCCGTAGATGGTTTCAGTTTCATTATTTTCCTATCATAAGAACTCCAAAGTATATCTCACTTGATATAGACTGATTCATGGAACTGAATGCAGTCATCCGGCATCAAGATCGGCTACGGACGTGGACAAGGTATAACGGGTGCAAAAGATGGAAACCTCGGTCAGAAAGGTATCTGTTGCAGTCAGTAGGCAAAACAATACGTGCCTGTCTTTGACCCTTCAATCCAATTCATTTCCTATCACATTGCTTCACATATTCTTACAGGAGCTGTTCAACTTAGCAAGAACGCGGAACGTATAGAACTAGTGTTCTCTCTTTCTTTGTACTGAACTCAGAAATCACATGTTCCATCTCGTTTTAATTTGATTCGGGTCATTTGCATAGTAATATATATATATATATATATATTAACAACTATTATACCGATTTATTTTCCAGTTTTTTGCGCACTTACCACCCCTTCAGATAACATACCAACAATATAAGGAAACTGCTGTTCACAATTGATGTGGATCCAGATTAAAACTTGAACGACTACAAATGTTCCATGGAAGTTTTCTCTTTAGCCTCCTGAAGAGAACAACAACATTACAGTAACTGAACAATAGACAGAGAAGTACCTACACGGTTGCAATTATATCCTCCTTGAAACCGGAATGCAACTCCTCGGCCATTGTGTGCCATTACTAAGAACCAGCGAATATCTGCAATGAATATAGGAAGAAAGCGTCAGGGAACAAACTACAAAAGAAAACGAATACAGTTGTTGCTTACTTGCTCATCAAGTAACACTTACCCCAGCAAGAATATCTTTGGAGAGTCGTTGTTTGCCTTGAGATGAATCAACTGCAACAAGCTTATTCTGCCGGAATTGACAAATCACCTTCTTGGTAACAGACAGGTCAGAATTCATTCCAGACTCCTCTTGTACCTTTTGCTTCTGTAGAAAGTCAAAACACGCTCAACATGCATGCAAAATTACGTATGTGGTTTTGTTCAAGGCAATTACATATTAAACTATGCAAAATGAAATTCAGCCACAGAAGCTATGTCACCTAAGAGTGGAACATGAACTAGAGTGACATGTGCGAGAAAAAACTAAGAAACATCATGTAGAATTGCAGATGTATCGAATTCACAACTATCATTGATGGCAAGCAATGAGTAGCATAAAAAATGTAGTTGTTTACCTTCTTCATTCGCTCTTCAATCGCACTTATGGCACAGGATTGATCAACTTTTGAGAGATAGAAATCAAGCTCCCTCTTGGCAGCAGAGAGTTCTAAGGCTAGCTTCTGCTCCCGAATTGCACTCTTGTAAGCTATATGAGAAGAGAAATCAACTTAGACACACCACACACACATTCATACATGTGTGTAAATATAGGGCTAAAATCATTGCAAAACAGAGAAACATAAACCGTAAGTTACCAATTTCTTCGGTAAGATCGTCCCACTTGAATTTACTCAAGTATTTGATATTCCAAAGATCATAATAAAAAGACGACCTCTTCCTTCCACCTGATCATGGTGAAAAGAGATCATAAACATAAGAACACATCATATAATCAGAAGATACTAACATCTATGTTATTGGGCTTAAGGTACGAGTGTTGAATATGTATTTGGGGGGTCATATCTATACCATATCCAAATATGTGCTGGAAACTCGTGTCCAACATGAATATTTAAAGCAAAACGAACAGTCTAAGCAACATAGATACTAATTAAAAGGACGAAATAAGACACTGCAATTAATTTCCATACCAACTTGTTCACCATTTAACATATTAACAACCCTCTTTGCAATCCCTTTCCTAGCAAATTCAACCCACCTAAGAAAACAATAAACCCAATGTTGAACCATATCATCCCAACATCTTCAAGCATTTTAAGGAAAAACAAAAAGACGAAAATCTTCAAAAATTCACAATAACCCGTGTTAAGCTACACATGACAAACCCTTCAGAAAATTCCTGTTCTTGAACCTTGGAGGGTCTAGGGCGTTTACCCTTCACTTGGGGTTGATGACCTGCAACAAAACCAACAAAACCCAATCTTTTTTTGTAAAGAAGATAACTAAAGAAAGAGCCCATTTTTGAGCTGTGTTTTTCACTTATACTTGCTCACCGGAAGGCGTGAGATAAATCCTAAGTATTTCCCCATACTGAGAAAGCAATTGGCGCAGTTTGACATGATCCATATGTGGTGGAACTCTGCTTAAATAACAAACCCCACGATTATCAGCTTCGGATGCTTCCTTCGACAATTTCATCTTTTTCTTCTTCCTCTTGCTGTCGGGTATATTATTTCCATCTTCAAAGCCATCATCTTTACCATCATAAGCCACTTGATTCTCTTCTTCAGCCATTGAAGCTTCCTAGTCGGTTTCAGCAAACACATCGTCAGATTTCAAATACTCTAAATAGCGGCACCGTCCGCCACCGCTAAAGACATCAATAGCGATAACGGTCCGCTATTTCAGCTAAAATAAAACCTTTTAAACAAATACGATGAAACGGAATAACAAGCGGTAGGATGAAAAAAATATATATATAGTAGAGAGATCAGTGATGCAGAGGCAGAGACCAGATAATCGAATATATCACGAGTAGAGTAGAAAACTTCAAGTTAAATTTAGGGTGTCAAGAATTACCTTATTTAATTCCCCGGTCTGTCGGAAACTTGAAGGTAATGGAGCGCTTGGGTCAGGTGCTGGAGGAGGAGAGGCTTGATTGGCGGCAGGGGATGTGCGAAGATCGACGAGGGTGGGTGCAATGGTAAACTATCTATATAGCCACGTAATTATTTTGATAGTTAAATAAATTTATATAATTGGATATTTAAAAAAAATTAATATATATAACCTAAATTTTAGTTCACACGAGTATTTTAGTTTTAGGGTTAGAATTTTAGTTTAAAAGTTTAGGAGTTTAGGTTTTAGGTTTTAGGATTTAGAATTTAAGGTTACTGTTTAGAATTTAGGGTATAAGATTTGAGTTTAGGGCTTAGGATTTTAGGGCTTAGAGTTTGGAATTTAAGATGTAGATTTTATAGTGTAAATATGTATGTTTGTGTAAAATAATTTTTACACAGCCTAGGTATCAAAATTTTACCCTTATTTTTTATTAAAAAATCAATCAATTTAGTTCTAATTAAAAAAGAATTAATATTTTGATACATAAGTTGTGTAAAAAAAAAAACTACACAATCCATTATATTTAAACTATAAAATTTAAAATCTAAATCTCTAACCCTGAATCATAAGCTCTAAATTCTAAACTTAAACCATGAATTCTAAATCCTACAATCTAAAACCTTAAACTAAACTCTTAAACCATAAAATTGAAAAACTTGTGTAAACTAAAGTATTAAAGTATCTTCCTTTTAAAAATGGTTTAACCGTAAAATAAGTTCTCAAACTATACCATTTTTTCAGTTAGGTGTCTAAGCTATTTTCCGGGTCAAATGTTTAATGTTTCAATTTGTTACTCAAATAAGGTTTTCCGTCAACTGTCATTTAAAAAATTTCGTCATCTAATCAGAACATGACACGACATATTTTTTATTTTTTATTTATGAATTTCTTTAAAAGTTACAAAGTTTTAATATCTTTCAATCAAACCCTCAAATCACATATCCTTCACCGTCTGACATCCGCACACATTGGTGGTTCACCGTTCACTGTCCATGCGTCGTGTACCTCAACGTTCGACATCCACCACCCTCTAGCCATCGGTCAGGACTTAATCAGCCTCTTTTTTCTTCATTGGTAGATGTTCGTCGACAATACAATCAATGGTTCATTCATCGATTTTCGATGACAAGGTGATGGGGTTTTAGTTGTAGGGGTTCGACGAAGGCAATGATGACCGGTGGTGGTTGAATCGATGGACCGATGGGAGGTATTTAAGTATTTAGGGTTAGAGTTTTGTTTTTTTAAGAAATTAAATATTTTCTGATATTTCTTTTAAAAAATTAAAGAAAATAACAAAAATAGGTCATGTGTCATGTTCTGATTGGATATCCAAATTTTTTAACAATCATGACGGAAAAAACTTAGTAACAAAATGAAACTTTAGGCACCTATTTAGCCCGAAAAATAGTTCAGGCACCTAACTAGAAAAAATAGTACAATTTAAACATTTTTTTAACGGTTAAACCTGAAAAATCTATAAATTTAACCACAATGTTTACAAGTCAATTCAATTTTAGCTTTATTTTAAGTATAAATGAGTTTGAGATTCAAATCTTTAAATAGCAGACAAAGGTTGATGTGTTATAAACAAGTGACATGGGTGCAAAAAATGAGTGTATAGTGGTGTGAAGTGATACAACGGAGAGTATGAGTGGCTTCACGGCCAAGACTCGACGTAAATATAAAAAAATACATGGAGTCATCACCGATCTTTTAATTAGGTAGACCGAAAACCTAAAGAAAATCAGAGATTTCAAAATCTTGGGTTCGGAGGCGCGGTTACGAGTGAGGAAGAGTTAACACCCCCACAACGCCCGTAAAACGGCGCTTATTTGGTCACTAATATATATTTTTTAGTTCAGGTATATGCATGCATGAGATTAATATGAAAAAAATTCTCATATTATTCTAAAGTCTAAGCTCTAATTAGAAGATTGAATTATTAGAAACCTAATTAACCGGATTAAAGATCAACTCAAGAAACCTAATCTAAAGGTCAACTTACTATAAAATTAATTTGATAAGTAGATTTAAAGAAAATAACACTAATCCTAGAATTGAGTTAAGTGAAATATCTACACTAAAGGCTTTAATTTAAAATTCTAAACTAATCTAAGGATTAAATTGAATAATTCTACAGTCTAAATGACAATCTAAGAAATATATATTAATACACATAAAGAAAGTATATACTATATATTAGGGTTGTTCAAAAATACCCGACCCGACCGACTCGACTATCCGATTTAAAATAACCGGGTATTAAAATGAAAATACCCGATTTTTTCAGGCCGGGTACCCAACCCATGAAAAATCACGGGTAGTTGGGTCGGGTCCGGGCCTAAATATTTTTATATCCGGGTACCCGACCCGACCCGCTATTTTTATTATATATTTTTACTTTTAAATTTTATTTTTATTTTAAGTTATTATTTTTACTCTAATCCCTAAATTCTTTTTTATACTTGTATTATGTACTTTTAAAATTTAAAATTATCAAAAATATTTATATCAATTTACCAATATGAGATTCGAAGGAAAAAATACGATCCATTAGATAAGCTACACAATATGTTTGACATTAAACATGAGTGACAAAATTGAAGCAGTATGATTGTATTTTAAATCAATGTGAGAAAATAGAACATAAATTACGAATAACATGCACACTCCAAGTTATACAGTATGATTGTCATCAAACATAATCCATAGAATGAGCTACTGTAAGTTACTTTTTTTAACTACATAGAATTATTTTTTCTGACACCATACAATCATCAAATATTGGAGATGGTGTTGATAAATATTATGGGGTCCATCTACCACCTAGAATTATTTTTTTATTGTCATCAAATATTTAGTTACTGTAAGTTTTACAGTATGGTTGTCCCATACAGTCTGTAACTACACAGTACATACTAGTACTACATAGAATTATTTTTAACTACATATGATGGGCTCGAATTCCTTCAACGAAATGCTTGCCAAGTGTGGAGAAGATTGATTTTTGGGTGTTTGTGGTGGAAGAAAAAGATAAGAAAACATACACAAGGATTTAGAGTGGTTTGGCTTTCTAACCAAAGCCTACATCCACTACCTTAGCACACCACTAAGGATTTCCCAAATTCACTAAGAATTTCTTCCCCTTTTACAAGGCTTAGGAGGCAACCTTTACAATCCTAGACCCAATTACCAAGTCTAGCATCCAAAGCTCACAACCCGAGCTTTGGGAACTCTCCTAATCAAAAGAGATTCTAAGCAAACTGAAATCCCTCTTAAAGGTATGTGTTTGCACTCTAAATCACTCACCCAAATCCTAATACACTTGAGCATACATTGACATTTAAGCTCAACAAGTGTAGTCTATACAAAGAATGGGAATTTAAGTTCTTAGACAAATTTGACATCATAATGTTGTTGACAATTGAAGCATTAGTCTTCCATAGATGCTTGGAGGTCCCTTATATACTCCCAATTGAGTTCATAGCCGTTGTAGACCGTTGGGTTTGAATTGGAGCCGTTAGAGCCTCTATTTCCCGCAATTAATGCAGTTCTTCAGCTGTCCGTATCGATACACGGTTACCCGTATCGATGCCCCATTCTTGGAAACTAGCCGTTAAGCCCTTAGCTGCCTAACCGTATCGATACGCATGTAGCCGTGTTGGTGCGAGAACTAGCCATTACGCCCAGTCTTGCTAACCGTATCGAAACACCTTGATTTGTTTGCAAACCGTATAGCATGCCTCTATTTGTTTTGCAAACCGTATCGGTACGGGATGGTCTATTTCGGTACGCTCTGCAATTTAAATAGTCGTTGGGAAATAGCAGTTGGGGAGGTTGAAAATGGGATCGGTACGCGTACTTGCGTATCGGTACGACCCTACCCGTATCGGTACGCCTAGGAGCGTATCGGTAAGGTTTTTTGATTTTGGAAAATTACTGTAGCGAAAAACCTTGGACTGTATCGATACGAGGTATACCGTATCGGTACGCCTACGTTGAAAACAACATTTTGGCTATATTAAAAACGTTTAAAACGTTTCCAAGTTGTTTGGACTTAAAAGCATTTTTTGAATTCTTTTCAATTTAGTCCAAAACTATTTTTCAATTATTATATCAAAATAAATATCCTAACAACACAGTAAACCATGCAACTTCGAATCATTAATTTTTGTATTATGAAATTTTAAATTTTATGTGTTATGTGATTTTTTTTTAATTTCAGATTTTCAAAAATATTAAAAATAAATTACCCGGTACCAAATTAACGGGTACCTGCATTTTATGAGTACCCGGTTTATATGGGCCAGGTAACGGCCCGAGGTTTTGGTACCCAGAATTTCGGGTACCCGGATTCCCGGGCACCCGGATATGAAATTAAAAAGCACGCACACACATGTATATATATTAAGAAACTGTTTATGTCATATATATTACAAAAATATATGTACACGTTAAAGAAAATATATATTACATATATACAACGTATATACTATATATAAGGCAGCACAGTATTTATTTAAAAAAATAAAGAAAATACATATATTAAATTAAAGTAAATGTATGCTATATATTATAAAAACGATTACTATAGTCAAAAAATGTTTATGCTATATATATAGGCGTATATAATTAATACTTTACATATATATAAATATGAAAATGGTAACAATATGCACCGTTGAATTAAATTAATAAATACATCATGATAATATATATATGGTACAAATAATTAATTTAACATAATCAATCAATTAAAGAAATTAGTATAAAACGTGTCATGCTAATTTAAAACGAAACAATTAATTAAATCAATAAAGTAAAAACTAAATTGAATTAAAATGAAAATATAAGACTAGATCATAAATAAAATACTGTAAATTAGGACTTAAATAAAAGTAAACAAAAGTAAAGGTTCAAAATTAAGAAAATTAAGTGCACAAAAGATGAAATGAAATAATGTAAAGGAGGAGGAACCACAAGGCAAATAGCCACCAAATGATTTTGGACGGCGGTTTAAAGTGCAAGAGGGTTTTTACGCTTCGTAACGCTTTGGATATTCACATTTTCGATACAAAATAAAGATGAAATATTGAACAAAAGAAAGACTAAAAAAATCTTCTGCTTTTTATTTCTCTCTACAATGCTTTGTGTTTGTATTCTCTCTACAATGCTTAGTGTTTCCGTTGTGTGTGTTCTTGTTATGAAAATTACATAAGAATGAAGCCTATTTCTAGGCTCCAAGAAACCATAAAAATATTAAAAACCCTAAAAGCATGATATCTTCTACGTAACCCTGAATATCCTTGGAAAAGGAGTAGTGCATTTACTAGGGCACCATACCACTTTTCTTACACTCAATATGACCATAAATTAATTAAAACAAATAAGGGAAAGTCTAAGTTTGAATTTAATTACGAATAATCTGTAACACCCATAATATTTTAATGGTGTAAAGTAAAGATTAAAGGGGAAAAAGAGAGAGAAGAAAAACAACGGAGAAGCGTTGCTAGGGGGTTTCAAACTCGCATCCTTGGGTGGTGTGGGCTAAAGCCTTAACAATCAAAGCTAAGGCCACCTCTTGTTAAAAACAGTCTCAGATTAATTTTACGTTATTTGTATCAGCTATACTAAAATTTAATAAAAATTTGAACCCCCTTTAATTCATTTCTAATCTGGTTAAGGGGAAATAAAGAGTCAAATCTTCTGGAAAATTCTCTATGGCCACCACACCTGCCCTTGCTCCGATCTCACCCACCGCCAAGTCATGGCGTGCACCGCCACCAGTACCATGTCTGTTGTCGCATCCCGATCTCAGGCCAGTCCTTCACTCGTCGTTACACCTTACCGTTTGTTGTGGAAGTCTGGATTAAAGCTTCGTCAGAATTTCAAAGTTTTTCATTGTTGTTTCCCTGTTCGGCCGATGTTCGTTCGTTACACTGTTTGCATCATCGGGCTCGTGGTGCTGAGACAAGCAAAACCCAGGTCGTGGCTCTCCTTTTGACGCCTGCAAGGGCCTTGTCGGAGCAATGCCATATTCGGCCATTCTTTTTGCATTTTGGGTAAGTTTAGGTAATTTTCGGCCTGAATCCAGTTATTCAATATCATGGGTTAATAGATATGGCCCTCTTTTACATTTTGGTGCTTTTTTGGGGCCATTTAGGGTTGCGTATGGGAGAACTCTGGCCATCGCGGCTGGTTCTCGTTGAACCGAGCTGCTTTGGCACAAAACCTAAGCCAATTTGGCTATTGAACTGGCCTAAAGGCCTGTTAATTTAAATTGGTGGGCTGACCTAGTTTTTAGGGCCTAAATGGATTTTTGGTCTTAAACCCAAATAGGTCTAAAACTAACCTCTTGACCAGCCTGAGTCTGACCCAACCTTACCTGAGTTTGACCCATTGACCCGACTCGTTGACCAACTCAGTCTAAGTTAAACCGCTAACTGGGTCAACCTGTCTGAGTTAACTCAATGAGTCAACTCGCTTGAGTCAACCTAGTTGACCGATGATGCTAGCATGACATTAGTGTTGACTTTAACTACTGACGTCATCATTGACTTTCACGTCAGTGTTGACTTTGACCAAAATTTAAATTTTTCAAAAACTCGTATTTTATGTTTTTTAACATTCTGAGTTTGTTTTAAAGTCCGTTTCATGAATTTCTAACCCAAAAGCCTTTAAATTAGACCATGAACCCGAATTTGTATTTGTATTTAATTATTTAGTTTATGAACTTGTAAGCAAGAATTGATTATGGATTATGTTATTTGAAGGTATTCATGTATCTTCGTATCCAAGATGTTGAGGGACATCAAATTCGGGTTCAAGAACGATCAAATAGAGTATCATGGGTCGGCCGAAGTAACATCGATCTAAGGTAATACTCTACTACCTCTTGCATGCCTTATGGAACATAATGGTATCCAACTAATACATGCAAGATCATTATTAAGCGTACTGTTAGCTCTGGTTAAGTCAAACCTATCACAAAATATAAGAAGGGTAATCTGGACAAGATCTAATATTCGAATAAGAAGTTTGATAATCAAGAGGATTTTTGGGTTTATCAAATAATTAATAATCAGTAAATCTCCAATTTTGATTAATCATATTAATAGAATTAATGTCTGAAATGATTGGATATGAAATGATGAAATTGCCCTTGAAATGTAAGGATAACAAATATACCCCCAACTAAAGGAATGATCTAGAATCTACACTTGATATGATGAATCAACTACGTTATCTGAAATCCTTAAATTGTTGGGAAAGATTCTGGTATCATGATTCTAATATGCGAGATAATAAATGGCTTGAATGTATCTCGAATTTTGGACAAAACTTTGAAGATAAAATTACTGGAAGTGCTATGGAATTCTGAGTTGATCTAAATGACCGAAATGACTGAAATATTCTCAAAGACCAAATTTTCTATATTAATCAAAATAACGGATATACCCTCGAGTTCTAAAATGAATAAATTGTTTGGAAGGACCAAAATTATTGAAATGATCAAAATGATCGAAATATATTCGAACATCAAAACTTCTTAAACAACTAAGATATCCTTGAACTCTGGAATGATTAAATTATCCTCATGATTTGGCATAAGTGAATACCCTTGATAATTCTCAATTCAGATAAAATCTAGATAACCGTATCGTCCCTAAGGGTTGAGAAACCTAAACCAGATATGTTGGCAATCTCAAATACTATTGTAATAATGGTCTGATTAGAATACAAAGACATGTTTAGCTTCACGGACAAAGACCAGTAATAAAAATGAGGGCGATCGGTTCTTTTATATGATGCTACCAGAACTAAGGAATGAACACTTGTGAGGCGTATCTATCTGAATACTGAAAAACACAATAATATGGTTACTGTTAAAGTGAATGGTTTTAGAAGTCTAATTAGCTACTTAAAATCATGAATATTGCGAGCTTCAGTTTTACCCTTTTTGGGTTATATTACCAAATGGCTCTTAGGAGTCAAAATGACCCAAAATGCCCTTATGAGAAAATTGAGTGGAACTCTTCGGATATATTTAAAATCTTGAATAAATCCGATATGCTTGATATCTTGTTTGATCCTGATATACTCGAAATCTCGATATAGCCAATTTTCTGTATAATCAGGATATACTGGAATTTTTGAATAACCTTGAGGTACAAATTCCTGAACATCTGGATGAAGACGATAATTATCTAACTCTTCGAATAAGGTCCTTAATTCTGAAATCAGTCTAACATGGACTAAATTTTGGTATCTTCTATCTGTAATTATCAAGGATCTATAAGGGATAAATTGAACCATCTGTGTGTTCCTTGCACATGTATATTCTCTCTATCTTGAAACTAAGACTCTCTCTGATCCGAATAATGAATCATGTCTATCTAAAAATATACCTCTATGCCTGATCTAAAAAGTATGCTATCTGGTTTCTGATACTCTAGAAATATATGTATGACTATTATTTTTCTCATTCCGTCTATCTCCACTAAACTATTTAATTTGGGTTACTTCTGGGATATGATATGAAGTCTCTGCAGGTTCAACACTAGTAATTCCTTATGGACCCAAGGTAACCCCTTGGGTAGGTTTCAATGCTTCAGCTCGGGTAATTCTTTATGGGCTTAAGGCATCCCCTTAGGTTGGCTCCTACGCCCTATGGGCCTAGGGTAAGACCTTATGGATGCAGTTCTAGGCGACTGCGTATCGGAGTATGGTTGGAGGGTAGTTAGGTTGGTACTAAACTTTTCCTATCCCTTTTGGCCCCTATCAAAACTCTATAGTTGTTTGAAATATTCTGTCTATCATTCTTGATCTGTAATCGATGGAATACACTAAACTCCTTGGCTCAATTCTAGTAATCTATATTTCCCTCTAATTATCTGAGTTATAGATATCTTGTCTGGTATTCGGGTGATCAAATCAGAAATGACTTTGTTACTTTCAAGCGTAACAACAATATGAATCACAATTTATGTTTGAAACATGTTGATACTGGCTCATCACATTAGTTTTGATTAACCTTATACCTGCTTGTTGCATTCAACATCATTTGGTAGTTCTATATTATTGAGTTTTTCCAAGCTCACGTTGTTTTTACCATCGCAGGTTGAAAATGATTTGATCATGTTTCGACGATCGATATCACTAATGGGAGTCTCCTCGGTGTTGCTTGCGGAGTACGATATCTATGTAAATAGTGTGCATGTATGTCGCGTTTTATGTACTGCTGTGTTTGTCATACGTTTTCTGAATTTCTATTAATTTAATAATGGTTTTTCTGAAATGGTGTTTTAAGCAATTTTTATTTTATGGTTTTAAATGTATTAAAGAAAAGAATTTATTTGGGTTTTTACTGTGGGTCGCTTCTGTGACCCGAATGTGACCTCCTAGATTTAGGTGCAGCGCACATGTAGGTCTAGGGGGTTATATAATCAATGAAATAATTGAAAATTTATAATTAAATCAAATTCTCGTATTGGACCCATATCAAATTTTTGCATGATTTGTCTTCCTTAAAATGAACATATCTTGAGCTCTTGACGTCCGATTGAGGCGTTTCAATATGCATTGGTAAGGTAACTAGAAAAACGGTCAATTCGTAAGGAGACATCTTGACCCAAAAATGCCCAGATCCTAGCAAAAATTCATCATAAGTTTGTAGTGAGAATTACCTGCACGTAGCTTGATTTTCCATACTTGTTGGACAAGATCTTTTGCATTCTTCCCATATTTGACGTGATTAGGATCTTTTGTAATATGCAAAAAATACAATAATAATAACAATTGTAATACAAAAAATAAAACTAAAAATAAAATACAATAAGATGAAAAAATAAAATGGGTCGGATAAAAATGCGTGACTATAGCCGCCCCTATTTGCACATTCTGGTGAAATAGGAATAGGGCAAATAACAAAAGGCATTGATTTTATCCGGCCGAACTGCAAATTGGTTGTTGGGTCTGCTCCTTCGCTCCTATGGAGAACAGATTGAAACTTGACTCCTTCAAATCTGAGGTAGTGTGCAAAGCCAACTCTGATCCTTCGTACTTGAGGACACTGAGTTGAAAAGTGATATGCTCTTTCATACCTGAGGAGAACAAATCAAACTTCAGTCTTTCAAATCCTCCAAACTTGAGGACACTTAGTCAAAAAGTGATCAGCTCCTTCATACATGAGGAGAACAAATTGAACTTCAATCCTTCAAACTTGAGGTAGAAGAAAGAAACTATGATCCTTCAAACCTAAGGACACCGAGTTGAAAAGTGATCTACAAATTAAACTCTACTCCTTCAAACCTGAGGTAGCGGGAAGAAACTCTGATCCTTCAAACTTGAGGACACTGAGTTGAAAATTTGATATGCTCCTTTGTACCCGAGGAGAACAAACCAAAACTCCACTCCTTCAAACCTGAGGTAGTGTGAAAAACTCTAATCCTTCGTACTCGAGGATGGCGAGTTGATAAATTTGATATGTTCCTTCGTACCTAAGTAGAACAAATCAGAACTTCACCCATTCAAACCTTAGGTAGTGTGGAAAACTTTAATCCTTCGAACTTGAGGATGCCAAGTTGATAAATGTGATATGTTCCTTCGTACCCGAAGAGAACAAATCAAAACTTCACTCCTTCAAAGCTAAGCTAGTGAAATAAAAACTCTGATCCTTCGCATCCGAGGACACCGAGTTGAGAAACTCTGTTTTCGTATTCATGTCAAAATTAACAAATGTTATGATTGTAATAGGTTAGCATGTATCTAAAATGTCTAACTCGTGAATGCATGGTGTATTTTAATATGATGTTGGTCAAGTTCCATGTGAATTCTCATCTTGTCACTTGGAGAGGCCTATTCGACTCCTCAACTTCTTCAATCTTATTGAATTCGGGTGTCATGTACTTGCCTTAATATAATTCCCTCATGGGTTGAACATCTCTTCCAGATTTATATGTTAGGGATTTCTTCGATTCACTATGTTCCATGTGTGGGCTTTCCTTGAAAACATAGCCAACTAGAACTTAAGTTTTCAACTACGTCACAGTCCATGTATATGTGCTCTTACCCATTCGATGTGATGCCCCATTCAATCCTCAAATATAATTTCATCACTGATAGGTCAATCCTCTTTTGAATAGAGGGTTAAACGTCTCATACTCAGCCATATCTTTTCCATGTCAGGCCAATCATTTGCATCAATGGTCATGTATTTTAAAATTTATCTCTAAAGAAATACAAGGAAATCTTTTTTGTTTATAAAAATGTCAATTTTTATTGACATTTCAATGAAGGATACCTTTTTGGATTAACATACATAACCTAGAAAACCAAAATCATAATATAAAGAAAGAAAACATAATAGGATGTCCTGAATATCAAGTGCAAGAGCTTTGCAGATTCAACCATCTGATGATCATTTCAAGCATAGCTTGTGTTTACGAAGACTTTGAATGTTGTGGCGATATTTGAAGTTGTGAAGTTTCTCCCAGACCTTTCGATTCATCCTTATGATTATCGCATTGCTAAAAAATGATTCATTTTCAATTCTCATTATTTTTCACCATCCATAAATGTTTTCAAGCTTTTCAGACTTATTTAACCAGTAGAGTGCAAAAATATTATACTAAGAATAAAATTATATAAGTTCATGTGTGTGTTTCCAATTGCAACTAGATTTTATTATTTTGACTTATTCCCTTCTCTTTCTTTTTTTTGTTTTTGCTCTCTCGAGATTTCATCTCATTAGTTTTTTTGAATTTGTCAGGATTTGAAAGTCACTCATGAAGCCAAGATATAGAACAGATGGAACATAGCTCCTTATTAGATTTTCTATCTCACAGCTACATCGGAGTACACTGAGAGAGTTTTTTCTTTTTTTTCCTTATTTCCTTTTCCCTTTCTTTTCCCTTTTTTTATTACTTCAACCTATCTCGAGATTTCATCTCATTAATTGTAACACCCCTAAACCGGTATAGATGAAATACCGAGTTAAGAAGCATTACCATCAAACAAAGACCTTCAAGCATAACAATAAGAAAAGACTAACTGTAATATTCCAAAATGTGGCCTGGAAGTATGTTACTAATTCGAGTGTGATTTAAATGGAGTTACTGTAATACCTAAAAATGTGAATTAAGATATTTGACGTGATTCAATTTTGATTCGAATTGATTGATATATTTCTTAAAAATAATCAATTGAGGGTTTTAGGACTCAATAGAATTCGTAAATAACTCATGAACCTTATTAAAATGACTAAAAAGAAACCATGTTAAGATTTAAAGGTTGCATGCAAAATATACAATTGATGAAGGGCATGAACATTTGTCGTGCATATTGAATGCACGTGTAGGGGGAAGTTTGAACCGACTATTGGGACCAAAATATACAAAATTTCATCATTCTTCTTCTCTCCTTCCAGCTAAATCGAAGCAAAGAGTGTAGTGAGAGAGAGCTTCATTGTTGGTAAATCTAGCTTAAAATGATGACCTTTATGCGCATGGGTTCTTGATAGAAAGGTAACTATTTATCCCTTCTATTCATATGAATGTTATGTTTGTTAAATTGATATGTGAATGTAGAATTAATGTAAGAATGAATTTATATGTTTAGTGAAAATTATATATAGAATATATATTAGAAAGATCATATCTTGTATGTTATTAATTCTAGTGAAATAAGTGGGCTGTTTGGTGAATACTTGATTATAGGACGGTTTGTTTTGAATGTATAAATACATGTATAACTGAAAATGCACTGCTTTGTAGGCATAAGTGCATGTGCTAGATTGTTTGAACATGTATGGAAGTATATATATATGTAAAGGGCTGTTTCGAGTATATTGATCATGCTGGACTAATTGAGTTATATATGTGTATATATAAAAATTGGGGCTGTCTTGAGTGTAAAATAGAATAAATGGAATGTATATAATAATTAAAACAGGGCAAATGCTTCAAGAATGTAAAGGTGGACTGCTTTGAACGTATAAGAAAGAATATGGACTGTTTTAAGTAAATAAAATGTATATATATGTAAGCTGTCTAGTTTTTTAAATATGTGTATTGAAGTGGATTGTTTTCAGGATTTTAAGATGTTTAAGGATTAAATTGATAGGTTTAAGGCTGCCCAAGAGAACATACAAGTGTTTTGGGACTAATTTATATGTAGGAAAGAATTTGGGACTGTTTTGGTTATGTAATAGTGATTGATTTACACATGTGAGCTGTTTCGAAATTATATTGAAATTCATGGACTGATTTGTTTTAACTGATTGTTAAGGGACTATTTTGCACATAAAAAAATCAAGGGGGCTGTTTTATAACAAAAGTGGGGATTGTTTTGTATATACATATGAATGCATATGTGTCTTGAATTGTCTTATGAATATGAGTATTTAGTAGATTGTTTTGTGCATCTACATTTATATAAGTAAAAGTTTTAATGCATATATATATTGCTTTTGTGATTAGACCATGAAATGGTAGAGGAAGAAAAGTCCAAAGTGTGTAAAGCTAAAGACAATCCAGAATAGTAATTCGAGAACAAACCTAACTCGAATATATGGTGAGTGTAGTCTCGGGATAGGCTAGAAACCTTCCCGAGAATCTTCTGTTGTTTTAATTATAGTATCTTATACTTGTGCTAAGCTATGCTTAAATGAGCTTGGATTGAGGTAAGTGTCTAAAGGGTAAGGTATATTCGTGTATGTGGTGTATCATGATTGGTTCAATGATAATCTCAAATCGAATACTATCCCAACATGAATGTGCTTGATTGTAATCCTGTTATTTGAGTATGTTGAATGATGACGTGCAGAGAAATTCTTATGACTTGAATAATTGCCTACTATGAAAGGAGAATAATTCTTGCTTATGTGATCTTATAAACTTGAAACTTTGTTCACCTCAGATGTAAATAAGATATGTTATTCGAGTATCAAATTAAGGAACTAAGCTCCATTTTAATTCCTATATGATAAGATATATTTGAAAAGCCTTGATGGCATGATAGTAAGTATATGGAACAATGTTTATTCTTGATAAGAATATAACAAGTTCATGATATTATGAATAAGGAGCTAAGCTCAACTTTAATTCTGTTAAGATATAATTATGTGAAAGCCTTGGTTTTGAGTCGGTCATAGGTATAGTTGGCATGCCATAGATTCCATAGAGCTCGTGTTGAGTGGACTACGGTCCTTATTTGGCGACAGAAGAAGGGATTGACTGATACTGTGAGTACCATTTTATTTGGCGACAGTTGGTTGGGGATTCGTGTACCTAGGCTGTAATTCGATTCTCAAGGCTATGTTAAATTCAAATAATGAAGTTTGTAAACTAAACCAAAGAATTATTTAAATACTATTAATGACTAATAGTACAAGTTTATATTATGATATGCTCGATATCTTTTGCATTATGGAACCAGTGGTTACGAGATGATATGTATGTAGTTTTGGTGATAAGTATCTTAAGCCTATGATAGGTTATTTTTGTTATCTTTTAAGATAAGTTACTTTGGCCTAAGTGTAACATATTATATGATAAATAGTTCATATCTAAGATAGGTTACGTCAAACATTATTATGATAAGTGAATTTCAGGTTAAAGTATGCCATGATGTATAACTTACATGTTAAGTAGCATCTATTTAACTATATGTCAATTGCCATTTTCAAATAGCTTAAGGACTATTATTGAATAAATCTATGTTGTGGATTGTTTTGATTGTCTAATTATATACACATGATCAGCAGATTATAGGCTAATTAATTTGAGTATTGATATGATATGTTTGACATTTAAGAGATAAGTAATACGTGACTTTGAGATGTTATGTTTGGCATCTAAGGAATAAGTGATTTGTGAACTCGATATATATTATGACTAGTTATTTAAAAAGGGGTAAGGAAATGATAATTTTTATGTGATATGATTGATGTCTTATATGTTAAGAAATTTCTGAATTGGATACATTTATCACGTTTGATGTCTTAAGAGTTAATATTTCTTGACTTTAATATGCTACGATTAGTGTTTTATGTAACAAATAATTCATAAGTATATTGTGCTATGATATATAAAATAAGGGTCTAAAGAGAGATAAGTTTAGGAAATATGATGTGAGAAACCTTGTGACTACATTACTTAATCTGTGGGTGAGTGGATAATTATTTTAAACCTCGACAAACTTTGAATAAAAATAAGTATGATGTAGTCTATTTATTTTAATGTCTAATTGAATAAATATAATCGGCGGATTATTTTGGTTAAACTCAAATATGTTATGGGTTATTTTGAATATGTGTATATCTATATGTACATGAATTAAAAAGGTTTTACATGAAAAACAAGTATGAAAATTAAAATGCTTTGAAATATATTGATAACTTATGAAATATGCACTAATGTTCACGAAATGCTATGTTTAATAACTTATATGAAAAGTAATCATATTAGTGATAAGTTATTTTGGATAGCTTGTGTAATAAACATCCCCTGTCTTTGAGATACTAGTTTGGGTAATTGGTGTGATAAGAAACAATGACATGATATGCTATGGGTGTCGTCTTAAGTATTGAGAAATTCACGAGTATGATATGTGTACTTGATGTCTTATGTCAAGAAACTCATGACATTGTAATCTATGGTTGATATTTTGTGCAAGAAATTATGTGCCTATAGGCTAAGATAAAAAGAAACCAAGGAAGTTTATGAGATAAACTATTGAATTGAGAAATGTCTTTCCTTTTATGTTTGACAACTTTTGTAATAAGAGATAGACGTTGCTAAAATATTTGATAAATAAGAATAAGTCAGTTATGCATGGCTAGGATATATTTTAAAGAATCCAAGAAAGTTTATGGGTTAAAAACCATGAATTTTTGTAATAACCTGCTTAATAAGAAATACGGAATTATTGATAAATAAATGCCTATGAATAGATAAATTAAGTTAGGGGTTTACTTACCCATGGTTATTTGGAATGAAGAAACGTTTATGCTCTTTGAAATTTACACATGTGCATATGCCTATATCCTGTTTGAATGTTCATAGATATACATGACTTTGGTTTGTTGAATGTCTACATGAAACTATGCCTAGCTTGTTCGAATTTCATGTGTTTATGTGTGATTACTCTATGCGAAAACCTTAGCTTATAAGTTAGTGTTGATTCGAATTATTTGACCCAAAATGACTTATGTTTTGTTCAAGTACTAAATTTTATATGAACAATAAATTTTGATGAATGAGATAGATCATGGTTTCACGTTTTGTTTTTAGTTGTTTTCAGCTACCTCACTAAGCAATTGCTTACTCATTTCTTCTAACATTTCAAGGTAATCTTGCTTTCGATTATCTCAAGAGCTTGGACAAGATCACAAGGACCAGGATATATGTTGTAATCTTTTAGAGTACTCCTAGTTGGTGGCACATAGTGGTTAAGCATGCATTGAGTTATTAGATTTCTTTTATGGCTTATCATGTATATAAGCCTAATGAGTATTCAAGTTTGTAATGGGCCTTTATTATTTCTTGGTGATCGCATGCTGCTTATGATCTAATAGTTAGCAAGATTTAGTAATTGCTTAATAGCTGAATTATACTAGAGATATATTTGAGTGTTTACCCATATTAGAATTCATGTGATTTATGATGCTTTAATGGATTTGGATCATAAATAATTTAGTAGGATGCCTCATAACTTGAACAAGACTAAATGTGAATAACAAAATATTTGTTATGTTTATTAGACTAGTGATTATGGTGCTTTGAGTGTGGCATACTGAGTAATCCTCTTGAAGGGTTGTATGTTGCAAAAATTCATATGTGTAAATTATTAAGTTAAACCTTAAGTAAATGTAGTACTGATAAGAAGGGACTAGTTTGAATGGTTATTATAAGTAGACGTCTAAATCTTAATAACTTACGTTTTGATCATGCCATGCAAAAGTTATAAGTGCCTGCCTAGGTTTGATTTATGCATAGATTTATCATGATCTTCGTAAAAACAGAAAAATCTATTATGTCTCAGATGTTTACTCGTCAATTAGGCTATGTTATATATATAATGTTTAAATGCCTACCAAGATCTTATGATTGGTAATAATAATCGTTAGGGTCTGAAGTACTTAAATTATTATGCGAGCTATATCATAGTAATAGAAATGTCCTTACATATTATATGTATATTTTGTTGGCATGTGGTTTAAAATTGGAGACCTGTCCAACTTATAAAAGTTTTAAATTACCCTAAATATTGTTTGTATGCTTATTTGCAAAGTACTAATCGTCACATCCTTGTTCCAATGTGGTATAATTGTTTAAAGTTTATTCCTTAACACTTCTTAATTCGGTTTACTCTTAAGCCATGTTAAGGGTGTTACAATTTGGTATCAGAGCTTAAGTTTAGTCGATTCTCGAATTAAACTAGAACTCGTTGCATTATCATAAGTTATTGTGCCACCTAGAAGTTAAATTAGATAAGTACTTGTGATCTATGCCTGGTAAAAGCTCATTTGTGTACTAATAATCAGTAGGAATGTTTGCAGCACATTAGGCCAGGATAATGAAATCCTAGCCAACTCCTCAAACAAAGGAGGTAGTGTAAGGATAAAATTAGTATGATAAAATCTTCTAAATATAGCTGACTAGGCAAGTTTTATGATTAAGTATATGAGAAACTCCCTAAAATTAAGTTTCGTGGAAATTCGAGGGCGAATTTCTTTTAAGAGAAGGAGATTTGTAATATTCCAAAATGTGGCTTGGAAGTATATTACTAATTCGAGTGTGATTTAAATGGAGTTACTGTAATACCTCAAAATATGAATTAAGATATTTGATGTGATTCGATTTTGATTCGAATTGATTGATATATTTCTTAAAAATAATCAATTGAGGGTTTTAGGACTCAATATAATTCGTAAATAACTCATGAACCTTATTAAAATGACAAAAAAGAAACCATGTTAAGATTTAAAGGTTGCATGCAAAATATACAATTGATGAAGGCCATGAACATTTGTCATGCATATTGAATGCACATGTAGGGCGGGAAGTTTGAACCGGCTATTGGGACCAAAATATACAAAATTTCATCATTCTTCTTCTCTCCTTCCAGCTAAATCGAAGCAAAGAGTGTAGTGAGAGAGAGCTTCATTGTTGGTAAATTTAGCTTAAAATGATGACCTCTATGCGCATGGGTTCTTGATAGGAAGGTAACTATTTATCCCTTCTATTCATATGAATGTTATGTTTGTTAAATTGATATGTGAATGTAGAATTGACGTAAGAATGAATTTATATGTTTAGTGAAAATTATATATAGATTATATATTAGAAAGATCATATCTTGTACGTTATTAATTATAGTGAAATAAGGGGACTATCTTGAGTGTAAAATAAAATATATGGACTGTATAGAAAAAATAAAACATGGCAAATGCTTCAAGAATGTAAAGGTGGACTGCTTTGAATGTATAAGAAAGAATATGGACTGTTTTAAGTAAATAAAATGTATATATATGTAAGCTATCTAGTTTTTTAAATATGTGTATTGAAGTGGATTGTTTTCAGGATTTTAAAATGTTTAAGGATTAAATTGATAGGTTTAAGGCTGCCCAAGAGAACATACAAGTGTTTTGGGACTAATTTATATGTAGGAAAGAATTCGGGACTGTTTTGGTTATGTAATTGTGATTGATTTACACATGTGAGCTGTTTCGGATTTATAATGAAATTCATGGACTGATTTGTTTTAACTAATTGTTAAGGGACTATTTTGCACATAAAAAACCAAGGGGTTGTTTTATAACAAAAGTGGGGAATGTTTTGTATATACATATGAATGCATATGTGTCTTGAATTGTCTTATGAATATATGAGTATTTAGTAGATTGTTTTGTGCATCTACATGTATATAAGAAAAAGTTTTAATGCATATATATATTGCTTTTGTGATTAGACCATGAAATGGTAGAGGAACAAAGGTCCAAAGTGGGTAAAGCTGTAGAAAGGCAATCTGGAATAGTAATTTGGGAACAAACCTAACTCGAATATATGGTGAGTGTAGTTTAAAGTCCCGGGATAGGCTCGAAACCTTATCGAGCATCTGCTGTTGTTTTAATTATAGCATCTTATACTTGTGCTAAGCTATGCTTAAATGAGCTTGGATTGAGGTAAGTGTCTAAAGGGTAAGGTTTATTCATGTATGTGGTGTATCATGATTGGTTCAATGATAATCTCAGATCGAAAACTATCCCAACAGGAAGAATGTGCTTGATTGTAATCCTGTTATTTGAGTATGATGAATGATGACGTGCGGAGAAATTCTTATGACTTTAATAATTGCCTACTATGAAAAGAGAATAAGCCATGCTTATGTGATCTTATAAACTTGAAACTTTGTTCATCTCGGATTTAAATAAGATACGTTATTCGAGTATCAAATTAAGGAACTAAGCTCCATTTTAATTTCTATATGATAAGATATATTTGAAAACCCTTGATGGCATGATAGTAAGTATATGGAACAATGTTCATTCTTGATAAGAATATGACAAGTTCATGATATTATAAATAAGGAGCTAAGCTCAACCTTGATTCTGTTAAGGTATAATTATGTGAAAGCCTTGGTTTCGAGTCGGTCATAGGTATAGTTGGCATAAATCCGATAGTTCGGAAAAGGTAAAATTGTAGTAGAAGTTTTTGTGAAAGTAAGTTTTTATGAGATGATAATGTTTATTTCCCAAATATGGAAATAGAGAATTTTTGGAATAAATTCGATAGTTCGGCAAAGGTAAAATCGTAGTATAAGTATTTTACAAATATCGGGAAACCAGATGGAATTGAAATTTCAGAGACTGATCCAAAGGCCATGGGAAAGTCATAAAATACTATCCTAAGAAGGTTGTTAGCCTATCCCGAGACTGATCCTAGCTTGCTTATACATAAAGTAATCCAAGATAAACCAATGTATCTAAAATTAACAAGAAATGTTCGGGAAGGTTGTTAGCCTATCCTGAGACTTTAAACTACACTCACAGTTCGTTCTAAGCTAGTTGTGCTCCCGTATAACGATTCATTTTTGTTTATCTCCTAGTTACTCTACTTTAACTTTTCCACCTTCACATCCTTCTGGGTCTAGATATAGCAATGCATACATTTGTATATTAAAACTTAGTTTATCAACCATTTACATGTTTAACCACTCAATCACATTTGCACACTTATGTATCCCAACCAAACTGCCCAATTCATATATATATATATATATATATATATATATATATATATACATATGCAGCAATACAATCCCTAATGTATCTATATACATTCAAATCACTTAAGCATGTATTTACAACTAGATAAACATCAAAACAATTCACTTCACATTTGAACATACAAAACAGTCCTTAATTATGCAATACAACCCACCATTCTTGTAAAATCAGTCCTTATGAATATGTTTATATATAGAACAGTCCCTAGTTTACATGTTTCATCTATATACATAACAAAATAGGGCAGCTTTCATATATATATATTCGATCAATGTTGTCCAATTTTCATTCACTATGTGCATCAAAACAGTCCCCTAATCACATGTATTTACTAATGTAATTAATTAACAGCCCCAATTTCATACATATTCAATTATACAAACAAGGCAGTCCCAAGTTTTCCTATGTATTCCAAAACAATCCATTGCTCAAATTTAATCAACAATAACGTCCATAATAAGTTCAAGCATCAAATTCATAGCCACAATGATTTATTCAAAAAGTCCTTAACATATTATCAATTTTTCACATACATTACACATTTCATTCGATCATAACAAGGTCCCCATATTTACATTTTTATATAGTGTTCGAATGGACCCTAGATTCATAACATGATTTCAATCTCTAACAATTTAAGCAACACCATTCAGGAATGTCAAATCCTTACTATCCTATTGATCAAGTTCAAGCAATAGAACCTTTCTAACTATCTTACAATGCTTCTAATTATGTTAACACCCACATGCATCACCTAATAGAACTAAAGATTCATACTATATAAGACGTTCCATTTAGAGAGAGTGAAAGGGAAAGCATTTCACCTTCCTCCAAGGTTGTTCGAAACAATTCCAAGCAAAAACATGTGATGAACTAAGCTTAAGCAAGCTTTCTCTCAATATCACTATTCTTCTATTTGTTTCGGTTTACAAGGGGAGAAAGAAGATGATGGATTAATTTTTTTGTGATTATTCTCCCCCACCACCGAACCCCTCTATATGCCTCATCTCTTACATGACACTTCAGCAAGACCTTGGACATTTTCTTTCTTAACATGCAATCTAAGAGTTTGCATGATTTTTTGGTTTAGTCACTTTGATAATTAGCTATTCATGTTTTCTTTTTTCTATTTTGGTCCTAATTTGTTTAATCAATCTAATACTTAATGATTCTAAACAAAATGGCTAGCAATACTCATAACATAATCCTAGGCCAAGGTTTGAGGTATTATGATTCTCCCTCCCTTAAAAGAAATTCGTCCTCGAATTTACCTAAGGGAAACAGATGTGGATATTGATCTTTCATAGCTGACTCCAGTTCCCAGGTAGCTTCTTCAACATTATGGTTTCTCCATAACACTTTAATAAGAGGAACTGGTTTGTTACGGAGTCTTTTAACTTCACGATCCATAATTTGAACTGATATCTCTTCGTAAGATAAATCCAGATTGAGTTCTACATCATCAGGTTCAAGCACATGGATGGGTCAGAATGGTATTTATGGAGCTTGGAGACATGAAATACATTATGAATCTTGTTGAATTCGTCAGGGAGAGCCAAACGATAAGCAACAGAACCAATCATTTCTACAACATCGAAAGGTCCAATAAAACGAGGACTAAGCTTCCCTTTTTTTCCTGAACCTAAATACTTTCTTCTATGGAGATACTTTTAGAAATACTTGATCCCCCACATTGTATTGTATGTGTCTCCTTTTAAGATCGACATAAGCTTTTTGTCTATCAAAGGCTTCTTTCAATCTTCTGTGGATAACTTGTATTTGATTCTCCGTTTCTCTAAGGAGTTTAGGTCCTAAAACCTTGTTTTCACCTAATTCTGACCAACATAAATATGTTATGCACCTTCTTCCATATAAAGCTTCAAAGGGTGCCATCTTGATGGATGTTTGATAACTATTGTTATATGCAAACTCTACTAAAGGTAAAGATTTCTCCCAATTCTTCCTGAAATCGATTATGCAAGCCCGGAGCATATCTTCGAGAGTTTGAATCACTCTTTATGACTGACCATCTAATTAGGGATAGAAAGTTGTATTAAGATTTGTCCTGGTTCCCAAAGCCTTCTATAAAGAATTCCAAAAAGGATCCTGATCTGAGATAATAGAAGTGGGAACACCATGCAAACAAATTGTTTTTTTATGTACAATTCGGCCAACTGATATAAGCTCATACTCATTCGAATAGGTATAAAGTGAGATGCCTTAGAAAACCTATCAACTATCACCCAAACAACATCATTCTTCCTTGGTGTTAAAGGCAAACTACTTACAAAATCCATGGTTATTCGATCCCATTTCCGTTGAGGCAGCTCGATAGGATGTAAGAGTCCCATAAGAACTTGATGTTCGACTTTAACCTTCTGACAAGTTAAGCATTTGGATATAAATTATGTAATAGCACTCTTCATTCTTGGCCACCAATATAGTTCCTTTAAATCCTTGTACATCTTAACCAACCCCGGATGAATTGAGAATGGGCTATTGTGGGCTTCATACATTATCTCTCTTTTAAGAGTTTCATTATTTGGTACACACACTCTATTTTGAAAATAGAGTAGACCATTAGACTTTAAAGAAAAGTCTGGATTAGGTTCAGCTTCAAGCTTTCGCACGATTTTCTGAAGTTCAAGATCGGTTTGCTGAAGTGTCCTGATCCTCGAGATCAAATCAGATTAAGCTTTGAAGCTCGGTTAAAAGCTTTTGATCTTTTAGCAATCTAAAATGTGCATTGATTGCAGAAGGGGCTATAGAGCAATGAAACATACTTAGATAACAAGGTTTAAATTTCGAGTATAATTGAATTAGATGTGATTCATTTAGGTTCTTACCAATCGAACGTTTGTGGCTGAGTGCATCAGCTACTACATTCACTTTTCCTGGGTGATAATCGATAACTAGATCATAGTCATTAAGTAAACTCCATCCATCTTTTTTTTCTCAGGTTCAATTCCTTTTGGGTGAAAAAGTACTTCAAGCTTTTGTGGTCTGTGAATAGATAATATTTCTCTCCAAACAAATAATGTCTCCAAATCTTCAGTGCAAAAATGATCACAGCTAGTTTGAGATCATGATTCGGATAATTCAATTCATTAGGCTTCAATTTTTTGGTTGCATAGGCTACCACCTTTTCATCTTGCATAAGAACACATCCCAGACCAAGATGAGATGCATCACTAAAGACTGTATACTCTTTTCTTGACTCTGGTTGTGTTAAAACTAGGGCTTGTGTAAGGACTTGTTTCAATTGATCAAAACTTCTTTGCTAATTCTCTGACCAAATAAATGGTATATCATTTTGAAGGAGTTTGGTTAAAGGGGTAGTTAACATGGAGAATCCTTTTACAAATCTTCGGTAGTGACATGCTAAACCAAAAAAACTTCTAACTTCGCCAACATTCTTCAGAGGTGTCCAATCAACTATAGCCTGAATCTTCTTTGGATCGACTTTAATACCTTCTGCAGATATTACATGTCCAAGGAAAGATACCTCAGACAACCAAAATTCGCATTTATTGAATTTGGCATAAAGTTGGTTATCTCAGAGGGTTTGTAAAACAATTCGAAGATGTTCTGAATGTTCATCCTTATTCTTAGAGTAAATAAGGATGTCATCTATAAAGATTACTACAAACTTATCCAAATATGGTTTAAAAACTCGATTCATAAGATCCATGATTGCAGTGGGCCATTCGTTAAGCCAAAAGGCTTCACTAGAAATTCATAGTGACAGTATCGAGTCCTGAATGTAGTTTTAGGAACATCAGAGTCTTTAGCTTTCATCTGATAGTATCTCGATCAGAGATCGATCTTGGAAAACACCGTATCATCCTTGATCTGATCAAATAAGTCTTCAATTCTCGGTAATAGGTACTTGTTCTTAATAGTAAGCTGATTTAATTATCGTTAGTCGATGCAAAGCCTCATAGATCCATCTTTCTTCTTTACAAACAAGACTAGGGCTCCCCAAGAAGATGAACTCAGCCTAATGAAGCCTTTATCTTGTAATTCTTGCAACTGACTCTTAAGTTCTTTAAGTTCAATCGGGGCCATTCGATATGGTGTAATGGAAACTAGAGCTGATCCTGGTTGAACTTCGATTCTAAATTCAACTTCTCTTGATGGAGGTAATCCCTAAAGTTCCTCGAGAAATACATAAGGAAATTCAGAGACAGTTAAAATGGAATCAATGGAAAATTGGGTTTCATTTAATTCAGATATAGTAGCAAACATTGAGGTTGGCTCAGAAGATTTCTTATCTAACAAGGTTATTGATTCTTTTCCTAACCCGTAAAGGAAAAGCCTTTTCTTAGCATAGTCTACCCAAGCCTGATGTTTTCCCAACCAATCTAAACCTAATATAAGGTCAGACTCGTTGAATGGTAAAGTTAGAAGATTGGTAGGAAAATGAATTCCTTGAATAAACAAGGGGCAATTTTTGAATGCTTGATTAACAATTACTTTATCTCCTAAAGGATTGGTAGCTATCAAATTATAATTTATGGGTTCAGGCTTCAACTTAAACTTTTCGATTAAAGAAGAACATATAAAGGAATGTGTTGATCTCGAATCAAATAGAGCATAATCAAGATGCGTAAATAACTTGATGGTACTTGCAATTACATCAGGAGAGTCTTCCTCTTCTCGGCCTCGTACATGGTACACTTGAGCTGGTGCCCAGGATTATTAATAAGTAGCATTTGAAGCTTGTCCCCGATTTTCCCATAATTACCAGACTGAGCTTGTTTAGGCCCTTTCCCCTTCGGTGACTAAGCATAATTCGAATTCTTTGACACGTGAGTTGGAAGCTTATTCGGGTTCTAAGGACAGTCTTTGATGAAGTGATTTGTTTCTCCACACAAGAAATAGGTATTTTCTTGCCTTCTACATTGACCTGCATGATTCTTTTGACAGACATTGCAAGTAAGAACTTGTGATTCTCTTCCTGTATTCCTCGTGCTGTTTATAGAGACCGAAGGTGCAGAAGTTTTGACCACAGTCTGAAGCTTTGGCAAGAAATTACTCTTTGGGGAAGAGTTGTAGTTTACGGAACTCCATTCTTGATGTTTTGGCGTATTAGACTGCCAACGGGGTTTGTTGTCGTCCCTCGATCTTTTATCTTTTTTAGAGTAGTTCCCCTTCCTCTTCTCTGTTGCCTTCATCTTAGCACCAATGGCTATAGTTCGGTTCACCGATTCTTGAAAATCAGTAATTCTTAGGCAGTAAACATAGGACCTAGTTCATCATTGAGCCCATCAATAAACATCCAACACTTTTCCTCTTTTTTCTTGATAAATTCAGACCTATACTTGCGATATTTACAAAATTCACTCACATACTGCTCAATTGTTTTCCCATTGTTTTAGATATAAGAAACGTCTTCAACACTCAGCAAGATATTATTCGCTTATGTACTTCTTTTCAAATTCTTTAAGAAAGAATTCCCAAGTGATAGAATCAGCCGAAGCTGTAAGGGTTGTAGTTTCCCACCAACTTAGTTCCTCATTAGCAAGAAGGGTTACGAAACACTCCAATTTATGTTTATCTGAACATTGTAATTGTCTGGTTAGGATCCTGGTAGTAGCTTCTAACCAATATCTAGCATCTCCCAGCTTTTCATCATTAGCACCAGTAAACGTATAAGCTCGATGTTGAGCTAGCTTATCAGTCAGAAGCTCTTGTTATCACCACTATAGGAGGAGTGGGAGGAATTGGAGGATTTTGCCTTAAGGAGGTGGCTAACTGATCAAACATCTCCTTCATACTAAGGAGACACTCATGTTGAACGGGATGGATTGAAGGAGCTTCCTGTTGAACCTGTTGAGGTTCAACAATCTTTTGAGGTTCTCGATGCTCCTGATTCATTCTTACGCTACCTCCTTCGTTAGAGTAGCCAATCGGGCTTTCATTATCCCGGCCTAGATGTGTTCCTGACATCGCTATATACAAGAAAAATGACCTTTTATTAAACATAGATCACAAGTACTTGTGAATTTAACTCCTAGGTGGCACATGTAATGATTGAAAATGCACAAGACTTGATTTAGTCCTAGGATCGACTAAACCTTAGCTCGTATTACCAAAATGTAACACCCCTAAACCGGTATAGATGAATTACCAAGTTAAGAAGCATTACCATCAAACAAAGACCTTCAAGCATAACAATAAGAAAAGACTAACCCAACAATCGAAAGGAAACAAAGATATACATGAAAAAATGTAACATCAAATATGTTTGTTTTCAAAACTATGTTTTGAACTTGTCTCTCAACCAACTAATTTAATGTGTTATGGCATACCAATATGAATACTAGTTCATTAATATACAAAGATAACACAAGATGCAAGCAAATTTTTTAACAACTTACAATACTCATGCTAAATAACAACACATATTCAATATATATCATTTAAAGGATTAATCTACATCATTCGAATATGAATTAAAATTTAAAACTAATCCTTAAACAACTTATTAGACCTTTAAACATAGATTAGGCTGTTTAATATATTCACTTAACATATTGTATCATATAAATTATTAAACCCCATACTCTTGTGTGACAAATGAGCATTTCACAACAATATTTCACTAGTATTCTACTTAGAATTTCATCCACTAATTTTGTTATAATATCTACAAACTTGATCATACAAGAAATCATCTTAACTCAAACAATTATTCAATCATGTGCAAGATTTCATTCGAATAACTAGTTATCCCAAGCATACTTCCTTTGCATATCTCCACACATATCAATCAACCATACAAACCAAGCATTAACTACTTATAATCAAATACTTATAGAGACCATTTACAACCATTTTCAAGATAGCATGATGCACACAAATATTTAGATACCAAAAGGAACCTATAAGCATATATATGCATTACAAAACATGTTGCCACCCATCTAGGAGTCTTAACAAAAAGGTTTACAAAACATACATTGGAATACTTGTGATCTAGCCAAGCTCCCAAGCTATCTTGCGATCTAAGCCTTACCCTGGAATACAATGAAAGGACTACATAAGTTTTCACTTAGTGAGGTAGTTTAAAGTAACATAATGTAATAATAATCAATCAAACTTTCCTTTCATTCATTCCATTAATCACATATGTATAACAATATCTTGATTATGAAGGTAGGTACTATAAAGCAAGTATTCAAAGCAAGCAACTACAATTAGGCATGGTTATCAAGATATTCTAATCAATTGATTGCGTTTAGGCATGCTTATCAACAAATCCTATACAAGATTATATCATAAACTCAATTAAAACCATATTTAACTATAAGCTTTTTAATCTCTCGAAGTATGATTTACAACCGAAAATGCATATATTACTTGTTATGCAAGTTAATACAATAATTCCTTAATTTATTTATAGCTTTTATTATTTCTTATTAGCATAGCCTTGAGAATAAAACATCAGCCTAGGTACATGATTCCCCAACCAACTGTTACCAAATAATAAAAATGGTACTCGCAGTACCGGTCAATCCCTTCTACTGTCGCCAAATGACCACAATACTTCCCTCCTACTGTTGCCAAATAAGGATCGTAGTCCACCCCAAGCACGAGCTCTATAGACTCTATGGCATGCCAACTATACCTAAGACTGACTTGAAACCAATGCTTTCACATTTATCATATCTTATCAAGAATAGAGTGAGCATAGCTCCTTATCAAGATATCATATAAACAATCTTATTATCCTTTTCATACTAAACATGTATTCACCATATGTGAATTTCATAATGATTTATTCCTCATATTTGAAGGGTATCATAGAAAGGATTTCCATCAAATGTATCATATCTAGTTCACATTCTAAGCATATTAACTAATTCACATAAAGTTTATCATACATCATGAGTTACATGCCTTCAAACATATCATATAGTAACTTACCTCCAATCCAAGCTTGCTTATACATAAAGTAATCCAAGATAAACCAATGTATCTAAAATTAACAAGAAATGCTAAGGAATGTTGTTAGCCTATCACGAGACTTTAAACTACACTCACAGTTCGGTTCGAGCTAGTTTTGCTTCCGTATAACGATTCCTTTTTGTTATCTCCTAGTTGCTCTACTTTTGCTTTTCTACCTTCACATCCTTCTGGTTCTAGATATAGCAAAGCATTCATTTGTATTTTAGAACTTAGTTTATCAACCATTTATATGTTTAACCACTCAATCATATTTGCACAGTTGTGTATCCTAACAAAACTGCCCAATACATACATACATATATGCATGCATACATGTATACATACATACATACATACATACATACATACATATGCAGCAACACAATCCCTAATGTATCTATATACATTCAAATCACTTAAGCGTGTATTTACACCTAGATATACATCAAAACAATTCACTTCACATTTGAACATACAAAACAGTCCTTAATTATGCAATACAGCCTACATTCTTGTAAAATCAGTCCTTATGAATATGTTTATATACAGAACAATCCCTAATTTACATGTTTCATCTATATACATAACAAAACATGTCAGTTTTCATATATATATATATATATTCGATCAAAGTAGTCCAATTTTCATTCACTATGTGCATCAAAACAGTCCCCTAATCACATGTATTTACTAATGTAATTAATTAACAGCCTCAATTTCATACTTATTCAATTATACAAACAAGACAGACCCAAGTTTTCCTATGTATTCCAAAACAATCCATTGCTCAAATTTAATCAACAATAACGCCCATAATAAGTTCAAGCATCAAATTTATAGCCACAATGATTTATTCAAAAAGTCCTTAACATATTATCCATTTTCACATACATTACACATTTCATTTAATCATAACAAGGTCCCCATGTTTACATTTTTATATAGTGTTCGAATGGACCCCAAATTCATAACATGATTTCAATCTCTAACAATTTAAGCAACACCATTCAGGAATGTCAAATCCTTATTATCCTATTGATCAAGTTCAAGCAATAGAACCTTCCTAACTACTTACAATGCTTCTAATTATGTTAACACACACATGGATCACCTAATAGAACTAAAGATTCATAATATATAAAACGATCCAATTAGAGAGAGTGAAAGGGAAAGCATTTCACCTTCCTCCAAGGTTGTTTGAAACAATTCCAAGCAAAAACATGTGATGAACTAAGCTTAAGCAAGCATTCTCTCAAACTCATTCTTCTTCTATTTGTTTCGGTTTACAAGAGGAGAAAGAAGATGATGGATTATTTTTTTTGTGATTATTCTCCCCCACCACCGAACCCCTCTACATGCCTCCTCTCTCACATGACACTTCATCAAGACCTTGGCCGTTTTCTTTCTTAACATGCAATCTAAGAGTTTGCATGATTTTTCGGTTTAGTCACTTTGATAATTAGCTATTCATGTTTTCTTATTTCAATTTTGGTCCTAATTTGTTTAATCAATCTAATACTCAACGATTCTAAACAAAATGACTAGCAATACTCATAACATAATCCTTGTCCAAGGTTTGGGGTATTACATTAATTGTTTGACTTTGTCAGGATTTCAAAATCACTCATGAAGCCAAGGCACAAAGTAGATGAAGCGTAGCTTCCTTATTAGATACTCAACCTTACTATTACAACAGAGTACCCTCGAGATAGTTTTTTTATCTTTTTCTTCTTTTTTACTACTGGCTACAATCTTTGGCTTTTATTGGAGTATAGAAGACTATTCTTAGAACTTCAATTTCAAGCAACTCCTCTTGGTTAAATTTGCCTAGTCCACTTCACTTTTTATGAATTTTGGAGATTTGCTCATCATCGAGCATCATCAAAGGTATAGTAATCGTACTTTGCCAATTTGAGTAGCTTGGAGACAAGTCACATTTCATCACTTTCACAACACCCAACTGATCTTTGTATCAGAATCAATGTCACATCATGCAATTGATATCCATAGACCTATAAGAGTAAGATAGGATATACATATATATTCATGGTTTCAAGGTCATTGTATGTTAAGCAAAAATGCACCTTTCATTGAAATGAAAATTCATAAACATAAAATATGCCCTTACAAAAAAGATATTTGTTATTTTTGGGCAAAATAATAAAGTTGATTTCACGCATTTCTTCAAAAGAAAAATCCAAAATGCAGGGAAATTTAAACAAATGAATACCTATAACATGGAAAAACCTAGATAAGATAAAACTTTAATGCATCAAGAACTCCAGACAGTCTCAAAAGTTGTTATTCAATAAGTTTGGTTCTCCAATCTCTTTGCTAAAACATTCCCTATCTCTGTCACTTTTCATTGCTTAATCATTTCATATGTCAATGTTCCATTATCAACAAGCTATATGTAAGTTAGTACTGGCCTTTCGAGCTTTAGCGTTGAAGTTTAAGAACCCATTTAAATCACCCTCGGATGGTGGTAGTACCGCTTGCCCCAACAAAACCCCTTTCGAGAACCACTTTCGTCTGTCATTCATGTTCGCCATGACCTTGAAGCATTTGTCCGAATCCAAGCTTTTAATTTCCACTGTGCCATGAAAAAATATATTAGTAACTATAAATGGTCTGAGCCAACGAGAATGAAACTTACCTAGCTTGGAGCTTTTGTCCGAATCCAAGCATTTAATTTCCACTGCGCCATGAGAAAATATATTAGTAGCTATAAATGGTCCGAGCCAACGACAACAAGAATAAAGCTTACCTAACATAGGCTTTATTCCGGCGTTATATGGCAATTCTTTTTGACCGACCTCAAAATGTTTTGAAATATCAACAAGATGCGAAAATATGATGCACAATAAATGGATATGCAAAACTAAAAAAGAGAATTAAATTAGTAAATAATCATAAAGTATTAAGGCAATAAATATTGAGAAAAAAACACTAACCACAAGCATTCTAATTCTCTATGGCTTTCCACATTGCTCTAGTGGGGTGGGCTTCTTAAGTTCTCATTCATGTGGGTTTGGGTCTAAAAGGGTACTCGAACCGATTTTACGCCTACCAAGGTGGATAAGAAATTTGTTCATGTCCCATTACAAGCTTGCGGACCGAATGCAATTCGAGGGGCTGCATTTCACTATGCCCATTCGGAGGGTTACTCACGAAAGCATAGGTACTCTATACCCCAGAAGTGATTCACTAGCCCATACGGAGGATTACTCACGAAGGCAGAGCTACTAACTTCCACTTAAATTGGATAAAGCCTGGGTAGAAGGCTCATGTTATGATGCAATAAGAAGAAAATACGTCAACACATAAATATACACAAAAAAACACAATCGAAATATAAAAGAAAATACCTCGTGACCAAGTAAAAGTACTGTCTACTTAAAAATATCCCCAGCGGAGTCACCAAGTTGTCACGCCAGGTCATGACATAAATAAAAACACACACAGAGTCACCACCGATCTTTCAATTAGGTATACTAGAAACCTAAAGAAAACTAAAGATTCCAAAATCTTGAGTTCGGGGGCGTGTTTATGTGTGGGGAAGGATGAACACCCCCACGACGCCCTTAAAACGGCACTTACTTGGTCACTAATATTTTTCTTGTAGTTTGGGTGTATGCATGCATGGGATTAATATAAAAAATTCTCAAAATATTCTAAAGTCTAAGCTCTAATTAGAAGATTGAATAGAAACCTAATTAATCGAATTAAAGATCAAATTAAGAAACCTAATATAATGGTCAACTTGCTATGAAATTAATTTGATAACTAGACTTAAAGAAAATAACAATAATCCTGTAAGTGAATTAAGTGAAATCTACAATAAAGGCTTTAATTAAAATCTTAAACTAATCTAAGGATTAAATTGAATAATTCTACAATCTAAATGACGATCTAAGAAATATATATTAATACACATTAAAGAATATATATATTAAAAATACGCACACGTGCACATATATATATATATATTAAGAAACCGTATATGCCATATATACTACAAAAAATATATGTATATGTTAAAGAAAATATATATTACATATATACAATTTATATACTATATATAAGGTAACACGATATTTATTTAAAAAAAAAAAGAGAACCCATACATTAAATTAAAGCAAATGTATGCTATATATATTATAAAAATGATTATTATAGTAAAAAAAAACATTTATACTATATAGAGAGAGAGGAATACTATAATTACTATTTTGCATATATATAAATATGAAAACGGTAGCAAGGATCATCATGATAAATATATATATATATATATATGGTACAAATAATTAATTTAACATAATCAATAAAAAAATTAATTAAATTAATAAAATAAATGTTAAATTAAATTTAAATGAAAATATAAGACTAGATCATAAATAAAATACTGCAAATTAAGATTGGAATAAAAGTAAATAAAAGTAAAGGTTCAAAATTAAGAAAATTAAGTGCACAAAAAATAAAATGAAATACATGTAAAGGAGGAGGAACCACAAGGCAAATAGCCTCCAAATGATTTTGGACACTGATTTAAAGTGCAAAAGGGTTTTTACACGTAATGCCTTGGATCTTCATGATTTCAAAACAAAATAAAGATGAAATATTAAACCAAGAAAGACTAGAAAAAATCTTCTGCTTTTTATTTCTCTCTACAATGCTTTGTGTTCTCTCTACGATGCTCCATGTTTTCGTTGTGTGTGTTCTTGTTATGAAAATTACATAAGAATGAAGTCTATTTATAGGCTCCAAAAAACCCTAAAAATATTAAAAGCCCTAAAGCATGATATCTTCTACATTAATACTAAATATTCTTGCAAAGGGAATAATATATTTACTTGTGCACCAAACCACTTTCTTTACAGTCAATATGACCCTAAATTAATTAAAACAAATAAGGGAAAGTCCAAGTTTGAATTTAATTACGAATAATTAATGAAATAATTAAAAATTCGTAATAAAATCAAATTCTTGTATTGGACCCGTATCAAATTTTCTACACGCGTTGTCTTTAGTAAAATGAACATATCTTGAGCTTCCGACTTCCGATTGAGGCATTTTAAGATGCGTTGGAAAGGTAACTGAAAGACAGTCAGTTCATAAGAAGACATCCTGACCTAGGAATGACTGGATCCTATCAAAAATTTGTCATAAGTCCGTAGTGAGAATTACTTTCATGTAGCTTGACTTTCCATACTTGTTGGACAAGATCTCTTGCAAACTTCTCATATCTAACGTGATTAAGATCTTTTGTAATCTGCAAAAAATAAATAAAATACATTATTATAATAACAATAAAAATAAGGGAAAACTATATGAATAGTACCAACCTATTTTCACGTTACTGTTTTGGTACCCTAATTATTATTTTTGGTAAAATGGTACCTAACGCTACATTTTTGTTCTGTTTTGGTATCCCGACTGTTAAAAACTAACGTAGATGATGATGCGGCTTGGTATAATCACAGTTTTTGTAACACCCTCTTCTCGTATTTGTTACCAAACACGAGTCGATGATGTCACAAAACAAATTTAAACAATTTGCACCATTTTAAAACAAAGCTGGCAGCTCGCACTGTCATTACTTAAAGATTTTTATAAATTTTTGTAAGCTTAAAAACTTCATTTGGAAAAATTCCTAGTAAATTAGACTCATCAGGCTATCAATCCATGTAAATTAGAGGCCTTAACTCATGGCACACAAGTGCAGAAAATTCATTTTATATGCACTACAATACAGTTCTGCTATCTGAAATTCTGACCTTGCATCGAATAAAAATTCATAACTTTTTACACATAACTCAAAATCATTCACCGTTTGTTTTAAAATAAACTAGACTCAATTTATAGTTCATACATATAAAATTCAACATCTAAATCAATCTGTGGAATTTATGGAAAATTTTCAAACTTACTGCCTAAAACAGAGATTTTGGACAGCTTCAACTTATTTCCAATATAAGTTCACTAACTAGTCAAAAATCATTTAAATCCACATACTAATAATATTAAACCATGTTTTAGTTAAAATATAACCAATTAAGGAGTAGTTTAATGTCCCTTTTACACCAGATATGTATTTTCACGATTATACATGCCACTATTCAAAACATATAATATCGGATGTCAAAACATTACTAAGATAACTTGTAATCTCCCTTCGATCTCGGGGTGATGCCAAAATATCTCTGCTTACGAACCGTATGATCAACCTACGTGTGCACAGACAAAGTACATATGCTAAGTATAACTTAGTGAGGCATTATAAGTAGTTATAAAATCAAGTAATGAAATAATGAAAACATGGTTAAGCAAATTCAAATCAAATATTTCTTGTAATTTAAGACCTTCATATAAAAGAAATAGTGATATTCATGTTCTTTAACTTTCAATAAGCCCAAAAATTGTATAAAGAGAAACTGAAGTATGCAAGGTCGGTACTCCTTGAGTACTAATCACCAAGTGACGATAAACATATAGACACATAAAGTGCCGGTAACATATAGACACATAAGTGTTAGAATCATATAGACACAATAGTGTCGATATCATATAGACACATAGGTGTCGAAACATATAGATCCGAAGATCGGTGTACAGCTACACATAGTCCTTGACTACTAGACCTCTAATGGCATGCCACTATACTGTAACTCTCTAACATAACTTGGGCAATAAATCCATATCATATACTTATAAAATTTGTCATATATAAACAATTCATAAATCACCATATAAAACATATTAGGGCAGTTCATGCCCTATCATATACTAACCTTTTTCCTTTGCATGTGAAAATATCATATAACTTGTACAAAACCATGTTGTCATCTCAATAAAATCATATAAATGAAAATCATAAAAATTTATCAAAACATATTCGAAACATATAATTGCACTCACCTTATATGCCTCACTAGCTACTTGTACCAAAACATATTCACTCTGAAACTTTTTCTTTGCCTCACGAATGATGTCGATCTCGGTCTTGCTTGTTATCTGTATGTATATAAAATACATAACACAAGCACTCTTAATTACTTATTCATACTATACAAAATAATGAAAAGTAACTAGATAACTTTCCATTATACACAAAATTATCCCGATAGAACTTTCTATATTCGAATCACAATTCTTCATACTTTTCATAATTCTTCAACTTCTTCAAACTTTACATTTTTAGTCCCTAAGGACACTTTTAAGCTTTCAACCACCATTTTCAAGCTAAATCCTTATAATTCTCACCATTTACACTTTAGGACCCAAACTTTAAAAATTTACATTTCAATTCCTAATATTGCCGAAAATTACATAATGGTCCCTAAATCAATATAAACTTCAAATTCAACCTTCAAATTACTTAACTTAATTTTTTAACCCAAAATACTTCAAAAACAAGCTTAATAACCAAGTCCCTAAACTTTCCAAAATTTACATTTTGGTCCCTAATGTCAAATAATTAGGGATTTTCATTCCAAACACCTTGTATCATCATTTTGAACCATTCTTCCTTAATTCACCACTTAAAATTCCTAACTTAACATAAACCCTATTTTTTCCATATTTCAAGAACATGAGAATTTCTTCATCAAAACAACTAATTATCCATCATAACCGAATGGTCACTAGTTCAATTTCCATGGAATTTTCAATGTTTGAACCATGAAAACAACATCACAAGCATACTTTAAACAAGAAAAACCATTAAAATTCAAGTTTACTACATGTTCTTCATCCAACCAAATCACCAAACTCAACCTTAGAGACATGGAAACTAAGCAAAAATTATACCAAAAGATAGAGAATTTAATGGAGATAAATTCTTGTTTCATGTCTCAAGTCTAAATCTAACTAAATAAGCTTGAAAAATTGAATCAAAGTTCTTACCTAGGTTCCTTGATGGTTTCGGCAGCCAAGGGAGAAAGGAAATGAAATTTCCAACCTTTCTTTCTTTTATTTAGTGCCAAATTGCATATTTAATTACCAAAATTTAATATAATAATCTTTTAATAATTAAAAGACTATTTTATCTTCCAACCAAAGTTTATTTTACAAGTCTTCTTTCCAAAAGCCCCTCCATCACATTGGAACTAATTTAGTTACTTTCTAACTAGCCATCCATAAAAAAAATCATAAATTTCATTTTATAATTTTTGTTCGATCCAATTATCCAAAAATCACCTAATACGATTTTTCCATCAATCGTATTATAAATTCCCAAACCAAAATCTCATATTTATAAATTCCATAAATAAATAATACTGTCATACTCAATCTCCCATATTTATAGAGTCTAACTCTGAAATTTAGACTCGATCCAAAAATACCGATAATTATCCAAAACCTCTATCGGATAAAATTCTCTTTAAAATCCTTTAACAAAAAATTTCATATGAATCATTTCTACTTATTTAGAGTCCAAAATATTAACATGAAACACTTTTATGGAACCTTCCCAGAGGTCACCCATCACATGGCTTGAGCACGCTTAACAATTTTATTCGATCCAAATTCAATACCTTCTACTGTATCGAATTTCTCAAAATTGATATAAAAATACTTATTTCGATCCGATTCACACTTATACTGACTAAAATTACTATTATGGGAAAATTACCATGTTGATCCCTAAACTTTTCCCAACTTCTCACTTTGACCGCCAAACTTTAAAATTTTACGTTTTAGTCACTGAACTAAAACCACTAACTTTTGATTCTTCGTACTTTAGTCACTAAGCAAATTTTGGGGTATTACAGTTTTAGTCCAAAACACATATATATTATCATTTTAGTCCAAAACACTTATTTATATTCTCGCTGATAGAGATTTGCAAAGCTTTGATCCCATTTTGTCACATCCCTTTCCCACCTTCTCGTATTCTTGCCGGTATCCCGATCGTGAAGTTTGAGTTCTCTAGTGGACCCCGTATTATCCCATCATTGATCCCCAAATCATAAAGTTTTTATTGTCCTTAGCGTGTTTTTTAAACCCAAAAAAGTGTTTGACTGAAAGACGAAGAAAAATGAAGAATTTATAATTTTAATCAAAAATTAAAATAATGTTTAAGTTGATAGAATTTTAGACTAAATTGATAGGTTGTATAAGTTTTTTAGACTAAAACTGTTATTAACCCAAGTTATGTCACCATTTCTGTTAATTTTAAATGGCAAAGGTACCAAAATAGAACAAAAATATAACGTTAGGTATCATTTTGCAAAAGATAATAGTTGAGATACCAAAACAGTAACGCGGGAATAGACAAGGTACTATTCATGTATTTTTCCCTAAAAATAATTGTAATACTAAAAATAAAAAATAAAACTAGAAATGAAATAAAATAAAATAAGTTGAAAAAATGAAATAGACCGGATAAAAATACGTGGGTGTTGGATTCGAAAAAAAGAGCCGATATGAGTGCAGCCGTGAGCATAGAGTGTTGTCGAGGGTGCAACAATACAAAACAATGGGCACATGAGGGCGTTGACTCCATCGTTAGGATGACGAGGATCCAAGAGTCTAGTGCGATGGGCACGGGTCGGGCCAGGTCGGGTTTTTGGCCCACTCGAACCCGACCCAAAAATAAATACCCTAAACTCGATCCTGACCCGAATGTATCCTTAAAATAACACGACCCGATCCGACCCAAAAATAAATACATTAAACCTGACCTATAGAAAAAATTAATTTTAGGGACCTAATTGTAAAATTAATAATTTTAGGGTACTTAATCGTAAAAAAATATAATTTTAAGGACTAAATTGTAAATAAAATTCAATTTTAAGGACCTAATTATAAAAAATATAAAGAGGGGTATTATTAGAGATATCCCTAAAAAATTTAGGAGAAAATTACACAATTAGTCCTGGATCGGGTCGGGTTGAATATTTTCCACCCTAAACTCGAATCCGACTCGACCCGACTTCACCCTTAATAAAAACCCGCCCCGTACCTAATTTTTTCATTAAAAAATTTAATCCGATTGAATCAAGTCGGATCGAAACCCGGCCGTGTTAGGTAAAATGCCCATCCCTAAGTGCGACGATGAAAGTTTTGGGATTGCACTAAAATGAGTTGTAAAATCCTCTATTGAATAAAACAAACTTTCTCCTTTTTCATGTCTAATAAAATAAAACTTAAGATTTTACTAAAATTCCAACAAGCTATATATTTTTTTTATTATAGGGAAGGCAAAACCTTTACATCATGAGTTGGTTAGTTAGAAATTTTGGTAGAGAAAATTTGAAAGGTTTTTCACTTATTTACTGCAGATTTATGATGACAGTTACATGATTTAAATAACTCATTTACTACATATTTAATATGTCAGTTACATGGTTTAATCACCCATTTAATGCGTAATTAAGATGACAGTTACATGATTTAAATCATATTTAATATGACAGTTACAAACAAATTAATTTGTTTGTTATTATTACTGTGAGTGATTTGACGATTTTACCCCCAACTTTCAGCCTATAAATAGAAGGTTTTAGATTCACTTTTTGTGTATCCCAAACACTCTCATATGTGTTTCATGCTATTGAGAAGAGATGGACAATACTACTTTGTCCAACTTCAAAATTTGGGTGTACAAATTTTGTAGCCGTTGTGTTAACCTCGGGAGAATCGTCCAATGCAATGATTACACCAATCGGGCGAATTTGTTTCTATGGCAGTGATCATACCACGACACAACAAATAGTTTAATCTTTTTAATTTATTTTATTTCATTCAGTCAGCGCTAACGGTTTTATTTCGCAGTTATATTTCCAACAGATTACCCTCAAATGAGGGAGACCAAATATATCTTTAGAAAGAATGTCAAGGAGAGCTGGAGGGACATCCGAAATAATACAAGCCGTGCCGTTGTGAGTTTGGACTTGTTTTAGCAAGAGAATCAACAGGAAAGTTCGCTTTACGTTTGTTGATGTCCAAAATGTATTAGTTTGGCATTACAACGTCTCGAATCCGTAAGACCAAGCGAGGGTAAGACCCTCTAAAATTCCCCAGAGTTCAGCATCAAGAACTAAGGTGAGTCCAAGGAATTTGTTGAAGTCAACTAATCAGTCACCTTCATGGTTTCTTATGAGACCACCTGTCGATCTCAAGGAGGAGTCTCGATTGACTGGTTCATCAGATATTTAGGGTGACCCAGTCTGACGGGGCAGACTTCTATACTGGAAGTGGGGGAGACGATGTGGTGTCAGCAGTTAAATCAGAATTGTAATTGCGCCCAAGTTTGACTCTGGTGATAAAGCTCAGCATTAGACAGGCCTTCACCGACGAACAACGTAGAGTTTTCGTCTCTTCCAAACCTGACATAAAAGGGAAGAAAAAATTTTTCCACGGAATATTAATCCCCCCGAAGAGCTAGTTTATAGCAAGGATGATCGCAGTCCAAAGATCTCTCCAACAAGCTATATTAAATTGGCAGATATATTCGTTTTTTTAATATAAATGACATTAATTGATTGGTTAAAGGTATCATATCAGTTTTTAGATGATTGTAAGTTACAAATTTCAACATAAGGGTCTAATCTAAAATAAATACTTGCCATTCATTGATTGATTTGAGGTAACATATTAATAAAATTTTGGCTTAAGGGTTTAATAAGCCCCTAAACTTTTATAAAAAAAATTATTAAGCCTTTAAACTTTTTCTGCACCTAATTAAGCCCTCAAACTTAAATTTTTTTTCTTTTGATTTTTAATATTTTTAATTTTGTAATTTTTTAAAAATATTTTATTCTTTTGAAAAATTATTATTTATTATTTTTAAATAAAATTTGAAATTAAATTTTTTTATATTTTTAAAATATTTTTTAGAATTTTCCAGAATTTTTTTTAATTTTTTTAGAATTTTTTCTATTTCTTATATATATTTTAAAAATTAAAATTTAAAATTCTTATAAACAACAAGTGTCATTATCATATTGCGACACATGTTAAAAAATTAAAAAATGTTAAAATTAACTGTTAACGTTTAAGGGCTTAATTGAGTACAAAAGGTTTATGAATTTAATTGATTTTTTATAAAAGTTTGGAGGTTTATTGAACCCTTAAACCTATATTTTTTAAGTTAACGGTTCTCAAATTCAAGTGTCTGCTAAGTATTTTATGTTTTTCTTGGTATTCAAAAGGGAAGTGAAAATGATAGAAAATTCATTAATCATTCCTACAAACAAAACCATCAGGTCAAGTTGAGATAAAAATGTAATAACCCTAAAATTAATGTAAAACAAAAATGAGCTAAAAAGTAAATCATAATGAGATGGGCTTCTGTTCATGGCTTGGGCTAATATTAATAGAAAAATTGGAAGAAGAAAAAACCCAAAACAAGTGTGTACACCCGATTCACCGGATTTAAAGTTCTGGTTTTTTAATGGTTCAAGGGGGCAATTAAAATCTTATTTTAGGGCATTGGTCCGACCAATAACCAATTATAATTTTTAGTTCAACTGATTAATCCAGTCTAATTAAAAATCATTCATTAATTATGTAATTATACTAGAAATGGGGAGAATCTATTTAATCCCACTTCACAAGCAAAACTAAAGCCGATCATAGAATCTTGTCCGGTCCCATTTACTTCGTGAACAGAACACTCTCTCTCTCTCTCTCTCTCTCTCTCTCTCTCTGTCTCACGCGTAACATTGTAATGTAACTGCTACATATAAGAGACCTTTCAGTTCTCCTCAGTCAAATGCAAACACCGACCTCATATCTATTGCCACATGTAACATATTATTGCTTTTATATTTTCCAAACCAATCAACTTGACTGCACATAATCATTCCTAAGAACCGTAAAAAAAAAAAAAACATCACCGGATCCTCTTTAATTCGATCCCGCGAAAAATGAGCTCAGCTAAATTCGGGGAAACAGTTTTTTCCTTGGCTCTCTCACTCTCATTTCAACACTGAAACAAGAAAATTTAAATGAGAAATTAATTCTAGGGTTTTAGATTTGGATCGCTCGAATTTGGGATTTTCAGGTCATGAAATGAAGCAAAAGAACGATAAAATCCACACTACGAAACTATCAACATATGTTTTAATCGGTTTAATCTCGGTTCTCGGATTGGTTTGTTTGTACTATGGATCTTCATTTGCTCCTGGGTCGAGGAGATCCGATGGAAATGGTTCTCTGTTGGATGGATCTGATCCCGTTTTTGGTCGGTTTTCAAGGCATTGGGATTTGGTTGTTGACGAGCAAAGGTACTGTACGGAGGCTCCTAAAAGTATCCCGGTAAATGTTGCATTTTTATTAAATGAAGTGTTCTTTTATTTTTTCTAATATTTTCTTTTTAGTTCTGAATTTCATTAAAGATTGTTCTTTTTTTCTTTTATTTTTCATGTGTTTTTTCTTTATATGACAAATTACATTAGTTTCTTTTGGATTTTGTTTATTATGACTAAATGATGGTGTTTTATGAGTTACCGATATGTGACATAAAATATTCTGAGTTGATACCCTGTTTAGATAAAAAAAAAATATTGTCATAGTGGTATCAAAGTGGCCCTACGAGGTTGAGTGGGAGAGAATGTCACGCCAGAAAAGAGGTAGAGACAATAACTCCACATCAAAAAGGAAAAGGGAGGTCTTAGGATATATAAACGGTGGTGATGCACATTCTATTAGACACGTCTTTTGGGAAAAGGGCAATTGCCCCGTGACATTATATACCAGCTGAAACTAAAGCCTAATTTGTCGATAATGGGACACTACAACATTGTCCGCCCATGGAGCGTTGTTACAATTACTTAATTCCGTCGCCGAAAGATTACAAGGTTAGTGATGTTTACTTAGTTTCAATACCAACCTAATTGATATTAGAATTTCATATGCCTATAAAATGGCCTGCTAGTAAAGATGAAGTGTGGAAAGCTAATATTCCCCACACACATCTTGCGGAGGAGAAATCGGATCAACATTGGAGGATTCTTGATGGGGAGAAAATAAAGTTTCCTGGTGGCGGAACCCATTTTCACGATGGTGGTGATAAGTATATTGTTGGTCTTGCTCAGGTATATGTTACTGGTTTACTGGAGTAATGATTCTTATATTGACCGAGCTTAATAATTTTAACTTTCTAAACTTTTATGTACTTGTTTATAGCTTGATGTTGAATCTTTAAATTTTTGTAGATGCTCAAATTTCCTGGTGATAAACTTTACAATGGCAGAAACATACGAAATTGTAATCCCTTTGACCCGACCTAGGTGCTAGACCTGAGCCAAGAGGATCATATTAGGTTTGACAAAGCAAAACCGAATTAGATCCATATTTTTTCCTTTTTGTCTTGTCTAGATGCGTTATTAAGACCTATGGTGTACATACTGGCAGCTGTTAAAATCTCATTCAAATCGAACATTGAATCGATGTCTAATTGCGCGAACATGCAATCTAAGGACCAAATTGCAAATCTAGAAATATACGAGGACTTACCTAAATTAAAAGTTATCAATCCTTAATTATTCATGTTTTATGCTTGCATGTCAATTTTCAGCTTAAATGGGTCATCTGAACACATACAATTGGCATACAAACAAACAGGGACTAAAACGCAAGAATCTAAACTTCAAGTCCACTTCAAACTTTCAAAATAGTCACGCGTACCGGTACAGGGGATCCCGTACCAGAACGGTGACACATCGTACCGAAACGCTGAAGGGTGTATCGATCCTCGTGATTCTAGTGACTAATGGATGTACCAATACGGCTCGAGGTACACCGATACCCTGGCCACGTCCCGCTCCCAGGCCTAGTTAAGGCCCCATGTACCGATACGGTAGGGCCTTGTACCGGTACGGGCAGACAGTAATGCATATTTTCACTGATTTTCACCTCAAACCTTATTGAACATGCTCCAGACACACTAGCATGCAACCTAAACATATTTCACATATTTGAGAACCATTATCACTAGAGGCATTAACGAACGTTATCGGCTAAACTAGAGGCATGCTTCTTAATTTCATAAAGTTACATACTCGAAATGAATTCTAAAGCTCGAATCAAACTAAACATACTGCCTAACATCCATATATGCATTTTATGACTTGTTCAAACATTCAAACTTAAGCATGTGCAACCACTCATTCAAGCATAGCATGACATATCAAGGAATGTAAAAGCATATGAACTAAGAATTTAAATCCAACATCATGCACCAAAAGCAAGACTGATTCAAGCCCCGTGTACCAATACGGTAGGGGTCTGTGCTGGTACAAGCATACCAATAATGCCTATTTTTACTGTTTTTTCACCCCCAAACCATATCGAACATGCCCCCCCACACTAGCATGCAACCTAAACATATTTCACATACTTGAGAACCATCATCACTTGAGGCATTAACGAGCGTTATCGGCTAAACTAGAAGCATGCTTTATAATCTCATAAATTCACATACTCGAAATGCATTCTAAAGCTCGAATCAAACTAAACATACTGCCTAACATCCATATATGCATTTTACGACGTGTTCAAACATTAAAACTTAAGCATATGCAACCACTTATTCAAGCATAGCATGGCATATCAAGGAATGTAAAAGCATTTGAACTAAGGATTCAAATCCAACATCATGCATCAAAACCAAGCATGATAGAGCATCAATCAGCAGAGAATAAACTCTAAAAGGCGATAGTAAAACAAATTACAAATCCCCCAAATTGAAATAACACATTGCCTTATTAACCACAAATTCAAACTAGTTTTCCATATAACGGTTGAAATTCATTAGACCCTTTTGCCACAACAGCCACCTTGCAAATCTAATGCTCTACAAAGATGGAACGAGAGCATAAGTAATGCATGCCTAATGAGGTAGCTCAACAAATATCCATCAATGCAATGTAAAACCATTTGATAAATCATGTATCATTTGCAAAGTATAGCATGCTTGTATAAATCGAATGCAACTTGCTTTCATTCCTACAAAACGTGTCATGCTTAAACATTTCATATGCATTTAGCTTTCAAACATGCTTTCCTTTATTTCGTCATATATTAGCAATTAATGTGACTCATAATAAACCATAATTCCTTTATAAAACATCATCGAGTAAACAGAATTCCACGGTGGTTCCTTTAAATCACCTTTTCTGTCTTTACCTTCAGCTTGGGTGATATTTCAATCACCATAAAGCTGCGGATTCCATCAGTCTGAGCAGTTTTACCACTTTTTCAAGGGCCGCAGAGCGGTCGTCTTGTATTATAGTGCACTTTAATTTTATGGCAAGCTAACTATATCTCATACCATTTTAAGTGTGTAACATAGACAATATAATCTTTTAAACAACTTTACTTATTGTTTTCTTTTTTTGGGTATTTACTTACTATTTTCCATATGCATTTAACAAACCAATTTCATTTGCAAATAACATTGCTTATGAAAACTTAAACATTCCTTTTAGGAAACCTTTAACAATGCTCTTAGGCATCTTCATGCTTGATAAATCATTGCATAACATTTAACGATCCATAAAAATTGTACGTATTTTAGCTTATGCTTTCAAATCAAAACATGTAAATCACGCTTCATAACAAATTGTTATTCAAAAGGTGAAATAAGGAAAACTTACTTTCCAGCTTAGTTAAGCTTTTTAGGCTCAATCTAAACTCCTAACAACATAGTTCAAACCTTTTTGTGTGCCAAAACACGTTTACACTTACCGATACACAACACCTTGCTTGTCGTTGCGTTCTAAGCTTCCGAAACGATCTGATAACTACAAGGTAGGCTCGACTTGACTGTCCCCTATTTTCACCACATAAAACCAAAGGAACAATGCATCAAAATGTATCCAAACCACATCCATAAACCATCCCCTGCAACCTTAACAAAAATACATCTGAAACCTATCCGAAAACATCGAAATCTACCTCTACCAATCAACCATCAGCTACAAACCTATGATTCTATCATCTTAACTTCATCAAAGAACATCCAAAAACATAATCAAAACATCATTATACCTCCAGCAATCAAGAATCAATCATAACAGCACCGAAACCAACCTTAAACTACCTTAAATTAAACAATTAAATAGTTTCAAGATTTATATCAAAAAAATCATTTCACATTATGTTTATATAACTTAAATATGAATTAACCCAATAGAAATCATCAGCTATCATCATAGGAAAAACACCAAAATCATCAATTAAGATCAATTTCTTGAATCAAGTTGCAAAGTCAAGTTATTAAACATTATACAAGAGCCAATTACTAGGGAATATCAATAAAGAACCTTAGCTTTAAAAGAGAAGAAGAAAATCACCTTTGATGCTCTTCCACCAAAATTGACGTAACTTTTCTTTGTTGAAGAAAATGGAAATTGGAACGATCTTTTAGGAATCACTTACAAGGTTTTGTAAATCAAGAAAAAAGAAATCAAATGATATATTTCCCATTGAAACCCACCAAGAATTCAAAAAAACATGCGAAGGAAAGTGATGAGAAAATCTTGAGAAATTAGGAAAAATGAGAAAATGCGCTTGAGAAAACAATTAACCGTCAAAACCTTTTGTCAATTAAAGTGGTAAACCTAATTAAGATATTTAGAAAATATAGCTCTCTAAGGATTCTTAGTATTGATCCTTATACAAATTAGTCACTTAATACAATTTTGCCATTATTATATTTTAGTCACTAAACCCAAAATGTCATTTAAATTGATTTAATTAATGTCTGATTTAAATACCAAAATTTTTAGTAAAATAATTAAATATTTTTAAAAGCTTAATATCTGATTTATTTACCTGAAACATACTTAATCGTTTAACCCGGTTCAACCGAACCAAACCTAACCTGACTGAACCATCAAAACTTCTAAGCCTATTTTCGGGGCGTTACAACTCTTCTCCTCTTAAGAATTTCATCCTCAAAATTTACCTGAAGAGAAAAATGAGGATATTGATTCTCCATGTCCTTCTTCGTCTCCCATGTGGCTTCCTCAACTTCTCGATAGTGCCACAAAACCTTGACCAACTCAATGGTCTTGCCATGAAGAACCTTTATAATAGAGTCTAATATCTCAATTGGTTCTTCATCATATGTCAAATCCGAATACAACTCTATCTCCTCAATTGACACAATATGTGAAGGATCTAATCTATACCTCCAGAGCATCGACACATAGAATACTTCATGTATCTGTTCAAGCTCTGTCGGTAACCTCAACCTATAAGCAACTGGACCAATAGGCTCAAGCACTTTATACGGTCTAATGAACCTAGGGCTCAACTTACCCTTACGTCCAAATCTCATAACCTTCTTCCAATGAGAAACTTTTAGAAACACTTTATCTCTAACCATAAACTCAATCTCCCTTTGCTTCAAATCTGCATAAGACTTTTGCTTATCCGAAGTTGCCCTTAATCTATCAATTATGAGCTCCACCTTATCATTCGTACCTTTAAGCAAATCGGGCCCTGCAACATGCTTCTTGCCTGTTTCCCAACAAAGTGGCATACAACACTTATGCCCATAAATAGCTTCATAGGAAGCCATCTGTATACTCGACTGATAATGGTTAATATAAGCAAACTCCACCAACGGTAACTCTTTCTCCCACGTTCTTTGAAACTCAATGATACAACATCACAACATATCTTCTAGAATCTGAATAACATACTCAGACTGACCATCCGTCTAACGGTGATTTGAAATACTGAAATTAAGCCTTGTTCCCAAAGCTGTCTATAAACTCTCCCAAAACCTTGATATAAAATGAGAATCTCTATATGATAAAATAGACTTAGGAGGAACCCCATGTAACCTCACAATCTCATCAATATACATTTCAACCAACTTATCCAACGTATACATCATATGCACAACAAGAAAATATGCACACTTTTTAAAACGATCAACAATCACCTATATTGAATCCTTCTTGGACATCGGCAACGACAAACCCGTCACAAAATCCATGGTAATCATTTCTCACTTCTACTTTAGAATATGCACAGGTTGCAACAACCCAGAAGGAAACTAATGTTTAGCTTTAACTCGCTGACACACCATACAACAAGCAACAAACTCCGCTACATCCTTTTTCAAGCCAACCCAATAATAATCCTCTTTCAAATCTCGGTACATCTTCATATTATCAGGATACTAGCAAAAGAATTAGAATGTGCCTCAACTCATAATCCTATGGCATAACTATTCAACCCCTAAAACTCAAAACACTATCATCACTAAAATGAAAATCCATTAGATTACCCTCCAAAATATCCTTAACAAGAGGAACCAACGAATTATCATATGGTTGCCTCACTTTAATCATCCGAGACAACGTGGTCTTAACTTGCAACTCAGCCAACAACCTGCCTTCACGCGTCACACTCAACATAGCAAACATTGCTCTAAGCTCAACACCTGCCTTATGACTCAACACATCAGCTACAACATTAGCTTTCCAAGATGATACTCAATCGTTAAGTCATAACCCTTAAGCAACTCAACCCATCTTCGCTGCATAAGATTCAACTCTTTCTAAGACATCAAATACTTCAAGCTCTTGTGATCAATATCAATAGTACACTTCTCACCATAAAGATAATGTCTCTACATCTTTAGAGTAAACACAACTGCGGTAAGCTCTAGATCATGCATAGAATAGTTGCTCTCGTGCACCTTCAACTGTCTTGATGCATAAGCTACAACATTTCCATCTTGCATCAGCACACAACCCAAACCAATATATGATGTGTCACCATACACCACAAACTCCTTTCCCACCTCAGGTTGAATCAACGCAGGAGCATGTGTTAAATTTTTTTTCAACTTCTCAAAACTACATTGCTGAACCTCCGTCTATTTAAACATAACATTCTTCTGCAAAAGCTTAGTCAATGGAGCAGCGATACTAGAGAAACCATCAATAAAATAATGATAATACGTAGCCAATCTAAGAAAACTACAAACCTTAGATACCGACTTAGGTCACTTCCAATTAAGAATAGCCTCAATCTTCTATGAATCAACACGAGTACCTTTCACCGATATAACATGACCAAGAAACATCACATCTTTAATCCAAAACTCACAATTGCTCAACTTAGCATACAACTGACGCTCTTTCAAAGCTTGTAACACAATCCACAAATGTTGATAATGCTCTTCTTCAGTACGAGAGTACACAAGGATATCATCGATAAACATAACCACGAACTAATCAAGATACTCATGAAACACCCTATTTATCATATTCATGAAAGCGGCTAGGGTATTAGTTAAACCAAATGGCATCACCAAGAACTCATAATGCCTATATCTAGTACGAAAAGTAGTTTTCAGCATATCTGCTTCCTTAACCCTTAACTAATAATACCCAGGTCTCAAATCAATATTTGAGAACACCACAACACTACGAAACTGATCAAATAAATCATCAATCTACGGTAACGGGTACTTATTCTTAATCGTCAACTTATTCAGTTGCCAATAATCAATAGACATACTCATGGTTCCATATTTCTACTTTACGAACAACACTGGTGCACCTCAGGGTGAAACACTTGGTTGAATGAATCTATGATCCAACAACTCCTAAAGTTGAGTCTTCAACTCTTTCAACTACTTTGGCACCATATGATACAGAGCAATGGACATCGGGGCTGTACCAAAATACGTCTCGATACAGAACTCAACTTCTCTATTTGGTGGCAATCCGGGCAATTCTTCAGGAAAAACTCCCAAAAAATCACATACTGTCGGAATATCTTGTACTCGGTCTCCCTTGGTACCTGAAATCATCACAAATGCCAAGTAGGCTTGGCAATCCACTTTCAGCATCTTTTCAGCTTGTAATGTCAAAACAACATTAAACAAGAATTTAGCATTCTCACATACTACAACAACAACATAGTCATGGGCAAGCTTCAAAGATTTTTTTTGGTTTTCAAATCAACATCTCTATGCTCACTTAACCAATCCATACCCAAGATAATGCCAAAATCATAGAATGGTAACTCAATCAAATCTATAACAAAGATATGACCTTGATCAATCAAATGACATCTCCTATACAACCTCCTAACAATAACAGTCTCACCAAGAGAACTAGTTACTAAAACACCAATATACAAAATCTCAACAAGTATATCCAACCAATGTGCATGCTCGTTCAATATACATGAATGTGTAGAACCCGAATCAAACAAGGAAAATAATGACAAAGAATGCAAGGTAAATGTACATGTGATCATGTTGGTGTCATTACGACCTTCGTGATGATCATACACCTTTGTCTGCCCTCTATTCTCTGGCTGAATAGCTATGGTATGAGCTACTTTCCTATGGCCCTCATTATGCCTTTGGAAATTACCCTTGCCACGGCCTTGACCTCTAGTATGTGCAGTAGTAATAGTTGTCTAAGCCAGTAGATCCTTAGAAAAACATAGACAATCACGTTTTAGATAATATCGTGAATCATACACCCAACATGTTTCAAAAGCATTCTAACACACTCTCTAGTGTTGTTTCCTACAATGCTCACAGTCAACAGCAACAACTACAACAATTTAGACATTTTGACCATGTTCACCACCACCTCGTTTGTGATATGGCTTGTATCGCCTATCTCGCGACCTCTTATTCTAACCTCAACATAGTAAAACTCTACAGCTATTTTCCCTGAATCAACATTCACTGATTGGAAAGCAAGACTCAAAGACTGCTCAATATTCTTAGCTTTATTGACCAACATATCAAAATCAGTGTAATCAACAGCCAACAAATACATTTTGATATCCTTCACAAGACCGTAACGAAACTTGTCGTACATTTGACGATCATTCAAAACCAGTTTATGAGTATACTGGCTTAAACGGATAAACTTTACCTCATACTCAGCCAGTGACATTCGTTCCTGGACCAAAGCCATGAACCCAAAATACTTCCTCTTGAAAGCCCTTCGAAAAAACTCCCAATAAACATCAGCAGTAGGTACTCTAGCTATAGTGGTTGTCCATCAGTGATATGCATCACCATGTAGCAATGACAGAATATAATTGAGCTTTCGTGCATTCATGCACTCCATCTATCCAAGAATATGCTTAGCACTTGCAAGCCATTCCTATGCTGCTTCGGGACTTAATCCCCTAAACTCAACACCTCTCAAGCCACATATACGCTCCAACGACAAACAAGGATTAAAAAAAACTACAGGTGCTGGCACTTGTACTTGAACTCCTGCTACAACTGCTGGGAACGCACTCGTCATCGCCTGAATCAACAGTGTTATATCCCCAAAGATAGGTCCTTGCGGAGCTTGAAGTATGTTTCCAATACCTACACAGTTGGTGGATTAGAGGGAGGAGGAGGTAATTGGGTTCGAGAAACCAATCCATCTTCAGAATTCTGGTCGTTTGGTACATTACTCGTACTAGATCAAGTCGCATGTCTCGGAGGTATATCGAATAAAATCTAAAACACATAAAAATAAACAATTAGGCTTGCATTCGGAAAAGGATCCAAGAAAACCTATAAAAATCATTTGAAAACAATGGTAATAGGCAATGTGTCCCTAATTATTCCATATCATAGCAAATGACATCAATACAATCAATAAGCACGCTTAAGAACAATTAACATCACAGAAACAATTCTACAACAAACATAACCTTTAGCAAACATGGCTCTGATACAACCAAATATAACCCCCTTGACACGGCCTAGGCATTAGACCTAGACCGAGAGGATCACATTAGGTTTGTCGAAGCAAATCTAAACTAGCTAACTCTAATTAGGTCCATATTTTTTCTTTTTATCTTGTTTAGATGTGTTATTAAGACCTATGGTGTACATACTGGTAGCGGTTAAAATCTCATTCAAACCGGACATTGAATCTATGTCTAATTACGCGAACATGCAATCTAGGGACCAAATTACAAATCTAGATATTTATGAGGACTTACTTAAATTTAAAGTTATCAATCCTTAATTAGTCATGTTTTATGCTTGTATCAATTTCTAGCTTAAATGGGTCATCCAAACACATACAATTGGCATGCAAACAAACATGGACTAAAATGCAAGAATTTAAACTTCAAGACCACTTTAAACTGCCAAAATAGTCGCGTGTACTAGTACACGGGATCCCATACCAGTACAGTGACACAATGTACCGAAATGTTGAAGGGCGTACTGATCCTCGTGATTCCAATGACTAAAGGTCGTATTGATACGGCTTGAGCTGTATCGGTACCCATACCAAACTTTTAGCTCCCATGCCTGGTTTAGGCCCTGTGTACCGATACGGTAGGGCCTCGTACTGGTACATGCATACTTGTAATGCCCATTTTCATTGGTTTTCACCCCTAAATGTTATCGAACATGCCCCAGACACACTAGCATACAACCTAAACATATTTCACATACTCGAGAATCATTATCACTCATCCAAGCCAACGATCATGCATTAACGAGTGTTATAGGCTAAATTAGAGGCATGCTTCATAATCTCATAAATTCACATACTCGAAATGCATTCTAAAGCTCGAATGAAACTAAACATACTCTCTAACATCCATATATGCATTTTAAGACTTGTTCAAACATCAAAACTTAAGCATATGCAACCACTCATTCAAGCATTGCATGACATATCATGGAATGAAAAACATATGGGCTAAGGATTCAAATCCAACATCATGCATCAAAACCAAGCATGATAATTATTAATCAAACTCCAAAAGGCCATAGCAAAACAGATTACAAATCCCCCAAATTGAAATGACAAATTGCCTTATTAACTACAAATTCAAACTAGTTTTCCATACTCAAACGGTTGAAGTTCCTTGGATCCCCTTTTCCACAAATGCCACCTTGCAACTCTAATTCTTTGAAAACATGGAACATGAGCGTAAGCAATGCATGCTTAGTGAGGTACTCAACAAATATCTATCAATGAAATGTAAAACCATTTGATAAACCATGTATCATTTGCAAAGTATAGCATGGTTGTATCTTGCTATCATTCCTACAAAACATGTCATGCATAAACATTTCATATGCATTTGGCTTTCAAACATGCTTTCCTTTATTTCCTCATATATTGCCAATTAGTGTGACCCATAATAAACCATAATTCCTTTCTAAAACATCATCGAATAAACATAATTCCACAATGGTTCCTTTAAACCACCTTTTCTATCTTTGTCTTCAGCTTGGGTGATCTTTCTATCACCACAAAGCCGTGGATTCCATTAGCCCGAGCAGTTTTACCATTTTCTCAAGGGCCTCAGGATGATCGTCTTGTATTATAGTGCACTTTAATTCCTATGGCATGCCAACAATATCTGATACCTTTTTAAGTGTGTCACGTAGCCAATATAATCTTTTAAACACATTTTACTTACTGTTTTCATATACATTTAACAAATCAATTTCATATGCAAATAACATTACTCATGGCAACTTAAACATTCCTTTTTGAAAACCTTTAATAACTCTCTTAGGCATCTTCATGCTTGATAAATCATAGCATAAATATAATGATGCATAAAAACAGTAAGTATTTCAACTAATGCTTTCAAATCAAAACATGTAGATCATGCTTCATAACAAACCGTTATTCAAAAGGCGAAATAGGGAAAACTTACTTTCGAGCTTAGTTAAACTTGCTAGGCTCAACCTAAACTCCAAACAACATAGTTCAAACCTTTTTGTGTGCCAAATCACGTTTACACTCACCGATACACAATGCCTCGCTTGTCGTTGCATTCTAAGCTTTCGAAATGATTCGATAACTACAAGGTAGGCTCGGATTGACTCTCCCCTATTTTTACCACATAAAACTAGAGGAACAATGCATCAAAATGCATCCAAACCACATCCATAAACCATCTACTGCAACCTCAACGAAAATACATCCGAAACCTATATGAAAATATCGAAATCTACCTCTAACATTAACCAATCAACCATCAGCCACAAACCTATGATTCTATCATCTTAACTTCATCAAAGAACATCCAAAAACATAATCAAAACATCCTTATACCTCCAGCAATCAAGAATCAATCATAACAGCCCCGAAACCAACCTTAAACTACCTTAGAAATTAAGCAATTAAATAGTTTCGGAATTTATATAAAAAAAATCATTTCACATTATGTTTATATAACTTAAATGTGAATTAACCCAATAGAAATTATCAGCTATCATCTTGTAAATCAATAATTTAGGCAAAACCCCAAAATCATTAATTAAGATTAGTTTCTTGAATCAAGTTGCAAAATCAAGTTATTTAACATTATACAAGAGCCAATTACTAGGGAATATCAATAAAGAACCTTAGTTTTAAGTGAGAAGAAGAAAATCACCTTTGATGCTCTTCCACCAAAATTGACGTAACTTTTCTTTGTTGAAGAAATGGAAATTGGAAAGATCTTTTAGGAATCACTTACAAGGTTTTGTAAATCAAGAGAAGAGAAATCAAATGATATATTTCCCATTGAAACCCACCAAGAATTCAAAAAAACATGTGGAAGAAAGTGATGAGAAAATGAGAGAAAATCTTGAAAAATTAGGAAAATGAGAAAATGCTCTTGAGAAAACAATTAACCGTCAAAACCTTTTGTCAATTAAAGTGGTAAACAAAATTAAGACATTTAGAAAATATAGCTCTCAAATGATTCTTAGTATTGGCCCTTTTACAAATTAGCATTTAAAATACAGTTTTACAATTATTACATTTTAGTCACTAAACCCAAAATGTCATTTAAATTGATTTGATTAACGTCCGATTTAAATGCCATAATGCTTAATAATATAATTAAATATTTTAAAAGCTTAAACCAAATTTATCCTTTTGAAATTCCATTCCAAAAATATTTATTTACCCGAAACGTATTTAACCATTTAACCCGGTTCAACCGAAGCAGACCTAACCCGACTGAACCATCAAAACTTCTAAACCTATTTTCGAGACGTTACCAAAATGTTCTTGATGTGGGATGTGGAGTTGCATGTTTTGGAGCCCATCTCCTACTGCTTGATATTATAGCCATGTCTTGCACCTAATGATGTACATGAGAATCAAATACAATTTGCATTAGAAAGGGGTATCCCTTCAGGACTTGGTGTGTTGGGAACAAAAAGGCTTCCTTATCCTAGAAGATTATTTGAGCTAGCTCATTGTTCCTAATGCCGAATAGACTGGCGTCAGAGAGATGGTATTCTTCTATTAGAACTTGATAGATTACTGAGACCAAGAGGGTACTTCGCATATTCTTCTCCTGCAGCCTATGAACAAGACCTGGAAAATAGAAAGATCTGGAACGCAATGTACAGCCTTTTGAAAAAAAATGTGCTGGAAAGTTGCTGCAAAGCGAGGTCAAACTGTTATATGGTCCAAGCCTCTGAGCAATAGTTGTTACTTGAAGCGAGATCCTGGGTGTCAGCCTTCTTTGTGTAGTTTTGGCGATGACCCGGATGCCAGTTGGAATGTGTCTATAAAGGCATGCATCACTCCATACTCTGCAAGTAAGTAGAACTGTTGTGCATAGAATGGTATTGATAGTTGCAGAATGCTTTCTTAATCTACATTCTATTTACTGGTCGATGGACATTTCATATTGTTTATCTTCATAAATGATCACATATCATGTTAATAACAATATGACAGTGGTTTACTGTCCTAAATTTAGAAACATAATCGGAATTCTTAAGGGTGAACTCAAAACTCTTGCTTGATGCTACAGAGATGCACAAAGAAAGGTGGAGTGGACTACTTCCTTGGCCACAAAGGCTTACTGCAGCATCACCTCGCCTTAAAGAAATAGGTGTTAGTGCTGAGAAATTCCTTGAAGATACTGTAAGTTCCTAAGAACATAGAGGAACATCAAGTGTTGTAGATATCTCTGCTTTCTTCATCTAGATTTGTTTGTTACTTTCCAATATATAGCCTTGAATTTTGATAACCGAGACAATCTTATGATACAGAGAATATGGCATTCTAGAGTGTTGGTATGCTTAATCTTTTATACATTGATACATCCTTAATTTTAACTTTCTCTTTTTGTCATATTATCATTATTCTGATAATCAGATATGTTGAGTCTTCTTTCCTTGCCTAGCTATGCACCATACTTTCACCTTTGCCTTTGTAGGTGCGAAGCTTTTTCTACATAACCAAGAATATATGATCTTCTTCATGCTTGAGTGGTCTTTTCTGAGATTGAGGAGCGTGGTTGTAGTGCAGAGGATCTCTTGATCGAAATGAATAGGATAAGGGATAAAAGCTCAGTAATAAATCATATCCAGAAATTTATCCCTGCATTGCGGTGGGATGGTTGGTTATCCGAAGTTGAACCAGGAACGGATTCTCTCTCTTGGTGAAGAAAGAGTGTTAATTGCACGAAAGAAGTTGTGGAGTGATGATGGGTTTATGAGAATGTGACTTTTACATTTTCCCTCAGGTATTTCTTAACCTAGTATCTTCCTTTGATTTCGGTTGGTTTGTGAACTTTAATCCCCGCATTTGCTGATGGCTATATTGAAATATTTGGAAATAGGTATATGACGATATGACCCACCAAATGTATAGAAAAAAATTGGAAAAGTTGAACATATCCATGTAGGAAACATGCTCGTATTTGACACTTATATAATCCTAGTCTAATTGTGTTGAATGCTACTTGTATTCATCAGTAACTTGCTTATCAACCGTTGTCTGTTTCTCTAAAACTGATGTATGTTTTTCCTTTTCTTTAGCTTGCAAACTGGAAAGTGATAGGCGTTGTTGTAACTTGTCAGAGGAAGAAAGATTGGCATTTGAGAAGAAGATTTTTGTTTTACGTTGAAATTTCGAAACAGGACTAGAAGGCCAAAGATGAAGAAGAATTGTCATCTGGTGAAAAGTGGATGAAGCTATAAAAAATATACTGTCTGCTGGTTGCTGCAAATAGCTATAACCCTTGAAAAGAAGAGCTTTGGAGGTTTCTACCCTCAAATGGATGTTATTCTTCAAGTACCTAAACCGGTATTACTTATAGAGAAAAAAGTTTGATACACAGTACGTGTAAATTAAAGTTTACACGTGCTTTTCAAATTTAGGGGTTTAATTTAGGGTTTAAAGTTTAGAGGTTTAGGTTGTAGGGTTTAGAATTTAAGGTTTAAGGTTGTAGGGTTATAGTTTAGGGTTTAGGTATTAGGGTTTTAAATTTTAGATTTTATAGAATGATTGTGTAAAAATATTTTACACGGACTGTATATCAAAATAAAACCCTTACTTTTATATCATGTTTTCTAGTTTCAATATGTATTCGTAAACAATTGTTTTTACTGGAAAAGACCATGTAGAAGGCATCTATTTAATGAGGCTCAATTGATATGCAACAAAAGCAAGGTAATTTACGTTATGTTATTTTTCAAAAAATAATATCAGTATACATTTTTAGACATGATCTTTGAAATACATGAAAAAACTTACTAAAAATTTGAATATATTGTATTTGACATTCACACTTGACTTTGAGTAATGTAAAAATTAATACAAGGAAAACCATTTGATCTAGAGATCCTACAAACAACTGTTGTTCAGAATTCAACTTTGTTTTAGCAGACAAAACTGAAAGAATACTTTAATTGCTACTTCTTCCTAGAAGCAAAGCTGCTCGGTCCGATTTCTATGGCCATTCTCTTGGTGCTGCAACAAAAGAAGAGATGAATAATCAATCCTCTGGAACAGATTTCTTAATGTGAAGAAAATGAAACAAAGTGATATGGATGAAACGAAGCTATTTACCATGTAGGAATCTCTTTCTGCCTCGACCTCTGGTAAAATGAAATACGAGGGGGAGCATACATAAAAATTAAAATGTGACACGGGGACATAATTTTCCAAATTAGCTCATGGCATCTGAAAACTCAACAAGTTATCACATGATGAAACTATATTGTGCTTGTAAAAGACAACTCCGATAAACTTATGTCCTTTTAACTTGTTCTAAACTCGCATAAAGCATAGCGCCAAATCCAATCATTTAAATGCAGCAATGATCCAAAACCGAGTATATGCTCAATCTAGTTCTTTAAATGTCGTTTTAATCAAAATTGTAATCTCCTAGGGACCAAGACAAACAAGTTATGATTACCAGCTAGTTTCTTTCATTAATTCAGCTAACACATTTAGGCCCGTAAACGAACCGAACGAACACGAACGAGGGTGTGTTCATGTTCGTTCGTTTAACTTTAACCGAACGAACACGAACATAAACGAACAAAAAATTTATTGTTCGTGTTTGTTCATTAAGGAATGGAGCTTGTTCGTTTTCATTCATGTTCGTTCGTTAACATGATAAACGAACATAAACGAACACAAATGAACATAAACGAACACAAACAAACACAAACGAACATAAACGAACACAAACGAACATATATAATGTGTTAAATATTTAATATTTTGAGTTAGTTCGATTAATTCATTTAATTAACCAATTTTAAACCGAATTAATCGATAATTGAAATTTGAAAATACTCTTAATCATTAGCCGAAACCTAAAATTATCTAATAGATTAACCAATTTTGTTTTAGTTCGGTTTAATCGAACAATGAACACCCCTAGACATATGTGAATAAATTTAAATGAACATAAACGAACGAACATAAACGAATGAACATAAACGAACGAATATAAATGAACATAAACGAACGAACATAAATGAACGGATTACCGAGCGTTCATGAACATAAATGAACGAACAAGCCCTTTGTTCGTGTTCGTTCATTTAATTAAACGAACAAAAAATCTTGTTCATGTTAGTTCGTTTAATAAATAAACGAACATAAACGAACTTCCCGCCGAACGGTTCACGAACGGTTCACTGAACGTTCGGTTTGTTTACAGCCCTAAACACATTTTTTTCTTTCACTGTACAACGAGAGCCATTCCATATATCACACCTTTTGCGTAAAGGAAAAATATTTCATGTACCGGCGGTCGAAACTTTTTATTTCCACAAGTGCCTTAGTTTTAAGGTTTAGGGTTTAAAGTTTAAGAGTTTAGTGTAACAGTAACAAACGAAGAAGAAGAAATAAAAGGAACTAAGAGAATAGAGAGAGCAAAGGGAAACAAAGAATAGAGAATTTTGAGGAAGACGAAAGTCAATTTCATTCAATTCGATAATAAACTCAGACGGCTACACAACCTTTTTACCCTAGAGAGTTTGAGAACGACAACGTTCTCTATTTTAATTACAGACTCCAAAATGTATCATTCGTTAAACAGGATAGTAACTGAAATTAAAACACTAATAGACTCTTGTGAAACGACGTAGTTTCACTTCTTTCATTTTGGCTCTTCACAATACTTCTTTGTTCGAATAATCCTTGTACTCAAAGATTAAAAGAAAATTTTCATGGCAATACTCCTTGAATACCAATCCTTGATCAACCTTGACCATCTTTGCTTTCTTCAAATGGTTAGACCAAATATTCCCAAAAGTTCTCTTTGCCTTAACTAAAATTACAACATGAACAAAAGGTATTTCTTCCATGTGGACATTGACAAAAAAAAGGTTCATCATGATAAAAAAAATTCTTCTATTCAATTCATAATTTTTCATGCCAAATATTAGAATTCTTATCTTATGGAAAACAGTTGCAAAAAACCGAGATTCTGCAATTTTAGCTGTCTCCTCTAGTACCCCGTACAGATCCTAATTCTCAATCTCTAACCACTTATTTAGCCCTTCATGCCACATATTTTTAGCATATGTTGGCTGCACTCTAGTCCACATAAACATGATAGAAATGACAAGTTGATACCAAGAAATGGTGGATAGTTGACACCTACGGTGTCTATACAACTAGATATTATGTGGTAACTTTATGGCTTGTCTGATATGTTCTGAGTACACTCCCAAGCTGCAATGGAGTTAAATTTTATCCATATATCTGAACGTGAAGAACATAAAGTTATCTACAGATTAAAACTGTCTTTCAGTGACAGCTCGCACCGTTTATCCCATGGAATAACCACAATAGTTTCTTCACCCTTTCATTTTTATATTCTGATTCAACCACTCATAAAATACCCATGCCATCCTTCAAGCAAAATGCAGTATGACCAACAAACACTTCAGTCACTCATTCTCTTAATGCCTCAACCTGTGATGCCATCACAAAGGTGCCAATTGAAGTAGTTATTGCTAACCATGGCAATGGTGTCAAATACACATCACAAGCATTAGCAAGTAAATCATTTCTGGTGGTCATTGTCATTCTAATTAGCACAACAAGGTTTAGAGATTGCATACCATCAATCTTAGTACACAGCTAGTTCACAATGTTAACCAGAAATTCAGTACCATTCTTCCCTAATTTTAAGTAGACCCTAAGCAATGCAAGGAAAAATTTTGGAAGAGAAATAAATCTGCCCACTGGTACATTGTCACCACCTGAACCATTTGCAAATAAGCTTCCCCTAGATCAAAAATTCTAGCCTTGTTGTAAGTTTCCATCAATGAATGAAGCCTTATATCCCATGTTTTCCGCAACAAATGAAAAATATTAATTAACTTTCCAGCAAACAATATGGCCAATACTTTAGCTCTAGTAGCTTGAGAAAAATCCTCCAACAAGTATTTTTCAAGTCGTTCGTTCAACTGCTGCATGGACATGTGCCACCAGCAAGCAATATTGTTAAACCTATGTTTTGATTTTGATATAACAAGGACTTTTAAGCAAATAGATAAATAAACTCTTAAGGTATTTGAAATTACTCACAAGAGACAAGCATTCAAACAAAATTAGCTTTCTTTGAAGAAAATATTTTGTAAGTTAATCTTTTCAAAAGAAATATTTTTCTAAGTGTTTTGGTAACATTTTGGTCATGAGTACTGGTATGGCCCTTAGCATATTAGTACGATTTTTCATTACTGGAATCCAAAATGGTAAACGAGTACCGGTACGACCCTTAGCGTACCTGTGGTTTATGATTTGTTACAGATTTGTAGGTTGATTTTTAGGATGATTTATATGACTAAATATATTGTATTTATTGTAATATATTATGTAACCTAGTATAGGAAAATTGAATGTGTATATATATTCTATAAAGTTTATTAATAAAATTAAGAGAGAAAAACATATTCTCTTTTGATTTCTACATGGTATATGTCTAAGTATTCGATCTGAAACCTCTAGACATGGTTGATACATCTTCTTCCGAAATTAGTTCTGGAACAGAACAAAATTCCTTTCCAGATGATGTCTCTAATGTCTCCACCACGCCAATAACCTCCCACAAGTTTAATGGTCACAACTATCTTCAGTGGTCCCAAACTGTGAAATTTTATATTACTAACCGTGGGAAAGCAGCATATATCTCTCCTTCAATGAAGATTCCAACAACACTTGTTCCAAACTATCAACTCTGACTTCAAGAAAGTAGCATGATAATGTCTTAGCTTATTAATTCTATGACTGTTGAGATAGGTGCAAATTTTATTCTTTACAAAACAGCCAATGATATATGGGTTGCTGCTAAGGAAAGTTGTTCTAGTTCTGACAATATGGCTGAGTTATTTGAAATAGGGAATAAAATCCATGATCTTCGCCAAAGAGCGATGAATATAACCCATTACTACAACACCATCACAAGATATTGGCAGCGGTTACACATGTTTGAAAATCATAGTTGGTCTTCTGTTAATGATGCTGCTCAATACAAAACAATCACAACACAGAGGAGAGTCTTTCAGTTTCTCTATGGCCTGAATAGCAACCTTGATGCTGTCAAAAGGAATAATCATTGGCACAAAGCCACTTTCTTCCTTACGGGAGGCCTTCTCTGAGGTTAGGCGAGAAGAAAACAGAAGATTGGTGATGCTATCGCAGTCTACAATTTCTGAAGGGGCAACACTCATTACTCATTACACCAACAAACCAAGAAGGGAAAAGCCTTGGTGCGATCACTGTAAGAAGGTTGGCCACTTTAAAGAAAGCTGCTGGAAACTACATGGCAAACCATTCGATTGGAAACCTCAGAAGATGAAGCAGAAAAAGGACAATTCTGTTCACACAGCATCTATGGAACCTGGACTTAACTTCAGCAAATAACAGCTTGAGGACCTACGAAGGCTACTCAGCACAATGACAAATCCTCGTGATTCGAGCAATGCATCTACAACCCACAAAGGTGGTCAATGTTTTACGCTGACTGGTAACAATAATTGCTCCAGTTGGATTGTTGATTCAGGAGCATCAGATCATATGACAGAAAATGCTTCCCTTTGCATTACCTTTCACCCTTTATCAGAGTCCTCTCAAATAAAGACTGCCGATGGTTCTTTGTCCTCAATTTCAGGAAGTGGCTCTATTAGAATTTCTGAGAATTTTATACTCTCTAATGTGCTATATGTTCTGAACTTAGCATGCAACCTAATTTTAGTTAGTACGTTGTCTACTGCTTTTAAAATGCACCACTAAATTCTCTTTCACATGTTTGTGAATTTTAGGCTATGGACTCGAGGAAAGTGATTGGCAGTGTTAGATTGTGCGGCGACCTCTATATCTTCTGAGGGCAACATTCTCCAAATAGACAAGCTAATTCAAGCTGTCTCTCTCCTTTTTCTTGCTTTTCTACTATTTTAGATTCTTCTAAGAACATTTTGTTATGGCATTATAGATTAGGACATCCCAGTTTTTAATATCTTGCTAAGATGTTTCTTACCTTATTTATTAATAAAAGTCTGAATTTATTTACATGTGGAGTTTGTCCTCTTGCTAAGCATACAAAAAGTTCTTATCCTTCATCAAAATATAGAACCTCACACTCCTCAAAAACCTCAACCAGAGTAGTTTGACGTAAAAGAGCTTAGTGTCTATAAAAGGAGAAAAAGGCCCAACATAGAGACCACAATAAAACCTAGAATTTGCGAGGAGCTAGAACTTAGTCCCACAGCCTCAGAAAGCTCGAAAGTTATGAAAAATTCTCAAGTTGTTGCTCATATTCCTTTTATTGCTAATGATGATTTGCCTATTGCTCAAAGAAAGGGTGTACGAAAGTTCACAACTCACCATATTCAAAAATTTGTAGCATATTTCACTTCTAGTGTTGACAACACTTTTATCCCAAAAATAATGGAGAAAGCATTGAAAGATCCGAATTGGAAAAAAGGGCTGTTGAAGAAGAAATAAGGGCACTAGAAGGCAACAAAACATGGATACTAGCTAAACTTCTACTAGGAAAGAAACATATAACGACCCGAATTTCAAAATCTGAAGGTTGGGTTAACCCGAAGTATGGGCTTCGTGGTTGGGCCTTGATATTTGGGCTTTGAGAGCCTTTTTGGGCATGTCTTAGAACCTTAGGCTTGGGTTGTTGATTTGTTGTTGGGCTAAGGTGAAAGTAAGAAGGGCAAATGGGTAAAAGCATAATTAAAGACAAAGAGAGCTGATGGGGGACTTTATTTTTCTGCAGAAAAGTTGGAGGGTGAAGTCACCCTTGTCCCCTTGTTTTCTTCCTCTTTCTCATATTCATCTTCCTACCCAAGTTTGAAGTTAAAGCTGAAATCTTTGAGTGTTTGAGAGAGGATCACGTTTTGACGATGGATGGAAGTTTGATGAGCAGCAAAGGATCTACACACCAAGGTAAAGATGAGCTAACATGGTGGAGATTGAGGTTTTAGTGGGATTAGTGTGGATGAAAGGGAATGGGTCTTGAAGGCTTTTTCCTCAGCTTTAATTCGATGTTTGTACACTACTAACTCCTTTGAATTCCTGCAACTCATAAAATTAGGCTTTGTGCATGATTTGGGTGTTTGTGGTTTGATATGCTTTGGTTGACCTCTTTAATGGTAAAATGTTGATTTGATGTTGCTATGGCTTAATTTCGGTAGTAATCCACCTAATACTATCACCATAATTTGTAGGAACGATTTGGGTTTAACTATGGGGGTTAAACAGGGTTTCTAGGTTAAACTCGAACCTAGAGTTCAAAAATCAGGCTCGCGTATCGGTACGCCTTAGTATGAAAGGGAGAGGGTTGTGAGGGGAGTACCGGTACGCCTCCCCGTGTATCGGTACCCCTTGTATTAAGGATTCCAGTAGCTCTTTTGTGTACCGGTACGCTAGGGGCGTATCAGTACTTACTGTTACATTGCCTGAGAAAGGCTTAGCTTATCGGTACGCTAGTGCAGGAGTACCGGTATGAGTTGGACCGGTACAGGGCGATCTGAGTACTGATGATGGATATCGATACGGGGTGGATTGTATCGGTACGGCTTGAGGGTTCAGTTCTTTTGAACCTAAATTGAGTATCGATAAGGGGGTTTAGTGTATCGGTACGGATTGTTGTACTAGACCTTTCGAGTCTAAATTGAGTATCGGTACTCATGGGGGAGTACCGATACCTATAGGGGCTTACCGATACCCATATAGGAGTATCTGTACTCGCTGGGCATTCTGCCCAAGAAAGTTAAGTTTATGTTCGGGGGTTCTATAATTAGAGGCAAATGGCCTTAGAGGTCAGTTAAGGTGCAAAATGAATATTAAAACTGAGAAATGGAGATTTAAACCCCGTGTATGAATGAAATGGCTAATGACTCGGTATATTTTGGGTAAGCTGCGTGAGGTGGTAACCCATAGGGATCCTAGGTGGATCGATTGATGCTGTGTGGTAATTAGGGTCATTGCTGTGTGTAGAAGGGGGCGCCTATAAGGTTATGTCCTATTGAATAATAAGATAAATTAATAAGAACGGCTAATGTGTACCTTCATAACATACTAAATAAATGGATAAGCTCAATAGGGTGGTATAATAATTGATAGAAACCATGGGGCGATGGTAAGGGTGTTAGAGCTGTGGTGGTAAGACCTTTGTGTCGAGGTTGAGTGTTGTGTGGTGACTAGGGTCCTTGCTGTGTGCTAATGGGACACCTAGATAGTCGAGTCATCCCTTGTTGTTGGGATTTGGATACCCTAAGTGTGTTGCAACACCTTAAAGACTCCCGAATGTAGGATCCCGATGCTTTGTGGACGCGGACCTCATTCAAAGATGCTCGATGTGAGATTCTGAGCATAGATATAGGATCATGATGCTTTGTGGACGCGGGCCTTACTCGTAGTGTATGATCCCGATGCTTTGTGGACGCGGGCCTCACTCAAGTGTAGGATTCCGATGCTTTGTGGACGCGAACCTCACTTAATGTTGTTGGTGTTATCCGTGTGATGCTAGATAAACGTATGAGGTACTTGTATGAGCTGTGTGCGTGGTCATGCATTCATAATGCTATGTGTTTAGGCGGTTATGGTAGCGCCATTGTTTATCTTGCCATGATGTCATTCATGTTGCATTGCTTTATTTATGATTTGCATGAAACATGGTTGAGTGGCGGTGTATCCACTGAGCTTTGTTAGCTCAGTGTTCAGAATTGTTGTTTTCGTTTGCAGGTTAGTAGGCTTGCTCGTTCTTCGAGGAACACCATCAAGGAAGAATTTTAGCGCTTCGTCTCACCAGAGCACAATATTTAAGTCCTTGGGCTATGTATTCGTAGGAACCTATTGTATAATGTAAATCATATTTGGATTTTCAGATGTTTGAGTCAAAAGTTTATAATGAAATTTTAAAAGGAACTCCACTATATATGTTTTCAAATATTATTATGCTTTATTGGGTTGTAATTAAATGAATTTTCATAATGGATTTGTGGATTGGGATAAACTAGGTCAAAATTGTTTGGTTGGGTTTCAGGCGTGAGGCCCAAATGTGACATCCGTGTAACCCCTAAACCCGGTCCAAAAGAAATAGGTCTAATCTAGGAAATCGCGTTTGAAAACTTTTTCCCTCAAGAAAACAAATTTTAAAATTATACTTTAATTTAGAAAGAATATATATATAACTATAATTTAATAAATATCTCATAATAATAAAATACAAAAATCATAATTAATATTCGAATATTTAAATAAAATTTTTGAAATAAAACCACAATAAATGAATGCCAAAAATAATCCTAAAACATAATTAATCTCGAAGTATGAAATTACATCAATGTCTCAAAATAATAATCTGAATAACTAAAAATAATTTCGTACTGAATATTAAAATAACCGAATAAAATGTGAGATCCTCCAAGTACCATGTAAGAGAGAACTATGGGGAGTAAGAATACCTTGTTCTATTTGTAGCACAAGCAGAAAGATAAGCTTGTCCACCTTTCCCAAAATCTACGCTTTGACCACTAATTGCTCGTTGATATAGTTTCTCGACTTTTGTTTGAGAAAAAAGTAAACCATAATTACAACTTTGTTACCTTTCCACCTATCATGTGGAGTACCCATCAATATCTTTACATCACCAAGTAAAATACCATGATCAAAAAACTTAAATGAGATAATCACTTGAGTTGGTAACACGTTCCATCTACCCTTTACAAATTTCATAGTCTAATCAAATAATATCAAGCTTGGTGATTATCTCATTTTGGTTAGACTATAACGAATAAGCGAGATCCACTCTAAATTGTTACCTCGACCGTCAAGGATACCTTTTTCCATTACGTCCTTGAATTCTTCCCTTGTTACTAAATCAACTTCCTTTGTAATAGGGTTATTGGACTTGCAACTTCCCCTTTAATAGAAGACTCAAAACTTGCTGAAGTATTCTTGGTATTGACATAGGAATCTGATCTGATGTATATCCAACCGAAAACTTAGCATCCACTTTGCAATGGAAAACCATGTAACTTTCGTAGTCAAAGTTGGTTTTTTCGAAATCCTTGGACCCACTTCAATAGAATTTGACCATTTTGTGTTGTTGACCTCTTTTCGCACAGACCTTTTATCAAACAACTTGGGGTCATATACACCCTCGGCCACCAATGTGTCAACCATAGAAGGTTCTCTCGGCTCTCCATTGGTCTCCACAGCCACTATGGCTTCCTTTGTTTGATTTACCACCACAAGCCCCAAATCCTCATTTGTTTCGGTCACTAGTACTGGCCCTAGAAGTCCCTGTGAAGGGTTTACTGTGGGTTCGATCGAGCACTTTTTCTACAATCAAGAAAAACCAGAAACAAGATAATCTATCAGTAAAATAGATAGCTCTTCAGACAGTCATTTCTAGCAGATATGATACGTAATGTACCTGAACTAGAATCGTTTTATTGGTGATCTTGTTTGAGGATCAGCTTCTGAACCTCCCATCACCAACAAACTGATAGTCTCCAACACACTGATTATTTTGGTTGTCTACTGGCATGTTGTTTGTTTCATGGAGAACAACAAATCACCACTAAGCTTGTGATATCATGTGAAAGAATCAACAGGAATCGACAACAAAACTATCTTGAATATCTAACCTCATGTTGAGTGAAACGGTAAGTACTTCCTCTTAATTTCAAGAGTGATATTAATGGGTCAAAGCCAATAGTCTCCCTTAGTAGTACCTAAAACCCACTTAAAATCAGTAGCTGAGAAAACCTCATAAAAGAGATTGACAACGATGAAAATAAAACATGGAGTAAACCTGATTTGATGCATTATTGCATAGAAGATTGTTCAGCAGTTCAAGACAGTCCTGTTAAAGAACAATATAAGGACGAACGCACAGCATGCATGACTTAGCTAAATAATCCCAGACTAAAAAATAAAAATGAAGGGTCCAAAGCAAACCAGCCAGAATAAGTTCACTGAACTTCAAAAAGTAAATTAAATGAATCACCTGCACAACACCCCCTTCAGAACTTCCTTCCTCGTTAATAATACTAAAAATCTTTTCAAATACACCTTCAAAGACTACAATCTTTTGAATCTCCTGAAATCAAAAAACTACTTTAGTTAGCAAGGTTAAGGTGCAAAATGAAAAACCGAATGTTAAAGGGTGGAATACAGGAGAATAAGCAAACCAAAAGTTCACCTCAGCTTCACGAGTCAAGTAAGTAAGAAGCAGTAAGGCTTCATTTCGTATCACCTGGAAGGTCAACAGCAATCAACTTTATAAAGAATAAAAACAGCCACGTATATCATCATTATCCTATCGAAATTAAATTTTCAAACAAGTTTCTAAATTTTCATTTTTCACATTTGATAATGTAAATCCAACTGGTTCTTGAAGAGTCATATTGAACCACGCAGGCTTACATTAAAGCAGAACTTGGAATTTAACAAATATACACGATGGATCATTTGATTAAAAGGCTGAGTACCTCACGGTCCATCAACATATCCATGAGCCTAGTTATACCTTGAGGAATCGATAGAATTGCTTCCTGTAACCTGAATAGGAACTCAGCAAAAGGCTTTCGAACCAAAACCAATCAGAAACATCTACATAGGATAGAAAGGGTTTCAGCAAGACTCATACCTATTTTGAGAATTAGTAAGGGCCGTCAAAATTTGAAGAGTGTAAACACAGAAATCCTCCTCTGACTACAAAATCACCAACAAAGATGATGATTATGTTATTCCAAGAAGCAACTGCAATAGTATATAAAAAAGTTTTGGATCCATAAAAGAACTCTAACCAGCAAACTTAGTAGAAGAGCAATGCTCTCTGATTCTCGGGAAAGCAAATCAGCATTCATTAAAGCTGGCTGAGCCTCATTCGTAGGCCTTTTTGCATGATCAATTGGTGTCAAAGCACTAACAATAGTTTCGAGGGCCCCACAGACCTACAAAAAGGGAATGAATGCTAGTTGATCTTTATACATTTTCAGGAAATTCTCAATAAAAAAGTTACCTTGAGGGATAACTGGAAACAACAATATTTGGACTACAACGAAAACAGAACTGCAATATTATTTCCCAGGAACAATTACCAGAAAATTCTTTAGTCATAAGTAGGGAGCTAAACAGAAAAAAAGGAATAGGGTAAAAAAAAAAAGCTAGCTCTAATAAAGGGAACAGACTCAGAGAAACATAAGCACAGATCATACAGTTAGATCATCCAACTTTCAAGCCAATCACTGGACCCTTTAATGCTTCGGTAATAAAACTAAAACATAATTTTATGTTTAAATATTTTACATAATTTGGAAAGTACAAGTTTAGTTCTCAACATTTTATTCTCCTAGCAAACAATTTAAACATTAACTCATGAACTCTTCCTCCTGAAACGATTTTTCATAAATTTTCCTCCTCAAAACTACAGTTTTAAAAATACGACCAAAGTATTCTTGATTCACTGCACACTGTTGAACCAATACCATGCATGCATTTCTGAGAAATAGTTCATAAGAGATAATGATCAAATAGAAGAAACATGGCAAGCAAGAGAGATCACAAACCATTTCAACATCGTTTTGTTCTCCCTTTAAGACACCCATGAGCACAGGAAAGCCTGCGAAAATGTAAATGCTAGCCTTACTAAACAAGAGAGAAATAGATAACATGAATGGAACTCATGGAAGAGGAATTCAACTTGAGGACTAGCTCAATTGAACAAGGTAGGAACACAAACCCATTGCTCCAAAAGCTAGCTGGGCGGCATCGGTTTCAGCCACAATAGACTGAAGCTCTATAATAGCAGTCTTCCTGTCCTCAGCCAGGACACTATTACTTATCCGGTCAAGTAGCGTAATCAGTATAAAAAAAGGTAAATTTAACACTTAACAGCAATTAGTTATATTCTCAGTTAACTTGCCTATCTTCACTGGAATCGGAGTTCTCATTGCCGAAAACAAATCCAACAACCCCCTACACAAGGACTCAAATTTCATACACAATCCCAAAAGAAATTCAACATTCACTGAACTCATTGTTAATGCACAACAGAATCCATTAAAAAAATATATAGTATATAGGTATCACAAGGTTAACCTACACGCTCATAAGAGGAACAGACAACGTGATTTTAATAACGTTTCTGAGTAAATGAAGAGCCCAAACCGCGGTTCTCATAAGAAAGTCAAGAGGCTAATCAAATTTATACACATAGAGAAACTAAAGGATTGACTACATATTATATTTGTTTAGTTCATCTTGAACTAAAACTAAAGTAAATTTCAGTTTTCCAAAAAAAAAAACTGAAGCTTTACTACAGTAACATTATCTCCGATCAACAATCAGAAAGCAAAAAAAAAAAAAAAAAAAGCATTAAAAATCAAATAAAAAAAAAACTTGTAACGAGACGCCAAATTCATCTTCCAAGCTCAATTAACATGCACTGAAAATCCTGAAGAAAAAGAAACGAAGATTTAAGAACTACAACTGTGAACTTAATTCATGGACTAAAAGGAAAAGACACCTGGAGAAGATCGAAGTAACTGGAAAAAAGAAAAAGACACAAATTGTCAAATTCAAGTCGGACATTTTTTGAAAGTGATTTCCTATTTTGAGCCCCCCCAGAGGAAAAACAAAGTTAAAATAAGGGTAAAGTCTACAAATAATCACTAAACTATGATCAATTATTCAATTTAGTACTTAAACTTTTAATTGTTTCAATATTACCATTAAACTTTTAATTTTACTCCAATTTGATCACGTCAGAGTGCAAGTTGAGTGTTGTCGAATTATTTTAGGGCTAATGGAACAACGCTGTCGTTTTACTGGTCAATAATAGTAATTAAATTTAAACCTCTTCAAAGATTGAATTCTATGTTTAAGTCCGAAATTTCATCTGATATTAGCGAGAGCAGAGATGCTCATTGTAATGACCCGAATTTCAAAATTCAAGAGTCGGGTTTAATCGAAGTGTGGGCTTCATGGTTGGGCCTTGTGTTGGGCCACGGGGCCTTAACAGACTTGCTTTGGACCTTGGGCTTGAGTGGTTGAAGGGGTAATGGGCTAGGAAGAACTCAACGACTGTAAAGTGATAATGTTATGGTGGATGAAAAAGAGAAGCTTGGCTTCTTTAATTTTTTTTGCAAAAGCATAAAGGATGATATCACCATGTTGGTGTCTTCATCCTCTTACTAAACCCATATTCCCCCACTCAAAATCATCAACCAAAGGTGGAATCTTTAGATTTTGTGGTGGGAATCACGTTTTAAACCTTGAAGGAGTGTTGTTCAGCAATCAAGGATCTATAATCCAAGGTAAAAATGGGTTAAAATGGTGGAGGTTGAGGTTTTGTAGGGGTTTGTGTGGAAGAACATGAATGGAGTGTTGGGGCTCCATTCACGACTTAGTGGATTTTTTTAGCTCTTAAATTTCTTCTAGTGGTGTTGTAATTCGTTGCGTAACTCTTTCTTCTAGTGAAAGAGGTGGAAGAGCTATCAAAAGCTCTAGGAAAGGAGAAAGCTTGAGTTAGAAGCTTGAAGACCTCTTCTTCAGAATTTAGCTAAGGTTAGTACACTACTAACTCCTATAGTTTATTGTAAATCATAAAATTTGGCTTTGTTGCATGTTGGTGGTGTTTATGGTTTGGATGAGCCTTGGTTGATCTCTAATGGCAACTTATGAATTTGGTGTTAGTAAGGCCTAAAATTAATAGGAACGTGCCTAATTAACTCCCCATAATATGTAAGAGTAATTTGAGACTCAATGGTTGAGGTTAAGGGGTTGAATGTAATATCTTAAAATTTTGGTTAGTGACCAAAATGTAAAACTTGAAAAGTTTGGTGACCAAAATGTAAAATTTGAAAAGTTTGGTGCCAAAGTGTAAACTTTGGAAAGTTTGGGGCCCAAGTTGTAATTTTCAAAAGTATGTAAGTTAGTCTCGTAAATGAATAGTTCAACCCCAAGAGTGGCATTTTCGTGATACACGGATTTTTGATTTAGAGTTTTTATTAAGAGCTAAAAGCTTTAAAGTTCGGAAAAAATTCGGATAATCGGATTTAATCGAATAAATGAGAAATCTTTTATGAGATATTTTAGGTGATATTTTATTAAAATAAGGCAAGGGTAAAAGGGTCATTTATATGCCTTATTTTAATGGAAATTAATATGGATCATTGGATTAAAGATTACTTTTCCATGTTTAATCTTAGCCATTGGATGAAAAATGGCAAGATGGTAATTTTTGAAGATGGCAAGGGCAAAGTTGGTAATCACTAACTCCTTGGATTATTTTGGACCCTTGGTTTGGTAGGTAGACATGTGGCTTGATATGGAGCTTTGGATTTCAAGGGTAAAAAGACCATTAAACATTAAAATGAATTTTAAATTCATTTTAATTATATTAAGGACAAATGGCCAAAATTGAACTAAAAGAAAATTCAAGATTTTTCTCCTAATATCAGCCATTGTTCGAACACTTCTTGGGTAAGGAGAAAAATTATATTTTGATTTTTCAAGCTTATTTCTTTGGATTTTGGATGAAAGCATGAAACAAAGAATTAATCTACATGAATTTCTCTATCTCTTGGTACCGTTTGTTCATGCTTTTCATACTTAAAACCTTAGTTTTAGGAATTGATGGATGAAAGGGATGTTGATTTAGGATGAACTAAGGTTAGTTTTTGATAAATATGATGTTGTGGGATCATATTAAAGCTTGTGTGATGGTTGAAATTACATGGAAATAGCTAAACCCTAAATTGTTTAAAGTTAGGGTTTTAGTAGAAAAGTTGAATTTGGAATGATTTTGAGTTGGGAATGGTTGTGAAGGCTTGCAAAGGATGTTTAAGTGTTAAGTAGACTAATTTGGAAACTTGGAAAAGTAGATGGGTGATTTCGGCATTTTGAAGGAATTAGGGGAAATTATAGAAAAATTTCCATAAATTTGGAAATGTTGAAATTTTGATTTTACAAGCTTTAAAATGTCATTTGGACCATTTTGGAAGTTTGTAGAACATAGGGATCAATTCAGAAATTTGGAAAAGATTGGGGACCAATTCGGCAATTAGGAAGAATTTAAGGACTAAAGTGAAAATTTATTTTCATGGAAGCATTATGCTGGAATTAAGGTTAGAATGAGTTATAAATCATTCCTTGAGTAAGGGTTGGAAGAAATACAAAGTATTGGGGATGGAATGACTTGTGTCATAAAACTAATATTTGGAAAATATTATGGTGTTTATAGGAAAATTATTCCTATATTGTTTATGTGTTAGTAGGATACTAACATATAATTTGGAATGTACTTATGGTAATTTTTAATACAATGTAGACTGTGAACAAAATCAAGACCGAGTTAGCAATCGAGGAAAGGAACGAGATCAAAGTTGAACTTAGTGAGGCTAGTTGAACATTGACAAAGTATAAAGTGTCGAGGTGAGTGCATTTTTATGCATGAATAGTTGCTTGATAACCATATTATGAATTTATATTTGACATGTTGAGAATTGTCAAAGGTAGAAAATTACATGCATTGATCACAGGTAATTTAATTTTGATATGTTGTGTTATAGGGTATGAACTGCCCAGTATTTAATTATATTGCCATGGATGAATAGAATATGGAATTGGGAAAATATGCCCAAATAAGTAATTGAGGTATAGATTATAGTTGGCATGCCATAGAGTTCAGCGGTTTATTAACACTTATATGTGGTTTCTTAGCACTTATGTGCGGTCTCTTAGCACTGTGGTGCGGTTTATTGGCACTTTGGTGCGGTTTTGACTCGTGTACTCAAGTCCTCAAACTATGTTGGGCAATAATTTATTTGATAATAAATGGTTAATAAAATTAGAGGGTAGATAAACTCTCGGATAATGGCAAGGATATTAATAGGATTTATAAATCCGGAATATATTATGTTGATATTTGATTAACATACGGAAAATAAAAGAATGGTGATCAAAATTGCATGTTCTTTATATTATTGATATAATTCAAGCATGTTGATGTATGTTAAATAATTATAATGCCTTACTAAGTGTTTACTTAACGTGTGATGGTTTTCACGCGTAGGTAGTAATCCAGGGCAGGAGTAATGAATATCAGCATCATCATCTCGAGGAAAAATAGTTGTATCGGTAATTTACATCTTTGATGTATTTTGGTTATCTCTAGTTGGCATGTATAAAATAGTAGTAGCTCACTTTAACTGATCTAGATGTGGTTTGTAATATTAATATCTAGATAAATGGGTACTTTATAATGTGATTTATAGTAGTTTAAAGAACTTTCTAGCAATGAAAATCAGGTAAAATTTATAACTTTGATTTATAGAGTAGTCAAGACCATTTTTAATTTAGGAAATTTTTAGGCAGTTTACTTAATTAAAAGGTGTAGTTACAAACTGCCAAATTGCTGCCTGAAAACGGAATCTATTTGACTAATTAAAAATTTGTAATTGATTTTACGCGATAAATATAAATTAAAAAAAATATTATTGTTTTTGGATTAATTTGGTTAGTATAAAAATACGGTTAAATAGTATGTGACACTCTATACTAGTATTGGTTAATAAATACTGGTAAGAGTGTTACATTTATTGGTATTAGAGCTACATGTTTTGCCGGTTCTGGATGATAAATGAATCTCTATAGAAAGTCAAAGTTATATACATGCCACTAGGATATCAAAAATTTCTGATATTGTATAGGATTATGATGATGCTCGATATTTGGTAGATTACTCATTACTTATTTAAGATTGTCGTGACATGAACAGATGTCGGATTATTAGGAATCATGACAGGCTGTTGAGCAGGATGTGCCTGCTCAAAGAGGAAGTAATGAGGTGAATCAGAATCCACCTCAGGTTCAACAAAATATGGAGCAACCGACCCAACAGAATGTAGAGCGACCGGCTCGGGAACAAAGAAATATGTCAGTACAGGATCAAGGTTTATTTTTACAATCATTGGATGTGATTATAAATCGGCAAGCACCAGTATCAGTCCCTAAGGAGCTAAGGAAAATCGGAGCCCCAGAATTCTGAGGTGATACTGATGCAAACCCGATGGATGCTGATTATTGGTTAAACGATATCAAGATTATGTTAAGCAGAATTCCTTGTGATGATCAAGGAAAATTGGAAGGAGTAGTATCCCTTCTGATGGGATCAGCCAGTATATGGTGGAATGTGATAACTGTACAAGTACCTCCAGAGTGGGTTACTTGGGAATTCTTTCTTCAAGAATTCAAAGAAAAGTATATTGGAGATGTATTTGTAGAAGATATGAGGCAACAATTTCCGTAGCTTAAACAGCATGGCAAATCGATTTATGAGTACGAATTCAAATTTAATAGACTGAGCTGATTTACGATAGAATTTCTCCCAACCGAAAGATCTAGAATCGACAGATTCATATCTGGATTGGATTCGCAATATAAGAGGATATTGGTTTCCCGTAATTTCACTACTTTTCAAGAAATGGTGAACCGATCCAAGGCTATAGAAAGAGTGGACCTTGAAGAGAAGGCAAAAAAGTAGAGTCAGACCGGAAAAAGGTCAGGAGGGTCATTTGCTGTGTCATCGTTTAAACACAGCAAGGGAATGTCATACCAGCATCCTGCAGCATCTGCCTCTTCAGTTAAAAAGGGGTATGCATGAGGGAAATCAAAGCAGTCACAGAAGAATACTACGGGTACTCGAGGGTCTAGAGTTCGCCTAATTTTAGAATGTGAGCATTGTGGCAAGAGGCATCCTGGTCAATGCTGGTTGATCGGAGCATGTTTCCATTGTGGACAAGCTGGGCATTTTGTAATATCTTGAAATTTTGGTTAGTGACCAAAATGTAAAACTTGAAAAGTTTGGTGACTAAAATGTAAAATTTGAAAAGTTTGGTGCCAAAGTGTAAACTTTGGAAAGTTTAGGGACCAAGTTGTAATTTTCAAAAGTATGTAAGTTAGTCCCGTAAATCAATAGTTCACCCCCAAGAGTGGCTTTTTTGTGATACACGAATTTTTGATACGAAGTTTGTATTAAGAGCTATACAGCTTTAAAGTTCGAGAAAAATCCGGATAATCGGATTTAATCGAATAAATGAGAAATATTTTATGAGATATTTTAGGAGGTATTTTATTAAAATAAGGCAAGGGTAAAAGGGTCATTTCCATGCCTTATTTTACTGGAAATTAATATGGATCATTGGATTAAAAATTACTTTTCCATGTTTAATCTTAGCCATTGGATAAAAAAATGGCAGGATGGTAATTTTTGAAGATGGCAAGGGCAAAGTTGGTAATCACTAACTCCTTGGATTGTTTTGCACCCTTGGTTTGGTAGTTAGACATGTGGCTTGATATGGAGCTTTGGATTTCAAGGGTAAAAAGGTCATTAAACATTAAAATGAATTTTTAATTCATTTTAATTATATTAAGGGCAAATGGCCAAATTTGAGCTAAAAGAAAATTCAAGATTTTTCTCCCAACATCAGCCATTGTTCGAACACTTCTTGAGGTAAGGAGAAAAAATTTTATTTTGATTTTTCAAGCTTATTTCTTTGGATTTTGGATGAAAGCATGAAACAAAGAATTAATCTACATGAAATTCTCCATCTCTTGGTACCATTTGTTCATGCTTTTCTTACTTAAAACCTTAGTTTTGAGGAACTAATGGATGAAGTGGATGTTGGTTTAGGATGAACTAAGGTTAGTTTTTGATAAAGATGATGTTGTGGAATCATATTAAAGCTTGTGTGATGGTTGAAATTACATGGAAATAGCTAAACCCTAAATTGTTTAAACTTAGGGTTTTAGTAGAAAAGTTGAATTTGGAATGATTTTGAGTTGGAAATGGTTGTGAAGGCTTGTAAATGATGTTTAAGTGTTATGTAGACTAAATTGGAAACTTGGAAAAGTATAGGGGTGATTTCGGCATTTTGAAAGAATTAGGGGAAATTATGGAAAATTTTCTATAAATTTGGAAATGTTGAAATTATGATTTTACAAGCTTTACAAATGTTATTTGGACCATTTTGGAAGTTTGTAGAACATAGGGATCAATTCAAAAATTTGGAAAAGTTTGGGGACCAATTCAGCAATTAGGAAAATTTAATGACTAAAGCGAAAATTTATTTTCATGGAAGTATTATGCTGGAATTAAGGTTAGAATGAGTTATGAATCATTCTTTGAGTAAGGGTTGGAAGAAATACAAAGTATTGGAGATGGAATGACCTGTATCATAAAACTAATATTTGGAAAATATTAAGGTGTTTATAGGAAAATTATTCCTATATTGTTTATGTGTTAGTAGGATACTAACATATAATTTGTAATGTACTTATGGTAATTTTTAATACAGACTGTGAACAAAAGCAAGACCGAGTTAGCAATCGAGGAAAGGAACGAGATCAAAGTTGAACTTAGTGAGGCTAGTTGAACATTGACAAAGTATAAAGTGTTGAGGTGAGTGCATATTTATGCATGGGAAATATTATGTTTGATTTAAAAGACTGGTGATGAGTCTAGTATAATTATATGCTTGAAGATTATATTTATTTTGATATTTGACATATTGGGAATTGTCAAAGGTAGAACTATGATGCATTTGATCACTAAATATATCAGGTATGTATGTTTATGTTATATTTAGGGTATGAACTACCCAGTATTTAATTATATTGCCATGGATGAATCAAATATGGAATTGGAAAGTATGCCCAAGTAAGTTAATGAGGTATTGAGTATAGTTGGCATGCCATAGAGTCTAGCGGTTTAGCACTTCGATGCGGTTTATTAACACTTAGGTGTGGTTCTTTAGCACTTATGTGCGGTCACTTAGCACTTCGGTGCGGTTTATTAGCACTTTGGTCCGGTTTTTGACTCGTGTACTCAAGTCCTCAAACTAGGTTGGGCAATAATTTATTTGAAAATAAATGGTCAATAAAATTAGATGGTAGATAAACTCTCGGATAATGGAAAGGATATTAATAGGATTTATAAATCTGGAATATATATTATGTTGATATTTGACTAACATAAGGAAAATTAAAGAATGGTGATCAAATTACATGTTCTTTATATTATTGATATAATTCAAGCATGTTGATGTATGTTAATTTATAATAATGCCTCACTAAGTGTTTGCTTAACGTGTGATGGTTTTCACGCGTAGGTAGTAATCCAGGGCAAGAGTAAGGATTATTAGCATCATCACCCTGAGGAAAAATAGTTGTATCGGTAATTTTACATCTTTGATGTATTTTAGTTATCTCTAGTTGGCATGTATAAAATAGTAGTAGCTCACTTTAACTGATCTAGATATGGTTTGTAATATTAATATCTAGATAAATGGGTACTTTATAATGTGATTTATAGTAGTTTAAAGAACTTTCTAGCAATGGAAATTAGGTAAAAATTATAACCTTGATTTTTAGATGAGTTAAGACAATTTTTAATTTAGGCAGTTTTTAGGCAATATACTTAATAAAAAGGTGTAGTTACAAACTGCTAAATTGCTGCCTGAAAATGGAATCTATTTGACCAATTAAAAATTAGTAATTGATTTTACGCGAAAAAAATATTACTATTTTTGGATTAATTTGGTTAGTATGAAAAGACAGTTAAATAGTATATGACACTCTATACTAGTATATGATAATAAATACTGGTAAGGGTGTTACATTTATTGGTATCAGAGCTACAGGTTTAGTCGGTTCTGGATGATAAATGAATCTCTATAGAAAGTCAAAGATATATACATGCCACTAGGATATAAAAAATTACTGATATTGTATAGGGTTATGATGATGCTTGATATTTGGTAGATTACTCCTTATTTAAGATAGTCGTGACATGAACAGATGTCAGATTATCGAGAATCGAGATAGGCTGTTGAGCAGGATGTGCCTGCTCAAAGCTGAAGTAATGAGGTGAATCAGAATCCACCTCAGGTTCAACAAAATGTGGAGCAACTGGCCCAACAGAATGTAGAGCGACCGGCTCGGAAACAAAGAAATATGCCAGTACAGGATCAAGGTTTATTTTTACAATCCTTGGATGCGATTATAAATCGGCGAGCACCAGTATCAGTCCCAAGGGAGCTAAGAAAAATTGGAGCACCAGAATTCTGAGGTGATACTGATGCAAATCCGATGGATGCTAATTATTGGTTAAACGATATCAAGATTACGTTAAACAGAATTCCTTGTGATGATCAAGGAAAATTGGAAGGAGTAGTATCCCTTCTGATAGGACCAGCCAACATATGGTGGAATGTGATAACTGCACAAGTACCTCTGGAGTGGGTTACTTGGGAATTCTTTCTTCAAGAATTCAAAGAAAAGTGTATTGGAGATGTATTTGTGGAAGGTATGAGGCAACAATTTCTACAGCTTAAACAGCATGGCAGGTCGGTTTATGAGTACGAATGCGAATTTAATAGACTGAGTCGATTTACAGAATTTCTCCCAACTGAAAGATCTAGAATCGACATATTCATATCTAGATTGGATTCGTAATATAAGAGGATATTGGTTTCCTATAATTTCACTACTTTTCAAGAAATGGTGAACCGAGCCAAGGCTATAGAAGGAGTGGACCTCGAATAGAAGGAAGAAAAGCAGAGTCAAACCAGAAAAAGGTTAGGAGGGTCATTTGCTGTGTCATCGTTTAAAAGCAGCAAGGGAATGTCACATTAGCATCCTACATCATCTGCCTCTTCAGTTAAAAAGGGGTATGCATGAGGGAAATCAAAGCAGTCCCAGATGAATACTGCGGGTACTTGAGGGTCCGGAGTTCGGCCGATTTTGGAATGTGAGCATTATGGCAAGAGACATCCTGGTCAATGCTGGTTGATCGAAGCATGTTTCCATTGTGGACAAGCTGGGCATTTCAAGAAGAATTGTCCGGAGCTTCATCCACATCAGTTTGCTGCCGCGCCACCAAGGGGCAAGGGGAACAAAGGTGGAAAATCGGTAGCATCTGCATCAACACCTAATCAAGAAAGTAGAGCTACAGCTCGGGTATACAACATCAAAACTGTTGAAGATCGAAATGATGCAGAAATTGTTACAGGTATGATCGAACTCTTTGGCAGACCTATTTTTACCTTAATTGATCAAGGCTCTACTCATTCATACATTAGTTCTAGAGTAATACTTGAAAGAAACATCCAGTAGAACTAATTTCGAGTGAGATAGTTGTCGTCAACCCAATAGGACAAAGTGCCAAAGTGAGTAGGATATGTAGGAAATGTCCTTTACAAATTCAAGCAATAGAATTTCCTGCCGATCTTATGGAATTGCCTTTTCAAGAGTTTGAAATTATTCTTGGAATGGATTGGCTATCGTAATTTGATGTTATGGTTGAATGTTGATTAAAAATAGTAGTCTTAAAAGGGCCAGAGGGTTCATAAATAGTGTTTGAAGGTGAAAGACATAACTATTTGAGCTCGGAGATTGCACCTGTAACTGCCGAAAAGTTGTTCTCATGCGATTATGAAGCATATTTAGCTCATATGATAAGTGCTCCAAAAACAAAAATAGATCTGGAAAACATACCCACGGTGTGGGAATTTCCAAATGTTTTTCTGGATGAATTACCCGGCTTACCTCTAGATCGAGAGGTGGAATTTGGTATTGATGTACTCCCTGGAACAACACTAATATCAATAGCACCTTATAGAATGGCCCGTACAGAGCTCAAGGAGTTAAAGGCTCAGTTGCAAGAATTGTTAGATAAAGGCTTCATTCGACCAAGCATATCACCTTGGGGAGCCCAGTCTTGTTTGTAAAGAAGAAAGACGGATCCATGAGGCTATGTGTTGATTATCGTCAACTTAATAAGGTTACAGTAAAGAATAAGTATCCTTTACCGAGGATTGACGATCTTTTTGATCAACTTAAGGGAGCAACGTTGTTCTCTAAGATTGATCTTCGATCGGGGTATCATCAATTAAAAATCAAAGAAGCAGATATACCAAAGGCAACCTTCAGAACTAGATATGGGCACTACGAGTTTGTAGTAATGCCATTTGGACTTACAAATGCACTAGCGACATTTATGGATTTTATAAATCGAATCTTAAAGTCATATTTGGATCGATTCGTGATAGTATTTATTGATGATATATTGGTTTACTCTAGAACCAGGGAGGATCATGATGCTCATCTACGAGTTGTTATCTAGATCTTACGAGAAAAGAAGTTATATGCAAAGTTGTCAAAGTGTGAATTCTGGTTATCAGAAGTAAATTTCCATGGGCATGTACTTTCAACCGAAGGAATTCGAGTTGATCCGAAGAAGGTTGAACTTAGTGAGGCTAGTTGAACATTGACAAAGTATAAAGTGTCGAGGTGAGTTCATTTTTATGCATGGAAAATATTATGTTTGATTTAAAAGACTGGTGATAAGTCTGGTATAATTATATGCTTGAAGATTATATTTATTTTGATTTTTGAAGATGGCAAGGGCAAAGTTGGTAATCACTAAATCCTTGGATTGTTTTGGACCCTTGGTTTGGTAGGTAGACATGTGGCTTGATATGGAGCTTTGGATTTCAAGGGTAAAAAGGTCATTAAACATTAAAATGAATTTTAAATTAATTTTAATTATATTAAGGACAAATGGCCAAAATTGAACTAAAAGAAAATTCAAGATTTTTCTCCCAATATTAGCCATTGTTCAAACACTTCTTGAGCTAGCTTATTTCTTTGGATTTTGGATGAAAGCATGAAACAAAGAATTAATCTACATGAAATTCTCTATCTCTTGGTACCGTTTGTTCATGCTTTTCTTACTTAAAACCTTAGTTTTGAGGAATTGATGGATGAACTAAGGTTAGTTTTTGATAAATATGATGTTGTGGGATCATATTAAAGCTTGTGTGATGGTTGAAATTACATGGAAATAGCTAAACCCTAAATTGTTTAAAGTTAGGGTTTTAGTAGAAAAGTTGAATTTGGAATGATTTTGAGTTGGGAATGGTTGTGAAGGCTTGGAAATGATGTTTAAGTGTTATGTAGACTAATTTGGAAACTTGGAAAAGTAGAGGGGTGGTTTCGGCATTTTAAAGGAATTAGGGGAAATTATGGAAAATTTTCCATAAATTTGGAAATGTTGAAATTGTGATTTTACAAGCTTTAAAATGCCATTTGGACCATTTTGGAAGTTTGTAGAATATAGGGATCAATTTGGAATTTTGGAAAAGATTGGGGACCAATTCAGCAATTAGGAAGAATTTAAGGACTAAAGTGAAAATTTATTTTCATGGAAGCATTATGCTGGAATTAAGGTTAGAATGAGTTATAAGAAATACAAAGTATTGGGGATGGAATGACTTGTGTCATAAAACTAATATTTGGAAAATATTAGGGTGTTTATAGGAAAATTATTCCTATATTGTTTATGTGTTAGTAGGATACTAACATATAATTTGGAATGTACTTATGGTAATTTTTAATACACTGTAGACTGTGAACAAAATCAAGACCGAGTTAGCAATCGAGGAAAAGAACGAGATCAAAGTTGAACTTAGTGAGGCTAGTTGAACATTGATAAAGTATAAAGTGTCGAGGTGAGTGCATTTTTATTCATGAATAGTTGCTTGATAACCATATTATGAATTTATATTTGACATGTTGAGAATTGTCAAAGGTGGAAGAATTACATGCATTGATCACAGGTAATTTATTTTGATATTTTGTGTTATAGGGTATGAGCTGCCCAGTATTTAATTATATTGCCATGGATGAATCGAATATGGAATTGGGAAAATATGCCCAAATAAGTAATTGAGGTATAGAGTATAGTTGGCATGTCATAGAGTCCAGCAGTTTATTAACACTTATGTGTGGTTTCTTAGCACTTATGTGCGGTCTCTTAGCACTTCGGTGCGGTTTATTATCACTTTGGTGCGGTTTTGACTCGTGTACTCAAGTCCTCAAACTATGTTGGGCAATAGTTTATTTGATAATAAATGGTTAATAAAATTAGAGGGTTAATAAACTCTCGGATAATGGTAAGGATATTAATAGGATTTATAAATCCGGAATATATTATGTTGATATTTGATTAACATAAGGAAATAAAAGAATGGTGATCAAAATTGCATGTTCTTTATATTATTGATATAATTCAAGCTTGTTGATGTATGTTAAATAATTATAATGCCTCACTAAGTGTTTACTTAACGTGTGATGGTTTTCACGCGTAGGTAGTAATCCAGGGCAGGAGTAAGGAATATCAACATCATCACCTCGAGGAGAAATAGTTGTATCGGTAATTTACATCTTTGATGTATTTTGGTTATCTCTAGTTGGCATGTATGAAATAGTAGTAGCTCACTTTAACTGATCTAGATATGGTTTGTAATATTAATATCTAGATAAATGGGTACTTTATAATGTGATTTATAGTAGTTTAAAGAACTTTCTAGCAATGGAAATCAAGTAAAATTTTATAACTTTGATTTATAGAGTAGTCAAAACCATTTTTAACTTAGGAAATTTTTAGGCAGTTTACTTAATTAAAATGTGTAGTTACAAACTGCCAAATTGCTACCTAAAAACGGAATCTATTTGACTAATTAAAAATTTGTAATTGATTTTACACTATAAATATAAATTAAAAAAAATTATTACTGTTTTTGAATTAATTTGGTTAGTATAAAAATACGGTTAAATAGTATGTGACACTCTATACTAGTATTGGTTAATAAATATTGGTAAGGGTGTTACATTGAACTAGAGGAATTCGAACTCTAAAAATAAAGTTATGGGCTCGCGTATCGGTACGGGCTAGGCTAGTATCGGTACGCTTTGTTGGAAGTTGATTCTTCCAGGCGTTTTACAAAGGGGGTATCGGTACTGGTCAGGGGTGTACTGATACCATTATTCCATTGCCAATTCCAGTAGCGAAATAGCGTATCGGTATGCCAAAGGGTTTTTTGGTACGAATGTGGGTTCGGTACGCAAGGTATGCATACTGGTACTGTGTTTTGGTACGCGTTGTGGGAGCATCGGTACGACTTTAGGTAGTGGAATAAATGGCTAATAACCTGGAAATTATTGGGTGAATTACTTAAAGTAGTAACCCAATAGAGATCCTTGGTGGATCAAATGATGATGCATGGTAATTAAGGCTCTTGCTGTATGCTAAAGGGGCGCCTATAGAGTTGGTTCACCTTGAATAATAAGATAAACTAATGAAAGCAACTACGTGCACCTTTACAAAATATTAATAAATAGATAAGTTTAATGGATGGTATAATAATTGGTAGAGACCATAAGGTAATGGTAAATGCGTTAGAGCTATGTGTGGTATGGCATTTGTGCCGATGTTGTGTGCTGCGTGGAAGTAGGGTCCTTGTTGTGTGCTGATGGGACACCTACTTAGTCGAGTCTTTATGTGGTGGGATCTAGATACTCAATAATATATGCTGCAACACCTTGAATATTTCTAAATGGAGGATCCCGATGTTGTGTGGATGCGGGCCTTATTCGAAGATGCTTGATGGGAAATTCTGAGCATGGATGGAGGATCCCGATGCTGCGTGGATGTGGGCCTCATCCCCAATAGTGTAGGATCCCGATGCTATGTGGACGCAGGCCTCACTCAAAGTGTAGGATTCTGATACTGTGTGGACGCCGACCTCACTTAGTATTGTTTGATTTATCTATGTGATGTGTGTGGATTTAATTATGTATATGTAAGTGCTGCGTGCGAGTTCATACATCCATGTTGATACATGTTTAGGAGATTATGGTAGCGCTATTGTTATCTTGCCATGATATCATTTCATGTTACATTGCTTTATTTATGATTTGAATGAAGCATGGTTGAGTGGTTGTGTATCCACTGAGCTTTGTTAGCTCAGCATTTGGAATCGTTGTTTCCATTCGCAAGTAAGTAGGTGGTTGTGAGGTTTGGAGGAGCACTATCAAGGTTAGAATTTTAGCATCTACTGTTGTTGTTGAGTACAATTAGTGATGTAATGGGCTATATATTTTGCAGGACCCTATGTATAATTGTAACTCTTATTTTGTACTAAGTGTCTAAGTCGAATGTTTTTAATATTTGTATTTTAGAGCTCTACTTATACTATTTTGAAATAATTTGGATTTCTACCTATTTGTTAAATGAATAGACTTACAATTTATTGGACTTGTTATGATTTAAGTGTTGAAAATGAAAATTTTATGGTAATGTATTTGGGCTTGGGGCCCAAATATGACATCTGGGTTAAGGGTCTTACATTTAGTGGTATTAGAGCCTAGGTTTAGTCGATTTTAGGAAGTCCTCGGGGAGTCTAGGGTGGTATATAGGTGTCTAGAGAATACTTGCCCATAAGTCAAAGTCGTACTTGTTTTAAGTTGAAATTCGATGGTGTAACCTTGGTTGTTGTTGTGCAAAATTGAGCTATGCCAAGGAGGGAAAGAGACTGTGAGGAAAGCTTTGGTTCCCGAGAAAAAAGCTATGATGAGGATTATATACCCGACATAGAGTAGGTGTCGAAGAAGGGAGTTAGTCGTGGAGCCAACTATTTCTTACACTTGAATCGGGCATTGCACCGGATTGTGAGGGCTATTCCGAGGCCATCTACTACCCCTTGGGAGGCACCTATTAAAAGGGTGTAAAGGCAAGGTGCTACAAACTTCCATGGAACGGGATAAGATAACCCAATATAAGCAGACTAATAGCTTCATGACACGCGATGGATCATAAGGCATATGAGATTGAGGTCGGAAGACAAGTTGTCATGTATCATGTCATTGTTGAAAGAAAATACAAGAGAATGGTGGAAGCCTATAAAGCTTGGGTGGTACCCTAATCGAACAACTTGGGATGACTTTCTCGAAGAGTTTGAGAAGAAGTATGTGGGCGAGGCTCACATTGATACCTTGCGAGATCGGTTCAACCATCTTGTGCAAGGGAACCGACCAGTTTTTTCATATGAGCAAGAGATCCTACAATTAAGTAAGTATGCTCTTGAATTAGTCTGCACTAAGAAAATGAGATGCAAGAGGTTCTTGAAGGGATTTAGAAAAGAGATTCAGACTTATCTGACTATTGCACCACCGAAAGCATTCTAAGAGTTAACTTGGAGTGCCAAGTCCCTTGAACAGGTGCAAGGATTGATCTATGGCTAGTCTGTCGAGCAAAGAAGTTCTGGTGGGAGGACTCAGAATCTCTCTAACAACAACTCACAATCCTACTCAAGAAGGAGTAGAAATCAATAGAATCATAATAGAAGAACCTCAAACCAGAGTTTGAGATCAATTCGAAGATTAGAGTCTGTCAGCCGTAGGAGGCCATCTTCATCTATGATGAGTTCAGAGGGCTCACAAAAAAATACGGGCACACCAATTTGCAATCAGTGTGGACGCAATCATAGAGGCGAGTATTAGGGAGCGGTAAGAGTTTGTTATTAGTGTGGATCAGTAGACCATTTTATGAAAGATTGTCCAGTAGCTGCTATGACCACTTTGAATCAGGCTCAGAGAACTGTATATCCAACTCATAGAGGCTGAGGAATTGCTCGAGGATAAGCAAACCATGTGTCACGAGGCACATTCCAGTCCACTGTAAGAGTACTAGCTAGACAGTATATGGTCAAGGCTTAGGAGGATTGTGCAGCTACAGATGTCATTTTATGTATGTCCACCATATTTTTTAGTTCTTATAATTGCTCTTATAGATTCGGGGTCTACCTACTCCTACAGTCGTAGTAGGACATCTCAACAGTAGGGTATTTTTGCCGAGAATCTTGAGGTAGGGGTCTGTGTGACTAGCCCTTTGGGGTATGATGTGTTGGTAGATAAAGTGTATCAGAGATGTACGATTGAGGTTTAGGGATCAATCTTTCCAACAGATTTGATGGTTTTACCGTTTCAAGAGTTCGATGCAATCTTGAAGATGGATTGGCTCTTTGAGCATGATGTTAGTCTGGGATGTAGAACGAAGAGCTTAAACTTCGTGTTGCGGATGTTTCTAAGTTGGTAGTGAGAGGTGAAAGAAACCGATGTCTTTCCAATGTGGTATCGGCTCTGTCAACTCAGAGGTTAATCTAACAAGGTTGTGAAGCCTTTTTGGCTCATGTTGTCGGTATGAGAGTTGAGGGTCCGATGCTTGGGAGCCTTTGGACTGTTAACGAGTTTACCGATGTGTTTCCGAAGGAGTTACCAAGATTACCTCTTGACCGTGAGTTAGAGTTCCAGATTGAGGTGATGCTGGGTATGACACTAGTATCCATTGCTACATATCGTATGACACCAACAGAGATGAAAGAGTTGAAGAAGCAAATCCAAGAGTTGTTAGAGAGAGGTTTTATCCGACCGAGCATCTCACCTTAGAGAGAACCGGTCTTGTTTGTTAAAAAGAAGGATGGGTCAATGAGGATGTGCATTGACTATCGCCAGCTCAAAAAAGTAACAATAAAGAACCGTTATCCCCTTGCAAGGATTGATGATTTGTTTGACCAGTTAAGGGGTGCCTGTGTGTTTTTTAAGATCGAATTAAGGTCGGGATACTACCAATTAAAAGTAGTGGATGAAGATGTCCAGAAGACCGCTTTTAGGATGCAGTATGGGCATTATGAGTTCTTGGTGATGCCATTTGGGCTTACCAACGCACATGGGACTTTTATAGACCTAATGAACCAGATCTTTCTGCCATACCTGGATTAGTTTGTGGTGCTTTTTATCGATGACATTTTGGTGTACTCGTACATGGAGAGAAGCATGATTACCATCTGCGTGTGGTTTTTTAGACCTTGAGAGACATACGTCTATTTTCCAAGTTCAATAAGTGTGAATTTGAGCTTTTAGAGGTGGAGTTTCTTGGCCACATAGTTACTAAGGATAGGATTCGAGTAGATCCTCAAAAAATTTAGGTTGTGGTAGAGTAGAAGCCACCAAGGAATGTATCGAAAGTTTGTAGTTTCCTCGGGCTTGCAAGGTATTATAGGCGGTCTGTTAAAGGCTTCTCTATTATAGTTGCACCATTGACCAAGTTATTACAAAAAAGGGTTCCGTTTGAATGGAACAAGAGAAGACAACAAAGTTTTGAGCAGTTAAAAGCTTATCTCATGGAGGCTCCAGTCTTAACACAACTTGATCTAGGGAAAGATTACGTCGTGTTTAGTGATGCTTCCTTGAATGGGCATAGGTGTAGAGCACCCTTATTGCAATACGCCTTCCCAGACTAGTAAGAATCTAGGTCGGAAGGCGTTACCGGCAAACAATACAGTAATCGGATCAATGGTTACGATAATTCATGCAATATATCTTGTATCAATGATTTATAATGCAATATCATAAACATTTATAGTCAATAAAGTTTACCCAATTTATGTTTGGAACCAACTGGTAACTTATTCGAGTTTAGGGATTAAATTGTAAAACCAGTAAATTTTAGAGTCTTAACAAAAATTGGAATTACCAATGTGAAATACATTGCATGAATGTCTTGCCTGCAAATTTTTAATACAATCAGAGTTCGTTTGTACCTTCAGTTAAGTCTTATAAAAATTTAGTAACCAAATTACAACATTCAAAAACTTCCTTAATCACCTTTTAACTAACTTACCTGCCTCAGTACCGATACTTTAAGAGGTTGTATCAATACGTCTATGTCATGGTCGTTAAATTAGTTACGAACATTAGGAACTATATTGGTATGGATACATCCGTATCGGTACGCTATGTTGGTCTCAAATTCTAGTGACGACTGGCCGCACCAATACGCTGAAGGCCATATCGATATGCCCTCCATGACCGTTAAAACAGTTAATTCCATTAAGCTCGTACCAATACTGGTATCAGTACGCGTGGTCAACGTGAGAGGGGTCAACCTCAAAGATCGATACGGTGCTATAATAATTTTCTAGATTTAAATATCTATACCGATACTCCAATAACTATATCAGTACGATTTTTTCCTATGCTCCAAATTGCACACCCGTACCGATACGCCATCACCCGTATCTGTACGAACATGCCTGTAATGACAGATTTAGTCTAGTTTTTAAGCAAATTAGGGACCTTAACCTTGTCCAATGGTTACCAAATTTTACCAACAAGTTTATAAACACCAAATCTATATGCATGCAAAAATTTATGCCGATTCAAATCCTTTTACCAAGTTTTCACTTATTAAAGCGTTTTAGGCCATTTTACCCATTATACCAAATCACTAACATGCCATATTTCTTATCTAAACCTTTTCAACAAGGTGGACAATAAATACACACAAAATGGGACTAAAATAACATGTCTAGACCCTATGCCACCATACTAGGAGTTCAAAGGCTAGGTTTACATTACTGATAGCTTGTGTGACTTGCTTCAAAACTCGCCTAGCTTTGATCCTTGATCCGACACGTTTCTAACCTGAAAATGAGATGCGTTAGGCTTATATAGCCTAGTGATATAGTCAACAACAATAACATGCATGCCAATAACATCAATAACATATATATCAATGTAAATGCATCTCAAATCATGTTTTAACAATAATTTCAATAACTTAATTCCTTGGATCTATATGTGAATGTGGAGCCTTAGCTCAAGGACCATAGTCCACTCCGTACTAATAAGCTTATGAATTCTAGGGCATTCCAATTGTATCCCATATCCATATGTATCCAAGGATTCAATGCTTAGGCCAATATCAATAACAATAACAATAATGGTAGCGATGGCAATAACAATATACAATGATCAATATGGACTTTCTCAATGTTTCAACGATATCAATGAGAATTTAATGATTCAATAATTCACATATCAATGGAATAAGCTTACCAAAGCTTACCAATGGTACCTCCTACGAGTTTTCGATGTAACCATACCTTGAAATCATTGATGGAAATGCAATAAACAATATCAATGAAATCGGGAAAGGCACTTAGCCGATCTTGAGACTATGACTACACTCATCTATTCTATCGAAGCTCTTAGGACTCCCGGATGACAATCCCCTTATTCTTTGAATTATTGAAGTTTAATGGATTTGGTGATTCTTCACCTTGATTCTCTTAAGCAATAAGGAAATAGAAATCACAAGGATTTCATCATCAATAATAGTTTTTAGCAGCTTATTAGCTATGAAAAACAATAATCGAATAAGCTATGATATCCCTAGAGTATTTCTAGGGTTTCTTGATTCTTGAATATGGAAATAAACATGGATTTGACCATGGAATCAATAGGTCAATAAGAGATTATAGCTTACCCGATCAATATCTATAATCTAGGATTAAGCAACTTGAGAAAATCAAAGCTTAAGTTACCCTCCAATGGATATGTGTGCTTGACTTAGTTAGAGGAAGAAGATGAAGATGGATAAAGGTGTTAGCTTGGAGATTAACTAGTAAGTTTTCTTTCTCCCTTTTTCTATTTATTGAGCTTTCCTTCAATTGAAGGAATTCACTCTCCTAATCCCACGTATGTGGTGATTAGGCTTGAGGAGGGGCTAATCGCAAGGTTAGTCTCTCAACTCTTTACTTTCTATACTTTTGCCCCCAAGCTTTCAATTTTCTCAATTTAGTCACTAAGGTAAATTTTAATGTTTACAATGGGATCCTTAAACAATATCAATACTTAATTAGGGTTTAATAATCCAATAATTGATTACTTGGTCAATGGTCAATGTCAAAATTTGACTTTCTAATTGTAAAATTTTTTATTGCCAAAATTGAATTTTGAATAGGCCCGATTTTGGGGTGTTACAACTCTCCCCCCTTAAGAAAAATTCATCTTCGAATATTTACCTCAACTGAAGAGATATAGGTATTGGTTCCTCATGGTCACTTCTAGTTCCCATGTAGCTTCTTTGATCTTGTTACTCCTCCAAAGTACTTTGACTAGAGGAATGTTCTTGTTTTGAAGTCTCTTGACAAAGGTTCTTCTTCGTAAGTCATGTTAGATTGAAGTTCCACCGATTCAGGCTCAATAACATGTGATGGATCCAATCTATACTTATGGAGCATCGATACATGAAATACATCGTGAATCTTGCTTAACTCCTGGGGTAAAGCTAGCTGGTAAGCCACGGGACCAACTCTTTCAATCACTTTGAAAGGTCTAATGAATCGAGGACTTAGTTTTCCCTTTTTACCAAAATAAAAAATCTTCTTCCACGAGTAGACTTTCAAGAAAAATTTCTCACCAACCTCATACTGTATATCTCTTCTCTTGAGATCAACATAGGCCATTTATCGGTCAAATGCGACCTTTAAATGGTCATGAATGATGGTATCCCGTTCTTCAGTTTCCTGAAGTAAGTCAGGGCCCAACATCTTGCCTTCACCAAGTTCAGACCAATATAACGGTGTTCTACATTTTTCGCCATATAATGATTCATACAGTGCCATTCTGATAGATGATTGATAACTATTATTATAAGCAAACTCGATGAGAGGTAAGGACCTCTCCCAAGTTCTTTCAAAGTCAATGACACATGCACGAAGCATGTATTTTAATATTTGAAATACCTTTTTCTGATTTGCCATCAGACTGCGGGTGGAAAGTTGTACTGAGATTAACTCCGGTGCCCAAAGCTCCTTGCAATGTTTTTCAGAATCGTGAAGCAAAACATGGATCTTTATTGGAGATAAACGAATTAGGTACTATGGAGTCTAATGACTTCCTTGATGTACAAGTTAGCTAACTTGGGATGACCGTAGTCCATTTTGACAGGTAAGAAATGAGCTGACTTGGTAAAACGGTCAACGATGACCCAAATGGCATCATGCTTGGATGGAGTCAATGGTAGCCTATTGACAAAGTCCATGGTTATTCTTTCCCACGTCTATTGGAGAAGTTCAATGGGTTGCAATAATCCTGTAGGGACACAGTGTTTAGCCTTGACCTCATTGGCACGTTAAGCACTTGGATACAAATTATGTAATAGATTTCTTTATACCATGCCATCAATACAATTTCTGAAGGTCCTTATACATTTTCACCGACCCGGGTGAATTTAGAAAGGGCTACAATAAGCTTCTTTGAGAATGTCATCACAAAGAGATTCATCATTCGGAATACAAATTCTATCACGGAAACACAAGAGTCCTTCATAGTTAACTTTTAATTCAAGATCAGGATTACTCTGAAGTTTGAGAATGATGGCTTGCAATTTAGGGTCTTGATCTTGTAATAACTTGATTTTCATCACAATAGTAGACTAAACTTGAAGTTCAACTATTAGAGGTCGGTTTGTTGTAACTTGAAATGAGCGTTGATAGCTCGAGGACCTATAATGCAATAAAAATACTGTAATTTTCAATACAATAGTCAATGCTTGAGGTTCAATATTCAATATCGATACTTAACAGGTGAAGGTTTGCGGCTGAGCGCATCAGCTACAAAGTTGGCCTTGCCTGGGTGATAATCAATAACAAGGTCATAATCCTTGAGAAATTCCATCCATCTCCTTTGACGAAGATTAAGCTCTTTCTGTGATAATAGGTATTTGAGGATCTTGTGATCGGTATACAAATAATATTTTTCTCTGTAGAGATAATGCCTCCAGATCTTTAAGGCAAAGACAACTGCCGCCAAATCTAGATCATGGGCAGGGTAGTTCATTTCGTGTGGTTTAAGTTATCTTGAAGCATTTGCAACAACCTTTCCTTGTTGCATCAATACACATACTAAGCTCTGATGTGATGCATCACTATATACAATATAATCTTTACTAGACTCAGGTTGGGTTAGGACCGGTGCATGAGTCAATACTTGCTTAAGCTGATCAAAACTGCATTGATGCTTCTCAGTCCATTCAAAAGGGACATCCTTTCCGTAGAAGTTTGGTTAATGGTGCTGCTATTATAAAAATCCTTTAACGAATCTTTTATAATAACCAGCAAGACCGAGAAAACTATGAACTTCTTCAACATTCCTTAGTGGCTTCCACTCAACTATAGCTTGAATCTTCTTTGGATCTACTTGAATACCTTTAGCAAAAATTACATGTCCCAGAAATGAAACTTGGGTGAGCCAGAACTCACACTTATTGAACTTGACATACAATTGCTTCTCCCGAAGGGTTTGAAGCACGATACGAAGGTGGTCTCGATGCTCAACTTGATTCTTGGAGTAAATCAATATGTCATCCATGAACACCACTAAAAATTTATCAAGATAGGGTCTAAAACCCAATTTATGAGATCCATAAAGGCAGTCGGTGAATTAGTTAACCCGAACCGCATAACCAAAAATTTGTAGTGGCCATATCTTGTACGAAAAGATGTCTTAGGCACATCAAATTCTTTAACTCTTATTTGATAGTACCCAGACCTTAGGTTAATCTTAAAAAAATGGTTGCATCCTTAAGTTGGTCGAACAAGTCATCAATTCTCGACAATGGATACTTATTCTTGATGGTGAGCTTATTTAGCTATTGGTAATCAATTAAAAAATGCATAGATCTGTCATTCTTCTTGACAAAAAGAATTAGAGCTCCTCAGGGTGAGGAACTCGGTCGAATAAAACCTTTATTCAATAGGTCTTGAATTTGTACTTTAAGTTTAGTGAGTTCAACCGGTGCCATTCGATAAGGTACAATAGAAACCGAGGTGGTTCCATGTTGCACTTCAATCCTAAATTCAACTTCACAGGTGGGTGGTAAACCCAAAAGTTAATCGAGAAATACATCAAGAAATTCTTGCATGGTATCTATATCTTGCAACTGAGGTTCTTCCTTACTTGCACTAGCATATAACAATGATCTCTTGTTACTAGAGTCTATAAGGGTCACGCTCTCCTTACCAAAGCCTCGAAGATACAATTTCTTCTTCGAACAATCCACCCAAGCTTGATGTTTTTCGAGCCAATCAAGCCCTAATATAATGTCAAACTCATGGATAGGGAGGGCCAAAAAATTAGCCAGGAAAGGTATTCCTTGTATCATGAGGGGACAATTTTTACATACTAATCCAATTATAACACTATCACCTAAGGGATTAACTACGAAGATTTTAGAGGCTATAGGCTCTGTTGTTAACTTAAAACTTTTAATCTATACAATACTAATAAAGGAATGAGTGGATCCCAGGTCGATCAATGCATAAATAGGATGAGTATACAATTTAATAGTACATGCTATAATATTTGGATCTTCCCCATCCTCCCTACTCCTCACATGATAAACTTGTGCTGAAGCCTTGGATTCTTGACGGCTTGGAGTTCTTCTAGAGCCACCACGTCTATCGGAAGCTCCTGCTGCAACTTGTTTCTATTCCTTGCCCTTGAAGGACTGAACATGGGACGCTATGTTTGTCGGTACAATAGACTTTGAGGTGTTCATTGGGCAATCTTTAATGTAATAACCTTGTTCACCACAAAGAAAAAAGCTCTAGACTGTCTACGACATTGTCTCGTAGGATGTCTTCTCTGACAAAAATTACAGATGGGATATTGAGACTCTTGGCCTAAACCTTTGGTACTCTCAATGGAAGTTGTTCTTGCAACAAATTAAGACATGGTTTATGGTTTGGCAAAATTGCCTACTCGGGAGAGGCTGCTAATGGTAATGTTTCTTAAACCCTTGTTGCTTGTCTTTATTATACGATAAAGAAGGATGAGAATTATTGCAGGGCCTCTTTTCAGATTGGGTTAGCCCACTAGACCTCTGCAACCTTTGAGCAGCTTTGGTAGAGATTGCTTGGAAATCTGTGATCCCCAAATTAGTGAACAAAGGTCGAAGCTCATAACTCAAGCCTAGAACGAACATTATGCACTTCTCTTTTTCCTTCTTTATATACTCAACTCCATACTTGCAATACTTACAAAAGTCATGGATATACTACTCTACTAGTCTTCCGCCTTGCTTAAGATGGAGGAAAACATCCCGTCTTTCAGCCAAATAAAACTCACTGATATATTTTTTTGAACTCACGCAGAACGAACTCCCAAGTCACAGCTTTTTTAGGAACATTAAGTATAGTGGTTTCCACCAATGTAGAGCCTCGTCTGCCAACAAAGCTAGGGCGTATTAGAGTTTATGCTCATCTGAGCATTGCAACTACTTATTCAATATTCTTAAGGTGATGTCTAACCAATACTCTGTCGCTTCAGGGTCCTCACCAGCCTTGCCTATAAAGGTAGTGGCTAGGTGTTATGCCAGCTTATCAATAGGGGCTCGAGTCATTGAAGTAGCAGCTACAGAAGATTGTGCAGACTGCTTGGACTTGAGAGTAGCCATGAACTATTTAAACATCTCAGTCATGTTTCGGTAACATTCAAATTGAGCAGTGTGTAGTACATGTTCGGGGTTTGATGGTTCTTGTTGAGGAACTTATGAGTTTGTAAGATCTTCTCACTTTTCTCCTCGCCATGTGTCGAGGAGCCGGTAGTATGCTCAACTTCTTCGTGAGCTTTTTCTGAGTCAGACATCTTATACTATAAAAGGAAAATAGATCAGATTAATCGCAAGTCACAATATACAGAACAATAAACTCCTAGATGGCATATACAATGCAATAACAATATAATAGACTTCAATTTAGTTCTAGAATCGACTAAACTCTAGCTCTGATACCATAAATGTAACACCCCTTCTTGGTCTGGTAGGAATCCGGTCGAAAGGCGTTACCGGTGAACAATAAAATGATCGGATCAATGATTACGATAATTCATACAATATATCTTGTATCAATGATTTATAATGCAATATCATAAACATTTCTAGTCAATAAAGTTTACCCAATTTATGATTTGGGACTAACTGGTAACTTATTCGAGTTTAGGGACTAAATTATAAAACCAATAAATTTTAGGGTCTTAATAAAAATTAGAGTTACCAATGTGAAATACAATGCATGAATGTCTTCCGTGCAAATTTTTAGTACAACCAGAGTTCGTTTGTACCTTTTAACTAACTTACCTGTGTCAATACCGATACTCAAAGAGGTCGTATAGGTACGCCTATGTCATAGTCGTTAAATCAGTTACAAACATTAGGAACCGTATCACTACGACTTTATTCCTATGCTCTAAATTGCACACCCGTACTGATATGCCATCACCCGTATCGGTACGGACAGACTTGTAATGACAAATTTAGTCTAGTTTTTTAGCAAATTAGGGACCTTAACCTTGTCCAATGGTTACCAAATTTTACCAAGAAGTTTATAAACATCAAATGTATATGCATGCCAAATTTTATGCCAATTCGAATCCATTTACCAAGTTTTCACTTATTAAAGCATTTTAGGCCATTTTACCCATTATACCAAATCACTAACATGCCATATTTTATATTTAAACCCTTTCAACAATGTGGACAATAAATACACACAAAATGGGGCTAAACTAACATGTCTAGATCATATGCCACCATAATAGGAGTGCAAATGCTAGGTTTACATTACTTATAGCTTGTGTGACTTGCTTCATAACTCGTCTAGCTCCAATCCTTGATCCGACACGCTTTTAACCTTAAAATGCATACAAATGAGATACATTAGGCTTATATAGCCTAGTGAGGTGGTCAACAAAAATAACATGTATGCCAGTAACATCAATAACATGTATATCAATGTAAATGTATCTCAAATCATGTTTTAACAATAATTTCTATAACTTAATTCCTTGGATCGATATGTGAATATGGATACGCAAATTCCTAACCAACATCGCCAACAATAAATGGTCAATATCCTTCAACATAGCCAATAAGACCAAAACCAACACATCCCGCCAATATCCCCAAATGGAGCCTTAGCTCAAGGACTATAGTCCACTCCGTACCAATGAGCTCATGAATTCTATGGCATGCCAATTGTATCCCATATCCATACGTATCCAAAGATTCAATGCTGAGGCCAATATCAATAACAATAATAATAACGGTAGCAATGGAAATAACAATATAGCAATAACAATAAACAATGATCAATTCTTAATGTTTCAACGATATCAATGACAATGTAATGATTCAATAATTCATATATCAATGCAATAAGCTTATCAAAGCTTACTAATGGTGCCTCCTACGAGGTTTCGATGTAACCATACCTTGAAATCATTGATGAAAATGCAATAAACAATATCAATGAAATTTGGAAAGACACTTAGCCAATCCCAATACTCTGACTACACTCACCGATTCTCTTGAAGCTCTTAGGACTCCCGAATGACAATCCCCTTATTCTTTGACTTATTGAAGTTTGAAGGATTTGGTGATTCTTCACCTTGATTCTCCTAAGCTACAAGAAAATAGAAATCACAAGGATTTCATCATCAATAATAGATTTATAGCAACTTATTAGCTGTGAAAAACAATAGAAAATAAGCTATAATATCCCTAGAGAATTTCTAGGGTTTTTTATTCTTGAATATAGAATTAAACATGGGTTTGACCATAGAACCAATAGGCCAATAAGAGATTATAGCTTAGCCGATCAATATCTATAATCTAGGATTAAGGAACTCCAGAAAATCAAAGCTTAAGTTATCCTCTAATGGAGGTGTGTGCTTGACTTGGTTAGAGGAAGAAGATGAAGATGGATAGAAGGTGTTAGCTTGGAGATTAACCAGTAAGTTTTCTTTCTTCCTTTTTCTATTGATTGATCTTTCCTTCAATTGAAAGAATTCACTCTCCTAATCCGACGTATGTGGTGATTAGGCTTGAGGAGGTCTAATCGTAAGGTTAGTCCCTCAAATATTTACTTTTATACTTTTGCCCCCAAACTTTCAATTTTCTCAATTTAGTCACTAAGGTAAATTTCAATGTTTACAATGGGATCCTTAAACAATATCAATACTTAATTAGGGTTTAATAATCCAATAATTTATTACTTGGTCAATGTTAAAATTTGACTTTTTGATGCAAAATTTCTGGTTGTTGAAATTGAATTTCGACTAGGCCCAATTTTGGGATGTTACACTTGTGTTGCACTGAGCTGAATGAAAGAAGGATTGTGGGATTTGACCTCGTCAAACAATCTAAGGAAAATGTTTAGATCATCAAGGAGAGGCTGCAAGTAACTTTTGACCGACAAAAAGCTGACGCAGTTCGAAAATGCAAGCATATTGAGTATGATATTGGCGAGAAAGTTTTTCTCAAGGTATCTCCATGAAAAGGAATCATCCATTTTAGACGCAAGAGAAAGCTAAGTCCAAGGTATATTGGACCATATGGGGTACTTGAGAGAGTTGGACCAATGTCTTATCAGTTAGCTTTACCCCCGAAGTTAGCACGTATCCACGATGTTTTTCACGTGTCTATGTTAAGGCGTTACGGTTTCGATCTTTTGCACATCATCCCACTTGAGGAGTTGGAGATCAATGCAGATTTGACATATGAGGAAGAACCAGTTAGAGTGCTTGAGAATGGAGTTAAAGAGGTTCGTAACAAGTGCATACCTTTAGTGAAAATGTTGTGGAAGAACCATGGCGTCGAGGAGGCAACGTGGGAAGTTGAGGACAATATGAGAGAACTCTACTTGTATTTGTTTCTATCAAGTAAATTTTAAGGACAAAATTTTCTTTAAAGAGGGGAGAGTTATAACAACCCAAATTTCAAAATTTGAGAGTCGAGTTTAACTAAAGTGTGAGCTTCGTAGTTAGACCTTGTGTTGGGCCACAAGGGGCCTTAATAGACTTTCTATAGACCTTGGGCTTGAGTGGTTGAAAGGGTAATGGGCTAGGAAGAACTCAAGGATAGTAAAGTTGTAACGCCTTGGTTTTGGTCCTGGCGATTTAATGGCTAGTTAGACAGTCTAGTGGACCGGGTTAGGGATTCAAGTTGGAGTTGGGAATAAATATTTTTGAGTGAGTTAAAATATGGAAAATGATTAAAAATCATTATTTATTATATAAATGATTTTGGTGAAATCAATTTTAGAAAATTGAAATTGGAAGGGTGATATTTTGGTTGGTGAACAAAATGTAAATTTTAAAAACTGTTTTAAATGGTGACTAGTTTGAAAAAGGGTCAAATTCTTAGAGAGCTATTTTACCAAGTTTTGGCTGGTGGTTTTTCCCTCAATTAATGTTTTTAACATGTGCTTTATTCACCAATTAAAAAGAGGGTTTTACAATAAAAAAGTAGCTATTGATTTTTATAAGATTTGATGTAAACATTTCTCTCAACTTTTCTCCTCACTTCTATTCTGCCAAAGACTCTTGTTTTCATCAAATTTCAGAGGTGAGAGATCTATTTTCTTAAATTCTTGATTTATAACTGATTCTTCATCTTTGGTTTACAAAAATCTCATTGAAATCCTTTGTTTTTCCAAGCTTTAATCAATCAATTGAGGGAGAAATCACACAATAGAGGTAAAGTTCGTTTTTCTACTCTATTAAATGGTTTTTTATTGATATTCCCAAGTATTTGATCCTTGATTTATGATTTGTAATATGATTTTATGTTTTTATGATGATTATTTGGTTTAATTGGGTTTATTTGATGAAATTAAGGAAGATCCATATTGGATTTGTTTCCCAGTGTTGAGGATTGATTTTAAACATGTATTAGATGTTTTATAATGTTGATAAGTTGTTTTTAACATTGGAATCCTGAAACTCTTTGAATCCCTAATTGTTTAGGTTGTTAGGTTTGTGTTTTTGAGGTGTTGTCGTGGCAGTTTAGTTGATGGAGATATAAGGATGATGTAATCCTATTTGAGTGTTGGTTGATGTTAATGGAAGTGTTAGATTGATGGTGTGTGGCTGGGTTGTGTTAGGAAAGAGTTAGATGATGATTTCGGTTGTGGTGGTTGGGTAATTATGGAAGAAATTTTTGAGGTTTGTAAATGATGTTGTTGTAGTGTTTGAATGCATTGAGATGCATTAATCCTCTGTTGTTATATGGTTAAAATAGGGAGGTTGGTTCAGAAGCTATCAGTGGAGCTTTGGAGACTTCGAACGTTTGAATTCACGTCGGCGAATTGAGGTTTCGCGTGTCGGTGTGTGAGAATATGGATTTCAGCGTTGAAATAGTTTAAAGGTGATTTATGGGAGTTTAAAATTAGCTTGAAACACTTGTTTAGACTCAAAAGTAAGTATAAAGTGGTTTTCTTTCTCGGTTGTGCTTTTACGAAATGGTTTTATGCACTTGTTTTGAATTACATGGTACTGTTTAAGCATGTTTCAAATTATGCGAGATACTATTTTTAATCATGAAATGATAATGGATGCACGTGGTAAGTGATCCATGTAAGTATGTGATTGATACTTGTTGAAAGCATGGTTTGTTGCTTTGAAAAATGATTTGGTTTAATGCATATAAAAACAGTGAGGTATGCGGTTAATTGTGGTTTAAAAATGTGGTTTAAAAAGGTTGAATTATATTGGCAAGTGATGTGATTTAAAAATGTTATCGGATATAGTTGGCCGGCCATAGGATTGAGTGCACTATAAAAAGTCGCCTTGGATGTCGAGGGGTTTTATACGGTGTATCAAATACTCTATCCAAGTACCCTAATGGTCGAGGGGTTATATGGTACCGTAAACTCCCGCTAGTGGGTTAAGCATCTAACCGAGGGTTAGGTTTGGTGTCCCCGTAGGTTCTAAGTGTAATGTACCGCGATTGTGATTGTATCGCTATTCCGGTTGAGATGGCTTGAAGTGTTGTGAGGACACTTGTTGAATCTGTGTATCCGATGAACTATTTTGGTATAGGAACTTGGTTATGATCACTTGTAAGCCAATATAATTGTGGATGTATCATGTAATGGTTTATGTTGTATAATGTGATTTATACATGTTTACTCTTTAAGCTTTGCATAGGGTTAGTTATGCATGGAAAAGCTTAAATTGAGGTTTAGCAATGGAATTTACTGATGGTTAATGCTACACATAAGGTTTAATATGCTGGCTTTTGAAAGTGTTAAGTGCATGGTTTTCAAGGCATGATGTTCAAAAGATGTTTAAAGGATGATTGAAATGAGATTTCAATGTGTTGTTCATAAATGGTTTAAAATGCATTGATGCTGTTTTGTTTTGAGCACTCATCACTAAGCCTAGTGTGTTTACGCTCTCTTTGTCCATCAATGCAGAGAACTGAAGTTTCGAAGGCAGCAAGGAAGCAAGGGATCGCTAAAGACTTGATACTAAAAGTATGTTTCGGACTAAACTATAAGTAATAAGGGCAATGGGGTTTCTGTTGTTGTTTTGGGAGGTGATTTGTTGAACTCCCTGGTTGGGCAATGTTGTTTGCTGCTCTTGGTTTGTAATTGACCATTATGGATTGTTGGTTGCATGGGTTTTGAGATTTGTGTTATGCTTGGTTTGATTTGTAGGAAGCATGCCTCTAGATTTCTATTTTTATGCAAACTGCCATGATTGGTTGAGGAATCTGGGTTGTCTTACTGAGGTATGGCCCTTGTATGTGTTGGTTATATGTTAGAAGCATGTTAGGGTGATTGGTATGGTTGAAAGCATGTTAAACCAGTAAAAGATGACATCTCAGGTCCAGGCATATCGGTATGCGTGTCCCTATTTTGGTATGAGCAAGCCATTCTAGGCTTAGTGTATCAGAACACGGACAAGTGTTTCGATACAGGCTTAGGCCATTTAAAGCTAGTGTTTCGGTACACAAGGAACCGTTTCGATACGGGGTAAGTGTAATAGGTAGGGCGTATCGGTACGCGAGGGCGTTCCGATACGAGTTTTGGTTACTAGAATTTTAGGACTTTGAAATAGCAAATACGTACTGATACGTGTGTAAGTGTACCGATTCGGCTAGCCGTTAATTCATTTATTTGGATGTTTTGTTGGTCTGTTCTCTTGTGCTTTAGTCCATGTTTCTTGTGGATGCGATTGTATGAGTATGGATGGTCGTATTGAGCTAAGTTTTGACATGTGTGCATGAAAACTGGACTAATTAAAGATTGGTAACATAAAAAGGGGTTAAGTCCTTTTAGTTTTTCAGAATTGCCATTTGGTCCCTAAATTGTAATTGTAGACAATTGGATATCGATTCAATGCCCAATTGAATTGAGTTTTCTTTTACTGTCAGTATGAGCACATAAGATAATAATTGGCATCTAGAAAGTAAAAAATGGACGTGTTTTAAGTTTCTTCTTCAGGTTTACCTTGGTAAACCTAATATAGCTTGCTCGGTTCAGTCTTGCGACTAGGCCAGATTTGCGATAATTGGGAGTTGGTATGGTTGTTGCAATGTTATTTTGAGTTGTAATCCTTTGTTTGCTATGCATGGTGATTGTAATATGCACGTTGATTGCTTTATGCTATGTTGGGGGGAAATTTAGGAAACACATTGCCTTATTATTATAGTCTGAGATGTTTTGGTTTTGAAATAAAAGTCATGGATCTTTGCTTTAAGCTGGCTTGATTGTTTTGTTTTGGTGAAATATCATGCCTTAGATATAATTTAGCACAATGGGGCCGAGGAGAGAGTTGCGATCTGGTCCTATTGTTGCTACCATTGGGCAGGGAAATGGGGAGGATGTCGTACCTCCTGAGGGGTTACCGCCGCCCCCACCTAATCTACCTGTGAAAGTGGAACAAGTATCATTTGTGCCAACTGGGCCAGGGATGGGTAACACGACGCCGTTAATTTAGGCCATAACTGGTGCTTTCCAGGTAGCAGTTGCGGGTGTTCATGTGCTGGCACTAGTGGTTGGGCAGACAGGTTTGCCGTTAGAGCATCTTCACAGTCTGAGTGGAGTTGAGTTGAGTTTCATGGTCTAGCACCAGAGGCTTCTGAGGATTGGTTGGCTAGTACTGAAAGGATACTAAGCTAGATAGGTTGTATGGATGCCCGTAAGTTGGGTTGTGTTGTGTCCCTATTGCAAAGAGATGCATATAGCTGGTGGACCACCGTGATAGCTGGGATGGAGTTTTTAGGTTATAACCTAGGAGTTCTTTTATGAAGCTTTTCAGAAAAGGTACTTGGGGGTCCAGTATCTAGACGAAAGAAAGAAAGAGTTTATGACTTTAGTGCAGGGCAGTATGTTTGTTTCTGAGTATGAGGTGTGGTTTGTAAGGTTGAGTCGGTATACACCTAAGTTGGTTCCTGATGAGCGATAGTGATGTGATTGTTTCTGCTACGGGCTCATGCAGGAGGTTAAGACGTACATGCTTGCTGCTGATTATACAAATTTTGACGTATTGGATACGCGAGCCAAGGATGTCGAGCAGAATCTTGGTTTAGCTTCTAAGTCTTGAGGTTTTAGCTCTGGTAAGAGAGCAACAGATTCTAGCTTTGGCAATGGTCAGGCCAAGAAACACTATGACAGGAGGTATCGCCCTGATCAGAGACGCGGTGGAGGTGTTGTTGGGCGTGGAGCGCAGGGGCATGGTGCTCGTATTAGAGCTCCATATAATACCTGCTGGGCTTGTGGATCACGTGATCATCTGAGGCGAGATTGCCCACATTTGGGCAGAAAGGGTCAGGCACCTACGGTTGTTGTGGCTAATGCTTGTTGGAGTTGTGGGTCTGGTGACCATTTGAGACGTGATTGTCCTTTGTTAGCTGGAGGTGGGTAGGGTGTTGCACTTGTTATTGCTCTGCAGAGAGGCTGTGGTCTTGGTCAGTTTCAGCGCAGAGATGGTAGACAGAGGATTGTGGCTCATACAATTACTATCTATCCCGAGGAAGGTGGATCAGCTAGAGTGTATATGCACCGAGAGGATCACAATGACTCTGATGTGATTGCAGGTATATTCACTTTGCAATCCTTGTCGTTGTATTCATTGGATGACTCTGGCTCTACCCATTCATATATCTTGAGTGAGTATACACAATTGCTTGATATACCTATTGAAATTCTTAATGTGGGTGTTAGAGTGACCAGTTCTCTTGGAGAGACAGTCTGGGTTAGGAAGCTATATCGTAGATGTCTGCTGATGGTTCAGGGACACGTGTTTGACGTGGATTTGATGGAGTTTCCATTCCACAGTTTTGATGTTATTCTGGGAATAGATTGGTTGACCGAGCATAGGGTTGTGGTAGATTTTGAGACCAAACGAATATCCCTAAAGTTGTCTGATGATTTCAAGGTGGTGGTTGTAGGTGAGAACGCTAAGTTCTTGTCTAATGCTGATGTCAGGCTTTCTTAGCATATATAATGAATCCTGGTTCTAAGGAGTTGAGGGTGTAGGATATTCGTACGGTATGCGAGTTTTTGAGTGTTTTCCGGAAGAGTTGCCAGGGTTGCCAGCGAATCGTGAGGTGGAGTTTGGCATTGAGATCTATGTAGATACGGCACCAGTGTCAATTGCTCCGTATCACATGGCCCAAATGAGTTGAAGGACTTGAAAACACAACTGCAAGAGTTTCTTGATCAAGGATTTATTAGACCAAGTATTTCACTGCAGGGTGCACCAGTGTTGTTTGTGAAAAAAATGGTACGTTGCGGATGTGTATAGATTACCGGCAACTGAACAAGTTGACGATAAAGAATAAGTATCCTTTATCGTGGATTGATGATCTATTTGATCAGTTTAGGGGTGCCTCTGTGTTTTTTAAGATAGATTTGAGGTCTGGGTACTATCAGATGAAGTTGAAGGATGTGGATCTGCCCAAGACAGCTTTCCGTATGAGGTACGAGCATTATGAGTTTTTTGTGATGCCGTTTGGGTTGACCAATACACCGGCTGCTTTCATGGACATGATGAATAAGGTGTTCCATGAGTTTTTGGATCAGTTTGTGGTTGTGTTTATTGATGATATTCTTGTGTACTCTCGTACCGAAGAGGATCATGATAGGCATTTGCGGAGTGTGCTTCAGACGTTGTTGGCTAATCAACTTTATGCCAAGTTAAGAAAGTGTGAGTTTTGGCTTAAGGAGGTTGTTTTCCTTGGGCATGTAGTGTCGGCTGAGGGAATACGTGTTGATCTGCACAAAATTGAGGTCGTAATGAGTTGGAAAGTGCCTAAGTCTGTGTTAGAGATTCGGAGTTTCCTAGGGTTGGCCGGTTATTACCATAGGTTTGTTGAGAGGTTCTCCAGTATAGCTGCTCTTTTGACCAAGTTGCTGCAAAAGAATGTTTGTTTTGAGTGGATGAAGGATAGGCAACTAGCTTTTGAAAGGTTGAAGGAAGCCTTGACACAAGCTTCGATCTTGATTCAACCTAAGTCAAAGAAGGAGTTCGTTGTCTATAGTGATGCGTCCTATGTTGGACTCAGTTGCGTGCTGATGCAAGAGGGTAAGGTAGTTGCCTTTGCATCTAAACAGTTGAAGGTGCATGAGCGTAATTACCCTACTCATGATCTTGAACTCGCCGTAGTTGTTTTTGCTTTGAAAATCTAGCAGCATTACTTTTATGGTGAGAGATGTGTAGTTTATACGGATCATAAAAGTTTGAAATATTTGATGTCACAGAAAGAGTTAAATCTTAGGCAACGAATATGGTTAGAGTTGCTTAAGGATTATGATTTGACCATCGAGTGTCATTCGGGTAAAGTTAACATGGTGGCCGATGCTTTGAGTAGAAAAGATGTAGTTGAGTTGAGGGCTATGTTTGCTAAGTTGAGTGTGACTCTTGATGCCAGAATGTTGGCTAAGTTGCAAGTGAAACTGTCATTGTCACAGCTGATTAAGGAGAAACAATCGTATGATGAGAGTTTGGTACCGCATCTAAAGGATATCATGGATGGAAATCCTACGAATTTTTATTTTAATGATGATAGGGTGTTGTGTTGCAAAGGTTGGATTGTGGTGCCTGAGGATAAAGAGATGAGGCATACCATTTTGACCGAAGCGCATTCTAGTCCTTTTGTTATGCATCCCGGTAGTACTAAAATGTATAGGTTTGAAGGAAGAGTACTATTGGGTTGGTTTGAAGAAAGATGTTGTTGATTTTGTGGCTCGATGCATGATATGTCAACGAGAAAAGGCTGAGCATCAGTTTCCTTCTGGGTTGTTACAACCGTTGAGAATACTAGAATGAAAATGGGAAAAATCACCATGGATTTTGTGTCTGAGTGGCCTTTGACACCGACCAAAAAGGATTCCATTTGGGTGATTGTTGATCGGTTTACAAAGTGTGCACATTTTGTGCCAGTGCACACGACTTAAACCTTGGGTAGGTTGGCCGGTTTGTACATTTGTGAGATTGTGCGTTTGTACAGGGTGCCCAAATCTATAGTTTCGGATAGAGATTCGCGCTTTACAACAAGGTTTTAGGAGTGTTTGCATCGTGCTCTAGGAACACGGCTGAATTTTAGTACTTCATATCATCCTTAAACAGATGGCCAGTCGGAGTGCATGATTCAGGTCTTGGAGGACATGTTGAGATGTTGTATCATTGAGTTCCAAGGAACATGGGAAAAGCAGTTGCCTTTGGTGGAGTTTTCTTATAATAACAGTTATCAAGCTAGTATACAGATGGCACCTTACGAGGCTTTGTATGGTAGGAAGTGCCATACACTGTTGTGCTGGACTGAGGTTGGGGAAAATATATTTCTATGCCAGATGTGTTGAAGGACACCAATGAAAAAGTGAAATTGATATGTGAACGCTTGGGAGCGGCTCCGGATCGTCAGAAATCCTACGCGGATTTGAAGCGTAGAGATATAGAATATGTTGTTGGTGATCGGGGGTTTTAAAGGTGTCACCTTGGAAGAAGGTGATGCGTTTTGGGCGAAAAGATAAGCTTAGCCCGAGGTTTATTAGACTGTACGAGATTGTAGAGCGTATGGGTCCAGTTGCTTATCAATTCAGGTTACCTCTTGAGTTGGAGAGGTTTCATGATGTGTTTCATGTGTCGATGTTGCGGAAGTATCGGTCGGATCCATCGCATGTTATGCCAGTGGAGGATATTGAGCTGAGGCCGGATTTATCTTATGATAAGGAACCAGTGGAGATCCTTGACACCAGCAATAAGGTTATGCGTGGCAAGACGATTGAGCTTGTTAAGGTAAGGTGTTGTGGAGGCACCGCTGTGTTGAGGAGACCACGTGGGAAAGCAAACCAGATATGTTGAAACAGTTTCCGCATCTATTTCCTATAGGTAAATTTCAAGGACAAAATTTCTTAAAAGGGGGAGAGTTGTAATGCCCAGTTTTGGGCCTAGCGGTTTAAGGGCTAGTTAAACGATTTGGTGGATCGGGTTAGGGATTCAAGTTGGAGTTGAGAATAAATATTTTTGAGTGAGTTAAAATATGGAAAATGGTTAAAAATCATTATTTATTATATAAATGATTTTGGTGAAATCAATTTTAGAAAATTGAAATTGGAAGGGTGATATTTTGGTCGGTGACCAAAATGTAAATTTTGAAAACTATTTTAAATGGTGACTAGTTTGAAAAGGGGTCAAATTCTTAGAATCCTTAGGGAGCTATTTTACCAAGTTTTCGTTGGTGGTTTTCCCCTCAATTAATGTTTTTAACATTTGCTTTATTCACTAATTAAAAAGAGGTTTTTATAATAAAATGTAGTTATTGGTTTTTATAAGATTTGACGTAAACTTTTCTCCTCACTTCTATTCTGCCAAACACTCTTGTTTTCATCAAATTTCAGAGGTGAGAGACTATTTTCTTGAATTCTTGATTTATAACTGATTCTTCATATTTGATTTACAAAAATCTCATTGAAATCCTTTGTTTTTCCAAGCTTTAATCAATCAATTGAGGGAGAAATCACACAATAGAGGTAATGTTCATTTTTTATCCTCTATTGAATGGTTCTTTATTGATATTCCTAAGTATTTGATCCTTGATTTATGATTTGTAATATGATTTTATGTTTTTATGATGATTATTTGGTTTATTTGACGAAATTGAGAAAGATCCATATTGGATCTGTTTTCCAGTGTTGAGGATTGATTTTAAACATTTATTGGATGTTTTATAATGTTGACAAGTTGTTTTTAACATTGGAATCCCTAAGCTCTTTGAATCCCTAATTGTTTAGCTTGTTAGGCTTTTGTTTTTGAGGTGTTGTGGTGGTTGTTTAGTTGCTGGAGATATAAGGATGATGTAATCCTGTTTGAGTGTCGGTTGATGTTAATGGAAGTGTTAGATTGATAGTGTGTGGCTGGGTTGTGTTAGGAAAGAGTTAGATGATGATTTCCGTTGTGGTGGTTGGGTAATTGTGGAAGAAATTGTTGAGGTTTGTAAATGATGTTGTTGCAATGTTTGAATGCATTGAGATGCATTAATCTTCTGTTGTTATGTGGTTAAAATAGGGGAGGCTGGTTCGGAAGCTATTGGTGAAGCTTTGGAGGCTTCGGTGAATTAAGGTTTCGCGTGTCGGTGAGTGAGAATGTGGATTTCATCTTTGAAATAGTTTAAAGGTGGTTTATGTGAGTTTAAACTTAGCTTGAAACGCTGGTTTAGACTCAGAAGTAAGTATAAAGTGGTTTTCTCTTTTGGTTGTACTTTTATGAAATGGTTTTATGCACTTGTTTTGAATTACATGGTACCTATTGTTTAACCATGTTTTTAAGTATGTGAGATACTGTTTTTTATCATGAAATGATGATGGATGCACGTGGTAAGTGATCCATGTAAGTATGTGATTGATACTTGTTGAAAGCATGGTTTGTTGCTTTGAAAACATGATTTGGTTTAATGCATATAAAAACAATGAGGTATGTAGTTAATTGATAATTATATTGGCAAGCGATGTGGTTTAAAAATGTTATTGGATATAGTTGACCGGCCATAGGATTGAATGCACTATAAAAAGTCGCCTTGAATGTCGAGGGGTTTTATACGGTGTACCGAATACTCCATCCAAGTACCCTAATGGTCGAGGGGTTATATGGTACCGTAAACTCCCGCTAGTGGATTAAGCATCTAACCGATGGTTGTGATTGGTGTCCCCGTGGGTTGTAAGTGTATCCGGTTGTAATGTACCTCGATTGTGATTGTATCGTTATTCCGATTGAGATGGCTTGAAGTGTTGTGAGGACACTTGTTGAATCCGTGTATCTGATGAACTATTTTAGTATAGGAACTTGGATATGATCACTTGTAAGCCAACATAATTGTGGATGTATCATGTAATGGTTTATGATGTATAATGTGATTTATAGATGTTTACTCTTTAAGCTTTGCATAGGGTTTGTTAAGTATAGGAAAGCTTAAATTGAGGTTTAGCAATGGAATTTGCTGATGGTTAATGATACATGCTGCATATGGTTTAAGATATTGGCTTTTGAAAGTGTTAAGTGCATGGTTTTCAATGCATCATGTTCAAAAGATGTTTAATGTAGTGTTTAAAGGATGATTGAAATGGGATTTCAATGTGTTGTTGATAAATGGTTTAAAATGCATTGATGGTGTTTTGTTTTGAGCACTCCTCACTAAGCCTAGTGTGCTTACACTCTCTTTGTCCATCAAAGTAGAGAACTGAAGTTTCGAAGGCAGCAATGAAGCAAGGGATCGGTAAAGACTTGATACTAAAAGTATGTTTCAGACTAGACTATAAGTAATATGGGCAATGGGGTTTCCGTTGTTGTTTTGGGAGGTGATTTGTTGAACTCCCTGGTTGGGCAATGTTGTTTGCTGCTCTTGGTTTGTAATTGGCCATTATGGATTGTTGGTTGCTTTGGTTTTGAGATTTGTGTTATGCTTGGTTTGATTTGTAGGATGCATGCCTCTAGATTTATATTCGATGCAAAATGCCATGATTGGTTGATGAATCTGGGTTGTCTTGCTGAGGTCTGGCCTTGTATGTGTTGGTTATATGTTAGAAGCATGTTAGGGTGGTTGGTATGGTTGAAAGCATGTTAAACTAGCGAAAGAGGACATTTCAGGTCTAGGCGTATCGGTACGTGTGTCCCTGTTTCGGTATGAGCAAGCCATTCCAAGCTTAGCGTATCGGAACGCGGGCAAGTGTTTCGATACGAGATTAGGCTATTTGATGCCAGTATTTCGGTACACGAGGAACCGTTTCAGTACGGGGTAAGTGTAATAGGCAGGACGTATCGGTACGCAGGGGCATTTCGATACGAGTTTTGGTTACTTGCATTTGGGGACTTTGAAATAGAAAATACATACCGATACGTGTGTAATGTACCGATATGGCTAGCCGTTAATTCAGTTATTTGGATGTTTTGTTGGTCTGTTCTCTTGCGTTTTAGTCTCTATTTGTTGTGGATGCGATTGTATGAGTATGGATGGACGTATTGAGTTAAGTTTTGACATGTGTGCATGAAGTCGAACTAATTAAAGATTGGTAACATAAAAAGGGGTTAAGTCCTTGTAGTTTTTCATAATTGCAGTTTGGTCCCTAAATTACAATTGTAGCTAATTGGATATCGATTCAATGACCGATTGAATTGAGTTTTCTTCCACTGTCGGTATGAGAACATAGGATAATAATTGGCATCTAGAAATAAAAAAATAGAAGTGTTTCGAGTTTCTTCTTCACGGTTATGTTAACCCTCTCGACCCGGCCTAGTCACAAGACCGAACCGAGCAAGCTAAATTAGGTTTACCAAGGTAAACCATTAAAAAAGAACCCGAAACGCGACCATTTTTTTCTTTTATCTTGTCTAAATGTAGAATCATTAGCATATATATTCATACTGACATCAGGTGAAAACACAATTCAATCGGCCGTTGATTTGACATCCAATTGGCTCAATTGCAAATTAGGGACCAAATTGCAATTTTATTAAAATATGGGGATTTAGCTCATTTTTAAGTTACCAACCTTTAATTAAGTAGGTTTCATGTTCTCATGTCAAAAATCAGCTCGAATAGAACATTCAAACTTATTCAATTGCATCCATAACATTCAGGGACGAAAACGCAAGAAAACCGAACTCCATTTCCATGACATTAACTGAATTAACAAACAACCGTACTGATACGCGTGCCATCGTATCGATACGGTGCCTTACACAAGCCTGTACTATTTTGATACACTATAACCCGTTTCGGTACGCTTAGCTGGCGGTTTGAAAATGTTTGGCAACCGTACCAATACAATATGGTAGTGTTTCGATACGCGCGTTTTGTCCCAAAAAGCAAATTCCAGTAAAGAAAATCCGTACCAAAACACCCAAGCCCGTATCGAAACACCATGCTTATTTTTTCCTAGTTGTACCGATACACACAAGCCCGTATCGAAACAACACTCTTGATTTACCTAACCGTATCGATACGGTCCCCCGCGTATCAGTGCGTCTGGGTTTGTAATGTCACATTTATCTGGTTTAACAAGCTCTTAGTCTATCCTAAGCATCCTAACATGCTTCTAACATACATCCAACATATTCAGGATACAATTCACATCACAGTATCACAGATTCAACATCAATTCATGGCATTTTGCAACAAACGTAAATCTATAGGCATGCAACCTAGAAAACCATTCAAATAAAACATGAAACTTCAAACCATCACCAAAAACAAACCATAAAGGCCATTTACAACTTTAGAGCAATCAAACTAACTTGCTCAAACAGGGAGTTTATCAAAACATCTCCCAAAAACCAAAACAAGTACCTCATTGCCTTTATTACGTATAGTTTAGTCCAACATACTTTGGTAAACAAGTCTTGCTAGGATCCCTTGCTCCTTGCCGCCTCCAAAGCTCTCAATTCTCTACATTGATGGACAAAAAGAGCGTAACCACACATGGCTTAGTGAGGAGTGCTCACAAACAAAACACAATCAATGCATTTAAAACCATTTATCAATAATACATTGAAACTTATTTCAAACAACCTTTAAAACATTATCATGCCTTTAAAACCATGCACTTAACATCTTTAAAACCAGCATATTGACCATATGCAACATGTATCATTAACCAACAGCATGTCCCATTGCTCAACCTCAATTTAAGCCTTCCCATGCATAACTACCATATGCAAAGCTTAAAAAGTAAACATGTATAAATAACATCCTTTCAATGATACATTAACAATTATATTGGCTTACAAGTGATCATTAAACAAGTCCATTAACAAAGAGTTCATTGGATACACGGATTCAACAAGTGTTCAACCAACACTTCAAGCCATCTCAACTGGAATAGTGATACAATAACAATCGCGGTATATTACCAACCGGGTACACTTTTCAACTCACGGGGACACCAACTCCAATCATCGGTTAGACGCTTAATCCACTAATGGGAGTCTACGGTACTGTCCATCTACCGTTAGGGTACTCAGATGGAGTTTTTGGTACACAGATATAAACCCCTCAGCATCTAAGGCAACTTATTATAGTGCACTCAATACTATGGCCAGCCAACTATATCCGATAACCATTTTAAAACCACATCACTTGCCCATATAATTAACCATTTAACATTTACCTCACTATTTTTTAACAAGCATTAACCAACCCGTTTTTCCAAAGCAACAACCATGCTTTAAATCACAAGTATAACCCATACTTACAAGGATCATTTACCATGTGCATCCTTCAGCATTTCATGCTTATGGACAGTATATCAAACACTTTAAATCATGCTTAAACAGTAGGTAACATATAAATCAAAACAAGTGCATAAAACCATTTAACACTAGCACGAGCGAGAGAGAATATCCATTTTTACTTACTTCTGAGTTTAAATCAGCGTATCGAGCTAAGTTTAAACTCCCATAAACCACCTTAAAACATTCCAAAGCTGGAATCCATGTTCTCACTCACCGATACGCGAAGCCTTAATTTGCCGACGTAAAATCAAGTGTCCGAAGCCTCCAATGCCACACCGCTTGCTTCCAAAACAACCTCCCCTGTTTAAACCACATAACAACAGAGGGCTAATGCATCTCCATGCATTTACAAAACTGTAACAACATATCCTCACAGATTCTTGCATTCACCTCACAATTACCCCACCACAACAACTGAAAACTTCAACTAATCCTCTCCAAACAAAACCCAGCCACAACCTAACAAACTAACACCACTTTTATCATCGATTAACGTCTAGAAATAGAATCAAATCAACCTAACACCTTTAGCAAACACACAGCCACCATAACACCTCAAAAACACTAATCTAGCAACCTAAACAATTAGAGATTCAATAATTTCGGGATTCTATTGATAAAATTGATTTATCAACATCATTACATATCCAAAATATGTTCAAAAACAATTAATAACACTGGAAATCAGATTCAATTCGAATCTTTCATCATTTCATCAATTTTACCCAATTAAATCTATATAAAAACATAAAATCATATTATAAACCATAAATCAAGGATCAAATACTTGGGAATATCAATAAAGAACCATTTAACAAAGGAGATCATGGAACTTACCCCTGTTATGTGATTTCTCCCTCGATTTGCTTGTTTAAAGCTAAGAAAAAATAAGATTTCAATGAGATTTTGTAAACAAAGTTAAAGAATCAAGTTAGAATCAATCATCTGAGTGAAAAGAATCTCTCATCTCTAGATTTTGATGCAATTCTGAGCGTTTGGCAGAAAAGAAGTTGAGAGAAAAGGTTTAGGAAAAAGTTACGTAAATTTTCTTTAAAAGTAAATAACTAACTTAGATATTTTAATCCCTCTTAAACAACCTTTAAAACACATGTTTAAAATGATTAAATTGAAAGGAGAAACCACCAGCAAAAACTTGGTAATTTAGCTCCTTAAGGATTCTAAGAATTTGATCCTTTTCATTTTAGTCACTTTAAAACAGTTTTCAAAAATTGCATTTTGGTCACCAACCAAAATGCCACATTTCCAATTTCCATTTTCCTAAATTGATTCCACCAAAAATCAATATTTATTAAAAAGATTATTTTTAACTATTTTTCCACATTTCTATCTTACCGAAAAATATATGGTCCTGAATTCGACTCGAATCTCTAACCAGGTCACTGGACCGTCTAATAAACCTCAAAATCGCTAGGCCCAAAATTGGGGCGTTACACAAAAGTGGTAATGTGATAGTGGATGAAAAAGAGAAGCTTGGATTCTTTAATATTTTGCAAAAGCAGAAATAGATGATATCACCATGTTGGTGTCTTCATCCTCTTCCTAAACCCATATTTTCCCACTCAAAATCATCAACCAAAGGTGGAATCTTAAGGTTTTGCTATGGGAATCACGTTTTAAACCTTAAGGGAGTGTTGTTCAGCAATCAAAGATCTATAATCCAAGGTAAAAATGGGTTAAAATGGTGGAGGTTGAGATTTCGGTGGGGGTTAGCGTGGAAGAACGGGAATAGAGTGTTGGGGCTCCATTCATGGCTTAGTGGATGTTTTTAGCTCTTAAATTTCTCCTACTGGTGTTATAATTCGTTGCGTAACTCTTTCTTGTAGTGAAAGAGGTGGGAGAGCCATCAAAAGCTCTAGGAAATGAGAAAGCATGAGTTGAAAGCTTGGAGACCTCTTCTTCAGAATTTAGCCAAGGTTAGTACACTACTAACTCCTATAGTTTCCTAGAAATCATAAATTTAGGCTTTGTTTCATGTTGGTGGTGTTTATGGTTTGGATGAACCTTGATTGATCTCTAATGGCAACTTATGAATTTGATGCTAGTAAGGCCTAAAATTGATAGGAACATGCCTAATTAACTCCCCATAATATGTAAGAGCAATTTGGGAATCAATGGTTGAGGTTAAGGGGTTGAACTAGAGGAATTCAAACTCAAGAAATACAGTTCTGGGTATGCGTATCATGACGGGCTAGGCCAGTATCGGTACGCTCCCTTGGAAGTTGATTCTTCCAGGCATTTTACAAAGGAGGTATTACTACGGGTCAAGAGTGTACCGATACGCAAGGTATGAATGTAGGATCGATATGCAAGGTATGCGTACCGGTATTGGGTTTCAGTACACGTTGTGGGCAAACCGGTATGACTTTAAGCTTAAGACCAATATACTGCGTAGCTGAGTATCGATACACGATGGGGAAGTATCGATACCCAATGAGAGTGTATTGATACCTATGTAGGCGTATCGATATGTACTCGGCAATCTACCTAAGAAATTAGACTTTGAGTTCGGGGGTTCTATAATTCGAGGATCTGAGGTGTCTCCTATGGTATAAAATGAATACTAAAACTGAGAAATTGGTGTTTAAACCCCATAGTGGAATAAATGGCTAATAACTTGGAAATTATTGGGTGAATTGCTTAAGGTAGTAACCCAATAGAGATCCATGGTGGATCGAATAATACTGTGTGGTAATTAGGGCCCTTATTGTGTACTGAAGGGGTTCCTATATAGTTGGTTAGCCTTGAATAATAAGAAAAACTAATGAAAGCGGCTAACATGCACCTCCACAAAATATTAATAAATAGATAAGTTTAATGGGATGGCATAATAATTGGTAGAGACCATAAGGTAATGGTAAATACGTTAGAGCTATGTACGGTATGACATTTGTGCCAATGTTATGTGTTGTGTGGAAGTAAGGTCCTTTTTGTGTGCTAATGGGACACTTACATAGTCGAGTTTCTGTGTCGTGGGATCCGAATACCCAATAATATATGTTGTAACACCTTGAAGATTTTTTAATAGAGGATCTCGATGCTATATGGACGCATGTCTCATTCAAAGATGCTTGATGGGAGATTTCGAGCATGGATGGAGGATCCCAATGCTACATGGACGCGGGCCTCATCCCCAATAGTGTAAGATCTCGATGCTATGTGGACGCGGGCCTCACTCAAAGTGTAGGATTCTGATGTTGTGTGGACGCGAACCTCACTTAGTATTGTTTGATTTATTGTGATGATGTGCGGATTTAATGATGTATATGTAAGTGTTGTGTGTAAGATCATACATCCATGTAGATTGTGTTTAGGCGATTATGGTAGCGCCATCATTATCTTGCCATGATATCATTTCATGCTGCATTGCTTTATTTATGATTTGCATGAAGCATGGTTGAGTGGTTGTGTATCCACTGAGCTTTGTTAGCTCAGCGTTCGAAATTGTTGTCTCCGTTCACAAGTAAGTAGGTTGCTATGTGGTTTGGAGGAGGAGCATCAAGGCTAGGATTTCAGCATTGACTGTTATTGTTGAGTACAATTAGTGATGTAATGGGCTATGTATTTCGTAGGATCCTATGTATAATTGTAACTCTTATTTTGTACTAAGTGTCTAAGTTGTGTTTTTAATATTTATAATTTGGAACTCTACTCATACTATTTGGAAATACTTTGGATTTCTACCTATTTCTTAAATGAATGGACTTGCGATTTCTTGGACTTGTTATGATTTGGGCTTTGAAAATAAAAAAATTTATGGCAATGCATTTGGGCTTAGGGCTTAAATGTGACATCTAGGTTGATGGTGTTACATTTAGTGGTATCAGAGCCTAGGTTTAGTCAGTTCTAGGAAGTCTCGGGGGAGTCTAGGGTGGTATATAGGTGTCTAGCGAATACATGCCCATAAGTTGAAGTCGTACTTGCTTTAAGCTAAAATTCAATGTTGTGACCTTGGTTGTTGTTATGCAGAATTGAGCTATGCCAAGGAGGGAAAGAGAATGTGAAGAAAGCATTGGTTCTCGAGAAAAGAGCTATGATGAGGATTATATACCCAGTGCAGAGGAGGTGTCAGAGGAGAGAGTTGGTTGTGGAGCCAATTATTTCTTACACTTGAACCGAGCGTTGCACTGGATTGTGAGGGCTATTTCGAGGCCATCTACTACCCATCAGGATGCACCTATTAAAAGGGTAAGAAGGAAAGGTGCTACATACTTCCATAGAACGGGACAAGAAAACCAGTACAAGCAGACCAATGGCTTCATGACACACGATGGATCATGAGGCAGATGAGATTGGGGTCGGAAGACAAGTTGTCGTGTATCATGTCCTTGTTGAAAGAAAATGCAAGAGAATGGTGGAAGACTATAGAGCTTGGGTGGTACCCTAATCGAACAACTTGGGATGACTTTCTCGAAGAGTTTGAGAAGAAGTGTGTGGGAGAGGCTCACATTGATACCTTGAGGGATCGGTTCAACCATCTTGTGCAAGGGAACCAATCAGTTTTTACATATGAGCGAGAGTTTCTACAATTAAGTAGGTATGCTCCTGAGTTGATCGGCACTGAGAAGATGAGATGCAAGAGGTTCTTGAAGGGCTTGAGAAAAGAGATTTAGACTTATCTGACTGTTACACCACCAAAAGTGTTCTCGGAGTTGAGAAAAGAGATTCAGCCATATATTTGATTGGATTTGCTATGGTTTTAATGATCCTCTATCATGCCTATTTGATTGTGGAAATGTTGGTTAGGATGTTATATAATGTTTGTAAGATTTCGAAGTATGTTATATTGGACCAAAATGTCATATGTTCGACCAAGAGGTCATTATAGACCAGGTCATACCGGTACGGGTCCTTAAGGACATGTACGTGAGGTCTGTCTCAGCTCAAATCTATGCAAAATTGCACAGGCGTATCAATATGTCTGGTAACCATATCGGTACGCCACTCAAAAAAATACATCGGGTGTCGGTACACGGGTAACTATACGATACGCCTCTTTGCTACTAGAATCCTCTGTTTTTGATATCAAACAACTGGTATCGGTACGCCTGAGGACCGTATTGATACCCTTTGCAAAATATACCCGTATCGATATAGAAAAGGGGCGTATCGGTACGTTGTCTGTTATTTCTGGTATTATGCTTTGCTGAAGTTTGAATCTTTGCAGTTTAGTTCTTATTTGTTGATCATGCAATTAAATGAGTTTGGATGGTTATTTTAAGTTGAAATTTAATCGGAATACATGTAATATTACTAATTAAGGTTTGGTAACTTTGGATTTAAGTAAGTCCTTTTAGTTTTCTAAAATTACAATTTGGTCTCTAGAATTCGTTCTCGACTAATTGGATGTCAATTCGACGCCTGATTTAATTATCAATTTCACCGCTGCTAACATGATCTCACCTTAGGGCTTAATTATGCATTTAGACAAGGTAAAAGAAAATAATAGACCATTTTCTATGTAAATTATTTGGGTTTGTCTCAACAAACCCAATGAACTCGCTCAGTTCGGTCTAGCATCTAGGCTGGGTCAAGAGGGTTACATTTGGTGGTATCAGAGCCAGGTTATGATTGTTGGGAAAAGGGTTATGGTTGCTTGAGGTGTTGTTGTTGTATGAATTTGTGGAATAGCATGCACGGTGAATGATTTTGTGTTTCTATGTTTGAAATGTGTTATGTTGGGGAAAAGCTTGGGGACACATTGCCTTATTACTACGAGTGTAAAATGATTTTTGTTTTGAAACATGACCATCTTGGATTCTTGCTTCAAGATGGCCTAATTGTTTTGTCTTGTTGCATTATCATGCTTTAGACTCATATTTTCAAGAAATATGACCGAAATAAGAGAAGCGAGCTCATATGGGTAGTGTTATGGATGGCATAATGATGAGTTGCCTCGTCCTCCACTGATTCCTCATGTTGGTGCTGAAGTTGAGGGTTGTGTTCCTCAGGCACCGCAAAGACCAGTTTTTGGGGATATGACACCATTGATTCAGGCGATGACTGGAGCATTTTAGGCAGCTATGGCTAGAGTGCAAGCACCTACATCAGTACTTGTGGTAGCTATTAATACGAGAATTTTGTTGGAGCGTTTGCGCAATTTGGGAGCTACTGAGTTTAGGGGTTTAGCTCTTGAGGCTGTTGCGTAGTGGTTCGTAAGTACTGAGAGGATTCTTAGACAGATGGAGTGTACAGATATTCGTAAGTTGGGCTACATAGTATCTTTGCTTCAGAGAGATGCTTATAGCTGGTGGATGACTTCTTTCGTGGGTATAATACCTACGAATATGACGTGAGAGTCTTTTGTACTGCTTTTTGGAAGAAGTATTTGGGTTCTTGATACCAAGATGAAAAGAAATGAGAGTTCATGGCATTGGTCTAGGGTAGTATGATCGTGTATGAATACGAGGTTTAGATTTTTCAGTTAAGCTAGTATGTACCTGAATTAGTTCTCGATGAGCGTCAGCGATGTGATTGTTTTCGATATGGGTTGGTTAAGGAAGTGAAGACTTATATGCTGGCTACAGATTACGCCGAGTTTGATATTTTGGTTTCTCGAGCTAAGGATATAGAGTAGAATTTGAGATTATCCTCACGTTCGAGGAGTTTTTCTGCTGAGAAGAAGATTGTCGAGTCGGATGCAGATAGAGACCGGTATAAAAAGTATCAGGATAAGAGGTATCATCCTAATCAGAGACGTAGTGGAGGTAGTGCTGGGCGTAGATAGCATAGTCAGAACACCTATGTTCGAGCACCTGAGTGTGGGCGGTGTGGTAGGCGGCATTCAAGGGAGTGTTGGGGTACTCTTGGTACATGCTAGAACTGTGGTTCACAAGATCATATTAGGTGTGATTGATCACAGTTGGCTAGGGATAAATAAGATTTTGTGCCTGTTGTTGTACCTTAGAGAGGCTATGGGCGCGGTCAAGGTAATTTTCAACGTAGGGAGGAAGGTAAGAAGACTATTGCCCACACCGTGGCAGTTTAACCAAAGGGTGGTGGACCAACGAGGATCTATATGCATCACGTAGAAAGAAATAACACATATATGATTGTAGGTACTTTTACTTTGCAGTTTATATCATTTCTTTCTTTGATGGATTCTAGTTTTACACTTTCATACATCTTGCGCGAACATGCACGTTTGCTTGATATACCTATAGAAGTGTTAGACATGGGTATGCAAGTAACTAGTTCTCTTAGAGAGACAATATTTGTTAAGAGGTTTTATAGGAGATGTCCTTTGATGGTTCAAGGTCACGTGTTTGCAGCTGATTTGATGGAGTAGTTGTTTCATGGTTTTGATGTAATATTGGGGATAGATTGGTTGTCTGAGTATAGGGTTGTAGTCGATTTCGAGACCAAGTGAGTTTCATTTAAACTTAGGGATGGCAAAATTACCCGTCCCCGACCCGATCAGGTTTTTTCTTATGATTTTCAGGGATTAGGGCAGGGTGGGTATTTAAAAACATAAAGTCGGGTCGGGGCAGGTTCGGGTATGATATGAAAATTCCCCGCCCTGCCTTGCCCCGATATTTTATTATTATTATTATTTATTTTTATTATATTTATAGAAATACCACTATATATAAATACTTTTAGGGGTTTCAATCTATTTTTTAGTTTGTGTTTATCATAAATTTTTGTTAGATATTGTTCGAATTTTAACATATCTGATTCTAAAAGTCAATGGTTCGAGTTTATTTTTTTAAATATGTATTTTTTTCTTCATATGAGTAATTTAATTGGTTTTATTTTATTTTTATATAGTTTAAAGTCTGTGAAATTTATATTTTGTAAATATAATGGTCGTTTGATCGAATCTAACATTTATCGTCGATGAAAATTAATATATTTTTTACATTTTTGTGTCGGGTTGGGTCGAGGTCGGGTTTAGAGTTTATAAATCGGGGCGGGTTCAGGGTGGCCAAAAACCCACCCCACCCCACCCCGTTGCCATCCCTATTTAAACTTGCTGAGGATTATAAATTGATGGTGGTGGGCTAGAATATTAAATTCTTGTCCAATGTAGTTTCAGGTTTAGAAGCGCAAAAGTTGTTGGAGCTTGGGGGCCAAGCATATCTGGCTTATGTTATGAACCCAAATATAAAGAAGGTACGTGTCTAGGATATCTGTACTGCTTGTGATTTTTCAAGGGTGTTTCTAGAAGAGTTACCTAGATTACCACCAGATAGGGAGGTAGAGTTCTGTATTGAGACGTATGTGGATACGACATCGGTGTCAATTGCTCCGTATCGTATGGCACTGAAGGAGTTGAAAGAGTTAAAAACGTAGCTTCAAAAGTTGTTGGATCGTGGTTTCATCTAACCTAGTGTGTCACCATGGGGAGCTCCATTGTTGTTCATGAAAAAAAGGATGGCACGATGAGAATGTGCATTGATTATCAGCAACTAAACAAGTTGACGATTAAGAATAAGTATCCTTTGCCGAGAATTAACGATTTGTTTGATCAGTTTCAGGGTGCTAGGATATTTTCTAAGATTGATCTGAGATCTGGGTATTATCAGTTGAAGGTGAAGGATAAAGACGTGCTAAAGACAACTTTTCGCACGCGTTACAGGCATTATGAGTTCTTAGTGATGCCTTTTGGGTTAACTAATGTGACCGCAGCTTTCATGGACATGATGAATTAGGTATTCCATGAAATCTTAGATCAATTCGTAATAGTGTTCATTGATGACATTCTCGTGTACTCTCGTACCGAGGAAGATCACGATCGACACCTACGAATTGTGTTGCAAGTTTTGTTGGATAATAAGCTTTATGTTAAGTTGAGTAAGTGTGAGTTTTAGATTAAAGAAGTAGTCTTTCTTGGTCATGTTGTTTCGGCGAAAGGTATCCGTGTGGATCCGCAGAAGATTAAGGCGGTCGTGAATTGGAAACAACCTAAGTCAGTGATGGAGGTTCGTAGTTTCTTGGGATTGGCAGGTTATTATCGTGTTTTGTTGATGGTTTCTCGAAGGTTGCTGCTCCTTTGACAAAGTTGTTACAAAAGGATGTAAGTTTTGAGTGGACGGTGAGTAGACAACAAGCTTTTGATAAGTTGAAGGAAGCTTTGACGCAAGCTGCGATCTTGATTCAACATGTGCCGTGGAAAGAGTTTGTAGTTTATAGTGATGCATCTTATGTTGGTTTGGGGTGTGTGTTGATGCAAGGGGAAAAGTTATGGCTTATGCTTCTAGGTAGTTGAAGGTGCACGAGCTCAATTATCCTATACATGATATACAGCTTGCCGTGATGGTGTTTGCGTTGAAGATTTGGAGCCATTGTCTGTATGGTGAGAAGTTTACTGTGCATACTAATCACAAAAGTTTGAAATATCTGATGTCACGAAAAGAGTTGAATCTTAGGCAACATAGATGGTTGGAGTTGCTCGAGGATTATAATTTGATGATAGAGTATCAACCGGGTAAGGCTACTGTTGTAGCTGATGCTTTGAGTAGGAAGGTTGTGATCGAGTTAAGGGCAATGTTTGTTCGGTTGAGTATGTTGCGAGATGGTGGTTGTTGGCTAAGTTACAAGTGAAGCCATCATTATTACAGTTGATCAAGGAGAAAAAACCGTATGATAATTTGTTGGTACCGCATGTTAAGGATATTATGGACGATAACCAGACAGATTTTTTAATGATGAGGGTGTTTTATGCTTTAAGAGTTGAGTGGTTATGCCGAAAGATGAAGAGTTGAGGCACACTATCTTGACTAAAGCTCATTCTAGTATTTTTACTATACATCCGAGAAGTACAAAGATGTATCAGGATTTGAAGAAGAAATATTTTTGGGTTGGTTTGAAGAAAGATGTGACGGATTTTGTTGCTCGACGTATGGTATGCCAGCGTGTTAAGGCTAAGCATTAGTTTCCTTTCAGGTTGTTACAACCGTTGAGGATTCAGGAATGGAAGTGGGAGAGAGTTACCATGGATTTTGTAACCGTATTGCCTATGAAGCGATCAAAGAACAATTCCATATGGGTGATTGTGGATAGATTTATGAAGTGTGCACATTTTCTGGTTGTGCATACGATGTGTACTTTGGATAAGTTTGCAGAGTTGTATATTGCTGAGATTGTGAGGTGGGGTGCCTAAGTCTATAATATCATATAGGGATCCGCACTTTGCAGTGAGATTTTAGGAGTGTTTACATAAGGCTTTGGGTACGCGATTGAATTTTAGTACTTCGTATTATCCTCAAAAGGATGGTCAGTCTGAACGCTTTATCATAGTGTTGGAGGATATGTTACAGTGTTGCTTCATTGATTTTCAAGGAACATGGGAGAAGCAACTACCGTTGGTGGAGTTTGCCTATAACAATAGTTATCAGGCTAGTATTCAAATGGCTTCATATGAAGCCTTATATGGTAGGAGGTGTCGCACACCACTGTGTTGGGCTAAAGCGGGTGAAAAGTATGTTTCCCTACCTGATGTGCTAAAATACACTAATGAGAGGGTGAAGCTTATTAGTGATCGGTTGAAAGTAGCTTCGGATCGGCAAAAGTCTTGTGCTGACTTGAAGCGTCAGGAGATTGAGTTTGCGGTTGGAGATAGAATGTTTTCGCCTTGGAAGAAGGTAATGAGGTTTGGAATTAAAGGAAAATTGAGTCCAAGGTTCATTGGGCCTTATGAGGTGTTAGAGCGTGTTGGTCCAGTTGCTAGTAGGTTAAGGTTGCCTGCGGAGTTGGAGAAGATACATGATGTTTTCCATGTATCGATGTTTTGGAGATATAGATCGAACCCATCGCATATGATGCTTGTTGAAGAGATTGAGTTGAATCCAGATTTGACCTATGATGAGGAGCCGATGAAAATTCTGGATTCTAGAAGCAAGGTTCTTCGTGGAAAGACCATTGAGCTGGTAAAGGTGTTGTGGCGATATCGTGGTGTCGAGGAAGCCACGTGGGAAAGTAAGGAGGACATGAAGAACTAGTTCCCTTACCTTTTTCGTTAGGTAAATTTTGAGGACAAAATTTATTAAGTGGGGAAGAGTTGTAACTCCCCGAATTTGGGCCTAGATGTTAGCTAGCTAGATTAGATGGTTCAGGGGAATCGGATTAGGCGATTCGAGCTAGTTTCGAGAATTTCTTCATAATAAATTGTTTTCAGATAAAATAAAATATGGGAAATATTAGAAAATGTTTAATTAATATTATAAGGGTTTTGGTAAACTCAATTTGAAGAAATAAAATCGGATTTTGGGATATTTTTGTCTGGTGACTAAAATGTAAAGTTTTCAAAACTGTTTTGGTGACTAAATCGTAAAAGGGTCAAAACTTAGAATCTTTAAATAGCAAATTTACCAAAGATTTTAATATGATTTTCCCTTAATTTAGGCTATTTTTAAATAGTTTTTAAAAGGTTAATAAATAAAAATAAAATAGATTTGATAAAAAGATTTTAATATCCAAAATTTATTTTCTTACATAATTACTTTTGTTCTCAAATTTCTCAGCAGTCAAACTATCATTTTTACTCTAAAATTCTCAAGAATCATCCCGTTTTGATTTCATCTTTATTTCTTAATTGATTCCTTTGATTTCTACACCAAATCTTATTTGCTTTCTTGGAGATTTCACTCAATTCTTGCCAATTAAGGGGGAAGTCAGCAATTAGAGGTGATTTTCATTTCTCTTCTCTAATTAAAGGTTCTTTACTGAAATTCCCAAGTTCTTGATCCTTTATAATTGATTTTTGTTATGTGATAATTATCAAATCATGATTAAAAGGTTTTAATTGAGTTTTGATAAGAAATTTGATGAATCTTGTTAATAGATCTAATTTGTGTTGATTCTAATTGATTTAGATCACTTATAAGATATGTTTTAATGTTATGATAAGAGATTAATAAAAAGAATCCTGAAACTAAGTGAATTGCTAATTTTCTAGGTTGTAAATAGTTAGATTTTGAGGTGTTCTTGGTGTTGAAAGGTTGCTGGAGATATAAGGTTGATATATTGTACGTTTTGGATGTTAATTGATGTTGTTAAGATGTTAAAATCGTTAGGTTAAGACTGGGCTTTGTTTAGGTTGAGTTTGGTAATGATTTTGATTGTGTTAAGGAAGCGTTTGATGGTTTTAGTGAGACAAAGTTGAGAAAAGATGTTGTTGTGATTATAGATGCATGGAAATACAATAATCTTCTATTTTTGTGTGGGTAAAACAGGGGAGATGGATTCTTCATCTTTTGGAGAGGCTCTGAAGGCTTCGAAAGCTTGATTTCGCATTGGCAAGTAGAGCGTTGTGTTGTTGGTGAGTGGAAACGTGGTTTACTACTTTATAAAGGTCTGGAAGTGATTTTGGGAGTTTAGATTAAGTTTGAAACACTTGTCTAAGCTTGAAAGTAAGTATTGGATGTTCTCACTCTCGTTTTCGGTTTTGCAAAATACAATCTCATGCACATGTTTATGATTTTGATTACCTACTATTATATGCATGTTTTAGAAATGAAAGATGTTGCAAATGATCATATGTGATGATTATTGAGTATGACAAATGATTTATGAAAAGAGTTTTGAGAATACTAGAATACATGGTTTATTGTATTGGAAATTGGTTTAGTTTGATGCATATTGAAAAATAGTGAGGTAATATGGTTTTATGAAATATATGGATAAGTGGCAATGATTAAATGTTATCGGATATAGTTGGCATGCCATAGAGTTTAAAGTGCACTATAATAAGTTACCTCATGTGTCCATGCTCCACCATGAGAACCGCAGCGGTCGAGGGGTCAAGAGTGTGCCAATTCTCCCCCTGTTGGATTTATACATCATAACCGTTGAGGGGTAGTAGTACCATGCTCCGGTTCGAGGATGTATGTTAAGTGGTCGAAGGAACAACTTGGGAAATTCGTGTATCTGATGTGTTTTTATAAATAGAATGAATTGGTTTAGGGTCACTTGAATGCCAATATATAATTTAATGTATCATGAGAAATAGATTATGTTTTGTATAATATGGTTATTACATGTGGTGCTCTTTAAGCTTGCTATTTTGAGGTTTTAGCATGAGAAAGCTTAAATTCATGTTTATACTAGAAATCCATGATACATGTGTTGCAAATGTTTCAAATGTACATGTTTTGGAAAGACAATAGAAGCATGAGATGTTTTGACATGAGATTTAATACATGTTTGAAAGCAAATGGTTTTAAATACATTAATGAGTGTTTTTGAGATTCCCTCACTAAGCTTTATACGTTCACGCTATCCTTTCTCATCAATGCAGAAAAGTAAGCAATTTGGACAGCGAGTAAGCAAGAAGCAATCCAAAGATTGAGCTATTTCAAGTACGGTTTATAAATACTTTGTAGTAATAAGAGACAATGTGACCAAGTTGTAAATTGGAGGGTTGTTTTGGTTACTCCCTACTTTGAGCATGTTTCATTTGGTTTTTGGACTTGTATGATGCTTTATGTCTTGCTTTAAGGGGTTGGAATATGATTTGCATGCTTGGGTAGAGACCATGCCTATTGGATCTTTGATTGGATTTGCTATGGTTTGAATGATCCTTTATCATGCCTATTTGATTGTGGAAATATTGGTTAGGATGTTATATACTATTTGATTGGGTATAGACCATGCCTATAGGATCTTTGATTGGACTTGTATGATACGGGTATATTTTTGCTATGGTTTGAATGGTCCTATTTGCTAATGGAATCCCCTTGTTTTTTATATCGAACTACTGGTATCGGTATGCCTGAGGACCGTACCGATACCATTTGCAAAATATACCCGTATCGATACGGAAGAGGGGTGTATCGGTACGTTGTCTGTTATTTTCGGTATTATGCTTTGCTGAAGTTTGAATCTTTGCAGTTTAGTCCATGTTTCTTGATCATGCAATTAAATGAGTTTGGATGATTATTTTAAGTTGGAATTTAACTGGAATGCATGTAATATGACTAATTAAGGTTTGGTAACTTTGGATTTAAGTAAGCCCTCTTAGTTTTCTAAAATTACAATTTAGTCCTTGGAGTGCGTTCTCGACCAATTGGATGCCAATTCGATGCCCGATTTAATTATCAATTTCACTGCTACCAACATGATCACCTTAGGACTTAATTATGCATTTAGACAAGATAAAAGAAAAAAATGGACCATTTTCTAAGTAAATCGTTCGGGTTTGTTTCTGCAAACCCAATGTAGCTCGCTCGGTTCGGTTTGGCGTCTAGGCCGGGTCAAGGGGGTTACAGATGTAATGGGCTATGTATTTCGTAGGACCCTATATATAATTGTAACTCTTATTTTGTACTAAGTGTCTAAGTCGAATGTTTTTAATATTTGCAATTTGGAGCTCCAATTATACTATTTTGAAATACTTTGGATTTCTAACTATTTCTTAAATGAATGGACTTACAATTTATTGGACTTGTAATGGTTTGGGCTTCGAAAATGAAAATTTTTATAGTAATACATTTGGGCTGGGAGCCCAAATATGACATTCGGGTTGAGGGTGTTACACTCATCCTTCATGAAATTTGAAATCTGTATATAATTTTAAAAAAAAATCTATGAAAAATCTATTTTTAGGCCCTTTAAAATTTAGAAGTTCACCCCCTATAATTTTATAGGTTTGCACCAAACATAAAGTATTGTGTCCGTCCCTAAGTGAGAGAGTTTAGCCAATAATCATATATATAGAGTGAATATTTAATACACTGCCAGTGTAAAAAAATTTACACAAACATGCCTATATTTAATCTAAAATTTAAAATTTTAACCCTAAAGCTCTAACCGCAAAACCTAAACCATAAACTTTAAATTTTAACCCCTACAAGCTAAATCCCTAACCTCTAAACCATAAACCCCTAAATAACCTCGTTTGTGGAAACTTTGTTATGTGTGTGCGTGTGCGTGTCCATTTCATCCATCCAACTATCCTTAAAACGTGTAAAACTTAAAAACTTTTATACTGTGTAAACGAATCCTATCCATATATATATCATCCTCACCTGTGTGCGCGCGCGAGGCGTGCGTGCGTGGGTGTCCATTTCATCCATTCGGCGATCCCAAAATCGTGTAAAACTTAAAAACTTTTACACTGTATGAACGGATTCTATCCCTATATATATCATCCTCACCTTAAAATGTGAGTCGGTTTGGACTTTATTTATTAGATTTTATTAATTTAATTTGTTTCTTTTCAATTTTGCACTATATCATTTTATTTTATTTCTATATATATATATATATATATTATAATTTATATCTCATAAAATTAAATATATAATAATATATACTCATTTTATTTTATTAAAATTGTTTTTATTGACTTTTTTAATATATATATATATATAATATATGTAAATTTAAAACGTGTTTGAGTAAAACTATTACAGTTTAAAGTTTAATTTTAGATTAAATTTGATTGGAAGAAACATAATATATATTAATATCATAAAAAATGAACCAAAATATGATCCGATCCATCAAAACTTTCGAATCGTGGCATTCTCCAGATTCACGTAAATAGGGTGGAATGAGAATTTTCCATATTTTTCCTTGACAGAGGAATTTGTGTTTCAAGGACTAATTTGTTTATATATTCCTCAAGGACAATTACTCCTTGATTATGTATCATTTGAGCGCTTTTGGTTCATCGTAATGTAAGGATTCCCACTATTAATAAATAAATAAAATGCGGCTTGAACAGTATTGTTATATTGTTGTAGTATTCCTGCCTGTGACTTGGGTTCTATCAGGGTGATAATGAGCCTGACCTGCTCGCAAGTTATTTGGCTTGGTTCGGTCAAAACACGTTCGAGTGAACTCGACTCGAGCTCATGTTCAGTTCGAGACCTTAACAAGCCGAGTCGAGTCGACTCAAACTCGGCTCGAAAAGCTCGTGAACATACTCGAAATGATTATATATATATATATATATAATATTATATATACTCCATATACACTTATATATTTTAGTGTTGTTAACTTGTTATCATGGTTAAATACTTTAAATTTCCTTATACTTGTGGACTTGTATAATTTAGAAAATGTACTATGGTTACTTGTGGACTTCAAAAATAAATATTATTTTTTTCTCAAACAGGTTTTCACATGTTATTTTTCAAAACTTCAATAAAAATATTTAAAAGCAATTTGAGGAAAGCAACGAGACGAGCTCAAACTTTCCAATTCGAGCTCAAGCCTAAAATTTTGAGCTTGACGAGCTTCGAACCCGAGCCTAGCCCAATAATACTATTTTCGAGCCAAGCCGAGCTCGTTATCACCCCTAATTCTATCCCCGACAATGGCGTTTGTAAATTTTTTGGCTTAAATGAAAAATAAGTGCTCAAACTATACCTCTTTTGAACTTTAGGTGCCTAAAGTATTTTTTGCTAAAAATAAGTGCCTAAAGTTTACATTGTTCCAATTTTAGGTGCCTAATAGTTAACTACCGTTAAAAAAATATTAACCAATCAAAACATGACACATGTCATGTTTTTTTCAAAATTTAAAATTTAAAATAATTTTTTACAAAAAAATTTAAATTTTAGGAAATCCTAAAATTCTTCAAATTTTACAAAACAATCCCCAAATTCCTAAAATTTCCCAGAGTCGAACCTCCAAATCGCCGCCGATCGCCGCCCCTGAGCACACTCAAACCTATCTGGTCATTTCCCCCAATACGGTGTCACCGAAAATGACGAACGACATGCCAACCGAACGTTGAACGCAAAATCAACGTTCGGTTGGCACGTCGTTCGTCATTTCCGACGATACCGTTTTGGGGAAAGTGACCTGCTAGATCTGACGACCAATATGGTGTGCTTAGGAGCAGCGATCGACAGAGGAAGCGGCAGTAATTTGGGGGTTCGGGTTTGGGAAATTTTAAGGAGGGGACTGATTTGTAAAAATTGAAGAATTTTAGGATTTTCTGAAATTTAAAAAAAAATTGGATTTTTTCTTAAAAAATTCAAATTATTTCACGTGTCAAACATTCATTGGTTAACAGATTTTTTTAACGGTAGCTAACTACCGGACACCTAAAATTATAACTGTGTAAACTTTAGGCACATATTTGTAACAAAAAATACTTTAGGCACCTAAAATTCAAAAGAAGTATAGTTTAGACATTTATTTTTCATTTAAGGCCCTTTTTTTTCTAATGCAGAGGTTTAAAAAATTAAGCAATCCTATTATGCTCCAAGGCAACTAAAGTTTCAACATCTGTGGGCGGAACATCATAGGTGGTTTCCCCAATCGGCGAGCCTTGGGCCATAGTCGCCAACTTGTCAGCAACACGATTCATACCGCGCGGAACATACCGAACCTTCGTTTTCCAATTCCGTGATAGCATCTCACGAATCAAAGCCACAAGGGTAGAATCCGCTAACACCTTAGAAGAGCCATTTAGGATTCGTAACGCCTTAGAATCCGCGGTTGTACATGCTTTTCGGGCAAACACTGGAATAGAATATTAGGCTTTTTGATTGGCTGTCATATACAAGTTACTGTATAAATAATAATAAATTATATTATAGGCTCGTCCCACTATATCATCTATAGTCTCATCTAATAAAAAACATTCATTTCATTATTTTTTATGTCATCTTTTTATCAAATGAATCGTTATATAGTAAAAAACTATTTTTTTTAATTTTATTTACAGTAAATATGAGTGAAGATTCGTTTGGTAAAAAAATAACATAGAAAAAATAATAAAATAAATTATTTTTATTAGTTGAGAGCATGAATGATATGACTAGACGGGCCTATGATATAATTTCTCATAACTAAGCGCTTATTGACAAGACCAAAAACTACATTTCACCCAACTATTGGCTAAATCATTTGTCTATTTATTTTTAATTTTTATTAGGCTTAATATACAAATAAGTGCCTAAACTATATTTTTTTTTAATTTTAGGTGTCTAAACTATTTTTTAACAAAATTAGGTGCATAACGTTTGTACCGTTATAATTTTAGGTGTTTGATCTTTAAAGGTTGATTAAAAAAAATTTGTTATCCAATCAATTATTGACACGTGACAATAATTTTAATTTTTTGAAAAAAATTTAAAATTTTAATTTTAAAAATTCCTAAAGTTCTAGAAAAATCTCCAAATCCTCACCGTTGTCACCGCCGATCGTCGTTGTCGAGCCCGCCCTTTGATCGCCGAACCCAACCGACCGTTTCTCCCAACTCAAAGTCGTCAAAAACCGACTTCCAAATTGATGAACGGATTGAAACTTTTAAATGTATAATTTTTTAAATTATATTCGAATACAAGATAACATCTATTTTTAGTTTTAAATTTAAATAAATTCACTAACACTTATAGGTTAAACTGTTCAATTTCAAATTAACTAAATGAACATTTATCGTTGCCATGGACCACTCTTTGAGCTCTTAAATATACAAATTTAAATAAAATCAATTACCTCATTTTTAAACTGTTTTCATAGACGACCAACTTGAATAATCAACTAATTTTGACATATCACTTAAAATAAAAACAAATAACTTATCTAATTGACTGTTTAACTGACTTGACTTTTTTAACATACAAGGATCATGTTTAGCAATTAACGGATAGTTAATAGCCAATTACATTTAGCTAATAGTTGATAGATGATTATATTAGTTAATTTGACTAACAGATTGTATTAGTTAATAGCCAATTACATTTAGCTGATAGATGATTACATTAGTTGATTTGACTAATAGATTGTATTAGTTGATTGTATAAATGTGTTTGATAAAATTAACTGATAGCTGTTTGATTATTTAAACAAGCAAAAATGACATATAAGGACATGATTATATTCGATACTTCTTTGAGTAGTTTATTAGTTATCAATGTTTTGTATCTACTAATATTAATTAGATTATGAAAAATCATTTTTAATATAACATTACTAAGCATATTTGAAGAATCTATATATTAATTTATTATTTATTATTTATATAACTATTTTAATACAATTTAATTAATTATAAAATTTAAATACGAATATAATTGTGTGAGAATAAAAAGAAAAAACAAAAAGTATTAGTTTACAAATTTCACGATATAAATACGTGAGGGTAGAGAATTAAAATAAAAAAATGTTAAACTTACGTTATTCGGAGATTTTTTATAATTGTTAAGGGTAAAATGTCTTTATAACTTTTATATCAAAATCTCTAATTTCAAAAACTCATATTAAAAGCTTTTTCAAAATTAGAGGTTTTACCCCAATCTGTTATTCACTAAACATCCATATTAGTAATTTGACGGCCAAACCTCTAATTTTGGCTTAAATGGTTGTTTACCAAACATGGCCAATTAGTACAATTGTCTATAATACTAGTATACTACCTAGATCACTTCCCACCCATAAATTGGAGGACATTCAATGCTTAAGCATGCTCGAACCTATGTCCTACATTCTCATGTATGTTGTACCAACAACAATACCAATCGAACTAAGCTTCATCCTTAATCGACTTGACTTAATATATATGAAATTTATTTAAAGTAAATAGAAAATACTATACCTTAAAGATGCTTAAGTCAGTTAATTCAACATCTCATGAACCCAACAAGTGTCACAGTAAAAAAACGGATGATATTCATTCTAGGAGACATGGGTTCAAATCGCTTTGTCTACATGGTGGATGCGTCTTGTCAAAGCGTTAAGAATGTCTATGAACAAATACTACCATATAATCACCTTTAGATTATTAAAAAAAACATTTCATCAACCAATAAATGATTGACTTAACCATTTTAAACGAACTTAATTGAAACCCATAAAACTTAATATGCAAAATGAATCAATTAAGTGGATTTGCATCCACCTTTACTCAAATAGAAAAGAAGAAGAAGAAATGTTGGTTTAGATTTCCGTGGAAGTTTGTGGTTTATAATCCTTAAGATGGCAAAACGAAATGAAAGGAGCAGTATTGTAAAAGAGAGAGATTGGTGGTGCAAATACCATGGAAATTAACCTACCTTCTGTTGACGGAATTATTCGCAGGAATGGATCAACATATTCAACTGGAAAACAGGGAAGCTTCAACCACAAATGGAGGACGTATTGTGCGATGAACAAACTCATCCCTTTTGTAGCCCCGTAAATGAACCCATAGCTTAAACAAACGAATCTCACTTTAGGTTTCTTCTCTTCATTTTTAAATTTGTTTATGTTCGATTCGTACTCATTATGAACTTTAAAATTGTAACACCTCGATCCCACCAGATCCGAGACGTTACATTTAGGTTTACCTCTAACCCAACCCATAAATTTTTATTTGATTTTAAATCCCAAGTTTAGCCAAAACAACATTTTAAACAAGTCATTTGAAATAAGTTTCATAATAGTTTCAAATCCTAAATATAAATTGGAGCTACGTACAAATTAAACACCGTATATCAAAGTAAAGTATAAATAGAGTTACAGACCAACTACAATAAGGTCCTATGGATGCATAGCCTTACAACTAAAATCAAGGTATTGTACTCGAGTTGAATCGGTGTTGGGTAAATCCTCGTCGATGCGCTCCTTCCAAGAGAGTGACATGTCAACCTACGCGCGAAAAAAAAAACACAATCACACGCTGAGCTAACAAAACTCAGTGATACATGTCTACTCTACAATGATTCAGGGTATTCATAAAAGTAAGCATGCAAGGATAAGTATAGAGTATAAGGCAAGAAAGTGAAGAAATTGACAAGTGTCAACATAGTAGTCAAACCAAGGACCACCTCAACTCGTCCTTTCATTTGCCACATACCCAGAAACACATAGCCATCAGGTAGTAACAAGGGTCATCTACTCGGAAATACATAGCCATCGAGTAGAGGACAACAATACTCAGAAACACATAGCCATTGAGTAAGGTTCATCGCATATTTGGAAACACATAGCCATCAAGTAGCGGAAATCACGTATTCGAAAACACATAGCTATCGAATAATGAATGTCTAGCACTGGGAAACACATAGCCGTCTAGTGTTACCTTTGGGTATCCGGATCCATCAACCAAGTGCCCACATGGAAATCATCAACATCGTATAATCATAATATCCTATGGTTGTTATTAATATACAAGTCATACAAGACTTTTACCAAATTCTTAAGTTTTATGCTCGAGTAGAAGGAGATTTCTCAGTTTTTCAGTTTTACAACTCGTTTTAGGCCATTAGGGGTCCATTGGATTGAACGATATAATTTTTCATCCTTCTAGACGAAAATCGACATTTTTGGGCAGATTGCCCATGTGATACCCAGCAACGCATATCGATACGCCCCTTTGGGTTCCGATATCCAGCTTATGCGTATCGATATTCAGTTTTAAGGAGAGGGGGTTGACTGCTGAACCCGTACCGATACACAAAAAATGTGTACTGATATGCCCTTGGTATCGATATGCCCCCAAGCGTACCGATACTATTTTTCGCCACTAGAATTCCAATGGAACAAGGGGTACCGATATGGATCGAGCTTATATTAATACTCCTAGGGGTGATAACGAGCAAATTTGAGCCGAGCCTAGGCTTAGCTCGGGCTCGAGGCTTGTCGAGATTGAAATTTTAGGCTCGAGCTCTGCTCGAAAATAATACTATTGGGCTTGGCTCGGGCCCGAAATAGACAATTTTGCTATAGTTTTTTTATATAAAAGATGGGGCCTCGTTAAAAAGTCCTTTTCATAACCAACACTAAAATGAAATTCCAAATCGAGAAAAGGAAAAAGAGTGCCCAAAAATTAGATTAGTCCAAATAACCAAGAAATATTCTTACAATACAAACACATAATCAAAGAAAATACAAAATCAAACAACAACCAAGGAAAATGCAAATTTATTTTAGTTAATTTGCTTTTAGTGGATTTTACCCTAATTTATTTTATTGCTTTTCTTTTGCTAAACAGATTACTTTTAGTGCATATATAGTATATATAATATATATAATTATTATGAGCCTGTTCACGAGCTTTTTGAGTCGAGCTTGAGTTGGCTCGGCTCGTTAAGGTCTCGAGCCGAGCTCACTCGAGCTGAGCTTTGACCGACCCGAGCTCGAGTAGCTTGAGAGCCGGTCAGGCTCACAAAGCCATTGAATAACGAATGTTTAGCACTCGGAAACACATAGCTGTCGAGCGTTACCTTTGGGTATCTAGATCCATCAACCAATTGCCCACATAGCAATCATCAACATCGTATAACCATACTATCTTATGGTTGTTATCAATATACAAGTCATACAAGACTTTTACCAAGTTCTTAAGTTTTATACTTAAGTAGAAGGAGATTTCTCAGTTTTTCAGTTTTACAACTCGTTTTAGGCCATTATGGGTCCATTAGATTGAACGATATAATTTTTCATTCTTCCGAGCAAAAAAAGATATTTTTGGGTAGATTGCCTAGTAGGTATCGATACCCAGCAATGCCTACCGATACGTCCCTCTAGGTACCGATACCCAGCTTATGCGTATTGATACTCAGCTTTAAAGAGAGGGGGTTGACTGCTGACCCCGTACTGATACATGAAAAAATGTGTACTGATACGCCCTCAGTATCGATATGCCCCCAAGCGTATCGATACAATTTTTTATCACTAGAATTCTAATAGAACAGGGGGTACCGATACAGATCGAGCCTGTATCGATACTCCCTTTAGATTTTACCTGTGTTCATCCCACAAAACACAGGGTATCGATACGGCCACACGTGTATTGATACTGAAGCCCAAAAATAGCTTCCAAGGCTCGGGAAATCAATCCTCAAGCCCCCAAAACGAACCCTAAACCCCTCAACTCGATCCTACATCTTATAAAGGATTATTAGGATGGTTTACTACCGTTTTTATGGGCTTTTAACACTAAATCCATGTTTAACCATTAACATCCCCATCCAAGCTTTTAACCTCCAAACACTTAAACAATGCAAAGCAATTATATTTATGAAAAGCATGAAGCATATTGGAGTCAGAGATGTACAAACCTTACTCAAAATCTCATAACTACTTTCCAACAATCTTACCCTTACTTCTTCTCCTGCTCCTTGGTGTGGGATGGCTCCCCAACTTCTTTAACTAAACAACAAGTGTAAAAACAAGTTGTTACACCCACAAGAATTAGGAATAATGTTTTTAAACAAATTTGAAACATGAAATCCTTCTTAAACACTCTCCAACTAAAACCCCTTCAAAAACCCATTTTTCCATCTTCCACCATTTTCAAGGATTCCTACCTCAAAATGTTGATCGTGACGAGGAGATAAAATAATGTTGAGATAAAGCTTGAACTTTTCATACTTTTATGGCTTTTGGGGAGAGAATATGAGTGTTAAGAGGAGGAAGAAGAGAGTTATGATGGTGATGAAATCATAGGCAGCCTTTCAAACGTGAAACTAAGGGGATTGGTACCTATTTTTTTCATGGGGAAATTACCCACATGGTCCCACCCCTTTCTTCCTCTTTTACACCAAGCCTTGAAACTAGCCCACAAAACCTCTCTAAGGACTAATAAAAGGGATATTCGACCTAATACCCATGCCAAAGACTCGAGTCAACGCTACCCCTTGACTTAGAAAATTTGGGTCGTTACAAAAATTATATTTAGGGGACTCTAGGGGGAGGGTGCTCCTAGTGGGTCTAGAACCTATGACCCAAGGGAATATGAGGGAATAGAGCAGCTTGGCCAACCGGCCAAATGTGTTTACTCATTAAAGTTAAATGAACTTTTCTCCAACAATAAATGAATATATTTTTGAACATATTTGTGAAAATATAATCAAACATGTTCGTAGATAATATATTCATTAAAAATCAAAATTATGTCCATCGGTGGTGGATTCAAAAATTTTTTTGAGGGTGGACACACACGTATATTAAGTATTAACAATATTTTTTTTGAACAAATTCAAAATTAATCTTGCAGACGACTATGCTAATAGTTATAAAAACATCGACATAAAGAGATCTAACCATATGTGTAACACCCCTAAATATTTTATTAGTAAATTATCTAATGCTTAAAAAAGACAAGAAAGAAACAAAAAGAAGTGGACAGTTGAAGCCAAGGGAAATTGAACCCTTGACCTCTAGTCTATTAAACCTAAGCCTTAGCCAATCGAACCAAGGCACAAGGCCATTCTTGGCCTTATCTTGCCTTGGGTTATTTTAATCCATCCCTTGTGTTGTATGCCAATAATAAATAAAACGTCTGGAAACCCTCATCTACCATAATTAATGCCTCACTAGATTCAAAATTATCTCGAATACCAAAAGTTTTTTGCCCAACCACCCAAACTTGTCTTACCTTCAATCTCCATCACCGCCCCTCTGTGTCATGTACTATCATCACCGTTGTGCTCACTGTCGCACCCCAAACAAAACCCGACCACTACTCACTGTAAAATACATACGTTCATCGTAAACCTCGCCAGAAGGTTCATCGAGAACCAAGAGTTACTTATTAGTTTTTTGCATCATTTTGGCCACCTCCGAGATCAGTGTAAAACACTGCCACTTGCATCATACTCCTCGTGCCAAGGCAAGCTAAGCCCTACCCTTCGATCTTCGTTTGGTCTTTGATTCAGTGGGCATCAAAAATTTGAGGCAACTTTTTCATCTTTGTTGTATATTCCATCGTCTCACGCCTCGGTAAGCCCTTGAAACTCATCTTTTTAGATTTTTTATGTTGTTTTCTGTTGTTCGATAGTGTTTTTCAACTGTTATGGCCGTGCGTTGCGTACATGCATTGTTGAAGACAATTTTCGACCACCGTGGCCAGTTCTTCCTTGAACCGAGCCAAACCAAACCTTAATCAGCCTGGCTCATGAACTGGTGCTCTAATTATTTAGCTGGCTTGCTTGAGGCCTAATGGCCCTTAAATTGAGCCCAACCTTGAGCCCGTTTGGCCTAGCCAATACCGAATCTGTCTGACCCAAACCTATTTGACCCAGTCCGAACCCATCTCTGACCCAACCTAAGTCAATCGGTTGATCGTTGACCTAACCATTGGTCGTTGAATGTTGACCTGACCGTTAACTTTGACCAAAAAGTCATTTTTTTCTAAAAATTCCTATTTTTGGTTTTTCGATGTCTTGAGTCTGATTTTGAAGTCTGTTTCGCGAAATTCTAACCCGAAAGCCTCTAATCTGACCTTGAACTCGAGTATGCATTTGTATTTAATTATTTCAATTAAAAGAAATTTATATTGAGTTATGGTATGATATGAAGTATGTTTATTTAAAGGTACTTGAGATTCTCCCGACATATCATTTTCGCAGCCCAGCTCCTTCTAGTCCGCATACCCTCGCGCACCTATAGTTACTCGCATAATCTTGGAACTCAGTGAATTTTTTAAATTAGAATTTATTCTCTTGTAGTAACATTGTTCCATTGTGATCTAGGATCTAGCATCACTATAAAGCGTAGCGAGGCGGGTGTTCAGTAGACCCTTCTGACTAGCTCTTTGAGGTTTGTTCCTTGTGTGCTATATTATTGTTTTTAACAAACAGTTAAAATGTGTTCTCTAAATCAATTATGGAATATTTCTCTGATTTGAACATGACTAATTTTCTGTTTTGAAAGCATGCTTACTTTATCTGCTTGAAAGTATGCCCTATGACTGATTTAAACTTATGATTTATGATTTTTGTTTTACTGGTATAAAATACATATCTGTTTTTTGATTTTTGATGATACTACTTCGTCCTAAACTAATTTACTTGGGGTATACTCTTGGGATATGATTTGAAGTCTCTGTAGATACAACCCTGATCCAGCTGGTAAATTCTTCTGGTAGGCTCCTACGCCCAATGGGCCTAGGGTAAGTCCTTCTGGATACAGTTTTTGGGGAACTGCATATCGGTGCAGTTGGAGGGTAGCTAGGTGTTAAATGAAAACCCTGGTTGCCCTTAAAATATGTTTTACTGAAATGATTTAATACATGTCTGAGCTATTTAAATGTTTTATCTGCACTTGTTGGAACACATTAAGCTCCCTAGCTCACCCCAAAATCTTCCCCCTTTCAAATACTTTTGGATAGGCTACCCTTGGACTTGGCACTTGGAGGATCGACACATTCGTACTCCTTTTTTGTTGTAATGTTTCTATCCGCCATACTGTCTTTGTTTGGGTGACATGAGCCTATATTTTGATATTGTGTACTTCACTACTTTGCCTGATGTAGCGTTATTTTGTAACCAAATTCTAATATGGTTTAAACTGGTCATCTTGTATTACATATGTATGAGTTATAATTATTATCTGATTTAGACTTTAATTCTTTAATATTCTGATATGGTTTAAACTGGTCTAGGGGGTTACAATATGAGACTGTCGATATTTTCTAATTAGGGACGTGCGTCGTGATGATCGCTACATGAACACCAAACTACCATTAAGGTAAATGAGAATCGTGTCATAAGACAGACAAAAGAAGTGTCACAAAGGCAAACATAATAAAACACAATAAGATGTGCTAAAAGGATAAATTCAAAACAGAGACAACATCTGTTGGGAACAAAATAAAGAAAGAAAATAAGAGAAAAATAAAAAAAAGATCACATACGGTCGACAACCAACACAAAACAATATTATCGCTGGCGATGCAAAAGAAAATAACTAAAAATGAGGATTAAGAATAGAGAAAAGAAACCGACTTACTCTAAGTAAGGTCTTCACCTATGCCTAATTAGAAGTCTCAGATTGTTGAATATATGAGTTTAAGTTTCGTTATGTCTTAATTATATTTGAACTTTCTCTAGTTCAATTTCACGATGTGTGGGTCTTATCCATGATTAATTTAGGGCATAATGCTAAAAAATACCTCTAACGTTTAACTGGATAATTACTTTGGTCTTTATTCTTTTTTTGAAGCACTTTAATAACAACGTTTTATTTGATCCAAAATGGTTCCGTGGATAGAAATCGTTAGTAAACTAACATTTAAAGACTTGAAATGACGTGATAAACCTGCATGATATTGTTGTATTATATAGACACATTAACCAAAAAATAATTTTATAAAATTAAATAAAATATAATTTTTTTTTCTAATGTGTCATTTTGTCAGGTCATTTCAGGGCGTTCACCGTTAGTTGACTAACAGTTTTTATCCACAGATAAGTCATTTTGACTTAAAATAAAACATTAAAGGTTCAAGTACTTCAGAACAAATATGAGCCAAAATGATTATAATTATACATTAGACCAGTTTTTTTTGACAATATACCTTATTTAGACTATGTTAAGTTCACTACTGCTTTGTTTAAGAGTTTGTTATGCTTACAACGATTCATATATTTTTATTGTAATTGTCATTCCATGTGATTGTATTTTTGTCCCCTTCTAAGGAAATCATAAAATCCAATGAGAACTTAATCGATAGGCGCGTCGCACGGTTACATACCATTAATTTTTTAATAGTTCTTAAATATGTGACAATTCAGATTAGAGAGAAGATAGGAAATAGAAATAGAGGAAGAAGATAAGCTTTTTGATAGAATTTTCATAATCTTTCTCTGTACATCAGTTTCTTATTTATATTTGCCCTTCTTAATAACAGACAAAATCGGTTAATCCCCTAGGAATTCTCTTGGTCCTGGTGCTTCGGCGTGGTCCAACTAACTCTCCCGCTGACTCATCCTTCCCAGCTGTAACAGATTGCTGACTGTCACTCTGGATCCCTTCTTTCTTGATCATAACATCACCTTCCTCTTCCGAAAGAACCTTGTCCTCAAGGTTTGATGTAGCCGAATTCACCTCATCTTCATATGTCGTAACCAGCAGTGGAATAGGGGTCACCTGCTCCTCTGGTTTTCCCTTGCATAACTTTAATTGAGACACATGAAACACCGGATGAATTCGCGAAGCTTCTGGCAACTCTAATTTATAGGCAACAGTTCCCACTCTTTTAATAATACGATAAGGGCCAAAATAGCGAGGGCTGAGCTTATGTTGACGTTGCAAACGCACAGACATTTGTCGATATGGTTGAAGGCGCACAAATACCCAATTTCCTTCCTCTAGAACCACTTCTCTCTTATGTTTTTCATCTTGTTGCTTCATGCGTTCTTGGGCTCGATTCAGATTAGTCTTTAATTCCCTCAACAGTTTATCTCGATCCTGTAATTCCTGATTCACTTGATCATTGTGACTGCTGCCTTCTAAATAGTTCACTATAGTTGGGGGATCCCTCCCATATAATGCCCTTAATGGTGTCATTTTAGCCGAGCTCTGGTATGCAGTATTATACCAATATTCTGCCCACACCAGCTTCTCTTCCCATTTGCGTGGATGTCCCCTAGCCATACATCGCAGATACATTTCCAGACACTTGTTTAAAGCCTCTGTTTGTCCGTCAGTTTGCGGATGATACACCGAGCTCATTCGTAACTCGGACCCCTGCATACGTGCCATCTCTGTCCACAACTCAATAATAAATATTCTATCTCGATCACTTACTATGGATCGTGGTATTCCATGTAGCTTAATCACACCTTGCACCAAAATCTTGTCCACCAAACCACTATCAAACTGCTTAGGCAATGCGAAAAAATGACCATACTTTGAAAGTCGATCAACTACCACCAAAATTGCTTCTTTTCCAATCGATTTTGGCAATCCAATAATGAAATCGAGGGAAATGTCATCAAATACCTGTTCCGGAATGTTGAGGGGTTGAAGCAGTCCAGCAGGGGATAGGCTTTCACTCTTCATTCTTTGGCATATTTGACACTCTTGGACAAATTTCCTCACATCCTTTCTCATCCCTTTCCAACAAAAACTTGCTGCTAACCTCTGAAATGTCCTTAGAGTTCCTGCGTGACCCCCAACTAATGAAGAATGAAAATCTTGCAACAATTTTTTCCTTACAGCCTCGTCCTTGGGAACCTATATCCTCCCTTTATATAAAATCAGTCCTTCATTTTCTCTGTAATCTTTATATTCTTTATTGCCTTGTCGAATAGATTCTCGGATGTGCTCTAATTCCTCATCTTTTGTACTAGCCTTGCGGATGTCACTCACAATTCCAAATTCTGGTCGAGAAATTGAGAATAGTGCTGCAGCTACTTCTCTTGACAATGAATCTGCTGCTGCATTTAATTTTCCTGGCCGATAACGAATTTCAAAATCATAACCGATCAATTTGGTTAGCCATCGTTGCTGCTCCGGGGTCTGAATGGTCTGTTGAGTCAACTCCCTCAAAGACCTTTGATCCGTAATGATCACAAACTTCCTTCCAAGTAAATATTGCCTCCACTTTCCCACCGATTGAGTAATAGCGTACATTTCCCTTTGATATGTGGAGGCACCTTGCATTTGTTTGCTTAACTTTTGACTAAAGTAAGCTAATGGCTGATTTTCTTGCATCAATACGGCACCTATTCCAACTCCCAAAGCATCGGTTTCTATCACAAATTCCTTGTCAAAATTTGGCAACCTTAGAACCGGGGCTGTGCAGAGCCGCAGCTTTAATTTTTCAAATGCTCGTTGAGCTTTTTCTGTCCACTCGAAACTTTCTCCTTTCCTCAACAAATCTGTCAACGGCACAGCGAGGGTTGCGAATCCTTTGATAAATCGCCGATAGTACCCTGAAATCCCCAAGAATCCACACACTTCTTTAACTGAATTAGGTATTGGCCATGATTGAATGGCTTGAACCTTGCCGGGATCCATGGTCAGCCCCTCTCGAGTCACTATGTGTCCTAAGTACTCGATTTGCTTCTGCCCAAAGACACATTTTGATCGTTTGGCCACAAACCCCGTCTCTTACAACACTCGAAGAACAGTTCTAATATGTTAAAGATGATCCTTCCAATTTCGACTAAATACCAGTATATCATCCAAGAAAATCAAAACAAACTTACGCAAGAAAGGTCGAAATATCTCGTTCATGGTGGACTGAAACGTTGATGGTGCGTTGGTTAATCCAAGTGGCATTACGAGGAATTCGTAATGTCCTTCATGGGTGCGAAAAGTTGTCTTATAAACATCCTCTCGTCGAACTCAAATCTGATGGTACCCAGCTAAAAGATCCAATTTAGAAAAGTAACGCGAGTCACCCAATTCATCAAATAGCTCATCCGCGGTTGGGATTGGAAATTTATCTTTTATCGTGCTGGCGTTGAGAGCCCTATAATCCACACAAAAGCGCCAAGTGCCGTCTTTTTTTTTAACCAACAACACCGGAGATGGAAACGGACTGTTGCTTTTCTGAATGAAATGGTTCTCCAACATCTGCTGAACTTGTTTTTCAATCTCTCTTTTTTGAAAATGTGGATACCTGTATGGTTTTACATTGGCAGCCGATTTCCCTGGTTCAAGATGGATCGCATGGTCAGTTTCTCGGGCTGGTGGCAGTGATTTCGGTGGCTCAAACACCTTCCAAAATTCCTCCAGTAATCCAACTATTTCCTTTCGATCCTCTTCATTGCAGCACTCTGACTCAGTCTGCATTTGGAGCCGATAATACCCTGCAATAGCATCTGTTTCCTTTAATCGTCTCAAAGCTCGCAATTGCATTGGTTGTGGACCATTCCCTACCTCTCCCTGCCAACTACGCCTTTCTTTCCCTTGTTGAAACTCGAAGGTAAGCCGAGCGAAATCCATGGTAACTGGTCCTAATGTAGCCATCCAAGCAGCCCCCAACACTAATTCGGTTCCCCTAATGGTAACACATAAAAATCAGTTATCACTTCCACCCCTTGGATTTTCAAATGAAGATCTCGGACGCAACCCTCATTCTGCAATTTCTCGCCATTCCCGACCAACACCTTGAAGTTTGGTGTGGCTACTATTGGTAACCCAAGATATTTCGCCACCCTTGTCTGAATGAAATTATGGGTACTACCCCCATCGATTAGAATTCGAACCTCCCTTCCTTGAATCTGTCCCCGGACCCTCAAAGTGTTCGGCGCAACGCAACCCGCCAAGGCGTTAAATGAAACCAACGACTGTTCTTTTTGGACCAAATTAGAGCCTTCGCCAGACTCAACCATAGTTGGTGCCTCCAATCCTTCCCCTTCCACTAACTCTTCCTCCTCGGCATCATCAAGTGAGAAAAACTGTGGATTCTTGCATCGATGTCCCGGTACGAATCTAGCATCACAATAATAACAGAGCCCTTTTTCACGTCTCGCCTGTGCTTCTGGACGACCAGGCAACCCTTTTGGACCGACGTTAGCTGATACTGGTGTGGGCAAGAGTGGTGGTAATGTGGAACCCATTCTTCGGTGCATCGTCCTGTAAGCCCGATAAGAAACATTGAGTAAGAAATTCCTCCGTTAGGTTATTGGTTCTGAGAGCCATCTCTTCAAAACGCGTCTAATAATCAGCGACGGTGGTTATCTGAACCAACTTGGTAAGTTGCCCTTCCGGTGACTCAACTTCTACCCAAGCAAACCTCCGTCTTATCGCTTCGACCAGGTGATCCCAACCGGCCAGTTGTCGTCTTCGCTGCATCCTACGGAACCACCTCTTCGCTATTCCATCCATTCGAAATGAGGCCATGGTAACCCGATGGTGGTCTTCGGTACCATAGGAATCAAAGAAATCCTGCGCTGTAGCCAACCATTCTTCGGGGTCCTTCCCTGTGAACAACGGAAGTTCCACAGAAACCGGTTTCGGGGGAAAAGGAAATCCGTCCTCGATGGCGTCCTTGGATTTTCCTTTGCCACGAACCGTTCGCACTTCACTCGATCCTTCCTGATCAACGGTGGAGTGTATTGGTTGTCCTAGCTGTGCTGAGAGGGTAGTGAGTTGCCGCAGAACGTCCTGGAGAGATTTTTTGTTCTCCTCCGTGGTCGCCTTAAGCTCAGCTAACGTCTAATCATGGCGTGAAGATACTTCCTGGAGTGTTTTGATAGCTTCGGTATTGTTCACCATGGTTCAATGAAAGCACCAAATGTGACAATTCAGATTAGAGAGAAGATAGGAAATAGAAATAGATGAAGAAGGTAAGCTTTTTGATAGAATTTTCATAATCTTTCCTGGCGTGAATTTTCATAGAATTTTCAAATCGGTTAATCCCCTAGGAATTCTCTTGGTCCTGGTGCTTCGTCGTGGTCCAACTAACTCTCCTGCTGACTCAGCCTTCCCAACTGTAACAGATTGCTGACTGTCACTCTGGATCCCTTCCTTCTTGATCATAACAAAGTATTAAAAATCTTAAGGAGTCAACACTGAAATTAATTATATTTCAAAACAAAATCGAAACTCGAACTGAGAAACCTTGTTTCAACACGCAAACGGGCGGTGCTCCGATGGACGTCGATTTCATTGGTAAATGTTGTTTAATATACTCCATAAAAACAAGTCGGAAGCCAAGATTTCATTCTCCTAACTATGCTGTTTTCTTCGTATGTCTTTTTGTAAAGCAGATGAGGTGTTTAGTTTGCCGAATTGTGGAGATGGAGTGATCTTTGCATTTGATGTTGAGTTTTTCTTGGATTTTATGGACAAATAATTCCTTGAATGTTCAACTTATTTGGTTCAGGAAGCTCAAGTCCGATAAAGACTGAATTAAATTATTTCCATTTCTTCCACTGAACCATCTAAAAATAACTTGTTTTTTTTTTTTTGGATGATTTCTTCAAAAAAATAACTTTTTATGGTCGGAGAGATAGGTGGAAACCACGCCTGCTTTCTTGGTGGAGGCATTAAACAGCTTCCATCTATGGCCCATCTCGTCGTTGGAGCAATTACTAATGCAACCGCTCTAAGTTTATAGTTTAAACCAAAGTATTAATTCTCATATGCATTCAAGTTTGCTTTTCTCGGAGTTTTGTAGCCAATACAAGAGAAGGATTTAGGGTGTTTATACAAAAAAAAATTAAAAGTTATAAAAAAAATTAATAGTATGTAGTGATGTATAGCATTAGTAGTGTGTACCGCTTGTTTTAAAATTTTCCTAATTAAAATGACAAAGTGGAGGCCTAGGAATAATGAGGTATTAGGTTTGAGTCCTATCTTACATGGGTCTTGTCCATATGTTTAGTATTCAATTGTACTCCGTACAATAAAGATCAAGAATGCTTGAAATGATTTAATTATATATTATTTGTAATTATAATTGTAAATTTATTTATATTCATCTCCTAAAAATACAAAAAAATAATTTTGTTTGATTTTAATTTATTAAGGATTTAAGTTTAGAATTTATTTGTATTATATTAAGAAAGGTCGTATGGTACCATTTTTTTGAATAATTACTACTTAGAGGGAAGTGAAGGAAAATTTATTGTTAAATTGGTGATGAACCCACAACTTAAAAGAGAGAAGAGAGTGTTAACTGAGAGTTTTTAATTACTTACTTTAGAAATTGTTAACTTTTTGTACCGTATTAGATATGCATACAATTAAATTGTTTTAGCTGATCTACTACCTATATTAGTAATAAATTCAATTATATTTTTAATATTTTATAGTTGAATTAACAATAAAAACAATAATAAATGTTGTTATTGTTAAATAATAGTTCTGGTAAAACTAAACCACAATGAGACAATTTATCCAAATGCAACTTGTATGTGATAACTTAATAATTAAATATATGAGTAATTATCTTGTACAACGGCGGTAAATTTTTTTTTCACAAGCGTTTTAGTTTTAACTTTTAATGTTTAAGAATTTAATTGAGGGTTTAGGGATCTTAAATTTAAGGTTTGTAGTTAGAATTTAGGGTTTAAGGTTAGAATTTAAGGTTTAAGTTAAAACCTAAATATCAAATCATATCACCCTAGACCCTAAATTTTAACTATAAATCCTAAATTATAAACTCCTAAACTTTAAAGTTTATTATCTTATACACTGACGGTGAAAAATAAACTTTCCACAAGCGGGGTTATTTAGGGGTTTAGAGTTTAGATGTTAGGGTTTTAGGTGATAGTGTTTAGAATTAGGGTTTATGGTTTAAGTTTATGGGATAGAGTTTTAGGGTTTTAGGGTTAGAATTTAGATTTTATATTTTAGATTTTTGCTTGAAAATATGCATGCTTGTGTTAATTTTTTTTACACAGATAATATATCAATTATTAAATATTCACCCAAACTTTAAACCATAAACTAAATAACTAAACACTAAAAATAAGATGCTTGTGAAAACTTTTTTCCACACCACTAGTGTATTGAATATAAATCTGAAATAAATTTATATAAGATCATCTAATAATTTTTTTTTATAAATCAATTTAAATTAGTTAGTCAATAAATTAAATAATTATTTTTATATTAAAAATTATTCTAATAGGTGACGGGATTGAGCAGATCAAAGTACATAAATTGAGGAGAGAAAAAACAGAAGCAATTTGACATTTTCAGACAAGTCAGGATTTCATAAGATGTGTGCCCCTTGAAATGTGTTATTGATTCTTTTACAAATGAAGAAATTACTTATTTTCTACTTTCGGATATAAGTGTTAATATAGATATTTGTTCGGTAATTTTTTTTTGATAAATATTAATTCTTATTTTAATTCTACTTAGAGGGAAAATGAAAGGGATTTCAGAAGAAGGCAAAAGTATTTTTAACATGTTTAAAACTCATGATCTAAAAAATATGAAAGAACAAAAATGAGTAATTTAACCAATCGACCAAATAATCCTTGTATTTTTTTGAGAATCATAATCTCTTATTACATTTATATACCAATTAATGTTAACTACATCTACTTTAAGAAAAAAAATTCAAGATATATATTTTGAAATTGGTATGTCAATTGAGCACGATTAGGTTACCTTTTAGATTTGGATGAAATTATTTAGATTATTATCCCATACACAGGTGGTGGAAACTTTGTTTCCACAAGTGTCTTAATTTTAAAGTTTAGGATTTTAGTTTAGGTTATCGTTTATGGTTTATAGTTAGAATTTAGGGTATAATGTTAAAATTTAGGGTTTATGGTTAGGGTTTAGGTTTTAGGGTAATATGGTTAGAGATTTAGGTTTTAACCTATAAACCCTAATTTTTAACCCTAAACCTGAAATTCTTTCAACAACCTCTAAATTCAAAACTACTACACTTCAACCCCTAAACCTTAAATCCTAAACGGAGTCCCTAAACGCTAAAACTAAGGCGCTTGTGTAAACAAAGTTTCCACAAAGCACTTGTGCATAAAATAATTACCATTTGTTTTTATCTTAATTTCATATTTGAATCATTCTAAGTTCAAGTTATTTGACTAACAAAAAAATTCAAATTATTTGAAATTAGAATTTTTGAATTCTTATTATTTTATATTCTATCATTTCGATTTTATCGTTAAAGTTATTTTAAATTTAAAATTTTAATTGAGCTCAACAAGTGACTCTAGTGAAAAAATAAATAGTGTTCTTCCTAAGAGACCCGAGTTTTAACACCTATGTGTAAGGTGTGTTTGCCTTGTCGAAAGATTAATGAAAAATACGAACATATACTACTTTTGATGTAATCACACCAGTATATTCAAAAAAATTTTAAGGAAAAATTACACATATGGTCACCAAACTATCTCCATTTTCCTATTTTGGTCATAGAACTAATTTTTTGACAAAAACGTCCTTAACGTTATGTTTTGTTCTCGCTTTGGTCACCGACCGTTAAAAAAGTAACAGCGAAGATTATGTGGATTTTTTAAATATTATTTTATTATTTACTTCATCCTCCACATTATTTTTTATGTAAATTTATTCAGCCAATAAGGTGATGACATCAGACGCTTAGCACTAAACTAAGCTTGTTTTTTGTTAAACTTCCAACAAAACTTATATTTAAGTTATACTAACTTACCAACATAAAATAAAATGGGATTGATGCACAGTATGAGATTCGAACCTATGCACTATTAGAAAAAAGATTAAAATGTTTAACCACTGAGCTAAATTAAAATTTTATTAAAGTTGTAACAAATTTTTTTTTAACTTAAACTTTGATTAAACTAAAAATATAAACTAAAATTATTTTCCTACTTTGTTTGGGAACAAAAATAAAACTATTTATTTATTAGAATTAATATTAAATTCTTAAAAAATAAATTTATAATATTTATTTATGACAATTTATTAAATTATTTATTTTTATTTAAAAATTAAAATAATATTATATTTATAAATAAATATTCTATCACAAATTATAAATTTTAATATTTTGATTTTAAATATAAATAAATTATAATTTATTTTTTATTTCTCAAACAAAATAGAAAAATAATTTTAGTTTGATTTTTAAATTTAATCTCTTAAAAATTTGTTTTGTTACAAATATACGAAATTCCTAATTTACCTGATTGATTAAGAATTTTAATCTTTGTCCAAGATTGGCATCCCATGTCCGTGCATTAATCTCACTTTCCTTTTAATCTGATGCAGATACCAAGGTAGATAGCAATGTGTTTAAATTTCCAATTAAATGTGTTTCGTATCTTTCCCATTCACGTCTTCCTTGTATATAAACCCCTGAAGTCCTCCTCAAATTTCCCAAGCTACATCAGCAACAACGTAAAACCGTCTTTATTGTTTTTGAGTTTCGACAATGGCGACCACTGCTGAGAGTGCCAAATCCAAAGCTGCTGCTGCTGCTGTTACTACTGAAGAAGAAGTAACCAATGGGAAGAAGAAACAAGAGGAAGTTGCAGTTGAAGTCGAACCAAAGACTGGGGTTTCATTCCCAGTTAAATTGGATGACGGGGAACACCTGAACTGCGTTGGTGTCGGGAAGAAATCCATGCTTGGATTGTGCATCAAGATTTATGGCTTTGGTAATATTTCTTCAAAATCCAAGATTCATAATGCATGTTTGCTAAAGACAAGAATTTGTTGGTTTTTTCTACAATGTGTTCGATCAATGTCCCAGCTGAATATTGAAACTAAACATTCAATGATTTTACAGGGATGTATGCTGACAATGAGAAACTGAAAGATTTGTTCAAATCAAAGATTGGGAAAGCCCCAGAAAAACTCAACAAGGAACTCTATCAATTGGTCATTGACAGTGATGTGGGAATGGTGGTAAGATTGGTGATTGTATTTTCTAGTCTTACCATGAGCATGGTAAGAAAGAACTTTGAGGAAGGCCTAGGAGCATCCATCAAGAAACTAACCGGTGGAAAGAAGAACGACGAGCTAGCAAACAAGTACTCCACTTTTCATTTTTCTTCAAGTACCCGAGACCCAAGTAACATAAGGCCCTTGAGTACAACTCATCTAAAATAACTTGTTTTTGTCGATGACAGGCTCATGGGAGAAGCATCGGATAACATCAAGCTAACACCGGGCTCTCTTATTGAGATTTCTCGGCTTCCAGGCTATGTCCTCGAAACCAAAGGTGAGTGTTTGAAGGTGAAATAGTATTTATTCTGATATCTCAAGTGTTATTGTGTATAGATATATGCAGAAAATGTGACAAGAAAAAGTTGTCCTTTTCAATGGTTTGCAGTGATGGGTGAAGTGATATCCAAGGTTGAGAGTGAACTTCTCTGCAGGGCTTATATCAATTTGTATCTGGGACATGATCCACTTGACAAGGATGCCAAAGATAAGTTTGGGTTGTCCTTGATTTCTCTGTTCTAGATATTTAGGTTCTCGGAATAAGGCCGTTGATTAATAAAACCGATGGTAATGCAAATGCAGCTGGCTATAAAAATGTAGCTTTCATGTCAATTTAAGCCTTCAATTCTGCAGAACTTGATCACTGAACTTAAGGATGTAATTCAATGTTTCAATTCTAATTTATCGGATTTCAGAACTCATTTTTTTTTCAATTCTAATATATCTTACAGTGTGGTATGACATGTATTTGACATGACTGTGAATGTATAATACGTGGGAGAACATATAGACTCGGATTTTTCATCTTGTCTGATGCAATCAAATGAAAAAGGGTAGGAAAAGATTGAAAATTTGTACGTTTGCTTAGGAACCAAACAAAGAAGAAATACACACAATCTGCATATAGTTGGTTTTATTTTTAAATCACAATTTGGCTAAAAATAGCTCAAATATCACAACATGGATGCAGTAAAGAGCAGCAATAATGTTACATTTTTTCATGTTTCTGATATAATCAAACAATTTTTTTCTTGATTCTAACTTTCAAACCATTTCCAATGTGAAGTGTGATGCATTTGCCTGGTTTGATAAGCTGCCCTTCCACCATTGAAACTTGATAATTCCACAGTAAATTGATAGCCACAATCTTCATCTGTTTCAGACTCATATCTTTGCCTAAACAAGTCCTTGGCCCTGCACTGAATGCTGAGAACTTGTAAGTTGGCACATGAACTATGTCTCCCTTATCTGATATCCACCTTTCCGGTTTGAACTCTAAGCAATCTTTACCCCAGATTTCTTCTCTCCGACCCATCGAATAGTATGAAATCAAGATTCGTGTGTTCCCATCGACAGTGTCACTGCTCGGAAGAACATCAGGTCGGACTGCGGTTTTATGATTCACTGGTACAGGTGGGTAAAGCCTTAATGTCTCACACAAGGCTCCATTTAGGTAAGTGAATCTATTGAGTTCTTCACCAGTGAAAGACATGATCATGTTCTGCTCTTTATAACTCGTCGGAAGATTCGATTCAATCTCCTCTAAAATCTTCGTTTTCACTGATGGATTCATTGCGATGAGCCAGAAAAACCAAGACAAGCACGCACTCACGGTATCTTTCCCAGCTGCCATGAAATTGTATGCAGTGTCTCTCAGAAACTTATCATTTATTTTCCCAGAAACGCTCAAATTTTCCTCTTCGACCAACAAAGCTGTCACCAAATCGAATTCGTCATCTTCAACAATGGTTTTCCCCCTTAGCTTTTCTCGTTTCATGGCAATGCAATCGTAAAGAAAACGATCAGCAATCTCTAAAGATTCACTCAACCTTTTCTCCACACCGATTTGCAGCCATTGTTGAAGCTTCCAAAAGCTTAAAGGCAACACATATCTGATCAACAAACAATCCTCTATATCATGGAAAGCCACCTTGCTTGGAACCACAGGGCATGAAACCGAAAGAGCTTTTGGGTCGAATCCAAGAGCCAACAAACAGATATTATCATAATCAAACCTCTGGAGAACATCTTCAAGATCAACTTCGGTTCCATGTTGGACAGCATGTTCGAGAACCGGGACCAGACCTTTCTCCAAAACATGTCTGAAAACCATGTCTTGGTAGTTCAAGTACTTGTTGTTCTTCACCATTATTGCATGCAAGCTCTTCCTTTGGATTTTCCATATGTCGGAATCCGAAGTGACGATTCCTTCACCAAAGGGCTCGAAAATCTCTCTGAACTCGAAACCCTTTTCGTAGTTGAGAAAATTCTTAGAGAAAATATGGTTAACATTCATGGGATTGCTGGTGAGAACGAAATCCAAGCTTGGGAACCAAGGTCCTTGGAACTTGAACGTTCCACTCTCACAGGAATCAAGAAGGTCATGGGTGAAATAATCAAAGAGTCGATCCGAGTTACAAATTAGCGACGGAAGCATTCCGAGAACGGGCCAATTTGTTACCGGAGATTTCCTATTTTTGTACCAATGGTGGCCAAGAAAAAGGATTAAAACAATGAAGATAATAGCTGAAAACATCATTTTTTGATAATTCGGAAGCTTTTCTCAGATGGGGTTTATTTTGTTCTTTCATTTGTTCAGGTTGCTTCTTTATATAGACATCCATGGTCTTTACTTTGATTCAATATTTTGTTTTGGCATAATGCCTAAAAATATCTCAAATGTTTAACTGAATACTCATTTTGGTCTATATTTTTTTTTGAAATAATTTAATCATCATCGTTTTATTTTGGGTCAAAATGACCCTTATGCGGATGAAAACGGTTAGTCAAATAACAATAAATTGCTTGAAATGACGTGACAAACCTACATGATAGTGCATGCTGACATGACAGTATCATATAGACAAAGGTGTTGACTTGAAATAATGTCACATCAGTCAAAAATAATTTTATAAAATTATATAAAATATAAAATTATTTTTCTGTTCACATGTCATTCTGTCAAGTCATTTTAAGTTGTTTACCATTAGTTGACTAAAAATTTTCATCTGCAGATGTTTACCTTTAGAATGATCCAAAATGAAACGTTGAGGATTGAATTGCTTCAAAAAAAGAAAATTGGCTTAACATATGCAAAAAAATGAAGAAAAATATATGTTTATCGTATATGGTTATAAAAAGTCGTTTAAATTTGAACTGATTAGTACTATAATATTATAAATATTTACAATTAAATTTGAACAGAAATTCGAACAATTCGACTTGACTTGATTAAGTCAATATTTTTACTCAACTCGATTAAATACTCACCCTTAATTACAATTTACAAAGACACACTAATTAAAATTATTTTTTATTTAATCTTATCAAGTGGAATATCAAAATCTCAAAATAAAATAAATCAACAAATTAAAACTTACATAGTGATGGAAAGATAAAAGAAACAGAATATATGATTTCATGTAAATGATTTGAAAAAAGAAGAATAATTAGTTAGTGAATACATATCGTATGATATAATCTGGAATCTTTATTAGGTGAACCAATTAAATTTTACGTTTCATACGTATGTAGTCCACCATTTACTTACCTCATACCATTTATAAATTAACCAATGCATTAAAAAAGATTGAAAAAATTAATCCAGTGAAGTTTTCATTGCAAGTTTAACATCTTTAGACATAATAATAAATTTAGTTTTAAACATGTATATTTTATTATTTTTTTAATTTTTTAAAACTAAATTTAACTCTCAATCAATCTTTTTTAAGTTCAATTTCTGTGATCTTAATAGAAATAATGATTAAACTGTTTCATTGTTAATCTACAATGCACCTTCAACAAATAACTTAAAAAATATATAATATATATTTTTTAAAATAATTCATTACAAAATAGTGTACAATGATGCAACACTGTCACTTAACCATTAAAATATTTAAATCGTTGAAAATAATTATAAACAAAATAATAAAAGATGTAAATATTAAAGATTAAATTTATGATTATGCCGGATTTTTATAATTTTTGTTGGGCTCGATATCCTTCAACCGTTGTGCTTGCAAAGTGGTGGAGAAGTCGATTTTTGGGGTGTTGGTGGTGGAAGCAAAAAGATGAGAAAATATGCACAAGGATTTATAGTGGTTCGGCTTTCTAACCAAAGCTTACATCTACTACCTTAGCTTCCCACTAAGGATTTCCAAATTCACTCTTGAATTTCTTCCCCTTTTCTAGGCTTAGGAGGCAACCCTTTACACACTCAAAGTTTCTACCCCAAAGCTTGAGTAATCCTCTTTACAAGAGAAAAGAAAATAAAGCAAACAAGAAATCCCTCACAAGGTAGATGTTTGCACAATTAAGCTCACTCACCCAAACCTAAACACTTGAGCAAATATAACAATTAAAGCTCACAAGTGTGTTGTCTATACAAAAAATATGAATTAAAAGCCCTAAGACAATTTTGGCATTATAATGTTGTAGAAAATTGAAGCAATAGTCTTCCATAGATGCTTGGAGGTCCCTTATATACTCCCAATTGAGTTCATAGCCGTTGGAGACCTTTGGGATTGAATTGGAGCCGTTGGAGCCTCTATTTCCCGCAATTAATGTAGCTCTGCAGATGTCCGTATCAATACACAGTTACCTGTATCGGTACGCCCTTCTTGGAAACTAGCCGTTAAGCTCTTAGCTGCCTAACCGTATCGGTACGCGTGTACTCGTATCGGTACAGGTACTAGCCATTATGCTCAGTCTTGCTAACCGTATCGAAACACCTTGGTCTGTTTGCTAACTGTACCGGTACGACTTGGTTTGTTTGGCAAACCATATCGGTACGGGTTGGTCTGTTTCGATACACCCTGCAATTTAAATAACCGTTGGGAAATAGCCGTTGGGGAGGTTGAAAATGGGATCGATACGCGTACTTACGTTTCGGTACGACCCTACCCGTATCAGTACGCCTAAGGGCGTATCAACACGGTTTTTGGTTACTGGAAAAGTACTATAGCTGAAACCCTTGGACTGTATCGATACGGGGTATACCGTATCGGTACGCCTGTGTTGAAAACAACATTTTGACTTCTTTAAAATGTTCAAAACCTTTCCAAAACCTCTCAAAAACTTTACAAACTTATTTTCAAGTTGTTTGAACATAAAATCATTTTTGCAATATTTTCAATTTAGTCTAAAACTATTTTCAGCTATTATATCAAAAAAACATCATAACAATCTCCCATTTTTTGATATAATAAAACCAACTTGAAAAATTGTTTTTGAGATTCTCCCCATTTAGTAAAAACAAGATTTGAATAAGAGTTTGATTGTTGAAAATCTTATAAGCTTTCCTTTATTCATTTGAAAAATCAATTTTTCAAAAACATTATCCCCTTTTTGTTATATCAAAAATGGTTTAAACTTTAATGTCCAATAACAATGGAGAGTTAAAAAAATTTGACAAAAATGAATTTTGTTTTAAAATAGGCTCCCCTTACTCAAGCATCATTCAAATGATTAGTCCAACATATATGATACTAGTTGAATTAAAATAAATAAATATCAAAATGAACAAAATTCAACTAATTTTACCACACTTGAATCAAAGGGAGGATGTGAAGCCTTCCTTCTTCAAGTGTTCATCCTTTGTGTGCATAGAGCTCCCCCTCAATCTTATCACTTGTTGATCAAGTCTCCATTACACCTACAAAAGACAATCATTTGATTTTTGGTACCCAAATTGCTTTGGATCCATAGGCATTAGTAGCACATAATTTAGTCCCCTTAGGAATCCATTTTTCAATTTCATCATTTTTGGTTGAAGTAGATAGTCCTTTTGGGACCCAAATACTTCTAAAACATTTTCCATTTACAAATCTAGGGGCACTAGATTGTCTCATATAAAAATTTGATTTTCCCAAATTATTTTTCTTTTGAAGTTCTTTGAAAATCAAATCTTTTTCTTTCTTAAGATCGTCTATTTCAATTTGATGATCTTTTTCTTTCTTTTGAAGCAAATTTTGTAAATTAAAACTTTAAGTTCAAAATCCTTTAATTTTGCTTCAAATTCCAAATTGATTTTTACAAGCAAATCATTTTCATTTTTCAATTTTGAAATCAACTTTTTGTTCTTTGAAAATGAGGCTTTAAATTCAAAAACCAATTTGTCATAGGCTTCTTGCAACTCATCAAAAGTATATGAATTTGAATTTGAACTAGATGAGTTAGAAGTTACCTCACCCTCTTGGAGGGCCATCATGCATAGGTGGGCTATCTCATCTTCATCGGTGGAGTCTTCATCACTCAATGTAGCCACATATGCTTTCTTTGATGATGATCCCTTCGTGTTGACGTGAAGGTAATCGGATTTGGTGTGCCTCGTCTTCTTGTATTTCAATCAATTGGGGGAATCCACCATTTTCTTCTTCGATTCATGCTTGGATTCTTCTTTGTTGCTCTTCATGAATCGGGCAAATTCCTTGAAGAGATAGGCCATCTCTTTAACTTCACTATCATTCTCACTTGATTCTTCTCGGTCGCTTTTGGAGGATTCAAGAGCAATGGCATTCACATTAATGCCTAGCTCTATGATTTTCTTCTTCCCCATCTTCTTTATTTCTTCCTTATTCTTCTCCTCTTTTTTTTATTCAATATTTCATGAGTGAGAAGTGTCCCCATGAGCTCATCTAGCTTTAGAACTTTGAGATTTTTTGATACATGTATGGGGGGCTAAAATGATGCATTGTAGCCAAAGAGTTGAAGCTGTTTTATAAGTCTGGAATTTCAGCCGACTTGCATCGAATTTTCGGATGGGTTCCGGGCACTTCTGAGTCTACATGTCTTCTTCAAACATATTCGTCTGTCTCTTAGCTTTCCAACGCATCTTGGAACGCATCAATCCGACATCAGGAGCTCAAGTTATGTCCATTTTAGTGAAGACTATGCGAGCAGAAATCTCTATACGATTTTATCACGGGAAATATTATTTATTACGAATTTTCAATAATTTTATTGATTATTTGTACTTAAATTTAATCTAGGATTCTTTATGAAGATATTTAGATGATTTAGGATTAGATTTGTTATTTATTTATTAGTTTTTTAGGTTAGATAAAATATGTTTATTTATTTTATTATTATCTTTACTTTTCCTAATTTAAGTTGAACTTTTCATTTGTAGCCTATTTAAAGGCATATTTGCTTCACTAATAAGAACAACATCATGAATTTATGAGTTGCAAAAACCTTTGGCCATGGGCCATTTTATTTTCAAGGTAGATAGATTTGCCTTGTTATTTTTCGTATCAGAAGTCTTCTTCAACGTAAGTTCGTCAAGTTCTTGTAATGGAGATCATCTTCACACTCTTGCTTGCCTAGGTAATTGCATCTAGGAGGGTGGGTTAGAGCCGCTTGAGGTTGCTTGCTTAGATAATCGCGTCTAAGAGGGTACCAAGGACAAAATATCCTACAACATCTATCTCGTCATCATCCATTCATCGGAGAGATTCGTGCCGTTTGCAGGTGTTTGCCTATTCAATTGCGATTAGGAGGGTGCCAAGGACAAATCTATCCAACACCACCACCGTCAAATTCATCCTATCTCATTTTTACATCAAGATCATGCTTTATTATCGGTTTGTTGAACGTGGAGTTTGTGGTTTTCTCAGATCATATTAGTGAGTTTGCTAGATTAATTGTGATCTAGAGGGTTCCTAGATTTTGAGGTAATTCTTGGATCCTAGCTTCCGTATCAATTGGTATCAGAGCCTTGGTTTAGGTGTTTGAAACAATTATCTTTTACTGTTGTTTTAGTAGTTGAGAAAAAAGAAAAAAATATATAATTCTCTATATAGATCCTAGTTTTAATATTTCATTCTTGGAGACACCTCAAGAGACTTTAAGGTTGTGATCAAAAACTCTTAAGATTCGGGACGAATCGTTTTCAACAGGGGGAGAATGATACATGTATGGGGGGCTAAAATGATGCATTGTAGCCAAAGAGTTGAAGCTGTTTTATAAGTCTGGAATTTCAGCCGACTTGCATCGAATTTTCGGATGGGATCCCGGCACTTCTGAGTCTACATGTCTTCTTCAAACATATTCGTCTGTCTCTTAGCTTTCCAACGCATCTTGGAACGCATCAATCCGACATCGGGAGCTCAAGTTATGTCCATTTTAGTGAAGACTGTGCGAGCAGAAATCTCTATACGATTTTATCACGGGAAATATTATTTATTACGAATTTTCAATAATTTTATTGATTATTTGTACTTAAATTTAATCTAGGATTCTTTATGAAGATATTTAGATGATTTAGGATTAGATTTGTTATTTATTTATTAGTTTTTTAGGTTAGATAAAATATGTTTATTTATTTTATTATTATCTTTACTTTTCCTAATTTAAGTTGAACTTTTCATTTGTAGCCTTTTTAAAGACATATTTGCTTCACTAATAAGAACAACATCATGAATTTATGAGTTGCAAAAACCTTTGGCCATGGGCCATTTTATTTTTAAGGTAGTTAGATTTGCCTTGTTATTTTTCGTATCAGAAGTCTTCTTCAACGTAAGTTCATCAAGTTCTTGTAATGGAGATCATCTTCACACTCTTGCTTGCCTAGGTAATTGCATCTAGGAGGGTGGATTAGAGCCGCTTGAGTTTGCTTGCTTAGATAATCGCGTCTAAGAGGGTACCAAGGACAAAATATCCTACAACATTTATCTCGTCATCATCCATTCATCGGAGAGATTTGTGCCGTTTGTAGGTGTTTGCCTATTCAATTGCGATTAGGAGGGTGCCAAGGACAAATCTATCCAACACCGCCACCGTCAAATTCATCCTATCTCGTTTTTACATCAAGATCATGCTTTATTATCAGTTTGTTGAACGTGGAGTTTATGGTTTTCTCAGATCATATTAGTGAGTTTACTAGATTAATTGTGATCTAGAGGGTTCCTAGATTTTGAGGTAATTCTTGGATCCTAGCTTCGATGATGGCGGTCTTCTTTGAGTCCCATGACTCAGGAAGAGAGTAGATAAGCTTTCGGACAAGCTTTTCTTCCATAATGATTTCTCCATAGCCTTTGAGTCCATTGGTGACGGTGGAGAATCCATCAAACATTTTTGTGATGTCCTCTTCTGGTTCTATTTTGAAGTTCTCATACTCAAGGTTGAGAAGGCCGATTTTGGTCTCCTTTACTCGTTCATGAATTCAAGATTGTCCCAAACTTCCTTGGCATCCTCACAAGAAGACATCTTCTCATAGATATTGGGGCTAAATGCACAAAAGAGAAAGTGTAAAGCCATGCAATTTAGCTCTATCTTCTTGCGATCATCCGCATTCCATTCCGCCTTGTATCTTTGTAGTACGTATGGACCATCTTCAACAACTTCCTAAAGCTTGTAATATTTGGCCTAGATGAAGGACATCATTCTAGTCTTCCAATAGGCATAGTTGGCCCTGTCATAGAAATGTGGCTTGTCGATGGATTGCGCCATTTATCTTCAATTGACTTGTTAGTTGATCGAGCTTTCATATAGTCTCAATAGGTTGTTAGACCTTCTCGATTGAGCCTTACTCTGATACCAATTGTTGGGCTCGATATCCTTCAACCGTTGTGCTTGCCAAGTGGTGGAGAAGTCGATTTTTGGGGTGTTGGTGGTGGAAGCAAAAAGATGAGAAAATATGTACAAGGATTTAGAGTGGTTCGGCTTTCTAACCAAAGCCTACATCCACTACCTTATCTTCCCACTAAGGATTTCCAAATTCAATCTTGAATTTCTTCCCATTTTCTAGGCTTAGGAGGCAACCCTTTACACACTCAAAACTTCTACCCCAAAGCTTGAGTAAACCCTCTTTACAAGAGAAAAGAAAACAAAGCAAACAAGAAAGCCCTCACAAGGTAGATGTTTGCACAATTAAACTCACTCACCCAAACCTAAACACTTGAGCAAATATAACAATTAAAGCTCACAAGTGTGTTGTCTATACAAAAAATATGAATTAAAAGCCCTAAGACAATTTTGGCATCATAATGTTGTTGACAATTGAAGCATTAGTCTTCCATAGATGCTTGGAGGTCCCTTATATACTCCTAGTTGAGTTCATAGCCGTTGGAGATCGTTGGGATTGAATTGGAGCCGTTGGAGCCTCTATTTCCCGCAAATAATGCAGTTCTGCAGCTGTCCATATCGATATGCCCTTTCTGGAAACTAGCCATTAAGCTCTTAGCTGCCTAACCATATCGGTACGCGTGTACCCGTATCGGTACAGGTACTAGCCGTTATGCTCAGTCTTGCTAACCGTATCGAAACACCTTGGTCTGTTTGCTAACCGTATCGGTACGCCTTGGTTTGTTTGGCAAACCGTATCGGTACGGGTTGGTCTGTTTTGATATGCCTTGCAATTTAAATAACCGTTGAGAAATAGCCATTGGGAAGGTTGAAAATGGGATCGGTACGCGTACTTGCATTTCGGTACGACCCTACCCGTATCGGTACGCCTAGGGGCGTATCGGTACGGTTTATGGTTATTGGAAAAATACTGTAGCTGAAACCCTTGGACCGTATCGATACGGGGTATACCGTATCGGTACGCCTGTGTTGAAAACAACATTTTGGCTTCTTTAAAACGTTCAAAACCTTTCCAAAACCTCTCAAAAACTTTACAAACTTATTTTCAAGTTGTTTGAACATAAAATCATTTTTGCAAAATTTTCAGTTTAATCCAAAACTATTTTTCAACTATTATATCAAAATAAATATCCTAAGATTTTTTTTCTTTGATATCTTATAATTATGATCCTCAATTACCTGTTCCAAGTTTCAACGCTTTTGTTTAGACAAGGGATTCTACAGTTAAATAATATTTAAATTAAAGAGTATAGCTTTTACTTATATATTAATATGTATCGAGTAGGAGTATTATACATAAATATTTTCACGAAAATTACATCAAGATTGCCATTAAATTTTTATTCAGTTAAACTATAGTTTTCCTAATTACACTACACTCGATTTCTGAGGAAAAAAATTATTCAATTTTAAAATTTAATTTTTATATTGTAATTAGGTATAATTTGATCATTCTGCCATTATTGATAGATACAATTTAATTATTAGGTTAAAGAATTCTAATACCAAATTGAAATGATTTTTTATATAAAAATATCAAAAATTTCTATTTCATTTAAAAAGTGAACGCACTGCACAATACATATTATACAAACTTAGATTCTTTCTTTTGTTTTTGAATGATGCATTTGAAAGCATATTTATTTTAGAAAATATTATCGGCTGACGTTTATTAACTCAGTCAACTTGATGGATGGAAACCCTTTTCCCTGTATACACAATGAAAGATTAAAAACAAATCATACTAATACGTAAGGCATCTATTAGATTGACCAAAAACCATATATGCACATAATCATATGCTATTCAATTCCAAACACTGTAGAATTAAATATCTGTCCAATATAATATACTCATAATTATAAAATCAACGTTTGAAAACTTATATTCCAGAATTTGAAATTTAAACATAATGTCAATTGAGTGATAAAGTGCTCATATATATATATATATATATATATTCTTACCATTTACATAGCAAACAAAATGTAATTCGAAAACTTTTAGTCTGAAATCTTGAAATAAGATCAAAATATGACTTTAATCAGAGATAGGCGTAGATTTTATGGTGCGAACTTTTATACTTGAATTTGAAAAATTTTGAAGAGTGCAAAATTATATCAGAAATATAAAATACAAATAAAAATTTTAAAATATATGAAAAGTTGAAATTTTTAAGAGGTGTGTGACTGCCTAACACCCTCGACCAATCCCTGACTTCAACAATTATGCTACTCCGACTTTTTACTTTTATATAAGTTCCCATATGTGATACTAAGAGAAGCGAGAAAGACTTTGAATTTGGTGAAACTTATTGGTGCAGAAACCATAGGACATGAGGAGGAGATTGTTAAAGATATAGCACGAATTATAGAGGCAACGAAAAAGAAACATTTGCATCGAAAGATGCAGATGTTGTCGTGGATTATACGGGGAGTTGAAACGGTGTCGGAGAAGAAGACGATTCGGATGCTATCACGACAACATTATTGTGAGATGGTTCTATTGCAGGAAACAATATTAGAGGTTGTTGGATTTTGGATGACTAGCAATGCGGTATTATGGGGGGTTTATATCTCGTGCATGGTGGAGGTCAGGAAAAAACTTTGATACACAAGTTGTGTAAACTAAAGTTTATACGAGCTTGTTAATTTTAGGATTTACGGTGTTAGTTTAGGGTTTAGAAGTTTAGGATTTAGATTTTAGGGTTTAGGACTTATGTTTAGGGTTTATATTTTAGGGTTTTTGGTATAGGAATTTAGATTTAAAATTTAAAATTTTAGTATATTATATTTTCGAGCAGCTCACGAGCTTTTGAGTCGGGTATCGAGTAGCTAGATTCTGCTCATCAAGAACTCGAGCTGGGTTCGAGCTCGAGTCAAGTGTTTGCCGAACTTTGATCGAATCAAACTCGAGTAGCTCGCGATTTGTCTCATCTCATTTACAGCCCTAGTGGAGGAACAAGCATTGCTTAGGACTGAATGGTGTGGTTTGCTTGGTGATTGCTCACTCTTAGGGTGCCTTGGAGGAGTCTTCATCGTGACTACTCGGTTGTTTGCGCGACATGGTTGTTCTTCCTTGACCAGGAGTGGAGGTGACTGTTTCTTAGATTTTAAATCAGGATCGAAGACCATGAAATTTGGTGTTAGTTGAGACAAATTGACGATGCATACGTTTTTATGACTTTCATAATGTACTTCGCGAATATAATAGGTTGGTCGATACATTGGCCAAAGGTAGTGTGATCGTGCATCATGGCTCCAAATGGTTGAGTACTATAGTTGGCACTTTCAATATGTAGTTTAGAACTTTGGCGTGTTTGTGTGTTGTTAGGTAGTGTTGTGTTCTTTGCTTATATGTTGCGTGGATGTAACACCTCATTCTCGTATTCGATTACCGAATATGAGTCAGAGATGTCACAGAAAAATAACATGATTTTTATTAAAAAATTTCATAAATTTAAAACCTTTGAAAATATTTATATCGACTAATACACAAAATCGGAGCTCCTTTATTTTAAAAAAAAATAAAATTGACTGTTCAAAAAATATTAGACGTGGAACTAAAATAGACAAATTAATCCCATTTATACATGCCACTAAAATAAATTAAAAACCTCAAGTAGGATGTCATTATTGTGGTAGCTTGATGAAAATTTATGAACTTGATACAACTCTTTGCTTCGTCCAATGATTCGAACCACCTACATGTGCACAATCAACACACGCTAAGTACGAACTTAGTGAGGCAATAAACGAAGTTAATAACAATAATTAAACTTTATTCGACTTCAGGACTACGTTTATATAACATGATATATGCCAATGCATCAAACTTTCAAATTGCATTAGTAATGATTTACTATATGCTAATGTCATAAGACTTTCATGCTTGTCCATTTGTCATAATATGCCATATATGCATAAATGCATCATGATCACTAGATATGTATTACCATCATGTTAATCATATATTAACATAATATAAACCAAATATAAATTTCTTACCAATATACTTGCCATTTATTCCAAAAGCTCATAAGCTTATTCACCTGTTTATCTTTTATTAACCAATAAACCATAGCCCAAATATAGGCCTATGAGGACCCTGGGTACTCGATTCAAATATGCACCGAAGTGCTAATACACATAAGGTCGTGCCCACCATAATACACATAAGGTTGTGCCCACCATATGCACCAAGTGTCCTTTATATACACTATAGTGCTAAACCGAGTATGCAGCGTGCTGCTGGGCTCTATGGCATGCCAACTATACCCTGTCCCTCAATGACATACTTGGGCATATATTCTATATTTATTTCATCCATGGCAATGTATATCAACATAATTTAACATTGGGCAGTTCATACCCGAAATAACATTCATAATATAACATCATATATAACTAGTGATCCATGCATTTATATTCAACTTTTGACATATTTAAAATATGTCAATCATATGCTCCATGACATAAATATAATGATAATAAAATTTGGGTAGGCTCATCGCAAGCCATCCCAATGATGTATAAAACATCAATGTGTCATGATATGTATGCAATTACACCCACCTTGACACTTCTTATCCCAAACTAAATTGAATAAATTAAGAGAACTCCAAGATTGATCCTTTGCCTTATATATTGAATTTTCAATTTCTCAGGTTTACTTGAATGCTTCACATTCATCCTTTACATGCACAAATTAATAACACAAATAAGGTACTCATTTTATAATATGCCAGTCTGCGCTACCTTTAAAGAAATATTTATATAAAATAATTCACAACTCAAAATTCGATTCCATTTGTTTTGACAAAAACTAGACTCGATAAGCTGTTCAACCATATAAACTAATAGCCCAAATTCAACTTGTACGATTTATGACGAATTTTTAAAGTCGAATTCCAGTACTGAATTTCGGAGCAGACTGGTATTCTGTTTTCTGACCTTACATCACTTAAAAATTCATATCTTTTGATATAAAAATCGAAATCAGTCACCGTTTGTTTTAAAAGAAACTAAACTGAACCAGGAATACAATGATATAAGGATCACTTTATAATCATTTTTTGTAGAATTTATGGTGAATTTCTGAACTTGCTGCCAATGACAAAAATTCTGGGTAGATTTCATAATTCATATCTTTAGCATCCTTTAACCATTCCAACACCTCAAATTAACCTTCAATTATGTTATTCCAACATTTTCTTTCATGAAAACTCCAAATTCAACTTGAATCCTTAAACCCCAAATTAAACCCTAATTAACCAAATGGTATTCCATCAAGAATACATCAATTTCAACTTCAACCAAGCATGAAATAATAGAACATCACATAATCTTCCATAATTTAATCCTTATTCATTTGGATCCATAAACCCTAAATTATCTATCTTCAAAATTCAATAGTATCCTTCAAAAATTCTATGAAATTTTTATACCAATTGAAAGAGAATTCAATGGAGAACAAATTTGTATTTCATGTATTAACGCTAAATCCAAGCAATTTAGGGAGAAAAAACAAAAATAACATTCTTATCTTGGTCTCTTGGAACCCCATGTTGGAGAAGATAGAAGAGAAAATTATTGTATTTTCTTTTACCTCTAATTAATGCTATTTGGCATTTTAAAATCCATAAATATTGAAAATATCCTCCAAATAGTGAAATGACTATTTTGCCCTCAAATCCAATGAATCCATAATGTGGCACATGTCATCATCCTTCATCCAATGACCTAGATTTAATCTTGAGTTAAAACCAATTTACCCTTGAACTATATCAATTTCCAATTTTGCCCCTGAAACATACTTAAATTCCAATCTTATCCCTTGATCCAATGGCTAGGATTTAACATGAAAATATTATCTAAATCCAAGGGACCAAAATAAATATTACCATTTTAAGACATGGAAATGACATTTTTAACCTTACCCTATCATCCTTCAAAATATCCTGAAGATTTGATTTGATCCGATTATCCGAATATTTTTTCGAACTTCATCGCTTTATAGCCATTAATAAAAACTCTGTACAAAAATCCAAATAACAAGAAAACTTCATTCTTGGGGGTAAACTATTCATTTACGGGGTTAAAATACATAACTTTTGAAAATTACACTTTGGTCCCTGAACTTTTCCAAAGTTTATACTTTAGCCATAAAACTTTTAAAATTTACATTTTGATCACTAGCCAAAAACTGGGTACATTAACCTAATTACTCTTTTCCTCCACTTATGATTACAGAGGTTTTTAATGAAGCTTATGTTAATGTTGGCTTGTATGATTCATCTTAATAAAATTGTAATTCTTACTAATAAAAAAATAAAAAGGCTTAAGGGTATCATAAGTCCTTGAACTTTTGAAAAAAATCAATTAAGCCTCTACACTTTTTTTGCACCCAATTAATCCTTTATAGTCCAACAGTTCATCAGTTCACCCTTTGACCAACGTTGATTGTTAGATTTGACAGTTTTTTGGACCAGTTGGTGCAACGTGTCGTCTTATAGTGATATCATTTAACATTCCAGAGTTTTTTTTAAAATTTCTTTAAAAGTTATAAAAATTCTAAAAAAAACTTATAAAAAATAGTCTTTTCTAAAATCTGTAAATGTCATATGACAAAAGTGTAGTGTGTCACGTGACAGTAATATCTAAAGAAAAAAACGTCAAAAATTGATGGTAAAAAGTGGTCAAAGGGTTTAATTGATTTAATTTATTGGTTAGAGGACTTAATTGAATGCAAAAAAAGTTCAAGGGCTTAATTGATTTTTTCCCAAAAGTTCAAGAGCTTCAAGCACCCTTAATTCTAATAAAATACAGAAATATGATCTTTAGAATCTCCAATTACATGAATAAACTTGAAACAAATTCAATATATTCTATGATATTCATAGGTAGTTGATCTCGTTGTTAAGCATCTCAGTTCAAGAGAAAATTGAAACTCATGTATTTGTTTTACAAACTAGATAAAGAAAGGGCAAGATTGGTTAGGGATGACTGTTTTTAGCATAAAAAAACAAGCAAGAACAAATTTCACATAGTGGTTCTTCAAAGCAATGATCACAGTCATCATTAAAGGACCCATAAAGTGGTTTTCTGCCTATTAATGTAGTGCAAAAGTTCTGAAAAAAAAGGAAATGTGAGTGAAGTTGTAGGTGCAAAGAAATATAAATGCAAAAGATTTCAGAGAGTGATATGGGTGCAATAGTAACAAAATAGTAAAGGAAAATGATGTTCTATAAAATACTGGATTCCCTCGGTGTAACTCGACAGATTACCAAATGATGCAAGGTTAAAGCATGAGATGGTTATAAAGCAAGATAAATCAAACTTGTCCTACAAAATTTCCTTCAACTCTCAGCTAATGATTTAAACAAACAAATCTACCACAACTTTCGTTGCTAGAAGATATTGCGTGTGCTCGAACGACTGGACCAACATTCATTGCGTCCCCACCAAACTTTCATTGTAATGCTTGTTAACTTGAACTGTCACCGCACTTCTCAGTGTTAGTGGCTGTATTAAACACTTCCGTACAAAAATAACACTCAAACCCAAAACTTGAAACAAGAGAGAAAGCTTCATAAAATAAATTGAAGTTCACAATCCAAAATAACTCTCGTTCTTAAGGAAAGAAAACAGTAAATCATCATTCAAGTTTTACACAAGATACAAGTGAAAATAAATGGAAACCTCTATATCTAGCTATCTCAAAGTATTTCCATGAAATTTCCCTTGCTTCAGTACTTGGATTCTCTTTATCACTAAGAGATCTGCATTGTCTTCTCCTCGGTTCACTAGGACGAAGCTCAAGCCGACATGGATGAAGCTTCCCAAGAAGGAGAAAATGATCTTCCAAAATATAATTGCTATTGGAAAAGGCAAGGATAAGATGATATATATATATATATATATATCAAGATGTGTAGCACCCTTAAAATCGGGCTAGAATTTATCTATGGGTTTTAATAATTTTGGAATTTTTTTATAAACTGAAATTCTTATGGAAGTGTTAAAAATCAATTGATTAAGTTAAAAAGTTATTTGAGGTAAAATGGATTAATTCGAATGCTTAAAAGATTAATTTGTAAATGAAAGGAAGTAATTTAGTGACTTAAAAGAAAGAAAGTATAATTTGATGGTTGCAGTGCAAGTGGTGGAGAATTCAATGACTAAATGAGTAATTGGACCATTTCTTATATTTGTCATCACCTATGTGTCATTACAAGATTAATTATAAGTTTTATAATTAAAATAAAAATAAACTATGGCTATAGTCACCATGTTTTTCTAAGGTTAGTTAAGATAGAAAAGGGAAAACTATCTTTCATCTTCCCTAAATTATCTTTCGCCATTTTTAAATACTTGGATGAACCCTAGCTCTTCGACTTCAAATTATTCATGATTTAGCCATCAATCTTCAAAATTGATCTTATATTTGGTAAGCGCTCTCTCTTATCTATCTCTTGGTACCATTTTGATTAAGTTTGGAGCATAAATGTTCATGAATATGGTTTTGGTAGTTTAATGTTTTGGTTAATTGAGGATCCAAATATGAAATTAGATTGATTCTAAGCTGTATGGTAATTTATATGTAACTTTTGAGCTCCAAAACACCAAAGCTTAATCCTTTTAAGATTAGGAATTTCATGTATTTTGATTAAGGATTGTTTTGTGTTAAGAATGTATAAAATGATAAATTAAGATTTATATAGTATTAAAGTATGCTTGAAATATAGTTTATAGAAGAGTAATCATGTTTAGACTTATTGTTAAATTGATAAATGGAGCAAAATTTCAGCCTAGTGAATTCTGCTCAAGAATGTGTACACTAACAATGAGTTTAATAATTTACAGAAAATACCATGAGCAAAATTAGAGAATGATTTTTATATGTATGGAATCTTATGTAAATATAGTTTTGTTTAAAACAAATGGAATTGAATTCCGAGTTATAGAACATTTTATAAAGATAATTCTTTAAGGATAGTGCAATCTGCCTGGTGGCAGAACTGGGTATGTCTTTAAACTAAATTCTGTAATAATAAAAATTCAAGGCATATGTGGTTAGAAAGACAAACAATTTGAAATTCTAACGTACATAATGGAAGATACGGGTTTTTTAAGCGAGTAATGTGCAGTGTGCATGGCAGTAGCACTTTAGATGTCTTGAAAAGAAAAACTGTATTTACTCAGAATGAACTAGGTATCTTGGCATATATGGTTCGAAATATCTATAAGTCTAGTTTCTAACAGTACAAATAGATTAATTTTCCAATGAATGGATTAAAATCTATAGTTGATTTAGTACGGACAGTTCAGCTGCCTGGTAACAACTTTTAAAGTTGGTTTTGTGTGTTGAAAAGGAATACGATATGATCTAGAATTTTTGGATAATGATTTTAACAAATGGTTGTTTGAATATCTATAAATATGAATAGGTATTAAACATAGATATGTTTGATTAATAATTGGTCTTTGAAATGTTGGATAGGAAGTAGAAGGATCATCATGGTTCTTGTATGATATATATAAAATGGTTTAAAGTTTATATGCTTATAATGAAGTGTTAGGTAAAGAGAAGTGGAAGAACTTTAATGCTAGTTTGATTATGCTGTGTTAGTATATCAGATTAAATGTTAATAGTAAGAAGGATTGAATGAGCTTGAATATGGTTGCAACAGGGATGTATATGCTCTTATGGATTTGAAAGTAATATGAATGATGAAAGTTGTTTATAAGTTAAATTATTCATTATGAAAACTTTTATTAATGAATAAGTTTGGAAGTAATAAAATAGATTGTGTGTCGGTTTAAATAAGTCTTGGTTAAAGGATTGTCGAATATACATGTTTGTTTTGTGTCACACCCTCAAACCTGGCTTAGAAGTAAACTAAGCCAAGAGTGTTAAAGACTAAACAAAAGATTAACTTTTATCACAAGTTAGTGTTCGAAAACCCCCAAAAGATTAACTTGTAGCATAAGTTAATATTCGAACAAACCCAAAACAAGAAGCAGAATACTTAAACACTTTACTATCACAGTACCTACCATTTTAGATTAATATTTAAGGTTGAAAAGGTACTTAAGAGAATAACTTCTTTATCAAGAAACATGTTTAACTTAAGGTTTGTTACTACATACTCAAACATAACACCGTTTAACTTAATCTAATTCATAGCAAGCTCCAATTTAACTCATACACTATTATCTAACTAATCGTTAAATGATTATTTTAACTTAGACAAGCATTCACATATTTCATCCCTAGTACACTTGACACTCACGTTTTTCACAGTCAAACTTTTAAATACTTAACTAATGGTTATCCATATTTGCAACCCAAGCATTTCTACATCAATATTAACCTACTAAGTAAGCAAAGTGTTCAGTCAATCAACATATCAAGCCTTTATAATCAAGTTACCAAAAACATACTTCTATCAACTTCTAGATCATTTAATATTATCTATGATCATCATCTAGCAACCAACCACCAAAATATATACATGCAGGCCATACAAACTTATAGCTTAAGAGTTATACACACCAAAATGTGAACTACATGCATCCGAATTAAACTTTGTGCCACCACTCTAGGAGTATTACAAGAGGTGATATTATATACGCTAAAGCAGTACTTGCGATCCAACCAAGCTCCAAGAAGGGATATGCTTACAAGGTTTAACCTGAAATGTAGTCAAAGAGATTTATAAGTATACACTTAGTGAGGTAGTTTTAAGTACTTAATAGCAATAAACAAAAAGTTAACCTTTCACTAAAAAACTTTAATTCAAGAGTTTTCAAGTTTGAACAAGCACTAGGTATATCAAGGTAAGTCAATCGAACAAAGCTTATTCATGGAAATGGAAAATCCAACTAATACAATAAGTACACATTTCAGCCCAAGAATATATAATATGTATATACATAAGCATACTTATACTCGAAACATATATTCATCCTCAAGGATTAATCAACTCATAAGAGCGACTTACTACTTGTTATACAAGTTATTATAATTCTTCATCACCTATCTTTTAAGTTTCCATATTTTCTTATTAACATAGCCTTGAGAATCGAATAAGGTCTAAGTACATGAATCCTCAACCAACTATTGCCAAATAAAATGGTACTCGTAATACCGGTCAATCTCTCATATTATCGCCAAGTGACCACAAAACTTCCCTCCTACTGTCACCAAATAAGAACCGTAGTCCACCCTAAACATGAGCTCTATAGACTCTATGGCATGCCAACTATATCTAAGACTGACTCGAAACCAAGGCTTTCACATTTATTATCTTTTATTAGAACAAGGTGATCATAGCTTCTTATCATGATCTTATATCAATAACTCATTACCCCTTTTTCAATTCGGGTATGTATTCACCCCATGTGAATTCCTCATTATCTCATCTCTTACAATCAAATGGCTTCATAGCCAAGATTACATTCAACATATATATCAATAGTTCCCATTATAGGTATGTTACCAAGTTCACATATAGTTTGTTATAATCAAGAATTTCACATCATTATTCATAACATAGAGTGACTTACCTCATATCCAAGCTTACTCATACATAACATAATCCAACTAGAACAAAGTAACTAAAATCAACAAGCAATGCTTAGGAGGGTTATTAGCCCATCCCAAGAATTTAAACTACAGTCACTGTTCATTCCAAGCTAGTTTTGCTCCCGTATAATAATCCCCTTTTGTTTGTCTCCTAGTTGATCTACTTTTGCCTTTCCACCTTCAATTCCTTATGGTTCTAGAAATGGCAAGACATACATTCATGCGTTAAAACTCGATTTATCAACCATTTACATGTTTAACCATTGAATCGTATAAGCACACATATGTACCCAACCAAACTGTCCAATTCATTTGTAAATATACATATATATACATCAAAGTCAATCCCTCATTCAATTCAATTGAGTAAGTATCTACACCAATATGCACAACAAAAAATAGTCCACTACATACTTAATCATACAAAACAAGCCCCTTTTTATATGTACACACCTTCATGCTCAGATCAGCCCCCAAAGTTCATATGATCATTCAACCATTCACAGAACAACCTTTTATGCATGTATGCACCTACAAATCTTAACTAAGCAATTCCCATACATTATTTCATGTTCAAAACAGTTTAATTACATGTTCATTGTAAACTCTCTAGGTGAAATGCTGGCAAAAGTGGCAGAAAATATGTATTGGAAAATATAAGAATGTGCCAAAATGAGTCTTTTGTGTGCAAGTATACACAGTCTCCAAGTAATATAGCTGGTAAGCTGAGTATCGATCCCACAAAGATTGTTTTGGAATTCAATTCCCTTGATTGTTACTTGCCGTAAGAAAAAGTTGATTTGATTTGAAATTCGTTTTGGAAAATAATTAAAAAGTAAAGAAATGAAAGAAAAGTAAAGACATTGTCAAGGAAGATGTTTTAATGAATGATGAGCGTTGGCAGGGAATGCCTGGTTTTCACACTATTCATGCCGTGCCAGCCGTTAACAACAACATGTCTTGGCATTGTTTGCCGAGCAGATTCAAAAGTAGCAAAGCCTCTCTCGATGGTCATTGCCCTAAATTGATCATGTAAAAACCCCTATATCTCTATAGTGTTTGTTTTTAAATAAACCAATTTGATTAAGATCCAATCTATACTCCTAGGGTAGATTTCACTCCCGAAGTAAGTTCATCTACTTGAACGACTTCTCTCGAAGCTTCTCTCCCCAGTATTCGACAACTTATTCGTTGCCACCCCAAGTCTGTTAAGATATTAAGGTGCAATAGGCCAACAGTGCCAGCTCTCGCTTGGTAGAGTATTTAGGAAATATTAAAGTTTGTAGAATAGATGAAACTTTGCCAAGGCAAATTTATTATTAAAAGCTAAAGCATGAAAATAACATAAAAACCAAACATCCCCCACCAACTATTAAATTAGTTCATGGTGAGGGAGTGAACCAACAATCCACAAACGTTTTTGGAATACATCATCCTTAAAAATAAAATAAAATAACTTGAGAGAGAGAATGGGCTAGAAGGGGTCTCTCGATGTAGCCCTTCAAGATCCAAGCTTCTCGTCCAAGTTGGTAGGACCACCCTTCCACAGTGCAGCTAGTCGTCAATCATCACAAACACACCAACTCCTCACGATCCAATCTTCTCCTCCCATCTAGCTTGGTTGGTGTTTAAATCGGCGTGCAAAGAAGGGATATGACTAGCACTTCAAATTTTAAATTCTAACTGCCTAGAGGATAAGGGATTATCTTCGTATCCAGATTTGAATGAGAGCTGATCAGAATAAGGCTGACATCATCCTGTCGACGCTGCTCTGGCATCAAAGCTTGGCATGAGTCTGCCAACAAGTCTTGGCACAATCTTATCCGCTATTTTTTCAGAGATTGTTCCAATTGCTATTTTTTCAGAGCCTGATCATGTCCTATTTTTTCAGGGTCCAACAGCCTCTTGGCGTGGCATCAAGTTCACTTCTCTGCCATTCGGTGCTTGGCATTGTCTGGTCCATCTATGCCAACAACACTCGGCATTCTCTCTGGCATTCCTTCCTGTATTGCTTTTTTGGGCCAAATACTATGCCAAACCTGCAAAATTGCCAACAAAACAACCCTTCACACTGGCATAGACAAAACTCTAAACTTCTTATGCAAATGCATGATTCTAACATCCTAATGCAACTAAATGTACCTAAAAACAAGCAAAAGCATTGTAAGATTGACATTAAAAATAGTACTTTTGGAGAGGTAACATTCATGTATACGAAACTGGGCAACCTTCATACTTATATATTTATTGAATCAACACAGTTTCATTACATTTACTATATGCATCAAAATAACCCTAATTACATGTACTTACTTATGTAGACACATAACAGTCCACTAGCTATGCAAACAACCACCATTCTTGCAAAACAGTCTCAATTACATAGATACAGAAATATATATATATATATACAAAACAGCCCCATATACTTTCCTATGTGTCCAAAACAGTCCAAAAATTCATGTATATATATGTGCTCTAAACAGTCCAGCATATGTTCACATATATTTGAAACATTCCAAAACAACATGTATTCATATATATTCAAAACAGTCTACTAGTGCTTTCAAATTTGCAAAATAGGGCATGTTATTTAACACCACATTTGAACACCTCCTATAGTTCTTAACATAAATTGACCTATGAACAATCTTAGCAACACATGATTCTCACAATTCTCAGCCAAATTATATTTTCAAAAAAAAAAAAATCAAACTCTAAATTTGGAGAATTGAAGAGGATACCTTCCCTTCTTTTAAGCTAATCGAACGAGAGGTTAAAGCATGGCTCAACCTAAGCTAAATCCTTCATTTCCATAGATGTAATCCAAGCTTCCTCTCACTTTCTCTCTAATTCTCAATGCTTCGATTTTTTTTAAGTGAGAAAGAAGATGATGAATCACTTTTTCGATTCTTCTCCCTCACCACTGAACCTCTACACTTGCTTCCTTTCTCATATGACACCTCAACACATCCTTGATTAAATATTTCCTTAGCATGCAACTTAAATGATTGCAAGACTTTTCGGTTTAGCCACTATAGTAACTAGCTACTCAAGTTTCCTTATTTCAATTTTGGTCATTTCCGAGATGACTTTCCACTATTTGATTTATTCCAATTTAATCCTAATTCCATTTACTTACTCTAGTAGATGATAACTACATTATAATTTTGCTTAAGGCTAAGGTGCTATATACTTCTAGGCCAATATTTAGGGTATTGCAGTTCTCTCCCCCTTAAATGAAATTCGTCCTCAAATTTACCTGAAGGAAATAGATGGGGATATTGATTCTTCATAGCTGACTCCGGTTCCCGGGTAGCTTCTCTAACATTGTGATTTTTCTATAACACCTTAACAAGAGAAACTGATTTGTTACGAAGTCTTTTAACTTCGCGGTCTAGAATTTGGATTGGTTTTTCATTGTAGGACAAATCTGGATTGAGTTCTACCTCTTTCGGTTCTAGCACATGGGAAGGATCAGAACGATATCTCCGAAGCATAAATACATGGAATACATTATGAATATTATCAAATTCATTAGGAAGAGCCAGCCGATAAGCATCGGGGCCAATCCTTTCCATAATCTCGAATGGTCTTATAAAATGTGGATTGAGCTTCCCTTTTCTTCCCAAATCTAAACACATTTTTCCATGGAGATACCTTTAGGAATACATGATATCCCACACTATACTGGATATCCGTTCTATTGGTCCGCATATGCTTTCTGTCTATCAAAAGCTTATTTCAATTTGCTGTGAATAACTTGTATTTGATTCTCTATTTCTCGAAGGAGTTCAGGTCCCAAGGTTTTGTTTTCACCTAATTCTGACCAACATAAGGGAGTTCTGCATCTTCTTCCATACCACGCTTCAAAGGGGGCCATCTTGATAGATGTCTGATAACTATTGTTATATGCAAACTTTTCCAAAGGTAAAGATTTCTTCCAATTCTTCCCGAAATCAATTATGCAAGCCCTGAGCATGTCTTCAAGAGTCTAAATTACTCTTTCGTATTGACCATCTGTTTGAGGATGGAAAGTTGTACTAAGGTTTGTCTTGGTTCCTAAGGTATTCTGTAAAGAATTCTAGAATCTAGAAGTAAACCTAGGATCCTAATATGATATTATAAAAGTGGGAACACCATGCAAACGAATTACTTCTTTTATGTACAATTCGGCTAACTGATCTAAGCTCATAGTCGTTCGAACATGTATGAAGTGTGCTGCCTTATAAAATCTATCAACTATCACCCAAACAAAATCATTCTTTTTTGGTGATAGAGGCAAACTAGCTGCAAAATCCATGGTTATTCGATCCCATTTCCACTGAGGTAACTCGGTTGGTTGTAAGAGTTCCATAGGAACTTGATATTCGGCTTTAACCTTCTGATATAAATTCTATAATAGCACTCTTCATTCCTGGCCACTAATACAGCTCCTTTAAATCCTTGTACATCTTAACTGACCCAGATGGATTAAGAGCGGGCTATTGTGGGCTTCATACAATATCTCTCTATTAAAGGTTTCATCATTTGGCACACACACTCTATTTTGAAAACAGAGTAGACCATTAGACTTCAAGGAAAAATCTAGATTAGACTCAGATTCAAGTTTGCGCAAGATTTTTTGAAGTTTATGATCAATTTACTGAAGTGTTCTGATCCTCGAGATCAAATCGGATTGAACCTGAAGCTCGACTAAAAGCTTTTGATCTTTTAGCAATCTAAAATGTGCATTGATTGCAGTAGGGGCTACAGAACAATGGAACATACTTAGATAACAAGGTTTAGATTTTGGGTATGAATGGACTAGATGTGATCCATTTAGGATCTTACCAATTGAACGTTTGCGGCTGAGTGCATCAGCTACTACATTCGCTTTTCCTGGGTGATAATTGATGACTAGATCATAGTCCTTGAGTAATTCCATCCATCTCCTTTGTCTAAGGTTCAACTCTTTTTGAGTAACTAGATACTTCAAGCTTTTTTGATCAGTGAATAGATAATATTTCTCTCCAAACAAATAATATCTCCAAATCTTTAGTGCAAAAATAACCGCAGCTAGTTCGAGGTCATGAGACGGATAATTCAATTCACGAGGCTTCAATTGTAGGGATGCATAGGCTACCACCTTTTCATCTTGCATAAGAACAATCCCAGACCAAGATGAAATGCATCACTAAAGACTATATACTATTTTCCTGATTCAAGTTGTGTTAAAACTGGAGCTTGTGTAAGAACTTGTTTCAACTGATCAAAACTTCTTTGTTGATTTTCTGAACAAATAAATCGTACATCTTTTCGAAGAAGTTTGGTTAAAGGGGTGGCTAACATGGAGAACCCTTTTATAAATATTAGGTAGTAACCTGCTAATCCAAGAAAGCTTTTAACTTCGCCAACATTCTTCAGAGGTCTCCAATCAACTACTACATGTATCATCTTTGGATCGACTTGAATTCCTTATGTGGATATTACATGTCCAAGGAAAGATACCTCAGACAACCAAAATTTGCATTTATTGAATTTGGCATAAAGCTGGTTATCTCAGAGGGTTTGTAAAACAATTCGGAGGTGTTCTGAATGTTTATCCTTATTCTTGGAGTAAATAACGATGTCGTCTATAAAGACTACTAAAAACTTATCCAAATAGGGTTTAAAGATTCGATTCATAAGGTCCATAAATGTAGCATGAGCATTCATTAAGCCAAAAAACATCACTAGAAACTCGTAGTGACCATATCGGGTCCTGAATATAGTTTTAGGAGCATCAGACTCTTTAACTTTCATCTAATAGTATCCCGACCGTAGATCGATCTTGGAAAACACGTATCATCCTTGAGCTGATCAAACAAGTCTTCAATTCTTGGTAATGGATACTTGTTCTTGATAGTAAGCTGATTCAATCGTCGATAGTCGATGCAAAGCCTCATCGATCCATCATTCTTCTTTACAAACAAAACGGGGGCTCCTCAAGGAGACGAACTCGGCCTAATGAAGCCTTTATCTTGTAAATCTTGCAACCGACTCTTAAGTTCTTTAAGTTCAATTGGGGCCATCCGATAGGGTGTAATGGAAACTCGAGTTGATCCCGTTTGAACTTCGATTCCAAATTCAACTTTTCTTGTTGGGGGTAATCCCAGAAGTTCCTCAGGAAACACATCAGGAGATTCAGAGACAGTTAGAATGGAATTAAAGGAGAGTTTGGTTTCTTTTATCTCTGATATAGCAGCAAACATTAAGGTTAGTTCAAAAGATTATTTTATCTAACACGGTTATTGATTCTTTTCCTAACCCGAGAAGGAAAAGCCTTTTCTTAGCACAATTTACCCAAGCCTGATGTTTTCCCAACCAATCTAAACCTAATATAAGGTCAAACTCATTGAATGGTAAAGCTAGAAGATCAGCAGGAAAAGGAATTCCTTGAATAAACAAGGGGAAATTTTTGCATACTTGATTAACAATTACCTTATCTCCTAAGGGATTAGTAGCTATCAAATTACAATTTATGGGTTTAGGTTTCAACTTAAACTTTTCAATCAAAGAAGAACATATAAAGGAATGTGTCGATCCCGAATCAAATAGAGCATAAACAAGATGCGTAAATAACTTGATGGTACATGTAATTACATTAGGGGAGTCTTCCTCTTCTCAGCCTCGAACATGGTATACTCGAGCTGGTGCCCGAGATTCTTGATAGGTAGCATTTGAAGCTGACCCCGATTCTTTCCATAATTACTAGACTGAGCTTGTTTAGGCCCCTTTCCCTTTGGTGATTGAACATAATTTGAATTCTTTGACACATGAGTTGGAAGCTTATTCAGGTTCTGAGGACAATCTTTGATGAAGTGATTTGTTTCTCCACACAAGAAACATGCACTTTCTTGCCTTCTACATTGACCCGCATGATTCTTCTGACAGACATTGGAAGTGGGAACTTGTGACTCCCTTCCCGTATTCCCGTGTTGTTTATAGAAACTGAAGGTGCAGAAGTTTTGATCACAGTCTGAGGCTTTTGAAAAAAGTTACTCTTTGGGGAAGAGTTGTAGTTTGAGGAACTCCCTCCTTGATGCTTTGGCTTTTTGGACTGCCAACGGGGTTTGTTATCGTCCCTCGAACTTTTATCTTTTTGGGAATAGTTCCCCTTTCTTTTCTCGGATGCCTTCATCTTAGCTTCAGTAGCTATAGCTCGATTCACCAAATCTTGAAAATCTATAATTCCCAAGGCAGTAAACATAGGGCCTAGTTCATCATTGAGCCCATCAATAAACATCTAACACTTGTCCTCTTCTTTCTTGATAAATTTAGACCCATACTTGAAATATTTACAAAATTCGCTCACATACTGCTCAGTTGGTTTCCCCTTGCTTCAAATATAAGAAACATCTTCTACGCTCAGCAAGGTATTGTTCACTTATGTACTTTCAAAATTCTTTAAGAAAGAATTCCCAAGTGATAACATTGGTCGGAGCCGTAAGGGTTGTTGTTTCCCACCAACTTAATGCCTCATCAGCAAGAAGGGCTATGGCACACTCCAATTTATGTTCATCTGAACACTATAACTGTTTGGTTAAGATCCTGGTAGTAGCTTCTAACCAATATTCAACATCTTCTGGCTTTTCTTCATTACCACTAGTGAATGTATAAGCTTGATGTTGAGCTAACTTATCGATTGAGGCTCTAGTTATTATAGCTATAGGAGGAGTGGCAGCAGTTGGAGTATTTTGCCTCCAAGAGGTGACTAGTTGGTCAAACATCTCTTTCATACTAAGGAGACACTCCCATTGAATAGGATGGATAGAAGGAGCTTCCTGTTGACCCCGCTGAGGTTCAACAGTCCTTTGAGGCTCATGTTGATTTTGATTCATTCTCACACTTCTTCCTTTATTGGAGGAACCAACCGGGCTCTCGTTATCCCGACCCAAATATGTCTCTGACATTCTAATAATTAATCACATAAAAAGAGCTTAATCAGGTACAGATCACAAGTACATATCCAATTAACTCTTAGGTGGCACAAATAACAAGTGATGATGCATGAAACTCAGTTTAGTCCTACGATCGAATAAACCTTAGCTCAGATTACCAAATTGTCACACCCTCAAACCCGTCTTAGAAGTAAACCAAGCCAAGAGTGTTAAAGACTAAAGAAAATACTAACTTGTATCACAAGTTAGTGTTTGAAAAGCCCTAAAAGATTAACTTGCAACACAAGTTAATATTCGAACAAACCCAATATAACTACTTAAACACTTTACTATCACATTACCTACCATTTTAGATAAATATTTAAGGTTGAAAAGGTACTTAAGAGAATAATTTCTTTATCAAGAAATATGTTTAACTTAAGGTTTGTTACTACATACTCAAACATAACCCCGTTTAACTTAATCTAATTCATAACAAGCTCAAATTTAACTCATAGACTACTATAAAACTAACCGTCAAATGATTATTTTAACTTAGACAAGCATTCACATATTTTATCCCTAGTACACTTGACACTCATGTTTTTCACAGTCAAACTTTTAAATACTTAACTAATGGTTATCCATATTTGCAACCCAAGCATTTCTACATCAATCTTAACCTACTAAGTAAGCAAAGTGTTCACTCAATCAACATATCAAGCCTTTATAATCAAGTTACCAAAAACATACTTCTATCAACTACTAGATCATCTAATATTATCTATTATCATCATCTAGCAACCAACCACAAAAATATATACATATAGGCCACACAAACTTATAGCTTAAGAGTTATGCACACCAAAATGTGAACTACATGCATCCGAATTAAACTTTGTGCCACCACTCTAGAAGTATTACAAGAGGTGATATTACATACGTTAAAGTAGCACTTGCAATCCAACCAAGCTCTAAGAAGGGATGTGCTTACTGTAATATCCCAAATTTTTGGTTAGTGACCAAAATGAAAGATTTGAAAGTTTGGTGGCCAAAGTACAAATTTTGGAATCACTTGCCTAAACAAGGCTAGAACCAGTTGCCAGGGCAATGCATGAAGGAGATGCCGAGCTAGTTGCCAGGGCAATGCATGAAGGAGACGCCGAGCCAGTTGCCAGGGCAATTGTCGACAAAGAACAAGGTGATATGGTAGTCGAAATTGATGACTAGACAAGCCCAAGATGAGTGGAGCAAAGCCAAATCCCAAAGGAATTTGATTTCCATGAAGAGATTAAAGAAGAATTAAATTCCAAGAAGATAGGAGAAGTTCTAGTAGGAATATAATTATAATAAAGAATTATATTCTTTAAAGATAGTTTAATTCCAACTTAACTTCCTCCTCAAAGTAGGACTTTGACCTAGCCCTATAAATTAGAGGCCATATCGTCAACTTGAAGGGAGAGCAAGAAGAGGGAAAATTTCGACAACTCCATAGGGCAAGAGGAGAGAAATTTCGACAAGAGAGCAAGGGGGAGAGAGTTCGATTTCTTCTTCTTCTTTGCTTCCATTAGACTCATGGTTTGGGGATTATTCTTTGTATATCTTTTGAACCCAACCATGAAGTAACTTGATTGGTTGGGGTTATTGTGTTTTGTTGTTGTGAAAAACAATTGGATTTTGTTTAGGTAATAAGAGTTTGCACTTTCAATTCAAGGTTTACTCATTCTTGGTTCTTATTCTTGTTTGCGAGTGAATTGGGAGAGGATCTCGTAACTTCATCTATTTATCTAATATCGGGAGAGTTAGATTCAAGAAACGAATGAGTATGATCTTTATTCAATCTATTGATGGTGAAGATTAATCCGGATTAGGATAAGTTAAGGATTTCAACGGCTAAGAGGAGCGCAAGATTGGTTGTTGTTCACCCTTGATTCACGCAGGGATGTATTATCAAGGCATGCACAAGTAGCTAGAGTTTCGACTTAGGGATAAGAAGAAACCATTGAAGAACGCTCTGCCGAACCTTGAAGTTGCTTCCCAGACGCCCAAGTAGTTGCCCAGCTAGTCGCCCAGGCAACCATCGATTAGTTGCCAAGGCAACCCCGCTGTGCAAGTTGCCACGGCAACTTAGTTGCCCTTGCACTCTTTTACCAAGACGATCCAATCGGCTATCACACCTCAACTCACGATAACCTGGCCTATTCTCTCTTTTTCTTTCATCTATTCTTTTAGTTTATTGCTTTTACTTTTCTCGTTAATTAAAACCTCTATTATCAATTGTGTTTTTATTTTCACAGTGCAGCAACTTAAGCAAAGTGGCCCAAACCAATCCCTGTGGAGATGATACTCGATACTCATATCACTTTATTACTTGCGACGTGTATACTTTCACATTTGCGTAGCACTTATTACACGCAACAAGTTTTTGGCGCCGTTGCCGGGGATTGGCAATTGGTGTTAGTTGTTTTTGTTATTGCATTTTTTTCTCTTAGTTTTACTAACTTTTCTTTTTGTTTGTTTTATCAAAAAAAAAAAATTAGGTGCGCTACAAGTTAAGGGACATCAACAAGTCGGGAAATAAAAGCCGATCTATTCGAGAGATGATGTTGGAAGATATGAATCAATCCAATCAAGAGTTTCTTGCACCCTTTGATGATTACCTATACCAACTGAGAAAAGCCCAAAGAACTTATACCGTGGAAAAATCTTGTGCTATGTGTGGAGAACATCATGTGTTTGAAAATTGCCCTCACATTTTCGGTACATATAACTACATGGAGGACCATAGAGGGAACCAACAACAAAATTCTTCATGGTATGGTCAAAAAGCTCAAATTTTTTTTACCATAACAATTTTGCCGCAGCAACAGATATGCCATGGCAATGTAGTCCTTTTCAAGAGCATTCCAATTCCTTGGAGGAAACGTTACTAGCTTCCTTGGCTAGACTTGACGGATCAATTGAAGAGATTCGAGAGCTATCAAAATCTATGGATACGAGGATAGCTCAGTGGGATGCAACCTTAGGGGATTCAGAAGATCAATTGGGGAGATCCACATATGTCATGGATAACATGCACCAACAATTCATTCCTAGGGATACTGACGTCCCAAGGCAAGAGGATACGGAGCAATGCAAAGAAAGCTCTATGATGTGTGGGGAACAACTATAACCTCAAAGTCAAGAGGATGCCAATGAGAGAGACTGCCCAACACATGATGAGCCTGAACAACAAATTGCCTCGGCAATGATTGAGGAGCCTGAACAGAGCAATGCCGCGACAACACTCAGTGAAGCTGAGAACAACAATACTATAGCAAATTCTGAGGAACCTGATGCCCATAAGGTTACAACGTTGATGTTGAAGCAGGAATCTGTAGATTGCTCTCATCTACAATTGCCACGGCAATTACACGACCACATGCAAGATCAACGAGATGATAATACTTTGCCAATGGAATATGAGCAGGTAATGGTTGAACCTTTCGAATTCTTTAAAAACTCACCTCTTCCATTGCAGGTATGTCTTGAGGAACCGAGGTTGGTAGATTTGAAGCCATCGAAATCTCTACTGATGGAGATGTTTGAGAGGCCAAAAGAAAACGGTGTTTGGATTTGCAAAGCTTTTCAGAAAATTGGTTCTTCCCTTGACTTACAGCAAATTTTGGCAACTGATTGCCACGAAAATTGGCTTGAGTAGCAATTGCCACGACAACAAAGGCTACATCCAACCATGATAGAAGTCGACAAGAATGAGGTAATTGAATGGTTGAGAGTGGTGGCAAGCACATTGGCCAAACTCTTTTTGGGCAATATTGTCACCCGATGGAGGGTGCGGATGGACTATAAGAAGTATCAAAAACGACCATCCTCAAGTTTTCTTAGATATGCACTAACATTAGAAGATGCATGATGGCACTCTTTTCGGGCATGGTCGAAGACTTCCTTGAGATCTTCATGGATGATTTTTCTGTTTTTGGTAGTGACTTCAATAGTTGCCTCGACAATTTAGAGAATGTGTTGGTAAGATGTGAAGAAACTGATTTAGTCCTTAATTGGGAGAAGTGCCATCTTATGGTAGATGAAGGAATAGTGCTCGTCCACAAGATTTCATCCAAGGGAATTGAAGTAGACAAAGCCAAGGTGGACGTGATCGAGAAGTTACCCCCACCAATATAAAGTCTTCGATTTTGATGATTCTTGCACCCCAAGCATTCGAAACCCTAAAGGAAAAGCTTGCATCGGCACCCATTGTCGTTCTACCAGATTGGACGCTACCTTTTGAGCTCATGTGTGATGCAAGTGATTTTGTGGTAGGAGTAGTCCTAGGCCAATGCACAGGAAAGGAACAGAAAATTAAGTGGTCGATCACTTATCACGTTTAGAACACAATAGGGAGGAGGACGCAGATTTAGAGATATGCGATGCATTCCCGGATGAACAACTTTTAGTTGCCTCGACAACCATGGATGTGCACGCCTCGGCAACCATGGATGCGCATGCCTCTTCAACCCTCGACGCCACAATAGCTCTTGACGCGCACGCCTCGACAACTCCAGACGCGCACGCCTCGGCAACCACTGATACGCACGCCTCGGCAATCATGGACGCGTATGACTCGGCAACTCTAGACACACACGACTCAAAAATCTTGGGAGCAGTCGCCACGGCAGCACTTGCCTCGGCAATACCCTGGTACGCAGATTTAGTTAATTTCCTTGTTTGTGGTATTTTACCTTATGGCCTTACTCACCAAGGGAAGAAGCGGTTCTGCCATGATGCTAAGCATTACTTTTGGGACAAGCCTCTTTTGTTTAAACAATGTGCAGATCAGGTTATACGCCGATGTGTCCCTGAAGAGGAGCAACAGAATGTACTCCGACAATGCCATTCTTCACCCTACAGAGGACATTTTGGAGGAACTCGTACTTCGGCCAAAGTTTTTCAATATGGTTTGTATTGGCCAACACTGTACAAAGATGCCCAAGAGTTTTACAAGCAATCCGATCGTTGCCAGAGGACGGGCAATATCACCTACAAACCAATGGGCAATCAAGACCGTGAATATGGATTAGGAAAGTGCCGGACAAAAGCGTTTGTTGTACCTTAACGAGATAGAAGAATTTCGTACACTCGCCTATAACAATGCACAAATCTACAAGGGGAAAACAAAGTAATAGCACGACAAGAAACTATAGCCGCGACAATTCATGCCAGGGCAACTAGTTTTCTTATTCAATTCTCGGCTAAAACTTTTCCCGGGAAAACTAAAATCAAGATGCTCGGGACTATTCGAAGTTGTCAAACCATTCTCCCATGGTGTCGTGATAATCAAGTCCATTACCGACGAACATGAATTCAAAGTTAACGGACAAAGATTGAAGCACTACAACAGTGCCCATGTGGAACGTAACAAAGAAGTGGTCATCTAGGGAGATGCATGAGCATGCTCTCATTTCAATATTTTCTTTTTCTTTTTATTTTCATTTTTATTTTTAGGAGATATTTTATTTTTCTTCATTATCTTTAGTTTCCAGGTTTTCTTTGTTTTCTTTTCTTTTCCACAACAAGACTCACAACCACCATGCTAAGGAAATTCACTGTCGACTACTTGCCACGACAACCGCAATAGAGGATGCCCTTGCAACTACCTCAATAGTTGCCACGACAACAGAAACTGACGATGCCCAAGCAACAACAATGGCGTCGACAACTTCTGATGCCCAAACATGGATCAAATCAAAGCAATGCTATTCACGCGGTACCAGCCACAAGCCTTCAACCACCGACCGAAAAATGAATCAAGCAAACGGCACGAAGGAAACTTATCACTCGAGGTGATGACCTCTCCGCCTAACTCATTTCATTTAGTTTCTTTTAAATTTTGTTTCACTCTTACATGCATTGACGACAATGCTTCTCTCGAGTTTGGGGGGTGTTGGTTTCTAGTTAGTTTCATGTTTAGTTACATTCATATTAAGTATTACATTTAGGATACAGAAATCGCTTTCCATGCCTTTAGTTGGAACAAGAATTGCCTATATTTGATGAATATCCGATGATGACTCTGCCAATGCACTTAATTGATAGAATTTTTATTCTAGGATAACCATGGAAAAACTTAGAATTTTACTATGATGCTGAATTTGATGAAACACTGTTGTGGTTTGATTGATTTAAGGAATTCTAGTGAACTTAAGTTGATAATTAACAAATTGGGGGATTAGAATAAAAATTGGATGAATGCTAGAGGTGCCCGAAATTGGCTCTAGCATGTGCTAAAAAAATAGATCACTAGAGGTGCCCGAAACTGGCTCTAGTATGTGCTAAAAAAATTGATCGCTAGAGGTGCCTGAAACCGGCTCTAGTCGAATAAAACTAAAAACAAAATACTAGAGGTGCCCAAAACTGGCTCTAGTTAAAACATGTTAAAAAGAACCCAATGAAGTAATTTGAAAACCTCTTGTTTGCATAGAATCTGAAAAATCAACTTGCACACAACTCCGCACACACTCACAAACATTATAGTTTGATTCCGAGTAACTACTAAGTTTTCTGAAAAATGAAAAGCCAATCATACTTTGTGCCCCGGTTCTGAGAATTGAAATCAAGTTCAAAGATAAGTTTGTGAAAATTGAAGTCTTGGCATGTAATTGTTAGTTTGCATTGCTTGAGGACAAGCAGTAGTTCGAGTTTGGGGGTGTGATAAGTGTTCAAAAGTACTATTTTTATTACCCTTTTTACTCATATTATTATTAGACTTAAGCTCATATTAGTTGCGTAATTAGTCATTCATGCATTAATTCATGTTTCTTTCCACCGTTGAGCTTGATTACATAACTTGGTGATTTTTTTGGAAAAAGATTCTGCTTTGGTGTGTTTTTGTGTGTGTGCAGAATCACTTGCCTAAACAAGGCTAGAACCAGTTGCCAGGGCAATGCATGAAGCAGATGTCGAGCTAGTTGCCAGGGCAATTGTCGACAAAGAACAAGGTGATATGGTAGTCGAAATTGATGAATAGACAAGCCCAAGATGACGTGGAGCAAAGCCAAATCCCAAAGGAATTTGATTTCCATGAAGAGATTAAAGAAGAATTAAATTCCAAGAAGATAGTAGAAGTTCTAGTAGGAATATAATTATAATAAAGAATTATATTCTTTAAAGATAATTTAATTCCAACTTAACTTTCTCCTCAAAGAAGGACTTTGACCTAGCCTTATAAATTAGAGGCCATATCGTCAACTTGAAGGGAGAGCAAGAAGAGGGAAAATTTTGACAACTCCATAGGGCAAGAGGAGAGAAATTTCGACAAGAGAGCAAGGGGGAGAGAGTTCGATTTCTTCTTCTTCTTCTTTGCTTCCATTAGATTCATGGTTTGGGGATTATTCTTTGTATATCTTTTGAACCCAACCATGAAGTAACTTGATTGGTTGGGGTTATTGTGTTTTGTTGTTGTGAAAAACAATTGGATTTTGTTTAGGTAATAAGGGTTTGCACTTTCAATTCAAGGTTTACTCATTCTTGGTTCTTATTCTTGTTTGCGAGTGAATTGGGAGAGAATCTCGTAACTTCATCTATTTATCTAATATCGGGAGAGTTAGATTCAAGAAACGAATGAGTATGGTCTTTATTCAATCTATTGATGGTGAAGATTAATCCGGCTTAGGAATAAGTTAAGGATTTCAACGGCTAAGAGGAGCGCAAGATTGGTTGTTGTTCACCCTTGATTCACGCAGGGATGTATTAACAAGGCATGCACAAGTAGCTAGAGTTTCGACTTAGGGATAAGAAGAAACCATTGAAGAACGCTCTGCCGAACCTTGAAGTTGCTGCCCAGACGCCCAAGTAGTTGCCCAGCTAGTCGCCCAGGCAACCATCGATTAGTTGCCAAGGCAACCCCGCTGTGCAAGTTGCCACGTCAATTGAGTTGCCCTTGCACTCTTTTACCAAGACGATCCAATCGGCTATCACACCTCAACTCATGATAACCTGGCCTATTCTCTCTTTTTCTTTCATCTATTCTTTTAGTTTATTGCTTTTACTTTTCTCGTTAATTAAAACCTCTATTATCAATTGTGTTTTTATTTTCACAGTGCAGTAACTTAAGCAAAGTGGCCCAAACCAATCCCTGTGGAGACGATACTCGATACTCATATCACTTTATTACTTGCGATGTGTATACTTGCACATTTGCGTAGCACTTATTACACGCAACACTTTACTCTTGAACTTTTTCCTTAGCTTTAGACTTGCTCACAAAACGATCTTGATCGCGTTCACGATCTATAAAATCATCGTTTTCCAAACACATACATTTCAAAGCATATGTTAGTATCATTCTAACATAAGAATATATTAGGAATAAAATTCCTAAAAATCCTTCACTATCCATATCCATCACCAATTCACAAAATATTCTCAAATCCCATAAAATAACCATAAAGTGAATTCTTTTAGAATTCATCTCAACTTTCCAAATTATTTGGTCCCTTACCATTGGACTTTAATTTCAAGCACTAAACAACACATCCAAGTATTCCAAGAATACTTCAAACTTAGCATATAACTTTCTAACCAATTTCCATTTCAATCTCATATTTCTCTTAATTTGCTATTTGGTCCTCAATGCTTAGCAAACTTATCAAAATGATCCAATTGAATCTTTTAACATAAATTTTCAGCATAATACATCAACTTTTCAACATTTGTACCTTAATCCTTAAATTTCCCAAAATATGCGACAAAGTCCCTAGAACTTAACAAAGTTCCAAATCGGTCCAAATAACATTCTAAGCCTTATAACATCATTCTCACATGATTTCTAGCCTTAGGGAAATTTTCCAAAATTTTCCCTAATTTTCTTCAAATATGTCGAATTTGAAGGGTCACTCTAGACAAAATTTCCAACTTGATTCAAGCATGAATTCAACTTCTAAACTTCATTTCCAAGCTTTTATAATTATTCTCATATCAAAATCAGTCCAAGTTCAACTTCTTATCAAAACCCTAACTTTAAACAAATTAGGATTTAATTACTTCCAAGTAGTTTCAATCATCATACAAACTTGGATATAATTCTACAACAACAACTACATCAAAATCTCATCTTAAAACATCATATATAAACATCCCCTTCATCCAACAAAAACACAAAACTAAGGTTTCAAGCAAGGAAAGCATGAACAAATGGCACCAAAAGATAGAGAATTTTATGTAGATCAACTTCATGTTTCATGCTTTCATCCAAAATCTAACCAAATAAGCTTAAAAAATCAAAAATAAAATTTGTCTCCTTACCTTAGGAGAGTTTCGAACAAGAGGTAGAAAAGATGAGAAATTCTTGATTTTTCCTTTCTTTCATTTTATCCATTTGTCATCTAATATAATTAAAATGAATTTAAAATTCATTTTAATGTATAATGACCTTTTTACCCTTGTAATCCAATATTCCACAACTTGCCACATGTCTACCTACAAATCCAAGGGTCAAAAATAATCCAAATAGTTAGTGATTACCAACTTTGCCCTCGGAAATTCTCAAAATTACCATATTGCCATTTTTCATCCAATGGCTCATATTTAACATGGAAAACCTACTTTAATCCAATGGTCCATGTTAAATCCTGCCATTTTAAGACATGGAAATGAAATTTTTAACCTTGCCTTATCATCATTTCCAATATCTTGAATATTCGATTCGATCCGATTATCCGAATATTTTTTTAAACTTTATCACTTAATAGCCAAAATACAAAATCCTTACGAAAAATCTGAGTAACACGAAAACATCATTCTTGGGGGTGAATTATTCATTTACGAGACTAAAATAAATAACTTTTGGAAATTACAATTTAATCCCTGAACTTTTCCAAAGTTTATACTTTGGCCACCAAACTTTCAAAATTTTCATTTTGGTCACTAACCAAAAGTTTGAGATATTACACTTACAAGGTTTAACCTGAAATGTAAAGAAAGAGATTTATAAGTATACACTTAGTGAGGCAGTTTAAGTACTTAATAGCAATAAGCAACAAGTTAATCTTTCACTACAAAACTTTAATTCAAGAGTTTTCAAGTTTGAACAAGCACTAGGTATATCAAGGTAAGTCAATTGAACAAAGCTTATTCATGGACATTGAAAATCCAACTAATACAATACGTAAACATTTCTGCCCAAGAATATATAATATGTATATACATAAGCATACTTATACTCGAAACATATATTTATCCTCAAGGATCAATCAACTCATAATAGTAACTTATTACTTGTTATACAAGTTATTATAATTCTTCATCACTTATATTTCAAGTTTCCATATTTTCTTATTAACATAGCCTTGAGAATCAAATAATGTCTAGGTACACGAATCCCCAACCAACTGTCGCCAAATAAAATGGTGCTCGCAGTACTAGTCAATCCCTCCTACTGCCACCAAGTGATCACAAAACTTCCCTCCTACTGTCACCAAATAAGGATCGTAGTCCAGGACCATAGTACAGGATCGTAGTCCACCCCAAACATGAGCTCTATGGACTCTATGACATGCCAACTATACCTAAGACTGACTTGAAACCAAGGCTTTCACATTTATGATCTTTAATTAGAACAAGGTGATCATAGCTTCTTATCATGATCTCATATCAATAACTCATTACCCTTTTTTCAATTCGGGTATGTATTCACCTCATGTGAATTCCTCTTTATCTCATCTCTTACAATCAAATTGCTTCATAGCCAAGATTACTTTCAACATATATATCATGTATTATAGGTATGTTACCAAGTTCACATGTAGTTTGTTATAATCAAGAATTTCACACCATTATTCATAACATAGAGGGCTTACCTCAAATCCAAGCTTACTCATACATAACATAATCCAACTAGCACAAAGTAACTAAAATCAACAAGCAATGCTTGGGAGGGTTATTAGCCCATCCCAAGACTTTAAAGTACACTCACTATTCGTTCCAAGCTAGTTTTGCTCCCGTATAACAATCCCCTTTTGTTTGCCTCCTAGTTGATCTACTTTATCCTTTCCACCTTCAATTCCTTCTGGTTCTAGATATAGCAAGACATACATTCATGCATTAGAACTTGATTTATCAACCATTTACATGTTTAACCATTGAATCATATAAGCACACACATTTACCCAACCAAACTGTCCAATTCATTTGTAAATATACATATATATATATACATCAAAGTCAATCCCTACCATGTCTATATTCATTCAATTCACTTGAGTAAGTATCTACACCAATATGCACAAAAAAAAACACTCCACTACACACTTAATCATACAAAACAAACCCCTTTTATATGTACACACCTTCATGCTCAGATCAGCCCCCAAAGTTCATAGATCATTCATACATTAACAGAACAACCTTTTATGCATGTATCCACCTACAAATTTTCACTAAGCAATCCCCATACATTTTTTTCATGTTCAAAACAGTTTAATTACATGTTCATGTATACGAAACAGGGCAGCCTTCATACTTATATATTTATTGAATCAAAACAGTCTCATTACATTTACTATATGCATCAAAACAACCCTAATTACATGTACTTACTTATGTAGACACATAACAGTCCACTAGCTATGCAAACAACCCACCATTCTTGCAAAAACAGTCTCAATTATATAGGTACACAAATATATATACAAAATAGTCAAATATACTTTCCTATGTGTCCAAGACAGTCCAAAAATTCATATATATATATATATATATATGTGCTCTAAACAGTCCAACATGTGATCACATTTATTCGAAACAGTCCAAAACAACATGTATTCATATATATTCAAAATAGTCCACTAATGCTTTCAAATTTGCAAAACTGGGCAGGTTATTTAACACCACATTCAAACAGCTCCTATAGTTCTTAACATAAATTGACCTATGAACAATCTTAGCCACACATGATTCTCACAATTCTCAACCAAATTATATTCTTAAAAAAAATCAAACTCTAATTTTGGAGAATTGAAGAGGATACTTACCCTTCTCTTAAGCTAATCGAACGAGAGGTTAATCCTCTCACTTTCTCTCTAATTCTCAATGCTTCGATTTTTCTAAGGGAGAAAGAAGATTATGAACCGCTTTGTTGATTCTTCTCCTTCACCACCGAACCTCTACACTTGCTTCCTTTCTCACATGACATCTCAACACATCCTTGATTAAATCTTTCCTTAGCATGCAACTTAAAAGATTGCAAGAGTTTTCGGTTTAGACACTATAGTAACTAGCTACTCAAGTTTCCTTATTTCAATTTTGGTCCTTTTCGAGATGACTTTCCACTATTTGATTTATTCCAATTTAATCCTAATTCCATTTACTTACTCTAGTAGATGATAGCTACATTATAATTTTACTTAAGGCTAAGGTGCTATATACTTCTAGGCCAATATTTAGGGTATTACATTTTGAGCTATTTTAAATAGTGTGAAGCTTTGATAATTTTGGTGCTTGAATGAAAATTAGTTTACAAGATTGATTAAAAAAAGCTAATTTACCAAATTTTTTAATCAAAATTTGCTTTAATTTAGGATGTTTTTAAATGGTTGTTAAAGGTTTAATAAATAGAAATAAAATAGATTCGATTAAAAGGATCTTTAATAACCAAATTCATTTTCTTACGTAACTACTTTTGCTTTCAACTTTTCTCTAAACTTTCCCAGCAGCCAAACTATCAAATTTACTCCAAACTTCTCAAGAATTATTCATTTTTTATTTCCTTTTTATTTTCTAATTGATTCCTTTGATTTCTACACTAAATCCTATTTGTTTTCTTGGAGATTTCACTCAAATCTTGCTAATTAAGGGAGAAATCATCAATTAGAGGTGATTTTTGTTTTCTCCTCTAATTAAAGGTTCTTTACTAAAATTCCCAAGTTCTTGATCCTTTACAACTGAATTTTGTTATGTGTTTATGATTAAATCATGATTTTAAGGTTTTAATTGAGTTTTGATAAGAAATTTGATGAATCTTGATATGGATCTGGTTTTGTGTTGATTCTAATTGATTTAGATCATTTATAATATACATTTTAATGTTATGAGAAGAGATTAAAAAAGGAATCATGAAACTAAGTGAATTGCTAATTTTCTAGGTTGTAAATAGTTAGATTTTGAGATGATCTTGGTGTTGAAAGGTTGCTGGAGATATAAGGTTGATATATTGCTGTTTTTGGATGTTAGTTGATGATGTTAATATGTTAAAATGGTTAGGTTTTGGCTGGGCTTTGTTTAGGTTGAGTTTGGTGATGATTTCGGATGTTTTAAGGAAGTGTTTGGTGTTTTTTAGTGCGACAAAGTTGAATAGATGTGTTGCTGTGTTTAGAGATGCATGAAATGTATTAATCCTTTGTTTTGTGTGGGTAAAATAGGGGAGACAAATCCTTCATCTTTTAGAGAGGTTTCGGAGGCTTCAGAAGCTTGTTTTCGCATCAGCTAGTGGCGTAACACCCTCAAAATCGGGTTAGTAATTTTACCCCTTCAAAAGATCAATTAGTAAAGAAATGTCTTGCCAAATTTGAATTTGAAATTCGGATATGCTACTAATTTGATTGTTATAATAATTGTTCTAATATGTGTAGCGACTATTTTTTTCTATAGGAGTCGAAGGCCGCTACGAAAAATAAGGGGAAATCGTGTTTGGGGGTATTTCCCGCTTTTATTGAAAATATTTAAAAATGGGATTTTTTAGAAAAAAACTTGGTATTTTGAAAAATATGGAGTCGCCACCGGTCACTTGGATTAGGTAGACCGGACACCGAAAACAAAACCAGAGATTCGAATTAGGATCGAGAGTTGATTACGCACGGTGAAGGGTTAGCACCCTCGCTACGCCCAAAATTGGTACCAGATAGATTCATATCATATTTATAAAGAAAAATAAGAAGTCATTTTAATTTGATAATTAATTCCTAAAGACAAGTTTCGAATATTAACAATTGCCTCGATAACGGTACCAAAGGAGATGACACCCGGAGATCGAGATGACACGCTTACGAGAATACTGTGATAAAAGGCCTAAACTACACGTAACAAAATAAAAATGCGGTAAATAAGATTAATAAAATGTAATAAAAAAACAAAACTACGTGCATGTAATTACAAATAAATACATGATCACAATAAAATATCCATACATATATAAATATAATATATATTACAATTATTATTACCATACATTAATATTTAAAATAACACATTATGTATAATGTACAATGACTGAAACAATATATAAAATACTTTTAAAGGTTGTTATACATGTACATATACTATAAATTACCTAAATATAATATGAAATATGTAACATATAATAACACATAATATATAATATTATTTAATACATACGTAACATACTACATATATACATAATAACATAGTACATAATATATACGCATACACAAAAATATAAACCTACATTAATATATATATATATATATTAATAAATAACAAAAATAAACAACGATATTGAACAATTAAATAAATGCAAAAACAATAATATATTAAACACAAAAATAAAAAAAAACATGTATCGAATATAATAGAAACATAAATATAACAAAAACATAATAAAACAATAAATAAAAATAAATAAACAAACATAAATATAAGGCCGAAAACAAAATAAATTAAAAGAACAAGGACTAGATAGAAAACAACCCATAAAAAGGTTTTAAAATTAAGAGAAAAGGGACTAAATTGCAAAAACAATGGAAAGAGGGAGGACTGAACTGTAATTTTTCCTTAGAAATAATTAAAACAAACTCGGGGATGGTATTAAAAATAGGCCAAAACTTGAGGGGACCAATTGTGTAATTTGCCCATACGGCAGAGACATTCTGAAAATACCAAGTGGGACGGAAGGACTAGGTGCGTAATTTCCCCTTTACAAATTGATTTCGTTTAATTTGGGGACGCAATTAAAACTTTTGAAAATGATGGAGGACTAATCCTGTAATATTACCATACGGCAAGCTCAAAATATAAAGACTGAAAGGACATAGGGACTGATGTAGTAATTAAACCATTTTTAAAGAAATAAAACTCTATTTAAAGATCCCATTAGCTTCATTTTAACACTTTAGCCATTTTAAATTTCAAACCCTAAAAAAAATTTACCCTCTTCTCTCTAATTACTCCAAAAGCCAAATCAAATGGTTTGGGATGAACCCAGAAACCGGCCACGGGTCGCCATCCCCTCCGTCGCCAGCCGTCGCTCACCATCACCGTCGGACCTCAAATCTTAACCTAAAACGCTCCCATTTTCAAACTAAACCCATATATAGTCTTAGATTTTAGAAAAAAAAATCTCTCTCCTTCATTTGATCTAAGAAAAGCGATCTTAAAACCATTTAAAAAACTTTTCGAACCAAGACACAAAAAACATTCCTTCCTCTACCGGCTCACCAGACTCAGTTTAAAAGACTGACGGATTGTCACCAGCAAAGGGGAATAGACACCGGCGAAGGGTAAACTCGACTCTTGTTATATTTTTTATTTATTTTCAATGCTTGCAAGAAAAGAAAAAATTACCACTGCAAATCTTTCTTGGCTTTTTATTTCATTCAAATTTGGTCTCTTCTTTTTTTGTTTTTTGTTTTTGTATTGATGAATCTCTCGTGTACAAATGGTCTGATTACATATATAGGCCTATCTTTCTGGTTTTCATTGTTTACATTTTAAGCAACATTAAATGGATCTGATGTAGATTTGACGTAGATCTAACAATTTCCCTATTTTTTTGTTGTCTTTGGCATGTCTGGTTGGTGAGGGAGCCGGTGGAACGTATGGCGGCCATGTGGGTGGGTTGGTTGAGAGTAATCAGCCAGATTCATTCTTGATCATTGGATCAGATCTAATCTAACGAATAGGATTTCTTGAATTTTGGACTGCCTGGATTGACCTAAAAGAAGACGGGCTGCACTAGATGGTGACACGTGGTGCACGATAATCTGAAGAGCATTGCGTGTGCGTGCCATGCGCACGTGGTAGTCCAACAGCCCGCACGTGATTCTCACTCGCGTCTGTTGGGGCTCATCTTGAATTGATCTCAGCCGTTGGATCAAGATTTGATCAACGGCTCTCCCTTGGCTGCGCAAAAAATACAAGGGGATTAGGATTCTGATAAGGCTAGGGGTTTTTGGATATTATAAGGGTTTGGGTCAAGCCAAATGGGCCTTGTAATATTTTGGTTGGGTTTTTACTATGGTGTAACACCCCAGTTTTAGGGCTTAGCGGTTTAGTGGGTTATTAGACGGTCTGGTAGACCGGAGTAGAGATTCGAGTCGGTTTTGGGATCGTATATTTTTGGTGTAGGAAAAATTATGGAAAAATTCTAAAAAATCGTTATTAATTATGTATTTAATAATGGTGGAATCAATTTTGAAAAATGAGTTTTGGAAGATGGACGTTTTGGTTAGTGACCAAAATGAAAGTTTTGAAAACTGTGATTTCCTAGTGACTAAAATGAAAATGGTCAAATACTTAGAATCTTTAAGGAGCTATTTTACCAAGTGGTTTCTGATGATTTCTCCCTTGATTTAACTGATTTTAACATGTGTTTTAATTAATAATTAAAGAGGATTTTATTAAAAAGTTACTTATCTTTTTTAAAACAAAAATCACGTCATTTTCTATCAACTTTTCTCTCCATTCTCTCCTCAGCCAAACACTCAGGTTTTCATCAAATTTCCAGAGTTTAGGTGGTTTCTAACTTGATTTTATTGTTTCAAATTGTTTTATAAAGATTGTTTGCACAAAATCTTACAATAATCTTGTATTTTCTTAGCTTTTCACAAATAAATTGAGGGAGAAACTTTACAATAGGGGTAAGGTATGATATCTCCTCTATTTTATGGTTCTTTACTGAAATTACCAAGCATTTGATCCTTGTTTTTGTGTTTCTAATCTGATTTTGATGATTTTCTAATGATTTAATGAGTTCTTTGGGGAAAATGAGTTGATTCGCGAATTGGATCTGATTTTCAGTAAGTAATGGTGATTTGATTTATATTTTGGATGTTTAATAATGTTGATAAGTGATTTTTATCAAGGGAATCCCGAAACTTAAGAGTCTCTATTTGTTTAGGTTGCTAGTTTTTTAGGTTTTATGGTGTTTTTGTGGTTGTAAGGTTGTTGGAGGTGGTAGGTTGTTTTGGATCTGTTTTTAGGTGTGTTTTGAAGTGGAAAATGATGTTAGATTGATAAAAGTTGGCTGGGTTGTGAATCAAAGTGTTTTGGTTATGTTTTCAGTTGTTGTGGAGGGTTAATTGGGAGGGTTTTATGGAAATCCGAGAAGGGTTGTGGTTGCTGTGTTCAGAATGCATTATGATGCATTAATCCTCTATTGTTTTGTGGTAAAAATAGGGGAGGTTGATCCGAAAGTGATTGGAGAAGCGTAGGAGGCTTCAGATACTTGTTTTCGCGTTGGAGAATCGAGGTTTTGTGTATCAGTGAGTGAAAACGTGGATTCCAGCTTTGGAATGTTTTAAAGGTGGTTGTTGGGAGTTTAGGTAGAGCTTGAAACGCTTACCTAAGCCAGAAGTAAGTAAAGCGATTTTACTCTCTCGATCGTGCTAGTTGAAATGGTTCTATGCACTTGTTTTAATTACATGTTACCTACTGTTAAGCATGTTCTAAAGTATTTGATATACTGTTTTTACTCATGAAATGCTGAAGGATGCACATCGTTAGTGATCCTTGTAAGTATGGTTTATACTTGTGTTTTAAAGCATGGTTGTTGCTTTGGAAATGGCATGGTTTAATGCTTGTTAAAACAATGAGGTAAATGTTAATTGGTTAATTATATTGGCAAGTGATGTGGTTTTAAAATTGTTATTGGATATAGTTGGTCGGCCATAGGATTGAGTGCACTGTAAATAAGTCACCTTGGATGTTGAGGGGTTAAACAGTACCAAATACTCATGTTAGTGGGTTAAGCATCTAACCGATGAGAATGATTGGTGTCCTTGTGGGTTGAAAGTGTACCTGGTTGTTATTGTACCTAGTTGTTATTGTACCGCGATTGTGATTGTATCACTATTCTGGTTGAGATGGCTTGAAGTGTTGGGTTAACACTTGTTGAATCCATGTATCCGATGAACTCTTTTGTTAATGGACTTGTTTAATGATCACTTGTAAGTCAATATAATTGTTAATGTATCATTGAAATGTTTTATGTTGTATAAAGTGATTTATACATGTTTCTTCTTAAGCTTTGCATTTGGTAGTAATGCATGAGAAGGTTTAAGTGGAGGGTTAGCAACGTGACTTGCTGTTGATTAATGATACAAGTAGCATATGGTTTAATATGCTGATTTTTAATGATGTAAAGTGCATGTTTTAAATGAGGCATGATGTTTTAAAGGATGGTTTTAAGTGAATGGTTTTAAATGCATTGATGGTGTTTGTTTTTGATCATTCCTCGCTAAGCCTAGTGTGCTTATGCTCTCATTGTCCCTCAATGTAGATAATTGAAGTCCCGGAAGGTAGCAAGAAGCAAGAGGATCTTGGCAAGACTTGGTTCTAAAGTATGTTAAAGACTAGACTATAATGAATAAGGGCAATGGGGTACTTGTTTTGGTTTTGGGAGATGTTATATTGAACTCCCTGTTTGTGCACGTTTCTTTTGGTTGCTCTTGGGTTGTAAATGTCCTTTCAGGATTGTTTTGATGTTGGTTTACCTTTTTGCTATGTTACTTGGATGGAAACTAGGAAGTATGCCTATAGAATTTCTTTTGATGCAAAGATGCTATGTTAGGATGCTAAGTTGTGTAGTTTGGATGCTTGTGGTATGCCTTGTATGTTGGTGGTGTGTTTTAAGCATGTTGGAATGGTTTGAGGATGTTTTTGGATTGAAAAACCAGCAAGTTGTGACATTACAGGCCCAAGCGTATCGATACGGCTAGGCAAATTCAGGCTTATGAGATTGGTACAAGTACTATGTGTTTCGATAAGCCTAGGAAAATTTGGCTAGGCATACCGATACGGGATTAGGTGTTTTGGCATGAGTTTTAGCCTCTGGAATTCACTTTTTTCAATTCGGACCCGCGTATCGAAACACCTAAGGAGCCGTACCGGTATGGTTTGTAATATTTCAAAGGTTAGGTATTTCTGTTAGGCGTATTGATACGACAAGGTGGTGTACCGAAACAAGGTCTTTTAAACCATATCGATACAGGCTTACCTGTATCAGTATAGACAACTGAATTTTTGTAAATGTCTTTCGAGTAGTTTTGTCATTCATACAATTTAGTCCCTGAATCTTGCCAAAGCAATTGTATGCGATAGAATGATCGGTTAAATTTGTAATTTGATACATATGCATGAAACCCGACTAAATTAAGGTTGGTAATGCAAAAGTGGGTTTTGGACCTATAATTTTGTCAAATTACAATTTGGTCCCTAATTTGTATGTATGATCAATTGGATGTCATGTTGATGCCCTATTGAGACGGGGTTACACATGTTATCTGCATGTACATATAGGATTAATAATTGGCATCTAGATAAGATAAAAAGAAAAAAAATTAGATCGGGTTTTACGTATCTCTTCGGTTTGCTTCAACAAACCTAGTGTAGCTTTCTTGATTCGGACTGGCGGCTAGACTGGGTCAAGGGGGTTACATATGGACTGAACATTTGCTTGGGTTTTATATCATATTGGATATGTTTTTCATTTAAATGTAATCCATTAGTAATACAAATTCTAGCAACCAAAATAATAATAGCAAAAATATTAACTAATACACATGACATTAATATACATGCACATATATACTTATAAATACATACATACATAGACACATACAATCATACACACATATACTAATAGATACATGCAATATATAACTAATAATGTATACACGCAATTCATACATAATGATAAACACACATAAAGATTCATTTACCACATGCATGCAATATTAATTAATACATACAATATATGCATGCAATAATATAATTTCCATAATATGTACACATACTAATACATGCACATATACATATGTTTAAATATACACATTACCACACGTACTAATTGATATTATTATAATATTTACAACCCAGAAAAAAATGAGTGATTACATCTGCCCCTCTTCGCTTGTTCTTATGAAACGAGAACAAAGCAAAGACCAAAAATCACTTATTTTTGTCCTACTTCCTATCCTTGGCTCTGGAATCACGGGTTCTTCTGGAACTTTCCGCTCTTCCTCGGCCATATCTTCAAGCTTCGATCTCTTCAATGCCCCAATTTGTACTCGTTTCGACATTCAAAAGGAAAGCTCGACATCATGCCTGAAGGTCTTACTGATGGCCCGAAAGTGTTATCACCATGCCCGAAGGACTTATCATCATGCCCGAAGAACTTACTGATGTCCTGAAGGACTTAAAATCTGGATTCACGCCGAAAATGGCTACCAATCTTCATTAAAATATGGATTCACGCCAAAATGGCTACCAATATCCCTTAAAATGATGCCTCGGTTCTTACCAGTCTTGACATCACAATAAGGTTAGCACCATGCCCGAAGGATTTACTAATGGCCTAAAGGTCTTATCACCATGCCTGAAGGACTTACCAGTGGCCCAAAGGACTTATAATCATGCTCGAAGGCCTTACCGATGGCCCGAAGGACTTAAAATCAGGATTTACGTCGAAAATGGCTACCAAATTTCATTAAAATCTGGATTCACGCCAAAAATGGCTACCAGTATAAATCTTCAATAAAATCTGCTTCTTCAACATGAAGTTGCAGATCAGAATCTTTGGAAATCTTCAAATATCTGTTTAAACACAAGCAAAATGCCTTTCAATTAGCATGACCCTATCTATATGATGCCTGCAATGTAAAACTTTCTTTCTTTTCTTATTTCTTCTCGCCTTTCTCTTTTTCTTTTTTCCTTTTCCTTTTTTCTTCTTTCTTTTTCTCTTTATTTCTTTTTTCTTTGTCTTTCTTCTCTCATTCTTTTCTTTTCTTCTCTTTTTTCTTTTTCTTTTTTCTCTCATTTTCTTTTATTTTTTTCTTTCTTTTTTCTTCTTTTTCTTTTCTTTTTTCTTCTTTTCTATTTCATTCTATTTTGAAATCCTATTCCCTGAAAGGTTATTCTTCAAATTTATTCATTTTATCTCTCTGCAGCATACTCATTAATCTTCATTTTATCAATCTTTACTTCATCAATCAAATACCCACGCTCTTATCTCTCGTGTGCGAGTAACTCCCTTCTTCTTCTTTGGGGTCTCTACCCACTTTGCAAGTCTTTCTTCTAGTTCCCACTCTATCCTTAGGTGGGACTTTTACCATTTTCTCGCCTCCACATTGTCCCATCCAATCTTTGGGCTAAACTAGTTCTAAGTTCTTGACCCAACATTCAGAGTCTTGATCTGTCTCAACATTAGGGCAGGCGAAATGCCACCACGCCTTGAACTCATTTTTGAAATCTAATCTTCTTATAGCGCCTGAGAGGTAACCAACTCTCGGTCCCTATACTTTAATTCTCATTTAAAATTTTAACGAAAAGACAGTCGCTTCCAAAAATAAAATGGGATAAAATGTCAAGCATCTTTGAAAATTAATGCTTGAGAAACACTATAGATATCTTAAAAGTCCAAGTTTAGAAAAGAATGTCAAACATTTTCGAAAATGGATGTTTGGAAAAAGATAAAACTTAAAAGAATATCAAATATTTTGAAAAATTAATGTTTGGATGATTTGAGATTCTAAATGCCAAACAGTTTTGACAATTGATGCTTGGAAGTAAATAACAAAATGTGTAAAGAATTGAAATTTGAAAAATGCCCAACGCTTTGAAGAAGTATTCAAAGAATAAAAATTTGGAGAAAACATGCTCAAACATTTTTGAAACTAATGCTTAGAACAAGTGGTAAATATGCCAAATGATTAATTTTTTGAGGGTTTAGACATTTTTGAAAACTAATGTTTAGTCCTACTAACAGAATTGTATGTTTAGATAATCTGGTCTATGTCGGTGATGTAAGCATATGTATGGTCTCCCCTAGTCCATTTAGGCTTTCGAGAGGAACACTTCCCATATCTATTTTCTAGCCCATTTAAGGTGGCTCTCTTGATCTCACCACTCATTATGCCTCCGTCCTTCCCTCATTTGGGTGTCGATCAAGCACTTCGAGGTTCGACGTTCCCTGAAGAAAGGTTAACCCTTATAGGCAGGACATAATCTGAAGACTATCTCATTTAGATATCTATAAATGATCAAAATGGTCTTTGTACCATCCGTCATGCTTTTGCACTCGTTTAATCAGCATATGCTCGTATGAAGTATTTTCTTCTCTTTCGTTTGTCGGATCGCTCTAGACTGCTCATTTTTGGGTTTTCACCCTAGAGTTCATTTCCTTTCTCTATCTTCAAACCGGTTTGGAATTTTGTCGGCCAAGTAATCAATCTTCTATAACTCTTCAAAAACTGATGAAAGAGTCTGTATGAATTCTTTGGGGATTTTTCTTTTAGTTGAAACCTTCACCTTGTAATTAACTTGCTCAGATAGGATACACTTTTCTCTTTATTTTCGGGATCGCTTTAGACTGCCCATTTTTTTGGTTTTCACCCTAGAGGTCATTTCCAACTTTTGTATCTTCAAATCGATGTATTTTGGTCAAAGTTTGATGTCAACATGCTCAGGCAAATCACTCTTTTCTCTTTATTTTCTGGATCACTCTAGACCGCCATTTTTGGGTTTTCACCCTAGAGGTCATTTCCTTTTTCTATACCTTCTGACCGACTTGTATTCTGGTTGGCATTAATACTTGTTTTCTTTTCAAAGGTGACTGGACTTTCAGAGTTCTTCAAAAATTTATATTTTCTGTAGTCTCCTACTTATCTAATCTTCATCATTGCAATGTATTCTTTTCTTTTCTCTTTCTCTTTCTTTTCTCTTTCTTTTTCTTTATCCTTTCTTTTTTTCCTTTTCTATTTTCCCTCACTTTTATTATTTTTTTCATATTCCTTTTTTTTCTCTTTTTTTTGGGGTTTTGAGTCTCAAATTTTTTCTTTTTTCGTATCTGTATTAACCCTTGATGCTTATTTCTGCTTGGAAGTAGTCGATTCTCGATGGTTCTCTTGATGTTTATTGGCTAGTGACTTCTTCATGTGTCTTTTTTTATTACACTGTTCAACTTAAAGCGCTCACTCTTTATTGCTTCAGTTCTCTGCCTGGCATTTGTTCTTTGCTTGGTTTGTCTCGCTGATCCTAATACCGTCTTCGATCACTTCTCTTTGGTGATTCCATGGTCTTTGTATCCAATATTCCTGGCCTCATTTCTTCTTGCTTGGTAGGTGGAAAAGTACCATTTGTCATCTCGTTCATAGACATTGATAAAATCGTCAGGGGGATAGAAGTTTAGGGTCAACACTCGACTCAGGGATCTTAACCAAAAGTTCTTGAGAGGGGAATTTTCCTAAAATGGGAACTGCCCATTATCTAAACACTCAATTTGTTCCTCTATCAGCCTAAATGGACTCGTGGATGCTAATATTCGCAATATCACCTACGATATTCAATTTTTTTCAAAATATAAATAGTTTAGAATTAACATTGAATCTAAATTGAACGGTTTGTTTATGTTGGAAATAAAATGGTATGTTTCTATGCATGACTTTTCTTATGAATATGTATATGCGTATAGGAGAACAAAAACTGCCCTTGTAACAATGAATGAAAAATGAAAAGAATTAAAGAATGCCAAAGCAAAAACATTTTCTAAATACGATTTTCTAAAAATAATTAAACATATATCTTTAAAATATTCCCACTGCTCTTGGGCTTAAGCCGTAAGCTTTTTCTACATACAGTTCAAAAAAGAAAAGAACAAAATACGGTGAATCAAACTAGCACTTTTTCAAAAAGATGAGACATTCAAGCATAGGGACCATTTCATTCCAGCCTACTCGGATTGGTGCAGACTTGCCCTAATTCTTTTGTCTTCCACTGCTGGATTAAATCTTCTGTCATGACTCCTTCGTCGACTAGCTTCTTGATTTCTTCCAGCAACGGTCGACACTTTCTAGTAGGATGCCTCGGTGCACCCATATGGAAATCACATGTGCTCTTTGAGTCAAAACTGTGAGCAGAAGGGTCAGGTATAATCTTTATCGGTCTGGGGATAATGTGGAGACCCTCAACTAGACAAGGAAATATATCTGAAATGGGTACCGCAAACACTTCCAAGTCTACACTTGTTCGGGGAACTTTCCTTGGTGGCTCAGAATACTTAGCGGGCCTTCTTCTCTTGCGATTATGAGTGCTACAGAGACAACACTCATTTATCTCTTTGCCTTATTCTATTTCCTCATCAGTTTGGTCCTTAGACTTAGACCCTAATTTTCCTTCTTGGATGGCGTGCTCTATTCTCTCTCCCACTTCCATGAAGTCCTCAAATTTTCTTCTCGATTTCTCTAACATCATATCGAAGAAAGGAATGAGGAGAGTTGCATGAAATAAGGGAGTCATTTCCTCTTCGGTTATGGGAGGTTGAACTTGGGCCGCCAGACTTTGCCATCTTAATGCATAATATCTAAAGTTCTCGCTTGGTCTCATTTTCATGTTCTGAAGGAACTGTCAACTTGGAGTTAAGTCTAAGGCATATTTGTATTAACTTGAAAAGGCGTTGGCAAGGTCACCCTAGGACCGAATCTGATCTTTGCTCAATCGGTTGTACCAAACTGCAGCGAGTCCCACCAAACTGTCATGGAAGTAATTAATCAACATCTTTTCATTCTTAATATAACCTTCCATCTTTCTACAAACATGGTCAGGTGGACTTTTGGACAACTTGTGCCATCATATTGCATAAATCTAGGAGCCTTGAAATTTGGAGGAATGACCAAGTCAGGGACTAGAAAAAAATATCTTGTATTGAAAGCATTTATTTTTTCCTTCTTCTTGAGCTCTCTCTTAACTCTATCCTCTAATTGGTCCAGTCTTTGTTCCATCCTTTTCCAATTGGTTCTCGGATACTGCCACTAAACCCATAAATTTTATTATCATTTTATTAATGTATGAAATGCATCATAAATTTCTAAAATATGAAAACAAACAATAAGTACGGACTATCAAAAAATGAGTGTAAAATGAATTGAATGAATGCAAATGAAGTGTTGATTCATTAATAGTCCTTTAGGAGGACTTTCATTGAAGGAATGGAGCCTGTTGTACAAAAGATTGACAATATTCTATAGGCGTCTTGTTAGCCACTCTTCTTTGGGTGAAATGCATGCTCGGTGCCCCACTTTTGTTTTCTGTATCTACTTCATACTCTGATTATTTTCTACCGTAGTATTGTCAATCTTTGTACATTACAAAACATCTTTCCTTTTATATAAGAAATCCCCTAATATGAAATATTTTTTGAATCAACGAGATATGAGCATGAATGGAATGAGGTATTAGTTGCAAAGTGAACACCGTAGAAAGACTTTCATTGAACAAAAAGGCTTGTTACATCAGATTTTAGTGTTGTAAACTTCACAAATACTGATGAGCCCTAGCCCCAAACTTTTGGACTTATTCTAGCAAACGAGCCATCTTCCCTTCATGGTTTAGTGAAGGATTCATATTCTGTCTTAATGGCATGGCTGCATTGGCCACATCTGCCACTTGTTGAGCTACCTTGCTTGCCTGGGTTATGACATTCTTCATGTCCTTGTCTCTCTCTTGTATTTTTTGCTCGGCCTCTCGTAACTGAAGAGTTACCTTCTCGACACTCTCATAACCAGCTTGCTTGTAGGCTTCAGCGTGAATCTCGCTCGTACGTAAAAAAGTCCTAAGTTCTTCTATTTGTTTCTTGAGCATTGTGTTTTCTGTTTGTACTGTGTGTAATTCATCCTCGCTCTGCTGCAAAGTTGGTTTCAGAATCTCATTCATATTTAGACTGTCTTCTAGCTCATCCTTGAGAATATTGCATTGGCTCTCTACTTCCATCAACTTTTGTAACAATAATCGGGCTCTATTTCCACTTGCCTGGCTTTTTCGTTTCCAATGCCCCAAGTCATTATTTAGTTGTAGGATGCCGTTATTTCATTCTTCAAAAGTGTTTCCCAAACCAACATTCTGGAACATGCGGTGAAGCATATGATGCTTATCTTGCAAATTCTTTAGTTTCTCGCTTAATTCTCCTCTTTCCTGTCTGAGTTGTTCGAATGACTGCCCCTCTTCTGGGATGCCCCCATATTCTGCTTCTAAATTTGACTCACTTTCATTCAACCCATGCCTCGGGTTTTGGCTCTTCTTCGACTTTGTCCCTTGAATGATTATCGGTTCATTGGAAAATATGGGCCTTCCATCTTTGAAAGTCAATGCTCCCATAATGACAAGTCCCCAACTCGGTTCTTCAAAGCCCCACAATTCTCTGTAATGTGCCCCGAACCTCCTAAGTGGTAACCGCACCTGGCTTGGCTGTTGTAACCTTTAGGATAAGGTGGTTCTTTCGGCACCGAATGAACAAGGGTGGTAAGGTTCCTTTCAATAAGCATTGGAAGTATCTCGGTATACCTCACAGGCTTCGGGATGTACTTCTTCATATTATTGGTTTATTTGGTTTCTTCTGGACTTATCTCTATTTTCTAGGAGCTTGACTCAAATGCACCTCCCACTGATTGGTTGACGCGAATCACAAAAGGGTTCGACTAGTCGTATTTACCGATGTTACTTTGCCTGGGAGTAGAATTCTGACTATCGGTACCTTCATTCTTGTTCTTGATGGACTTTTTTCTGGCTTTATGGACCCCTTGCCTTTAGCCATAGAGGTCATCATACTCATCATATCGGCCATCTGTTTCTCCAGTTCTCGTACTTCATCTCGTTCATCTTCAATACGAGTATTAGTTACCTTATCTTGCTCAAACTTTTCGTACGATTCGTCTTCTAGACTTCTAACAATGCTCGGGGTTGGCTCGCTTTATCTGAATATGAGACCTCTTGTCCATTATGATTTCCTTCTACAGTGACGTCACTTGCGAAATAAATACCTTTATGATATGAAAATGCAATGCACAAAAAGAAGAAAAAGGGCAAACAAAGAAAATTGTGCCAATTCAATAAGAATAATCGAAATAAATGATTAATAAACATAAACAATTAAGACATTCATATCAAGCAATTAAAATATATACAAACGAGCAAATAAATGCGAACAAAAGCTTAAACAGGTCATCCTCTAATTGGACAGAGTATCGGCATGACTATAATAGGTAGACTCTATGTTTCACTATATGCAGTTAAATTCTAAAGTAAATGGTACTCGAACTGTCGATTGGACATCGATTCAAGGGAATACGACCCTTATACCATACGGAGGTGAAAACCTCACGAAATATAAGGATCGAATTCCTGAAGTAAATTACAAAATTATGCGGAGGTAAAAACCCCACGAAGCGAAGTAATTGTTCCTCCTAAATGGTTCTAAGACTGCTATATGATGCAAAAAAGATAAACAAACAAGACTTAGGAATTAAAAAATAAATTAAACCATATTTAAAATTTTCTAAATAATTACGATACGAATCTAAGGCTTAACTCCCTTTTTATTTTTGAAAACAAAATTTTGCCCCCAGCGGAGTCGTCAAGCTGTAGCGACTATTTTTTTCTATAGGCGTAGTAGAAGGCCGCTACGAAAAATAAGGAGAAATCGTGTTCGGGGGTATTTCCCGCTTTTATTGAAAAATATTTAAAAGGGGAATTTTTAGAAAAAACTCAATATTTTGAAAAATATAGAGTCGCCATCGGTCACTTGGATTAAGTAGACCGGACACCAAAAACAAAACCAGAGATTCAAATTAGGTTCGGGAGTTGATTACGCACGGGGAATGGTTATCACCCCCGCTATGCCCAAAATTGGTACCAGATAGATTCATATCATATTTATAATGAAAAATAAAAAGTTGGTTTAATTTGATAATTAATTCCTAAAGACAAGTTTCGAATATTAACAATTGCCTCGATAACGGTACCAAATGAGATGACACCCGGAGACCGGGATGACACTCCCACTAGAATACCGGGATAAAAGTCCTAAACTACACGTGACAAAATAAAAATGCGATAAATAAGATTGATAAAATGTAATAAAAAAACAAAACTACGTAATTACAAATAAATACATGATCACAATAAAATATCCATACATATATAAATATAATATATATTACAATTATTATTACCATACATTAATATTTAAAATAACACATTATGTATAATGTACAATGACTGAAACAATATATAAAATACTTTTAAAGGTTGTTATACATGTACATATAATATAAATTACCTAAATATAATATGACATATGTAACATATAATAACACATAATATATAATATTATTTAATACATACGTAACATACTACATATACATATATACATAATAACATAGTACATAATATATACGTATACACAAAAATATAAACCTACATTAATATATATATATATTAATAAATAACAAAAATAAACAACGATATTGAACAATTAAATAAATGCAAAAACAATAATATATTAAACACAAAATAAAAAAAACATGTATCGAATATAATAGAAACATAAATATAACAAAAACATAATAAAACAATAAATAAAAATAAATAAACAAACATAAATATAAGGCCGAAAACAAAATAAATTAAAAGAACAAGGACTAGATCGAAAACAACCCATAAAAAGGTTTTAAAATTAAGAGAAAAGGGACTAAATTGAAAAAACAATGGAAAGAGGGAGGATTGAACAATAATTATTCCTTAAAAATAATTAAAACAAACTCGGGGATGATATTAAAAACATGCCATAACTTGAGGGGACCAATTGTGTAATTTGCCCATGCAGCAGAGACATTATGAAAATACCTAGTGGGACGGAAGTACTAGGTGCGTAATTTCCCCTTTACAAAATTGATTTTGTTTAATTTGGGGACGCAATTAAAACTTTTTGAAAATGATGGAGGACTAATCCTGTAATATTACCATGCAACAAACTCAAAATATAAAGACCGAAAGGGCGGAGGGACTGATGCAGTAATTAAACCATCTTTAAAGAAATAAAGCTCTATTTAAAGACCCCACCGGCTTCATTTTAACACTTTAGCCATTTTAAATTTCAACTGCTAAAAAAATTTACCCTCTTCTCTCTAATTACTCCCAAAGCCGAACCAAATGGTTCGGGATGAACCAAAAAACCGGCCACGGGCCGTCGTCATCTCCTCCACCGACCACCGCTCGCCGGTACCGACCACCGCTCGCCGGCACCGACAGACCTCAAATCTTAACCTAAAACATTCCCCTTTTCAAACTAAACCCATATATAGTCTTAGATTTTAGAAAAAAGCTCCCTCATTCATTAGATCTAAGAAAAAACGAACTTAAAACCATTTAAAAAAAAACCTTTTCGAACCGAGACAAAAAAAAACATTCCTTCCTCTACCGGCTCACCAGACTCGGTTTAAAAGATCGATGAATTGTCGCCGACAAAGGGGAATAAACACTAACGAAGGGTAAACTCGAATCTTGTTATATTTTTATTTATTTTAAATGTATGCGAGAAAAGAAAAAATTACCACTGTAAATCTTTTTTGGTTTTTTATTTCATTCAAATCTAGTCACTTCTTTTTTTGTTTTTTTTTTGTATTGATGAATCTCTCATGTACAAATGGTCTGATTACATATATAGGCTTATCTTTCTGGTTTTCTTTGTTTGCATTTTAAGCAACATTAAATGGATCTGATGTAGATCTGACAATTTCCTTGTTTTTGTTGTCTTTGGCATGTCCGGTTGGTGAGGGAGCCGGTGGAACATACGGCGGCCATGGCGGAGCGGCCACGTGGGTGGGGTGGTTGAGAGCAACCGACCAGATTCATTCCTGACCGTTGGATCAAATCTGATCCAATGGCTAGGATTTCTTGAAGTTTGGACGGCCTGGATTGATCTAAAGGAAGACGGACTGCACCAGATGGCGACACGTGTTGCACGATAATCTGATGAGCCTTGCACGTGCGTGCCACACGCGCGTGGTAGTCCAACAGCCTGCACGTGCTTCTCACTCGTGTATGTTGGGGCACATCTTGCATTGATCTCAGCCGTTGGATCAAGATTTGATCCAACGGCTCTCCCTTGGTTGTGCAAAAAATAAAGGGGATTAGGGTTCTGATAAGGCTAGGGTTTTTTTGGATATTAGAAGGGTTTAGGTCCGACCAGATGGGCCTTGTAATATTTTGGTTGGGTTTGTAATATGGACTGAACATTTATTTGGGTTTTATATCATTGGATCTGTTTTTCATTTAAATGTAATCTATTAGTAATAATAATTCTAGCAACCAAAATAATAATAGCAATAATATTAACTAATACACATGACGTTAATATACATGCACATATATACTTATAAATACATACATACATAGACACATACAATCATACACACATATACTAATACATACATGCAATATATAACTAATAATATATACACGCAATTCATACATAATAATAAACACAAATAAAGATTCATATACCACATGAATGCAATATTAATTTATACATACAATATATGCATGCAATAATATAATTGCCATAATATGTACACATACTAACACATGCACACATACATATGTTTAAATATACACATTACCACACGTACTAATTAATATTATTATAATATTTACAAGTCGAACAAAAATGAGTGATTATAAGATGTCATTTGATAAATCTATTAAGTCAATTAGGACCATTTTGAAATAATGAAAACGTGAATAGCTTATTAATAATGGACTAAACGGAACACTAAGTTAAACTATGGGTTTTCATGTTAAATAGATTTAATTTGGGGGAATTGTACACTTGTCCAAGGAAGGACAAGGCAAGTGTAGGGGAAGGGGGTGTGACTCACGACATTTTGCATAGGATGGAAGGATGAACAAAGCTGGTTCACTATCTTTCTCCTTTATCCATCCCCATAACCGAATAAGAAAGTGAAAGGGAGATGAGAAAAAGATTTCACCCATGGCAATTTCTAGTCTAATTCTTAATATCTTGGTTTGGGTAGCTTAAGGAGAAAGGTAATCACATTTCCTTTCCTCTCTATTCAAGTTATGCTGTAATTGTTTGTTATTTATCATGAATTTTGTGAATGTTTGTAGGAAGCTTTCTTGTAATCAAGTTTTTAGTTGAAAACATGTTAGGATAACCATGCTAGTGTGTGTTCTATATGAGAAATTCTTGTTGTTGGAAGGAGTTTGTTTTGTAGAAAAATAGGGACCATTCGAATAGCATGATTAAATGACTATTGTATTGAATTGGACTTGTAGAACAATCAAATTGAGCTAAAATGCTTGAGGGTGAATTTAATTTGATGATAAGACTGATGATATGCTTGAAATTAAACTATTGTTGTTTGTGATTCTAGGCTTACAATTGAATTTGTTATAACATTGTTAGTGGACTGTTATGGAATGACTTTTATATTAAGGACTAAATTGATCATCAAAGGATAACCTTGAAACCATTTTTTTTATCTTTTTGGGACTGTTTTGAAAGGTTTAAGGGACTGTTTGTAAACTGGAAATTTAAAGACTGAATTACACTGAATAAGTGGACTATTTTGAGCTTGAAGATGTATACATGTGAAAATGAAACTGTTTTGCATAAACATCAACATTAATGGAATGTTTCGTGTAAGTTTAAATGAATATATATGAATGTTTTGATTGTTATGTAAGTGGATGAATGTTAAGGGTTGTTCTAATGTGCGATTACATTTTCATGTTACAATTAGACCAGGAAGAAGTTGAATAAGTAAGGACTAGAGTACATAAGCAAAAGGGAGTTGTGATCCAGGAGAAAAGTTAGCTTTGAATAACAGTGAGTGTAGTTTAAAGTCTCAGAATAGGCCTAAAACCTTCACGAGCATTCTTTGTTGTTTAAATTCATTGTTTTATGTATAGTTGAATCTTGCGTGCAAACATAAGCTGGAATACGAGGTAAGTACTTATTTGAAAGGTACAATGTGACATGGGATAGTTGGCTATTAGATCAGTTATGTTAGATGTAATACCCCAAATTATGGTCTAGTAGCATGTAGCTATTTTGAATGTTTTCCAATTTAAATCAAAATTCTTGGATTGGATAATTAAGGTCTCAAAATTAAATTAGAATATAAAGAAAATGTGGTGGCTAAACACTAAGGACCAAAGTATGAAGGCCACTCAAATTATTAACTATTTTGTAAAGATTAAAACTTAAAGAAATGAAATCTAGGTGATTGCATGTAAAACACCATTAATGGGAGGACCCATATAGGTGGCAAAATATTGAATCTAACATGTGGAGGAAGACACAATGGGGTGTCGGTTATTGAGGATGATCAAGTAAAATGATCATCATCTTCTTCCCTCTTCAATCATGCATAACCGGAAGGAGTGAGAGAAAAAGAATGAGAGAAAGCTTCTTAGATTATCTTCAATTCATGTTTCTTGTTGAGCTTTGATCAAATTAGCTTAGGAGGTAAATTTCTTGATTTCTCTCTTTGATTAATCTGATTTTGTATGATAGATTGTAGATAATTTTTTTAGTTATGAAATTGTTGAGTTATAGGGGCATTCGAATGAGCATGAATCTAGAATTGGTCATTTCTTGAATTGTATTCTATTAATTGGATTGTCATGATATGTATGCTAGCAGGATTGATTTGATGAGTATGTTAATCGGATTGTTTGATTTGTAAACATACACATATAGGCTGATGTCTGATGAGATAACATAGGCATATGAAGCTGCCCTGATTTGTGCTTGTAGAGTAAGGGACTGTTTTGTTAAGATATATATATATATATATATATATATATATATATATATATATATATATATATATATATATATATATATATATATATATATATATTTGTTTTGAAACATGGTTAGAAAACCATAGGAAAACAAAATGGAATTTCACATATATGAATCTAGGAGAGCTAATTTGATGTTTAAGAAGATGTATATAAATTACTGCCCAGATTTTAATGTTAAAACATGTGAATATATGAAATGGTACATATGGTGACCATATGTGAAAAACAAATAGGGCATGAAATGTAAATAAATGAACTTGAGAGCTATCTTAGACATGTATGAGAGTGAAAATAAGTTAGATTAACATGTTAGAACTACCATCCAGGTGAATAATGAAGCTAAAATCAAGTCTAGTGAAATCTGCTCAGAAAACTCTGTTAGGGGCAGCAACTTTGAAAATTCACTATAAATTGTATGAATTGAATTAAGGGATAAAATTTATATGAATGTAACTTAATATGTCTATTTTCATTAGAAACAAACGAAATGGAATTCTGGATTGTAAAATGGATTTTGGAAAAGAAAATCTAGGGACAATGCAAACTGTCCAGTAATGCAATTGGTCTGTCTTTAAGAAAAAAATTGTATTGACTGGCTAGGAATAAAAATGTAAGGCCTATATGGTTAGAAAGATGGCTAAGTAAGCTTTCTAACAGTGTAAACGAATTGAAATTCTGTCGTACAGAATGAAAGTTATTCATGTTTAAGTAAATAGTGCACAAGCTGCCTGGCAGCGGCCATCTAGGTATTTTGGACAGTTTTGTGAACTGTTTTATAAACAGTTTGGACAGTTTAGTTACTGCCCTGTTTCTGCCCAAATTGGAATGTAAACAATGTTGGCAATGAGCAGTAATATATGTATATAATGTGTTGTCTGTTTTATGCATGTAATGTATTAACATTGTTGCAATGATAAGTAATTGTGAAAATATATTGGACTGCTTGAGATAGATAATTATCATACTCAATGTACCTTGTTTAACATGTTTCTACTTGTATGGATTGTTAGAACAAGGAGTAAACCTTGTGGAGGAAGAAGGGAGTGTCAAACTTGTGGCAAACACAAAGGAAATTAGATCCAAGACAAATAAGCTAGCTTGGAGTATTGTGAGTGTAGTTATTGTGGGATTAGGACTTAGGTCCTAACCATATATATATATTTTCTTGCTACTGATATGCCATGATAATGAGTTTAAATTAAATTGAATATGAATAGCAAGGGAAGATTGGACTAAACTGAAATTGTGTTTAAGTGATAGCAAGAAAATTGATAAATTAAGTAGAAAGAAAAGTGAAAACAGATGTACGAATCCATGTCTTGGATTGACCTAATCGAATGCTTACTACTTGAAATGCTTGAAATGCTTGCTATTTGAAAAGCTTGTCACTTGAAGTGCTTGAAATGCTTGAATCCTTGTACTAGAAACGTAACCTATTCGAAATGCTTGATTCCGTGTCTTGGATGTATTCATTCAAATTTATTGCTTAGAATTGCTCTTATGATATAAATACTTGTAAAAGTGATATAAACCATGAATAAATGCCTAAAAATGGCATATAATTCGAATTGCTTACTTGAGTAACAAGTAAACTTGTGAAATGAAGAGCTAAGGCTCAACTAGCCTAAGGGCTAAGCTTGATCTTGAAATACTTGCTTGAATATAATCCTTGAACGTGAATGTCTTGCCTTGAACATGAAAGCATGGAACATAAGAAACAACAACAATCTTTAAAGTATAAAATACACTCCAACTTTTAATAGGAGCTAAGATACTTAAGTTGCCTAAAATGGAAGTCCTTCGATACAATGGTATGATGCATGGTATACTTGGGACTACGGTCCATGAGCGGGGGATGCCCCATTACATGAAATATGTTATTGGCGACAGTTGGTTGGATAGTGAGGAGTATAGGATTACATGTTTCCGATATTAGCCATTGCTATGTGCTTTGAGCTAAGTATCTTTTGGACCTTTATGGTCAAACACGGACCAATGTTATTCATAATCAATTGTGATCCAAGGAAAACATGTTAAAAGATATGAACCTTATTGAGAAATTGAATAAGAAATTCAAAAAGAAAATCTTGAATATGTTGTATAATGTTTAAAGAAAGCTCTTGGTGGGCATAATGTTAAAGAAGCTCTTGGTGAGCATGATGTTTGAAGAAAACAAATGAGAAATAAATGAAGCATAAAGTTTACTTGAATACTTGAATTTCTCGACATAAAAACTCGTTACTTGACTTGTATACTTGAATTTCTTGCTATATGATTGATACTTGCAATAGATCTTGATCTTACTTGAATTCGTGAGTGTTGCTGCCATGTACACCTTGTACATGAAAATATGGATTGTTTTAATTGTAATTGTGTGTAAACATGAATAATGCTCGAACTAGACTGTTTTGTGTATGTTAATTATATATACATACGTTGCTGCTCGGAATAACATGAATAATGCTCGAATTGGACTGTTTTGTGAATGTTAATTGTGTATACATGAGTTGCTGCTCGGAATAACCTGAATAATGCTCGAATTGGACTGTTTTGTGTATGTTAATTGTGTATACATGAGTTGCTGCTCGGAATAACCTGAATAATGCTCTAATTGGACTGTTTTGTGTATGTTAATTGTGTATACATGCGTTGCTGCTCGAAATAACATGAATAATGCTCGAATTGGACTGTTTTGTGTATGTTAATTGTGTATACATGAGTTGCTGCTCGGAATAACCTGAATAATGCTCGAATTGGACTGTTTTGTGCATGTTAATTGTGTATACATGAGTTGCTGCTCAGAATAACCCGAATAATACTCGAATTGGACTGTTTTGTGCATGTTAATTGTGTATACATGAGTTGCTACTCGGAATAACCTGAATAATGCTCGAATTGGGCTGTTTTGTGTATGCTAATTATGTATACATGAGTGTTGCTGCCATGTATACTTTGTACATGAAGATATGGACTAAATTGGTTAGATTACATGATATATGGACTGTTTTGGCATTAAGAATAATGTGTACTTGTTACTTGAGATAAGGGCTCAAAATGTTAATGTACATACTGAACTGTCTTGTATAAGAATGCTACTTGATAACTTGTTACTTGACAATTGCTTGTTATGCGTGAATGCTATTCAAATGACTTGATAATTACTTGGTATGCTTGAATACCACTTGAATAACTTGATAACATGCTTCTTGATAATTGCTTGTTTTATTACTCGAAATGCTTGCAAACCTTATCTAGGGCCAGACTCCATTTAAATGGAACTCGGACAAATAATTGGTTAGAATTAGGGCTACCTCACTAAGTTATTTTTGTACTTATCACTCTTGTCTCCATTCTTCCCACCCTACAGGATAAAGGATTCGATCATTTGCTTGATCCTGAAATCAGATTCCTTGAGCTTGAAGTAAGGAGCAAAAGCATAAGTATGAATCCATACTTGTTTGTAATGCTCCTAGTGGTTGGTGGCACCTAGTCTTGTATATAGTAAGCTAGGACATGCGTTTTGATATTTTGAAAGTTGTATATATGAACTTGAGTTGGCCTATAATGTTACGAAGGCTTAAATGCTAAACTTAGAGTATGTAATGACATAATTCTCATGTGGATTAAATGGATTAAGCTGCGCATATGTTATGAGTTTGAATTGAGTATGTCCTAGTCAAGTATGCTAGTCAAATGCCTTGTATGAACATATAAATGCTTGAATAAATATTATAAATAATTCATGTATACATGAACTTGAATTGCCGAATGGGTAAAGAATGAAACCATGCATGCTACTTGAAGTATGATTCGAATAAATGCTCACATGAACTTGATATCTGTGAGTATATGGAAATTAAAATGAAATGAAAACTTTTTTGCCTAATGCTATGCATGACATTAAGACTCGATGAATGAGGAAACTATTTTATGATATGCTAGAACTTGCTATTGCCGAATAGGAAGAGATCAAATGTACATGATTTGCTTGTTCACATGCCTAAATAGTAGTTACCTTGAGTGAACAATTGAAGGTAGCCAATCACATGAATGACCTATAATGTCTATGAAACATTATATGCTTGCTTGAGATATGTTCGATTTCATGTACATATGATCATGTTTAGTTAAACTTACATGAAATATTTACATGTCTTGAATGTAATGAGATTGAGTTAAAATGAAAATGCTAGTCTAGGTATGCTAATTGAAAGCTTTATATGATAGCATGAATGTAGATTTGAAAATGAATAATCTAAGTGGTAACCCTAAATGAATAATAAGATGGCCATGGTTGTATACTTGATTGTGAATGCCTTGCTAGTTAAGAATGCCATTTGAATGCTATATATGCCTACATGACTAAGTAGTTATTAATCTTTGAATGTAACTTGAAAATGACTAATCAAGGGTTGGCATATAATGAACAAGAATGATAAACATATCTTGCTTGTATGATCAATTATAATTGTCTAAGTTGCTTGTTTGCTAGTCACTCAACTCGCCTATTAGGGATGAGTTCTTGAAAAGTTCTAAATTATTCGTGTTTCCCGTAATGCTCCTCAGCCGATTTACTACTAAACCGGGTAGGGTGTTACATTTATTGGTATCAGAGCATGGTTTAGTCGATTCTCGGACTAAACATGGACTCACTGCATTGTCATAAGTCTAGTGTGCCACCTAGGAGTTCGAGTTCTTGATTGTATTGGTAATTTGTAACCAATACAGTTGTTTTCTTTGTTGACAAATTCAAAGTATGTAAAAATATTCTGAACTTGATAATGACAGTCCTTCGTCATAGAAGAAATTCGAGGGCGAATTTCTTTTAAGGGGGAGAATTGTAAAACCCCAAATTACGATCTAGTAGTATGTAACTATTTTGAATGTTTTCCAATTTAAATCAAGGATTTCATCTTGGCCCTCGATTTTGGATGAGATTAAATTAGCCATTTGATTTAAAGGCTAAATTGGTAATTTCACTATTTAAATGAATTTAAAATTCATTAATAGTTACAAGTGTAATTTAATAGTAAAAAGATGAAAAAAATGTTCATCTTTTCCTGCCATAAACCATGGAGAAAGAGGAGAAAGAAGAGGGAAATTTCCAAGCTCGATTTAAGCCCTGAATCTCAGTTTTTAGGTAATCTTTCGAACTACAAAGTTATTCTACTCTTCGAGCTCTATCTTTTGATGTAAATAATTTATAGAATGCTTGCTTGGTTGATGAGATTTGATATGAGGAAGAAATTAGGGTTTATGAACAAATTGGTGCTTTTATGATTTTATGAATCCATGGTTGATTTTAAGTTAGAATCATGCTTGTATGATGTTGGAATCATGTTATTGAGTTGGGATTTAAACCCTACATATTTCGGTTTGCATAGAGAAGATTAGGGTTTATGGATTCAAGTCTAACTTAGGGTTTGTGATGTTGGATTAATAATCTAGTAAGCTTGATTTGTTGTTTGGAAGCAAAACCCTAAGTTAAATGCATAGGGACCATTTCGGCAAGATTCAAAATTAAGGGACTAGATCTGATTTTTTATTTGAATTTGATGTGTATTTATATTATTAATAGTGTTAGAGACGTGAAAAAGAAGTTAGAATGCTAAACAGATGATCAATCACATTAGTGACCATTTTGACAAATTGTCAAACTTGAATGGTCTATTCGGCAAAGAGGATATGTAGAAGAAGTAAATCTGATTTTTAGTTAAAATGATGGAATTAAGGTAGTAATGTTGATTGGAGGACTAATTTGCAAAGTTAAGAAGTTTGAATCCTTATATTTGAAATTTGGTGACCATCTCGACAAATCAAAAAAATTAGAGAAGTAAAGGTTTGAGCCTATTTTGATGAAGGTTGTAAATAAAACATATGAATACAAGCTTTATTATGTTCATTTGAAGTAAAGTGATGGGACTAAATTGACAAGTAGAGAAATATGGAGAAATTGGTGTAAATTAGAAGTTATTTATGAAAAGTTATGTTGCAATTGAATTATAACAGTAAGTTTAAAATTTCACCATAAATTCTACAAAAAATGGTTAGATGATGAATTTTATACTGTTGGAAAGAATTGTTAGTCTAGTTTCGTTTCCAGTAAACGAAATCTGATTTTGAATTCCGAGTTAAAAGATATTAATTTTTATTCGAATGAAGGTCAAAAAAATTATAGAGCAGTTTTTTGCCTGCACAATCTATAACGCGAATTCAGTGATTTTTCATAAAATTTGTAGATTTTATTAATTTATGTGGCTTATACCGTTAGAACCGTTATCGAATCTAGTTTCTCTAGTATAAAGGAAATTAAGATCCAGCATGTATTCTGCCCTGTATAAATAAATCTTTGAAGGTAGCGCAAGCTGTTAGAAAATGAAATTTGAAACATTTTGTATTAAATGTTAGTCAGCAAGCTCGGAAGAATTAATGGAAGTTCAAATTGGTCACAAGGACCATAATGAGTTTTTGAACAGTACAAGGAAGAAAGGAAAAATATTTGCAAATTTTATATTCGAATGATTATATTAGACATTATGTTTAAGGTATTGTTAGATTTGAATCTAACATATATTTTATTTTATTCATGTGATTAATGAAGTCTAGTTCGAATTAAAGAAGGTTCGAGGTTCTATGAAAGAAAGGATCGAACTAGGACTTAGTGAGGCATTGTGTTAAGTGGCCAAGGTGAGTGCAATGCATACATAAAATGATACATGGATGTTTTATACATCATAAGGAAGACTTGCGATGGGTCTACCTTGTTTATATATTGGCATGATATTTATGTCATTAATCATATAATTGACATATTTTAAATATGTCAAAAATTGAATATAAATGCATGGATCACTAGTTATATATATGATGTTATATTATGAATGTTATTTTGGGTATAAACTGCCCGATGTTAAATTATGTTGATATACATTGCCATGGATGAAATAAATATAGAATATATGCCCAAGTATGTCATTGAGAGTCAGGGTATAGTTGGCATGCCATAGAGTCCAGCAGCACGCCGCATACTCGGTTTAGCACTATAGTGTATATAAAGGACACTTAGTGCATATGGTGGGCACGACCTTATGTGTATTAGCACTTCGGTGCATATTTGACTCGTGTACCCAGGGTTCTCATAGGCTTATATTTGGGCTATGATTTGTTGGTTAATAAAAGATAAACAGGTGAACAACCTTATGAGCTTTTGGAATAAATGGCAAGTATATTGGTAAGAAATTTATATCCGGTTTATATTATGTTAATATATGATTAACATGATGGTAATATATGATTAACAAATGGACAAGCATGAAAGTCTTATGACATTAGCATGTAGTAATTCATTATTAATGCAATGTGAAAGTTGATGCTTTGTCATATATATATCATGTTATATAAACATAGACATGAAGTCGAATAAAGTTTAAATTATTATTAATTTCCTTTATTGCCTCACTAAGTTCGTACTTACGTGTGTTTGATTATGCACACGTAGGTAAATCAAGATAAGAGTGATAAGAGCATTGCATCAATATTGGAAAGCTCAATAGGTAATCACAGTAATGACATCCTAATTGAGGTTTGATTATTATAGTGACATGTATACTAGCTAAACCTATTTGAGTTGTGATTGGCCTTTAAAGTTGTTATGGTTTCATTATAATTCGCATTTCTGGAAAGATTCAAAGTTAAGAGTAAACTCAGGTGATGAGTTGCATGCTAAGATAATCGATTTATGATTGGAACTCGAATAAATAATTTATGTCAATTTTAAATAAAGTTAAGCGTGCTTGGGCTAGAGAAATTTTAGGATGGGTGACCATTAAGAAGTTTTCTGAAAATTTTAAATTACTCCGATTTTGATTAAAGAAGTCGTAACGTTTTGGACTCGTACCTGGTGTACGGATATGGGAAGGGAGTGTTACAGAATGCCTTGTATAGCTAGAATCGGTGTATTTTGTTGGTAATATAGCAGCAATATTAATCCATACTCTTGATAGCTCTCTAAAGAGCATGTATTTCCTTTATATTTATTTGTTAAATTGTCCCCACTTTAGTTTCTCATGCATACTTTCTTGCATTTTCTTAGTTTAATTATTTATTTCCTTTAACTCAGTTATACTTGTGTGTTTTTTCCTAAATTTGGTAAATTCTGTTGTTTTCATTGCAATTCTAAAGTCTCTGTAAAAAGCCTTCTTTATTGCAGCCAGATATATCACTACAGTTCCAATGTCGCTGTAAAAGCATCTTATTATTGCGTCCAGTTACTACCACTGCATAAATCTTCAATCATTTTGTGCTTAATTTTTTTTTCACATTCGATGCATAAATCTTGAATCATTTTAATTGTGATGAGTTGGTTGCATATATGTGATGGAATTGATAAGTGTGTAAAAGTATTGTTTTTCCTACCCTTTTTACTTATATTATTGTTAGACTTAGTCCCATTTTAGTTGCATTTGTAGCCATTTATGCATAATTTCGTAATTCCTCTGCTCATCAGGCTTGATTCGCATTTTATTAGTTTTTATGGAGAAAACACTATTATTTTGCTTGTTTTTGTACATGAGGGACTTGCTGGGATACTTGCCAAGCCCTGCCACAGAAAGTGAGGATAAATTTCCTATTTTTTCTAGGATAATTTCAAAAGTTGAAAGGATAATTCTCCACAATTTAAATTCAATTTCTAGCTGGAAGGAGATAAATTCCCCATGCATTCTAATTAGATCCCAACTCCTTTTCGTTATATATTTAAAGAGAACTACAACAACAACACAAGGGGAGATTGGGGAGAGGGGGAAATCGCACAAGAAGGGACTCGTGCACAAATGAGTTCTTCTCCAATTTTATTTTCTATTTTGTAATCTCACCATGTCTGGGTTATTTTCCTTGTTATTTCTTCTTTACCCAACCATGAACTAAATTTATTTGGCTTGGGATTATTGGGTTTTTGGTGTTGATAGACGAATTGTTATTGTTCTTGGTTTTTAGTTTCAATTTATATATCTACTTTGTTTATCCATTCTTGGTATTTATTATTGCTTCAAGTGAGCTTGGGAAAGAATCTTGAACACATCCATTTATCTAGGCTCGGGAGAGCTAGATTTACGAAACGAATTGGATTAGGTTTCTATTTAAACAACCATTGGTGGGAACTAATCCACCTTAGGGATAAGGAAAGGATTTTAGCAGCTAAAAGGAGTGAAGATCAATGTTGTCCACCCAAGGTTAACGCAGGGATGTATCACCAAGGCATGTAGAAGCATCAGTTCTTCGGTTAGGGATAATTCGAAGGCATTGAAGAACACTCCGCTGAATAGTGAAGGAGCAACTAACAACAGCCCAGTTGCCACGACAATTATTCTGCATTTACTTGCCATGGCAAGTGTTGGAACATGTCACGTTATTTATCCATTTGCACTTGTTGACTACAATTATCCACGCCATACTTGCCATTGCAACTACAAGCGTAGGCAATTCATCCGGCAATCACACCAATACTCTCAATAGCCCAGGCTATTCTCTCTCAATTTGATTAAATCTTTCTTTACTTTATTTACTTAGTTATTTTACTCTTTAATTATCACCATCTATCAATTCTATTACTCTTCTATTTCAGTGCAATAAGCTAAGAATCAGAGTTACACCAATCCTTGTGGAGATGATATCTAAACTATACTATTACTTTGTAATGCCCCAGTTTTGGGCCTAGCGGTTTTAAGGGCTAGTTAGACGGTCTGGTGGACCCAGTTAGAGATTAGAGTCAGATTCAGGAATAAATATTTTTGAGTAAGATAAAAATATGAAAAAATGGTTAAAAATCATATTTAAATATCTAAAAAATATTGGTGAAATCAATTTTGGAAAATTGGATTTGGAAGGGGACATTTTGGTTGGTAACCAAAATGTAATTTTTGAAAATTGTTTTTAAAAGGTGACTAAATTGTAAAGGATCAAATTCTTAGAATCTTTAGGGAGCTATTTTACCAACTTGTAGCTGGCAGTTTCTCCCTTCAATTAAGACTTTTAACATGTGTTTTAATTATTAATTAAAAAGGATTTTATAATGAAAATATGGTTATTGATTTTAAAGAAATTTGACGTAAACTTTTCTCTCCACTTCTTTTCTACTAAGCACTCTTGTTTTCATTAAAATCTAGAGACGAGATGCCTATTTTCATGGATTCTTGATTTATAATTGATTCTTTATCTTTGATTTGCAAAACCTCATTGAAATCTTGTGTTTTTCAAGCTCTAATCAATCAATTGAGGGAGAAATCACACAATAGAGGTAAGGTTCGTTCTTCTCCTCTATTGATGGTTCTTTATTGATGTTCCCAAGTATTTGATCCTTGATTTATGATTTATAATCTGATTTTATTTTTTATGATGATTATTTGATTTAATTGGGTTTAATTGATGAAATTGAGGTATATTAGTATCGAATCTGATTTCCAATGTTGAGGATTGATTTTAAGCATGTATTGGAGGTTTATAATGTTGATAAGTTATTTTTTAACATTGGAATCCTGAATCTCCATGAATTTTTAATTATTTAGGTTTTAGATTTGTGATTTTGAGGTGGTGTGATGACTGTTTAGTTACTGGAGATAGAAGGATGATGTAAATCCTGTTTTTGAGTGTTAATTGATGTTTATGAAAGTGTTAGATTGATAGATTGTGGCTGGTTGTGTTTGGAAAGAGTTAGATGATGATTTCGGTTGTTGTGGTTGGGCAATTATGGAAGGATTATTGATGTTTTGTGAGAAATGTTGCTGCAGTGATTTGAATGCATTGAGATGCATTAATCCTCTGTTGTTATGTGTTAAAAACAAGGGAGGTTCATTCGAAAGCTATCGGTGAAGTTTTGGAAGCTACGGATGCTTGAATTCACGTCAACGAATTGAGGTTTCACGTACTGGTGAGTGAGAATGTGGATTTTAGCTTTGAAATGATTTAAAGCTGGTTTATAGGGGTTTAAACTGAGCTTGTAATGCTGGTCTAAACTCAGAAGCAAGTATAAAGTGGTTTTCTCTCTCGTTCGTGCTTTTACGAAATGGTTTTATGCACTTGTTTTGAATTACAAGGTACCTACTGTTTAAGCATGTTTTAAAGTATGTGAGATATTGTTTTTAATCATGAATGGTTGAAGGATGCACATGGTAAGTGATCCTTGTAAGTATGTGAAATACTTGTGAAAAGCATGGCTTGTTGCTTTGGGAAAATGGTTTGGTTTAATGCTTGTAAAATCAGTAAGGTATGTGGTTAATTGTGAATTATATTGGCAAGTGATGCGGTTTAAAAAAGGTATCAAATATAGTTGGCCAGCCATAGGATTGATAGTGCACTATAAAGAGTCACCTTGGATGTCGAGGGGTTTTATCCAAATACTCCATCCAAGTACCCTAATGGTCGAGGGCTTATATGGTACCGTAAACTCCCGTTAGTGGATTAAGCATCTAACCGAGGGTTGGGGTTGGTGTCCCTATGGGTTTTAAGTATACCCAGTTGTAATGTACCGTGATTGTATCACTATTCCGGTTGAGATGGCTTGAAGTGTTGTGAGGACACTTGTTGAATTCGTGTATACGATGAACTATTTTGTTAATGGAACTTGGTTAATGATCACTTGTAAGCCAATATAATTGTTGATGTGCCATGTGGTGGCTTATGTTGTATAATGTGATTTATACATGTTTACTCTTTAAGGTTTGCATATGGTTTGTTATGCGTGGGAAGGCTTAAATTGAGGTTTAGTAATGGGATTTGCTTATGGTTAATGACATATGTTGCATATGGTTTAATATGTTGGTTTTTGAAAGTGTTAAGTGCATGGTTTTCAAGGCATGATATTTTGAATGATGTTGTAAGTGTTGTGTAAAAGATGATTGAAATGAGATTTCAATGTGTTGTTGAGAATGGTTTTAAATGCATTGATGGTGTACTATTTTTGAGCACTCCTCACTAAGCCTAGTGTTCTTACGCTCTCTTTGTCCATCAAGGACTTGATACTAAGAGTATGTTTTGAACTAGACTATAAGTAATAAGGAAATAGGGTTTTCGTTGTTGTTTTGGGAGATGTTTTGTTAAACTCCCTAGTTGAGCAATGTTGTTTGCTGCTCTTGGTTTGTAAATGGCCATTATGGATTGTTGGTTGCTTTGGTTTTGAGATTTGGGTATTGTTTGGCTTGATTTATAGGAAGCATACCTCTAGATTTCCGTTTGAAGTATGATGCCATGAAAGGTTGACGAATTTGTGATGTTTTGTTGTGGTTTGTCTCTTGAATGTGTTGGATTCATGTTAGAATCATGTTAGGGTGTTTTGGTTTGTTTGAAATGATGTTAAACCAACTATAGAGGACATTTCAGGTCAATGCGTATCGGTACACGTTTCCCTATTTCGGTACGGGCAAGCCATTTTAGGCTTAGCGTGTTGGAACACGGCATATGTTTCGATATGGTCTTAGGCCAAATGTGGCAGTGTTTCGGTACACGGGCTGAGTGTATCGGTATGGGTAGGCCTTTCTAGGCATAGCGTTTCGGTACACCAGTCATTCTTTCGGTATGAAGTATGTGTATTAAAAAGGGCGTATCGATACACGAGGGCGTATCGATACGAGTTTTGGCTACTTGAATTTGGGGATTTTGAAATAACAATATCGTATCGATACGTGTGCAAGTGTACCAATACGGCCCGCCATTAATTCAGTTATTTGGATGTTTTGAAGTTCTGTTTTCTTGCGTTTTAGTCCCTAAATGTTGTGGATGCAATTGAAAGAGTATGAATGAGTATTTTGAGCTGAAATTCAACATGCATGCATGAAACCCAACTAATTGAAGGTTGGTAGCAAAATGGGAAAAGTTTTTATAATTTATCAAAATTGCAAATTGGTCCCTAAATCGTAATGGTACCCAATTGGATGTCGATTCGATGTCTGATTGAGTTGAGTTTTCACCTTTGGTCAGCATGAACACACAGGATAATAATTTTCATCTAGATAAGATACAAGGAAAAAAAAGGACGCGTTTCAAGTTTCTTCTTTACGGTTTACCTCGGTAAACCTAATGTAGCTCACTCGGTTCAGTCTTGCGACTAGGCCAGGTCGAGGGGGTTACATACTTGCGACGTGTTCACTTGTATCATTTGCGCATCACTAAAAACACGAAACAAGTTTTTGGTGTCGTTGCCGGGGATTGGCAATAGCGACATTATTTTTAATTCCATGCATATTTTTTTTTATTTTATTTGTTTCAAGTGGCTAACAATTTTGGTTTTGCATCTGTGTATGACCAGGGCAAGACCATCAACACAAGAATACCCACTTGAACCTGAGATTAAATGAGTTCTCCATTGAAGAAGAAGAGAGCTAAGAGAAACTATGGCAGATCGTATTAATCCACTTGGTGATCCAATTGCCCTAGGCAATCAACTTACCGTGGCAAGAGGTAACCCAGCTATAGCCTAAAAACCAGTTCGTGTACGAAACAAACCCATCCGAGATCACTTATTACCAGACCTTGGTGATCTCAATCCAGAAATTGCTACCCCCGAGATTCAAGCAGCACACTTCGAATTGAAGCTAGTGATATTTAATATGCTCAATTTGATTGGGCAATTAGGCAGTTCGGCAACTGAAGATGCCAGGCAACATCTAAGATCTTTCTTAGAAGTTTATGATTCTTTTAGATAACAGGGAGTCCATGAGGACGTCCTGAGGTGTAAATTATTCCCTTATTCACTGAGGGATATGGCGAGAAAATGGTTCAACAGTATACCATTCGGATCTCTCAAATCTTGGACAGACCTATGCCGGAGTTTTCTTGTCAGTTACAATTCTACTAGTATGACTGACAAATTGCTTAATGACATTACTTATTTCCATCAAGCAGATGATGAACCCATGTACGAGGATTAGGATCGCTACAAGGAGCTCGTATACAAATGTCCCATGCACAGATTTAGAGACTGGACACAAGTAGTGATGTTCTACAATGGAGTCAACGAACCAGCTAGGATGATGCTAGATGCCTCGGCAAATGGAACACTCCTAGACAAATCACCTGAAGAAGCCTTAGAGATCTTGGATAGATTGGCCAATAACAGTTACCAGTTCCCAACTACCAGGAAGGGACTCGTAAGGTGACATGCTACGAAAATTGAGCTTGATCCATCAGCGACCTAGTAACACACCTCCGCATTAACCAACATGGTTAAGAACTTGCAGCGACCTAGTAACACACATGAGGTTAAGGTAGTAGATTCATTTTGTGATTCTTGTAATGATAACCATGACTCTTCTAAGTGTCCACAGAACCTAGAGTCCAGTTTTTATGTTGGAAACTACAACCAGAACAACAATCCATATTCCAATACATACAACTTAGGGTGGAAGAATCATCCTAATTTTTCATGGAGTAACTAGAATAATTTCAATAATACATCTCACCAAACCACTAAAGCTTCAGGATTTTGACAGAACATGTCACATCAACAGAATCAATTGACACAACAACAGTGTCACCATCTAGTTCTTTAAAAGCTACTTTAAATGCTTTTATGCTTACAAATGAATCTTATATGGCTGAGACTAGTAATTTCATGAAAAAGATTGACTCTTTTATGAACAGGGCAAAAATTCAGATGAAGAGTCAAGAAGCGGCAATCAAATCATTGGAAACACAAGTTGGATAGTTTGCCCAAGCTTTAAGCACGAGGCCACACAGAAGTTTGCCTAGCAATATTGATGTTGTACGAGGTTCAGGCCATGAGTAGTGTAAAGTAATCACTACCCGAGGTAGAGCAAAGGTGAGCAGTGATACTATCCAACCTAATGAGGATGAGCATGCTTTAGTTGATGAAGAGGAATCCCCAGGTATTGCCCCGTCAAATTCACATGCCGTGGCAAATGCAGATAAACCAACAACGAATGCTACGACAAATCCATATGTCGCGACAACTTCATCCAGTATTGCCAAAACATATGAGATAAGTAAAGACAAGGAGATTCAACTACCACCACCATTCCCACAAAGATTGACGAAGCAGAAACATGAGTACCAAATCAAGAAATTTATTGATATTCTCAAAAAAGTCCACATCAACTTGCTGTTAGTTGAGGCAATTGAGTAGATGCCTAATTATGCTAAGTTCCTTAAAGACGCCGTCTCTAAGTGAACAAGGATGATTGAGTTTGAGACAATTGCCTTGATAGAGGGTTGTATGGAAATGTTGCACAATCAATTGCCATCCAAATTAAAAGATCCTGACTGTTTCACAATCCCTTGCGCCACAGGGAATTATTACATTGGGAATGCGTTATGCGACCTTGGAGCAAGCATAAATCTTATGTTGAACTCAGTGTTCCAATGATTACGCATAGGAAAGGCAAGGCCTACTACAGTCATGCTACAACTTGTAGATCGGTCCTATGTTCATCTTGAGGGAAAACTCGAGGATATTCTGGTAAGAGTTGATAAATTTATTTTTCTCGCTAATTTTATTGTTTTGGATTGTGAAGTAGATGAGTTCACACCCATTATCCTTGGAAGACCATTTTTAGCAGCGGGAAGAACCTTAATCGATGTAGAAAGAGAAGAGCTTACTATGTAGGTCAATGAGAAGCAAGTTACACTTAACGTTTTCAAAACCCTCTAGTACGTCGATGATCCAGAAGAATACCAGACTATTCAGGCTACCACCGAGTTTAACTTTGAGCTGGAGGAGTATTGCCATGGCAAGTGCATTGTCAACCTTGAAGAATTAGAGGATCCAGATTTGAGCAGCAAGGTAAGGCAAAAGGCGAACTAGATAGTGAGTTAACTGGGTAAGAGTTTTGATTCCCTTGATTACTCAAATAAGGATCGAAAACCTGAAAAAAAACCTTCTATTGGGCAACCCCCTATTTTAGATTTAAAACCATTGCTAGAGCAGTTGAAATTTGTTTATTTGGGAGAAGGCATACTTTGCCCGTAATTATTTCTTCTAAGTTGCAGCCCGCGTAGGAAAAAAAGATTGATCGACATGTTGGTGTGACATAAAAAGACAATAGGTTGCACAATAGCGAATTTGAAAGGAATTAGCTCGGCAGTATGTATGCACAAGATCTTGCTAGAGGAAGGCCACAGTAATTCTATTGAGGCACAATGAAGACTTAACCCTACTATGAAGCAAGTCGTAATGAAGGAGATCATAAAGTGGCTTGACGCCAGCATCATATACCCGATTTTCGACAACTCATGGGTAAGTCCAGTACAATGTGTACCAAAAAAAGGAGGTATGAATGTGGTAATAAATGAAACAATGAACTAATTCCAACTAGAACTGTCACAGGTTGGAGAGTTTGCATGGATTACTATAAGTTGAATAAAGCAACTAGGAAAGATCATTTTCCTTTACCCTTTACTGACCAAATGCTTGACCGATTTGCAAGAAAATCTTTTTATTGTTTTCTTGAATGTTACTCAGGATACAACCAAATTGCCATAGCACCAAAAGATCAGGAGAATACCACATTCACGTTCCTGTTTGGGACATATGCATTTAGGATGATGCCATTGTGCAATGCATCACCAACTTTCCAGAGGTGTATGATGGCAATTTTCTACGATATGGTGAAGGATTTCCTTGAAATTTTCATAGAAGACTTCTCAATTTTCAGAGATAGGTTTGATAATTGCCTCAACAATTTGGACAAGGTACTAGCACGATGTGAGGAGTTAGACCTAGTGTTAAACTGGGGAAATGCCATTTCATGGTCGATGAAGGAATCATGTTAGGGCACAAGATTTCATCCATGAGAATTGAAGTTGACAAGGCTAAGGTGGATGTGATTGAAAAATTTCCGCCACCGACTTCAATCAAAGGGATTTGAAGTTTTCTCGAACATTCAGGTTTTTACAAAAGGTTCATTCATAATTTTTCTATGATTTCTAAACCTTTGTGTAATTTTCTTGAGCAAGACAAGGACTTCAAATTTGATGATTAATGTGCCACGACATTTGAGGATTTGAAGAAGAAGCTCGCCATAACACCTATTATCGTTCCCCCAGATTAGACCTTACCTTTCGAGCTTATGTGTAATGCAAGCAAATTCGTTGTTTGAGCAGTTTTAGGCCAACAGTAAGGTAAGATTTTCCATGTGATATACTATGCTAGCAAAACAATCATTGGTGCTCAATTGGATTACACCATGACGAAAAATGAGTTGCTAGCTGTCGTATTCACATTTGACAAGTTTCATCCTTATTTGATTGGTACTAAGATAATTGTTCATACTGACCATTCTGCAATTAAATATTTAGTTGGCAAGAAAGATGCCAAACCTCGTTCAATTCATTGGATGTTACTTTTACAAGAGTTTGGCATTAAAATTAAGGACAAGAAAGGTATGGAGAATCAGGTCACCGATCACTTATCAAGGATTAAAGGAGGCAATGCAGACGATGATTCCTTGGAGATCCATGATGTATTCTCAGATTAGCAGCTGCTAATTGCCACGACAATTCCCTGGTACGCTGATATAGTGAATTTTCTTATAAGCAGTACTTTACCCCATGACCTTACTTATAAGGGAAAAAAGTTGTTCTTGCATAATGTTAGGCACTACTGTTGGTACGAGCCTCTCTTGTTTAAACAATGTACAGATCAGGTCATACGGAGATGTGTCCCTGAGGAGGAACAACGGAATGTGCTTCTACAATGCCATTTGTCACCTTATAGAGGCCATTTTGGAGGTACTCGCACAACAACCAAAGTCCTACAGTCAGGCTTTTACTGGCCTACTATCTATAAAGATGCCCACAAATTCTATAAGAAGTGTGACCGTTGTCAGCGAACGGGGAATATCTCCAGAAGGCATGAGATGCCATTGCAAAACATACTTGAGGTAGAATTATTTGACGTGTGGGGCATTGATTTCATGGGGCTCTTCCCATCATGTCACGACAACTTTACATCTTACTTGTCATGGACTATGTGTCCAAATGGGTTGAGGCAGCTTTAGTCCTCAGAAATGATTCAAAGACAGTCCAGCGATTTTGTAGAAAAATATATTTACATGGTTCGGAATGCCATGGGCAATTATCAGTGATGAAGGCAAACACTTTGACAATAAGCTCATTGCCAAGATTTTGATACGATTTGGAGTGACTCACAAAGTTGCCACGACATATCACCTACGGACTAATGGGCAAAAAGAAATATCTAACCTTGAGTTGAAGATGATTATCGAGAAGGTTGTTAATCCTTCGAGGAAGGACTGGTCTGTGAGAATTGATGATGCACTTTGGGCCTACCAAACAACATTCAAGACACTCTTAGGCATGTCTCCATGTAGACTTGTCTACGGCAAGACTTGCCACCCACTAGTGGAGATAGAGCATAAGGCCTATTGGGCGATCAAGACGATGAACATGGTTGGGAGAAGGCATGTAAAAAGCGCTTACTGGACCTAAATGAGATGGAAAAACTTCGTGTAGTAGCTTACGATAATGCCAAGATATATAAAGAGAAGATTAAGAGATGGTACGACAAAAAGTTATTGCTGCGACAATTCTTGCCAGGGCAACTAGTGCTTTTATATAATTCATGTCTTAAAATTTTTCTGAGCAAACTGAAGTCAAGATGGTCAGGATCATTAGAGGTAGTTAAACCCTATTCCCATGGAGCTATTATGATTTGATAAACTATGGATAGACGTGAGTTCAATGTCAATGGACAAAGATTAAAGCATTATGTTGGAACCCAAGTTGAGCGCGATAAGAGAGCAATTTCCTTAGAGGATGCATGAAAATGCACTGTTTAAGCATTGTTATTTTCTTTTTTAATATGGACTTCTTTTATTTTTTATTTATTTTTTAATTTTGTTTTTATCTTATTTTATTTCATTTCTTAGATAGTAGTTTTTAGGATTTTAACTTGATTTACATATTTATCTTTTTATTTTGTTTTAATCTTTATCTTTACTTTTCTTATTTAGTTTGATTTTTATTTTCATATTTATCTTTTTGTTTTATGTTTTCTTTTTAGTATTTATCACATTTCTTCGTATTTATCTTTTTCTTTTTTTAGGAAGAGAGTTTCACAAGGAATAAAGATTGAGTTCGAATGGGATTCTATTCCAAGGAGAGTGGCAGTTTTAAGGGTATTTTAATTCCCTCTCATAATTTTTATCCTAAATTTTCTTTCCCTCCTTTTCTCAGATACCTAGTCGCACACCCCTTCCCCAAGCCTTCATCATTATTTTTCCTTTTCTTCCATTGGTTTTCCATCAATCCATCACATTACATCAAATCACTACTCTACCATTTCATCATATTACCTCTCCAACTTTTTCATCTTCTCTCACTATTTCTTCTTTTCTTGAAACTCTTTAGATTCTTATTTTTCTTTTCTTCACCAAGAGCAATGTAGCCTACATACCGTTGATTTGTCACAGTAGCAGTTCAACGTAGATTTGAGACAAAGTTTGCTAATCGGAAGGTTTGGGAGAGCAATGCTTTGGCTATGATCTTGCTCAAGCAAAATATGGGTTGGAAGATTCAGTGTATGACATTATTGAGAGCCACAAATAGGTGATTTTATGTGAACAACCTGGTGCAGTCAATATTTCTTGGGTAAGAGAATTTTATTCGCATATTTCTAAATCGGATAACCCTTGTATTTTTGTTCGTGGAAAGGTTGCCCTTTTTGAAGCAGCCGTGATCAATTCATACTATGGGCTTTTCGTCCAAAGGGATTAACATTCCGAGTTTGTAGAGAGTATTACCCTCGAAGAAACAAATCAAGTATTCAAGGATTTGATGATTGAAGGAACCGAGGGGAACAATGGCGAGTTAAAAGGAATCGTGAATCGAGCCATGCTCAAACCATCCACCAAGTTGTAGAACAACTTCATAAAAACTCGTTTGATGCCCACAACTCATAATACTACTATGTCTTTGTCTCGTTTGTTACTGCTATATTTTATTTTGCATAACCGTGTTATTAATGTTGGATAGATTATTGTAGATGAAATTTATGCATGTAGCAAGAAGGATGTCAGAGCTCTTTATTTCCCCAATTTGATCACGAGCTTATGTGCCAAGGAAAAAGTCCTGTATGAGCCTACAAACGAGAGGATACCTCAGAAGAATGGGTGGTCCCGGATGTAGTACATGTGAATTTTGCATGATAGAGTGACAAAAGCACCAAAGGTAGCGCAACCCACCTCTACTTCAGCACATGCCCCAATAAGTGAACATGCCGCGACAAAACCTGTCATGGCAAGTGACCCTATCGCGGCAAGTACCTTGATGCTGGCTGACTTCCTTTGCACTTTAATGCAAACATTGGACAATATGGAGGCACAAGAGATAATGTTTATGTGCTATGTAAAGGACCGTGACATTGCTCTTGAATGAGTAATCCTAGAAAACTTTCCCAACAGCAGTGTACCCTTTCTAGTATTCCCTGCCGAGTTACTTGCCATGGCAACTGGAACTCAACCAGCTACACATACTGGTGATAAGACAACCACTGCTACTAGCAAAGGTAAGAAACCTATTATTGAACCTGAACGTACTAAATCTTTACATGATTTTTCAGATTCTGAGGACACCACTTCCATCCTGTTGAAGTCCCCACCACCGGCCGTGAAATCAAAGCAAGTGTAAGCGCAAAGCTCTGTAACATGAGAAAGCTGAGAATGAGGGTGATCTAGGTAACGAGGTTGAGGAATTTGAGGTTCTTGTTTCTGCACAAACTTCAAGGCATCAACCACCACGAGAAAGCAAACGTATCAAGCAAACAGCCTAGAGGAAACTATGACTACAAGATAACGATCTCTCAGATTAGTTTTTTGTGTTTTTATTTTTCTGTTATTTTACTTAGCATGTATTGAGGACAATGCTTCTCTTGAGTTTGGGGGGTTGTTTTGTTAATGTCATTTTCAATTGCATTCATGTCCATTATTTCATGTTAGGTTGCATATATCACTTGCCATGCTATTTACTTGTTAGAACTACTATCAATTTGATGTAATAATCTATGATGAGTTATTTGCCATGACATTTAGAGTAGAGAACCTTATACGTGAGGATTGACATAGAATTTACTTGAGTTTTTTCTATGATACTGTCACTGTTCTGACTAGTTGATCTAGGAAGACTTAGAGGACCTTAGGTAATTGAATAGGAAGAATGTGCTAGAGGTGCCCATATGGCTCTAGCTTTAAAAATGAATAATACTAATGCATTACTAGAGGTGCCCATCTGGCTCTAGTTGAACAAAAATCAAAATGAATTTGCTAGAGGTGCCTATCTGGCTCTAGCCGAATTAAATGCCTTGACAGATAAAATTCATGTTTACTAGGAATTCTTATGATTGACTTGTACACAACTAAGCACACACATTCTTACAAGTATTGTAGTGATTTTTTGAGTAATTTTCCATGTCTTCAGAAAGTCGAAAGGTAATCAAACTCTTCTTGTCACGGTTCTGAGAATTGATGACAAATTGAAAGCATGTTCTTGATGGTGAATGCCTTGGCAGGTGATTGATAGTGTTTTGCATTGCTTAAGGACAAGTAATATTTTGAGTTTGGGGGTGTGATAAATGTGTAAAAGTACTATTTTTCCTACCCTTTTTACTCATATTATTGTTAGTGTTAGGCCCATTTTATTTATGCATAATTTCGTAATTCCTCAGTTCATTGGGCTTGATTCGTGTTTTATTAGTTTTTTATGGAGAAAACATTGTCGTTTTGCTTGTTTTTGTGTAGGAGCGACTTGTCGGGATACTTACCGATCCCTTCCACGGCAAGTCAGGATAATTTCCCTATTTTTCTAGGATAATTCCAAAAATTACAAAGATAATTCTCCACAATTTAAATTCAATGTCCAGTTGGAAGGAGATAAATTCCCCACGCATTCTAATTACATCCCAACTTCTCTTCTTCATCTATTTAAAGAGAACTACAACAACAACACGATGGGAGATTGGGAGAGAGGGAAATCACACAAGAAGATATTCATGCACAAAGGAGTTCTTCTCCAATTTTATTTTCTATTTTGTAACCCCACCATGTTGGGTTATTTTCCTAGTTGTTTCTTTTTTATCTAACCATTAACTAAATTTATTTGGCTTGGGATTATTGGGTTTTTTGTGTTGAGAGACGAATTGTTCTTGTTCTTGGTTTTTAGTTTCAATATATATATCTTCTTTGTTTATCCATTCTTTGTATTTATTATTGCTTCAAGTGATCTTGGGAAGAATTTTGAACGCATCCATTTATCTAAGTTCGAGAGAGCTAAATTCACGAAACGAATTGGATACGGTTTCCATTTAAACAACCGTTGGCGGGAACTAATCTGCCTTAGGGATAAGGAACGGATTTCAGCAGCTAAAAGGAGTGAAGATTGATGTTTTCAACCCAAGGTTAATGCATGGATGTATCACCAAGGCATGCACAATCATCATTTCTTCGGTTATGGATAATTTGAAGGAGTTGAAGAACACTCCGCTGAACAGTGGAGGAACAAGTAACTGCAGCCCAGTTTCCACAACAATTATTCTAGATTTACTTGCCACCGCAAGTGTTGGTACTTGTCACAACATTTATCCATTTGCACTTGTTGACTGCAATTATCCACACCGTACTTGCCTTTGCAACTACAAGCCAAAGAAATTCATCCAGCAATCACACCAATTCTCTCAATAACCCAGGATATTCTCTCCCAATTCGATTACATCTTTCTTTACTTTATTTACCTAGTTTATTTTACTCTTTAATTATCACCATCAGTGCAAGAAGCTAAGAATCAGAGTTACACTAATCCCTATGGAGAAGATAACACGTAACAAGAATATTGCATTGGAAATTTTACTAGGAATGAATATTACTGCTTGTGTTATGAATATTTGTATCATCCCTTAGATCTTTGATGAATTTACCTAGTTCAGCGGTTGCTTTATATATTTATAGTATAAATAAAGTTCACTCCAATGTGGGTGTAAATTGTAAAAGCAGCTTAAGGGGAACACTCCTCTGCATGCGTTAGAAAAGGGAATCTAGCCAAAGGTTATCACTGCATTAGTGTGTGTCAGCGCAGTGAAGTATTTCCTGGGGGTTCATTGTACAACATCTTATTCCTCAGGATTTTAGAATGCATTTATTGTATGATATTCCTTGGTGCTAGTAAAAAAAGAAAAAAATAGAGGGTGTTGATAAATGATAATGTTGGTAGCATATATATATTATTTACTTATAAATAAATGTTGAGTAGGTAGTAAAGAATCTGGGATTTGAGGAATGATGCTAGCACTGATGCAATTGCAATTACATTCATGCATTCTTTTAAATTGTCGATGCAAGCCTCTGTTATATATGCATTTGTTTCTTTATTTATTGCAATGATTAAAGTAGCTAGAATGGTTATCAATATATTTTTACCTTGCTATTGAATATTTTGCTTGAGGATAAGCAAAAACTCAAGTTTAGGGGTGTGATAACGATCTAAAGAGCATGTATTTCCTCTATATTTATTGATTAAATTGTCCCCACTTTAGTTTCTCATGCATACTTTCTTGCATTTTCTTAGTTTAATTATGCATTTTCTTTAACTCAGTTATACTTGTGTGTTTTATTCTGAATTTGGTAAATTCTGCTATTTTCATTGCAATTCTAAGTCGCTGTAAGAAGCCTTCTTTATTGTAGCCAAATATGTCATTGTAGTTCTGATGTCGCTGTAAAAGCATCTTATTATTGCGTCCAGTCACTATTGCTGCATTGACAACTGTAAAAAAGATAAGATTAAATGACGTTGGTAAAAGGATAAGATCCAAGGAAGATGAGCTGGCAGTTTGTTATAACAAGTTTTGTTTGGACATGATGTCGGTGCAATTTTCGTTGCAATGCCAGTACATCAAAACTTCCATTGTCGTTGCAATGAGAATTGTCAAGATAAGATCAAAAGGATGATGAGTTGTCCATTAATACAACTGTCATGCACGAAATTCACAGCTGCAAATCTATAAAGGACACCTGATGAAAATGATATATATTCACATATTTTCTCACCCTAAGGAGGGTGCTCATATCATTATCTTTTGGAAAATCATTTTTCTCCTTCTTGGGAAACTTTATCCATGGCAGCTTGAGCTTTATTCTGGTGAATCGAGGTGAAGACGAGGGAGATCTCTTAGTGACAAAGAGGATCCAAGTGCTGAAGCAAGGGAAATTTCGTGGAAATACTTGAAGATAGCTAGAGATAAAAGGTTTCCATTTATTTTCACTTGTTTCTTATGTAAAACTTGAATGATTATTTAATGTTTTCTTTCCTTAAGAACGAGAGTTATTTTGGATTGTGAACTTCAACTTATTTTATGATGTTTTCTTTCTTGTTTCCACTTTTGGATTTGAATGCTATTTTGCACGAAAGAGTTCATTGCAGCCACTGATGTCAAGAGATGTAGTGACAGTTCAAGTTAATGAGCATCACAATGAAAATTAGGTGGAGATACGATGAAAGTTGGTCCACTCATTCGAGGACAAGCAATATCTCCAACAACAAAAGTTGTGGTAGATTTGTTTGTTTAAGTCAATAGCTGAGAGTTGAAGGAAAGTTTGTAGGATAAGTTTGATTTATCTCACTTTATAATCATCTAATGCTTTAACCTTGCAACATTTGGTAAACTACCAAGTTAGACTTAGGGAATTCAGAATTTTTACAGAATATCACTTTCCTTTACTATTTTGTTATTATTGCACCACGTCGCTCTCTAAAATCTTTTGCATTTACATTTATTTGCACCCATAATTTTACTCACATTTCCTTTTATTTTTAGAACCTTTTCACTGACATTAATAGGCAGAAAAACTGCTTTCCTCATGGGATCGATATCCAATAGGATCAACCTATCAACTATACCTGCATCGACGTATGAACACTTATATAGTTGTGATGATGTTTCATAGACGATCAACTCTGATACTTATAATACAGGTGGAAGCAACATCTGAACTTTTTCATGGGCAACCAGGGTAGGTAACCAATATAATGACCAGCATCAGAACACCAACGCACCACCATGATTCAGCCATAATGTGATGCCACTGAAAGTACATAATAATTTCCTTCCATGGTAGAGATCTTCTAATGGAACACCCTAGTAGAATATATGGAGCGTAACGATGTGAATGTCCAGAGTCTAGTCGCATCCATGAGGAACTTGGAAGTTCAGATATGATAGATTGCCAATACACTCAATTCCAGACATTCAAGAACTTTTCCCAATAATACAGATGATGCTCGGTGAGAACAGTGCAAAGTTGTGACTCTCTGAAGTGGATAACAAGTTGAGAATTTGACACTAGAAAAACAACCAATTGTATGCCATGAGGATAAATTAGTGCCAGCGGACGAACCTAAGGAAGCTGAGAAAGGGGAAGTAAGCAATAGCAATGTCAGACCGTAACCTGATGCTAACACCACCTCGGTTGTAATGCCCTGAAAGTGGGTCTAGATGTTAATCGGATCAGGTAGATGGTTCGAGATAACCAGATTAAGCAATCCGAGTTAGTTTCGGGAATAAAAATCTAATAAACTATTTTTGGCTAAAATAAAATATGGAAAAATGCTAAAAAATCCTTAATTAATATTTTAAGTGTTTTGGTAAATTTAATTTGAAGTGATTAAATCTATTTTAGGACATTTTGGTATAGTGACTAAAATGAAAAGTTTTCAAAACTATTTTTGGTGACTAAATCGTAAAAGGGTCAAAAATTAGAATCTTTAAGGAGCTATTTGACCAAACTTTTCCATCAGATTTTTCTCTTAATTTAGGCTAACTTTTAAAGTGTTTCAATTGGTTTTTAATATTAAAAGAAAATAGAGTTAATAAAAGGATTTCAATTTTACAAAATCACTTTCTTACAGAACTAAGTTTGATATCACTTTTCTCTCAACTGTCTCAGTAGCCAAACTATCTAAATCTTTCTAAAATTTCTAGGAATCAATCTTATTTGATTTCCTTTTTATTTCTTACTTGATTCCTTTGGTTCTTGCAACAAAGTCTAATTGGATTTCAACCAATCTTTGCCAATTAAGGGAGAAATCAGCAATTAGAGGTGATTTTTGTTTCTCTCCTCTAATTAAAGGTTCTTTATTGAAATTCCCATGTTCTTGATCCTTTACAACTAATTTATGTTATGGAATTAAGATTTAAACATGGATTTGGTAATTAAATTGAGTTTTATGTGGAAAATTGTTAAATATGGTTTTGGAACTATTTTGTGTTGAATCTAATTGATTTAGATCTCTATTAAGATGTGTTTTAATGTTGAAATAAGTGTTTAATTAAAGGAATCCCGAAACTATGTGAATTGCTAGTTTTCTAGGTTGTATACAGTAAGATTTTGGTGTAATCTCGGTGCTGTAGAGGTGCTGGAGGTATAAGGACGTAATCAAGGTGTTGTTGGATGTTGATGTTGTTAAGATGTTAGAATCAATAGCTTTTGGCTGGGCTTTGCTTAGATGAGCTTTGATGATGATTTCGGTTGTTTTAGAGAGGTGTTTGATGGTTTCTTGTGAGGTGAAGTCGTGTTGTTGGTTGCTGGAAATTAGAGGTGCATGAAAGTGATTTAATCCTCTGTTTTTGTTTGGGTAAAGCAGGGGATTTGAATCTGATAGCTTTTGGAGATGTTACAGAAGTTTTGGAAGCTTGATTCGCGCAACGACAAGATAGCTTTGGATTGTTGGTGACTGGAAATACATTTTACTGCTTTTAAAAGGTTTGAAGATGGTTGTTGGGAGTTTAGATAAAGTTTGAAACACATATCTAAGCTCGGATGTAAGTATTGGTTGAGTACTCTCTCGATTTCGGTTTTGCAAAATAAATCTCATGCACATGTTTATGGTTTTGATTACTTACTGTATTATGCATGTTTTAGAAGTGAAATGTGTTGCAAATGATCGTATATGATGATTATTGAGAATGGCATGTGGTTTATGAAAGTATTTTATGTTTACTAAAATACATGGTTTAATGTATTTGAAATTGGATTGGTTTGATGCATATGTAAAACAATGAAGTAACGTTTTATTGAATATATTGGCAAGTGGCTGAGGTTAAAATGTTATCATATATAGGTGGCAAGCCATAGGGTTTAAAGTGCACTATAATAAGTCATCTTATGTGTGTCGAGGGGTTAATTGTGCTATTTTCTCCACCATGAGAACCGCAGCGGTCGAGGGGTTAATTGTGCCGTATTCTCCCCCTGGTGGATTTATACATAATAACCATCAAGGTAGGTAATTGTTTTGTTGCTCCAGTTTGAGAATATATGTGAAGTTGTCATAGGAGCCACTTCCGAAATCCGTGTATCTGATGTGTTTTTATAAATGGAATGGTTCTGGTTTTAAGTCACTTGAAAGCCAATATATGAGATATTGTATCAAGAGAAATGGATTATGTTTGTATAATGTGATTTATACATGAGATGCTCTTTAAGATTGTTATAGAGATTTTGGCATATGAAGCTTAAATTGAGGTTTGAGATAGAATCCATGATACATGTGTTGCAAATGATTTAAATGGGCACTTTTGAAGAGATTATAGAGGCATGAGATGATTTTTCCATGAGACTTATATTTGGTTTGAATTAAAATGATTTTTAATGCATTGATGAGTGTTTTTGAGATTTCCCTCACTAAGTTTATAGCTTACAGTCTCATTTCTCATCAATACAGAGAATTAGGTCTTTCCGGACATCAAGTACACAAGAGGAGATCCAAGGGTTGAGATATTTACAAAGTATGGTTTTATAAATGCTAAGTAGTAATAAGAGGCAATGTGACCAAGTTGTATTTGGGAGGTTTATTTTGGATACTCCCTAATTGTACAAGTTATGTTTGATGTTTTGGACTTCTCCCTTTATTGACATGATTTGAGTGAAATCTCCAAGAAAACAAGTAAGATTTGATGTAGAAATCAAAATGAGATCAAGATGAGTTAATTCCTGATCATTTTGGAGCAAGAGAGGTAGTTTAGCTGGTGGGAAAATTGAGATAAAAGTGGTTACGTGAGAAAAGTAAATCATTCTTTTAAAATCTTTTTAACAATTTCTATTTTTTTATTTAATAAACATTTTAAAACCATTTAAAAATAGCCTAAATTAAGGGAAAAGTCTGATTAAAAACATTGGTAAATTAGCTCCTTAAAGATTCTAAGTTTTGACCCTTTTACATTTTAGTCACCAAAATAGTTTTGAAAACTTTACATTTTAGTCACCAAACCAAAATGTCATTTAATTCAAAATATTTCATTAAATTGAGTTTACCAAAACCCTCAATATATTAATTAGGTATTTTAACCATTTTCCATAGTTTATTTCATGTTAAAAATATTTATTACGATTTAATTCCCGAAACTAGAGCGAACAGACTAATCCGGTTCACCCGAATCGTCTAATCTACCTAGCTAACTTCTAGGACCAAATTCGGGATGTTACAACTCTTCCCCACTTAAGAAATTTCATCCCTGAAATTTACCTGACAGAAAAAGGTAAGAAAACTGCTTCTTCATGTCCTCTTTACTTTCCTACGTGACTTTCTCTACAGCCCAATGTCACTACAACACCTTCACCAACTCAACGGTCTTCCCCCGAAGAACATTGTTGCTAGTATCCAAGATTTTCTCCAGTTCCTCATCATAGGTCAATATAGATTCAATTCAATCTCTTCGACAGGTATCACATGCGATGGATCTGATATGTACCTCCGAAGCATCGATACATGGAAAACATTATGTATCTTTTCCAACTTTGTGGGTAACCTTAATTTATAAGCAACCGGACCAATACGCTCTAACACCTCATAAGGCCCAACGAACCTCGGACTTAACTTTCCCTTACGTCCAAACCTCATCACCTTCTTCCAAGGCAAAACCTTTAGAAATACCTTATCACCAACCGCAAACTCAATCTCCCTACGCTTCAAACCCGCGTAAGATTTTTGCCTATCCGAAGCCATTTTCAACTGATCACTGATAAGCTTCACCTTATCATTGGTGTCTTTCAACACATCGAGCAAAGAAACATACTTCTCACCTGCCTCAGCCCAACAAAGTGGATACGACACCTCCTACTATACAAAGGTTCATACGGAGCCATTTGAATACTCGCCTGATAGCTATTGTTGTAAGCAAACACTAGCAACGGTAATTGCTTCTCCCACGTTCCTTGAAAATCAATGATGCAACACCGTAACATATCCTCCAACACTTGAATAACATATTCAGAATGACCATCCGTTTGAGGATGATACGAAGTACTGAAATTCAACCGCATACATAAGGGCCTATGAAAACACTCCCAAAACCTCACTATAAAGCGTGAATCCCTATCCGATACTATAGACTTAGGCACCCATGCAACCTTACACTTTTTGCTATATACACATCTGCCAAGTTATTCAACATGTACGTCGTGTGCACAGCCAGGAAATATGCATACTTCGTAAACTGATCTACAACCACCCACACAGAATTTATCTTCAACGGCGTCAAAGGCAATTCGGTCACAAAATCCATGGTAATCCTCTCCCACTCCCATTCCAGAATCCTCACCGGTTGCAACAATCCATATGGAAACTGATGCTCAGCCTTAACACGCTGACATACCATACACCGAGCAAAAAAAATCGCTACATCCTTCTTCAAACCAACCCAATAATGTTCTTTCTTTAAATCTTGATAAATCTTTGTTTTTCCCTGATGCATAGCAAAAGGACTAGAATTAGCCTCAGTCAAAATAGTATGCCTCAACCCCTCATCTCTCGGCACAACCATTCGACTATTGAAGCGCAAAACACCCTCATCATTAAAACAAAAATTTGTCGAATTACCGTCCATAATATCCTTAAATGTGGTACCAATGAATCATCAAACGGTTGTTTCTCCTTGATCAATTGTAACAATGAAGGTTTCACTTGCAACTCAGCCAATAAACCTCTGTCTCGCGTCACGCTTAACTCAGCAAACATTTCCCTTAACTCCATTGCAACTTTCCTACTCAGGGCATTGGCTACCACATTAGCCTTACCCGAATGATACTCAATAATCAAATGGTAATCCTTGAGCAACTCCAACCATCTACATTGACTAAGATTCAACTCCTTTTGCAACATCAAATACTTCAAACTCTTATGATTCGTATACACAGTACATTTTCACTATACAAATAATGCCTATAAATTTTCAACAAAAACATCACCGCTGCAAGCTCTATATCATGCGTAGGATAATTGCGCCCGTGCACCTTCAACTTCCTAGATGCATAAGCCACAACTTTTCCCCTTACATCAAAACGCCCCAAACCAACGTAGCCTGCATCACTATAAACTACAAACTCTTTCACTGACTTAGGTTGAATCAAGATCGAAGCTTGCGTCAAAGCTTCCTTCAACTTCTCAAAAGCTTGTTGTCTACCCTACGTCCACTCAAAGCGTACATCCTTTTGTAACAACTTGTCAAAGGAGCAGCAACCTTCAAGAAACCATGTACAGAACGACGATAATACCCTGCTAACCCCAAAAAACTACGAACCTCCATCACTATCTTAGGTTGCTTCCAATTCACAACTGCTTCAACCTTCTACGGATCCATGTGAATACCTTCCGCCGAAACAACATGACCAAGAAAGACCACTTCTTTAATCCAAAACTCACACTTGCTCAACTTAGCACATAGCTTATTACTCAACAAGGCTTGCAACACAATCTGCAAGTGTTGATCATGATCTTCCTCGATACGAGAGTACACGAGAATGTCATAAATGAACACTACTACGAATTGATCCAAAAATTTATGGAATACCCGATTCATCATGTCCATGAAAGCTACAGATGCATTAGTCAACCAAAACGACATTACCAAAAACTCATAATGCCTATAACGTGTGCGAAAAGCTATTTTGGCACGTCTTTATCCTTTACCTTCAATTGATAATACCCAGATCTCAGTTGTTGATAATCAATGCACATTCTCATAGTGCCATTCTTCTTTTTCACGAACAACACTGGAGCTCCCCATGCTGACACACTAGGTCAGATGAAACCACAATCTCACAACTCTTGAAGTTACATCTTCAACTCTTTCGGTGCCATAAGATATAGAGCAATTGACAATGAAACCTTGTCTGCATAGGTCTTGATACAAAACTCTATTTCCCTATCTGGTGGTAATCGAGGCAACCCCTCCGAAAACACCCTTGAAAAATCACAAGTGGTACGTATATCCTGAACAAACACCTCCTTCAAATTTGGGTTCATAACATAAGCCAGATATGCTTGACCCCCAAGCTCTAACAACTTTTGTGCCTCCAAAGCTGAAACCACATTGGACAAGAATTTAGCATTCTCGCCCACAACAACCACTTCATAATCATCCGCAAGTTTCAAAGAAACTTACTTGGTTTTAAAATCAACCACATCCCTATGCTCGATCAACCAATCTATCCTCAAATTTACATCCAAACCATGAAACGAAAACTCCATCAAATCAACCGTGAACACATGACTTTGAACCATCAAAGGACATCACCTAAACAACCTCCTAACAACTACTGTCTCTCCAAAAGAACTAGTTACTCACATACTGTTAACTCCTCAAAAGTACTAAATCTTATGCTTATTTCACATTGTCTTTGCTTGCCTTTAAGTGCATTTAGCCTTAAAATTCATGCATTTGTATAAGGAGTTAGGAATTGTGCTATGCCAGTGGAAGGGTTGCTTTGTTGACATTATTCCAGGTATGGCAGGGTAGTGCAGCGCAAAAAGAAAGGAATGCTAGAGAGAATGACGAGTTGTTGTTGGCAGCGATGGACCAAAAATTGCCGAAGCACCGGTTGGCAGCGAAGAAGAGTTTGATGCCCGACCATGTAGCTGTTGGACCTTGATGACATCAGCCCTAGGATTCAAATAAAGAATAAGATGATCACATCCCTTATCCCTTGAGCATTCAAAATTCAATTTCAAGGCTTATCCTAGGTTATCCTTCCACGCCTATTTAAAGAACTCAAGCAAGCATATAATGAATATACACAGATCATCGACGATCAGCTTGGAGAGGCTGCACTAAGGAGACGTGGTTCGACCAGCTTGACCGAGAGCCTGGGCCGTGAAGGGCTGCATTGATGGACCCCCTTCTAACCTATTCTCTTTGTCTAGCTATTCTTATTTTGAAATGATGATGTTGATAGAAAACGATGAAGGTTTTTGGTTTGATATCCTCACCATGAACTAATTTAATAGTTGGTGGGGGATGTTTATATTAAACGTTGTTTTATGTCTTATTTTTAATAATTAAAAATGCCTTGGCATTCTTTCCCCTATATGGCATGATTCTCTAGTTTTCTAAATTCTTTGCCAAGCGACTGCTAGCATTGTTTGCTTATTGCACCTTAATACCTTAACAGACTTAGGGGGCAACTATCCATTGCCAGATACTAAGGCGAGATGCTTCGATGGAAGATGTTCAAGTAGATGAACTTACTTCAGGAGTGAGTCTACCCCTTAGGAGTATATATTGGGACTTAATCAAATTGATTTATGAAAAACTTCATTATAGAGATATAAGGGTTTTTACATGGTTAATTTCGGGCATTGCCATCGACAGAGGCAATGCTAACTTTGAATCTGCTCGGCAATAATATCAAGATAGAAAATTATTAAACGCTGGCATGAATAACATGAAAACAGGCATCCCTTGCCAACGCTCATCACTCATTCAACTCTTATTGTGCCAACGTTGTCTTCCTTTTATTTCTTTTCTTTAAATCACTTTAAAAACCAATATCAACTCAAACAACATTTTTCCCTTAACAAGTAACAATCAAAGTAGTCAAATTCTTTATCAATCCCTGTGGGATGTGATAAGTGTTCAAAATACTATTTTTCTTACCCTTTATACTCATATTATTGCTAGACTTAGGCTCATATTAGTTGCATAATTAGCTATTCATGCATTAATCCATGTTTCCTTCCATCGTTGAGCTTGATTACAAAACTTGGTAATTTTTGTGGGAAAAGATGCTGCTTTGGTATGTTTTGTGTGTATGTGCAGGATCACTCGCCAAAGCAAGGCTAGAGCTAGTTGCCAGGGCAATACATGAAGGATATGCCGAGCTAGTTGCCAGGGCAATACATGAAGGAGACGCCGAGCCAGTTGCCATGGCAATTGTCGACAAGAGCAAAGGTGATATGGTAGTCGAAATTGATGACTATACAAGCCGAAGATGACGTGGAGCAAAGCCCAAACCCAAAGGAATTTGATTGCCATGCAGAGATTAAAGAAGAATTGAATTCCAAGAAGATAGGAGAAGTTCTAGTAGGAATACAATTATAATAAAGAATTATATTCTTTAAAGATAATTTAATTCCAACTTAAACTCCTCGTCAAAGAAGGACTTTGGCCTAGCCCTATAAATATGAAGGAGATTTCGACAATCAAGAGAGAGCAAGGGGAGAGGATTTTCGAAAACTCCAAAGAGATTTCGACAAGAGAGCAAGGGGGAGAGAGTTTGATTTCTTCTTCTTCTTTGCTTCCATTAGATTCATGGTTTGGGGATTATTCTTTGTATATCTTTTGAACCCAACCATGAACTAACTTGATTGGTTGAGGTTATTGTGTTTTGTTGTTGTGAGAAACAATTGGATTTTGTTTAGGTAATAAGAGTTTGCACTTTCAATTCAAGGTTTACTCATTCTTGGTTATTATTCTTGTTTGCGAGTGAATTGGGAGAGAATCTCGTAACTTCATCTATTTATCTAATATCGGGAGAGTTAGATTCAAGAAATGAATATGGTCTTTATTCAATCTATTGATGGTGAAGATTAATCCAGCTTAGGAATAAGTTAAGGATTTCAATGGCTAAGAGGAGCGCAAGATTGGTTGTTGTTCACCCTTGATTCACGCAGGGATGTATTATCAAGGCATGCACAAGTAGCTAGAGTTTCGACTTAGGGATAAGAAGAAACCATTGAAGAACGCTTCGCCGAACCTTGAAGTTGCTGCCCAGACGCCCAATTAGTTGCCCAGGCAACCATCGATTAGTTGCCAAGGCAACCCCGCTGTGCAAGTTGCCACAGCAACTGAGTTGCCCTTGCACTCTTTTACCAAGACGATCCAATCGGCTATCACACCTCAACTCACGATAACCTGGCCTATTCTCTCTTTTCTTTCATCTATTCTTTTAGTTGATTGCTTTTACTTTTCTCGTTAATTAAAACCTCTATTATCAATTGTGTTTTTATTTTCACAGTGCAGTAACTTAAGCAAAGTGGCCCAAACCAATCCCTGTGGAGACGATACTCGATACTCATATCACTTTATTACTTGCGACGTGTATACTTGCACAATTGCGTAACACTTATCACTCGCAACAAGTTTTTGGCGCCGTTGCCGGGGATTGGCAATTGGTGTTAGTTGTTTTTGTTATTGCATTTTTTTCTCTTAGTTTTACTAACTTTTCTTTTTGTTTGTTTATCAAAATAAAAATATTAGGTGCGCTACAAGTTAAGGGACATCAACATGTCGGGAAATAAAAGCCGATCTATTCGAGAGATGATGTTGGAAGATATGAATCAATCTAATCAAAAGTTTCTTACACCCTTTGATGATTACCTATACCAACCGAGAAAAGCCCAAAGAACTTATATCGTGGAAAAATCTTGTGCTATGTGTGGAGAACATCATGTGTTTCAAAATTGCCCTCACATTTTCGGTGCATATAACTACATGGAGGACCATAGAGGGAACCAGCAGCAAAATTCTTCATGGTATGGTCAAAAAGCTCAAAATTTGTTTTACCATAACAATTTTGCCGCAGCAACAGATATGCCATGGCAATGTAGTCCTTTTCAAGAGCATTCCAATTCGTTGGAGGAAACGTTACTAGCTTTCTTGGCTAGACTTGACGGATCAATTGAAGAGATTCGAGAGCTATCAAAATGTATGGATACGAGGATAGCTCAGTGGGATGCAACCTTAGGGGATTCAGAAGATCAATTGGGGAGATCCACATATGTCATGAATAACATGCACCAACAATTCATTCCTAGGGATACCGTCGTCCCAAGACAAGAGGATAAGGAGCAATGCAAAGAAAGCTCTCCGATGTGTGGGGAACAACTAGAACCTCAAAGTCAAGAGGATGCCAATGAGAGAGACTGCCCAACACATGATGAGCCTGAACAACAAATTGCCTCGGCAATGATTGAGGAGCCTGAATAGAGCAATGCCGCGACAACACTCAGTGAAGCTGAGAACAACAATACTACAGCAAATTCTGAGGAACCTGATGCCCATAAGGTTACAACATTGATGTTGAAGCAAGAATCTGTAGATTGCTCTCATATACAATTGCCACGGCAATTACACGACCACATGCAAGATCAACGAAATGATAATACTTTGCCAATAGAATATGAGCAGGTAATAGTTGAACCTTTTGAATTCTTTAAAAACTCACCTCGTCCATTGCAGGTATGTCTTGAGGAACCGAGGTTGGTAGATTTGAAGCCATCAAAATCTCTACTGATGGAGATGTTTGAGAGGCCAAAAGAAAACGGTGTTTGGATTCGTAAAGCTTTTCAGAAAATTGGTTCTTCCCTTGACTTACAGCAAATTTTGGCAACTGATTGCCACGGCAATTGGCTTGAGCAGCAATTGCCACGACAACAAAGGCTACATCCAACCATGATAGAAGTCGACAAGAATGAGGTAATTGAATGGTTGAGAATGGATATAATTTTTCCTATTAATATATTTGTGCCTTCAGGAATAGTAGCAAGGTGGAGAGTTTACATGGACTACAAGCGAACAAAGAAGAAAGACACCTCCACCATGGTAACGCAAAAGGGAATAGTGGCAAGCACATTGGCCAAACTCTTTTTGGGCAATATTGTCACCCGATGGAGGGTACAGATGGACTATAATAAGTATCGGAAACGACTCTCCTCAAGTTTTCTCAGATATACAGTAACATTAGAAGATGCATGATGGCACTCTTTTCAGACATGGTCGAAGACCTCCTTGAGATCCTCATGGATGATTTTTCCGTTTTTGGTAATGAGTTCGACAGTTGCCTCGGCACCCATTGTCATTCCACCAGATTGGACGCCATCTTTTGAGCTCATGTGTGATGCAAGTGATTTCGCGGTAGGAGCAGTCCTAGGCCAACTCACAGGGAGGAGGATGCGGATTTAGAGATATGCGATGCATTCCCGGATGAACAACTTTTAGTCGCCTCGGCAACCCTCGACGCCGCAGCAGCTCCTAATACGCACACCTCGGCAACCATGGACGTGCACGCCACGGCAACCCCTGACGCCTCGACAACCATGGATGCGCATGCCGCGGCAACCCTCGACGCCACGACAACTACCGATACGCACGCCTCGACAACCATGGATGTGTATGCCTCGGCAACTCTAGATGCACACGCCTCGGCAACCTTGGGAGTAGTCGTCACGGTAGCACATACCTCGACAATACCCTAGTACGCGGATTTAGTTAATTTCCTTGTTTGTGGTATTTTACCTTATGGTCTTACTCACCAAGGGAAGAAGCGGTTTCGCCATGATGCTAAGCATTACTTTTGGGATGAGCCTCTTTTGTTTAAACAATGTGCAGATCAGGTTATACACTGATGTGTCCCTGAAGAGGAGTAACAGAATGTACTCCGACAATGCCATTCTTCACCTTATGGAGGACATTTTGGAGGAACTCGTACCACGGCCAAAGTTTTGCAATCCGGTTTGTATTGGCCAACATTGTACAAAGATGCCCAAGAGTTTTACAAGCAATGTGATCGTTGCCATAGAACAGGCAATATCACCTACAAACCAATGGGCAATCAAGACCATGAATATGGATTAGGAAAGTGCCGGACAAAAGCGTTTGTTATACCTCAACGAGATAGAAGAATTTCGTGTACTCGCCTATAACAATGCACGAATCCACAAGGAGAAAACAAAGCGATGGCATGACAAGAAACTATTGCCACGGCAATTCATGCCAGGACAACTAGTTCTCTTATTCAATTCTCGGCTAAAACTTTTCCCGAGAAAGATGAAATCAAGATGGTCGGGACCATTCGAAGTTGACAAACCATTCTTCCATGGTGCCGTGATAATCAAGTCCATCTCTGACAACCATGAATTCAAAGTTAATGGACAAATATTGAAGCACTACAATGGTGCCCATGTGGAACGTAACAAGGAAGTAGTCAACTTAGGAGATGCATGAGCATGCTCTCCTTTCAATATTTTCTTTTTCTTTTTATTTTTAGGAGATATTTTATTTTTCTTCATTATCTTTAGTTTCCAGTTTTTTTTGTTTTCTTTTCCACAACAAGACTCACAACCACTATGCTAAGGAAATTTCCTGCCGAGATCCTTGCCCCGGCACCCAATGAAGTAGTCGCCACGGCAACCGCAACAGATGATGCCGTGGCAACCTACATCGTGCCTGCACGAGCTGATGCCACGACAACCAACCTTGAAAAAGCCACGGCAACCAAAGCTAAAGACATCCCGGCAACCACTGCAAAAGCCAAAGGTAAAGCACCTATGCCCAAATCAACTCCTACGGAATCATTTTCTGATTTTTCAGATTCGGACGAGTCCTCCATTGCACCAACAAAGACCGCACCAATTGAATCCTCCAAGCGAAAAGCCAATGACATTGATGAAGAAGACGATGATGACAACCCCGTACGAGGATCGACTCCACCACTGGCAACAAGAAAATAACCATCGCGTTCAAGCAAGAGAATCAAGACACCGACCAAAAGGAAACTAATCATCTACGATGATGAACTCTCAGAGTAAGTCCTCGTATGCATTTTTTTATTTTTCGTTATTTTTATGCATGCATTGAGGATAATGCCTCACTCGAGTTTGGGGGGGATTGTTATTAGCAGTTACCATGTTTAGTTACATTCATCTTAAGTATTACATTTAGGATACATAAATTGCTTGCCATGCCTTTAATTGAAACAAGAATTGCTTAGATTTGATGAATATCCGATGATGACTTTGCCAATGCACTTAATTGATAGAATTTTTATTCTAGGATAACCATGGAAAAACATAGAATTTTACTATGATGCTAAATTTGATGAAACACTGTTGTGGTTTGATTGATTTAAGGAATTCTAGTGAACTTAGGTTGATAATTAACAAATTGGGGGATTAGAATAAAAATTGGATGAATGCTAGAGGTACCCGAAACTGGCTCTAGCATGTGCTAAAAATTTATCACTAGAGGTGCCCGAAACTGGCTCTAGTATGTGTTAAAAATAATTGATCGCTAGAGGTGCCCGAAACCGGCTCTAGTCGAATAAATTAACTTAAGAAAACTAAAAACAAAACACTAGAGGTGCCCGAAACTGGCTCTACTTAAAACATGTTAAAAAGAACCCAATGAAGTAATTTGAAAACCTGTTGTTTGCATAGAATCCGAAAAATCAACTTGCACACAACTTCGCACACACTCACAAGCATTATAGTTTGATTCCAAGTAACTCCTAAGTTTTTCGAAAAAATAAAAAGCCAATCATACTTTGTGCCCCGGTTCAGAGAATTGAAATCAAGTTCAAAGCTAAGTTTGTGAAAATTGAAGTCATGGCAGGTAATTATGAGTTTGCATTGCTTGAGGACAAGCAATAGTTCAAGTTTGGGGGTGTGATAAGTGTTCAAAAGTACTATTTTTCTTACCCTTTATACTCATATTATTGTTAGACTTAGGCTCATATTAGTTGCATAATTAGTCATTCATGCATTAATCCATGTTTCCTTCCATCGTTGAGCTTGATTACATAACTTGGTAATTTTTGTGGGAAAAGATGCTGCTTTGGTGTGCTTTGTGTGTATGTGCAGGATCACTTGCCAAAGCAAGGCTAGAGCTAGTTGCCAGGGCAATACATGAAGAATATGTCGAGCTAGTTGCCAGGGCAATACATGAAGGAGACGCCGAGCCAGTTGCCATGGCAATTGTCGACAAGAGCAAAGGTGATATGGTAGTCAAAATTGATGACTATACAAGCCCAAGATGACGTGGAGCAAAGCCCAAACCCAAAGGAATTTGATTGCCATGCAGAGATTAAAGAAGAATTAAATTCCAAGAAGATAGGAGAAGTTCTAGTAAGAATACAATTATAATAAAGAATTATATTCTTTAAATATAATTTAATTCCAACTTAAACTCCTCCTCAAAAAAGGACTTTGGCCTAGCCCTATAAATATGAAGGAGATTTCGACAATCAAGAGAGAGCAAGGGGAGAGGATTTTCGACAACTCCAAAGGGCAAGAAGGAAGAGACTTCGACAAGAGAGCAAGGGGGAGAGAGTTTGATTTCTTCTTCTTCTTCTTCTTTGCTTCCATTAGATTCACGGTTTGGGGATTATTCTTTGTATATCTTTTGAACCCAACCATGAACTAACTTTATTGGTTGAGGTTATTGTGTTTTGTTGTTGTGAGAAATAATTGGATTTTGTTTAGGTAATAAGAGTTTGCACTTTCAATTCAAGGTTTACTCATTCTTGGTTCTTATTCTTGTTTGCGAGTGAATTGGAGAGGATCTCGTAACTTCATCTATTTATCTAATATCGGGAGAGTTAGATTCAAGAAACGAATGAGTATGGTCTTTATTGAATCTATTGATGGTGAAGATTAATCCAACTTAGGAATAAGTTAAGGATTTCAACGGCTAAGAGGAGCGCAAGATTGGTTGTTGTTCACCCTTGATTCACGCAGGGATGTATTATCAAGGCATGCACAAGTAGCTAGAGTTTCAACTTAGGGATAAGAAGAAACCATTGAAGAACGCTTCGTCGAACCTTGAAGTTGCTGCCCAGACGCCCAAGTTGTTGCCCAGGCAACCATCGATTAGTTGCCAAGGCAACCCCGCTGTGCAAGTTGCCACGGCAACTGAGTTGCCCTTGCACTCTTTTACCAAGACGATCCAATCGGCTATCACACCTCAACTCACGATAACCTGGCCTATTCTCTATTTTCTTTCATCTATTCTTTTAGTTTATTGCTTTTACTTTTCTCGTTAATTAAAACCTCTATTATCAATTGTGTTTTTATTTTCACAAAGTCAAATAACTTAAGCAAAGTGGCCCAAACCAATCCCTGTGGAGACGATACTCGATACTCATATCACTTTATTACTTGCGACGTGTATACTTGCACAATTGCGTAACACTTATCACACGCAACATGATCGATAACCAACTTACTACTGTATTACTTGCAGACCGTGTATGCTTGCACGTAAAAGACTTAGCCTTTGGCACTGTTTCATACATTTCCAATACATTTTCCACCTTTTTGCCAAGCACTCACACAGTTGAATAAGTTTTTGGCGCCGTAGCCGGGTATTGCAACGAATTTTATTGTTTTTAAATTTTTACTTGTCTTTTTTTATTTTTGTTCTTTATTTTATTTCTTTGTTTTGACGATGTATGACCAGAAATTGCCCTATGGTGGAAGATTGGCTATACGATTTGGAAATCGAAAGAACCTTGCGAAGGTTAAAGAAAAAGATTCGAGAGATGGCTCAACAAGGCAATGGAAGAAATGGTGTGTTAAACAGTGAGGATAATCCACCCAATAACAATGGAATACCACCAGCTCCTATTGCCCCAGCAGTTAATGTGGAGGAAGAAAGACCTATTAGAGAATATCCAGCACCAAATATTGACAATTTGATGCTAGGACTAATTGGTCCCGAGGTAAATACACCCAATTTTGAACTCAAATCGGTAATGATACAGACACTTTTGAATGTAGGACAATTTGATGGAGCACCTATTGGAGATCCAAGGCAACACTTGAAGAAGTTTATGGAAGTTTGCTAGCTATTTCAGCAGCCTGGAGTATCAGAGGATACAGTGAAGCTAAAGTTGTTTTACATTTTCCTTGAGAGATATAGCAAAAGCGTGGTTAAGTTCTTTGCCACCTGGTTGTGTCACCTCATGGGGAGACCCATGCCAGAAATTATTGTTACAGTTCCAACCACCTAAACTCACCACTAAGTTGAGGGGTGAGATCATCACATTTAGGCAGGCTAATGATGAGACCCTATATGATGCATGGGATAGATATAATGATCTATTGAGGAGATGTCCCATGCATGGATTCCCGAAATGGACCCAAGTGAAGACCTTCTACAGTGGATTTAATGCGCAAACCAGAATAATTATTGATGCGTCGACAAATGGCTCATTGCTTGACAAAATCTATATAGAGGCAGTTGGCATCCTTGAGAGAATTTCAATCAATGATTTTGAATATACTACTGCCAGACTTAGGACCAGAACTAAAACTGGTGGGAAATTACAGATAGATGAGCTCACATCTATGCACGCTGAAATTTCCAATCTTACTAGCATGGTGAGAACTTTTAAAAAGAGTCTTGAAGCCCACGAAGTTAAGGCATTAGCTCCATTCTATACAATATGTGGAGAGGACCATCACACAGAAGACTGCCCTACCAACCTTGAGTCGGTAAATTTTGTTGGCAATTTTAATCTTAATTATAATCCAAATTCTAATACTTACAATGCAGGATGGAGGCAGCACCCAAATTTAGCTTTGCAAAATCAAGGAAACAACCAATATAATGCTCAATAGCAGAACAACAATGCCAGTGTAAATACAATGCCCATCATCAGAACAATGCCATGCCAGGAGTCAACCAGAATGTCATGCCACAAAGGGGACAAAACAATTTTTATACAGGGCAAAGGAACAACCAGGGGACTTTGACAAAATACATGGAGAGGAATAATGCAACTGTCCAGAGTTTGGCAGCATCGATGCAAAACTTGGAGGTACAAATTGGACAGATTGCCAATGCACTCAGCAATCGACCCTAGTGAGCTCTGCCAAGCGATACAGAAGATGCCAAGCAAAACTATAATGAACAATGCAAAGTTGTGACTCTACGGAGTGGCAAACATTGCGAGGTTAACATTTCTGTCAAACAACCAAATAGTTTCCAGAAGAAGAAAAAACTACTATAGTAGAAGAACCAAAAGAACTAGAAAAGAAAGAAGCGGACATAAGCGATGCCAGACCACGGTCTGATATTGGTAGAACCTTGGCAAAGCCGGTAGAACCAGCATATGTTTATCCACCTTCACTGTTTCCAAAAAGACTACAAAAATCACTAGCATGATTAGCAATTTAAGCGCTTCTTGGAAGTACTTAAACAATTGCAAATCAATTTACCGTTGGTGGAAGCTATCGAGAAAATGCCCAACTATGTTAAATTCATGAAGGACATCTTGTCCAAAAAGAGAATGCTGGGTGATTTCGAAACTATAGCTCTCATTAAGGGATGCAGTGCAATGATACTCAATCGGTTGCCACCAAAGCTGGAAGATCCGGGAAGTTTTACTATTCCCTGTACCATTGGCAATAGATTTATGGGTAAGACACTGTGTAACTTGGGAGCCATCATCAATTTGATGCCAATGTCTGTTTTCAGGAAGCTTGGCATAGAAACAAGGCCTACCACGGTGACACTTCAGTTGGCAGACTGATCCTTTGCACATCCTAAGGGTAAGATTGAGGATGTGCTGGTAAAGGTAGATACATTCATATTCCCAGCCGACTTTATTATCTTAGATTATGATGCAGATTTAAATGTCCTAATTATATTGGGCAGCCCATTCCTTGCCATAGGTAGATCCTTGATTGATGTCCACAAAGGTGAATTAACGATGCACATGAATGATCAGTAGGTTACATTTAATGTGTTTCAAGTTTTGAAATATGCAGATGAATTAGATGAATGCCAAGCAAATGATAAGATAGAGTCCACTTTTAAGGTGGACATGGCACATCTGTACCAAGATACTGATGGTGATGGCAGCGAAAGTGACAGTAAATGTGATACAAGTGAGGACACTGAAGGAGCAGCCTTAGTAGAAGTAAGCTATTTTGGACAGCCAGAACCATTAAAGTTGGCTGGCAGAGAGATCATGACACCAAAATCATCCATTAAGGATCCACCCGAACTGGAGCTCAAATCACTACCAGACCATCTCACTAATGATCAGGAGCAACGATTACTGGAAATTCTGAGCAATTACAAGCAAGCATTGGGATGGACCTTGGTTGATATCCAAGGAATAAGCCTAACCATTTGCATGCACAAAATCATCTTGGAGGAATATCATGGGAAGACCATTGAGGGTCAGATAATATTGAACCCGAGCATGAAAGAGGTTGCTAAGAAAGAGATTATGAAGTGGCTAGATGCCGGGATATTCTATCCCATTTTTGATAGCTTGTGGGTTAGCCTGGTCCAATGTGTGCCAAAGAAAGATGGCATGATTGTAGCTCAAAATAGAAACAATGAGTTAATTCCTTCCAGGACCGTTACCGGATGTAGAGTGTGCATGGATTATAGGAAGCTGAGCAATGGCACCAAGAAAGACCATTTTCCATTGCCCTTCATTGATTAGAGAAGACCACGTTCACGTGTCTATATAGGACGTTTGCCTTTAGAATAATACCATTCAGGTTGTGTAATGCCCCGGTAATATTTCGATGTTGCATGATGTCTATTTTTCCGACATCATTGAACAAAATTTGGAAGTATTCATGGATGATTTCTCAGTATTTGGCAAATCATTTGAGGGAAGCCTTTAGAGTTTGGAGCAAGTCTTAAAGAGAAACATTTAGACAAACCTAGTCTTGAACAAGGAAAAATGACACTTCATGGTGAAATAGGGCATCGTTCTTGGACACAAGGAAACTAAGAAGGGATTAGAGGTCGAACAAGAAAAAATTGAGGTAATCAAGCAATTGCCACCACCGACAAGTGTAAAACGCATAAGAAGTGTTTTGGGACATGCAGGTTTTTACCGTCGTTTCATTAAAGATTTTTATGAAATTTCTAAACCTTTATGCTTGCTTTTTGAACAAAATACTACTTTTGCATTTGATGATTATTGTTTAAGAGTGTTTCAGGAAATTAAGGAGAAGTTGATTAATGCCCTATAGTTGTGGCACCAGATTGGAATGAGTCATTCGAGCTCATGTGTGATGCCAACAATTATGCCGACAGAGTAGTATTGGGACAACGGTGTGGCAAAGTTTTTTATACCATCTACTATGCCAGCCAGACACTAAACGGAGCTCAGCTGATTTATTCCACAACTGAGAAAGAATTTCTTATAGTTGCATTTACTTTTGATAAATTTAGATCTTATTTAGTTGGTAAAAAAGTTGTGGTGTATACAGATAATTCAACACTAAAGTACCTTTTGGCAAAGAGGGATGCCAAGCCCAGACTAATCTAATGGATATTTCTACTACAAGAATTTGACCTCGAGATCCGAGACAAGAAGGGCAGTGAAAACTTAGTAGCTGACCACCTATCACATCTAGAGCATAACCTTGAAGATGGTAAGAACGCTGCCATAAGAGATGAATTTCCAGATGAGTATTTACTTGTAGCCAATGTCGTGCCATGGTACGCTGACATAGTCAACTACTTGGTAAGCGACATTCTAGCACCAGATCTAGCATATAATGATAAGAAAAGATTCTTGCGAGAAGTTAGGAAATACTACTAGGACGAGCCAATATTGTTTAAATAGTGTGCCAACCAAGTGATAAGACAGTGTGTGCCAGAGGATGAGCAGCACAACATTTTGCAACTATGGCACACTGCACAGTATGAGGGTCACTTTGCTGGGATGAAAATTGCTGCCAAGGTGCTGCAGTCAGGATTCTTTTGGCCCACACTATACAAAGATGCCCATAACTATGCCAAGGCATGTGATCGATGCCAACGGACAAGAATTATCTCTGGCAGACACCAACTGCCACTCCAAAACATCATGCTTATGGACTTATTTGATGTATGGGGGAAAGATTTCATGGGTCGAATACCTCCATCATTCGGTAACTTATACATCCTCGTGGCTGTTGACTACGTTTCAAAATGGGTTGAATCTGTTGCATTGCCAACGAACGATGCCAAGGCCTTTGCCAAGTTCTTGTACAAACATATTCTTGCTTGATTTGGTGCCCCCAGAGTGATTATTCATGATAAGGGTACCCATTTCAAGTGAAATTAGTCTTTGAACCTTTACCCTAGCCGCCCAAATTGGATAAGTTGAAATTTATATTCAATTTAAACCCTTATCACCTAAATCCTTATCACTCCACTCTTTTAAAACCTATCATATCACTTAAACCCTTATCACATCATCCTATCACTTAGCCCCTAGTCACATCACCTATTTTTCTTTCCCCCAAACACGCCATTAACCATCATTATCCATCTTTAATTTGTCCACTTTAATAATCCTCGTTAAACACTCAACCTTTACTTCATTTACCCTAGCAGTTTATTAAAAAAACTCTTCACTTTCACTTTCACTTCTCTTTTTGTTTTTCTTTATCAAGCAAGAAACAAAGATTCATTTTCTTCTTCTTCCTCTTCCCTACACAAATAGCCCAAGCTTTTGACCTTATTCTCATGGCTTCCTCATCGACTCCATTCAAAATATTTTTCAATGAAGAAATTCGAAAAAGTATGAAGCGAACATTGCCTCAAGATCATTCTGCTATGAGAAACACTTTGACTTCAAGGATGAGCCAGCCGTGGAATTTCCACCAGACTTCATGCTTGTCGTAAACAAGCCCAAGTGGGAACTCTTCTGCCAACAAAAGGGTGAGGTCTTTGTGAATATTGTCCAGGAAATTTACGACCACTTAACCCCCAAGGATAACCCTTTCTTGATGATTTGAGGCACATGCGTACGTTTTGGTGAGGGTTATATCAATGCCATGTTCAAATTTGGGGATGCCGAGGAGGAACATCTAGAGTATACCGAGTCAATGATTACTGCAAAGAGGAAGAAATTGTTGGTGGATCTATACGAACTAGGCACAAAATGGATTGAGTCCGCCAACAGATACCGAACAGTCAAGAGACTGGCACTAAAATCTCAACAAAAGTGGTGGAACCACTTTATGAAGGCAAATCTAATTTCAACCATCCACAACAAAATAATGTTGGAGGAACTGTTGGCGCTACTGCACTCAATCATTGTTGGCTGGAAAATCAATGTCGATGAATCATCATCGAAGAGACATATAAATGTGTTGGTAAGCATAAAGGTAGTTTGTTCTTTCCTTTATTAATTTCTAACATTTGAATGAGGCATAGTGTGCCTAAGATTGACTCAAACAAAGGCCAAGAAATTAAGGGAACTACAAGCACGTCGGCTCTATAGGGTAACTCACTGCCACTGAGTCAAAAGACAAGGGAAAGAAGAAAGCAAAAGAATCAACACCAAAACCCAAAGTACCAAAGGCAGAGCCTGACACTCCCATGCCACCTGATTTCATGGCATTGCTCTCCTGAATCCACCATCGTAAGGAGATAATTCTCTAAAAATTAGAGAGAGCTGAGGAGCAAAATGTCAAACTGTGGCAGCATACTCATGCCAAGGATGTTTCCATCAGGGAAACCTTTAAAAAAATATCCCCAGACTCTCTGCCAACCTCATACTGGTGCTGGAGTAGAAGGAGGTGCGCCTCAAGCACCACAAGTACCTATTTTTTGTGATATGGCACCGTTAGTGCAAGCGGTGACTGGAGCTTTCCAGAAAGCCATGGCTAGAGTGCACGTACCTGCATCGACGCTTGCACCTGTTAACACCAGGTTACCTTTGGAGAATTTGTATAGCCTAGGTGGTGTTGAGTTTTGAGGGTTGGTTCCAAAAGTAGCCGATGAGTGGTTTACGAGTACCAAAATGATCCTTAGCCAAATAAAGTGTACCGATGTACGTAAGTTGGGATGCATCGTATCGTTGCTCTAAGGTGATGCATACAGTTAGTGGACAACTCTGATTGGGTGTGTGGAACCTGCCAATGTTACTTAGGAATTCTTATATGAGGCTTTCAAGAAGAAGTATTTGGGAACTTGTTATAAAGATATGAAGAAGAGGGAGTTTATGGCTTTGGAGCAAGGAAACATGTATGTTTTCGAGTATGAGGTCCAGTTTGTTCGGATGAGTAAGTACGCTCCTAAGTTGGTTCCCCACGAGCGTGAGAGGTGTGATTGATTCTATTTTGGCTTGATAAAAAAAGTGAAGACGTATATGTTGGCCACTGATTATACGGAGCTTGATGTTCTAGTGTCACGGGTGAAGGATATAGAACATAATTTAGGTTTGTCTGCTCGTTCTGGCGGTTCTTCTTCTGGTAAGAGGAGCGCAGAGTCTAATGTTGGCCGAGATCATTATAATAGGCAAAGAGACTGAATTTATCGTTTGGATCAAATGTGGGAAGGATATGGTGTTGGTCGTGGTTTCAAGGTCATGGTGCTCATATTAGGGTTCTTGAGTGTAGGAGATATAGCCGGAGGCATTCAAGAGAGTGCTGGGGTACTGTAGGCACATGTTGGAGTTGTGGATCGAGGAATCATCTCTGTAGGGATTGTCCGCAGTTAGCTAGAGAGGGTCAGGTTAATGCACTAGTTGCTGGAACGCAGAGAGGTCGTGGGCATTTCCAGTGCTGGGATGATGGGTAGAGAGTTGTGGCGCATACCATAGGGTTCAGCCAGAGGGCAGTGGACCGGCCAAGGTCTTTTCTCATCATGTAGGGAGGAATGATACCTACATGATCGTATGTTCCTTTACCTTGCAGTCTATACCTTTTTTTTGTCTTTGATTGATTCTAGTTCTACGCATTTCTGCATTTTGCACGAGCATGCATGTTTGTTGTATTTACCTGTCGAGTTGTTAGATGTTGGTATGTGGGTTACCAGTTCCTTTGATGAGACGGTTATGGCTAGAAAGTTGTATAGGAGTTGTCCCTTTATGGTTTAGGGACATGTGTTTGAAGCTGAACTAATGGAGTTACCGTTTCACGATTTTGACGTGATTCTGGGTATAGATTGGTTGTCGCATCACAAGGCTATAGTGGATTTTGAAGCCAAGCGGGTTTCTTTAAAACTTTTCGAAGATTATGAAGTTGTGGTTGTGGGTGAAGATATCAAGTTTATGTCAAATGTGGTTTTAGCATTGGAAGCGCGAAGGCTGCTGGAGTTCGGGGGTCAAGCATACCTAGCCTATGTAATAAATCCGAATATGAAGGAATCGCGTACCCAGGATATTTGCATAGTTTGTGTCTTTTCAGGAGTGTTTCCAAAAGAGTTGTATGGTTTGCTGCCGGATAGAGAGGTGGAGTTTTGCATAGAGACCTACGTGGATACGACTCCAGTATCGATTGCTCCATACTGTATGGCACCGAAGGAGTTAAAAGAGGTGAAGATGCAGTTGCAGGAGTTGCTTGATCGGGGCTTCATTCTTCCAAGTGTGTCACCGTGGAGTGCCCAGTGTTGTTTGTGAAGAAGAAAGATGGCACGATGAGGATGTGCATTGATTATCGATAGCTAAATAAGTTGACAATCAAGAACAAGTACCCGTTGTCAAGGATTGATGATCTGTTTGATTAGTTCGGGGAGCTACAGTGTTTTTGAAGATATATCTATGGTTAGGATATTATCAGTTGAAAGTGAAAGATAGGGATTTGCTGAAGATAGCTTTTCGCACTCGTTATGGGAATTATGAATTCCTAGTGATGCCGTTTTGTTTAACGAATGTGGCAGCAGCGTTCATGGATATGATGAATAGGGTGTTTTATGAGTTTTTGGATTATTTCTTGGTAGTGTTTATCGATGATATCCTTGTGTACTCACGTACTGAGGAGGATCACGATCGACATCTCCGAATAGTGTTACAAGTCTTGTTGGATAACAGGCTTTACGCCAAATTAAGCAAGTGTGAGTTTTGGATCAAGAAGGTGGTTTTCCTTGGGCATGTTGTGTCGGCTAAAGGAATTCGCATGGATCTACCGAAAGTTGAGGCCATTGTGAATTGGAGGCCACCAAAATCTTTCTTAGAGGTTCGTAGTTTTATGGGGTTGGCAGGATATTATCGGCGGTTTGTGGATGGGTTTCTGAAGATTGTAGGGCCTTTAACGAAGTTTTTGCAGAAGGATGTGAGTTTCGAGTGGACAAAAGTTAGGCAGCAGGCTTTTGACAAGCTGAAGGAGGCTTTGACATACGCTCCAATCTTGATGCAGCCGGAGTCAGGGAATGAGTTTGTTGTGTATAGTGATGCGTCCTACGTGGGTTTGGGATTCCTGTTAATGCAGGAAGGAAGGGTGGTCGCGTATGGATCTTGGCAGCTGAAGGTGCACGAACGTAATTACCCTATGCATGATCTTGAGTTGGCAACGGTGGTGTTTGCCTTGAAAATTTGGCGACACTATCTCTACGGTGAGAAGTGTGTTGAATACACTGATCACAAAAGTTTGAAGTACCTGATGTCTCTGAAGGAGTTAAATCTTAGGTAGTGAAGGTGGTTGGAGCTGTTGAAGGATTATGATCTGACCATTGAGTACCACCCCGGGAAGGCAAATATGGTAGCGGATGCTTTGAGTAGAAAGGTTGCGGTGGAGTGGAGAGCGGTGTTTGCACTACTAAGTGTATCACGAGATGGTGGGTTGCTAGCAGAGTTGCAAGTGAAGCCTTCGATGTTACAATTGATCAAGTAGAAGCAACCTTTTGATGATGAGTTAGTACCACATGTTAAGGATATCCTGGATGGGAATCAAACGGATTTTGGCTTTAGCGAGGACTGGGTTTTGTGTTTCAAAGATCGAGTAGTGGTGCCGAGTGAATAAGAGTTGAGTCACACTATCTTGATCGAGGCATATTCTAGCCTTTTTGTGATGCATCCAGGGAGTACAAAGTTGTATCAGGACTTGAAGAAAGAATATTATTGGATTGGTTTGAAAAATGATGTTGCGGAGTTGGTGGCTCGTTGTATGGTTTGCCAATGTGTTAAGGCAAAACATCATTTCCTTCGGGATTGTTACAACCATTGAGGATTCCTGAGTGGAAGTGGGAGAAGATCACCATGGATTTTGTGTCTGGGTTGCCTTCGACGCCGTCAAACATTTCCTGGCTGTGCATACAACGTATACTTTGGATAAGTTGGCAGAGTTGTATATCGCTGAGATCGTGAGGTTGCATGGGGTTCCAAAGTCCATTGTGTCGGATAGAGATCTGTGTTTCACCGCGAGGTTCTGGAGGTGTTTACATATGGCCTTGGGTACACGGTTGAACTTTAGTACCTCGTATCATCCGTAATGGATGGTCAGTCGAAACGTGTATCCAAGTGCTGGAGGATATGTTGCGGTGTTGTGTTATAGATTTTCAAGGATCATGGGAGAAGCAGTTGCTGTTAGTGGAGTTTGCTTATAATAACATTTATCAAGCCAATATCCAGATGGATCCATACGAGGCTTTGTATGGTAGAAGATGTCGTACACCGCTTTGTTCGGTGGAGGTAGGAGAGAAATATGTTTCTTTGCCGAATACGTTGAAAGATACCAATAAGAAAGTAAAACTTATCAGCGGTCGTTTGATGGCAGCTTTAGATCAACAAAAGTCCTACGCTGATTTCAAGCAAAGGGAGATTGAGTATGAGGTTGATGGTCATGTGTTTTTGAAGGTTTCGCCGTGGAAAAAGGTGATGACGTTTGGGTGAAAGGGCAAGTTGAACCCTAGGTTCATTGGACCTTGTGAGATGTTGGAGCGTGTTGGCCCTGTTGTGTATAGATTGAGGTTGTCGGCTGAGTTAGAAAAGATACATGATGTCTTCCATGTATCGATTTCGCGAAGGTATACATCGGATCCTTCGCATGTTATGCCCATTAAGGAGATTGAGTTGAATCCGGACTTGACCTATAATGAGGAACCAATGAGGATTCTAGATTCAAGTAGAAAAGTTCTCCGCAGAAAAATCATAGAGTTTGTAAAGGTGTTGTGGCAGCACCGCGGTGTAGAGGAAGCAACCTGGGAGAGCAAAAAGGATACGCTGAATCAGTTCCCTCATCTTTTTCCGCCAGGTAAGTTTCGAGGACGAAATTTCTTAAGAGGGGGAGAGTTATAACGCCCTTAAAATGAGCCTAGATGTGAACCGGGTTGGACCGGAGGTTCGTGAGAACCGATTTTGGCAATTAAAATAGTTTCAGTAAAATAATTTTATAAAAGTGATTTTGGGGGAAAATAAAATGTGGAAAATATTTTAAATTATTTAAATATTATTTTAAGTAAGTTGGATAGTTCAATTTGATGGGATCAATTCTGATTTTATGACATTTTAGTCTAGTGACTAAATTGAAAGTTTTTAAAACTGTTTTTATGACTAAATCGAAAAATGATCAAAACTTAGAATCTTTAAGGAGCTAATAACCCATTCTTTTTCAACATATTTCTTTCTTAATTATGGCCATTTTTAATGTAATTTTAAATGGTTTAATAAATGGATTTATGAGGATTTAATTAAATGATCTTATTTTCTTAAAAGCATTTTCTCACATAACCATTTTTCTCCAAAACTTTTCTCTCAACTTTTCCTAGCAAACAAGCTGAGATTTCTACTTCTAAATCTCCAGGATTCAATTCTTATTGAATTCCTTTTTAATTTCCACTTGATTTCTTCAATTGCTTTAGCAAAACCTCTTTGGATTTCAACAAATCTTGGCCAATTAAGAGGAAATCAACAATTAGAGGTGATTTTCGTTTCTCTCTTCTAATTAAAGATTCTTTAATGAAATTCCCAAGTTCTTGGTCCTTTGTTGTTGATTTATATTGTGGATTTATGATTTACACATTGAATTGTTAACTAAATTGAGTTTTCATGGAAATTTTATAGAAATTGACTTGGATCTATTTTGAGGATGGTTTTATGCGATTTATATCTTATTTTAGATATGTTTTAATGTTGAAAGTATTGATTAATCAATGGAATCTTGAAAAATATATGAATTGCTAGTTTTTAGGTTGTTTATGGTTAGTTTAAATTGTTTTTTGGTTGTTGTGGTGTTGCTAGAGATATAAGGACGTGTTTAGGATTTTTTGAATGTTAATTGATATTTTTAATGTGTTAGAGTTGTTGGATGTTGGATGGGCTTTGCTTGAGTAAGGTTAAAAGGTGTTCTCGTTGGTTTTTGTAAGGTGTTTGGTAGATTATTTTATCGTGTTGTTGAGATTGTTGGTTGCCGGAGGGTTTTGATACCGAGATGTGTTCTTTTCCTCTGTTTTGGCTTGGTAAAGCAGGGGAGATGAATCCTTTGCATATCGAAGAAGGGGTGGGAGTTGCGGATGCTTGAATCGTGTACCGACAAGTGAGCATTGGTTTGTTGGTGAGTGAATAAACATTTTACTGCTGTAAAAAGGTTTGAAAATGAGTTGTAGGAGTTTAGATAAGGTTTGAAACGCCTATCTAAGCTCGGAAGTAAGTATCAGTTGAGTTTCTCTCGGTTTTTATGAATGAAATCTCATGCACATATTTACGAATTTATTACTCACTGTATTATGCATGTTTTGAAAGTGGGAAATGATGCAAATAATCATTGATGATGGTTTTTGAGAATAACATATTGGTTTATGCAAGTGTTTGAGAATGGGTAAAGACATGGTTTAATGTATTGTGTTAGAATGGTTTTGATGCATATGTAAAACAATGATGTAATGTTGGTTATTGAATATATTGGCAAGTGGCTGAGTTTAAAATGTTATCGAATATAGTTGACCGATCATAGGATTAAAAGTGCACTATAAAAAGTCACCTCATGTGTGTCTAGGGGTGTTAAAGTGTCCGTATTCTCCACTATGAGAACCCCAATAGTTGAGGTGGGTAAATGTTCCGTTTTCTCCTGCTGGTGGATTTATACAACCAAACTATAATACCCCAATTTTTAGTTAGTGACTAAATTGCAAAGATTTAAAAGTTGGTGGTTTTAGTTTAGTGACTAAAATGTAAAAATTCAAAGTTTGGTGACAAAAGTGAAAAGTTGGGAAAACTTTAGGGACCAATATGGTAATTTTCCCAATAATTATTTTTATGGAAAAAAGGAATAGTTCATCCCGGTATAATAATTTTGGTGGGAATCGGATTTTTGGTACGAGATTTGTGTAAAAAGTTATAGAGGGAATAAGTTTTAGGAATTAATTCAGATGACTATTCGAACTCGGAAAATTATGAAAATTTTATGGGAGTCTTAGATAGACTAAAAGAAGATTGTGTTAAGTTTCGAGATCATTTTGATTCGATTTGGATTCGATTTTATGCAGTATTTGAGTAAATAAGGGATAATGGCATTTTGTAAATACCAAGATTCATTAATGGCATTTTGGTCATTTTGCCCTTACTTTTTCATCAAAGTGGGGCAAGGGTACCGGTTCTCGATATCAGAATAGATCGGGATTAGTTGCAAATTCTCATAAAGGACCGGGTGCTGGAAAAGGAAAACAAGTCCAGACAAAAAATTCTGAGGCTGATTCAGTTCCCCGTTTATGCGATATTTGTGGCAGACGTCACCCAGGCCAGTGTCGACTGACAACAAGAGCTAGTTTCAAATGTGGAGAAATAGGCTATTTTGTGAAAGACTGCCCACTGATATCTGGGGAAAGACCTGCACAAACAGAAAGATCTACAATGATGCCATCGAGAGGCAAAGGAAAAGGCAGACCGAGAAGACCATCTAAGTCGGCTTCACAAGGGGAAAGGCACGCACCAGCTCTAGTTTATAATATACGGACTAGTGAAGACCGAAATGACTCAGAAATTATTGTAGGTACATTCTATCTTCACGATAAGCATGTATTAGTTTTGATTGATCCTGGTTCTACGCATTCGTATGTTAGTACCAAGTTAGTTGGAGATAGAGATATTCCATTAGAGCCTATCTCTAGTGATATAATGGAAACAAATCCTTTGGCTTAAAGTATGAGAGTAAGTAGAATATGTAGAAATTGTCCGATAAAGGTGCAAGGAACAGAGTTTCCAGCAAACCTAATGGAGCTACCTTTCGAAGAATTTGAAGTGATATTAGGCATGGATTGGTTATCTTTCTACCATGCCATTGTGGATTGTTGCTTAAAGCGATTAATCTTGGAAAATTCGAAAGGTGAGGAAATAATTGTAGTGGGAGAAAGGAAGAATTCTTTATCTAATGTGATTTCAGCAGTTTCGGCGAATAAGCTGCTATTAGAAGGTTGTCAAGCTTTTATAGCTAATGTGGTGGATACTCGAACTGTTTGAATTAAGTTGGAAGATATTCCTACTGTTCGAGAATATCCAGATGTTTTTCCTGATGAGTACTAGGATTTCCTCCAGATCGGATAGTAGAATTTAAGATAAAGGTATTACCTGGTACTGCACCTATATCAATGGCCCCGTATAGAATGGCGCCAGCTGAGCTTCGAGAGTTAAAGGCGCAATTGCAAGAATTATTGGATCGGGGTTTTATAAGGCCAAGTGTGTCACCTTGGGGTGCACCGATATCATTTGTGAAAAAGAAAGACGGGTCTATGTGGCTATGCATAGATTATCGTCAACTAAACAAGGTGATTGTGAAGAATAAGTACCCTCTTACGAGGATTGATAATCTTTTTGATCAGTTAAAAGGTGCAGCCGTGTTATCTAAAATTGATCTTCGATCTGGATATCATCAATCGAAGATTAGGGAAGAAGACATTCCAAAGACTGATTTCTGAACTCGGTATGGACACTATGAGTTTGTAGTGATGCCGTTCGGATTAACCAATGTCCCTATAGTGTTCATGGATCTGATGAACCGAATATTTCAGTCATATTTGGATCAATTTGTGGTGGTATTTATTGATGATATTTTAGTCTATTCAAAACCGAAAGAGGAACACGATGCTCATCTTCGTGTTGTTCTTCAGATCCTCCGAGAAAAGAAACTATATGCTATGTTATCGAAAAATGAATTTTGGTTACCGGAAGTTACTTTTCTCAGTCATGTAGTTTCACCAGAGGGAATAAGAGTAGATCCCAAGAAAATACAAGCCATAGTGGAATGGAAACTCTGAAGAATATTCCTGAGGTTCGAAGTTTCTTGGGACTAGCCGGTTATTATCGAAGATTTGTAAAGAATTTCTCGATGATTGCCTCTTCGCTAACTAAGCTATTGAGGAAGGATGTGCCATTTACTTGGACAGACAAGTGTAAGTAAAGTTTTGAAGCATTGAAGAGAATTTTAACTAAAGCTCTAGTATTAGTACAACCAAAATCGGGTAAAGATTTTGTGGTGTATAGTGATGCATCTCATAATGGATTGGGATGTGTACTCATACAAGAAGGAAAAGTGGTGGCTTATGCTTCCAAACAGCTGAAGATGCATGAGAAGAATTATCCTACCCATGATTTAGAGTTGGCAGCTGTTGTATTTGCTTTAAAGATATGGCATCATTATCTATATGGAGAATAATGCTATATCTATACAGATCATAAAAGTTTAAAGTACCTGCTAACTCAAAAGGAGTTAAATTTAAGCAGAGAAGGTGGATTAAGATCCTAAAAGATTATATTATGGTTATTGACTACCATCCAGGAAAAGAGAACGTGGTAGCTAATACCCTCAGTAGAAAGACCTTTGCTGCCTTGAGAGCTATAAATGCGAAGCTAGCATTGAAAGAAAATGGTGTTTTGATTACTGAGTTAACTTTAAGACCTGCTTTAGTAGATCGGATAAAGGAGCTTCAGAGAAGAGATATGGAATGTTTGTCAAAATTCAAACAAGTCAAAAATGGCGAGACCAAAGATTTCGAAGTGAAGTCTGTTGGATGTTTGTATTACCGAGGAATAATTGTTATTCCTGAAGATGATGAGTTAAAGAGAGAACTTATTCTGGAAGCATATTATAGTCCCTTGACTATGCATCCAAGTGGAAACAAGATGTTTCAAGATCTAAAAAGTAGATATTGGTGACCAGGAATGAAAAGAACTATATCTGAGTTTGTTTCGAGGTGCCTGACATGTCAGCAAGTAAAAGCGAAGCATCAAGTGCCTTCTGGTTTATTGCAACCAATCTCCATTCCTCAGTGGAAGTGGGAACAAGTAACCATAGATTTTTTGGCAGGGCTACCTTTGACTCCAAACAAGAAAGATTGAATCTGGGTAATCGTTGATAGATTGACTAAGTCAGCACATTTCATTCCTGTCCGGACTGATTTCTCTATGGACAAATATGCAGAGTTGTATACTAAGGAAATAGTTCGGCTTCATAGAGTACTAGTCACGATTGGCTCTGATAGAGATCCAAGATTTACTTCTAGATTATGGAAATCTTTACATAAAGCTCTGGGTACTCGACTTAATTTTAGCACAGCCTTTCATCCGCAAACAGATGGACAATCAGAGCGAACCATTCAAATTTTGGAGGATATGTTGAGAGCCTGTGTAATTCAATTTCAAGGATCATGGGAGAAATACTTGCCGTTAGTGGAATTCTCTTATAATAACAGCTATCAAGCAAGTATCAAAATGGAACCTTATGAAGCCTTGTATGGAAGACGGTACAAGACTCATTTGAATTGGTACGAGCTGAAAGATCGGGATGTGTTAGGACCTGATCTAATTAGAGAAGTCGAAGTCAAAGTAATGATCATACAAGATAACCTCAAGATAGCCACCGAACGACAGAAAGCTTATGCAGATTTTTAAGAGAAAAGAAATTGAATTCCAAGTTGGTGATAAAGTGTTCCTCAAAGAATCACCTTGGAAAAAGATATTGCGATTTGGACGAAAAGGAAAGCTGAGTCCGAGATTTATTGGACCACATGAGATTGTAAAAAGAGTTGGTCCGGTGGCTTATCAACTTTCTCTACCCCCGGAGATAGATAAGATTCATAACGTTTTTCATGTATCGATGCTCAGAAAGTATCAATCAGATCCTTCCAACATCATTTCTCCGGAAGAAATAGAGATTCAACCAGATTTGACGTTTGAAGAGGAACCGATCAGAATTTTAGCACGTGAGGTCAAGGAGCTGAGGAACAAGTCAATTTCACTTGTTAAAGTTCTTTGGCGAAATCACAAAGTGGAAGAAGCAATATGGGAAAGAGAGAAAGATATGGAAAAACGGTTTCCTCATCTTTTCAAATCATGTACGTTCTAAAACTTCGAGGACAAATTTTCTTAAGGGGAGAATTGTAATACCCCAATTTTTGGTTAGTGACTAAATTGCAAAGATTTAAAAGTTGGTGGTTTTAGTTTAGTGACTAAAATGTAAAAATTCAAAGTTTGGTGACAAAAGTGAAAAGTTGGGAAAAGTTTAGGGACCAACATGGTAATTTTCCCAATAATTATTTTTATTGCAAAAAAGAATAGTTTATCCCAGTATAATAATTTTGGCGGGAATCAAATTTTTGGTATGAGATTTGTGTAAAAAGCTATAAAGGGAATAAGTTTTAGGAATGAATTCGGATGACTATTCGAACTCGAAAAATTATGAAAAATTTATGGGAGTCTTAGATAGACTAAAAGAAGATTGTGTTAAGTTTCAGGATCATTTTGATTCAATTTGGATTCGATTTTTTGCAGTATTTGAGTAAATAGGGGATGATGGCATTTTGTAAATACCAAGATTCATTAATGGCATTTTTGTCATTTTGCCCTTACTTTTTATATTAAATTGATTATTTTGGATAAAATAAGACAAGTGTTGTGATCCTATTGGTTATAATTAATGGGCAAATTGGTCATTACACTATTAGGGGAGATTTTTTTATATTGGTTTTTAAGATTAACATGCCATTTGTCTTGGTAATTAAATGAAGAAAAAACTAGAATCTTGTTCATCTTTCTTCCTCTTGGTCGAACCACTCTAAGCAAGGTGAGAAAAATTTTTGATTCAATTTTGGCTTGATTTAATTGGTTTTTGGTTCAAGACATGAAATAGAAAATTAATCCCCATTGAATTCTCTTTCATTTGGTATAATTTTTGAGTAGTTTCCATGTCTATGGGATTAGGGTTTATAAAGAACAAGTTGGATTTTCATTTTTTATGGGTTCTTTTGATTAAATATGATGTTGTGATGTTGTTTCAAGCTTACAAATAGTGAAAATTCCATGAATTATGTTGTAGGTTGAATTTGGGAAAATGGAAAATTTAGTGGAAACTCTTGCAAAATATTTATTTGAAGTGAGAATGATGTTAGAAGCTTGAATATGTTGTTTTGAGGTCGAATTCATATTTGAATCAAAATGCAATGTTTGGTCAAAGTGACCTTTGGTATTTGGCTACGGTAGAAAACATTGGGAAAATTATGGAAAATTTTTCCTAAGGTTATAAATGGTGTAAGGGTGATTTTGTAAACTTTAGAAAGTTATTTGGACTTATGTGGAAGTTTATAAAGTGTTGAGGATTAAGTTGTAAATTTGGGAAGTTTAGGGGTTTGGTTGTTAAGCTTGTTTTTGAAGTGTATGGTGTTGGAAAATTAAGTTAAATTGACTAGAAGGTTGATTTTTGAAGTTGTGTTAACTTGGGGACCAATTTGAAATTTTGGCAATTTAAAGGACTAGTGTGTAAGTTTTTAAAGTTTGGGTCCTCAAGTGTAAAGAATAAGAAATGTAAGGTTTGGACTTGAAAATGTTGGTTGGAAGTTTAAAAAGACTCATTTGGACTAAATGAATATTTTGGAAAGTTAAATAATTATTAAGAAATATTATTCCTAATATGTATCAATGTTAGTATGATACTAACATGTACTTTGAATTGTATATGTTGGTGATTGTTGTAGATCACAATCGTAATCCAAACCAGGAGCCCAGCAACATTAAAGGCAAAGAAGTAGTGCGAAAGTGAAGTTGGGTATAAGGATAAAGTTTTCTAGTGAGGCAACAGGTGAGTACATTTTTACTATTTTGCTTGATATGAGAAAGACTTGCGATGAGTCTATCTCGAATGACAATTTACAAATGATATATTTTCAATGGTTTTTGAAAAGAACTATGAATGATTTTCGGGTATGAACTGCCCAATGCACTTTCATATGATATTGTAAAATGTTGATATCTTTTGATATTTTAAATAAGTGAATGGTATATGATAGTGAATGTTTAAAGCCCATTGTTTGCGTTATGAGATTTCTTGGTATAATTGGCATGCCAATGAGGTGGGAGTATAAATGATACAGTGATGTTGTACAAGTGTACAACAATTATAAAGTGAAACAGTGATGTTGTGTCCTACATTTATGACCTAATGATCCAGTGATGTTGTATAAGTTTACAGTAGTTATCGGTGATGCTGTGTTCTGTAGCTATGACCTAATAATACAATGATGTCGTATAAGTTTACGGCAGTTATTCAATGATAAAGTGATACAGTGTTTATTTTGGCACAACAAATTAGTTGATGCCGCACATGTGCATACTCAATAGTGACTCGCATACCATACATTCTCATTTATTTTACATTGGGCTACGATTTAAATAACAGTGAAAAGTGCAGATGAAAGTGATATAAATTTTTGAACAATGAATTTTGATACGAACTGTCTTATTTATATAAGCTATTAATTTCAATGTTATTTATTGAAATATTAGTTGCCTCACTAAGTTTATACTTAGCGTGTGAGTGTTTCACGCGTAGGTAAGAGATCATAAGGAGTAAGGAGCTGCAAGAGAAGACACCGTCTATTTTGGGAACGGTATATCAATATCAGTAAGACATCCCCTATGTCCTTTTTGATATTATTAGTTGGCATGTATCTTATAAATGTTTTGGATTTTTATGATATGAAAGTGTTTTGAAGTGGTTGTACTATTAGAAACATGGACATGGGTATTTAGAGTGAATATTATTAGTTAAATATGTTTGAAATCGTATTTTGTTAGCTATTTATAATTGATTTTTAATTCAGGCAGTTTTTAGACAGTTTTATTATTAATATAAATTAGAATTGAATTGCCATGTTGCTGCCTAAACCTAGGTTCAGATTGAACTTAGAATTATTAGTTTTAAATTTTATGTGATTAAATATTCTTTTAGAAAATGGTAAATTATTTATATTTTAAAGAAACAAAATTTTATCGATTTTGAAATAAGTGTTATCGTACAAGTGTCATGTGACATCTCTAACTCATATTCAGTGATGGATTCGGGTAAGGGGTGTTACATTTAATGGTATCAGAGCTGCAGGGTTATCCGATTCTCGGTTGAACTTAAAGTTATTTGTGTTGAAAAGTGTGTACATGCCACTAGAATATCAATATTACTGATATGATGTTTATGAAATTGATGGATATCGCTCCTTACTAATGTAGTTATGTGGTTATAGATATCTGAATCAAGAAGTTCTAGACGTGCAGTGGAACAAGAAATTCCAGAAGAAGCCGGCAGTGGAAACAATGAGGTTAATAACAACCCTTCGGTTCAATCGGAACAAGGAAAAGCGCCAGCACAGCCACCAACACAGCAGGGAATGCCTACGCAAGATCAAAGGACTTTCCTTTAGCCTTTGGAAATAGTTCTGACACGTTTTTAGCCATAAGCTCCTCCTGCTCCCCGTATGACAATTGCTAAGGAATTAAAAATTTTGGGAGAACCTGAATTTAAGGGAGATTCAAATGATGGTCCAGTTGCTGCTGATATATGGTTAAACGATTTAAAGATCATGCTTGATGGATTCCGTTGTTCTGAGACGGATAAGTTGGATAGAGTTGTCTCATTATTACGAGGTCAAGCTAGGTTTTATTGGACTAATGCCGCTATGCACATTCCTTCCGAGCAAGTGACCTGGCAATTCTTTCTTGGGGAATTCAAAAACAAGTACATTGGAGACCAGTTTATCAGAGAAATGAAGCAGTAATTCTTTAGCTTGATGCAAGGGAATCGAACCATTTATGAATTTGAATGTGAATTTAACAAGTTGAGTCGTTTTGCTGCTGAGTTGATCCCTACAGAGAAAGATCGATGTGAATGGTTTCTTGAGGGATTGACTGCGAAGCCAAAGGAAATGTTGGTGGCATTGAATTTATCAAACTTTCAGGAAGTTGTGAATCGAGCTAAGGCAATTGAGCGAGTACAGCCTAAAACGGTAGTAGAACCAAAGTGGCAGTCAAACAAGAGATCGACAACATCTTCTTTTTCTTTTTCATCAAAGCGAGGCAAGGGTTCTGGTTCTCGAAATCAAAATAGATTGGGATCAGCTGTAAATTCTCATAAAGGACCAGGTGCTAGAAAAGGCAAACAAGTCCAGACAAATAATTCTGAGGCTGATTCAGTTCCCCATTTATGTGATATTTGTGGCAGACGTCACCTAGGCCAGTGTCGACTGACAATAGGAGCTTGTTTCAAATGTGGAGAAATAGGCCATTTTGTGAAAGACTGCCCACTGATATCTGGGGAAAGACCTGCACAAACAGAAAGACCTACAGTGATGCCACCGAGAGGCAGAGGAAGAGGCAGACCGGGAAGACCATCTGAGTCAGCTTCACAAGCGGAAAGGCGCGCACCAGCTCAAGTTTGTAATATACGAACTAGTGATGACCGGGATGACTCAGAAATTATTGCAGGTACATTCTATCTTCACGATAAGCCTGTATCAGTTTTGATTGATCCTGGTTCTACGCATTTGTATGTTAGTACCAAGTTAGTTGGAGATAGAGATATTCCATTAGAGCCTATCTCTAGTGATATAGTGGCAACAAATCCTTTGGTTCAAAGTGCGAGAGTAAGTAGAATATGTAGAATTTGTCTGATAAAGGTGCAAGGAACAGAGTTTCTAGCAAACCTAATGGAGCTACCTTTCGAAGAATTTGAAGTTATATTAGGCATGGATTGGTTATCTTTCTACCATGCCATTGTGGATTGTCACTTAAAGCCATTAATCTTGGAAATTTTGAAAGGTGAGGAAATAATAGTAGTGGGAGAAAGGAATGATCCTTTATCTAAAGTGATTTCAGCAGTTTCGGCGAATAAGCTGCTATTAGAAGGTTGCCAAGCTTTTCTATCTAATGTGGTGGATACTCGAACTGTTGGAATTAAGTTGGAAGATATTCCTACTGTTCGAGAATATCCAGATGATTTTCCTGATGAGCTACTAGGATTACCTCCAGATCGGAGAGTAGAATTTAAGATAGAGGTGTTACTTGGTACTGCACCTATATCAATGGCCCCGTATAGAATGGCGCCAGCTGAGCTTCGAGAGTTAAAGGCGCAATTGCAAGAATTATTGGATCGGGGTTTTATAAGGCCAAGTATGTCACCTTGGGGTGCACTGGTATTATTTGTGAAAAAGAAAGATGGGTATATGCGGCTATGCATAGATTGTCATAAACTAAACAAGGTGATTGTGAAGAATAAGTATCCTCTTCCGAGGATTGATGATCTTTTTGATCAGTTAAAAGGTACAACTCTGTTATCTAAAATTGATCTTCGATGTGGATATCATCAATTGAAGATTAAGGAAGAAGACATTCCAAAGACTGCTTTCTGAACTCGGTATAGACACTATGAGTTTGTAGTGATGCGGTTCGGATTAACCAATGCCCCTACAGCGTTCATAGATCTGATGAACCAAATATTTCAGCCATATTTAGATCAATTTGTGGTGGTATTTATTGATGATATTTTAGTCTATTCAAAAACAAAAGAGGAATACGATGCTCATCTTCGTGTTGTTCTTCAGATCCTCCGAGAAAAGAAACTATATGCTAAGTTATCAAAATGCGAGTTTTGTATACCGAAAGTTACTTTTCTCGATCATGTAGTTTCAGCAAAGAGAATAAGAGTAGATCCCAAGAAAATTCAAGCCATAGTGGAATAGAAGCTCCGAAGAATATTCTTGAGGTTTGAAGTTTCTTGGGACTGGCTGGTTATTATCGAAGATTTGTAAAGAATTTCTCGATGATTGCCTCTCCGCTAACTAAGCTATTGAGGAAGGATGTGCCATTTACTTGGACAGACAAGTGTCCATAAAGTTTTGAAGCATTGAAGAGAATTTTAACTAAAGCTCTAGTATTAGTACAGCCAAAATCGGGTAAAGATTTTGTGGTGTATAGTGATGCATCTCATAATGGATTGGGATGTGTACTCATGCAAGAAGGAAAAGTGGTGGCTTATGCTTCCAGACAACTGAAGACGCATGAGAAGAATTATCCTACCCATGATTTAGAGTTGGCAGCCGTTGTATTTGCTTTAAAGATATGGCGTCATTATCTATATGGAGAACGATGCTATATCTATACAGATCATAAAAGTCTAAAGTACCTGGTAACTCAAAAGGAGTTAAATTTAAGGCATAGAAGGTGGATTGAGCTCCTAAAAGATTATGATGTGGTTATTGACTACCATCTAGGAAAAGAGAACATGGTAGGTGATGCCCTCAGTAGAAAGACCTTTGCAGCCTTAAGAGCTATAAATGCGAGGCTAGCATTGAAAGAAAATGGTGTTTTGATTACTGAGCTAAGTTTAAGACCTGCTTTAGTAGATTGTATAAAGGAGTTTCAGAGAAGAGATATGGAATGTTTGTCAAGATTCAAACAAGTTGAAAATGGTGAGACCAAAGATTTCGAGGTTAAGTCTGATGGATGTTTGTATTATCGAGGAAGAATTATTATTCCTGAAAATGAAGAGTTAAAGAGAGAACTTCTTTTTGAAGCACATTATTGTCATTTGACTATGCATCCAAGTGGAAACAAGATGTATCAAGATCTAAAAAGTAGATATTGGTGGCTAGGAATGTTTCGAAGTGTCTGACATGTCATCAAGTAAAAGCGGAGCATCAAGTGCCTTCTGGTTTATTGCAACCAATTTCCATTCCTCAGTGGAAATGGGAACGAGTAACCATGGATTTTGTGGTAGGGCTACCTTTGACTCCAAACAAGAAAGATTCAATCTGGGTAATCGTTGATAGATTGACTAAGTTGGCACATTTCATTCCTGTCCAGACTAATTTCTCTATGGACAAATATGCAGAGTTGTATATTAAGGAAATAGTTTGGCTTCATGGAGTACCGATCTCGATTGTCTCTGATAGAGATCCAAGATTTACTTACATATTATGGAAATCTTTACATAAAGCTCTGGGTACTCAACTTAATTTTAGCACGGCCTTTCATCCGCAAACAGATGTACAATCAGAGCGAACCATTCAAAATTTGGAGGATACGTTGAGAGCCTGTGTAATTGAATTTCAAGGATCATGGGAGAAATACTCGTCGTTAGCGGAATTCTCTTATAATAACATCTATCAAGCAAGTATCAAAATGGCACCTTATGAAGCCTTGTATGGAAGAAGGTGCAGGACTCATTTGAATTGGTACGAGCTGAAAGATCGGGACGTGTTAGGACCTGATATAATTAGAGAAGCCGAAGACAAAATAAAGATCATACAAGATAACCTCAAGATAGCCGGCGATCGACAAAAAGATTATGCAGATTTGAAAAGGAAAAAAATTGAATTCCAAGTTGTGATAAAGTGTTCCTCAAAGTATCACCTTGGAAAAAGATATTGCGGTTTGGACGAAAAGGAAAGCTGAGTCCGATATTTATTGGACCATATGAGATTGTAAAAAGAGTTGGTCCGGTGGCTTATCAACTCGCTCTACCCCCGGAGATGGATAAGATTCATAATGTGTTTCACGTATCGATGCTCAGAAAGTATCGATCAGATCCTTCCCACATCATTTCTTTGGAAGAAATAGAGATTCAACCAGATTTGAGGTTTGAAGAGGAACCGATCAGAATTTTAGCACGTGAGGTGAAGGAGCTGAGGAACAAGTCGATTCCACTTGTTAAAGTTCTTTGGCGAAATCACAAAGTGGAAGAAGCAACGTGGGAAAGAGAGAAAGATATGGAAAAACGGTTTCCTCATCTTTTCAAATCATGTACGTTCTAAAAATTCGAGGACAAATTTTCTTAAGGGGGGAATTGTAATACCCCAATTTTTGGTTAGTGACTAAATTGCAAAGATTTAAAAGTTCATGATTTTAGTTTAGTGACTAAAACGTAAAAATTCAATGTTTGGTGACAAAAGTGAAAAGTTAGGAAAAGTTTAGGGACCAACATGGTAGTTTTCCCAATAATTATTTTTATGGCAAAAAGGAATAGTTTATCCCGGTATAATAATTTTGGTGGGAATCAGATTTTTGGTACGAGATTTGTGTAAAAGGCTATAAAAGGGAATAAGTTTTAGGAATTAATTTGGATGACTATTCGAACTCGGAAAATTATGAAAATTTTATGGGAGTCTTAGATAGACTAAACGAAGTTTGTGTTAAGTTTCGGGATCATTTTGATTCGATTTGGATTCGATTTTATGCAGTATTTGAGTAAATAGGGGATAATGGCATTTTGTAAATACCAAGATTCATTAATGGCATTTTGGTCATTTTGCCATTACTTTTATATTAAATTGATTATTTTGGATAAAACAAGACAAGTGTTGTGATCCTATTGGTTATAATTAATGGGCAAATTGGTCATTACACTATTAGGGGAGATTTTTTTATATTGGTTTTTAAGATTAGCATGCCATTTGTCTTGGTAATTAAATGAAGAAAAAACTAGAATCTTGTTCATCTTTCTTCCTCTTGGCCGAACCACTCTAAGCAAGGTGAGAAAAAAATTTTGATTCAATTTTTGGCTTGATTTAATTGGTTTTTGATTCAAGACATGAAATAGAGAATTAATCCCCAGTTGTAATAGTTTGGATTATGGTTTTTGACTTGTGTGATGCGTTCCACTTGTGTTTTGAGGGGTTGGGTAACTTTAAGCATGCTTGGGTAGAAATCATGCCCTTAGGTTATTGTTTCATGATGCTATGCTTAGTGTGGTCTCTTGAAATGTTGCCATGACTGGTGAATGACTGCTTATGATGTTATATGATGTTTATATGTTGTGTAGAGGGAGTTAGAGTGAGCCAAAGTGTCATATGTTGGACCTAGAGGTCATTACAGGTCATACCGTACCGGTACAACCCCTCATGTTTTAGTTCGCGGGGACTAATCACGACTCTAATGTCACATATTTGCCTAGCCGTACCAATATGCATGGTAACCGTATCGGTACACCAAGCTTACAAATAGCAGAGGTTTTGGTACGCGGGTAACTGTTCCGGTATGGTTCTTAACCACTGGAATATGGATTTTGGAAATTAAGCATACCGTACCGATACGACTGAGGACCGTATCGGTACGTCATTGTTCTTCAACACCGTATTGATATGGTGGACACCCATACCAAAACTCTGGCAGTTAATTTGGTTAAGATGTTGTATGAAGTTTGAAATTATTGTATTTTGGTCCCTTTTTCTTAGTTATGTAATTAAACGAGTATGAGTGATTGTATTGGGTTGAAATTTAACATGAAGGCATGTAATGTGACTAATTGAGGATTGGTAATCTTTAATTTGGTAGAAGCCCTCGTAAATATCAAAAATTATGTTTTAGTCCCTTGAACATGAACTTGAGCAATTGGATGTCTAAATGACGCCTGATTGAGATGAGGTTCTAACAATGGCATGTATGCACACCCTAGGACCTAAAAATGCATGTAGAAAAGATAAAAGAAAAAAATGGATCAGTTCAAATGTTTATCTCTTCGGGGTTTATTTCAGTAAACCCTAATATAGCTTGCTCGATTTGGTCTTGTGACTAAGTCAGGTCAAGAGGGTTACAAAGTGAGTCTACCCCTTAGTAGTATAGACCAGGACTTAATCAAATTGATTCATGAAAAACTTCATTATAGAGATATAAGGGTTTTTACATGGTTAATTTCTGGCATTGCCATCGACAGAGGCATCCCTTACCAACGCTCATCACTGATTCAACTCTCCTTGTGACAACGCTGTCTTCCTTTTATTTTTTTCTTTAAATCACTTTCAAAACCAATTTCAACTCAAACAACATTCTCCCTTGAAAAGTAACAATCAAAGTAGTCATACTCCTGGTCAATCCCTATGGGATCGATAACCAGCTTATTGTTGTATTACTCGCAGACCGTGTATACTTTCACGCAAAAGACTTAGTCTTGACACTATTTTCATACATTTCCAATACATTTTCCACCCTTTCTGCCAAGCACTCACACAGTCGAACACATACCCATATCTAACACTTCTACAAGTATAATAAGCAAATGTACATGCTTGAATAAAATGTATGAATGCGTAGAGCTAGAATCTTTCAAAAAAGTAATGATATAGACTGTAAAGTAAAAGTACCTACAATCACACCTGTGCCATTCCTTCCCTCGCGATGCGCATAGATCCTTATGGGTCCCCCACCTTCAGGTTAAACTCTCAGTGTATGCACTATAGTTCTCTAACATTTCTCCTTACGCTGAAAATTACCTCGATCCCCACAGCCACTCTACGACACAACTTTAGGTGCAGGAGCTTGTCTATCCTTAGCTGACTGTGGACAATCACGCCTTACGTGATCTCGAGAATAGCAACTCTAGCATATACCAAGATTTCCCCAACACTCTCTTAAATGTTGCCTACCACACCGTCTACACTCAGGCGCTCGAACATAGGTGTTCTGACTGAATTGACCACGCCCAGCACTACCTCCACCATGTCTCTAGTTAGGGTGATACCTCCTATCTTGGTACTTCTTATACCAATCTCTGCCAGTATCTGACTCGGTGACTCTCTTCCCTACACTAGAACTTCTCAAACGAGAGGATAATCCCAGATTTGGCTCTATATCCTTAGCTCGAGTAACCAAGATATGAAAGTCAGTATAATCTAAAGCCAACATATAAGTCTTCACCTCTTTGATTAGCCCATATCAGAAATGATCACATCGATGACGATTATTGGGAACCAGTTCAAGTGCATACTAGCTCAACCGAACAAACTTGACCTCATATTCTCATTTGGTCATGTTACCCTAAACCAACGCCATGAACTCCCGCTTATTTTAATCCTGATGTCGGGAACCTAGATACTTTTTTCTAAAAGCAAAGCAAAAGAACTCCCATGTTGCATCCGCAGGCACTATACCCGCGATAGTTGTCGACCACCAACTATAGGCATCTCCCTAAAGCAAGGACACCATACAACCCAACTTATGAGCATCCATACATTCCATTTAACCAAGAATCCAGTCCATACTTGTGAACCACTCTTCAGCTGTCTCAGGAGCTAAACCCCTACGCTCAATACCATTCAAACTACACAGACGCTCCAACAAAAGTCTCGTATTAACAGCTACTGCAGGTGCTGGTGTAGGGGCATGCACTCTTGCCATAGCTGCCTGAAACGCATTAATCATAGCCTGAATCAATGGTGCCATGTCTCCAAAAACTGGCCCTTGTGGTGCCTGAGTATACCATCCTCTACTCTAGCACCATTAGGAAAAATCGGTGGAAGAATAAGTAACTCATTGTTATGTTCATCTATAACACTACCCATGTTAGCTCGCGTCTCTCGTCTCGGTCCTATTCTCAAAAATATGATTCTAAAGCATGATGATGTAACAACAAAACAATATAATTAGGCCAACTCAAAGCAAGAATCCAAGATACTCATGTTTCAAAACAAAAATCATTTCGTACTCGTAGTAATAAGGTAATGTGTCCCCAAGCTTTTACCTTAACATAACACATTTCAATCATAGAAACACAAAATCATACACCTGCATGTCATTCCACATTATCATTCAACAACAATATCTCAAACTATCATAACCTACCTCCCAACAATCATAACTTGCTCTAATGCCACCAAATGTAACCCCCTTGACCCGGCCTAGACGCTAAAATGAACCGAGCGAGCTATATTGGGTTTGCTGAGGCAAACCCAAAAGAAATACTTAAACCAAGGTCCATTTTTTCTTTTATCTTGTCTAATTGCATAATTAATCCCTAAGGTGAGCATGCTCGCAGCGGGTGAAATATCAAAGGAATATAGACGTCAGTTAGACATCTAATTAAACGCACTTGCTATTTAGGGACCAAAATGCAATTCTAGAAAACTTAGGGGACTTACTTAAATCCAACATTACCAAACCTTAATTAATCAGGTTACATGCATGTCGGTTGAATTTCAACATAAAACAATCATCCAAGCTCGATTAATTGCATAAATAAGAAACTAGGACTAAACCGCAAAGAGTCAAACTTCAGTAAAGCAATTACTAGAAATAACAGACTCGGTACCGATACACCCATGCTAGTATCGATACAAATTTATTTTGCAAAGGGTATCAGTACGGTCCACTTGCGTATTGATACTAGTGGTCTGATATCAGAACAAGGGATTTCAGTAGCTAAAAGGAGTACCAATATGATTGTCCGTGTACCGACACCTAGTATATTTTTTTGAGGGGCATATCGATACCCCTGTGCAATTTTGCACTCTTTAGAGCTGTAACAGACCCTGTGTATCGACCCTTAAGGACTCGTACCAGTACAACTAGGTTTGTAATGACCTCTTGGTCGTACATATGACACTGAGGCTCAATCGAATATGCTCAAAACAACATGTAAACATCATACCAACTAATGAACTACAAAACATCAAAGAAACATTAAAACGTAAGCATCATAGAAGCATAAGCAATAATCAAGCAAACCTATAGGCATGACTTCTACCCCACATGCTTAAATCTTCCCAAAGCCCCCAATTCAAGGCATATAACAATTTACAAGTCCAAAACACCAAATAGAACATGTCCAAAACAGGGAGTGACCAAAACAACCCTCCCAATTACAACTTGGTCACATTGCCATTTATTACTACGCAGTATTTACAAAACCGTACTTCAATTAGCTCAACCCTTGGATTGCTTCTTGCTTTCTCACTGTTTAAATGCTTACTTCTCTGCCTTGATGGGAAAAGAGAGCGTAAGCACATAAAGCTTAGTGAGGGATGCTAAAAAACACTCACCAATGCATTTAAAACATTTTGCTTTCAAAACATGTATTGATTATCATGCCAAAACATCTCATGCTCCATTGTCTATCCAAATTATGCACATTAAACTCTTTGATCACACATGTATCATGGATTTTTAGCATAGTATCAAGCAAACCTCAATTTAAGCCTTCACATGATAAATCATCCAATAGCAAAGCTTAAAGAGCACCACATGTATAAATTACATTATACAAACATAATCCATTTATAATGATACATCAATTCATATATTGGCATTAAAGTGACCCAAAACCAAATCTTTCTATTTTGTAAAACACATCAGATACATGGATTTCCCAAGTGGTTCATTCGACCATTTCACATACATCATCGAACTGGAGCAATTGGTACTACTATGTAACACCCTTAACGTATACTCGTAGACTGAATATACATTAAAGATGTTATGGAGTCATTTAAAGAAATCCTAACTTATAATTTTTTTTATAAATATTAATCTTGTCTTTATTAATCTAACCATTTCCTCGATTTTCTTCAAAATCATAACTTATGTGTAGTTGGCTAATTTCTACCCTAAATTAGTTTGTAAAACATATTAGTTAGTTATTAAAATGATAGTGCAATTCAGGGTGAAAAATAGGTTCACGGACTAGGCCCTTTCTTGATTTTAAAATCCTTATGCGATTACCGATAAATAAAAATTTAAACTGATTAAACATGATTTACTACCTTTTTAAGCTTACCGATTATTCATATTAACAAACTAAGCTTCCTTTCTACTTTAGTTTGTTCTTTCATATTACTAATACCTTATCTTGCTTTATCCATATATGATTCATCATTAAAACTGATCAATTATCTACCGTTTAATCTATTTTAATGCATCATATACTACCAGCGAATAAATAATTACATGCCCACTAAAGATTATCATAAGCTAGAATATCTTACTGATGTTTTGTAGATTGAAGCTTGATAAGTATGCTCAGCTCCTCTTCAAGTACTCCATCTTAACCTACGTGTGAATCAAACACACGCTAAGTTTTCACTTAGTGAGGCAATAAACAAAATTAATAATAATTTAAGCTTATTAAACTTTATGGCTACATTTATATAGCATGATATATGTCAATGCATTTACTTTTATGTTGTATTAGTGATAACTTACTATATGCTAATATCAGAAAATTTTCTTGTTTGTTTATTTATCATAATATTTCATTTATACCTCAATGCATGAACATATATATCATGTTACAAGCTAATGAATGTGCTTGTTCTATTCCTTTAACATCATATCACTACTTACCATTAATGTTAAACTTTTAAGTTTAACTTACTATTTTCATGCCTAATAACATAAGTTACCTCACATATACTAACATATATCAAAATTTTTCCTTTGTCATGTAACCTGTAAAAATCAACATCTCATATACATATGTTCAACATGGTAAGTCAATTCAATATTCTCAAAAAATCTTTTGTTTCCCTTTTGAATCATATTAAGATTACTTATACCAATTCTTTATACCTTTAGCCCAAGAATTTTATATAGAGAGAAACTTAAGTATGCGAGATCGGTACTTCCAAAGTATTAGTCACCGAAGTGGCGATAAACGTATAGACACATAAAGTGCCGGTAACATATAGACACAAGTGTCGGTATCATATAGATACATAAGTGTCGATATCATATAGACACATAAGTGTCGACATCATATAGACACACGAGTGTCGATATCATATAAACACATAAGTGCCGGCAAACATATAGATCCGAAGATCGGTGTGTAGCTACACGCGGTCCTAGATTGCTAGACCTCTAATGGCATGCCACTCTACTGTAACTCTCTACCATAAACTTGGGCAACAAATCCATATCAAAAACTTGTAAATTATCACTTTGTAAATGATTCATATATCACCATTATTCAATAATAACTTGCTGTAATAGAAAATAATAGGGCAGTTCATACTCTATCATATACTAACCTTTCTCCTTTGCGTGTGAAACATCATAGAACTTATACAAAAACCATGGTATCATTTCAATAAAATCAAGTAAATAAAATTCTTAAAATTCTACTAAAATACATTTCAAAACATATAAATTCACTCACCTGGGCCATTTATTATCTTGCCTCACTAAGCTGTATTCTATCCTTTCTTTCATAGTACCTCAAACCCTCTTTTGATTCGGATCAAACTTCAGTAATCACATGAATGTAAACAACAAATTGTTAGATTCAAATATAACCATTTCTCAAACATGCTATCAAATCTAATCATTCGAATATACAAAATTTACAAATTTTCCTTACTTCCATGAATTGTTCGAAAACTCATTATGGTCCTTAGTGACCAATTTGAACTTCCATTAACCCCTTTCAAGCTTACAAATTAACCTTAGATACTAAATATATCAATTCTCATTTTCTGGCAGATTGCACTACCTTCAAAGAAATATTTCTATAAAATAATTTACAACTCGGAATTCGACTCCATTTGTTCTGAAAGAAACTAGATTCAATAAGCTTTTCACACATATAAATTCACAGTCCAAATTCAACTTGTACGATTTATGGCGAATTTTCAAAGTCAATTACAAAGTTTGAATTCAGAACAGACTAGTGCTATATTTTCTGACCTTCCATCACTTAAAAATTTATATCTTTTGACTCGAAACTCGAAATCAGTTTGTTGGAAACGAAACTAGATGAACAAATCCTTATATCGTACAAAATTCACCATATAGCCATTTTTGTAGAATCTATGGTGAATTTTCAAACTTACTGTCATAATCCAGTTTTCTAAATAGCTTCCATAAATAAACTTCAAATTTGTATACTAACTTCTCCTTACTTCTCTACTTTTCAATTTAGTCCAATTGCTTGCTTTAAACCACCAACTCAACACCTTATTCACCAAATAATTATTCAAAATAATTCTCCCTTATTTTTCATTCTTTGACAAAATAGTCACTAAAATGCAAAGATAAGGATTCAAGCTTCTTAACTTTGCAAATTAGTCCTCAATTCAACATTACTACCTTAACTCCATCATTACAACTAAAAATCAGATTTATCCCCCATACAAAACTTCATTTTTGATTTGGTCACTTAACTTTGACAATTTGTCAAAATGGTCACTAGTTCGATTCAACATCAATTCAACATTCTAACTTCAATTTCATGTCTCTACCATCATTAATAACTTAAATACACACCAGAATCATAAAAATCAGATTTGGTCCTCTAACTTTTAAACTTTCCAAAATGGTCCTTATACCTTTAACTTAGGGTTTTGCTTCCAAACAACAATTCAAGCTTACTAGATCATTAATTCAACTTTACAAACCCTAAATTAAACTTGAATCCATAAACCCTAATCATCTTCATAAAAATTGAAACATGTAGAACTTAAATCCCAATTCAATATCATGATTTTAACATCATACTAACTTGATTTCAACTTGAATTCAATCATGGAATCATAAATCTCAAAAGCCCCAATTGATCCATAAACCATAATTTCTTTCTCATATAATTTCTCATCAATCAAGCATGAATTCCATGAATTATTAATATCAAAAGATAGAGCTTGAAGAGTAGAACAACTTTGTAGTTGAAGAGATTACCTGAAAACCGAGTTTCGGGGCCTGAATCGAGCTTGGAAAAATTCTCTTTCTTGTCCTAGCTCTCATGTTTTTGGCTGGAAAATATGAACGTTCATCTTTTCACCATTATTTTACACATATAACTATTAAATGAATATTAAATTCATTTAATAGTAAAACTACAATTTTACCCTTTTTATCTAATGGTTGAGATTGATTTTATCATCAATCAAGGGCCAAGATTTAATCTTCCATTTCCTCTTTCCAAAATTGCCATTGGGCCAAATGACCAATTTGCCCTCCAACTAGTTTTTATTTACTAGTTTGTCATTCTTGTAAAAATTCAACTAAGTCTAGTTTGAATCCAACCAGCTGTAATAAAATATTCATAAAATAGTATTTTATGAATTTCCCATGGCTTTTGGATCAGCCTCTAAAACTTTAGTTTGATTCGATTTCTCGATATTCATAAAATACTTATACTGCGATTTTACCTTTATCGAGCTGTCGAATTTATTCCAATAATTCTATATTTCCATATTCAGGAAATCCACAATATCATCTCATAAAATTTTCCTTTCCTAAGATCTTAGACTGAATTTTCTTAACTCATTCTATTTTCCCGATACTTATCGAAAATCTTCATAGAATAAAATTTCTCTTAGAATTCCTTTATAAATAATCCATACAAATATTCTCTACTCTTACTGAGTCCAAAATATCGATCATAAACACTTTTATGGGACCTTCCTGGAGGTCACCCATCCTAATATTTCCCTGGCTTGAGCACGCTTAACAATTTTATTCGATCCAAATTCGGTACCTTTTACTGCATCTTAATTCTTAAAACCGATATCAAGGTACTTATTTCGATCCGATTCACTCTTATACTGAATAAAATTACTTATTGGGGAAATTTACACTTTAGTCCCCAAACTTTTCCAAAGTTTATACTTTAACCCCCAAAATTTCAAAATTTACATTTTGGTCACTAGCCAAAAATTTGGGGTATTACAATTCTTCCCCGTTTAAGAAAATTCATCCTTAAATTTTCAACACGTACCAGTTTCAAACATTTGTAGATATTGCTCCCTCAATTTCTTTCAATTTCCCAAGTGACTTTTTCAATCTTGTGATTCCTCCTCAGAGCTTTAAATATAATCTCTTAATAGATCAATTCTTTCTTAGCTTCTTTTCTAACCATCTCAGTAGTATCACTACTTAACTTTCTAATTCTCCCTTTATATGTACTGACAGTACATACATCTTATAATGAGATACTACTGAGTTATTTTCATCATAACTTCAATTCTTAGCAGGAGATAACTTCCATGCTTATTTCACTGTATTATATCCGCTATGGTTCATTTCTTGACCTCCAAGATTCTTCAATTGACGAAATCCATCATCGTTTTACTTTCCTTACTCTAGTCTTATTCCATCTTATACTAATGAGGAGTAACATCAAGTCATACAGTCAACATATCAGTAATATGATATCCTAGGGGCATATACTTACTGACAATTCATATAAATCTTGGTTTAGCATCTATAACCGGCTAAACCTTTGCTCTGATACCATTAAATGAAACACCCTTAACGTATACTCGTAGACCGAATATACATTAAAGATGTTATGGAGTCGTTTAAAGAAATCCTGACTTATAATAATTTTTTATACATATAAATCTTGTCTTTATTAATCTAACCCTTTTCTCGATTTTCTTGAAATCATAACTTATGTGTAGTTGGATAATTTCGACCTTGAATTAGTTTGTAAAACATATTAGTCAGTTATTAAAACGATAATGCAATTCGGGGTGAAAATAGGTTCACGGCCTAGGCCCTTTCTTGATTTTAAAATTCTTATGCGATTACCGATAAATAAAAATTTAAACTGATTAAACATGATTTACTACCTTTTTTAAGCTTACCGATTATTCATATTAACAAAGTAAACTTCCTTTCTACTTTAGTTTGTTCTTTCATATTACTAATACCTTATCTTGCTTTATCCATATATGATTCATCATTAAAACTGATCAATTATCTATCGTTTAATATAATTTAATGCATCATATACTGGCAGCGGATAAATAATTACATGCCCGCTAGAGATTATCATAAGCTAGAATATCTTACTGATGTTTTGCAGATTGAAGCTTGATCAGTATGCTCAACTCCTCTTCAAGTATTCCATCTTAACCTACGTGTGAATCAAACACACGCTAAGTTTTCACTTAGTGAGGCAATAAACAAAATTAAAAATAATTTAAGCTTATTAAACTTTATGGCTACATTTATATAGCATGATATATGTCAATGCATTTACTTTTATGTTGCATTAGTGATAACTTACTATATGCTAATATCAGAATATTTTCTTGTTTGTTTATTTATCATAATTTTTCATTTATACCTCAATGCATGAACATATATATCATGTTACAAGCTAATGAATGTGCTTGTTCTATTCCTTTAACATCATATCACTACTTACCATTAATGTTAAACTTTTAAGTTTAACTTACTATTTTTTCATGCCTAATAACATAAGTTACCTCACATATACTAACAAATATCAAAATTTTTCTTTGTCATGTAACCTTTAAAAATCAACATCTCATATACATATGTTCAACATGGTAAGTCAATTCAATATTCTCAAAAAATCTTTGTTTCCTTTTTGAATCATATTAAGATTACTTATACCAATTCTTTATACCTTTAGCCCAAGAATTTTATATAGAGAGAAACTTAAGTATGTGAGATCGGTACTTCCAGTATTAGTCACCAAGTGGCGATAAACATATAGACACATAAAGTGCTCAGTAACATATAGAGACACATAAGTGTCGGTATCATATAGATACATAAGTGTCGATATCATATAGACACATAAGTGTCGACATCATATAGACACATGAGTGTCAATATCATATAAACACATAAGTGTCGGCAAATAGACATATAGAAACATAGATATGAAGATCGTGTGTAGCTACATGCGGTCCTAGATTGCTAGACCTCTAATGGCATGCCACTCTACTGTAACTCTCTACCATAAACTTGGGCAATAAATCCATATCAAAACTTGTAAATTATCATTTTGTAAATGATTCATATATCACCATTATTCAATAATAACTTGCCATAATAGAAAATAATAGGGCAGTTTATATACTATCATATACTAACCTTTTTCCTTTGCTTGTGAAACATCATAGAACTTATACAAAAACCATGGTATCATTTCAATAAAATCAAGTAAATAAAATTCTTAAAATTCTACTAAAATATATTTCAAAACATTTAAATTCACTCACTGGGCCATTTATTATCTTGCCTCACTAAGCTCTATTCTATCCTTTCTTTCATAATAACTCAAACCCTCTTTTGATTCGGATCAAACTTCAGTAATCACATGAATGTAAACAACAAATTGTTAGATTCAAATATAACCATTTCTCAAACATGCTATCAAATCTAATCATTCGAATATACAAAATTTACAAATTTTCCTTACTTCCATGAATTGTTCGAAAACTCATTATGGTCCTTAGTGACCAATTTGAACTTCCATTAACCCATTTCAAAGCTTACAAATTAACCTTAGATACTAAATATATCAATTCTCATTTTCTGGCAGATTGCACTACCTTCAAAGAAATATTTCTATAAAATAATTTACAACTCGGAATTCGACTCCATTTGTTCTGAAAGAAACTAGATTCAATAAGCTTTTCACACATATAAATTCACAGTCCAAATTCAACTTGTACGATTTATGGCGAATTTTCAAAGTCAATTACAAAGTTTGAATTCAGAACAGACTAGTGCTATATTTTCTGACCTTCCATCACTTAAAAATTTATATCTTTTGACTCGAAACTCGAAATCAGTTTGTTGGAAACGAAACTAGATGAACAAATCCTTATATCGTACAAAATTCACCATATAGCCATTTTTGTAGAATCTATGGTGAATTTTCAAACTTACTGTCATAATCCAGTTTTCTAAATAGCTTCCATAAATAAACTTCAAATTTGTATACTAACTTCTCCTTACTTCTCTACTTTTCAATTTAGTCCAATTGCTTGCTTTAAACCACCAACTCAACACCTTATTCACCAAATAATTATTCAAAATAATTCTCCCTTATTTTTCATTCTTTGACAAAATAGTCACTAAAATGCAAAGATAAGGATTCAAGCTTCTTAACTTTGCAAATTAGTCCTCAATTCAACATTACTACCTTAACTCCATCATTACAACTAAAAATCAGATTTATCCCCCATACAAAACTTCATTTTTGATTTGGTCACTTAACTTTGACAATTTGTCAAAATGGTCACTAGTTCGATTCAACATCAATTCAACATTCTAACTTCAATTTCATGTCTCTACCATCATTAATAACTTAAATACACACAGAATCATAAAAATCAGATTTGGTCCTCTAACTTTTAAACTTTCCAAAATGGTCCTTATACCTTTAACTTAGGGTTTTGCTTCCAAACAACAATTCAAGCTTACTAGATCATTAATTCAACTTTACAAACCCTAAATTAAACTTGAATCCATAAACCCTAATCATCTTCATAAAAATTGAAACATGTAGAACTTAAATCCCAATTCAATATCATGATTTTAACATCATACTAACTTGATTTCAACTTGAATTCAATCATGGAATCATAAATCTCAAAAGCCCCAATTGATCCATAAACCATAATTTCTTTCTCATATAATTTCTCATCAATCAAGCATGAATTCCATGAATTATTAATATCAAAAGATAGAGCTTGAAGAGTAGAACAACTTTGTAGTTGAAGAGATTACCTGAAAACCGAAGTTTGGGGCCTGAATCGAGCTTGGAAAAATTCTCTTTCTTGTCCTAGCTCTCATGTTTTTGGCTGGAAAATATGAACGTTCATCTTTTCACCATTATTTTACACATATAACTATTAAATGAATATTAAATTCATTTAATAGTAAAACTACAATTTACCCTTTTTATCTAATGGTTGAGATTGATTTTATCATCAATCAAGGGCCAAGATTTAATCTTCCATTTCCTCTTTCCAAAATTGCCATTGGGCCAAATGACCAATTTGCCCTCCAACTAGTTTTTATTTACTAGTTTGTCATTCTTGTAAAAATTCAACTAAGTCTAGTTTGAATCAACCAAATTGTAATAAAATATTCATAAAATAGTATTTTATGAATTTCCCATGGCTTTTGGATCAGCCTCTAAAACTTTAGTTTGATTCGATTTCTCGATATTCATAAAATACTTATACTTTGCGATTTTACCTTTATCGAGTGTCGAATTTATTCCAATAATTCTATATTTCCATATTCAGAAATCCACAATATCATCTCATAAAATTTTCCTTTCCTAAGATCTTAGACTGAATTTTCTTAACTCATTCTATTTTCCCGATACTTATCGAAAATCTTCATAGAATAAAATTTCTCTTAGAATTCCTTTATAAATAATCCATACAAATATTCTCTACTCTTACTGAGTCCAAAATATCGATCATAAACACTTTTATGGGACCTTCCTGGAGGTCACCCATCCTAATATTTCCCTGGCTTGAGCACGCTTAACAATTTTATTCGATCCAAATTCTAGACCTTTTATGCATCTTAATTCTTAAAACCGATATCAAGGTACTTATTTCGATCCGATTCACTCTTATACTGAATAAAATTACTTATTGGGGAAATTTACACTTTAGTCCCCAAACTTTTCCAAAGTTTATACTTTAACCCCCAAAATTTCAAAATTTACATTTTGGTCACTAGCCAAAAATTTGGGGTATTACAATTCTTCCCGTTTAAGAAAATTCATCCTTAAATTTTCAACACGTACGATTTCAAACATTTGTAGATATTGCTCCCTCAATTTCTTTCAATTTCCCAAGTGACTTTTTCAATCTTGTGATTCCTCCTCAGAGCTTTAAATATAATCTCTTAATAGATCAATTCTTTCTTAGCTTCTTTTCTAACCATCTCAGTAGTATCACTACTTAACTTTCTAATTCTCCTTTATATGTACCGACAAGTACATACATCTTATAATGAGATACTACTGAGTTATTTTCATCATAACTTCAATTCTTAGCAGAGATAACTTCCATGCTTATTTCATCAGATTATATCCGCTATGGTTCATTTCTTGACCTCCAAGATTCTTCAATTGACGAAATCCATCATCGTTTTACTTTCCTTACTCTAGTCTTATTCCATCTTATACTAATGAGGAGTAACATCAAGTCATACACAACATATCAAGAATATGATATCCTAGGGCATATACTTACCGACAATTCATATAAATCTTGGTTTAGCATCTATAACCTACTAAACCTTTGCTCGATACCATTAAATGAAACACCCTTAACGTATACTCGTGAGACCGAATATACATTAAAGATGTTATGGAGTCGTTTAAAGAAATCCTGACTTATAATAATTTTTTATACATATAAATCTTGTCTTTATTAATCTAACCCTTTTCTCGATTTTCTTGAAATCATAACTTATGTGTAGTTGGATAATTTCGACCTTGAATTAGTTTGTAAAACATATTAGTCGATTATTAAAACGATAATGCAATTCGGGTGAAAATAGGTTCACGGCCTAGGCCCTTTTCTTGATTTTAAAATTCTTATGCGATTACCGAGATAAATAAAAATTTAAACTGATTAAACATGATTTACTACCTTTTTTAAGCTTACCGATTATTCATATTAACAAAGTAAACTTCCTTTCTACTTTAGTTTGTTCTTTCATATTACTAATACCTTATCTTGCTTTATCCATATATGATTCATCATTAAAACTGATCAATTATCTATCGTTTAATATAATTTAATGCATCATATACTGGCAGCGGATAAATAATTACATGCCCGCTAGAGATTATCATAAGCTAGAATATCTTACTGATGTTTTGCAGATTGAAGCTTGATCAGTATGCTCAACTCCTCTTCAAGTATTCCATCTTAACCTACGTGTGAATCAAACACACGCTAAGTTTTCACTTAGTGAGGCAATAAACAAAATTAAAAATAATTTAAGCTTATTAAACTTTATGGCTACATTTATATAGCCTGATATATGCCAATGCATTAACTTTTATGTTGCATTAGTGATAACTTACTATATGCTAATATCAGAATATTTTCTTGTTTGTTTATTCATCATAATTTGTCATTTATACCTCAATGCATGAACATATATATCATGTTACAAGCTAATGAATGTGCTTGTTCTATTCCTTTAACATCATATCACTACTTACCATTAATGTTAAACTTTTAAGTTTAACTTACTTACCAATTTCATGCCTAATAACATAAGTTACCTCACATGTACTAACAAATATCAAAATTTTTCCTTTGTCATGTAACCTTTAAAAATCAACATCTCATATACATATGTTCGGCATGGTAAGTCAATTCAATATTCTCAAAAAATCTCTTGTTTCCCTTTTGAATCATATTAAGATTACTTATACCAATTCTTTATACCTTTAGCCCAAGAATTTTATATAGAGAGAAACTTAAGTATGTGAGATCGGTACTCCCATAGTACTAGTCACCGAAGTGACGATAAACATATAGACACATAAAGTGCCTGTAACATAGAGACACATAAGTGTCGGTATCATATAGACACATAAGTGTCGATATCATATAGACACATAAGTGTCGACATCATATAGACACATGAGTGTCAATATCATATAGACACATAAGTGTCGGCATCATATAGACACATAAGTGTCGGTAAACATATAGATATGAAGATCAGTGTGTAGCTACATGCAGTCCCAGACTGCTAGACCTCTAATGGCATGCCACTCTACTGTAACTCTCTATCATAAACTTGGGCAATAAATCCATATCAATAACTTGTAAATTATCATTTTGTAAATAATTCATATATCACCATTATTCAATAATAACTTGCCATAATAGAACATAATAGGGCAGTTTATACTCTATCATATACTAACCTTTTTCCTTTGCTTGTGAAACATCATATAACTTATACAAAAATCATGTTATCATTTCAACAAAATCAAGTAAATAAAATTCTTAAAAGTCTACTAAAATATATTTCAAAACATTTAAATGCACTCACCTGGGCCATTTATTAGCTTGCCTCACTAAGCTCTATTCGATCCTTTCTTTCATAATAACTCAAACCCTCTTTTGATTCGGATCAAACTTCATTAATCACATGAATGTAAACAACAAATTGTTAGATTCAAATCGAACAATTTCTCAAACATGCTATCAAATCTAATAATTCTAATATACAGAATTTCCAAAATTTCCTTCCTTCCTTGAATTGTTCGAAAACTCATTATGGTCCTTATTGACCAATTTGAACTTCCATTAACCCATTTAAAGCTTACTAATTAACCTTAGCTACAAAATATATCAATTATCATTTTCTGGCAGATTGCACTACCATCAAAGAAATATTTCTATAAAATAATTTATAACTCGGAATTTGACTCTGTTTGTTCTGAAAGAAACTAGATTCAATAATATTTTCACCCATATAAATTAATAGTCCGAATTCAACTTGTATGTTTTATGGCGAATTTTCAAAGTCAATTACAGAGCGTATCGGTATGGCAAGGCAAAATTGCACAATTTGAGCCTATACAGGTCCCTACGTACTGACACCCTGAGGTACCGTACCGGTACGGTGAGACCTGTAATGACCTTTAGGTCCAACATATGACATTTTGGCTTAGTCTAACTCCCTTAATTCAACCTATAAACATCATATAGCATCACAGACATTCATCCATCACACGTAACAACATATCAAGAGGTCACTCCACACATAGCATAATCAAGCATTTACCTAAGAGCATGATCTCTACCCAAGCATGCTTAATTTTTCCAAACCCCTCAAACACAAGAAAAGAGCATCACATAAGTCCATAACAACAATCTAAACTATTACATCAGGGAGTATCTCAAAACACAACTCCCAAAACAACTCGGTCATATTGCCTTCTTATTACTACTTAGAATGCATTAAAAACCATAGTTTAAATTGTATCAAATCCTTGGATCCTTCCTCGCTCGTGTGCCGCCCGAAAAAGCTATTTCTCTGCATTGATGAGGAAAAGAGAGCGTAAGCAATAAGCTTAGTGAGGGAAACCACAAAAACTCATCTAGAAACACCCCTAGAAAACCACAAGTGGTACGTATATCCTGAACACGCACCTCCTTCGTATTTGGGTTCATAACATAAGCTAGATATGCATGACCCCCAAGCTCTAACAACTTTTGTGCCTCTAAAGCTGAAACCACATTGGACAATAATTTAACATGCTCGCCCACAACCACCACTTCATAATCATCAGCAAGTTTCAACGAAACTCGCTTGGTTTCAAAACCAACCACAACCCTATGCTCGATCAACCAATTTATCCTTAAATTTACATCAAAACCATGAATCGACAACTCCATCAAATCAACCGTGAACACATGACCTTGAACCATCAAAGGACATCACCTAAACAACCTCCTAAGAACTATTGTCTCTCCAAAAGAACTAGTTACTCACGTACCCACATCTAACACTTCTACAAGCATATTAAGCATGTACATGCTCGCACAAAATGTATGAATGTGTAGAACCAGAATCTATTAAAGAAAGTAATGATATAGACTGTAAAGTAAAAGTAAAAGTACCTGCAATCACATATGTGTCATTCCTTCCCTCGCGATGCACATAGATCCTTGTGAGTCCACCACCTTCAGGTTGAACTGCCACTGTATGCGCTATAGTTCTCTGGCCTTTCTCCTTACGCTGAAAATTACCTCGATCACGCCTACGGCCTCTTTGTAGCACAACAATAGGTGTAGGAGCCTGTTTATCCTTAGCCGACTCCGAACAGTCACGCCTTACGTGATCTCGCGAACCACAACTCTAGCATGTACCAAGATTTCCCCAACACTCTCCTAAATGTTGCCTACCACACCGTCTACACTCGGGCGCTCGAACATAGGTGTTCTGACTGAATTGACCACGGCCAGCACTACCTCCACCATGTTTCTAGTTAGGGTGATACCTTCTATCCTAGTACTTCTTATACCAATCTCTACCAGTATTTGACTCGGTGACTCTCTTCCCTACACTAGAACTTCTCGAAAGAGAGGATAATCACAGATTCTGCTCTATATCCTTAGCTCGAGTAACCAAGACATGAAAATCAGTATAGTCTAAAGCCAACATATAAGTCTTCACCTCTTTGATTAGCCTATATCAGAAATGATAACATTGCTGACGATCATCGAAAACTAGTTCAAGTGCACACTAGCTCAACTGAACAAACTTGACCTTATATTCTGATTCAGTCATGTTACCCTAAACCAACGCCATGAACTCCCACTTCTTTTAATCCTGACATCAGGAACCTAGATATTTTTTCTGAAAAGCAAAGCAAAAGAACTCCCACGTTACATCCGTAGGCACTATACTTGCGATAGTAGTCTACCACCAACTATAGGCATCTCCCTGAAGTAAGGACACCATACAACCCAACTTATGAGCATCCATACATTCCATTTAACCAAGAATCCTCTCCGTACTTGCGAACCACTCTTTAGCTGGCTCAAGAGATAAACCCCTGCACTCAATACCATTTAAACTACATAGATGCTCCAATAGAAGTCTCGTATTAACATCTACTACAGGTGCTAGTGTAGGTGCATGCACTCCTGCCATAGCTGCCTGAACGCTTCAGTCATAGCCTGAATCAATGTGTCATGTCTCCAAAAACTGGCCCTTGCGGTGCCTGAGGTATACCACCCCCTACTCTAGCGCCATCAGAAAAAATCGGTGGAAGAAGTGGTAACTTATTGTTATGTTCATCCATAACACTACCCATGTTAGCTCGTGTCTCTTGTCTCGGTCCTATTCTCAAAAATATGATTCTAAAGCATGATGATGCAACAACAAAACAAAACAATTAGGCTAGCTCGAAGCAAGAATCTAAGATGCTCATGTTTCAAAACAAAAATCATTTCGTACTCGTAGTAATAAGGCAATGTGTCCCCAAGCTTTTACCCTAACATAACACATTTCAATCATATAAACACAAAATCATACACCGTGCATGTCATTCCACAGTATCATTCAACAACAATATCTCAAACTATCATAACCTACCTCCAAACAATCATAACCTGGCTCTAATCCCACAAGATGTAACCCTCTTGACTCGGCCTAGACGCTAAACTGAACTGGGTGAGCTACATTGGATTTGCTGAGACAAACCCAAAAGAAATACTTAAACCAAGGTCCATTTTTTCTTTTATCTTGACTAAATGCATAATTAATCACTAAGGTGAGCATGCTAACAACGGGTGAAATATCAAAGGAAAATAGACGTTAGTTAGACATCTAATTAAACGCGATTGCTATTTTAGGACCAAAATGCAATTTTGGAAAACTGAGGGACTTACTTAAATCCTGTAACCCTTAACCTGGTCTAGCCAAAACTGGACCAAAGAAGCCACATTGGGTTTACCGAGACAAACCCGAACTAATATCCTAAATCGGCTCTATTTTTTCTTTTTATCTTTTCTAAATGCATTTAATAAAATCCTATAGTGATTAATCAACAACATAAGAGATTACCTTATCAACAGAAATTAAATTGATACGACTATTAACGAATTACATTCTAGGGACTAATTCGTAAAATTCTCAAATTTGAAAAACCAAATTCGAAATTAAGATTACCAATTCTCAATTAATCATATTACATGCTCACATGCCAATATTCATTCCAAAATAGTTATCCAGGCTTCCATAATTGTAACCATATCCAACATGGACTAAACTGTAAAACATGCAATTTTAGCAACCAAATTAACTGAAATAATAGCCTGTTTCGATACGCGTAGACCTCGTAACAATACGTTGAACATAATTTCACAAATTGGAATTCCAGTGTTGAAAACTCGTACTGGTACGTTACCCCACATATCGAAACACAACTTTAAAATCCTTAGGAACGTACCAGTACACCTTTCCGCGTACCGAAACCCCTAGAGGAAATTTTGCTCACTCGTACCGAAATAATAGGCTACCTGTATCGGTACGCCTGGGCATTTTGCCTAATTTGAGGCCCTATAGGTCCCCGCGTACTGAAATAGGAGACCCCATATCGGTACGTAGAGGCCTGCAATGACCTCTAGGTCAACATATGGCACTTAGGCTCCCAATAATCATGCTTAAACAATCATCTATCATCATATAACATCATTAGCCTACTTTTGACACATATTCCAAGCAATCCATCTCACTTTCAAGCATCAAGCAATTCCACATGATTTTCTATAGGCATGCTACCTAGTCAAGCAACCAAGTCATAAACCACATGCATTACCTAGTAACCAAGCTTATTACAAGTCCAAAACAACAATATAAACTTGCTTAAATAGTGAGTTAAGCACTCAAACCCTCCCAACAACATTTAAGCTACATTGCATTTATTACTACTTTAAAACTCAAACATACTTTGGTAAATCAAGTCTTAGAAGTTCCCTCATTGCTTGCTAGGTCCACTTGCAATCAATCAATCTGCATTGATGATAAAAGAGAGCGTAAGCAATCGTTGCTTAGTAAAGAGCGCTCAAAACACAAAGCATCACCCAATGCAAATCAAAACCATTTTAAAACCATCATGCCATTCTTTCAAACATGCACTTAATCTTTCCAAAACCAGTATATTAAACCATATGTAACATGTAACATGTATCATGGATTCCACAACATAATCCCATATGCAATTTCCCTCTACCTCAGTAAACATTATATTGGCTTTCAAGTGATCAATTGCCATATACATCATTTCCAAAAATCAACTTTAACATTGGATACACGGATTTCCCAAGAGATTATAGCTCAATGGCATGGAGTTGTACAACACATGCACCACCTCTACACTACCAAGGCTAATCCTCCAATTTGGAGTACACACACTCGATGCATCAACCTCTACAGCCCATGGCTGGAGTAAAAACATCTAAGTGTTACCTCAACAACATTGGCATTCACATGATCAGAGTAAATACCTCTCGTACTACCTCTACAACCACGTGCGACTTATTATAGTGCACTTTAAATCCTATTGTAACCTCCTCGACCCGGCCTAATCTCAAGATCGAACCGAGCAAGCTACATTAGGTTTACTGAGGTAAATCATGAAGAAGAAACTCGAAACACGTCCATTTTTTTCTTTATCTTATCTAGCTACAAATTATTGCCTTATGTGTTCATATTGATCGTAGGTGAAAACTCAACTCAATCGGACATCAAATTGATATCCAATTGGGTACAATTGCAATTTATGAACCAAATTGCAATTCTAGAAAACTACAAGGACTTACCCTTTTAATGTTACCAACCTTCATTTAGTCTGGTTTCATGCATACGTGTCAAAACTCAGTTCAAAATGATCATCCCTGCTCAATCAATTGCATCCACACAATTCATGGACTAAAACGTAAGAAAGTAGAACTCCAGAACATTCAAATGACTGAAATAATTCCTACTCGTATCAGTACGCTAAGGGGTTGTATCGATACGCTTTGCCTGATTAAAAATCCCCAATTTTAGTAGCTCAAATCCGTATACTCTCCCATATCGAAACGGTCCCTCGCATACCAAAACGCTATCCACAATTGGCCTAAGCTCGTATCAAAACGCTTACCTGCGTACCGAAACACTAAGCCTGAAATGGCTTATCCGTACCGGTACGGGATATTCCTGGACATGAAATGTCCTATTTTGTTGGTTTAACATGCTTTCAAAGATACCAAAACACCCTAACATGCTTCTAACATGTATCCAACACATTTAAGGATCAAACCTCAACAAGACAACACAGATTCATCAACAATTCATGGCATCTTGCATCAAAAAGTAAAACTAGAGGCATGCTTCCTAGAGACAAAGCCAAGCAAAACATTAATCTCAAAACCAATGCAACCAACAGTCCAAAATGACCAATTACAAACCAAGAACAGCAAAACAACATTGCTCAATCAGGGAATTTAATAAATCATCTCTCAAAACAACAACGAAAACCTCATTGTCCTTATTACTTATAGTCTAATTCGAAACATATTTTTAGTATCAACTCTTTAGCGATCTCTTGCTTCCTCGTTGCCTTCAAATCTTTAATTCTCTGCATTGATGGACAAAGAAAGCGTAAGCACATTAGGCTTAGTAAGGAGTTCTCTAAAGCAAAATACCATCAATGCATTTAAAACCATTTCTCAACAACGCATTGAAATCTCATTTCAATCATCTTTTAAACATCACTTAAAACATCATTTGAACATCATGCCTTGAAAACCATGCACTTAACACTTTCAAAACTAGCATATTAAACAATATGCAACATGTATCATTAACCTTCAACAAATCCCATTGCTAAATCTCAATTTAAGCCTTCCCATGCATAACAAGCCATATGCAAAGCTTAAAGAGTAAACATGTATAAATCACATTATACAACATAAACCATTACATGAAACATCCATAATTATATTGGCTTACAAGTGATCATAACCAAGTTCCTATACCAAAATAGTTCATCGGATACACAGATTCAAACAAGTGTCCTCCCAACACTTCAAGCCATCTCAACCAAAATAGAGATACAATCACAATCGTGGTACATTATCAACTGGGTACAATTACAACTCACGAGGACACCAACCGCAATCATCGATAAGGTGCTTAGCCCATTAACGAGAGTTTTTGGTACCATATAACCCCTCAACTGTTAGGGTACTTGGATGGAGTATTCTGTACACCGTATTAAACCCCTCGACATCCAAGGCGACTTTTTATAGAGCACTATCAATCCTATGGCCAAACAACTATATACGATGTCACTTTAAACCACATCACTTGCCAATATAATTCAAAATTAACCATGTACATCACTGTTTTCTTTATATGCATTAAACCAAATTATTTCCAAAGCAACAAACCATGCTTTTCAACAAGTATTTCCACATACTTACAAGGATCACTTACCATGTGCATCCTTAAACATCTCATAATTAAAACAATATTAAACATACTTTAAAACATGCTTTAAGAGTAGGTACCACGTAATTCAAAACAAGTGCATAAACCATTTCGTAAAAGTAAGACCGAGAGAGAAAACCACTTTATACTTACTTTCGAGTTTAAACAACGTTTCAAGCTAAGTTTAAACTCCTACAATCCATCTTTAAATCATTTCAAAGCTGAAATCCATGTTCTCACTCACTGACACGCGAAACCTTAATTCACCGACGTGAATTCAAGCGTCTGAAGCCTCCAAAGCATCACCGATAGCATCCGGACAAGCCTCCCCTATTTTAACCACATAACAACAGAAGATTAATGCATCTCAATGCATTGAAACACTGCAACAACATTCCTTACAAACCTCAACAATTCTTTCACAATTACCCAACCACAACAACCAAAATCATCATCTAACTCCTTCCAAACACAACCTAGCCCAAAACTATCAAACGAACACTTCCATTAACATCAACCAACACTCAAAATAGGATTACATCATCTTATATCTCTAGCAACTAAACAGCCACAACAACATGTAATCACTCATTTTTATCTGGTCTGTAAATACATATTAGTATAAGTATTAGTATATTAGTGTTGCATGTATACATTGTATTATGTTATGCTATATGTTTATTATGTGCATGAGTGTTACTAATATATGTAAAGTGTGTGGTGTGTGCATGTATATTATAATCTATGTATGTATACGTATTAATAAGTAATACGGTGTATGTGTCACGCATGTATCGATATTTAGTACGAGCGTATTTGTTTTTACGGATAATGTGTATAGATGTTATGTTAATTATGTGTATGATTGTATATGTACGTATGCTAGTATGTTATATTAATTAATGTTTGCATAGGTACATACGTATGCATTATTGTATGTGTATTATTATTATTAATTGTTGTTATAACTAATATTAATGTTAATATTATTGGGCTAATATAAAAGGAAATCCAAAAAAAACATATTAAACCCCAAATAAATAAATTGTCAGTCCAAGTCCATTACAAGTCTAATATTATTACAAGGCCCGGTTGGCCCAAACCCAAGACCCTATTTAAATCTAATTATTTTTGTGCAGATAACTATGGGCTGTTGGATCAAGATCTGATCCAATGGCCACGATCAAGCAGGGACAAAATATCTAGCCGGCCGCGTGCACTACACGTCTGGACGGTTCGAGTGCCACGCGCGCGTGCGGTCCACACGCGGACTCTTCGATATCCCACGTGTGCGTGAGTCCCACGCGCTATAACTCCTCGACTGCTGAGCCACACGTGTCACGATCTGGAGCCGTTTCACCGATCGAGGTTTTATCCTTTACTTCGATGGAGCCTCTAACGCCCTCGGACATGGGATAGGAGCAGTGCTAATTTCTCCTGAGGACGTCTATTATCCTTTCACCAGTAGATTGGAATTCTTCTGTACTAACAATATAGCTGAATACGAAGCTTGCGTTATGAGACTAAACTCAGCTATTGAGAGAAAGGTTAAGGAACTTCGAGTATTCGGAGATTCATCCTTAGTAATTTACCAATTGTGCGGGGAATGGGAAACCAGGGACCCGAAGTTGGTCAAATATTATGAATTGATTCAAGAGCTCATCAAAGAGTTCGAAAAGGTCAGCTTCAATTACCTGCCCTGAGAAGAAAATCAGATGGCAGATGCCTTGGCAACCTTGGCATCCATGTTTAAAACAAACACCGGGGCAGAAATGAAGCCCATTGAGATGCGAACGTTTGAAAGGCCTGCTCATTGTAGTAATGTACAGGAAGAGATTGATGGAAACCCATGGTACTATGACATCTTGCAATATGTCAAGCTTCGAAAATATCCAGAAAGGGCAAATGACAATGACAGAAAGACACTCAGAAAAATGGCAACAAGATATGTCCTAGATGGGGAGATCCTATATAGGAGACGTCATGATCAGACATTACTGAGATGTGTGGATGCCCGGGAGGCGAAGGAGATTTTAGCCGAAGTACATGACGGGCTCTATGGAACGCACGCCAACGGGCTGTCTATAGCCCGGAAAATTATGAGATATGGTTATTTCTGGTTGACCATGGAGGGAGATTGCATCGATTACGCCAGGAAATGCCACAAATGCCAAATCTACGCTGACAAAATTCACGCACGCCTATCGCCTTTACACACCATGAATTCTCTGTGGCCCTTCGCGGCGTGGGGGATGGACGTCATCGGGCAGATCCATCCGAAAGCTTCCAATGGACACCGTTTCATTTTGGTCGCCATAGACTATTTCACTAAATGGGTAGAGGCAGCGTCTTACGCCAACATCACAAGTACTACAGTATGTAAGTTCTTAAAGAAGGAGATTATTTGTCGATACGGCTTGCCAGAAAGGGTCATCACCGACAACGCTTCTAATCTGAATACAAAATGATGACGGACGTGTGCACTCAATTCAAAATAACACACCATAATTCCACAGTCTATCGTCCTAAAATGAATGGAGCAGTGGAAGCAGCAAACAAGAACATAAAGAAGATCATAGCAAAGACGACGGATACCTACAGGGATTGGCATGAGAAGTTGCCATTTGCCCTTTTCGCCTATAGGACGTTCGTTCGCACATCAACGGGGGCAACACCCTACTCCTTGGTGTATGGTACCGAAGCAGTACTCCCCATCAAGGTAGAGATCTCGTCTCTCTGGGTTTTAAATGAAGTAAAATTGGAAGAAGCCGAATGGGTGCAAGCTAGAATCGACCAGCTAAATCTCATTGATGAAAAGAGACTAAAGGCTATTTGTCATGGTCAGATGTACCAAAAGCGGATGATGCAGGCATACAACAAAAAGGTGCGCCCAAGAGAATTCAAAGAAGGGGATCTGGTGCTCATGAAAATCCTCCCGATTCAGAAAGATTCTCGAGGAAAGTGGATGCCCAACTGGGAAGGGCCGTACGTGGTAAAAAAGGCCTTCTCAGGAGGAGCCCTAATCCTAACAGAAATGGATGGAGACGAGCTGAAAAACCCTGTAAATTCTGATGTTGTTAAGAAATACTATATTTGAAAAAAAAAGAAAAAGAAAAAAAAGAAAAGAAAAAGAAAATAATAAAAAAGAGAGAACAAAAATGGAGAGCTCAGGGCGAAAACCCGAAACAGGGCGTCTTAAAGCAGAGGGAGGACCTATTTGAAAACCCGTAAAGGGCGGCTCGGGTAAATTGAAAAACTGAATATCCAAAGAGAAGGGTATCCCCATGAACATCATGAAGAGGAAGCTTCAGGCAAAAAATTCTACGCCGGTTGACAAGATCATGTACCATTCATATCGAAGATAATGAGGGATCTTGTATTTCATACTTAACTTTTCTTCTTTCTCATGTGTGCCATACCTTTTTTAGGATATCCCAAGCCCTTAATCTTAATAAAATCGTGCTTTTGAGCATCCATTCCTTGCCTTCTTGTTAATTTCAGGCAAATAAGTTAACATAGGCCTATAGTAAAACAAGAGATTTCTGAGCATTACTGTGATCTAACCTTAAAAATGCAGGTGATTAAAGAAAATGATGTTAACTCCGCCCTCTAGCTCCCTACATAACGGCTATTGATAGGAAAGGCGGAAAGCTTCAAACAACCGAATAGGATGACCAATGGCGTACGTCCTGTCTATTCAAGGAAAGCATGCGAGATAACAAGAGAGATCTCTTGGGTGAAAACCCAGAAGGGCACCCCTAAAAAAAACTCTCTAAAGTGAAAACCTGAAAGGGCACTTTAGAATCCCAAGTCGTGAATGGGGAAAAAGAAAGGTTGGAATGGTTGAACCTGACAGTGAAGTGGGGTATCGACGCCCGTGAAAAAGGAAACAACGAGATCGAATAAGGACCAACACAAGCTCACCAAGATATTGACACTCATGCATCATGAATAGTCAGACATCACTAGGATTAGGAGCATGTCAATTCATTTGTCATAGCATTTTGTTTTATCTTAGACAGGTATATGTGGATTCAAAGAGACATTGATAGCCATCGTGGTGTGAATCCCAAATGTGAAGACAATGGTTCTACATACAAAAGGCCTATGTTTCCAAGCGCCTGCAGAGAGAGGTTCTATATAGGAAGAATCCGCCGCTCCAAGGCTTCAGAAGCTGAAAGTTCTATATAGGAAGGACTTACATCTCCAGGGTGAAGACTAGCAGTTCTATATAGGAAGAACTCCCAGTAGAAGGAATTCACCCATGATACACAAGGTTTTATATAGGGAAAACCTGTGGTGTTGAAAGCGAAGAGTCTTATATATGAAAGGCTCCGAGCTTCACTGTCTTAGAGTAACGGATTCTATATAGGAAGAATCCGTAGCTCCAAGATTTCAGAAGCTAAAAGTTCTATATAGGAAGGACTTACAGCTCCAGGGTGAAGACTAGCAGTTCTATATAGGAAGAACTCCTTGTCGAAGGAATTCACCCATGATACACAAGGTTTTATATAGGGAAAACCTGTTGTGTCGAAAGCGAAGAGTTCTATATAGGAAGGGCTCCGAGCTTTATTGTCTTAGAGTGAAAGGTTCTATATAGGAAGAACCTGTAGCTCTGAGATTTCATATGCCAAAAGTTCTATATAGGAAGGACTGACGACTCCAGGGTTTGAAGACTAGCAGTTCTATATAGGAGGAACTCCCAGTCAGAAGAATCCATCAGCGACGCAAAAGGTTTTATATAGGAGAAACCAGCGTTGAATGCAAAGAGTTCTATATAGGAAGGACTCCAAGCTTTACTGTCTCGAAGTGAAAAGTTCTATATAGGAGGGACTCATAACTCGAGGCTTCAGAGCGAAGGGTTCTATATAGGAAGAGCCTGTAGCTCCAAGATCGGAGGGGAAAGAAGCTATATATAGGAAGCACTTATGAGCCTGAAGATTCAGCTAAGGAAGAGCGGAGAGCTCCAGAAGAACACGTGTTTCCAAAGCTACAAACAGGGAAGTCTGATAAAAATGAGTGCTTATGAATCTTTGCTTTGTTCCCATTCCACAAGAACAAGCAAAGAGGATCAACTGTAATCACTCATTTTTATCTGGTCTGTAAATACATATTAGTATAAGTATTAGTATATTAGTGTTGCATGTATACATTGTATTATGTTATGCTATATGTTTATTATGTGCATGAGTGTTACTAATATAAGTAAAGTGTGTGGTGTGTGCATGTATATTATAAACTATGTATGTATACGTATTAATAAGTAATACGGTGTATGTGTCACGCATGTATCTATATTTAGTACGAGCGTACTTGTTTTTACGGATAATGTGTATAGATGTTATGTTAATTATGTGTATGATTGTATATGTACGTATGCTAGTATGTTATATTAATTAATGTTTGCATAGGTACATACGTATGCATTATTGTATGTGTATTATTATTATTAATTGTTGTTATAACTAATATTAATGTTAATATTATTGGGCTAATATAAAATGAAATCCAAAAAAAACATATTAAACCCCAAATAAATAAATTGCCAGTCCAAGTCCATTACAAGTCTAATATTATTACAAGGCCCGGTTGGCCCAAACCCAAGACCCTATTTAAATCTAATTATTTTTGTGCAGATAACTATGGGCCGTTGGATCAAGATCTGATCCAACGACCACAATCAAGCAGGGACAAAATATCTAGCCGGCCGCGTGCACTACACGTCTGGACGGTTCGAGTGCCAAGCGCGCGTGCGGTCCACGCGCTGAATCTTCGATATCCCACGTGTGCGTGAGTCCCACGCGCTATAACTCCTCGACTGCTGAGCCACACGTGTCACGATCTGGAACTGTTTCACCGATTGAGGTTTCATCTAGGTCGTTCATCGTTCAAGCCAGCCCGACCGCTAGGTCAGATCTGATCCAACGGCCGAGAACGCCTCTCGCCGAAGACGGAACCCCCCACACCGCCACCATACTTCCACTATGCCGGTCTCCAACCATCGCGTTCAGACACATCAGAACACAAGAAAAGAAAGATTATGTCAGTATCAGTCCAGATCTGAAAATAGATATTATATTACTTGTTACCAAACCAAAAGAGAGGCATATATGTATGAAACAAATAATTTGTAAGGCAGCCAAGTTGTAATCGAAAAGAAATACAAAAAAAAAACCAATCTTCAGTGGTAATACTCTTCTCTTTTCTTACCTCGTTGCACGCATACAAAAATATACGTAGTAAATAAAAAAAGAGAGGTTTAGAGTCGTTACCATCGTCATCTGTGGATCTCCCCTTTACCAGTAACAAGCCTCTTCGGCCTTCCCAGGCCGAATATGGTGAACTGAAAGGAGTGGGAGGCCCTTTTTGGTTTCGTTTTGGGTTGAAAAAAAGGGGGGGTTTCTGTTTCGTATTTCTTAGATCTAGGACGAATAGGGGCTTTTTCTCTAAATCCAAGTTCGGATTCGTGTTGAGGGTAAGGCAAGGTTCATTTTGGTGTTTTTTTTGGGGCTCGCCGGCGCCGGCTAGCGGCGGCCGGCGGCGGAGAAGACGACGGTCGGCCGCCTGTTTCTGGGTTCATCAGGGGATGAGTTGAGAGAAAACGAGAGACGAGAGTTATTATAAAACGGACGAAAATGAAAATGGGGAAAATTTGAGATAAATCTGAAAAGGGGATTTTATAGGTGTTCTTATTTTGAGAAATGGGCAAATTACGTAATAAATCCTCTCGCATTTTTGATATTTTCATTTCTGTCTCGCCGCATGGTATATTTACAATTCCAATCCCCCTTATATTTCAAAATCTTGCAATCCAGTCCCTAAATTACATCGAATCAGTTTTTAAATGGTAAAATTATCCCTTTAACCATCCCGCGTTTTTGGATATTTCACTTCGGGTCTGCCCCTTGGTCCAATTACAGTTTCAGTCCTTTCAAGTTCAGTCCTGCTTGCATTTTCGTCCCTAAATTGCATATTATTGTCCTTTAATTTCTGCTACTGATGTTTATTTCTTTTCATTTCAGTCCTGTTTCCATGTAAATATTCATGTTCGTATTATAATCGTGCATGTTGATGTAACCTTTTATCTTATTATATATCCCTCGTATATGCCTTGTATTTTTATGTTTACATGTATAGGTGTGTTATGTTTATGATGATTATGTATCTTTATGTATTTGTTCGGTTATTCGTATCACGTATATTATGTTGATATACTAGTTGGCTCGTACACAACATGTTTTTTATTTTAGCATGTATTGTATGTTCTCTTGGCTTTAGGGTTACGTGCTAGTACATTTTCTTTTTCATGTATAATATCTTGTTCTATATATGTTGAAATGTGTTTTATTTTTATATGTATGTCTTCTTGAAATATGTGTTTTTGTTCATACATGTATTTATTCATGCCTTGTTATTGTGATATGTAAAATTTGTTTTTATTTACTATTAAGATTAATATGTATATATGTATGTTTTAGTTACGTATTTTATTTATGTTAGATTAGTATTCTGTTATGTTAATATTTATTGCATTTAAATTATTTGCCATGTTTGATATTTTGCCTACTAAGATTGCATATCGAGATATAAATTGTCAATGCGGTGCCCTTTTATCCGAGCGTAAACGGGGCCAGTATCAGGCGTAGTGATAGTGGTTGGGCGTTTACTCTCGGATAACGGGGCCCTTAAAATTTATTCGCAATTATAACCGAATTTTAAACTTATTGTCACTTTAATCTGGAAAATCTAATATTAATAAAGCGGTAATTATTAAAGTACCAATTTTGGGCGGTGTGGGGGTGCTAATCCTTCCCTATCCGTAACCGACTCCCGAACCCAATAGTTTTTGAATCTCTGGTTTTATGGTGTCCGGCCTACCTAAGTGGCCAGTGGCGACTCCAATTTTCAGTAAAATGCGGTTTTTTAAAACCCCCCACGGAATAAATATTTTATATCTAAAAAATCACAAACACATCGAAAACTCGTTTTTAGCAAAAAAAAAAGGACATCGCTACACAACACCTCAAAAACACAATATAACAGCCTAAACAATTAAAGGTTCATGGTGTTTCGGGATTCCAATGTTAAAAACAACTTATCCACATTATAAAACATCCAATACATGTTTAAAATCAATCCTCAATACTAAAAATAGATCCAATACGGATCATCTTCAATTTCATCAAATAAACCCAATTAAATCAAATAATCATCATAAAAACATAAAATCGGATTATAAATCATAAATCATGAATCAAATACTTGGGAATATCAATAAATAACCATTCAATAGAGGAGAAAAATGAACCTTACCTCTATTATGTGATTTCCCCCTCAATTGATTGATTAAAGCTTGAAAAATACAAGATTTTAATGAGATTTTGTAAAACAAAAATGAAGAATCATTTATAAATCAAGAGTTCAAGAAAATAGATTCTCACCTCTGAAATTTGATGAAAACAAGAGTGTTTGGCAGAGTAGAAGTGAAGAGAAATGTTGAGAGAAAAGTTTACGTCAAATCTTTATAAAATCAATAACTACCTTTTAACATTAAAACCACTTTTTATTAATTAATAAAACACATGTTAAAAATCCTTAATTGAGGGAAGAATCCTCCAACCAAAGTTTGGTAAAATAGCTCCTTAAGGATTCTAAGAATTTGATGCTTTTACAAACTAGTCACCATTTAAAAATAGTTTTAAAAACTTACATTTTGGCCACCAACCAAAATGTCACCCTTCCAATTTCAATTTCCTCAAATTGATTTCACCAATAATATATATATATATTAAATAATTATTTTTAACCATTTTCCCATATTTTTAACTTACTTGAAAATATTTATTCCCGAATCTGTCTAGAATCCCTAACCCGATCCACCGAACCGTCTAACTAGCCCTTAAACCACTACACCCAAAATCGAGGCGTTACAACTCTCCCCCTCTTAAGAAATTTCGTCCTCAACATTTACCTGGAGAAAATAGATGCTAAAACTGTTTCAACATATCCGATTTGCTTTCCCACATGGCCTCCTCAACACCGAGATGCCTCCACAACACCTTAACAAGCTTAACCGTTTTACCACGCAGAACCTTATTACTGGTGTGAAGGATCTCCACCACTTCCTCATCATAAGATAAATTCCGCCTTAGCTCAATATCCTCCACTGGCATAACATGCGATGGATCCAACCGATACTTCCACAACATCGACACATGAAACACATCATGAATCCTCTCTAACTTAGGAGGTAACCTCAAACGATAAGCAACTAGACCCACACACTCAACGATCTCATATGGTTCAATAAACATCGTGCTAAGCTTCCTTTTCCGCCCAAAACGTATCACCTTCTTCCAAGGTGACACCTTCAAAAACACCCGATCACCAACAACATATTCTATATCCTTGAGCTTCAAATCCGCGTAGGATTTCTGACGATCTGAAGTTGCTCTCAAGCGCTCACATATCAACTTCACTTTTTCATTGGTGTCTTTCAACACGTCAGGCACCGAAATGTATTTTTCCCCAACCTCAGCCCAACATAACGGTGTACGACACTTCCTACCATACAAAGCCTCGTACGGTGCCATCTGTATACTTGCTTGATAAATGTCACTATAAGCAAACTCCACCAAAGGCAACTACTTTTCCCATGTTCCTTGAAACTTAATAATACGACACCTCAACATATCCTCTAAGACCTGAATTACACGCTCTGACTAACCTTCCGTTTGAGCCGTGTCCCTAGAGCACAATGCAAACACTCTCAAAACCTTGCTATAAAGCGCGGATCTCTATCCGAAACTATGGATTTGGGCACCCCGTGCAAACATACAATCTCAAAAATGTACAAATCGGCCAACTTATCCAAAGTATATGTTGTATGCACTAGCACAAAATGTGCACACTTCGTAAATCGATCAACAATCACCCAAATGGAATTCTTTTTGGTTGGTGTCAAAGGCAACCCATACACAAAATCCATGGTGATTCTTTCCCATTCCCATTCCGGTATCCTTAATGGTTGTAACAACCGAAAGAAAGCTGGTGCTAAGCCTTTACTCGCTGACACACCAAGCACCGAGCAACAAAATCAACCACATCCTTCTTCAAACCAACCCAATAGTACTCTTCCTTCAAACCTCAATACATCTTAGTACTACCGGGGTGCATAGCAAAAAGACTAGCATATGTTTTAGTCAAAATGGTACTCCTCAACTCTTCATCATCAAGCACCATAATCCGACCCTTATAACACAACACCCCATCATCATTAAAATGAAAATTCGTAGGACTTCCATCCATGATATCTTTCACATGCAGTACCAAACTTTCATCATGCGGTTTTTTCTTTTTAATCAACTGTGACAAGGACAGTTTCACATGCAACTCAGCCAACAACCCGCCGTCATGAGTCACACTCAACCTAGCAAACGTAGCCCTCAACTCAACAACAGCTTTTCTACTCAAAGCATCAACCGCCACATCAGCTTTATATGGATGATACTCGATGGTCAGATCATAATCTTTAAGCAACTCTAACCATCTTCGTTGCCTCATATTTAACTCCTTCTGCTACATCAGATATTTCAAACTCTTATGATCCGTATAAACTACACATTTCTCACCATAAAGGTAATGCCTCCAGATTTCAAAGCAAAAACAACTGCGGCGAGTTCAAGGTTATGAGTAGGGTAATTACGCTCATGCGCCTTCAACTGTCTAGATGCATAGGCAACTACCTTACTCTCCTGCATCAATATGCAACCGAGTCCAACATAGGACGCATCACTATAGATAATGAACTCCTTCACTGATTCTGGTTAAATCAAGACTGAAGCTCATGTCAAAGCTTTCTTTAACCTTTCAAAGGCCCGCTGCCTATCCTCCGTCCACTCAAAATGAACATTTTTTGTAACAACTTGGTCAAAGGAGCAGCTATACTGGAGAATCCATCAACAAACCTACGGTAATAACTAACCAACCCTCGAAAACTCTGAACCTTTGACACAGATTTAGGCACTTTCCAACTCATCACGACCTCTATTTTGTGCGTATCAACAAGAATTCCCTCGGCCGACACCACATGCCCAAGGAAAACTACCTCCCTAAGCCAGAACTCACGCTTGCTTAACCTGGCATAAAGTTGATTAGCCAACAACGTCTGAAGTACAATCCACAAATGCCTATCATGATCCTCCTCGGTATGAGAGTACACAAGAATATCATCGATAAACACAACCATAAACTGATCCAAAACACATGGAACACCTGATTTATCATGTCCATGAAAGCAATCGGTGCATTAGTCAAACCAAACAGCATCGCCAAAAACTCATAATGTCCGTACCTCGTATGAAAAGCTGTCTTGGGCACATCCACATCTTTCACCTTCAACTAATAGTACCTAGACCTAAAATCTATCTTAGAGAACACAAAAGCACATCTAAACTAATCAAACATATCATCAATCCGTGGAAAAGGATACTTAGTATTTATCGTCAACTTGTTCAGTTACCAAAAATCTATACGCATCCGCAACATACCATCCTTTTTTTCACAAACAACACCGGTGAACCCCACGGTGAAATACTTGGTCTAATAAACCCTCGATCAAGCAACTCTTGCAGTTGTAACTCCTTCAACTCCTTTGGGGCCATGCGATACGGAGCAACTGACACTGGTGCTGAATTCGCATAAATCTCAATGCCAAACTCTACCTCTCGATTCAGTGGCAACCTAGGAAACTCTTCTGAAAAACACCCAGAAACTCACATACCATACGGATATCCTGCACCTTTAACTCCTTCGAACCAGGATTCATAACATAGGCTGAAAAAGTCTGACATCCAGAATCCATCATTCGTCTCGCTTCCAAAGCCGAAACAACATTAGGCAAGAACTTAGCGTTTTCACCTACAACCACCACCTCGAAATCATTAGACAATTTTAGGGATATTCGTTTGGTCTCAAAATATACCACAGCCCTATGCTCGGTCAACCAATCCATTCCTAGAATAACATTAAAACCATGGAATGGAAACTCCATAAAATCCACAACAAACACATGACCCTGGACCATCATTGGACATCTACGATACAACTTCCTAACCACAACTGTCTCACAAAGAGAACTGGTCACTCTAACACCCACATTAAGAATTTCATCAAGCATATCAAGCAATTGTGTATGCTCACTCAAGATATATGAATGGGTAGAACCAGAATCAACCAATGAATACAACGGCATAGACGGTAAAGTGAATGTACCTGCAATCACATTAGAGTTATTGCGACCCTCACGGTGCACAAACACTCTAGCCGGTCCACCTCCCTCAGGCTGGATAGCAACCGTATGAACCACAGTCCTCTTCCCACCATCCTTGCGCTGAAAATGGCCACGACCATTGCCTCTCTGCAGATAAACAACAGGTTCAACACCCTGCCCACCTTTAGCTAGCAAAGGACAATCACGTCTCAGATGGTCGCCAGACCCACAACTCCAACAAGCATTAGCCACAATATCCGCAGGTTTCCGACCCTCTTTGGCCAAACATAGGCAATCTCACCTTAGATGATCACGTGATCTGCAAACCCAATAGGTATTATGCGGAGCTCTAACCTAGGTACCCTGCCCCTACGCTCCACGCACAACAACACCTCCACAGCGTCTCTGTTCAGGGCAATACATCCTATCATAGTGTCTCTTGGTTTGACCACCGCCAAAGCTAGAATTTGCCGCTCTCTTATGAGAGCTAAAGCCTTGAGACCCAAAAGCTAAACCAAGGTTCTACTCGATATCTTTGGCCCGCATAACCAATACATCAAAATTTGTATAATCAGCAGCAACCATGTACGTATTAACCTCCTGCACTAGCCCATAGCTAAAATGATCACATCACTATCGCTCGACAAGAACCAACTCAGGTACATATCAGCTCAACCTCACAAACTGTACCTCATACTCATAAACAAACATACCACCCTATACTAGAGCCACAAACTCTCTCTACCTTCGTCTAGATACCGAGCTTCCATGTACCTTTTCTGAAAAGCAACACAAAAGAACTCCATGATATATCCTCAGATTCCATCCTAGCTGTCACGGTAGTCCACTAGCTATAGGGATCCCCCTGCAACAGGGACACAGTACAACCCAACTTATGGGTATCCGTACAACCCATCTGATCCAGTATCCTCTCTGTACTATCCAAGCAATCCTCATAAGCCTCTGGTGCTAGACCACGAAACTCAACTCTACAAAGACGCTCTAACGGCAAACCCGTCTGCCCAACCACTAGTGTCGGCACATGAACACCCGTAAATGCTGCTTGAAAAGTACCAGTTATGGCCTAAATCAATGGCGCCATGTCACCCATCCCTGGCCCAGCTACCACATTAGTTTTTCTTAGATAATAGTCAATAATCACATCATAATCCTTAATAAGCTCGATCCACCTTCTTTGCCTCAGGTTCAACTTCTTTTTAGTTGATAGATACTTTAAACTTCTTTAATCTATATAAATATAGAATCATTCACCATATAAATAATGACGCTATATCTTTAAAGCAAATATAACCATTGTCAGCTCCAAATCATGAGTAGGATAATTATTCTCATGTGTTTTAAGTTGTCTCGAAACATAAACCACTACTTTCCTTCTTGCTTAAGTACACTTCCCAAACCTTTATGAGAAGCATCATTATAAACCACATAATCTTTGCCCGATTTTGGTTGTACTAATATTGGGGCTTCTGTTAAGATCTTTAATGTCTCAAAACTTTCTTGGCACTTATCGGTCCAAATAAATGGAACATCTTTCCTCAATATCTTGGTCAGTGGGGAGGCAATTATCGAGAATTTCTTTACAAACTTTTGATAATAACCAACAAGTCCCAAGAAACTTCGAACCTCGAAAACATTCTTCAGAGGTTTCCATTCAACTGTGAGGAGGCGGCAGAGCAAGAGCACTGCAGCGAGGCATATAACAGCGACAACAAGATGAACTGTGACAACCAAGGAATGAACGATCCGGGCGGCGCGAGGAAACACAAAAGACTCAAACACACACACGATCCACAACTTTGAACCCTCCTATTAAGATCCAAAACAAAGGACAAGAAGTTTCAAACAAAACATGCTTACCCAGCACTCACCTAACTCGAATGATCATAGGCGAAGGCGGAGACATTGACGACGCAAAAGAATGGTAAGAATAAGGGAAAGTCGAACGATTTTGAATCGATTTCCAGGAACCAACAACGGGGGCGAAAGAATCGGTGATTGGGTTTTGTTCGAAATGAGATAGGGAGGCAAATGGTGGCAGCAGATTGATGAACAACCGATGATAGGACCCTTATCGGAGCATGATCAGAAAAATTTAGGGGCGTTGGTTTGGTTATTCGAAAGAGAAAGAAATATCAGAGAGAGAGAGTGGCTCCAATTAACCAAGAGTAGCTGAAAGGGTTTCACAATTTGATAAAAAGTTTGAATACCATAAAAAATGAGTAAATAACGGAATAAGGTTCTCCAAATTAGCTCGCTTTACAAATTGGCCACATAAATTTCAATTTTCATGCTTTAAACCTCACATTTAATTGGGTTTTAAGATCTAAAATTCCCAAATTATTAGGGTTCTAAATTAGGGGTTTCCTCAAATTGGGTTTCCAAATTGGGGAAATTTTGGGGTGTTACACTTGGATGTGGTGATACTTACTGATAATACCGACAAACTTGATCCAATGATGTGCAGCTCCTTCTCTGCTATCTATTCCAAAGTACCTAAGTGTGATACAAAACACACGTTAAATATAACTTAATGAGGCATAATCATAATAATATAAAACAATGATTATAATAACACAGCTCTGCAGATTGGCAAGCGATTTCCAATTGCAGTTGATAATATTTTAAACATGTATAGAACTACCTTGCATGTATAATTTATTTAACCAATATAATATTCAAATAATAGGATTCCATCTATCTTATCAGTCTTGTGTACATTAAGCTTTTTAGCTTAACTAATTGCATATTGCATTTCAAGTATTATAGCCAAAGTATAAAATCATGCCATCTGTAATGCATGAATAATCATATATCATGACCATCTTAAGAATCCGGATATCAATGGTTCATGATCATCAAGTAGTCGTGCTTTCATTACGCAATCATTCGCATATCATATTCTGTAATATAGTCATACTTTCATCATGCAATCATTTGCATATCATATTCTCTAATATAGTCCAAAGTACAAAATCGTGTGATGCCATAGTACGTGAGTCATCACGACACCGTAGTGTCTACAACACCGTAGCATCTGCATCGCCGAAGCGATTGAGATGAGTACGTACTTGAGGACGCCCTTTGTTCCTCGCACAACACCTTAGTGCCTACATTGTCTCAGCACCGTAGTGCCTACAATGTCTCATTAGTACTTGGGCATAACAATATAATACTTTCACCTTCAATATACAATTCATCAATACTATCAACCATGATTCGATAATGAACATTTCATACCCAAAATCTGTAATTCGATTTATCTCAAATAAATTATTATGCTAAATCCATGTATCACATATGCCATTTGATATTTCTTTGATCAACATACATTTTCATTATTATCAAAGTTGACTGATTGCAAGTCTTCTTCACATCATATATATATATATATAAACAGATAAAAATGCATTCATTCATCTCGCATATATAATAAATAAATAAAAATTACACTCACCTAGGCCATTTATTAGCATGTCTCACTAATTTCTACTCGATCCTTTCCTTCATAGTACCTCGAATCTTCTTTGATTTGGATTTGATTTCATTATCCACATAAATATAAACAAACATTTGTTAGATTTATTTCTAACAAAATTTTAATCCAGCTATCTAATCATTTAACATAAAAATTTCCATAATTAACTTCTAATTTATACTAACTTCTTCTTATCTTTCTACTTGTCAATTTAGTCCCATTACTTACTTCAAACCACCAATTCATCATCTTCTTCATCAAATAGTTATTTAAAATAATTCTCTCTAATTTTCTTTCTTTGCCAAAGTAGTCACTAAAATGCAAAGGTAAGGATTCAAACTTCTTAACTTTGCAATTTAGTCCTCAAACCAACATTACTACCTTAATTCTATTTATCTAAAAAATCAGATTTAATCCCCATCCAAGAATTCATTTTCCTATTTGATCACTTGATTTTGACAAATTGTCAAAATGGTCACTAATTCGATTCAACATCGGTTTAGCATTCTAACATCAATTTCACATCTCCAACATCATTAATTACATAAATACACTCCAATTTCATAAAATTTAGATTCGGTCCCTTAACTTTGAAGCTTGCCGAATTGGTCCCTATGTATTCTAATTTTAATTCTAACTTCATAAAACATATTCGATTCATAAAATCTCATAATCATAATTTTCATAAAATTTTCCCATTATTCTTCCATGTGGCCGAATTGGTCACTTGGCTTCTCTAGGATCATTTTTCATGCAAACAACATTATGACATGCTTAAATAAAATTTCCAACATATATTCTTCATTTCCAAGAATTAACATTTAAATCCCCAATTTTTTCCTACTTGCCAAATTTGGGTGTCTAAAATTTTCACGGACTTTATTTTAGTCCAAATTCCATAATCATGCTTCTAAATTCATAATCTCTTCAAATCCATCACTAGGATAATTTTCACAATATTTTCCCTAATTTACCAAGCATGCCAAAATAGTCACTTAAAGGACTAGTTGAGGATTTCTCATTCTAGCATCAAAATCAAGCTTCTAATATCATCAATCTTTCATTTTCATCGTCAATTTCAAAACCCTAAATAAAATCCCAAATTTTAGGGTTAAGGGTTTTAATCCTTAAACATGAAATTAATCACAATCTAAGATTGATTTCATCTCTACAACACTAAATTTGCATAGTTCAAGCTTCAATCTAAACATGGAACATGAAACCCTATTTTCTCTCTCTTCAAAAACATAATCAAATCTTCATAACTCTTGATAAAATTACTATCAAATGAAAGATAATTGAGAATAGATCAACTTTCTATCAAAAACATACCTTGAATCTTGTTCGGAGCCTTCAAAGTGCCTAGGAAATTTTTTTTGTATTTTCCCCCATTTTTCTCTATTATTTCGAACTGAAGAGTAGGAAGATGAACATTTGTGTTTATCTTTTTTTAATTTATGCCACATGTAATAATAAATTAAATTTTTTATTCAATTTAATCCCTTTTCCAAAATTAACCTCCAACTGAATCATAATTTACAAGTTACCATTCTAGTTCAATTCCAACCAAATTCCATTCAAGTCTAACCAAACTAGACTAATGCTTTCACATGGGAAATTACCATATTACCCATGATACTTTCAAAATATTTTAAAATTGCCATTGTGGCCAAATTACCAAAACTAGTCACTTAAATCACTATTTTTGCCATTTTGTAAAAATCCGACTATTCTAGTTAGACCACAATCCACCAATTAATAATTTATTCATAAAACAATATTTTATGAATTTTTCGTGACTTATGGTGCAGCCTCTGAAATTTCGATTCAATCTGATTTCTCGATATTCACTTACTACTTCTTTTGCGATTCCCCTTCATCGGGCTATCAAATAAATTCTAAAAATTCCTTATTTCCATATCTGAAAAATAAATAATATTATAAAATAAAATGTTCCATATTTATGAAGTCAAACTTAAAATTTTGACTCGGTCTAATATACTGATAATTTTACCAGAAATCTTTATCGGATAAAAATTCTCTTAATAATTCTTTATCAGGTATCCATACGAATAATATTAACTCTAACTGATTCCTTTTTATCAGTCTCAAGTACTGACATAAGACCTTCCCAATAGGTCACCCATCTTAAGCCTTCAGCATGCTTAACTTTGCAGTTCAATCGAAATTTGGTATCTTATACTGCATTTTTATTCTCGGGATCTACATCAGATTTTTCTCCATGATCTGTTTAATCTATGTACTGGATAAAATAATTACTGAAAAATTCTCTAAATATTCATAAAATAATATGTTATAACTCTTCCAAAGTCTATGGAATCATCTTTGAAATTTCAGCTTGATCCGATTTACCGATAAATGCCAAGAATTTTATCGGTTACTAATTAAATTCCTTAATCAAAATAATTATAGGATTCATCCTGAATTGAAATAAAATATTTCAACACTTGAAAATGACTTTTATAACCTTTCTCTATCATATGGTAAAATTTCATAATTTTTCAGTTCGATCTGGGTGTCCAAATTCCACTTAAACTTTGACTGCGATTTCCCAATAATCAAAATATCGGATCAAACCAATAATTCCTCATTCGATCCACACCAATGGGTGCTCTATGAAATAAAGCACCTAACTTTTGAGAAATTACAACTTTGGTCCTTCAACTTTTCATATTTCAAAACTTGTACCACCCAAGTTTTAAAAACTTATTATTTTGGTCACTAAACTGTAACCTTGAATTCCCATTCAAATTTTCCTTGGATTTTAACTAAATTTTGCGATTATCCTATTCTACTCGTTCTTTATCACATGACACCTTAAGACCTCAGAAATTTCTTTTCTACAGTCTATAATTGAGAAAAATCCTAACTTTTACATTTTTGTCATTTTAGTCACTAAGTAAGCTTTTAAGTCCTTATCTTAGTACTAAATGACCCTTAATCAACATAGCAAATTTTGGGGTATTACAATCAAATTTTATGAATTAAAAAGTAACACCCTCAACCCGGTTTAAAAGAAAAACCGGAATTGAAGATGTTACCGAGAACGTAGTAGACTTCAAGAAACCGAATTGTAAAATAACTAAAGCTTCAATGCAGGCTAATTTTTTTTTCTATTGTCAAATCATTCATTTCATAACCAATTCGTTCCTTAACATGTTATATCAACTAAGCATATAAACAATGTGCTCACAACCTTTAAAACCAAATACTTTACCCAAAGATCATTTTAACAACATTAGAAACTCTGAATTGATCTACCGTGAAATTTGTTCCATTTTTTTATATCTTGTAAGCCTTTACACATTGTGGCATACATGCATTTCCTTTATTTACCAAAAGAAATTCCACAATAAAGCGTACTTACTTGTTTGCTTTACAATCATGTATTCAATAAAAAAAAATTGCTTATTAAAATCAAATTATGCAATCATTAATTTTTTTTAGAGATTCAAGCACACGACCTTCTAAACTATTCTTTATCATAAAGAACCTATTCAAGAAACAATATTTATCCTTTAAGGACCTAAACAGACCAACTCCACATCTTGTTTGTCCTTCAATTTTCATTTTGTTTTATAAACAAAATACACTTATTAACACGTCAATTATCATGTTTTCAAGACATTAAATCTCATGTGCGTAATAGGGAACTACCAATTCATACTTTAACTAAAATGCCTAACTTAGCATTCTCGTAAATAAGATATTCGATCCTTCAATAACATACCATACTAAACACTTAGATTAGACGTTCATAGCATATCTATTACCTAATTAAATTAATAACATAGATCCATTGGAACATGTTAAGGACATACATGAATTCAATCAAACCACCTTACACATCATCTTTGTTTTGGAAATAAGCAAACAATCAAACCATTGTATGATATTTTGAGCAATATCTCCTAAAGCCTTTTTAGCATTTTCATAACATGACGGCAAATATTCAAGGACTTATCAATTTCTAAACACTTTGCGATTATGATCACTCCTACTTCATACAATCATATACCAACAATTCCATAATAAGGGATAACCATACTAGTTACTTAAAGTCCTTACAAAGCCAGAGTCATAAAACAAAACCTTCACTATTTAGGTTACTTTTATACTTATACAAAGCTATATGCCACCTTTCTAGGAGTTTTAGGAGAAACAAATGTACTACTCAGAAGCTTCAGAATGTGACTTGCAACAATTTCATCCGATCAAAATATAAAGACTTCTTCAACCTACAAATGCATATCAATGAATGCATTAGGCTTATATAGCCTAAGTGAGGTAGTGACTTTAAAGTAACAAGGTATAATATAATGACATTGAATGGAAATTCAAGAAACATAAGCATAAATTAATACTAGGTGCTTATGTCTTAATCTTAGCTTACACATGACTTTGTTTATTAGAAGCTTTATCGGAGCTAATGTTCTTATAAAACTTAATTGAAATCCTTCAAATTTTTAACTAAGTTCATCCAAATTTCTTATCAACTTATTGAAGTTCATAACTTGTCTTGTTGAAGTCTTATCAAGGCTTATCGAAATACTTATCAGAGTTTTCGAAATTCTTTTCAAATCTCATTAGAGTACTTATCAAAGCTTATAGGAGATCATAACATAGCTTATCTGAATTTCATAACATTACTAATCAAAGTTTCTTATCAAAGCTTAATATCTGAGCTCATATCTTTTAGAACATTTGCATTGGGTCACATTTGGATATGAGTAGCATTGGTCTGAGTTTGACCGTATTGGTCTGAATTACACATAGCTCAAAGCACATAGCAATGGCTAGTGTCGGAACATAACAAACCTAACTTCTCATCTATCCAACCAACTGTCGCCAATCTCCTTACCATCTCCCCCGTCACCCTTGAGTCGTAGCTCATGGACCGTAGTCCCTGAATTATACCTTTGCATCATGCCAAAGTGTCCAAGGACTTCCATTATTCGAGCAACTTAATGTTTTTAGCTTTGAAAATTAGGACTGTATCTTATGTCACAAGTAAACTTGTTTCTTTCTTAATATCTTATAGCATAAGATGAGCTTTTAGCTCCTTAGGAGTATGAGTTCTTATAATATTAAAGTTTGACATTGTTTCTTGTTTATTAAGATTTTTGAAGATTAAAGTTTAATACCAATCAAAGCAAAACTTAAATATAGACATACTTCAATTCAACAAATATTACACATCAAAACATGACAAGTAATGCATTCTTGATGCATACATGATACATATCTTTATCCATGAATCTTAATGCTATGAATATATCCCAATCCCAGATGCTCTATGTGAGCCATATGCAAAATGATCATGTGCAAATACGTTAAATACATAGAGAACAAAGATCGGATTGACACCGTGTCATCCGAGACAATAAACTACAATCACCTATTATCCTGAAGTTATGGGATACCTTAATCCTTAATTACATTTAGCTTCCAACCAAGTCTTCTCTTTTACTCTTCCTTATCATGATATTTACCTCAAACAGGAATAACAACCCATTACAACCAATTCAATTCATTCAACTTACAAAACAGTCCTATATGTTTTCCCATACTTTCAAATCAGTCTTCTGTTCTTATACACACATTTTACATCTCAAAACAGCCCCTAATGTATTCTTCAACATTCAAATCAACCCCATACATTTACATACATATTTATATAGATTAGAACTGTTCTAATTACACACACCCCACCTTTACATGCTCAAACAGTCCAATGTACTTTAATATGTATTCAAACAGTCCTTAATTTATAGACATACAATCATGTATGCTTAAAACAGTCCACTATGTTCATGTATTCACAAATCAGGCCAATTTTACTTATATAATCATGTGTACATCAAAACAGTCAACCATATTTACATTTATACACAAACAGTCCATAACACATGTATGCACATTTTTATCCTTCAAAACAGTCCACCATATTTACATTTATACACAAAACAGTCCATAACACATGTATACACATTTTTATCCTTCAAAACAGTCCACCATATTTACATTTATACACAAAACAGTCCATAACTCATGTATACACATTTTTATCCTTCAAAACAGTCCACCATATTTACATTTATACACAAAACAGTCCATAACACATGTATACACATTTTTATCCTTCAAAAACAGTCCGCCATATTTACATTTATACACAAAACAGTCCATAACGCATGTATACACATTTTATCCTTCAAAACAGTCCACCATATTTACATTTATACATGAAACAGTCCATAACGCATTTATACACATTTTTATCCTTCAAAACAGTCCACCATATTTACATTTATACACAAAACAGTCTTTAATTTTACTCACATGCTTATATACACCAAAATAACCCCTAACCTCTTATACACACTCATTTATGTACAAAGCAGCCCTCCAATGTAAACATGCACTTAAAATAATTCCAAAACACTTATATACATATTTTTGCATATCAAAACAGTATCAGATTCGTATATATATAAAAAATCAGTCCCAAGACACTTGTATATGTATATTTGCATATCAAAACAGTTCCAGATTCGTATATATATAAAAAAATCAGTCTCAATAACCTAAAACTGATTACTATCCATTTAGGTGACCAATTCCTTAACTTATTGCTACACTCGATCTTAACATAATTCGATTCAGCTATCAATTATCACCATCATGTTTCAACAATTCCAATTCAAAATGGTTTACCAAGTACAACATTTGAACAAAGTCTAAATTTCAGTAGCATAATATAATTTCTCATAGAACTAATAATGCATGATTCATGGAAGTGCTCTTAGAACTCAATGGAATTAAAATGAAAAAGAGAGAGCATTTCACCTACTTCCTTGAGCTATTGATAAAATCCTTCCAAATTTTAAGCTATTCTAAGCTCCAACTTCAACTTTCATGGCTATCTTCCCAAGCTTTCTCTCCATCCTCTCTCCTTAGTGTTTTCGGTTTCCCCCCACTAAAAATGAGGAAGATGAGAACAATAGCTTAATTGTTCTCCCCACATAGCCGAATCCTTTCCCACATGTTCATCCTCAAGGGTGACATGTGTATAGGCCCTTAATTATCCATAATTTTACATGCAAACAACATTTTCTTTCAAAGTATTCGGTTAGACCCTTTTATACATTAGCTAGCATTCTTTTCAAGCTTTCGGTTTTGGTCCTTAATTCATTCCATTCTATTCTAATCCATGAGTGTTTAGACAAAATTTTAAGTCACACTTGAATTGATACATACTTCCAAAACATGTTTTGGGATATCACAGGTCCATTCTAATCAGCTTGTAAACTATATAACCATATTAATAGGTCCTTATCTTATTTAACAACAAATTTTAAAGGTGTCTTTAAATAAATTGATCTACTAACAATTTGGTGACATACTCCTAAGACATATTTTGGGATATTACATAAAATATTTTGTTATGTACTTTTGAAAATGATTATACAGCTTAACCTCAATTTTAGAACTTTTTATCCGGTTAAAGTTTCAACGCGTCCACTGAAAACCCATTTAGACATTCACGCCTTAAACCCAACAAAACGGCCACAAAATAAGATTAAATAAAATTTTATGAGTTAAAATATTTGATTATGGGCTTTTGAATATGATTATATAGCTTAACCTCAATTTCAGAACTTTTTACTCGGTTAAAATTCCAACGGGTCTACCGTAAAGCCCATTTAGACATGCACGCCTTAAACCCCAACAAAACGGCCAAAAATAGGATTAAATTTCATTTTATGATTTAAAATATTTATTTGCGTGCTTTTGAACATGATTATATAGCTTAACCTCATTTTCAGAACTTTTACTCGGTTAAAATTCCAACGAGTCCACTATAATGCCCATTTAGACATGCACGCCTTAAACCCCAATAAAAAGGACGAAAAATAAGATTAAATCACATTTTATGGATTAATATATTTATTTATGGTTTTTGAACATGATTATATAGCTTAACCTCATTTTCAAAAAATTTTACTCGGTTAAAATTCCACTGAGTCCACTATAAAGAACATTTAGACATTCACGTCTTAAAACCCAACAAAATGGTCACAAAATAAGTTTAAATCAAATTTTATGAATTAAAATATTTAGTTATAGGCTTTTGAACATGATTATACAACTTAACCTCAATTTTAGAATTTTTTACTCGGTTAAAATTCCAACGGGTCCACTATAAGGCCCATTTAGGCATGCACGCCTTAAACCCAATAAAATGGCCTAAAATAAGATTAAATCACATTTTATGACATAAAATATTTAGTTTTGGGCTTTTGAATAAGATTATGTAGCTTAACCTCAATTTCAGAACTTTGTACTCGGCTAAAATACCAAAGGATCCACAATAAAGCCAATTTAGACATACACGTCTTAAACCCCAACAAAACGGCCAAAAAATAAGATTAAATCACATTTTATGACATAAAATAATTATTTAAGGGCTTTTGAACATGATTATATAGCTTAACCTCATTTTCAGAACTTTTTACTCAGTTAAAATTCCAACAGGTCCATAATAATGCCCATTTAGACATGCACGCATTAAACCCCAACAAAACGAAAGAAAAATAAGATTAAATCAAATTTTATTAATTAAAATATTTAGTTATGGGCTTTTGAACATGATTATATAGCTTGACCTCTTTTTTAGAAATTTTTACTCGTTTAAAATTCCAACGGGTCAACTGTAAAGCCCATTTGGACATGCACGCCTTAAAACCCAACAAAACGGTCGCAAAATAATGTTAAATGAAATTTTATGAATTAAAATATTTATTTATGGGATTTTGAACATGATTATACAACTTAAACTCAATTTAAGAACATTTTACTCATAAAATTCCAACGGGAAAACTGTAAAGCCTATTTAGATAGGCACACCTTAAACCCAATAAAATATCCAAAAAATAAGATTAAATCACTTTTTATGACTTAAAATATTTAGTTATGGGCTTTTGAATATGATAGTATAGCTTAATTGTAACACTCTTACTAGTATTTAATACCCAACACTAGTATAGAGTGTCACCTGATTCCTTAACCTCTATTCAAAATAGTTAAATGCTATAGAAATGACGATTTATCATTTTTCCCTTTTACGCGTAACAACAGCTACTAATTTTTGACCAATCAATTTAACTCCGATTCTAGGCAGAAACGTAGTAGTTTATTACTACAATCAATAAATAACATAACTGCCTAAAAACCGCCCAAAATAGAAAATTCTTTTGACTATTCTAAAAATCAATTTTCTAATATTTACCCGATTTTTATTACTAGAAAATCTATTAAACCATCACCAAGATTAATAAAACTATCCATCAACCATTAACCACATATCTAGGTATAATTTATTACAAACATATCTAAATTCAAAACGAGCTACTAATAACCTATACATGCCAACTAGCAACATCGAAACGCATTCAAGGATGTCATGACCAATGCTGTTTATTTTCCTTCCTGATAATGATGTCTGTTACTCCTTACTCCGATCTTTGTTCTTACCTACGCATGAAAATCATCATACGCTAAGTATATACTTAATGAAGCAATTATAACAATTAATGCAATACAACATGATTTAATCTCATGTCAAGATAATAATAATCATGCCTTGTGATCATTATATACATATATTCTTATTTCCTTATGTTAATCATGTATTAACATAATATAACCGGATATAAAATCCTACCAACATGCATGCCATTTACTCCAAGAGTTCATATACTCTCTAAATTATTTACCATTTATCCAATAAATTATTATCCAAAGTAGTCTTAAGGACTTTGGGCACACAAGATAAAACTACATCAAAGTGCTAATAAATATAAGGTTGTCCTCCTCTTCACATCATGTTAGGATGTGCTAACCATTCTGCGCATTAGGTTGTGCTAACCATTCTGCGCATTAGGTTGTGCAAACCACAGTGCACTTTAGGTTGTGCTAACCACACAGCACATCAAGTTGTGCTGACCATTCTGCACATTAGGTTGTGCTGACCACACTGCACATTAGGTTGTGCTAACCATACTGCACATTAGGTTGTGCTGACCATACTGCACATTAGGTTGTGCTGACCATTCTACACATTAGGCTGTGCTGATCACACTGCACATTAGGTTGTGCTAACCATTCTGCACATTAGGTTGTGTTGACCATACTGCACATTAGGTTGTGCTGACCAATGTGCACATTAGGTTGTTCTAACCATTCTCTAAGTGTTATGTACTAATAATGTAGGGCTATCCCGGATAATTATGCACCGAAGTGCTTCCCTCACATTTATAAGGTTGTGCTTACCATAATGCTCGCACATGTATAAGGTTGTGCTTACCATAATGCCCGCACATTTATAAGGTTGTGCTTACCATACACTAAATGTACTTTTAACACTGTAACACCCGCACAAAATGCTAAACCGATATATTCTATAGCATTCCAACCGTACCCTGCCCATCAATAACGTATTTGGGTATATATTTTATATCCATATCTTTTAACTTTGAACTTCTGAAGTTAACTTCCGTTTGTTGGAAACGAAACTATACAACCATATCTTTACTTTGGTATAAGATTCATCATCTACCAATTTTAATAAAATTTATGGCAGTTTATTAAACTTACTGCAACAATTTGAATCCAACACAACTTCCATAATTAATTTTTTAAATATTCTAGCATCCCCTTATTATTCTTCTTCTAGACATTTACCAATTGTTCACTATGGTTCTTAGTGACCATTTTGAACATTAAATAATTGTTCAAGCTCAATTTAGAGCAATTTCCATTACTATTAACTTATTTTGGAATAATATCTATTTAATTCTTAAACTATATAAAAGTGCCATTTTGGTCACTACCCCACATTTGTACATTAAATTCATGTACAAACTAACTATTTATTTAGTTCTAACCTTTCTAGAAATTTTCCTTTGACTTTCCAACTTTGACTAATTTAGTCCTTCACTAAACTTTTTATTTCAAAATGGTCTATCACATTTCATTTCTTGTCATTTTAATTCTTTTAACTTCCTATCATGCTTGAAACATCATTTCTATCAAATAATCATCAATTCAAATTTAATCCTTTATTTTTCTCAAATTACTGAATTGATCTCTCTACTTCCAAAATTTTCCATTTTGGCCCCTAATCATCAATTCATGCTATTTTGATCATAATTCATCAATTCAAATGCTACAATAAATATTCAATAATTTCCCCTAATTTCTCCAACAATTTGACTTAGTCACTTAAATTTCAACTTTGGGAAATTATTTAATCTAACATCATAATCAAGCTTATAACATCATATTCTATTCAATTCCATCCTCAATTTAATTCCCTAACCAAAATCCCCAAATTCTTAGGGTTAGGGTTTATAACTTCAAACAAGAAATTAATCTAAATTCAAGCTTGATTTCATGTCCATATCATCAATTCTACACAATACTACTCCAATTTCATCATATTCTATCAAAATCATAATCATCCTCATCCATGTACATGAACGAACTTAACACTTATCATGCAAAAATACTATCAAAATGAAGAGAATCAATCATAGAACACTTTACCTTAATTAATTTTGCTTGAAACTTGCCTTGATTCTTCAATTTTTGGCTTGAAAGTTTTCTTTCCCCCCATGGATGAGATAAGATGATATTTTTTTATCTCTCAATTTATTAATCCACATGTCATAATTAAATGAATATTAAATTCATTTAATTAGTGAATTTAATAATTTACCCTTTTTATCCAATGGCCAAGATCAAATCCATGTGTTTTTCACCTTTCAAAATTTCCCTCAAAGTTTTAAAATATTTCAAAAATGCCATCCGTGGCAAATGTCCAATTTGCACTCCAACTAGACTTTATTTATTAACAAGACTTGAAATTTGCCATTCCTTTAAAATCTAACTAAATCTATTTAGAATCCAACCAAATGTAATAAAATATTCATAAAATAATATTTTATGAATTTTCCATAATTTCTTGGAACTGTCTTTAAAATTTTAGTTCAATCCGATATACTGATAATTACCGGGAAATTTTATCGGATACATTTCCTCTTAGAAATCTTATTTCCACGTTCCATATAGAATATTATTGACTTAAAATAAATCCTTTTTATCAGTCAAAATATTGAATATGAGACCTTCCCATTAGGTCACTCATCCCTAAACTGCTCTGGTTTGAGCACACTTAACAATTTCTTTCGATCCAAAAATTTTAATAATATAAGCCTCGTATGAAAAATTCGGGTAACATTGAAACGCCACTCTCAGGGGTGAACTATTCATTTACGGGGTTAACTTACATAACTTTTGGAAATTACACTTTGATCCCTAAACTTTTCCAAAGTTTACACTTTAACCCTTAAACTTTCAAAAATTACATTTTGGTCACTAGTCAAAAAATTGGGATATTACAATTCATCCCCTCTTAAGAAAATTCATCCTTGAATTTTCATTATGTACTTAGTTCACATATAATCTCAATGATCCATATTTCTTTTTCACAAACAGGATTGGAGCTCCCCAAGGTGATATACTATACCGTATAAAACGTCGGTCTAATAATTCTTGTAACTGAGTTTTCAACTCTCTAAGCTCTGTAAGAGCCATCCTGTAAAGTGCCATCGATATTGGTGTTGTTCCAGGAAGCATATCAATACCGAATTCCACCTTTCGATTAGGAGGTAATCTTGAAAATTCATCTGGAAAGACATCTGGAAATTTTCGTACCGTTGGTATATTTTCCATATTTATTTTTAATTCTTGAGCACTTATCACATTGCTCATATTGTTTGGCCTTTCGCCCACAAATATCATTTTTAAGCCATCTTGTTTCTTTAAGATTAACCTTTTTAAATCGGCATTCAACAATAGCATTATATACCGATAACCAATCCATTCTAAGAATAACTTCAAACTCTTGGAAGGGTAATTCCCACATAATATGCTTTGGAGGGATTTGTGTAGTGATTACTTTCCACCACACATACTAGTTTGCCCCATCAATAGATATACTATTCCCTCTAATTTTCCTTGTTCACCACAAGGAATTCTGGTCAACATAATTTTGATATCATTCAACCAATTATCAGCAACCATTAAATCTTTATCAGTATCATTCCGAATTTTTGGTGCTTTCATTTCCCTTAATTCCTTCGGAACTAATACTAGCGCTTGTCAATTTATAATGACATCCAACACCCAAAGAAATAAATCTTGATCTTGCACAGACATATTTCTTTGTCCTTGAGCTCATAGCTCTACATTCTACTGAACTTGAGGTGGATTCTAATTCACCCCATTACTTTCCTCTCTGAGCAGGCATATCACGCTTGATTGCCTTACGAGATTCCCAATTATCTGACATCAGTTAATGTCACAATCATCTAATATAAGTAAGGAGTAACATATTAAATAACAGTCATCATCATATTTCTATACAAATATCAGTATTTTTGACATCCTAGTGGCATGTATATAATTTCGACTCTCTACAAAAACTCAATTCATACCCAGAACCGGCTAAAGATGCAGCTCTGATACCAATAAATGTAACACCCTTACTAGTATTTAATACCCAACACTAGTATAGAGTTTCACCTGATTCCTTAACCACTATTCATAATAGTTATATGCTATAGAAATGACGATTTATCATTTTTCCCTTTTTACGCGTAACGACAGTTACTAATTTTTGACCAATCAATTGAACTCCGATTCTAGGCAGCAACTTAGCAGTTTATTACTACAATCAATAAATAACATAACTGCCTAAAAACTGCCCAAAATAGAAAATTATTTCTACTATTCGAAAAATCCATTTTCTAATATTTACCCGATTTTTATTACTAGAAAATCTATTAAACCATCACCAAGATTCATAAAACTATCCATCAACCATTAACCACATGTCTAGGTATAATTTATTACAAACATATCTAAATTAATTCAAAACGAGCTACTAATAACCTATACATGCTAAGTATATACTTAATGAAGCAATTATAATAATTAATGCAATACAACCTAATTTAATCTCATGTCAAGATAATAATAACCGTGCGTTGTGATCATTATATACATATATTCTTATTTCCTTATGTTAATCATGTAATAACATAATATAACCAGATATAAAATCCTACCAACATGCTTGTCATTTACTCTGAGAGTTCATATACTCTCTAAATTATTTACCATTTATCCAATAAATTATTATCCAAAGTAGTCTTGAGGACTTTGAGCACACGAGATAAAACTGCATCAAAGAGCTAATAAATATAAGGTTGTCCTCCTCTGCACATCACATTAGGATGTGCTAACCATTCTACACATTAGGTTGTGCTAACCATACTACACTTTAGGTTGTGCTGACCACAATGCACTTTAGGTTGTGCTAACCACACTGCACATTAGGTTGTGCTGACCATTCTTCACATTAGGTTGTGCTGACCACACTACACATTAAGTTGTGCTAACCATACTGCACATTAGGTTGTGCTAACCATACTGCACATTAGGATGTGCTGACCACACTACACTTTAGGTTGTGTTAACCACACTGCACATTAGGTTGTGTGGACCACACTGCACATTAAGTTGTGCTAACCATTCTGCACATTAGGTTGTGCTGACCAAATTGCACATTAGGCTGTGCTTACCACACTGCAAATTAGGTTGTGCTGACCATACTGCACATTAGGTTGTGCTGACCATTCTGCACATTAGGTTGTGCTAACCATTCTCTAAGTGTTAAGTACTAACACTATAAGGCTATCCCGAATAATTATGCACTGAAGTGCTTCTCGCACATTTATAAGGCTGAGCTTACCATAATGCCCGCACATTTATAAGGTTGTGCTTACCATAATGACCGCACATTTATAAGGCTATGCTTACCATACACTAAATGTACTTTTAACACTGTAATGCCCGCACAAAATGCTAAACCGATATATTCTATAGCATTCCAACCTTACCCTTCCATCAATAACTTATTTGGGCATATATTTTATATCCATATCATTTAACTTGGAACTTCTGAAATTAACTTCCGTTTGTTGGAAACGAAACTAGACAACTATATCTTTACATTGGTATAAGATTCATCATCTACAATTTTAATAAAATTTATGGCAGTTTATTAAACTTACTGCAACAATTCGAATCCAACACAACTTCCATAATTAATTTTTTAAATATTCTAGCATCCCCTTATTACTCTTCTTCTAGACATTTACCAATTGTTCACTATGGTTCTTAGTGACCATTTTGAACATTAAATAATTGTTCAAGCTCAATTTAGAGCAATTTCCATTACTATTAACTCATTTTGGAATAATATCTATTTAATTCTTAAACTTTATAAAAGTGACATTTTGGTCACTACCCCACATTTATACATTAAATTCATGTACAAACTAACTATTTATTTAGTTCTAACCTTTCTAGAAATTTTCCTTTGACTTTCCAACTTTGACTAATTTAGTCTTTCACTAAAATTTTTATTTCAAAATGGTCCATCACATTTCTTTTCTTGTCATTTTAATTCTCTTAACTTCCTATCATGCTTGAAACATCATTTCTATCAAATAATCATCAATTCAAATTTAATCCTTTATTTTTCTCAAATTGCCGAATTGATCTCTCTACTTCCAAAATTTTCCATTTTGGTCCCTAATCAACAATTCATGCTATTTTGATCACAATTCATCAATTCAAATGCTACAATAAATATTCAATAATTTCCCCTAATTTCTCCAACAATTCAAATTAGTCACTAAAATTTCAACTTTGGGAAATTATTTAATCTAACATCATATTCTATTCAATTCCATCCTCAATTTAATTCCCTAACCAAAATCCCTAAATTCTTAAGTCTAGGGTTTATAACTTCAAACAAGAAATTAATCTAAATTCAAACTTGATTTCATGTCCATATCATAAATTCTACACAATACTACTTCAATTCCATCATATTCTGTCAAAATCATAATCATCCTCATCCATGTACATGGACCAACTTGACCTTTATCATGCAAAAATACTATCAAAATGAAGAGAATCAAGCATAGATCACTTTACCTTAATTAATTTTGCTTGAAACTTGCCTTGACTCTTCAATTTTTGGCTTGAAAGTTTTTTTCCCCCTTTTTTCTCTAGTTTCGAACAGACCATGGATGAGATAAGATGGTATTTTTTATCTCTCCTTTTATTAATCCACATGTCATAATTAAATGAATATTAAATTCATTTAATTAGTAAATTTACTAATTTACCCTTTTAAACCAATGGCCAAGATTTAATCTTATCAAAAATCAATGACAAAGATCAAATCCATGTGTTTTTCACCTTTCAAAATTGCCCTCAAAGTTTTAAAATATTTCAAAAATGTCATCCATGGCAAATGTCCATTTGCCCTCCAACTAGACTTTATTTACTAGCAAGACTTGAAATTTGCCATTCCTTTAAAATCTAACTAAATCTAGTTAGAATCCAACCAAATGTAATAAAAGATTCATAAAATAATATTTTATGAATTTTCCATAATTTCTTGGAATTGTCTTTAAAATTTCAGTTCGATCCGATATACCGATAATTACCGGGAAATTTTATCGGATACATTTCCTTCTAGAAATATTATCTCCACAATCCATATCGAATATTATTGACTTAAAATAAATCCTTTTTATCAGTCAAAATATTGAATATGGGGCCTTCCCATTAGGTCACCCATCCCTGAACTGCTCTGGTTTGAGCACACTTAACAATTTCTTTCGATCCAAAAATTCTAATAATATAAGCCTCGTATAAAAAATCTGGGTAACATGGAAATGCCACTCTCGGGGGGTGAAATATTCATTTACGGGGTTAACTTACATAACTTTTGAAAATTACACTTTCGTCCCTAAATTTTTCCAAAGTTCACACTTTAACCCCTAAACTTTCAAAAATTATATTTTGGTCACTCGTCAAAAAAATTGGGATATTACATTAACCTCAATTTTAGAACTTTTTATGCAGTTAAAATTCCAAATGGTCCACTGTAAAGCCCATTTAGACATGCACGCTTTAAACGCAACAAAACGGCCAAAAAAAGATTAAATCACATTTTATGACTTAAAACATTTATTTATGGGCTTTTAAACATGCTTATATAGCTTAACCTCATTTTCATAACTTTTTACTGCGTCAAATTTCAACGGGTCCACTATAATGCCCATTTGGACATGCACTCCTTAAACCCAACAAAACGGCTGACAAATAAGATTAAATCACATTTTATGACTTAAGAAATTTAGTTGTGGGCTTTTAAATATGATTATATAGCTTAACCTAAATTACAGAACTTTTTACTCAGTTAAAATTCCAATGGGTCCACTATAAAGCCCATTTAGTCATGCACGCCTTAAACCCCAACAAAACTGCTAAAAATAAGATTAAATTACATTTTATGACTTAAAATATTTATTGATGGGCTTTTGAACATGATTATATATCTTAACCTCATTTTTAGAACTTTTTATTATGTTAAAATTCCAACGGATCCAATATAATGCTATTTAGACATGCACTCTTTAAACCCCAACAAAACGAACGAAAAATAAGATTAAATCACATTTTATGAATTAAAACTTTTAGTTATGGATTTTTGAACATGATTATATAGCTTAACCTCATTTTTAGAATTTTTTACTCTGTTAAAAATTCAAACGGGTCCAATATAATGCCCATTTAGACATGCACGCCTTAAATCCCAACAAAACAGACGAAAAATAAGATTAAATCACATTTTATGAATTAAAATATTTAGTTATGGGCTTTTGAACATGATTATATAGCTTAACCTCATATTCAAAAAAATTTACTCGGTTAAAATTCCAACGGGTCCATTGTAAAGCCCATTTAGACATGCACGCCTTAAAAGCCACATTTTTAAACATGATTATATAGCTTAACATCTTTTTTAAAAAAATTTACTCGGTTAAAATTTCAATGGGTCCACTCTAAAGCCCGTTTAGACATGCACGCCTTAAAACCCAACAAAATGGCTGCAAAATAGGATTATATCAAATTTTATGAGTTTAAATATTTACTTATGGACTTTTGAACATTATTATACAGCTTAACCTAAATTTTAAAACTTTTTACTCAGTTAAGATTACAACGGGTCCACCGTAAAGCCCATTTATACTTGCACGCCTTAAACCCAACAAAACGGCCACAAAATAAGATTAAATCAAATTTCATGAGTTAAAATATTTAATTTTTGGATTTTGAATATGATTATATAGCTTAACCTCAATTTCAGAACTTTTTACTCGGTTAAAATTATAACGGGTCCACTATAATGCCCATTTCGACATGCATGCCATAAACCCCAACAAAACGTACGAAAAATAAGATTAAATCACATTTTATTAATTAAAATATTTATTTATAGCTTTTTGAACATGATTATATAGTTTAACCTCATTTTTATAAATTTTTGCTCCGTTAAAATTCAAACGGGTCCACTATAAAGCCCATTTAGACATGCACGCCTTAAAACCCAACAAAATGGCTACAAAATAATATTAAATCAAATTTTATGAATTAAAATATTTAGTTATGGGCTTTTAACATGAATATATAGCTTAACCTCAATTTTAGAACTTACTAATATGTTAAATTCCAACGGGTCCACTATAAAGCCCATTTAGACATGAACGCCTTAAACCCCAACAAAATGGCCGAAAAATAAAATTAAATCACATTTTAGGACATAAAATATTTATTTATGGGCTTTTGAACATGATTATATAGCTTAACCTCATTTTCATAAAATTTTACTCGGTTAAAATTCCAGCGGGTCCACTGTCATGCCCATTTAGACATGCACGCCTTAATCCTCATTTTTAGAAATTTTTACTTGGTTAAAATTCCAACGGGTCAATTGTAAAGACCATTTAGACATGCATGTATTAAAACACAACAAAATGGCCGCAAAATAAGATTAAATCAAATTTTATGAATTAAAATATTTAGTTATGGGCTTTTGAACATGATTATGCAGCTTAACTTTAAATTTAGAACTTTTTACTCGATTAAAGTTCCAACGGGTCCACTGTAAAGCTCATTTAGACATGCACGCCTTAAACCCAACAAAATGGCCGAAAAATAAGATTAAATCACATTTTATGACTTAAAATATTTAGTTAATGGCTTTTGAATATGATTATATAGCTTAACCTCAATTTCAGAACTTTTTACTAGGTTAAAATTCCAACGGGTCCACTACAAAGCCTATTTAGACATGCACGCCTTAAACCCCAACGAAACGGCCAAAAAATAAGATTAAATCACATTTTATGACTTAAAAGGTTTATTTATGGGCTTTTGAACATGATTATATAGCTTAACCTCATTTTCAGAACTTTTTACTTGGTTAAAATTCAAACGGGTCCACTAGAATGCCCATTTAGACATGCACTCCTTAATCCCAACAAAACTGACGAAAAATAAGATTAAATCACATTTTATGAATTAAAATATTTAGTTATGGGCTTTTGAACATGATTGTATAGCTTAACCTCATTTTTAGAAATTTTTACTCTTTTAAAATTCCAACAGGTCCATTGTATAGCCCATTTAGACATGATGCCTTAAACCCAACAAAAGGGCCACAAAATAAGATTAAATCAAATTTTATGAATTAAAATATTTAGTTATGGGTTTTTAAACATGATTATATAGCTTAACCACATTTTAAAAAAAATTTACTCGATTAAAATTTTAACAGGTCCAGTGTGCCCATTTAGACATGCACTCCTTAAAACCCAACAAAATGGCCGCAAAATTAGATTAAATCAAATTTTATGAGTTTAAATATTTAGTTATGGGCTTTTGAACATTATGATACAGCTTAACCTCAATTTTAGAACTTTTTACTCGGTTAAGAATGCAACGGGTCCACTGTAAAGCCCATTTAGACATGCACGCCTTAAACCCAATAAAACGGCCAAAAAATAAGATTAAATCAAATTTTATGAGTTAAAATATTTAATTTTGGACTGTTGAATATGATTATATAGCTTAACCTCAATTTCAGAACTTTTTACTCGGTTAAAATTCTAACGGATCCACGTAATGCCCATTTCGACATGCATGCCTTAAACCCCCAAAAAACGGACAAAAAATAGGATTAAATTACATTTTATGAATTCAGATATTTATTTATAGGCTTTTGACCATGATTATATAGCTTAACCTCATTTTTAGAAATTTTTGCTCCGTTAAAATTCCAACAGGTCCACTAAAAAGCCTATTTAGACATGCACGCCTTAAAACCCAACAAAAAGGCTACAAAATAAGATTAAATCAAATTTTATGAATTAAAATTTTTAGTTATGGGCTTTTAACATGATTATATAGTTTAACCTCAATTTTAGAACTTATTACTATGTTAAATTCCAACGGATCCACTGTAAAGCCCATTTAGACATGCACTCCTTAAAACCCCAACAAAATGACCAAAAAATAAGATTAAATCACATTTTAGGACTTAAAATATTTATTTATGGGCTTTTGAACGTGATTATATAGCTTAATCTCATTTTCATAAAATTTTACTCGGTTAAAATTCCATCGGGTCCACTGTCATGCCCATTTAGACATGCACACCTTAAACCTCATTTTCAAAAATTTTTACTTGGTTAAAATTACAACGGGTCCACTACAAAGCCCATTTAAACATGCACATCTTAAAACACAACAAAATGGCCGCAAAATAAGATTAAATGAAATTTTATGAATTAAAATATTTAGTTAAGGGCTTTTGAACATGATTATATAGCTTAACCACAAATTTAGAACTTTTTACTCGACTAAAGTTCCAACGGGTCCACTGTAAAGCTCCTTTAGGCATGCATGCTTTAAACTCAACAAAATGGCCGAAAAATAAGATTAAATCACATTTTATGACTTAAAATATTTAGTTAATGGCTTTTGAATATGATTATATAGCTTAACCTCAATTTCAGAACTTTTTACTAGGTTAAAATTCCAACGGGTCCACTACAAAACCCATTTAGACGTGCACGCCTTAAACACCAACAAAACGGCCAAAAAATAAGATTAAATCACATTTTATGACTTAAAATATTTATTTAAGGGCTTTTGAATATGATTATATAGCTTAACCTCATTTTCAGAACTTTTTGCTCGGTTAAAATTCAAACGGGTCTACTATAATTCCCATTTAGACATGCACGCCTTAAATCCCAACAAAACGGATGAAAAATAAGATTAAATCACATTTTATGAATTAAAATACTTAGTTATGGGCTTTTGAACATGATTATATAGCTTAACCTCATTTCCATAAATTTTTACTAGGTTAAAATTCCAACGGGTTCATTGTATAGCTCATTTAGACCTGCACGCCTTAAGCCCAACAAAAAGGCCACAAAATAAGATTAAATCAAGTTTTATGAATTAAAATATTTAGTCATGGGTTTTTAAACATGATTATATAGCTTAACCACATTTTAAAAAAAATTTACTCGGTTAAAATTTTAACGGTCCACTGTAAAGCCATTTAGACATGCACGCCTTAAAACCCAACAAAATGGCCGCAAAACAAGATTAAATCAAATTTTTTGAGTTTAAATATTTAGTTATGGGCTTTTGAACATTATTATACAGCTTAACCTCAATTTCATAACTTGTTACTCGGTTAAGATTGCAACGAGTCCACTGTAAAGCCCATTTAGACATGTACACCTTAAACCCAACAAAACGGCCACAAAATAAGATTAAATCAAATTTTATGAGTTAAAATATTTAATTTTCGGCTTTTGAATATGATTATATAGCTTAACCTCAATTTCAGAACTTTTTACTCGGTTAAAATTCTAACGGGTCCACTATAATGACCATTTTGACATGCATCCCTTAAACCCCAACAAAACAGACGAAAAATAAGATTAAATCACATTCAATGAATTAAAATATTTATTTATAGGTTTTTGAACATGATTATATAGCTTAACCTCATTTTTAGAAATTTTTGCTCTTCTAAAATTCCAACGGGTCCACTATAAAGCTCATTTAGACATGCACACCTTAAAACCTAACAAAATGGCTACAAAATAAGATTAAATAAAATTTTATGAATTAAAATATTTATTTATGGGCCTTTAACATGATTATATAGCTTAACCTCAATTTTAGAACCTATTAATATGTTAAATTCCAACGGGTCCACTATAAAGCCCATTTAGACATGCACTCCTTAAACCCCAACAAAAAGGACGAAATGTAATATTAAATCACATTTTATGAATTAAAATATTTAGTTTTGGGTTTATGAACATGATTACATAGCTTAACCTCTTTTTTAGAAATTTTTACTAGGTTAAAATTCAAACTGGTCCACTGTAAAGCCCATTTAGACATGCACGCTTTAAACCCCAACAAAATGGACGAAAAATAAGATTAAATCACATTTTATGAATTACAATATTTAGTTATAGGCTTTTGAACATGATTATACATCTTACCCACAATTTTAGAACTTTTTACTCGGTTAAAATTCCAACGGGTCCACTGTAAAGCCCATTCAGATATGCACACCTTAAACCCAACAAAACGACCACAAAATAAGATTAAATCAAATTTTATGAGTTAAAATATTTGATTATGGGCTTTTGAATATGATAATATAGCTTAACCGCAGTTTCATAACTTTTTACTCGTTTAAAATTCCAACGGGTCTACTGTAAAGCCCATTTAGACATGCACGCCTTAAACTACAATAAAATGACCGCAAAATAATATTGAATCAAATTTTTTGAGTTAAAATATTTGATTATGTGCTTTTGAAAATGATTATATAGCTTTAAATCAATTTTAGAATTTTTTACTCGGTTAAAATTTCAACGGGTCCATTATAATGCCCCATTTAGACATGCACGCCTTGAACCCCAACCAAACGGATGGAAAATAAGATTAAATCACATTTTATGAATTAAAATATTTAGTTACGTGCTTTTAAACATGATTATATAGCTTAACCTCAATTTTAGAAGTTTTTACTCGGTTAAGTTCCAACGGGTCCACTATAGAGCTCCTCTAGACATGCATGGCTTAAACCCCAACAAAACGGACGAAAAATATGATTAAATCACATTTTATGACTTGAAATATTTAGCTAATGGCTTTTGAACATGATTATATAGCTTAACCTCATTTTTAGAACTTTTTACTGGGCTAAAATTCCAACGGGTCCACTGTAAAGCCCATTTAGACAAGCAAGCCTTAAAACCCAACAAAAAGGCTACAAAATAAGATTAAGTCAAATTTTATGAATTAAAATATTTAGTTAAGGGCTTTTAACATGATTGTACAGCTAAAACTCAATTTTAGAACTTCTTACTAAGTTAAAATTCCAACGGGTCCACTGTAATTAGACATGCACGCCTAAAATCCCAACAAAATGGCCGAAAAATAAAATTAAATCACATTTTAGGACTTAAAATATTTATTTATGGGCTTTTGAACATGATTATATAGCTTAACCTCATTTTAAGAACTTTTTACTCGGTTAAAACTCCAACGGGTCCACTATAATGCTCATTTTGACATGCACGCCTTAACCCCAACAAAAAGGATGAAAAATAAGATTAAATCATATTTTATGAATTAAAATATTTAGTTATGGGTTTCTGAACATGATTATATAGCTTAACCTCTATTTTAGAAATTTTTACTAAGTTAAAATTCCAACGGGTCCACTGTGAAGCCCATTTAGACATGCACGCCTTAAACCCCAACAAAACGGACAAAAAATAAGATTAAATCTCATTTTATGAATTAAAATATTTAGTTATGGGCTTTTGAACATGATTATACAACTTACCCTCAATTTTAGAACTTTTTACTCGGTTAAAATTCCAATAGGTCCACTGTAAAGCCAATTTAGACATGCACTCCTTAATCCAAACAAAACGACCACAAAATAAGATTAAATCTAATTTTATAAGTTAAAATATTTGATTATGGGCTTTTGAATATGATTATATAGCTTAACCTCAAGTTCAGAACTTTTTACTCATTTAAAATTCTAACGGTCCACTATAAAGCCCATTTAGATATGCACGTCTTAAACCCCAATAAAATGACTGCAAAATAATATTAAATCAAATTTTATGAGTTAAAATATTTGATTATGGGCTTTTGAACATGATTATATAGCTTAACCTCAATTTTAGAATTTTTTACTCGGTTAAAATTGCAACGGGTCCACTGTAATGCCCATTTAGACATGCACGCCTTGAACCCCAACAAAACGGACGAAAAATAAGATTAAATCATATTTTATGAATTAAAATATTTAGTTATGGGCTTTTGAAAATGATTATACAGCTCAACCTCAATTTTAAAACTTTTTACTCGGTTAAAATTCTAACGGGTCAACTGTAAAGCCCATTTAGACATGCACGCGTTAAACCCAACAAAACGACCACAAAATAATATTAAATAAAATTTAATGAGTTAAAATATTTTATTATGGGCTTTTGAATATGATTATATTACTTAACCTCAATTTTAGAACTTTTTACTCGGTTAAAATTCTAACGGATTCTCTGTAAAGCCCATTTAGACATGCACGCCTTAAACCCCAACAAAATATCCATAAAATAACATTAAATCAAATTTTATAGATTAGTATATTTAGTTATGGTTGTTGAACTTGATTATACAATTTAACCTCAATTTTAGAACTTCTTACTCTGTTAAAATTTCAACGGGTTTACTGTAAAGCCCATTTAGACATGCACGCCTTAAACCCCAACAAAATAGTTAAAAAATAAGATTAAATCCTATTTTATGACTTAAAATATTTAGTTATAGATTTTTTAATATGATTATATAGCTTAACCTCACTTTCAGAATATGATGTTAGGATGAAGCAGGAGGTTATGGCATAGTTTCTCGAAGATTGACAGGACATGCCGGAAGTGAACATTTTGAAATGAAGATACCGAATAACAAGTTTGGTCTTGTGATTGGTAAAGGTGGTGAAACAATTAAAAATATGCAAGCTAGAACTGGAGCTCGTATTCAGGTGATCCCGCTGCATTTACCACCAGGTGATCCATCAACAGAAAGGACATTTCATATAGATGGGACTTGTAAACAGATTAAAAATGCAGGAGAATTGGTTGATGAGGTCATAAGTGAGGTATGTTTGGATGTGGTGCTGGGAGGAAATGTTTACCTCGAGTTAAATTATTCTGCCAGTGCCCCTCTTATTTTACTTGAATCATCTGTGCTTGTTTTGACCTTCACTATGTATGCCACTCCTTTAGTTCTATCCATATAACTGTTCTTACAATTTAATTTTACATTGAGTATTGATCTTTTTTTGCGTGTGTGATCTTTGGAAGCATCATGCTAGTCTATACTTCATCAGAAGGGATTGAGACTTCCTCATAAATATTGTGTAAGAAACTTGGTTTTACAGATGTTGTAGTGGTATTCATTATATTGTTAACTGCAGGGCAAAATCATTGTTCTACATTTGGGTTAAGTAGGGATTAAATTTACACTCTCTATTTTGTTTGTTTTTTCTTCTATAGGAATTCATCGCCTCTGGTAAATGTTCTGAAACTCACCCCTTTCTTTAAACAAATTTTGACATTTTTCTTGTACTTTTATATACCTATGGTGGAAGTAGATGGTTCTACCAACAGGTTATTACATTTCTTCCAAGTACTCTGCTGCATAATTCTAGGTGCTTCTGCATCCCCATTCATTGATGTAGTTATTCAGCCACTTTGAGATAATGGTTAGATTTTACTTTATCATCAATATCTTCTCTTCCCTTTGTTCCACTTATTAATTCTAGAGAGTTGCAGACAGCTTTTGCTGGCAATCCTTGTTTCTGTGACAGCTGTTTGAGAAATTTTCGAAAGTGTCAAGATGACTAGTAGAAGATGAGCTGTTCCTCTACTTTGTAAGAGATTCAAAGACTTCTGTATCATAATTTTGTGGTTCTAGGGGATGTAAGGTTCCGGATAACATGGTAATTTGCACTGGTTGATATCCCTCTTGAAATCTTATGAGTGGAGTTAAAGTTCTACATGCCAAGTTCAAAATGTCAAGGTCTTATCTTCTCTTGGTTTCTTATATTTTATTAAGGTGAATTATGTGTTTAGGATTCAAACAGCAGTCAATCTCAGATGGCTATATTCTTCAGTTTTACTTTTTTCTGCCACTGTTTTATGTTTTAGTTTGCAAGGCAGGTCTTATCCCCTCATTATCTTGGAATATAGTGGTATAAACAAGGACTTCATTCTTGTAATAGAACTCCAATATTTTCATCCTCCTTTGGTTTTATAGCATAGTTGTGTATTGGGGCTTCAGAATGTGTTTTTTATCGTAAATAATGATACTGATATAGATTGGGAACTATTCTGTGGTTAATGTGTATTGGACAGTTGGTAACACCAGCAGTTGTTTATATTTGTAGGTGTTTCATCTGCATTGCGTAGTATGGTTTAAAGATCTTATTTCTAATATTTGCTGATCTCATACTAGATAGGTGCTTGAAGTTGTTCGAAATAAATGATGCTAGGTACTGGACTCTTTTATTATTACGACACTTCATGATAAGTTGGTTTATTATTTATTTACATAGTGTTTCTATTTCTGTTGATCTTCCCACATTGTAAATAGTAAACGGGGATATTATATTTCTTGGTTCTTAATTTGTCTTATTGTTTGAATCTTTAATCTTTTCAATCTTATATTACCTTTTGAATTGTACCTAATTTTCATTTAACTGTGTTGACTGGGGTCACGTATTTCTGAATTTTGTACTCTTTAGTTTAAAATTACACTTTAGCTGCTTAAATGATTGTTTTCTTCTGTCTTAGTATTGGAACTTCCTCATATTTATAAATACATGTTTTTGTTTAGTAGCTTGTTGCTAGATTTTCTTTTAACCCTAATCATCATTTTATTCACTTGGATTTGACATTGTCTATTGTTAAGTTATTTTTTTTAATTTCATCATTAAGCTGGATTTTTTAATCCATAAAAACACAACTTTGAGGTGGTGTATTTAATGAAAGTTTGTTCTTTCTGGCTTATTGTTTATCTGATTTATTCTTGTATTAAAGTTATTTTTATTAAAAGAACTTGTAATTTTTATCACATTTTTTCTAGGAACTTATCTGCAATTAACTCAGCTCTAGTATTTTATGTCAGAACTGTACACTAAGTTGCAATGGTCCTATTTGGATGATACAGGTTGTTATACAATCTAAATGCTTATAATCGTCTTATAAATGTTTGATCTATAATGCATTTTTCCGTTTGTGGTATAGAGAATTTTAGGGTCTGTTCTAGGAGGCACCATTTACTTGTGCATCAATTGATATTTTTAGGATTATTAAATAGATAATATGTAGCGTACTTTTAACTATGAGTTTCTTGCCTGTACGCGGCAATGTAGTTCATAGTTATTTTTCCTTTGATATGAAATCTTCTGTTAGTATTTCTGGGGTTCTCTTTTTCTTTTTGCACCCATTCACTTCGATTAAGGAGAGGATGGGCTTCTGCTGGAGTAAAACTCAATATACTCTCCCGACCATACGGTATGTAGGGCATTTAAACCCTTCAAATTATTGTACAAACTCCATTAAATCCACTGTGGTCACATTTTGCTTATTTTTGCAGTTTTATGCTGATTTTGATACTTGCTATTTAGCTTTTTGTACATCCTATTTGTATATAGGTGCATATCCTGTTTTGTTTAATGTGTTTATGTGCCATCATCATCTTAAAGTGAACTTAAAGTTAATTCAGGAAACAATGTTGTGCAGAATCGTATGAGAAATCCAGCAATGGCTGGAGGCTATCAACGGCAAGGTTATCAAGCCCGACCACCTGCAAGCTGGGGTCAAGGGGCTCCTCCAATGCAGCAACCTGGCTACGGTTATATGCAACCTGGGGAATATCCTGGCCCATCACCACAGTACATGTCTCGGCCACCTTATGAGGGCTATCCTTCCCAACCATCATCCGGTGGATATGCCTCTGGTTGGGACCAGTCGGCTATGCCACCAAACCCACAAAGTTCTTCTGCAGGTGGTTATGATTACTATAATCAACAGCCATCTTCACAGCAGCAGCAAGCACCTGGTGGTTCAGCAGCTCCGGATGATAACAGTGGTTATCATTACAGTCAACCTCCAGCTTCTGGCTACATGCAACCAGGACAAGGTTATGCTCAGGATGGCTATGGGGGATACCATTCACCTCCACAATCAGGTTATGGGCAGCCATCATCATATGAACAGCAAGGTTATGGCTCTGCAACAAGTTATGGTACTGCGTCAAACCCAATTCAAGAGGGCCAAACTCCTTCCTACGGTGGTCAAGGGGATTCTGGCCAAGCGCCTACTTCTACCCAACCATCTGCAATGGGCCAGCAAGGGTACAATTCAAGTCAGATGCCAAGCCCAAATCCTGGCAGTTATCCACCTCAAGGAAGTACTCAAGCTGGTTATGGAATGCCTCCAACATCCCAGGCTGGTTATGGGAGTCAACCACCAGCTCCGTCTGGCTATGGACCTGGATATGGACAACCGCAAGGGAAGAAACCATTGGTTAATCACCCTACCTATGGACAGGCACAGCAGTCACCTACCACCCCAGGAAGCTATGGCCAGCCAGGATATCATTTGCAGCCACCATCATCTGGTTATGGTGAACCAGAATCAGGCTCCCAACACACTTAATCATCTACTTATGGTGCTTCATCGGCTCAGCCAGGATATGCTGCTCCACCCTATGGAGCACCATATAACACCTCTTATGGTGGTGGTTACTTGCAGCCTCCAACATATCCTGCTGACGGCAATGGAAGTGGGAGCACTCCTGGAACTTATGAGGCAGCACCAGCTTCTCAGTCTGGGAAACAAGGTGGGGTTGGAAATGCATCCCCCCAGACTTGATTAGGGGTTGAGTTTGCTCAAGGCAATTTTATGTTTTGGTGCTTGATGCAAATGGTTTTATTGTACTCCAGTTAGGTCTAGTTATAGTTTTTGCAATATGTGTTGTTAAGATATGCTAGTGTTTTACTTGGATATTTTGATGCTGCAAATGATTTTTGTTGATATGTTTGTCTCGCTCTTCTATGTTGTTGGTATAATATGAGGACAAGTCTTCTGTTGCTTGTTTAAAAAAAATTCAAATGGTCCACTCATTTAAACATGCACACCCTAAACCCCAACAAAACAACTAAAAAATAAGATTAAATCACATTTTATGACTTAAAATATTTAGTTATGGGCTTTTGAACATGATTATATAGCTTAACGTCATTTTAAGAAATTTTTACTCTGTTAAAATTCCAATGGGTCCACTGTAAAACCCATTAAGACATGCACGTCTTAAACCCAACAAAACATTATTAAATCAAATTTTATGAGTTAAAATATTTGATTATGGGCTTTGGAATATGAGTATATACCTTAACCTCAATTTTAGAATTTTTTACTCGGTTAAAATTCCAACGGGTCCACTGTAAAGCCCATTTAGACATGCACGACTTAAACCCCAACAAAATGTTCGCAAAATCAGTTAAATCAAATTTGATGAATTAAAATATTTACTTATGGGCTTTTGAACATGATTATACAGCTTGACCTCAATTTTAGAAATTCTTACTCTATTAAAATTCTAACAGTTCAACTGTAAAGCTCATTTAAACATGCACGCCTTAAACCCCAACAAAACAGATGGAAAATAAGATTAAATCACATTTTATGAATTAAAATATTTATTTATGGGATTTTGTACATGATTATATAGGCTAACCTCATTTTCAAAATTTTTTACTAATTTAAAATTCCAACGGGTCCTCTATAAACCCCATTTAGACAAACATGCCTTAAACCCAACAAAACGGCCACAAAATAAGATTAAATAAAATTTTATGAGTTAAAATATTTAATTACGGGCTTTTGAATATGATTATATACCTTAATCTCATTTTTAGAAATTTTTACTCGGTTAAAATTCCAACGGTTCCACCGTAAAGCCCATTTAGACATGTACGCCTTAAAACCCAACAAAATGACCACAAAATAAGATTAAATCAAATTTTATGAATTAAAATATTTAGTTATGGTTTTTTCAACATGATTATACAGCTTAACCTCAATTTTAGAACTTTTTACTCGGTTAAAATTGCAACGGGTGTATTGTAAAGCCCATTTAGACATGCATGCCTTAAACCCAACAAAACGACCAAAAAATAAGAATAAATCATATTTTATGATTTAAAATATTTATTTATGGGATTTGAACATGATTATATAGCTTAACCTCATTTTTCGAAACTTTTTACTCGGTTAAAATTCTAACGGGTCCGCTATTTAATGCCTATTTAGACATGCACGCCTTAAACCCCAACAAAACGGGCGAAAAATAAGATTGAATCAAATTTTATGAATTAAAATATTTAGTTATGGGATTTTGAACATGATTATCTAGTTTAACCTCAATTTAGAACTTCTTACTCTATGAAAATTCCAACGGGTCCACTGTAATGCCCATTTAGACATGCACGCCTTAAACCTAACAAAGCGGCCACAAAATATTATTTAATCAAATTTTATGAGTTAAAATATCTACTTATGGGCTTTTGAATACGATTATATACCTTAACCTCAATTTCAGAACTTTTTACTAGGTTAAAATTCCAACGGGCCCACTGTAAAGCTCATTTAAACATACACGTCTTAAACCCCAACAAAATGTCCGCAAAATAAGATTAAATCAAATTTTATGAATTAAAATATTTAGTTATGGTCTTTTGAACATGATTATACATCTTAACCTCAATTTTAGAACTTCTTACTCTGTTAAAATTTCAACGGATCCGTTGTAAAGCCCATTTAGACATGCATGTGTTAAACCCCAACAAAACAGACAAAAAATAAGACTAAATCAACTTTTATGAGCTAAAATATTTGATTATGGGCTTTTGAAAATGATTATATAGCTTAACCTCATTTTCAGAATTTTTTACTTGGTTAAAATTCTAACAAGTCCACTATAAAGCCCATTTAGACATGCACGCCTTAAACCCCAACCAAACTGTCACAAAAAAAGATTAAATCAAATTTTATGAGTTAAAATATTTAATTATGGGCTTTTGAATATGATTATATAGTTTAACCTCATTTTCAATAGTTTTTACTCGGTTAAAATCCAACGGTCCCACTATAAAGCCCATTTAGACATGCACGTTTTAAAACCCAACAAAATGGCCGCAAAATAAGATTAAATCAAATTTTAAGAATTAACATATTGAAATATGGGCTTTTGAACATAATTATATAGCTTAACCTCAATTTTAGAACTTTTTACTCGGCTAAAATAGCAACGGGTCCACTGTAAAGCCTATTTAGACATGCACGCCTTAAACCCAACAAAATAGACACAAAAAAGATTAAATCAAATTTTATAAGTTAAAATATTTATTATGGGCATTTGAATATGATTATATAGCTAAGCCTCAATTTTAGAACTTTTTACTCCATTAAAATTCTAACGGGTCCACTATAAAGCCCATTTAGACATGCACGCCTTAAACACCAACAAAATGACCGCAAAATAAGATTAAATCAAATTGTATGAACTAAAATAATTATTTATGGGCTTTTGAACATAATTATACAGCTTAACATTAATTTTAGAACTTCTTACTCTGTTAAAATTCCAACGGGTCTAATGTAAAGCCCATTTAGGCATAAATGTCTTAAACCCAACAACACGACCACAAAATAAGACTAAATCAAATTTTATGAGTTAAAATAATTGATTATGGGATTTTTAATATGATTATATAGCTAAACATCAATTTCAGAATTTTTTACTCGGTTAAAATTTCAACGGGTCCACTGTAAAAGCCTGTTTAGACATGCACAACTTAAACCCCAACAAAATGGTCGCAAAATAAGATTAAATCAAATTTGATGAATTAAAATATTTAGTTATGGGCTTTTGAACATGATTACACAGCTTAACCTCAATTTTAGAAATTTTTACTCGTTTAAAATTGCAACGGGTCCACTGTAAAGCCCATTTAGACATGCACGCCTTAAACCCAACAAAACGACCACAAAATAAGATTAAATCAAATTTTTTGAGTTAAAATATTTAATTATGGGCTTTTGAACATATTTGTATAGCTTAACCTCATTTTCAAAAAAATTTACTCGGTTAAAATTCCAACGGGTCCACTGTAAAACTCATTTAGAGATGTATGCCTTAAACCCCAACAAAACGGCCGAAAAATATGATTAAATAAAATTTTATGAGTTAAAATATTTAGTTGTAGGCTTTTTAACATGATTATATAGCTTAACCTCATTTTCAGAAATTTTTACATTGTTAAAATTCCAACGGGACAACTATAAAGCTCATTTAGACTGCACGCCTGAAACCCCAACCAAACGGCCACAAAATAAGATTAAATCAAATTTTATGAGTTAAAATAGTTGATTATGAGCTTTTGAATATGATTATATAGTTTAACCTCATTTTCAAGACTTCTTACTCGGTTAAAAATCCAACGGGTCCACTGTAAAGCCCATTTAGACATGCATGTCTTGAACCCCAACAAAACGACCAAAAAATAAGATTAAATCACATTTTACGACTTAAAATTTTTAATTATGGGATTTTGAACATGATTATATAGCTTAAGCTCATATTTAGAAATTTTTACTCGGTTAAAATTTCCAACGGGTCCACTATAAAGCCCATTTAGACATGCACCCCTTAAAACCCAACAAAAAGGCCGCAAAATAAGATTAAATCAAATTTTACGAATGTAAAAATTTATTTATGGGATTTTGAACTTGATTATACAGCTTAATCTCAATTTTAGAACTTTTTTCTTGATTAAAATTCCAACGAGTCCAATGCAAAGCCCATTTAGACATGCATACCTTAAACCCCAATAAAACGGCCACAAAATACGATTAAATCAAATTTTATGAGTTAAAATATTTGACTATGGGCATTTGAATATGATTATATAGCTAAACCTCAAATTCAAAACTTTTTACTCGATTAAAATTCCAACGGGTCCACTGTAAAGCCTATTTAGACATGTACGCCTTAAACCCCAACAAAATGGCCACAAAATAAGATTAAATCCAATTTTATGATTTTAAAAATTTATTTATGGGCTTTTGATCATGATTATATAGCTTATCTCAATTTTTTAACTTTTTACTCGGTTAAAATTGCAACGGGTCCACTATAAAGCCTATTTAGACATTCACGCCTTAAACCCCAACAAAACGGTCAAAAAAGAAGATTAAATAAAATTTATGAGTTAAAATATTTAGTTATGGGATTTTAAACATGATTATATAGCTTAACCTCATTTTCAGAAATTTTTACTATGTTAAAATTCTAACGGGTCAACTATAAAGCCTATTTAGACATGCATGCCTTAAACCCCAACCAAACGGCCACAAAATAATATTAAATCAAATTTTATGAGTTAAAATATTTGATTATGGGCTTTTGAATATGATTATATAGTTTAAACACATTTTAAGACTTTTTACTTGGTTAAAATTCCAACAGGTCCACTGTAAAGTCCATTTAGACATGCACGCCTTAAACCCTAACCAAACAGCCACAAAATAAGATTAAATTAAATTTTATGTGTTAAAATATTTTATTATAGGGTTTTGAAAATGATTATATAGTTTAACCTTATTTTCAAGACTTCTTACTCTGTTAAAAATCCAACAGGTCCACTGTAAAGCCCATTTAGACATTTACACCTTGAACCCCAACAAAATGGCTGCAAAATAAGATTAAATCAGATTTTATGAATTAAAATATTTATTTATGGGGTTTTTAACATGATTATATAGCTTAATCTCATTTTCAAAAATTTTTACTCGGTTAAAGTTCCAACGGGTCCACTGTAATGCCCATTTAGACATGCACGCATTAACCCCAACAAAACAGCCACAAAATAAGATTAAATAAAAAATTTATGTGTTAAAATATTTGATTATGGGCTTTTGAATATGATTATATAGCTTAACCTCATTTTCAAGACTTTTTACTCGGTTAAAATTCGAACGGGTCCACTGTAAAGCCCAATTACACATGCACACCTTAATCCCCAACAAAATGGATGCAAAATCATATTTAATCAAATTTTATGAATTAAAATATTTATTTATAGGCTTTTGAACATGATTATGCATCTTAACCTCAATTTTAAAACTTTTTACTCGGATAAAGTTCCAACGGGTCCACTATAAAGCCCATTTAGACATGCATGCCTTGAAGCCCAACAAAACGGCCAAAAAATAAGATTAAATCACATTCTATGACTTAAAATTTTTAGTTATGGGCGTTTGAACATGATTATATAGCTTAATCCGAATTCAAAAATTTTTACTCGGTTAAAATTTCCAACGGGTCCACTGTAAAGCCCATTTAGACTTACATGCCTTAAAACCTAACAAATGGCCGCAAAATAAGATTAGACCAAATTTTACGAATTAAAAAATTTAGTTATGGCTTTTGAATATGATTATACATCTTAACCTCAATTTTAGAACTTTTTACTCGGTTAAAATTCCAACGGTCCACTGTAAAGACCATTTAGACATGACGCATTAAACCCAAACAAAACAGCCACAAAATAAGATTAAATCAAATTTTATGAGTTAAAATATTTGATTATGGGCATTTGAATATGATTATATAGCTAAACCTCAATTTCAAAATTTTTTACTCGGTTAAAATTCCAACAAGTCCACTATAAAGCCCATTTAGACATGCACGCAACCCCAACAAAATGGCCGCAAAATAAGATTAAGTCAAATTTTATGAATTAGAAAAAAATATTTATGGGCTTTTGAACATGATTATACTGCTTAACCTCAATTTTAGAACTTTTTACTCGGTTAAAATTGCAACGGGTCCATTGTAAAGCCCATTTAGACATTCACGCCTTAAACCCCAACAAAACGGCTGAAAAATATGATTAAATAAAATTTGTTGAATTAAAATATTTAGTTATAGGCTTTTGAACATGATTATGTAGCTTAACCTCATTTTCAGAAATTTTTACTCTGTTAAAATTTCAACGGGACAACTATAAAGCTCATTTAGACGTGCACGCCTGAAACCAACCAAACGGCCACAAAATAAGATTAAATCAAATTTTGTGAGTTAAAATATTTGATTATGGGCTTTTGAATATGATTATATAGTTTAACCTCACTTTACTTTTTACTCATTTAAAATTCTAACAGGTATTCGATTAAAATTCCAACGGGTGATGAAATCTCTCCTAAACCTCTCATCTCTCTCTCAACTCGCCCAACTTTCTCCTCTATTTTGACCTCCCTTTCAATCTCAGCAACAATTAATCTGCCGATTTTGGGAGGCTGCAGCCCTCTACATCCTTTCCGATTGCTTCATCTTTTTATGGAATCCAGCAGCCTCCTGCATCTACTTCGAAAATCTCAAGATGGTGTCTTTTACACGTTTTGTGGCTTCGGGACTTGAGGCTTTGGAAGTTGTCTATTGAACTACAACAGTCTATCGAACTGCTTCCGTTTGTCCATTGGAGTATTTTGGAATGTAGAGGTTGGATTTATCACTTTCCTATTCTGATTTCTATTCGATCAATTGGAGTAGGATTAGCGATTTCATTATGAGAGGTTTGTTTATTCCACCTCAAATAGATCTTCTGAGCCTCTGTATTCTAATCACTTTCTTATTTTCTATTATTAGAACATCTTTTGTTTGTCATAATCTCTATTTCAGCTTTTACAATTATATGTGTCAATCAATTTTAATTTTTTCCATTATGATCGATCTCGGCTTCTCTTTGCAATCGAGGCCGTTTTCACCTTCCAATTATCCCTGTTTATATTATGCTAATAGGGATCTTAATTTATACGATATGTTTTCGCTCGCCTATCATCATTGTTGCCTCAATCTTTTTTATGTTTATGAGGTTATTTATTTTGATGATGTTTCTGATTTCAATCTCAATGATGCAATCCCTTGGCACTCCTTTTTTTCATAACTGGAGATATCGCATCCTTTGATGCTATGTATAACCATATCAAAGAACGTTTAATCTCTAATGGAATAAACTTTGATGCATGGAACATATCTTTATATGGAATTAACATTGTATAAATTTGATCCCAAATTAATATATACTAAATCAACTCCTTCAATCTCCATCTTAAGGAATTCCTTAATTGTCTCCTTTAGAATTAAGCCCATGTTACCTTCTTTTACCCTCAATAGATATCAATTAATCACCATTGAATTACCCGTTTATCACCATTGTTTCCATCTCAAAATAATTGTTACCTTATTAATCATGCCTAAATTTCACATAATTGACTCCATTAGAGACATTTATCAATTAATCACCATTGAATATTTTGTAACCAACCATTTTGGTCTTCAATCCTCTAATCATGACAACTATTTTAAAACCAAATTTGGATACAATACCCCTAATGATGATGTTTACTTCTCTACTTACGCTCGGTATAATATTAGAACCGGTTCAAATATATTTCCCAATACCGGTTTCATCGATTTTTTTACCAAATTTAAACACTATTAAAAATTTAGTCAATAATCCATCTAGATTTAAATCACCACAATTTATCCAATTATCTCCAAACGGGCATCTCTCCAGATATTTTCCTTTTCTTCTCTTCCTTAAAATTCCTTGTAAGAATCACTTAAAATCCAAAGTAATATTAATACATTGCCATATATGGATATTCCTATCACTACATATACATATCACTTTTGATATTCTTCCAAGTACAACTATCATCCTTTCCACTCTGTCATTCTCGCCTACCTCCTCTCCTCGAGCTATGGCTTCTGAATCCATTCTCCGAAAATTGGATTCACTCAACTTCACAAATGAAGAACAGGGGGTGATCTTCACTCCATCTATTAATTGGGAGTCCCCTTCTAAGGACTATGATTTATTTCTCATCGAAAAAGTTGTCTCGACCAAAACCATTGATGGACCAGCTCTCATAAGTGTCTTTAGCTCTATTTGGAAAAATGACAAAGTGGTGTCTATTTCGAAAATGAAGCCTAACCACTTTATGATCAAATTCTCTTCTGCCACTAAGCGAAATGATATCCTTAAACAAGGACCTTGGTCATTCAAGAAAGAATGGCTTGCTCTTCTCTCAATGGACCCTAAGTGCTCCATTGACGAGTACTCATTCACTCAACTGCGTATTTGGATCCGAATCCATCGTATCCCGACCGTTTTGATGGGTGATGATCAAGTGGCCGACAATATTGGACGCTCTCTTAGCTCACTTATTGGCACTATCGTTGGGACAAATACCTGATTAATGGATGGAAATATGGTGGATTATCTACGTGTTTAGATTATCATGGATGCTACCAAGCCATTACGCCATTGTGTGGCGTTAGGGGGCACTGGAACTACACCAAAGTTATACCAAGTTCAATATGAGCGACTTCCCACTCTATGTCATGGATGTGGCATTATCAGAAACTTGATAGCCTCTTGCCCAACAACTAAGATCACTGACACCACAAAACTGCAATATAGAGATTGACTTCATTTTACTCATGCTAAATCTCAAGGAGGCTTCTCCCGCTTCAAAGGGTGCATTCGTTACCATGAAATTGAATCATCTCCCAGTATGTCACAAGTTAAAAATGGTAATGTCTCATTTTTAACATTAATTTATAATAACCCAAATGTGATATTTATGACTTCACCTTTTGTTGTAGATAAAGAACTACATAAACCAGTCAAAACAAATGACGAGAATTTGATGGATGTTGAATCATTCAGCACTACACCGATCACCGGCACCACAACACTTGGAAAAGAGCCACAAGCAAATGCGAAATATGTCGATCTAGGGGTGCCGAACACTCCATCGGAAGCCCCTTCTACTGTACTGCAGAAAGCAGCAACTCCTGCTGCCGTGACCAAAGCGGATGTCGTACCTCCGTTTGCTGTTCTGTAAGCCAGAGCGACTCCTGCTGCCAAGTCTTTGCAGGACACTGGCCTTGCTATTTCAGTCGAGGGATCAACGAAAGTAGCGCATACTACTGCTGTCCCGATTCTTGCTGTCCCACTCACTATTATACATGCCCCTGAGAATGGCACAGTGGCCACGGCTGTTAACACAACTGAAAAGAAAATCGGTAGGGCTGCTCCTTACATATTATCACCTATGCTATCTGACTTTGATGACTGGCTATCTAAGCAACCACCATCCGCAGCTCCTACCAACCAAGATCCGACGAAATTGATTCAACGCGATTCTAAAAGGAGCTCTCTGCTGGCTAAGGCTATTAAGTCTAAGAGGCTACTCCCTTCCTCCTCCTATTAAGACCAAGAATAACAAGGCTGGGATGAGAAACAAAAAAAACTCTCCGAATGAGGTTGATATTCAACCCGTCGAGGAAAAGGAAAATATTATGTTGGAACTGTCAGGGTCTGGGTAAACCCCAGGCAGTTCAGGCCTTAGGACGGGTTGTCGCTCATCCTGACATACTTTTTCTATATGAAACCCGTCTAAACAAATTTCATAGTGAAAGACTGCGTATTTCCCTTAATATGAATGGCTGTATCACTGTCGATAACAGTCAAACCTATTCTGGAATAATTTTACTTTGGAATAATAATATCAATGTTGATTTGCTCTCGTACTCCGCCTATCATAACAATGTTATTATTCATTCAAATACAAATCATTTCCATTTCTCTGAAATATACGGCTATGCAGAAACAAATTTAAAAACTAAAAATTCAGATCTAATCGACACCTTAAGCTCCTCATCGCCTCTTCCCTAGCTAATTAGAGGGAACTTAAATGAAATTTTGTCAGATAACGAAAAACAAGGCGGCTATTGTCGTGCGTGTTTTCAAATTAACAACTTTCGGGATTGTTTATCTCGTAACAATCTATTTGATTGCAAACCTGCCAACGGGTGGTTCACTTGGACCAAATCGGGCCCTAGATCAACAATAATTTATGAGCATCTTGATCGCTTTGTTGCCAAACCGGCATGGTTTAATGCTCATACATATTGGAGTGCAATATCAAAATATCATGCAGACTCTGATCACTGTCTCATTATAATGGAAACAGAACAGACTCTTAATGAACCCTTGGTGGCCCGAGAGGATCACTTTCGTTTTGAGAATTGTTGGGCTTATAACTCTGGCTGTATATCCATAGTTCAAAATGCTTGGTCAGACACACATGGCTCGGCGATGGAAAAATTACATACAGTTGGCGCATGCCTTAAAGATTGGCAAACACACCAACGTAGCAATTCCAGAAATAACATTGCTGAGCTAAATAAACCAATAAACTCATGCCTTCGAAGACATATCTCCACTGCTGAAGAGGAAACCTTCCTGGCAGCTAAAGCGGAGCTTCTTCACCTGCTTGATACTCAGGAAGCATATTGGGCTCAACGATCCCGCATCACTTGGCTCGCTCAGGGAGACAAGAACACATCTTTCTTTCATGCCCATGCAAACGGTCGACATAAGAAAAATAAAATTTAGGGGTTTATTCAACACCTCCAATATTTGGCACGAAAGCACAGAAGATATTATGGAAATTGTCACTAATTATTTTCAAGGTCTGTTCACGTCTTCTGGGCATCTATCTCATCAATAATTCTAAATAACATCGTTCTTTCCATCACAACTGAGATGAATAAAGCTCTGTCAAGACCTCTCAATGTAGATGAAATTCTTAAGGCATTTTGGGAAATTAATCCTAAAAAAGCTCCCGGTTTTGATGGTCTCCCAAGCGGATTTTACTGTCAATATTGGGACACGATAGGTCGAGACATCATTAATCTATGTTTGGATCTTCTGTCAGGTAATGCGAACATGGTTACAGTTAACCGTACTGTTTTGGTCCTTATTCCAAAAGTAAAAGACCCAACCATTATGAAACAACTTCGACCTGTCAGTCTATGCTCTGTTATTTATAAAATAGCTGCAAAAGTACTTGTTAATCGTATGAAGCTCATTATGCCTTACTGCATCAGTGACACTCAGGCCGCTTTTGTCAAGGGGCAGAATATCTCGAACAATATCCTTGTAGCCCATGAATTGGTGCACTCTATCAATTCAGAGAGCATGATTCATTCTTAGGGTTCTGCGTTGAAATTAGACATGGAGAAAGCATTTGATCGTGTGGAGTGGTCATTCCTCCAGCAGGTTATGCTTAAAATTTGATTTGCAGAATCATGGACCAATATCATTATGAGATGTATTTCTTTTGTCTTATTTACTGCTCGAGTAAATGGATCTATTTCGCCAGATTTTCACCCCCAGCGAGGTTTGTAACACCCCTACCCTGTCTAGGAAATAAACCGGCTTAAGACATGTTACCAAACAAACATACAAACAACAAAAATAAACATTCAAGACATACCAGCAAATATAAAGACCATTTTTTACATTTCCAGGAACTAAAAATTTCATTTGATCACATAGGTAACAAAACATTAAAATCGCAGCAAGACAAAACAACTTAGTTGAATTTCAAGTCTTTCAAAAGTGAGACACCTTTGGTTTCTTATCTTATAAATTTCCATCTTTTGTTATTACCAAATTAGATTTATCCATACGTGGCATTTTTAATCTATGTTCGCAACATAGGTTATTTCATTACCAATCGAGACAAAGAGATAGACCATGATTGCATACATTAGAAGAACGAGGTTCGAACAAAAGTTTGAACATAACAGATTCATTATCGACAATTTCATAGGATTCAAACAAAAGACGATTTAACAAAAGCATAGATAACTCAATGGTCCTTACAAGGGTTTGAACAATAAATAACCATGTTAAGTTATACAATTATTTGATACGATCCGAATAACACTTAAGACTTCCCAAAAACTATCTAGAACAGGGCATACTTTTAGAACATAGAATTTCTTCAAGTTACACTAGTTCTTATGACATAGCATAATTCTTTTATCACATTCAAATTACTAACAAACATCATATCCATATAGTTCATGACTTCGACATAAGTGACCGAATTCAATAATAATCTAAGATCACCTAGACATAGCAATGGCTTCTAAATACATATGGATACAAACAACCATTTCTTTAACATGTCAAACGTTTTAAACATATTCGTAAGACATCTACATGTCATTCATAGATAGAAACATGATAATATAGCTCTCATACATGCATGCATACATGTATACTACCAATCATAAGATCACAACAACCCACTCAATTCAAATAACCACCATAGAGCATATTAAGGGCCTTTATATACCATGTTAATTACTTAATTAACTTAAATAAATATATAACCAGGAAAGAAAAATGAATTGCCTTATGCATATATCATGTCTATGTGCCAACATCTAGGAGTTGTTAAGTAAGTTTACGAACTTACTTCTTGACCTTTGTGATCTCGTCCAAACTCTCAAGATATCTGGACGCAAGTTTACCCTGAAGTATTTGAAAGAATAGAGTAAGCAATTGATTAGTGAGGTAGCTTAATTATCCAAATGCATGAATCAATAGTTTTATGATGTAACTTTATTCTTTCCTCAAGTCTAATGGATCTAGGTAACTACTAAGTTTACCCGATGACAACCCATCATATTCATAGGGTTCGAACTTAGCATTATTTCTTGATTCAACTATACACAGATATCACTTAGACTTTAGCTACTTATTACACAAGTAATTTGGTAATTCATTAGTTTAATTTAAGGATGAATGATTCTTCTTAAACAAGGCATCTCTTTAACATGGTGACTTGTCACATAAATTATCAAACATGGAATCTCATACACATAGTTACTTATTATGTAAGTTATTTCGTAACTCATTAATTTAGCTTATAGATCTTATGACTTACATTATCCAAGAATACACAAGATTCATTTACAAACTTATTACTTATCATAAGTATTCGAAGCAACATATTCATGTATACATGGGTATTCGAACAAAGCATATGTTTTAAAGCAATCAACAATATATATATATATATCATTATAACAAAGCATATGTCTTCACCCATCGGAATATATCAAGAATCAAATAGATATCTATTACTTGTTATGCAAGTTATTGCATATATTCATTAAATTAGCTTATAACTTTCATTGTTTCTTTTTAGCATATCACATATATAATATATCTTAGTCATGACATATCATAGACAAATCATATCATAGACATATCGTATCATGGATATAACATTTCATAGGCATAATATATCATAGACAAAGCATATCATAGACTTAGCATATCATAGACAAAGCATATCATGGACAACGCGTATCTTAAACATGATATATCATAGTTACAAATTACTTGTCATATAAGTTATCAAGGTATTTCTTTAATTTACTTTGAAATTTTATTATTTTGTCTTTAATATAGCCTTGTGAATCAAGTAACAACCTAGGTACACGAATCCCCAACCAACTATCGCCAAATAAAATGGTACTCGTAGTACCGGTCAATCCCTCCTACTGTCGCCAAGTGACCACAACACTCCTCTCCTACTATCGCCAAATAAGGACCGTAGTTTAAGACAATAATCCACCCTAAACACGAGCTCTATAGACTATATGGCATTCCAACTATACCTAAGATTGAATCGAAACCAATACTTTCACATTTATCTTATTAGAGACGGAATGAGCTCAGCTCCTTATCAAAATATCATATCAACAAAGCTTATTGCCCTTTCATATTAGGCATGTATTCCTCATGTGAATTTCTCAATACACTTTTCTTATCTCATTATTTTATTCATATCAGAATCAAAATCATAAATGAGCATAGCTCTGTACATATACACATAATTATTCTTAAGCAAAGCATTTTCATATACATATATATACACAAGAGTGTTCGAATATAGCATATACTTATACACGTGAGCATTCAAACTAACATATCTATTCACCCAATTAGATACTCAATATTCAATATAAAGACATTACTTGTTATGCAAGACATTACAATGGTCCATTAATTAACTTATAAGCTTTCTTGGCTAATTTTTAATTTAACTTATTGTCATTCATTTCAAGTGCATATATAGTTTATATACATGGTTCTTTATTCACAACCCTCTTATTTAGATCATTGTATAAGCTTAACTTAATATCATCTCATCAAGTACACATAAAGTTGACATACAAAGCTTCCAATTTTTATAATCCTTTACTTAATTGAATGATAGCATGGTAAGATTACTTATCAAACACACACAGATTTAGCTACAAGCATATCATTAAATCGGGTATTCCATGGTATAACCTTCTTAATATTTAGGTACTCACCTGGAGTCCAGCTTGCTTATACATAGCATAATCTAAGATAAAGAAATGCAATTAAATCGATGAGAAATGCTCGAGAAGGTTACTAGCCTATCCCGAGACTTTAAACTACAGTCACAGTTTATTCCGAGCTAGTTTTGTTCACAAATCATGATCCCTTTTTGCTTATCCACTGTTTGATCTACTTTAGCCCTTACTCCATCAATTTCTTCTTGGTCTAAACATAACAAGAGTACAATCACATTTTAGAATCGCATTCCACTAGTTTTAATTAGATCATATATATTTTTCACAAGTCCAACCTTAATGCACCTAACAACCATTCATTTATAAAACAGCTCAATTGTATATGAATACATATAATTTCAACAAAACCGCCCAATGTTCTTGCATACATGTATACACACATCAAAACAATCCTTAATGTATTTATATGCATTTTCAGAATAGTTCAAATCACATGTATACACCTATACATAACAAAACAATTCAAAATTGTTCCCTTATGCGCAAAATAATACAAAATTCATATACACATATACATGCTCAAAACAGTCCTATATATGTTCCTATATTTTTAGAACATTTCCTCCACACTTGTGTACACATTCTATACCTCAAAATAGTCCCTGATGTGTTCTTATACATTTAGAACAGTTCCATACATTTATAGACATATTCATACACATCAAAACAGTCCCAAACACCTCTATATACATACATAACAGTCCCTATACCCTTCACACCAAAATCCCATGTTTTAATTACGTAAAATAGTCTACACACTTTTATATACATATGTGTACACTTAATTTAAGCTCAAACATCAAATATACCACTTAACAAGATTGCTCGGTTGGCTATTATGGTGGATCTCTCGAAGCCGTTGAAACCTTGCATAGAAATTGATAATTTTGTGCAAAAATTGAAGTATGAAGGTCTCTATCAAATATGTTATGCCTGTGGCGTTTATGGTCATTTGAAGGAGGAATATATTGTCCATTGTAATTCTAACGCACATGTGGAGATTACTAACCAGGCTGCACCGAATCAGCCGTGGGAATTCGAGCCGTACGGTCATTGGATGATCGCAGCTAATAGACGCAGACAAGCAAGAATGAAGAGTAGTACCCGAGAAAGTGCCAAGGGGGCTGGTGGCACTGCCTTAGGTCTTAGTTTAATGCTTTGGTAGTTGAGGAAGTTCATGAGGATATAGTTGATGCTGCGGTAGACTGCCCTGAGGTTAAGGGGGATACGACTCAGATCGGTATAAAGGTGGATCAATTTGGAGAGGCGTTGATGGCTAAAGGGAAAGAGGTGTCGCGGACAATGGTCAAGAATACAACGTATTTGGCTTTTAATTCAGAGAAAAAATCAAGATATAAGGTGACACAGCCTTCCATTGGAACTAGTGTTGAGGTTATATCTTTGGTGGATTGTGCGCCGCCATCTACGAGGGTTCATAAGGTTGCGAGCAAAGTTGGTTCTCATCGTGCCATTTTGGTTGTTGAATCCGGACATGCGATTAAGGGGGTAACCAGTCAAAAGGATATTTAGGCAAAGGGAATGTGATGAGACTTGACAAGGAGAATAGAGGGGCACGGGTTCAGACAACTTTAGATTATCGGGCCCCAAGCCGTGTGTCTCTCATGGATTGGGTGTAATCCTCTCACAGGTTGGTTGACGAGGAAGCACAACGGCTGTAATTGCATAGGGATGGATTTGCCATGATAGAGGATGATCCGGATGCCTTAAATCATCAACCAGATAAGGCGTTGGATATAGCTGATTTTACAGTGATGGTTGTTGAACATGCGGGTGCTAGCACCCTTCAATAAGTTGTTTTTTGTTTGTTGTTCCAATGATAAATGTACTTTTTGGGAACTGCAGGGGTGCGACGAGTGCCTCGTTTTATTGACACTTTTGTAAATTTACTAGGCGCAACAATGCTTGAGTTGCAGTGGTTATAGAAACTCGTATTAGCGGGCGTATCACGGATCGCATGGTGAAACACTTAGGTTTTTCTAATTCTTATAGAGTTGAGGCAGTGGGTTTTAGTGGTGGTATTTGGGAATTGGTCAGAGTTGGTGGATCTTGAGATCCTACAGGTTTCTTCCTAATTTATAAATTGTCGTTGTCAATCGAATTTGGTGAAAGATTGGGTTCAAGTAACGGTGGTCTATGCAAGTCCTACTACTGTACGCAGGAAGTTGTTATGGGGTCTATTGGCACGTCTAGCACTGTGCTCATGGGTTTCGTGGCTACTTGGTGGGGATTTTAATGCTATTCTCCGGTCGGAGAAACAAATGGGTGGTTCTTCTAATTCTACGGGGGTTAGCACTTTTTTCAGATTTTCTCTTTGATACTGGGTTGTTGGAGGTGGATTACGATGGTGATAATTTTACCTGGAGCCACGGTGATTTATATCAGAGATTGGATAGATGCTTGATGTTGTCAAATTAGACTATGAAATTTCCTCTAACACGCGTCAGACATCTTGATCGTCTTGGTTCGGACCATTTCCCAATTTTGCTACAGCTCAATGTTGATATTCAGTTTGATAAGAATTGGTCTTTTCATTTTTAACATTCTGGCAAGAACATGAGGCTTTTCCTAAGTTCTTTGCGCATGTGTGGGATGCTAATGCATCGCTGTGGATAATTTAGATGCTTTTCGGCAGTAGGTTAAGAGTTGGAATTGTGATGTCTTTAGGCATATTGGGAAGCGAAAGAATAAGTTGGTTGCTCGTCTACGTGGTATTGCCAAGGTAATTCAAAAAAGGCGTACCAATTTTTTGTTAAAGCTCGAACGAAAGTTACAAGAAGAGTATGATGCGATCCTTATACAAGAAGAGCTTCTTTGGGTTCAAAAATCGCGGGCGCGATGGTTGATGTATGGAGACCGAAATACTCAATTTTTCTATGCTTCCACTATGGCTCGTCGTAGGGATAATTTGATGTTGGGGCTCTTGGATGAGGAGGTTGTTTTGTGTACGATCAATCCAAGCTTCAAGAGATGGTTGTGGAGTTCTTTCAATCCATTTTTACTTCTATGGGCTCAGATCTGGTAGTATATTAGCCTCAGAGGTTGTTTTTACCTGTGCCAAGAGCTTTGTAAGATGGTATTGGTCGGGCCATTTCAGACAAAAAGGTGAAAGAAATTTTGTTTTCGATGAGTCCGTCAAAGGCCCCCAGGGTGGATGGCTTTCATGCTCTTTTTTACCAAACAATTAGGCGTTGGTTGATGCTGGTGTGTGCGATTTCATTCATAATATTTTTGCCTGATGAGCTACGGTGCACCTTAATTGTACTTATTTTGAAGATACCGAATCCTAGTGCTTTGAATCAGGTTTGACCTATCAGTTTATGCTCAGTTTTGTATAAAGTGGTAACAAAGATTGTGGTTAATCGTATCAAGCCTTATCTGCCGGAGTGGATATCTCATAACCAAATGAGTTTTATTCCAGGACGGGCTATTTCAAATAATATTCTTGTAGTTCAGGAAGTTATCTATTCGATGCAGCATAAAAGGGTCTGAAGGGCTAGATGGCTATCAAAATCGATATGGAGAAAGCCTATGATTGACTTGAGTGGGTGTTCATTGATGACACTCTTCGGGATGTTGAAATTCTTAACGGGATACGATCTTTGGTTATGGAGTATGTTTCTTCTATGTCATCTCAAATTCTCTGGAATGGTTCGATGTCATGTTCTTTTGAGCCATCTCAGGGGATAAGACAAGGAGATCCATTATCTCCTTATTTGTTCATATTATGCATGAAAAGACTAAGTCAAACTATTAGATTGTTGGTTTAGAATGGAGATTGGAAGCCCTTTCGACTTCACTGGAATAGGGTGGGGTGTCTCATCTTTTCTTCGTTGATGAGTTGATTCTCTTTGTTGAGGCCTCAGTTGCTCAGATGATAGGGGTTCAAAGGGTTTTGCAGGACTTTTGTGCGGCATCTGGGCTTAAGGTCAGCACTGCTAAGACAATGATACATTTTCGACTAATGTTGAGTTGAACTACGTTCAGAAATTAGTGATTTATTTGGGTTTATTGAGGTGGTTAATCTGGGGAAATATCTTTGGGTACCCATTTTGCATCGTCGGGTTAGTGTGGCTACTTATCAGTATCTAATCTAGAAGGTTAAAGACAATCTGGCAAGGTGGTCGGCTAAGTCTCTTTCACTAGCTGGACGGGTTATTTTAGCGAAAGCTGTGTTGTCTGCTATTCCCTCTTATACTATGCAAATGGCTTATCTACCGAAAGGAGTCCGTGCCAAAATTAAACGTCTTATACAGAGATTTATATGAGGTCATGGTTGTGTCGACCTTTGGAGGAAGGAGAAATTGGGTTTAAGGAATTACACAAGCAAAATGAAGCATTTCTTATGAAGCTCACCTTTCAGTTATTTAATTATGGGGATCATTTGTGGATACAATTGATGCGCGAAAAGTATAAGTGGTTATCTAATGCGGAAGGGCTGGTTCTTCGAGCTAATTGCTTGTACTTGTGGCGTGGAGTGTGCTTGGTTTGGCAGGATGTCCGTATGCATACTGAGTGGGCAATTGGTAATGGTAGAGCCGTAAGATTTTGGCTTGACCCTTGGGAGGGAGAAATTGGCATTCTTTCCTGTCATTTATGACAAGATATTGTAACCGATAATTCGGATGCTTTAGTGGCTAATTATCTTGAGGTGGATGGCCATTGGAAGTGGTCATCCTTTGAGCATATGGTTACACGCGATGTTTGCCTTCGAATTGCTACGGTGAGAGTGCCTATGTTTCTAGGGAGATCGGACTCCATTGTGTGGAGGCCATCATCAGATTTATGATTTTAGGTTCACAGTACATATCAAATTTGTGATGGAGTTCAATATAGTCCATTTGAATATATTTGGAAAGTTATTACTCATTTTTGGGGATTGCCACGGGTTTAAACTTTTTTATGGTTGGCATGTCACGACAGATTATTAACCAATAAAAAGCGTGTTCACAGACATATGGCGAGTGATAGTCGGTGCCCTACTTGTGGTGCTCATGAGGAGGATATTGATCATATTCTTCGCTTTTTTTCAGTGTTAAATTTGGTGTGGACAAAAGTAATTCGAGGTGATAAATTGTATGAATTCTTTACCTTGCCTTTTAAAGATTGGGTGCTAGCTAATTTTAGTAATGCTGGGGTTTTGCTATTGATGGACGCTTTATTAGGTTTCTTGGTTTGGAACTTATAGCTCGATGGAATAGATACATTTTTGAGGATGAACTGCTTCAATGTTTGGATGTTACCCTTGTGGCTAGTGTTAAATTACAACAGAAGATCACGACAATGCTACTCAGCAGTGCGGTAGAGCCTGAGCCATTGCAGCAAGTGGTGAGGGTGTCGAGTAAACCACCATCGGTTTGGTGGAAGCTGAACGTGGATGGTGCTTGCTGTAGATTGACGGGGGCCGTGGCATGTGGTGGCGTGGTTCGCGATGGGTCTGGCAAGTGGCTTATCGAGTTTTCAAAGAGGATTGACATTTGATCGATGCTTGATGCGGAGCTTTGGGGAATTATAGAGGGTTTATCGGCTAGTTGGTCCTTGGGGATTTCGTGGCTTGTTGTCGAGACAAATTGTGCTGAAGCGGTTCGGGTAATTAGGTCCTCTAAGGATTGTCCTTGTATCATGTATTGTGGATATGTTATCGTGGAATTGGGAGGTACGACTGGAACATGTTTCCCGTGATCAGAACAAGGTGGCCGATAGTATGGCTTGCTGTGCTTCTTTTGAGGACCTCATTTGTCGACGTTATCTAGATCCACCTGATGATGTGTTGTTTCTTTTGAGGGCTGATGCCAATGGTTGATTTTGTTGAACTATACTTCTTTGGTTAGGTGTATCCTCTTTTGAACATATTAATATTTTGTGTACTCTTTTCCTCCATCTAGGTTAGGGGGTTTTTAATGAGGCACATAATAGTAATCCTTTCCAAATCCAAAAAAACAAAAAAAGGATGATAACGGGATGGATCAGGTCAGATTTTTGGCAACTCTAATTGTAATGCCCTGGTTTTGGGTTTAGATGTTTTGGGGTTTGTTTTAAGGGTTCGATGGACCGAAATTAGAGATTATAGTCAGTTTCGAGATTAAATAGGATTAAATATTTTTTGAAGGTGATAAAAATGTGGAAAAATGTTCTAAAACCATTATTTAACATGTTAATGATTTTGGTGGAATCAATTTTGAAAAATGAGTTTTGGAAATCGGACATTTTGAACTAGTGACCAAAATGTAAACTTTGAAAATTGTTTTACTAACTGTTTTGTAAAGGGTCAAAACTTTGAATCTTTAAAGAGCTAATTGCCCAAAGTCTAATCTCAGACTTTATCCCTTAATTGGTTGTTTTTAAAGTGTTTTGGAAAATATAAATAGGTTGGGGAGAATTAATTTGATAATTAATTCTTTAAAACAAAACTTACGTAACTAACTTTCTCTCAAAATTTCTCCAGCCAAACACTATTCCCTTCTTCTAAATCTTTAGGTAAATCTTTATTTTCTTAAATCTTTTGATTTCTAATGGATTCTCAATGGTTTCTAAACAAAACCTTATTGTTTTGACTTTGTTTTCTCATGTAAATTTAACCAATTAAGGGAGAAAGCATCAATTAGAAGTAATGTTCATTCTTCTCCTCTAATGAAAGGTTCTTTACTAAAATTCCCAAGTTATTGATCCTTTACAATTGTTTTCTAATGTGTTTTGATAATTTAACTATGGAAAATTGATTTAGTTATTGTTTAATGGTAGAATTGATAGATTTTCGAATTGGATCTGTTTTGCTCGGTTCTTGATCAGATTAGATGATGATTTTTTATGTTTAATAATATTAATAGTTTGGTTTTAACATTGTAATCCTGGAACTAGTTGAATCTCTAATGTTGAAGGTTGTTAGTTAAGGGTTTTTGTGATGTTAATGGAGTTTAATTATTGGTGGAAGTAAAAGGATGTTGTTAAAGTGTATTTAGATGTTAATTGTTGAGGTTTGATGTATCAAATCGTTAAATTGCCACTGGGTTAAGATTGGAAGGTGTTTGGGGTTGATTTCGATAAGTTTCGGATGGCTTTTGAGTGGGCAACTTGTGAGTTGCGGGTAATTGCTTTGTGGCAGTGGTTTGGATGCATTTTGATGCATATTTCCTCTGGTTTGTGTGGCCAAAATAGGGGATAATCAAGGCAAAGTAGCTTGAGGTGGATTGTTGCTTGTCGGGAGCTCGATTTGCATTGTCGAGCAAGGCGATGTGTAATTGGTGAGGGGAAACAGTTGTAAAAGTCTCTCAAGAGTTTGAAAGTATTTTTGGGGAGTTCAGGTTAAGCTTGAAACACTTACCTAAGCTCAAAAGTAAGTTTCCCTCTTTTGCTCTTTAATATCGGTTCGGATATGAGCATGTGCAACTCATGTTTTGGTCGTAAACATGGTTTGTTTAACTTACTGTAAATGCATGATTTTGAGTACATATGTAGTGGTTTAAAAGTATATGAAATGCTAGTGAGCATTGGTTATCGTTCCAGTCAGGAATGTGGTATTACTTTGGTAATATGGCTTGCATATGTGGTGATTTTGTATAATGCATTGTAAAATAGTGAGTAAATGGTTTTGTAAATAATATATTGGCTATGTGACATGATGAGAAAACATTCGGATATAGTTGGCATGCCATAGGATAGAGTGCACTGTAATATGTTTAAAATTGATCGTGATTGGAGGTTCTTGAGGAATAGCGGTCGGCTACTCAGACTATGATGTTCACTTGGGTTGAGTGGTCGGTTCTCCTTGTTGATGTTAATATTGCGGTCGGCAAGGTTGTTATATCATGCGGTCAGTATGGTATGGGTTTTGGTGGCGGTCGGTTGTCATGGGAGATCCGTGTATCCGATATGTAAGTTTAACGATCGGTTAACCAATGATTAGCAGTCGGCTAATTAAGGATAGTGGTTGACTATCCGGGTTCACTATAATTGCCAATATATGAAAGCTTACGTGTTGAACCAAATTTTTAATGCTTTGGGATTTAAGCATGGTAATATGATTTAATGCTTTGGGATTTAAGCATGAGATGACTTAATACTTTGGGATTTAAGCATGTGATTTGTAAATGTTTTTCGCATATAGTTGATATGCATGTTTTGATTGGAATCAATGAAAATGCTTTGGTCGTAAGCATTGTTTGAAAACAAGTGTTTAGTTTTCAAAGGATTTTAAATGCATCATTGTTTTATGAGCATCTTCACTAAGCATGTGTGCCTACGCTCACTTTTTTCTAATGTTGTAGAGCATTGATGTTTGTGGAAGCAAAGGCAAGGTTTAAAGTGATCCAAGAACCAAGACTACTTTTGAGTATGAATTCGGTTTAAGTTTTCGGTTAATAAGGTAATGTGTTCGCCAAGTTTTTGGGATTTGTAATTCTGTTTTTCCCTGGTATTTGAGTATGGTTAATGATGTGTTTTGGAGTTGAATGATATTGATAAGCATGTTGTGGATCTTTCCATATGGTTGATGCTAGGTGGTTGCCTAGGTATGCATTTAGTTAGCATTGATTGATTGTCATGCTTTGATGATTCTAACATGTTGATGTTGATGCTATAGATACGTTGGTATATTGCATATGCTGGAAAAGGTTCAAATGAGTGTTTTGGTACATTTGGAAATGTGGTTTTAGGAAGCATGCTTATAGTTTACCTTTAATGCAAGATTGCCATGAATTGAGGATGGATCTGTGATTGTATGGTGAGGATCGATCCTTGGTAAGGTTGTAGGAATGTTTGAAGGATGATTAAGTGGTTTGGAGTCGAATAATGTAAGTTAAACCAGCAAAAGTGGACGTTTCAGGTGCATAAATGTTTCGGTACGGGTAAGAGCAAACTAGCAAGGTGTACCGGTACGCGTGGACCGTATCAGTACAATTTTAAACTACTGAAATCTGGGTTTTATAAATTATTCCAAGCATACCGAAATACCTGTATGTGTACCGATACGATATGCAGTTAATTTAGTTATTTGAATGTTTGGAAGGTTTCTGAGTTATTCATTTTAGTCACTGGATCTCGTTTTGGCAATTGTGTAAGCTGAATGGTCGGATTGAATTGAGAATTGACATGCAAGCATGTAATCTGACTAATTGAGGATTGGTAACCATAATTTCACTAATGGCTTTGAAATTTACCGGTTTCACATTTTGGTCCCTAAAATGTATTGTATGCAATCGGTTGTCTTTCTATGATCTTTTTCCTTTGTAACTTCACTCGCTGCAAGCATGATCACTTAGGATTAATAATATGCATCTAGAAAAGATAAAAGGAAAAAATGGACCAGTTTTTGTAATCTTTCTTCGATTTGCTTCGGCAAACCTAATGTAGCTCGCTCGATTCAGTCAGGCATCTAGGCTGGGTCGAGAAGGTTACATTTGTTGGTATCAGAGCCAGGTTACGAAAGGTTGGGATGTTGTTGTTTGATTGATTGCTATTGTTTGATATGCATGGTTATTGTGTATATGAGCGGTGAATGTTTTACATCATGTTGGGGTATGAATTGGGAACACATTGCCTATTACCGAGGTTTCAAAATGATTTATAAGGTTGTCTTGGATCCTTTACCTTATGTTAGGTTGACTTTAATGTGTTTTGATGCTTTTGATAGCATGGCTCGACATGAGACTCGTTCATTGGTTCCTCGTATTACCGTTTCCTCCTCCTCCATTGGTTCCTCATGTTAACGCTGGGGTAGGTGATGTACCTCAGTTTCTGCAAGGGCCAATTTTTGGGGATTTGACTTCTTTAATCCAAGCGATGACGAGAGCATTTCAGGCAACGTTGGCTGGAGTGCAAGTGCAAGCACCAGTACCTGTTGTGGTGGTTAATCAAGGTTTACCCTTGGAGCATCTTCGTAGTTTCCTCGATTTAGCTGGGTATTATCGCTGTTTTGTAGATGGATTTTCTAGTATTGAGGCACCACTGACGAAGTTGATGCAAAAGAATGTTCCTTATGTGTGGAAGGAGAAGCAACAACATAGTTTTGAGAAGTTGAAGGAAGTCTTGACACATGTTCCTGTGCTGATCCAACCCGAGTCAGGGAAGGAGTTTGTGGTTTATAGTGATGCGTCTTATGTTGGCTTGGGTTGTGTGCTTATGCAAGATGGTAAGGTTGTGGCCTATACATCAAGATAGCTGAAAGTTCATGAGCGAAACTACCCGACTCAAGATTTAGAACTTACGGCTGTAGTGTTTGCCTTGAAGATTTAGAGACACTATCTTTATGGAGAAAAGTGTGTTGTTTTTACGGATCATAAGAGTTTGACGATTGAGTATCATTCTGGAAAGGCTAATGTAGTTGTGGATGCGTTGAGTCGTAAGGTTGCGGTTGAGTGTGACACAGGAAGGTGTTTGTTCGCTGAATTGCAAGTTAATCCTACGTTGTCACAAATGATTAAAACTAAGCAACAATATGATGATTCTTTGGTTCCTCATGTTAAGGACATATAGGATGGTAATCCGACGGAGTTTTATTTTGCTGATGATGGGGTTTTGTGTTTTAAGGGTCGAATAGTGGTACTGGATGATGTGGAGTTGAGGCGTACTATTCTGAATGAAGCACATTCTAGTCCTTTTGCTATGCATCCCGGTAGTACCAAGATTTATCGTGACTTAAAGGAAGTGTACTATTGGATTGGTTTGAAAAAGGATGTGGCAAAATTTGTTTCTAAGTGCATGGTGTGTCAGCGGGTTAAGGTTGAACGTCAGTTTCCATCAAGGTTGTTGCAACCGTTGAGAATTCTAGAATAGAAATGGGAGAGAATCACCATGGATTTTATGTTAGGGTTGCCGCTGACACCGACTAAAAAGGATTCCATTTGGGTGATTGTTGATCAGTTTACGAAGTGTGCACATTTTCTGCCAGTGCATACGACGTTTACCTTGGATAAGTTGGCGGACTTGTATATCGTCGAGATAGTGAGTTTGCACGGGGTACCTAAATCTATTGTTTCAGATAGAGATCTGAGGTTTACATCAAGATTTTGGGAGTGTTTGCATCAGGCTTTGGGTACGAGATTGAGATTCAATACCGCGTATCATCCTCAAACGGATAGACAGTCAAAGCGTGTTATCCAGGTTTTGGAGGATTTGTTGAGATGTTGCATTATTGAGTTCCAAGGAACCTTGGAGAAGCATTTACCTTTGGTTGAGTTTGCTTATAACAATAGCTATAAAGCAAGTATACAGATGGCGCCGTATGAGGCATTGTATGATCGGAGGTGTCATACGCCTTTGTGTTGGGCTGAGGTGGGGGAAAACATATTTCTTTACCGGATGTGTTGAAAGACACGAATGAGAAGGTAAAGCTTGTGTTGTTCGCTTGAAAGCGGGTGCAGATCAGCAAAAATCTTACGCAAATTTGAAGTGTAGGGAGATTGAATATACGGTTGGTGATCGTGTGTTCTTGAAAGTGTCACCGTGGAAGAAGGTGATATGGTTCGAACGTAAGGGTAAGCTTAGTCCGAGGTTTATTGGACCATATGAGGTTGCGGACCGTGTTGGTCTTGTGGATTATCGATTGAGCTTGCCTCCCGAGCTAGAGAAAATACATGATGTGTTTCATGTTTCTATGTTGCGGAGGTGTCGATCAGATCCCTCACATGTTATGCCGGTGGAGCATATTGAGTTGAGGCCGGATTTATGATGAGGAGCCGGTGGAAATCCTTGATTCCAGCAACAAAGTTATTTGTGGCAAGACGATTGAGCTTGTTAAGGTTTTGTGGCGACATCGTGGTGTTGAGGAAGCCACTTGGGAAAGCAAGGCGGACATGCTGAACCAAAATTAGAGATTTTTAATGCCCTGGTTTTTGGTCTAGATGTTTTTGGGTTCGTTTTAAGGGTCCGGTGGACCGAAATTAGAGATTCGAGTCAGTTTTGAGATTAAATCGAATTAAATATTTTTTAAAGGTGATAAAAATGTGGGAAAATGTTCTAAAATAATTATTTAATATGTTAATGATTTTGGTGGAATCAATTTTGGAAAATGAGTTTTGGAAATTGGACATTTTGTTCTAGTGACCAAAATGTAAACTTTGAAAACTGTTTTTAGTGACTATTTTGTAAAAGGTCAAAACATTGAATATTTAAGGAGCTAATTGCCAAAGTCTAATCTCAGACTTTATCCCTTAATTTTCTATTTTTAAAGTGTTTTGGAAAATATAAATAGGTTGGGGAGAATTAATTTGATGATTAATTCTTTACAACAAAAGTTACGTAACTAACATTCTCTCAATTTTTTAATTGACCTTGGTTGAAGAAAACTATTTGACCATGGACAATTGTTGAATCTAAAAATTCATATGGTACATGGTCTTCCTGTGATGATTGTCCGTCCACCGAATCTTGTGTCGAATGTGGTGTCGGAAGTAAACTACACTGCATCTGATTAGCATTTGTTGTTGCTGAATTCGGATTTGAAAATGATGGTTGTCCTGTCAACGTTGTAGTAGCGTTAGAACTGTTAGAGCCTGATACTTGAGTCAACATTGAAGACGATGGTTCTTTTCCTTCGCCTCCGTTTCGACTTTTTCTTGGACTATATCACCAGTCATTGGTCTTCACAATCTTTGAAATCTTGTGAAAAAGTCACATTGTCCAAAAAACTCAAGTAAATAAGAAATAAAAAAGAAATAATTACTTGCTCAAGAAACTTAGCTATGAAATAAAAGGAAAAGAGGGAAAGAAAAGAAACCCAACCACCTAAATAAAGAACAAATGAAAATCCTTCTCAAGAAAACAAACACAGAAACAATGCACGAGAAAGGTACGAAAGAACATAAAAAAGAGCTTACTCGACGAGCTTCGATTTTTAGAGAACAAATGAAAGAGTTGAAGAGAGTTAAATAAGACTTTTGTTTGCAGAGTTTACAATGACAAGGCATCCCATGTATAAGCGGATATTTGTTGACTTAACAAGGGTTATATATTAGAGTATCAAAAGGTTACCAGTCGGCTTAGTGGTTAAGCGCCTAATGTATTACCCTTAGGTCTTGATTTCAAGTTCTTCCAAAGGCATTCTTAAAGAAATGATTATTGTAATAATTTAATAAACAATATATAAAATTAATTTAAAAATTGCTGATGTGGATTTTTGTTAATGTGTCATGTTACAACGTGAGCACCTCCGTACATGTGGCACTAACACATCATTACAAAGCATTGATCATTAGTTGACTAAAATGACCAAAAGGTCAAACATTGAGAGTTTTTTTTTTGACTTTAAGCCAATATATATATATATATGGAGTTTATTCTTTAACCGAAAATGTCTGGAAACAAAACAGCTAAAGCACTCAATGATAACACGGCTTGATATGAGGAATGAAATTAACAGCTGATTCACAAAACACAATCCGATTAATTATTCCCAACCGACTCCCGGATCATCTAAAATATGAAGACAATGTCATGAACCCTAGACTTTTGGTTTTGAGCCACACATTCAGAGATCCACATCAGGTTCCTGATCTCCTGTTCTCTTAATCTCATGTATGCAAAGAAAACCCCGTAATGGAACTGCAGGTCATCATCAAAGAAAAGCAAATCAGAGAAAATTCGATACATTGTTAATAAATGAAGAAAATAGAAAGCAAAGAGAAACAAAATCAAGCATATGTTGCCACTGTGCCTTTCCTCGTTTACTGTTATTAACAAAGAAGAAATTAAGTATAAACCTGTTGCTCAAAAGCTAGGCAAAGCCTTTTCACTTCCTCCTCGTAAAATGCCTTGTCAAGCATCTGGCTCTCTCCATAAGATAATTTAGAGAAAATTGATTGGTAGGGAGGATATTTTTCCATAGCACCACGGACCTAGAAAGCAAACAAAGCAAAACATAAGAACTTGAAGTAACTTCATCTAAGCAAGCATAACATATGACACAAACCTGGTCAATATCCTCACAGACAGCAAGTTCCTCATGGCCATAGGGGTAACTGTTTAACATGAAGAAGCTCTTTTAGAGATGACAAACACAGAAGAAACTATTAACCAAACTAAAGGAGCATAATCAGGCATGAGAGAAAGAGCTTACAGCAGACCAAAAATTCGAGTATAATTTCCTCTGATCATCGCGAGTTAGTTCAGTGCCAATGCTGCAAAAAGTAAACCACGCCAAACATGTTTATTAAAAAATACATGGTAAGAAAGTAGCAAGAGTAAAACTAGAAAACTACAAGAAATAATCCCTTTCCATAATTAATAGTACCTGTTAATGGTAATATTTACAGCCCTTCTGTCAGCCTCAAAGGAAAGGAGATCAGACATGATCTCTGCTGTCGCACCACCAAGTTTCTATTCACAAAAAAAATGTTTAAATTAGCAAGTAGGGGCAGAGAACAACTATCATATGCCATATGCAAAAAAGAAAAGCCAAATTTCTTCTGTATTAGAACCTTGGCAAAATTTGTAGAAATCTTCAAGGTACGCTTTGTATAGAGTGTTCCTCATAATTTCAATGTTCATGTCATCAAGATCCTGGAGAAAATCCGAGATGAATGGACCCAAAATCAAAAGTTTAAAAAGTTACGTCATTATACAAACAACACTCTAGCACAGCTACTAACAATGTGACTTGCTTATACTTGTACAAAGAGTTACGGACAATGAATATGATGAAACAATATCAGAAAAGTTGTTGGAACCTTGTACCTCAGAGGTAATACACTCAGAGAAGTATGGAGCAAGTGGAGTGTCAACAAGAACCAATCTGTAGAGTTCACGCATGTTCTGAGCAACTGCCAGGGTTGCAATGCTGAAGCAGCAAAACAGGAAAGTGAGCATATGTATCATGTGAGGTGAGATAATAAGCTGATCACTATTTAGGGGTTAGAATACCTGTCAAACATGCCCAAAGGATGGCACTTCTCCAGAAGCTCTTGAGCATCTCTCTCATGCAAGGTTCCAGTAACAATCAGGACAACATTGTCTATCATGTGACCATATCTAAATGCAACAATAAAAAAATTAGGTTTTCTTAGGCTTTTGCTAAATCCACAACAACCTATTAATCAATCTGCATCTCTACACCATCTTAACATACGGCTTTCCGAATATCAATGTGACAACTCAAAAAAGCTCGACCAAAGTCAGCTACCTTACAACGTGAGCTTAAAATTGATAACCAGATTATGGTATGAAAGGAATAACCGACTCTTCTAAGGAAATATAAGATCACACTGTTTGCTTCCAATCTAATAGGCTAAATAGTTAACAAAACTACATTAGCAGCAGGAGGATGTACACAATTCACACCTCCATATCAAACCACGAGTACTCTAATGGTAGCGAACAAGCTGAACACTGCTAATATTGAATTAAATCAAACCCAGATCATGAGATGTGAAATAAATAAAAGCCTTGGCTATAATTTAGAGAAATATTATTCGATATCTCTCAAGCAATCAAGGAAAGAAACAAAAAGGACAAATCTTTACATACGTGATATACTCTAAGAAGGCGGACAATGGCTCCGTAGCTTGGCATAACATATGCTTATACTCATCAACAAGCCTTGGCTATAATTTAGAGAAATATTATTCGATATCTCTCAAGCAATCAAGGAAAGAAACAAAAAGGACAAATCTTTACATACGTGATATACTCTAAGAAGGCGGACAATGGCTCCGTAGCTCGGCATAACATATGCTTACACTCATCAACAAGTTTAAGAGTGCATTTCTCCACAATTGTAGTCGTATGCAATGGTGAAGGTTCTGCAAAGGATCAGCAAGTTTTATAATCAAATTAAAAGGAGATCCAGTAATTCAAAATGTTAATAAGTACTTTAAATTAAATCCGTGAAGTTGTAATTGATATCAATTTCAAATCAATTCAAACGAAAATCAATGAACTATCTTTGTAGATTTGAAATTGAGAATTGAAGATCATGAAAGAAAAATACTGTTTTGGAGATAAGGACCGTACTCGGGGGCGGAGAGATGCATCTTAATATCATCAAGGGATTCGCATTGGCAAAGATTGTTGTAATTGACGGCGGCTAAGAGTCCAGCCCGGTGACTTCTCACGATGGCTTCCAAGTATCCGCCGTGGATGTTGAATGTCATAGCTTCGAATCCGTACATTTTGGCCCCCTTTTTTTTAACTGATTTGAGCAATTAAGATCTGAATTTGGGAATTGGAAATAAAAACCGACCCTTAAGGTGCAGATTTGGGAATTTATTTGTGAGTAGGGAAGCAGGAAAGGTGTCTGGAAATTACGATCGACGTCGTTATATGTGTTTTTGTATTCCAATTATTTTTCTTTGGCTTAATTACTCGTTGATATATTAACTGTACTGAATTTTTAATTTTATACAAAATATTTTACGATTTTCAATTTTATACTTTTTTATCTTTAATAAATTTGTCCACTTTTGTGACGGAAGTTAACAAGGATTTCTTAAACCAATCAAATATTAACATGTTGCATTTATTTTATTTTTTAATTTTTTATTTACTTAAAAATTAATAATAAAATTAGTCTTTAATTTTTTATTAATTTTACCTTTAATGTTTAAAATTTTAAAATAAAATAATAATTTTTCAAAATTTTATTTATTCAATAATTTACACGTGATATAATACTAAAAAATATTTTTCTTTACAATTATTTTTCATGTTTATTGGATAATCTTTTCCTTTTACCTTTTTTTCTCTTCATTCTCGCCTTCTTCTACAGTTCTACCCAACTCAAATTATGACAAAATTTTTTATTTTTACTCTACCAAAATTCAAAACCCAGTTTTAAAATCACGTTTTTCCAATGCCCAAATCTCGATTTGGTTCAAATTTACCTCTTTCAGTTCATTTCCTCCATTAAAGTTGAGCTTTATGCTTCATCTTTTAATTCATAGACATTGTTGTTTGATAGAACCATTAAAAGAAAGGCAGCTTGTTCTTCCATACGATGTAGTCCAATATCTTTTGCAGAGGTCTTAATGCCGCTTCTACTCGCACCGATCCCTCCTTTACTTCTACTATTTTCATATCTATTACCTATGTTTAAATCAAGAAGCCCCAAGTTTTCCTTTCTGCACTTGATTCCACATCTTCTCTACTGAATCTAAAAATGAACAAATACTTGACAATGACAACAAAAAATTCTAACCATAAAATTATCTTCAAATCAATGTGGAATGTTCCAACCATGACAACAACAATCGTCATTAACATACTTCACTAGTTCCTCGAATTCAATATCTAATTCTATGCTATTGTTCCTTCAACCATTTTCATGGAACATACAAAACTTTTTTTTCACTTTAATGTCTTTTGGACTCTGGTAAATTTCATCTCAATTCCATGCCTCATGCCGTTAATCATTGAGTTGAACCAGTTTTGTAGAGCCATCTCCACCACATGATAGAAAGTCATATAATTTGGTTTTGAATTAGGGTCTGGGTATGAGATATCGAGAGAAAGTGTCGGGGTTGAAGATTATTTTAGGTACCAGCCCTAATTTATGAAAGAATTTTTGAAACTAAAATGGAAGATGGATGTAATGAAGGAGAAAGAGAAGAGAGTGATACATTACTTCAAGATGAGAGAGAGCAACGACTGCGATCCAAGATCCAAGACCGGAGTAGAAATGATGTTGGAGGGGAATGGGAAAATGGGGGTTGGTGAGAGAGGGAAATGGTTTAGAAATGAAAAATAAACTTTAATATTCTACATGTCAATCGGTTATTGCTCTGAATATAATTTTATTTTTTAAAAAATAAGGGTAAACTACATAAATGGTCACCGAACTTTTAGGGCGGATTTATTTTGGTCATCGTACTTTTAAAATATTCGATAAGGTCACCCAACTTTTAGTTCGATTTCAATATAGTCACCGAACTTTTAGGGCGGATTCATTTTGGTCACCGTACTTTTAAAATATTCGATAAGGTCACCAAACGTTTAGTTCAATTTCAATATAGTCACTGAACTTTTAGTCCACTTTCAATATGGTCCCTCCCGTTACCTTTTGTTAAAAGTTGACGTTAGTTTTCATTTTCCTTAATATAAAAATGGGTAAACTACACCAATCATCATTCATCAACATTCTTCTCACTCCTATTTTGGTCACTAGAGTTAAAAAATTTTTAATTTAATAACTTAACTTCCGAACTATTCATATTTTGGCCACTCTCAAATGACATGTTTATAGAAATAGAAAAATTCGATTAATCCTTAAAAGATTTATTTTTGTTAATTGGTAACTTTAGATTATTCAATTCTCGATCTTATATTGTATTAATTAAATCAGATAATCGATTAACTAGTTAACTGAAATATTTGATTCTGGAAATGATTTTTTATTTTGTTTATTAAAATATCAAATATGATAATATGGTAAATTTAATAAATTTTCGGTTGTGATAAAAGTGTGAAAACAACTAGAAAGTCAAAAATTGAAAGTTCACACCTATTAATTCTACTCAGAGCCAGAACTTTAAAAAAATCAGAAGGGTATCAAAATTATTAGACTATAAGATATTGTAATGCATAAAATTTAGAAATATTATATATACTAGATCGGATCAGTTAATCAATTTTGCTTAAAAATGTGAACTGTAATCGAATCGAAAGAATTTATTTTAAAAATTTGTACCAAAATCGGGTTCAATTAATCCTTAAAAATTATTTTGGTTAATTGCTAAATTCAAATTATTCAATTCTCAATCTTATATTATTCCAATTAAATCGGATAATCGATTGACCAGTTAATTGGAATATTTGATTCGAGTAATATTTTTTTACTTTGCTTATTAAAATATCAAATATGGTAATATGGTAAATTTAATAAGCAAAGTAAAAAAATCATTATCCGAATTTTTTAAAGGATTAATCGAATTTTTCTATTTGTATAACCATGTCATTTGAGAGTGACCAAAATATGAACGATTCAAAAGTTAGGTTATTAAATTGAAATTTTTTAACTCTAGTGACCAAAATAGGAGTGAGAAGAATGTTGAGTGATGAGTAGTGTAGTTTACCCATTTTTTATTAAGGAAAAACAAAAACTAACGTCAGCTTTTAACAGAAGGTAATGAGAGGGACCATATTGAAAGCGAACTAAAAGTTTGGTGACTATAATGAAATTGAACTAAAAGTTAGGTGACCTTATCGAATATTTTAAAAGTATGGTGACCGAAATGAATCTTCCTTAAAAGTTCGATGACTATATTAAAATCAAACTAAAAGTTGGGTGACCTTATCGAATATTTTAAAAGTACGGTGACCAAAATGAATTGCCCTAAAAGTTCGGTGACCATTTATGTAGTTTACCCAAAAATAAATATTTAATTTTCTATTAAAAATATGGATGAAATCGGAAAATAATGAACTTTTGAGGACTAATTTTGTTATTATTCCATAAGTAAACGGATTTTTTTTTTATTTTTAAAAATATCATGTGTCAATTTTTGACTAGTCAAAGGATCCAGGTCAGATTCCATCACGGAAATGGGCAAACCCATTAACGGTAAAAAAGTCCATGTATGAAATCGAGAATTTTAAAATATTATGGATGAAATTGAGAATTCGGTATAGTTTATGTACCAGAGGAGTAATTAAGCCTTTTTTTTCTTTTTACGTAACTTCTCAAATAAAAATAGGGTAAATTACATAAATCATCATTAAACTTTACTCTCAGACCTATTTTGGTCACTGAAGTTTTAAAACGTTCAATTTATTGACTGAACTTAGACATTGAACTTTTTTGGTCACTTATTGATGACATGGATTATTTTATTATTATTTTTATTATGATATGTCATTTTTATTAATATTAAATATCAAACACAATTAAAAATTAAAAATTCCAATTCATACCCATAAACCCAAACCCTAAATCATAACCCTCCTTCCTACCCTCACTTTTGATGGCCTCACCCTCACACCGACAAATGATGGCTAATTGACGACCTTATTCCCAAATCACAATACCAACTAACCCCAAATCATAACCCTACCCTCACCCCAAGCATCTTCTTATTCCCTTCATTTACAAAGCTAATTAGTACAAATTTACTGACTCGATTCCTGAATTTTCTGATGTTGTAAGTTCCCTTCTCTTCCTCTCACATTTTTATGCATCTTAGCTATCTTGGGTATGATTCATTTTGACGAAAAATTCACTTGAGTTTGTTTTTCTTATTTGGGTTACTTAAGGAAATTGATAAATTTAGGTCGTGTCTGCTCAAAAACTATCCAAGAAGGAGGATGTTTATGGAGATTCGGTTGAACAAGTTGTAGGAATCTACGTTGAAATACTGCTTTTCTGCTTGTTGATGGTCAAAGTGGAAAATTGTTAACTCCTCAAAAGTACTGATTTTTATGCATATATTGTCAAGCTTTTGCTTGTCTTTAGATGTATGTATATTCGTGCATTTAGTTAGTAAAATCATGCATTTGCATTAAGGTGTTAGGAGTTGTTTATTTTGCCAGGGTGAAGGGTTGTTTTGTTGGTTTTGATGCAGGTTATGAGCAAGGCATGCTTGGCAAAGCAACGCAAGAACTGGAAGCGGGAAAAACAAAAGAGAATTACCGAGTTGCAGTTGGAAAAGTTGGACCAAAAGTTTCCGAGCTCGGTTGGCAAAGAAATAACATTCGATGCTCGGTCAAAGTAGCCATAGAACCAAGTGTTAGCGATAGTGGCCTAAGGCCTATTGTATGGACATGATATTTTGATTATTGAATTTATTATTATGATAAATTTGCATGCTTTTGTATCCTTGAATATTATTATTCTAAATATCCCTAATAAGTTATTATTGTGGGAACAATAATAAGATAAGATTAGTATGAAGTTTGATAGATATTCATAAGATGAATATGTGAATAAGATTCAAATCAAATTCATAAATGTATTTGTTGAGAAAAAATATTAGGATCAACTCGTCTTAAGATTAATATATAGATTAAAGTTATATATTAATCTTATACAGTCGTGACATTGAATCCTTAGACCTAATATTGCTACGGTTCTCAACATGATAACTATTATGTTTTAACATAGTCAAACATTATTTTTAATCGGACGATTTTAAAGGTTATGCTTGAGCATAATAAGAAATCATGTAGTGAGATGTGGGTGATTAAGATGGAATTTATCCCTCTTAACATAAGAGAGATATCTTTGGGCCCCTCGATGATTGAGACTGAGAAATGCATGGTCGTGCTCAAATGAGTTGATAGAGATCAATGTCATTTGTTTAGTCAGTTCAATTGGGCATCGAGAAACTAAAGATAGAACGATGTAAGGTTAACATTTTCCATGCCTTATATTCTATCAAGATATCATGAGATAAAAGGATTATGATATAAACAGAATGTAATATCCCAATTTTTTTCTAGTGACCAAAATGTAAATTTTGAAAGTTTTGTGGCTAAAGTATAAGCTTTGGAAACGTTTAAGGATCAAAGTGTAATTTTCAAAAGTTATGTATTTTAACCCCATAAATGAATAGTTTACCCTCAATAATGACGTTTCTGTGTTACCCAAATTTTTTGTACGAAGTTTGTATTAATGGCTATAAAGCGATAAAGTTCAGAAAAATATTCTGATAATCAGATAGAGCTAAAATTTCAGAGATAGTTCCATGGACCTTAGAAGAGTCATAAAATATCATTTTATGAATATTTGGATGTTAAAAAGATTGGAAAAAATTTAAATCGATTGAAATGACATATAATGGCAATTTTGTGAATAAGTTGATCGGTAAGGGCATTTTGGTCATTTTTCCCAAAAGGGAAATGGAAGAAATTTTGAGATTTTTTCTATTGATGAATAGTGGCTGATTATAATCCAACTAAGTCTAGTTGGAATGTTACAAAATGGCAAATTAGAAATATAGATCTAGTTAGAGGGTATTTTTGGAAAGTAGAATTTATTAAATTAAAAATTCATTTTTTCATAATACAAGTGTCTTAAATACATGAAATATGAAGGAATTATCAGCCAAATACCCCCCAAAACTGTGGTGAAGAGAAAAAGAAGAGAAAAATTTTACAAGCTCGATTTAAGCCCCGAATCTCAGTTTTCAGGTAATATTTCGAACTACAAAGTTGTTCTACTCTTCGAGCTCTATCTTTCGATGTAAATAATTCATAAAATACTTGCTTGGTTGATGAGATTTGATATGAGAAAGAAATTAGGGTTTATGAACAAATTAGGGCTTTTTCGATTTTATGAATCAATGGTTGATTTTAAGTTAGAATCATGCTTGTATGATGTTAGAATCATGTTATTGAGTTGGGATTTAAACCCTATATATTTTGGTTTGTATAGAGAAGATTAGGGTGTATGGATTCAAGTCTAACTTAGGGTTTATGATGTTGGATTAATGATCTAGTAAGCTTGATTTGTTATTTGGAAGCAAAACCCTAAGTTAAATACATAGGGACCATTTCGGCAAGCTTTAAAATTAAGGGACCACATCTGATTTTTTTTATGAATTTGATGTGTATCTACATTATTAATGATGTTAGAGACATGAAAATGAAGTTAGAATGCTAAACCGATGATTAATCGCATTAGTGGCCATTTTGACAATTTGTCAAACTTGAATGGTCTATTTGGCAAAGAGAATATGTAGAAGGAGTAAATCTGATTTTTAGTTAAAATGATGGAATTAAGGTAGTAATGTTTATTTGAGGACTAATTTGCAAAGTTAAGAAGCTTGAATCCTTATATTGGAAATTTGGTGACCATTATGACAAATTAAGAGAAATTAGAGGAGTAAAGGTTTAAGCTTATTTTAATAAAGGATGTAAAGAGAACATATGAATACAAGCTTTACTCTAGCCATTTGAAGTAAAGCGATGGGACTAAATTGATAAGTAGAGAAATAATGAGAAGTTGGTGTAAATTAGAAGTTATTCATGGAAAGTTATGTCGGAATTTGAATTATGGCGATAAGTTTTAAAATTTGCCATAATTTCTAAAAAAATGTTTAGATGATGAATTTTATACCGTTGTAAATATTTGTTAGTCTAGTTTCGTTTCCATCAAACGGAAACTGATTTCGAGTTTCGAGTTAAAGGATATGAATTTTTAATCGAATGAAGGTTAGAAAAATTACAGAGCAGTTTGTGCCTGGACAACTCTGTGACGTGAATATAAGGAATTTTCATAATTTTTGCAAATTTTATTAATTTATGTGGTTTATACCATTAGAACCGTTATCGAATCTAATTTTTCTAGTATAAAGGAAATTAAGATCCAGCATGTATTATGCTCTGTATAAGTAAATCTTTGAAGGTAGCGCAAACTGATGGAATTTGAATCATTTTGTATTTAAATGTTAGTTAGAAAGCTCAGAAGAATTATTGGAAGTTCAAATTGGTCACTAAGGACCACAATGAGTTATTGAACAATACAAGGAAGAAAGAAAAATATTTGGAAAATTTATATTCGAATGATTATATTAGACAACATGTTTATGGTATTGTTAGATTTGAATCTAACAAATATTTTATTTTATTCATGTGATTAATGAAGTCAAGTCCGAATCAAAGAAGGTTTGAGGTACTATGAAAGAAAGGATCAAACTAGGACATAGTGAGGCATTGTGTTAAGTGGCCAAGGTGAGTGCAATTGCATACATATCATGACACATTGATGTTTTATACATCATTGGGATGGCTTGCGATGAGCCTACCCAAATTTTATTTTCATTATATTTATGTCATGGAGCATATGATTGACATATTTTAAATATGTCAAAAGTTGAATATAAATGCATGGATCACTAGTTATATATGATGTTATATTATGAATGTTAATTCGAGTATGACATGCCCAATGTTAAATTATGTTGATATACATTGCCATGGATGAAATAAATATGGAATATATTCTCAAGTATGTCATTGAGGGACAAGGTATAGTTGGCATGCCATAGAGTCCAGCAGCACACTGCATACTCAGTTTATCACTATAGTGTATATAAAGGACACTTAGTGCATATGGTGGGCATGACCTTATGTGTATTACGGTGGGCACGACCTTATGTGTATTAGCACTTCGGTGCATATTTGACTCGTGTACCTAGGGTCCTCATAGGCTTATATTTGGTCTATGGTTTATTGGTTAATAAAAGATAAACATGTGAATAAGCTTATGAGCTTTTGGAATAAATGACAAGTATATTGGTAAGAAATTTATATCCGGTTTATATTATGTTAAGATATGATTAACATGATGGTAACACATACCTAGTGATCATGATGCATTTATGCATATATGACATATTATGACAAATGGACAAACATGAAAGTTTGATGGCATTGGCATGTAGTAAATCATTACCAATGCAATATAAAGGTTAGTATATTGGCATATGACATGATATATATATATATATATATATATATATATATATATATGCAGCCTTGAGGTTTAATAAGTCATGAAATTGAATAAGCCTATTTAGTTGTTTTTAATCTTGATTATTGCCTCAATAAGTTCGTACTTAGCGCGTGTTTGATTGTGCACACGTAGGTGATTCGAGATATTGTAGTAAGCAAGGCGTTGCATCAAGTTCAGAGAATTTCATCAAGCTACCACAATAATGACATCCTACTTGAGGTTTTTAATTAATTTTAGTGGCATGTATAAATGTAATAAAATTGTCTATTTTAGTTCAGAGTCTATTATTTATTGAATAGCTATTTTGTCATTTTTGAAAGGTAAAGGAGCTTCGATTTTGTGTTTTAAGTCAGTATAAATATTTTTTACGGTTTTAAATTTTATAGTATTTTTTAAAAAAAGTCATTGTCAACATTGTATTTGTTTTGTGACATTTCTGACTTAACTCTGATGATCGGAGTCGAAAAGGGGGTATTACATTTATTGGTATTAGAGCAACAGGTTTAGCCGGTTCTGGATCCAAACCGAGCTTGTTGTCAGTCAGTAAGTGTATAATCCCACTAGGATGTCATAATTACTGTTTGGATGCTTGAGTGACTTGATGCAACTGATTATTGAATTGATTGAATAAAATTATAGTTGTCCGAAGTTGAGAAATCGCATAGAGCGATCAAACAGTTGGGTAAGAATGAGGCCTATAAAAGTAGTAACAAGGTTAATCATTAATCGTTTTTTGCTCAATGTGATGTTAAAGTGCTGGTGAAGTTGGAAATGCCTAATTAAACCAAGGTTTATTATTTTGAACACTGGATATGATTTTAGAGAAAATTCAACCCCATGTTCTTTAGACTTTTATTACTAGAGAGCTGGAAGTCTTGAAGTGTTAGACTTCAGGTAGGATATTGATGGAAAACCAATGTCGATAGACTATTGGTTTAATAAATATAAAGATGATGTTAGAAGGGCTTCGTTGTGGTGATCAGGAAAAACTCGATATGATAGTAACTTATCGATATGATAGTAACTTATCCTTTGGGATATAGCACAAGGGTAAGTCAAATTTATAAGAATTACTCGATAGAAATTCGTTGAAATCAAATTTTTAATAAGACTTAATAAAGGTGCCTCTTTATGAATTACGATTTCGCTGGGCATGGAATGATTATGGGCCTATTATGTCATTATTAATTTATGCTCGAAATGAATAAATTTGAAAGGAGCTAGAACGTTCGTAGATTGTAATGATGAGGAAAAAATTAGAATTTTCTGATCAATGTGATTCAGTAGTATTTTTAAAGAAACTACTATCTTAAGGATGTAAGAACTTTCTAGCGTATGTTGAAAACATACAAGTATTCAAAGGTGAACATGGAAAGTATCCCAACAACCAATGAATATCAGGATGAATTACTTCAGGAACTGCCAAAGTTACCGTCTGATCATGAAGTGAAATTCAGGATTTAGGTTTTCTCTGGCACTGAATTTATATCAAAGGGTACGGTACAAAATGACTCTTATAGAGATAAGAGAGTTAAAGGTTCAGTTATGTGAACTATTGGATTGAGGTTTTATACGACTTAGTATGTTACCTTGGGGAGTTACAATATTGTTTGTGAAAAAAAGAAAAATGGTTTGATGAAATTTCTTACAGTAATAGCTATCAATCGAGTATAAATATAGCTTTATCAAAAGTGTAGTATGAAAGAAGATTATGATAAACATTTATGAATAGTGCTACAAGCCTTGTGGGAAGGGTAATTGTGTGCAAAGTTACCCAAATATGAATTTGATTGATTCAAGTTGCATCTCTAGGTCACATTGTCTCAACAAAAAGAATCCGAGTATATCCCAAGAAAGTACCAACTATAGATGAATAGAACCCCTGAAGAATATTTTTGAGGTTTGAAGTTTCTTGGGACTTGTTAGTTATTATCAAAAGTTTGTAAATAATTTCTCGATGATTGCCTCCCCACTAACCAAGCTATTGAGGAAAGATATGTCATTATGTTGGATAGATAAGTGACAATAAAACTTTGAGACATTAAAGAAGATATTAATCGAAGCCCCGGTATTAGTACAACCAGAATCAGGAAAAGATTATGTGGTTTATAACGATGCTTCTCATAAAGGTTTGGGAAGTGTACTTAAGTAAGAAGGAAAAGTAGTGGCCTATGCTTCGAGACAACTTAAGATGCATAAGAGGAATATCCTACTCATGATTTGGAGCTGGAAATGGTTGTATTTGCTTTAAAGATATAGCATCATTATTTATATGGTAAATGATGCTATATTTATATAGATTATAGAAGTTTAAAGTATCTGTTAACTAAAAAGGAGTTGAACCTGAGGCAAAGAAGGTGGATCGAGCTTCTTAAGAATGATGATGTGATCATTGACTATCATTCATGAAAAGCTAATGTGGTAGCTAATGCCTTCAGTCGAAAGGCATTTATTTCTTTAAGAGCTATGAATGCGAGACTGACATTAAAAGAAGATGGCACTTTGATTTCTAAGTTAAGAATAAAGTCTACTTCATTAGATTGAATAAAAGATTTTTAGAGAAAAGATGATAAGTGTTTGTTAAGGTTCAAATAAGTGGAAGAAGGTGAAACTGAAGACTTTAAAGTTAATCTGATGGATGCTTGTATTATCGAGAGAAAAAATCTATTTTTCAAAAGATGAAAAATTGAAGAAACAACTTATCTTCGAGGTACGTTATAGTCCTTTGATTGTACATCCAGGTGGAAACTAGATGTATCAAGATTTAAAGAGTTGATATTGGTGGCCAGGCATGAAAAGAGTTATAACTGAGTTTGTTTCTAAATATCTGACATGTCAACAAGTAAAAGCAGAACTTCAGGTACCTTCTGAATCATCGTAACTGATTTCCATTTCTCAATGGAAATGAGAATGAGTGATAATGGATTTTGTATTAGGACTATATTTGACATCGAATAAGAATGATTCAATCTGGGTGATTGTTAATAGATTGACTAAGTTAGTACACTTTATCCTTGTTCGAACAGATTACTCTAGGGATAAGTATGTTGAGTTGTATATTAAGGAAATAGTTTGACCACATGGAATACCAGCCTCGATAGTATCTAATAGAGATATGAGGTTTACTTTAAAATTTTGGAAGTCTTTACATAGAACTTTGGATATTCGACTCAATGTTAGCACAACTTTTCATCCTCAAACAGATGGACAATCAGAGCGAACTATTCAAATTTTGGAGGATATGTTAAAGGCATGTGTGATTGAATTCAAAGGATCGAGATGTAGTTGGCCCTGAGAAAATTAAAGAAGTTAAAGATAAGGTAAAGATGATAAAACATAGAGTCAAAGAACTAAGGAAATAAGTCAATTTGGCTTGTTAAAGTTCTTTGACGAAATCGTAAAGTTGAGGAAACGACTTGGGAAAGAAAATAAGATATGAGAAAGCAATTTCCTCACCTTTTTGAACCAGATATGTCTTGAAAACTTGAGGATGAATTTTCTTAAGGGGGAGATAATTGTAATATTCCAATTTTTTTTGCTAGTGACCAAAATGTAAAATTTGAAAGTTTAGTGGCTAAAGTACAAACTTTGGAAAAGTTTAGGGATCAAAGTGTAGTTTTAAAAAGTTATGTATTTTAACCCCTTAAATGAATAGTTTACCCCAAGAATGACGTTTCCGTGTTATCTGGATTTTTCGTACAGAGTTTGTATTAATGGCTATAAAGTGATAAAGTTCAGAAAAATATTCTGATAATCGGATCGAGCTAAAATTTCAGAGATAGTTCCATGGACCTTAGAGGAGTCATAAAATATCATTTTATGAATATTTGGATGTTAAAAATATTGGAAAAAAATTAAATCGATTGAAATGACATAGAATGGCAATTTTGTGAATAAGTTGATCGGTAAGGGCATTTTGGTCATTTTTCCCAAAAGGGAAATGGAAGAAATTTTGAGATTTTTTCTATTGATAAATAGTAACTGATTATAATCCAACTAAGTCTAGTTGGAATGTTACAAAATGGCAAATTAGAAATATAGATCTAGTTTGAGGGTATTTTTGGAAAGTAGAATTTATTAAATTAAAAATTCATTTTTTCATAATACAAGTGTCTTAAATACATGAAATATGAAGGAATTATCAGCCAAATACCCCCCAAAACTGTGGTGAAGAGAAAAAAAGAGAAAAATTTTACAAGCTCGATTTAAGCCCCGAATCTCAGTTTTCAGGTAATCTTTCGAACTACAAAGTTGTTCTACTCTTCGAGCTCCATCTTTTGATGTAAATAATTCATAAAATACTTTCTTGGTTGATGAGATTTGATGTGAGAAAGAAATTAGGGTTTATGAACAAATTGGGGCTTTTACGATTTTATGAATCAATGGTTGATTTTAAGGTAGAATCATGCTTGTATGATGTTAGAATCATGTTATTGAGTTGGGATTTAAACCTTACATATTTCGGTTTGTATAGAGAAGATTAGGGTTTATGGATTCAAGTCTAAATTAGGGTTTGTGATGTAATACTCCAAAATTTGCTATGTTGATTAAGGATCATTTAGTACTAAGATAAGGGCTTAAAAGCTTACTTAGTGACTAAAATGACAAAATTGCAAAAGTTAGGATTTTCTCAATTATGCATTGTAGATTTTTTTTTGATGTTTTAAGGTGTCATGTGATAAAGAACGAGTGAAATAGGATACTCGCAAAATTTGGTTAAAATCCAAGGAAAATTTGAATGGGAATTCAAGGTTACAATTTAGTGACCAAAATGATAAGTTTTTAAAACTTGGGTGGTACAAGTTGAAATATGAAAAGTTGAAGGACCAAAGTTGTAATTCCCAAAAGTTAGGTGTTTTATTTCATAAATAGATAGAGCACCCATTGGTGTGGATCGAATGAGGAATTACTGGTTTGATCCGATATTTCAATTATGGGAAATCACAGTCAAAGTTTAAGTGGAATTTGGACACCCGAATCGAACTAAAAAATTATGAAATTTTACCATATGATAGAGAAAGGTTATAAAAGCCATTTTCAAGTGTTAGAAATATTTTAGTTCGATCCAGGATGAATAATATAATTATTTTGATTAAGGAATTTAATTAGTAATCAATAAAATTCTTGGCATTTATCGGTAAATCGGATCAAGCTAAAATTTCGGAGATGATTCGATAGACTTTGGAAGAGTTATAACATATTATTTTATGAATATTTGGAGAATTTATCAATAATTATTTTATCCTGTACATAGATTAAACAGATCATGGAGAAAAATCTAATGTAGATCCCGGGAATAAAAATGTAGTATAAGATATCGAATTTCGATTGAACTACAAAGTTAAGCGTGCTCAAGGCACAGGATGGGTGACCTATTGGGAAGGTCTTATGTCAGTACTTGATACTGATAAAAAGGAATCAGTTCGAGTTAATATTATTTGTATGGATATCTGATAAAGAATTATTAAGAGAATTTTTATCCGATAAAGATTTCGGGTAAAATTATTAGTATATTAGACCGAGTCAAAATTTTAAGTTAAACTTCATAAATATGGAATATTTTATTTGATAATATTATTTATTTTTTAGATATGGAAATAAGAAATTTTTAGAATTTATTTGATAGCCCGGTTTAGGGGAATCATAGAAGAAGTAGTAAGTGAATATCGGGAAATTGGATAAAATTGAAATTTCAGAGGCTGTACCATAAGTCACAGAAAATTCATAAAATATTGTTTTATGAATAAATTATTAATTGGTTGATTGTGATCTAACTATAATAGTTTGATTTTTACAAAATGGCAAAATTAGTGATTTAAGTGACTAGTTTTGGTAATTTGGTCACAATGGCAATTTTTAAATATTTTGAAAGTATCATGGTTAATATGGTAATTTCCCATGTGAAAGCATTACTATAGTTTGGTTATAGTTGAATGGAATTTGGTTGGAATTGAACTAGAGTGGTAACTTGTAAATTATGATTCAGTTGGAGGTTAATTTTGGAAAAAAGACTAAATTGAATAAAAAATTCAATTTATTATTACATGTGGCATAAATTAAAAAAAAGATGAACAAAAATTTTCATCTTCCTCTTCTTTAATTCGAATAATAGAGAAAAATAGGGGGAAAATACACAAAAAAATTTCCTAGGCAATTTGAAGGCTCCCGAACAAGATTCAATGTATGTTCTTAATAGAAAGTTGATATATTTTCAATTCTCTTTCATTTGATAGTAATTTTATCAAGAGTTATGACGATTTGATTATGTTCTTGAAGAGAGAGAAAATAGAGTTTCATGTTCTATGTTTAGATTGAAGCTTGAACTATGCAAATTTAGTGTTGTAGAGATGAAATCAAGCTTAGATTGTGATTAATTTCATGTTTAAGGATTAAAACCCCTAACCCTAGAATTTGGGATTTTATTTAGGGTTTTAAAATTGATAATGAAAATGAAAGATTGATGATATTAGAAGCTTGATTTTGATTCTAGAATGAAAAATCCTCAATTAGTCCTTTAAGTGACTATTTTGGCATGCTTGGTAAATTAGGGAAAATATTGTGAAAATTATCCTAGTGATAGATTTGAAGAGATTATGAATTTAGAAGCTTGATTGTGGCATTTGGACTAAAATAAAGTCTTTGAAAAGTTTAGACACCCAAATTTGGCAAGTAGGAATAAATTGAGGATTTAAATGTTAATTCTTGGAAATGAAGAATATATGTTGGAAATTTATTTAAGAATGTTAGAATGTTGTTGGATGAAAAATGAGCCTAGAGAAGCCAAGTGACCAATTCGGCCACATGGAAGAATAATGGGAAAATTTTATGAAAATTATGATTATGAGATTTTATGAATCGAATATGTTGTATGAAGTTAGAATTAAAATTAGGAAACATAGGGACCAATTCGACTAGCTTCAAAGTTAAGGGACCGAATCTGAATTTTATGAAATTGGAGTGTATTTATGTAATTAATGATGTTGGAGATGTGAAATTGATGTTAAAATGCTAAACTGATGTTTATTGAATTACCGACTATTTTGACAATTTGTCAAAATCAAGTGACCAAATAGGAAAATGAATTATTGGATGGGGATTAAATCTGATTTTTTTAGATAAAATAATAGAATTAAGATATAATGTTGATTTGAGGACTAAATTACAAAGTTAAGAAGTTTGAATCCTTACCTTTGCATTTTAGTGACTATTTTGGCAAAGAAAGAAAATTAGAGAGAATTATTTTAAATAACTATTTGATGAAGAAGATGATGAATTGGTGGTTTGAAATAAGTAACGAGACTAAATTGACAAGTAGAAAAATAAGAAGAAGTTAGTATAAATTAGAAGTTAATTATGAAATTTTTTTATGCTAAATGATTAGATAGCTTGATTGAAACTTTGTTAGAAATGAATCTAACAAATGTTTGTTTATATTTATGTGGATAATGAAATCAAATCTAAATCAAAGAAGATTTGATGTACTATGAAGGAAAGGATCAAGTAGAATTTAGTGCGGCATGCTAATAAATGGCCTAGGTGAGTGTAATTTTTATTTATTTATTATATATGCGAGATTAATGAATGTAATTTTTATTTATTCATTATCCACATAAATATAAACAAACATTTATTAGTCGGTATTATCAATATCACTGCATCCTAGTATAGTGGGGCATGTATAGATGTAAAATACGTAGCTATTTTGTATGATCTATAAGCATGACTTAGTTTGAGGAATTAAGAATATTAGAAAAGATACTTCAAATGATTTTAAACTTAGTTGGTTGATTATCGCGTAGCGATTTTAAAATCAAGAAAAAGGTCTAGACAGCAACATAGTTTTCACCCTGAATTATATTTTCATTTTAATAACTGCTTAAAGTATTTTATAAACCAATTCAGGGACGAAACTAGGTGACTCTAGAAAGATTTGTAATTTAATGAAAACCGTGAAAGGGTTGTTTAATCAAATTAGTTTTGCATACTAATAAAAAAAATTACAATTCTGAAAATAAGTGTAAAATTAGTTAGTAACACCCTTAATGTGTATTCGAATATCGAATGTACATTAAGGGTGTTACATGTGATGTTTGATTAATGATCTAGTAAGCTTGATTTGTTATTTGGAGGCAAAACCCTAAGTTAAATACATAGGTACCATTTCGGCAAGATTTAAAATTAAGGGACCAGATATGATTTTTTTATAAATTTGATGTGTATCTATATTATTAATGATGTTAGAGACATGAAAATGAAGTCAGAATGCTAAACCGATGATTAATCACATTAGTGACCATTTTGACAATTATCAAACTTGAATGGTCTATTCGGCAAAGAGGATATGTAGAAGGAGTAAAGATGATTTTTAGTTAAAATGATGGAATTAAGGTAGTAATGTTGATTTGAGGACTAATTTGCAAAGTTAAGAAGCTTGAATCCTTATATTGGAAATTTGGTGACCATTATGACAAATTAACAGAAATTAGAGGAGTAAAGGTTTAAGCTTATTTTAATGAAGGATGTAAAGAGAACATATGAATACAAGATTTACTCTAGCCATTTGAATTAAAGTGGTGGGACTAAATTGATCAGTAGAGAAATAAGGAGAAGTTGGTGTAAATTAGAAGTTATTCATGGAAAGTTGTGTTGGAATTTGAATTATGATAGTAAGTTTTAAAATTCGCCATAAATTCTACAAAAATGGTTAGACGATGAATTTTATATCGTTGTAAAGATTTTTTAGTCTATTTCGTTTCCAACAAACGAAAACTAATTTCGAGTTTCGAGTTAAAAGATATGAATTTTTAATCGAATGAAGGTTAGAAAAATTACAGAGCAGTTTCTGTCTGGACAGCTATGTGACGTGAATGTAAGGAATTTTCATAATTTTTGTAAATTTTATTAATTTATGCGGCTTATACCATTAGAACCGTTATTGAATCTAGTTTCTCCAGTATAAAGGAAATTAAGATCCAACATGTATTATGCTATGTATAAGTAAATCTTCGAAGGTAGCACAATCTGTCAGAAAATGGAATTTGAATCATTTTGTATTTAAATTTTAGTTAGCAAGCTCGGAATAATTATTGGAAGTTCAAATTGGTCACTAAGGACCACAATGAGTTATTGAACAATACAAGAAAGAAAGGAAAATATTTGGAAAATTTATATTCGAATGATTGTATTAAACAACGTGTTTAAGGTATTGTTAGATTTGAATCTTACAAGTATTTTATTTTATTCATGTGATTAATGAAGTCAAGTCTGAATCAAAGAAGGTTCGAGGTACTATGAAAGAAAGGATCAAACTACGACTTAGAGAGGCATTGTGTTAAGTGGCCAAGGTGAGTGCAATTGCATACATATCATGACACATTGATGTTTTATACATCATTGGGATGGCTTGCGATGAGCCTACCCAAATTTTATTTTCATTATATTTATGTCATGGAGCATATGATTGACATATTTTAAATATGTCAAAAGTTGAATATAAATGCATAGATCACTAGTTATATATGATGTTATATTATGAATGTTAATTCGGGTATGACCTGCCCAATGTTAAATTATGTTGATATACATTGCCATGGATGAAATAAATATGGAATATATGCTCAAGTATGTCATTGAGGGACAGGGTATAGTTGGCATGCCATAGAGTCCAGCAGCATACTGCATACTAGGTTTAGCACTATAGTGTATATAAAGGACACTTAGTGCATATGGTGGACATGACCTTACGTGTATTATGGTGGGCACAACCTTATGTGTATTAGCACTTCGGTGCATATTTGACTCTTGTACCCAGGATCCTCATAGGCTTATATTTGGGCTATGATTTATTCATTAATAAAAGATAAACATGTGAATAAGCCTATGAGCTTTTGTAATAAATGGCAAGTATATTGGTAAGAAATTTATATCCGGTTTATATTATGTTAATATATGATTAACATTATGGTATTACATACCTAGTGTATACAAAGAATGAAGCTGCACGCTCCTAAAGGAAAAGGAAGCCGAGTTGCAAGGTATTTCTACACTATCTCCCTACACCGTTCCACCTCTTTTCCTGCCGAGATTAGTGAAGCACGTTAAGCAAGCCAAGGAACAAGAAATTCTTGACGTATTTCAGAAAGTAGAGATAAACATACCTCTCCTTGACGTGGTCTGAAAAGTGCTGAGATATGCCAGCTTTTTGAAGGATCTTTGCATAAACAAAAGAAGGCTTATCGACAATGAGAAGGTAAACTTAGGTGAAAATGTCTCACCTATCATTCAACATAAGATTCCACCTAAGTATAAAGATCAAGGTATGTTCGCAATTCCTTGTAAAATTGGTAAGGTAGGTATAAAGCGAGCTATGTGCGATCTTGGTTCTTCTATTAATGTTATGCCGCTTTCTATTTATAACTTACTTAGTGCTAAGCCTTTGAAAGAAACACATGTGACAATTCAGCTCGCTGATAGGTCCATTGTTTATCCCGAAGGAGTTCTTGAGAATGTCTTTGTAAAGGTAAATAATTTAATTTTTCTAGAAGATTTCTACGTCATTGATATGGAGGATGATCGATCAAACATTTCTTCCAAAATTTTGCTCGGAAGACCATTCTTGAGTACGGTGCAAACAAAGATTGATGTACGAAGCGGAATACTCACCATGGAGTTTGATGGCGATGTGGTAACGTTTGACATATATAAGGCCATGAAATATCCTAACTCTATGCCTAATGTTAGTTGTGTTAATATATTTGAATCTTCTATGGATGAATATGTTAAACATAATTTTTATGATGAGTTGTACAGGAAAACGAATGTTGAATCTGTTAAGGCAAGGAAAATGGATATTGCTTCTGATATGGACTCACGATCATCTTGCAAATATCTAAGTAAAAAGTTAAAATTGATGCCTTTTAAATCTAAAAATTTCCCGTCCATCTTGCAGGCACCAAAATTGGAGTTAAAATTGCCGCTAGATAAATTGAAGAGTAAAGAAGATATTTTGTCAAAAAAAATGAAGGAACTCCATGATCATAAAATTTCTCATAAGCAAGTTCTGAGTTGGAAAAAGCACATGAATTGGAGGAAGTATTTGTCGTAGTGCATGTAGACTGAATCAGGTCGTCGAGCTAAACGACGTTAAACAAACCGCTTTAATGGGAGGCAACCCACTTGTATTTTCTTTTGCTTTATTTAATTTTATTTCTTTATTTCTTTGTGTATTTTTTATAAACTTTAGTTTTCTTGTAATTTTTAGGTACCCAGGTATTTTTGAATTAAAGTTAATTGGACTCGGATACGACATTTTTGATCAAATTTGGTGAAAAATTTATCCCCCTCGAACCACTGCTGTGACTAAAACAAACCCACCCATCCCTTGCTATGAAACTCACCGTTTCATTTAAGCAAATCCCATTATTATTTTATTTCCTAAAATCCCACGTGCCAGAAAAATAATAAACCCCACCCACTTTGAATCTTTCTCCAGCTCGACAAACCCTCACCCCTTCTTTATTTCCTTTTACCAAACCAAAACCCAACCAGTCGCTATAACTCGCATCCCCTAACCCACTTTGCATCTTGCTATTTTTGGTCATACGCCCACGCCGTCATCGCCGTCAACCGCACTTGACCAACCTCGCGCTGCCCATAATGGTCCAAACAGGAAATCAAAAAGCTCGTAACTCTATACAATCGATAAACCTCGATGGGCTACGATGGTTTACTGCTCTAGCATTTGTCGAAGTGCCCAATAGTTTCAAGCCTACTGATCTACCATATTCCCCTATTCATGATGAGTTGTCAGCCCTTTCCTCATCAATTGATCACCGTTCTCGCCACTTTGAAGCCGTCGAACCGAGGCCCCATGGCTGGATGTGCAAACCCAGCTCGATGAAGTGCATAGCCACCTTAACACCATCAAATCCAACGTTGCCACGGTCGACTGCTCCTCCTTCCGTTCGAGTGTCTCCCACCATGGCCGTGGCCGTGGTCGCGGTCACCACTAAACATGGGGAGTATCTCTATTCCTTCTCTTGTACTTTAATTTTCGTATTGGGACAATACGCCTTAAGTGAGGGGTAGAGTATTGGTTATATTTTCCCTTGCTTATTTTTGTGCTTTGATTCTAGTATGCTTAGTTGAACTTGTGAAAATTTTCGTTGAAATCCTTCACTTTGTTGAATATTTTGGAATGACATTCTTGATTGAGAACACACTTTTGTTTGAATCAGGATATACATGATAAAGGTTGGCATATTTAGAAATTTTCATGAAATCTTTTGTGATTTCCCATGACTTTGTTGGTTGAGATGTGCTTAACTCAATACGTGTACACACTTTGGTAAGATTTGAGCATTTGCGAGCATATTCTTTATTTTCTTGCTCATATTCTTTGATTGAGTGTGTCGAGCCTGACATTGATGTTCTAGAACCTGTAATTGAATGCATGTCAAGATTACACAAGAACTTGATGCTTTAATATGATTAGGGCTCTTACGATTATCCACTTTTTGCCTCTAAAATTGCCTACCCATTCATTTTTCCCTAGTTAGTCATTTTTGTGCCTTTTACACTTTCTTTGTTTTTACCACATTTTCAAACTTGAGACTTTTATTTTGACTATCTTTTTCATCCTTTTCAGGACAAGGGAACGATATTACCGTTGTATGATTCATCCCCACACAAAAAAAAAGAAGAAAAGAAGAAAAAATAGTTCGAATGAAAAATAGTAGTTCAAAAATAAAACTACAAAAAAAAACAGAAAAAATAGTTCGAACAAGAAAAAGAAAAAAAAGTGAAAAAATTATGTTTGAAGTTGTTGCATTCCTTGATTGCATTTCTTTTTTAGATTTTATGTGGGATTGATCTAATTTATTATGTTTCTCTTGTCTTGATTATTAGCCGAATTTTTGCCTTTCTCCCCACCTTTACCTAAGCCCCATTACAACACATTTAAGACCCTTTGATTATTGAATCGTGTTCTAATTAGTAGTGGAGATTTGATTTTCTTATAGGCTTATGGTAATGTCATGTTCGGTTTCGACTTTGAGCGTATTTGAACCCGAAATAGTTTGAGTGAATCGAATGAATCCTTGCGAGGCATTGAGTTTGGTTACATTGAGACTGATGAATGAATGGATATCACAGTCTTGCTTAACTTTATTCTACTTATGCTTTTCGATTAATTATAATTTTTATTTGGATGATTGTTGTGGACTTGACTTGCATGGATTTTTGGGATATGAGGCTAGACGAAGGAAAGTAAGCGAAATATTTTTTTAACTTGTTTCATTCTTGCATTCTTGAGGACAAGCATGAGATAAGTGAGGGGGGAATTTGATGAGTGTTTTAGATTGAATATATTTTCTTGTTAATTTTCTCTCGTTGTCAATTATTACTGCAGATTTGGTTATGTTTTGCTCATTTTTGGTGCAAGAATCTATTTTCTAAAACCAACAGCAAGAGAGGTGTTTCGACATTTTTTATTAATCCATCGTGGCTGAAGACTGGGCATGACATTTTGTCGACTTGGCAGATTCGAGCAATCTAGTTAGTAGCGCCTTCTAGAAGACGATCCAGTCAGCAGTTTCTAGAAGGACGATGCATGAAATTATCTTGGATTAAGTTTGAATTTAAAATACTTTGGAACTATTTATCTTTTAGATGTTATTATCTTTAGGATTTATCTTTTGGATGTTATTATCTTTAGGATTTATCTTTTTATTTTAAATTTATTTGTTTCATCTTTAGGGTTTTTAGAAGACTATAAATACCTTTTTGGGGCAAAGCTTAGGATGTATCATCTTTTTCATTTTCTTTCTTTCCTTTTATAAAAGTTCTCTTGGGTTTATTTTCAATTTTTGTTTTTACTTTAAGTTTTTACTTTTTTTTTGAAAATGCTAAGTATGATTTCAATCATGCTTAGCTAAACTTTCTATTAGCCGATGGCCTAACGATGACTCAATTCCTTCTATGAAAATTGAAAAGCACTTAATATCTTCAGATATAATTCTCAATTTTTTGAAAACTTGGATTGACAATTGGTCTTTCCTTTAAAAATCTTAACACTTTTATTTTAAAAGGAGCTCGTTGGTTTGAATGTTGTTCTGATTTATCGTTGGGAGGAAGAATCGGCTGATAGCAAATTCGACTTCTTGTGAACACACTTTGAGGTGGTCCGCTAAGGGAAATTGAGATCGGGTTCGATTCTCGTTGAGACAACATAATTCGAGTCCGACTTTTCCAGCATTTAAAGATGTATTGTTGCTAACGATGATAGACGTGGTTAGTCCAGCAAGGACTGAATTTTGGAGATAGGCATGGGAATATCGGTTCACCGAAGAGAAAAGTAAGTTACAAAGGTTGGGTCTTGTAGACTGTAACAGGCATGAATCTTGAAGTAAAATCACTTTCAATGATCGAAACGAATTGAGGTAGAGCGAAGCTTGAGGCTAATCGTTATTTTCAACTATTACCTTTTTATTTTAGTCATTCTTTTAAATTACTCTTATTTAATTTTACCATTCTCGTTCTTGAACTTTAATCCCCTTTTTTTCTTTCTTTATTTTTCACTGGAACATGATCAAAGCAATTCAACATTGGAAATTCCTTAGTCCCTGCGGATCGACCCTTCTTCTCTTTACTACACTTTAATTTATTTAATTTGGGAATAAGAAATATTTATTTGACAATTTACGACGCTTGTCAACATTCTTAAAAGGATTGCCACGAATGATCTCCAATATCCTACTACCAGACTGGGAACCAAAACAAAAACTGCAGGAAAATTAGAGCTTGATGCATTATCATCAATCACTGCTTAAATTTCCAATCTTACTAACATGGTGAAGAAAATTGAACAACCTACTGAAATTTGAGAAGTAAAGGCACTAAAACCGTTCTGCACTATTTGTGGAGAGGATCATCATGTGGATGAATGCCCAGCAAACCCTGTATCGATAAATTATGTTGGCAATTTTAATCGCAATTGTAACCCCCTTAGCCTGGCCTAGCCAAAACCGAACTAAAATGATCACATTAGGTTTGTGAAGCAAACCCGAGCTAATAACCTAAATCGGGTCCATTTTTTCTTTTATCTTGTCTAGATGCATCAAATTAGTTTCCTAAGGTGAATATGCTTCAGCGGAAACATTATATTGAAATCAAATTTCAAAACGAGGTTCTATAGCTCAAAATTGCACATTAGGGACCAAAATGTAATTTTCACAAATTACACGGTCTTTCTTAAAATTCATGTTACCAATCCTCTATTAGTCCAATTCCATGCTCCCATGTTAAATTCTAGCTCAAAACAATCATCGAAACTCATTCAATTGCATAAATAACATTCAGAGACTAAACTGCAAGATTTCCAAACTTCAGCAAACTAATATGTACAAAATTAACAGGGTGTACCGATACAAGCAAGCCCGTACCGATACGGCTTAATGAAAATAATCACTTCTCGTACTGATACACGTACATTCGTATCAATACGGTGTGTTAACCCATCCGTACCGATATGGGCTTGACCCCATACTGATCCCCTTTGTAATATCTCTAAAACCAGTATTCCAATAACCAAAATGCGTATCGATACAGTACCCCGTGTATCGGTACGGCTCTTTAAAATTGAAGGGATGGTACTGGTACTAAAACCCGTGTACCGAGTCCAGTGCAAATATTTCTCAAGGCGTACCGGTACAGTGGCTAGGCGTATTGATACCCTTTGTTATTTTTCGATGATTTGAGCCTCTCCAAACCCCGCGTACCGATTCTTGAGTACCTGTACCGGTACGCAGAAGCCTGCAATAACCTTTTGGTCAAACATATGACTCATTGGCTCACTTTAAACAACTTTACACATCTCCTAAACAACATAAAACATCATAAGCATGCTTGACATCAACATACCGGCAATATAGGCAATCGTAGCAAGTCTAACACAATCAACCACAAAGTCTATAGGCATGCCCCGTAGTCAACATCCAAAACATAAATCCATCCACGTCTCAAGCACTTTAAACCTCTTACAAGTCAAACCAACAATTAAAACTTGCATAAACAGGGAGTTCATCAAATAACCCTCCCAAACGAACAATTGACACATTACCCTTATTACTACCATGTAAAGTTTCAAGCCATACTTTGCAAACAAGTCCTTGGATTCCTTCCTTACTTCCTCGCTGTCTTTTTACCTTTAATTCTATGCATTGATGGAAAAAGAAAGCGTAAGCACACTAGGTTTAGTGAGGAATGCTCAAATACTAACCACCATCAATGCATTTAAAAACATTTAACCATCATTTTGAAAACCATTTTCCAAAACACTTTACAAGCATCATTTCAACATCAAGCCTTATCATAACCATGCACTTAACATTTCCAAAATAGCATATTAAACCATAGGCAACATGTATCATGGATTCAATAGCAATGTCCCATTTTCTACCCTCAATTTAAGCTTTCCCATGCATACTACCAATGCAAGTGTTAAAGAGCAAAACATGATTAAACCAACATTAAACAACATAATTCATCAACATGGTACATAATCAATTATATTGGCTTACGAGTGATCATTAACCAAATTCCACATTATAAAACATAACATCATATACACAGATTCAACAAGTGTTTCCAACACTTCATGCCATCACAACCGAAATTAATGGCACATTTACAACCGGTTACAATCACAACCCCACACATCGGTTGGATGCATAACTCACTAACGAGAGTCTTCGGTACAAAGATCAAAACCCCTCAACTGTTAGGGTACTTGGATGGAGTATTCGGTACATCGGATCAAAATCCCTCAACATCCAAGGTGATTTTTTATAGTGCACTATCAATCCTATGGCCGGCCAAATATATCCAATAACATTTTCAAACCTTTTCATATCACCACTTGCCAATATAATTCATTTTATCAATATTAACTCACTGTTTTCATATGCATCATCAAAATCATTTAACCAATGCAATCAACCTTGCATTAACCAATGTTCAAAAACATTTATAAGACATGCATTACCTCACAATGCAGCAACATCATCATATAACCAATTTCCAGCATTAAACCATGTTCAAAACATGCATATACAGTGAGTAATAAAACCATTAAAACAAGTGCATAAAAACCAATTGTCAAACCATGTTCAAGAGAGAATTCATCATTTACTTACTTCCGAGCTTAGACCAGCGTTTCAAGCTTGATCTAAACCCCCAAACACAACTTTCAAACCTTTGAAAAGATATAAAACACGTTCTCACTCACCAACACGCAAAGCCTCGATTGCCAATATGGTAAACACGCCTCTAAAGCTTCCGAAACGATCGTTCAAGCTTGAGGATCAACTTCCCCTATTTTATCCACACAAAAATAGAGGATACAACGCACCAATATACATTCAACAACCCAGCAACATCAATTCACATAAATCCTCAATATCCACTACCCAATTTCACTCCACAACAACTGAAATCAACATCAAACATCTTCCAAACTTAACCCAGACAAAACCTAACATTTTAACCCTTCAATTATCATCAATTAACATCTAAAAAACACAACAACATCTTCCTTATACCCACAACATTCATTAAACCTCCACAAAATCCCCCAAAACTCACAACTAACAACCTAGAAAATTAGAGATTCACATAGTTTCGGGATTCCAATGTTAAAACCCACTTATTAACATTAATAAACATAAAAATTATGAATAAAATCAATCAAGAACTCATCAAAACAGAGCCTATTCAAAAATCCATCAATCTAATCAATTAAACCTTGATTTAACCAGTTTTCCATAATTACATCATCAAATCAAGTTAGAAAACATATCTAAAGGATCAATAACTTGGTAATTTCAATAAAGAACCTTATATTTGAGGGGAAGAATGAAGCTCACCTCTAAATTTGGCTTTCCTCTTAATTAGATGAATTTTCTTGAGAAAATAAGATCAAATCAAATAGGTTTTGTTGGGAAACCATTAAAGATTCATTTGATAACAAAAGAATGTTAAAATCAAATATTTACCTAAGAAAATTGAAGTGTAAAAGAGTGTTTGTCTGGAGAGAATTTGAGAGAACAACTTTTGGTGAAAAGTTAGTTACGTAAAATTTCTTTTAAACTTAATTATGAAATTAATCTCCCCAAACCTTTTTATTTACTTTAATACCTTTTTAAAATGTCCAATTAAAAGTGAAAAATCTGATACTAGACTTTGGCCAAATAGCTTCTTAAAGATTCTAAGTTTTGACCCTTTTACAAAACTTTCACTAAAAACAGTTTTAAAATTTTACATTTTTGTCACTAAACAAAATGCCACTTTTTGAGACTTCTTTTTCTAAAATTGATTTTACCACAATCATTTACATATTAAATAATGATTTTAGAACATTTTCACATATTTTTATTTTCCCTAAAAATATTTATTTCGAATTAAATCCCAAAACTGACTCGAATCCTCTAACCCAATCCTTCAGACCGTATAAACCACTTAGAAAACTCCTAGGCCCAAAATCAGGGAGTTACAACTCTCCCCCTTAAGAAATTTCATCCTCAAAATTTACCTAATGGGAGCAGATGCAGAAGCTACTCTAACAAGTTCGACTTACTCTCCCATGTGGCCCCCTCAACACCGTGATGTCGCCACAACACCTTAACATGCTCAATCGTCTTGCCACGAAGAACTTTACTACTGGAGTCAAGGATCTCCACTGGTTCTTCATCATAAGACAAATCTGGTTGCAACTCAACATCTTATACTGCATCACATGCGACGGATTCGAACGATACCTCCACAACATGGATACATTAAACACATCATGAATCTTCTCCAACTCAGGAGGAAAACTCAATTGATAAGCCACGTGACCTATGCGTTCCAACACCTTGTACGGTCCAATAAACCTCAGACTCAACTTTCCTTTACGCCCAAAGCGCATAACTTTCTTCCAAGGTGAGACTTTCAAGAAAACTTTTCGCTAACCGCGTACTCAACCTCTTTACTCTTCAAATCCACGTAAGATTTTTGCCTATCCGAGGCCACTTTCAAACGATCATAAATCAGCTTCACTTTCTCATCCGTGTCTTTCAACACATCCAGGATGGAAACATACTTTTCCCCAGCCTTAGCCCTTCACAAGGATATACGACACTTCCTACAATACAAGACTTTATGCTGTACCATCTTTATACTTGCATGATAACTATTTTTGTATGCAAACTCCACCAAAGGCAACTGCCTTTCCCAAGTTCCTTGGAACTCAATAATGCAACATCTCAACATATCCTCCAAAATCTGAATCACACGATCAGACTGACCATCCGTCTGAGGATGATACGAAGTAATGAAATTCAAGCGATTACCCAAAGCTTGATGCAAACACTCCTAAAACCTCGTTGTAAATCGCATATCCCTATCTGAAACAATTGACTTGGGCACTCCGTGCAACCTCACAATTTTAAAAACATAAAGATCTGCCAACCTATCCAAAGTATACATCATATGTACTGGCAGAAAATGTACACACTTCGTAAATTGATCAACAATCACCCAAATGGAATCCTTTTTAGTCAGTGTCAAAGGAACCTCGACACGAAATCCTTGGCGATCCTCTCCCATACCCACTCCAAAATTTTCAATGGCTGCAACAACTCAAAAAGAAACTAGTGTTATGCCTTTACACGCTGACATACCATACATCTAGCAACAAAATCAACCACATCATTTTCAAACCCACCCAATAGTACTCTTTCTTTAAATCTCAATACATCTTGGTACTACCGGGATGTATAGCAAAATGACTAGCATGTGCCCGGTCAAAATCATCTGCCTCAACTCCACATCACTAGGCATCACTATCTGATCTTTAAAACACAACACCTCATCACCATTAAAGTGAAAATCCGTAGGATTTCAATCCATGATACCTTGACATGCGGTACCAATGCCTCATCATAGGGTTGCTTTTCCTTAAACAAATGTGACAAAGATGGCTTCACTTGCAATTCAACCAACAGCCCACCATCACGCGTTACACTCAACCTCGCAAACATGGCTCTCAACTCCACAATCCTTGCCCGAATGATATTCAATTGTCATATCACAATCCTTAAGCAACTCCAACCACCTATGTTGCCTAAGATCCAACTCCTTTTGAAACATCAAATACTTCAAACTCTTATGATCCGTGTATACAATACACTTCTCACCATAAAGGTAATGTCTCCAAATCTTAAACGCAAACACCACCGCAACAAGTTCGAGATTATGCGTATGTTAATTGCGCTCGTGCACCTTCAACTATCTCGATGCATAAACTATAACTTTCCCACTTTGCATCAACACACACCCCAAACCAACATAGGATGCGTCGGTGTAAATCGCAAACTCTTTCCCTAACTAAGGTTGAATCAAGATTGGAGCTTGTGTCGAAGCTTCCTTAAACTTTTCAAAAACAAGTCTAGCTTCATTCCACTCGAACTGTACATCATTTTGCAATAACTTGGTTAACGGAGCAGCGACCCTCAAGGAGCTGTCCACAAAACGTCAATAATAACTGACCAACCCAAGAAACTATAGACTTCCATTACTGACATAGGTTGTTTCCAACTCACCACCGCCTCAACCTTTTTCGAATCCACTCGTATACCTTCCGCTGAAACAACATGACAAAGAGAAACCACTTCTTTAATCCAGAACTCACACTTGCTCAACTTGGCATAGAGCGGATTATCCAACAAGGTTTTTAACACAATTTGCAAGTGTCGATCATGATCCTCCTCGTTACGAGAGTACACAAGAATATCATAAATGAACACTACTACGAATTGATCCAAGAATTCATGAAACACCCAATTCATCATGTCCATGAATACTGCATGCACATTCGTCAACCCAAACGGTATCACCAAGAACTCATAATTCTCGTACCTCGTACGAAAAATAGTTTTCGGCACATCTTTATCCTTAACTTTCAACTGGTTGTATCCAAATATTAAATTATTCTTGGAAAACACCATAGCAACATAGAACTGATCGAACAAGTCATCAATCCGCAGCAAAGGATACTTATTCTTAATCGCCAACTTATTCAGTTATCAATAGTCAATGCACATCCTCGAAGTGCCATCTTTCTTTTTTAGAAACATCATCGGTGCTTCCTATGGCAGAACACTAGGTCAGATGAAACCATGGTCCAACAACTCCTAGAGTTGTTTCTTCAACTCTTTCAACTCCTTTGGTGCCATGCGGTATGTGCAATCGACACTGGAGCCATATCAGCAGACGTCTCAATCAAAACACCACCTCTTTATCCGGGGGCAATCCAGACAACTCCCTTAGAAACACACCCAAAAAATCACAAACAGTACAAATATCCTTAGTTCACACTTTTTCCATGTTCGAGTTCATAACATAAGCCAGATATGCTTGACACCCACACTATAGAACTTTTGCGCTTCCAAGGCCGAAACCACATTGGAAAAGAACTTAACATTCTCACCCATAACCTCTATTCCATAATCATCAATAAGTCTCAACGTAACTCTCTTTGTCTCAAAGTCAACCACAGGCCCGATGCTCGGACAACCAATCCATACCCAAGATCACATCAAAACCATGAAACAGAAGCTCCATCAAATCTACCACAAACACATGACCTTAAACCATCAAAGGACATCTCCTATACACCCTCCTTGTCATAACCATCTTTTCAAAAGAACTCATTACTTGCATACCCACATCTAACATTTCTACCGGTATATCAAGCAAATATGCATGCTCATGCAAAATATGTGAATGCATAGAGCCATAATCTATCAGAGAAAGTAATGACATAGACTGCAAGGTAAAAGTACCTGCTATCACATTCGTGTCATTCCTTCCCTCAAGATATGCATAGATCCTCGTTGGTCCACCACCTGGGGGTTGAACCGCCACTATATGCGCTACAGTCCTCCATCTATCCTTTCTCCATTAGAAATTACCTCGACTGCGCCCACGGCATCTTGGTGGTGCCACAACAGGTGCAGGTGCCTGTCTACCCCTACCAAGCAACGGACAATCACGTCTCATATGATCCACAAACCCACAACTCTAACAAGAATTCACACCCTCTCTGGCCAAATATGGGCAGCCTCACCTCAAATAATCTCTCGATCCATAAACCCAACAAACATTATACGCTACTCTGACCTGGGCACTCTGCCCATGTAATCCTCGCCCAACACCATATTTACCACGTCTCGCATCTAGAAAAAACCTCCTATCACGGTGCCTCTTGGTCTGACCAACACCAAAACCAAAATTTACAACTCTTTTTGCTAAGCCAAAATCTCCAGAACGAAGAGATAAACCCAAACTCTGCTCAATATCCTTCGTTCATGTAACCAACACGTCAAAATCCGTGTAGTCAGTGGCCAACATATATATCTTAATGTCTTGTACCAATTCGTAACAAAATCGATCACAACGATGCCTTTCATCCGGCACCAACTCAAGTGCATACTGACTTAGCCTCACAAATTGCACTTCATACTCAGATACTGTCATACTGCCCTGAACCAAGGCCATGAACTCACATTTCTTCTCATCCAAGTATCTAACTCCCATATACTTTTTTTCTAAAGGAAAATTGGAAGAGTTTCCATGTCACATCACCGGGTTTCATGCCCGTGATCATAGTGGTCCACTAACTGTGTGCATCACCCTACAACAGGGACACAACATGTCCCCGCTTACGAGAATTATTACACCCCATCTGCTCCAGAATCTAATATGTACTAGCAAACCACTCCGCGTATGCCTCAGGTTCCATCCCTTTAAACTCAACTCCCCAAGACTGCACAAATGCTATAAGGGAAACCCCAAATTAACAGCAATAGCGAGTGCTAGTACAGGTACATGAACTCTAGCCATCGCAGCCTGGAACGCTCTAGTCATCGCCTGAACCAAAGGCGTCATATCACCATACATTGGATCACAATTCTCACCCTCAGCTCCATGCCATCCGATAGTAGCATTCCCGCTCGATCACAATTCTCTCCTCGGTGGCATCGTATAAAAATGTATCTAAGGTATGATAATTACACCAAATCAAAAAAATCAAGCCAGCTTCAAGCATGGATCCAAGAGTTTTATTTGAAACTAAAAATCATTTTATAACAGTAGTAATAAGGCGATGTGTCCCAAAAATACCCTAACATGGCATATTTCAAACACTATACATATAAACAATCACCATGCATAGCAAACAACATAGTACATTCATCAGCAACATTGTACTAACTCTTATACCACCAAATGTAACCCCCTTAGCTCGGTCTAGCTGAAACTGAACTAAAAGGATTAAATTAGGTTTGCCGAAGTAAACTCGAGCTAATAACCTAAACTGGGTCCATTTTTTTCTTTTATCTTACCTAGATGCATCAATTTAGTTTCCTAAGGTGAACATGCTTCAGTAGAAATGTTACATTGAAATCAGATTTCAAAACAAGGTTCCATAGCTGAAAATCGCACATTAGGGTACCAATCTTTTTTTAGTCCAATTCCATGCTCACGTGTTAAATTCCTACTCAAAACAATCATTCCAACTCATTCAATTGCATATATAACATTTAGGGACTAAACTGCAAGATTTCCAAGCTTCAACAAACTGATATGCACAAAATTAACAGGGCGTACGCTATAGGCAAGCCCATACAAATACGACTTAACGAACATAATGGCTTCTCGTACCGATACACGTAGATCCATATTGATACGGTGTGTTAACCCACCCATACCGATATGGCCTTGACCCGTACCGATCCCCTTATGATTTCTCAAAAACCCAGTATTCTAGTGGCCAAAACGCGTATCAATACGGTACCCTACATATCGGTACGACTCTTTAAAATTGAAGGGATCGTATTAGTACTCAAACCTGTGTACCGACACCAGTTCAAATATTTCTCAAGGCATACCGATACGGTGGCTAGGCGTATTGATACCCTTTGTTATTTTTCGATGATTTGAGCCTCTCCAATCCCCATGTACCGATTCGTAGTACCTGTACCGATATGCAGAGGCCTATAATAACCTCTAGGTCCAACATATGACTCTTTGGCTCACTCTAAACAACTTTATACATTTCCTAAACAACATAAAACATCATAAGCATGCTTGACATCAACATACCAACAATTTAGGCAATCCTATCAAGTATAACACAATCAACCACAAAGTCTATAGGCATGCTCCCTAGTCAACATCCAAAACATAAATCCATCCACGTCTCAAGCACTTTAAACCTCTTACAAGTCCAAACCAACAACTAAAACTTGCACAAATAGGGAGTTTATCAAATATCCCTCCCAAATCAACAATTGACACATTGCCCTTATTACTACTATGTAACGTTTCAAGCTATACTTTGCAAACAAGTCCTTGGATTCCTTCCTTGCTTCCTCGCTGCCTTTTTACCTTTAATTCTATGGATTGATGAAAAAAGAGAGCGTAACCACACTAGGCTTAGTGAGGAATGCTCAAACACCAACCACCATCAATGCATTTAAAAGCATTTAACCATCATTTTGAAAAGCGTTTTCCAAAACGCTTTACAAGCATCATTTCAACATCACGCGTTATCAAAACCTTGCACTTAACATTTCCAAAACAACATATTAAACCATATGCAACATGTATCATGGATTCAACAGCAAAGTCCCATTTGCTACCCTTAATTTAAGCTTTCCCATGCATACTACCAATGTAAGGCTTAAAGAGTAAAACATGATTAAACCAACATAATCCATCAACAGATACATCATCAATTATATTGGCTTACATGTGGACATTAACCAAATTCCACTTTATAAAACATAACATCGGATACATAGATTCAACAAGTGTTCCCAACACTACATGCCATCACAACCACAATTAATGGTACATTTACAACCGGGTACAATCACAACCCTAGACATTAGTTGGATGTATAACCCACTAATGGGAGTCTTCAGTACAAAGATCAAAACCCTTCGACCGTTAGGGTACTTGGATGGAGTATTATAGACACCGGATCAAAATCCCTTAACATCTAAGGCGACTTTTTATAGTGCACTATCAATCCTATGGCCGGCCAATTATATCTGATAACATTTTCAAACCTTTTCATATCATCACTTGCCATTATAATTCATTTTATCAACATTAACTCACTATTTTCATATGCATCATCAAAATCATTTAACCAATGCAATCAACCTTGCATTAACCAATGTTCAAAAACATTAATAAGACATGCATTACCTCACAATGCATCAACATCATCATATAACCAATTTCTAGCATTAAACCATGCTTCAAACATGCATATACAATGAGTAATTAAACCATTAAAACAAGTGCATAAAAACCAATTGCCAAACCGAGTTCGAGAGAGAATTCATCATTTACTTACTTTCAAGCTTAGACCAGCATTTCAAGCTTGATGTAAACCCCCAAACACAACTTTCAAACCTTTGAAAAGCTGTAAAACACGCTTTCACTCACCAACACGCAAAACCTCTTTTGCCGATACGGTAAACACGCCTCCAAAGCTTTCGAAACAATCGTTCAAGCTTGAGGATCAACTTCCCCTGTTTTATCCACACAAAAACTGAGGATACAACACATCAAAATGCATTCAACAACCCAGCAACATCAATTCACATAAATCCTCAACATCCACTACCCATTTCACTCCACAACAACCGAAATCAACATCAAACATCTTCCAAACTTAACACAGCCAAAACCTAACATTTTAACCCATCAATTATAATCAATTAACATCTAAAAAACACAACAACATCATCCTTTTACCCCCAACATTCATTAAACCACAACTCCCCAAAAACTCACAACTAACAACCTAGAAAATTAGAAATTCACATAGTTTTGGGATTCCAATGTTAAAATCGACTTATTAGCATTAATAAACATCAAAATTATGATTAAAATCAATCAAGAACTCAACAAAATAGAGCCTACTCAAAAAGCTAACAATCCAATCAATTAAACCTTGATTTAACCAATTTTCCATAATTACATCATCAAATCAAGTTATAAAACATATGTATAGGTTCGATAACTTGGGAATTTCAATAAAGAACCTTATATTAGAGAAGAAGAGCGAAGCTCACCTCTAAATTTGGCTTTCTCTTAATTGGATGAATTTTCTTGAGAAAACAAGATCAAATCAAATAGGTTTTGTTAGGAAACCATTAAAGATTCATTTGATAACAAAAGAATGTTAAAATCAAATATACACCTGAGAAAATTGAAGTGGAAAATAGTGCTTGGCTGGAGAGAATTTGACAGAAAAGCTTTTGGTGAGAAGTTAGTTATGTAAAATTTCTTTTAAATTTAATTATGAAATTAATCTCCACAAACATTTTTATTTACTTTAATACCTTTTTAAAATGTCCAATCAAAAGTGAAAAGTCTGATATTATACTTTGGCCAAATAGCTCCTTAAAGATTCTAAGTTTTGACATTTTTACAAAACAGTCACTAAAAACAGTTTTAAAACTTTTCATTTTGTCACTAACCAAAATGCCACTTTTTGAGACTTCTTTTTGTAAAATTGATTTTACCACAATCATTTACATATTAAATAATGATTTTAGAACATTTTTCCATATTTTTATCTTCCTAAAAAATATTTATTTTGAATTAAATCCCAAAACTGACTCGAATCCTCTAACCCGATCCTTCGGACTGTCTAACCACCTAGAAAACTCCTAGGCCCAAAATCGGGGTATTATAGCAATTTTAACCCACACTCTAATACTTATAATACATGATGGAAGCAACACCCAAACTTTTCTTTGGCAAGTTATAGAGGTAACCAATTTAATGCCAGTATCAGATTAACAATGCAGATCAAGGTTTCAACTAGAATGCAATACCGCAGAAAGCACAAAACAATTTTTATACATGAAAAAAAACACCCAGGGGAATTCATTGATAGAGTACTTGAAACAAAATGATGCAACTATCCAGAGTTTAGTAGCATCTATGCAAAACTTAGAGGTTTAGATCAGACTGATTGCCAATGCACTTAGCAATAAACCCCAAGGAACTTTTCCAAGCGATACAAAAGATGCTCGACATAAAGGTAATGAACATTGCAAAGTAGTGACTCTTCAGAGTGGCAAGCAATGCAAGCTGAGACACTTGTCAAGCAGCCAATTAATTGCCAAGATGAAGAGAAGGTACCAGCAGACAAACCCACCAAAGCAGAGAAAAAAGAGGTAAGCATTGATGATGCTAGAACTCAAGCCGATGCCAGGCCTCAATCTAATGCCAGAGAAACTTTGGCAAAACCGGTACAGCTAGCATTCGCCTATCCACTACCACCGTTTCCACAAAAGCTCTAAAAGCATAAGCAAGACCAACAGTTTAAGCGCTTTTTTGGAAGTTCTTAAACAATTGTAAATAAATATACCATTAGTGGAAGCTTTGAAGCAAATGCCCAACTACGTCAAATTCATGAAAGATATTCTTTCCAAAAAGCGGAAATTAGGTGACTTCGAGACCATCGCTCTTACTGAGGGATGCAGTGTAATGATACTCAATCGATTGCACCCAAACTGAAAGATCCAGGAAGTTTCGCTATTCTCTGCACCATTGGCAATATATTCATGGGTAAGGCACTGTGTGACATGGAAGCCAGTATCAATTTGATGCTAATGTCAGTTTTCAAGAAGCTTGGAATTAAAGCAAGGCTTACCATGGTAACACTTCAGCTGGCAGATCGATCTTCACATCCTAAGGATAAGATTGAGGATGTGTTGGTAAAGGTAGACAAATTTATATTTCCAATTATTTTATTATTTTAGATTATAATGCAGATGTTAATGTTCCAATTATATTGGGCAGACCATTTCTTGCCACAGGTAGGACCTTAATTGATGTTCATAAAGGTGAACTTATATGCGCATGAATGACCAGTATGTTATGTTTAAAGTATTTCAAGATCTTAAGTGCACAGATGAACCTGAGGAATGCCAAGCTGTTGAGATGATAGAGTCTATTTTTAATGTGGACATGGTATAAATTAGCCAAGACTCAAATGATGATGCCAGAGAACTGGATGATGAAGTTAATACGAGTGAAGGATCTAAAGGACCATGTAACCCCCTCGACCCAACCTAGTCGCAATACTGAACCGAGCGAGCTATATTAGGTTTATCGAGGTAAACCATAAAGAAATAAACCGAAACACCATTTTTTTACTTTTATCTTGTCTAAATGCAAAATCATTAACCTATATCTTCATACTGTCATCAGATGTAAACTCAACTCAATCGGGCATCGATTTGACATCCAATTAGCTCAATTGCAATTTAGGGACCAAATTACATTTTGATCAAACTACAGGGAATTCACACTTTTTTAGGTTGCAACCTTTAATTAATCAAGTTTCATGTTCTCATGTCGAAAATTAGCTCGATTTGAACATCCAAACTCATTCAATTGCATCCACAACATTCAGGGACCAAAAAGCAAGAAAATAGAATTTCACTTCCATGACATTAACTGAAATAACAGACAACCATACCAATACGCGTGCCATCGTACCGATACACGTGCCACCTTATCGATACGGTGCTGTACACAAGCCTGCACTATTTTGATACACTGTAACCCGTTTCGGTATGCCTAGCTGGCAGTTCATAAATGTTTGGCAATCGTACCGATATGGTATGGTAATGTTTCGGTACGTGGGTTTTTCCCAAAAAATAGATTCTAGTAAATAAATTCCATACCGATACACCCAATCCCGTATCGAAACACCATGTTTGATTTTGCCTAGCCGTACCGATACAGTCCCCCGCGTATCGGTACGCCTAGGCCTGTAATGTCACATTTAGCTGGTTTAACAAGCTCTTAGCCTATCTAAAACACCCTAACATGCTTCTAACATACATCCAACAAATTCAACATCAATTCATGGCATTTTGCATCACACGTAAATCTATAGGCATGCAACCTAGGAAACCATTCAAGTAAAACATGAAACTTCAAACCATCACAAAAACAAACCATAAAGGCCATTTACAACTTTAGAGCAATCAAACAAACTTGCTCAAACAGTGAGTTTATCAAAACATCTCCCAAAACCAAAATGAGTACCCTATTTTTTTATTACTTATAGTCTAATCCAAACATACTTTGGTAAACAAGTCTTGCTAGGATCCCTTGCTCCTTACTGCCTCCAAAGCTCTCAATTCTCTGCATTGATGGACAAAAAAAGCGTAAGCACACAAGGCTTAATGAGGAGCGCTCACAAACAAAACACCATCAATGCATTTAAAATTATTTCTTAACAACTCATTGAAATCCCATTTCAAAATTTCAACAACATTTAAAACATCATCATCATGCCCTTAAACCATATGCAATATGTATCATTAACCAGCAGCAAGTCCCAATGCTCAACCTCAATTTAAGCCTTCCTATGCATAACAACCATATGCAAAGCTTAAAGAGTAAACACGTATAAATCATATTATACAACATAAACTTTCCAATGATACATCAACAATTATATTGGCTTACAAGTGATCATTAAACAAGTCCATTAACATAAGAGTTCATTGGATACACGGATTCAATAGGTGTTCAACCAACACTTCAAGCCATCTCAACCAGAATAGCGATACAATAACAATCGCGGTACATTACCAACCAGGTACACTTTTCAACCCACGGGGACACCAGCCCCAATCATCGGTTAGACGCTTAATCCCCTAAATGGAGTCTATAGTACTGTTTAATCGCTCTACCATTAGGGTACTCGGATTGAGTTTTCGGTACACGGATCTAAACCCCTCAACATCCAAGGCGACTTATTATAGTGCACTCAATCCTATGGCCGGCCAACTATATCCGATAACAATATCAAAACCACATCACTTGCCAATGTAAATAACCATTTAACATTTACCTAACTGTTTTTAACAAGCATTAACCCAACCATTTTTCCAAAGCAACAACCATGCTTTAAACCACAAGTATAAACCATGTACTTACAAGGATCACTTACCATGTGCATCCTTCAGCATTTCATGCTCAAATATAGTATATCAAATACTTTAAAACATGCTTAAACAATAGGTAACATGTAAATCAAAACAAGTGCATAAAACCATTTAACTCTAGCACGACCGAGAGAGAATATCCACTTTTACTTACTTCTAAGTTTAAACCAGCGTATCAAGCTAAGTTTAAACTCCCATAAACCACCTTTAAAACATTCCAAAGCTGGAATCCACGTTCCCACTCACCGATACGCGAAGCCTTGATTTGCCAATGCGAAATCAAGCGTTCGAAGCTTCCAACGCTACACCGTTCGCTTCCAAAACAACCTCCCCTATTTAAACCACATAACAACAGAGGATTAATGCATCTCCATGTATTTACAACACTACAACAACAGATGCTCACGGATTCTTGCATTCACCTCACAATTACCCAACCACAACAACCGAAAATTTCAACTAGTCCTTTCCAAGCACAACCCAGCCACAACCTAACAATCTAATGCCACTTTTATCATCAATTAACATCTAGAAATAGAATCAAATCAACCTAACACCTTCAGCAAATACACATCCACCATAACACCTCAAAAACACAAATCTAGCAATCTAAACAATAAGAGATTCAAGAGTTTCAGGATTCCATTGATAAAATCAATTTATCAACATCATTAAACTTCCAAAATATGTTCAAAAACAATTCATAACACCTGAAATTAGATTCAATTCGAATCTTTCATCATTTCATCAATTTTACCTAATTAAATCTATATAAAACATAAAAGCAGTTTATAAACCAAAAATCAAGGATCAAGTACTTGGGAACATTGATAAAGAACCATTTAACAGAGGAGATCACAGACCTTACCCCTGTTATGTGATTTCTCCCTTAATTTGCTTGTTTAAAGCTAAGAAAACATACGATTTCAATGAGATTTTGTTTTAAGCTAAGAAAACATCAGACTTCAATGAGATTTTTAAAACAAAGTTAAATAATCAAGTTAGAATCAATAATCTGAGTGAAAAGAATCTATCACCTCTAGATTTTGATGAAATTCCGAGTGTTTGCTAGAAAAGAATTTGAGAGAAAAGGTTTAGGAAAATGTTACGTAAATTTTCTTTAAAAGCAAATAACTAACTTAGATATTTTAATCCCTCTTTAAAACACATGTTTAAAATGATTCAATTGAAGGGAGAAACCACCAGCAAAAACTTGGTAATTTAGATCCTTAAGGATTCTAAGAATTTGACCCTTTTCATTTTAGTCACTTTAAAATAGTTTTCAAAAATCACATTTTGGTCACTAACCAAAATGTCACATTTCCAAATTCCATTTTCCAAAATTGATTCCACAAAAAATCAATATGTATTAAAAGATGATTTTTAACTATTTTCCATATTTTTATCTACCCAAAAAATATACGGTCCCGAATCCGACTCGAATCTTTTACCTAGTCCACCCAACTGTCTAATAAACCTCAAAACTGCTAGGCCCAAAACCGGGGATTACAACTCTCCCCCACTTAAAAAATTTCGTCCTCAAAATTTACCTAGTGGAAACATATGCTGAAACTACTCCAGCATCTCCGACTTACGTTCCCACGTGGCTTCCTCAACGTCGCGGTGCCTCCACAACACCTTAACTAGATCAACAGTCTTGCCACAAAGAACCTTACTGCTAGAATCAAGAACCTCCACCAGTTCCTCATCAAACAACAAATATGGTCTCAACTCGATATCTTCAACAGGCATAACATGCGACGGATCTGACCGATACTTCCGTAACATCGAAAGATGAAACACATCATGAATCCTCTCCAACTCAGGAGGTAACCTCAAATGGTAAGCGATAGGACCCACACGCTCAACAACCTTGTATGGTCCAATAAACCTCGGGCTAAGATTCCCTTTCCACCCAAAATGCATCACCTTCTTCCAAGGCGATGCCTTCAAAAACACTCGGTCACCAACATCATACTCTATATCTATACGCCTCAAATCCGCGTAGGATTTCTGATGGTCCAAAGACGCTTTCAAGCGCTCACATATCAACTTTACTTTCCCGTTCATACCTTTTAAAACATCAGGCAAGGAAAGATGCTTCTCCCAAACCTCAGCCCAGCACACGGGCGTACGGTACCTCCTTCCATACAACACCTCATACGGTGCCATCTGTATACTAGCCTAGTAACTGTTATTATAAGCAATCTCCACCAACAGTAATTGCTTCTCCCACGTTCCCTGAAACTCAATAATGCAGCACCTCAACATATCCTCGAGAACCTGAATCACGTGCTCTGACTGACCATCCGACTGATGATGATATGAAGTGCTGAAATTTAGTATTGTTCCCAGAGAACGATGCAAACACATCCAAAACCTTGCCGTGAAATGCGGATCTCTATTTGAAACTATGAATTTAGGCACCCCATGCAAATGCACAACCTCAGAGATGTACAAATCGGCCAACCTGTCTAAGGTATACATAGTATGCACTGGCACAAAATACGCACACTTCGTAAATTGATCAACAATCACCCAAATGGAATCCTTCTTGGTCGGTTCCAAAGGCAATCCAAACACAAAATCCATGGTGATCCTTTCCCACTTCCATTTCGGTATCCTCAATGGTTACAACAACCCGGAAGGAAACTGATGCTCAGCCTTATCCTACTGACATACCATGCAATGAGAAACAAAACCAGCCATATCTTTCTTCAGCCCAATCCAATAGTACTCTTCTTTCGACCCACGATACATCTTAGTACTACCGGGATGCATAGCAAAAGGACTAGCATGCGCTTCAGTCAGAATGGTACGCCTCAACTCATCATCTTCAGGCACCACAATTCGACCTTTAAAACACAACACCCCATCCTCATTGAAATGAAAATCCGTAAGATTCCCATCTATGATATCATTCACATGTGGCACCAAACTCTAATCATGCGGTTGCCTCTCCTTGATCGAATGCGACAAGGACGGTTTCACTTGGAACTCAACCAACAATCCATCGTCACTCGTCAGACTCAAACGAGCAAACATAGCTCTCAACTCCATAGCTGTTTTCCTACTCAAAGTATCCACCACAACGTTGGCTTTTACTAGGACATCAAACGTTAGCTCTCAACTCCATAGCTCTCAACTCAAGCCACCTCCGTTGCCTAAGATTCAGCTCCTTCTGGGACATCAAATATTTCAAGCTCTTATGATCCATATAAACCACACACTTCTCGCCATAAAAGGTAATGCCTCCATACTTTTAAGGCAAACACAACCGCGGCAAGCTCAAGATCATGAGTAGGGTAATTACGCTCATGCGCCTTCAACCGCCTAGAATCATATACAACTACGTTACCTTCTTGCATCAACACGCAACAAAGCCCAACATATGACGCATCACTATAAACAACAAACTCCTTTCCCGATTCAGGTTGAACCAAGACCGGAGCTCACATCAAAGCTTCCTTCAACCTTTCAAAAGCTCGTTGTCTATCCTCTATCCACTCAAACCGAACATTCTTCTGTAACAAATTAGTTAAGGGAGCAGCCAAACTGGAGAACCCTTCCATAAATCTACGATAATAACCAGCCAAAACAAGAAAACTCCAGACTCCTATTACTGACTTAGGTACCTTCCAACTCATCACAACCTCAACCTTGTGCGGATCAACAAGAATTCCCTCGACCGACACAACATGCCCGAGGAAAACAACCTTCCTAAGACAAAACTCACATTTGCTTAACTTGGCATATAACTGATTAGCCAACAACATCTGTAGCACAAACCGCAAATGTTTATCATGATCCTCCTCAGTACGAGAGTACACTAGGATATCATCGATAAACACCACCACAAACTGATCCAAAAGCTCATGGAACACCCGATTCATCATGTCCATAAAAGAAGCTAGTGCCTTGGTCAAACTGAACGGCATCACAAGAAACTCATAATGCCCATACCTCGTACGAAAAATGGTCTTGCACACATCCACATCCTTCACCTTCAACTGATAGTACCCAGACCTCAAATCGATTTTAGAAAACACCAATGTACCTCAGAACTGATCAAATAGATCATATATCTACGGCAACTGATATTTTTTCTTTATCGTCGACTTGTTCAACTGCCGATAATCTATACACATCCATAACGTACCATCTTTCTTCTTTATAAACAACACCGGTGCACCCCACGGTGAAATACTTATTCTAATAAACCCACAATTAAGCAACTCCTGCAATTGCGTCTTTAACTCCTTCAGGGCCATGCAGTACAGAGCAATAGACACTGGTGCCGTATCCACATAGGTTTCAATGCCAAACTCTACCTCACGGTCAGGTGGCAACCCTAGCAATTATTTTGAAAAAACACCTGGAAACTCACATACGATGCAAATACCTTGCACCCTCAACTCCTTTGAACCACGATTCATCATATAGGCCAAGAAAGCCTGACGTCCAGAACCCAACATCCGACTCGCTTCCAAAGCCGAAATAGCATTAGGCAAGAACTTGGCATTCTCGCCAACAACCACTACCTCAAAATCATCTGACAACCTCAAAAATATATGTTTGGTCTCAAAATCCACTATGGCTCGATGCTCGATCAACCAATCCATGCCCAAAATAATATCAAAGCCATGAAATGGCAACTCCATCAGATTCACAACAAAAATATGGCCTTGAACCATCAACGGGCACCTACGATAGAACTTTCTAACTACAACTGTCTCCCCAAGAGAACTAGTCACTCTAACACCCACATTTAGAATTTCAACAGGTATATCAAGCAACCGGGCATGCTCACACAAGATGTATGAATGGTAGAACCATAATCAACTAATGTATACAACGACAAAGATTGTAAGGAAAAAGTACCTGCAATCACATCGGTGTCATTGTGACCCTCATGGTGCGCATACACCATAGCCGGTCCACCTCCTTCAGGCTAGATAGCAATGGTATGAGCCACAGTCCGCTGGCCACCATCTCAACGTTGAAACAACCCACAGCCATGACCACAGCCTCGCTGCAGACCAACAACAGGTGCAACACCCTGCCCACCTCAGGCCAACAACAGACAATCATGCCTCTGATCCATAAACCCAATAGGTGTTAAACGGTGCTCTAACCTGGGTACCCTGCGCCTGGGCTACACGTCCCACAACACCTCTGCCATGCCTCAGCTCCGGGCAAAACCTCCTGTCACAGTGTCTCTTAGCCTGACCACTGCTAGAACTAGAATCAACAGTTCTCTCACCCGAGCTACAGCCTCACGACCTAGAAGCCAAACCAAGATTCTGCTCCACATCCTTGGCCCGTGAAACCATCACATTGAAATCGTTATAATCAACAGCAAGCATGTATGTTTTAACCTCCTGCACGAGCCTGTACAGAAAATGATCACCTCACCAGCACTCGTCAGGGACCAACTCAGGTGCGTACTGACTCAGCCTCACAAACTGCACCTCATACTCTGCCACATACATACTGCCCTGCACCAAAGCCACGAACTCCTGCTTTCTATCATCCTGATATTGGACTCCCAGATACTTATTTTGGAAAGTACCATAGAAGAACTCCTAGGTCACATCATCGGTCACCATACCGGAAGTCATGGTAGTCCACCATGTATAGGCATCACCCTGTAACAGGGAAACAACATAGCCCAACTTACGGGTATTGGTACACCCCATATGGCCTAGTATTCTCTCAGTACTGGCCAACCAGCCCTCAGAAGCCTCAGGCGACAAACCTCAAAACTCAACTCTGCCCAAACCGCGAAGACGCTCAAGCGACAAACCTTGCCCAACAATCGGTGGTGCCGGTACATGAACACCCACAACTGCTGCCTGAAAAGCACCGGTCATGGCTTGAATCAGCGGTGCCATATCAGCCATCCCTGGCCCTACTGGTACAGGTGGTACTTGCTCCACTCTTTTAGGTGGAATAGGTGGGGGTGGTGGCAACCCTCTAGGAGGTACAACATCTCCCTCAACATCCTGCCCAGTGGCAGCAACATTTGTACCAGATCATAACTCTCTCCTCGGTCTTATCGTGCTAAAATATATCTAAGGCATGATAATTATTTCAAAACAAAACAGCTAGGCCAGCTTCAAGCAACGATCCAAGACTTTAATTTTAAAAATCAAAACTTTCTAGACTATAATAATAAGGCAATGGGTTTCTCAAATTTTCCCCCAACATGGCATAAAGCAATCACCGTGCATATTACAATCACCGTGCATTTTAAACATCAGATAACAACTCACAATCACATTACAACAATCAAATCAACTCCTAACTATCACAAACCTGGCTCTTATACCACCAAATGTAACCCCCTTGACCAGGCCTAGTCGCAAGACCGAATCGAGCGAGCTACATTAGGTTTACCGAGGTAAACCATAAAGAAAGAAACCAAAATGTGACCATTTTTTCTTTTTTCTTGTCTAAATGGAAAATAATTAACCTATATGTTCATACTATCATCAGGTGAAAACTCAACTCAATTGGGCATCGATTTGACATCCAATTGGCTCAATTGCAATTTAAGGGCCAAATTGTAATTTGATCAAACTACAGGGACTTCGCACATTTTTAAGTTTCCAACCTTTAATTAAGCAAGTTTCATGTTCTCATGTTGAAAATCAGCTCGATTCAAACATCCAAACTCATTCAATTGCATCCACAACATTTAGGGACCAAAACTCAAGAAAACAGAACTTCACTTCATGACATTAACTGAAATAACAGACAATTGTACAGATACGCGTGCCACCATATCGATACGGTGCCTTATACAAGCCTGCACTATTTCAATACACTGCAACCCGTTTTGGTAAGCCTAGCTGGCAGTTCGTAAATGTTTGGCAACCGTACCAATACGGTATGGTAATTTTTTGGTACGCGAGTTTTGTCCCAAAAAATAGATTCCAGTAAAGAAAATATGTACCGGTACACCCAAGCCTGTATCGAAACACCATGCTTAATTTTGCCTAGCCGTACTGATACGGCCCCCCGCGTATCATTACGCCTGGGCCTGTAATGTCATATTTAGCTGGTTTAACAAGCTCTTAGCCTATCCAAAACACTCTAACATGCTTCTAACTTACATCCAATATATTTAGGATACAATTCAAAGCATAGCATCACAGATTCAACATCAATTCATTGCATTTTGCATCAAACATAAATCTATAGGCATGCAACAGAGGAAACCATTCAAGTAAAACATGAAACTTCAAACCATCACCAAAAACAAACCATAAAGGCCATTTACAGCTTTAGAGCAATCAAACAAACTTGCTTAAACAGGGAGTTTATCAAAGCATCACCCAAAACCAAAATGAGTACCCCATTGCCTTTATCACTTATAGTCTAATCCAAACATACTTTGGTAAACAAGTCATGCTAGGATCCCTTGCTCTTTGCTGCCTCCAAAGCTCTCAATTCTCTGCATTGATGGACAATGAGAGTGTAAGCACACAAGGCTTAGTGAGGAGCACTCACAAACAAAACACCATCAATGCGTTTAAAATCATCTCTTAACAACTCATTGAAATCACATTTCAAAATCATGTTTCAACAACATTTAAAACATCATCATCATGCCCTTAAACCATGCACTTAGCATCTTTAAAACCCAGCATATTAAATCATATGCAATATGTATCATTAACCAACAGTAAGTTTCATTGCTCAACCTCAATTTAAGCCTTCCTATGATAACTACCATATGCAAAGCTTAAAGAGTAAACATGTATAAATCACATTATACAACATAAAGTTTCTAATGATACATCAACAATTATACTGGCTTACAAGTGATCATTAAACAAGTACATTAACAAAAGAGTTCATCGGATACACGGATTCAATAGGTGTTCAACCAACGCTTCAAGCCATTTCAACCAGAATAGCGATACAATAACAATCACGGTACATTACCAACCGGGTACACCTTTCAATCCACGGGGACACCAACCCCAATCATCAGTTAGACACTTAATCCACTAACGAGAGTCTACGGTACTCTTTAACCCCTCTACCGTTAGGGTAGTCGGATGGACTTTTGGTACACAGATCTAAACCCCTCAACATCCAAGATGACTTATTGTAGTGCACTCAATCCTATGGTCGACCAACTATATCTGATAACAGTTTTAAAACCACATCACTTGACAATATAATTAACCATTTAACTTTTACCTCACTATTTTTAACAAGCATTAACCAAACCATTTTTCCAAAGCAACAACCATGCTTTAAACCACAAGCATAAACCATGTACATACAAGGATCACTTACCATGTGCATCCTTTAGCATTTCATGCTCAAATACAGTATATCAAATACTTTAAAACATGCTTAAACAGTAGGTAACATATAAATCAAAACAAGTGCATAAAACCATTTAACTCTAGCACGACCGAGAGAGAATATCCACTTTTACTTACTTCTGGGTTTAAACCAGCGTATCAAGCTAAGTTTAAACTCCCATAAACCACCTTTAAAACATTCCAAAGCTAGAATCCACATTCTCACTCACTGATACGTGAAGCCTTGATTTGCCGATGTAAAATTATGCGTCCGAAGCCTCCAATGCTACACCGTTCGCTTCCAAAACAACCTCCCCTATTTAAACCACATAACAACAAAAGAATAATGCATCTCCATGCATTTACAACACTACAACAAGAAATCCTCACAGATTCTTGCATTCACCTCACAATTACCCAACCACAACAACCGAAAATTCCAAACACAAACCTGCCACAACCTAACAATCTAACACCACTTTTATCATCAATTAACATCTAGAAATAGAATCAAATCAACCTAACACCTTCAACAAACACACAGTCACCATAACACCTCAAAAACACAAATCAAGCAACCTAAACAATTAGAGATTCAAGAGTTTCAGGATTCCATTGATAAAACTGACTTATCAACATCATTAAACATCCAAAATATGTTCAAAAAAAATTCATAACATTGGAAATCAGATTCAATTCGAATCTTTCATCATTTCATCTATTTTACCTAATTAAATCTATATAAAACATAAAATCATATTATAAACCATAAATCAAGGATAAAATACTTGGGAATATCAATAAAGAACCATTTAACAGAGGAGATCACAAACCTTACCTCTATTATGTGATTCTCTCTCAATTTGATTGTTTAAAGCTAAGAAAACATAAAATTTAAATGAGATTTTGTAAAACAAAGTTAAAGAATCAAGTTAGAATCAATAATTGAGTGAAAAGAATCTCTCACCTTTGGATTTTGATGAAAATCTGAGTGTTTTGCAGAAAAGAAGTTGAGAGAAAAGGTTTAGGAAAAAGTTACGTAATTTTTTTAAAAGCAAATAACTAACTTAGATATTTTAATCCCTCTTAATCCCCCTTTAAAACACATGTTTAAAATGATTCAATTGAAGGGAGAAACCACCAGAAAAAACTTGGTACTTTATCTCCTTAAGGATTCTAAGAATTTGACCATTTTCATTTTAGTCACTTTAAAACAGTTTTCAAAAAATTACATTTTGGTCAATAACCAAAATGTCACATTTTTAAATTCCATTTTCCAAAATTGATTCCACTAAAAATCAATATATATTAAAAGATGACTTTTAACTATTTTCCACATTTTTATCTTACCAAAAATATACGGTCCCGAATTCGACTCGAATCTCTAACCCGATCCACCGAACTGTCAAATAAACCTCAAAACTGCTAGGCCCAAAACTAGGGCATTACAGACCAAGCTTGGAGAATGAAGTAGTGAGTTATTTCAAACAAACAAAGCCACTGGAGTTGGCTGGTAGAGAAATCAAGGCACCCAAACCATCTAGTGAGGAGCCACCAGAACTGGAGCTGAAACATTTGCCAGACCACTTCAAATATGCTTACTTAGGTAATAACTCAACTTTTCCAGTGATCATTGCTGCTGATTTAACTAATGACCAAGAGGAAAGATTGTTGGAGATACTAAGCAATTTTAAGCAAGCCTTGGGATGAACCTTGGCTGATATCTAAGGAAGCAACCCAACTATTTTCATGTACAAAATCATTTTGGAGGAGTACCATGGAAAAACAATTAAGGCCCAGAGGAGACTGAACTCGAGCATTAAAGAATTAGTTAAGAAAGAAGTCATCGAGTTGCTAGATGTTGTGATAATTTATCCCATTTCTGATAGCTAGTAGGTTAGCCTGGTGTAATGTATGCCAAATAAGGGTGGAATGATTGTTGTCTAGAACAACAAAGATAAATTAATCCCCTCAAGAACCGTGATGAGATTGAGGGTATGCATGGATTATAGGAAGATAAATAATGCCACACAGAAGGATCACTTCCCACTGCCTTTTATCGATCAAATGTTGGACAGATTGGAAGGCAAGGCATTTTATTGTTTCCTGGACGGCAACTCGGGCTAAAATCAGATTGCTATTACTCTAGAAGATCAAGAGAAAACCATGTCACTTGTCCAAATGTGACATTTGCTTTTAGAAGAATACCCTTTGGGTTGTGTAACGCTCCAACAATGTTTCAGCGTTGCATGATGTCGATTTTCTCGGACATGATCGAGAACAACTTAGAAGTGTTTATGGATGACTTCTCGGTGTTTGGCAAAATATTTGAGGAATTCCTTCAAAGTTTGGAACTTGTTTTACGGATATGTATTGAAACCAACCTAGTCTTAAACTAGGAAAAATGCTACTTTATGGTGAAGGAGGGTATAGTTCTCGAACATAAAGTGACCAAGAAAAGACTGGAAGTAGATAAAGCAAAGATAGAGGTAATCAAACAATTGCCACCACCCATATGTGTTAAAGGTATTAGAAGTTTTTTGGGACATACAGGCTTTTATCGTCACATTATTAAATATTTCTCAAAATTTCTAAACCTTTATGCTTGCTTTTGGAACAGAATACCACTTTTGTGTTTGATGATTCTTGTTTGAAAGTGTTTCAAGAACTTATATATAGGTTGATTAATGCCCTTATAATCGTGCCACTAGATTAGAATGAGCCATTCGAGCTCATGTGCGATGCCAGGGACTACGCCGTTGGAGCTGTGTTATGATAGAGGCATGGTAAAATTTTTTATACCATTTATTATGCCAGCCAGACATTGAATGAAGCCCAACTAAATTACACCATAATCGAGAATGAGTTTCTCACGATTGTCTTTGCATTTGATAAATTCAGATCTTACTTAGTAGGTTATAAAGTTGTGGTATACATAGACCATTCAACACTGAAATATCCCTTGGAAAAGAATGATGCCAAGCCAGACTGATCCGATGGACACTCTTGCTGCAAGAATTTGATCTTGAGATTCAATACAAGAAGAGGAGTGAGAACTTGGTAGCTGACCATCTATCATGATTAGAGCACCAATTTGAGGATCGTAAAGCTGCTGTCATAAGGGACAAGTTCCCTGATGATTACTTGCTTGCAGTCAATTCGATGGCATGAACCCTTACATAGTCAACTACTTGGTAAGCAATATTTTGCCATCGAATCTAGTAAGTAATGCTAGGAAATGATTCCTGCAAAATGTTCAGCAATATTATTGGGATGAGCTATTCTTGTTCATGCAGCGTGCTGATCAAGTGATATGTCGTTGTATGCCAGACGATGAATAGCACAACATAATTTAACTCTGCCATGCAACACCATATGAAGGTCATTTTGCTGGGATGAAGATAGCGGCCAAAGTGCTACAGTTAGGATTCTTTTGGCCTACTCTATTCAAGGAAACTCATTATTTTACCAAGGTATGTGATCGATGCCAGCGGACGAGTAACATCTCCAGCAGACTTCAATTGCCACTCTAGAACATTATGCTAGTAGAGCAGTTTGATGTGTGGGGGATAGACTTCATGGGTCCCTTTCCCCCATTATTTGGTAACCTATTTATCCTTATAGTAGTTGACTATGTTTTGAAATGGGTTGAAGCGGTTGCTCTACCAACGAACGATGCCAAGGCTATTGCCAAGTTTCTACATAAGCATATCTTTACTAGATTCGGTGCCCCAGAGCTATCATTCATGATAAAGGTACTCATTTTAAACGTAATTTGATAGCTAAATCTATGTGCAGGTATGAAATCTAGCAAAAAATTTCTATAACCTACTATCCCCAAACGAATAGACAAGCAGAGATCTCGAACAAGGAGATTAAAAACATTTTAGAGAAAATTGTGAACTCAACGAGGAAACACTGGTCCTTGGGGCTAGGCGACTACCCTTGGGCATATAGAACAACTTTCAAGACACCTTTGCGAACCTCCCCATACAAGCTTGTTTTTGGGAAAGCATGTCATTTGAGAGTAGAGTTGGAACATCGAGCTTAGTAGGCAACCAAGAAACTTAATATGGAATGGAGGGCTACTGGAAAGAAAATCTTACTAGACTTGAATGAACTAGAAGAATTCAGGGCTCAAGCCTATGAGAATGCCAAACTTTACAAAGAATGAACAAAAAAATGGCATGACAACAGAATATTGCCAAGGCAGTTTGTAGCTGGCCAAAGAGTCTTGTTTTTCAACTCAAGGCTGAAGCTATTTTTTGGAAAACTTAAGTCTAGGTGGCAGGACCATTTGAAGTTGTCCAGCCGTATGCTCATGGAGAAGTTGATATCAAGGATTTGAAGATAGGGATAACATTCAAGGTAAACGGCCAAAGGTTGAAACATTATCTGGAAGGTAGTCAAAAGAATGCTAGCACTTAGGATTCTTTTGGCCTACTCTATTCAAGGAAACTCATTATTTTGCCAAGGCATGCGATCTATGCCAGCGGACGGGTAACATCTCCAACAGACTTCAATTGCCACTCTAGAACATTATGCTTGTAGAGCAGTTTAATGTACGGGGGATAGACTTCATGGGTCCCTTTCCTTCATTATTTGGTAACCTATTTATCCTTGCAGCTGTTGAATATGTTTCGAAATGGGTTGAAGCTGTTGCTCTACCAACGAATGATGCCAAGGCTATTGCCAAGTTTCTACATAAGCATATCTTTACTATATTCGGTGCCCCAGAGCTATCATTCATGATAAAGGTACTCATTTTAAACGTAATTTGATAACTAAAGCTATGTGCAGGTATGAAATCCAGCAAAAAATTGCCATGACCTACTATCCCCAAACGAATAGACAAACAGAGATCTCGAACAAGGAGATTAAAAACATTTTAGAGAAAATTGTGAACTCAACAAGGAAAGACTGGTCTTTGAGTCTAGAGGACTCCCTTTGGGCATATAGAACAACTTTCAAGACACCTTTGGGAACCTCCCCATACAAGCTTGTTTTCGGGAAAACATGTAATTTGCCAGTAGAGTTGGAACATCGAGCTTACTAGGCAACCAAGAAACTTAATATGGAATGGAGGTCAACTGGAAAAAAAATCTTACTAGACTTAAATGAACTAGAAGAATTCAGGGCTCAAGCCTATGAGAATGCCAAACTTTACAAAGAACGAACAAAAAAATGGCATGACAACAGAATATTGCCAAGGCAGTTTGTAGCTGGCCAAAGTGTTTTGTTGTTCAACTCAAGGCTGAAGCTATTTTTTGGAAAACTTAAGTCTAGGTGGTCAGGACCATTTGAAGTTGTCCAGCCATATGCTCATGGAGAAGTTGATATCAAGGATTTGAAGATAGGGATAACATTCAAGGTAAACGGCCAAATGTTGAAACATTATCTGGAAGGTAGTCAAAATAATGCCAAGGAGATTGTTCTCCTGGTCGAAATTCAATAACTTCATCATCATCGTTTGATCATTGTACATAATAGGTTAGTTTTTTTTCTTTTTCTGTATTTTATTTATTTACTATTTTTATTTTTATCTTCTCTTTTCTGCTTTGAAAGGTTTCTTTAAGTGAGTGTAGGTATAGGTTATGTTGCCAGGTAGTGTACCAAGATCATGGCTGGCATGTGGAATCCAATGTCATGCACAAGTTGGACTTTGCGTGAGTTAGGCCCAAAAGGAGTGGATTTTTAAAAATTGCCGGATAAACCCTAGCCACCTAGGGTAAATCATTGAAATTTAAATTTTAAACTTCACATTATCCTTTTCCCGTGCCATCCTTTCATCTTTACCCCTTAAACTCCTTACATTTATTTTGTTCATTTTTTCATACATTTCATTTTATTTCATCTGTATATATATGTTTTCATGCATTAAGGATAATGCACACCTTTGGTTTGGGTGTGTGTTTTGCCTCAAATTAATTTCTATGACATCCATGCATGTTTATATTTCAGTTTGCATTTTGTTTGCATTAGTTTTCTATGTAAGTTAAAACATGCATACCAAACCACTAATTTTTTTTGCCTCGGTTAAATTTGGAATTTTGCCAACACTTTGCCAATTTAGTAGAATTTGTTCTAGAATAATCTGTCTGATGAAGAGATTAGATCTTTGATAGCATATGCCAGCAAGTTAGTGATACCAAGTTGCTTGGCAATTGATCTCTACTTTAGGAAACTTTAGTCTCACTTAACACGCAATATGCATTTAGTTCCCAAAAATAAACTTAGGATTCTTGAAACTAAACTGAAAAAAGTAGAAAAAACTGCCAGGGGTAAAAAGAAGGAATAAGGCAACAATATTTTGCCAAAGGCTGAAAAATTTTGAACACTCATCTGCCTTAGAGACAATAAGTAACTTGGGTCTTTGTGGTTTGCTCCCTCTTAGGTATCAATCTAAAAAAAACTTTAGGGTAAGAGTGTAATGGGTTAGCTTAGTGATATAATCTGGATTAATGTGGGTATTTGTGGTTTGCTCCCTCTTATTTCTCATGCCAATAGTGACATAATGTGAACCCTACTTAAATGCCAGCATAAAGAAATCCTTGGCAAACAAATTAAAATTAAAAAAATCTATGTAATTTTGAGTAAAGTTGTTTAAGGGAGTTAAGGAAACTTTATGTAAATTGCATGAATTCATACACACTTCATGACCTTAGACTAGAGCGATATTGTTGCACTTGAACTTGTTGATCTGTTGGCATTACTACACCAGATATCCCAGGAAAGACCTATGATCATATTTTGCTTGCTAGCAGATGGTGACAATCAGAACAATTTTACCGAGGTACTTTGCTTATTTTCTATTTTTCTAAAGTTTTAGTTGCATTTCTTGAGGACAAGCAATGAGCTAGGTTTGGGGAGTGTTAACTCCTTAAAAGTACTAATTTTTATGCATATAGTGTCATGTTTTTGATTGTCTTTAGATGTATATTCGTGCATTTAGTTAGTAAAATCAGGCATTTGCATTAAGGAGTTAGGAGTTGTTTATTTTTCCATGGTGATGGGTTTTTTTGTTGGTTTTGATGTAGGATAGCAGCAGGGCTGGCTTGGCAAAGCAGTGTAAGAACAAGAAGAAGGAAAAGCAGAATAGAATTGCTGAGTCGCAATTAGCAAAGTTGGACCAAAAGTTGCCAAGCTTGGTTGGCAAAGAAATGACATTCGATGCCAGACCAAAGCCGCCGTATAACCAAGTACATGTCAACCCTAAAATTCAAAAAAAGGTAAGAGGATAACATGCTTATCTCAAGTGCATAACTAACTTTTAAATTCAAACCTAATCCAGGGATTCCATGAGTGCCTATTTAAAACAAGACGATCATTGAGACTGAGGAGGCTGCACCGTGGTGAAAGAGGAAGCTAGAGGGTAAACGTGGTTTGACCAGCTTAGACTGAGAGCTCTAGAGCCATTAAATGGCTACATCGATGAATCTCATTCTTTGTCCATTCTCTTAGTTTAATTTTCTTTTTAATGGTGATGTTGAGATACTATATTTTGTGGATGGACCCTTCAGCTATGAACTAATTTCTTTTAAGTTGGGTGAGGATGTTTTTGCGATGAACGCTCACTTAGTTTTAAATTTTTAATAATTGAATGCCTTGGCAACTTTGTCTATCCTGCTAGTACTTCATTTCTTTAATTTTTTCCCATACGACAGTTGGCATTGTATGCTTATTATGCCTTAATATCTTAATAGACTTAAGGGGTAACGATCAGTTTCCAGGTAATAAGGATAGAAACTTCAACAGAAGATGTTCAAGTAGATGTGTAACCCCCTTGACCCAGTCTAATTGCCAGACCGAACCGAGCGAGCTACATTGGGTTTGCTAAGACAAAATGGGAAGAATTACTTAGAAAATTTTCCATTTTTTATTATATCTTATCTAAATGCATAGTTAAGTCCTAAGGTGATCATGCTGGCAATGGTGAAATTTACAACTCAACCGGGCATCAAATTGACATCCAATTACACGAGATAACATTTTAGGGACCAAATTCCAATTATAGATAATTTTGAGGACTTATGTAATATTTAAGTTAACAATCCCTAATTAGTCATATTTCATACAACTAGGTCAAATTTCAACCTAAAATATTCATCCAAACTCATTCAATTGCATGATCAAGAAATAAGACTAAACTACAAAAATTGAAACTTTAGAAGGCATCTTAACAGAAATAACTAATAGCGTATTGGTACACTAACACCCCATATTGATACGGGTACAAATCACAAAGGTGTACCGATACGGTCCTCAAGTGTATCGGTACGAGTGTTTAATATTGAAAATAGGGAATTCCAATAGCCAAAAGGCGTATCGGTACGAGTGCCTGTGTGCCGACACCAGGTTACCGATACGCCTAGGCATTTTTGCCCATATTGAGCTGAGATAGGTCTCCGTGTACCGATCCCTAAGAACTCGTTGTTGCGCGTAATAAGTGCTACGTAATTGTGCAAGTATACACGTTGCAAGTTATAGTATAAAAGATATCGTCTCCACAGGGATTGGTGCCACTTCAAGAATCTAGTCTCTTACACTGTAAAAAGTAAAAACACAAATAAAGGATTATAGGAGTTTTAACTAATAACTAATCTAGAAAGCAATAAAGTAAAAGAATAGATGAGATCAAATGAGAGAGAGATAGGCCAGGTTATCGTGAGTTGAGGTGTGATAGCCGATTGGATCGTCTTGGTAAAAGAGTGCACGGGCAACTCGGTTGCCGTGGCAACTTGCTGCACGGGGTTGCCTTGGCAACTAATCGATGGTTGCCTGGGCAACTAGTTGGGCAACTACTTGGGCGTCCGGGCAGCAACTTCAAGGTTCGGCAGAGCGTTCTCTTCAATGGTTTCTTCTTATCCCTAAGTCAAAACTCTAGCTACTTGTGCATGCCTTGATAATACATCCTGCGTGAATCAAGGGTGAACAACAACCAATCTTGCGCTCCTCTTAGCCGTTGAAATCCTTGACTTATTCCTAAGCCGGATTAATCTTCACCATCAATAGATTGAATAAAGATCATATTCATTCGTTTCTTGAATCTAACTCTCCCGATATTAGATAAATAGATGAAGTTACGAGATCCTCTCCCAATTCACTCGCAAACAAGAATAAGAACCAAGAATGAATAAACCTTGAATAGAAAAGTGCAAACTCTTATTACCTAAACAAAAACCAATAGTTTCTCACAACCACAAAACACAATAACCATAGCCAAATAGATTTAGTTCATGGCTAGGTTCCAAAGAAACACAAGATAAATAATCCCTAGCATGAACCCAATCGAACAAGAAAGAAAAGGATGAAGAAGGAGGCTTGTCGAAATCCTCCTTGCCCTAGATGCTTGTCGAAAATTCTCTCCTCTTGCCCTCCTTGGAGTTGTCGAAATTCCCCTCTCTTGCTCTCTTTGGATTGTCGAAATCTCCCTCTTATTTATAGGGCTAGGTCAAAGTCCTTCTTTGAGGAGGAAGTTAAGTTGGAATTAAATTATCTTTAAAGAATATAATTCTTTATTATAATTATATTCCTCTAGAACTTCTCCTATCTTCTTGGAATTTAATTCTTCTTTAATCTCTTCATGGAAATCAAATTCCTTTGGGACTAGGCTTTGCTCCACGTCATCTTGGCCTTGTCTAGTCATCAATTTCGACTACCATATCACCTTTGCTCTTGTCAACAATTGCCCTGGCAACTGGCTCGGCGTCTCCTTCATGTATTGCCCTGGCAACTAGCTCGACATATCCTTCATGCATTGCCCTGGCAACTAGCTCTAGCCTTGCTTTGGCAAGTGATCCTGCACATACACACAAAACACACCAAAGCAGCATCTTTTCCCACAAAAACTACCAAGTTATGTAATCAAGCTCAACGATGGAAGGAAACATGGATTAATGCATGAATGGCTAATTATGCAACTAATATGAGCCTAAGTCTAACAATAATATGAGTAAAAAGGGTAAGAAAAATAGTACTTTTGAACACTTATCACCCGTACCGGTACGAATAGACCTGTAATGTCCTCTTAGTCGAACATATGACACTTTGCTTCAATCTAACATTCTTTAAACACTACCTAATCATCATATAACACCTCAAGCATCAATTTCACAATCATTCAAGCAAGGTAGAGGATCATTCACATCATGGCATATTCAACAAAGGTCCTAAGGGCATGGTCTCTACTCAAGCATGCAAAATATATCCCAAACCCTCAAAACCAGAAGTAAAACATCATACAAGTCCAAAACATCAATTACAACTTGTGCAAACTAGGGAGTAACCATATAACCCTCCCAAATACAACTTGGTCACATTGCCTCTTATTACTACTAAGTATTTGTAAAACCATACTTGAAACTGCTTTGCCCCTTGGATCTCCTCTTGCTTACTCAATGTCCGAAAGTGTTTATTTCTCTGCATTGATGAGAAAGAAGAGCGTAAGCTATAAGCTTAGTGAGGGAATCTCAGAAACTCCCATCAATGCATTTAAAACCATTTTAATTCAAATCTAGTGTACAAGTCTCATGCAAAAATCATCTCATGCTTCTATATTCTTTCCAAATATGCATATTTAAACCACTTGTAACACATGTATCATGGATTTCTATCATAAACCTCAATTTAAGCTTCATATGCCAAATCTCTAAATTGCAATCTTAAAGATCATCTCATGTATAAACCACATTATACCAAACATAATCCTTTTCTCATGATACATTATATCATATATTGGCATTCAAGTGACTCAAAGCCAAGTTTCAATCTATTTTACAAAAACACATCAGATACATAGATTTCCCAAGTGGTTCCTTCGACCACTTCTCATACCTCCTCGAACAGGAGCATCCCTCCACAGTTATAATGTATAAATCCATCAGCGGGAGAAAACGACACAATTAACCCCTCGACCGTTGTAGTTCTCACGGTGGAGAAAATGACACAAGTAACCCCTCGACACACATGAGTCAACTTATTATAGTGCACTTTAAACCCTATGGCTAGCCAAGCCAATATACTCAATAAAACCACATTACCTCACTGTTTTACATATGCATCAAATCAAATCAATTTCCAACACATTAAACCATGTATTCTAGTATTCTCAAAATCCTTTCATAAATTATTTATCATTCTCAATAATCATCTCATATGATCATTAGCAACATATTTTCATTTCTAAACATGCATATAACAGTAATTAATTAAAATCATAAACATGTGCATGAGATTGTATTTTGTAAAACCGAAAACAAGAGAGAGATCAGCCAATACTTACTTTCGAGCTTAGATAAGAGTTTCGAACTTGTTCTAAACTCCAAGCAACCATCTTCAAACCTTTTAAAATATGTAAAACACGTTTCCACTCACCAACAACCCAAAGCTCTCTTGTCGTTGCGAGAATCGAGCTTTCGAAGCTTCCACAACCTCTTCAAAAGCTAAAGGATCAACTCCCCTTCTTTACCCAATCAAAAATAGAGGATTAATGGACTTTCACGCATCTCTAATTTCCAGCAACCATCAAACACAACTTCGCCTCACTAAAAACCATCAAACGCCTCTCTAAAACAACCAAAATCATCACCAAACTTCATCGAAACAAAGCCCAGCCAAAAACTATTGATTTTAACATCTTAAAAACATCAATTAACATCCAAAAACATCTTTATAATGCCCTTATACCTCCAGCAACCTTACGACACCAAGATCAGTTCAAAATCTAACTATTTACAACCTGGAAAATTAGCAATTCACATAGTTTCGGTATTTCTTTTATTAATCTCTTATTTTCACATTAAACACACCTTATAAGAGATCTAAATCAATTAGATTCGATACAAAATAGATACATAACAGTGTTCATCAAATTTTCACATCAAAACTCAATTTAATTACCATATTCATGATTTAATCATAATTCCATAACAAAAATTAGTTGTAAAGGATAAAAAACTTGGGAATTTCAATAAAAAACCTTTGATTAGAGGGGAGAAACAAAAATCACCTCTAATTTCTAATTTCTCCCTTAATTGGCAAAGATTGGATGAAAGCTTCAAGAAACCAAGTAGATTTTTATACAAAAAACAAAGGAATCAAATAGGAAATCAAAACAGATTGGTTCCTGAGAATTTTGGAATGAAATTGATAGTTTGACTGCTAAGAAAGTTGAGAGAAAAAGTAGTTACGTAAGAAAATAAAATTGGTTAATTAAAATCCTTTTAATCAATTCTATTTTATTTTAATATTAAAATCACTTTAAAACCTTTTAAAAATAGCCTAAATTAAGGGAAAATCTGATGTAAAACTTTGGTATATTAGCTCCATAAATATTCTAAGTTTTGACCCTTTTATGATTTAGTCACCAAAACAGTTTTGAAAACTTTACATTTTAGTCACCGAACCAAAATGTCCCAAAATCAGATTTAATTCAATCAAATTGAGCTTACCAAAATACTTAAAATATTATTCAAGTATTTTCTAGCATTTTCCATATTTTATTTTAGGCAAAAATAATTTATTAAGATTTAATTCCCAAAACTAACTCGAATTTGCCTAATTCAATTCTCCCGAACCGTCTAATCAATCCATTTAACATCTAGGCCCAAATTCAGGGCGTTGCAAGTCTCCCCCTCTTAAGAAATTTCGTCCTCAAAATTTACCTGGCAGAAAAGGTAAGGAAACTGCTTCAACATGTCCTACTTGCTTTCCTAAGTGGCTTCCCTGATTCCACGGCGTCGCCACAACACCTTCACCAACTTTATGGTCTTTCCACAAAGAACCTTGCTACTTGAATCCAGAATTATCACTGGTTCCTCATCGTAGGTCAAATCCAGATTCAACTCAATCTCCTCAACATGCACCATATGCGAAAGATTCGATCTGTACCTCCAAAGCATCAACACATGGAAAGCGTCATGTATCTTCTCCAACTCCGTAGGCAACCTCAACCTATATGCAACTGGACCAACACGCTCCAATACTTCATAAGGCCCGATGAACCTTGGACTGAACTAGCCTTTCCGTCCAAACCTCATCACTTTCTTCCAAGGAAAAACCTTAAGAAACACTTGATCACCAACAGCAAACTCAATCTCCCTACGCTTCAAGTCAGCATATGAATTTTTTCGGTCTGAAGCCGCCTCCAACCGATCACTAATAAGCTTCACCTTCTTATTTGTATCCTTCAACACATTAGGCAAAGAAACATACTTTTCTCCTGCCTCCGCCCAACAAAGTGGCGTGCGACACCTTTTACCATACAAAGCCTCATACGGTGCTATTTGGATACTAGCCTGATAACTATTATTATAGGCAAACTCCACCAAAGGTAACTTGCTTCTCCCATGATCCTTGAAAATCAATGATTCAACACCGTAACATATCCTCCAACACTTGGATAATATGTTCAGACTGAAAATTCGTTTGAAGATGATACGAAGTACTGAATTTTAACCGCGTACCCAAAGCCCTATGCAAACACTCCCAAAGCCTTGTTGGAAAGCACATATCTCTATTTATACTATAGACTTTGGCACCCCGTGCAACCTCACAATCTCGGCAATATACAACTCTGCCAACTTATCCAAAGTATACGTCGTATGCACAACCAAAAAATATGCACACTTTGTAAACCTATCCACAATTACCCACACAAAATTCTTCTTTGATGGCATCAAAGGCAAACTGGTCACAAAATCCATGGTAATTCTCTCTCACTTCCAATCCGAAATCCTTAACGGTTGCAATAACCCAGAAGGAAACTGATTCTCAGCCTTAATGCGCTAACATACCATACATCAAGCAAAAAAAATCCGCTACATCCTTCTTCAAACCAACCCAAAAAAACTCTTTTTTCAAATCTTGATACATCTTTGTACTTCCCAGATGCAAAAAAAAAAGACATGAATAAGACTCCGTCAAGATAGTGCCTTAGCTCCTCATCTTTCGGCACAACCACTCGACTCCTGAAACACAAAACACCTTTATCACTAAAACAAAAATCCTTTTGATTGCCATCTATAATATCCTTGACATTCAATACCAAAGAATCATCATACGATTGCTTCTCTTTGATCAACTGCAACAACGATGACTTCACTTGCAACTCAGCCAACAATCCTCCATCTTGCGCCACACTCAACCAAGAAAACATAGCCCTCAGCTCTACTTCTACCATCTTACTTAAGGCATCGACTACAACATTAGCCTTACCCAAATGATACTCTATCATCAAATCATAATCCTTTATAGACTTTAACCATCTTCGCTACCTAAGATTCAACTCCTTCTATGACATTAGATATTTTAGACTCTTGTGATTCGTGCATACAATACACTTCTCCTCAAAAATATAGTGCCGCCAAATCTTTAATGCAAACACACTGCAGCAAGCTCAATATCGTGTATAGGATAGTTGCGCTCGTGCACCTTCAACTGTCTAGATGCCTAAGCCACAACCTTTTCTCCTTGTATCAACACACATCCCAAACCAGTGTAGGATGCATCACTATAAACCATAAATGTAATGACCCATATTTTGAAATCTGAGGGTCAGGTTAACCTGAGTGTTGGGCCATGAGTTTGGGTCAAAAAATGAGGCCTTGGGTGTCTTTTGTGCCTGCTTTGTGTTGTTGGGCTTCAGTTAGGATGTTGTTGGAAGGGTCATTATGGTAAAAACATAATTGGAAGAAAAGGGGCTGGTGGTTATTTAATTTTTTCTGCAAATTGTAAGGTGACTGAAGTCACCATTATCCCTTTGCTCTCTCATCCACCCTTTCTCATCTTCTACCCAAAGTTTGAGCGTTAAAGGTAGGATCTTTAAGGTTTTGAGTTTGAATCTCGTAGTGTTCAAGAAGGGAAGTTTATTCAGCATCTAGAGATCTCCGAATCAAGGTAAAAATGGTTGATTATGGTGAAAGAAGGGGTTTGTAACCCCTTGACCCGATCTAGTCACAAGACTGAACTGAGCGAGCTACATTAGGGTTTACCGAAATAAACCCCAAAGAGGAACATTAGAAACGGTCCATTCTTTCTTTTTTATCTTATCTAAATCATTTTTAGGTTCTAAGGTGATCATACAAGTTGATATTAAAGGTACAACTCAATCGGGCGTCATTTTGACATCCAATTGCTCGAACATAGCATACAAGGACTAAAATGTAATTTCCAATATTTATAAGGGATTTTACATAATTAAAGTTACCAAACATCAATTAGTCATGTTTCATGCCTTTATGTTAAATCTTAAACCAAAACGATCATTCAAACTCATTCAATTGCATAATTAAGAAACAGGGACCAAAATGCAAAGATTTCAAACATCGAACAATATATCAACTGAATTAATGGTCATCGTATCAGAATGGGTGTTCACTGTATCAAAACGGTACTAAACAACACGGGCGTACCAATATGGTCCTCAAGCGTATCGGTACGAGTTTGTGTGGTTTGAAAATCTAGATTCTAGTAGCCATTGATCGTATCAAAATAGTAACCGCTATACCGAAACCTTCACTATTTCTCAACTATGCGTACCGATACGATTACCAAGCGTATCGGTACTGTAATACCCAAAATGTAGCCTAGATCTCTGACACTAGTTCAGATGTAATTGTTTGATATGCTTTTAGAAAGAAAAATTAAGAGTTTTAGGACCAAATTAGAAACGTAAAACAATAGATGGTTATATTAAAAGGACCAAACCAAATCTATGATAGAATTGGAAGGTTGCATGCTAAAATCTATCAATTTTGAGGACTTGAAAACTTGTCCAACTAAGGACAAGGCAAGGTGTGAGGGGAGGGGTGACTCACGGCAATTGAAGGGAAATGTAAGATGAACAAAATATGTTCATCATCTTTCTCATTTCTTCTTCCCTATAACCGAAACTAGAGTGAGAGTTGAGAGAAAGCTTATGTTAGAATCATCCTAGCTCAAGAATAGGCCTATTCGAAAAGAGTCTTGATAGAAAGGTAATTGTTTTATTCTCTCTTCTATTTCAAGTAAAGATTTTGCCCAACTATAGAGATGTATGTATGTTTTATGGAAATGGTTAGAAATGCTAGAAAATTTGATTGAGACTACTTGAATTTGATGGATCTTGTAGTATTTGTAATTATAAGGTTTTAAAGAAAAAATGGACAATACTTAGGGAGCATTTATATAGTGTTTGTAGTGAATATATTGTATGCTTGAACTTGAATCATAATATGGTTAAGATATGTTAAATGGTACATTGAGTATTGGTCCCTTGGCAACAATAGGAGGGTTTGAATGGTACATTGAGTACCTTTTGTTGGCGACAGTTGGTTGAGGATTCCTGTACCTAGGCTACTTGATTCTCAGGGCTATGTTAAATTCAAAACAATGAAATGTGCAAACCCAGTAATAATCTAGTTTGATAACTTATGAGACAAGTAATACATGCCTTTGATATGTTATGTTTGATAGCTTACATCATAAGTAATTCATATTAATGATATGTTATGCTGGATAACTTGCTTAATAAGTAACAATCACTTATATGATCTTTCTGTAATCTATTGTGAAAATTGTTATGCCTCGTTCGAATGTTGTTAAACAAATGGCTAGTTTCTTGTTTAAGTTTAAAGCCTTACTTGATTCCAAAGGCTATGATTAAGAAATAATGAAATTTACAAGTTAATCAATGAATCATCTTGATAACTTACATGACAAGTAACGATTTCCTACATAATATTTGTAGTTTGTTTGATCTAAGAAATGATGCTATTCGAATGATATATGTAAAACAACTAGACACTTAATTGAATTGAAATCTTACTCGATCTTGATTGAATGTGGTAAGTAATAGATATGAATTATTGATTGTAAACTTTATACTTCTAAGTTACAATAAGATACCGTACCAAGTATATACGTTAGATTACTTAAAATAATGAGAATAATAGATTTAATTAACTAACTATATGTTACTTGAATGATAAGCAACGGTTGCCTACTAGATGCTTGTATTATTCACTGTATAGATGAAAGTATATGTTATGCCTTAATTTTTGCCATGAAATAGTTGAAATATGGATACCTTAATCAAATGCTATATATGTGAAACTGGGTTACTTGGCTACTAAGGTTACTAAAATGATTTCTTGTGTTTAAAACATTAAATAAGTTATAAGTAATTGGATGCTTGCATGTCAAGTAAGAATAACTATGTTATATTCTATTCTATATATATATATATATATATCTTGTAATTCGAATTGGGCACAATATTGGTATAAAAATGAGTTATAAGTACTTGAAAGGGTACTATGTTAATTTAAGTACTGACTTAGCTTCATGCTTAAGTGAATTCAGATACTTAAGAGTACTTAACTTGAATCCAAATGTATATATATGTAATAGTCAATTTTTGACTTGTTTGCATAATATTGCTTGTGCCTTTACTACCTTACTAAGTGATTACTTACTTAGCTATTATTGGCAATTTTTTCAGGTTGAGATTAGTGATCCTTTTGTATTGTCGGTCAAGATCTCAAGTACAAAATGTATGCTTGTAAGTGTTTGTTAAAAACTCCTAGTAAGGTGGCAACATGTTTGTAATTCCATATAGATGTTTGATAAGTTTTGAGATGTTTCTTGAGAGCATTAGAATTTGGATTGTAAATATGTATAAATGGCCTCTAATGCTTGGTGATTATTATTAGCTGAAGTCTAGATTAGAATATTCGATAATGAATGTGATAAAGTCATGAATAAGTGAATATGACACCTTTATGGTTCGAACAAGACTATAACATGTGTTTTAAATGATTGTTATGTTATGAGATAATTATGTAATTAGTTAATGATCTTAGGGATTTATTCATGATTAATTTGATTAGTCTTGGGAACGATGTCTTGTAGTTTGTTTGTTTGTTTGATTGCTTGAATAGTTAGTATCTCTCAATGTCTTGATTGATTGATTCTAAAAAGTTTAATTGCATAGTTTCTAATGAGTATATCATGTTAGAAGTCAAAGGTTAGAATCTTAAAGTTTAAAAGTCTCAAATGGATTATGCATGATAAATAAATAAACATAATGTTAAGTTAGTAGTAATTCCATGACTTTAGATAGTGTTTTAGCACCTTCTCCTGTTCCAATTAGACTTAAGAAATTGATCTATAGATCTTTTTTGTTTCTTAAGCACTTGTTATAAACAAGATTGAAAATTGAGTGTCAAAACGGGTGTAAATGGTTAAGCTCAGGACTCTAAGGTATCTTGCTTTCGAAAAATATGAGTTTAATCAAGTTGGTCAAGCTTGCTATGAGTTTATTTGAGGTCTAGAATATAATTTAAAGTTACCTATAAAAAATGAAAAAAAATAGTTCTTAAAAATGCCAAAGAATGGTCCTTATCTTCCCTAGTATGCCTTGAATGTTTAGTTTTGTTTGTGTTTGTATGTTTGTGTTTTCTTGTAACATTTCTTAACTCGGTCTACTTTCGAACCAGTTGAGGGTGTTACATTTATTCGTATCAGAGCCTAATTTAGTAAATTCTAGGACTAAATTGAGACTCGTTGCATCATCATTTGTCATATGAGCCACCTAGGAGTTAAATTTGACAAGTACTTGTGATCTATGACTGATAAGAGCTCTTTTTACATTTTGTTAGTTTAAAAATTAATGTCTGAAATATATCTTGGCCGGGACAATGAGGGTCTGGCTATTCCTCCAATGTAGGAGGCAGTGTGAAAGACAATCTGGAATAATAAAATCCTCAGAATGCTGCTAAGCAGTAGCAAGAAACTCCTCTAATCTATCATGCACAATGAGAATGTTTCCCTAGTATAAAGGGAATAATAAATTAATTTGATGCTTCTTTGAAGCAAAACCTTCCAACTCCTTCTGTTCTTCCATCATATGTGTAATCAAGGGTTTCGATAGACAAGATAGCTTAATATCGAAGCTTACACCTTCACGAATACAATTGAATTGTACTCAAATCCTGTATATGCCCTATTTGATTCTAGTTTAACTCATTTTTCTTACAAAAATGTTATACTTCCTTGAGAAATTTGATCGCTCCTTCTAGATCCGTAAATTGTAACCTTGTTCTCACCAACTCTTTGAGAGATAAAGATGTGATAAACTAAATAAGTATAAAGTGTTCCTTGTGGGTAAAATGAATTCCCTTCCGTAGATCTTTTAACCCTACCCTTCCATAAATTTGATCTTAATCTGGGAATATCTTAACCAAGTAAATGTCATACCTGGGTAAATTATCGTAAGAAAAGACCCTTCCTCCATGAGTAAAAAAGAAATCTCTTTTTATACTGAATTAGAAACCATCTAAATCGACTCATGCGTTTGCTGCAACATATGATATTAACAAGGCCCAAATGTCTTTGAGTTTCTTAAAGTGTCCTTTGTAGGACTTCCGTGAATTACCTCCAATGTGGGAAGTTAGGTTTGAGATCGAAGACTCGTTTGATCAGCTTAAGGATGTTTCAATGTTTTGAAAGATCGATCCTCGATCAGAATAGTACCAGATGAAAAATAAGGAAACTGACATGCCAAAGACTACGTTCAGGTTCTGATGTGATCATTGCAAATTTCTTGTAATGTCATTCGGCTTGATGAATAATCTTGTCACATTCATGGACCTTGCGAATCGAATCTTCAAACCTTATACAAATAAGCTAAAATAGTCTTCATTGATGACAATCTTGTTTACGATGAGAATAAATATTTGAAACACCTTTGAATTGTTCTACAAAACCCTTCGAGGTCGACAACTCTATGAAAATTTAACAAATGTGAAGCTTTAGTTATCCGAAGTGTCTTTCCACGATTATAGAATATCTGCGAAAGGGTTCAGGTGAATTTTAAGAAGACTCAATCAAATGATTAGAGACCTTTGAGAAATATTAATGAAATTAGGAGATTTTAAGATCAACTGCATATAATCAAAGATTTGTTAAAAGGGTTTTCCATCTTGGTTGCCTCTTTAACTGAACCTCTTCAAAAGAGTACATCTTTTGTTTGGTAGGAAGCTATCAATGAAACCTTGACCAGATGAAGTAATTTCTTGCTTATTTTCACATCAAGTTGCAAATGAATCGATAGGTTTTAGTCGAACTTCAAGTTCAATTTGACTTGATTTTGAGAATCATGGCCCTTCAGCAAGCGGATTCTGAGTTTCAGAATATCTTAGCTAAGCTAAAAGATGAATCCAATTCAGCTTTCTCTCCAAACCCTAGTGGGTTACTCTATTTTCTAATAGAGTCCGTGTACGTAATGATGAAACTCTTAAGAAGGAAATGCTTCAAGAAGCTCATAAAGCCCCTTTTGAATCCATCATGGGTCTGTAAAGTTGTATGAGGATTTGAATAATCTATATTGGTGGCCAGGGATGAAGGTCTTAGGGCCCGAACTCATTAGAGAAATGGAGAAACAAATAAGCATCATTCACAACAGATTGAAGGAGGCTTTTGATAGACAAAAAGCATATGCTGGTCTTAAGAGGAGAGATATCCAATATAATGTGGGAGATCAAGTGTTTTTAAAGGTATCTCAATGGAAGAAGGTACTTAGATTTGGGAAGAAAGGGAAGCTCAACCCTCATTTTATTGGACCATTTGAAGTTATGGAGAAGATTGGTCCTATTGCCCATTGTCTAGCTCTTCCAGTGAATTTGATAAAATTTACGTGTTTCATGTATCCATGCTTCGTAAATACAGTTCTGATCCTTCCCATGTGCTTGAACTGGATGAGGTAGAACTCAATTTTGATTTGTCTTACGAAGAGGAACCAATCCAAATCTTAGACTACGAGATCAAAAGACTTCGTAACAAGACTATCCCCCTAGTCAAAGCGCTATAGAGAAACCACAAAGTTGAAAAAGCAACCTGGGAACCTGAAGCTGTAATGAGAGATCATTATCCTCATCTCCCTTAGGAAAATTTGAGGGTGAATTTTTATTTTTAGGGGAGAGAATTGTAATACCCCAAAATGTAGCCTAGAGATTCGACACTAGTTTGAATGTACTTGTTTGAGATGCTTTTAAAATGAAAAATTAAGACCTTTAGGACCAAATTGGAATCATAAAGCAATATATGGTTCATTAAAAGGAACAAACCGAACCTATGATAGAATTGGAAGGTTGCATGCTAAAATTTATAAATTTCGAGGACTTAAACACTTGTCCAACTAAGGACAGGGCAAGGTGTAAGGGGAGGGGTGACTCACGACAATTGAAGGAAAATGTAAGATGAACAAAATACGTTCATCATTTTTCTCCTTCTTCCCCATAATCAAAGCTAGAGTGAGAGTTGAGAGAAAGCTTATGTTAGAATCACCCTAGCTCAAGAATAGGCCTATTCGAAATGAGTCTTGATAGGAAGGTAATTGCTTTATTCTCTCTTCTATTTTAAGTAAAGATTTTGCCCAACTATATAGATGTATCTATGTTTTATGAGAATGGTTAGAAATGCTAGAAAATTTGATTGAGACTGTGAGTTTGATGGATCTTGTAGTATTTGTAATTATAAGGTTTTAAAGAAAACATGGACAATACTTAGGGAGCATTCAGATGGTGTTTGTAGTGAATATATTGTATGTTTGAACTTGAATCATAATATGGTTAAGATACATAGAAAATTCGAATGGTCCATTAATGTTTGTAGGGTTGTATTTAGAATCAAATTTTTGTTTACATTGTTTGATAGAAAGATTAGAGGGCTAATTTGAATATGTATGAACTTGTGAGGGACTGTCTTTAACGTATAAAGATTACAAGTGCAAAGCCCTGTTTTGTGTATGAATGAATCATGATGGACTGCTTAAACATGTACACATAAGTAAGTATGTGAATTATGACTGTTTTGAGCATATAGTAAACGGTATGGACTGTTTGAACATATGTATGCAAGTATATGTGTGATTTGGGACTGATTTGAACATGTAAAAACTTATGTGGACCATTTTGGATTGATAGAAATAGGGGAGGGGCTGTTTGTGAGTATAATGGGCTGTTAAGATTATAAAGTGGACAGTTCTGATATGTATATATATATATATAAAGTCATATTTGTCGTATTTTATGTTTACGCGAAAAATAGGTGGACTGTTTTGTAGGAATATATGTGAATATATATGCAGTAAGGACTATTTTGTACCTAAATAAACTCTGGTGGACTATTTTGGATGTGTATATGTGAATATATGTAATTAGGGACTGTTTTAGACAATTGAAAATGATTTGGACTTTTTGTGTAAATTTATGAGTATACAGGAATAATGAATTGTCTTCCAAGTAAATAATTGATCTAATATATGAAAACACTTTTGTGATGTTAGACCAAGAAGGAATTGAAGGACTAAGAACTAAAGTGGATCAAACAGTGGATAAAATAAAAGGGATCGTGATTCGTGAACAAAATTAGCTCGAAATAAACTGTTAGTGTAGGTTAAAGTTTTGGGATAGGATTAAAACTGTAAATAGGATTAAAATTGTAACACCCTAAAAACTGGTATAGTAAGAATTAGGTTCCGGTGATCAGAAATTTTTCATCAAAATGGTCCAGTTAATGTATTAAACCCTTTATTGTGCATAATTGTAATGCAATGAGCTTCAATTGAGTTTAATTATCGACTTTGGATCTTTTTGAAGGAATTAAAAGTCATTTAGTGACTAAATTGCAAAATTTGGAAGCTTGGGGGTAAAAGTTCAAACTTTGGAAAATTGAAGGATCACCCTTGTGAATATCCCACTTTTGGATTGAGTCACCTATTAGCTTAAGGTGCTTAAGGTGGGAAACACCATCTTTTGTCATAAAAGATGACAACTTGCTAATTAGGGAAAAAAATAAAGAGATTTCTTTTATTATTATTAAAGGTTTCCTCCCAAGCTAGGAAACCATTTGATTGGTTGCTTGGGAGGCAACTATTATGTGGAATAAGCCAATCGGCTATAAGGAAAAATGGGGAGGAAAGGAAGTGTTAAAAACACTTTCAACAATCTGAGGCTAAGCTTGTTTTCCTTTATCTTCTCTATCAAATTAAAACAAGCAAGCACCACCATTGTCATCTTCTTCCCCAAGCTCAAGCAAGCACCTCACTTCAATCCTTGAATTTTCTTTGATTTCTCTACATCAAATTAAATCTCTTGGATGAGTGGGTTAAACCCCTTAAACAAATTGTTGATTCCATGGATGCTTGAAGCTCAATTTCAAGATTAGGTCTTGAAAGTCAAAGTTTGAACCCATGTGTTATAGGCTTAATTCCATGGGACTAATGGTGTCTACAGGCTTTATTAAGCCTGGATATTGATTTTGAAACGTCGATCATGATTGTAACCATTTCCCTATTTTTTTGGCCTAGCTCAAGCTTTGGAAGATCAACCAACATCTCCTACTAGAGCTAAAGGCAAGGGAATCATAATCTGGGAGCCTTAAAAGCTACAGGAAATCAAGGTGAGTGTAGTTGGAGTCTTGGGATTAGGCTAGGTGTCTTTCCCAATTTCATTTTCATGAAATATATATGTCAAACATTGATAGTAAGGTCATTGCATCAAACTCTTTTGGTGGGTGTAATGGTAAGCTTCGGTAAGCTTCCTTATTGAGCTATTGAAACATTGAGTATTGATTATTGTCATCGAATCGTTGAACATTGATTATTGACATTCCTTTGAAAAGAGCATTACATTGTTATTGATTATCGGATATTGAACATTGAACTATTACTATAGTCATTGAATTATTGAACATTGATATTGGCCAACTATTGCTATCAAACTCACCAAATTATTGAAATGGGCCTAAGGGTCAACTTATTGTTATTGAATAATTGGTCCTATTGATATTGATAATACATTGAATATTGGCCTAAGTTATCAGACCTTGGATTCAAGTGGACATTAGATATAATTGGCATGCCATAGGATTTGTGAGCTCTGTGGTACGATTGGACTACGGTCCTTGGGCTACGGCCTTTATATTGGCAAGGCGGAGGGATGTTGTGTTAGTCAATTGGCGAGGCGGAGGGATTAGACCGTTATTGACTTAGTGAGGCGTAGGAATAAGCGTATCCACTATCTTCATCGATCCAAGGGTTATTATTGAACTATATGAAGTATTGATATTGAATAAAAGAACCTTGGATATTAAACTTGTTGCATTGATATTGAACATTGATGAAATGCCATGAGAATATTGCCTAAGCATACATTTGAATGCATATTCTAATTTGGTATTATTGTGACTACCTCACTAGGCAAGGGTTGCCTAATGCATTCATCTTCATGCATTTTTAGGTTAAGCAAAATGGTCGGGAGATCGGGCAACTCTTTTTGAATATTTTGGCAAGTCCTACAAGGGTGAATGTAATGTTTACTTCCCTTACATACTCCTAGGATGGTGGCATAGTTGTTGTAATAGTCACTTACATGCATTTTGATATGTGTGTGTTATGCATGTTATGAGAATGCTTAAATAGGCCTAAAATGACTTTTGGTAAAGGCTTAAATTGGTAAAAATTGGCTCAAGTGGCTAAAAAGGTGAAAGCCTAGTAAACAGATTTATATGATCATGAAATTTGGCATGCTAGTATATTATGTTGATATTAAATTACTGGTAAAATCTCATTGTATTTGGACATTGTTGATATGTTAAATTTGATAAAAACCATAATAAATCCGTCATTTTAGTGCAGGGTGTATCAATGCAGGTATGTATAATTGGACGTGGTCAACATCGGTGAACATGGTGTATCGATATGTCAAAGGGCGTACCGGTATGAAAAGTCAACACTGTAATCTGGAAAATTAATCGCATCGATACGACCTACAGGGCATATTGAAATGAGTCAACTTGGTCAACCCATACCGGCACGGTTCCCCAACAGTACCGATACGAGTCTTTTACATTGAATTCTAGTGGTTATAAAATATGCATTGTGTGTCAATACAGGTAGACACCGTATTGATACGGGTTCATTAATCTGTAATAGTTTTAATAATTTTAACATAGGTGTACCGATACGGCCTCCCGAGTATCGGTACGAGTTCTGGTAAGTTAGTTATTAATTTTGAAAACTTACGAAATTATCATTGTTTAGTGGAAAGATTAATTGGGCTAATAAATAAACTCCAATAACATGAAAATTTGTATGATCATTACTATAGGTTGAATTTCATTATAGTAAGATTAATTTAAAAAAAAGACCTCTAAAATATTGAAATTATAGTTTAGACCCTAAAGTTTGCAAAAGTTTAAAATTAGTCCTAAATGGATAATCATAGCTTTATATTGGATTAATTAAACTTGTAGTATCGTTTTGTATCGTTTGTTGAGCATGACAATGCTAATTTATCGAATGTTGATTGCATTGATCATCGCATTGTTCTCTGGTAACATATTCTGACCTAGTTCTCGACCAGGCTGGGAAGAGGGTGTTACATTTGTGGTATCAGAGCTAGAGTTTAGTAGAATCTAGGACTAAACTACTGGTTATTGTATTGCATTATGCCACCTAGGAGTTATTATTGTATTTTGCGACATGCCGACTAATTCGATCTCTTTCTTATCGATGTCTGACTCTAATGAAGCTCACATAGACGAGCATGTTACCGGCTCCTCTACCCACGATGGGGAGATTAGAGGTGGAAACCCTCTACCACCACATGACCCTCAAGCACAAGACCTAAAGCCAGAGGTAATGACTGCTCAGGCCGAGTGTTATCGGAACGTGGCTGACATGTTCAAACAATTTACGACTTCTATGAGAGCCGAGCAGGTTGTGCAACCTAGTGCACCAGTTATCCAATACATTCGAGCCCCTATTGACAAGCTATATCATCATCGGGCTTATACTTTTACCGATCAGGAAGATGACAATCTTGAGATTGCAGAATACTGGTTGGATAACACGCTGCGAATTCTGAATATGCAGCTGTAGTGTTCAGATGAACACAAGCTAGAATGCGCCCTCGCATTTCTGGCTGACGAAGCACTCCAATGGTGGAAGACTACCATTCTCACAGTCCCTGAAGAAGCTATAACTTGGGAGTTCTTCTTCAATAATTCTGTAACAAATACATCAGTGAGTACTACCTCGCAGAGAGGCATAACATCTTCCTCCATCTGAAACAAAGTGGACGACCCATAGAGCAGTATATCCATGACTTTTACAAGTACTGCAGATACGGGGCTAAATATATCAAGAAGGAGGAAGAGAAGTGCAGAATGTTTATTGCCAGGCTCAGCAACGAGCTGTGCCCTATGTTCACAGCTCTAGGCATCACAAATTTTCAGGGTCTGGTGAATTGGGTCAAGGCCACTGAAGCTGCTCAGAAAGCACAAAGGTTTGGAGGATCTAGCAGATCTGAGAAGAGGTAATATGATGATTCTCGCCCTCTAAAGCTAACAAGAAATGACAATATCGAGGTCATAAGCAGAATGTCTATCCTCAGCCTTCCTGATCTGGGAATATTACTAGACCGCAAACGATAACCCAGTCGTTTACCAAGGCTGCATCGGTTGAGAGTACTGGAGGTTTGGGATGAGCCGTACAACATTCGGTATGCAACTATTTCCAAAATAAATGTACTACGGGACAATGTCGCAAGCAATCGAGAGCTTGATATTTTTGTGGTGAATAGGGCCATTTTATTCAGGACTGTCCACTAAATACCAGTAAGCCCGTTGCCACAGCAATTGGTACAACATCACCTGCTCATTCTTATCGAGGTAAAAGATAGAAGCAAGGTTCATCGGGAGCTGCGACGATACCCAGTGGCTCAGCTAAGGCATCCAATAGACAGGATTCAAAGGCCCCTGCTCAGATGTTTCATGTGAGGAGCTGAGAGTAGGAGGATGATCCTGACATCATTGCGGGTACCATTGAGTTGTACTCCCATACTATTTATGCATTGATTGATCTTGGCTCCACACATTCTTTCATTAGTATGTTGCTAGCTAAGAAACATAAGATGTCCTTTGAACCCGTAGTATCTAAGATCACCGTAACCAACCCTTTGGGTGATTGTATCACCATAAGCCTTGTATATAAGAACTGTCCATTAATGATCCAATGGATTCCTTTTTCGGCCAACCTATTGGCATTACCGATTCATGAGTTTGATGTTATACTGGACTGGATTGGCTTAGTGAACATCAAGCTTGGGTGGATTGCTCTAAAAAGAAGTTGTACCTTCGAGGTCTTGGTAAGGAGGGTGTCACCTTGATGAGTTTGAGAAACCCATCTTTGTGTGCTTTAACCTTGGAAACCAAGGATGAACCTCTACTTCTCGATATTGATATTGTGTGAGAATTCCCCGATGTGTTTGCTGATGAACTTTTGAGTTTACCTCTAACCCGTGAGGTGGATTTGGCATCAAAGTGCAACCTAGAATAGCCCCAGTTTCCATTGCACCTTACCGTATGACTACAGTCAAGCTTAAGGAGCTAAAGGCTCATATTCAAGATCTACTCGAAAAGGGATTTATTTGACCAAGTTCTTCACCTTAGGGAGCTCTGGTCCTCTTCGTGAAGAAAAAGGATGGATCCATGAGGCTGTGTATTGACCACCGGTAATTAAACAAGGTGACCATCAAGAACAAGTATCATCTACCGAGAAGTGATGACCTGTTCGATCAACTTAAGGATGTCACCGTGTTTTCCAAGATCGATCTAAGGTTAGGGTACTATCAAATGAGAGTTAAAGAATGCGATGTACCCAAAATTGTCTTTCACACTAGTACGAGCACTACGAATTCTTGATGATGCCATTTGGGCTAACCAATGCCCCAGCAGCCTTTATGGACTTGATGAACCGAGTTTTTAGACCCTATCTAGATAAATTTGTAGTGTTGTTCATCAACGATATTCTGATTTATTCCAAGAATACTGTAGAGCATTGAGATCACCTTCGCATTGTATTTCAAACCCTCAAGGAGAAGCAGCTATTTGCTAAGTTCTCCAAGTGCAAATTCTGGCCCATTGAAGTTGCCTTCCTTGGGTACATTGTATCAGCTTCAGGCATCCAAGTAGACCCGAAGAAGATCCAAGCTATCCTAGATTGGAAATCACAGTAGAACATTGGAGAGGTAAGAAACTTCCTTGGCCTAGCTGGCTATTATTGGAGATTTGTAAAAGGATTTTCCATGATAGCGGCTCCTTTAACAAAATTATTAAGAAAAGATGCCCCTTTTTTCTAGACCGAGGAACAAAAAAGAAGCTTTGATCAGCTAAAATAATTTTTGACTCATGCACCGTCCTAACCCAACCTGAGTCTGGTAAAGACATCACAGTTTATAGTGATGCATCGCATCTCGGGCTAGGATGTGTTCATATACAAGAAGGCAAAGTCATAGCTTATGCATCTCGACAACTTAAGCTACATGAGTTGAATTACCCTACTCACGATTTAGAATTGGTTGCAGTTGTCTTCACATTGAAAATTTGGAGGCATTATATCTACGGAAAGAAATGTTATCTCTCCACCGACCATAAAAGTCTCAAGTATCTTTTGACACAAAATGAGGTAAATCTTCGGTAACAGAGATGGATGGAACTCCCTAAAGACTATAACCTTGTCACTGACTATCATCCGGGCAAGGCCAACATTCTAGTTGATGCACTCAGCCGCAAACCTCAGCCTGGTAAATATTGTCATTGACCGTTGAACCCTATATTGTCATTGTATCAAACTCATTGAACAATCATTGTATTGTATCCCCTCGTTCTATCAATGCTCATTTCTAACTTTAGAAACATCGTTGCCTAGTAGCTGAACTCCAGGTCGAGTCTACTATCGTATGAAGAATCAAAACTTTGCAGGATCAAGATCCTCAGTTACAATCTATTGTTTTCAAACTGCAAAGTGGAGATGAACCTGACTTCATAATTAATTCTGAAGGTCTTTTGTGCTATCACAATCAGATTTGTGTGCCCAATGATGAATCTCTCCATATTGACATCCTAAGGGAAGCTCACTCAAGCTCTTTTTCTGTACACCCAGATTCAGTAAAGATGTATAAGGACCTCCGAGAACTCTATTGGTGGCCAGGCATGAAACAAGCCATAGTTGATTTCGTGTCTAAGTGCCTTACATGTCAACGTGTCAATGCTGAACATCGTGTTCCTATGGGCCTATTGCAACCTATCGATTTACCGCAGTGGAAGTGAGAGAAAATCACAATGGACTTTATCAGTGGTTTACCTCTAACTCCAACCAACATGACGCTATATGGGTCATTGTGGATCATTTCACCAAGTCAGCACATTTCTTACCGATTAAGATGGACGGCGGTCTTCTAAAGCTAGCTAACTTGTATATCAAAGAAATCGTGAGACGTCACAAAATACCAAAGCCTATCATCTCTGATCGAGACCCACATTTTGCTTTTCGATTCTGGAGATCCTTACAGAGTGCTATGGGTACCATAGTTAACCTTAGTACTGCATTTCACCCTCAGTCTGATAGCCAGTTAGAAAGAGTAATCCAGGTAAATATCAAAAACTTCTCACATCAAACGAATAAAAACAAGCAGTGTTATTGAAATCCTTCATTACAAATTCTGGAAGACATGCTTCGAGCATGCATCATCGATTTTGGTGGAACTTGGGAGAAATCCCTATCTCTTATCGAGTTTGCCTATAAAAACAATTATTAAGCTTCCATTGGAATGACACATTTTGAGGCGTTGTATGACAGACGTTGCATAACTCCATTGTGCTGGTCTAAACTCGGCGAAGGTAAGATGTTGGGCCCTGACCTACTTTGGGAAACTGAAGACGTAGTTTCCATCATCCATGACCGCTTGAAGGCAGACTTTGACCGACAAAAGGCCTATGTTGACCTTAAAAGAAGGGTATCCAATACGAGGTTTGTGAAAAATCCTTCCTCAAAGTATCACCAAGGAAAAAGATTCTGGGGTTTGGCAAGAAGAGGAAACTAAGTCCCTGGATCATTGGACCCTTTGAGGTTATTGAAAAAGTTGGCCCAGTTGCATACCGTTTAACATTGCCCTCAAAATTAAGCAGGATCCATGATGTCTTCCATGTGTCCATGCTTCGCAAGTACCGATCCAACCCTTCACATATCATTGAATCAAAATATGTGTAGATCCAACCGGATTTGACCTACGAGGAAGAATCGGTACAAATTCTTGCAAGGGAAGTCAAGAGGCTTCGTAATAAATTTGTGCCTTTAGTCAAAGTGCTCTAGAGGATCTATTTAGTGGAAAAAGCCACTTGGGAGCCAGAATAGTTGATGAAGAAGCATTACCCACATCTCTTTGGTTCATATGAAAATTTGAGGACAAATTTCTCCTTAGGGGGGAGAGTTGTAACACCCTGAAAACCAGTCTAGTCAGAATTAGGTTCTGGTGAACAGAAATTTTGCATCAGAATGGTCCAATTAATGTATTGGCCCCTTTTATTGTGCTCAATTGTAATGAAATGAACTTCAATTGAGTTTAATTATTGAATTTGGACCTTTTTGAAGGAATTAAAAGTCATTTAGTGACTAAATTGCAAAATTTAGAAGTTTGGGGGTAAAAGTGCAAACTTTGGAAAATTAAAGGATCACCCTTGTGAATATCCCACTTTTGGATTGAGTCACATATTAGCTTAAGGTGCTTAACGTGGGAAAACCATAATTTGTCATAAAAGATGACAACTTGCTAATTGGGAAAGAAAATAAAGAGATTTCTTTTATTATTATTAAAGGTTTCCTCCCAAACTAGGAAAACATTTTATTGGTTGCTTGGGAGGCAATTATTATGTGGACTAAGCCATTCGACTATAAGGAAAAATGGGGAGGAAAGGAAGTGTTAAAATACACTTTCAACAATCTGAGGCTAAGCTTTATTTTCCTGTATCTTCTCCATCAAATTAAAACAAGCAAGCACCACCATTGTCTTATTCTTCCCCAAGCTCAAGCAAGCACCTCACTTCAATCCTTGAAGTTTCTTTGATTTCTCTACATCGAATTAAAGCTCTTGGACTGGTGAATTAAACCACTCAAACAATTTGTTGATTTCATGGATGTTTGAAGTTTAATTTCGAGATTAGGTCTTGAAAGTCAAAGTTTGAACCCATGTGTTATAGGCTTAATTCCAAGGAACTAATGTTGTCTACAAGCTTTATTAAGCTTGGATATTGATTTTGAAATGTTGATCATGATTGTAACCATTTCCCTAATTTTTTGCCTAGCTCAAGCTTTAGAAGATCAACCACCATCTCCTACATGAGCTAAAGGCAAGGGAATCGTAATCCGAGAGCCTTAAGAGCTACAGGAAATCAAGGTGAGCGTAGTCGGAGTCTTGAGATTAGGCTAGGTGCCTTTCCCGATTTCATTTTCATTAAATATTTGTCTAACATTGATAGTAAGGTCATTGCATCAAACCCCTTTGGTGGGTGTAATGGTAAACTTCGGTAAGCTTCCTTATTGAGCTATTGAAACATTGAGTATTGATTATTGTCATCGAATCATTGAACATTGATTATTGACATGCCGTTGATAAGATCATTACATTATTATTGATTATCGGATATTGAACATCGAACTATTACTATAGTCATTGAATTATTGAACATATTGATATTGCCCAACTATTTCTATCGAACTCACCAAATTATTGAAATGGGCCTAAGGGTCAACTTATTGTTATTGAATCATTGGACCTATTGATATTGATAATACATTGAATATTGGACTAAGTTACTGGACCTTGGATTCGAGTGGAAATTGGATACAATTGGCATGCCATAGGATTTGTGAGCTCAGTGGTACGGGTGGACTACGGTCCTTGGGCTACGACCTTTATATTGGCGAGGCGGAGGGATGTTGTGTTGTCAATTGGCGCGGCGGAGGGATTAGACCGTTATTGACTTGGCGAGGCATAAGAATCCGCGCATCCACTATCTTGTTCGATCCAAAGGTTATTATTGAACTATATGAAGTATTGATATTGAATAAAAGAACCATTGATTTTATACTTGTTGCAGTGATATTGAACATTGATGAAATGCCATGAGAATATTGCCTAAGCATGAATTTGAATGCATATTGTAATTGGTATTATTGTGACTACCTCACTATCCAAGGGTTGCCTAATGCATTCATCTTCATGCATTTTCAGGTTAAGCAAAGTGGTCGGGAGATCGAGCAACTTTTTTTGAAGATTTTGGCAAGTCCTACATGGGTGAATGTAATGTTTACTTCCCTTGCATACTCCTAGGATGGTGGAATAGTTGTTGTAATAGTCACTTATATGCCTTTTGACATGTGTGTGTTATGCATGTTATGAGAATGCTTAAATAGCCTAAAATGACTTTTGGTAAGGTCTTAAATTGGTAAAAATTGGCTCAAGTGGCTAAAAAGGTGAAAACCTATTAAACAGATTCATATGATCATGAAATTTGGCATGCTAGTAGATTATGTTAATATTAAATTGCTGGTAAAATCTTATTGCATTTGGACATTGTTTGATATGTTAAATTTGATAAAAACCAGAAAAATCTGTTATTTTAGTGTAGGGCGTATCGATACGGGTATGCATAATTGGACATGGTCAACATAGCATGTCGATACGGTTCCCCAGCCATACCGATACGAGTCTTGTACATTGAATTCTGATGGTTATAAAACATGGATTGTGTATTGATACAGGTAGACATCATATTGTTACGGGTTCATTAATCTATAACGGTTTTAACAGTTTTGACATAGGTGTACCGATACAGCCTCTTGAGTATCGGCACGGGTTCTGGTAAGTTAGTTAATAATTCTGAAAACTTTCGAAATGATCATTGTTTATTGGAAAGATTAATTGGGCTAATAAATGGACTCCAATAACATGAAAATTTGGATGATCATTGACTATAGGTTGAATTTCATTGCAGTAAGATTAATTTCAGAAAAGACCTTTAAAATACTAAAATTATAGTTTAGCCCCTAAAGTTTGCAAAAGTTTAAAATTGGTCCTAAATGGATAATCACAGCTTCATATTGGATTAATTGAACTTGTAATATCGTTTTGTATTGTTTTTTGAGCATGAAAATGCTAATTTATCGAATATTGATTGCACCGATCATCGCATAGTTCTCAAGTAATGCCTTCCGACCCAATTCTCGACTAGGCCGGGAAGGGGGTGTTATAGAAACCATCATGAGCTTCCTTAATAGCTTTATTTTACATGGTTTATTCTTTAAATTAAGCCATACATATGCTTATGCTTGTATGCAAGGTGAGTACTTTAAATTAAAGTACCTTATGATATGCAAAAGTGATTAAATGCATGCTTTGTTTGAAAGCTATTCATATGCTCAAGTATAAGAATGATATGATAAGTTTAAGATTCATTATATGATCATATGAATTGGAGCTATGCTCACCTTTGATATGATAAGACTTAATTAAAAAACATTGGATTCGAGTCAGTCATAGGTATAGTTGGCATGCCATAGAGTCCATAGAGCTCATGTTTGACGTGGACTATGGTCCTGGACTACGGTCCTTATGAGGCGACTGTAGGAGGGATGTGTATTGGTCACTTGGTGACAATAGGAGGGTTTGACCTGTACCTTGAGTACCTTTTGTTGGCGACGGTTGGTTGAGAATTCGTGTACCTAGGCTACTTGATTCTCAAGGCTATGTTAAAGTCAAAACAATGAAATGTGCAAACCCACTAATAATCTATTTCGATAACTTATGAGACAAGTAATACATGCCTTTGATATGTTATGTTTGATAGCTTACATGATAAGTAATTCATATTAATGATATGTTATGCTGGATAACTTGCTTAATAAGTAACAATCACTTATATGATCTCGGTGTAATCTATTGTGAGAATTGTTATGCCTTGTTTGAATGTTGTTAAACAAATGTCCAATTTCTTGTTTAAGTTTAAAGCCTTACTTGATTCCAAAGGCTATGATTAAGAAATAATGAAATTTACAAGTTAATCAATGGATTATCTTGATAACTTACATGACAAGTAACGATTACCTACATGATATTAGTAATTTCTTTGATCTAAGAAATGATGTTATTCGAATGATATATGTAAAACAACTAGACACTTGATTGAATTAAAGTCTTACCCGATTTTGATTGAATGTGATAAGTAATATATATGAATTATTGATTGTAAACTTTATACTTCTAAGTTACAATAAGCTACCGTACCAATTATAAACGTTTGATTACTTAAAATAATGAGAGTAATATGTTTAATTAACAAACTATATGTTACTTGAATGATAAGCAACTCTTGCCTACTAGATGCTTGTATTATTCACTGTATAGATGAAAGTAGATGTTTTGCCTTAATTTTTGCCATGAAATAGTTGTAATATGGATACCTTAATCAAATGCTATATATGTGAAACTGGGTTACTTGACTACTAAGTAATTGGGTGCTTGCGTGTCAAGTAAGAATAACTATGTTATATTCTATTCTATATATATCTTGTAATTCGAATTGGGCACAATATTAGTATGAAAATGAGTTATAAGTACTTGAAAGGGTATTATGTTCATTTAAGTACTGACTCACCTTCATGCGTAAGTGAATTCGGATACTTAAGAGTACTTAACTATAACCTAAATGTATATAGATGTAATAGTCAAATTTTGATTTGTTTGCATAATATTTCTTGTGCCTTTACTACCTCACTAAGTGATTACTTAGCTATTCTTGGCAGTGTTTCAGGTTGAGATTAGTGATGCTTTTGTCTTGGAGCTCTGTTAAGATCTCAAGTACAAAATGTATGCTTGTAAGCTTTTGTTAAAAACTCCTAGTAAGGTGGCAACATGTTTGTAATTGCATGTAAATGTTTGATAAGTTATGAGATGTTTCTTGAGAGCATTAGAATTTTGATTGCAAATACGTATAAATGGCCTCTGATGCTTGGTGATTGATTATTAGTTGAAGTCTAGATTAGAATATTTGATAATGAATGTGAGAAAGTCATGAATAAGTGAATGGGAAACCTTTATGGTTCGAACAAAACTATAACATGTGTTCTAAATGCTTGTTATGTTATGATATGATTATGTAATTAGTTAATGATCCCAGGGATTTATTCATGATTAATTCGATTAGTCTTGGGAAGGATTGTTTGTTTGATTGCTTGAATAGTTAGTATCTCTCCATGTCCTGATTGATTGATTTTAATAAGGATAATTGCATAGTTTCTAATAAGTATATCATGTTAGAGGTAAAAGGTTAGAATCTTAAAGTTTAAAAGTCTCAAATGGATTATGCATGATAAATGAATGAACATAATGTAAGTTAGTAGTAATTCCATGAGTTTAGATAGTGTTTTAGCACCTTCTCCTGTTCGAATTAGACTTAAGAAATTGATCTATAGATCTTCTTTGTTTCTTAAGAACTTGTTATAACAAGATTGAAATTTGAGAGTCAAAACCGGTGTATATGGTTAAGCTCAGGATTCTAAGGTATCCTGCTTTCAAAAAATATGAGTTTAATCAAGTTGGTCTAGCTTGCTAGGAGTTTATTTGAGGTCTAGAATATAATTTAAATTTAACTATAAACAAATGAAAAAAATAGTTCTTAAGATGCCAAAGACTGGTCCTTATCTTCCCTAGTATGCCTTAAATGTTCACTTTTGTTTGTCTTTGTATGTTTGTGTTTGCTTGTAACATTTCTTAACTCGGTTTACTTCCGAACCAGTTGAGGGGTGTTATAGGTACAGCTAGGCAAATTTGAACCATCTGAGCCAAGACAAATCCCCGCGTACCGACACCCTAAGGAGCCATACTGGTACGGTGAGACATGTATTGACCTCTAGGTCCAACATATGACTCTTTGGCTCAATCCAACACCATTAATTCAACCTCTAATCATCATATGGAAACACAAACATCCAATCATCAAGCATGGCAACATGTCAAGAGGTCACACCTAGCATGTCATAATCAAACATTCACCTAAGAGCATGATTTCTACCCAAGCAAGCTTAATGTCTCCCAACCCCTCAAAAAACAAGAATAAAACCTCATAAAAGTCCAAAACAACAATCCAAACTTATACAATCAGGGAGTAACTCAAAATACACCTCCCAAAACAACCCGGTCGCATTGCCTTCTTATTACTACTTAGAACATATAAAACCATACATTGAAATGCAATGATCTTTGGATTCTCCCTTGCTCGCGTGTTGTCCGAGAAAGCTACTTATCTGCATTGATGAGGAAAAGAGAACGTAAGCTATAAGCTTAGTGAGGAATTCACAAAAACACTCATCAATGCATTTAAAACCATTTAATTCAAATCACATATAATTGTCTCATGGCAAAACATCTCATGCTTCTCATGTCATCTCAAAATGCACATTTAAGTCATTTTCAACACATGTATCATAGATTCAATCTCTACCTCAATTTAAGCTTCACAACACAACTCCCTTATAACAAGCTTAAAGAGTGCACATGTATAAATCACTTTATACAAACATAATCCATTTCTCATGATACAATATCTCACATATTGGCTTTCGAGTGACTCAAAACCAACAACCTTACATTTCATAAAACACATCGGATACACGGATTTCTCAAGAGGTTCACACAACCACTTCACATACATACCTTAACCGGAGTAACGACACACTTGCCCACCTCAACGGTTCAAACCGGAGTAACGAAACATTTACCCACCTCTACGATTTAGATGTATAATTCCACTAGCGGGAAAAACAGAACATTTACCCTCCTCAACCGCTGCGATTCTCTAGGTGGAGATTATAGAAACATAACAACCCTGGAAACACATGAGGCAACTTTTTATAGTGTACTTTCAATCCTATGGCCGACCAGCTATATCCGATTACATTTTAAACACAACCACTTGCCAATACATTCAATAACCAACAATACCTCACTGTTTTACATGTGCATCAAAACAATCCAACACAAATACATTAAACCATGTATTTTCATATTCTCAAAAATACTTGCATAACTTATATGCCATTCTTAAAAGTGATCATCAATGATCATTTGCAACATCTTTCACTTTCAAAACATGCATAATACAGTTAGTAATAATAGCCATAAACATGCGCATGAGATTTCATTTTGCAAAACGAAACTGAGAGAAAGCTCAATCAATACTTACTTCTGAGCTTAGATAAGTGTATCAAACTTTATCTAAACTCCCACAACTCCTTTTCAAACCTTTTAATAGCAGTAAAAACACTTTTCCACTCACCAACAACCCTATATCACAAACCTCCAGCAACCAACAAACACAACTCCCAAGAATCCAACAAACACCTTCCTAAAACTGTCAAGAACACCACCAAACCTTACTCAAACAAAGCCCAACCAACATCTAACGATTTTAACACATTAACAACATCAATTAACATCCAAAAACAACCTAATCACGTCCTTATATATCCAGCAACACCACATCAACCAGATCACACCAAAAACCAACTATAAATACCTAGAAACTAGCAACCCATATAGTTTCGGGATTCCATTGATAAGTCAATCGTTTCAACATTAAAACACATCCAAATTGGAATATAAATCAATTAAATCCATCACCAAAACAGATCCAATTCAATTTTCAACAATTTTTAAAGAAAACTCAATTTAACAATCAAACCATTGTTTAAATCATAATTCCATAATATAAATCAACAACAAATGATCAATAACTTGGGATTTTCATTAAAGTACATTTAATTAGAGGAGAGAAACAAAAATCACATCTAGTTGTTGATTTTTCCCTTAATTGGCCAAGCTTTGAAGAAATCGAAAAAGAATTTGCAAAGGAAATTGAAGTAATCATTTAGAAATATAAAACGAAATCAATGGAGATTGATCCTTGGAGATTTTGAAGTAGAAATCTTAGTTTGGTTTTTGGCAAATTAAAGATCCTTTTAATAAATCCTCATTTATCTAATTATTAAACCATTTAAAATACTTTAAAAATAGCCTAAATTAAGAGAGAAATCTGTTGAAAACGATTGGTCAAATAGCTCCTTAAAGATTCAAAGTTTTGATCCTTTTATGATTTAGTCACCAAAACAGTTTTGAAAACTTTCAGTTTAGTCACTAGACGAAAATGTCTTAAAATAAGATTTAATTACCTCAAATTGACTTCAAAAAATTACTTAAAATATTAATTAAGTAATTTAAAACATGTTCCCATATTTTATTTTACCCCAAAATCAATTTTATAAATTTATTTTCCCAAAACAATTCGAATTGCCTAAACCTGATTCTCTTGAACCATCGACCCGATCAGGTCCACATCTAGGCCCATTTTTAGGGCATTAAAACTCTCCCCCTCTTAAGAAATTTCATCGTCGAAATTTACATGGCGGAAAAAGATGAGGGAACTGCTTCAACATACCCTTTTTGCTCTCCCAGGTAGCTTCATTTACACCGCGGTGCCGCCACAACACCTTTACTAACTCTATGTTCTTTCTGTGGAGTACTTTGGTACTCGAATCCAGAATCCTCACTGGTTCCTCATCATAGGTCAAATTTGGATTCAATTCAATCTCCTCAACATGCATAACATGTGAAGGATCCGATTTATAACTCTGAAGCATCGACATATGGAAAACATCATGTGTCTTTTCCAACTCAACTAGCAGCCTCAATCTATATGCAACTGGACCGACACGCTCCAACACCTCATACAACCCAATAAACCTAGGGCTCAACTTGCCCTTCCGTCTAAACCTCATCACCTTTTTACAAGGCGAAACATTCAAAAACATGCGATTGCCAACCGCATACTCAATTTTTATTCATTTCAAATTAGCATAGGACTTTTGCAGATTCGAAGCTGCCTTCAAACGATCACTAATAAAATTTACTTTCTCATTAGTATCCTTCAACATATCTGGCAAAGAAACATATTTCTCTCCTGCCTCCGCCCAACAAAGTGGCGTACGACATCTTATACCATACAAAGCCTCGTATGGAGCAATATGGATACTAGTTTGATAACTGCTATTATAAGCAAATTCCACCAACGGCAACTGCTTCTCTCACGATCCTTGAAAATCTACGATACAACACCACAACATATCCTCCAACACTTGGATAACACGTTCTGACTGAACATCTGTTTGGCGATGATATGAGGTACTGAAGTTCAACCGTGTACCCAAGGCCTTATGTAAACACTTTCGGAACCTCAGGTGAAATGTGGATCTCTATTTGACACAATAGACGTGGACACCCCATGCAACTTAACAATCTCAGCAATATACAACTCTGCCAACTTATCCAGAGTATATGATGTATGCATAGCCAGAAAATGTGCACACTTCGTAAACCTATCCATAATCACCCAAATAGAATTCTTCTTTGACGGTATCAAAGGCAAACAATACACAAAATCCATGGTGATTCTCTCCCACTTTCACTTGGGAACCCTCAACGGTTGCAACAACCCCGAAGGAAACCGATGCTCTGCCTTAACACGTTGGCAAACCATGCAACGAGCCACAAAATCAGTGACATCCTTCTTCAAGCCAACCCAAAAATACTCTTTCTTCAAATCTTGATACATCTGCGTACTCCCTGGATGCATAGCAAAAGGACTCGAATGTGCCTCGGTCAAGATAGTGTTCCTCAACTCTTCATCCATCGGCACCACCACTCGATTTTTGAAACACAAAACCCCATCCTCATTAAAACCAAAATCCGTTTGATTTCCATCAAAGATATCCTTAACATGCAGCACTAACGCATCATCATATGGTTGTTTCTCTTTAATCATTTACAACATCGAAGGCTTCACTAGCAACTCCGCTAGCAACCCGCCAACTCGTGACACACTCAGCCGTGCAAACATTGCCCTTAACTTAACCGCAACCTTTCTACTCAAGGCATTTGCTACCACGTTTTCCTTCTCTGAATGATACTCAATTGTCAAGTCATAATCTTTAAGCAACTCTAACCACCTTCGCTACCTAAGATTTAACTATTTTTGGGACATAAGGTATTTCAAACTTTTGTGATATGTAAACATCGTACACTTCTCACCATAGAGATAGTGTCGCCAAATCTTCAAGGCAAACACTACCGCAGCCAACTTAAGATCGTGCGTAAGGTAGTTACACTCGTGCACCTTTAACTGACTAGATGTATAAGCTACAACCCTTCTTTCATGCATCAACATGCACCCGAAGACCACGTAGGATGCATCACTATAGATGACAAACGCCTTCCCTGACTCCAATTGAATCAAGATTGGAGCTTACATCAAGGCTTCCTTTAGCTTGTCGAAAGCTTGATGCCTAACTTCCGTCCACTCGAAACTCACATCTTTTTGCAACAACTTCATCAATGTAGCAGCAATCCTCGAAAACCCATCCATCAACCGTTGATAATATCCTGTTAGCCCCAGAAAACTATGAAACTTTAATACAGACTTCGGTGGCTTCTAATTCACAATGACCTCAATTTTCTGCGGATCCACACGAATACCTTTGGCCGGAACAACATGACCTAGGAAAACCACCTACTTGATCCAGAACTCACATTTACTTAGCTTGGCATAAAGTTTGTTGTCCAACAAAACTTTCAACACAGTTCAGAGATGTCGATCATGATCTTTCTCGGTACGAGAGTACACAAGAATGTCATCGATGAACACTACAACGAATTGATCTAAGAAATCATGGAACACCCTATTCATTATATCCATGAACGCAGCCGGTGCATTTGTCAAACCAAATGACATCACTAGGAACTCGTAATGCCCATAGCGTGTACAAAAAGCTATCTTCGGCATGTCCTTATCCTTCATCTTCAACTGGTAATACCCGACTGCAAATCAATCTTGGAAAACACTGTAGCACCCAGGAAATGATCAAACAAATCATCAATCCTCGCAAAGGATACTTGTTCTTAATCGTCAACTTGTTCAGTTGCCGATAATCAATGCACATTCTCATCGTGCCATCTTTCTTCTTCAGAAACAACATCGGTGCACCCCACGGTGACACACTTGGCTTAATGAACCCATGATCAAGCAACTAATGCAACTGCATCTCAGCTCCTTTAACTCATTCGGTGCCAGACGATACAGAGCAATCAACACCAGAGCCGTATCTGCGTATGTCTAAATGCAAAACTCTACCTCCCTATCTAGCGACAAACCAAACAACTCTTTCGGAAACACTCCTAGAAAATCACAAATGGTGCAAATATCTTGGGCACGCGATTTCTTCATATTCATGTTCATAAGATAGGCTAGTTATACTTGACCCCCGAACTCTAACAACCTTCGTGCCTCCAACGCTAAAACCACGTTTGGTATGAACTTGACATTCTCGCCCACAACCACAAATTCGTAATCTTCAGCAAGTTTCAACGAAACTCTCTTGGTTTCAAAATCCCCCAGAGCCTTGTGTTGAGACAACCAATCCATACCCAAAATCACGTCAAAACCGTAAAACGGTAACTCCATCAGGTTCGCTTCAAACACATGCCCTTGAACCATCTATGGACAACTCATAAACAACTTTCTAGCTACAACCGTCTTACCAAAGGAACTAATTACCCGCATTCCAACATCTAACAACTCAACAGGTAAATCCAACAACCATGCATGCTCATGCAAAATGTAGAAATGCGTAAAACTGAAATCAATCAAAGATAACAAAGTTGTAAACTTCAAGGTAAAGGTACCTACAATCACGTCGGCAAAAATCCTCACCGGTCCACCATTCTCTAGCTGAACTGCTACGGTATGCGCTACCACTATCTGTCCATCATCTTTGCGCTAGAAATGTCTACGACCGCGCTCATGATCTCTCTACGCTCCCACAACAGGTGCATTAGCCTGACCCACTCTGGCTAACTATAGATAATCCCTCGATCCATAGCTCCAACAAGTGCTCACAGCACCCCAGCATTCCCTCGATGCCTCCTACCACATCTCATACACTCGAGAACTCCAACATAGGTATTCTGACCCTGGAAACTATGCCTAACACCATATCCTCAACGCTTGTGATCCATGCGGTACCTTCGATCTCTATGCCTCTTATTACGATCCTTACCAACATCAAACTCTACACTCTTTTTTCCTGAAGAGGAACCCCCAGAACGAACAAACAACCCCAAATTTTATTCTATGTCCTTTGCTCGAGACACCAGGATATCAAACTCTATATAGTTCGTAGCCAACATGTACGACTTCACTTCCTTGATAAATCCGTAACAAAATCAATCACACCTCTCTCACTCATCCGGGACCAACTCATGACATACTTACTCAGCCGAACAAATTAGATCTCATACTCGGAAACAGACGTTTTTCCTTGCTCCAAAGCCATGAACTCTCTCTTCTTCGCATCCTTGTACCAAGTTCCCAAATATTTCTTCTTCAAAGCCTCGCAAAAGAATTCCCAAGTAACATTAGCAGGTTCAACACCTGTGATCACAGTTGTCCACCAACTGTACGCATCACCCTAGAGCAACGACACAATACATACCATCTTGCGTACATTCTTACACTCCATCTAGCCAAAGATCCTCTCGGTACTAGCAAACCATTCCTCGGCTGCTTCAGGAGCCAAACCTCAAAACTCAACACCACCCAGGCTACACAAATGCTCTAAAGGCAACCCGGTATTAATAGTTGTAGGCGCTAGAGAAGGTACATACACTCCAGCCATGGCAGCCTAGAAAGCTCCCATCATCGCTTAAACCAACTGTGTATATCACCAAAAATAGGTACTTGTGGTGCTTATGGCGTACCTCCCTTGATTCCAACACCAGCAGGAGGAATCGATGGAAGAGGCAACTCATCATCGTGTGTGTCCACAACACTACCCATATGAACTCTAGTCTCTTATCTCGGTCCCATACTCGATAATATGAGTCTAAACATGATAATGCAACAAAACAAAACAATTAGGCCAACTCACAATAAGAAACCAAGTCACTCTTGTTTAAAAACAAAATCATTTAACTCAAGTAGTAATAAGACAATGTGTCTGAAGGTTAACTCCCAAATCTTAACAAGATTTCACAAATTCAAACGCCGTACATGTCAAACAACATATGCATATAACATCAACAATACAATCAACCATAACCCACCTCCCAATGATCATAACCTGGCTTTGATACCACCAAATGTACCCCCTTAACCCGGTCAAGTCGTAAGACTGAATAAACCCCAAAGAGGAACATTAGAAATGGTCTATTTTTCCTTTTTATCTTATATATATGCATTTTTAGGTCTTAAGGTGTTCATACAAGTTGTTATTAAAGGTACAACTCAATCGGGCATCATTTTAACATCTAATTGCTCGAACTTAGCATACAGGGACTAAAATGTAATTTCCAATATTTATAAGAGCTTTTACAGAATTAAAGTTACCAAACCTTAGTTAGTCATGTTTCATGCCTTCACGTTAAATCTCGAACGAAAACGATCATTCAAACTCATTTAATTGCATAATTAAGAAACACAGACCGAAATGCAAATATTTCAAACATCAAACAACATATCAACTGAACTAACGGTTATCGTATTAGAACGGGTGTTCGCTGTATCAAAATGGTACTAAAGAACAAAGGCATACCGATGCGATCCTCAAGTATATCAGTACAGTCTTGTGTGGTTTGAAAATCTAGATTCCAGTAGCTATTGACCGTATCGAAACATAAGCCCTGTACCGAAAAACCTTCACTATATCTCAACTATGTGTAGCGATACGATTACCAGGCATATCGGTACGGCTAGAAAATTTGAACCATCTGAGCTGAGACAAGTCCCTGCGTATCGACACCCTGAGGAGCTGTACCAGTACGGTGAGACCTGTATTGACCTCTAAGTCCAACATATGACACTTTAGCTCAATCTAGCACCCTTAATTCAACCTCTAATCATCATATGGCAACACAAACATCCAATCATCAAGCATGGCAACATGTCAAGAGGTCACATCAAGCATGGCATAATCAAACATTCACCTAAGAGCATGATTTCTACCCAAGCATGCTTAATGTCTCGCAACCCCTCAACAATAAGTATAAAACCTCATACAAGTCCAAAACAATAATCCAAACTTATACAATCAGGGAGTAACTCAAGATACACCTCCCAAAACAACCCGATCACATTGCCTTCTTATTAATGCTTAGAACATATAAAACCATACTTTGAAATGCAATTATCTTTGGATTCTCCCTTGCTCGCGTGTCGTTCGAGAAAGCTACTTCTCTGCATTGATGAGGAAAAGAGAGCGTAAGCTATAAGCTTAGTGAGGAATTCATAAAAACACCCATCAATGCATTTAAAACCATTTAATTAAAATCACATATAATTGTCTTATGGCAAAACATCTCATGCTTCTCATGTCATCTCAAAAATGCACATTTAAATCATTTTCAATACATGTATCTTGGATTCAATCACTACCTCAATTTAAGCTTCACAACACAACTCCCTTATAATGAGCTTAAAGAGTACACATGTATAAATCACATTATACAAACATAATCCATTTCTTATGATACATTATCTCATATATTGGCTTTCAAGTGACTCAAAACCAGCAACCTTACATTTCATAAAACACATCGGATACACGGATTTCTCAAGTTGTTCACACAACCACTTCACATACATACCTCAACCGGGGTAACGACACACTTGTCCACCTTAACAGTTCAAATCGGAGTAACGAAACATTTACCCACCTCTACAATTTGGATGTATAATTCCACCAGCGGGAGAAAATAGAACATTTACCCACCTCAACCGTTGCGGTTCTCATGGTGGAGATTACAGACACTTAACACCCCTCGACACACATGATGCGACTTTTTATAGTGCACTTTCAACCCTATGGCCGGCTAACTATATCCGATAACATTTTAAACACAACCACTTGCCAATATATTCAATAACCAACATTACCTCACTGTTTTACTTATGCATCAAAATAATCCAACACTAATACATTAAACCATGTATTTTCATATTCTAAAAAATACTTGCATAAATCATATGCCATTCTCAAAAGTAATCATCAATGATCATTTGCAACATCTTTCACTTTCAAAACATGCATAATACAGTGAATAATAATAACCGTAAACATGTGCACGAGATTTCATTTTGCGAAATTGAAATTGAGAGAAAGCTCAACCGATACTTACTTTCGAGCTTAGATAAGTGTATCAAACTTTATCTAAACTCCTAGAACTCCTTTTGAAACCTTTTAACCACAGTAAAAACACTTGTCCACTCACCAACAATCCAATGCTTGTTTGTCGATGCACGAATCAAGCTCCCGTAACTCCCGTGCCTTCTTTGAAAGGTAAAGGATTATGCTCCCCTACTATACCCAATCAAAATAGAGGATTAAAACACAAATATGTATTATAAACCTCCAGCAACCAACAAACACAACCTCACCTCCCAGGAATCCATCAAACACCATCTTAAAACTATCAAGAACACCACCAAACCTTACTGAAAAAAATCCCAGCCAACATCTAACAATTCTAACACATTAACAACATCAATTAGCATCCAAAAACAACCTAATCACATCTTTATATCTCCAGCAACACCATAACAACCAGATCACACCAAAAACCAACTATAAACAACCTAGAAACTAGCAATCCATATAGTTTCGGGATTCCATTGATAAGTCAATCCTTTCAACATTAAAACACATCCAAATTGAAATATAAATCAATTAAACCCATCACCAAAACAGATCCAATTCAATTTCCAACAATTTTCCAAGAAAACTCAATTTAACTATCAAATTATTGTTTAAATCATAATTCCATAATATAAATCAACAAAAAGGATCAAGAACTTGGGAATTTCATTAAAGAATCTTTATTTAGAGGATAGAAATGAAAATGACCTCTAATTTCTTATTTCTCCCTTAATTGGCCAAGCTTTGATGAATTCCAAAGAGATTTTGCAAAGGAATTTGAAGTAATCAATTAGAAATCAAAAAGGAAAACAATGGAGATTGATTCTTGGAGATTTTGAAGTAGAAATCTTAGTTTGGCTGCTGAGAAAGTTGAGAGAAAAGGTTAGGAGAAAAGTAGTTACGTAAGAAAGTGTTTTTGGGAAATTAAAGATCTTTTTAATAAATCCTCATTTATCTAATTATTAAACCATTTAAAAATACTTTATAAATAGCCTACATTATGAGAGAAATCTGTTGAAAAAGATTAATCAAATAGCTCCTTCAAGATTCTAAGTTTTGTTCCATTTTACGATTTTGTCACCAAAACAGTTTTGAAAACTCTCAATTTAGTCACTAGACCAAAATGTCTTAAAATCAGATTTAATTACCTCAAACTGACTTCACCAAATTACTTAAAATATTAATTAAGTAATTTAAAACATGTTCCCATATTTTATTTTACCTCAAAATTAATTTTATAAAATTATTTTCCTAAAACTATTCAAATTGCCTAAACCCGGTTCTCTTGAACGACAGACCCGATCTGATCCACATCTAGGCCTTGTAATGCCCCAATTTTTGGGCCTAGCAGTTTTGTGGTTATTAGACGGTCCGGTGGATCAGGTTAGAGATTCGTGTCAGATTCAGGATAGTATATTTTTTGGTAAGATAAAAATATGGAAAATAGTTAAAAATCATCTTTTAATATATAATGATTTTTGGTGGAATCAATTTTGGAAAATGAGTTTTGGAAGTCATACATTTTCGCTAGTGACTAAAATGCAAGTTTTGAAAACAACGATTTTCTAGTAACTAAAATGAAAAGGGTCAAATTCATAGAATATTTAAGGAGCTATTTTACCAATTTGTTTCTGATGGTTTCTCCATTAATTAGACTTATTTTAACATGCGTTTTATTATTTAGTTAAAGGAGACTTTTGGTTAAAAGGTGGTTATTGGTCTTGGAAAATAAATCACGTTATTTTTCTCTCCACTTTTCTCTCCATTCTATCCTTAGCCAAAAACTCAATTTCTCATCAAATTCCAGAAGTGAGATGGTTTCTAACTTGATTTCATGGTTTCAAATTGTTTAACTAAGATTGTTTATACAAAATCTTACATTAATCTTGTGTTTCTTAGCTTTTATCAAATCAATTGAGGGAGAAACTTCACAATAGGGCAAGGTCCGAGATCTCCACTATTGCGTGGTTCTTTACTGAAATTCCCAAGCAATTTATCCTTGATTTTATGTTTCTAATTTGATTTTAATGATTTTTCAATGATTAATTGAGTTAATTGGGGGAAATGAGTTGATTCACGGATTGAATATGTTTTATGGTAGTTAAGGATGATTTAATTTATGTTGTGGATGTTTTATAATGTTGATAAGATGTTGTTGCCAATGGAATCCCGAAACTCTTGAATCTCTAATTGTTTAGGTTGCTAGATTTGCGTTCTTGGGGTGTTTTGGTGACTTCATGAATGAATGGGGTGTTAGGTTGTTTTGATTATGTTTTTAGGTGTTGATTGTTGATAAAAGTGGTGTTAGACTGTTAGGTGGTGGCTGGGTTATGTTTGAGAAGGTTTTAGTGATGATTTTGGTTGTTGTGGATGGGTAATCTTAGAGGATTGTGGAAATTCGAAAGGATTTGTTAGTGCGGTGTCTTGAATGCATTGAGATGCATTAATCCTCTGTTGTGTTGTGGTCAAAGTAGGGGAAGTTGACTCAGAAGTGATTGGCGAAGCGTTGGAGGTTTCGGACACTTGATTTCGCGTCGGTGAATCGAGGCTTCGCGTATCGATGAGTGAGAGCATGGATTCCAGCTTTGGAATGTTTTAAAGGTGGTTTATGGGAGTTTAAACTTAGCTTGATACGCTGGATTAAATTCAGAAGTAAGTAAAATGGATTTTCTCTCTCGGTCATGCTATATTGAAATAGTTTTATGCACTTGTTTTGATTTACACGTTACCTACTGTTTAAGCTTGTTTTAAAGTATTTGATATATTGTTTTGAGCATGAAATGCTGAAGGATGCACATTGTGAGTGATCATTGTAGGTATGTGGTATATTCTTGTGGTTTAAAGCATGGTTGTTACTTTGGAAAAATGATTGGTTTAATGCTTGATAAAAATAGTGAGGTAAATGTTAAATGGTTAATTATTTTGGCAAGTGATGTGGTTTTAAAATTGTTATTGGATATAGTTGGCCAGCCATAGGATTGACTACACTATAATAAGTCGCCTTGGATGTTGAAGGGTTTAGATTCGTGTACCGAAAACTCCATTCGAGTACCCTAATGGTAGAGGGGTTAAACAATACGAAAAACTCTCGTTAGTGGATTAAGATATAACCGATGAAAGGGGTTGGTGTCCCAAGGGTTGTGTAAGTACCCAGTTGGTAATGTACCGCGATTGTTATTGTATCGCTATTCCGGTTGACATGGCTTGAAGTGTTGGTTGAACACTTGTTGAATCCGTGTATCCGATGAACTATTTTGGTATTCGACTTGTTTAATGATCACTTGTAAGCCAATATAATTGTTACTGTATCATTGAAAGGTTTATGTTGTATAATGTGATTTATACATATTTACTCTTTAAGCTTTGCATATGGTTTTTATGCATGGGAAGGCTTGAATTGAGGTTAGCAATGGGATTTGCTGTTGGTTAATGATACATGTAGCATATGGTTTAATATACTGTTCTTGAAAGTGTTAAGTGCATGGTTTTTAAGGCATGATGTTTTATATGATGAAAAGTATGATTTAAAAAGGGATTTCAAATGTGCTTTTGAATAATGGTCTTAAATGCATTGATGGTGTATTGTATTTGAGCACTCCTCACTAAGCCTAGTGTGCTTACGCTCTCTTTGTCCATCAATGCATAAAATTAAGGTTTCGGAAGACAGAAAGAAGCAAGGGGATCCTAGCAAGACTTGGCTAACAAAGTATGTTTGGATTAGACTATAAGAATAAAGGCAATGGGGTACTTGTTTTGGTTTTGGGAGATGTTTGTTGAACTCCCTGTTTGAGCATGTTGCTTGTTTGCTCTTGAGTTGTAAAAGCCCTCTAATGTTGGTATTTTGGTGTTGGTTTACATTTTGGAATGTTGCTTGGATGAAAAACTATAATACATGCTTATAGATCACATTTAATGAGTGATGCCATGAAAAGTTGATGATATGCTAGGAATGGTTGAGCCTTGATCTTTGAAAACATGTTTGTTATGTATTAGAGGCTTGATAGGGTGTTTTGTATGGTTAAAAAGCATGTTTGATCAGCTAAATCGAACCAGAAATGTATAGGCATATCGTTACACTACTTGGCATTTCGATATGGTTGAGCATTTTCAGGCACAAGGTTTCAATACGAGCGTTAATTATTCCGATACGCCCAGGCTATTTTGGCCTACGTACCGGTATGGGAGGGGGTGTTCCGGTACGGGTTTCAGCCACTGGAATCTACTTTTTAACCCAAGTCTCGTATACCGAAAGACCACTATTCGTATTGGTACAGTCCACAAAGCAATTTCAGAAGTTCGTTTTTACCGTTGGGCGTACCAGTATGGGGAGCTATGTACCAAAATAAGGTGCTTCAAATCGTACCGAAACGGGTTAAACTATACCGGTACGGGTGGAAGATAAGTCTATTTTTGACTTGGAAATGAGGTTATGTTTTCTTACATTTTAGTCCCTGAGTTTTGTATATGTAATTAAATGCCCTTGAGTGATCGGATTGAGTTGAAATTTTAGATGTATGATTGAATCCTGATTAATTACGGTTGGGTAACATAAAAATGAGCTTTAATCCTGTAATTTTCTGGAATTGCAATTTGGTCCCTAAATTTCATTTAAGTCTAGTTGGATGTCAAATCGATGCTGATTGAGTTGGGTTTCATATTCTGTCAGCATGACCATGTAGGATATTAATTAAGCATATAGACAAGATAAAATAAAAAGAAATTGTCTCATTTTGGTGTTTCTTCTCTCGGTTTACCTCGATAAACCTAATGTGACTCGCTCGGGTCGGTCTGGCGGCTAGGCCAGGTCGAGTGGTTACATTTTGTGGTATCAGAGATAGGTTTCAAAAGGTTGGGATGTTGTTTTTGATCGTTGTTGTTTGTTATGCACAATGCTTATTTGTTATGTTTGGTGACAAATTGGGAAATAGACATGATCATGGTGATGTTGTTTTACGCTAAAACCTGATGTTGATATGCACAGTGATTGAGATATGCACGCTGATTGTTTATACTATGTTGGGAAAAATTTGGGGACCCATTGCTTATTATTATAGTCTAAAAAGTTTTGATTTTTTGGAAATGAAAGTCTTGGATCCTTGCTTGAAGCTGGCCTGACTGTTTTTGTTTTGAATGATTATCATGCCTTAGATATATTTTAGCATGATGGGACCGAGGATAGAGTTGCAATCTAGTACGATTGTTGCTGCCACTGGGAAAGATGTTGAGGGAGATGTTGTGCCTCATGGAGGGTTGCCACCGCCCCACCTATTCTACCAGAGGGAGTGGAACAAGTACCACCTGCGCCGGCTGGGCCAGGATGGGTGATATGGCACCATTGATACAGGCCATGACCGCTGCTTTTCAGGCAACAGTTGCTGGTGTTCATGTGCCAGCACCGCCAGTGGTTGGGTAAGGGTTGCCGCTTTAGCGTCTTCACAGTTTGGGCAGAGTTGAGTTTTGAGGGTTATCGCTTGAGGCTTCTGAGGGCTGGTTGGTCAGTACTGAGAGGATACTGGGCCATATGGGGTGTACCGATGCTAGTAAGCTAGGCTGTGTTGTTTCCATGCTGCAGGGTAATGCCTATACATGGTGGACTACCACGATATCTATTATGGAAATGGATGATGTGACCTGGGAGTTCATCTGTAAAGCTTTCCGAAAGAAGTTTTTGGGAGTCCGATATCAGGATGATAGAAACGCGAGTTCATGGTTCTTGTGTAGGGGAAATGTCTGTTGGGGAATATGAGGTGCAGTTCGTGAGGTTGAGTCAGTATGCACCTGAGTTGGTTCCTGACGAGCATACGCGATGTGATCGATTCCGCTATGGGCTTGTGCATGATGTTAAGACATATATTCTTGCTACTGATTATACCGATTTTGATGTGTTGGTTTCACGAGCCAGGGATGTAGAGCAAAATTTAGGTTTGGCTTCTGGATCACGAGGTTCTAGGTCGAGTAAGAGAGCTGCTGATTCGGGTTATAGCAGTGGTCAGGCTAAGAGACACCGTGACAAGAGGTTTCATCCAGAATCGAGGTAGAGCGGAGGTATTGTTGGACGTGGTGTCTAGGGGCAGGGTGCCACACCTGTTGTTGCTCTGCAGAGAGGTTGTGGTTATGGCTGCAGACCGTTTCAGCGTCGAGGTGGTGGACAGAGGACTATGGCTCATACCGTTGCTATCCATCCTAAGAGAGGTGGATCGGCTAGGGTGTATGTGCACCGTGAGGGTCTCAATGAGACTGATGTGATTGTAGGTACTTTTACCCTATAGTCTTTGTTGTTGTATTCGTTGGTTTATTCTAGTTCTACCCATTCATACATCTTGAGTGAGCATGCTAAGTTGCTTGATATATCTGTTGAAATTCTTAATGTGGGTGTTAAGTGACTAGTTCTCTTGGGGAGAAAGCCATGGTTAGGAGGTTGTATCGTAGGTGTCCGCTGATGGTTTAGGGGCATGAGTTTGTCGTCGATTGGATAGAGTTGACATTCTATGATTTTGATGTGATTTTGGGTATGGATTGGTTAATCGAACATCGTGCTGTGGTAGATTTTGAAACCAAACAGATATCTTTGAGGTTGTCGGATGATTATGAGATGGTGGTTGTTGGTGAGAGTGCCAAGTTTTTGTCTAATGATGTTTTGGCTTTGGAAGCAAGTCGAATGTTGGATTCGGGATGTTAGGCTTTCTTGGCCCATGTTATGAATCCTGGATCAAAAGAGTTGAGGGTGCAAGATGTTCGCACCATATGTGAGTTTCCAGTTGTTTTTTCGAAAGAGTTGTCAGGGTTGCCACCAGACCGTGAGGTAGAGTTTGGCATCGAGGTCTTTGTAGGTACAGTACTAGTATCAATTGCACCATATCGCATGGCCCCAAAGGAGTTGAAGACGCTGTTGTAGGAGTTGCTGGATCGAGGTTTCATTAGGCCTAGTATTTCACCGTGGGGTGCACCGGTGTTGTTTATAAAGAAGAAGGATGGGACGTTGCAGATGTGCATAGACTATCGACAATTGAATAAGTTGACGATAAAGAACAATTATCCCTTACCACAGATAGATGATATGTTTGATCAGTTCAGGGGTGCCTCAGTGTTTTCTAAGATAGATCTGAGGTCGGGTATTACCAGTTGAAGGTAAAGGAGGTGGATGTGCCTAAGACAGAATTTCGTACGAGGTACGGGCATTATGAGTTTTTGGTGATGCCTTTTGGTTTGACTAATGCACCAGCTGCTTTTATGGACATGATGAACTGAGTGTTCCATAAGTTTTTGGACCAGTTTGTGGTTGTGTTTATCGATGATATCCTTGTGTACTCTCGTATTGAGGAGGATCATGATAGCCAGTTATGGATTGTGCTTCAGAAGTTGACAGAGAATCTGTTGTATGCCAAGTTAAGCAAATGTGAGTTCTGGCTTAGGGAAGTCGTGTTTCTCGGGCATGTTGTGTCGGCCGAAGGAATTCGTGTCAATCCGCATAAGGTTAAGGCTGTAACGAGTTGGAAGACACCCATGTCTGTGACGGAGGTTAGGAGTTTCCTTGGTTTGGCGGGTTACTACCGAAGGTTTGTGGAAGGGTTCTCTAGTTTGGCGGCTCTATTAACTAATTTTCTATAGAAGAATGTTCAGTTTGAGTGGACGAAAGATAGACATCGAGCTTTTGAAAGGTTGAAGGAAGCCTTAACGCGAGCTCCAGTCTTGGTTCAACCAGAATCAAGAAAGAAGTTCATTGTTTATTGCGATGCGTCGTATGTTGGGCTTGGTTGCGTGTTGATGCAAGAGGGTAAGGTAGTGGCGTACGCATCTAGGCAGTTGAAGGTGGATGAACGTAACTAACCTACTCACGATCTTGAGGTTGTCGTGATGGTGTTTCCCTTGAAAATTTAGAGGTATTACCTCTATAGGGAGAAGTGTGTGATTTTCACGGATCATAAGATTTTGAAATATTTAATGTCTCAAAAAGAGTTGAACCTAAGACAACGTAGGTGGTTGGAGTTGTTGAAGGATTATGATTTGGCTATTGTGTAATATCTGGGTAAGGCTAACGTGGTTGCTGATGCTTTGAGCAGGAAGGAAGCGGTGGAGTTGAGGGCTATGTTTGCACGTTTGAGTGTGACATGGGACGGTGGGTTGTTGGCTGAGTTGTAAGTGAAGCCGTCCTTGTCACAGATGATTAAGGAGAAGCAACTATATGATGGGAGTTTGGTACCTCATGTGCAAGATATCAGGGATGGGAATCCTACGGATTTTCATTTCAACGATGATGGGGTATTGTGTTTCAAAGATCGAGTAGTGGTGCCTGAAGACGAAGAGTTGAGGCATACTATTTTGACTGAGGCACACGCTAGTCCTTTTGCCATGCACCCCGATAGTACTAAAATGTATCAAGGGTTGAAGGAGGAGTACTATTAGGTCAGACTGAAGAAGGATGTGGCTAATTTTGTTGCACGGTGTATGGTTTGTCAGTGGGTAAAGGCTGAGCATCAGTTTCTTTCAGGATTGTTGCAGCTGTTGAGAATACTAGAATGGAAGTGGAAAAGAATCACCATAGATTTTGTGTCTGGGCTACCTTTGACGCCGACCAAAAAGGATTCTATTTGGGTGATTGTTAACCGGTTTATGAAGTGTGCGCATTTTTGTGCCAGTGCATACTACGTATACCTTGGACATGTTGGCTGAATTGTACATCTCAGAGATTGTGCGGTTGCATGGGGTGCCCAAATCCATAGTATCGGATAGGGATCCACGGTTCACCGCAAGGTTTTGGGTGAGTTTGCATCGTGCTTTGGGAACCCAGTTGAGTTTCAGTACCTCGTATCATCCTCAGTCGGATGGTCAGTCGGAGTGCGTGATTCAGGTTCTTGAGGATATGATAAGATGTTGTGTTATTGAGTACCACAGAACGTGGGAGAAGCAGTTGCCGTTGGTGGAGTTTGCTTACAATAATAGCTATCATGCTAGCATACATATGGCACCTTATGAAGCGTTGTATGGTAGGAAATGTCGTATGCTTGTGTGTTGGGCAGAAACGGGGGGAAAGTTTGTATCTATGCCAAATGTTCAGAAAGGCACAACCAAAAACGTAAAGTTGACATGTGAGCGCTTAAAAGCAGCTGCAGATCGTCAGAAGTCCTATGCGGATTTGAAGCGTAGGGATTTAAAGAACGCTGTAGGTGATAAAGTGTTTTTGAAGGTGTCGCCTTGGAAAAGGTGTTGCATTTTAGGCAGAAAGGGAAGCTTAGCCCGAGATTCATTGGACCATACGAGGTTGTTGAGCGTGTGGGTCCTGTTGCGTACCGCTTAAGGTTACCTCTGGAGTTGGGAAAATTCATGATGTGTTCAACGTTTCGGTGTTGTAGAGGTATAGGTCGGATCCATCGCATGTTATGCCAGTGGAAGAGATTGAGTTGAGGCCAGACCTATCTTATGATGAAGAACCGGTATAGATTCTTGATACCAGCAGTAAGATACTATGTGGCAAGACAGTGGAGTTTGTTAAGGTGTTGTGGAGGCACTGCGGTGTTGAAGAGGCCACGTGGGAGCGCAAGTCGGACATGTTGAAACAGTTTCTGCATCTGTTTCCTCCAGGTAAACTTTGAGGATGAAATTTCTTAAGTGGGGAGAGTTGTAATGCCTCAGTTTTTGGGCCTAGCAGTTTTGTGGTTATAAGACGGTTTGGTGGACCGGGTTAGAGATTCAAGTTGGATTTGGGACAATATATTTTTCGGTAAGTTAAAAATCTGGAAAAATAGTTAAAAATCACCTTTTAATATATAATGATTTTTGGTGGAATCAATTTTGGAAAATGAGTTTTGGAAGTCGGACATTTTGGCTAGTGACCAAAATGTAAGTTTTGAAAACTACAATTTTCTAGTGACTAAAATGAAATGGGTCAAATTCTTAGAATCTTTAAGGAGCTATTTTACCAATTTGTTTCTGATGGTTTCTCCCTTAATTAGTCTTATTTTAACATGTGTTTTATTATTCAATTAAAAGAGATTTTTGGTTAAAGGTGGTTATTGGTTTTGGAAAATAAACCACATTATTTTTCTCTCCACTTTTATCTCCATTCTCCCCTTAGGCAAACACTCAAGTTTTCATCAAATTTCAGAGGTGAGATGGTTTCTAACTTGATTTTATGGTTTCAAATTGTTTAACTAAGATTGTTTATACAAAATCTTACATTAATCTTGTGTTTCTTAGCTTTTATCAAATCAATTGACGGAGGAACTTCACAATAGGGGTAAGGTCTGAGATCTCCTCTATTGCAAGGTTCTTTACTGAAATTCCCAAGCATTTGATCCTTGATTTTGTGTTTCTAATATGATTTTAATGATTTTTCAATGATTAACTGAGTTAATTGGGGGAAATAAGCTGATTCACGGATTGAATATGTTTTCTGGTAGTTAAGGATGATTTATTTTATATGGTGGATGCTTTATAATGTTTATAAGTTGTTGTTGTCAATGGAATCCCTAAACTCTTGAATATCTAATTGTTTAGGTTGCTAGATTTGTGTTCTTGGGGTGTTTTGGTGACTGCGTGAATGCAGGGAGTGTTAGGTTGTTTTGATTCTGTTTTTAGGTTTTGATTGTTGATAAAAGTGGTGTCAGATTGTTAGGTGGTGACTGGTTGTGTTTGAGAAGGATTTGGTGATGATTTCGGTTGTTGTTGATGGGTAATCTTGAGAGGATTGTGGAAATCCGAAAGGATTTGTTAGTGCAGTGTCTTGAATGCATTAAGATGCATTAATCCTCTGTTGTGTTGTGGTCAAAGTAAGGAAGTTGATTCGGAAGTGATTGGCAAAGCATTGGAGGTTTCAGACACTTGATTTCACGTCAACAAATCGAGGCTTCGCGTTTCAGTGAGTGAGAACGTGGATCCCAGCTTTGGAATGTTTTAAAGTGGTTTATGGGATTTTAAACTTAGCTTGATACGCTGGTTTAAACTCGAAAGTAAGTAAAATGGATTTTCTCTCTCGGTCGTGCTATATTGAAATGGTTTTATGCACTTGTTTTGATTTACACGTTACCTATTATTTAAGCATGTTTTAAGGTATTTGATACACTGTTTTGAGCATTAAATGCTGAAGGATGCACATGGTAAGTGATCCTTGTAGGTATGTGGTATATTCTTGTGGTTTAAAGCATGGTTGTTGCTTTGCAAAAAGGATTGGTTTAATGCTTCATAAAAATAGTAAGGTAAATGTTAAATGGTTAATTACATTGGCAAGTGATGTGGTTTTAAAATTGTTTTTAAAATTGTTATCGGATATAGTTGGCCGGCCATAGGATTGGGTGCACTATAATATGTCACCTTGGATGTTGAGGGGTTTAGATACTTGTACCAAAAACTCCATCCGAGTACCCTAATGGTAGAGGGGTTAAACAGTACCGAAAACTCTCGCTAATGGATTAAGCATCTAACTGATGAAAGGGTTGGTGTCCCCAATGGTTGTGTAAGTACCCGGTTGGTAATGTACCGCGATTGTTATTGTATCGCTATTCTGGTTGAGATGGCTTGAAGTGTTGGTTGAACACTTGTTGAATATGTGTATCCGATGAACTCTTTTGGTATTCGACTTGTTTAATGATCACTTGTAAGCCAATATAATTGTTAATGTATCATTGAAAGGTTTATGTTGTATAATGTGATTTATACATATTTACTCTTTAAGCTTTGCATATGGTTGTTATGCAAGGGAAGACTTGAATTGAGGTTAGCAATGGGATTTGCTGTTGGTTAATGAAACATGCAGCATATGGTTTAATATGCTTGTTTTGAAAGTGTTAGGTCCATGGTTCTTAAGGCATGATGTTTTATATGATGAAAAGTATGATTTAAGAAGGGATTTCCCATGTGCTTTTGAACATTGGTCTGAAATGCATTGATGGTGTATTGTATTTGAGCACTCCTCACTAAGCCTAGTGTGCTTACGCTCTCTTTGTCCATCAATGCAGAGAATTAAGGTTTCGGAAGACAGAAAGAAGCAAGGGGATCCTAGCAAGACTTGGCTAACAAAGTATGTTTGGATTAGACTATAAGAATAAAGGCAATGGGGTACTTGTTTTGGTTTTGGGAGATGTTTGTTGAACTCCCTGTTTGAGCATGTTGCTTGTTTTCTCTTGAGTTGTAAAAGGCCTCTAATGTTGGTATTTTGGTCTTGGTTTACATTTTGGAATGTTGCTTGGATGAAAAACTAGGATGTATGCCTATAGATCACATTTAATGAGTGATGCCATGAAAAGTTGATGATATGCTAGGAATGGTTGAGCCATGATCTTTGAAAACATGTTGGTTATGTATTAGAGGCTTGATAGGGTGTTTTGTGTGGTTAAAAACCATTTTTGATTAGCTAAATCGAACCAGAAATATACAGGCGTATCGTATGCTACTTGGCGTTTCGATACGGTTGGGCATTTCTAGGCACAAGGTTTCGATACGGGAGTTAGTAGTTCTAATACGCCCAGGCTATTTTGGCCTAGCATACCGGTACGGGAGAGGGTGTTCCGGTACGGGTTTTAGCCACTAGAATCTACTTTTTAACCCAAGTCCCGCGTACTGAAACACCACTATCCGTATAGGTACGGTCCACAAAGCAATTTCAAAAGTTCATTTTTACAGTTGGGAGTACCGATACGGGGAGCTTTGTACCGAAACAAGGTGTTTCAAACCGTACAAAAATGGGTTAAACTGTACCTGTATAGGTGGCAGGTAAGTCTATTTTTGACTTGGAAATGAGGTTATGTTTTCTTACATTTTAGTCCATGAGTTTTGTATATGCAATTAAATGCCCTTGAGTGATCGGATTGATCTAAAATTTGAGATGTATGATTGAATCCTGATTAATTACGGTTGGGTAACATAAAAATGAGCTTTAATCCTGTAATTTTCTGGAATTGCAATTTGGTCCCTAAATTGCATTTGAGTCCAGTTGGATGTCAAATCGATGCCCGATTAAGTTTTTGTTTCATCTTCTGTCAGCATGAACATGTAGGATATTAATTAAGCATCTAGACAAGATAAAAGAAAAATAAATGGTCTCATTTTTGGGTTTCTTCTCTTGGTTTGCCTCGATAAACCTAATGTGACTTGCTCGGGTCGATCTGGCGGCCAGGCCGGGTTGAGGGGGTTACAGGCCCATTTTCAGGGCGTTACAGGGTTTTTGGTGGGGGTCCTTTGGAAGAACAAGAATGGGTGTTGGAGGCTTCATTCTTAGTATAACTTGTGTTTTAGCTGCCTAATATCCTCACTAGTGTTGTAACACGATTACCATCCATCTTTTGTAGTTAAAGAAGTAGGAGAACACTCTAAGGCTCAAGGCAAGGGCAAAGCTTGAAATCGAGGATAGTAAGATTTGTTGCTGTTTTGAAGAAGGTTAGTACACTTCCAATTCCTTGTTTCCTGCATATCATAAGGGTAATTGCTTTGTATGTCATTTTGGTGTCTTGAGCATGCTTGAATGATCTTGATGTTAAAAACTTGTAAAATTTTGTAGAAACTGACCCTAAACACCTTCCATAAGTTATAGGTTAAGTTTTGGGGGTTACCAAGCTAGTTTGGGGGTTATAGAGGAGAAATTTGAACGTCAAACCTAGAAATCTGGGTTCGCGTATCGGTACAGATGGTTCAGTACTAGTACCCCTCTAGAGGGAGGGAGACGAATTATGAAGGGCGTACCGGTACAACTTCTCGAGTATCGGTACCCCTTGCTTAATGGGAATTCTAGTAGTGTTTTTGCGTATCGGTACGCTAAGGGGCATATCGGTACTACTGTTCTATTGCAGAGGAAGGCTTTCGCGTACTAGTACCCAAAGGTAAGGGTACCGATATGGGTGGGGATTGGTACGGGGTGGTTCACGTACCGATACTGAGTATCGATAGGGAGGTAAGCGTATCGGTACAACTTGAGGATTTATTTCTTTCGAACCTAATTTGAGTATTGGTACTTGTAGAGGAGTACCAGTACCTATAGGGGCGTACCGATACCCATATAGGAGTATCGGTACTCGTTGGGAAATCTGCCCAAGAAAACTGAGTTTGCATTTGAGGGTTCCATAATTCGAGGTAAAGGGCACAATGGTCCCTAAAGGTATGAAATGAATTGTAAGATTGAGAAACCGAATTTCTAACCCCGTATATGAATAAATAAGAATAAAATGGGACTTAGACTTGTGTAATCCATGTAATGATAAAAGCTATCGATGTAATGGTATTGAAATGTTAATTCGTGCCGTGTGAGCACTTGGTTGATGGGATTCAAATGCCTGAGAGTGTATTGCAACACCATGGTCAGATGAGAGGATGACGGTTTTTGATGCTATCTGACCCGGGCCTGATCTATATGTGCTCGAGGGATGATTCCGAGTAGGGCGTATGTTCTGATGCTATGTGACCCAGCCTCACCCAGGTTGTATGTTCCAATAATATATGAATTGGCCTTACCCGGAGTGTATGTACTGATGCTATGTGACCCGACCTCACTCTTGTATTGTATGTATGCTATGGTATGGTATGTGGGGCCTTGTGAGCCTTTAATTAATTGGATGATTAATTATGTTGATCCCATGTGTTTAGGCGACCAGAGTAGCGCCACATGATATTCTTGCCTACTTAATCATTGTTTGACTACATGCTTTTATTTATAATCTGCACGAAGCATAGTAGAATAGAGGTGTATCCACTAAGCTTTCGAGCTCAGCTTTTGGAATTGTTATTTCCTTACGCGGGTCTTTAGGTTGCGGCGTACTTTGCAATGAGCCATTAGAGTAGGACTTTAATACATCGATATGCGAAGAGTACAATACTTAGATTTGTAGGGGCAATGTATTCATAGGGCCCTTATGTTTTGTATCTATAGCTCCTTTCGACTTATTTTCCATATCGAATGTTTTAAATTAATATATTTTAGCTCGAAGCTCCGAGGTAACGCTTGAATATTTGTATAACTCTTTTAACGACAGTATGATTTATGAAATTTATGGATTTGGGCTAAACTTGATCGTAAATTTTTATTAATGGGTTTTGCCTTGAAGCCCGATGTGACACTAGGTTTAGGGTGTTACATTTAGTGGTATCAGAGCTTATGTTTAGCTGGTTCTAGGAGCTCCGAGGTGATAGAGAGTCATAAAAGGGTGTCTAGTGAATACATGGCCACAAATTGAAGTCGTACTCATATTAAGACTGGATATCCGATGAAGTAACTTTGTTTGTTATCTGTGTAGTTTGAATATGCCTAGAAGAGCTCATGATCCGGAGGAGAGTTGGGGCTCTTGAGAGGAGAGCTTTGATGAGGATTTTATCCTGGAGACCGATGAAAGGTCAGATGGTGAGGGACATCAAGGAGCCAATTACTTCTCCTATCTGCATAGGTTGCTTGATTGGATATTGAGGGCCATCCCAAGAACTCCTACTACCCCTCGAGAAGCCCCGATTGAGAGGCTTCATAGATATGGTGCAACTAATTTCTTGGGGTCGTGACAAGATAAACCAATTAAAGCGGGTCAATGGTTGAGGGATAGGCATTGGATCTTGTGTCAAATGGCTTTGGAGCCAAGAGACAAGTTGGAGTGTATCCTTTCTCTTTTGAAGGAGAATGCTCTTGAGTGCTGGGAGACAATGGAGTTAGGTTGGTATTCTAACTGGCCAACCTAGGATGATTTTCTTGATGTGGTTGAGAAACAGTACGTTAGAGAAGCCCACATGGATAGTTTGCAAGACCGGTTTACCCATCTGGTGCAAAGAAATTGATTGGTTTGGCCGCTAGTGCCAAGTCTGTAACGCCCCGATTTTGGGCCTAGCGGTTTTAAGGCTAGTTAGACGGTTCGGTGGACCGGGTTAGAGATTCGAGTTAGATACGGGAACATATATTTTTCTGAAAGGTAAAAATATGGAAAAATGTTTAAAAATCCTAATTTAATATATTAAAAATATTGGTCAAAGAAATTTTGGAAAATAGATTAGGAAGGGTGACATTTTCGGCTAGTGACCAAAATGCAACTTTTGAAAACTGTTTTTAAAAGGTGACTGTTTTGTAAAGAGTCAAAACTTTGAATCTTTAGGGAGCTATTTTACCATTTGGTGTAATCAGAGTTTTCTCTTAATTAGGATTATTTTTAAAAGGATTTTAATTAAAGGAATTAATAAAGATTTAGTTAAAAAGGTAGTTATTTTTCCAAATCACAATTTGACTTTCTTTCTCTCATGTTTTCTCTCAAAATACCCTCAGCCAAACACTCATTTTCCTATCAGAGATTCAAGGTAATGATCTTGTTTCTTTATCCTCTGATTTTCTAAATGATTCTTTTACTTGTTTTCTCAAAAATCTTATTGAATCTCATTGTTTTTCAAGAGGAAAACATCCAATTAAGGGGAAAATCACTCATTAGAGGTAAGTTTCATTCTTCTCCTCTAATGAAAGGTTCTTTACTAAAATTCCCAGGTTCTTGACTCTTTGTATATGTTTTCTAATGGATTTTAATTGATTAATTATGGAATTTTTCTTAATTGAGAGTTAATTGATACAATCTTGTGATTTCCGAAGTGGATATGTTTTTCCAGTGTTAAGGATTGATTTCAATCTTATTTTGGATGTGTTATATTGTGGATAAGTTGTTTTTAACAATGGAATCCCGAAATTGGATGAATCTCTAATTGTTAGGTTGTTAGTTAATGGTTTTTCGGTTGTTTTTGGAGTTTAATCATTGTTGGAAGTAAAAGGATGTTGTAAAAGGGTTTTTAGATGTTATTTGATGAAGTTTGATACATTGAACCATTATATTATGGCTGGGTTAAGATTGAGAAGTGTTTGTGGTTGATTTCAGTAAATTTTGGATGAGTTTTGAATGGGCATCTTGAGAGCTACGGGATTCTAGTTTGAAGCTGAGAGTTGGATGCAATTTAATGCATTTTTCCTATAGTTTTGTGTGGCCAAAACAGGAGATAATCAAGGCGTAGCATCTTTAGGTGGTTTGTGGCTTGTTAGGAGCTTGTTTCGCGGTAGCATGCAAGGTGAAGTGAAATCGGTGAGTGGAAACAGTTTTAAAAGTCTTTCAAAGGTTTGAAAGTGGTTTTGGAAGTTTAGGATAAGTTTAAAACACTTACCTAAGCTTGGAAGTAAGTTTTCTCTCATTTGCTCTTTAATATCAGATCATATATGAGCATGTGTGATTCATGTTTTCGTAGACATGGTTGGTTTTTACTTAATGTAAATGCATGATTTTAATTACATATGCAGTGTTTGAAAAGTATGTTAAAAGCTAGTGAGCATTGGTTTTTATTCCGGTAGGGAATGTGATATTGCTATGGCAATGTGATTTGCACATGTGGGGATTTTGTGTAATGCATTGTAAAACAGTGAGTAAATGGTTTTGTAAATGATATATTGGTTATGTGACAAGGTGAGAAAACATTTAGATATAGTTGGCATGCCATAGGATAAAGTGCACTATAATATGTTTAAAATCGATCGTGGTTAAGATTCCTTAAGGTATAGCGGTTGGCTATTCGGACTATGTAGTTATCACTTGGGTTGAGCGGTCGGTTCCTCTTGTTGATGTAAACCTTGCGGTCGACAAGGTTGTAAAGTCATGTGGTCGCCATGGGGTAGTCTTGATAATGGTCGATCATTAAGGGAAATCCGTGTATCCGATGTGTAAAGTTAACGGTCGGTTAACTAAAGATTAGCGACCGGCTAATCAAGGATAGTGGTTGACTATCCGAGGTCACTATAATTGCCAATATATGAGAATTCTATTGTTGAATCTATTTTTGATGCTTTGGGATTTAAGCATGGTTTTGCATTTAATGCTTTGGGATTTAAGCATGTGGAATATATATATTGTTTTGCATATGGTCGATGTGCATGTTTTAATTTGGAACCATTGGAACTTACTTAGGTTGTAAGAATGGTTTGAAAACAAGTGTTGGATTACAAGAGTTTTAATACGTCATTGTTTTATGAGTATCCTCACCAAGCAAGTATGCTTACGCTCTCTTTTTCCTAATGATGCAGAGCATTAATGGCTTGGGGCAGCAAAGGCAACGTGTAGTGATCCAAGAGGCAAAGCAATTTTGAGTATGAACTCGGTTTGTGTTTTCAGTTAATAAGGCAATGTGTTCGCCATGGTTTTTGGGGAGTTGTAATTCTGTTTCCTTATGGATTTTAAGAATGTTCCTATGTTGGATTTTTGTAACACCCCCTTCATGTATCCATTGCTAAATATAGGTCAGAGATGTCACTAAGCATTTACAATTGACCATATACATGAAATCAATATAAACTTGTTTCTTTTATCACATAAATATAACCTTTTAAAACTAGTCATTTAGCTAATCGCGTAAAATTTAAAAACTTAATTTTTCTAAGTTCAATTCAAACCTAAATTCAAGCAGCAACTAGACAGTTTACTTAGTAGCTATTTAAATAATAAAACTGCTTAAAAACTTCCTAATTTAAAAATCATTTAGATAGTAAATAAAATACGATTAATCTAACTCGTTTATATATATATATATATATATATATATATATATATATATCAGAGCAACCAAAAACATTTATATTATACATGACAACTAGAAATATCAAAAGGCAACATTAAAGATGTCATACTGATCGCTGATGCTCAATCCTCAAAATGTGATGAAGTCTGCAGCTGCTCCTTACTCCTTATTTTCCCTCTTACCTACGCTTGAAACAATCACACGCTACGTATATTCTTAGTGAGGCAATGTAAAAAAATTTAAAACATTCCATAGTAAAATAATGATAAGAACAATTAGAGTGCAAAATTATAAATATCAAAAAGGATTTGAAAATCATAAAACTAACTTGTCAAAACCATTCCCTTTTTCGTAACCTGTAACAATATCAATATTCATATATAATACAATACAGGTTATATCAATTTGATCCATTATACTCCACTTTCCATATCAATATAGCCCAATGTAATATAGATGAGAATACATGGTATGCGAGTCAATGATGAGTATGCACATGTGCCCGACAACAACTATTTAGTTATGCCATTAATAAAACAATGTATCGATTTATTGATGTCAATGTATCAATACCAATGTATCAATGTCAGTGTAACACTGTAAACACTACCGTAACTTAACGGCATCAATAATAATAATAGGTCATTGTTGTAGAACACAACTCACTATATCACTGTCGTAACTTAACAACAGTATTAACCAATAGGTCATAGCCGTAGAACACAACTCACTGTCTCATTACTGTACTTGACAGTAATATCATATTAATATACTACACCTCTTTGTCATGCCAATATACCAAGAATCTCAATAATTATACAATGGCTTTCAAATAATTTACTACCATGAACGTTTCATTCATTTTCGATAATATCAATGGATCAAGATAATCACTTCAATATGAAAAAATATGCATTGGACAATTCATACCCGAAAATCATTCATAAAGCATTTCAAAATCATTTAATAAAATTCAAATAATTTTCTTTCACTAATGGAGAATGACTTATCACCAGTCTTTCTCATTTCATAAATGGAGTAAGTAGAATGCACTCTCCTTTGCCTCACTAGTAACTTAGCAAGATGTACAATCACCTTCGACCTTATTCTTGAACTTTTTCCTTATCAACCGCTTTATTCAAATCACGAGTCTGGTCACGATTACGATCTACGCAACATTACAACAACACATACCATTCAAATACATGTTAGTATCTTACTAACATTAATACACATTAGGAAGAATATTTCTAATAATTCTTCAAAATTCCCAAAATATTCATTTTAGTCCTAAAGACTCATTTTAAGCTTCCAACCATTATTTCCAACTCTAAACCTCACATTCTTCATTCTTTACACTTAAGGACCCAAACTTTAAAAATTTACATTTAATCCTTAAATTTGCCAAAATCACAATTCGGTCCCCAAATTCTATCTAAACTTCAAAGTCAACCTTTTGATCACTAAACTTGATTTTCCATGACAATACACTTCAACAACAAGTTTAACAACTAAGTCCTTAAACTTTCCAAAATTTACAACTTAGTCCTTATTACTTCACAACCTTCCATATTAGTCCAAATGACTTTCCAAAGCTTACAAAATCATCCATACATCATTTCCAAGCTTAGGAAAATTTTCCATAATTTTCCCCCAAATTTCTTCACTTAGCCGAATACAAATGATCACTTTGACCTAACTTTCCAACTTGATTCAAGCATGTTTTTAACTTCTAAACAACGTATTCAAGCTTCTAATATTATTTCGTCTTCAAACAAAAAATTTGCAAGAGTTTCTCCTAATTTTTCAATTTTCCCAAAAATCACCTAACAACCAAAACATAGAAATTTCACTATTTTCATGCTTGAAACAACATCACAACACCATATTTAGTCAAAACAATCCATAAAACTCAATATATCAACTTGCCCTTCATAAACCCTAACTCCCAAACTCAACATATAAACATGAAAATTCTACAAAAATTATACCAAATGAAAGAGAATTTGATGGTGATCAATTTTCTATTTCACATCATAATCCAAAAACCAACTCAATCTTAATAAAAATTGAATAAAAAATTATCTCTTACCTTTGCTTGAACTCTCGGCTTGGACAAGGAATAAGAGAAAATATGATAACTTTTTCTTCATTTAATTTGTGTACAAATGGCATTTTTAAGGCTTAATTCTAATATAAAAATCTTTCTTACTAGTGTAAAGACCAAATTTCCCATTAGTTATAACCAATAAGGTCAAGCCACTTGTATTATTTTATCCATAACAATCACTTTAAAATAAAAAGTAAGGGCAACAGGACTAAAATGCCATTAATGAACCTTGATGTTTTCAAAATGCCATTATCCCCTATTTAATCCAATACTGAATAGAGTCAAATCCAAATCGAATCAAAACGATTCCAAAACTTAACACCATCTTTCTTTAGTCTGTCTAAGACTCTCATCAAATTTTCATAATTTTCTGAGCTTGAAAGATCATCCGAATTAACTTGCGAAACTTATCCCCTTTATAGCTTTTTACACAATTCCCGTATCAAAAATCTAATTCCCACCAAAATTCTTGTACAAAGATAAACTATTCAATTTTACCATGAAAATATTTATTGGGAAAATTACCATGTTGGTCCCTATACTTTTTCCAACTTTTCACTTTTGTCACCAAACTTTGAATTTTTACATTTTAGTCACTAAACTAAGACCACCAACTTTTAAAATTTTGCAATTTAGCCGCTTCTCAAATATTGGGGTATTACAGTTTTGAGGATGATTTGATGTTGCTACGTTTGATGTTAACCCTTGCTTATAGTTGTGGATGATTGTATGCTTAGGTATGCATCTAGAGCCTCATTGTTGATTGCCATGTTATGATGGTTTGAGCAAGTTTATTATGTTGTGTTGGTTGTGTTGCCATGTTGCACTTGCTGATAAATATTGATTTGAGCAACTTGGTATGTTTGGTGAAGTGTTTTAGGAAGCATGCTTATAGATCATCAAGTTTGTATGAATGCCACGTTTGGTTAATGTTTTTGTGTTGCTTTGGTGGGAAATGTATTTCGGTAATGTTGTATGTGTTTAAAGCATGTAAAAGTGGTTTGGTTCCCATTAAAGTATGTTTAAACTGCAATCTGGGATATTACAGGTCTAGGTATATCGAAACAGGTGACCCCGTACCGGTACGGCAAGGCCAGTTCAGGCATAGCGTTTCAGTACGCGAGTAGGTGTTTCGATACGATCATAGGCATTTTTGCCAGGCATTTCGATACGCGATCAAGATTTCGGTATGAGTTTTAGCTACTAAAATCTGGGTTTTTTAAATCATAAGGGCGTATCGAAACACTAGTAAGCGTATCGGTACAGTTACCGTTAAGTTAGTTATTTTGGAATCTTGAAGGTTTTTGGTTTTTTCATTTTGGTCCCTGAATTTTTTAAATGCAATTGTATAAGAATGGGAGATCGTTTTAACTTGAAATTTATTATCTGAGTTAGAAAATGGATTAATTGAGGATTGGTAACTTTAATTTCAATTTTGGTCCTTATAATTATTAGTTTTACAATTTAGTCTCTAAAACTCATATTATGCAATTGGTGGTTTTCCTATGCTTTGTTTTATCTGAAAATTCACCCGCTGCAAGTATGAACATGTAAGATTAGTAATTTGCATCTATACAAGATAAAAGGAAAAAATGGACCGACTTTCCATAACCTGTCTCCGATTTGCTTCGGCAAACCTAATATAGCTCACTCGATTCGGTTGTGCGTCAAGTCCGGGTCGAGGGAGTTATATTTGTTGGTATCAGAGCTAGGTTACGAAAGGTTGTGATGTTGTTGTTTGATTGTATATCATTGTTCGTTATGCATAGTGATTGTGGATATGTTCGGTGTTTGATTCATATCATGTTGGGGGTATGAATTAGGAACATAATGCCTATTATCGAGGTTTTAAAATGTTTTATAAGATGGTCTTGGATCCTTTGCCTTATGTTAGCCTAACTTTAATGTGTTTTGATGCTTTTGATATCATGGCTCGACGTGAGACACGTTCAATGGCTGGTAATGCCAGAGTTGGACATAATAATGTTGAGGAAGAGAATCCCCCTAACGTTTTACCACTTCTTCCTCCATTGGTTCGGCCTGCTGATGTTGGGGATGGTGGTGTACCCCAGGCTTATCAAGTGCCAGTATTTGGTGATTTGACACTGTTAGTTCAGGTGATAACGAGAGCTTTTCAAGCAGCGATAGCTAGAGTGCATGCGCAGGCATCGACACCTGCTGTGGCAGTTAATCCAGGGTTACCTTAGAGCATCTCTACAGTTTGGGAGGGGTTGAGTTCAGGGGTTTGAGCTTTAAGCCAGCTGAGGGATGGCTGGAGAGTACAATTCGTATTCTGAATTAGATGGGCTATAATGATGAGTGTAAGTTGGGTTGTACCGTGTCGTTGTTGCATAGTGATGCTTATCATTGGTGGGTGACCACAATTGCTAATGTTCCGGAGGCGGATGTAACTTGGGAGTTCTTTCAAAGAGCTTTCAAGAAAAAGTATCTTGGCCCTCAGTATCTGAATACGAGGAAATGTGAGTTTATGTCCTTGGAACAAGGTGGCATGTTCATGGCTAAATATGAGGTGAAATTTGTCCATTTGAGTCAGTATGCCTCAGAGCTGGTTCTAGATGATCTTGAAAGGTGCAACAGGTTTTGCTATGGGTTGGTGAAGGATATCAAAACATACCTATTGGTTGCGGACTGCACAAATTTTGATGTGCTTGTGAACCGCGCTAAGGATATTGAGTAGTCCCTAAGGGTAACAGGACAAGGTTCGAGCATGAGCTCGAACAAGCGTGTGGATGATTTTGGTAACTAGTTCTTTTAGGGAGACGGTTACAACTAGAAGATTGTATATGCGTTGTCCTTTGACAGTGCAAGGTCTTGAATTTGCTGCGGATTTGATGGAGTTGCCATTTCATAGTTTTGACATTATCTTGGGTATGGATTGGTTAAGTGAGCACAAGGCGGTGGTGGATTGTGAGTCCAAAAGGATTTCCCTGAAGTTGGGTGATGATTATGAAGTTGTGGTGGTTGGTGAGACTGTGAAATTCTTGTCCAATGTTGTGTCGGCTTTTCGAGCGGAGAGAATGATGTTTGATGGTTGCCAAGCATATTTGGCTATTGTTATGAATTAGGAAGCCAAGGATGTTCAGGTGCACGACATTCGAGCTGTATGTGATTATCCGAAAGTTTTTCCTGAAGAGTTGTCGGGTTTACCTCCGGATAGAAAGGTGGAATTTCGTATTGAAACATACGAAGGTACAACTCCGGTGTCTATTGCTCCTTATCGGATGGCATCGAAGGAGTTGAAAGAGTTAAAGTCTCAGATCCACGAGTTGTTAGATCATGGGTTCATTCGACCAAGTGTTTTTCCACGAGGTGCTCCAGTTCTTTTTGTGAAGAAGAAATATGGATCGATGCGTATGTGCATTGATTATCGCCAGTTGAATAAGTTAACAGTGAAGAACAAATATCCGTTACCGTGGATTGATGACTTGTTTGATCAGTTTCGCGGGGTAGCGGTGTTTTGAAAGATTGATTTAAGGTCGGGGTATTACCAGTTGAAGGTAAAGGATGTGGATGTGCATAAGACGACATTTCGTACGAGGTATGGCATTATGAGTTTTTGGTGATGTTGTTTGGTTTGACGAATGCCTCGGCAACTTTCATGGATATGATGAACAGGGTGTTCTATGAGTACCTTGATCGATTTACAAAGTGTGCGCATTTTCTGTCAGTGCATACGACGTACACCATGGACAAGCTAGCGGATGTGTATATAATTGAGATTGTGCATTTTCACGGGCACCTAAGTCTATTGTTTCGGATATGGATCTAAGGTTCACATAAAGGTTTTGGAGATGTTTATATCAGGCTTTGGGTTCGAGGTTAGTTTTAGTACTGCATATCATCATCAGACGGATGGGCAGTCTAAGCGTGTTATCTAGGTCTTGGAGGATATGCTGAGGTGTTGTGTTTTTGAGTTCCAAGGAACTTGGGAGAAGCATTTACCATTGGTTGAATTTGCTTATAATAACAGCTATCAAGAAAGTATTCAAATGGCACCATATGAGGTATTGTATGGCCGGAGGTGTCGTATGCCCATGTGTTGGGCCGAGGTAGGGGAAAAGCATGTTTCCTTGCCACATGTGTTGAAAGACACGGATGAGAAAGTTAAGCTTGTGTGTGAACGCTTGAAAGTGGCTGTGGATCAGCAAAAATCTTACGCAGATTTGAAGCGTGGGGAAATTGAATATGCGGTGGGTGATCGTGTGTTCTTGAAAGTGTCACCATGGAAGAAGGTGATGCGGTTCGGACGTAAGGGTAAGCTTAGTTCTAAGTTTATTGGACCATATGAGATCGTGGAGCGTGTTGGTCCTGTGGCTTAGTGGTTGAGGTTACCTCCCGATCTTGAGAAAATCCATGATGTGTTCAATGTATCTATGCTACGGAGGTATCGGTCGGGTCCTTCGCATGTCATGTCGGTCGAGCATATTGAGTTGAGACTAGATTTATCCTTTGATGAGGAGCCGGTGGAAATCCTTGATTCCAGCAGCAAGGTTCTACGTGGTAAGACGATAGAACTGGTTAAAGTCTTGTGGCTACATCGACGTGTCGATGAAGCCACTTGGGAGAGTAAGGTGGATATGTTGGAGCAATTCTCGCATCTTTTTCCTCTAGGTAAATTTCGAGGATGAAATTTATTAAGAGGGGGAGAGTTGTAATGCCCCGATTTTGGGCCTAGCGGTTTTAAGGCTAGTTAGACGGTCTAGTGGACAAGGTTAGAGATTCGAGTCGAATTCGGAGCAAATATATTTCTCAAAGATAAAAATAAGGAAAAATGTTTAAAAATCCTATTTTAATATATTAAAAATATTAGTGAAAGCAATTTTGGAAAATAAGCTTTGGAAGGGTGACATTTTGGCTAGTGACCGAAATGCAACTTTTGAAAACTGTTTTTAAAAGGTGACTATTTTGTAAAGAGTCAAAACTTTGAATCTGTAAAAAGCTATTTTACCATTTGGTATAATCTGAGTTTTCTCTTAATTAGGCTTATTTTTAAAAGTGTTTTAATTAAAGGAATTAATAAAGATTTAGTTAAAAAGGTAGTTATTTTTCCAAATCACAATTTGACGTAACTTTCTTTCTCTCATATTTTCTCTCAAAATAGTCTCAGCCAAACACTCTTTTTCCTATCAGAGATTCAAGGTAATGATCTTGTTTCTTTATCCTTTGATTTTCTAAATGATTCTTTAACTTGTTTCCTCAAAAATATTATTGAATCTCATTGTTTTTCAAGAGGAAAACATCCAATTAAGGGGAAACTCCCTCGTTGGAGGTAAGTTTCGTTCTTCTCCTCTAATTAAAGGTTCTTTATTGAAATTATCAAGTTCTTGACTCTTTATATATGTTTTCTAATGGATTTTAATTGATTAATTATGGAATTTTGCTTAATTGAGAGTTAATTGATGGAATCTTGTGATTTCCGAAGTGGATCTATTTTTTCAGTATTAAGGATTGATTTCAATCTTATTTTTGATGTGTTATATTGTGGATAAGTTGTTTTTAACAATGGAATCCCGAAATTTATTGAATTTCTAATTGTTAGGTTGTTAGTTAATGGTTTTTGGAGTTTAATCATTGTTGGAAGTAAAAGGATGTTGTAAAAGGGTTTTTAGATGTTATTGATGAATTTTGATGTATTGAATCGTTATATTATGGCTGGGTTAGGATTGAGAAATGCTTGAGGTTGATTTCGATAATTTTTGGATGGGTTTTGAGTGGGCATCTTGAGAGCTGCAAGATTTTGGTTTGAAGCAGAGAGTTGGATGAAATTTAATGCATGTTTCCTCTGGTTTTGTGTGGCCAAAACAGGGGATACTCAAGGCGTAGCATCTTGAGGTGTTTTGTGGCTTGTCGGAAGCTTATTTCACGGTAGCAAGCAAGGCGAAGTGAAATCGGTGAGTGGAAACGGTTTTAAGTCTTTTAAAGGTTTGAAAGTGGTTTTGGAAGTTTAGGATAAGTTTGAAACACTTACCTAAGCTTGGAAGTAAGTTTTCCCTCCTTTGCTCTTTAATATCGGTTCAGATATGAGCATGTGTGATTCATGTTTTAGTCGTAAACATGGTTGGTTTTTACTTACTATAAATGCATGATTTTAAGTACATATGCAGTGTTTGAAAATTATGTTAAATGATAGTGAGCATTGGTTTTTATTCTGGTCGGGAATGTGATATTGCTATGGCAATGTGATTTGCATATGTGGGGATTTTGTGTAATGCGTTGTAAAACATTGAGTATATGGTTTTGTAAATGATATATTGGCTATGTGACAAGGTGAGAAAACATTCGAATATAGTTGGCATGCCATAGGATAAAGTGCACTATAATATGTTTAAAAATCGATCGTGGTTAAGAGTCCTTGAGGTATAGCGGTCGGCTATTCAGACTATGTTGTTATCACTTGGGTTGAGCAGTCGGTTCCTCTTGTTGATGTAAAGCTTGCGGTCGACAAGGTTGTAAATTCATGCGATTGGCATGCGATAGTCTTGATAATGGTCTGTCATTAAGGGAGATATGTGTATCTGATGTGTAAAGTTAAAGGTAGTTAATTAAAGATTAGCGGTCGGCTAATCAAGGATAGTGGTCGACTATTCTAGGTCACTATAATTGCCAATGTATGAGAATTCTATTGTTGAATCAATTTTTGATGCTTTGGGATTTAAGCATGGTTTTGTATTTAATGCTTTGGGGTTTAAGCATGTGGAATATATATATTGTTTTGCATATGGTCGATGTGCATGTTTTAATTTGGAACCATTGGAACCTGCTTAGGTCGTAAGCATGGTTTGAAAACAAGTGTTGGATTACAAGGGTTTTAATGCATCATTGTTTTAGGAGCATCCTCACTAAGCAAGTGTGCTTACGCTCTCTTTTTCCTAACGATGCAGAGCATTAAAGGCTTGGGCAGCAAAGGCAAAGTGTAGTGATCAAAGAGGCAAAGCAATTTTGAGTTTGAACTAGGTTTGTGTTTTCGGTTAATAATGCAATGTGTTCGCCATGTTTTTTGGGTAGTTGTAATTTTGTTTCCTTATGATTTTAAGAATGTTCCTATGCTTGGTTTTGAGGATGGTTTGATGTTAACCCTTGCTTATTGTTGTGGAGGATTGGTTGGTTAGGTATGCATCTAGAGCCTCATTGTTGATTGCCATGTTGTGATGGTTTGAGCAAGTTTATTATGCTGTGTTGGTTGTGTTGCCATGTTGCACTTGGTGATAAATATTGATTTGAGCAACTTGGTATGTTTGGTGAAGTGTTTTAGGAACATGGGCCTATATATCATCAAGTTTGTATGAATTCCACGTTTGGTTAATGTTTTTGTGTTGCTTTCGTGGGAAACGTATGTTGGTAATGTTGTATATGTGTTTAAAGCATGTAAAATCGGTTTGGTTCCCATTAAAGTGTGTTTAAACAACAATTTTGGACATTACAGGTCCAGGTGTATCGAAAAAAGTGACCCCGTACCGATACGGCTAGGCCATTTCAGGCATAGCATTTTGATACGCGGGTAGGTGTTTCGATACGCATAAGCCTTTTCAAGCATAGTTTTTCGGTACGCGAGTAGGTGTTTCGATATGGTCATAGGTATTTTTTCCAGGCATTTCGACACGCGGTCAAGCATTTCGGTACAGGTTTTAGGTACTAGAATATGGGTTTTTGAAATCATAAGGGCGTAACAAAACACTAGTAAGCGTATCGGTATGGCTACCATTAAGTTGGTTATTTTGGAATCTTGAAGGTTTCTGGTTCTTTCATTTTGGTCCCTGAATATTTTAAATGCAATTGTATAAGAATGGGAGATCGTTTTAACTTGAAATTTGTCATGTGAGCTAGAAAATGGACTAATTGAGGATTGGTAACTTTAATTTCAGTATTGGTCCTTATAATTATTAGTTTTGCAATTTAGCCCCTGAAACACATATTATGCAATTGGTGGTTTTCCCGTGCTTTGTTTTATCTAAAAATTCACCCGCTGCAAATATGAACATGCAAGACTAGTAATTTGCATCTAAACAAGATAAAAGGAAAAGAATGGACCAATTTTTTGCAACCTTTCTCTGGTTTGCTTCGGTAAGCCTAATGTAGCTCACTCGGTTCGGTCGGACATCTAGGCCAGGTCAAGGGGGTTACTGCCAAGTCCCTTGAGCAAGTGCAACGGTTGATGTATAGTTGGGCTAGGCGCCATGTCAATGCGAGTGGAGGGAGTTATTCCCACTATAATTAGTCTTAGTCCTCTTTGAGAAGGAATCGAGGAAATTAAAACCAGAGAGGTGGAGCATCGAATCAGTCAGGGAGGTCCGATCGCAGGTCTATCTCTACAGGGTGTGAGAGGCCCAACGCCTCTTCAGCTATAAGTTTGGAAGGCTCGTCTATAGGATCTTATGCGTCAGTATGTGCCTAGTGTGGGCGTAAGCACCATAGAGAGTGTTATAGCAATGTCAAGGTATGTTATGGGTACGGATCACCGGACCACTTCTTGGGAGACTATCTTGAGGCCTTGGATGCCGCCATAGTTCAAAATCAAAGGAACTTTTTTGCAGCACAGAGGGGCTACGATTTTGCTAGAGGAGGGGCGAGTCATATGATGCGACATTAGAGTGGTGGTACCTTCCAGTCAACGGTAAGGGCCCCCGCGAGATAGTATGCGGTCAAGGAACAAGAGGACTCTCCTATGTTTGTGGACACACTGAAAGGGACACTCTATGATCATTTGATCAGTAATCCTATTAGTAATTTTGCTGACATGGTAATGATCGACGAGCGTATTGAAGCAACCATTAAAAGTGGGTGAATTGATAGAGGGGAACCGTCACGCAAACAGTTCAAGAAGAAAGATCACAAGATCAACAACACCTATGAGGTTGTAAAGAACTTCACCATATCCCAGACCCAAACCACAACCAAAAATTCCCAAAATTTCAGTAAAAGGGAAGATAAGGGCCTAGGAAAGAAGGTGAGATCAGGTCTTTCACTTCATTGACGATTACTTACAAAGAACTCTACTCGAAGTTGTACAAGGCAGATTTAGTTCGGCCTCAGCATGTTACCTTTTTCAACCCACCTTACCCAGCATGGTATGACCCTAAAGCACACTACAAGTATCATGCCGATATTCTGGGCCATACAATTGAAAATTGTATAGCATTTAAAAATTTTGTTAAGAATCTAATCAATACTGGAGTCCTACAATTGAGGGAACCAGGTACTTCCAACAACCCCTTACCGAATCACAAAGGCCAGGGTGTAAACGTATCGGAAGAAGGGTACGCCAGAAAAGCAAATGTGAGTGTGTCCGAGGTAAAATCGCCTTTGAGATGGGTTTTTCAACAGCTGTGTATGGCCCACCTCATTGACCAAGGAATGGAAATTGTGAAGAAGGGTTGCGGCCCATATTGCGAGTATCATCAATCAGGAGATCAAAAGATTTAGGATTGTGAGGGGTTCCATCAGGTGGTTCAAATATTGATGGACAATAAAGAGATTGAGTTCTCTGAGAAAAAAGAGGAAAAGAGGGAATTAGAAGTTTGCACGTTGGATGGTCCAAACACTAAGTATAGTGTAAGAAGGCCGTTTGTCCTTGGTTTCAAGCCAAGCGAAGAAAATACACCACAAGAAGGAGGCGCTAGGGTAGCCCCTAAAATTATAGCTTTTGCCCCTATATCCTTTCCCTTCAAGGATACCCGGATGGTTCCGTAGAATTACACCACCAATGTTTCAATGTCGGGGTGTTCAAATTCCCAAGAAGAGGTAAAGTCAGTTTTGGAAGTGAAGCCCGCTCAAGAGGAGCCGATAGAACCAAAACATGAGATTGTAGGGGAAGTCAGATACTTTACGAGGAGTGGTTGGTGTTACACCTCAAAAACGTCAAAGATAGTGGAAGAGCTGAGGGGTAAAGGCAAGGTAACTGAATCTGAATCCGCAAAGATATTTGGAGAGGAGCCCCCCCCAAAAAAAATCAATGAGCATGTAATTGAGGCTCAAGCTCAATAATTTTTGAGATTCTTAAAGAACAGTGAATACAGTGTGGTGGAGTAACCTAGAAAGCAACCATCCTAAATTTCAGTGCTCAACCTCTTGCTAAGATTAGAAAAACACCGCGAAGCACTGTTGAATTTTTTGATCCAAACTTTTCTTGAAAGTAACATCTCAGTCACCAAGCTAGACCGAATAATCGGCCATATCACTGCCCATAATTACATTACCTTTAGTGATGATGAGATTTTGAAGGGGGCATGGGGTCCATCAAGGCTCTGAATATCACCACTCACTGCAAGGGCCATGTGCTGCCAGAAGTGCTCATCGATAAAGGCTTCGCCTTAAATATTATGCCTTTAGTTACGTTGCAACGTCTACCCATTGACAGCTCCCACAAAAAACCTTGTCATAACACCGTACGGGCATTTGATGGGGCCTAAAAGACGTGTTCGAGAAAATTGAAGTACCCCTGCTCATTGGTCCGAGTAAGTATACTATTGACTTTGTGGTAATGGATATTCGACCATCCTACAACTGTCTGTTAAGAAGGCCATGGATACACTCGGACGAAGCTGTCCCATCGTCTCTATGCCAAAACTTGAAGTTTGTTATTGAAGGAAAGCTAGTGACAGTTAACGCCGAGCAAGACATCATGGCTTCGGTTACTTCTGATGCGCCCTACATTTCGTTTGATGAAGAGGCTGTGTAATGTGCCTTTAGAGCCTTGGAGTTCATTAATGCTACTTTTGTAGCCAAAGGGAACCAGATTCTATTCCCGAGGCTCTCTAACTATACCAAGATGGTGGTGGCAACAACTTTAGGGAAAGGAGCAAAGAAGGGAAGAGGTCTGTGAAGAAATCTGCAAGGACGCATGTTGATTAAAGGTGTCATCAACAACAATGACCGCTTTAGGCTAGGCTATAAGCCAAATTTCATGAAAAAACAAGAATAGAAGAAAATAGAAGAACAAAGGAAGGCCCAGCTCAGAGGGGAGGATATTCCGTGAGGTCTAATGACTTATGCCGACATTAAAAGTGTTTTTGTGTTCGGTGGGGTGGTGAACCCCAAATTAAAGGTGCAAGAAGCCAACCAAGATAGTGAGAAGTTCTTCAATGAAGAGCTGATCTGTGAGGCTTTGGGAGTAATGGATCTCAATGTGATCTTTGAGGGTGACAAGACTATCCAGCCTTTGGCCAAGATCCGCCCGTGCTTCCCGAGAGAAAAGCTCAGCTATTGGACCAGTGTGGATATGCCTGTAGTTTTTAGGTCCAAATCAAAGTAATGCTCAAAACCACCCCGTCGCTTTTCCCCAAGAGCAATAGGGATCCTTTGTAAAAGGGTGGCTATGTCAATCTTTATTTTCTTTTAATGAAAAAGGATGATTTCCATATATCTTTCTCAAATGGCAAATATAATATTCATTTCATTCATTATTTATTCATTATTTATTACTTAAATTATTCATTTCTATTCCCAATACATATTTTCAAAATTCTTGAAAGCCTTTTAACATTAACTGTATGAATGATTCTGAATCCAATCCTGGGGTAGATTTTGAACAACCCATGTGCTCCGTAGAAATGAATGAAGAAGATGATAAAGTAGAATATGAGGTCCCAGATGAATTCTTAAGACTGATGGTAAGTGATGAGAAACAGATTCTACCACATCAAGAAGAGTTAGAAGTCTTGAATTTGGGAACCGAGGAAGAAAGGAAAGAGGTAAAGATAGGTACTACTTTATCATCAAAGGCTAGACGAGATTTGGTAGAGCTGCTCCTAGAATTCAAAGATATATTTGGATGGACATATCAAGACATGTCGGGTCTAAACACGGATATTATGGTGCACAAGCTTCCTATAAAGCCAAAATGTAAGCCCGTTTAGCAAAAACTCTGAAGAATGAGACCTGATATGTTGCTAAAGGTTAGAGAAGAAGTAAAAAAGCATTTTGAGGCTGAATTTCTGAAAGTTGCCAAGTACCCAGAGTGGGTAGCCAATATAGCCCCAGTACCAAAAAGGACGAAAAAGTGTGTATGTGTGTGGATTATAGGGACCTCAACAAGGTAAGTCCAAAAGACAATTTCCCTATGCCTCACATTGATACTCTAGTTGACAACACTCAGGGCACTCTTGGTTTTCCTTCATGGATGGCTTTTCGGGATACAATCAGATTAAAATGCACCCTGAGGATATGGAAAAGACCACTTTCGTGACTATGTGGGGCACGTTTTGCTACAAGGTAATGCCTTTTGGGTTAAACAATGTTGGGGTAACTTATCAAAGAGCTATGGTAACCATATTCCATGGTATGAAGCATAAGGAAGTCGAAGTTTACATGGATGATATGATAGCCAAATCTTGGACCGAATAAGAGCACATTCAAAATCTGTGGAGGCTTTTCCAAAGGTTGAGAAAGTACCAGTTGAAACTCAACCCGACCAAGTGTACCTTTACAGTCCCGTCCAGGAAATTCTTAGGTTTTATTGTCAACCAAAGGGGAATTGAGATTAACCCCGACAAGGTAAAAGCAATTCAAGATCTCCCGATACCCCAAACACAAAAGGAAGTCCAAGGATTCTTGGGAAGGTTAAATTACATCTCTCGGTTTATCTCTCAGTTGACCGATAAATGTGATCCCATCTTCAAGCTACTCCGAAAGAACAATCCGATGATATGGGATGAAGATTATCAAGAGGGACTAGAGAAGATCAAGAAGTGCATGACCAATGCTCCAATCTTAGTAGCATTGGTTCCTGATAGGACGTTAATTCTATACTTGATAGTTTTTGAGAATTCAATGGGTTGTGTGTTGGGACAACATGGCGAGTCTGGCAAGAAAGAAAGGGTCATTTATTACTTGAGCAAAAAGTTCACCGAGTGCGAAGAACGGTACCCATTGATCTAAAAGTTGTGTTGTGCCCTAGTGTGGGCTACTAAACGACTCAATCAATACTTGTTGTACCAAACCCACTTGCTTGATTTGTCGGATGGATCCGTTGAACTTTTTGATGGAAATGCATGCGCTAACTAGAAGAATGGCCCATTGGAAAATGCTACTGTCAGAATTTGATATCATTTATGTGAGCCAGAAAGCAGTGAAGGGAAGTGTGGTGGCAGATTTCTTGGCAAGCTGCACTTTAGACAACTACGAGCCATTGGATTTTAGTTTTTCAAATAAAGATCTGATCAGTGCGTTGTTTGAGGAAAAGTCGATTTCAGAGAATGAGCCTTGGAAGCTTTATTTTGATAGAGCATTCAATGCCCTAGGTCATGGAATAGGGGAAGTGTTAATTTCTCCCGAAGAGGTATACTGCCCATTTACAAGTAGGTTGGAATTCTTTTGTACCAACAATATAGCCTAGTATGAGGCTTGTGTCATGGGACTTAACGCGGCCATAGAAAGAAAGATCAAGGTACTTCAGGTCTTTGGGGATTCGTCTTTGGTAATTTACCAGCTCCGAAAATAATGGGAGACGAGAGATCCGAAATTGATCAAGTACTATGATTTGATCCAAAAGTTTCTTAAAGACTTTGAGGAAATCAGTTTTGCTTATTTGCCGAGGGAGGATAATCAGATGGCTGATGCCCTGGCAACATTGGCCACCATGTTCAAAGAAAACCCGAAAGTCGAAATAAAGTCGATTGATATGCAAAATTTTGAGGTACCGACCCACAGCTATAATTTGGAAGAGGACGAAAATCCATGGTACTATGATATCCTTCAGTACATCAAGTTCCATGTCTACCCAATGGAGGCCAACGATAATGATAAAGGAACTATTAAGAGGTTGGCATCGGGTATTCCTTGACGGGGAGGTCCTGTACAAGAGAAGTAAGGACAATGTATTATTGAGATGTGTCAATGCTTGGGAGGCTGAAACAATTTTAGTCGAGGTACATGATGGTTTGTGCGGGACGATGCCAATGGTTTCTCAATGGCCAAGAAAATCATGCAGTACAGGTATTTCTGGTCTACCATGGAGGGAGATTGCATCAAATATGCTAAAAAAGATCACAAATGTTAGATCTATGCCGACAAGATACTTTCTTTCTCGGTGCTACTTCACACCATGAACTCACAATGGCCTTTTGTTGCTTGGGGCATAGACGTCACTGGTCAAATACACTCGAAAGCTACTAATGGGCATCATTTCATCCTATTAGCTATAGATTACTTCACCAAATGGGTAGAAGTCTCTTCTTATGCGAACATTACAAGAGCAACAATATGCAAGTTCTTGAAGAAGGAAATTATTTGTCGCTATGGTCTGCCAGAAAGGATCGTCACTGAAAATGCTTCCAATTTAAGCAACAAAATGATGACCGAAGTGTGTGAACAATTTAAGATTGTGCACCACAATTCTACTACTTATCGTCCCAAGATGAATGGGGCAGTGGAAGCGGCAAACAAGAATATCAAGAAGATCATAACAAAAACCACCGATACTTTCAAGGATTGGCATGAGAAACTACCTTTTGCTTTGTTCGCTTACCAGCCATCTACGAGGACATCCACAGGAGCAACTTTATACTCTTTGTTCTATGGTACATAAGCAATATTACCTATTGAGGTGATTCTGTCACTTCGAATTTTGAATGAGGTGAAGTTGGATGATGCCGAATGGATGCAAGCAAGGATTGATCAGTTGAACCTCATCGAAGAGAAAAGATTGAGAGCCATATGTCATGGCCAAATGTATCAAAAGAGGATGATGCAAGCTTATAACCAAAAAGTTCAGCCAAGGGACTTTCAAGAGGGGATCTAGTGCTTAAAAAGATCTTGCCAATTCAAAAAGACTTTCGAGGAAAGTGGATGCCTAACTAGGAATGGACTTATGTTGTTAGAAAGACCTTCTATAAGGAAGCTTTAATTCTAGCAGAGATGGATGGGAAAGAATTGAACAATCCTAAAAATTCAAAATTTGTCAAGAAATACTACGCTTAAAAAAGAAGAGTAAAAACTCGCAAAGGGCGCTTCACAAAATGAAAATGCCTGTGGTGAAAACCTGAAAGAGCGTCTCAGATATTAAAAAAAGGAATAAGGAGGGTTTAAGATGAAAACCCAAAAGCGGGCATCTTAAAACCAAAGGAGGATCTGAATTAAAAATTTGACAAGGATGGTTCAGATAAACTCGACATTTGGCATCCAATCGGCAGGCTCTGTTTTAGTCAAAAGGCTCCACTTCAGACAATGGCGAAGTCACTATTGGTTATCGGAAGCAAGTAAGAGGTCTACTGTGGTTTATGGGCTTTCGCATCATTTATACAATCAATGTTCGGGATGGTGCACCATATACTCTTTATATCCTTTTAATCTTCTTATGTTTGCCATGACTTGTAAATTATTCCAACGACTCTTCAAATATTAGTGCAATTTTATTCTCTCCCCTCCTCTGTTTATTTCATAAGCATCTTGCAAATAGATTGTCGTAGATTATTGAAAACAAAGGATTTCTTGGCATTACTATAATTTAACCTAACAAGTGCAAGTTGTTCGAAAACATAAATGGAATCTATCAAAAGGAGTCCACTCGAGTCACGACTGAGGAGATTGAATGCAAAATTGATAGAATTTATCGAGAAAAGGCAGCGAATGCCTTCCATGTCGAAATCCAAAGCGAATGAGCCAAAAGTGAAAACCCGAAAGGGGGCTTCAAAGAAAGGAAAAAGTGAAAACCCGAAAGGTCATCTCAGGTATTAAAAAATCTCTAAAGTGAAAACCTGAAAGGGCGCTCTAAAGTAAAGTTTTGAAGAATATGATAAAGAGAGTCGAACGGGGGTTGAGTCCTGACATAAGGAGAGACAACAAAGATGCAAAGACGAAGAAGAAAGTGAAAGAAAGCCAAAACAATAAGCCATGAAAGAAGGCATCCAAGCATTGACTAAATTTTATTTATCATATATCATGAATAGTTAGGCATGCTTAAGGTAGGAGCATGCTAATAGCATCATCAAATCATTGTATATGTTTCTTTCAGGTATTTGAAAAACAACTGGAAGTGGATCCTAAGTATCATGACAGAAAAAGTAGATACCAACAAAGAGTCAAGAATCTTTCAACTATCTGGGAGCGATGAACATCTTATGCCAAGACGAATAGAAATTGAAGCATCAGAAAGGGCATTTCAGGTATTAAAAAATCTCTAAAGTGAAAACCCAAAAGGGCGCTCTAAAGTAAAGTTTTGAAGAATATGATAAAGAGAGTCGAACGGGGGTTGAGTCCTGACACAAGGAGAGACAACAAATATGCAAAGACGAAGAAGAAAGTGAAAGAAAGCCAAAACAAGAAGCCATGAAAGAAGGCATCTGAGCATTGACTAAATTTTATTTATCATATATCATGAATAGTTATGCATGCTTAAGGTAGGAGCATGCTAATAGCATCATCAAATCATTGTGTCTGTTTCTTTTAGGTATTTGAAAAACAACTGGAAGTGGATCCTAAGTATCAGGACAGAAGAAGTAGATACCAACAAAGAGTCAAGAATCTTTCAACTATCTGGGAGCGATGAACATCTTATGCCGAGACGAATAGAAATTGAAGCATCATTCGGTGTCAAGATGTCCAAAAATCAGGACATCATCTGTTGGAATCCTCAAGGCAAGGTGCCACCCCATGCCAAGGCGATAAAGATTGAGGCATTTTGAAAGTCTCTAAGCAAGATATCATTCGGTGTCAAGATGACCAGAAATTAGGACATCATCTGTTGGGATCCTCAAGGCGAGGTACCACCCCATGCCAAGGTGATAAAGATCGAGGGCATTCCGGTAGTCTCTAGGCGAGATATCGTTCAGTGTCAAGGTGACTAGAAATCGAGACATCATCTCTTGAGATCTTCATGGTTAGGTACCACCCCATGCCAAGGCGATAAAGATTGAGGGCATTCTGGTAGTCTCTAGGCAAGATATCATTTGGTCTCAAGGCAACTAGAAATCGGGACATTATCTTTCGGGATCCTCAAGGCAAGGTATCACCCCATGTCAAGGCGATCGATGATTGAGGCATCACGTCAGGGGCTTCTTTTCTTTAGGCCTTACATGGGAAGAATTCGGAGTTCTAGAATTTCAGGAAGAGGAAGGGTGAACTGTTCTATATAGGAAGGACTCGCAGCTCAAAATCTTCAGACAGGGAAGTCAGATAAAATTGGTGTTTACGATCTTTGCTTTATCCTTGTTCTACAAGGATAAGCAAAGATGAGTAGTTGTAATCACTAATTTTATCCGAGGCATTAGCTTGTTTTATACTTATGTAGATTCTATAATAATGGGCTTTGGTTTATATATATATATATATATTTAGTGCAAAACCCAAAAATATATTTGTTTATAACCCCAAAATATTATTAATATAATTATTACTATTAGCTTATTATGTGTTACTATATATTATGATTTGAAGAAAATATACAAAAATATTATTATTTTATTGATATGCTATTTTCATACTATTATTATTTGTTATTTATATTATTATTATTTCGATTTACGTTTTTATACTATCCTTATGTTATTATAATAACTATATTATATTATTATTATTATTAAACAAAAATTGAAAAACAAAATTAAATGGAATATTAAATAAATAAAAAGGCCCAATGTTTATTTCATAATTAGTCCATATTACAAAAACCCAGTAATATTACAAGCATGGCCCATTTAGGGCCCAAATAATAAAACCCTAAGCTTGAACTATAGAAATCGTAATTATCTTTGTGTTTTGCGCAGGTTATCAATATCTGTCGGATATAGATTTAGATATGAAGATCCAGATTCCTTGAGGGGAAACCCTAATTAGGGTTATCATCAGCCCAGCGCCGCATACCTCAGCCCTTGGATCTCGGGGCAGATCAGACGGCTCAGATTTGAAGGAGGGAACGTTCCAGAACCCTCACGCGCCCACGCACGGCTCACTAGTACCCTTCACGTGCTCCTGGAATTCACGCACGACCCATCAACTTACATAAATCTATCGCTTCTACTCCCTCACGCATGCGTGGACTTCATCGTTGGTCCCCCCACTTTCTCCAATGACAACGTCAGACTTTCTCCCTCCACGCTCAGCCAAATATCACATGCAACAAAAAAACAAGGAGTCAGAGCCGGCAAAGATAAATAGTAGACAACAAAGTAGAGTTTTCAGAGCCAACAAGGCCAGCGGCGGACGTGAATTCGGTCAAAGCACAACGGTAACCAATAGACTTTTAATATTTGTTTCTTTTATTTCTAATCTATGTAATATCAATCGGCTATATAAAGAAGCCGAAACGTTTGTAAAAGAAGACTTTTCCTCAGGATTTGAAAAGAAATATAAACATAGGGGTTTACCATTCCTTTCGGTGGCTACGACTTGCTCCTAGTGCTAAACCCTAGGCCTCCGTGCCTTTAGAGGTGAACTGGGGGGACGTCGTTTGAGTTTTCGGCCATTGGTAGCGCTGTTTTTAAGCCCGTCATGTTTTTAAAAAAAGGGAGAGGCTTCTTTGAAACTGTTTTTGAAAAGAGAATGAGGGTTTCAAGGTTTGGTTTTTTTTAGATCTGGTAAAAAAGAAAGTTTTTGGGGTTGGTCGGAGTTTTTTTGGACTTTGGGAAAGGAAAGGTTAAAAAAAGAGGTTTTTTTATTCTTTCCGGCGACGGTCGGCAAAGGTTTACGGCGGCTGGTGGTGGCCGAATTCTGGAAAGATGAGGTGGTTTTTGGGTTTGGGATGAACGCCACGGTTTTGTTCATCCGATTTTGATAGTGTTTCTGGATTTGGCAAAAAAAGGGAAGGATGTTTTAAAAAAAGGTGTAAATGTTCAATTTTTTGTTTAAAAAGTCTCTTTTATAGTCTAGTCCTTTTTTAAAATGGTTTATTTTAAAAATAAACCCGTCCTCGTCCTGATATTTACATGCAAAAGGGTGTCTGGATTTTAAAATTTTTCCCCAGGTCCTCCAACAATTTTCCAAAGTCGCAATTTCGTCCTAAATTGAAATCGGCTCTTCTTTTTTAAATGGTTTTATCCTATTTTAGTCCTCCATGATTTTAAAATACCCTTTATAACCATTCCGCCTTCTTAAATTATTTTTGCAGTCCTTTTGATTTTCATTCTCTTTTTAATTCAGTCATTGTTTTATTTAATTCATCTTTTAAAGGGGATAATACCATGTAGGGCCCTAGTTTTTTTAAATCTTTTCAATTTGGTCCTTTTCCATTGGTAACATCCCCTTTTAACCCCTCTGTTTTCTTTATTTTTGTTAAATCGGGTCCTTGCATGCCATATTTATTTTGAGCATTTAATTTATGCTTTTTTATATATGCTTTTATTTTGTTGATGTTTATTCATGTATGCCCTTGGTTATCTTTGTTCCCTTTTAGGTTTTTTAGGCTAAGCCTTTTAGGTTAGTTTAGGATAATTTAATTAATTTAAAGTGTGCGCTCGGCTTATTGGGGCATAATCTTTAAATTAATTAAATTAAATTTAGGATTATATTTTTGGAGCTTTTAGTTAGATTTAAGGTTCGAATCAATTTAACTAATTTAAATTTACCCTTTTCTCATTGGGATAAATGTTAAATGCATTCAATTGGTTGGACATCTTTTAATTACCCTTTAGGATAAAATTTATATTTGACTTAGGTAGACACCTAATTAAAATCATAATTAATTAATTCAATTCGTTTTAAATAGAATCCTTGGCTCATTGGGATACTAGTTTAAAATCAATCAAATTAATTACTATGATTCAAGATAATCCATAAATTATTAGGATTTTCTAGTTTTTATGATCTAATTAATTGAGAATTAATATTAGACTAACCTAGTTAATGATTAGATCACTAATTAATTTTTCATAATTTAGGCCTCTTTTAGGTTAGGACTTTAGTGGACCTAGGATTTTATTTCAAGTTCTTCCTTGTCATGCATTTTATTTGCCATTCGTATGAGTTTAATATTTTAATGGACATATATATGGTTAATTAATTTAACTTATAAAATGAGGTATTTATGAATTCCGATATTTGTGTCTTAATAGTCATGGCTCATTGGATGTTGATCAAATATTCGAATTAATTCTTACCATGTAAAGGTAAATGTAATTTGAGATAAAATTTTGACAAGTCATAACATCATACTTAACTACTTGCGTCATGCATAAAGGTGATGAACGAGGTTTGAACTATAAATTAACACGGCAGTCAGGCATATTCGATGTCGGTTTAATCTATGGTCCGAGGTGTCGTCACCCTTATTAGTTAAATGTTCAATTAATTCGAATTCATCAAATTAATAAAAGCCTGTCTAATTAAAGTTTGTATTCAATTACAAACCATTTAATTAAAGGCAATTTAAATTTCGATAATTTCCATCAATTAAAAGCAACATATATCTTGGTACTGATTTTCGGGCGTGATGCGGGTGCTAATCCTTCCCCACACATAACCAACCCTGAACCTGTTTTTGAATAAATCTATAGTTTTATGGTGTCCGGCCTACCTAAGTGGTCGGTGGCGACTCCAAGTTTTTATTTTCAAAAATATGAAAAGAATTCCCCATTTTTATATTTTCCAAAAGAGAATGGGAAAAGAACACCCATATAGTTATTTTTCAAATTTCAGAAAAAAAGGTCGCTACAACATCAAACTCAGTCTAATCTGTAGTCAACATTTTAAGTCTTCACCTCCTTAACCAGCCTGTAACAGAAATGATCGCATCGTTGTCGCTCATCAAAAACCAACTCAGGTGCATACTGGCTCAACCGAACGAACAAAACCTCATACTCATACTCAGCCACAGACATACTCCCCTTTCCAAAGCCATGAACTCCCTTTCTTCTCATCCTAATATTGAGAACCCAAATACTTTTTTAGAAGGCAGTACAAAAGAACTCCCATGTCACATCAGCAAATGTCGTACCCGTGATAGTAGTCGTCCACCAACTATTGGTATCACCTTGAAGCAAAGACCCTATATAGCCCAACTTGAGAACATACGTATACTCCATCTGCCCAAGAATCCTTTCCATGCTTGCAAACCGCTCCTCAGCTACCTCTCGAGCCAAACCCCTAAACTCGATACCTAATAGACTACGCAAATGCTCCAACGGAAGCCCGATATTAACAACTACTATAGGCACCAGTGCAGGTACTTGCAATCCAGCTGTGACTGCTTGAAAAGCTCCAGTCATCGCCTGGATCAACGGTGTCATATAACCAAAATCAAGTCCTTGCGGTGCCTAAGGCACACCACCCTCAGCTCCAGCACCAACAGGAGGAATCAGTGGTGGAGGAGGCAACTCATCATTTTGTCCATCCATAACACTCCCTATATATGCTATCGTCTCTCATCTCGGTCCCGTTTTGCAAAAATATAAGTCTAAAACATGATAATGCAATAAAACAAAACAATTAGACTAGCTTGCAGCAAGAATCCAAGTCGCTCATGTTTAAAAACAAAAATCATTTAACACTAGTATTAATAAGGCAATTTGTCCCCAAGCTTATACCCCCAACATATCTCATTTCAAACATAATCTCACGAAATCAAACATCATGATACCAAACAACAAAATCATATGTCATCAATACACCAAACAACCATAACTCACCTCTCAACAATCGTAACCTGGCTCTGATACCAACAAATATAACTCTCTTGACCCGATCTAATCGTCAGACCGAACTGAGCGAGCTACATTGGGTTTTCCAAGACAAACCCAAAAGAATTACTTAGAAAATGATCCATTTTTTTAAATTTTATCTTATCTAAATGCATAGTTAAGTCATAAGATGATCATGCTAGCAATGATGAAATTTACAACTCAATCGGGCGTCGAATTGTCATCTAATTGCACGACATAACATTTCAGGGACCAAATTGCAATTATAGATAATTATGAGGACTTATTTAAAATTTAAGTTACCAATCCCTAATTAGTCATATTTCATACAACCGGGTCAAATTTCAACCTAAAATAAACATACAAACTCATTCAATTGCATGATCAAGAAACATGGACTAAACTTCAAAGATTCAAACTTCAGAAGGCATCTTAATAGAAATAACTAATAGCGTATCGGTACACTAACACCCTGTATCGATATAGGTACAAATCGGCAAAGGTGTACTGATACAGTCCTCAAGCGTGTCAGTATGAGTTTTCAATAATCGAAATAAGGAATTCCAATAGCCAAAAGGCGTACCAATACAGGTGCCCATGTACCGACCCTAGGACAAATTTTTAACGATGCATATAGATATGGTTACCATGCATATTGATATGTGTAGGCATTTTTGCCCAGATTGAGCTGATACAGGTCCCCGCGTACTAATCCCTGAGGACCTGTACCAGTACGAACAGACCTATAATGGCCTCTTGGTTGAACATATGACACTTTGGCTCTATCTAACATGTTATAAAAACTACCTAATCATCATATAACACCTCAAGCATCAATTTCACAATCATTCAAGCAAGGTAGAGGAGCATTCACATCATGGCATATTCAACAAAGGTCCTAAGGGCATGGTCTTTACCCAAGCATGCAAAATATATCCCTACCCCTCAAAACCAGAAGTAAAACATCATACAAGTCCAAAACTGTAACCCCCTTAGCCCAGCCTAGCTGAAATAGGACTAAAAGAGCCACATTAAGTTTGCCGAAGTAAACCCGAGCTTAAACCCTAAACTGAGCCCTATTTTTCTTTTTTATCTTGTCTTGATACATTTCATTAATGTTCTATGTGAACATGCTTCAGCGAGCATTACATTCAAATCAGATTATAATTTAGGGTCTAACTGATCAAGAATTCACATAAGGGATCAAAACGTAAATACTGCAAAATACAGGGCATTAATCACAATTATGATTACCAACCTTTGATTAATCCTATTACATGCTTGTAGGTTAATTCCCATTCCAAACAATCACTCAAACTCAAACAATTACATTCATAACAATCATGGACTAATTTGCAAGATTTCCAAACTTCCACGTAACTAGATTGCATAAAAGTAGCATAGCATACCAATACAGGTGAGCCCGTACCGATAAGGAACAATAGACATAATAGCTTAGCATACAACACACTAAGGCCCATACCGATACGGGGTGTTGACCAACCCGTACAGGTACAGCTTTGACCCGTACCGATCCCCTTTACATTTTTCTCAAAACTCAGGATTCCAGTAACCAAAATGCGTACCGATACGGTACATTACGTAACAGTACGGTATGTTCAAATCAAAGGAGTCGTACCGATCCTCAAACCCCTGTACAAAAACAAGCATTCATATTCTTTAAGGCATACCGATACGATGGCTAGGCATACCGATACTCGTAGCTATAATTCGACAAATTGAGCCCCAACAAAACCCCGCGTACTGGTACGCAGATGCCTGTAATGACCTCTAGGTCCAACATATGACACTTTGGCTTTTTCCAAACAGCATCAACACTTATCTAGTCATCATTTAACATCATCAACATGCTTGGACATCAACATAACAACAATATGAGCCAGCCTAATATATCTAGCATACCCAATCACCAAATCTAGAGGAATGCTTCCTAGTCCCCATCCTAAACATAAACCAACCACAACACAACCAAATTAAGTCACTTACAAAACCAGCTCAACCAATACAACTTGCCCAAACATGGAGTTCATCAAAAACCTCCCAAAACATCATTTGACATATAGCCATTATTACTACTTTTCAACGTTCCGAACCATACATTGAAAACAAGTCCTTGGATTTCCTTTCCTTGCTTCCTCACCGCCTCAAGCCTTAATTCTCTGCGTTGATGGAAAAGAGAGTGTAAGCACACTAAGCTTAGTGAGGAATGCTCAAACAACAACCATCATCAATGCAAATTAAATGGTTTCACATTTCTTTTGAAAAACACTTTTCAAAAAAATTTAAAACATCATCGCAAACATCATGCCTTAACAAAACCATGCACTTAACATTTCCAAAACAACATATTAAACCATATGCAACATGTATCACGGATTCAACATCAAAGTCCCATTTGCTACCCTCAATTTAAGCTTTCCCATGCATACTACCAATGCAAGGCTTAAAGAATATAACATGTTTAAACCACATTAAACAACATAATCCATCTCATCATACATAAACAATTATATTGGCTTCCAAGTGATCGTTTACCAAGTTTCCACTTTACAAAACATAATATCGGATACACAGATTCAAGAAGTGTTCCCTCTACACTTAATAAACAATCTACCGGCAACACAAGGCTCACACACGGGAGTATTCGTTACACATAAACCCCTCAACACCACTCATTGGTATGATGTTAACCTACTAACGGGAGTCTTAGGTACATATAAACCCCTCGACCGTTAGGGTACTTAGATGGAGTATATGGACCACCTTATAAACCCCACGACATCCAAGGAGACTTATTATAATGCACTATCAATCCTATGGCCAGTCAACTATATCCAATTTCATTTTCAAACCATTTTCATACCATCACTTGTCAATATAATTCATTTCAATAACTCACTTTTACATATGCGTCATCAAAATCATTTAACCAATGCATTAAACCTTGCATTAACCAATGTTCATAGACAATAACAAAACATGCATTACCTTCAAATGCATCAACATCATTTTGTAACCAATTTCAGCATTAAACCATGCGCAAAACATGCATATACAGTGAGTAATTAAACCATGTAAAACAAGTGCATCAAACTATTAGCCAAACCGAGTTCGAGAGAGAATTCATCCTTTACTTACTTTCCTGCTTAGATCAGCGTTTCAAGCTTGATCTAAACTCCCAAACACAACTTCTAAACCTTTAAAAAGATGTTAAACACGCTCTCACTCACCGACTCGTAAGCCTCGCTTGCCGATGCGATAGTTGCGCCTCTAAACCTTCTAAAACCAATGTTCAAGCTTGAGGACCAGCTTCCCCTGCTTTATCCATACAAAAACAGAGGTACATTGCATCAAAATGCAATCAATAACACATCAACACAAATCCTCTACATCCTTTATCCAATTTCCATCCCTAACACCCAAAATTAACAACAAAACTCTTCCAAACTTAACTCAACCACAACCTAACGTTTCAACACATCAATTAACATCTAAAAACACATCTCTAACATCCTTATTTCTCTAGCACTCAATAAACCAGCACAACTCCTCAAAAACACATAACTAACAACCTAGGAAATTAGAGATTCACATAGTTTCGGGATTCCAATGTTAAAATCCATCTATTAACATTATTCAACATCAAAATTATGATTATAATCAATCAAGAACTCAGCAAAATAGAGTCCATACGAAAATCCTTTAATTAAATATAATTAAACCACCATTTAATCAATTTTCTACAACTAAATCATCAAATCAAGTTAGAAAACATGTGTAAAGGATAAATAACTTAGGAATTTCTATAAAGAACCTTGTATTCAAGGAGAAGAACGAACCTCGCCTCTAATGGATTCTTTTCCCCTTAATTAGATGGTTTCCAAAGCCAGAACAATGAGAAACCGAGTTTATTTTGTTAGAAAACCATTATAATCTCAATTGAAATCAAAAGATTGATTAAAAGAAGATTTTACCTGAAGATTTTGAAGAAAGAAATGGTGTTTGGCTGGAAAGAATTAGAGAGAAAATCCTTTTTGCAAAAAGTTAGTTTCGTCAAATTTGTTTTAAAGATTTTAATTGTCAATTAATTCTCCAAGCCTTTAATATTATTTTAAAACCTTTTAAAATAGCTAATTAAGAGGAAAAACTTGATATTAAACTTTAGGGTAAATAGTTCCTTAAAGATTCAAAGTTTTGATCCTTTTATAAAACAGTCACTAAAAATAGTTTTGAAACTTTACATGTTGGTCACTAACCAAAATGTCCACTTTTCATACCCCTTTTTGTAAAATTGATTCCACCAAAATCATTTCCATAATAAATAATGATTTTAGATAAAATTTCCATATTTTTAATCCTTCCAAAAATATTTAATCTAGTTTAAATCCCGAAAATAACTCGAATCCTCTAATCTGATCCAACGAACCGTCTAAACCACTTGGGAAACTTCTAGGCCCAAAACCAGGGCGTTACAACTCTCCTCCTTAAGAAATTTCATCCTCAAAATTTACCTAAGAGAAACAGATGTGGAAATTGAGCAACCATGTCCGACTTACTCTCCCATGTAGCCTCCTCAACACCGCGATGTCGCCACAACACCTTAACAAGCTCTATCGTCTTGCCACGAAGAACTTTACTACTATAGTCAAGAATCTCCATTGGTTTCTCATCATAAGATAATTCCAGTCGCAACTCAACATCCTCAACTGGCATAACATGCAACGGATCTGAATGGTACCTCCATAACATGGACACATGAAACACATCATGAATCTTCTCCAACTCAGGAGGCAACCTCAACCGATAAACTAAAGCACCAATGCGTTCTAGAACCTCATACGGTCCAATAAACCTCGGGCTTAACTTGCCCTTGCGTCCAAAACGCAATACCTTCTTCTAAGGTGAAACTTTCAGGAAAACCTTCTCACCAACAACGTACTCCACTTCTCTACGTTTCAAATTCGCATAGGATTTCTACCTATCCAAGGCCTCTTTCAACTAATCGCAAATCAACTTTATCTTTTCATCTTCAACATATCAGGCATGGAAACATACTTTTCCATAGCCTCAGCCCAACACATGAGTGTACGACACCACCTACAATACGAGGCTTCATACAGTGCCATCTTTATACTTGCTTGATAGCTATTAACGTACGAAAACTCTACAAAAGGCAACTGCCCTTCCCAAGTTCCTTGGAAGTTAATGATACAACATCCCAACATGTCCTCCGAGATCTGAATCACACGTTCAAACTAGCCATCTGTCTGAGGATGATACAACTACTAAAAATCAAGGGAGTACCCAAAGCATGATGAAAAGATCTCCAAAACCTCGCTGTAAACCGCGAATCTCTATCTAAAATAATCAACTTGGGCACCCCATGCAATCTCACAATTTCAACAATATAAAAATTTGCCAACCTATCCAAAGAATACGTCGTATGCAATGGAAGAAAATGTGCACACTTCATAAACCGATCAACAATCACCCAAAAGGAACCTTTATTAATCGATGTCAAAGGCAACCCCGACACAAAATCCATGGCAACCTCTCCCATTTCAACTCTGGAATTTTCAACGGCTACAACAATCTCGAAGGAAACTGATGTTCAGCCTTCACACGCTGACATACCATACACTTAGCAACAAAAGCAGCCACATCCTTTTTCAATCCCACCCAATAGTACTCTTCTTTCAAACCCCGATACAACTTAGTACTACCAGGGTGCATAGGAAAAGGACTAGCATGTGCATCGGTCAAAATCATCCGCCTTAACTCCATGTCATTAGGCACCACTATCCGCTCTTTAAAACACAATACCCAACCACTATTAAAGTGAAAATACGTAGGATTTCCATACATGATATCTTTGACATATGGTACTAACACCTCATCATAAGGTTGCCTTTCCTTTATCAACTACGACAAGGATGGTTTTACTTGCAACTCTGCCAACAAACCCCCGTCACAAGTCACATCAACCTTGCAAATAGGGCTCTCAACTGCACAACGGCCTTCCTACTCAAAGCATCAACCACAACATTGGATTTGCCTGGAAGGTACTCAACGGTCAAATCATAATTCTTATATAGCTTCAACCATCTACGCTGCCTGAGATTCAACTCCTTTTGCAACATCAAATACTTAAGACTTTTATGGTCTGTGTATAAAATACACTTCTCACCGTACAAGTAATGTCTCCAAATCTTCAACGCAAACACTACCACAGCAAGCTCAAGATCATGTGTAGGGTAGTTGTGTTCATGCACCTTCAACTACCTCGATGCATAGGTTACCACCTTCCCATCCCACATCAACACACATCCCAACCCAACATAGGATGCGTCACTATAAACCACAAACTCCTTCCCTGACTCAGGTTGAATCAAGATTAGAGCTTGTCTTAGAGCTTCCTTCAACTTTTCAAAAGCCTGTTGTCTAGCTTCTGTCCTTTCAAATCACACATCCTTTTACAACAGCTTGGTTAATGGAGCAGCAACCCTTAAAAACCCATCTAGGAAGCGACAATAATAACCTGCCAAACCCAAGAAACTATGAACTTCTGATACAGACTTCGGTAACTTCCAATTCAGAACTGCTTCAACCTTTTTAGGATCTACCCAGATACCTTCCGCAGATACCACATTCCAAGGAAAACCACTTCCCTAATCCAAAACTCACACTTGCTCAACTTGGCATAAAGCTAATTATCCAACAAGGTCTACAACATAATCCACAAGTGTCGATCATGATCCTCCCCGGTACGAGAGTACACAAGAATATCATCAATTAACACCACTATGAATTGATCCAAAAATTCATGAAACATCTAGTTCATCATGTCCATAAATGTTGCAGGCGCATTCGTTAGCCCAAATGGCATTACCAAGAACTCATAATGGCCATACCTCGTACATAAAGCAGTTTTTAGCATATCCTTATCCTTAACCTTCAACTGGTAATACCCAAATCTCAAATCGATCTTAGAGAACACCGTAACACCTCAAAATTGATCAAATAAGTCATTAATTCACGGCAAGGGATACTTATTCTTTATCGTCAACTTGTTTAGTTGCCGATAGTCAATATACATCCTCAAGGTGTCATTCTTCTTTTTCATAAACAAAACTGGTGCTCCCCCCAGAGAAACACTAGGCCGAATGAAACCATGATCCAATAGCTCTTGGAGATGTGTCTTCAACTCCTTAAACTCCTTGGGTGTTATACGATATAGTACACTCGACACTAAAGCCGAATCAACATATGTCTCAATGCAAAATTCTACCTCCCAATTCGGCGGCAAACCAGGTAACTCTTTTGGAAACACACTTGGAAAGTCACAGATAATATGGATATCCTTAGTCCGTAATTTTTCCACATTCGAATTCATAACACAAGCTAGATACGCCTAGCATCCAAATCAAGTAACTTACGCGCTTCCATGGCCGAGACCACATTGGATAAGAACTTTACATTTTCGCCCAAAACTTCTACCTCATAATCATTAACGAGCTTCAAAGAAACCTGCTTGGTCTCAAAATCAACCATAGCTCGATACTCCGACAACCAGTCTATACCCAAGATTACGTCAAAACCATGGAATGACAGCTCTATCAGATTAGCCGCACACACGTGACCTTGTACAATCAGAGGACATCTCTGATACAACTTCCTCATAATGATCGTTTCTCCAAAAGAACTCTTCACTTGCATACCAACATCAAGCATTTCTACCGGTATACCAAGCAAATGTGCATGCTCATGCAATACATATGAATACGTAGAAGCATAATCTATCAAAGATAACAATGACATAGACTGTAAGGTAAAGGTACATGCTATCACGTCCGTGTCATTCCTCCTTCGCGATGAGCATAGATCCTTACCGGTCTACATTCCTTCGGTCAAACTACCATTGTATGTGCCACAGTCCTCTGTCCCTCCTCCCTTCATTAGAAATTACCTCGGCTGCACCCATGGCCCCTTAGTGGTGTAGCAAGATGCACGAGCGCCTGCCTACCTCTAAAAATCAAAGGACAATATCATCTCATATGATATGTCGACCCACAATTCCAATAAGAATTCACAACCACAACTGCAGGAGCCTGCCCCTCTCTAGCCAAACATGGATAGTCCCGCCTCACATGACCTCTCGATCTACAAGCCCAACAAGAATTATGCATTGCCTGAACCTGGGTATTCTATCCATACAATCCTTGACCAGCACCATCTCCACCGTGTTCACATTCGGTCGAAACCTCTGATCACGGTGCATCTTAGACTAACCACCACCAGAACCAAAGTCTGCCGCTCTCTTTTAGGAGCCAGAATCTCTAGATTGATGAGATAAACCCAAGCTCGGCTCAATATCCTTTACCCATGTAACCAACACGTTGAAATCAGTAAGTCAGTGGCCAACATATACGTTTTAACATCTTGCACCAATCCATATTGGAAATGCTCATAGTGTTGTGTTTCGTCCGACACTAACTCAGGTGCATACTGGCTCAGCCTCACGAACTGCACCTCATACTCTGACATGGTCATACTGCGCTGGACCAAGGCCATAAACTCACGTTTCTTCTCATCCAAGTATCTCACTCCTAGATACTTCATTCTGAAGGCAGCTTGGAAGAATTTCCATGTTACCTCTATGGGTTCCACACTCGCAATCGCAGTGGTCCACCAACTGTATGCATCACCCTGCAACAAGGACACTACACACCACAGCTTACGCTCATCATTACATCCCATATGAACCAAGATCTATTCTGTACTGGCCACCCACTCTTCAGATGCCTCGAGTGCCAACCCTCTAAACTTAACTCCTCTAAGACTGCGTAAATGCTCTAACGATAACCCTAGATTAATAGCAACAGTGGGTGCCGGTACAGGTACATTAACTCCAGTCATCGCAGCCTGGAATGCTCCTATCATTTCCTGAACCAAAGTCGAACCAAGTGGTGCAGGTGGTACCTGTTCCACTCCCTTAGGAGGATTAGGTGGAGGAGGCAGCAAATTCTCAAGGTGTACAATCTCACCCTCAACTCCTTACCATCCAGCAACAGCGTTTCTGCTAGAGCGCAACTCTCTCCTCGGTGGCATAGTTTAAATCATATCTAAGGCATGATAATTACACTAAAACAAAAATAATTAGTCCAGCTTTAAGCAAGGATCCAAGACTTCTATTTCAAACCTAAATCATTTCATAAACGTAGTAAAAAGGTAATGTGTCCCCAAAATACCCAATGATAGCATATACTTCAAACACCGTACATATAAACAATCATTGTGCATAGCAAACATCATGATACAAACACCAACAACATCCCAATTATTGCAAACCTGGCTCTGATACCACCAAATGTAACCCTCTTAGCCCGGACTAGCCGAAACCAGACTAAAAGAGCCACATTTGGTTTGCTAAAGCAAACTCGTGCTAAAACCCTAAATTGAACCCTATTTTTTTCTTTTTTTCTTTTTTAGATACATTTCATTAATGTCCTATGTGAACATGCTTCAGCGGTGGCGTTACATTTAGATCAGATTATAATTCAGGGTCCAACTGATTAAGAATTCACATAAGGGGTCAAAACATAAATACTGGAAAATATAGGGCATTAATCACAGTTATGATTACCAACCTTTGATTAATCCTATTACATGCTTGTAGGTTAATTCCCATTCCAAAAACAATCACTCAAGCTCAAACAATTACATTCATAACAATCAGGGACTAATTTGCAAGATTTCCAAACTTCCATGTAACAAGATTGCATAAAAATAGCATAGCGTACCGATATAGGTGAGCTCGTACCAATATGAACATAACAGATTAACGTACCGATACACTAAAGCCCGTACCAATAAGATGTGCTAACCAACCCGTACCGGTACAGCTTTGACCCGTACCAATACCCTTTACATTTTTCTTAAATCTTAGGTTTCCAATAACCAAAATGCGTACCGAAATGGTACCCCACGTACCGATACGGTATGTTAAAATCAAAAGTCATACCGATCCTTAAACCCATGTACCAAAACAAGCATTAATATTCCTTAAGGCGTACCGATACGGTGGCTAGGCGTACCGATACCAGTACCTATAATTTGACAAATTGAGCCCCAACAAGACCCCGAGTATCGATCTTGAGGTACCCGTACCGATACGTAGAGGCCTATAATGACCTTTAGGTCCAACATATAACACTTTGGCTCATTCCAAACAACATCAACACTTATCAAGTTATCATTTAACATCATCAACATGCTTGGACATCAACATAGCAACAATATAAGCCAACCTAACATATCTAGCATACCCAATCACCAAATCCAGAGGCAAGCTTCCTAGTCCCCATCCAAAAATAAACCAACCACAACACAACCACATGAAGTCACTTACAAAACCAAATCAACCAATACAACTTGCCCAAATAGGGAGTTCATCAAAAACCCTCCCAAAACACCATTTGACACATTGCCATTATTACTACTTTTCAACGTTCTGAACCATACAATGAAAACAAGTCCTTGGATTTCCTTTCCTTGCTTCCTCGCTGCCTCAAGCCTTAATTCTCTGCATTGATGGAAAAGAGAGCGTAAGCACACTAGGCTTAGTGAGGAATGCTCAAACAACAACCATCATCAATGCAAATTAAATGGTTTCACATTTCTTTTGAAAAACACTTTTCAAAACTCTTTAAAATATCATCCCAACATCATGCCTTAACAAAACCATGTGCTTAACATTTCCAAAACAGCTTACTAAATCATATGCAATATGTATCATGGATTAAACAACAAAGTCCCATTACCCTCAAATTAAGCTTTCCCATGCATACTACCATTGCAAGGCTTAAAGAGTAAAACATGTTTAAACCATATTAAACAACATAATCCATCTCATGATACACAAACAATTATATTGGCTTCCAAGTGATCATTTACCAAGTTTCCACTTTACAAAACATAACATCGGATACACATAACAAGTGTTCCCTCTACATTTAACAAACAATCTACCGGTAACACAAGGCTCACACACGGGAGTATTTGGTACACATAAACCCCTCCATCGTTGTGACACCCGTGGTGGAGTTTTTGGTACACATAAACCCATCAACACCACTCATTGGTATGATGTTTAACCCATTAAAGTCTTTGGTACATATAAACCCCTCGACCGTTAAGGTACTTGGATGGAGCATACGGACTACCTTATAAACCCCTCGACATCCAAGGCGACTTATTATAGTGCACTATCAATCCTACGGCCGGCCAACTATCCGATTTCATTGTCAAACCTTTTTCATACCATCACTTGCCAATATAATTCATTTCAACATCAATAACTCACTTTTACATATGCATCATCAAAATCATTTAACCAATGCATTAAACCTTGCATTAACCAATATCCATAAACATTAACAAAACATACATTACCTTCAAATGCATCAACATGCTCAAAACATGCATGTACAGTGAGTAATTAAACCATGTAAAACAAGTGCATCAAACTATTAACCAAACCGAGTTCGAGAGAGAATTCATCCTTTACTTACTTTCGAGCTTAGATCAGCGTTTCAAGCTTGATATAAACTCCCAAACACAACTTCCATTTGAAAAGCTGTTAAACACGCTCTCACTCACCAACTCGCAAGCCTCGCTTGCCAATATGATAGCTACACCTCCAAAGCTTCCGAAACCAGCGTTCAAGCTTGAGGACTAGCTTCCCCTACTTTATCCATACAAAAATAGAGGTACATTGCATCAAAACGTAATCAATATCATAGCAACACAAATCCTCTACATCCTTTATCCAATTTCCTTCCACAACACCCAAAATTAACAACAAAACTCTTCCAAACTTAACCCAGCCACAACCTAGCGTTTCAACACATCAATTAACATTTAAAAACACATCTCTAACATCCTTATATCTCCATCACTCAATAAACCAGCACAACTCCTCAAAAACACATAACTGGCAACATAGAAATTTAGAGATTCACATAGTTTCTGGATTCCAATGTTAAACCCATCTATTAACATTATTCAACATCAAGATTATGATTAAAGTCAATCAAGAACTCAAAAAAAAATAGTCCATACAAAAATCCTTTAGTGAAATCAATTAAAACACTTAATTTTTTTATAAACATCTGACATAAAACAGGTTTATAAAATAACCTTTTTTGACTTTCGAGGTATTCATAGCCTATTTGCATATTGCTAGTTTTGACCCTGAATTGGTTTATAAAACATGTTAGTCAGCTATTAAAATAGGTATATAACTCAGGGTGGAAACTAGGTACATTGCCTAGACCATTTCTTGAATTTAAAATCGTTACTCTATAAATGATAAATAAAATGTTACCCGATTAAATATCATCATTGGTAACGAATAAATTGATACATGCCCACTAGAGAATATCATAAATTAGAATGTCTTACTGATGTTTGGCAGATTGCAACTTGATCAACATGCTTGACTCCTCTTCCGGTAAGTTTCCAATAACCTACGTGTGAAACGACACACGCAAAGTATCCACTTAGTGAGACAAAGCATATAAGGTTATCAAATAACTGATATGAACATAATTAAAGGCTTACTTTTATATCTACCTTATCTAAGTATAACTGATAAATTACTTGTATTAAGTTCATCATGTTTACTTGACATACTTCAACATGCTTCTCATAGCATAATATAACAAGTTTTTATGGCATTTCATGCAAACTTTATCATAATTCTAATTCTTTGCCTAACATATCAAACAAAGAAATACATATACTATTGAGCTTAATATAATCGGGAAAATACTGACCTTACAAAAAATATAGAGATATACAGAGAGTACGAAGAACCTGTTATTTCTTGTACTTAGTACTAAAACATTTCAGAAAACTTAGTACATAATAGAATTTGCCAAGCTCACTAGCTCAATTACCTGCACTTTTAATAATATTTTAAATTTGCTCAAAGTATACTTTATGAGACCTTAGGTACGTGAGTCATCTAAAATATGACACCGTAGTGCCAAATGGAACAGATAAATGAGTACGTACTTGAGGACGCTCTTTGCTCCTTATATAATCAAGGACGCTCTTTGCTCCTCATATAAGCACCTCTTTAGTGCACTTAGCACCATGGGCTTAGATACCAAAGGTAGATGTAACACCGTAGTAGTAAAAAATAGACAGATATCATAATAGAATGATACAGTTGCTAAGACTCTATGGCATGCCAACTATACCAAGGATTCCCACTTTGTAATACTTGGACATATAGATATATGTATATCACGATCAGAAGTTATCATATCAGATGTCATCAATAAATCATAATGACAGTTCTTAACCCAGATAATATCAGGTATACTATAACAAAGATATCTATCAAACCATTGACAATGTATTATACATATTACTTGCTCTTACCATATTCAAATAACATATCATTTATAGTGACTATCATAACATTTCACGGATAATTTCTCATACTTAAAACAATATGTTATTCAAGCCATATTAGCTTATTTATTAAGAATAATTTTCCAGTCAGTAATCATGTATCAAACACATCACTTATTCTTAATTTTTTATGAACATAACATATCATAAATAATTCTTTAGTCATATGTTAGAATAATATCCCCACATTGCTCACCATATTACTTACCAAATTTAAACAGTAGAACATAACGTCAACATATATCATATCATGTATTCATAAATAAGGTTGGCTTATCGCAAGCCTCCCTTTATAACATGCATAATTAAGTAATAGTTAAGGCACTCACCTTGGACACTTAACACAATGCCTCACTAAGTCCTAGTTCGATCCTTTCTTTCATAGTACCTTGGACCTTCTTTTGATTAGGACTTGACTTCATTAATCACATGAATACAATAAAATATTTGTTAGATTCAAATCTAACAATACCTTAAACATGATGTTTAATGTAATCATTCGAATACAAAATTTTCAATTATTTTCCTTTCTTTCTTGTATTGTTCAAAAACTCACTGTGGTCCTTAGTGACCAATTTGAACTTCCAATAATTCTTCTGAGCTTGCTAACTAATATTTAAATACAAAATGTTTCAGATTCCATTTTCTGACAGCTTCCGCTATCATCAAAGATTTACTTATACAGAGCAGAATACATACTGGATCTTAATATCCTTTATACTGAAGAAACTAGATTCGATAACGGTTCTAGCAGTATAAGCCACATAAATTAATAAAATCTACAAAAATTATGAAAATTCCTTACATTCACGTCACATAGCTGTCCAAGTAGAAACTGCTCTGTAATTTTTCTGACCTTCATTCGATTAAAAATTCATTTTTTAACTCGAAACTCGAAATCAGTTTCCGTTTGTTGGAAACGAAACTAGACTAACAAATCTTTACAACGGTTAAAATTCATCATCTGAACATTTTTGTAGAATTTATTGCGAATTTTAAAACTTACTGCCATAATTCAAAATCCAACATAACTTTCCATGAATAACTTCTAATTTACACCAACTTCTCCCTATTTCTCTACTTGTCAATTTAGTCCCATCACTTTACTTCAAATGGCTAGAGTAAAGTTTGTATTCATATGTTCTCTTCACATCCTTCATTAAAATAATTTTAAACCTTTACTCCTCTAATTTCTCTTAATTTGTCAAAATGGTCACAAAATTTCCAATATAAGGATTCAAGCTTCTTAACTTTGCAAATTAGTCCTCAAATCAACATTAATACCTTAATTCCATCATTTTAACAAAAAATCAGATTTACTCCTTCTATATATCCTCTTTGCCGAATAGACCATTCAAGTTTGACAAATTGTCAAAATGGTCACTAATGCGATTAATCATTGGTTTAGCATTCTAACTTCATTTTCATGTCTCTAACATCATTAATAATATAGATACACATCAAATTCATAAAAATCATATATGGTCCCTAAATTTTAAAGCTTGCCAAAATGGTCCCTATGTATTTAACTTAGGGTTTTGCTTCCAAATAACAAATCAAGCTTACTATATCATTAATCCAACATCACAAACCCTAAGTTAGACTTGAATCCATAAACCCTAATCTTCTCTATACAAACCGAAATATGTAGGGTTTAAATCCCAACTCAAACATTATTCTAACATCATACAAGCATGATTCTAACTTAAAATCAACCATGGATTCATAAAATCATAAAAGCCCCAATTTGTTCATAAACCATAATTTCTTCCTCATATCAAATCTCATCAACCAAGCAAGTATTCTATGATTTATTTACATCAAAAAATAGAGCTCGAAGAGTAGAACAACTTTGTAGTTCGAAAGATTACCTGAAAACCGAGATTCAGGGCTTAAATCCAGCTTGTAGAATTTTTCTCTTATTTTTCTCTTCACCACGGTTTTGGAGGGTATTTGGCTGATAATTCCTTCATATTTCATGTATTTAAGACACTTTTATTATGAAAAAATGAATTTTTAATTCAATAAATTCCACTTTCCAAAAATACCCTCAAACTAGATCTATATTTCTAATTTGCCCTTTTGTAACATTCCAACTAGACTTAGTTGGATTCTAATCAGCCACTATTCATCAATAAAAGAAATCTCAAAATTCCTACCATGTCCCTTTTGGGAAAAATGACCAAAATGCCCTTTACCGATCAACTTATTCACGAAATTGCCATTCTATGTCATTTCAATCGATTTAAATTTTTCCTGATCTTTTTAACATCCAAATATTCATAAAATGATATTTTATTACTCTTCTAAGGTCCATGGAACTATCTCCGAAATTTTAGCTCGATCCAATTATCAGAATATTTTTTCAAACTTTATAGCCATTAATACAAAACAAGTAATCATATCATCTTGTGTGATGCAGCTGCTAAGGACTCTATGGATATCTAACTATACCATGGACTCTCATAACATATTACTTGGGCATTTCAATTTTCCATGTTCAAGGTATCAATATAAATCATATAAGTTGATATTGGGCGGTTCATTTCCCCAATATCTATAATCCGATTTATCTTAGATAAATCATTATGCCATATCAATGTATCACATATGCCATTTAATATTTCATGCCATTTGCATAACTTTGATCAACATACTTTTTCATTAATATCAAGGTTGACTCATCTCAAGTCTTCCTTATATCATATATATAAAATAGGTAAAAAAATGCACTCACCTTGGCCACTTAACATGATGCCTCACTAAGTTCTAGTTCGACCTTTTCTTTCATAGTACCTCGAACCTTCTTTGATTCAAACTTGACTCCATTAATCACAAAAATATAATAAAAATATTTTTAGACTCAATTCTAACAATATCTTAAACTTGGTTTTTAATGTAATCATTCGAAAATAAAATTTCCAATTATTTTCCTTTCTTCCCGGTACTTTTCGAAAACTCATTATGGTCCTTAGTGATCAATTTGAATATTTTCTGAATCATTCAAGCTTTAACGTATACTCCTAGTATGAATACACATTGAGGATGTCACAATATTATTTAACAGATTTCTAGACTTGTAAATACATTTTTTTTAAAACATCTGGCATAAAACTAGTTTATAAAATAACCCTTTTTCGACTTTCGAGATATTCATAGCCTATTTGCATATTTCTAGTTTTGACCCTGAATTGGTGCATAAAACATGTTAGTCAACTATTAAAATAAGTATGTAACTCAGGGATAAACTAGGTACACTGCCTAGGCCCTTTCTTGAATATAAAATCGTTACGCAATAAACGATAAATAAAATGTTACCCGATTAAAAATCATCACCAGTAATTCTTTAACCATACGAATAATTCATATTTATTTGACTATTAGTCAAACTTATACCTTTAAAACAACTAATGAATAAATTGATACATGCCCACTAGAGAATATCATAAATTAGAATGTCTTACTGATGTTTAGCAGATTGCAGCTTGATCAACATGCTTGACTCATCTTCCGGTAAGCTTCCAATAACCTACGTGTGAAACACGCTAAGTATTCACTTAGTGAGGCAAAGCATATAAGGTTATCAAATAACTGACATGAACATAATTCAAGGCTTTTTTATATCTAGCTTATGTAAGTATAATTGATAAATTACTTGTATTAAGTTCATCATGTTTACTTGACATACTTCAACATGCTTCTCATAGCATAGCATAACCAATTTCTATCATTTCATGGCAAACTTTATCATAATTCTAATTCTTTGCCTAACATATCAAACAAAGAAATACATATATTACTGAGCTTAACATAATCGAGAAAATACTGATCTTACGGAAAATACAGAGATATGCAGAGAGTATGGAGAACCTGTTATTTCTCGTACTTAGTACCAAAACTTTGCAGAAAACTTAGCACAAAACGAAATTTGCCAAGCTCACTAGCTCAATTACCTGCACTTTTATTAATCTTTTAAATTTGCCCAAAGTATACTTTACGAGACCTTAGGTACGCGAGTCATCTGAAATAGGACACCGTAGTGCCAAACGAAACTGACAGATGAGTACGTACTTGAGGACGCTCTTTGCTCCTCATATAATCAAGGATGCTCTTTGCACCTCATATAAGCACCTCTTTAGTGCACTTAGCACCATGGGCTTAGATCCCCAAGGTGGATGTGACACCGTAGTAGTCACAAAACCGAGCAATATCAGAACAGAATGATGCAGTTGCTAAGACTCTATGGTATGCCAACTATACCAAGGACTCCCACTTTGTAATACTTGGGCATAAAGATATAAGCATATCATGATCAGAAGTTATCATATCATATGTCATCAATAAATCATAATGACAGTTCATAACCTAGATAATATCAGGTTTATTATAACAAAGATATCTATCAGAGCATTGACAATGTATTATACATATTACTTGCTCCTACCATATTCAAATAACGTATCAGTTATAGTGACTATCATAACATTTCACAGATAAGTTCTCATACTTAAAAAGTATGTTATTCAAGCCATATTAGCTTATTTATTAAGAATAATTTTTCAGTCAGTGATCATGTGTCAAACACATCACTTATTCTTAATTTTTTTATGAACATAACATATCATAAATAATTCTTTAGTCATATGTTAGGAACACTGTCCCCAAATTGCTCGCCATATTACTTACCACGTTTAAACAGTAGAACATAACTTCAACATATATCATATCATGCATTCATAAACAAGGTTGGCTTATCGCAAGACTGCCTTTATCACATGCATAATTAAGTAATAATTAAGGCACTCACCTTGCCCACTTAACACAATGCCTCACTAAGTCCTAGTTCGATCCTTTCTTTCATAGTACCTCGAACCTTCTTTGATTCGAACTTGATTTCATTAATCACATGAATAAAATAAAATATTTGTTAGATTCAAATCTAATAATAACTTAAACATGTTGTCTAATATAATCATTAGAATATAAAATTTCCAAATATTTTCTTTTCTTCCTTGTACTGTTCAAAAACTCATTATGGTCCTTAGTGATCAATTTGAACTTCCATTAACTCTTCCGAGCTTGCTAACTAACATTTAAATACAAAATGTTTCAAATTCCATTTTTTGACAGCTTGCTATACCTTCAAACATTTACTTGTACAAGGCAGAATACATACTGGATCTCAATTTCCTTTCTACCGCAGAAACTAGATTTGATAACGGTTTTAAAGGTATAAGCCACATAAATTAATAAAATCTACAAAAATTATGAAAATTCCTTACATTCACGTCACAGAGCTGTCCAAGCAAAAACTGCTATGTAATTTTTTCTGACCTTCATTCGATTAAAATTTCATATCTTTTAACTCGAAATCAGTTTCCGTTTGTTGGAAACAAATCTAGACTAAAAAATCTTTACAACGGTATAAAATTCATCATCTAACCATTTTTTTTAATTTATGGCGAATTTTAAAACTTACTGCCATAATTCAAATTCCAACATAACTTTCCATTAATAACTTCTAATTTACATCATCTTCTCCTTATTTCTCTACTTGTCAATTTAATCCCATCACTTTACTTCAAATGGCTAGAATAAAGCTTGTATTCATATGTTCTATTTTTCTTGATAGAAAGGTTAGAGGGCTGATTTGAATATATATGAACTTGTGAGGGACTGTTTTTAACGTATAAAGATGTGTACAAGTGAATTCACAGCCACAACTACATGAGCCTGCCTCTCTCTAGCCAAACGTGGATAGTCCCGCCTCACATGATCTCTCGATCTACAAGCCCAACAAGCATTATGCTTTGCCTAAACCTGGGTATTCTGTCCATACAATCCCTGACCAGCACCATCTCCACCGTGTCTCGCATTTGGTTGAAACCTCTGATCATGGTGCATCTTAGACTGACCACCACCAAAACCAAAGTCTGCCGCTCTCTTTTGGGATAAACCCAAGCTCTGCTCAATATCCTTTGCTCGTGTAACCAACACGTTGAAATCAGTATGATAGTGGCCAACATATACGTCTTAACATCCTGCACCAATCCATATTGGAAATGCTCACAATGTTGCGTTTCGTCAGGCACTAACTCATGTGCATACTGGCTCAACCTCACGAACTGCACCTCATACTCTGACATGGTCATACTGCGCTGGACCAAGGCCATAAACTCACGTTTCTTCTCATCCAAGTATCTCACTCCCAGATACTTCTTCCTGAAGGCAGCTTGGAATAATTCCCATGTTAACTCATTGGGTTCCATACTCGCAATCGCAGTGGTCCACCAACTGTATGCATCACCCTGTAACAAGGACACTACACACCCCAGCTTACGCACATTATTACATCCCATCTGAACCAAGATCTGTTCTATACTGGCCATCCACTTCTCGGATGCCTCAGGTGCCAACCCTCTAAACTTAACTCCTTTAAGACTGCGTAAACGCTCTAACGACAACCCTAGATTAATAGCAACAGTGGGTGCCGGTGCAGGTACATTAACTCTAGTCATCACGGCTTGGAATGCTCTCATCATTGCCTTAACCAAAGGCAAACCAAGTGGTGCAGGTGGTACTTGTTCCACTCCCTTAGGAGGATTAGGTGGAGGAGGCAGCAAATTCTCAAGGTGTACAATCTCGCCCTCAACTCCCTGCCATCCGGCAGCAGCGTTTCTGCTAGAGCGCAACTCTCTCCTCGGTGGCATAGTCTAAATCATAGGCATGATAATTACACTAAAACAAAAGCAATTAGTCCAGCTTTAAGCAAGGATCGAAGACTTCTATTTTTAAACCAAAATCATTTCATAAACGTAGTAATAAGGCAATGTGTCCCCCAAATACCCAAGCATAGCATATACTTCAAACACCGTACATATAAACAATCATTGTGCATAGCAAACATCATGATACAAATACCAACATCATCCCAATTATTGCAAACCTGGCTCTGATACCACCAAATGTAACCCTCTTAGCCCGGACTAGCCGAAACCAGACTAAAAGAGCCACATTAGGTTTGCTGAAGCAAACTCGAGCTAAAACCTAAATTGAATCCTATTTTTTTCTTTTTATCTTGTTTAGATATATTTCATTAATGTCCTATGTGAACATGCTTCAGCGGTGGCGTTACATTTAGATCAGATTACAATTCAGGGTCCAATTGATCAAGAATTCATATAAGGGATCAAAATGTAAATACTGGAAAATATAGGGTATTAATCACAATTATGATTATCAACCTTTGACTAATCCTATTACATGTTTGTAGGTTAATTCCCATTCCAAAACAATCACTCAAGCTCAAACAATTATATTCATAACAATCAGGGACTAATTTGCAAGATTTCCAAACTTCCACGTAACAAGATTGCATAAAAATAGCATAGCGTACCGATACAGGTGAGCCCGTACCAATATGAAACAACAGACATAACAGCTTAACGTACCGATACACTAAGGCCTGTACCGATACGGTATGTTGACCAACCCGTACCGGTACAGCTTTGACTCGTACCGATCCCCTTCATATTTTTCTCAAATCTTAGGTTTCCAATAACCGAAATGCGTATCGAAACGGTACCCCGCATACTGGTACGGTATGTTAAAATCAAAAGAGTCATACAGATCCTTAAACCCACGTACCGAAACAAGCATTAATATTCCTTAAGGCGTACCGATACGATGGTTAGGCGTACCGATAGCAGTACCTATAATTTGACAAATTGAGCCCCAACAAGACCCTGAGTATCGATCTTGAGGTACATGTACCGATACGTAGAGGCCTATAATGACCTCTAGGTCCAACATATAACACTTTGGCTCATTCCAAACAACATCAACACTTATCAAGTTATCATTTAACATCATCAACATGCTTGGACATCAACATAGCAACAATATGAGCCAACCTAACATATCTAGCATACCCAATCACCAAATCCAGAGGCATACTTCCTAGTCCTCATCCAGAACATAAACCAACCACAACACAACCATATTAAGTCACTTACAAAACCAAATCAACCAATACAACTTGCCCAAATAGGGAGTTCATCAAAAACCCTCCCAAAACACCATTTGACACTTTGCCATTATTACTACTTTTCAACGTTCTAAACCATACATTGAAAACAAGTCCTTGGATTTCCTTTCCTTGCTTCCTCGCTGCCTCAAGCCTTAATTCTCTGCATTGATGGAAAAGAGAGCGTAAGCACACTAGGCTTAGTGAAGAATGCTCAAACAACAACCATCATCAATGCAAATTAAATGGTTTCACATTTCTTTTGAAAAACACTTTTCAAAACTCTTTAAAATATCATCGAACATCATGCCTTAACAAAACCATGCGCTTAACATTTCCAAAACAGCTTATTAAATCATATGCAACATGTATCATGGATTAAACAGCAAAGTCCCATTACCCTCAATTTAAGCTTTCCCATGCATACTACCAATGCAAGGCTTAAAGAGGAAAACATGTTTAAACCACATTAAACAACGTAATCCATCTCATGATACACAAACAATTATATTGGCTTCCAAGTGATCATTTACCAAGTTTCCACTTTACAAAACATAACATCGGATACACGCAATAAGTGTTCCCTCTACACTTAACAAACAATCTACCGACAACACAAGGCTCACACACGGGAGTATTCGGTACACATAAACACCTCCATCGTTGTGACACCCGTGGTGGAGTTTTTGGTACACATAAACCCCTCAACACCACTTATTGGCATGATGTTTAACCCACAACGGGAGTCTTCGGTACATATAAACCCCTCGACCGTTAAGGTACTTGGATGGAGCATACGGACTACCTTATAAACCCCTCGACATCCAAGGTGACTTATTATAGTGCACTATCAATCCTATGGCCGGCCAACTATCCGATTTCATTTTCAAACCTTTTTCATACCATCACTTGCCAATATAATTCATTTCAACATCAACAACTCACTTTTACATATGCATCATCAAAATCATTTAACCAATGCATTAAACCTTACATTAACCAATATTCATAAACATTAACAAAACATGCATTACCTTCAAATGCATCAACATCATTTTTAACCAATTTCTAGAAATAAACCATGCTCAAAACATGCATGTACAGTGAGTAATTAAACCATGTAAAACAAGTGCATCAAACTATTAGCCAAGCCCAGTTTGAGAGAGAATTCATCATTTACTTACTTTCGAGCTTAGATCTCTGTTTCAAGCTTGATATAAACTCCCAAACACTACTTCCAAACCTTTGAAAAGCTGTTAAACACGCTCTCACTCACCAACTCACAAACCTCACTTGCCAATGCGATAGCTACATCTCCAAAGCTTCCGAAACCAATGTTCAAGCTTGAGGACCAGCTTTATCCATACAAAAATAGAGGTACATTGCATCAAAACGCAATCAATATCATAGCAACACAAATCCTCTACATCCTTTATCCAATTTCCTTCCACAACACCCAAAATTAACAACAAAACTCTTCCAAACTTAACCCAGCCACAACCTAACGTTTCAACACATCAATTAACATCTAAAAACACATCTCTAACATCCTTATATCTCCAGCACTCAATAAACCAGCACAACTCCTCAAAAACACATAACTGGCAACCTAAAAATTTAGAGATTCACTTAGTTTCTCGATTCCAATGTTAAAACCCATCTATTAACATTATTCAACATCAAGATTATGATTAAAGTCAATCAAGAACTCAAAAAAAGCAGAGTACATATGAAAATCCTTTATTTAAATCAATTAAAAGACTTGTAATTTTTTTATAAGCATCTGACATAAAACAAGTTTATAAAATAACCCTTTTTTGACTTTCGAGGTATTCATAGCCTATTTGCATATTGCCAGTTTTGACCCTGAATTGGTTTATAAAACATGTTAGTCAGCTATTAAAATAGGTATATAACTCAGGGTGAAAACTAGGTACATTGCCTAGGCCCTTTCTTGAATTTAAAATCATTACTCTATAAACGATAAATAAAATCGTTACTCTATAAACGATAAATAAAAGTTTCCAATAACCTATGTGTGAAACAACACACGCAAAGTACTCACTTAGTGAGGCAAAGCATATAAGGTTATCAAATAACTGACACGAACATAATTAAAGGCTTATTTTTATATCTTGCTTATCTAAGTATAACTGATAAATTACTTGTATTAAGTTCATCATGTTTACTTGACACACTTCAACATGCTTCTCATAGCATAATATAACAAGTTTCTATGGCATTTCATGGAAAACTTTATCATAATTCTAATTCTTTGCCTAACATGTCAAACAAAGAAATACAGATATTATTGAGCTTAATATAATCGGGAAAATACTGACCTTACAAAAAATACAGAGATATATAGAGATATACAGAGAGTACGGAGAACCTGTTATTTCTCGTACTTAGTACTAAAACTTTGCAGAAAACTTAGTACATAATGGAATTTGCCAAGCTCACTAGCTCAATTACATGCACTTTTAATAATATTTTAAATTTGCCCAAAGTATACTTTATGAGACCTTAGGTATGTGAGTCATCTAAGATATGACACCGTAGTGCCAAATGGAACAAACAGATGAGTACGTACTTGAGGACGCTCTTTGCTCCTCATATAATCAAGGACGTTCTTTGCTCCTCATATAAGCACATCTTTAGTGCACTTAGCACCATGGGCTTAGATCCCTAAGGTAGATGTGACACCGTAGTAGTAAAAAAAATAGACATATATCAGAACAGAATGATGCAGCCGCTAAGACTCTATGGCAAGCCAACTATACCAAGGACTCCCACTTTGTAATACTTGGGCATACATATATATGTATATCACGATCAGAAGTTATCATATCAGATGTCATCAATAAATCATAATGACAGTTCTTAACCCAGATAATATAAGGTATACTATAACAAAGATATCTATCAAAGGATTGACAATGTATTATACATATTACTTGCTCTTACCATATTCAAATAACATATCATTTATAGTGACTATCATAACATTTCACGGATAAGTTCTCATACTTAAAACAGTATGTTATTCAAGCCATATTAGCTTATTTATTAAGAATAATTTTCCAGTTAGTGATCATGTATCAAACACATCACTTATTCTTAATTTTTTATGAACATAACATATCATAAATAATTCTTTAGTCATATGATAGGATCATTGTCCCCACATTGCTCCCCATATTACTTACCACATTTAAACAATAGAACATAACGTCAACATATATCATATCATGTATTCATAAATAATGATGGCTTATCGCAAGTCTCCCTTTATCACGTGCATAATTAAGTAATGGTTAAGGCACTCACCTTGGCCACTTAACACAATGCCTCACTAAGTCCTAGTTCGATCATTTCTTTCATAGTACCTTGAACCTTCTTTTGATTAGGACTTGACTTCATTAATCACATGAATACAATAAAATATTTGTTAGATTCAAATCTAACAATACCTTAAACATGATGTTTAATGTAATCATTTGAATACAAAATTTTCAATTATTTTCCTTTATTTCTTGTATTGTTCAAAAACTCATTGTGGTCCTTAGTGACCAATTTGAACTTCCAATAATTCTTCTGAGCTTGCTAACTAACATTTAAATACAAAATGTTTCAATTCCATTTTCTGACATCTTGCGCTATCTTCAAAGATTTACTTATACAGAGTATAATACATATTGGATCTTAATTTCCTTTATACTGAAGAAACTAGATTCGATAACGGTTCTAGCGGTATAAGCAACATAAATTAATAAAATCTACAAAAAATATGAAAATTACTTACATTCACGTCACAGAGCTGTCCAGGCAGAAACTGCTCTGTAATTTTTCTTACATTCGATTAAAAATTCATATTTTTTAACTCGAAACTCGAAATCAGTTTCCATTTGTTGGAAACGAAACTAGACTAACAAATCTTTACAACAGTATAAAATTCATCATCTGACCATTTTTGTAGAATTTATGGTGAATTTTAAAACTTACTGCCATAATTCAAATTCCAACATAACTTTCCATGAATAACTTCTAATTTACACCAACTTCTCCCTATTTCTCTACTTGTTAATTTAGTCCCATCACTTTACTTCAAATGGCTAGAGTAAAGTTTGTATTCATATGTTCTCTTTACATCCTTCATTAAAATAATCTTAAACCTTTACTCATCTAATTTCTCGGAATTTGTCAAAATGGTCACAAAATTTCCAATATAAGGATTCAAGCTTCTTAACTTTGCAAATTAGTCCTCAAATCAACATTACTACCTTAATTCCATCATTTTAACAAAAAATCAAATTTACTCCTTCTATATATCCTCTTTGCCGAATAGACCATTCAAGTTTGACAAATTGTCAAAATGGTCACTAATGCGATTAATCATTGGTTTAGCACTCTAACTTCATTTTCTTGTCTCTAACATCATTAATAATATAGATACACGTCAAATTCATAAAAATCAGATATGGTCCCTAAATTTTAAAGCTTGCCAAAATGGTCCATATATATTTAACTTAGGGTTTTGCTTCCAAACAACAAATCAAGCTTACTAGATCATTAATCCAACATCACAAACCCTAAGTTAGACTTGAATCCATAAACCCTAATCTTCTCTATACAAACCAAAATATGTAGGGTTTAAATCCCCAACTTAAACATTATTCTAACATCATACAAGCATGATTCTAACTTAAAATCAACCATGGATTCATAAAATCATAAAAGCCCCAATTTGTTCATAAACCCTAATTTCTTCCTCATATCAAATCTCATCAACCAAGCAAGTATTTTATGAATTATTTACATCAAAAGATAGATATTGAAGAGTAGAACAACTTTGTAGTTCGAAAGATTACTTGAAAATCGAGATTCAAGGCTTAAATCGAGCTTGTAAAATTTTTCTCTTATTTTTCTCTTCACCACGGTTTTGGAGGGTATTTGGCTGATAATTCCTTCATATTTTATGTATTTAAGACACTTTTATTATGAAAAAAAAAAGAATTTTTAATTCAATAAATTCCACTTTCCAAAAATACCCTCAAACTAGATCTATATTTCTAATTTTCCATGTTCAAGGTATCAATATAAATCATATAAGTTGATATTCGGCATTCCAATATTCCATGTTCAAGGTATCAATATAAATCATATAAGTTGATATTGGGCAGTTCATTTCACCAATATCTATAATCCGATTTATCTTAGATAAATCTTTATGCCATATCAATGTATCACATATGCCATTTAATATTTCATGTCATTTGCATAACTTTGATCAGCATACTTTTTCATTAATATCAAGGTTGACTCATCTCAAGTCTTCCTCATATCATATATATATAATAGGTAAAAAAATGCACTCACCTTGGCCACTTAACATGATGCCTCACTAAGTTCTAGTTCGACCTTTTCTTTCATAGTACCTTGAACCTTCTTTGATTCGAACTTGACTCCATTAATCACAAAAATACAAAAAATATTTGTTAGACTCAATTATAACAATACCTTAAACTTGGTTTTTAATGTAATCATTCGAAAATAAAATTTCCAATTATTTTCCTTTCTTCTCGGTACTTTTCGAAAACTCATTATGGTCCTTAGTGATCAATTTGAACATTTTCTAACTCATTCAAGCTTTAACGTATACTCCTAGTATGAATACACATTGAGGATGTCACAATATTATTTAACAGATTTATAGACTTGTAAATAATTTTTTTTTAAAACATCTGGCATAAAACTAGTTTATAAAATAACCCTTTTTCGACTTTCGAGATATTCATCGCCTATTTGCAGATTGCTAGTTTTGACCCTGAATTGGTTTATAAAACATGTTAGTCAACTATTGAAATAAGTATGTAACTCGAGGGAAAACTAGGTCACTGCCTATGCTCTTTCTTGAATATAAAATCGTTACGCTATAAACGATAAATAAAATGTTACCCGATTAAAAATCATCACCAGTAATTCTTTAACCATACGAATAATTCATATTTATTGGCTATTAGTCAAACTTATACCTTTAAAACAACTAACGAATAAATTGATACATGCCCACTAGAGAATATCATAAATTAGAATGTCTTACTGATGTTTGGCAGATTACAGCTTGATCAACATGCTTGACTCCTCTTCCGGTAAGTTTCCAATAACCTACGTGTGAAACACGCTAAGTATTCACTTAGTGAGGCAAAGCATATAAGGTTATCAAATAACTGACATGAACATAATTCAAGGCTTTTTTTATCTAGCTTATCTAAGTATAACTGATAAATTACTTGTATTAAGTTCATCATGTTTACTTGACATACTTCAACATGCTTCTCATAGCATAACATAACCAGTTTCTATGGCATTTCATGGCAAACTTTATCATAATTCTAATTCTTTGCATCAAACAAAGAAATACATATATTACTGAGCTTAACATAATCGAGAAAATACTGATCTTACGGAAAATACAGAGATATGCAGAGAGTACGAAAACCTTTTATTTCTTGTACTTAGTACCAAAACTTTGCAGAAAACTTAGCACATAACGAAATTTGCCAAGCTCACTAGCTCGATTACCTGCACTTTTATTAATCTTTTAAATTTTCCCAAAGTATACTTTATGAGACCTTAGGTACGCGAGCCATCTGAAATATTACACCATAGTGCCAAGCGGAACAGACAGATGAGTACGTACTTGAGGACGCTCTTTGCTCCTCATATAATCAAGGATGCTCTTTGCACCTCATATAAGCACCGCGTTAGTGCGCTTAGCTCCATGGGCTTAGATCCCCAAGGTGGATGTCACACCGTAGTAGTCACAAAACAGACAGATATAAGAACTGAATGATACAGCTGCTAAGACTCTATGGTATGCCAACTATACCAAGGACTCCCACTTTGTAATACATGGGCATAAAGATATATGCATATCATGATGAGAAGTTATCATATCAGATGTCATCAATATATCATAATGGCAGTTCATAGCCTAGATAATATCAGGTTTATTATAACAAAGATATCTATCAGAGCATTGACGATGTATTATACATATTACTTGCTCTTACCATATTCAAATAACATATCAGTTATAGTGACTATCATGACATTTCACAGATAAGTTGTCATACTTAAAAGTATGTTATTTAAGCCATATTAGCTTATTTATTAAGAATAATTTTCCAGTCAGTGATCATGTGTCAAACACATCACTTATTCTTAATTTTTTATGAACATAACATATCATAAATAATTCTTTAGTCATATGTTAGGAACAATGTCCCCAAATTGCTTGCCATATTACTTACCACATTTAAACAGTAGAACATAAGTTCAACATATATCATATCATGCATTCATAAATAAGGTTGGCTTATCGCAAGCCTCCCTTTATCACATGCATAATTAAGTAATAATTAAGGCACTCACCTTGGCCGCTTAACACAATGCCTCACTAAGTCCTAGTTCAATCCTTTCTTTCATAGTACCTCGAACCCTCTTTGATTCGGACTTGACTTCATTAATCACATGAATAAAATAAAATATTTGTTAGATTCAAATCTAATTATACCTTAAACATGCTGTCTAATATAATCATTAGAATATAAAATTTCCAAATATTTTCCTTTCTTCCTTGTACTGTTCAAAAACTCATTATGGTCCTTAGTGATTAATTTGAACTTCCATTAACTCTTCTGAGCTTGCTAACTAACATTTAAATACAAAATGTTTCAAATTCCCGTTTTTTGACAGCTTGCTCTACCTTCAAAGATTTTCTTGTATAAGGCAGAATATATACTGGATCTCAATTTCCTTTCTACCGCGGAAACTAGATTCAATAACGGTTCTAAAGGTATAAGCCACATAAATTAATAAAATCTACAATAATTATGAAAATTCTGTACATTCACGTCATAGAGTTGTCCAAGTAAAAACTGCTCTGTAATTTTTTTTTACCTTCATTCGATTAAAAATTCATATCTTTTAACTCGAAACTCGAAATCAGTTTCCGTTTGTTGGAAACAAAGCTAGACTAACAAATCTTTACAACGGTATAAAATTCATCATCTAACCATTTTTGTAAAATTTATGGCGAATTTTAAAACTTACTGCCATAATTCAAATTCCAACATAACTTTCCATGAATAACTTCTAATTTACACCATCTTCTCCGTATTTCTCTACTTGTCAATTTAATCCCATCACTTTACTTCAAATGGCTAGAATAAATCTTGTATTCATATGTTCTCTTTACATCCTTCATTAAAATAAGCTTAAACCTTCACCCCTCTAATTTCATTTGATTTGTCAAAATGATCATCAAATTTCCAATATAAGGATTCAATCTTCTTAACTTTGCAAATTAGTCCTCAAATCAACATTACTACATTAATTCCATCATTTTAACTAAAAATCAGATTTACTCCTACATATCCTCTTTGCCGAATAGACCATTCAAGTTTGACAAATTGTCAAAATGGTCACTAATGTGATTAATCGTCGGTTTAGCACTTCATTTTCATATCTCTAACATCATTAATAATATAGATACACATTAAATTCATAAAAATCAGATCTGGTCCCTAAATTTTAAAGCTTGTTGAAATGGTCCTTATGTATTTAACTTAGGGTTTTGCTTCCATACAACAAATCAAGCTTACTAGATCATTAATCCAACATCACAAACCCTAAGTTAGACTTGAATCCATAAACCCTAATCTTCTCTATACAAAACAAGATATGTAGGGTTTAAATCCCAACTCAATAACATGATTCTAACATCATACAAGCATGATTCAAACATAAAATCAACCATGGATTCATAAAATTATAAAAGCCCCAATTTGTTCATAAACCCTAATTTCTTCCTCATATCAAATCGCATCAACCAAGAATGTATTGTATGAATTATATACATCAAAAGATAGAGCTCGGAGAGTAGAACAACTTTGTAGTTTGAAAGATTACCTGAAAACTGAGATTTGGGGCTTAAATCGAGCTTGTAAAATTTTTCTCTTCACCACAGTTTTGAAGGGTATTTGGCTGATAATTCCTTCATATTTCATGTATTTAAGACACCTAAATTATGAAAAAATGAATTTTTAATTCAATAAATTCCACATTTCAAAAATACCCTCCAACTAGATTTATATTTCTAATTTGTCATTTTGTAACATTCCAACAAAACTTATTTGGATTCTAATCAGCCACTATTCATCCATAAAAGAAATCTCAAAATTCATTCCATGTCCCTATTGGATGAAATGACCAAAATGCCCTTTACCGAACAACTTATTCACAAAATTGCCATTCCATGTCATTTCAATCGATTTAAATTTTTTCCCAACCTTTTTAACATCCAAATATCCATAAAATAATATTTTTGACTCTTCTAAGGTTCATGGAACCATCTCTAAAATTTTAGCTCGATTTGATTATCCGAATATTTTTTCGAACTTTATCGCTTTATAGCCATTAACACAAATTATATACCAAAATCTGAGTAACCCGAAAACGTCATTCTTGGGGGTAAACCATTCATTTACGGGGTTAAAATATACAAATTTTGAAAATTATACTTTGGTCCCTGAACATTTCTAAAGTTTATACTTCAGCCACAAAACTTTCAAAATCAAGTTTATTTTGTTAGAAAACCATTATAATCTCAATTGAAATCAAAAGATTGATTAAAAGGAGATTTTACCTAAAGACTTTGAAGAAAGAAAAGGTGTTTGGCTAGGGAGAATTGGAGAGAAAATCCTTTTTGCAAAAAGTTAGTTACGTAAAATTTGTTTTAAAGATTTTAATTGTCAATTAATTCTCCAAGCCTTTAATATTATTGTAAAACCTTTTAAAATGGCTAATTAAGGGGGGAAAGTATAATATTAGACTTTAGGGTTAATATCTCCTTAAAGATTCAAAGTTTGACCATTTTACAAAACAATCACTAAAAACATTTTTGAAACATTACATTTTGGTCACTAACCAAAATGTCCACTTTCCAGACCCCTTTTTGTAAAATTAATTCCACCAAAATCATTTCCATAATAAATAATGATTTTAGATAATTTTTCCATATTTTTAACCCTTCTAAAAAATATATAATCCAATTTAAATCCCGAAACTGACTTGAATCCTCTAATCCAATCCAACGGACCGTCTAAAACATTTGGGAAACTTCTAGGCCCGAAACCGAGGCATTACAAAAACATCAATTACAACTTGTGCAAACTAGGGAGTACCCATATAACTCGCCCAAATGCAGCTTGGTTGCATTGCCTTTTATTACTACTAAGTATTTGTCAAACCATACTTGAAAATGCTTCGCCCCTTCGATCTCCTCTTGCTTACTCGTTATTCGAAAGTGTTTTTCTCTACATTGATAAAGGAGAGCTAAAGCTATAAGCTTAGTGAGGGAATCTCAAAAACAATATCATCAATGTATTTAAAACCATTTTAATTCAAAACTAATGTACAAGTCTCATGCCAAAGTCATCTCATGCTTCTATATTCTTTTCAAATATGCATATTTAAACCATTTGCAACACATATATCATGGATTTCTATCATAAACCCCAATTTAAGCTTCATATGCCAAATCTCTAAATTGCAAGCTTAAAGAGCATCTCATGTATAAACCATATTATACAAAACATAATCCTTTACTCATGATATATTATATCATATATTGGCATTCAAGTGACTCAAAACCAAGTTCCATTCTATTTTATGAAAACACATTGGATACACGGATTTCCATGTGGTTCCTTTAACAACTTCTCATACGTCCTCGAACCGGAGCAGCCCTCAACGGTTATAACATATAAATCCACCAGCGGGAGAAAATGACACAATTAACCCCTCAACCATTGCAGTTCTCATGGTGGAGAAAACAACACAATTTACCCCTCGACAAACATAAGGTGACTTATTATAATGCACTTTAAACCCTATGGCTAGCCAATTATATTCGATAACATTTTATCTTAGCCACTTGCCAATATACTCAATAAAACCATATTACCTCACTGTTTTACATATGCATCAAATCAAATCAATTTCCAACACATTAAACCATGTATTCTAGTATTCTCAAAATCTTTTCATAAATCATTTATCATTCTCAATAATCATCACATATGATCATTAGCAACATATTTTCATTTCTAAACATGCATATAACAGTAGGTAATCAAAATCATAAATATGTGCATGAGATTGTATTTTGTAAAACCGAAAGCGAGAGAGATATTAACCAATACTTACTTCTAAGCTTAGATAAGTGTTTCAAACTTATTCTAAACTCCCAACAACCATCTTCAAACCTTTTAAAAGCAGTCAAACACATTTCCACTCACCAACAACCCAAAGCTCTCTTGTCGTTGCGAGAATCAAGCATCCGAAGCTTTCGCAACCTCTCCAAAAGCTAAAGGATCCAACTCCCCAGCTTTACCCAATCAAAAACAGAGGATTAATGCACTTCCATGCATCTATAATTTCCAGCAACCATCAAACACAACTTCGCCTCACTAAAAACCATCAAACGCCTCTCTAAAACAACCGAAATCATCACCAAACTTCGTCTAAACAAAGCCCAGCCAAAAACTATTGATTTTAACATCTTAATGACATCAATTAACATCCAAAAACATCTTTATAACGTCCCTATACCTCCAGCAGCCTTACAACACCAAGATCACTTCAAAATCTAACTATTTACAATCTAAAAAATTAGCAATTCACATAGTTTCGGGATTTCTTTTATAAATCTCTTCTTTTCACATTAAAACACACCTTATAAGAGATCTAAATCAATTAGATTCAATACAAAACAGATCCATAACAGTGTTCATCAAATTTTCACATCAAAACTCAATTTAATTTCCATATTCATGATTTAATCATAATTCCATAACAAAAATCAGTTGTAAAGGATCAAAAACTATGGAATTTCAATAAAAATACCTTTAACTAGAGGAGAGAAACGAAAATTACCTCTAATTGTTGATTTCTCCTTTAATTGGCAAAGATTAGATGAAAGCTTCAAGAAACCAAGTAGATTTTGATGTAGAAATCAAAGGAATCAAATAGGAAATCAAAAGAGATTGATTCCTGAGAAATTTGGAATGAAATTGATAGTTTGGTTGCTGAGAAAGTTGAGACAAAAGTAGTTACGTAAGAAAATAAAATTGGTTCATTAAAATCCTTTTAATCAATTCTATTTTATTTTAATATTAAAACCATTTAAAAACCTTTTAAAAATAGCCTAAATTAATGGGAAAATCTTATGCAAAACTTTGGTATATTAGCTCCTTAAAGATTCTAAGTTTTGACCCTTTTACGATTTAGTCACCAAAATAGTTTTGAAAACATTACATTTTGTCACCGGACCAAAATGTCCCAAAATCATATTTAATTCCTTCAAATTAAGTTTACCAAATTACTTAAAATGTTAATTAAGTATTTCTAGCTTTTTTTCATATTTTATTTTAGCCAAAAACAATTTATTAAGATTTAATTCCTGAAACTAACTAGAATTGTCTAATCCGATTCTCTCGAACTGTCTAATCGATCCATCTAACATTTAGGCCCAAATTCAGGGTGTTATAAGATGAGCTTACTTCATAAGTGAATCTACCCCTTAGGAGTATAGATTAAAACTTCATCAAGTTAATTTATGAAAAACTTCACTATAGACATATAAGGGTTAATCACGGTTAACTAGGGTGTTGCCATTTTAAGAGGTAAAACTACTTTTAAATGTGCTCAAAAATAAATCCAAGGCTGAAAATTATTAATAATCAACTTAACTTGCGTGAAATTCAACATCCCTTGCCAACACCAACCATGTAATACCCCAAAACGTGGCTTAGAAGTAAGTACCGAATCATTTGCTAATTAAATTGTTGGAAGATACCTTTGATAGATTAATTAAGAAGTTAGGATCAAATTGGAAGAAAAGAGTTTTGAGGTGGCTAAATTATAAGTACTAAACTGCATTAAGTATTAAACTTGAGGTTTGCATGTTAAAGAATTTTCATTTAAGGACCATTACACATGTTCATCTCTAAGTCTAACATGTGGGAATCGGTTGGGAGAAATTGTGTAAGCATCATTTCCTTCTTCCGAAATCTGACCAAAACCAATTCATTTGAAAGAGATAGAGAGTTGAGAGATATCAAGGAACTCCATAGTTGAAGATTAGGAGCTTGGCTCGGGTTGTTGGAAAGAGGGTAAGAAAGCCCACATTCACCTTAGTTTAGAAACATATTTGAACTGTTATAACATTTTGTTGTTATGTAAATCTTGCGGTAGTAATTTGCTTGAAAGAATTATGGTTTTATAAAATGATTATGATGTTGTCCATATGTTTAAGTTTTTAGATTTTAATGAAACAAAATTTTACATTATTAAGACAATGAAGAGAAGTATTTTCGAGACACGCATCTAAGATTTCAAATATTGTATGTTATTAAACTGTTATGTAAAGTAATGAGATGTTGAGAAAATTTGGAAGTCTTCTTCATCCTTGCTATTGCCATAGCCGAATCTTGAGAGAGAAAGGAGGAGAGAAAGCTTCATAGAATCATCTTCCATTCATGTTTCTTGATTTAGCTTTGATCAAATTAGCTTATGAGAAGGTAAAATGCTTGATTCCTACATGTTATAGAATGCTTGAATATTGAATTAGTGATGTTATTGTTGTCTAATTTGAATAGGATGAAAGTTATGCATGTTATAGTGATGTTAGCTTTTAAGATCCTTGAAATTTTGAGTGTTATTGATCAAATTGCTAAGGAAATGTGTATGGGTTGCTGGAAATTGAGAATAGGGATCATGGTTGAAACTAGTTTCGATTAGGGACTGTTTTGCATTGTAAGATTGTGTAAACATGCTAAATGGATACATTTTACTACAAATAAATCATGTTATGGATTGCCTAGAAACTGTTTTGGTAGATTATGAAGGGCTAGAAATGAATTATAATGAAACTGTCCTGCTTTGTACCTTGAAAACAGTTTTGAAATTTGCATTAGCTGTGACTTTGAAAATTTGCTATAAATCGTATTGGTAGAATTAGAACCTATAATTTATATGGTTGGAAAGCTTGTCATGTCTAGTTTCATTTAAAACAACCGAAACTGCAGTTTCAGTTTTATAACAGCTTGTAGAGGCAATTATGCAAGGATAGTGTAATCTGCCTAGAATACTCTATTCTGGGCAGTAACTTTGAAAAATCAACATAAATTGTATAAAGAGAATTTAAGGCTGTAAATTTTATGGACAATGCCTTAACATGCCTAAATTCATTAAGAGAAAAAAAGAACTGAATTCTGGATTGTAGAATGAATTTTAGAGAAGAAACACTAGGGACGGGGCAAACTGTCCAGTGATGTAAATTACTCTGTCTTTAAGCTAAAAACTGTATTAATTGGCAAAGAACTAAATTTCAAGGCCTATATGGTTAGAAATACAATTAATTTAGCTTTCCAACGGTGTAAACCAATTGAAATTATGACGGACGGAATGAAAGTTATGCACGTTTAAGTGAGCAGTGCACCTGCTACCTGGTAGCAGCAGTTTAGATGTTATTGGTCGTGTATATGTGATGTATTTACTTGTATGAATTGTTCGAGCAAGGACTAAATCTTGTGGAGGAAGAAAGAGTGGAGCATTCGAAAGCTAAAAACAAGGGGATTTGGATACAAGACAAATAAGCTAGCTTGGAGTATAGTGAATGTAGTTTACAATAGGGTTAGGACTTAGGTCCTAACCAAATATGCATGACTGCCTTCTTGCTATTGATATGCCATGATAATGAGCTTAATTTAACTTGAATATGAATAAAAAGGGAACAATGGACTAAATTAAAATTGTGAATAAGTAATATCATGCAAATTGATAAATTAATGAGAAAGAAAAGTGAAAACAAATGCTTGAATCTTGATGCCTTGGGTGTGAACCATCGAATGCTTGCATGAATTGTCTTGCCTTGAACATGAAACACTTGAAAATATGAAAAGTAATTGAAGAGCTAAGGCTCAATTTGCCTAAGGGCTAAAGCATGATGTTGCTATTCCTTGTTTGAATTGATTCTTGAATAAAATAAGATAATACATGATTCTTGAACTTGAAAAGCTTGAAATCATTGAATAAATGAAGTGTAATCAAACAACCTTGGTTGCTAGTTGAATAGGTAGAAGGGCATGCCTTAGAGTATAGAGCTCATTGTGTCAGGGTGGACTACGGTCCAGGGCTAAGGCCCCTAATTGGTGACAAACGGAGGGTACGTATGTGGTCTTTGGTGATAGTAGGAGGGTTGACCAGTACTACGGTACATCTTGTGGCGACAGTTGGTTGGAGACTCGATTACCTAGACAAACTATGAACCAAGGATTATGTTAAAAGATAATAAATGAGCTAATGACAAACATGTAAACTTGAATACTTGAATTACTTGACAAGTAAACTTGAATACTTGAATTACTTGACATATAAACTTGAATTACTTGACATATAAACTTGCTACTTGGATTACTTGACATGTATTCTTGAAATGACAAACATGTAAACTTGAACTATTTGCTACTTGACTTGTATACTTGAACTTCTTGCTACATGATTATTACTTGAAATAGATCTTGATCTTACTTTAATTCATGAGTACTATTTGTAAACTTGTCTTGAATGAAAAGCTTGAATTGCTTGATTTCTTATCATGTAAGCATGATTTGCTTGAATTCTTGCTATGTAAGCATGAATTATTATCTTTTGCTTCTTATGTTAATCGAATGCTTTGGAATCCTTAGTTAGGATCATTATTGACTAATTGACACTTAACTTGATATAACAAATGGGTTAGAACTAGTTGCTACCTCACTAAGTACATTCTTGTTCTTATCACTCTTGTTTTCATTCTTTCCAACCACAGGATAAAGGATACGATCGTTGCTTGATCCTGAAGCCTAATTTCTTGAGCTCGAAGCAAGACACAAGCATAGCTAAAATATGATTCATACTTGTTTTGTACTCCCCTAGTTGGTGGCACTTAGATTGTATATAATGAACTCGTGCATGCATTTTGAAAACTTGAATCTTGTATATATGTGTGTTTTGAGTGGACTTATCATGTTATGAACTTGGTTGATAATGTGAACCAAGAAATGTACTTAAATTCTATGTATGGAAAAGTATTTTGCTGCGCATATGAATGACTTGTGATATGTATATATTGAATGTTCAAAGAAATTGACCTAGCCTTGTACCATTCGAATAACTTGTGAAATAAGATAGTTTTGTGTAAACATACCATATTGTAGTATTGTTATAAACTTGTATGGTAAATGCCGAAAGGTAAGGCTTGGCATATTGCTTGCTTGGAGACAAGGTATGTACAATTGAAATGTTACATGTATCAATCTAAGGAACAATGAAATGTAATGGAAACATGTGTACTCATTTAAGTTATTCGAATGAAACTTGTATGATGATGCTAATTAAATTGTTTGGTTGCCAATAATGTCTTGAAATCAAAATATGAGATTGCTTACATGTTAAGTTATAAATACTTGATTAATTGCTAGTTATGTAACTCATCTAGTAGGGATGAGTTAACCTATTCTTTCCTTGTTCTTGCTTGTATTGTACTCGGTAATGCTCCTGAACCAGTTTGCTACTAACCTGGGGTAGGGGGTGTTACAAACCATCATTCTGAAAACCCTTGTTGCCAATTTGCCTAAATTTTCTTTGCATTTTTGCTTAGTCATTTTTCTGAATTCGAAGTCTGAATTCCAAATAAAACTCATCTTTCCCTTTCACAAGTAAAAATGTGGCATTTAATTCTTGGACAATCCATGTGGATACGATACTCAGCTTGCTATTGTATTACTTGTTGACCATGTATATTGCACACAATAGACCTACACTTGGAATTATTTACTTGTATATTTGCACTAAGTCCTCAATCTTTTGCCAAACGTTAGTAAAGTCGACAACAAGGGTAGGAGACAAATGGTCCATGCAGGTTGAGATGACCGTTCTGGGCCGAAGTTCGTATATTGCTCTTGTTTTTTGTGGGCAATGGAGTCTAGAATGGAAGATCTTGGTTCTCTCCAATTGCATATCCTATTTTATACTAATCGGATAGGTGTCATGGTCGAGTTGTAGTGGGCCGTTGATTAGACTAGCTATGTCTTGATATCCTAGGTTCCCCTCGTCATCTGTAGCAGGCATGTGTATAGCCGCGTGGCTGTCGAATGAGACTCAATGTTGCTTGTAATATTGTCTGTTCGCCACAGATTACGAAGGGTATCGCACAGTTCGCAGTTGATCCCATATGTTGAAATCCCCGTGCATCCATTATGTTTATCGCCGGACATCCTTTGCATTACGCTATCTGCAGTCTTACTCTTTCTGGTCTCGACACATGGCAGTAGGTGTTTATAGGTGCTAACATTGCTTTTTAAGCAAATTTTCTTATTTTGATGGTTGCTGGAAATGGAAAATTACTAGTGTTTTTAATTTTTATTTTAAATCATATTTGGTATTTAATATTAATATAAATAACTTGTCATAATAAAAACAATAATGAAATAATTCATGTCATCAATGAGTGATGAAAAAGTTTAATGTCTAAAGTTTAGTGGGTAAATTGAACATTTTTAAACTTTAGTGACCAAAATAAGTCTGAGAGTAAAGTTTAGTAATAATTTATGTAATTTACCCATAAAATATTGGCTAAAATTTGATTTAAGCCCTTATAATCTTTAAATATTTTGAATTGTGTCCCTCTATTTCTATTTTCTAAATTAAATCATCTACTTTTCGATTTAAAAATTCAAATCCAACTGCTAACCTTATCAAACCTTTTTGTTAAATTCATGTCCATTTGGGTTTTTTTGTTATAAAATTATTAGTTTTTAATAATTCAATTTATTTATTTATGATGAATGGGGTATGATTTCATTAACTAGATAATCATACTCTGGAATTGTTATCACGTGCCTCATTAAAAACCCTTAAACCTAGTCGAAGAAAAGAGTACACATGATAATACCCAATTAATATAACATCAGAGAAGACCCATAAAACCAAATACAATAAGCTGAATAGAAATCATCTACCCCTTTTTAGTGCCACTATTTATAACCCACACTAAAAAGTTAGGTTTAGGATTTATGGTTAAGCTTTAAGTCAAGGTTCACGAAAAGGGTGTATTTTCTAGGGTTTAGGATTGAGAATTTCGGGTTAGGGCTTAGAATTTATTTTTTTAGTGTTGAGACATAGAAAAGGGACTGAAAATGGTAGAGGATTTTTGTTCCAGCAAACCATGACCATCATGTATAGCCGCTAAATCATCGTACAAAATGACAAAAGTTCTAAGTGGAGGAATAAGAAAATGAGAGACCTCAAAGCTTCCAGGTTTGGCAAGCGCGTCAGCCAGCATATTACATTTCCTAAAAACATGTAGCCTAACAACCCAACCACGTTGCTTCAATTCATCAAGGTGATGTATCAAAGATGAGTATCACTTGGTTTACTCCCATTGAACTTGTAGTACATACAATTGTCAACCAAATTTATCTCAAAACCAATTGAGATAATCAATATGAAATTTATAATTTCATTAATGAGAGTCCTACTTAAGCTTATAGATGAATTTGTTTAATTTACATATCATTGATATTGTATCATAATACACAATTCTATGATTGTACCATATAAATAGTTTCTTCAATGTCACCATTGGAAAAAACAAGCTTAACATCTATCTAATGTAGCTTAAGACTAAAACAAGAAACAAGTGTAATAATTATCTTGAAAGAGTCTTTCAATGAAACTTGAGAGAAAGTCTTTACAAAATCAATGTCTTCTTTTAGAGTATATCCTTTAGATACATGACGTGCTTTATACTTATCCACGTTACCATTTCCATCCCTATTGGTTTTAAATATCCATTTACAACCAATTGTTTTGTACCTTAAGGTAATGAGACAAGTTCCTAAACTTTATTGTCTTGCATAAAATTATACTCTTCTTGAATGACATCATTCCACTTTTGAGAGTTTGAACTTTTATCGTCTGATAAAAAATAATTGAGTCACTTTCTATCATTTCATTGTTGTCCTTATTTTCTTGAGAAAATACAATATAATAATCTTGAATAGTATTTCTCCTTCCTCTAGTGGACCTCTTTAATGACACTTGTTTTTTTTTCTTTTGAGGTTGTTGAGTTTGTTCTTTTGAAACAATTATCTTATCTTGAATGAGAGTTGTTCAACATTGTTTTGTTGGGGTACTTGATTCACTTCTTGATAATGATAGGTGTGAAAACTTAAACATTGTCAAAAGTGATAGTAGGAATTAAATTATAGTCAAATTCCTCCTCAATAGCAATGTATCTAACCTTATTTCTCCCTCCAAACTCAACATTCTAAAGAAGTTATAAATCTCTCCTTAAAATAATCTTAATTGTGGGATCATAAAATTTACAACCCATGGATCACTCAAAATAACGAAGTAATTGCTCATTTTTGAAGTTTAATTACTCCACATATGTCCTAACTTGTTACAAAAGAAATCAACCATTTGTAACTTATTGTTATTTCTTTTGAGTTGGACCTTAGCAATTTTATTCTAATATTTTTTATTGCCCCTATTCTTAAAGACACTAACTAAATAAGCACTGACCAAATGATTATTTTACACTTATAATGCTTCAACCTTTCTTCCTCTTGAATACAATGAGAAATGAGCCCAAATAGAGTTTATTTCTCCCTTTGACAATTGTAACTTGAATTAGTTAAACTGTATAGGAAGCAGTGCCAAAACCATAAGAACAAATAATTGTTAGAAAGTTCGATCTTATGTGTCTTAAATTTTGAAGCAATATTAAACATTTTCATAATGTAGTGCCTCATATTTACTTGACCCTTATACTTCATAGACATCAAAGAAGGCATAAGTGATGTCATCTTAACCTTAATGTTGTGGGTAAAACATTTCTTAATTTCGTCAAGGAAACCCTTAATATGAGTAATCTCTTTAGATTTTTTTTACTCCTAAAGACTTATGAATGTTATTCATTATAATCATTAGACTCGTGCGATTTGAACAATCTCACCTCTCAAAGTCCCTTTTATATGTGCTTACAGTGGTGAGAGGTGCAAGTTATTCATACAACCAAATATTATATGTAAGTATCTTTTCTATTCCTTGAAACTAGCTTCATTACACATGAGTGTAGAATGTATTTAACAGATATTGTGACAACAAAGATAAATTACATAAATATAGAACAAAAATAAGTAAATAAAATAAAAACAAGCTCACATAAATATTCATAAGTAAACAAATAAATTCAAAATAATGGCTAGTTCCCCTCAAGATACCAAGCACAACATTAATATCAAGTCTTTGGACAATAATATTAAATGTAAGCGGTACTCTTGTTGTAGCAATCAAACATTGACAATAAACTATGTCAAACAATATATTAATCTTTGGACAACGTATTGCTTACATAAAATACCTAATAATTGTCACACATTTGTCGCCACAGTTGTCGTTGTAACTCTGCCAAATATTAACTTTCCTTTGGGTCAATTAATAAAGCAAGAATTACAAAAAAAACCCATAATTATCTTAATATTTTAAATAAACTAATCTACACAAAAGTGGTAATTTTGGTGACATTATGTTTCAATTAATCCATTAAAATATTAGACATTCGAAGCTAAAATATGAATTTAATTGTTTCAAAATATTTATCTTAATTTTATCTTTCAAGCAAATTAAAAGATAACCAAAATATTAATAAATTTGAATAAACGTAAACATTATATCAAGATACCGGACACTCCATTAATATATTATCTTTGGAAAAAAACATTAACTTGCAAGTGATATCTTGGTACAGTAATCAAACATTAGTAATAAGAACATGTCAGACAGAAATCTTCCTTTGGGCTGATTTAATGCTCACATATTGTAATACCCCAAAATTTACTAAGTTGATTAAGGGTCATTTAGTACTAAGATAATAGCTTAAAAGCTAACTTAGTGACTAAAATGACAAAAATGCGAAAGTTGGGATTTCTTTAATTATGGGTTTTGGAAAGGAATTTTCTAAGGTTAAAAGGTCTCATGTAATAGATAGTGAATTGAATAAGGTATTCTTAAATTTTGGTTGAATTCCAAGGAAAATTGGAATGGGAATTGAATTTTAAAAAGGTAGTGACCAAATTGTAAATTTTGAAAATTTTATGCTTAAAGTATAAAGTTTGGAAAAGCTTAGGGACTAAAGTTGTTATTTCCCAAAAGTTAAGGGTTTTATTTCAAAAATAAACAGATCACCTAAGGGTGTGAATCGAATGTGAAATTATTGGTTCGATCTGATACTTCGATTATTGGAAAAATCGCAGTTAAATTTTAAGTGGAATTCGGATACCCGGACCGAACTGAAAATTTTTGAAACTTTGCCATATGATAGAGAAAGGTTATAAAAGTTTTCCAAGTGTTGGAAATATGTTTAGTTCGATTCAAGATGAATCCTACAATTTATTTCTGAGTAAAGATTATTTATCGGTATATTGGATCGAATGGAAATTTTGGAGACTGGTCCAAAAGCTATGGAAAAGTCATAAAATGTTATTTTAAGAATATTCTATTATAGTTTGTTGGATTCCAACTAGATTTAGTTGAATTTTTACAAGAATGGCAAACTAGTAAATAAAAACTAGTTGGAGGGCAAATTGGTCATTTGGCCCTAATGGCAATTTTGAAATATTTAAAAAGTTATAAGGGCAATTTTGGAAAGAGAAAATGAAAGATTAAATCTTGGCCCTTGATTGATGATAAAATCAATCTCAACCATTAGATAAAAAGGGCAAAATTGTAATTTCACTATTAAATGAATTTAATATTCATTTAATAGATATATGTGTAAAATAATGGTGAAAAACTTCATCTTTTCCAGCCAAAAACGTAAGGGCTAGGGAAAGAATGTGAAAAAAATTTCCAAGCTCGATTCAAGCCCCGAAACTCGGTTTTTAGTTTGATCCGAATCAAAAGAGGGTTCTTGGTATTATAAAGGAAATGATCAAGTATAACTTAGTGAGGCAAGCTAATGAATGGCCCATGTGAGTGAAATTGCATACATGTCATACTACATTGATATTTTATACATGATTGGGATGGCTTGCGATGAGCCTACCCTAATTTTTATTGTTATAATATTTATGTCAATGGCATATGATTGACATATACGAATATGTCAAGAAGTGGAATATAAAATGCATTGATCACATGATTATTTATATTGGTAAGTTGAAATGTTGATATATATATATATATATATATATATATATATATATGTTGCCATTGATGAAATAAGTTGTTTACCATCTATAGAAGGTTATATGGAAAGATAATGAAATTGATTTATTGCCCAAGATTTGCTATAGAGAGTTACATTATGGTGGCATGCCATTAGAGGTCTAGCAGTCAAGGACTGCGTGTAGCTACACACCGATCTTCGGATCTATATGTTTACCGGCACTTTATGTGTCTATATGTTTTTGGCACTTTACATGTCTACAAGTTATTGTCACTTCAGTGACTAGAACTCAAGGAGTACCGACCTTGCATACTTAAGTTTCTCTCTATACATAAAATTATATTATAGAGAGTTACAGTATAGTGACATGTCATTAGAGGTCTAGCAGTCAAGGACTGCGTGTAGCTACACACAGATCTTCGGATCTATATGTTACCAACACTTATGTCTCTATATGTTACCGACACTTTATGTGTATATAAGTTTATCGTCACTTCGGTGACTAGTACTCTGGGAGTACCGATCTCGTATACTTAAGTTTCTCTCTATTTAAAATTCTTGGGCTAAATGAGTAAAATGAATCAAAGGAACAAGATGATAAGCTTGAAAGATTACAGATGGAAATGGAAACGGTATCGGTAAGATATAATCTTATCACTTTGATATATGTTGTTACATATGAAATTATTTATGTTTATACACATAAAAAATGGTTAAGATGGAGCACTTGAAGAGCAGTCGAGCTTGCTGATCAAGCTTCAATCTGTACAACATAAGTAAGATAATCTAGCCTATGATAATTTCTAGTGGGCATGTAACTATTTATCTGCTGATAGTATATGATGCATTAAATTAGATTAAACGATAGATAATTGATCAATTCTAAAGATGAATCATATATGAAAGCATAAACTAAAGTAGAAAGGAAGCTTACTTTGTTAATATGAATAATCGATAAGCTTAAAAAGGTAGTAAAACGTGTTTAATCGATTTAAATTTTATTTATCGGTAATCGCATAAAGATTTTAAAATCAAGAAAGGGCCTAGGCAGTGAACCTATTTTTCACCCCGAATTGCATTATCATTTTAATAACTGACTAATATGTTTTATAAACTAATTCAGGGTCAAAATTAGCCAACTACACATAAGTTATGATTTCAAGAAAATCGAGAAAAGAGTTAAATTAATAAAGATAAGATTTATATGTATACAAAAATTATTATATGTCAAGATTTCTTTAAACGACTCCGTAACATCTTTAATGTATATTCGGTCTACGGGTATACGTTAAGGGTGTTACATTTAATGGTATCAGAGAAAAGGTTTAGCCGGTTCTGGATGCTAAACCGAGTTTGCATATGAATTTGTCAGTAAATACATGCCCCTAGAATATCATATTACTGATGTGCTTATTGTATGACTTTATGCTGCTCCTTATTAGTATAAGATGGAATGAGATTAGAATAAGGAAAGTAAAACGATAATAGATTTCTTTAGTTAATGAATCTTGAAGGTCAAGAAAGGACCCATAGCAGATACGATACAATGAAATAAGCATGTAAGTTAACTCCTGTTTAGGACAATCTATCTGCATAATAAAATGATAATATGGTAAGTATAAGATATTTGGATATGAAAAGGAGTTAGTAGAAATGTTGGTATATGAAATTAAACAATTAAGGAATAAAAATCTCATTGGTCGATGCTCTGAAGAGTAATCACAAGGTCGAAGAAGCCACTTGGGAGGGTGAGAAGAAAATAAGGAAGTAATATCCGTAAGTGTTTGGAACAAGTACGTATTGAAAATTCAAGGATGAATTTTCTTAAAGGGGAGAGAATTGTAGTACCCCAAAATTTACTAAGTTGATTAAGGGTCATTTAGTACTAAGATAATAGCTTAAAAGCTAACTTGGTGACTAAAATGACAAAAATGCGAAAGTTGGGATTTCTTTAATTATGGGTTTTGGAAAGGAAATTTCTAAGGTTTAAAGGTCTCATGTAACAGATAGTGAATTGAATAAGGTATTCTTAAAGTTTGGTTGAATTCCAAGGAAAATTGGAATGGGAATTGAAATTTAAAAAGGTAGTGACCAAAATGTAAATCTTGAAAATTGTATGCCTAAAGTATAAACTTTGGAAAAGTTTGGGGACTAAAATTGTAATTTCCCAAAAGTTATGGGTTTTTATTTCTTAAATAAACAGATCACCTAAGGGTATGAATCGAATGTGAAATTATTGGTTCGATTTGATACTTCAATTATTTAAAAATTTTCAGTTAAAGTTTAAGTGGAATTCTGATACCCAGACCGAACTGAAAAATTTTGAAACTTTTCCATATGATAGAGAAAGGTTATAAAAGTCATTTCCAAGTGTTGGAAATATTTTTAGTTCGATTCAAGATGAATCCTACAGTTTATTTCTGAGTAAATGATTATTTATCGGTATATTGGATCGTATGGAAATTTTGGAGACTGATCCAAAAGCTATGGAAAAGTCATAAAATGTTATTTTAAGAATATTTAATTATAGTTGGTTGGATTCCAACTAGATTTAGTTGAATCTTTACAAGAATGGCAAACTAGTAAATAAAAACTAGTTGGAGGGCAAATTGGTCATTTGGCCCTAATGGCAATTTTGAAATATTTAAAAAGTTATAAGGGCAATTTTGGAAAGAGAAAATGGAAGATTAAATCTTGGCCCTTGATTGATGATAAAATCAATCTCAACCATTGGATAAAAGGGAAAAATTGTAATTTCACTATTAAATGAATTTAATATTCATTTAATAGATATATGTGTAAAATAATGGTGAAAAGATGAAGATTTTGTTCATCTTTTCCAGCCAAAAACGTAAGGGCTAGGGAAAAAAAGAGAAAAAAATTTCCAAGCTTGATTCAAGCCCCGAAACTCGGTTTTCAGTTTGATCTGAATCAAAAGAGGGTTCATGGTATTATGAAGGAAAGGATCAAGTAGAGCTTAGTGAGGCAAGCTAATGAATGGCCCAGGTGAGTGCAATTGCATACATGTCATACTACATTGATATTTTATACATGATTGGGATGGCTTGCGATGAGCCTACCCTAATTTTTATTGTTATAATATTTATGTCATTGAGCATATGATTGACATATACGAATATGTCAAGAAGTGGAATATAAAATGCATTGATCACATGATTATTTATATTGGTAAGTTGAAATGTTGATATATATATATTGATATATGTTGCCATTGATGAAATAAGTTGTTTACCATCTACAGAAGGATATATGGAAAGATAATGAAATTGATTTATTGCCCAAGATTTACTATAGAGAGTTATAGTATGGTAACATGCCATTAGTGGTCTAGCAGTCAAGGACTGCGTGTAGCTACACACCGATCTTCGGATCTATATGTTTATCGGCACTTTATGTGTCTATATGTTTTCGGCACTTTACGTGTCTACAAGTTATTGTCACTTCGGTGACTAGTACTCAAGGAGTACCGACCTTGCATACTTAAGTTTCTCTCTGTACATAAAATTATATTATAGAGAGTTACAGTATAGTGACATGCCATTAGAGGTCTAGTAGTCAAAGACTGCTTGTAGCTACACACCGATCTTCGGATCTATATGTTACCGACACTTATGTGTCTATAGGTTTTCGTCACTTATGTGTCTATAGGTTTTCGTCACTTAGGTGACTAGTACTCTGGGAGTACCAATCTCGTATACTTAAGTTTCTCTCTATTTAAAATTCTTGGGCTAAATGAGTAAAATGAATCAAAGGAACAGGATGATAAGCTTGAAAGCTTACAGATGGAAATGGCAACGGTATCGGTAAGATCTAATCTTATCACTTTGATATATGCTTTTACATATGAAATTATTTATGTTTATACACATAAAAATGGTTAAGTTGGAGCACTTGGAGAGGAGTCGAGCTTGATGATCAAGCTTCAATCTGCACAACATCAGTAAGATAATCTAGCTTATGATAATTTCTAGTGGGCATGTAATTATTTATCTGCTGGTAGTATATGATGCATTAAATTAGATTAAACGATAGATAACTGATCAGTTCTAAAGATGAATCATATATGGATAAAGCAAGACAAGGTATTAGTAATATGAAAGCATAAACTAAAGTAGAACGGAAGCTTACTTTGTTAATATGAATAATCGATAAGCTTAAAAATGTAGTAAAACGTGTTTAATCGGTTTAAATTTTATTTATCGATAATCGCATAAAGATTTTAAAATCAAGAAAGGGCCTAGGCAGTGAACCTATTTTCACCCCGAATTGCATTATCATTTTAATAACTGACTAATATATTTTACAAACTAATTCAGGGTCGAAATTAGCCAACTACACATAAGTTATGATTTCAAGAAAATCGAGAGAAGAGTTAAATTAATAAAGACAAGATTTATATGTATAAAAAATTATTATAAGTTAGGATTTCTTTAAACAACTCCGTAACATCTTTAATGTATATTCGGTCTACGAGTATACGTTAAGGGTGTTACACATATAAAACTGAATAATTATCACATGTTTATTACCACAGTTGCGCATGTAATAATGTTAATTATTAACCTTCTTTTGGACCGATTAATACTAACATAATCCGACTTTCATGCACAAAACATTCTATATATTAATATAAAATAATTTATATAATAGAGGTCACTTTGGTGACTTAATGCTTCAATTAATTTATCTTAAAATATATAATATAAATATACCGATATTCAAATTTAAATTTTTGTAACAGTCAAAACTGAAATTTCTAATAACACTTAAGTTTCTGAAATAACCTGAAATAAGGTTGTCTATATGGGGCTATCAGAAATCGAAAAAGCGAAATCTTTGACTGTTTCTCAAAAAATTCCTTAAGCATTCCTTTACTAAAATAAAACTTGAATTCAAAACAACCAATCATTAACTAAAAGTCAAAATCAGAAGTATCATGTAAATGATTTTAATTCATATAGAGATCACATGAAACTTTAATATATCCATAGTAACCTAATAACCAAAATTAAAAATTTTGATCAAATTGATTCAAATAAAAATTTCATAAGATTAATGGTATTGCAACAAATAACAATATACCTAAAATGAATCCAAATTAAAACCGAAGTCATGCAATCAAATGCCCTAAGATATTTATAAAACTTTAGCATATTATACAACATAATTAACTCAATACTAAACTCACATAAATAAATTGCGATAAATGTGGATTCAGAGTACAACATGTCAATCGACTAATTGCCTTTGGAACTAAATTATAGAAACCAAAAATTAACTCAAACCAAAATAAAAATAATAAAAGATCATAGGGCTAATCTAAAGGAAACTGAAACATGGAAGCTAAGAGCATCGTTGTCCCATTTTTAATTGAGAGATAAATAGTTATTATAATTACCGGAATCTTAAGAAGACACTCATATTAATAACTATCAATTAATTGCCGAATAACAAAACCTTATAAATTCATGAAAAATCAATTTTCATATGTAGAACATAAAACCAAAACTAAAAACTGAAAATGTATGATGCATTAAAGTTTCAATATAAACCCTGCGAAGAGTTTAATGCTAATAAACCCTTTTTATTATACTTTATTAATGAATTCTCAAGCAATTCTGATAAAATATGGCATGAATATTAATGGGTATTAAAAACCCAAAATTCATAAAAGGCGAACCATATAATAATAACAATTGCAGTAAGAATTTCAAAAACGAAAAAATTGCCATATTTCGTTAGTTCATATGAAAAATCAAAACCCTAATAATTTATTCCGAATTCATACGAAATATCAAAATATTTAAAATCACTGTAATGAATCAATTCAAAAATCAGAGATTATAAATTGGTTCTTAATAATTCAATATGACAAGTCTCTGATGCTACTTGTTAGAACCAAACCATAATAGATATGAAATCTAAACCCAAGATCTATCATGTCAAATCATCAAGAACAATAATTGAATGTGGAAGCGTATCTGAATTAATCGATAGATGAAAACCTTGAATCCTTTCATAAAGATCGCCTAACAGGTGGTTGTGATCTTCCAAGAAGATAGGTTAGCCCTTTCCGTAAAAACTCTCTGACAGGGACAAGAGTAGTACAAGTTGACCTATTTCTTGGGGACCACTACCTCTTTATATAGTTGATTATTAAATCAACTATTAAATATTTATAACCCTGTCCCTCATTGAATTATAAATATATCTTATGGTATCTACACTTTTATTTTCATGTCACTTTAATATCTATGACACACCTAACATAATTGGTCACTTGATTTTGTGTAATAGCATCATACATTTTACATATGTGCCCACAATTGCGGAATTTAATCTAACAGAAACACCTTGCTGAGGCAAATCAAACTTAAGCAATCAGAGTGCGTCCATGCTATACAATTTCAAAAGTAAGATGTCGGTAACCCATATCCCATGTACAAGTAAGTCCAACATAAGCACTCCACAACTCTACCTCCAAAGCCGAGCTTGATCCAACGAATTTTGAAAAATCATACATCCAACCACCATTGTGATCCCTCAATACACCACCGCATGACGGGACACCATCGGCAGTACGCCTAGCACCATATGTATTGAGATTTATCCAATCTTCCTCTGGTGCAGACCAATAACCAAAACTGTGCTCCATAACACTTTTGCCACCACGATGCACCCGCACCAATTCCAAAGCATGCAATGCTAACACTGAAGATGTCGATTGCAATCAAGTAGAGAACCCCACCCTTTCATTGGGTTGTTGAAAGCGATTGAATTTTTATATAGCCAGAGATTCCATACAATTGCACCAAAGAGAAGGTCTCAATGTAGTGCCTCCTTAGTGAAATATTTCTGTTCAAACAAATTTACAACAAATGAATCTCGTACATCCATCGAGATCTGAATAGCATTAGGGCACATTCGGAGTACATGATTAACATCCTTCGCCTCATCCCTACACACCATACATCTATTATCTACCGTAAAGTACCTACGAGCCTTCTTCGAATTAGTCATAAGCTTATTACTGCAAGCTAACCATAAGAAAATTTGGATATGCTGAGGACCTCTAAATTTGTGGATGACCGACCATGACTTATCGACCACCCTATCTAATCACCAAATCAGATTCCATAAGTAGATTTTATTGAAAACAAACTAGACTCAGTCCCATTTCATCCAATCGTAGCCCCAATGAGATTCGGCAATGGCGACTTGATGGCCACGATATGCAGCAAGACACCTTGCGGCAAAAGGTGATGAAACAAGCTCCAATTCCAGTCACCACCATGCGTAACCATTGAAGCTACCACACATGGGAGTAGCCATTAAATTCGAAACGTGATGAATGACGGGGCCAAATTCACCAATCCACAAATCGAACCAAAAGTCTACATCCCCACTATGTCCAACCTTCCAGTTGATATTATGGCAAACATCGTCCAAATAATATTAAGACATTTCCAAACTCTCGACCAGTTTTGGTTACAAAGCACCACGGAAACCCCATCACCACAATTATATTTCGCTCAGAGAAATCAAACCCAAAGAGCATCCTTGCGCAAGAAGGTTGAAAGTCAATTTCATAAGAAATGCTTCATTCATTGTCCCAATCTTTTGGAACCCAAGACCACCATTCTCTAGAGGTTTACAAACCGAGTCCCATTTAACAAGGTGAACCCACCCTTCTCATATGTAATACCCCAAACAAAACGCTGAATCAATCATTCATTATCAACACAAGTCTTCTTTGGAATCACTGCAGTTTTGTCTTCGTCTTCCAACCACTCATTTTTGTCTAAATTGATTGAATGAAGTAATTGTTGGGTTAAACAATCAATGGAAAATGCCAATAGGGGGTGAATTGGCAAATAAAAAATTGATGGAAGCAAATTACAAAAGTAATAAAAATGAGACAAGAGATTTATAGTGGTTAAACATTCTCAATAAGGTTTACATCCACTGCCTTAGCTATCCACACTAAGGATTTTCACAAATTCAATAAATTTTTCTTTTCTTTTCAGCTAAAGGAGATAACCTCACAAACCTCGACTTATACTCCAAAGTCTAGTGATCTCTTTCCCTAAAGGATGAATACAAATAAGAAAACTATGAAAAAACCTCACAAGGTAGTTTGTTTGCACAAATAAAGTTCATTAAAATCCCACACTTGAATAAAAAGATTACAATGAAGAACACTCAAGTGGGTTACAAGAATTTGACAAATTGAGCTCAAAGATGTTGGATGTGTGCTTGGATGCTTTAGAATTGTTGTCTTGTTGTTGAAGAAGCTTTGGAGACTTATTTTTATACCCCTCGTTGATTTCTAGCCGTTTGGGTGGTTGGAATATTGAATAGAGCCGTTGGGCTGTAATTTTCCTGCAATAAATGCTGTCTGGCAACAATGGGTATCGATACATGAGCATCCATATCTAGGGGTGTGCAAAAAAATCCAATTCAAGTGTTCCGATCCGTTTATCTGATGATCCGATCTAAAAATGCGGATATCCGATCCATTTTTTAATTTTCGAATACTTCAGATCGGATATACGAAAAAAATTCGGATAGTCAGATCGGAAACGGATCAACTAAATTTTGGTTTTGAATTATCCGAAAATCCAAAAAAAAATGGGCCTTTATAGCCCTTTAGTCCTTTAGCGGGCCGATTCAAATATGCCAAATCCCAATTTCAAATTTCACGTGCCTGCCTCTCTAATCTTTAGTCTAACCAATGAGTGAGCTAAGAGAAAAATATTGTTTTTTTTTTTGCGTTTTCTTTGGGAAACAACACAATTAATTAAATTTTGTTCTTATTTTTTAATAGAATTTAGTTCTTATTTTTCTCATCTTGTAACGCCCGGTTTTGGGCCTAGCGGTTTTAAGGCTAGTTAGACGGTCCGGTGGACCGGGTTAGAGATTCGAGTCGGATTTGGAAGCAGATATTTTTATGAAAGATAAAAATATGAAAAATATTTAAAAATCCTATTTTAATATATTAAAAATATTGGTGAAAGAAATTTGTAAAATAAGCTTTGGAAGGGTGACATTTTGGCTAGTGACCAAATGTAATTTTTGAAAGTTATTTTTAAAAGGTGACTCTTTTGTAAAGAGTAAAAACTTTGAATCTTTAAGGTGCTATTTTACCATTTGGTCTAATCTGAGTTTTTTTTCTTAATTAGGCTTATTTTTAAAAGGGTTTTATGTAATGTCCCAATTTTTGATTAGTGACCAAAATGTAAATTTTGAAAGTTTAGGGACCAAATAGTTTACCCCCAAGAGTGACATTTCCGTGTTACCCGAATTTTTCATAAGAAGCTTATATTAATGGCTACAAAGCGATAAAATTTAGAAATTTAAAAATCGTAGTTGGATCGAATGAAAATTTATTAAGCGTGCTCAGACCAGAGTAGCACAAGGATGGGTGACCTACTGAGAAGGTTCCATGTTAGTATTTTTTACTAGTAAAAAGGATTCAGCATGGGTCAATAATATTTGTAATGATTATTGTTATAAAATTTCCAAGAGGGATTGTATTCGATAAAATTTCTGGTAATTATCGGTACATCGTATCGAATTAGAATTTTAAACAAAGTTTCAAAAGTTATGGAAAATTCATAAAATACTATTTTATGAGTATTTTATTGTAGTTGGCTGGATTCCAACTAGACTTAGTTGAAATTTTACAAGAATGGCAAACTAGTAAATAAAGAATAATTTGAGGGTAAATTAGTCATTTGGCAGGGATGGCAATTTTGAAATATTTGAAGTTACAAGGACAATTTTTGAAAGAAGAAAATTGAAGATTTAAATCTTGACATTGATGATAAAATCAATTTCAACCGTTGGATAAAATGGCAATTTTGTAATTTCCCTATTTTAATGAATTTAAAATTTATTTACATAATACAAGTGGTATAATTGGAGCAATTTAAAAATTAAAAGGCCAAAAGATGAAGCCTTCTTTATCTTTCAAAATTTCGAAAATTTGGGGGGAAAAGGGAAAAAATTTCAAGTTCGATTCAAGCCCTGAAACTCGATTTTCAGCTAATCTTTTGAACTGCAAAGTTGTTCTACTCTTCAAGCTCTATCTTTTGATGTAATTAATTCATGGAATACATGCTTGATTGATGAAAATTTTGCATGAGAAGGAAATTAGGGTTTATGAACAAAATTGGGGCTTTTCAAATTTTATGATTCCATGGTTGAATTTAAGTTGGAATCAAGCTTATATGATGTTAAAATCATGTTTTTGAGTTAGGATTTAAACCCTACATATTTTGGTTTGTATGAAGAAGATTAGGGTTTATGGATTTAAGTCTAACTTAGGGTTTGTGATGTTGGATTGATGATCTAGTAAGCTTGATTTGTTATTTGGAAGCAAAACCCTAAGTTAAATATATAGGGACCAATTAAACAAGATTCAAAGTTAAGGGATCGAATCTAAATTTTATGAAATTGGCGTGTATTTATGTAATTAATGATGTTGGAGATGTGAAATTGATGTTAGAATGCTAAACCGATGTTGAATCGAATTAGTGACTATTTTGACAATTCGTCAAAATCAAGTGACCAAGGAAATGAATTCTGGGATGGGGATAAAATCTGATTTTTTAGTTAAAATAATAGAATGAAGGTAGTAATGTTTATTTGAGGACTAAATTGCAAAGTTAAGAAGTTTGAGTCCTTACCTTTGCATTTTAGTGACTATTTTGGCAAAGAAAGAAAATTAGAGGGAATTATTTTGAATAATTATTTGATGAAGAAGATGATGAATTGGTGGTTTGAGGCAAGTGATGAGACTAAATTGACAAGTAGAAAAATAAGAAGAAGTTAGTATAAATTAAAGTTAATTATGGAAAGCTATGTAGAAGATTGAATTTTGGCAGTGACTTCGAAAATTCATCATAAATTCTACAAAAATGTTTAGATGATGAATTTTATGTCGATGTAAAGATTTGTTTTTCTAGTTTCGTTTCCAACAAACGAAAACTGATTTCGAGTTCCGAGTTAAAAGATATGAATTTTTAATTGAATGAAGGTCAGAAAATTTACAGAGCAGTTTCTGTCAGGACAGCTCTGTGACGGGAGTTTGAAGAATTTTCATAATTTTTGTAGATTTTATTAATTTATGTGGCTTATACCGTTAGAATCGTTATCGAATCTAGTTCTTACAGTACGAAGGATATTAAGATCCAATGTGTTTTCTGATCTTTAGAAGTAAAACTCTGAAGGTAGGACAAGTTGCCAGAAAATAGAATTTGATACATTTTATATCTAAATGTTTGGTAACAAGCTTGGAAGAATTATTGGAAGCTCAAAATGGTCATTAAGTACCAAAATGTTGATTATAATGTTGATTTTGCCCAAGTACTACTGTGAAGTCTTTGGTATAGTTGGATATCCATAGAGTCCTAGCAGCTGTGTCCTAGCACTACGGTGCGTTTTTGACCACTACGATGATGTTTAGACACTTGGTGTCGGCTTAGACGCTATGGCGTTGTTCAGACACTTCGGTGTTGTTAGCACAAAATGTGCGATTATAAGGAGCAAAGAGTGTCCTCGAGTACATACTTATCTCAGTTGCTTGCCGATGCACGACGATACGGCGTCGTAAACACTATGGTGTCTTATCAAGATGACTCGCGTACCTTGGTCTCATATAATATACTTTGGGCTATGTTAAAGGATATGATATGCAAATAATTGCATGATGAAAGTATGACCATGTTTCAGAATATGATATGCAAATAATTACGTGATGAAAGCATAAATCGCTTGATGATCATGAACTATTGATATCATGATTCTATGACATAATTGATAGATAACATGATTCTTAAAATAGTCATGATACATGATACTATTATGTTGTGAAATTCTTGCCACCTTAGAGAAATTGTAATGCACTTTTATATAACACATTGTAATGCATCTCTTCATGTTATGATAAATGTATTAAATGCCTCACTAAGTTCGTACTTAGTGTGTGTTTTATTTCACATGTAGGTTCTCCGAAGTAGATTAACAAGGAGGAGCTGTTCTTTTGGAAAGTCAAGTTACTACAATAAGATACAGTAAGTACATCTTAATCGTAATATGATATCTGGCGGGCATGTAAATATTTTTTAAGTTGAACTGTTTAAAGTATACGTTTACAACTTAAATATATAGTTTGCTAATAGTAGCATTGAACTCTGGTACAATTAAATATAGTTTAACCCTAATCGTGTAGAAATTTTATAATTAAGAAAAGGCCTAGGCAGCACACATAGTTTTTACCTTGAGTTACATTTTTATTTTAATAACTCAATTAAAAGTTTTGTAAACCAATTCAGGGTCAAAACTAGCTGCATCTAGACGACATAGTTTTTAATTTAAAACTGAGAAAGGGTTAAACTACAAGCTAAATTTTGATATAAAAAATTACAAGTTAAGATTTCTTTTAACGATTTCGTAACATCTTTAATGTATATTCGGCCTACGAGTATACGTTAGGGGTGTTACATTTATTGGTATCTGAGCTACAGGTTTAGCCGATTCTGGATGTTAAACCAAGTGTGATATGATTTGTTATTAAGTACATGACCCTAGGATGTCATGTTACTGATGTACTATTTGTGTAACTTGATTATGCTCCTCATAAACATGAATAAGTTATAGTAGTAATAGATAATATTGAATACTGTTGAATCGCGTCAGACGATTGATCATGGGGACCAAGAGGAGGTCTAAAGTGGAAGTAATGAGGTACAAAATATTTCACCTCTAACTCCTACCCCAACTACGCCACCTAAGCAGTAGGGAGCTCCAGCATAAGAATATGGAGCCTTAGTATGAGCCTTAGAGGCTATGGCTAATAAAAAATTTAACCCTTAACGCTCATACCAGCTCCAACACCTACACCAGTAAGGACGGCAACTGTTAAGGAGCTTAAGAAGTTAGGAGTCCTGAATTTAATAGAGAAAGTTGTCTGATAGCCGCCAACTTATGGCATAAAGATGTCAAAGTCATGTTAGAGGAGTTAAACTGCATAGATGCTAAGGAGTTTGAAGAAACCTTGTTGAGGGAACATGCTCGTATTTGGTGGTTTAATGCCACAGAGTTAGTACTTGTTGAGGAAGTGATGTGGGAATTCTTTTAAAAAGTGTTTAAAGCCAAGTATATTGGTGACCAGTTAATAGAGAGAGATGTTGCAGCAGCCTCCTAAGTTTGAAACAAAGCACTTGTACTGTCTACGAGTACATGCTGGATTTTAATAGATTAAGTCGGTATACAGATGATTTGATTCTTGATCAAAAGTCCCTATGAGAATGTTTTATCAAGGGTTTCACCCGAGGCCTAAAGAGTTGTTGTTAGGTATGAGATTATCGGTTTACTGTAATGTTGTAAATAAAGAAAAGGCTATGGAGAGAGCCTGTATTTACTTTAATTGATCCAGTTTGACTAACTTATATATTTATTGGTACTACGATAGTAGTACAAAGAAAGATTCTTAAGGAAAAATATTTTTAGTAATGTGATTCCTAGTAACCCACTTGGACATAAAGCACGGGTAACTAGAATATGTAAGATATGTCCATTAGTAATTCAAGGGATTAAGTTCCTATGAATTTAAAGGAACTTCTATTCCGTGAATTTAAAGTTATTCTTAGAATGGATTAAGTTATCTCGCATATGATACAGAGGTGAAATGTAAAAAGAAAAGGTTGGTACTTCAAGGAGCAGTTGTGTTCTCAAAAATTAGATCTTCAATCAGGGTATTATTAGCTCAAGGTTAAGGAAGAGGATATACCAAAGACAGCATTCAAGACTCGTTATGGACATTACGAGTTTACGTAATGCTATTTGGACTACGAATGGCCCCGCTGCATTCATGGATCTGATGAATGGGGGCATTCCAACCCTAATTAGACCAGTTTGTAATAGTCTTCATAGACGATGTTCTGGTATACTCAAAGACAGAAGCTGAACATGATTACCATCTTTGAATGGTATTACAAACAATGAGGGATAAACAACTTTATCTAAAGTTTTCTAAATTGTGAATTCTGGTTATCAAAAGTAACTTTCCTTGGACATGTAGTATCGGCAGAGGGAATAAAAGTTGATCCCAATAAAGTACGAGCCATTTTAAAATGGGTGGCACTGAAAAAAATGTCTCTGAAGTCCAGAGTTTCTTGGGACTTAATTAGATAAAATAGACGATCACTTCGGGAAGACTAAAGTAGCAGCTGATGCTTTTTATCAGAAGATATTTTTTGTTTTGTACACAATGGATGTACAATTGTTATTGAGACAAGATGGTTCATTAGCAGTAGAATTTTAGCTAAAACCAGCTTTGTTGGATCGAATCAAAGATTTACAATTTTTGGATGAAGAATGTATTGAAAAGAGAAAGTAAGTTGAATCAAGAAAAAACAAAGGACTGTGAAATTAAGTCAAATATTGCTTATATTATCGAATGAACGTTTACATTCCTGATGATGGTGTTTTGAATAAAGTGCTTGACATGCCAACAAGTAAAAGCCGAATATCAAGTACCTCCTGGATTGATTCAGACTATTTCTATTTCCCAGTGGAAGTGAGAATGAGTAACAATGGAATTTGTAATAGGATTACCAGTAACAATAGTTATTAGACAAGCATCAAGATGGCATCAGTTGAAGCACTGTATGGAAGAAAGTGCCGAATTTCTCTTAATTGATTCAAGTTACATAACCGAAATATTCAAATTAACCCAAAGGCTGGAGGGGTCAATTTGATACGAGAAATAGAGGATCAAGTGAAAATTATTCAGCATAAACTCAAGGCTACTGCGGATCGACAAAAGGCTTATGCAGACAAGAAGAGAAATGATGTTGAATACGAAGATGGATACAAAGTGTTCCTAAAGGTTTCACCTTGGAAGAAGGTGTTACGATTTGGTAGAAAAGGAAAAACTTAGTTCTGAGTTCATTGGATCTTATGAGATCTTGAAAAAAATTAAACCAGTGGCTTATCAATCAGTCTTACCGCCAGAATTAAGAAAGATTCATGATGTATTTCATGTATCTATGTTTCAAAGGTATCGACTGGATCCTTCGCATGTCATCACCATGAAGAAGTTGAATTATAATCGAATTTGACTTATAAAGAGGGAACAGTGAAATTCTTAGCATATGGAGTAAAAGAACTAAGAAACATGAAAATTTCATTGGTTAAGGTCCATTGGAGAAATCATAAAGTGGAAAAGCCACTTGGGAGACCAAAAAGAAAATAAGGGAACAATATCCACAATTGTTTTGAATGGATATATGTTGAAAATTCGAGGATGAATTTTCTTAAAGGGGGAGGAATTGTAATGTCCCAATTTTTTATTAGTAACCAAAATATAAATTTTGAAAGTTTAGGTGTTAAAGTGTAAACTTTGGAAAAGTTCAGGGACCAAAGTGTAATTTTCAAAAGTTATGTATTTTGACCCCATAAATGGATAGTTTACCCCAAGAGTGACATTTTCGTATTACCCGAATTTTTCATACGAAGCTTATATTAATGGCTATAAAGCGATAAAGTTTAGAAATTTGAAAATCGTAGTTGGATCGAATGAAAAATTGTTAAGCGTGCTCAGATCAGAGTAGCACAAGGATGGGTGACCTACTGAGAAGATTCCATGTTAGTATTTTTGATTGATAAAAAGGATTCAGCATGAGTCAATAATATTTGTAATGATTATTGTTATAAAATTTCCAAGAGGATTGTATTCGATAAAATTTTTGGTAATTATCGATTTTATCGAATCGAATTAGAATTTTAAACAAAGTTTCAAAAGTTATAAAAAATTCATAAAATACTATTTTTGAGTATTTTATTATAGTTGGTTGGATTCCAACTAGACTTAGTTGAAATTTTACAAGAATGGCAAACTAATAAATAAATAATAATTTGAGGGTAAATTAGTCATTTGACAAGGATGGCAATTTTGAAATATTTGAAGTTACAAGGACAATTTTTGAAATAAGAAAATTGAAGATTTAAATCTTGACATTGATGATAAAAATCAATTTCAACCGTTGGATAAAATGGCAATTTTGTAATTTCCCTATTTTAATGAATTTAAAATTTATTTACATAATACAAGTGGTATAATTGGAGCAATTTAAAAATTAAAAGGCCAAAAGATGAATCCTTCTTTATCTTTCAAAATTTCAAAAATTTGGGGGAAAAGGGAAAAAATTTTCAAGTTCGATTCAAGCCCTGAAACTCGATTTTCAGCTAATCTTTTGAACTGCAAAGTTGTTCTACTCTTCAAGCTCTATCTTTTGATGTAATTAATTCATGGAATACATGCTTGATTGATGAAAATTTTGCATGAGAAGGAAATTAGGGTTTATGAACAAAATTGGGGCTTTTCAAATTTTATGATTCCATGGTTGAATTTAAGTTGGAATCAAGCTTATATGATGTTAAAATCATGTTTTTGAGTTAGGATTTAAACCCTACATATTTTGGTTTGTATGAAGAAGATTAGGGTTTATGGATTTAAGTCTAACTTAGGGTTTGTGATGTTGGATTGATGATCTAGTAAGCTTGATTTGTTATTTGGAAGCAAAACCCTAAGTTAAATATATAGGGACCAATTCGACAAGATTCAAAGTTAAGGGATCGAATCTAAATTTTATGAAATTGGCGTGTATTTATGTAATTAATGATGTTGGAGATGTGAAATTGATGTTAGAATGCTAAACCGATGTTGAATCGAATTAGTGACTATTTTGACAATTCGTCAAAATCAAGTGACCAAGGAAATGAATTCTGGGATGGGGATAAAATCTGATTTTTTAGTTAAAATAATAGAATGAAGGTAGTAATGTTTATTTGAGGACTAAATTGCAAAGTTAAGAAGTTTGAGTCCTTACCTTTGCATTTTAGTGACTATTTTGGCAAAGAAAGAAAATTAGAGGGAATTATTTTGAATAATTATTTGATGAAGAAGATGATGAATTGGTGGTTTGAGGCAAGTGATGAGACTAAATTGACAAGTAGAAAAATAAGAAGAAGTTAGTATAAATTAAAGTTAATTATGGAAAGCTATGTAGAAGATTGAATTTTGGCAGTGACTTCGAAAATTCATCATAAATTCTACAAAAATGTTTAGATGATGAATTTTATGTCGATGTAAAGATTTGTTTTTCTAGTTTCGTTTCCAACAAACGAAAACTGATTTCGAGTTCCGAGTTAAAAGATATGAATTTTTAATTGAATGAAGGTCAGAAAATTTACAGAGCAGTTTTACATCAGGACAGCTCTGTGACGGGAGTTTGAAGAATTTTCATAATTTTTGTAGATTTTATTAATTTATGTGGCTTATACCGTTAGAATCGTTATCGAATCTAGTTCTTACAGTACGAAGGATATTAAGATCCAATGTGTTTTCTGATCTTTAGAAGTAAAACTCTGAAGGTAGGACAAGTTGCCAGAAAATAGAATTTGATACATTTTATATCTAAATGTTTGGTAACAAGCTTGGAAGAATTATTGGAAGCTCAAAATGGTCATTAAGTACCAAAATGTTGATTATAATGTTGATTTTGCCCAAGTACTACTGTGAAGTCTTTGGTATAGTTGGATATCCATAGAGTCCTAGCAGCTGTGTCCTAGCACTACGGTGCGTTTCAGTCACTACGATGATGTTTAGACACTTCGGTGTCGGCTTAGACGCTATGGCGTTGTTCAGACACTTCGGTGTTGTTAGCACAAAATGTGCGATTATAAGGAGCAAAGAGTGTCCTCGAGTACATACTTATCTCAGTTGCTTCGGCGATGCAGACGATACGGCGTCGTAAACACTATGGTGTCTTATCAAGATGACTCGCGTACCTTGGTCTCATATAATATACTTTGGGCTATGTTAAAGGATATGATATGCAAATAATTGCATGATGAAAGTATGACCATGTTTCAGAATATGATATGCAAATAATTACGTGATGAAAGCATAACTGCTTGATGATCATGAACTATTGATATCATGATTCTATGACATAATTGATAGATAACATGATTCTTAAAATAGTCATGATACATGATACTATTATGTTGTGAAATTCTTGCCACCTTAGAGAAATTGTAATGCACTTTTATATAACACATTGTAATGCATCTCTTCATGTTATGATAAATGTATTAAATGCCTCACTAAGTTCGTACTTAGTGTGTGTTTTATTTCACATGTAGGTTCTCCGAAGTAGATTAACAAGGAGGAGCTGTTCTTTTGGAAAGTCAAGTTACTACAATAAGATACAGTAAGTACATCTTAATCGTAATATGATATCTGGCGGGCATGTAAATATTTTTTAAGTTGAACTGTTTAAAGTATACGTTTACAACTTAAATATATAGTTTGCTAATAGTAGCATTGAACTCTGGTACAATTAAATATAGTTTAACCCTAATCGTGAAATTTTATAATTAAGAAAAGGCCTAGGCAGCACACATAGTTTTTACCTTGAGTTACATTTTTATTTTAATAACTCAATTAAAAGTTTTGTAAACCAATTCAGGGTCAAAACTAGCTGCATCTAGACGACATAGTTTTTAATTTAAAACTGAGAAAGGGTTAAACTACAAGCTAAATTTTGATATAAAAAATTACAAGTTAAGATTTCTTTTAACGATTTCGTAACATCTTTAATGTATATTCGGCCTACGAGTATACGTTAGGGTGTTACATTTATTGGTATCCGAGCTACTGTGTTTAGCCGATTCGGATGTTAAACCAAGTGTGATATGATTTGTTATTAAGTACATGACCCTAGGATGTCATGTTACTGATGTACTATTTGTGTAACTTGATTATGCTCCTCATAAACATGAATAAGTTATAGTAGTAATAGATAATATTGAATACTGTTGAATCGCGTCAGACGATTGATCATGGGGACCAAGAGGAGGTCTAAAGTGGAAGTAATGAGGTACAAAATATTTCACCTCTAACTCCTACCCCAACTACGCCACCTAAGCGGTAGGGAGCTCCAAAGATAAGAATATGGAGCCTTAGTATGAGCCTTAGAGGCTATGGCTAATAAAAAATTTAACCCTTAACGCTCATACCAGCTCCAACACCTACACCAGTAAGGACGGCAACTGTTAAGGAGCTTAAGAAGTTAGGAGTCCTGAATTTAATAGAGAAAGTTGTCTGATAGCCGCCAACTTATGGCATAAAGATGTCAAAGTCATGTTAGAGGAGTTAAACTGCATAGATGCTAAGGAGTTTGAAGAAACCTTGTTGAGGGAACATGCTCGTATTTGGTGGTTTAATGCCACAGAGTTAGTACTTGTTGAGGAAGTGATGTGGGAATTCTTTTAAAAAGTGTTTAAAGCCAAGTATATTGGTGACCAGTTAATAGAGAGAGATGTTGCAGCAGTTCCTAAGTTTGAAACAAAGCACTTGTACTGTCTACGAGTACATGCTGGATTTTAATAGATTAAGTCGGTATACAGATGATTTGATTACTGACTGAAAAGTCCCTATGAGAATGTTTTATCAAGGGGTTTCACCCGAGGCCTAAAGAGTTGTTGTTAGGTATGAGATTATCGGTTTACCAGAATGTTGTAAATAAAGAAAAGGCTATGGAGAGAGCCTGTATTTACTTTAATTGATCCAGGTTTGACTAACTTATATATTTATTGGTACTACGATAGTAGTACAAAGAAAGATTCTTAAGGAAAAATATTTTTAGTAATGTGATTCCTAGTAACCCACTTGGACATAAAGCACGGGTAACTAGAATATGTAAGATATGTCCATTAGTAATTCAAGGGATTAAGTTCCCTATGAATTTAAAGGAACTTCTATTCCGTGAATTTAAAGTTATTCTTAGAATGGATTAAGTTATCTGCATATGATACAGAGGTGAAATGTAAAAAGAAAAGGTTGGTACTTCAAGGAGCAGTTGTGTTCTCAAAAATTAGATCTTCAATCAGGGTATTATTAGCTCAAGGTTAAGGAAGAGGATATACCAAAGACAGCATTCAAGACTCGTTATGGACATTACGAGTTTCTGGTAATGCTATTTGGACTTACGAATGGCCCCGCTGCATTCATGGATCTGATGAATGGGGGCATTCCAACCCTAATTAGACCAGTTTGTAATAGTCTTCATAGACGATGTTCTGGTATACTCAAAGACAGAAGCTGAACATGATTACCATCTTTGAATGGTATTACAAACAATGAGGGATAAACAACTTTATCTAAAGTTTTCTAAATTGTGAATTCTGGTTATCAAAAGTAACTTTCCTTGGACATGTAGTATCGGCAGAGGGAATAAAAGTTGATCCCAATAAAGTACGAGCCATTTTAAAATGGGTGGCACTGAAAAAAATGTCTCTGAAGTCCAGAGTTTCTTGGGACTTAATTAGATAAAATAGACGATCACTTCGGGAAGACTAAAGTAGCAGCTGATGCTTTTTATCAGAAGATATTTTTTGTTTTGTACACAATGGATGTACAATTGTTATTGAGACAAGATGGTTCATTAGCAGTAGAATTTTAGCTAAAACCAGCTTTGTTGGATCGAATCAAAGATTTACAATTTTTGGATGAAGAATGTATTGAAAAGAGAAAGTAAGTTGAATCAAGAAAAAACAAAGGACTGTGAAATTAAGTCAAATATTGCTTATATTATCGAATGAACGTTTACATTCCTGATGATGGTGTTTTGAATAAAGTGCTTGACATGCCAACAAGTAAAAGCCGAATATCAAGTACCTCCTGGATTGATTCAGCCTATTTCTATTTCCCAGTGGAAGTGAGAATGAGTAACAATGGAATTTGTAATAGGATTACCAGTAACAATAGTTATTAGACAAGCATCAAGATGGCATCAGTTGAAGCACTGTATGGAAGAAAGTGCCGAATTTCTCTTAATTGATTCAAGTTACATAACCGAAATATTCAAATTAACCCAAAGGCTGGAGGGGTCAATTTGATACGAGAAATAGAGGATCAAGTGAAAATTATTCAGCATAAACTCAAGGCTACTGCGGATCGACAAAAGGCTTATGCAGACAAGAAGAGAAATGATGTTGAATACGAAGATGGATACAAAGTGTTCCTAAAGGTTTCACCTTGGAAGAAGGTGTTACGATTTGGTAGAAAAGGAAAAACTTAGTTCTGAGTTCATTGGATCTTATGAGATCTTGAAAAAAATTAAACCAGTGGCTTATCAATCAGTCTTACCGCCAGAATTAAGAAAGATTCATGATGTATTTCATGTATCTATGTTTCAAAGGTATCGACTGGATCCTTCGCATGTCATCACCATGAAGAAGTTGAATTATAATCGAATTTGACTTATAAAGAGGGAACAAAGAAATTCTTAGCATATGGAGTAAAAGAACTAAGAAACATGAAAATTTCATTGGTTAAGGTCCATTGGAGAAATCATAAAGTGGAAAAGCCACTTGGGAGACCAAAAAGAAAATAAGGGAACAATATCCACAATTGTTTTGAATGGATATATGTTGAAAATTCGAGGATGAATTTTCTTAAAGGGGGAGGAATTGTAATGTCCCAATTTTTTATTAGTAACCAAAATATAAATTTTGAAAGTTTAGGTGTTAAAGTGTAAACTTTGGAAAAGTTCAGGGACCAAAGTGTAATTTTCAAAAGTTATGTATTTTGACCCCATAAATGGATAGTTTACCCCAAGAGTGACATTTTCGTATTACCCGAATTTTTCATACGAAGCTTATATTAATGGCTATAAAGCGATAAAGTTTAGAAATTTGAAAATCGTAGTTGGATCGAATGAAAAATTGTTAAGCGTGCTCAGATCAGAGTAGCACAAGGATGGGTGACCTACTGGGAAGATTCCATGTTAGTATTTTTGATTGATAAAAAGGATTCAGTATGAGTCAATAATATTTGTAATGATTATTGTTATAAAATTTCCAAGAGGGATTGTATTCGATAAAATTTTTGGTAATTATCGGTACATCGAATCGAATTGGAATTTTAAAGATAGTTCCAAAGTTATAAAAAATTCATAAAATACTATATTTTGAGTATTTTATTATAGTTGGTTGGATTCCAACTAGACTTAGTTGAATTTTTACAAGAATGACAAACTAATAAATAAATAATAGTTTGAGGGCAAATTAGTCATTTGACAAGGATGGCAATTTCGAAATATTTGAAGTTACAAGGACCATTTTTGGAATAATAAAATTGAGGATTTAAATCTTGACCCTTGATTGATGATAAAATCAATTTCAACCGTTGGATAAAAGGGCAATTTTGTAATTTCCCTATTTGAATGAATTTAAAATTTATTTACATAATACAAGTGGCATAATTGGAGCAATTTAAAAATTAAAAGGCCAAAAGATGAATCCTTCTTCATCTTTCAAATTTTCAAAAATTTGGGGGGAAATGGAGAAATTTTCCAAGTTCGATTCAAGCCGCGAAACTCGATTTTCAGGTAATCTTTCAAACTGCAAAGTTGTTCTACTCTTCAAGCTCTATCTTTTGATGTAATTAATTCATGGAATACATGCTTGATTGATGAAAATTTTACATGAGAAGGAAATTAGGGTTTATGAGCAAAATTGGGACTTCTCGAATTTTATGATTCCGTGGTTGAATTTAAGTTGGAATCAAGCTTATATGATGTTAAAATCATGTTTTTGAGTTAGGATTTAAACCCTACATATTTTGGTTTGTATGGAGAAGATTAGGGTTTATGGATTTAAGTCTAACTTAGGGTTTGTCATGTTGGATTAATGATCTAGTAAGCTTGATTTGTTGTTTGGAAGCAAAACCCTAATTTAAATATATATGGACCAATTCGACAAGCTTCAAAGTTAAGGGACTGAATCTGAATTTTATGAAATTGGAGTGTATTTATGTACTTAATGATGTTGGAGATGTGAAATTGATGTTAGAATGCTAAACTGATGTTGAATCGAATTAGTGACTATTTTGACAATTCGTCAAAATCAAGTGACCAAATAGGAAATGAATTCTGGGATGAGGATTAAATCTGATTTTTTTAGTTAAAATAATAGAATTAAGGTAGTAATGTTGATTTGAGGACTAAATTGCAAAGTTAAGAAACTTGAATCCTTACCTTTGCATTTTAGTGATTATTTTGGCAAATAATGAAAATTAGAGGGAATTATTTTGAAAAATTAGTTGATGAAGAAGATTATGAATTGGTGGCTTGAAGCAAGTGATGGGACTAAATTGAAAAGTAGAAAAATAAGAAGAAGTTAGTATAAATTAGAAGTTAATTATGGAAAGCTATGTAGGAGATTGAATTTTGGTAGTGACTTTGAAAATTCACCATAAATTCCACAAAAAAAATTTAGATGATGAATTGTATATCTGTAACACCCCTTACCCGAATCCATCATTGAATACGAGTTAGAGATGTCACATGACACTTATACAATAATACTTATTTCAAAATCGGTAAAATTTTGTTTCTTTAAAATGTAAATAATTTACCATTTTCTAAAAGAATATTTAATCGCGTAAAATTTAAAAACTAATTTTTCTAAGTTCAATCTGAACCTAGATTCAGGAAGCAACATGGCAGTTCAATTCTAATATATATAATTAATAAACTGCCTAAATTAAAAATCATTTGAATAGCTAATAAAATACGATTTCTAACAGATTTAACTACTAATATCCACTCTAAGTATTCATATTCATGTTTAGACTATTACAACCATTTCAAACATTTTCTTATCAAATTACCCAAAAAAAATTATAATTTACATGCCAACTAATAATATCAAAAAGGGACATCAGAAATGTCTTACTGATAATAATGTATCATTTCCAAAATAGATGGTGTCTTCTCTTGCAGCTACTTACTACTTACGTTCTTTTACCTACACATGAAACATTCACACGCTAAGTATAAACTTAGTGAGGCAACTAACATTTCAATTAAACTTTGCAATAAATAATTCGATAAATAACATTGAAAATAATAGTTTATATAAATAAGACAGATCATACCAAAAATTACTGTTCAAAAATTTATATCACTTTCACTCAATCATTTCATTTGCACTTTTCACTATTATTTTAATCATATCCCAATGTAAGATGAATGAGAATGTATGGTATGCGAGTCACTATTGAGTATGCACATGTGCGACATCAACTAATTTGTTGTGCCAAAATAAAATACTATATCACTTGATAACTACTGTAAACTTATACAACATCACTGTATCACTAGGACATAGCTATAGAACACAGCATCACTGATAACTGCTATAAACTTATACAGCATCATTGTATCACTAGGTCATAGCTGTAAAACACAGCATCATTGTTTCACTTTATAACTATTGTACACTTATACAACATCACTGTATCATTTATACTCCCAGCTCATTGGCATGCCAATTTTACCAAGAAATCTCATAACGCAAACAATGGACTTTACATTCACTATCATATATCTTTCACTAATTTAAAATATCAAAAGATATGAACATTTCACAATATCATATAAAAGTGCATTGGGCAGTTCATACCTGAAAATCATTCATAGTTCTTTTCAAAAATTCATTGAAAAGATATTATTTGTGAATTGACATTCGAGATAGACTCATCGCAAGTCTTTCTCATATCAAATAAAATAGTAGAAATGCACTCACCTGTTGCCTCACTAGAAAGCTTTACCCTTATACACAACTTCACTTTTGTACTTTTTCCTTGTCTTTAGAGTTGCTCCACTCCCGATTTGGATTACGATTATAATCTACAACAATTTCACCAACAAATACAATTCAAGTTTATGTTAGTATCATCCTAACATAAAACCATATTAGGAATAATAATATTCCTACTCACTCTCCAAAAATTTTCCAACTTGATTCAAGCATAAATTCAACCTCCAAACACCATATTCAAGCTTCTAACATCATTTCTTAACTCAAATAAAAATTTTGCAAGAGTTTCCCCTAATTTTTCAATATTCCCAGATAATACCTAACACCAAAATCTATGGAAATTTCATCATATCATACATGTAACATCATCACAACTTTAAATCTAACTAAAACAATCCTTAAAACATGAAATCTCATCTTGCTATTTATAAACCCTAATCTCCAATCTCAACATATAAGCATGGAAACCACTCAAAAATTATACCAAATGAAAGAGAATTCAATGGAGATTAATTTTCTATTTCATGTCTTGAACCAAAAACTAATCGAATCAAGCCAAAAATTGAATAAAAAATTTCCTTACCTTGGCTATGGTATTTTTGAATTGAGGAAGAAGATGAGAGAAAATTTCTAGCTTTTTCTTCATTAAATTAACATGACAAATGGCATTTTAATCCTTTAAATCTAATATAAAAATCTCCATCAATAGTAAAAGTACCATTTTACCCCTTAATTATGACCAATTAGGTGTTGACACCTAACCTTATAACTTTTCCATAATCATTTTTAATTAAAAAGAAAATCGTGGGCAAAATGACTAAAATGCCAATAATGAATCCTTGTATTCACAAAAATGCCATTTGTACACTATTTTAAAACACTATCTTTAATCGAATCTAAATCGATTAAAAACGATTCCAAAAGGAAATGTCATGTTCATCAAGTCTTCTTACAACTCCCTTCAAAATTTCATCACATTTCAAGCTCGTACGATTACCGGAATCACATTTAAACTTTAACTGTAATTTCTCAATAATAGAAACATCGAATCGAACCAACATTTTTATATTCGATTCACACCCTTATGTGATCTATTTAATTATAGAATAAAAAAATTATTGGGAAAATTACCATGTTGGTCCTTAAACTTTTCTCAACTTTTCACTGTGGTTACCAAACTTTAACATTTTACATTTTAGTCACTGAACTAAAACCACCAACTTTTAATTCTTTGCAAAATAGCCACTAACCAAAAATTGGGGTATTACAATCTCGATGTAAAGATTTGTTCGTCTAGTTTCGTTTCCAACAAACGGAAATTGATTTCGAGTTTCGAGTTAAAAGATATGAATTTTAATCGACTGAAGGTCAGAAAATTTACAGAGCGGTTTTTGTCAGGACAACTCTATGACGGGAGTTTGAAGAATTTTTATATTTTTTTTAGATTTTATTAATTTATGTGGCTTATACTGTTAGAATCGTTATCGAATCTAGTTCTTACAGTATGAAGGATATTAAGATCCAATGTGTATTCTGATCTTTAGAAGTAAAACTCTGAGGGTAGGACAAGTTGCCAAAAAATAGATTTTGATACATTTTGTATCTAAATGTTTGATAACAAGCTCGTAAGAATTATTGGAAGTTCAAAATGGCCATTAAGGACCAAAATGAATTTTTGGACAGTACAAGGAAGGAAGGAAAATTATGGAAATTTTTTTTATGTTAAATGATTAGATAGCTTGATTGAAATATTCTTAGAAGTGAATCTAACAAATGTTTGTTTATATTCATGTGGTTAATGAAGTCAAATCCGAATCAAAAGAAGATTCGAGATGTTATGAATGAAAGGATCGAGTAGAATTTAGTGAGGCATGCTAATAAATGGCCTAGATGAGTGCATTTCTATATGTGTATTATATTAAAAAGGGGAAGTCTTGTGAAAAGTCAACCCAAATTTAGAAATAACATTGCATTACTTTTTAAAATAAATGATCTGATGCATGACTCGGTATAGCAAGCTTGACGGAGTACAAGGTATGAACAATTGTTTGCATAAATGATGATTAATTATGTTTATTAATGAAATATGATAACAAGTTGCATGCTTACATGAATAATGATAATTGATTGACAATAAGATGAAATGCCCAAGTATTTATGTATAAGAGTTCAGGGTATAGTTGGATATCCATAGAGTCTTAGCAGCTGCATTCCAGCACTACGGTGCGATCCAAACTCTTCGGTGTTGACATCAGACACTACGACGTTGCAGTCACTTCGGTGATGTTTAGACACTTCGTTGTCGACTAGCACAAAAGGTGCGATAATGAGGAGCAAAGAGCGTCCTCGAGTATTGTAATCATTAAATTTATCTGGGGTGCAAACCTGTTTTTTTAAATAATGGGCTTAAGTCATTTAGTATATTGCTATCTATTATTATTGCAAAAACCAAAAATATTATTAGTATTACTATAATATATGTCATGATATTTCAAAAAAAACAAAAACATTATTATTATTTATTTATGACTTAAAACCCAAAATATTTCTATTATTAGTGTAACTATTTTGTTTTGGCCATATGTTAATATAATTTGAAAATGAGAAAAGAAGAATATTATTAGGTTATTTTTAATTAGTGTTACGTATTAATAGTGTTATTTGGTTCGCATTATCATTATTAGTATTTACGTATAGTTATTATTATAACCAGAATATGAAAACTAAACAAAATATTATTAAGTACTAAATAAAGCCCCATTAAATAGATAAGTAATAAAATCCAAATGTTTATTAAGTTTATAGTCCAATTACAAGTTAAGCCCAAACAAAATAAATAAATAATTACATTCAGCCCATTTCGAGCCTGCCCAACAAGAAACCCTAATCTTTTGCTCCTTTGTATTTATGCGCAGCTTATTTTTGGCCGTTAGATCAGGCCCTGTGATATAACAGTCCAGATCACATTTTAAGGGAAACCCTAGCAGCTGAAGCCATCAGCCCGGCGCCGCACAATCACAGCCTTAGGATTGAAGATCAAGATGATCGGCCTGATCGACCATAGATGACTCCAGAACCGCCACGCGCTCAAGCGCGGCTTTCCCGCTCCTCAAGGCACGCGTGAGCTACACGCGTCTGATCTTTGGGTAGCCCTTGACTCTTCCTCTGCCATAGCTACTGACTCTTCCTCTGCCATAGCTACAGGCCACTCACTGGTCCCCGTTCCTCTCGCATGGCCACGTCGATATGCAACCAAAACAGATAGAGTATTAGCAGAAAAGTAAGAAAATAGATCAAGCAAATATTGAACAAAAATAACAAGGATCAAAGGGATTTCAGCGGATTTCAGATGAGTGTAGAGACGGTTTTTATTTCAATTTTCATGTAACAATCCATTCGGATATATAATACCGAATACTCCTATTGTAACGGAGAGACTTTGAAATCAAAAAAGAAATACAAAAAAAGGAGAACCTTTTCAGAGGTAAAATCACTGTTTTATACTTGCATGCATCCAAAACCATAAAAAAACTAAATCGAGGCAGAGAGTCTTACCCTGAGTCCTAGATCTAGTCGACCGTCCAAAGGTTCCGTCGGTGACAAACTTGCGACCTTCGGGTTCGAAAGGGTGAGCCGGGAACGTAGACCTTGGATTTTAGGGTTGCCACTAGTTTGGTTTTCCTAGGTCTAAGTAAGAGGGGGTTTCTGTTTTTTGTAGATCTACTTTGCTAGGGTTTATATTTTGGGTTTCTGGTCTCTGCTTAGTGTTTAGGGGAGAGAGGAGGGTTTTTTGAGGTTGCTTGGCGGTCGCCGGCCACCTGCGAACGGCGGCCGGCGCGGCGGTGGATGGTGGTTCAGGCCGTCGATTTTTGGGTCTTGAGGGGTTGCAGGCCTGCTCTTTCAGAGCTTTTTTGCTTCGGTCTTTAGGTGGGTTAAGAAGAAATGAGGGTTAAGCCTTGTTTTTGGCCTGTTTGAGTCTCCTTATACCAATCATCGAACGGCGTCGTTTGGAGACCCTCTCAACCCGCGTGGTGACCTGGATCCGGGGAGGATCCGGGCGTTTCGGCTGAGGGTCTTTTTGCTTTTTTAGTCCTAGGGTCTTTGTCCCGAGTTCATTTAAATCATGGTTTAACTGCAGTTTAGCCCTTGCAATTTCTTTTCGTTTTTTATTTTTGCCCTTCTCTGGTTTGTTTTCTTTTAATTTTGGACCCTGTTTTTCTGTTTCGTCTTAATTTAATCCTCCAGTGTTTAAAATTTACTCTTTGAGTCCCCAGTCTCTTAAATTTAGTATTAATTCGGCATGCCTGTTTAAGTTTTCAGCTTTAACTTAGTGCGTGTTTAATTTCCCTAGTCTTACACTTTGATGTATTGTGATTAGCATATTTTAAAGCATTCGTATGTAATGTCTGATATGTTTTTTTATATTATCCGATATTTGTTTGTATGCACACATGGATCTATGTTGATTTATTCTTTTTATACTATTTTATAAGCATATGAACATACCCTTTATATCTTTTTCATTCGTGTATGTGTTTTGAAGTGCATAGTTCGTTTACATAGCAAATTATATGTTTTTATTTTTTTGTGCATTTGGTTTTAGCGTTATATGTGCAAATTAATTCTTATAATATAATATTTTTAGAATGTTGTTGATACGTGATATTTAGGTTTTCATTTGTTATTTCGAGTTTTTATTTTATGTTTTATGTCCTTAATGCATGCCATGCCTTCCATATGTTTTTATTTGCCATGTATATATTTGTTTTATTTTTCTCGCATCCGGATATTAAATTTTGCTAATGCAGAGCCATTCTATTCGGAAGTAAATGCGGCCAGTATCAACGTAGTGATGGTGGTCTTGCTATTTACTTTCGAATAACGAGGCCCTTAAAATAGACTGCATGTATAACCAGATTTTAATTTAATCGTCACTTTAATTTGGAAAGTTCGATATCAACAAAGCGGTAATTATTATTTTCTTTTTACGGTACCAATTTTTGGGTGGTATGGGGGGTGCCAAAACCTTCCCCATCCGTAACCGACTCCCGAATCTTATTTTTCATCGAATCTCTGGTTTTGTGGTGTCCGGCCTACCTTAGTGGCCAATAGTGACTCCAACTTTTACAGTTTTTCAAAAACATGATTTTTTAAAGAATTTCCCCGACGTTTTAAAAATTTCAAAAACGTAAAGAAAATTAAATTACATACTTTTAGCGAACCCGAAACTTATTTTTCAAAAAGAGCTCGCTACAAGTATGTACTCATCATCAGACACTACAGCATTGCAGACACTACGGTGCCGTTATAATGACTCGTATACCATAGGATTCACATGAAATTGTACTTTGGGCTATAATTAATAAAATGCTTTAAACATGAAATGTTGATTATAATGTTGATTTTGCCCAAATACTATTGTGAAGTCTTTGGTATAATTGGATATCCATAGAGTCCTAACAGCTGCGTCCTAGCACTACGGTGCGTTTCAGTCACTACAGTGATATTTAGACACTTCGGTGTCGGCTTAGATGCTACGGCACTATTCAGACACTTTGGTGTTGTTAGCACAAAATGTGTGATTATAAGGAGCAAATAGTGTCCTCGAGTACGTACTCATCTCAGTCGCTTTGACGATGCAGACGCTACAGCGTCGTAGACACTACGGTGTTTTATCAAGATGACTCGTGTACCTTGGTCTCATATAATATACTCTGGGCTAAGTTAAAGGATATGATATGCAAATAATTGCATGATGAAAGTATGACCATGTTTCAGAATATGATATGCAAATGATTACGTGATAAAAGCATAACTACTTGATGATCATGAACTATTGATATCATGATTCTATGATAGAATTGATAGATGACATGATTCTTAAAATAGTCACGATACATGATACTATTATGTTGTGAAATGCATGCCATCTTATAGAAATTGTAATGCACTTTTATATAACACACTGTAATGCATCTCTTCATGTTTTGATAAATGTGTTAAAGGCCTCACTAAGTTTGTACTTAGCGTGTGTTTTATTTCACATGTAGGTTATCTGAAGTAGATTAACAAGGAGGAGTTGTTCTTTTGCAAAGTATAGTTACTACAATAAGATACAGTAAGTACATCTTTATCGTAATTTGATATCACCGGGCATGTAAATATATTTTTTAAGTTGAGCTGTTTAAAGTATAAGTTTACAACTTAAATATATGCTTTTGTGATGAATAAGTTTAGAAGTATAGTTTGCTAATAGTAGCATTGAACTTTGGTACAATTAAATATAGTTTAACCCTAATCATGTAGAAATTTTATAATTAAGAAAAGGTCTAGGCAGCACACATAGTTTTTACCCTGAGTTACTTTTTTTATTTTAATAACTCAATTATAAGTTTTGTAAACGAATTCAGGGTCAAAACTAGCTGCATCTAGACGACATAGTTTTTAATTTAAAACTAAGAAATGGGTTAAACTACAAGCTAAATTTTGATATAAAAAAATTTACAAGTTAAGATTTCTTCCAACGATTTCGTAACATCTTTAATGTATATTCGGCCTACTAGTATACATTAAGGGTGTTACATTTTAATTAAAGGAATTAATAAAGATTTAGTTAAAAAGGTAGTTATTTTTCCAAATTACAATTTGACTTAACTTTCTTTCTCTCATATTTTCTCTCAAAATACTTTCAGCCAAACACTTTTTTTCCTATCAGAGATTCAAGGTAATGATCTTGTTTCTTTATCCTTTGATTTCCTAAATGATTCTTTAACTCATTTTCTCAAAAATCTTATTGAATCTCATTGTTTTTTTAAGAGGAAAACATCTAATTAAGGGGAAACTCACTCATTGGAGGTAAGTTTCGTTCTTCTCTAATGAAAGGTTCTTTACTGAAATTCCCAAGTTCTTGACTCTTTATATATGTTTTCTAATGGATTTTAATTGATTAATTATGGAATTTTGCTTAATTTAGGGTTAATTGATGTAATCTTTTGATTTTCGAAGAGGATATGTTTTTTCAGTGTTAAGGATTGATTTCAATCTTATTTTAGATGTGTTATATTGTGGATAAGTTGTTTTTAACAATGGAATCTCGAAATTGGTTGAATATCTAATTGTTAGGTTGTTAGTTAATGGTTTTTGGGGTTTAATCATTGCTGGAAGTAAAAGGATGCGCAAGAGGGTTTTTAGATGTTTTTTTGATGAAGTTTAATGTATTGAATCGTTATATTATAGCTGGGTTAAGATTGAGAAGTGTTTGAGGTTGATTTCGGTAAGTTTCGGATGAGTTTTGAGTGGGCATCTTGAGAGCTGCAGGATTTTGGTTTGAAATAGAGAGTTAGATGCAATTTAATGCATGTTTCCTCTGGTTTTTTATGGCCAAAGCAGGGGATAATCAAGGCGTAGCATCTTAAGGTGGTTTTTGGCTTGCCGGGAGCTTGTTTCGCTGTAGTAAGCAAGGTGAAGTGTAATCGGTGAGTGGAAATGATTTTAAAAGTCTTTCAAAGGTTTGGAAGTTTAGGATAAGTTTGAAACACTTACCTAAGCTTGTAAGTAAGTTATCCCTCCTTTGCTCTTTAATATCGGTTCGGATAGAGCATATATGATTTATGTTTAAGTCGTAAACATGGTTGGTTTTTACTTACTGTAAGTGCATGATTTCAAGTACATATGCAGTGTTTGAAAAGTATGCTAAATGCTAGGAAGCATTGGTTTTGATTCCGGTCAGGAATATAATATTGCTATGGCAATGTGATTTGCATATGTGGAGATTTTGTGTAATGCATTGTAAAACAGTGAGTAAATGGTTTTGTAAATGATATATTGTCTATGTGATAAGGTGAGAAAACATTCGGATTTCGTTGGCATGCGATAGGATAAAGTGCACTATAATATGTTAAAAATCGATCGTGGTTAAGAGTCCTTGAGGTATAGCGGTCGACTATGCAGACTATGTTGTTATCACTTGGGTTGAGCGGTCAGTTCCCCTTGTTGATGTAAAGCTTGCGATCGGCAAAGTTGTAAAGTCATACGGTCGGCATGGGGCAGTCTTGATGATGATCGGTCATTAAGTGAGATCTGTGTATCCGATGTGTAAAGTTAACTGTCGGTTAACTAAAGATTAACAGTTGGCTAATCAAGGATAGTGGTCGACTATCCGAGGTCACTATAAATGCCAATGTATGAGAATTCTATTGTTGAATCTATTTTTAATGCTTTAAGATTTAAGAATGGTTTTATATTTAATGCTTTGGAATTTAAACCTGGTTTTGTATTTAATGCTTTGGGATTTGATCATGTGGAATATATATATTGTTTTACATATGGTCGATATGCATGTTTTGAATTGGAATCATTGGAACTTGCTTAGGTCGTAAGCATGGTTTGGAAAATAATTGTTGGTTTTTAAGGGTTTTAATGCATCATTGTTTTAAGAGCATCCTTACTAAGCAAGTGTGCTTACGCTCTCTTTTTCCTAATGATGCAGAGCATTAAGGCTTGGGGCAGCAAAGGCAAAGTCGTAGTGATCCAAGAGGCAAAGCAATTTTGAGTATGAACTTGGTTTACGTTTTCGGTTAATAAGGCAATGTGTTCGCCATGGATTTTAGGATTTGTAATTCTATTTTCCCTTGTTTTGAGCATAGGTAATGCTGTGATTTCATAGTTTGATTGGTGTTGTTAAGCTTATTGTGCATCGTTACTCATGGTTGATGTTATGAGGTTGCCTAGGTATGCATCTAGATGGTCTTGCTTGAATGGCATGCTTGATGAGCTTAACATGTTGAATATGGTATTAAAGTGATGTTGGTATGATGTTTGTGCTGGTAAACATTTATTTGAGCAAGTTGCTAGGATCTAAATGCATCTAGAATTGAGTGAAAAACCAGAGAAAAATGACATTACAGGCTTATGCGTACCAATACGCAAGGGACCATATCGGTACGGCTAGGCAAATCAGGGCATTCAGGATCGGCACGGGTATTTGAGTATTGGTACGAATAAGCAATTTAAGCTTTACGTACCGATACGGGATAAGGTGTATCGGTACGAGAACTCGTTACTGGAAATTTGCTTTTTGGGAAAAAAACCCATGTATTGGAACACCAAGGGCTCGTACCGGTACGGCTTTAATATTTTGCAAGCTAACATGGCGTATCGATACGGTACATTGTGTACTAGTACACGTGGTTGCTCTATATCGGTACGACTGTGCTCGTAGTGGTATGTGAGGTAGTTTTTATAGGTAATGTCATGGAAACCAGCTTCTGGTCTCTTGCGTTTTAGTCCCTAAGTATTGCAAACGTAATTGAATACTCATGGATGATCTTTTTGACCTGAAATTTGAGATATGGGCATGTAAATGTACTAATTGAGGATTGGTAACCTTAATTTCAATTTTGATCCTATAATTTAAAGTATTTGCATTTAAGTCCTTAAAATAAGTATGATGCAATTGGTTGCTTGATTATGATTCGTTTCTTCCAAAAATTCATCTACTGCAAGTATGTATATGTAAGGTTAATAAGTTGCATCTAGACAAGATAAAAGGAAAAAAATGAACTGACTTTCGTAATCTTTCTTCGGTTTGCTTTGGCAAACCTAATATGGCTCACTCGGTTCGGTCGGGCATCTAGGCCGTGTCGAGAGGCTTACATTTATTGGTATCAGAGCCAGGTTACGAAAGGTTGGGATATTGTTGTTTGATTGTATATCATTGTCTGTTATGCACGGTGATTGTAGATATGTTCGGTATTTGATTTATATCATGTTAGGGTATGAATTGGGAACACATTGCCTATTACCGAGGTTTTAAAATGTTTTATAAGATGGTTTTGGATCCTTTGCCTTATATTAGCTTGACTTTAATGTGTTTTAATGCTTTTGATAGCATGGCTCGTCGTAAGACACGTTCAATGGCTGGTATTGCTGCAGTTGGGTAGAATAATGTTGAGGAAGAGAATCCCCCTAACGTTTTACCTCCTCCTCCTCTAGTGGTTCTGCCTGCTAATGTTGGGGCTGGTGGTGTACCCCAGGCTCATCAAGTGCCAGTGTTTGGGGATTTGACCCCGTTAGTTCAGGCGATAATGGGAGCTTTTCAAGCAGCGATGGCTGGAGTGCACGCGCAGGTACCAACACCTGCTGTGACAGTTAATCCAGGGTTACCCTTAGAGCGTCTCCGTAGTTTGGGAGGTGTTGAGTTTAGGGGTTTAAGCCTCAAGGCAGCCGAGGGATGGCTAGAGGGTACGATTCGTATCCTGAATTAGATGTGCTGTAATGATGAGCGTAAGCTGGGTTGTACTGTGTCATTGTTGCATGGTGATGCTTATCATTGGTGGGTGACCACAATTACTAGTGTTTCGGAGGTGGATGTAACTTGGGAGTTCTTTCGAAGAGCTTTCAAGAAGAAGTATCTTGGCCCTTAGTATCTGGATGTGAGGAATCGTGAGTTTATGGCCTTGGAACAAGGTGGCTTGTCGGTGGCTGAATATGAGGTGAAATTTGTCCATTTAAGCCAGCATTCCTCGGAGTTGGTCCCGGATGATCTTGAAAGGTGCAACAAGTTTCACTATGGGTTGGTGAAGGATATCAAAACATACATGTTGGTTGTGGACTACACATATTTTGATGTGCTTGGGAACCGCGCAAGGATATTGAGTAGTCCTTGAGGATAACATGACAAGGTTCGGGCATGAGCTCCAACAAGTGTAGGGCTGATTTTGGTAATTTTGGAAAGCATAATAGGAGGTTCCGTGATAAGAGGCATAAGTTGGATCATAGGCAAGGTGGCAGTGTTGGCCATGGTAACCAAGGTGTTCGTTTTATATATGAGTGTGAGCGTTATGGTAGACGCCACACGGGGGAGTGTGGGGGAAATACCATGAGTTGCTAGATATATGGATCTCCTGGTCACATGAAGCGTGAATGTCCTCGTGCTATAGGGGATGCACTGGTTCGGGTTGTTGTACCTACTAGGGGCTGAGGCCGTGGCAGGGGTAATTTTTAGAGGTGCGAGGATGGTCAGAGAGTTGTGGCTCATGTTGTTGTTGTACAACCCGAGAATGGTGGCCAGCGCAGATCTATGCTCATCGTGAGGGGCACAACGACACTGATGTGATCACATGTAGTTTCACCTTGCAATCTTTGTTGTTGTTTTCTTTGATTGATTCGGGGTCTACTCATTCATATATTTTAAGTGAGCATGCATTATTGTTGAATTCCTATTGAGATGTTGGATGTTAGCATGTTGGTAACTAGTTCTTTTGGGGAGACAGTTACAACTAGTAGGTTGTATAGGCGTTGTCCTTTGATAGTACAAGGTCATGAATTTGCCGCGGACTTGATGGAGTTGCCATTTCATGGTTTTGACGTTATCTTGTGTATGGATTGGTTAAGTGAGCACAAGGCGATGGTGGATTAAGAGTCCAAAAGGATTTCTCTGAGGTTGGCCGATGATTATGAAGTTGTGGTGGTTAGTGAGAATGTGAAATTCTTGTCCAATGTTGTGTCGGCTTCTCGAGCAGAGAGAATTATTTTTGATGGTTGCCAAGCTTATTTGGCTATTGTCATGAATCTGGGAGCCCAGGGTGTTTGGGTGCAGGATGTTCGGGCTGTATGTGATTATCTGAAAGTTTTTACTAAAGAGTTGCTGAGTTTACCTCCGGATGGGGAGGTGGAATTTCGAATTGAGACTTACGAGGGTACAACTCCGGTGTCTATTGCTCCTTATCAGATGGCACCTAAGGAGTTGAAAGAGTTAAAGTCTTAGATCCAGGAGTTGTTAGATCATGAGTTCATTCGACCAAGTGTTTCTCCTTGGGGTGCTCCGGTTCTTTTTGTGAAGAAGAAAGATGGATCGATGCGTATGTGCATTGATTATTGCCAGTTGAATAAGTTGATGGTGAAGAACAAATATCTGTTGCTTTGGATTGATGAGTTGTTTGATCAGTTTTGCGGGGCAGCAGTGTTTTGAAAGATTGATTTAAGGTCGGGGTATTAACAATTGAAGGTAAAGGATGTGGATGTGCATAAGATGGTGTTTCGTACGAGGTACGAGCATTATGAGTTTTTGGTGATGCCATTTAGTTTGACGAATGCCCTAGCGACTTTTATAGACATGATGAATAGGTGTTCTATGAGTACCTTGATCGGTTTGTGGTGGTTTTTATCGAAGATATACTCGTGTACTCTCGTACCGAGGAGGAACATGATCAGCATTTGCGGATTGTGCTACAAGTATTGAAGGATAATCAGTTGTATGCTAAGTTGAGCAAGTGCGAGTTTTGGCTCAAGGAGGTGATGTTTCTTGGACATGTGGTTTTCGCGGAGCATATTCATGTTGATCCACAGAAAATTGAGGTTATTCTCAACTGGAAACAACCTAAGACAGTATTAGAGATGCATAGTTTTCTTGGGTTGGCTGGTTATTATCGTCGTTTTGTGGAGGGATTTTCTAATATCGCAGCTCCGTTAACAAAGTTGCTGCATAAGAGTGTTTCTTTTGTGTGGGCGAAGAAACAACAGTAGAGTTTTAAGAAGTTGAAGGAGGTTTTGACACATGCTTCTGTGTTGATTCAACTGGAATTTGGGAAGGAGTTTGTGGTTTATAGTGATGCGTCATATGTTGGCTTGGGTTGTGTATTGATGCAAGATGGAAAGGTTGTAGCCTATGCGTCGAGGCAGTTGAAGGTTCATGAGCGCAATTATCCAACTCATGATTTGGAGCTTGCAGTTGTGGTGTTTGCCTTGAAGATTTGGCGACACTACCTTTATGGTGAGAAGTGTGTGATTTTCACGGATCATAAGAACTTGAAATATTTGATGACTCAAAAGGATTTGAACCTTAGGCAACGAAGGTGGATGGAGTTGCTTAAGGATTACGAATAGTGGAAGTGTTTGCGATGTTTAGGGCGATGTTTGCGAAGTTGAGTGTGACACAGGAAGGTGGGTTGTTGGCTGAATTGCAAGTTAAGCCTACATTGTCACAGTTGATTAAGGCTAGGCAACTGTTTGATGATTCTTTGGTTCCTCATGTTAAGGACATAGCATATGGTAATCTGACGAATTTCCATGTTGATGATGATGGTGTTTTGTGCTTTAAGGGCCGAATAGTGGTGCCGGAAGTTCTGGAGTTCAGACACACTATTTTGGCGGAAGCACATTCTAGTATTTTTGCTATGCATCTGGGTAGTACCAAGATATATCGTGATTTGAAGGAAAGGTACTACTAGGTTGGGTTGAAAAAGGATGTGGCTGAGTTTGTTTCCAAGTGTATGGTGTGCCAGCAGGTCAAGGCTAAATATTAGGTTCTATCTTGTTGCAACCGCTGAGAATTTCAGAGTGGAAGTGGGAGAGAATCACCATGGATTTTGTAATAGGGTTGCCGTTGAGCCGGCTAAAAAGGATTCTATTTGGGTGATTTTTGATCGGTTTACAAGTGTGCGCACTTTCTGCCAGTGCATACAACGTACACCTTGGACAAGCTAGAGGATTTGTATATAGCTGATATTGTGAATTTGCATGGGGCATCTAAGTCTATTGTTTCGGATAGGGATCTGATGTTCACAGCAAGGTTTTGGAGATGTTTACATCAGGCTTTGGGTTCGAGGTTGAGTTTTAGTACTGCATATCATCCTCAGATGGATGGGCAGTCTGAGCGTGTTATCCAGGTCTTAGAGGATATGCTGAGGTGTTGTGTTATTGAGTTCCAAGGAACTTGGGAGAAGCATTTACCATTGGTTTAATTTGCTTATAATAACAGCTATCAAGCGAGTATTTAGATGGCACCATATGAGACATTGTATGGTTGGAGGTGTCGTACGCCCTTGTCTTGGGCCGAGCTTGCCACATGTGTTGAAAGACACGGATGAGAAAGTTAAGCTTGTGTGTGAACGCTTGAAGGTGGTTGCGGATTAGCAGAAATCTTATACGGATTTGAAGCGTAGGGAAATTGAATACGCGGTGGGCGATCGTGTGTTTTTGAAAGTGTCACCGTGGAAGAAGGTGATGTGGTTCAGACATAAGGGTAAGCTTAGTCTAAGGTTTATTGGACCATATATGATCGTGGAGCATGTTGGTCATGTGGCTTATCTGTTGAGGTTGCCTCCCGAGCTTGATAAAATTCATGATGTGTTCCATATATCTATGCTACGGAGGTATCGGTCGAATCCTTCGGATGTTATGCCGATGGAGCATATTGAGTTGAAACCAAATTTATCCTTTGATGAAAAGCTGATGGAAATCCTTGATTCCAGCAACAAGGTTCAACGTGGTAAGACGATAGAATTGGTTAAAGTCTTGTGGCGATATCGAGGTGTCGAGGAAGCCACTTGGGAGAGTAAGGCGGATATGTTGGAGCAATTCCCGCATCTTTTTCCTCTAGGTAAATTTCGAGGATGATATTTCTTATGAGGGGGAGAGTTGTAACGCCCCGATATTTCTTATGAGGGGGAGAGTTGTAACGATCCGGTGGACCGGGTTAGAGATTTGAGTTGGATTCGAGAGTAAATTTTATTTTGAAAGATAAAAATATCGAAAAATGTTTAAAAATCCTATTTTAATATATTAAAAATATTGGTGAAAGCAATTTTGGAAAATAATCTTTGGACGGTTGACATTTTGGCTAGTGACCAAAATGAAATTTTTGAAAACTATTTTTAAAAGGTGACTGTTTCGTAAAGAGTCAAAACTTTGAATCTTTAAGGAGCTATTTTACCATTTGGTCTAATCTGAGTTTTTCTCTTAATTATGATTGTTTTTAAAAGGGTTTTAATTAAAGGAATTAATAAAGATTTAGTTAAAAAGGTAGTTATTTTTCCAAATCACAATTTGACGTAACTTTCTTTCTCTCATATTTTCTCTCAAAATACTCTCAGCCAAACACTTTTTTTCCTATCAGAGATTCAAGGTAATGATCTTGTTTCTTTATCCTTTGATTTCCTAAATGATTCTTTAACTTGTTTTCTCAAAAATCTTATTGAATTTCATTGTTTTTCAAGAGGAAAACATCCAATTAAGGGGAAACTCACACATTGGAGGTAAGTTTCATTCTTCTCCTCTAATGAAAGGTTCTTTACTAAAATTCCCAAGTTTTTGACTCTTTATATATGTTTTCTAATGGATTTTAATTGATTAATTATGAAATTTTGCTTAATTGAGGGTTAATTGATGAAATCTTGTGATTTTCGAAGAGGATGTGTTATATTGTGGATAAGTTGTTTTTAACAATAGAATCCCCAAATTGGTTGAATCTCTAATTGTTAGGTTGTTAGTTAATGGTTTTTGGGCTGTTTTTGGAGTTTAATTATTGTTGGAAGTAAAAGGATATTGTAAGAGGGTTTTTAGATGCTATTTGATGAAGTTTGATGTATTGAATCGTTATATTATATCTGCGTTAAGATTGAGAAATGTTTGAGGTTGATTTCGGTAAGTTTCGAATGAGTTTTGAGTGGGCATCTTGCGAGCCGCGGGATATTGGTTTGAAAAGAGAGTTGGATGCAATTTAATGCATGTTTCCTCTGGTTTTGTGTGGCCAGAGCAGGGGAGAATCAAGGTGTAGCATCTTGAGGTGGTTTGTGGCTTGCCGAGAGCTTGTTTCGCGGTAGCAAGCAAGGCAAAGTGGAAACGGTTTTAAAAGTCTTTCAAAGGTTTGAAAGTGGTTTTGGAAGTTTAGGATAAGTTTGAAACACTTACCTAAGCTTGGAAGTAAGTTATCCCTCCTTTGCTCTTTAATATCAGTTCGACTATGAGCATATGTGATTCATGTTTTAGTCGTAAACATGGTTGGTTTTTACTTACTGTAAATGCATGATTTTAAGTACATATGCTGTGTTTGAAAAGTATGCTAAATGCTAGGGAGCATTGGTTTTGATTCTAGTCGGGAATATAATATTGCTATGGCAATGTGATTTGCATATGTGGAGATTTTGTGTAATGCATTGTAAAACAGTGAGTAAATGGTTTTGTAAATGATATATTGGCTATGTGACAAGGTGAGAAAACATTTGGATATAATTGGCATGCTATAGGATAAAGTGCACTATAATATGTTAAAAATCGATCGTGGTTAAGAGTCCTTGAGGTATAGCGGCCGACTATTTGGACTATATTGTTATCACTTGGGTTGAGTGGTTGGTTCCCCTTGTTGATGTAAAGCTTGCGGTTGGCAACATTGTAAAGTCATGCGGTCGGCATGGGGTAGTCTTGATAATGGTCGGTCATTAAGGGAGATTCGTGTATCCGATGTGCAATGTTAACGGTCGGTTAACTAAGGATTAGCAGTCGGCTAATCAAGGATAGTGGTCGACTATCCATAGTCACTATAGATGCCAATATATGAGAATTCTATTGTTGAATCTATTTTTAATGCTTTGGGATTTAGGCATGGTTTTTATATTTAATGCTTTGGGATTTAAGCATGGTTTTGTATTTAATGCTTTGGGATTTAAGCATGTGGAATATATATATTGTTTTGCATATGGTCGATATGCATGTTTTGAATTGGAATCATTGGAACTTGCTTAGGTCGTAAGCATGGTTTGGAAACAAGTGTTGGTTTTCAAGGGTTTTAATGCATCATTGTTTTAAGAGCATTCTCACTAAGCAAGTGTGCTTACGCTCTTTTTTTCCTAATGATGCAGAGCATTAAGGCTTGGGGCAGCAAAGGCAAAGTCATAGTGATCCAAGAGGCAAAGCAATTTCGAGTATGAACTCAGTTTACGTTTTCAGTTAATAAGGCAATGTGTTCACCATGGATTTTGGGATTTGTAATTTCGTTTTCCCTTGTTTTGAGCATGTGTAATGTTGTGATTTCGGAGTTTGATTGTTGTTGTTAAGCTTGTTGTGCATCGTTACCCATGGTTGATGTTATGAGGTTGCCTAGGTATGCATCTAGATGGCCTTGCTTGAATGGCATGCTTGATGAGCTTAACATGTCGAATTTGGTATTAAAGTCATGTTGGTATGATGTTTGTGCTGGTAAACATTTATTTGAGCAATTTGCTATGTTGGTGGAGTGTTTTAGGGAGCATGCCTCTAGTTTAAACCATATGGTAGCATAGCTTGTTTTGTACCTAAACCTTGGTGCAAGTGTTGATATATGTATTGTGGAATGTCTATATTCATGTATGGAAGTTGCTAGGATCTAAATGCATCTAGAATTGTGTGAAAAACCAGAGAAAAATGACATTACAAGCCTATGCGTATCGATATGCAAGGGACCGTATCGGTACGGGTAGGCAAATCAGGATCAGTATGGGTATTTGAGTATCGGTACGGATAAGCAATCTAAGCTTTGCATACCAGTACAGGATAAGGTGTATCAGTAAGGGAACTCGTTACTGGAAAATTGCTTTTTGGGAGAAAACCTATGTACCGGAACACCAAGGGCTCGTACCGGTACATCTTTAATATTGTGCAAGCTGATGCGGCATACCGATACGGTACATTGTGTACCGGTACGCGTGGTTACTCCGTATCAGTACGATTGTGCTCGTATCGGTACGAGAGGCAGTTTTTACAGGTAATGTCATAGAAACCAGTTTTTGGTCTCTTGCGTTTTAGTCCCTAAGTATTGCAAACGTAATTGAATGCTCATGGATGATCTTTTTGACCTGAAATTTGAGATATGGGCATGTAAATGGACTAATTGAGGATTGGTAACCTTAATTTCAATTTTGATCCTATAATTTAAAGTATTTGCGTTTTAGTCCTTAAAATAAGAATGATGCAATTGGTTGCCTGTTTATGATTCGTTTCTTCGCAAGTATGTACATGTAAGGTTAATAAGTTGCATCTAGACAAGATAAAAGAAAAAAAATGGATCGACTTTTCGTAACCTTTCTTCGGTTTGCTTCGGCAAACCTAATGTGGCTCACTCGGTTCGGTCGGGCGTCTAGGCCAGGTCGAGGGAGTTACAAATCTAATTATAAAAATAGGATATATAAAACTTTTGGTTTCTAACTTTTATATTTACGTATAATATGCTATCCATTTTTTAATTAGATACTTCACTTTTTTAGTATTGCATGTAAGTATTTAACCTTTTCAATGTTACAAATAGGTACAAAACTTTTTTCACAATTATGTATCTAATTTTTTTTTTACAAATAAGTATCTGATTTTTTTCTTCAAAATTACACATGTTCAATTATGATTGATTTATACTTGTATTTTTAACGTGTTTAGTTAAATGAATAATGTGTGTTGTTGATTCAAAATTTAGGGGTTAAAATTCTAAATATAAACCCATGTAATTTAAAATATTTCGGATACTTAATTGCAGCATTAAAAGAAGTTAAATACCTAATTAAAAAATGAAATTGACTAAACTATTTGACTTGCTTTTGTCGGGTTTTTTTGTTAGAACTAAAAATTGTTCTATCTTACGTGACTAGTCCAAAGTTCGGAAAAAATATCGAAAATAGTGATATTTTTAAAATTCGAGTTATTCAATTGATTGGGGTTTGACTAAAAAATTTATTATAAAATTTATATTAAAAATTAAAATTCTAAGAATTTTGCCCACAAATAATTTTAAACATTTTTTAATTAATTAATACATTATTTATTTTAAAATATAAAAAGTAATTTTTTTCAAATTAATTCATTTTCGGATACAGATATCCAGACATTCGATCTAAAAATTTGGATATCTGGAAAATCATATATCCAAAAATTTTGGATCGGATACGGATAACTATTTTTCCGATTCAAAAATTTGGATATCCAAAAATTTTGGATCAGATACTATATGTATCTGAAAATGCACACTCCTATTTGTATCGGTCCCTGCCCAAAATAGAAATAGCCGTTGCAACAAAGGGGCACCGATACGCGGGCAATCGTATCGGCACGGAGTGATGATATAACAAAGGGTATCGGTACATGCCATATCGTACTGGTACTTATTTTGCTCACTAGAATCCTTGAAACATTTTGCTAAAACACCATATCTGTACGGTCATAGCCGTACCAGTACGCATATTAAAATATTTAAAATTTGGTTCCAAGAATCTGACAAGTCTAGTGGTCGAAAATATTTTAAAGATCCTTAATCTTCGTACCGGTAGGCCACAGGTCGTACCGGTACTCGTAGCACAACTTGGTTAACAATTTTAAAAAGTCGTATCGATACACGTATAGATGTACCAGTACTCGTAAGCCAATAAGTATAAGTATGGTTTCCAGTAACAAAAAACCATACCGGTACGCCATAGGCTGTACTGATACCCAGTTACTATATTGGTTGAATGAGTACCAAAACACCTAGAAAATATTTGGGGATTTAAAAGTTGACTTGGAAAATTATTTAAGTTCGAATGCTTATTAATTTTGTGAAAAAATTAAGTACCTTAAAAAAATTATTTGTTTTACGATTAAGTTCTTATTATATCAAAATCAAATATAGGTTTGACAATAATTATAGAAAGCCAACGTAGACCGCTTATGGAGGAGCGGTACAGCCATATATTTGCCAAGATCCATTACCTCCTTAAAACCAAAAGAATCATTAATGTCCTGATGCATAGCAGCTAAAACATTCCTTCAAAAAACGATGGTGGTCTTTGCAGTATTCACCTTATGCCCTGAACAAGCACATAATATATCTAAGATTGACAGGATAATGCTCATTTGTTCCATAGATGCTTCGGAAGTGTAGAACAAATGAGATATTCCTAGACTATCTGCAAACACATGAAATGTCTTTCATCTTCCCTAATTAATTTCAAGTTTTATAGATTGAGCTAAACGCTCCATAAACTAGACAAATAAACAAGGAGATAAAAGATCACCTTGTCGAATACCTCTAGTCGACTAAAAACATTCTGACATCGAACCATTCTATAACACGTGAGATGAAACAAATGAAACATAGTTCATTATAACATGACGCAAACCATCCCAAGATTAATTTTTATCTTCATCCACCCTTTGTTGCCCGAATTCGTCATCATAGAATGAATCACATCACGAGTAATAATGATGTTGTCAGTAACTGAATGTCCCGAGATAAAACTCATTTGGCTCCCTGATTCCCAATATGGAAAGAATGGTTTAAGACTGTTCACAATCACCTTTGTGATTATTTTGTAAACCACAATACACAGACTGATAGGATAAAACTGACTCATGGTCTATAGTAATTGCACTTTCGACAATAATACTAGAAGAGTCCGGTTAATGTGATGTTCAATTTCCTCACTCTAAAAGATGGATCAGACAAAAGAGCAATCTGACTCCTCAACAACATTCCAATTGCAATGATAAAACCTATCTTGTAAACCATCAACCCCAGGAGCCTTAGAAGGACTCATGTCAGAAAGATCACACTGAATTACCTCACTTGAAATGGATCCCGCAAGGTTATTTATCATCGATTGATCAAAGGATGGTAACAAGCCATGGTTTGGATACACACCACTAGTAGACAAGGAGCTCATGAATAAGGTTTGGTAAAATGTCAAAGACAAAATCGATAAATCCTCTGAATTCGTACCCCATGTCCCGTCATTCATCTTTAGTGCCGAGATTGTATTCATACTATGTCTTGCCAATATTGAGGCATTGCAAAATTTGGAGTTATGATCACCATCTTTGACCCATTAGGAACACACTTTCTTTTGCCAAAAACTATCCTCTTGCTTCAGCACCATATCAAGTTTCGATCTTAATTGTTTCGCAAGTTCAACCAAAAATTTTGAATGCTGCCGCAATAGAGCCTTATCAATTCCCCTCAATATCTCCATATTATGTTTCTTTTGACGCTCAATGTGATCGAATACTTCAACATTCCACTTAGAAACTTTTGATTGAACAGAAAGACTATTTTTTGAGCGGTATATCCCTCTTCCATACGAAACTCAAGAAATCCTGAAAATCTTGATGATCCTACCAAGGCAATATGAACCAAAATAGGAGATTATGTTGTGCGAGTTGATCATCTGATACATGAAGCAGGAGGGGATGATGATCTGAGCCAAGCCTATCAAGATGAAATGCATGACCGTTTGGAAAGGAAAATGACCACTCAGAGTTAGCAAGATAGCAATCAATGCGTTAATGTAAGTTGCCACACGACCATGTATAAGACGGTCCTTGTAACACCCCGGTTTTGGGCCTAGATGTAATTTAGGTCAAATAGACGATTTGAGGAACCGAATTAGAGAATTCGAGTCAGTTTTAGGATTAATTCACAATAAATATTTTTAAAGGGGTTAAAAATGTGGAAAATGTTCTAAATTCTTTATTTAATATATAATTATAAAAGGTGAAATCAATTTTGGAAAATAAGTTTTGGAAGTAGGACATTTTGTGGTAGTGACCAAAATGTAAAGTTTGTAAAATCTGTTTTTCTAGTGACTAAAGTGTAAAGGGTCAGAACTTTGAATCCTTAAGGAGCTATTTACCCAAAGTCTAATATCAGACTTTCTCCCTTAATTAGGCTATTTTAAATGATTTTAAAAGGTAATAAATAGGCTTGGGGATTAAATTGGATAATTAAAGCTTAAAAAAATTTGATGTAACTAACTTCTCTCCAAAAGATTTTCTTTCCAATTCTCTCCAGCCAAACACTTTCTTCTTCAAAATCTTCAGGTAAAATCTCGTTTTACTTAATCTTTGATTTCAAGTGATTATATAATGATTCTCTTATCAAATCCTATTTTGTTTTCTCTTGGTTTTCTTATGCAAATTCATCCAATTATGGGAGAAAGCCATCAATTAGAGGTTAGGTTCGTCCTTCTCCTCTAATACAAGGTTTTTTACAGAAATTCCCAAATTATTGGTCCTTTACATGTGTTTTTCAAATGAGATTTTATAGTTATAATGGAATTTAATCTGCAAGCATGTAAATGGATTAATCAAAGGTTGGTAATCTTAATTTGGGAAAATGTTCTTTAATTTGAAATATTTACATTTTGGTCCCTAATATGAATTGTTGATCAATCAGACCCTATTTTGTAATCTGGTTTATACGTTACGCTACCGCTGATGTATGTTCTCATAGGACAATAATTAAATACATTTAGACAAGATAAAAGGAAAAAATGGACCAGTTTAGGTTGTTAGTTTGGGTTTGCTTCGGAAAACCTAATATGATCCTTTTGGTCTGATTTCGGCTAGGCAGGGCTAAGGGGTTACAGTCCTCGAAAACCCAAATCAATAAGACCTATATTGAAGATAAACTCAGTGAACCAACGACTATCACCCATATGATTATTCGAGTCAGCCTTTTCAGCAGCTGAAAAAATAACATTGAAATCACCCCAACACCCACGAAATATCGTCACCCAAATTAAGGGATTCCAGCTAATTCCATAGATTCTTACGCCTCGCACTATTGGGACTCCTATATATCGCAATAAAATGCAACCAACAACTCCCAGTTGACGAGCAAACTTGACCATTTATAAATTGATTTAAGGTATAAAGAACTTCCACCTCTATTGAGTCATCCCATAACTGCCAGTCAAAGCGCGTGATTCAGGTTCTCGGGGATATGCTGAGGTGTTGTGTTATTGAGTACCAGGGAGCATGGGAAAAGCAGTTGCCATTGGTGGAGTTTGCTTATAATAATAGTTATCATGCTAGCATACAGATGGCACCTTATGAGGCGTTGCACGACAAAAAGTGTCGTACGCCCGTGTGTTGGGCATAAGCGGGAGAAAAGTTTGTGTCGATGCCTAATGTTTTGAAAGGAACAACTGAAAAGGTAAAGTTGATATGTGAGTGCTTAAAAGTAGCTGTAGATCGCCAGAAATCCTATGTGGATTTGAAGCGTAGGTAAATAGAGTACGATGTGGGTGATAGAGTGTTTTTTTAAAAGTGTCGCCTTGGAAAAATGTGTTGCGGTTTGGGCAAAAAGGGAAGCTTAGTCCAAGGTTCATTGGGCCTTACGAGGTTATTGAGAGTGTGGGTCCTATTGCATATCGGTTGAGGTTACCTCCAGAGTTGGGGAAGATTCATGATGTGTTTCACGTTTCGGTGTTGCGGAGGTATAGGTCAGATCCATCGCATGTTATACCGGTGGAAGAGATTGAATTGAGACCGGATCTATCATACGATGAGGAATCGGTAGAGGTTCTTGATACCAGCAGTAAGGTGTTACGTGGCAAGACAATAGAGCTTGTTAAGGTGTTGTGGAAGCACCGCGGTGTTGAGGAGGCCACGTGGGAACGTAAGTCAGACATGTTGAAACAGTTTCCGCACCTGTTTCCTCCAGGTAAATTTTGGGGACAAAATTTTTTAAGTGGGGGAGAGTTGTAACGCCCTGATTTTAGGGCTTAGCGGTTTGGTGGTTTATTAGACGTTTCGGTGGGTCGGAGTAAGGATTCGAGTCAGTTTTGGGACCATACATTTTTCAGTAAGATAAAAATGTGGAAAATAGTTAAAAATCATATTTTAATATATACTGATTTTTGGTGGAATAAATTTTGGAAAATGGAATTTGGAAATGTGACATTTTGGTTAGTGACTAAAACGTAATTTTTGAAAACTATTTTAAAGTGACTAAAATGAAAATGGTCAAATTCTTAGAATCCTTAAGGAGCTAATTAACAAGTTTTTTGCTGGAGGTTTCTCCCTTCAAATAAATCATTTTAAACATGTGTTTTAAAGGTGGTTTAAGAGGGATTGAAATATCTAAGTTAGTTATTAGCTTTTAAAGAAAATCTACGTAGCTTTTTCCTAAACATTTTCTCTCAACTTCTTCTCTGCCAAACAATCAGAATTTCATCAAAATCCAGAGGTGAGTGATCCTTTTCACTCAGATTATTGATTCTAACTTGATTCTTTAACTTTGTTTTGCAAAATCTCATTAAAATCTTATGTTTTCTTAGCTTTTCACAAATCAATTGAGGGAGAAACTTAACAATAAGGGTAAGGTCCAAGATCTCCTCTATTGTATGGTTCTTTATTGAAATTCCCAAGCATTTGATCCTTGTTTTGTGTTTCTAATCTAATTTTGATGATTTTCCAATGTTTAATTGAGTTATTTTGGGAAAATGAGTTAATTCACAGATTGGATCTAATTTCCAGTAATTAAGGATGCTTTGATTTATATTTTGGATGTATAATAATGTTGATAAGTGATTTTATCAATGGAATCCTGAAACTTAAGAATCTCTATTTGTTTAGGTTGTTAGTTTTGAGGTTTTGTGGTGTTTCTTTGGTTGTAAGGTTGCTGGAAGTGTTAGGTTGATTTGGATCTATTTTTAGATGTGTTTTGATGTTGAAAGTGATGTTAGATTGATATATGCTGGCTGGGTTGTGAATCGAAGTGTTTTGGCTCTGTTTTCGGTTGTTGTGAAGGGTTAATTGTGAATGTGTTGTGGAAATCCGAGAAGGATTGTAGTTGCTATGTTTAGAATGCATTATGATGCATTAATCCTCTATTGTTTTGTGGTAAAAATAAGGGAGGTTGATCCAGAAGTGGTTTGAGAAGCGTTTGAGGTTTTGGATACTTGATTTTGCGTCAGCGAATTGAGGTTTCACGTACCGGTGAGTGAAAATATGGTTTAAAGCATTTTGATGTTATGAGAACAGAGTTTTGGGAGTTAAGGTAGAGCTTGAAACGCTTACCTAGACTCAGAAGTAAGTATAAAGTGGTTTTCTTTCTTGGTCGTGCTAATTTGAAATGGTTTTATGCACTTGATTTGATTTACATGTTACCTGCTATTAAGCATGTTTTAAAGTATTTGATATACTGTTTTTAAGCATGTTTTGCTGAAGGATGCACATGGTAAGTGATCGTTGTAAGTATGATTTATACATGTGGTTTAAAGCATGGTTGTTGCTTTGGATAATGGTATGGTTTAATGCTTGTTTAAAACAGTGTGGTAAATGTTAAATGGTTAATTATATTGGTAAGTGATGTGGTTTTAAAATTGTTATCGGATATAGTTGGCCGACCATAGGATTGAGTGCACTGTAAATAAGTCGTCTTGGATGTTGAGGGGTTTATACAGCATACCGAATACTCCATCCAAGTACCCTAACGGTAGAGGGGTTAAACAGTACCGAAAACTCCCGTTAGTGGGTTAATCATCTAACCGATGAAAGGGGTGGGTGTCCCCGTGGGTTGTTAATGTACCTGGTTGTAATTGTACCGCGATTGTGATTGTATCACTATTCCGGTTGAGATAGCTTGAAGTGTTGGGTTAACACTTGTTGAATTCATGTATCCTATTTTGTTTTCTCTTGGTTTTCTTATGCAAATTCATCCAATTAAGGGAGAAAGCCATCAATTAGAGGTTAGGTTCGTCTTTCTCCTCTAATACAAGGTTCTTTACTGAAATTCCCATATTATTGGTCCTTTACATGTGTTTTTCAAATGAGATTTTATAGTTATAATGGAATTTAATATGCAAGCATGTAAATGGATTAATCAAAGGTTGGTAATCTTAATTTGGGCAAATGTTCTGTAATTTGAAATATTTACATTTTGGTCATTAATATGAATTGTTGATCAATCAGACCCTATTTTGAAATCTGGTTTATACGTTACACTACCGCTGATGTATGTTCACATAGGACAATAATTAAATGCATTTAGACAAGATAAAAGGAAAAAATGGATCGGTTTAGGTTGTTAGTTCGGGTTTGCTTCGGCAAACCGAATAAGATCCTTTTGGTCCGATTTCGGCTAGGTAGGGCTAAGGGGGTTACAGTCCTCGAAAACCCAAATCAATAAGACCTATATTGAAGATAAACTCAGTGAACCAGCGACTATCACCCATATGATTATTCGAGTCAGCCTTTTCAGTAGATGAAAAAATAACATTGAAATCACCCCAACACCCACGAAATATCATCACCCAACGCCTCGCACTATTGGGACTCCTATATATCGCAATAAAATGCAACCAACAACTCCCAGTTCACGAGCAAACTGGACCATTTATAAATTGACTTAAAGTATAAAGAACTCCCACCTCTACTGAGTCATCCCATAACTGCCAGTCGAAGCGCGTGATTTAGGTTATCGGGGATATGCTGAGGTGTTGTGTTATTGAGTACCAGGGAGCATGGGAAAAACAGTTGCCGTTGGTGGAGTTTGCTTATAATAACAATTATCATGCTAGAATACAGATGGCACCTTATGAGGTGTTGAACGGCAAAAAGTGTTGTACGCCCGTGTGTTGGGCAGAAGCGGGAGAAAAGTTTGTGTCGATGCCTAATTTTTTGAAAGGCACAACTGAAAAGGTAAAGTTGATATGTGAGTGCTTAAAAGCAGCTGTAGATAGCCAGAAATCCTATGAGGATTTGAAGCATAGGTATATAGAGTACAATGCAGGTGATAGAGCGTTTTTGAAAGTGTCACCTTGGAAAAAGGTGTTGCGGTTTAGGCAGAAAGGGAAGCTTAGCCCGAGGTTCATTGGGCCTTACGAGGTTATTGAGAGTGTGGGTCCTGTTGCGTATCGGTTGAGGTTACCTCCGGAGTTGGGGAAGATTCATGATGTGTTTCACGTTTCGGTTTTGCGTAGGTATAGGTCAAATCCATCGTATGTCATACCGGTGGAAAAGATTGAATTGAGACCGACATCTATCATACGATGAGGAACTGGTAGAGGTTTTTGATACCAGCAATAAGGTGTTACGTGGCAAGACAGTAGAGCTTGTTAAGGTGTTGTGGAAGCACCGCGATGTTAAGGAGGCCACGTGGGAACGTAAGTCAGACATGTTGAAACAGTTTTCGCTCCTGTTTCCTCCAGGTAAATTTTGGGGACAAAATTTTTTAAGTGGGGGAGAGTTGTAACGCCCCGATTTTAGGGCTTAGCGGTTTGGTGGTTTGTTAGACAGTTCGGTGGGTCAGAGTAGGGATTTGAGTCGGTTTTGGGACCATATATTTTTCAGAAAGATAAAAATGTGGAAAATAGTTAAAAATCATCTTTTAATATATATTGATTTTTGGTGGAATAAATTTTGGAAAATGGAATTTGGAAATGTGACATTTTGGTTAGTGACCGAAATGCGATTTTTGAAAACTATTTTAAAGTGACTAAAATGAAAAGGGTCAAATTCTTAGAATCCTTAAGGAGCTAAATTAACAAGTTTTTTGTTGGAGGTTTCTCCCTTCAATTAAATCAGTTTAAACATGTGTTTTAAAGGTGGTTTAAAAGGGATTAAAATATCTAAGTTAGTTATTAGCTTTTAAAGAAAATCTATGTAACTTTTCCTAAACATTTTCTCTCAACTTCTTTGCCAAACAATCAGAATTTCATCAAAATCCAGAGGTGAGTGATCCTTTTCACTCAGATTATTGATTCTAACTTGATTCTTTAACTTTGTTTTGCAAAATCTCATTAAAATCTTATGTTTTCTTAGCTTTTCACAAATCAATTGAGGGAGAAACTTAACAATAGGGGTAAGGTCCAAGATCTCCTCTATTGTATGGTTCTTTATTGAAATTCCCAAGCATTTGATCCTTGTTTTGTGTTTCTAATCTAATTTTGATGATTTTCTAATGTTTAATTGAGTAATTTGGGGAAAATGAGTTAATTCACAGATTGGATCTAATTTATAGTAATTAAGGATGCTTTGATTTATATTTTGGATTTTTAATAATGTTGATAAGTGATTTTTATCAATGGAATCCTGAAACTTCAGAATCTCTATTTGTTTAGGTTGTTAGTTTTGAGGTTTTGTGGTGTTTCTTTGGTTGTAAGGTTGCTGGAAGTGTTAGGTTGATTTGGATCTATTTTTAGATGTGTTTTGATTTTGAATGTGATGTTAGATTGATAGATGTTGGCTGGGTTGTGAATCGAAGTGCTTTGGTTATGTTTTCGGTTGTTGTGAAGGTGTTGTGGAAATCCGAGAAGGATTGTAGTTGATGTGTTTAGAATGCGTTATGATTCATTAATCCTCTATTGTTTTGTGGTAAAAACAAGGGAGGTTGATCCGGAAGTGATTGGAGAAGTGTTGGAGGTTTTGGGTACTTGATTTTACGTCAGCGAATCGAGGTTTCACGTATCGGTGAGTGAAAACGTGGTTTAAAGCATTTTGATGTTATGAGAACAGAATTTTGGGAGTTAAGGTAGAGCTTGAAACGCTTACCTAGACTCAGAAGTAAGTATAAAGTGGTTTTCTCTCTCGGTCATGCTAGCTTGAAATGATTTTATGCACTTGATTTGATTTACAAGTTGCCTGCCGTTAAGCATGTTTTAAAGCATTTGATATACTGTTTTTAAGCTTGTTTTGCTGAAGGATGCACATGGTAAGTGATCCTTGTAAGTATGATTTATACATGTGGTTTAAAGCATGGTTGTTGCTTTGGATAATGGAATGGTTTAATGCTTGTTTAAAACAGTGCGGTAAATGTTAAATGGTTAATTATATTGGTAAGTGATGTGGTTTTAAAATTGTTATCGGATATAGTTGGCCAGCCATAGGATTGAGTGCACTGTAAATAAGTCGTCTTGGATGTTGAGGGGTTTATACGGCATATCGAATACTCTATCCAAGTACCCTAACGGTAGAGGGGTTAAACAGTACCGAAAACTCCCGTTAGTGGGTTAAGCATCTAACCAATGAAAGGGGTGGGTGTCCCCGTGGGTTGTTAATGTACCCGGATGTAATTGTACCGCGATTGTGATTGTATCGCTATTCCGGTTGAGATGGCTTGAAGTCTTGGGTTAACGCTTGTTGAATTCGTGTATCCAATGAACTCTTTTATTATTGGACTTGTTTAATAATCACTTGTAAGCCAATATAATTGTTAATGTATCATTGAAATGTTTACGTTGTATAATGTGATTTATACATGTTTCTCCTTGAGCTTTGCATTTGGTAGTAATGCATGGGAAGGCTTAAGCAGAGGGTTAGCAATGTGATTTGCTGTTGATTAATGATACGTGTAGCATATGGTTAATATGCTGGTTTTAATGATGTAAAGTGCATGTTTTAGTAGGGGCATGATGTTTTGAAGGATGATGTTAAGTAAACGATTTTAAATGCATTGATGGTGTTTGTTTTTGAGCATTCCTCACTAAGCCTTGTGTGCTACGCTCTCATTGTCCATCAATGTAGATAATTGAGGTCTTAGAAGGCAGCAAGAAGCAAGGGGATCTTGGCAAGACTTGTTTCCTAAGTATGTTAGAGACTACACTATAATGAATAAGGGCAATCGGGTACTTGTCGTGTTTTGGGAGATGTTTTGTGGAACTCCCTGTTTGAGCATGTTTCTTTAGTTGCTCTTGGACTGTAAATGGCCTTTAAAGATTGTTTTGATGCTGGTTTACCTTTTTGGCATGTTGCTTGGATGGAAGCTAGGATGCATGCCTATAGCTTTTCTTTGATGCAGAGATGCCATGTTAGGATACTAAGTTTGTGTAGCTTGGATGCTTGAGGTATGCCTTTTATGTTGGTATTGTGTTTTAAGCATGTTAGGGTGGTTTGAGTTTGCATTTGGGATGAAAAACCAGCCAAATGTGACATTACAGGCTCAAGCGTACCGATACATAGGGTGACCGTATTAGTACGACTAGGCAATATTAGGCTTGTGGGATCGGTACAGGTCTTGTGCATTTCGATACGCCTAGGCAAATTTGGCCTGACATACCGATGCAGGAATGGGTGTTTCGATACGAGTTTTAGCGTTTGGAATTCACTTTTGCAATTTGAACCCGCGTATCGAAACACTTGAGAAACCGTATCGATACGGTTTAAAATATTTCAAAAGTTTGATATTACAGTTAGGCGCATCGATACGGCTTGGTGGTGTATCAAAAAAGGTGCTTTAAACCATATCGAAACAGGCTTCCCTGTATCGGTACGGATGACCGTTTATTCTATTAATGTCACTTTTGGGCAGTTCTGCTTTCTTTGCATTTTAGTCCCTGAATCTTGCCAATGGAATTGTATGTGATAGGATAATTGGATTGAACTGAATTTTGAGATGAAAGATTGGAACCTGACTAATTAAAGGTTGGTAACCTAAAAGTGAGCTTTAACCCTGCAATTATTTGTATTTGCATTTTGGTCCCTGAATTATAAAAATGATCAATTGGATGTTAAGTTGATGCCCGATTGAGTTGGGGTTACACCTAATGTCTGCATGAACATGTAGGGTTAATAATTGGCATCTAGATAAGATAAAAAGGAAAAAAATGGACCTGGTTTTTGTTGAATCTCTTTGGTTTGCTACGGCAAACCTAATGTAGCCTTCTTGGTTCAGTTGGGCGTCTGGGCTGGGACAAGGGGGTTACATCTGTATATACCACAACCTTGTTACCTACCAAGTAAGACTTGAATTTATCAAATACAAATACGACCGCGAGAAACTCCTTCTCAATAGTTTTTGTAGTTGAGTTGGGCTTTATTCAACGTTCAACTGGCATAGTAAATGGTATGAAAAACCTTGCCACACCTTTGTCCTAGCACGGCCCCAACGGCATAATCGCTGGCATCATACATGATCTTGAAAGGCTCACTCTAATTTGGTGCCACGACGATAGGGGCATTGATCAATCTATCCTTAAGTTCCTAAAATGCTTTTAGACAAGAATCATCAAACGCAAAAGTGGTATTTTGTTCTAAAAGCAAGCATAAAGGTTTAGAATTTTTTGAAAAATCTTTAATGAACGGCGATAAAAGCCTGCATGTCCCAAAAAACTTCTGATACCTTTTACACTTGTCGGTGGTTTTGATTACCTCAACCTTTACCTTGTCCACTTCCAGGCCTCTCTTGGTGACTTTGTGACCGAGATCTATGCCTTCCTTCACCATGAAATGGTATTTTTCCCAGTTCAAAACCACATTAGTCTCAATACATCTCCTCAAAACAAGCTCTAGACTTTGAAAAAATTCCTCGAATGTTTTGCCAAAACTAAGAAATCATCCATGAAGACTCCTAGGTTGTTCTCAATCATGTCAGAGAAGATAGACATCATACATCGTTGGAATGTTTCCGGTGTATTACACAGTCCAAAGGGCATTATTCGAAAGGTAAATGTCCTATATGGACAAGTGAATATGGTTTTCTCCTGATCTTCTAGAGCGATGGCAATCTGACTATACCCTGAATAACCATCTAAGAAGCAATAGTATGCTTTGCTTGCCAGCCTATCCAACATCTGGTCGATAAAGGGCAGGGGAAAGTGATCTTTCTTGGTGGCAATATTCAGCTTCCTATAGTTCAGCATACTCTCCATCCGATAATAGTCCTAGAAGGAATCAACTCATCCTTGCTATTTTGAACTATGGCCATGCCATCTTTCCTTGGCACACATTGAACCGGGCTGACCCACGAGCTGTCTGAAGTAGGATAGATTATCCTTGCATCTAGCCACTTGATGGTTTCTTTCTTTACTACTTCTTTCATGCTCGGATTTAGTCTTCTCTGGCCATCAATTGTTTTACCATGATATTCCTCCAAGATTATTTTGTGCATGCAAATAGTGGGGCTTATACCTCAGATATCAGCCATGGTTCATCCAAGAGCTTGCTTATATTTGCTTAAAATTTCTAGCAATCTTTCCTCCTGATCATTAGATATATCAGCAGTAATGATTACTAGCGAGGTAGAGTGTTTACCTAAGTAAGTGTACTTGAGGTGGTCTAGCATGGTTTCAATTCCAACTCTAGTGGCGCTTCAACCGATGGCTTAGGTACATTGATTTCTCTGCCCACTAATTCTAATGGCTATGGCTGGCCAAAGTAATTAGCAACTTCGTTCTCCAATTTTGGTCTTTCATTGTTTTTACTCATCCTAAAATCATCAACCCATTCTCTGGCATCATCTTCTGTGCCTTAGCACAGCTGTGATACGTCTAAAGTGAAAATAGACTCCATCATCTCCTCAACTTGGCATTCATCTGGTTCGTCTGCACATTTAAGAGCTTGAAACACATTAAACATAACATGTTGGTCATTCATGCGCATAGTTAATTCGCCTTTATGAACATCAATTAAGGCTCTACATGTGGCAAGGAATGGTCTACCCAATATGACTGGGATATTTCTATCTACCTCATAATCTAAAATGATAAAATCAGCTAGGAATATAAATTTATCTACCTTTACCAACACATCCTCTATCTTACCCTTAGGATATGGAAAAGATCGGTCTGTCAACTGAAGTGTTACGGTGGTAGGACTCGCTTCAATGTCGAGCTTCTTGAAAATAGACATTGGCATTAGATTGATGCTGGCTCCTAGGTCACACAGTGCTTTACCCATGAATCTGTTGCCAATGGTACACAGGATAGTAAAACTTCCTGGATCCTTCAGCTTAGGTGGCAAGCAGTTGGAGTATCATTGCACTATATCCCTTAGTGAGAGCTACAATCTCAAAGTCGCCCAATCTCCTCTTTCTAGATATGATATCCTTCATGAATTTAACATAATTGGGCATTTGCTCAAGAGCTTCTACTAACGGTATGTTGATCTGCAACTGCTTAAGAACTTCTAAGAAGCGCTTAAACTGCTGATCCTACTTATGCTTATGTAATCGTTGTGGGAATAGTGGTGGTGGATAGGCAAATGTTGACTCTACCGATTTTGCCAAGTGATAGTTGGCATCAGACTGAAGTATGGCATCAGATAGTGTTCTGGCATCACTTTTGTCCGATTCTTTCGTCTATACTTTTTTTGGTTCAGCTACAAGTCATTCCTCTTGGTAATTAGCTGACTTCTTGATAGGTATCTCAGTCTCGCATTGTCTGCCACTCCGAAGAGTTACAACTTTGCATTGTTCATTTCTTATTTGCCGAGCATCTTCTGTATCTCTTGACAATGCCCCTTAGGGTCGATTCCTAAGTGCATTGGCAATCTATCCAATCTAAATCTCTAGGTTCCGCATAGATGCTGCCAAACTCCAAACAGTTGCATCATTCATCTCCATATATTATGTCAAAGTTCCCTGGTTGTTTCTTTGTCCTGCATAAAAATTTCCTTGCACCTTCTGTGGCATAGCATTATGATGGAATCCTTACTGACCAGTGCTATTCTGACGCTAGGCAATGTCTTACGCTGGGCATTGTGTTGATTACCCCCTTGATTTCCCCAAGCTAAATTCAGGTGTTGCCTCCATCCTGCATTGTAAGTACTAGAATGTGTATTATAATTACGATTGAAAACTGCCAACAAAATTTACCAACTCTGGGTTGGTAGGGCAATCTTTCATAAAATGATCCTCCCTACATATGGTGCAAAATGGGTCCAATGCCTTAATATCTTGAGTCTCTTTACTCTGTTGCAAAGTTCTCACCATGCTGGTAAGATTGGAAATCTCGACGTAAATAGAAGTTAGTTCATCTAGTGCTAGCTTTCCTCCACTTTTAGTTTTGGTCCCTAGTCTGGCAGTAGGATACTCAAAGTCATTAGTTGAGATCCTTTCAAGGATACCAACTGCCTCTTTATAATTCTTGTCCAGCAGCGGACCATTTGTCGACGCATCAACAATGTTACAACTTTAACAGAGCCTTGAGAATTCAAGTAGCCTATCAACACGTAAATTACTTGTCCATTTCTTATCAAACAAGTTACCGAGCATAGAATATCATGATCAAGTGTTACTTGTCATAAAAGATAGCAAGCATTGCATAATATAGGCATGGATTGCTTAACATCAGAGGTGTTTAACACAACATATCATAGACTTAAATTACTGGTCACCAAGGTCATAATACATAGCATATCTTAAGCATGTGATACTTATCATATAAGATTACAACCATAGCATTTTATAGATATAGAATTCTTTTCACAAAGAGTATTAAGATTATTCATTAACTTAACTTGAAATTCATTATTTTATTTTAACATAGCCTCTCATTCGAAGCAAATACACATATTAGAGAAATACTCAATTTCATTAGAATCATGTTACTTATCAAATAAGTTATCACAACTCTTCATTTATTTAACTTATAATCTCACACTTTCTTATTATCATAGCCTTGAGAATCGAATTACAACCTAGGTACATGAATCCCCAACCAACTGTCGCCAAATAAAATGGAACCCGTAGTACCAGCCAATGCCTCCTACTATCGCCAAATGACCACAACACTTCCCTCCTACTGTCGCCAATTAAGGACTGTAGTCCACCCCAAACCTGAGATCTATGGACTCTATGGCATGCCAACTATGCCTAAGACTGACTCGAGACCAAGGTTTTAACATTTATCATATTTTTATAACATAAAGTGAGCATAGCTCCATATCGTATATCATATCAAGATTTTATTACCCCTTTCTCATTATGGGTATATAGGTATGTTCACCAAATGTGAACTCAACATTTCTTTTCACTTGCTCGAATGGCCTTATAGCCAAGATCACTTTTGTCATATCATATATAAATAACTTTCTTTGTGTTTAAGTTATCAAACTCACATAAAATTTAACATAATCAAGATTTGTTCTTCATTTCACAAAACAACCATTTCTATTCATTTATGTGTCTTTCGAACCAAACAAACATTCCCATAACATTTTAAGCATTTTAAATCATAGTCATGCTTCTAACCAAATTTGCATGTCACCAAGTGCTTTTCACTAAAATACTCACCTTGCCTCCAAGCTTGTGCATTCATAGCGTAAATTAACCAATTTAAAATAATCATAAATAGAAGGCAATGCTCGAGAAGGTTATTATCCCATCCCAAGACTTTAAACTACACTCACAGTTTGATCCAAGCTAAAATTGCTCATGAACCACAATTCCTTTTGCTTTTCTAAAATTTGATCTACCTTAGTCCTTACTTCTTCAACTCCTTCTTGGTCTAAGCATATCAAAGAATACAATCATGTACTAGAACAATCCCTAACCTTCATTCATTTAGCAAACAACTCAAATACTCTTATATTCATATAAATTCATACAAACATCCCACTAATGTTCTTAATTATGCAAAACAGTCCATTACTCTTATGTGCACTTGTATATATATGCATAAAATGTAACACCCTTAACGTATATTCGAATTCAAATACACATTAAAGATGTTACTAACTGATTTTACACTGATTTTCAGACTTGTAAATTTTTATATTAGTATGCAAAACTAATTTGATTAAACAACCCTTTCATGGCTTACATTAAATTACAAATCTGTCTAGAGTCACCTAGTTTCAACCCTGAATTGGTTTATAAAATACTTTAAGCAGTTATTAAAATGAAAATATAATTCAGGGTGAAAACTATGTGTGCTGTCCAGACCCTTTCTTGATTTTAAAATCACTACAGATAATCAACCAACTAAGTTTAAAATCATTGGAAGTATCTTTTCTAATATTATTGATTCCTCAAACTAAGTCATGCTTCTAGATCATACAAAATAGCTATGTATTTTACATCTATGCATGCCCACTATACTAGGATGTAGTATATTTACTGATAATACCGACTAACTTGATCCAATGATGTGCAGCTCCTCATCTGCTATTTATTCCAAAGTACCTACGTGTGATACAAAACACACGTTAAATATAACTTAATGAGGCATAATCATAATAATGTAAAACAATGATTATAATAACACAGCTCTGTAGATTGGCAAGCGATTTCCAATTGCAGTTGATAACATTTTAAACATGTATAGAACTACCTTGCATGTATAATTTATTTAACCAATATAATATTCAAATCATAGGATTCCATCTATCTTATCAGTTTTGTATACATTAAGCTTTTTAGCTTAACTAATTGCATACCTGCATTTCAAGTATTATAGCCAAAGTATAAAATCATGCCATCTATAATGCAGGAATAATCATATATCATGACTATGTTAAGAATCTTGATATCAATGGTTCATGATCATCAAGTAGTCGTGCTTTCATTACGCAATTATTCACATATCATATTCTCTAATATAGTCTTACTTTCATCATGCAATCATTTGCATTTCATATTCTCTAATATAGTCCAAAGTACAAAATCATGTGTTGCCATAGTACGCGAGTCAACACGACACCGTAGTGTCTACAACACCGTAGCATCTGCATTGCCAAAGCGATTGAGATGAGTACGAACTTGAGGACGCCCTTTTGTTCCTCGCATAACACTTCAGTGTCTATCTCAGCACCGTAGTGCCTACATTATCGTAACGCCGTAGTGCCTACATTGTCTCAGCACCGTAGTGCCTACATTGTCTCAGCACCGAAGTGCCTACATTATCTAAGCACCGTAGTGCCTACATTGTCTCAACACCGTAGTGCCTACATTGTCTCAGCACCGAAGTGCTTACATTGTCTCAGCACCGAAGTGCCTACATTGTCTCAGCACCGTAGTGCCTACATTGTCTCAGTACCGTAGTGCCTACATTGTCTCAGCACCATAGTGCCTACATTGTCTCAGCACCAAAGTGCCTACATTGTCTCAGCACCGTAGTGCCTACAGTGTCTCACTAGTACTTGGGCATAACAATATAATACTTTCACCTTCAATATCCAATTCATCAATACTATAAACCATAATTCGATAATGAACATTTAATACCCAAAATTTGTAATCCGATTTATCTTAAATAAATTATTATGCTAAATTCATGTATCACATATGTTATTTATTATTTCTTTGATCAACATACATTTTCATTATTATCAAAGTTGACTAATTGCAAGTCTTCTTCACTTCATATATATATAAATAGATAAAAATGCATTCATTTATCTCGCATATATAATAAATAAAAATTACACTCACCTGGGCCATTTATTAGCATGCCTCACTAAATTCTACCTGATCCTTTCCTTCATAGTACCTTGAACACATAAATATAAACAAACATTTGTTAGATTTATTTCTAACAAAATTTCAATCAAGCTCTCTAATTATTTAACATAAAAAATTTTCCATAATTAACTTCTAATTTATACTAACTTCTTCTTATTTTTATACTTGTCAATTTAGTCTCATTACTTACTTCAAACCATCATCTTCTTCATCAAATAGTTAATCAAAATAATTCTCTCTAATTTTCTTTCTCTGCCCAAATAGTCACTAAAATGCAAAGGTAAGGATTCAAACTTCTTAACTTTGCAATTTAGTCCTCAAATCAACATTATTACCTTAAAGTCTATTATTTTATCTAAAAAATCAGATTTAATCCCCATCCAAGAATTTATTTTCCTATTTGGTCACTTGATTTTGACAAATTGTCAAAATGGTCACTAATTCGATTCAACATCGGTTTAGCATTCTAACATCAATTTCACATCTCCAACATCATTAATTACATAAATACAATCCAATTTCATAAAATTCAGATTCAGTCCCTTAACTTTGAAGCTTGCAGAATTGGTCCCTATGCATTCTAATTTTAATTCTAACTTCATACAACATATTCGATTCATAAAATCTCATAATCATAATTTTCATAAAGTTTTCCCATTATTCTTCCATGTGGCCGAATTGGTCATTTGTCTTCTCTAGGCTCATTTTTCATCCAACAACATTCTAACATACTTAAATAAATTTTCCAACATATATTCTTCATTTCCAAGAATTAACATTTAAATCCCCAATTTACTCATACTTGCCAAATTTGGGTATTTAAACTTTTCAAAGACTTTATTTTAGTCCAAATGCCATAATCAAGCTTCTAAATTCATAATCTCTTCAAATCCATCACTAGGATAATTTTCACAATATTTTCCCTAATTTACCAAGCATGCCAAAATAGTCACTTAAAGGACTAGTTGAGGATTCTCATTATAACATCAAAATCAAGCTTCTAGTATCATCAATCTTTTATTTTCATCATCAATTTCAAAACCCTAAATAAAATCCCAAATTCTAGGGTTAGGGGTTTTAATCCTTAAACATGAAATTAATCACAATCTAAGCTTGATTTCATCTCTACAACACTAAATTTGCATAGTTTAAACCTCAATATAAACATGGAACCTAAAACCCTATTTTCTCTCTTCAAGAACATAATCAAATCTTCATAACTCTTGATAAAATTACTATGAAATGAAAGAGAATTGAAAATAGATCAACTTCCTATCAAAACATACCTTGAATCTTGTTCGGGAGCCTTGAAAATGCCTATGAAAACTTTTTGTGTATTTTCCCCCCATTTTCTCTATTATTTCGAATTGAAGAGGAGGAAGATGAACATTTTTCATGTTTTTTTAATTTATGCCACATGTAATAGTAAATTGATTTTTTTATTCAATTTAGTATTTTTTCCAAAATTAACCTCCAACTGAATCATAATTTACAAGTTACCATTCTAGTTCAATTCCAACCAAATTCCATTCAAATCTAACCAAAATAGAGTAATTCTTTCACATGTAAATTACCATATTACCCATGATACTTTAAAAACATTTCAAAATTGCCATTGTGACCAAATTACCAAAACTAGTCACTTAAATCTCTAATTTTGCCATTTTGTAAAAATCCAATTATTCTAGTTAGATCACAATCCACAATTAATAATTTATTCATAAAACAATATTTTATGAATTTTTCGTGACTTATGGTGAAGCCTCTGAAATTTTGATTCAATCTGATTTCCCGATATTCACTTTCTACTTATGTGATTCCCCTTCACCGGGCTATCAAATAAATTCTAAAAATTACTTATTTCCATATTTAAAGATAAATAATATTATCAAATAAAACATTCCATATTTATGAAGTCAAACTTAAAATTTTGACTCAGTTCAATATACTGATAATTTTACCCAAAATCTTTATCGGATAAAAATTCTCTTAATAATTCTTTATCAGATATCCATACGAATAATATTAACTAGAACTGATTCCTTTTTATCAATCTCAAGTACTGACATAAGACCTTCACAATAGGTCACTCATCCTATGCCTTGAGCACGCTTAACTTTGCAGTTCAATTGAAATTTGATATCTTATACTTCATTTTTATTCCCGGGATCTATATCAGATTTTTCTCCATGACCTGTTTAATCTATGTACAAGATAAAATAATTACTGATAAATTCTCCAAATATTCATAAAATAATATGTTATAACTCTTCCAAAGTCTGTGGAAACATCTCCGAAATTTTAGCTTGATTCGTTTTACCAATAAATGCCAAGAATTTTATTAGTTACTAATTAAATTCCTTAATCAAAATAATTATAGGATTCATCTTGAATCGAAATAAAATATTTCCAACACTTGGAAATGAATTTTATAACCTTTCTCTATCATATGGTAAAATTTCATAATTTTTCAGTTCGATCCGTGTGTCCAAATTCCACTTAAACTTTGACTGTGATTTCCCAATAATCGAAATATCGAATCAAACCAGTAATTCCTCATTCGATACAACCAATGGGTGCTCTATCTATTCATGAAATAAAACACCTAACTTTTGGGAAATTACAACTTTGATCCTTCAACTTTTCACGTTTCAACTTGTACCACCCAAGTTTTAAAAACTTATCATTTTGGTCACTAAACTGTAACCTTGAATTCCCATTCAAATTTTCCTTGGATTTTAACCAAATTTTGTGAGTATCCTATTTTACTCATTCTTTATCACATGATACCTTAAAACCTCAAAAATTTCTTTTCTGCAGTCCATAATTGAGAAGATCTTAACTTTTGCATTTTTGTCATTTTAGTCATTAAGTAAGCTTTTAAGCCCTTATCTTAGTACTAAATGGCCCTTAAAACCTCAAAATCTACATGTTTTAAATAGTTTCAGTTATTGCTCTCTCATTTTCTTCTCGGTCTTCCAAATTGCCTCATCCACTTTGTGGTTCTTGCAAAGGACTTTGACCCGTAGAATTTTCTTATTCCTTATACCTTTTTAATTTCATATGCTAAGATTTTCATCGGTTCTTCTTCATACGTCAAATATCGAGTTGTAACTCAACTTTGTAATGCCCCGATTTTGGGCTTAGGAGTTTTGGGGAACGATTTAGTCGGTTCGGTGGATCGAGATTAGAGATTCGAGTTAGATTATGGATTTAAATTGGATTAAATATTTTTATTGAAGATAAAAATATGAAAAAATAGTCTAAAATAATTATTAAATATATAAATGATTTTGGTAAAAACAATTTTGGAAAATGAAATTCAGAAATGGGACATTTTGGGTTAGTGACCAAAATGCAAGTTTGCAAAATTGTTTTTAGTGACTGTTTTGAAAATGGGTCAGAACTTTGAATCTTGAAGGAGATATTAATCCAAAAGGGTTTCATCAGATTTCTCCCTTTAATTAACTATTTTTAATTAAGTTTTAAGAGGTATAAATAAGGAGAGAATTAATTAAGCATAATGAAGGCTTTTAAAAGAAATTCACGTAACTAATTTTGTAACTTCTTTTCTCCCAAATTCTCTCCAGCCAAACATATTTTCCAGCTTCAATTTCTTCAGGTAAAATTATGATTTCAAAGATTTTTTTATTTCCAATTGATTTCTAAAGCTTTACATCAAATACTTATTATTTCTACCTTGATTTTCATGGTTTATAAAGCAATTAAGGGGAGAAATCAGCATTGGAGGCAAGGATTCGTTCTTCTCCTCTAATGAAAGGTTCTTTATTGAAATTCCTAAGTTCTTGATCCATTTTATATGATTTTCATTGGGTTTTGATTAATTAAACTCGGATTTATGGTTTAATTGATGATTTATGATGAAAATTTGTGGATATTCGTAGTGATCTGTTTTTGTTGAGTTAAGGATTGGTTTATAACTTGATTTTGATGTCTAAAATGATTATGAAGTGAGTTTTGATGATAGAATCCCGCAATCTAATGAATCTCTAATTTGCTAGGTTGTTAGTTATGAGATTTTGAGGCGTTGTGGTTGATTATTGCTTGCTGGAGGTATAATGTTGTTTTAGGTTGTTGTTTGGATGTTAATTGATGTTATTTGAAGGTTGAGATTCGTAGTTGTGGGCTGGGTTGAGGTTTGTGGGGAATTGATGATGTTTTCGGTTGTGAAGATAGAGTGTTGTGGAGGATTATAGTTGGGTGCTAATAATTTTTGTGTTGTTGTGAGTTTGGATGCATTGTAATGCATTGGATTCTCTGTTAAGACATGTTTGAAACATGGGAAAATAGTTTGGAAGCGAATCTTGGTGTTGAGGGATTGTCGAAGGCTTGATTTGACATCAGCAAGGAAGACGTTGCTTTGTCAGTGAGTGAAAATGTGGTTTAAAGAGTTTTTCTATTTTGAGAATTGAGTTTGGGAGTTAAGGTAGAGCTTGTAATGCTTACCTAGACTCGAAAGTAAGTATAGTGTGGTTTTACTCTCTCAGTCGTGCTTTTGCGGAATGGTTTTTATGCACTTGTTTAATACTTGTTACCTCATGTTTTATGCATGAAATGAGCATGGTTTAATGCTGGAAGTTGAGGTGAAATGATGTTAGATGCATTTGAAAAGTAATGCATGATTTTAAAGTATGTTGTGAACATGATTTATGCATGGTTTAATGCATATGAAAAATGGATGTATGTTTAAAAAAGTGGATTATATTGGCAAGTGATGTAATGAAAATGTGAGGGAAATGTTATCGGATATAGTTGGTCGGCCATAGGATTTAAAGTGCACTATAATAAGTCGCCCGTGATTGTAGAAGTGGTACGAGAGGTACTTACTCCAATCATGTGAACCCCGATGTTTTGTTGAGGTGGCATTTAGATGGCATTTACTCCAGCTATGGGTTGTAGAGGTGGTGCATCGAATATTTACTCCACGTTGGAGGATTAGCCTTGGTAGTGTATTGGTGGTGCATGTGTTGCACGACTCCATGCCATTGAGCTGAAGAGATTGCGAGATCTCTTAGAAATCCGTGTATCCGATGTTACTGATGTTAATGATGGTTTTATAGAAATGTTGTTGTTGAGATGGATCACTTGTAAGCTAATATAATGTTTTAAATGTATTATGTTGATGGATTGATTTGGAATAAAGTGTTTACACATGTTTTACTCCTTAAGCTTTGCATATGGGATGTTATGCATGGGAAAGGCTTAAGTAGAGGGAATTGCATATGAGATTATGCTTTGGAATTCATGATACATGTTGCATATGGTTTAATATGCTGATTTTGTAAAGACTAAGTGCATGTTTTGAAAGAATGGCATGATTGTTTTGAAATGGATTTCAATTGGATTTCAATTGCATTGGATGATGGTTTGTATTTTGAGCGTTCCTGACTAAGCAATGATTGCTTACGCTCTCTTTTATCATCAATGCAGATTGATTGAATGCAAATGGCCTAGCAAGCAATGAGGAAATTCCAAGACTTGATTTACTAAAGTATGTTTCAGTTTTAAAGTAGAAATATAGGCAATGTGGCTTAAATTTTGTTAGGAGGGTTTGAGTGGTTACTTCTTCGTTTGAGCAAGTTTATATTGTTGCTTTGGACTTGTGATAAGCTTTGTTTGTGGGATTTTGCACATGGTTCATGCTTTGGTTGCTTGAGTATTAGGAAGCATGCCTATAGTTTACCTTTAAAGCATGATGATTGTTTCTTGATGTTTGGTTTATGGTAGTTGATGGTAAATGACCAATGATGATGTTATTTGATTGTTAGAAGTACGCTTAAGTGTTAAAATTCCAAAACGAGGCTAAAAACCAGCAAATTTTGACGTTACAGTTCAGGGCGTATCGATACGCCTGTGCCCATATCAATACATGTAAGTGTTTCCAGGCATAGCGTATCGATACACAGAAGACCGTATTGATATGGGTGAGCACATTTTCAGGCTTAGCGTATCGGTACACGGGTGACCGTATCGATACATGTGAAGGTGTATCGATACACTTGCCCACGTATCGATACAGTCAGTGGTTAAGTTAGTTAAAAGTATGTTTTAAGGTTTCTGTTTTCTCTCGTTTTAGTCCCTGAGTGATATACATGCAATTAAATGAGTTTAAATGACTGTTTTGACTTGAAATTTCACCAGTATGCATGTAATTGGTTCAATTGAGGATTGGTAACTTTAATTGCAAAATTGGTCCTTCGAGTAATGGAAATTATAATTGGGTCCCTAGGTGTTATATATGCAATTGGATGAGTTCGGATGATCGTTTTAAGTTGAAATTTGGCATGTATGCTTGTAACCTGACTAATCGAAGATTGGTAAAGCAAATTAAAATTTAACCTTATAGATTTGTAGATTTACGTTTTGGTCCCTATTATTGTAAAGTGACCAATTCGATATCAAATCGATGCCCAATTAGGTTGGGTTTTCACTCGTTGTTTGTATGTACATGTAGGGTAATAACTAGCATTTAGATAAGATAAAAAGAGAAAAAAATGGACGTGTTTCCAGAGTTTTCTTTACAGTTTACTTCGGTAAACCTAATATAGCTCGAGCGGTTTGGTCTTGCGACTAGGTCGGGTCATGGGGGTACAAACTTCTTTTAGGTTGATAATGTGAAAAGGGTCTGATCGATACCTTTGAAGCAAATTCACGTGAAATATATCGCGAGTCTTGTTCGCCTCCAAAGGTAAAGTCAATTAATAAGTCATTTGTCCATCTTTCTTTTAAGAGTTTCACACAGTCTAATGAATCTGATACCAAGCTTTCCTTTTGACCAAAGCATAGTACCTTTTTCCAAGGTGAAACTTCCATACATACATTGTTTCTGAATTTTAATTCAATATTCTTTTTCTTTTTATCTGCATGTGCCTACTGTCAATTTGCAGCTGCTTTAGGATTATTTTAAAGAATACTCACTTTGTCTTCTAATTCTCGAATTAAACGTCAATATCGAACTGCACCTCTTTATCGGGAGGTAATCCGAGTAATTCATCCAAAAGCACATTTGGAAATTGCCTTACCATCGGAATATCCTCTATCTTCTTATAATTACTATACCGGTTCTCTATTACAGATAACTCATTCTGAATAGGAGTTAACTATCATATTTATTTGACTATATTATATTGACTACGAGTCTTTTCTTAACCCTCAAAATTCGTCAACTGACGAAATCTAACAATATCTTATTTTTCTTATAACCATTAGAGTCTCATTCATACTATTGAGGAGCCACATTAAGTTATGCAAGCAATACATAAATAACAACACATCCTAGGGGCATGTACACTTTAGCAAATTCATAATGAACTCGTTTAACCTCCAGAATCGTCTAAACCTTTGCTCTGATACCACTAAATGTAACACCCTTAACGTATATTCGATATTCCAATACACTTTAAAGATGTTACTAATTGATTTTACACTGATTTTCATACTTGTAAATTTTTTTATTAGTAAGCAAAACTAATTTGATTAAACAATCCTTTCATGGTTTTCATTAAATTACAAATCCGTCTAGAGTCACCTAGTTTCGATCCTGAATTGGTTTATGAACTACTTTAAGCAGTTATTAAAATGAAAATATAATTCAGTGTGAAAACTATGTGTGCTATCTAGACCCTTTCTTGATTTTAAAATCGCTACGTGATAATCAACCAACTAAGTTTAAAATCATTTGAAGTATATTTTCTAATATTCTTAATTCCTCAAACTAAGTCATGCTTCTAGATCATACAAAATAACTATATATTTTACATCTATACATGCCCCACTATACTAGGATGTGGTGATACTTACTGATAATACCAACTAACTTGATCCAATGATGTGCAGCTCCTCCTCTACTATCTATTCCAAAGTACCTACGTGTGATACAAAACACACGTTAAATATAACTTAATGAGGCATAATCATAACATGTAAAACAATGATTATAATAACACAGCTTTGCAGATTGGCAAGCGATTTTCCAATTGCAGTTGATAACATTTTAAACATGTATAGAACAACCTTGCATGTATAATTTATTTAACCAATATAATATTCAAATTATAGGATTCCATCTATCTTTTCAATCTTGCATACATTAAGCTTTTTAGCTTAACTAATTGCATACCTGCATTTCAAGTATTATAGCCAAAGCATAAAATCATGCCATCTGTAATGCAGAAATAATCATATATCATGACTATCTTAAGAATCCTGATATCAATGGTTCATGATCATCAAGTAGTCGTGCTTTCATTACACAATCATTAACATATCATATTCTCTAATATAGTCATACTTTCATCATGCAATCATTTGCATTTAATATTCTCTAATATAGTCCAAAGTACAAAATCATGTGATGCCATAGTACGCGAGCCATCACGACACCATAGTGTCTTCAACACTGTAGCATATGCATCGCCGAAGCGATTGAGATGAGTACGTACTTAAGGACGCCCTTTTGTTCCTCTCACAACATTTTAGTGCCTATCTTGGTACCGTAGTGCCTACATTATCTCAGCACCGTAGTGCCTACATTGTCTTAGCACCGAAGTGCCTACATTGTCTCAGCATCGTAGTGCTTACATTGTCTCGGCACCGTAATGCCTACATTGTCTCGGCACTGAAGTGCCTACATTGTCTCAACACCGTAGTGCCTACATTATCTCAGCACCGTAGTACCTACATTGTCTCAGCACCGAAGTGCCTACTTTGTCTCAGCACCGTAGTGCTTACATTATCTTAGCACCGAAGTGCCTACATTGTCTCACCACCGAAGTGCCGACATTGTCTCACTAGTACTTGGGCATAACAATATAATACTTTCACCTTCAATATCCAATTCATCAATACTATCAACCATAATTAGATAATGAACATTTCACACCCGAAATCTGTAATCCGATTTATCTCAAATAAATTATTATGCTAAATCCATGTATCACATATGTTATTTAATATTTCTTTGATCAACATACATTTTCATTATTATCAAAGTTGACTGATTGCAAGTCTTTTTCACATCATATATATATAAACAAATAAAAATGCATTCATTCATCTCGCATATGTAATAAATAAATAAAAATGACACTCATCTGGGCCTTTTATTAGCATGCCTCTCTAAATTCTACTCGATCCTTTCCTTCATAGTACCTTGAATCTTTTTTATTCACATTTGACTTCATTATCACATAAATATAAACAATCATTTGTTAGATTCATTTCTAACAAAATTTCAATCAAGCTATGTAATCATTTAACATGAAAATTTTCCATAATTAACTTATAATTTATACTAACTTCTTCTTATTTTTCTACTTGTCAATTTAGTCCCATTACTTACTTCAAACCACCAATTCATCATCTTCTTCATCAAATAGTTATTCAAAATAATTCTCTCTAATTTTATTTCTTTGCCAAAATAGTCACTAAAATGCAAAGGTAAGGATTCAAACTTCTTAACTTTGCAATTTAGTCTTCAAATCAACATTACTACCTTAATTCTATTATTTTATCTAAAAAAATCAGATTTAATCCCCATCCAAGAATTCATTTTCCTATTTGGTCACTTGATTTTGACAAATTGTCAAAATGGTCACTAATTCGATTAAACATCGGTTTAGCATTCTAACATCAATTTCACATCTCCAACATCATTAATTACATAAATACACTCCGATTTCATAAAATTCATATTCGATCCCTTAACTTTGAAGCTTGCCGAATTGGTCCCTATGTATTCTAATTTTAATTCTAACTTCATACAACATATTCGATTCATAAAATCTCATAATCATAATTTTCATAAAATTTTCCCATTATTCTTCCATGTGGCCGAATTGGTCACTTGGCTTCTCTAGGCTCATTTTTCATCCAACAGCATTCTAACATACTTAAATAAATTTTCCAACATATATTCTTCATTTCCAAGAATTAACATTTAAATCCCCAATTTATTCCTACTTGCCAAATTTGGGTGTCTAAACTTTTCAAAGACTTTATTTTAGTCCAAATGCCATAATCAAGCTTCTAAATTCATAATCTCTTCAAATCCATCACTAGGATAATTTTCACAATATTTTCCCAAATTTACCAAGCATGCCAAAATAGTCACTTAAAGGACTAGTTGAGGATTTTTCATTCTAGCATCAAAATCAAGTTTCTAATATCATCAATCTTTCATTTTCATCATCAATTTCAAAACCCTAAAAAAAATCCCAAATTCTAGGGTTAGGGGCTTTAATCCTTAAACATGAAATTAATCACAATCTAAGCTTGATTTCATCTCTACAACACTAAATTTGCATAGTTCAAGCTTCAATCTAAACATGGAACATGAAACCCTATTTTCTCTCTCTTCAAGAACATAATCAAATCTTCATAAATCTTGATAAAATTACTATCAAATGAAAGAGAATTGAAAATAGATCAACTTTCTATCAAAACATACCTTGAATCTTGTTCGCGAGCCTTGAAAATGCCTAGGAAAATTTTTTGTGTACTTTCCCCCATTTTTCTCTATTATTTCGAATTGAAGAGTAGGAAGATGAACATTTTTGTTCATATTTTTTTTTAATTTATGCCACATGTAATAATAAATTGAATTTTTTATTCAATTTAGTCATTTTTCAAAAATTAACCTCCAACTGGATCATAATTTACAAGTTACCATTCTAGTTCAATTCCAACCAAATTCCATTCAAATCTAACCAAAATAGAGTAATTCTTTCACATGGGAAATTACCATATTACCCATGATACTTTCAAAATATTTTAAAATTGGCATTGTGACCAAATTACCAACACTAGTCACTTAAGTCACTAATTTTGCCATTTTGTAAAAAATGCAACTATTCTAGTTAGATCACAATCAACCAATTAATAATTTATTCTTAAAACAATATTTTATGAATTTTCCGTGACTTATGGTGCAGCCTCTAAAATTTCGATTCGATCCGATTTCTCGATATTCACTTACTACTTCTTATGCGATTCCCCTTCACCGAGCTATCAAATAAATTCTAAAAATTCCTTATTTCCATATCTGAGAATTAAATAATATTATCAAATAAAATATTCCATAGTTATGAAGTCAAACTTAAAATTTTGACTCGGTCAAATATACGGATAATTTTACCCAAAATCTTTATCGGATAAAAATTCTCCTAATAATTCTTTATCAGATATCCATGCGAATAATATTAACTCAAATGATTCCTTTTTATCAGTCTCAAGTACTGACATAAGTCCTTCCCAATAGGTCACCCATCCTATGCCTTGAGCATGCTTAACTTTGCAGTTCAAATGAAATTCGATATCTTATATTGTATTTTTATTCTCGGGATCTAAATCAGATTTTTCTCCATGGTCTGTTTAATCTATGTACAAGATAAAATAATTACTGATAAATTCTCCAAATATTCATAAAATAATATGTTATAACTCTTCCAAAGTCTATGGAATCATCTCCGAAATTTTAGCTTGATTCAATTTACCGATAAATGCCAAGAATTTTATCGGTTACTAATTAAATTCCTTAATCAAAATAATTATAGGATTCATCCTGAATCGAACTAAAATATTTCCAAAACTTGGAAATAAATTTTATAACTTTTCTCTATCATATGGCAAAAATTCATAATTTTTCAGTTCGATCCGGATGTCCAAATTCCACTTAAACTTTGGCTGCGATTTCCCAATAATCGAAATATCGGATCAAACAAGTAATTCCTCATTCGATCCACACCAATGGGTGCTCTTTCTATTTATGAAATAAAACACCTAAATTTTGGGAAATTACAACTTTGGTCCTTCAACTTTTCATATTTCAACTTGTACCACCCAAGTTTTAAAAACTTATCATTTTGGTCATAAACTGTAACCTTGAATTCCCATTCAAAATTTTCCTTGGATTTTAACCAAATTTTGCGAGTATCCTATTTTACTCATTCTTTCACATGACACCTTAAAACCTCAGAAATTTCTTTTCTACAGTCCATAATTGAGAAAAACCTAACTTTTGCATTTTTGTCATTTTAGTCACTAAGTAAGCTTTTAAGCCTTTATCTTAGTACAAAATGACCCTTAATCAACATAGCAAATTTTGGGGTATTACATAAAACAGTCCACAAAGCTCATATATAGGCAACACAATTTCAAATGCATAAATACTCAATTATATGCAGAAAACCGTCCTATGAACAGTCTTCCTAATTTCAAATCAAATCTCAAATTTTGCAAAATTGTCCCCATGTTCCAGATTTGTTTATAACAGGTCCATAACAATCTTTATTGTTCCAAAATCATTTCTTCAGCTTTACAAATCAGATCTTAAAATTCTGATTTTAACTAAACAGCCCATGAACATTAATGTTACCCCAATTAACCCCATGTTCTTAAAAACAATTGTTTAGCAAACAATATGACCTTAACTTGATTTACTATCTTCATTATGTATACAAATCATTTTTGAGATTGACTAACATATTCGAACATAGCACCTATTCTATAAGTGTTTATGTTCATATTTTTCAATTTGAACCATTTTAATTGCCATGAATTAAAACCCAAGCTTAAACACGAGTACACAATCAACAATGGTGATCATCAATTGTTTCAAAGAATAATTCATGTTTCTACAATAACACATAGCATGAATAAGAATCTAGACAAACAATATCCTTAAATCCAGCTCTAAATCAAGGGAAATGAAGAAAAACTTTACCCTCATCAAGCTATTCGATTAAGACAAGGAATTGAGTTACAAACTTAAATTCCCCTTGAACTTCCATGAACAATTCCTTTCTCTTTAGTCCTAATCACTTAGTTCATCCAATTGTCCCATTTAAACTTCCTATAAATTAATGACAAACTTCTAAACCACATTTCGAGATGTTACACATTCAAATTTAGTGATATAATTCTAAGCCACATACTAATTAACCGTTTAAAAATTTAAAAATAACATTATTAAGCTTGTGATCACTTTGTAAAACTCCTAGCCTGATTTTAGGGGTATTACAAACATAGTTTGTATGATTAGATTAATGGTTAAAATAAACAATTGGTAATTATATTTATGAATATGTATATGATAATTCCATGTGAATGTGTTTGGATTCGAATGAGATTAGTGTACGTGATTATATGCTTGTTATGATCTTGAGATGGTTGCCCGTATATCTACATATATGGAAATCCTTGTTATGCCTAATTCAAGAATCACATAGTTTAATTAACCTTTAAAAGAGACGTTTATTATAGTCTTTTCTCTCTTAACTGTTCGAATGATAAACATGAACTGGATTAGACCTAAAACTTGAATAGCTAAAACTGGTTATTCAAACTTTTAAGATTAGTCTTAACCTTTCTGGATTTTATTTAAGTGTTCTTTGTATATTGAGATTTTATCAAATAGAGTATAAGTTGTGAGATATCACATGACTTATTACGTATAATGTGTAAGCATACCTGCTTGAGCATGAAATGTATTGTGAACTTGATCTTTGAAAGTTACTAAAAAGTTTTAAATCCCCGTGATTTCTAGTTGCATGCTTAGTTGAGATTTGTTAGGACGTCTTATGTTTATTTGGATTTTGTTCAGTAACACTTCTTAAATCGGTTTCCTCCTAGACCGGGTAAGGGGTGTTACACCTCAAACTTATTTTCAAGTTGTTTGGACTTAAAATTATTTTTGAAATCTTTTCAATTTAGTCCAAAACTATTTTTCAATTATTATATCAAAACAAAAATCCTAACAGTCTCCCCTTTTTGTTCAAAATTGAGGCTAAGCTATATAATCGTGTTCAAAAGCCCATAACTAAATATTTTAATTCATAAAATTTGATTGAATCTTATTTTGCGGCCATTTTGTTGGGGTTTAAGTCGTACATGTCTAAATGGGCTTTATAGTGGACCGATAGAATTTTAACCGAATAAAAAGTTCTAAAATGAGGTTAAGCTATATAATCATGTCCAAAAGCCCGTAAATAAATATTTTAAGTCATAAAATGTGATTTAATCTTATTTTTGGCTGTTTTGTTGGGTTTAAGGCGTGCATGTCAAAATGGGATTTACAGTGGACCCGTTGGAATTTTAACCGAGTAAAAGGTTCTTAAAATGAGGTTAAGCTGTATAATCATGTTCAAAAGCCCAAAAAAATATTTTAATTCGTAAAATTTGATTTAATCTTATTTTGAGGCCATTTTGTTGGGGTTTAAGGCATGCATGTATAAATGTGTTTTACAGTGGACCCATTGGAATTTTAACACATAATTTTTTTTGAAAATGAGGTTAAGCTATATAATCATGTTCAAAAGCCTATAACTAAATATTTTAAGTCATAAAATGTGATTTAATCTTATTTTTTGGCCGTTTTGTTGGGGGTTTAAGGCATGCATGTCTAAATGGGCTTTATAGTGGACCCGTTGGAATTTTAACTGAGTAAAAACTTATAAAATTGAGGTTAAGCTGTATAATCATGTTCAAAACCCATAACTAAAAATCTTAATTCATAAATTTTGATTTAGTCTTATTTTGCGGCCATTTTGTTAGGGCTTAAGGCGTGAATGTCTAAGTGGGCTTTACAGTAGACCCGTTGGAATTTTAACCAAGTAAAAAGTTCCAAAATTGAGGTTAAGCTGTATAATCATGTTCAAAATCCCATAACTAAATATTTTAATTCATAGAATTTGGTTTGGTCTTATCTTACAGCCATTTTGTTGGGTTTTAAGGAATGCATCTCTAAATGGGCTTTATAGTGGACCCGTTAAAATTTTAACGGAGTAAAAATTTCTAAAAATAAGGTTAAGCTATATAATCATGTTCAAAAACCCATAACTAAATATTTTTATTCATTAAATTTTATTTAATCTTATTTTTTGTCCGTTTTGTTGGGGTTTGAGGAGTGCATGTCTAAATGGGTTTATAGTGGACCCATTAGAATTTTAACTGAGTAAAAAGTTCTGAAAAAAGAGGTTAAGCTATATAATCATGTTCAAAAGCCCATAACTAAATATTTTAAGTCATAAAATGTGAATTAATGGGCTTTATAGTGGACCCATTGGAATTTTAACTAAGTAAAAAGTTCTAAAATGAGGTTAAGCTATTTAATCATGTTCAAAAACCCATAACTACATATTTTAAGTCATAAAATGTGATTTAATCTTATTTTTTTGCTGTTTTGTTGCGGTTTAAGGCGTACCCAAACACCCTCTACGCCACCTCCTCTTCTTCTCCCCTCCCTCCTCCCTCAATCCTCTTGCCTGCGTGTAGATTGTCTTGTCGCCGACACTGGCGCTTCATCTTTTGATGGTTTGCATTCGGATCTCTAGGGTGATCTTTTTCTAATCTTTGGAGGGTTTTCCTGTTTGGTTACTCATGGAAATTTAGAGTTCTTTCTATTAGGGCTTATTATTATTTTGTTTTTTGTTTTTGTGTTTTTCTATTTATCGACCAACTCTAATCCCTTTTCGGTTTTGTTAGACTGTATACAGACTTCGTAGTAGCTACTCTCGACCATTCATGCCCTCGGCTGTACAGGGTTCGCAATCGTGTAGATTTCCTCAGTTGCAACCAATTATCTCGTTAACGCACGGCAACCTGGCCGCTCACTGTTGCGTTGTCATTCACTGTTGCGTGGCTTTACCCAATCATAACCAACCAACCATGAAGGGCTCTTGGCAGAACCAGGGTTCGTAAGTGTAGAGTTTCCCTCGGTTGTGGACAGGTTTTTCGTTTACGCCTGGCAACCAGGTCGAGCAAGGCACGCACACACACTCTTCCGCAAGCATGGGCCAGCTTTTCGATCTCCCTGGGCATGTTTGATTACTGCGGTACAGTTACGTCATGGATGGATGTTGCGCCATCGGCGTAGTCTCTCGTTTCCCAATCTCCCTACCGTTGCAGGATATTGTCGGTCGCCTATTTTGGCGCATTTTTTTGATCCTTTGGATCGCTCTTTGATCATATCTCTGATCTTCTCAGACCATGTATTTTGTTTGGAGCCTTGTCTCCTTTGATCACCATGCGGTGTTTTGCTTGCGTGGCCTTATTTAGGGCTACGACACTTTAAAATTTAGGCTTGTTTTGCCCCTGCTCGTTTCTAGCCGATTTTTGCCTGACCGATGTCGACTGGCCTTCTTGGGTGGTGATAGTAGATACATGGTGCCCGGGCCACCATGGTCCCATCTCAGTTCTTCGACCGTGACATACGATGCTAGGGTTATATAGCCCATGCTACTCGGCCCTGTGACTGTGGCCCTGCTTGGGTTGCTTTGACTAATGTCCACGCTGCCTAGACTGCTCGAGTGGAGCACACACTCTTGGTATAGCCTGCTCAGAACAGACTCTCGTCTGGTGCATTTTGCCCTTAGGCGCTGCGATCGGGTGCGAAGGAGAATGCCTCGACATCACCCGTCTCTAGGCTGCCCCCTTGATCCATGCATTGGTTTCTACAACTTACAAGGTGCTCCCTTACTTGGTGGCCTCGTGCCAGCTCATCATCCTCGTAGCTAGGATTGCATCGCCTCTCGATCAAATAGATTGGCCCATTGGCCAACTACGCCACATCATCCTCCCAATAAAGTTTGACTCTTAGTCCACTACCTGGAACTTCAATTTTGTTTTTCTTTTTTTTCTTCTTATTACTTTATCTTTTTCCTTTATTTCTTTTATCTCGCATTATATGTATCTGATTCTTATATTAATTATCTCCTTCCTTATTTTTTATTTTTATCTTGAACTATTTTTTATTATTTATTTTCCACAATTATAATTTGTTTTATCTTCCTCTTTTTTCTCCCTTATCTTTTCAGCAATTTGAATTTCTTTCATATCTTTATTTATTTTAATTTATATGTTTTTTCTTTGCCTTATATTTCTTCTCATCTTTGTGTTCTTATCTCTCCTTATTTATCTCCCTTTTATTTTAATTTATTTGTCTTTTCTTTTTCTGATAACTCTTATCCTTTTCCAATTAGTCTTTTCTTTTACTTGGAATTCTTTCCTTTATAACTTCTCCTCTCTTATTTTCTCTTCTTTATATTCTGCTTTTACCTTGGGTTTTTCATTATTTTACCTTCACTTTTACTTTTCTCTTTCTACTAGCTTTTTTTTCTTTTTTTCCCTAATGGCTGACTCTATCCTTGCTCGCTTAGGTGACTTAAGTTTACTACTGAAGAACAAGATGTGGTTTTTACACCGCCGACTACAATGGAACTACCTCCGGAGGAATTTGCATGTTCTTTACTAGGCAAGTTCATCACGGAAAAACCTGTGGATGGGGCCAGTCTTTCGTTCCATTTGGAGGGACGACAAGGTACAATCCATCTCTGAAATCCATTCTGGTTTTTTTCTGATAAAATTTTCTGCGGTTTCCAACTGAGATAGTGTTCTGAAACGTGGTCCCTGGGAATTCAAAAAGCACTAGTTTGCCCTTGAACTGACAGACCCAAAGCTGACTATTCATGACTATCCCTTCTCTCATATACGAATTTGTGTGCAAATTCATAACATCCCTTTCAACTAGATGAATGTTGAACTCGCACGCTTCCTCAGGGCTTACATTGGTAAAGTCGTCATGTCTTATTCCCGGAAGGACAAAGGCAACCTAGTAGAATTCCTGCGTGTTTGGGTCTTGATGGCCGTTTTGTTGTTTTTAAGGCGTGCATATCGAAATGGGCTTTATAGTGGACCCGCTAGAATTTTAATCGAGTAAAAAGTTCTAAAATTGAGGTTAAGCTGTATAGTCATGTTCAAAAGCCGATAACTAAATATTTTAAGTCATAAATTTGATTTAATCTTAATATGTGGCCATTTTGTTGGGGTTTAAGGCGTACATGTCTTAATGGGTATTGCAGTAGACCCGTTGGAATTTTAACCGAGTAAAAATTTCTGAAAATGAGTTTAAGCTATATAATCATGTTCAAAAGCTCAAAACTAAATATTTTAAGTCATATAATGTGATTTAATCTTATTTTTTGGTCGTTTTGTTGGGTTTAAGGCGTGCCTGTCAAAATGGGCTTTATAGTGGACCCGTTAGAATTTAACCGAGTAAAATTTTCTAAAAATAAGGTTAAGATATATAATCAATTTCAAAATCTCATAACTAAATATTTTAAGTCATAAAATGTGATTTAATCATATTTTCGACCGTTTTGTTGGGTTTTAAGGGTGCTTGTCTAAATGAGATTTGCAGTGGATCCGCTGGAATTTTAACCAAGTAAAAAAATCTGAAATTGAGGTTTATTGTGGACCCGTTGTAATTTTAACGGAGTAAAAAGTTCTAAAATTGATGTTAAGCTATATTAAAAAATATTTTAATTCGTAAAATTTGATTTAATCTTATTTTGCGGCCATTTTGTTGGGGTTTAAGGCATACATGTCTAATTAGTCTTTACAATGGACCCGTTGAAATTTTAACCTAATAAAAATTTCAAAAAAGAGGTTAAGCTATATAATCATAATCAAAAGCCCATAATCAAATATTTTAACTCATAAAATTTTATGTAAGCTTATTTTGTTGTCGTTTTGTTGGTTTAAGGCGTGCATGTCTAAGTGGGCCTTACAGTAGTCCTGTTGGAATTTTAACAGAGTAAAAAGTTCTAAAATTAAGGTTAAGCTATATAATCATATTCAAAAGCCCATAATCAAATATTTTAACTCATAAAATTTGATTTAATCTTATTTTTTGTCTGTTTTGTTGGGTTTAAGACGTACATGTCTAAATGGGTTTCACAGTGGACCCATTGGAATTTAATCAAGTAAAAAATTTTGAAAATGAGGTTAAGCTATATAATCATGTTCAAAAGCCCATAAATAAATATTTTGAGTCATTAAATGTGATTTAATCGTTTTTGGCCGTTTTGTTGGTGTTTAGGCGTGCATGTCTAAATGGGCTTTATAGTGGACCCGTTTGAATTTTAACCGAGTAAATTTTTTTGAAAAAGAGGTTAAGCTATATAATCATGTTCAAAATCCCATTACTAAATATTTTAACTCATAAAATTTGATTCAATTTTATTTTGCAGTCATTTTGTTGGTTTTAAGGCGTGCATGTCTAAATGGGCTATATAGTGGACCCGTTGGAATTTTAACCGAGTAACAATTTCTGAAAATGAGTTAAGCTATATAATCATGTTCAAAATCCCATAAATAAATATTTTAAGTCATAAAATGTGATTTAATCTTATTTTTTGGCCGTTTTGTTGGGGTTTAAGCCGTGCAGGTCTAAATGAGCTTTATAGTGGACCCGTTGGAATTTTAATCAAGTAAAAAGTTCTAAAATTGAGGTTAAACTATATAATCATGTTCAAAATACCATAACAAAATATTTTAATTCATAAAATTTGATTTAATCTAATTTTGCGGCCATTTTGTTGGGGTTTAAGTGTGCATGCTAAATGGACTTTATAGTGGACCCGTTGGATTTTAACCGAGTAAAAATTTTTGAAAATGGGGCTAAGCTATATAATCATATTCAAAAGCCCATAACTAAATATTTTAATTCATAAATGTGAGTTAATCTTATTTTCCTCCATTTTGTTGGGGTTTAAGGCATCCATGTCTAAATGGGCTTTATAGTGCACCCGTTAGAATTTTAATCGAGTAAAAAGTTTTGAAAAAATGGTTATGCTATATAATCATTTTCAAAAGCCCATAACTAAATATTTTAAGTCATAAAATGTGATTTAATCTTATTTTTGGGCCGTTTTGTTGGGGTTTAAGGCGTGCATGTCTAAATGGGCTTTACAGTGGACCCGTTGGAATTTTAACCGAGTAAAAAGTTTTCAATTGAGGTTAAGCCATGTAATTATATTCAAAAGCCCATAATAAAATATTTTAACTCATAAAATTTAATTTAATCCTATTTTGTGGCCGTTTTGTAGGGTTTAAGGCGTGCATGTTTAAATGGGCTCAAAAGTGGTCCCGTTAGAATTTTAACCGAGTAAAATATTCTAAAATTGAGGTTAAGCGATATAATAAAATTCAAAATCCCATAATCAAATGTTTTAACTTATAAAATTTGATGTAATCTTATTTTGTGGCCGATTTGTTGGGTTTAAGGCGTGCATGTCTAAATGGACTTTAAAGTAGACCCCGTTAGAATTTTAACTGAGTAAAAATTTCTGAAAAAGAGATTAAGCTCTGAAATCATGTTCAAAAACCCATAACTAAGTATTTTAATTCATAAAATTTGATTTAATATTGTTTTTTGGCTGTTTTGTTGGGGTTTAAGGCGTGCAAGTCTAAATGGGCTTTATAGTGTACCTATTGGAATTTTAACCGAGTAAAAAGTTCTAAATTGAGGTTAAGCTCTATAATCATGTTCAAAAGCCCATAACTAAATATTTTAAGTCATTAAATATGGTTTAATCTTATTTTTGTCCGTTTTGTTCGGGTTTAAGCCGTGCATGTCTAAATGGGCTTTAAAGTGGACTCGTTAGAATTTTAGCCGAGTAAAAAGTTCTAAAATTGAGGTTAAGCTGTATAATAATGTTCTAAATCCTATAATTAAATATTTTAATTCATAAAATTTGATTTAATCTTATTTTGCGGCCATTTTGTTGGGGTTATGTGCGTGTCAAAATGGGTTTTAAAGTGGACCCTTTGGAATTTTAACCGAGTAAAAAGTTCTAAAATTGAGGTTAAGCTATATAATCATGTTGAAAAACACATAACTAAATATTTTAATTCATAAAATTTGATTTAATCTTATTTTGCGGCCATTTTGTTGGGGTTTAAGTCGTGCATGTCTAAGTGGGCTTTACAATGGACCCGTTGAAATTTTAACCAAGTAAAAAGTTATAAAATTAAGGTTAAGCTATATAATCATATTCAAAAGCCCATAATAAAATATTTTAACTCATAAAATTTGATTTAATATTATTTTGTGCCCCTTTTGGTGGGTTTAAGGCGTACATGTCTAAATGGGCTTTACAGTGAACCCGTTGGAATTTTAATAGAGTAATTTTTTTTGAAAATGAGGTTAAGCTATATAATCATGTTCAAAAGCCCATAAATAAATATTTTAAGTCATAAAATGTGATTTAATCTTATTTTCTACCGTTTTGTTAGGGTTTAAGGCGTGCATGTCTAAATGGGCTTTATAGTGTACCCGTTGAAATTTTAACCGAGTAAAATTTTTTGAAAATGAGGTTAGGCTATATAATAATTTTCAAAAGATCATAACTAATTATTTAAATTAATAAAATATGATTTAATCTTATTTTTCGGCCATTTTATTAAGGTTTAAGGTGTGCATGTCTAAATGGCTTTATAGTGGACTCGTTAGAATTTTAACGAAGTAAAAAGTTCTAAAATTGAGGTTAAGCTACATTATCATAATCAAAAGTCCATAATAAAAAATTTAAACTCATAAAATTTGATTTTATCTTATTTTGTGGTTGTTTTGTTGGTTTAAGGCATGCATGTGTAAATGGGCTTTATGGTGGACCCGTTGGAATTTTAAACGACTAAATTTCTAAAAATGAGGTTAAGCTATATAATCATGTTAAAAAGCTCATGACTAAATATTTTAAGTCATAAAATGTGTTTTAATCTTATTTTTTGGCTGCTTTGTTGGGGTTTCAGACGTGCATGTCTAAATGGGCTTTACAGTGGACCCGTTGGAATTTTAACGATTAATATTTTTTGAAAATGAGGTTAAGCTACATAATCATGTTCAAAAGACCAAAACTAAATATTATAATTCATACAATTTGATTTAATCTTATTTTGCGGCCATTTTGTTCGGGTTTAAGGCTTGCGTGTCTAAAAGGGCTTTACAGTAGACCCGTTGGAATTTTAATCTAGTAAAAATTTCTGAAAATGCGTTTAAGCTATATAATCATGTTGAAAAGCCCATAACTAAATATTTTAAGTCATAAAGTGTGATTTCATCTTATTTTTTGGCCGTTTTGTTGGGGTTTAAGGCGTGCATGTCTAAATGGGCTTTACTGTGGACCCGTTGGAATTTTAACATAGTAAAAAGTTCTAAAATTGAGGTTAAGCTGTATAATCATGTTCAAAAGCCCATAACTAAATATTTTAAGTCTTAAAATTTGATATAATCTTATTTTGCGGCCGTTTTGTTGGGTTTAAGGCGTGCATGTCTATATGAGCTTTGTAGTGCACCCGTTGAAATTTTAACCGAATAAAAAGTTCTGAAATTAAGGTCAAGATATATAATCATATTCAAAAGCCCATAATGAAATATTTGGACGTATAAAATTTGAGTCAACCTTATTTTGTGGTTGTTTTGTTGAGTTTAAGGAGTGCATGTCTAAATAGGCTTTACAGTGGACTCGTCGGAATTTTAACCTAGTAAAAAGTTATAAAATTGAGGATAAGCTATATTATCATATTCAAAAGCCCATAATCAAATATTTTAACACATAAAATTTGATTTAATATTATTTTGTGTCCGTTTTGTTGGCGTTTAAGCCGTACATGTCTAAATGGGCTTTATAGTGGACCCGTTGGAATTTTAACCGAGTAAAATTTTCTGAAAATGAGGTTAAGCTATATAATCATGTTCAAAAGCCCATAACTAAATATTTTGATTCATAAAATATGATTTAATCTTATTTTTTTGCCGTTTTATTGGGATTTAAGGCGTGCATGTCTAAATGGGCTTTACAGTGGGCCCATTGGAATTTTAACCGAGTAAAAAGTTCTAAAATTGAGGTTAAGCTATATAATCATTTTCAAAATCCCATAATCAAATTTTTTAACTCATAAATTTTTTGTCAATGTTATTTTGTGGTCGTTTTGTTGGTTTTAAGGCATTCATGTCCAAATGGGTTTTACAGTGGACCCGTTGGAATTTTAACCGAGTAAAAAGTTCTAAAATTGGGGTTAAGCTTTATAATCATATTCAAAATCCATAATCAAATATTTTAACTCATAAAATTTTATTTAATCTTATTTTGTGGCCGTTTTGTTATTTTTAAGGCGTGCATATCGAAATGGGCTTTATAGTGGACCCGCTGGTATTTTAATTGAGTAAAAAGTTTTAAAATTGAGGTTAACTATATAATCATGTTCAAAAGTCGATAACTAAATATTTTAAGTCATAAAATTTTATTTAATCTTATTTTGTGGCCATTTTGTTGGGGTTTAAGGCGTGCATGTCTAAGTGAGTTTTGCAGTGGACCCGTTGGAATTTAAACGAGTAAAAATTTCTGAAAATGAGTTTAAGCTATATAATCATGTTCAAAAGCTCAAAACTAAATATTTTAAGACATATAATGTGATTTAATCTTATTTTTTGGCTGATTTGTTGGGTTTAAGGCCTGTGTGTCAAAATGGGCTTTACAGTGGACCCGTTAGAGTTTAACCGAGTAAAATTTTCTAAAAACGTGGTTAAGCTATATAATCAATTTCAAAATCTCATAACTAAAAATTTTAAGTCAGAAAATGTGATTTTATCATATTTTTGACCGTTTTGTTGTGTTTTCAGTCGTGCTTGTCTAAATGAGTTTTGTAGTGGATCCATTGGAATTTTAACCGAGTAAAAATTTCTAAAATTGAGGTTAAGATACATAACCATATTCAAAATCCCAAATTCAAATATTTTAACTCATAAAATTTGATTTAATCTTATTTTGTGGTCGTTTTGTTGGGTTTGAGGCGTTAATGTCTAAATGGGCTTTACTATGGACTCGTAATTTTAACCGAGTAAAAAGTTCTAAAATTGAGGTTAAGCTATATAATCATGTTCAAAAGCCCATTACTAAATATTTTAACTCATAAAATTTGATTTAATCTTATTTTGTGGCCATTTTGTTGGGGTTCAAGGCATACATGTCTAATTAGTCTTTACAATGGACCCGTTGAAATTTTAACCTAATAAAAAGTTCAAAAAAAGAGGTTAAGATATATAATCAAAATCAAAAGCCCATAATCAAATATTTTAACTCATAAAATTTTATGTAAGCTTATTGTGTTGTTGTTTTGTTGGTTTAAGGCGTGTATGTCTAAGTGGGCTTTACAGTGGTCCCGTTGGAATTTTAACAGAGTAAAAAGTTCTAAAATTAAGGTTAAGCTCATAATAAAATATGATTTAATCTTATTTTTTGTTCGTTTTGTTGGGTTGAAGACGTACATGTCTAAATGGGCTTCATAGTGGACCCGTTTGAATTTTAATCGAGTAAAAATTTCTGAAAATGAGGTTAAGCTATATAATCATGTTCAAAAGCCCGTAAATAAATATTTTGAGTCATTAAATGTGCTTTAATCTTTTTTTTGGCCGTTTTGTTGGGGTTTAAGGCGTGCATGTCTAAATGGGCTTTATAGTGGAACCGTTGGAACTTTAATCGATTAAAAAGTTCTAAAATTGAGTTTAAACTATATAATCACGTTCAAAAGCCCATAACGAAATATTTTAATTTATAAAATTTGATTTAATCTTATTTTTTTTCCGTTTTATTGGGATTTAAGGCGTACATGTTTAAATGGGCTTTACAGTGGGCTCGTTGGAATTTTAACCTAGTAAAAAGTTTTGAAATTGAGGTTAAGCTATATAATCATTTTCAAAATCCCATAATCAAATTTTATAACTCATAATTTTTTTTCAATCTTATTTTGTGGCCGTTTTGTTAGGTTTAAGGCGTTCATGTCTAAATGGGCTTTATAGTGGACCCCGTTGGAATTTTAACCGAGTAAAAATTCTAAAATTGAGGCTAAGCTATATAATCATTTTTAAAATCCCATAATCAAATTTTTTAACTCATAATTTTTTTTCAATCTTATTTTGTTGGGTTTAAGGCGTGCATGTCTAAAAGGGCTTTACAGTAGTCCCGTTGGAATTTTAACCGAGTAAAAAGTTCTAAAATTGGGGTTATGATTTATAATCATATTCAAAAGCCATATCAAATATTTTAACTCATAAAATTTTATTTAATCTTATTTTGCGGTCGTTTTATTATTTTTAAGGCGTGCATACCGAGATGGGCTTTATAGTGGACCCGCTGGAATTTTAATCGAGTAAAAAGTTCTAAAATTGAGGTTAAGCTGTATAATCATGTTCAAAAGCCGATAAATAAATATTTTAAGTCATAAAAATTGATTTAATCTTATTTTGTGGCTATTTTGTTGGGGTTTAAGGCGTGCATGTCTAAATGAGTTTTGCAGTGGACCCGTTGGAATTTTAACCGAGTAAAAATTTCTGAAAATGAGTTTAAGCTATATAATCATGTTCAAAAGCTCAAAACTAAATATTTTAAGTCATATAATGTGATTTAATCTTATTTTTGGCCGTTTTGTTGGGTTTAAGGCGTGCGTGTCAAAATGGGCTTTATAGTGGACCCGTTAGAATTTAACCGAGTAAAATTTTCTAAAAATGAGGTTAAGCTATATAATCAATTTCAAAATCTGATAACAAAATATTTTAAGTCATAAAATGTGATTTAATCATATTTTTGACCGTTTTATAGGGTTTTAAGGCGTGCTTGTCTAAATGAGCTTTGCAGTGGATCCGTTGGAAACCGAGTAAAAATTTTTGAAATTGAGGTTAAGTTATATAATCATATTCAAAATCCCAAATTCAAATATTTTAACTCATAAAATTTGATTTAATCTTATTTTGTGGCCGTTTTGTTGGGTTTGAGGCGTCAATGTCTAAATGGGCTTTACTGTGGACCCGTTGGAATTTTAACCGAGTAAAAAGTTCTAAAATTGAGGTTAAGCTATATAATCATGTTCAAAAGCCCATTACTAAATATTTTAATTCATAAAATTTGATTTAATCTTATTTTGCAGCCATTTTGTTGGGGTTTAAGGCATACATGTCTAATTAAACTTTACAATGGACCCGTTGAAATTTTAATCTAATAAAAAGTTCAAAAAAGAGGTTAATCTATATAATCATAATCAAAATCCCATAATCAAATATTTTAACTCATAAATTTTTATGTAAGCTCATTTTGTTGTCGTTTTGTTGCTTTAAGGCGTGCATGTCTAAGTGGGCTTTACAATAGTCCCGTTGGAATTTTAACAGAGTGAAAAGTTCTAAAATTAAGGTTAAGCTATACAATCATATTCAAAATCCCATAATCAAATATTTTAACTCATAAAATTTGATCTAATCTTATTTTTTGTCCATTTTGTTAGGTTTAAGGCGTACATGTCTAAATGGGCGCTTCACAGTGGACCCGTTGAAATTTTAATCAAGTAAAAATTTCTGAAAATGAGGTTAAGCTATATAATCATGTTCAATAGCCCATAAATAAATATTTTGAGTCATTATATGTGATTTAATCTTTTTTTGGCCGTTTTGTCGGTGTTTAAGGCTTGCAAGTCTAAATGGGCTTTATAGTGGACCCGTTTGAATTTTAACCGAGTAAAATTTTTTGAAAATGAGGTTAAGCTATATAATCATGTTCAAAATCCCATTACTAAATATTTTAACTCATAAAATTTGATTCAATCTTATTTTGCAGACATTTTGTTGGTTTTAAGGCGTGCATATCTAAATGGGCTATATAGTGGATCCGTTGGAATTTTAACCGAGTAACAATTTCTGAAAATGAGGTTAAGCTATATAATCATGTTCAAAATCCCATAAATAAATATTTTAAGTCATAAAATGTGATTTAATCTTATTTTTTGGCCGTTTTGTTGGGGTTTAAGGCGTGTATGTCTAAATGGGCTTTATAGTGGAACCGTTGGAATTTTAATCGAGTAAAAAGTTCTAAAATTGAGGTTAAACTATATAATCATGTTCAAAAGCCCATAAGAAAATATTTTAATTCATAAAATTTTATTTAATCTTATTTTTTTGCCGTTTTATTGGGAGTTAAGGCATGCATGTCTAAATGGGCTTTAGAGTGGGCCCGTTGGAATTTTAACAGAGTAAAAAGTTCTGAAATTGAGGTTAAGCTATATAATCATTTTCAAAATCCCATAATCAAATTTTATAACTTATAAAATTTGATGTAATCTTATTTTGTGGCCGATTTGTTGGGTTTAAGGCGTGCATGTCTAAATGGACTTTAAAGTGGACCCGTTGAAATTTTAATCGAGTAAAAATTTTTGAAAATGAGGTTAAGCTCTGAAATCATGTTTAAAAGCCCATGACTAAATATTTTAATTCATAAAATTTTATTTAATATTATTTTTGGCTGTTTTGTTAGGGTTTAAGGCGTGCAAGTCTAAATAGGCCTTACATTGTACCCGTTGGAATTTTAACCAAGTAAAAAGATTTAAAATTGAGATTAAGCTGTATAATCATGTTCAAAAGTCCATAACTAAATATTTTAATTCATAAAATTTGATTTAATATTATTTTTTGGCTGTTTTGTTTGGGTTTAAGCCGTGCATGTCTAAATGGGCTTTAAAGTGGACCCGTTAGAATTTTAACAGTGTAAAAAGTTCTAAAATTGAGGTTAAGTTGTATAATCATGTTCAAAAGACCATAACTAAATATTTTAATTCATAAAATTTGATTTAATCTTATTTTGCATCCATTTTGTTGGGGTTTAAGGCGTGCATGTGTAAATTGGCTTTATAGTGGACTCGTTGGAATTTTAACCGAGTAAAAAGTCTTAAAATTGAGGTTAAGCTACATAATCATGTTCAAAAACTCATAATCAAATATTTTAATTCATAAAATTTGGTTTAAGCGTATTTTGCAGCCATTTTGTTGGGGTCTAAGGTGTGCATATGTAAATGGGCTTTATAGTGGACCCGTTGGAATTTTAACCGAGTAAAAAGTTTTGAAAATGAGGTTAAGCTATATAATCATGTTCAAAACCCCATAACTAAATATTTGAAGTCATAAAATGTGTTTAGCCTTATTTTTCGTCCGTTTTGTTGGGGTTTTAGGTGTGCATGTCTGAATGGGCTTTACAGTGGACCTGTTGGAATTTTAACCCAGTAAAAACTTCTAAAAATGAGGATAAGTTATATTATCATGTTAAAAAGCCCATAAATAAATATTTTAAGTAATAAAATATGATTTAATATTATTTTTGCCCTTTTTATTGGGGTTTAAGGTGTGCATGTCTAAATGAGCTTTACAATGGACTCGTTGCAATTTTAACCGAGTAAAATGTTCTAAATTTGAGGTTAAGCTATATAATCATGTTCAAAGCCCATTACTAAATATTTTAATTCATAAAATTTGATTTAGTCTTATTTTGCAGCCATTTTGTTGGAGACTAAATATTTTAACCGAGTAAAAAGTTCAAAAAATACGTTTAAGCTATCTAATCATAATCAAAAGCCCATAATAAAATAATTTAACTCATTAAATTTTATTTAGTCTTATTTTGTAGCCGTTTTGTTGGGTTTAAGGCGTGCATGTCTAAATGGGCTTTACAGTGGACCCGTTGGAATTTTAACCGAGTAAATTTTTTTGGAAATGAGGTTAAGCTATATAATGATGTTCAAAAGCCCATAACTAAATATTTTAATTTATAAAATTTGATTTAATCTTATTTTGCAGACATTTTGTTGGGGTTTAAGGCGTGCGAGTCTAAGTGGGCTTTACAGTGGACCTGTTGGAATTTTAACAATGTAAATATGTTCTAAAATTCAGGTTAAGCTATATAATCATATTCAAAAGTCCATAATCAAATATTTTAACTCATTACATTTGATTTAATCTTATTTTGTGTCCCTTTTGTTGGGTTTAAGGCGTACAGGTCTAAATGGGCTTTGCAATTGACCCGTTGGAATTTTAACCAAGTAAAATTTTCTGAAAATGAGTTTAAGCTATCTAATCATAATCAAAATCCCATAATCAAATAATTTAACTCATTAAATTTTATTTAGTCTTATTTTGTGGCCGTTTTGTTGGGTTTAAGGCGTACATGTCTAAATGGGTTTTACAGTGGACCCGTTAGAATTTTAACCGAGTAAAAAGTTTTAAAATTGAGGTTAAGCTATATAATCATATTCAAAAGCTGATAATAATATATTTTAACTCATAAAATTTGATTTAATCTTATTTTTGTCCGTTTTGTTTGGTTTAAGACATGCATGTCTAATTAAAATTTACAGTGGACCCGTTGGAATTTTAATCGAGTAAAAATTTCTAAAAATGAGGTTAGGCTATATAATCGTGTTCAAAATCCCATAAATAAATATTTTTATTCATAAAATTTGATTTAATCTTATTTTTTATCCATTTTGTTGGGTTTGAGGCGTGCATGTCTAATTGTGCTTTACAATGGACCCGTTAGAATTTTATCCGAGTAAAATTTTCTAAAATATAGTTTAAGGTGTATAATCATGTTCAAAATCCCATAACTAAATATTTTAATTTATAAAAAATTGATTTAATCTAATTTTTGCGGCCATTTTGTTTGGGTTTAAGGCGTGCATGTCTAAATGTGCTTTATAGTGGATCCATTGGAATTTTAGCCGAGTAAAAAATTTAAAATTGAGTTTACACTATATAATCATTGTAATATCCCAAAATATAGCTTAAAGTATGTTATCAAATTTATAATAACTCAATTTGATTTAAGGGTACCTTGAAAATGGATTATTATATAAGATGAGGGCCTATTAATAAATTATATAGTTTGCAAGTTAAATTACAAAGGACCTATGATGCCCAAAAAAAATATCCTGGAAGTATGTTTACAATTCAAGTGACTTATATTAATCTAATGAAATTCATGGTAGATAAATTAAGAGTATAGGACTAAAAAGAAAGAAATGAAAGGAAGGATGCTCTATGTGTAATGGACCAAATCGATTAATGGCCCAAAATTTAAGTTTGCATGCTAAAAAGAAAAAAATTTCTAAGGACTTGCATATGTGTCACATGCAAGTTAATGCATGTGTTGTGAGTCTTCGGTAGTGGAGGAATGTTTGTAATCAATTGTTGTCATCTTCTTCTTCACCCTTGGAGTACCGAATGGAGAAGAGAGAAAGTGAGTTGAGAGAAAGCTGGTGGAGGATTTGTTTTTTCTTACATTTTTACATGAATCTCGTTCAAATTTGCTTAGGAGAAAGGTAATTGATTTGCTCTTTCCCGTATTCATGTGAGTTTATATACCAAAATGGTAGATATATATTCTAGATCACGTGGATTGTTTTGATATGGGAAATTATGTATACATGTTAAATTCGACTGTTTTGTGATGATATAATTGTTTGGTGGACTGTTTCGAGAATAAAAATGTATATGTAAGTAAATTGGACTGCTTTGTGATGATATAATTGTTTGGTGGACTGTTTTGAGAATAAAAATGTATATGTAAGTAAATTGGACTGTTTTGTGATGATATAATTGTTTGGTGGACTGTTTTGAGAATAAAAATGTATATGTAAGTAAATTGGACTGTTTTGTGATGATATAATTGTTTGGTGGACTGTTTTGAGAATAAAAATGTATATGTAAGTAAATTGGACTGTTTTGTGATGATATAATTGTTTGGTGGACTGTTTTGAGAATAAAAATGTATATGTAAGCAAATTGGACTGTTTTGTGATGATATAATTGCTGGGGGACTGTTTTTGATGTGTAATTGTGTATACATGTATATCTGGACAGTTTTGAATAAAAATGAAAGTTTATGGACTGTTTTTGATGTGTGATTGTGTATACATGTTTAGCTGGACAGTTTTGAATAAAAATAGAAGTTTATGGACTGATTTTAATGTATAAAATGTGTATACATATGTTATGGACTGTTTTGTGCTTTGTACAAGTATACATAGACTGTTGAAAAGTATGCATAAGTGAAAATGAAAATGCGGACTGTTTTGAGTACGTAAGAAAACATGAGGATTGTTTTGAATTCATATGTGTGTACATTGAAAATGTGGACTGAATTGTATGTATATATGTATATGTATGCCATTGGATTGTTGGTAAATGAATTAAGTTAGTAATAATGACTTGTTATTTTTGTGTGAGGTACATATCATGATAAGGATGAGTAGAAGGAAAGGGTTAGATGGAAGCTAAATGTAATTAAGGATTCAGGTGTCACGTAACTTCGGGATAAGAGGTGAGTGTAGTTACATTTGTCTCGGATGACACGGTGTCATCCCCATTTTCGTTTCTATGATGTGTATTCATTAATTCATAAGCATGTGCATATAGCTCACATAGAGTACAATCTGTGAATGCATTCATAGCATGGCATCTTTGATTAGTCATTTGGTTATGTTGCATCATATATGCACCTTGTTCCTTCTTATGCTATGTTTGAAATAGATGATTATGTACACTTTACTATAATACTTGAAGCCAGCTACTAACCAATAAGGTTATGAGATTCCAATAAAGGAATTGAATATCAAAGTTATAAGTTCATAATTCTAAAGCCTTAAGGAGCTAGAAGCTCAACTAGTGTTATAAGATACTGGAAAGAAGAAATAAGTAAGTCTACTTGTGACATAAGAAATCTCTCCTAACTTCAAGACATAAGATATTTAAGTTGCCGATTCAATGGAAGCCCTTGGACGCATAGACATAATACATGGTATACTTTGGGACTACGGTCTATGAGCTACGGCTCGGGTGACGACCATTATATGTGATATATTGGCAACAGTAGGAGGTAACGGGGGAGATGTAAGGAGATTGGCGACAGTTTGGTTGGATAGTGAGAAGTTAGGATTATTATGTTCAGACACTAGCCATTGCTTAGTGCTTTGTGCTATGTGTAATCGAGACCAATGGTACTTATGTCTAAATGTGATCCAAGGCAAATATTCTAATAGATATGAACTCAGATGCTAAGCTTTGAAAGGAAACTCTGATAAGTAAAGTTTTGAATTCAAATAAGCTCTGTTATGTTCTCTGATAAGCTCTAACAAGAACTTCGAAAGCTCTGATAAGAACCTCAATAATCCTTACTAAGGCTACAACAAGATAAACTATGAACTCTGATAAGTTCGTTAATTTTTTTTGAAAGAACTCAGTTTAATCCCTGAAAGAATTTCGATTAAGACTTGAAAGAATAGGAACTCTAATAAAGCTTCTAATAAGCAAGCCTTGACTAATGTTAAAATTAAGTCATAAGTAACAATTACTAATTTATGCTTGTATTCTTTGATTTCCCTTAATATCATTGGCATTATGTTTTGATCGTTACTACCTCACTTAGGCTATATCAGCCTAATGCATTCATCGTCATACATTTTCAGGATTTGGACATCTTTGATTTTGATCGTGCTTGAAGATTGCAAGTCATTCACCAGAGCTTTAGCTTAGAATTGATTTTGTCTTAGATAACTCCTAGAATGGTGGCATATAACATTTGTATAAGCATCTTAGTAATTTGAAATGTTATCCTCATGATATGATTACTTGGGTATGTAAAATACTTAATTGTGGCATGATTTAATTTTTATTAGTTCTAGATTATATATATATAACACTTTATAGATGTATATAAGTATACATGAGAATTGGACCATCTGTGTAAGTATGAGCATTATGTGGGCAGTTTCGAAATTATGTACTTCAATAGTGGCATATGATTATTCATGAATATTGGTTTTGTGATGAAGTATCCTTAATGTAATTTAATGAATGAATAGATAATGCTTGGAGAATTTCAAAATGGAGACTCATGTTCTAACGTGAAAGTTGATTATAGATTTTCGCTAAGGAGAAACATATAAATTAAGAGAGAAAGGTATTGATTGGTTATGTTTGGTTTTGTGAATTTGGTTAGTAATTATGAAATTTGGATATAAACAGTCTTTTTTATATATATGTCGATTTACATGTCCTAGGAAAAGTCTAATGTGTACATTAGATTGTGAATGTATGAATACAGATTCATAAATGAACTAGTATAAAATTTATATGCTATTATATGAAAGCAATTTTAAGTTATAAAACGAGATCCTGAAGCATGTTTGTATGTTGTTTTAATGCCTAATTAGTATGCAGTTTATATTATGTTGCTTGCTGTAATTGAAGTTCGGATTGAGTGAAATGAAATATGATTTTTGAAGTGAAATTCAGTTGAGGATTGAAAGTAGGTAAAAACGTTTATGAATTTTGATAGCATGAATTATCATTTCAATATTTTTATCGGAAAAATCAAAATGATATGTAATGATATATGATTGAATATATACATGCTCTTGACTTGTTTGAAGGGTCTTGATCCCTTTTGGTCTTTGATGTAAGACTATCCTTGTTTGCTATTGAGTAATCTATGTTATGTTTGGAAGTGTTTATTGGTTCACGCATGCTTATTGGGTCGCACACGCTCTTTTGATGACTTGTACATATACATATTTTGAAGCTTGAAGTTTATTCGATTTTGAGTCTTATATGTTACATCAATGTAGATGCTTTCTATATGAGTAATATAAATGCTATTAACAGAATGTTAAAGAGTATGTCCTTAAAAAAAAAATTGCCTATCTCAAATTCGCTGGAAGTGTTAGTTTTGTTCACATGTTTCCTGAATTGTCTTGCAGTGACATCTTCGATTTTGGTTTTCTTCTAAACCGGGGTGAGGATATTACAATCATATTCAAAAGCCCATAATCAAATATTTTTACTCATAAAATTTGATTTAATCTTTTATTGTGGCCGTTTTGTTGGGTTTAAGGCGTGCATGTCTAAATGGGTTTTACAGTGGACCGTTGAAATTTTAACCTAATAAAAATTTCTATGAATGAGATTAAGCTAAATAACCATGTTCAAAAGGCAATAAATAAATATTTTAATTAATAAAAGGATATTTAATCTCATATTTCATCCGTTTTGTTGGGGTTTAAGGCGTGCATGTCAAAATGGGCTTTATTGTTGACCCGTTTAAATTTTAACCGAGTAAAAAGTTCTAAAATTGAGGTTAAGCTATATAATCATATTCAAAAGCCCATAATCATATATTTTAACTCATAAAATTTGATTTAATCTTATTATGTGTCCGTTTTGTTTGGTTCAAGGCGTGCATGTCAAGTTAGGCTTTACAGTGGACCCGTTAGAATTTTAACCAAGTAAAATTTTCTGAAAATGAGGTTAGGCTATATAAGCGTGTTCAAAATCCTATAAATAAATATTTTTATTCATAAAATTTGATTTAATCTTATTTTTTATCCGTTTTGTTGGGGTTTAAGACGTGCATGTCTAATTAGGCTTTCTAGTGGACCCGATAGAATTTTAACCGAGTAAAATGTTCTAAAATTGTGGTTAAGGTGAATAATCATGTTCAAAATCTCATAACTAAATATTTTAATTCATAAAAATTGATTTAATCTAATTTTTGTGGCAATTTTGTTGGGGTTTAAGGCATGCATATCTAAATGGGCTTTACAGTAGATCCGTTGGAATTTTAACCGAGTAAAAAGTTTAAAATTGATTTTACGCTATATAATCATATTCAAAAGCCCATAATCAAATATTTTTACTCATAAAATTTGATTTAATCCTGTATTGTGGTCGTTTTGTTGGGTTTAAGACGTGTATGTCTAAATGGGCTTTACAGTGGACCCGTTGGAATTTTAACCTAGTAAAAATTTCTAAGCATGAGGTTAAGCTAAATAACCTTGTTCAAAAGCCAATAAATAAATATATTAATTCATAAAAGGTGATTTAATCTTATTTTTGTCCGTTTTGTTGGGGTTTATGGTGTGCATGTCTAAATTAGCTTTACTGGTGACTCGTTTAAATTTAACCGAGTAAAAAGTTCAAAAATTGAGGTTAAGCTATATAATCATAATAAAAAGATCATAATCAAATATTTTAACTCATAAAATTTGATTCAATCTTATTTTATGGCTGTTTTGTTGGTTTAAGGCGTGCATGTCTAAATGGGCTATACAGTGGACCCATTGGAATTTCAATCGAGTAAAAATTTTTGAAAATGAGTTTAAGCGATATAATCATGTTCAAAAGCCCAAAAATAAATATTTAAACTCATACAATGTGATTTAATCTTATTTTTCGTCCGTTTTGTTGGGGTTTAAAGCGAGCATGTCTAAATGGGCTTTATAGTGGACTCGTTGGAAGTAAAAATGTTTAAAAATTGAGGTTAAGCTATATAATCATAATCAAAAGCCCATAATCAAATATTTTAAGTCATAAAAATTGATTTAATCTTATTTTGTAGCCGCTTTGTAGGGTTTAAGACGAGCATGTCTAAATGGGCTTTACAATGGACCCGTTTTAATTTTAACCGAGTAAAAATTTCTGAAAATGAGGTTAAGCTAAATAATCATGTTGAACAACCCATAACTAAATATTTAAATTCATAAAATTTTATTTAATCTTATTTTGTGGCAGTTTTTTGGGGTTTAAGGCGTGGTTGTCTAAGTAGGCTTTATAGTGGACCCGATAGAATTTTAACCGAGAAAAAAGTTCTAAAATTGAGGTTAAGCTATGAAATCATATTCAAAAGCCCATAATAAATTATTTTAAGTCATAAAATTTGATTTAATCTTATTTTGTGTCCGTCTTGTGGGGTTTAAGGCGTGCATGTCTAAATTGGCTTTACAGTGGACCTGTTGGAATTTTAAACGAGTAAAAAATTCTGAAAATGAGGTTAGGCTATGTAATCATGTTCGAAAGCTTTTGATTTAATTTTATTTTTTGGCCGTTTTGTTGGGGTTTAAGGCGTGCATGTCTAAATAGGCTTTACAGTGGACCCGTTGGAATTTTAACAGAGTAAAAAGTTCTAAAATTGATGTTAAGCTGTATAATCATGTTCAAAAGCCCATAACTAAATATTTTAATTTATAAAATTTGATTTAATCTTATTTTGCGGCCATTTTGTTGGGGTTTAAGGTGTGCATGTCTAAATGGCCTTTACAATTGGCCCGTTGGAATTTTAAACGAGTAAAAATTTCTTAAAATGAGGTTAAGCTATATAATCATGTTAAAAAGCCTATAACTAAATGTTTTAAGTCATAAAATGTGATTTAATCTTAGTTTTCAGTCATTTTGTTGGGGTTTAAGGCGTGCATGTCTAAATGAGTTTTACAGTGGACCCGTTAGAATTTTAACCGAGTAAAAATTTCTGAAAATGAGGTTAATCCATATAATCATGTTCAAAAGCCCATAAATAAATATTTTAATTCATAAAAAGTGATTTAATCTAATTTTTCTTCCGTTTTGTTGGGGTTTAAGGCGTGCATGTCGAAATGGGCTTTATAGTGGACCTGTTGGAATTTTAACAGAGTAAAAAGTTCTGAAAATAAGGTTAAGCCATATAATCATGTTCAAAAGTGCATAAATAAATATTTTAAGTCATAAAATGTAATTTAATATTATTTTCTGGCCGTTTTATTGGGTTCTAAGGCGTGCATGTCTAAGTAGGCATTCTAGTGGACCTATTGCAATTTTATCCGAGTAAAAAGTTCTAAAATTGAGGTTAAGCCGTATAATCTTGTTCAAAAGCCCATAACTAAATATTTTAATTTATAAAATTTGATTTAATCTTATTTTGCAACCATTTTGTTGGGGTTTAAGGCGTGCATGTCTAAATGGGCTTTATAGTGGACCCGTTGAATTTTAACCGAGTAAAAAATTTTGAAAAAGAGGTTAAGCTATATAATCGTGTTAAAAAGCCCATAACTAAATATTTTAAGTCATAAAATGTGATTTAATCTTATTTTTTGGCCGTTTTGTTGGGGTTTAAGGCGTGCATGTTTAAATGGGCCTTATAGTGGACCCGTTAGAATTTTAACCGAGTAAAAAATTCTATAATTGAGGTTAAGATATATAATCATATTCAAAAGCCCATAACTAAATATTTTAATTCATAAAGTTTCATTTAATCTTATTTTGCGGCCATTTTGTTGGGGTTTAAGGCGTGCATGTCTAAATGGGCTTTACAGTGGAGCCGTTGGAATTTTAACCTAGTAAAGATTTCTGAAAAAAAGCTTAAGCAATATATTCATGTTCAAAAGCCCATAAAAATATTTTTAGTCATAAAATGTGATTTAATCTTATTTTTTGGTCATTTTTTTAGGGTTTAAGGCATGCATGTCTAAATGGGCTTTATAATTGATCCATTAGAATTTTAACTGAGTAAAAAAAATTTAAAATAAGGTTAAGCTATATAATCATGTTCAAAATCCTATAAATTAATATTTTAACTCATAAATTGTGATTTAATCTTATTTTTTGTCCGTTTTGTTGGGGTTTAAGATGTGCATGTCTAAATGGGCATTATGGTGGACCCGATGGAATTTTAACCCAGTAAAAAGTTCTAAAAATGAGGTTAAGCTATATAATCATGTTCAAAACTAACTAAATATTTTAAGTCATAAAATTAGATTTAATATTATTTTTCGTCTGTTTTATTGGGTTTAAGGTGTGCATGTCTAAATGGGCTTTACAGTGGACCCGTTGTAATTTTAACCGAGTAATAAGTTCAAAATTAAGGTTAAGTTGTATAATCATGTTCAAAAGCTCATAACTAAATATTTTAATCCATAAAATTTGATTTAATCTTATTTTGCTGCCATTTTGTTGGGATTTAAGGCGTGCATGTCTAAATGGGCTTTATAGTGGAACCGTTGAAATTTTAACAGAGTAAAAATTTCTAAAAATGAGGTTAAGCTATATAATCATGTTCAAAAGCCCGTAACTAAATATTTTAAGTCATAAAATGTGATTTAATCTTACTTTTTGGCCGTTTTGTTGGGGGTTTAAGGCGTGCATGTCTAAATGGGCTTTACAATGGACCAACTAGAATTTTAACCGAGTAAAATGTTCTAAAATTGAGGTTAAGCTGTATAATCATGTTCAAAAGCCCATAACTAAATATTTTAATTGTTACAATTTGATTTAATATTATTTTCCAGTCATTTTGTTGGGATTTAAGGCGTGCATGTCTAAATGGGCTTTATAGTGGACCCGTTGTAATTTTAACAGAGTAAAAAGCTCTAAAATTGAGGTTAAGTTATATAATCATGTTCAAAACCCATAAATAAATATTTTAAGTCATAAAATTTGATTTAATCTTTTGTTCAGCCATTTTGTTGGGGTTTAAGGCGGGCATGTCTAAATGGGCTTCACAGTGGATTCGTTGGATTTGTTGGGGTTTAAGGCGTGCATGGCTAAATGGGCTTTATAGTTGATCCGTTGGAATTTTAACAAAGTAATTTTTTTTAAATGAGGTTAAGCTATATAATCATGTTCAAAAGCCCATTACTTAATATTTTAAGTCATTAATTGTGATTTAATCTTATTTTTTGTCCGTTTTGTTGGGGTTTAAGCTGTGCATGTCTAAATGGGCTTTATGGTGGACCCGATAGAATTTTAACCCAGTAAAAAGTTCTAAAAATGAGGTAAAGCTATATAATCAAGTTCAAAAGTAACTAAATATTTTAAGTCCTAAAATTAGATTTAATATTATTTTTCGTCTGTTTTATTGGGTTTAAGGTGTGCATGTCTAAATAGGCTTTACAGTGGACATGTTGCAATTTTAACCGAGTAAAAAGTTCTAAATTAAGGTTATGCTGTATAATCATGTTCAAAAGCCCATAACTAAATATTTTAATTCATAAAATATGATTTAATCTTATTTTGCTGTCATTTTGTTGGGATTTAAGGCGTGCATGTCTAAATGGGCTTTATAGTGGAACCGTTGGAATTTTAACAGAGTGAAAATTTCTGAAATGAGGTTAACTATATAGTCATGTTCAAAAGCCCATAACTAAATATTTTAAGTCGTAAAATGTGATTTAATCTTATTTTTTGGCCGTTTGGTTGGCGTTTAAGGCGTGCATGTCTAAATGGGCTTTACAGTGGACCAATTGGAATTTTAACCGAGTAAAATATTCTAAAATTGAGGTTAAGCTGTATAATCATGTTCAAAAACCCATAACTAAATATTTTAATTGTTAAATTTTGATTTAATCTTATTTTGATGTCATTTTCATGTCTAAATTGGCTTTACTGTGTACCCGTTGGAATTTTAATAGAGTAAAAAGTTCTAAAATTGAGGTTAAGCTGTATAATCATGTTCAAAAGCCCATAAATAAATATTTTAAGTCATAAAATTTGATTTAATCTTTTTTTTCAGCCATTTTGTTGGGGTTTAAGTCGGGCATGTCTAAATGGGCTTCACAATGGACCTGTTGCATTTGTTGGGGTTTAAGGCATGCATGGCTAAATGGGCTTTACAGTGGACCCATTGGAATTTTAACCGAGTAAAAAGTTCTAAAATTAAGTTTAAGCTGTATAATCTTTTCAAAAGCCCATATTTAAATATTTTTAATCATAAAATTTGATTTAATCTTATTTTGCGATCATTTTGTTGGGGTTTAAGGCGTGCATGTCTAACTGGCTTTACAGTGGACCCGTTGGAATTTTAACCGAGTAAAAATTTCTAAAAATGAGGTTAAGCTATTTAATCATGTTCAAAAGCACATAACTAAATATTTTAAGTCATAAAATGTGATTTAATCTTATTTTTCGGCTATTTTTTTGGGGGGGTTTAAGACGTGCATGTGTAAATGGGCTTTACAGTGGACCCGTTGGAATTTTAACTGAGTAAAAATTTATGAAAAATGAGGTTAAGCTATATAATCATGTTCAAATGCCCATAACTAAATATTTTAAATCATAAAATGTGATTTAATCTTCTTTTTCGGCCATTATGTTGGGGTTTAAGGCGTGCATATCTAAATGGTCTTTACAATGGACTCACTAGAATATTAACCGAGTAAAAATTTCTGAAAATAAGGTTAAGCTATATAATAATGTTCAAAAGCCTATAACTAAATATTTTAAGTCATAAAATGTGATGTAATCTTATTTTAAGTCCGTTTTGTTGGGGTTTAAGGCTTGCATGTCTAAATGGGCTTTATAGTGGACCCGTTAGAATTTTAACCGACTAAAAAGTTCTAAAAATGTAGTTAAGTTATATAATCCTGGTCAAAAGCCCATAACTAAATATTTTAATTCCTAAAATGTGATTTAATATTATTTTTCAACTGTTATATTGGTGTTTAAGTTTACAATTGACCCGTTGCAATTTTAACAGAATAAAAAGTTATAAAATTGAGGTTAAGCTGTATAATCATGTTCAAAAGCCCATAACTAAATATTTTAATTGTTAAAATCTGGTTTAATATTATTTTGCAGTCATTTTGTTGGGATTTACGGAGTGCATGTCTAAATGGGCTTTACAGTGGACTCGTTGGAATTTTAACAGAGTAAAAAGTTCTAAAATTGAGGTTAAGCTGTATAATCATGTTCAAAACCCATAAATAAATATTTTAAGTCATAAAATTTGATTTAATCTTTTTTGTTTCAGCCATTTTGTTGGGGTTTAAGGCGGGCATGTGTAAATAAGCTTCACAGTGGACCCGTTGGATTTGTTGGGGTTTAAGGCATGCATGGCTAAATGGGCTTTTATAGTTGATCCATTGGAATTTTAACAGAGTAATTTTTTTAAAATGAGGTTAAGCTATATAATCATGTTCAAAAGCCCATAACTTAATATTTTAAGTCATAAATTGTGATTTAATCTTATATTTTGTCCGTTTTGTTGGGGTTTAAGTTGTGCATGTCTAAATGGGCTTTATGGTGGAACTGGTGGAATTTTAACCTAGTAAAAAAGTTCTAAAAATGAGGTTAAGCTATATAATCAAGTTCAAAAGTAACTAAATATTTTAAGTCCTAAAATTAGATTTAATATTATTTTTCGTCCGTTTTATTGGGTTTAAGGTGTGCATGTCTAAATAGGCTTTACAGTGGACATGTTGCAATTTTAACCGAGTAAAAAGTTCTAAATTAAGGTTATGTTGTATAATCATGATCAAAAGCCCATAACTAAATATTTTAATTCATAAAATTTGATTTAATCTTATTTTGCTGCCATTTTGTTGGGATTTAAGGCGTGCATGTCTAAATGGGCTTTATAGTGGAACCGTTGGAATTTTAACAGTGAAAATTTCTAAAAATGAGGTTAAGCTATATAGTCATGTTTAAAAGCCCATAAGTAAATATTTTAAGTCGTAAAATGTGATTTAATCTTATTTTTTGGCCGTTTTGTTGGTGTTTAAGGCATGTATGTCTAAATGGGCTTTACAGTGGACCAATTGGAATTTTAACCGAGTAAAATATTCTAAAATTGAGGTTAAACTGTATAATCATGTTCAAAAGCCCATAACTAAATATTTTAATTTTTAAATTTTGATTTAATCTTATTTTGCAGTCATTTTGTTGGGATTTAAGGCATGCATGTCTAAATTGGCTTTACTGTGTACCCGTTGGAATTTTAATATAGTAAAAAGTTCTAAAATTGAGTTTAAGCTGTATAATAATGTTCAAAAGCCCATAAATAAATATTTTAAGTCATAAAATTTGATTTAATCTTTTTTAGCCATTTTGTTGGGGTTTAAGGCAGGCATGTCTAAATGGGCTTCACAGTGGACCCGTTGCATTTGTTGGGGTTTAAGGCATGCATGGCTAAATGGGCTTTACAGTGGACCCATTGGAATTTTAACCGAGTAAAAAGTTCTAAAATTAAGTTTAAGCTGTATAATCTTTTCAAAAGCCCATATTTAAGTATTTTTAATCTTAAAATTTGATTTAATCTTATTTTGCGATCATTTTGTTGGGGTTTAAGGCGTGCATGTCTAACTGGCTTTACAGTGGACCCGTTGGAATTTTAACCGAGTAAAAATTTCTAAAAATGAGGTTAAGCTATTTAATCATGTTCAAAAGCACATAACTAAATATTTTAAGTCATAACATGTGATTTAATCTTATTTTTTGGCTATTTTTTTGGGGGGGTTTAAGACGTGCATGTGTAAATGGGCTTCACAGTGGACCCGTTGGAATTTTAACTGAGTAAAAATTTATGAAAAATGAGGTTAAGCTATATAATCAAGTTCAAATGCCCATAACTAAATATTTTATATCATAAAATGTGATTTAATCTTCTTTTTCGGCCATTATGTTGGGGTTTAAGGCGTGCATATCTAAATGGTCTTTACAATGGACTCACTAGAATATTAACCGAGTAAAAATTTCTGAAAATAAGGTTAAGCTATATAATAATGTTCAAAAGCCCATAACTAAATATTTTAAGTCATAAAATGTGATGTAATCTTATTTTAAGTCCGTTTTGTTGGGGTTTAAGGCGTGCATGTCTAAATGGGCTTTATAGTGGACCCGTTAGAATTTTAACCGAATAAAAAGCTCTAAAAATGTGGTTAAGTTATATAATCCTGGTCAAAAGCCCATAACTAAATATTTTAATTCCTAAAATGTGATTTAATATTATTTTTCAACTGTTTTATTGGTGTTTAAGTTTACAATTGACCCGTTGCAATTTTAACAGAATAAAAAGTTATAAAATTGAGGTTAAGCTGTATAATCATGTTCAAAAGCTCATAACTAAATATTTTAATTGTTAAAATCTGATTTAATATTATTTTGCAGTCATTTTGTTGGGATTTACGACGTACATGTCTAAATGTGCTTTACAGTGGACCCGTTGGAATTTTAACAGAGTAAAAAGTTCTAAAATTGAGGTTAAGTTGTATAATCATGTTCAAAACCTATACATAAATATTTTAAGTCATAAAATTTGATTTAATCTTTTTTGTTTCAGCCATTTTGTTGGGGTTTAAGGCGGACATGTGTAAATAAGCTTCACAGTGGACCCGTTGGATTTGTTGGGGTTTAAGGCATGCATGGCTAAATGAGCTTTATAGTTGATCCATTGGAATTTTAACAGAGTATTTTTTTTTAAAATGAGGTTAAGCTATATAATCATGTTCAAAAGCCCATAACTTAATATTTTAAGTCATAAATTGTGATTTAATCTTATATTTTGTCCGTTTTGTTGGGGTTTAAGCTGTGCATGTCTAAATGGGCTTTATGGTGGACCCGATGGAATTTTAACCCAGTAAAAAAGTTCTAAAAATGAGGGTAAGCTATATAATCAAGTTCAAAAGTAACTAAATATTTTAAGTCCTAAAATTAGATTTAATATTATTTTTTGTCCGTTTTATTGGGTTTAAGGTGTGCATGTCTAAATAGGCTTTACAGTGGACATGTTGCAATTTTAACCGAGTAAAAAGTTCTAAATTAAGGTTATGCTGTATAATCATGTTCAAAATCCCATAACTAAATATTTTAATTCATAAAATTTGATTTAATCTTATTTTGCTGCCATTTTGTTGGGATTTAAGGCGTGAATGTCTAAATGGGCTTTATAGTGGAACCGTTGGAATTTTAACAGTGAACATTTCTGAAAATGAGGTTAAGCTATATAGTCTTGTTCAAAAGCCCATAACTAAATATTTTAAGTCGTAAATGTGATTTAATCTTATTTTTTGGCCGTTTTGTTGGGTTTTAAGGCGTGCATGTCTAAATGGGCTTTACAGTGGACCAATTGGAATTTTAACCGAGTAAAATATTCTAAAATTGAGGTTAAGCTGTATAATCATGTTCAAAAGCCCATAACTAAATATTTTAATTGTTAAATTTTGATTTAATCTTATTTTTGCGGTCATTTTGTTGGGATTTAAGGCGTGCATGTCTAAAATGGGCTTTATAGTAGACCCGTTGAAATTTTATCAGAGTAAAAAGTTCTAAAATTGCGGTTAAGCTGTATAATCATGATCAAAAGCCCATAAATAAATATTTTAAGTCATAAAATTTGATTTAATCTTTTTTTTTCAGCCATTTTGTTGTGGTTTAAGGCGGACATGTCTAAATGGGCTTCATAGTGGACCCGTTGCATTTGTTGGGGTTTAAGGCATGCATGGCTAAATGGACTTTACAGTGGACCCATTAGAATTTTAACCGAGTAAAAAGTTCTAAAATTGAGTTTATGCTGTATAATCTTGTTCAAAAGCCCATATTTAAATATTTTTAATCATAAAATTTGATTTAATCTTATTTTGCGATCATTTTGATGGGGTTTAAGGCGTGCATGTCTAACTGGCTTTACAGTGGTCCCATTGAAATTTTAACCGAGTAAAAATTTCTAAAAATGAGGTTAAGCTATTTAATCATGTTCAAAAGCACATAACTAAATATTTTAAGTCATAAAATGTGATTTAATCTTATTTTTCGGCACTTTTTTTGGGGGGTTTAAGACGTGCATGTGTAAATTGGCTTTACAGTGGACCCATTGGAATTTTAACTGAGTAAAAATTTCTGAAAATGAGGTTAAGCTATATAATCATATTCAAATGCCCATAACTAAATATTTTAAGTCATAAAATGTGATTTAATCTTCTTTTTCGGCCATTATGTTGGAATATTAACCGAGTAAAAATTTCTGGAATATTAATCGAGTAAAAATTTCTGAAAATAAGGTTAAGCTATATAATAATGTTCAAAAGCCCATAACTAAATATTTTAAGTCATAAAATGTGATGTAATCTTATTTTACGTCTGTTTTATTGGGGTTTAAGGCGTGCATGTCTAAATGGGCTTTATAGTGGACCCGTTAGAATTTTAACCGAGTAAAAAGTTCTAAAAATGTGATTAAGTTATATAATCCTGGTTAAAAGCCCATAACTAAATATTTTAATTTCTAAAATGTGATTTAATATTATTTTTCGGCTGTTTTATTGGTGTTTAAGTTTAGAATTGACCCGTTGCAATTTTAACAGAATAAAAAGTTATAAAATTGAGGTTAAGCTATATAATCATGTTCAAAATCCCATAAATAAATATTTTAATTCATAAAATTTGATTTAATCTTATTTTGGGGCCATTTTTTTGGGGTTTAAGGCGTGCATGTCTAAATGGGCTTTACAGTTGACCCGGTTGAATTTTAATCGAGTAAAATGTTCTAAAATTGAGGTTAACATGTATAATCATGTTCAAAAGCCCTTAACTAATTATTTTAATTTATAAAATTTGATTTAATCTTATTTTGCGACCATTTTGTTAGGGTTTAAGCCATGCATGTCTAAATGGGCCTTGCAGTGGACTCGTTGAAATTTTAACCAAGTAAAAAGTTCTAAAATAGAGGTTAAGATGTATAATCATGTTCAAAAGACCATAAGTAAATATTTTAATTAATAAGATTTGATTTAATCTTATTTTGCGTCCATTTTGTCGGGGTTTAAGGCGTGCATGTCAAAATTGGGCTTACAATGGACCCGTTGAAATTTTAACCGAGTAAAAAGTTCTAAAATTGAGGGTAAGATGTATAATCATGTTCAAAAGCCCATAACTAAATATTTTAATTCATAAAATTTGATTTAATCTTATTTTGCGGTTATTTTGTTGGGGTTTAAGGCGTGAATGTCTAAATGGGCCTTACAATATACCCGTTGGAATTATTTTGAAGGAAATGTTGACCTCTTTAAAAACCCCTCTAAACTCACATGTGGCCTATAGGCCCAAAGTGAGCACCTATGGGGAAAAAGTACCCAAATATATTAACTCGAAAGAGACGAGATCTCATTTGTTATAGTAGTATGTAGAAAATCGGGATAATCCGAATCAAACGAGATGGACGACATTGTCCATAAAGCCCTAGAGGCAACATAGTGGGCAACAATGTTCATCTCTCCAGGAATAAAATAAACTCTAAAGTCATCTGCATCGACAAGAAGAAGGCGAGAATGCTCAATAAAAGAGCTTAGAGTAGACAAATCATTACATTGCCGATTGATTTTATTAGCAACAATTGCTGAGTCTGTCTTAATAACCAGTCTGGACCATCCCCAATCACAACCAAAAAGAATACCAGCGATGACTGCTTGAGCTTCGGCTGAGGTAGCATCTGTACGGTCTGCCAAGGTATGAGCAAGTCCACCCAAGACAGTACCTCGAGCATCGCGAGCTACAACACCTACAGTAACAGCCTTAGTAAGTGGATCAAAAGCCCCATCATTGTTGATCTTTCAGTATCCGGCCTGAGGTGGTTTCCAACACGGGCGTGCCAAAGTCAGTTCATCCATCGGCCTCAAGGTAGAGCTAGTAGATGTTGCCTCTTTGTAGTCTCGAAGAAGCCTCTGTGAATTAATAACTGTAAGCCAAGGAGGCTGGAGACGATGATTATGCACCAAATCATTGTGCCTGTTCCATAGGTTCCACAGGACCGTAAGAAGCCGTGCAAAGGATTGGAGCGATAAGCAAGCAGCCCCTTCCACAAGCAAGGTAGAGTGCCACATTAGCATTCGGACAGTCACGCAAAGAATGGATCGTAGTTTCTGGACCTAAGCGGCAAAGTGGACATATTTTAATCATGTTCAAAATCCCATAAATAAATATTTTAAGTAATAAAATGTGATTTAATATTATTTTCTGGCCGTTTTATTGGGGTTTAAGGCGTGCATGTCTAAATGGGCTTTATAGTGGACATGTTGCAATTTTATCCGAGTAAAAAGTTATAAAATTGAGGTTAAGCTGTATAATCATGTTCAAAAGCCCATAACTAAATATTTTAATTCATAAAATTTGATATAATCTTATTTTGCGGCCGTTTTGTTGGGGTTTAATGCATGCTTGTCTAAATAGGATTTACAGTGGACCCGTTGAAACTTTAACCCAGTAAAAATTTTTGAAATTGAGGTTAAGCTGTATAATCATGTTCAAAAGTCAATAACTAAATATTTTAATTCATAAAATTAGATTTAATCTTATTTTTTGGCCATTTTGTTCCGATTTAAGGCGTGCATGTCAAAAAGGGCTTTACAGTGGACCCGTTGGAATTTTAACAAAGTAAAAAGTTCTAAAATTGAGGTTAAGCTGTATAATAATGTTCAAAAGCCCATAACTAAATATTTTAATTCATAAAATTTGATTTAATCTTATTTTGCATCCATTTTGTTAGAGTTTAAGGCGTTCATGTCTAAATGGGCTTTACAGTGGACCCGTTAAAATTTTAACCGAGTAAAAAGTTCTATAATTGAGTTTAAGATGTATAATCACATTCGAAAGCCCATAACTAAATATTTTAATTCATAAAATTTGATTTAATCTCATTTTGCGACAACTTTGTTGGGGTTTAAGGCGTGCATGTCTAAATGGGCCTTACAGTGGACCGGTTGAAATTTTAACTGAGTAAAAGTTTTAAAATTGACGTTAAGCTATATAAAATTATGTTCATAAGCCCATAAATAAATATTTTAATTCATAAAATTTTATTTAATCTTATTTTGCGGCCATTTTGTTGGGGTTTAATGTGTGCTTGTCTAAATAGGCTTTACGGTGACCCGTTGAAATTTTAACCTAGTAGAAATTTCTGAAGTTGAGATTAAGCTGTATAATCATGTTCAAAATACCATAACTAAATATTTTAATTCATAAAATTAGATTTAATATTATTTTTTGGCTATTTTGTTCGGGTTTAAGGCGTGCATATCAAAAAGGGCTTTATAGTGGACCCGTTGGAATTTTAACAGAGTAAAAAGTTCTAAAATTGAGGTTAAGCTGCATAATCATGTTCAAAAGCCCATAAATAAATATTTTTATTCATAAAATGTGATTTTATTTTATTTTTCGGCCATTTTATTGGGGTTTAAGGAGTGCATGTTTAAATGGGCTTTATAGTGGACCCGTTAGAAATTTAACCGAGTAAAAGTTATAAAATTGAGGTTAAGCTGTTTAATCATGTTCATAAGCCTGTAATTAAATATTTTAATTCATAAAATTTGATTTAATCTTATTTTTCGGCCATTTTGTTGGGGTTTAAGGCGTGCATGTCTAGATGCGCTTTATAGTGGACCCATTGCAATTTTAACCGAGTAAAAATTTCTGAAAAATGATGTTAAGCTATATAATCATGTTCCAATGCCCATAACTAAATATTTTAATTCATAAAATGTGATTTAATCTTTTTTTGGCCGTTTTGTTGGGGTTTAAGGTGTGCATGTCTAAATGGGTTTAATGCGCGCATGTCTAAATGGCCATTTTGCAGCCATTTTGTTTGGGTTTAATGCGCGCATGTCTAAATGGGCTTAACAGTGGACTCGTTGAAATTTTAACTGCATAAAATTTTTTGAAAATGAGTTTAAGCTTCATAATCATGTTCAAAAGCCAATAACTAAATACTTTAATTCATAAAATTAGATTTAATCTTATTTTGCGGCCATTTTTTGGGGTTTAAGGCGTGCATGTCTAAATGGGCTTTACAGTGGACCTATTGGAATTTTAACCGAGTAAAAACTTCTAAAATTGAGGTTAAGCTTTATAATCATGTTTAAATCCCATCAATAAATATTTTAATTCATAAAATTTGATTAAATCTTATTTTGCGGCCATTTTGTTGTGGTTTAAGGCGTGCATGTCTAAATGGGCTTTATAGTGGACTTGTAGGAATTTTAACCGAGTAAAATTTTTAGAAAATGAGGTTAAGCTATATAATCATGTTCAAAAGCCCTTAAATAAAAATATTAAGTCGTAAAATATGATTTAATCTTATTTTTCGGCCATTTTGTTGGGGTATTAGGTGTGCATGTCTAAATGGAGTTTACAGTGAACCAGTTGGAATTTTAAGCGAGTAAAATTTTTTGAAAATGAGGTTAAGCTATATAATAATGTTCAAAAGCCTATAACTAATTATTTTAAGTCGTAAAATGAGATTTAATCTTATTTTTCAGCCATTTTGTCGGGGTATTAGGTGTGCATGTCTAAATGAGGTTAAGCGGAATAATTATGTTCAAAAGCCCATAACTAAATATTTTAATTCATAAAATTTGATTTAATCTTATTTTGCGCCCATTTTGTTATGGTTTAAGGCGTACATGTCTAAATGAGCTTTATAGTGGACCCTTTGGAATTTTAATCGAGTAAAAATTTCTGAAAATTAGGTTAAGCTATATAATCATGTTCAAAAGCCCATAACTAAATATTTTAAGTCATAAAATGTGATTTAATCTTACTTTTTGACCGTTTTTTGGGGTTTAAGGAATGCTTGTCTAAATGGTCTTTATAGTGGACTCGTTGGAATTTTAACCGAGTGAAAAGTTCTAAAATTGAGGTTAAGCTGTATAATCATGTTCAAAAGGCCATAACTAAATATTTTAATTCATAAAATTTGATTTAATCTCATTTTGCGGCCATTTTGTTGGGGTTTAAGGCGTGCATGTCTAAATTGGCTTTACTCGTTGGAATTTTAACCGAGTAAAAAGTCTTGAAATTGAGATTAAGCTATATAATCATTTTAAAAAGCCCATAGTAAAATATTTTAACTCATAAATTTTGATTTAATCTTATTTTGTGGCTGTTTTTTTTTGTTTACGACGTGCATGTCTAAATAGGCTTTACTGTAGACCCCTTGAAGTTTTAACAAAGTAAAAAATTTTCAAAATAAGGTTACGCTATATAATTATGTTCCAAATTCCATAACTAAATATTTCAAGACATAAAATTTGATTTAATCTTATTTTTCGTCCGTTTTGTTAGGGTTTTAGGCGTGCATGTCTAAATGGGCTTTATAATGGACCCGTTAGAATTTTAACCGAAAAAAGTTCTAAAATTGAGATTAAGCTATATAATCATGTTCAAAAGCCTATAACTAAATATTTTAATTCATAAAATTTGATTTAATCTTATTTTGCGGCCATTTTGTTGGGGTTTAAGGTGTGCATGTCTTAATGGGCTTTACAGTGGATCCGTTGGAATTTTAACCGCGTAAAAAGTTCTAAAATTGAGGTTCAGATATATAATCTTATTCAAAAGTGCATAATCAAAAATTTTAACTCATACAATTTGATTTAATCTTATTTTGTGGCCGTTTTGTTGGGTTAAGTTTTGCATGTCTAAATGGGTTTACAGCGAACCCGTTATAATATTAACCTAGTAAATAGTTCTAAAATTGAGGTTAAGCTATATAATCATATTCAAAATCCCCTAATCAAATATTTTAACTCATAAAATTTTATTTAATCTTATTTTGTGTCTGCTTTGTTGGGTTGAAGGCGTACATGTTTATAAATAGACTTTACAGTGGACCCGTTAGAATTTTAACCGAGTAAAATTTTTTGAAAATGAGGCTAAGCTATATAATCATGTTCAAAAGCCATAACTGAATATTTTAAGTCATAAATTGTGAGTTAATCTTATTTTTTGGCCGTTTTGTTTGGGTTTAAGGTGTGCATGTCTAAATGGGCTTTATAGTGGACTGGTTGGAATTTTAACCTAGTAAAAATTTCTGAAATTGAGGTTAAGCCATATAATCATATTCAACATCCCATAACCAAATATTTTAACTCATAAAATTTGATTTAAGTTTATTTTGTGGCTATTTTGTTTGGTTTAAGGCGTGCATGTCTAAATGGGCTTTACAGTGGACCTGTTGTTATTTTAACAGAGTAAGAAGTTCTAAAATTGAGGTTATGCTATATAATCATATTCAACATCCCATAATAAATATTTTAACTCATAACATTTGATTTAATCTTATTTTGTGGTCGTTTTGTTAGGTTTGAGGCGTGCATGTCTAAATGGGCTTTACAGTGGACTTGTTGGAATTTTAACTGAGTAAAAAGTTCTAAAATTGAGGTTGCGCTATATAATCATATTTAAAGGCTCGCAATCAAATATTTTAACTCATATGATTTAATCTTAATTTGTGGTCTTTTTGTTGTGTTTAAGGCGTGCATGTCTAAATGAGCTTTACAGTGGACCCACTAGAATTTTAACCGAGTAAAAATTTTAGAAAATGAGGTTAAGCCATATAATCATGCTCAAAAGCTCATAAATAAAAATTTTAAGTTATGAAATGTGATTTAATCTTATTTTTAGGCCAATTTGTTGGGGCTTAAGGCGTACATGTTTAAATGGGCTTTACAGTGGACATGTTGGAATTTTAATCGAGTAAAAAGTTCTAAAATTAAGGTTATGTTGTATAATCATTTTCAAAAGCCCATAATCAAATATTTTAGCTCATAAAATTTGATTTAATCTTATTTTGTGGTCGTTTTGTTGGCTTTAAGGCGTGCATGTCTAAATGGGCTTTGTAGCGGACCCGTTGTAATTTTAACCGAGTAATAAGTTCTAAAATTGAGGTTAAGCTATATAATCATGTTCAAAAGCCCATAAATAAATATTTTAAGTCATAAAATTTGATTTAATCTTAATTTTCGTTCGTTTTGTTGGGTTCAAGACGTGCATGTCCAAATGGGCTTTACAGTGGACCTGTTGGAATTTTAACCGAGTAAAAATTTGTGAAAATTAGGTTAAGCTATATAATCATGTTCAAAAGTCCATAACTAAATATTTTAAGTCATAAACTGTGAGTTAATCTAATTTTTGGCCGTTTTGTTGGGGTTTAAGGCGTGTATGTCTAAATGGGCTTTACAGTGGACCCGTTGGAATTTTAATCCATTAAAAAGTTCTAAAATTTAGGTAAGCTGTACAATCATGTTCAAAATCCTATAATCAAATATTTTAACTCATAAAATTTGATTTAATCTTATTTTGTGGTCGTTTTGTTGGGTTTAATGTGTGCAAGTCTAAATGGGCTTTACAGTGGACCCGTTGGAATTTTAACCGAGTAAAATATTTTGAAAAAGATTTTAAGCTATATAATCATGTTCAAAGGCTCATAACTAAGTATTTTAAGTCATAAAATGTGATTTAATCTTATTTTTTGGCTGTTTCGTTAGGGTTTAAGGCGTGCATGTCTAAATGGGCTTTACAGTGGACCCGTTGGAATTTTAACCAAGTAAAAAGTTCTAAAAATTGAGGTTAAGTTATATAATCATATTCAAAATCCCATAATCAAATATTTTAACTTATAAAATTTGATTTAATCTTATTTTGTTGTCGTTTTGTTGGGTTTAAGGCATGCATGTCCAAATGGGCTTTACAGTGGACCCATTGGAATTTTAACCGAGTAAAAATTTCTCAAAATGAGGTTAAGATATATAATCATGTTCAAAATCCCATAACTAAATATTTTAAGTCATAAAATTGGATTTAATCTTATTTTTCGGCTGTTTTGTTGGGGTTTAAGCCGTTCATGTCCAAATGGGCTTTATAGTGGACCCGTTGGAATTTTAACCGAGTAAAAATTTATGAAAATGAGGTTAAGATATATAATCATGTTCAAAATCCCATAACTAAATATTTTAAGTCATAAAATTTGTTTTAATCTTATTTTTTGGCCGTTTTGTTGGGGTTTAAGGCGTGCATGTCTAAATGGGCTTACATTGGACCCGTTGAAATTTTAACTGAGTAAAAATTTATGAAAATGAGGTTAAGCTATATAATCATGCTCAAAAGCCCGTAACTAAATATTTTAAGTCATAAAATTTGATTTAACCTTATTTTTCGACCATATTGTTGTGGTTTAAGGCGTGCATGTCTAAATGGGCTTTAAAGTGGACCCGTTGGAATTTTAGCCGAGTAAAAAGTTCTAAAATTGATGTTAAGCTGTATAATCATGTTCAAAAGCCCACAACTAACTATTTTAATTCATAAAATTTGAATTAATCTTATTTTGCAAACATTTTGTTGGGGTTTAAGGCGTGCATGTCTAAATGGGCTTTATTGTTGACCCGTTGGAATTTTAACCGAGTAAAAAGTTCTAAAATTGAGGTTAAGCTATATAATCATATTAAAAAGACCATAATCAAATATTTTAACTCATAAAATTTGATTCAATCTTATTTTGTGGCCGTTTTATTGGGTTTAAGGCATGTATGTCCAAATGGGCTTTACTGTGGACCCGTTGGAATTTTAACCGTGTAAAAATTTCTCAAAATAAGGTTAAGATATATAATCAAGTTTTAAATCCCATAACTAAATATTTTAAATCATAAAAGTTTATTTAATCTTATTTTTCGACCGTTCTGTTGTGGTTTAAGGCGTGCATGTCCAAATAGGCTTTACAGTAGACCCGTTGGAATTTTAACCGAGTAAAAATTTCTCAAAATAAGGTTAAGATATATAATAATGTTCTAAATCCCATAACTAAATATTTTAAATCATAAAATTTTATTTAATCTTATTTTTGGCCGTTTTGTTGGGGTTTAAGGCGTGCATGTCCAAATGGGCTTTACAGTAGACCCGTTGAAATTTTAATCGAGTAAAAATTTCCCAAAATGAGGTTAAGATATATAATCATGTTCAAAATCCTATATCTAAATATTTTAAGTCATAAAATTTATTTTAATCTTAATTTTGGTCGTTTTGTTGGGGTTTAAGGCGTGCATGTCTAAATGGGCTTACATTGGACCCGTTGAAATTTTAACCAAGTAAAAATTTCTGAAAATGAGGTTAAGCTGTATAATCATGCTCGAAAGCCCATAACTAAATATTTTAAGTCATAAAATGTGATTTAATCTTATTTTTGACCATATTGTTGTGGTTTAAGGAGTGCATATCTAAATAGGCTTTGCAGTGGACCATTTGGAATTTTAACCGAGTAGAATTTTTTGAAAATGAGGTTAAACTATAGAATCATGTTCAAAAGCCCATAACTAAATATTTTAAGTCATAAAATGTGGTTTAATCTTATTTTTCAGTCGTTTTGTTGGGGTTTAAGGCGTGCATGTCTAAATGGGCTTTATCGTGGACCCGTGGAATTCTAACTGAGTAAAATGTTCTGAAATTGAGGTTAGGCTATATAATCATATTCAAAAGCCAATAATCAAATATTTTAACACATGAAATTTTATTTTATCTTATTTTGTGGCCGTTTTGTTGGGTTTAAGGCGTGAATGTCTAAAAGGGCTTTATAGTGGACCCGTTGGAATTTTAACCAAGTAAAAAGTCTTGAAATTCAGGTTAAGATATATAGTAATATTCAAAAGACCATAATCAAATATTTTAAATCATAAACTTTAATTTAATCTTATTTTGTGGCTATTTTGTTGGGTTGAAGGCGTGCATGTCTAAATGGGCTTTACAGTGGACCTGTTGTTATTTTAACAGAGTAAAAAGTTCTAAAATTGAGGTTATGCTATATAATCATATTCAACATCCCATAATAAAATATTTTAACTCATAACATTTGATTTAATCTTATTTTGTGGTCGTTTTGTTAGGTTTGAGGCATGCATGTCTAAATGGGCTTTACAGTGGACCTGTTGGAATTTTAACTGAGTAAAAAGTTCTAAAATTGAGGTTGCGCTATATAATCATATTCAAAGGCTCGCAATCAAATATTTTAACTCATATGATTTAATCTTAATTTGTGGTCTTTTTGTTGTGTTTAAGGCGTGCATGTCTAAATGAGCTTTACAGTGGACCCACTAGAATTTTAACCGAGTAAAAATTTTAGAAAATGAGGTTAAGCCATATAATCATGCTCAAAAGCTCATAAATAAAAATTCTAAGTTATGAAATGTGATTTAATCTTATTTTTAGGCCAATTTGTTGGGGCTTAAGGCGTGCATGCCTAAATGGGCTTTACAGTGGACATGTTGGAATTTTAATCGAGTAAAAAGTTCTAAAATTAAGGTTATGTTGTATAATCATTTTCAAAAGCCCATAATCAAATATTTTAGTTCATAAAATTTGATTTAATCTTATTTTGTGGCCGTTTCGTTGGCTTTAAGGCGTGCATGTCTAAATGGGCTTTGTAGCGGACCCGTTGTAATTTTAACCGAGTAATAAGTTCTAAAATTGAGGTTAAGCTATATAATCATGTTCAAAAGCCCATAAATAAATATTTTAAGTCATAAAATTTGATTTAATCTTAATTTTCGGTCGTTTTGTTGGGGTTCAAGGCGTGCATGTCCAAATGGGCTTTACAGTGGACCTGTTGGAATTTTAACCGAGTAAAAATTTGTGAAAATTAGGTTAAGCTATATAATCATGTTCAAAAGTCCATAACTAAATATTTTAATCTAATTTTTGGCCGTTTTGTTGGGGTTTAAGGCGTGTATGTCTAAATGGGCTTTACAGTGGACCCGTTGGAATTTTAATCCATTAAAAAGTTCTAAAATTGAGGTAAGCTGTATAATCATGTTCAAAATCCTATAATCAAATATTTTAACTCATAAAATTTGATTTAATCTTATTTTGTGGTCGTTTTGTTGGGTTTAATGTGTGCAAGTCTAAATGGGCTTTATAGTGGACCCGTTGGAATTTTAACCGAGTAAAATATTTTGAAAAAGTTTTTAAGCTATATAATCATGTTCAAAGGCTCATAACTAAGTATTTTAAGTCATAAAATGTTATTTAATCTTATTTTTGGCTGTTTCGTTAGGGTTTAAGGCGTGCATGTCTAAATGGGCTTTACAGTGGACCCGTTGGAATTTTAACCAAGTAAAACGTTCTTAAAATTTAGGTTAAGTTATATAATCATATTCAAAAGCCCATAATCAAATATTTTAACTTATAAAATTTGATTTAATCTTATTTTGTTGTCGTTTTGTTGGGTTTAAGGCATGCATGTCCAAATGGGCTTTACAGTGGACCCATTGGAATTTTAACCGAGTAAAAATTTCTCAAAATGAGGTTAAGATATATAATCATGTTCAAAATCCCATAACTAAATATTTTAAGTCATAAAATTGGATTTAATCTTATTTTTCGGCTGTTTTGTTGGGGTTTAAGGCGTTCATGTCCAAATGTGCTTTATAGTGGACCCGTTGGAATTTTAACCGAGTAAAAATTTATGAAAATGAGGTTAAGATATATAATCATGTTCAAAATCCCATAACTAAATATTTTAAGTCATAAAATTTATTTTAATCTTATTTTTCGGCCGTTTTGTTGGGGTTTAAGGCGTGCATGTCTAAATGGGCTTACATTGGACCCGTTGAAATTTTAACTGAGTAAAAATTTATGAAAATGAGGTTAAGCTATATAATCATGCTCAAAAGCCCGTAACTAAATATTTTAAGTCATAAAATTTGATTTAACCTTATTTTTTGACCATATTGTTGTGGTTTAAGGCGTGCATGTCTAAATGGGCTTTAAAGTGGACCCGTTGGAATTTTAGCCGAGTAAAAAGTTCTAAAATTGATGTTAAGCTGTATAATCATGTTCAAAAGCCCACAACTAACTATTTTAATTCATAAAATTTCAATTAATCTTATTTTGCAAACATTTTGTTGGGGTTTAAGGCGTGCATGTCTGAATGGGCTTTATTGTTGACCCGTTGGAATTTTAACCGAGTAAAAAGTTCTAAAATTGAGGTTAAGCTATATAATCATATTAAAAAGACCATAATCAAATATTTTAACTCATAAAATTTGATTCAATCTTATTTTGTGGCCGTTTTATTGGGTTTAAGGCATGTATGTCCAAATGGGCTTTACTGTGGACCCGTTGGAATTTTAACCGAGTAAAAATTTCTCAAAATAAGGTTAAGATATATAATCAAGTTTTAAATCCCATAACTAAATATTTTAAATCATAAAAGTTTATTTAATCTTATTTTTTGACCGTTTTGTTGTGGTTTAAGGCGTGCATGTCCAAATAGGCTTTACAGTAGACCCGTTGGAATTTTAACCAAGTAAAAATTTCTCAATATAAGGTTAAGATATATAATAATGTTCTAAATCCCATAACTAAATATTTTAAATCATAAAATTTTATTTAATCTTATTTTTGGCCGTTTTGTTGGGGTTTAAGGCGTGCATGTCCAAATGGGCTTTTACAAGGACCCGTTGAAATTTTAATCGAGTAAAAATTTCTCAAAATGAGGTTAAGATATATAATCATGTTCAAAATCCTATATCTAAATATTTTAAGTCATAAAATTTATTTTAATCTTAATTTTGGTCGTTTTGTTGGGGTTTCAGGCGTGCATGTCTAAATGGGCTTACATTGGACCCGTTGAAATTTTAACCAAGTAAAAATTTCTGAAAATGAGGTTAAGCTGTATAATCATGCTCGAAAGCCCATAACTAAATATTTTAAGTCATAAAATGTGATTTAATCTTATTTTTGACCATATTGTTGTGGTTTAAGGAGTGCATATCTAAATGGGCTTTGCAGTGGACCATTTGGAATTTTAACCGAGTAGAATTTTTTGAAAATGAGGTTAAACTATAGAATCATGTTAAAAAGCCCATAACTAAATATTTTAAGTCATAAAATGTGGTTTAATCTTATTTTTCAGTCGTTTTGTTGGGGTTTAAGGCGTGCATGTCTGAATGGGCTTTATCGTGGACCCGTGGAATTCTAACTGAGTAAAATGTTCTGAAATTGATGTTAGGCTATATAATCATATTCAAAAGCCAATAATCAAATATTTTAACACATGAAATTTTATTTTATCTTATTTTGTGGCCGTTTTGTTGGGTTTAAGGTGTGAATGTCTAAAAGGGCTTTATAGTGGACCCGTTGGAATTTTAACCAAGTAAAAAGTCTTGAAATTTAGGTTAAGATATATAGTAATATTCAAAAGACCATAATCAAATATTTTAAATCATAAACTTTAATTTAATCTTATTTTGTGGCTATTTTGTTGGGTTGAAGGCGTGCATGTCTAAATGGGCTTTACAGTGGACCTGTTGTTATTTTAACAGAGTAAAAAGTTCTAAAATTGAGGTTATGCTATATAATCATATTCAACATCCCATAATAAAATATTTTAACTCATAACATTTGATTTAATCTTATTTTGTGGTCGTTTTGTTAGGTTTGAGGCATGCATGTCTAAATGGGCTTTACAGTGGACCTGTTGGAATTTTAACTGAGTAAAAAGTTCTAAAATTGAGGTTGCGCTATATAATCATATTCAAAGGCTCGCAATCAAATATTTTAACTCATATGATTTAATCTTAATTTGTGGTCTTTTTGTTGTGTTTAAGGCGTGCATGTCTAAATGAGCTTTACAGTGGACCCACTAGAATTTTAACTGAGTAAAAATTTTAGAAAATGAGGTTAAGCCATACAATCATGCTCAAAAGCTCATAAATAAAAATTTTAAGTTATGAAATGTGATTTAATCTTATTTTTAGGCCAATTTGTTGGGGCTTAAGGCGTGCATGCCTAAATGGGCTTTACAGTGGACATGTTGGAATTTTAATCGAGTAAAAAGTTCTAAAATTAAGGTTATGTTGTATAATCATTTTCAAAAGCCCATAATCAAATATTTTAGCTCATAAAATTTGATTTAATCTTATTTTGTGGCCGTTTTGTTGGCTTTAAGGCGTGCATGTCTAAATGGGCTTTGTAGCGGACCCGTTGTAATTTTAACCGTGTAATAAGTTCTAAAATTGAGGTTAAGCTATATAATCATGTTCAAAAGCCCATAAATAAATATTTTAAGTCATAAAATTTGATTTAATCTTAATTTTCGGTCGTTTTGTTGGGGTTCAAGGCGTGCATGTCCAAATGGGCTTTACAGTGGACCTGTTGGAATTTTAACCGAGTAAAAATTTGTGAAAATTAGGTTAAGCTATATAATCATGTTCAAAAGTCCATAACTAAATATTTTAAGTCATAAATTGTGAGTTAATCTAATTTTTGGCCGTTTTGTTGGGGTTTAAGGCGTGTATGTCTAAATGGGCTTTACAGTGGACCCGTTGGAATTTTAATCCATTAAAAAGTTCTAAAATTGAGGTAAGCTGTATAATCATGTTCAAAATCCTATAATCAAATATTTTAACTCATAAAATTTGATTTAATCTTATTTTGTGGTCGTTTTGTTGGGTTTAATGTGTGCAAGTCTAAATGGGCTTTACAGTGGACCCGTTGGAATTTTAACCGAGTAAAATATTTTGAAAAAGATTTTAAGCTATATAATCATGTTCAAAGCCTCATAACTAAGTATTTTAAGTCATAAAATTTTATTTAATCTTATTTTTGGCTGTTTCGTTAGGGTTTAAGGCGTGCATGTCTAAATGGGCTTTACAGTGGACCCGTTGGAATTTTAACCAAGTAAAAAGTTCTAAAAATTTAGGTTAAGTTATATAATCATATTCAAAAGCCCATAATCAAATATTTTAACTTATAAAATTTGATTTAATCTTATTTTGTTGTCGTTTTGTTGGGTTTAAGGCATGCATGTCCAAATGGGCTTTACAGTGGACCCATTGGAATTTTAACCGAGTAAAAATTTCTCAAAATGAGGTTAAGATATATAATCATGTTCAAAATCTCATAACTAAATATTTTAAGTCATAAAATTGGATTTAATCTTATTTTTCGGCTGTTTTGTTGGGGTTTAAGGCGTTCATGTCCAAATGTGCTTTATAGTGGACCCGTTGGAATTTTAACCGAGTAAAAATTTATGAAAATGAGGTTAAGATATATAATCACGTTCAAAATCCCATAACTAAATATTTTAAGTCATAAAATTTGTTTTAATCTTATTTTTCGGCCGTTTTGTTGGGGTTTAAGGCGTGCATGTCTAAATGGGCTTACATTGGACCCGTTGAAATTTTAACTGAGTAAAAATTTATGAAAATGAGGTTAAGCTATATAATCATGCTCAAAAGCCCGTAACTAAATATTTTAAGTCATAAAATTTGATTTAACCTTATTTTTCGACCATATTGTTGTGGTTTAAGGCATGCATGTCTAAATGGGCTTTAAAGTGGACCCGTTGGAATTTTAGCCGAGTAAAAAGTTCTAAAATTGATGTTAAGCTGTATAATCATGTTCAAAAGCCCACAACTAACTATTTTAATTCATAAAATTTGAATTAATCTTATTTTGCAAACATTTTGTTGGGGTTTAAGGCGTGCATGTCTAAATGGGCTTTATTGTTGACCCGTTGGAATTTTAACCGAGTAAAAAGTTCTAAAATTGAGGTTAAGCTATATAATCATATTAAAAAGACCATAATCAAATATTTTAACTCATAAAATTTGATTCAATCTTATTTTGTGGCCGTTTTATTGGGTTTAAGGCATGTATGTCCAAATGGGCTTTACTGTGGACCCGTTGGAATTTTAACCGAGTAAAAATTTCTCAAAATAAGGTTAAGATATATAATCAAGTTTTAAATCCCATAACTAAATATTTTAAATCATAAAAGTTTATTTAATCTTATTTTTCGACTGTTTTGTTGTGGTTTAAGGCGTGCATGTCCAAATAGGCTTTACAGTAGACCCGTTGGAATTTTAACCGAGTAAAAATTTCTCAAAATAAGGTTAAGATATATAATAATGTTCTAAATCCCATAAATAAATATTTTAAATCATAAAATTTTATTTAATCTTATTTTTGGCCGTTTTGTTGGGGTTTAAGGCGTGCATGTCCAAATGGGCTTTACAGTAGACCCGTTGAAATTTTAATCGAGTAAAAATTTCTCAAAATGAGGTTAAGATATATAATCATGTTCAAAATCCTATATCTAAATATTTTAAGTCATAAAATTTATTTTAATCTTAATTTTGGTCGTTTTGTTGGGGTTTAAGGCGTGCATGTCTAAATGGGCTTACATTGGACCCGTTGAAATTTTAACCAAGTAAAAATTTCTGAAAATGAGGTTAAGCTGTATAATCATGCTCGAAAGCCCATAACTAAATATTTTAAGTCATAAAATGTGATTTAATCTTATTTTTGACCATATTGTTGTGGTTTAAGGAGTGCATATCTAAATGGGCTTTGCAGTGGACCATTTGGAATTTTAACCGAGTAGAATTTTTTGAAAATGAGGTTAAACTATAGAATCATGTTCAAAAGCCCATAACTAAATATTTTAAGTCATAAAATGTGGTTTAATCTTATTTTTCAGTCGTTTTGTTGGGGTTTAAGGCGTGCATGTCTAAATGGGCTTTATCGTGGACCCGTGGAATTCTAACTGAGTAAAATGCTCTAAAATTGAGGTTAGGCTATATAATCATATTCAAAAGCCAATAATCATATATTTTAACACATGAAATTTTATTTTATCTTATTTTGTGGCCGTTTTGTTGGGTTTAAGGCGTGAATGTCTAAAAGGGCTTTACAGTGGACCCGTTGGAATTTTAACCAAGTAAAAAGTCTTGAAATTCAGGTTAAGATATATAGTAATATTCAAAAGACCATAATCAAATATTTTAACTCATAAACTTTAATTTAATCTTATTTTGTGGTCATTTTGTTGGGTTTAAGGCATGCATGTCTAAATGGGCTTTACATTGGCTCCGTTGGAATTTTAACCAAGTAAAATTTTCTTTAAATGAGGCTTAGCTATATAATCATGTTCAAAGTCCATAGGTAAATAGTTTAAGTCTTAAAATGTGATTTAATCTTATTTTTCGCCCGTTTTGTTGGGGTTTTAGGCATGCATGTCTAAATGGGCTTTACAGTGGACCTGTTGGAATTTTAGCCAAGTAAAAAGTTCTAAAATTGTAGTTAAGCTATATAATCATGTTCAAAATCCCATAACTAAATATTTTAATTCATAAAGTTTTATTTAAACTTATTTTGCGGCCATTTTGTTGGGCTTAAGGCATGCATGTCTAAATTGGCTTCATAGTGGACCCGTTAGAATTTTAACCGAGTAAAAAGTCTTGAAATTAAAGTTAAGCTATATAATCATATTCAAAAGCCCATAATCAAATATTTTAACTCATAAAATTTGATTTAATCTTATTTTGTGGCCGTTTTTTTTGGTTTAAGGGTCCATATCTAAATGGGCTTTACAGTGGATCCGTTGGAATTTTAAACGACTAAATTTTTTTGAAAATGAGGTTACGCTATATAATCTTGTTAAAAAGTCCATAACTAAATATTTTAAGTCATAAAATGTGATTTAATCTTATTTTTCGTCCGTTTTGTTGGGGGTTTTATACGTGCATGTTAAAATGGGCTTTATAGTGGACCCATTGGAATTTTAGCCAAGTAAAATGTTCTAAATTGAGGATAAGCTGTATAATCATGTTCAAAAGCCCATAACTAAATATTGGGATTCATAAAATTTGATTTAATCTTATTTTGCGACCATTTTGTTGGGGTTTAAGGTGTGCATGTCTAAATTGGCTTTATAGTGGACCCGTTGGAATTTTAACCGAGTAAAAAGTCTTGAAATTGAGGTTAAGCTATATAATCATATTCAAAACCTCATAAGCAAATATTTTAAGTCATAAAATGTGATTTAATCTTATTTTTTGGCTGTTTTGTTGGGGTTTAAGGCGTGCATGTCTAAATGGGCTTTACAGTGGACCCGTTGGAATTTTAATCGAGTAAAAATTCTTGAAAATGAGGTTAAGCTATATAATCATGTTAAAAAGCCCATAACTAAATATTTGAAGTCATAATTTGTGATTTAATCTTATTTTTCGTCTATTTTGTTGGGGTTTTAGGCGTGCGTGTCTAAATGTGCTTTACAGCGGACCCATTGGAATTTTAACCTAGTTAAAAGTTCTAAAATTGTGGTCAAGCTGTATAATCATGTTAAAAAGTGTAACCCTCTTGACCCAGTCTATTCGCAAGACTGAATTGAACGAGCAACATTAGGGTTTGTCGAGACAAACTTAGAAGATTTTCATTGAAAATGTCCATTTTTTCTTTTACCTCTTGTAAATGCATATTTAGGTCCTAAGGTGATCATACTGATTATTGTGAAAATTACAACTCAATTGGGCGTCGAATTAACATCCAATTGTACTAATTTGCATCGTAGGGACCAAAATGTAATTTTTGATAATTAAGAGGACATTCCTGAAATTAAAGTTACCAATCCTTATTTAGTCATATTTCATACAATCAGGTTAAATCTCAACTTAAAATAATCACCCAAACTCATTTAATTGCATAATCATGAAACAGGGACTAAGCCGCAAAGAATCAAACTTTAAAAAGCATCTTAACTGAAATAACGACTGGCGTACTGGTACAGGCACTTCTCGTATTGCAACGGGTGTAAAATAAAAAAGCGTATTGATAAGGTCCTCAAGCGTATTGGTATGAGCATGCTATTTTTGAAAATTGGAATTCTAGTAGCCAAGAGGCATACCAGTAATGTTTCCCGTGTACCGACACCAAGCCAAATTATCAGCAATGCATACCGATACGGATTTCCCAAGTGGTCCCTTCGACCACTTAACATATGCCCTCAAACCAGAGCAGCCCTCAATGGTTATAACATATAAATCCATCAGCGGGAGAATTGGCACACTCTTGACCCCTCGACACAGATGAGGCTATAATACCCCAATAGTTGTTTAGTGACCAAATAGTAAAGAATTGAAAGTTGGTGGTTTTAGTTCAGTGACTAAAACATAAGATTTTAAAGTTAAGTGGCTAAAGTGAAAAGTTGAGAAAAGTTCAAGGACCAACATGGTATTTTCCCAATAATTATTTTATTCTATAAATAAATAGATCACCTAAGGGTGTGGATCAAATATAAAAATTATGGTTTGATCTGATGTTTCCATTATTGGGAAATTACAGTTGAAGTTTACAATAGAATTTGGGTAATCGTATGAGCTTGGAATTTTGTAAAATTTTGAAGGGAGTCTTAAGAAGACCTGAGGAATATGGAATTATGGTTTTGAATAGTTTTTAATCAATTTAGATTTGATTCTATTTAGTATATTTTGTAGGTGATGGAATGGCATTTTTGTAGATATGTTATTTCATTAATGGCAATTTAGTCATTTTGCCTATACTTTTTAATATAAATTGATTATAGAAGATGATAAGGATGAGGTGTTGGCTTGAAATTGGTTATAATTCAAGGGCAAAATAGTCATTTGACTATTTTAGAGATTTTTTATTAATTAGCTAAATTTAAAGACATTTGACATCAAAATAAAGAAAGAAAAATTTGGGAAAATTTGTTCATCTTTCTCTCCAAGTTGTCGTGAGCTTCAACCCTAGGTAAGAGAAAATTTTGATTCAATTTTTAGCTTGATTGGATTGTTTTTTGGTTTGAGACATGAAATAAGAAATTAATCTCTATGGAATTCTCTTTCTTTTGGTATTATTTTTATGTGGTTTTCATGTCTCTAAGTTGAAATTGGAAGATAGGGTGGATGAAGGACATATTGAAATCTTGTGTTTTATGATTCAATCAAGTTGGAAATGGTGTTGTAGTGTTATTTTTATGCTTATAGTAATGAAAACATTAAGATTTAAAACATGGAGAATTTTTTGGTGAAGTTGGAAAATTAGGGGAAGTTATGTCAAAATTTATTTTGATGAGGGACATGACTTGAAATGATGTTTTTCATATTTGGTTGTAGTTGGAATGTTGAAAACTTGAGAGATGGACCATTTTTGTCAATTATGGAAAACTAAGGGTTGAAGTGTAGGAATTTATTTTAATGTTGGTTATGAAGAATTATGCATTTTACATGCTTTAAAGTGTTGTTGGAAGCAAAAATCCCATGCTGGAATGTTAAGGACCAATTCGGCAATTACCTAAACTATTGGGAAAATTTTGTGAAATGTTAATTTAAAGTATTTAGGTTGATTGTTATCACCTAAGCTTTATTTTAATGGTTGCATTGTTGAACATGGGATTGAATTGTGAAAATTCAAAAGTGGGGTGATTGAGTATAAGTGAAAGGAATGAGAATTTCTAGGAAGTTATGAAGTGGAGGGGTAAATTAAATTTAAGAAAGTATTGATATGTTATTAGTACATTAAAGGATTTTTTTTATGAATTTTCTCTTATTAATGTACTTAGTGGATTGATAATCTAACATATACGTTTAATTGTATGTGTTATGGATGGATGTTTACAAGTAGCTGAACAAGTTCAAGATCGAAACAAGTCGAGAGATAAAGAGAAAGTTCTAGAGTAAACACCTTTTTGATACAAGTAATTAGTGGGCATATAAGGTGAGCGCATTCATATGTTTTGAAATGTATTTTAGTAGACTTTTAAGAATTCTATTTACTTGATTTTATTGAAATAATAACATGGTTTTGTATAAGTTATATGATATTTTACAGGCAAAGGAAAAAGGTTAGTACATGATAGGGTATGAACTGCCCTATTATGTTTTATTTTGGCAAGTTATTATTGAATAATGGTGATATATGAATCATTTACTAAATGATAATTTACAAGTTAATGATATGGATTTTTTGCCCAAGTTTATGATAGAGAGTTACAGTATAGTGGCATTCCATTATAGGTCTAGCAGTCTGGGATTGTAGTGTAGCTACACACCAATCTTCGGATCTATATGTTTACCGACACTTTATGTGTATATATGTTTTCGGCACTTTATGTGTCTACAAGTTATCGTCATTTCGGTGACTCGTACTCAAGGAGTACCGACCTTGCATACTTCAGTTTCTCTTTATACAATTCTTGGGCTAATTATAAAGTTGAAGTATATGAAAGTTACCATTTCTTATGTATGATGATTTTAAATTATAAGAAAGATTTGATATGAACTTGCTTAACCATGTTTTCATTTATTTCATTATTTAATTTTATGACTACCTATAATGCCTCACTAAGATATACTTAGCGTGTGTTATTTGTTTGTACACACATAGGTTGATACGATACGGTGGTAAGCAGCAATAGCTCAGATTATTTTGTGGACGAGCACATACTACAAGTTATCATAGTATCATTTTGACATCCTATATGGTATTTTGATTAGTGGCATGTATAAAATTAAACTCTTGTATTTTGTGTAAACCAAGCTCTAATATCTTTATAGATGGTGATGTCTATAGTTGAAACATGATTTAGTAATGTTATTAGGTAATTTGTAATGCTTTAGAAATAGTTTTGTAGACTCATAATCGAAATAGGTAAAAACAGTCTTAAAATTCTGCACTGGCAGTAAGTTTGAAAAATCACCATAAATTCTACTTTTATGAACTGGAAATTAAGTCTAGTTTATTTTAAAACAAACGGTGACTGATTTTGAGGTTTGTACTAAAAGTTATGAATTTTTATTCGATGAAAGGTCAGAAAACAGGACAACAAAAATTTTAGAAATCTTATACTGTGACGAGATTTTGAGAATTTTTATAAATTTAGGATGACCCCTATACAGATATATAAGCTATATATATTATATACTACACCTGTACATAATACGTACATGGACATATAATAATATATAAACAGTATATAACGCGTATAATATGACTTGACAACACGTAACATACACTTATAGATAATATAGAAATATATATATATATGTATTAAAATACATTGGTAAACGATAAAAAAAAAAAGCAAAGAAGAAGAACATGTATAGAGCAAAACAAACAAACAAATAAATAAATTTACGAAAAAAACAAAAAATGAAATTAAATAAATAAATAAAACCAGTGCTGAAATTAAATATGATTGATTAATTAGGGACTAAAAGAAAAAAAAAACCAGCTGTATGAAGTATTTAATTGAAATATAATTAAAACTTTTGGTGCCCAAAAAGGAAATTTGCCCATTCTAATTTCAATCTAATTAATAGAGCGGACGAAATTGCAAATATTGGAGAACTTTGGAGTACAACTTGAGTAATTTACCCATGCAGAAGGGTACCAGAGCAAATAAAAAAGGCGAAGGTCCTCAAGGCGCAATTATACTAGGGCGGAGGGATTTACGCGGGTATTATCCCTTTTTAAAATTTTAAAAGGGTATAAATAACAATAATTGATAAAAAGACCACTTTTATATATTTTCTGCAAAAACTTTTCCCCCTAAACCGAGATCCTCTGTAAACCAAACCAGAAACCCAGAAACTTATAGCCTCCACCGTGTCGGCCGCTACCGGCCGCCATTCGTCGATGGCGGTGAAACTCGAAAATAAACCTTAAAACCACCCTCTTTTTTGGAAACCCAAATACCGAACCCTCTTTAGATTAAAAAACATCAAACCCTTTTCATTTTCATAAAACCGAAACCCTTACTTTCAAGACAATAGGCCCCTCACCCTCACCAATTCACCTTACCCAGTTTGAAACCGAGGGCTTGTCACCAACGAGGGAAGGCCGAAGGTAAAGGGTATATTCTTACTCTTTACTCCGCTTTTTGTTATTACATTTTTATATTTTGAATGCATGCAAAAATAGAAAGAAGTTGATACCTTCAATGTAATATCCCAATTTTTGGCTAGTGACCAAAATGTAAATTTTGAAAGATTTGTGGATAAAGTATAAACTTAGGAAAAGTTCAGGGACTAAATTATAATTTTCAAAAGTTATGTATTTTAGTCCCGTAAATGAATAGTTTACCCCCAATAATGATGTTTTCTTGTTACCCAGATTTTTCATACGGAGTTTGTATTAATGACTATAAAGAGATAAAGTTCAGAAAAATATTCGGATAATCGGATCGAATCGAATATCCAGGATATTTTGAAGGATGATAAGGCAAGGTTAATTATGTCATTTTACATGTCTAAGATATTTTCTTTGTGTTGGAAGAATATGAACCCTTGGGATTTAAGTTGATTTTCCATGTTAAATATGAGTCGTTGGATAAAAAATGGCAAGATCGTAATTTTGGAAAATTATAAGGGCAAGGTTGGTAACTACTAGCTCAAGATTAAATCTAGGCCACCAGATGAAGGATGATGACATGAGGTACATTGTGGAAATATAGAATTTTCAGAATAGATTCAATAGCTCGGTAAAGGTAAAATCATAGTGGAAGTATTTAGTGAATATCGGGAAATCGGATTGAATTGAAATTTCAGAGACTGCTCCATAAGCCATGTAAAATCATAAAATGATATTTATAGAATAGTGGTCAGTTGAGAAAGAACTAATTTAGTTAGATTATAATGGAATGGCAATTTTGAAACAAACTAGTAAATAAAGACTAGTTGGAGGGCAAATTGGTCATTTGGCAAGGATGGCAATTTTGAAATGTTTTTAAAATGTTGAGGACGTTTTTGGAAGATGGAATATATATGGATTTCATCTTGGCCCTTGATTTTGGATTATATTAAATTAGCCATTGGATTTAAAGGCTAAATTGGTAATTTCACTATTTAAATGAATTTAAAATTCATTTAATAGTTACAAGTGTAATTTAATAGTAAAAAGATGAAAAAAAATGTTCATCTTTTCCAGCCATAAACCATGGAGAAAGAGGAGAAAGAAGAGGTAAATTTCCAAGCTTGATTTAAGCCCCGAATCTCGATTTTTAGGTAATCTTTCGAACTACAAAGTTGTTCTACTCTTCGAGCTCTATCTTTTGATGTAAATAATTTATAGAATACTTGCTTGGTTGATGAGATTTGATATGTGGAAGAAATTAGGGTTTATGAACAAATTGGGGCTTTTATGATTTTATGAATCCATGGTTGATTTTAAGTTAAAATCATGCTTGTATGATGTTGGAATCATGTTAGTGAGTTGGGATTTAAACCCTACATATTTCGGTTTGCATAGAGAAGATTAGGGTTTATGGATTCAAGTCTAACTTAGGGTTTGTGATGTTGGATTAATGATCTAGTAAGCTTGATTTGTTGTTTGGAAGCAAAACCCTAAGTTAAATGCATAGGGACCATTTCAGCAAGCTTCAAAATTAAGGGACCATATCCAATTTTTTTTATTTAATTTGATGTTTATTTATATTTAATAATGTTAGAGACATGAAAATGAAGTTAGAATGCTAAACCGACGATTAATCACATTAGTGGCCATTTTGACAAATTGTCAAACTTGAATGGTCTATTCGGTAAATAGGATATGTAGAAGGATTAAATATGATTTTTAGTTAAAATGATGGAATTAAGGTAGTAATTTGATTGGAGGACTAATTTGCAAAGTTAAGAAGATTGAATCCTTATATTTGAAATTTGGTGACCATCTCGACAAATCAAGAGAAATTAGAGAAGTAAAGGTTTGAGCCTATTTTGATAAATGATGTAAATAGAACATATGAATACAAGCTTTATTTTGGTCATTTGAAGTAAAGTGATGGGACTAAATTGACAAGTAGAGAAATAGGGAGAAGTTGGTGTAAATTAGAAGTTATTTATGGAAAGTTATGTTGGAATTGAATTATGGCAGTAAGTTTAAAATTTCACCATAAATTCTAAAAAAATGGTTAGATGATGAATTTTATACCAATGTAAAGAATTGTTAGTCTAGTTTCGTTTCCAACAAACGGAAACTGATTTCGAATTCCGAGTTAAAAGATATGAATTTTTATTTGAATGAAGGTCAGAAAAATTATAGAGCAGTTTTCTGCCTAGACAGTTTGTGACGTGAATTCAGTGATTTTTCATAATTTTTGTAGATTTTATTAATTTATGTGGCTTATACCATTAGAATCTTTATCAAATCTAGTTTCTCCAGTATAAAGGAAATTAAGATCCACTATGTATTCTGCCTTGTATAAGTAAATCTTTGAAGGTGGCGCAAGCTGTCAGAAAATGAAATTTGAAACATATTATATTCAAATGTTAGTTAGCAAGCTCGGAAGAATTAATGGAAGTTCAAATTGGTCACTAAGGACGATAATGAGTTTTTGAACAGTACAAGGAAGAAAGGAAAAATATTTGGAAATTTTATATTTGAATGATTACATTAGACAACATATTTAAGGTATTGTTAGATTTGAATCTAACAAATATTTTATTTTATTCATGTGATTAATGAAGTCAAGTCCAAATCAAAGAAGGTTTGAGGTACTATGAAAGAAAGGATTGAGCTAGGACTTAGTGAGGCATTGTGTTAAGTGGCCAAGGTGAGTGTAATTGCATACATATCATGACACAATGGTGTTTTATACATCATTGGGATTGCTTGCGATGAGCCTACCCAAAATTTATTGTCATTATATTATTTTCATGGAGCATATGATTGGCATATTTTAAATATGTCAAAAATTGACTATCACTAGTTATATATGATGTTATATTATGAATGTTATTTCGGGTATGAACTGTCCAATGTTAAATTATGTTGATATACATTGCCATGGATGAAATAAATATGGAAAATATGTCCAAGTAAGTCATTGAGGGACAGGGTATAGTTGGCATGCCATAGAGTCCAGCAGCACGCTGCATACTCGGTTTAGCACTATAGTGTATATAAAGGACACTTAGTGTATATGGTTAGCACAACCTTATAAATGTGTGGATGGTTAGCACTTCCTTATAAATGTGTGGATGGTTAGCACTGCCTTATAAATGAGCGGATGGTGGGCACGACCTTATGTGTATTAGCACTTCGGTGCATATTTGACTCGTGTACCAGGGTCCTCATAGGCTTATATTTGGGCTATGGTTTATCGGTTAATAAAAGATAAACAGATGAACAAGCTTATGAGCTTTTGGAATAAATGGAAAGTATATTGGTAAGAAATTTACATCCGGTTTATATTATATTAATATATGATTAACATGATGGTAATACATGTCTAGTGATCATGATGCATTTATACATATATGGCATATTATGACAAATGGACAAGCATGAAAGTCTTATGACATTAGCAGGTTGTAAATCATTACTAATGCAATGTGAAAGTTGATGCTTTGGCATATATATATATATCATGTTACATAAATATAGCCATGGAGTCGAATAAAGTTTAAATTATTGTTATTAATTTCCTTTATTGCCTCACTAAGTTCGTACTTAGCGTGTGTTTGATTGTGCACACGTAGGTAAATCAAGATAAGAGTGAGAAGAGCATTGCATCAATATTGGAAAGCTCAACAGGTAATCACAGTAATGACATCCTAATTGAGGTTTGATTATTATAGTGGCATGTATACTTGCTAAACCTATTTGAGTCGTGATTGGCCTTTAAAGTTCGGTAGGGTTTCATGATAATTGGCATTTCTGGAAAGATACAAAGTTAAGAGTAAACTCAAGTGATGAGTTGTATGCTAAGATAATTGATTTATGACTGGAACTCGAATAAATAATTTATTTCGGTTTTAAATAAAGTTAAGCGTGCTTGGGCTAGAGAAATTTTAGGATGGGTAACCATTGAGAAGTTTTCCAAAAAAAATTAAAATTACCCTGATTTTTTATTAAAGAAGTTGTAATATTTCTGACTCGTACCCGATGTACGGATACGGGAAGGGGATGTTACATTTGAAAGGTTCTTTTTTTCTTATTGAATCTGAAATCCTCCTTACAAAAATGTGTTGAATACATGAGTTATATCCTTCGTTTTCTGATTTGGTTTACAAGCAACAATAAATGAAATCCCTGTTGATTATGCTTGATTATGATATTTTATATTTTTTTATGTTGTTTCTTGGCCATGCTGGTGATTGGGGGAGAGCCATTGGAGATCGTACGGCGGTATCGTAATCCTTAGCTAAACGGCCGCGTGGATCTATGGTTGGAAGATGGAGAGCTTCTCATTTGGCTAAAATCATTCTCGGCCGTTGGATCATATCTGATCCAATGGCTGAGATTGCATGAAGATCGACGGTCCATATGGTTTCTACAGAGTGACATGGCAGATGATACGTGGAGCATGGGGATTTGAAGAGTCAACGTGTGTATCACACTCCCACGTGGAAGTCAAACGGTCAGGGCGTGTGATACATGCGGCCAGCTGGAGGGTCATCTTGGATTGATCTGGGCCGTTAGATCTGACTTGATCCAACGACTATCATTCGGCTGTACACGAAAATAAAAGGGATTAGGGTTCTGATATTAAATACGACTAGGGTTTTTAAATTAGAATGGGTTGGTCGGTTGGGCCTTTTAATCTTTGGGTTGGGTTTTGTAAATGGACTGGACACTTAATATAATTTGGGATTTTAATATTTGATCTATTTTTAAATTTATAATATATATAGCCTATAATAATAATAATAACAATAACAATAGCAATAGCAATAGCAATAGCAATAGCAATAGCAATAGCAATAGCAATAGCAATAGCAATAGCAATAGCAATAGCAATAGCAATAGCAATAGCAATAGCAATAGCAATAGCAATAGCAATAGCAATAGCAATAGCAATAGCAATAGCAATAGCAATAGCAATAGCAATAGCAATAGCAATAGCAATAGCAATAGCAATAGCAATAGCAATAGCAATAGCAATAGCAATAGCAATAGCAATAGCAATAGCAATAGCAATAGCAATAGCAATAGCAATAGCAATAGCAATAGCAATAGCAATAGCAATAGCAATAGCAATAACAATAACAATAACAATAACAATAACATAGTATTAATAACACACGTATATACATACTCGCTTACATACACACACATATATAAACGTATACACATATAATAATAGTATTAATAACACACGAATACACGCATACGCATATATACATGTGTATCATATTATATACATTGATACAAACATCCATACATATATAATAAACATTACGTATATACATATACACACATATATATTAACACACTAATGGTATATTAATAGTAACATACATTTACCTATTATACCACATGCACATATTAACACACACATTCACATGGACCCACACATATATTCAAATATACATATTACCACACGTACATATAGGCATTAATACTAACATATATATAATAGTTACTATGATTAATTAATATTACTATAATATTTACAACCCAGACAAAAATGAGTGATTACATTCTGAATTGGAGGTTAAGTTATATAGTCATATTCAAAAGCTCATAATCAAATATTTTAACTCATAAAATATGATTTTATCTTATTTTCTGGTCGTTTTGTTGGGTTTAAGGCGTGCATATCGAAATGGGTTTTACAGTGGACCCGTTAGAATTTTAACCGAGTAAAAAGTATTGAAATTGAGGTTAAGCTATATAATCATATTCAAAATCCCATAATCAAATATTTTAACTCATAAATTTTGATTTAATCTCATTTTGTGGCTGTTTTGTTGGATTTAAGGCGTGCATGTCTAAATGTGCTTTACAGTGGATCCGTTGGAATTTTAACAGAGTAAAAATTTCTAAAAATGAGGTTACGCTATATAATCATGTTCAAAAGTCCACAACTAAATATTTTAAGTCATAAAATGTGATTTAATCTTATTTTTTGTCCGTTTTGTTGGGGTTTTAGTCGTGCATGTCAATGGGCTTTACAGTGGACCCATTAGAATTTTAAGTCATAAAATTGGATTTAATCTTATTTTGCGGCCATTTTGTTGGGGTTTAAGGCGTGCATGTCTAAATGAGCTTTATAGTGGACCCGTTGGAATTTTAACCGAGTAAAAATTTCTAAAATGAGATTAAACTATATAAACATGTTCAAAATCCCATAATCAAATATTTTAACTCATAAAATTTTATTTAATCTTTTTTTGTGGCGGTTTTGTTGGGTTTAAGACGTACATGTCTAAATGGGCTTTACAGTGTACCCGTTGGAATTTTAACCAAGTAAAAGATTCTGAAAATGAGGTTAAGCTATATAATCATGTTCAAAAGCCCATAACTAAATATTTTAATTCATAAAATCTGATTTCATCTTATCTTGGGGCCATTTTGTTAGGGGTTAAGGCGTGCATGTCTAAGTGGGCTTTACAGTGGACACGTTGAAATTTTAATAGAGTAGAAATTCCTAAAAATGAGGTCAAGCTATATAATCATGTTCAAAAGCCCATAACTAAATATTTTAATTTATAAAATTGATTTAATCGTATTTTGCGGCCATTTTTTTGGGGTTTAAGGGGTGCATGTCAAAGTGGGCCTTACAGTGGACCCGTTGGAATTCTAATCGAGTAAAAAGTCTTGAAATTGAGGTTAAGCTATATAATCATATTCAGAAGCCCATAACTAAATATTGTAAGTCATAAAATATGATTTAATCTTATTTTTCGTCCGTTTTGTTGGGGGTTTAGGTGTGTTTGCCTAAATGTGCTTTACAGCAGACTTGTTGGAATTTTAACCGAGTAAAAAGATCTAAAATTGTGGTTAAGATGTATAATAATATTCAAAAGCCCATCAAAAAATATTTTAATTCATAAAGTTTGATTTAATCTTATTATGTGGCCATTTTGTTGGGGTTTAAGGCGTGCATGTCTAAATAGGCTTTACAGTGAATCCGTTGGAATTTTAACCGAGTAAAATTTTTTGAAAATGACGATAAGCTATATCATAATGTTCAAAATCTCATAATCAAATATTTTAACTCATAAATTTTTTAATCTTATTTTGTGGCCGTTTTGTTGGGTTTAAGGCGTGCATGTCTAAATGGGCTTTATAGTGGACCCGTTGGAATTTTAACTGAGTAAAATTTTTGGATATGAGGTTAAGCTATATAATCATGTTCAAAAGCCCATAACTAAATGGGCTATATGAGTTTAAGTCGTGCATGTCTAAATGGGTTTTACAATAGACTCGTTGGAATTTTAACCGAGTAAAAACTTCTAAAATTGAAGTTAAGCTATATAATCATGTTCAACAGCCCATAACTAAAAATTTTAATTCATAAAATTTGATTTAATCTTATTTTGCGGCCATTTTGTTGGGGTTTAAGGCGTGTATGTCTAAATTGGCTTTACAATGGACCCGTTGGAATTTTAACCGAGTAAAAAGTCTTGAAATTGCGTTTAAGCTATATAAACATATTCGAAAGCCCATAATTAAATATTTTAATTCATAAATATTTATTTAATCTTAATTTGTGGTCATTTTGTTGGGGTTTAAGGCGTGCATGTCTAAATGTCTTTAAAGTGGATCCGTTGGAATTTTAACCAAGTAAATTTTTTTGAAAATATGGTTAAGCTATATAATCATGTTCAAAATTTGATTTAATCTTATTTTGTGGCCTTTTGTTGTGTTTAAGGCATGCATGTCTAAATGGGCTTTACAATGGACCCGTTGGAATTTTAACCGAGTAAAAATTTCTGAAAATGATGTTAAGCTATATAATCATGTTCAAAAGCTCAAAACTAAATATTTTAAGTCATAGAATGTGATTTAATCTTATTTTCCATCCATTTTGTTGGGGTCTAAGGCGTGCACGTCTAAATGGGCTTTATATTGGACCCGTTGGAATTTTAACCGAGTAAAAAGTTCTAAAATTGAGGTTAAGCTATATAATCTTATATAAAATTCCATAATCAAATATTTTAACTCATAAAATTTGATTTAATCTTATTTTGTGGTCGTTTTGTTGTGTTTAAGGCATGCATGTCTAAATAGGCTTTACAGTGGAGCCGTTGGAATCTTAAGCAAGTAAAAATTGCTGAAAATGAGGTTGAACTATATAATCAAAAGCTCATAATTAAATATTTTAAGTCATAAAATGTGATTTAATCTTATTTTTCGTCCGTTTTGTTGGGCTTTAAGGCGTACACGTCTATATGGACTTTATAGTGGACCCGTCGAAATTTTAACCGAGTAAAAAGTTTTAAAAATGAGGTTAAGATATATAATCATGTTCAAAATACCATAACTAAAAATTTAAATTCATAAAACGTGATTTAATCATATTTTTCGTCTGTTTTGTTGGGGTTTAAGGCGTGCTTATCTAAATGGGCTTTATAGTGGACTCGTTGGAATTTTAACAAAGTAAAATGATTTGAAAATGAGGTTATGCTCTATAATCATGTTCAAAAGCCTATAAATAAATATTTCAAGTCATAAAATGTGATTTAATATTATTTTTTGTCCGTTTTGTTGGGGTTTAAGTCGTGCATGTCTAAATGGGTTTTACAATAGACTCGTTGGAATTTTAACCGAGTAAAAACTTCTAAAATTGAAGTTAAGCTATATAATCATGTTCAACAGCCCATAACTAAAAATTTTAATTCATAAAATTTGATTTAATCTTATTTTGCGGCCATTTTGTTGGGGTTTAAGGCGTGTATGTCTAAATTGGCTTTACAATGGACCTATTGGAATTTTAACCTAGTAAAAAGTCTTGAAATTGCGTTTAAGCTATATAAAGATATTCAAAAGCCCATAATTAAATATTTTAATTCATAAATATTTATTTAATCTTAATTTGTGGTCATTTTGTTGGGGTTTAAGGCGTGCATGTCTAAATGTCTTTAAAGTGGACCCGTTGGAATTTTAACCACGTAATTTTTTTTGAAAATGTGGTTAAGCTATATAATCATGTTCAAAATTTGATTTAATCTTATTTTGTGGCCTTTTATTGTGTTTAAGGCATGCATGTCTAAATGAGCTTTACAATGGACCCGTTGGAATTTTAACCGAGTAAAATTTTTTGAAAATGATGTTAAGCTATATAATCATGTTCAAAAGCTCATAACTAAATATTTTAAGTCATAGAATGTGATTTAATCTTATTTTTCATCAATTTTGTTGGGGTCTAAGGCGTGCACGTCTAAATGGGCTTTATAGTGGACCCGTTGGAATTTTAACCGAGTACAAATTTCTGAAAATGAGGTTAAGCTCTATAATCATGTTCAAAAGCCCATAACTAAATATTTAATATCATACAATGTGATATAATCTTATTTTTGGTCTACTTTGTTGGGGTTTAAGGTGTGCTTGTCTGAATGGGCTTTATAGTGGACCCGTTGAAATTTTAACAGAGTAAAAGGATTTGAAAATGAGGTTCAGGTATATAATCATGTTCAAAAGCCCATAAATAAATATTTTAAGTCATAAAATGTGAATTAATCATATTTTTCTTTTATTTTGTTGGGATTTAAGGCATGCATGTCTAAATGGGCTTTACAGTAGACCTGTTGGAATTTTAACTAAGTAAAAAGTTATAAAATTAAGGTTAAGCTGTATAATCATGTTCAAAAGCCCATAACTAAAAATTGTAATTCATAAAATTTGATTTAATCATATTTTGCGGCCATTTTGTTGGGGTTTAAAACGTGCATGTCTAAATTGGGTTTACAGTGGACCCGTTGTAATTTTAACCAAGTAAAAAGTCTTGAAATTGAGGTTAAGCTATATAATCAAATTCAAAATCCCATAATCAAATACTTTAACTCATAAATTTTTATTTAATCTTATTTCGTGGCCATTTTGTTGGGGTTTTAGGCGTGCATGCCTAAATGGGCTTTACAGTGTACCCGTTGGAATTTTAACCGAGTAAAAAGTTCCAAAATTGAGGTTAAGATGTATAATCATTTTCAAAAGCCCATAAATAAATATTTTATTTCATAAAATTTGATTTAATCTTATTTTGCGGCCATTTTGTTGGGGTTTAAGGCGAGCATGTCAAAATGGGCTTTACAGTAGATCCATCAAAATTTTAACCGAGTAAAAATTTCTGAAAATGAGGTTAAGCTATATAATCATGTTCAAAATCCAATAACCAAATATTTTAATTCATAAAATCTGATTTAATCTTATTTTTTGCCGTTTTCTTAGGGTTTAAGGCGTGCATGTCTAAAATGGCTTTAAAGTGGACCGTTAGAATTTTAACCAAGTAAAAAGTCTTGAAATTGAGGTTAAGCAATATAATCATATTCAAAAGCTCATAACTAAATATTTTAAATCATAAAATGTGATTTAATCTTATTTTTCGTCCGTTTTGTTGGGGTTTTAGGTGTGCATGTCTAAATGGGCATTACAGTGGACCCATTGGAATTCTAACCTAGTAAAAAGTTATGAAATGGAGGTTAAGCTATATAATAATATTCAAAAGCCCATAATCAAATATTTTTACTCATAAAATTTGATTTTATCTTATTTTGTTGCCGTTTTGTTGGGTTTAAGGCGTGCATGTCTAAATGAGCTTTACAGTGGACCTGTTGGAATTTTAATCGAGTAAAAATTCTTGATACTGAGGTTAAGCTATATAATCATATTCAAAAGCCCATAATCAACTATTTTAACTCATAAATTTTGATTTAATCTTATTTTGTGTCCATTTTGTTGGGTTTAAGGCGTGCATGTCTAAATGTTCAAAAGTCCACAACTAAATATTTAAATTCATAAAATGTTATTTAATCTTATTTTTTGACCGTTTTGTTGGGGTTTTAGGCGTGCATGTCTAAATCGGCTTTACAGTGGACCGTTGGAATTTTAACTGAGTAAAAAGTTCTAAAATTGTGTTTAAGCTGTATAATCATGCCAAAAGCCCATAACTAAATATTTTAATTCATAATGATATAATATTTATTTGCAGTCATTTTGTTGGGGTTTAAGGCGTGCATGTCTAAAATGGCTTTACAGTGGACCCGTTAGAATTCTAATCGAGTCAAAAGTCTTGAATTTGAGGGTTAGCTATATAATCATATTCAAAAGCCAATAACTAAAAATTTTAAGTCATAAAGTGTGATTTAATCTTATTTTTCTTCCATTTTGTTGGAGTTTTAGGCGTGCTTGTCTATATGGGCTTTACAGTGGACCCGTTAGAATTTTAACCGAGTAAAAAGTTCTAAAATTGTGGTTAAGATGTATAATCATGTTCAAAAGCACATAACTAAATATTTTAATTTAGAAAATTTGATTTAATCTTATTTGGCTGCCATTTTGTTGGGGTTTTAAGGCGTGCATGTCTAAATGGGCTTTACAGTGGATCTGTTGGAATTTTAACCAAGTAAAAATTCCTGAAAATGAAGTTAAGCTATATAATCATGTTCAAAAGCCCGTAACTTAATATTTTAAGTCATAAAATGTGATTTATTCTTATTTTTCGGCCGTTTTGTTAGGGTTTATGGTGTGCATTTCTAAATGGCCTTTATAGTGGACCCGTTGGAATTTTAACCGAGTAAAAAGTTCTGAAATTGAGGTTCAGTTACATAATCACATTCAATAGCCCATAATCAAATATTTTAACTGATAAAATTTTATTTAATCTTATTTTGCGTCCGTTTTGATGGGTTTAATGCGTGCATGTCTAAATGGACTTTACAGTGGACCCGTTGGAATTTTAACCGAGTACAAATTTCTGAAATGAGGATAAGCTATATAATCATGTTCAAAAGCCCATATTTAAAAATTTTAAGTCATAAAATGTGATTTAATCTTATTTTTCGTCCGTTTTGTTGGGGTTTAAGGCGTGCATAACTAAATGGGCTTTATAGTTGACCCGTTCGAATTTTATCCGAGTAAACAGTTCCAAAAATTTGGTTAAACTATATAATCATGTTTAAAAGCCCATAACTAAATATTTTAAGTCATAGAATGTGATTTAATATTATTTTCGGTCGTTTTATTGGGGTTTAAGGCGTGCATATCTAAATGGGCTTTACAAAGGACCCGCTGGAATTTTTACCTAGTAAAAAGTTCTAAAATTGAGTTTAAGCTGTATATACATGTTCAAAAGCCCATAAATAAACATTTTAAGTCATAGAATTTGATTTAATCTTATTTTACGGCCATTTTGTTGGTGGTTTAAGGCGTGCGTGTCTAAATGGGCTTTACAGTTTACCCCGTTGGAATTTTAACCGAGTAAAAATTTCTAAAAATGAGGTTAAGCTACATAATCATTTTCAAAAGCCCGTAACTAAATATTTTAAGTCATAAAATGTGATTTAATCTTATTTTTCGTCTGTTTTGATGGGTTTAAGGCGTGTATGTCTAAATGGGCTTTACAGTGGACCCATTGGAGTTTTAACCGAGTAAAAATTTCTAAACCTGGGGTCAAGCTATATTATCATGTTCAAAAGCCCATAACTAAACATTTTAACTCATAAAATTTGATTTACTCTTATTTTGCAACCATTTTTTTGGGGTTTAAGGCGTGCATGTCTAAGTAGGCTTTACAGTGGACCCGTTGGAATTTTAACCTTGTAAAAAGTTCTAAAATTGAGGTTAAGCTATATAATCATATCCAAAAGCCCATAATCAAATATTTTAACTCATAAAATTTGATTTAATCATATTTTGGGTTCATTTTGTTGGGTTTAAGGCGTACATGTCTAAATGGGCTTAATAGTGGGCCCGTTGGAATTTTAACCGAGTACAAATTTCTGAAAATGAGGTTAAGCTATATAATCATTCTCAAATTACAATAATCAAATATTTTAACTCATAAATATGTATTTAAACTTATTTGTGGCTATTTCGTTGGGTTTGAGGCGTGCATGTCTAAATGGGCTTTACAGTTGACCCGTTGGTATTTTAACTGGTAAAAAAATTTGAAAATGAGGTTAAGATATATAATAATGTTCAAAACACCATAAATAAATATTTTAATTCATAAAATTTTATTTAATCTTATTTTGAAGCCATTTTGTTGGGGTTTAAGGCGTGCATGTCTAAGTAGGCTTTACCGAGGACCCTTACGTTTTAATAAAATAAAATTTTCTGAAATTGAGGTTAAGCTACATAATCATGTTCAAAATCTCACAACTAAATATTTAATTCATAAAATATGATTTAATCTTATTTTGCGGCCATTTTGTTGGGGTGTAAGGCGTGCATGTCTAAGTGGGCTTTATAGTGGACCCGTTGGAATCTTAACATAGTACAAATTTCTGAAAAATAAGGTTAAGCTACATAATCATGTTAAAATCCCATAACTAAATATTTTAATTCATAAAATTTGATTAAAACTTATTTTGCGTCCATTTCGATGAGGTTTAAGGTGTGTTTGTCTAAGTGGGCTTTACAGTGGACCCGTTGGAATTTTAACCGAGTAAATATTTATAAAATTGAGGTTAAGCTATATAATCATATTCAAAAGACCATAATCAAAAAATTTAACTCATAAAATTTGATTTAATCATATTTTGTATCTGTTTTGTTGGGTTTAAAGCGTACATGTCTAAATGAGCTTTACATTGGACCCGTTGGAATTTTAACCGAGTAAAAATTTCTGAAAATGAGGTTAAGCTATATAATCATGTTTGAAAGCTCATAATCAAATATTTTAACTCATAAAATTTTATTTAATCTTATTTTGTGGCCGTTTTGTTGGGTTTAAGGCATGCAAGTCTAAATGGGCTTTACAGTGTACCCAATGGAATTTTAATCGAGCAAAAAATTTTCAAAATGAGTTTAAGCTATATAAACATGTTCAAAGTCCCAAAAATAAATATTTTAATTCATAAAATCTGATTTAATCTTATTTTGTAGCCATTTTGTTGGGGTGTAAGGCGTGCATGTCTAAGTGGCTTTATAGTGGACCCGTTGGAATTTTAACATAGTAAATTTTTTTTGAAAAAAAGGTTAAGCAATATAATCATGTTCAAAATCCCATAACTAAATATTTTAATTCATAAAATTTGATTTAATCTTATTTTGCGTACATTTTGTTGGGGTTTAAGGTGTGCATGTCTAAGTGGGGTTTCTATGGACCCGTTGGAATTTGAACCGAGTAAAAAGTTCTAGTATTGAGTTTAAGATATATAATCATATTCAAAAGCCCATAATCAAATATTTTAACTCAAAAAAATTGATTTAATCATATTTTGTGTCCGTTTTGTTGGGTCTAGGGCGTACATGTCTAAATGGGCTTTATAGTGGACCAGTTGGAATTTTAACCGAGTAAAAAGTCTTGAAATTGAGGTTAAGAAATATAATCATATTCAAAAGTGCTTAACGAAATATTTTAAGTCATAAAATGTGATTTAATCTTATTTTTCGTCCGTTTTGTTGGGGTTTTAGGTGTGCATGTCTAAATGGGCTTTATAGTGGACCCGTTGGAATTTTAACCAAGTAAAAAGTTCTAAAATCGAGGTTAAGCAGTATAATCATGATCAAAAGCCCATAACTAAATATTTTAACTCATAAATTTGATTTAATCTTATTTTGCGGCCATTTTGCTTGGGTTTAAGGCGTGCATGTCTAAATGGGCTTTACAGTGGACCCGTTGGAATTTTAATCGAGTAAAAAGTTCTGAAATAGAGGTTAAGCAATATAATCATATTCAAAAGCCCATAATAACATATTTAACTCATAAAACTTGATTTTATCTTATTTTGTTGGGTTTAAGGTGTGCATGTCTAAAATGGCCTTTATAATGGACCCGTTGGAGTTTTAATCGAGTAAAAATTTCTAAAACTACGGTCAAGCTGTATAATCATGTTCAAAAGCCCATAACTAATTATTTTAACTCATAAAATTTGATTTAATCTTGTTTTGCAGCCATTTTGCTGGGGTTTAAGGCATGCATGTCTAAATGGGCATTACAGTGGACCCATTAGAATTTTAACCAAGTAAAAAGTTCTAAAATTGAGGTTAAGCTATATAATCATATTCAAAATCCCATAATCAAATATGTTAACTCGTGAAATTTGATTTAATCTTATTTTGTGTCCGTTTTGTTGGGTTTAAGGTGTACATGTGTAAGTGGGCTTTACAATAGACCCGTTGGAATTTTAAATGAGTAAATATTTCTAAAAATGAGGTTATGTAACACCCATAACGTATAACCGTAGTTGAATATACATTATAGATGTTACTTAAACATGCTACTGAAAGTTAAGCTTAATTTTTTAAAATTTATTTTATCCTTATACGATTCATCGTCTAGCTGATTATTCAAACTATCATTATAATTCTATTTTATGCATCATATACTATTAGTAAGTAAATAGTTTACATGCCCACTAGAGATTGTCATAATTTAGAATGTCTTACAGATGTTCTACAAATTGTAGCTTGAACAGCATGTTTGACTCCTCTTCAAGTGCTCTAACTTGACCTACGTGTGAAACAATCACACGCTAAGTATGAACTTAGTGAGGTAGTTAAACTTATTTATTTATACATGAGTGATGTACTACATTATGCCATATAAAGTGCAATTTTGTTTTCTCTATAACATGGTAAGTATATCACAATGTACATATATGTCATGTATCATATCTATCATATGAATCATGTATCATTTCTATCATGTAAATCATTTATCATTTGTATCATGTAAATCATATATCATGCTATCATATTCTCTATCATGTACATGCTTTCATCATGTAATTATTCCCATAACATATGCTTTATCCTAGTTATACTTTTATCATGCAATCATTTGCATATCATGTGCTCTATCATGGTCATGCTTTCATTATGCCATCATTTGCATAACATGTATTCTATCATGATCATGTATTTATTATGCCATAATTTGCATAACATGTATTTTATCTTGGTTATGCTTTTATTATGCAATCATTTGCATATCATGTCTTTCATGTAATCGTCTTGTGATCATACTGGCTGAAAAGTCCCTTTAAGACTCCGTAGCCTTTTGTACTGGTTGAAAAGTCCTTTAAGACTCCATAGCCTTAATACTTCTGGCTGAAAAGTCATTTAAGACTCCATAGCCTCGTACTCGAGGACGCTCTTTGCTCCTCAAAAAGGATGCCCTTTGCTCCTTATATTCGCACATTTTTCGTGCTATCGACACCCAATGTGTCTACTTGTTTCATTTTAACCTTACCACTGTCCATGTAAACATAATGCATCATCATTTATGCAAACAGTAGTTCGTACCTTGTACTCCGTCAAGCTTTCCAACTATTCCATAGACTCTCATACACAATACTTTGGCATTTATTTCATTATCAATCAATCATCATAATCGATCATATATATAAACATTTCATATCTCATTCTTCATTATAAATGTTCATGGTAAACATAATTCATCATCATTTCTCAGGATAGCAATTCACATTACATATTCTATTTAATTTACATATATTGCAATCATGCATTAGCTCAATATATATAGATAGTGCAATGCTATTTTTAAATTAAGGTCGACTATTCGCAAGTCTTCCTAATTACCTTTTGAATCACATAAATGCACTCACTTGTGCCATGTAATAGTTTTCCTCACTAAGTCTTACTCGATCCTTTCCCTCATAACACCTCGAATCCTCTTTGATTCGTATTCGGCTGAAAATCGAGTTTCGGAACTTGAATCGAACTTGGAAAAATTTTCTCCATTTCCCCTTTATTTTTGAATTGATGAAGATGAAGTCATCTTCATCTTTTGATCACTTAATTTTAAATCTCTCCCATTTATGCCACTTGTAAATCTAAATGAATTTTAAATTCATTTAAATAGTGAAATTACTAAAATGCCCTTTTAATCCAATGGTTGAGATTGATCTTGTCATCAATCAAGGGCCAATATTAAATCTTCCATTTCCTTCTTCCAAAAATTCCCTTGTAACTTTTTAAATATTTCAAAAAATGCCATTGGGGCTAAATGACCAATTTGCCCTCTAACTAATTTTTATTTACTATTTTACTTCAAAAATGCCCTTCCATTGTAATCCAACTAAAATAGTTCATTCCCAACCGATCACTATTCCTTAAACATTATTTTATAACTTTTTTATGGCTTATGGAACAACCTCTGAAATTTTGATTCGATCTCTCGATATTTGTAAAATTCTTCTACTGTGATTTTACCTTTTTTGAACTTTCGGATTTATTCCAAAAATTCCATATTCCCATATTCGCGAAATAAACTCTATTATCTCATAAAAAGTTCCTTTACCAGAACTTAGACTGAATTTTCCTAACTCATCTACTATCCCAATAATTATCGAAAATCTGCAAAGAGTAGAATTTCTCTTGGAAATCCTTTATCGTAAATCCATGTGAATATTCTTTACTTTTACTGAGTCCAAAATATCGATTAGAAATACTTTTATGGGACCTTCCCGAAGGTCACCCATCCTTGTATTTCTCTGGCCTGAGCACGCTTAACAATTTTATTCGATCCAAATTCGATACCTTCTACTGCATCTTAATTCTCAAAACTGATATCAAGGTTCTTATTTCGATCAGATTCACCCTTATACTGAATAAAATCACTTTTTGGATAAATTTACACTTTAGCCCCCAAACATTTCTAAAGTTTATACTTTTAACCCCAAAACTTTCAAAATTTACATTTTGGTCACTGGCTAAAAATTTGGGATATTACAATTCCTCCCCCTTAAGAAAATTCGACCTCGAATTTTCAATGCATACCTATTCCAAACAGGATTTCTTGTTCCTATACTTAAGCTTCCTACTACACTAGTAGCTTAATCTAGGTAGAAATAAAAAAATTCATACTTCATTTCATTTATACTGCTATGGGTATCTTTATAACCCTTGTAATCCGAGACTCTTGTTCTTGTCTAGAAACATTTCTATGAAAATTTCAATTAGCCGGAACAATCCTCAACTAAACACTCTTCCCTTGACTTCATTAAGGAACTAATTCCTTTTAAAAATTTAAACGTTTCTTCTTATAACCACTTCTACCTTGTGCACAGATAACCAACTTATCAAAATTACACTTCAGATTCCCGAGATGATACCTTCATATTACCTTTTAGTATTTGATCACTTAGATCATTAGAAAAACCTTTTTTTCAGCAATCCACATTATTTTAATGCTTGTCAGACTCATCATCTTATATTGCTGATTGTTTTTATCAAAACCTTTCTGAAAAGATATCTTAGCTTATCCATTACACTTCAGCCCTACCTTTATAAGGCTCTGTTGTCAACTATTCAGGTAGAATTAACCTCTTAGTTGACTTCTCTGAATACTCTTTGGTTACAAGTTCAATACACTTTATCGATAATAGACTTCCAATCTTGTTCAGTATGTACTCAAATACCACTTTCATCATACTTTTATTCCATATTCTTTGCCTTCCTGATCTATCAGGTTTCACAGTTAACATCTTATAATACTAATGTCTTCTTAAAGAAATCATCCTTCTTACTTAGGTTGTGTCTGATTTAAAGACTTTTCAAAAATTTTCTAACATTTGAGGAGTCTACACTGTAACTCTTTCCATGTTTGCTTTGATTATCCTTGCAATATAGTTTACTACTTTTAGTACTCTGACTGATTCATACCTAACATCTTATAATTACTGTACCATCTCTTTACTATGCAGATAACTTATTCTAAACAAGAACTAATTTCTAGGCTAATTTTACTGTATCATATATACTATGGGTCATTTCTTGACCTCTAAGATTCGTCAACTGACGAAATCCATTATCGTTTTACTTTCCTTATGCTAGTATCATTTCACCTTATACTAATGAGGAGCGGCATCAAGTCATACAATCAGTACATTAGTAATATGACATCATAGGGGCATGTATTTACTAAAAACTCCATATCAAACTTGGTTTAGCATCCAGAACCAGCTAAACCTTTGCTCTGATACCAATAAATGTAACACCCATAACGTATACTCGTAGTTGAATATACATTATAGATGTTACTTAAACATGCTACTGAAAGTTAAGCTTAATTGTTTAAAAAAAATTTATCCCTATACGATTCATCGTCTAGCTAATTATTCAAACTATCACTATAATTCAATTTAATGCATCATATACTATTAGTAAGTAAATAGTTTACATGCCCACTAGAGATTGTCATAATTTAGAATGTCTTATTGATGTTCTGCAGATTGTAGCTTGAACAGCATGCTTGACTCCTCTTCAAGTGCTCCAACTTGACCTACGTGTGAAACAATCACACGCTAAGTACGAACTTAGTGAGGCAGTTAAACTTATTTATTTAAACATGAGTGATGTAATACATTATGCCATATAAAGTGCAATTTTGTTTTCTCTATAGCATGGTAAGTATATCACAGTGTATATATATGTCATGTATCATATCTATCATATGAATCATGTATCATTTCTATCGTGTAAATCATGTATCATCTTTATCATGTAAATCATATATCATGCTATCATATTCTCTATCATGTACATGCATTCATCATGTAATTATTCGCATAACATATGCTTTATCATAGTTATACTTTTATCATGCAATCATTTGCATATCATGTGCTCTATCATGGTCATGCTTTCATTATGCCATCATTTGCATAACATGTATTCTATCATGGTCATGTTTTCATTATGCCATAATTTGCATAACATGTATTCTATCTTGGTTATGCTTTCATTATGCAATCATTTGCATATCATATCTTTTATGTAATTGTATTGTGATCATACTGGCTGAAAAGTCCCTTTCAGACTCCGTAGCCTTTTGTACTGGCTGAAAAGTCCTTTAAGACTCCATAGCCTTAATACTTCTGACTAAAAAGTCCTTTAAGACTCCATAGCCTTAATACTTGAGTACGTACTCGAGGACGCTCTTTGCTCCTCAAAAAGGATGCCCTTTGCTCCTTATATTCGCACCTTTTTAGTGCTATCGACACCTAAGGTGTCTACTTGTTTCATTTTAATCTTACCACTGTCCACGTAAACATAATGCATCATCATTTATGCAAACAGTAGTTCGTACCTTGTACTCCGTCAAGCTTTCCAACTATTCCAGTAGTCAGTTTAAGGTGCCAAGCAGTGTTAGGCATGAGTAAGATTTGTCTACGGTTGAGCTGTTATGCCCAAAGGTTGTTGCTATCGAAAAGTAAAGGTGGTTGGGGTTAGATGTGGATTCAAAGTTGACATATTGATGCATGGGACAACAATTTTAGCCGGCATATTCTCTGAGCTATTCGTTAGTACGAAGCACCCGAATGACCTTAGAGCCAACATTGAGTCAGTTAAGGATTTTGTAGACCGTGTTTTGGGGAATCAGAACATCGTAAGATTCTTCTCGAGCCCTGAAGAGGGGATGGTTTGTGTTTTGAGTGGATCAAAAAGGAGTTGCTTTAGATCAATTGAGGGTTGGTCAGAAATCTAAATTAAGAATGTTGTAGGGGGCTTATCGATTTTTTCTATAACGGAGGGTGTTGATGGTTCAGCCCTGGCGTCTTTTCCGTCAGTTCGTGAGCCTTGTGGTTGACATCACCTTAAGGTATGTTTCTTTCTTGAAGAATTTTATATGAGTGCTAGACATCGGGTCACATGGCAAAAGACTGCTCAATTATAGATGAGTATTTACCAGTTTAGTCTTTGAGGTTGACTTCTTCTGGGCATAGTCAAGGTTCTTCGAGAAGTGGTGTTGGGTCATTGTCAAAGTATCAGAGTGGAGGCCAGGTGAGGTCTAGAGTTAGAGTCACCGCACGAGCTTTTGTTAGATAATGTGTTGTTCATGCCAGAAATGACAAGCTTGTTACCGAGAGTGTTAAATGATTTGGTCCCATTGTGGTTATCCATTTCTTGATAATAGTTGATTTCTTGTTCTTACCTTGGCAGAGATTTTATTTAGCGGGTTTTTTTGATAAGTTTCCTCGAGGTTGATATTGGTTTGGTAAATTAATGGATTGGTAAGTGTTGGTAAGTAAAGGTTCCATCATGGGTGGTGTGTATGGTTTGGGTTAACAGTCCCTGTGGACTTGTTAGACTTACCCTTGGTATGGGTTGGTCACGTGAGTGCGACGAGTGGTTTGGTTTCCAAGCAAGAATCTCAAAGTTAAGGTTTGGAATGAACCAGTTGTTTGTATTGTGCGTGAATGAATCCTATCTCTTCAGCTTATGTGTTGTGCTCATGTGATGCTAGTTGAAGAGGACCTTGTAGGTTGCAAGACGTTCTTGGTTCCCATAGTTGAAGCAAGAGTGATAGTCTGCGGTTTAGAGCGGTGGACATGCAAGTGGTTGTCGAGGTGCTCTACGAGGGTTGAGCGGGATAACCTCTTGACCGTAGAGTGGTACCCATGTTAAGGGATGTGCTGAGTTCGGTATTAAGCATTCATCACCTTGTGGTCTGACATTTACCGAACCCTTCATGTGAGAACTCCTTGGAAGAGGAGGGGGTGCGAGCGATGTCACCAAGGGGTTCACCTTGGTACGTGCTTATGTTGGTAAAGCGAGATATAGTGGTGTTAGCTGTGGCGGGTTGTCGTATAACAATGAGAGGTCAGTATTTGTTTTCAGGGCTGATGATCTTGTTAATATTGAAGAGTTTTGAGATTCCCGTAAGATCGTTAAGGATGTTGGTCTCGTAAGTTGAAGGTTAAGGAGAATTAATGTTAAATTTTGGGGTTTGATGCGATGTTGAGCTCTAAGGGCAAGTCGAAGAGTGCTTTGGACTTACAAATGCATTGGGGTAATCTTAAGTTCGATGAATATAGGGTTGCTTATTTGGCTTAAGATGGATTGTTTTCATATATAGTGGCAGTGTAAAGATGTTCTGAATGACTTTGGAGAAATGTGGATTTTGGTTAAAGTTGTGTGGAATTGGATTCTTGTGTTGTAATAAGTTGTGTTGGGAGAATCAATAGAAATCTTGAAGGATTTGCTAAAGTTTTAGCACTAACGCTTGTCAGAATTTGGTGGTTGGGAGTGGAAGAGAGTGTTCGGACCCTTGAGGACAGTTTGGTGGTTTGATCCCTACTAGAGCTTGGTTGTAGTAACAATTTCCTTTTAGACTCGAAGTGGCTTGGCTAGTAGAATCGCTTGATCGTGGATTCGCATCTGCTTATGTCATAGTGGGTTTAAGTAAAAGAGGTGTTAAGTTCTGCATTAGTTAACCAAGTTGTGAAACAAGGTTGTATTTTCAAGTTAGATGGATGATAGAACATGATTGATAAGGTTTGTTATTCCTAAACACGTGGGTTATGGTGATTATTTAGGAGGAAGTGCCCTGTGGTATACCTTGAAGAAGTGTCGCGTTATGGATGCAGATGAGGGTTGAGTTCAAGACCTTGGAAATGCTAGTGTTGGTAGAAAGGTCTGTTCACCTAGTTGTGACTTATCTGAAGTGAGTTTAGAGTGCCGATGCTAGATAATGCTGATGAGATTATCGTTGGTTGATCCATCTCCAGGTTAATATGAGTGTCATTCTGAATGTTGGGAATGTTTTGTTGAGGAGGCTTGTAGAAAGTGGAGAATTTGTATTGAGAGTTTTGGTTAGGAAGGTTTTTGGTGAACCTAGGAGCCGTATAGACAATTGTCAATGATAGGTTGGTTGGAGCGTGGTAGTTGCTCTCCTTCCATTGTCTAAATTTCGAGGACGAAATTTTGTTTTAGGATGAGAGAGTTGTAACGACCCAGATTTTGGATCCAAGAGTCAAGTTGACCCAAGGCGTAGGCTTCGCCTTTGGACTGAGTGTTGGGCTTTTGGGAGCCTTTTTGGGCTTGCCATTGTTGTTGGGCTTGCTTAGTTAGAATTGGGCTTGGTTTAGGATGAGAGCTGTGAGGGGTAATATGTAAATTTCATAAATAGATGACAAGGGGCTGGTGGTGTTTAACCTCATGAGGTCATCTTGGTCCTTTTGTTTTCCCCTTTTCCTTCTATTCTCATTTGTTTACCAAGAACCCAAAGTTCAAGATCAAATCTTTGAGAGTTTGAGTAAGAATCTCGTTTGGGTCAAGAAGGGAAGTTTGTTCAGCATCTCTAGATCTTTTATCCAAGGGAAGATTCATTTGGAGTGGTGGGGTGAGATGTTTTTGTTGGGCTGAAGAGGAAGAATGGGAATGGGTTCTTGAAGGCCTCTTCATTAGTTTATATCTAAGGTTAGTACACTACTAACTCCTATAGTTTCCTGGAAATCATAAAGTTAGGCTTTGTGCATGATTTGAGTGTTTATGGTTTGACAAGCTTTTGTTGATCCCTTTTAATGGTAAAATGTGTATTTGAAGTTGCTATGGCCTGAAATCGGTAGTAATCCATCTAATACTATCATCATAACTTTGTAGGAATGGTTTGGGGTTTAACCATGGGGGCTAAATAGGGTTTTTAGGTGAAACCCGCACCCATAGTTCGAAATTCAGGCTCGCGTACCAGTACTGGGGTCAGCATATCGGTACGCCTGAGTGAAGTAAGAGGGAAGGGTTGAGAGGGGTGTACCGGTACGCCCTCCCGTGTATCGGTACCCCTTGCAAGTTAAGAATTCCAGTAATGCTTTCGCGTACCGGTATGCATGGGCGTATCGGTACACACTGTTATATTGTCTGGGAGAGCCTTAATTTATCGGTACGTGAAGGTACAAGTACCGGTAGGGGCTTGGATCAGTACGGGGCCATCCCATTACCGATAGTGAGTACTGATACGGGAAAGAGCATATTAGTACGGCTTGAGGGTTCAATTCTTTCGAACCTAAGTTGAGTATAGGTACTCATGGGGGAGTGCCAGTACCTATAAGGGCGTACCGATACCCATATAGGAGTATCGGTACTCGCTAGGCATTCTGTCCAAGAAAGTTGAGTTTATGGTCGGGGGTTCTACAATTCGAGGCAAAGAGCCTTGGGGTCTGTTAAGGTGTAAAATGAATATTAAAACTGAGAAATGGAGATTTAAACCCCGCGTATAAAATAAATGGCTAATGACTCGTTATACATTGGTAGGCTATGTGAGGGGTAACCCATAGGGATCCTAGGTGGATCGATCGATGCTGTGTGGTAATCTGGGCCCTTGCTGTGTGCGGAAGGGGCGCCTATAAGGTTAAGTCTTATTGAATAATAATATAAATTAATGAGAACGGCTAATGTGTACCTTCATAACATACTAATAAATAGATAAGCTCAACAGGGTGGTATAATAATTGATAGAAACCATAGGGCGATGGTAAGGGTGTTAGAGCTGTGTGAGGCTAGACCCTTGTGTCGAGGTTTAGTGTTGTATGGTGACTAGGGTCCTTGCTGTGTCCTGATAGGATGCCTAGATAGTCGAGTCATCCCTTGTTGGGATTTGGATACTCTAAGTGTGTTGCAACACCTTGAAGATTCTCGAATGTTGGATCCCGAGGCTATATGGATGCGGGCCTCATCCCCTAGAGTATAGCATCCCGATGCTATCTAGACGCGGGCCTTACTCGCAGTGTAGGATCCTGATGCTTTGTGGACGCGGGCCTCACTCAAGTGTAGGATTTCGATGCTTTGTGGACGCGGACCTCACTTAATGTCGTTGGTGTTATCTGTGTGATGCTAGGTAAACGTAAGAGGTACTTGTACAAGCTGTGTGCGTGATCATACATTCATAATGCTATGTGTTTAGGCGGTTATGGTAGCGCCATTTTAATCTTGCCATGTTGTCATTCATGTTGTATTGCTTTATTTATGATTTGCATGAAGCATGGTTGAGTGGCGGTGTATCCACTGAGCTTTGTTAGCTCAGCATTCAGAATCGTTGTTTTTGTTCGCATGTTAGTAGGTTTGGCTCGTTCTTGGAGGAGCACCATCAAAGAAGGATTCCAGCGCCTCGTCTCTTCAGAGTACAATATTTAGGTCCTTCAGCTATGTATTCATAGGAACCTATTGTATATTGTAAATCGTATTTGGATTTTCCAACGATCGAGTCAAAGGTTTATAATGTAATTTTAAAAGGAGCTCCACTGTATATGTTTTTGAATATTTATTATGTTTTATTAGGTTGTAATTAAATGGATTTTCATAATGGATTTGTTGATTGGGCTAAACTAGGTCAAAATTGTTTGGTTGGGTTTCAGGCGTGAGGCCCAAATGTGACATCCAGGTCGTGGGTGTTATATTTGTACCACGACTCCTCAATGGTTTGTCTGGACTATCCCCTTGGACTAGGGATGAGTCTTCTTCCTTCATATTTGTCCTACTAGAGTCGACATGGTTATTAGTAGGGTTATGAAAAGTGAAAGGTGGAGATGTACCTATATCAACGGGTGAGTATGACATCTGACGGGCTGTGGACTGTCATAGTTGATGTTCGATTCGGATTGCTTATTCGATGAAATCCATCAAATTTTCATATGGTTGGAATTAATTTGTTGGCGATCTCTTCATTTAATCTGAAATAGAATTGTTTTACCATGTCTCGTTCTTTTTCAATGATATCAGCTCGGTGCATAAGTACTAGCATGGTGTTGAAGTACTTTTCCAAGAACATTGTACCCTGTGTCAACCATTGAAGCTTTCTCTCGATGTCCTCATAATATTTTGGTGGGACATAATGAATCCTCATGATCCGCTTTAATCCACTCCAGGAATCAATTTGTCGTTTGGCATAAAACTTTCGGCCTTTCACTAATCTATTCCACCAAATAGTAGTATGGTTAGTGAATCCTCTGATAGCTAACAAACATGTTACCGTATCCCAATGCTTATAAAACATATCATCAATCTCGTACTCCCATTCACAATAAGCATCTGGGTCGGATGTTCCTTCTAATGAAGAGATGTTGTGCGTTGGTATAGCCAAAGAAGGTTCAGTGTGACAAGTGTAACACATCCTGAAATTTCACAAAAGAAAGAAAAATGAACCAAATCCTCTCCGTTATTCACTCCAAACAAAGGCTCTAGGAGTCCAAGGAACGGTATGACACCAATTGAATTGAGTTGCAAGGAAGAAGGAATTTATGCAACTTTTAAATTTCTACTAGCACAAGAAACAAGAATGTGTTAGAATATTTATAAGAATAAAAAAAGCTAAAACAAAGGAAAATTAATAGTTAAGAATGAAAGAAAACCAGAAAACCCGAAAAACACTGAAATTTGCAGCAACTTGATCCTCTTTTTTCGAGGTGTTCCCGATGTCAAAACATTCTGAAATTTTGTGTGATGATTCTTAAAATGGTGTAGATATGATCTGGAAATTTTCAGATCAAAATTCGTTCATTTGGTTTTTGCGAGTTTTCTCTTTTTTTTTTCAATTTTTTCACCCAAAAAGTCAAAAATTTGCCCAAGAATCGGGCCAATCTGATACCAAGTGATAGAAGGGTGCCTTGGTATGTTGGAACCTTCAATTTGGTTACTTGGAAGCAAACTTAGGGCTTTAGACTCGAACAATGAAGTTAGGCGCAAATCTGAAAATTCAAGAAAAACTAGTTGGGAGTTTCTTGAAATTTTCAAAATTAAGGCTGGAAAATTAAAGAAACAAAGTCAAGAAGAAGGGTTTGATGATGAATAATAAGAATAAAACTAAAAAGATTGAAAAAGATCAAAATAAAGATAGGTAAAACAAATCTGAAAATTTCCAGCTTTGTTTATGGAGATGGCGACAATGGAGTTGAAGAAGAACATGGTTATGGCGTGATGGTTTGATAGATGTCCCGCAGAACAATCCTAATCGCAATTGAATAGGCAACCTCCGTGATATGGCTCTAACTGACCATCATGCCCGCAATTAGATAGGCAACCCGGTTGAAACGTTGAAGATGGCTTCTAGACAAGTTTACCGAACACTTGCAAACATGTATTCAAAGAATACTAAAATCTCAAAAGAGAACTTTTTATTAATCAATGAAAATATCAAAAACAAAGAAGAAAGCATCATCCTTTTATAGATGAAGGATGACTTTAACCTAAAGCTAAGAATGAATAAAATAAACAAAAAAATATGGTCCATTAAATTGGACTTGATCTAATGGCTTGGGAGAAAGGTGGCCGGTTCCTAAAGTATATAAAACCTTAAAAACCTCAATTAAAATTATAATAAATAATTGGGTTATGTTTAATTCGTCCAAAGTCTTATATGTTAGCTTTTGGGTTGAATTTTACAAAATCCCGTATCCAGTTTTTTGCATGCGCAGTCTTCAGTAAAATGGACATATCCTGCGTTTCCGACATTGGAATGATGCATTTCAAGATACGTTGGAAAGGTAACTGAATGACGGTCAATTCTTAAGAAGACAACTCTACCCAAAAATGCTCAGATCCTATACGAAAAGTCACCCCATGTCAACTGATTTTCCAGACTTAGAAGACAGTTACAACTTCTTGTCTTCAATGCATCTTTCCAACCCTCCCATGCATGTATCATCCCTCTCCATCCTCAAAAGGATTCGTCCTTGAATCTAAAGTATGAAAGGAAAGAAAATCGGGCATGTGAAACAGTGTCAACTTCTTGTCTTTAATGTTTATTTCCAATCCTCCTATGCATGTATAAAAAAGCCCATAACTAAATATTTTAATTTATAAAATTTGATTTAATCTTATTTTGCGGCCATTTTGTTGGAATTTTAACATAGTAAAAAATTCTAAAATGAGGTTAAGCTATGTAATCATGTTTAAAAGCCCATAACTATATATTTTTATTCATAAAATTTGATTTAATCTTATTTTGCGGCCATTTTGTAGTGGTTTAAGGCGTGCATGTCCAAGTGGGCTTTACAGTGGACCCGTTGGAATTTTAACCAAGTAAAAAGTTCTAAAATTGAGTCTAAGCAACATAATCATATTCAAAAGCCCATAACCAAATATTTTAACTCATAAAATTTTATTTGATCATATTTTGTGTTTGTTTTGTTGGGATTTAGGCGTACATGTCTAAATGGGCTTTACAGTGGACCCGTTGGAATTTTAACTAAGTAAAAATTTTGAAAGTGAGGTTAAGCTATATAATCGTCTTCAAACGCTCATAATCAAATATTTTAAATAATAAAATTTTATTTAATCTTATTTTGTGGCCGTTTTGTTGGGTTTAGGGTGTGCATGTCTAAATGGGCTTTATAGTGGACCCGTTAGAATTTTAACCGAGTAAAAATTTCTGAAAATGATGTTGAGCTATATAATCTTGTTCAAAATCCCATAACAAAATATTTTAATTCATAAAATTTTATTTAAATTTATTTTGCTGCCATTTGGTTGGGGTTTAAGACTTTCATGTCTAAGTGGGATTTGTAGTGGACCCGTTGGAATTTTAACAAAATAAATTTTTTTGAAAATGAGGTTAAGCTATATAATCACGTTCAAGAGCCCATAACTAAATATTTTAATTAATAAAATTTGATTTAATCTTATTTTGCGGCAATTTTGTTGGGGTTTTAGGTGTGCACGTCTAAGTGGGCTATACAGTGGACCCGTTGGAATTCTAACAGAGTAAAAATTTATGAAAACGAGGTTAAGCTATATAATCATGTTCAAAAGCCCATAACTAAATATTTTAATTCATAAAATTTAATTTAATCTTATTTTGCGGCCATTTTATTGGGGTTAAAGGCGTGCATGTCTAAGTGGGCTTTATAGTGGACTCATTGGAATTTTAACCGAGTAAAAAGTTCAAAAATTGAGGTTAAGATATATAATCATATTAAAAATCCCATAATCAAATATTTTAACTTATAAAATTTGATTCAATCATATTTTGGGTTCGTTTTCTTGGGTTTAAGCCGTACATGTCTAAATGGGCTTTATAGAGGACCCGTTGAAATTTTAACCGAGAATTTTTTTTGAAAATTAGGTTAAGCTATATAATCATGCTCAAAAGCCAATAATCAAATATTTTAACTCATAAAATTTTATTTAATCTTATTTTGTGGCCGTATCGTTGGGTTTAAGGCGTGCATGTCTAAATGGGCTTTATAGTTGACCCGTTGGAATTTTAACTGAGTAAATTTTTTTGAAAATGAGGTTAAGATATATAATCATGTTCAAAAGACCATAACTAAATAGTTTAATTCATAAATTTTGATTTAATTTTATTTTGAAGCCATTTTGTTGGGGTTTAAGGCGTGCATGTCTAAGTAGGCTTTACAGTGGACCCGTTGCGTTTTAACAAAGTAAACATTTCTGAAAATGAGGTTAAGCTACATAATCATGTTCAAAATCCCATAAATAAATATTTTAATCCATAAAATCTGATTCAATCTTATTTTGCGGCCATTTTGTTGGGGTGTAAGGTGTGCATGTCTAAGTGGGCTTTACAGTAGACCCGTTGGAATTTTAACTAAGTAAAAATTTTTGAAAATGAGATTAAGCTATATAATCATGTTCAAAATCCCATAACTAAATATTTTAATTCACAAAATTTGATTTAATCTTATTTTGCGGCCATTTTGTTGGGTTTAAGGGGTGCATGTCTAAGTGGGCTTTACAGTGGACCAGTTAGAAATTTAACCGAGCAAAAAGTTCTAAAATTTAGGTTAAGCTATATAATCATATTCAAAAGACCATAATCAAATATTTTAACTCATAAAATTTGATTTAATCATATTTTGTATCCGAATTGTTGGATTTAAAGCGTACATGTCTAAATGGGCTTTAAATTGGGCCCGTTGGAATTTTAACCGAGTAAAAATTTTTGAAAATGAGGTTAAGCTATATAATCATGTTCAAAAGCCCATAATCAAATATTTTAACTCATACAATTTTATTTAATCTTATTTTGTGGTCATTTTGTTGGGTTTAAAGCATGCAAGTATAAATGGGCTTTATAGTGTACCTGATGGAATTTTAATCAAGTAAAAATTTCTGAAAATGAGTTTAAGGTATATAATCATGTTCAAAATCCAAAAAATAAATATTTTAATTCATAAAATCTGATTGAATCTTATTTTGCGGCCATTTTGTTGGGGTGTAAGGCGTGCATGTCTTAGTGGCTTTATAGTGGACCCGTTGGAATTTTAACATAGTGAAAATTTTTGAAAATGAGATTAAGCGATACAATCATGTTCAAAATCCCATAACTAAATATTTTAATTCATACAATTTTATTTAATCTTATTTTGCGGCCATTTTGTTGGGGTTGAGGCGTGTATGTCTACGTGGGCTTTACAATGAACCCGTTGGAGTTTTAACCGAGTAAACAGTTCTAATATTGAGTTTAAGCTATATAATCATATTCAAAAGCCCATAATCAAATATTTTAACTCATAAAATTTGATTTAATCATATTTTGTGTCCGTTTTGTTGGGTTTAAGGCGTACACGTGTAAATAGCCTTTATAGTGGACCCGTTGGAACTTTAACCAAGTAAAAATTTCTAAAAATGAGCTTAAGATATATAATCATGTTCAAAGCCCATAATAAAATATTTTAACTAATAAAATTTTATTTAATCTTATTTTGTGGCCGTTTTGTTGGGTTTAAGGCGTGCATGTCTAAATGGGCTTTACAATATACCTAATGGAATTTTAACCAAGTAAAAATTCTGAAAATGAGGTTAAGCTGTATAATCATGTTCAAAATCCCATAACTAAATATCTTAATTCATAAAATCTGATTTAATCTTATTTTGTGGCCATTTTGTTGGGGTATAAGGCGTGCATGTCTAAGTGGGCTTTATAGTGTACCCGTTGGAATTTTAACATAGTAAAAATTTCTAAAAATGAGATTAAGCTATATAATCATATTCCAAAGCCGATAACCAAATATTTTAACTCATAAAATTTGATTTAATCATATTTTGTGTTCATTTTGTTGGGTTTAAGGCGTACATGTCTAAATGGGCTTTACAGTGCACCGCTGGAATTTTAACCGAGTAAAAATTTCTGAATATGAGGTTAATCTATATAATCATCTTCAAAAGCTCATAATCAAATATTTTAATTTAAAAAAATTGATTTAATCTTATTTTGTGACTGTTTTGTTGGATTTAAGGCGTACATGTCTAAATGGGCTTTATAGTGGACCCGTTGGAATTTTAACCGAGTAAAATTTTTTGAAAATGAGGTTATGATAGAGTAGCGCAAATTCGAATAAAGAGAAAAATAAAACACACCAAAATAAAGAAAAAATCTAAAAATTCAGATTTGCTTATGGTGGTGGCGTCAATGGAGGAAGCTTGAATATGTGGAGATGGCGTGATGAATTGATAGTTGTCCTCAGCACCATCCTAGACGCAATTATCTAACCAAGCAACCTCAAACGGCTCTAACCCACCCTCCCAAACGCTTTTGTATGGGCAAGCAAGAGTGTGAAGATCCTCAACAACAAATCCCGGAGAACTTGAAAATCGATTTGCTTCTAAAACACAAGATAATGTTCTTGCAAGTTGGAACTCAAAAGAGAATTTTATTTAATCATTCAAATCTAAATTACAATGTGGGTGAAGCCTCCTTTATATAGGCCATGGAGAAGTTCTAATCCTACTAAACTTAGGAATTAAATACAATAAATAAATGCTAAAACCTAATCTCCTAATTAGATAAGTAACTTCTAATAATAAATAAATGCTAAAAATAAAATCTTAATTAAATAAATCTGATCCTAATATATATTGCAGAATCCTATATTGATTTAAATTACAAATAATCAAATAAAATCTTAAAAATTCGTAATTATCCAAAAATCTCGTATTAATCCCGTAAAGGAATTTCTGCATGCGCTGTCTTCGCTAAAATATACGTGTCTTGAGATCCAGATGTCCGATTGAGGCGTTTCAAGATGCGTTGGAAAGATAATTTGCAGCTGGACAAGTTTTAAGAAGACATGTTGACCCATAAATGCCTGCATCCCATCCAAAAATGCTTCGCAAATTGACTGATGTTTTTGACTTGCAAAGCAGTTTCAACTTCTTTTCCAAGATGATTATTTTGACCCCTCTCATGCTCGTATCATTCTCCCACTCCTCAAAAAGATTTGCCCTTGAATCTAGATCAGTAAATGGAGGAAGTTCATCAAAGTACCATAGAAGAGAAGACATCTTGAAGGATCCTTTTGCAGAGTCTCTTTTTGCAATATAATTTACAAGTTCCTTCTCATTGGGATCATCACGATTGTTCTTTTGGTCGCAAAGTAACTCATTCTCATCTTCAAAATTGTTATTAATGCTAAAAGAGGAATAAGCATAAATAGAATTCTAAAAACATTCAATTATACCTTTTGATTGTAAGGTACCTTCGTCGGTATTTGTCGTTTGATGATCATATTGAATCGGAATAGTAGGTTCGTCACTGGAAACAAACACACTACTTATAATTTCTTCCTCACCTATAGGCAAGGTTAAACTCTCGATGGTATGTCTTCCTCATGTTCTTTAGAAGAACAAATTTCTTGATCATGCTCCGGATCACGGATTTCAATATCATTAGAAGACATGAATTCAGACAACATATCTCTCAAAATTTTTTCTTAAAAATAAAACTTATCTGGACAATCATACCCTGAATGATCTAGTCGACAACAATAATGACATCAGGTCCCCAAAAGGGTAAAATCCAATACGTTGCTCAATGACATCCTCAAGAATGACCTGAATCTGATAACAAATGATAGAGTAGCGCAAATTCGAATAAAGAGAAAAACAAAACAAACCAAAATAATGAACAAATCTAAAAATTCAGATTTGCTTATGGTGGTGGCGTCAATGGAGGAAGCTTGAATATGTGGAGATGGCGTGATGAATTGATAGTTGTCCTCAGCACCCTCTTAGATGCAATTATCTAAGCAAGCAACCTCAAGCGGCTCTAACCCACCCTCCCAAACACTTTTGTATGGGCAAGCAGGAGTGTGAAATCCTCAACAACAAATCCCGGAGAACTTGAAAATCAATTTGCTTCTAAAACACAAGATAATGTTCTTGCAAGTTGGAACTCAAAAGAGAATTTTATTTAATCATTCAAATCTGAATTACAATGTGGGTGAAGCCTCCTTTATATAGGCCATGGAGAAGTTCTAATCCTACTAAACTTAGGAATTAAATACAATAAATAAACGCTAAAATCTAATCTCCTAATTAGATAAGTAACTTCTAATAATAAATAAATGCTAAAAATAAAATCCTAATTAAATAAATCTGATCATAATAGATATTGCAGAATCCTATATTGATTTAAATTACAAATAATCAAATAAAATTTTGAAAATTCGTAATTATCCAAAAATCCCGTATTAATCCCGTATAGGAATTTCTGCATGCGTTGTCTTCGCTAAAATAGACGTATCTTGAGATCCAGATGTCCGATTGAGGCGTTTCAAGATGCGTTGGAAAGCTAATTTGCAGCCGGACAAGTTTTAAGAAGACATGTTGACCCATAAATGCCTAGATCCCATCCAAAAATGCTTTGCAAGTTGACTGATGTTTCTGACTTGCAAAGCAGTTTCAACTTCTTTTCCAAGATGATTATTTTGACCCCTCTCATGCTCGTATCAGGTTAAGCTATATAATCTTGTTCACAAGCTCATATCTAAATATTTTAATTCATAAAATTTGATTTAATATTATTTTGCTGCCATTTTGTTGGGGTTTAAGGCGTGCATGTCTAAGTGGACTTTACTGTGGACCCGTTGGAATTTTAACAAAATAAAATTTCTAAAAATGAGGTTAAGCTATATAATCATGTTCAAAAGCCCATAAATAAATATTTAAATTCATTAAATTTAATTTAATCTTATTTTGCGGCAATTTTATTGGGGTTTAAGGTGTGCATGTCTAAGTGGGCTTTAAAGTGAACCCGTTGGAATTTTAACATAGTAAAAATTTCTGAAAATGAGTTTAAGCAATCTAATCATGTTCAAAAGCCCATAACTAAATATTTTAATTCATAAAATGTGATTTAATCTTATTTTGCGGCCATTTTGTTGGGGTTAAAGGCATGCATGTCTAAGTGGGTTTTACATTGGTCTCGTTGGAATTTTAACCGTGTCAAAAGTTCTAAAATTGAGGTTATGCTATATAATCATATTAAAAAGCCCATAATCAAATATTTTAACGCATAAAATTTGAGTTAATCATATTTTGGGTCCGTTTTGTTGGATTTAAGGTGCACATGACTAAATGGGCTTTAGAGTGGACCCGTTAGAATTTTAACCGAGTAAAATTTTCTAAAAATGAGGTTAAGCTATATAATCATGTTCAAAAGCTCGTAATAAAATATTTTAACTCATAAAATTTTATTCAATTTTATTTTGTGGCTGTTTTGTTGGATTTAAGGCGTGCATGCCTAAATGAGCTTTACAGAGTACTTGATGGAATTTTAACCGAGAAAATTTTTTTGAAAATGAGATTAAGCTATATAATCATGTTCAAAGGACCATAAATAAAAATTTTAATTTATAAAATTTGATTTAATCTTATTTTGAAGCCATTTTGTTGGGGTTTAAGGCGTGCATATCTAAGTGGGCTTTATAGTGGACCCGTTGGAGTTTTAACAAAGTAAAAATTTCTGAAAATAAGGTTAAGCTATATAATCATGTTCAAAATACTATAACTAAATATTTTAATTCATAATATCCTATTTAATCATATTTTGCGACCATTTTGTTGTGGTGTAAGGCGTGCATGTCTAAGTGGGCTTTATAGTGGACCCCTTGAAATTTTAACAGAGTAAATTTTTTTGAAAAGAGGTTAATCTATATAATCATGTTCAAAAGCCCATAATTAAATATTTAAATTTATAAAATGTGATTTAATCTTATTTTTCGTCTATTTTGTTGGGGTTGAAGGTGTTCTTGTCTAAATGGGTTTATAGTGGACCCGTTGGGATTTTAATAGAGTAAAAAGATCTGAAAATGAGGTTAAGCTATATAATCATGTTCAAAAGCTCATAAATACATATATTATGTCATAAAGTTTGCTTTAATCTTATTTTTTGGCAATTTTGTTTGGGTTTTAGGCGTGTATGTCTAAATGGTATTTACATTAGACCCGTTGGAATTTTAACCGAGTAGAAAGTTCTAAAATTGAGGTTGAGCTGTATAATCATGTTCAAATGCCCATAAATAAATATTTTATTTCATAAAATTTTATTTAATCTTATTTTGCGGCCATTTTGTTGGGTTTTAAGGCGTGCATGTCTAAACGAGCTTTATAGTGGATTCGTTGGAATTTTAACCGAGTAAAATTTTTTGAAAATGAGGTTAAGCTATATAATAAGGTTCAAAATCCAATAAATAAATATTTTAATTCATAAAACTTGATTTAATCTTATTTTTCGGCTGTTTTGTTGAGGTTTAAGGCGTGCATGTCTAAAATGGCTTTCCAGTGGACCCGTTGGAATTTTATCTGAATAAAAAGTCTTGAAATTGTGGTTAAGCAATATAATCATATTCAAAAGACCATAGTTAAATATTTCAAGTCATAAAATGTGATTTAATCTTATTTTTCTACCGTTTTGTTGGGGTTTTAGGTGTGCATGTCTAAATGGGCTTTATAGTGGACCCGTTGAAATTTTAACCAAGTAAAAAATTCTAAAATTAAGGTTAAGCTGTATAACCATGATCAAAAGCCCCTAACTAAATATTTGAATTCGTAAAATTTGATTTAATCTTATTTTGCGGCCATTTTGTTGGGGTTTAAGGCGTGCATGTCTAAATGGGCTTTATAGTGGACCCGTTGGAATTTTAACCGAGTAAAAATTTCTGAAAATGAGGTTAGGCTATATAATCATGTTCAAAAGTCTATTACTAAATATTTTAAGTCATAAAATGCGATTTAATCTTATTTTTCGTCCGTTTTGTTTGGATTTTAGGCGTGCATGTCAAAATGGGCTTTACAGTGGACCTGTTGGAATTTTAACCGAGTAGAAAGTTCTAAAATTGTGTTTAAGTTGTATAATCATGCCAAAAGCCCATAAATAAATATTTTAATTCATAAAACTTGATTTAATCTTTATTTGCGGCCATTTTTTGGGGTTTTAAGGCGTGCATGTCTAAAATGGCTTTACAGTTGACCTGTTAGAATTTTAACCGAGTTAAAAGTCTTAAATTTGAGGTTACGCTATATAATCATATTCAAAATCCAATAACTAAATATTTTAAGTCATAAAATGTGATTTAATCTTATTTTTCGTCCGTATTGTTGAGGGTTTAGGCATGCGTGTCTACATGGGCTTTATAGTGGACCCGTTGGAATTTTAACCAAGTAAAATGTTCTAAAATTGTTGTTAAGATGTATAATCAAGTTCAAAAGCTCATAACTAAATATTTTAATTCATAAAATTTGATTTTATCTTATTTTGCGGCCATTTTGTTGGGGTTTAAGGCGTGCATGTCTAAATAGGCTTTATAGTGGATCTGTTGGAATTTTAACATAGTAAAAATTCCTGAAAATGAAGTTAAGCTATATAATCACGTTCAAAAGCTTGCAAATTAATATTTTAAGTCATAAAATGTGATTTAATCTTATTTTTCGGCCATTTTGTTGAGGTTTAAGGCGTGCATTTCTAAATGAGCTTTATAGTGGACCCGTTGAAATTTTAACCGAGTAAAAAGTTCTGAAATTAAGGTTAACCTATATAATCATATTCAATAGCCCATAATCAGATATTTTAACACATAAAATTTGATTTAATCTTAATTTGCATCCGTTTTGTTGGGTTTAAGGCATGCATGTCCATATGGGCTTTATAGTGGACCTGTTGGAATTTTAACCGAGTACAAATTTCTGAAAATGAGGTTAAGCTATATAATATGTTCTAAAGCCCATAACTAAATATTTTATGTCATAAAATGTAATTTAATCTTATTTTTCGTCCGCTTTGTTGGGGTTTAAGGCGTGCATGTCTAAATGGGCTTTATAGTGGACCCATTGGAATTTTATCCTAATAAAAAATTCTGAAAATGAGGTTAAACTATATAATCATGTTCAAAAGCCCATAAATAAATATTTTAAGTCATAAAATGTGATTTAATCTTATTTTTTGGCCGTTTTATTGGGGTTTAAGGCGTGCTTCTCTAAATAGGCTTTACAGACGACCCGTTGGAATTTTAACGTAGTAAAAAGTTCTAAAATTGAGTTTATGATGTATATTCATGTTCAAAAGCCCATAACTAAATATTGTAAGTCATAGAATTTGATTTAATCTAATTTTGCCACCATTTTGTTTGGGTTTAAGGCATGCCTGTCTAAATGGGCTTTATAGTGGACCCGATGGAATTTTAATCGAGTAAAAAAAATTTAAAATGAGGTTAAGCTACATAATCATCTTCAAAAGCCCGTAACTAAATATTTAAGTCATAAAATGTGATTTAATCTTATTTTTCGTCCGTTTTGATGAGTTTAAGGCGTGTACGTCTAAATGGGCTTTACAATGGACCCCTTGGAATTTTAACCGAGTAAAAAGTTCTGAAATTGAGGTTAGGCTATATAATCATATTCACAATCCCATAGTCAAATATTTTTACTCATAAAATTTGATTTAATCTTATTTTGTGGTCGTTTTGTTGGGTTTAAGGCGTGCATGTCTAAATGGGCTTTATAGTGGACTCGTTGGAGTTTTAATCGAGTAAAAATTTCTAAAACTGAGGTCAAGTTGTATAATCATGCCTAAATGGGCTTTATAGTGGACCCGTTGAAATTTTAACCGAGTAAAAAGTTCTAAAATTGAGGTATATAATCATATTCAAAATCTCATAATCAAATATTTTCACTCATAAAATTTAATTTAATCTTATTTTGTATCTGTTTTGTTGGGTTTAAGGCGTGCGTGTCTAAATGGGCTTTACATTGGACTCGTTGGAATTTTAACCGAGTAAAAATTTCTGAAAATGAGATTAAGCTATATAATCATGTTTTTAAGCCCATAACTAAATATTTTTAATCATAAAATTTTATTTAATCTTATTTTGCGGCCATTTTGTTGGGTTTAAGGCGTGTATGTCTAAATGGGCTTTATAGTGGACCCGTTGGAATTTTAACCGAGTATATAGTTCTAAAATTGAGGTTAAGCTATATAAACATGTTTTTAAGCCCATAACTAAATATTTTTAATCATAAAATTTTATTTAATCTTATTTTGCAGCCATTTTGTTGGGGTTTAAGGCGTGTATGTCTAAATGGGCTTTATAGTGGACCCGTTGGAATTTTAACCGAGTAAATAGTTCTAAAATTGAGGTTAAGCTATATAATCATATTCAAAAGCCCATAATCAAATCTTTAAATTCATAAAATTTGATTTAATCATATTTTGTGTCCGTTTTGTTGGGTTTAAGGCGTACATGTCTAAATGGGCTTTACAGTGGAGCCTTTGAAAGTTTAACCGAGTAAAAATTTCTGAAAATTAGGTTAATCTATATACCCATGTTCAAAAGCCCATTATAAATTTTCAAGGTAAAGTACACAAATGGTCACTAAACTATCCCCGAAAAAATAAAATTGTAAGCAAACTTTTAAAGATTACAAAATGACAATTAAACTTTATGTTTTGTTTCAAAATGGTGATTGTGTTGTTAATCTCCGTTAAAGATGTGAAGTGGCTGTTAAAAGTTTTGTATAATAGCACATTTAGTCTTTCATAGTTACACATTCAATCTATTTAGTCATAATTTGAAGAAATTCAATAAATTTAACCCTCAATTTTCACACATTGTTATAATTTAGTCCTAATTTTAAAAAATTAATCATTAATATTTCAATATTACTTCAATTTAGTCCCTCTTCATAGTCAAGAGACCTTCCAAAGTTGTGAGCATGATAGAAAGAGAAATGAGAGAGAGAGAGAGAGTGACAGGAAAAAGGTGAGCTTTGAGTTGTGGTTTAATAGAAGGCAAAAGTTAAAGCCCCTGCAATTAAGGCATTAATGTGTTGGGATTTTTTTCCCTGTTATGAAGTTTGTAGGATCTTCACTGCAGTTTTGTTGACAAATTAGGATATGGTTAATAAACTTTAGCGGCAATATTAATACAATAAAAAATATATATATTCCGCCAATCCAAGTCAATTGTAATCTATATATCCTAGATTTGTATGCATTTGTTTTGATTTTATTTGAAAGGTTTCAAAACAGAAATTTAGAAATTATATCAAAGTTAACTTTTTTATTAATAATATTATGTTCGATTGTAACTGTAGAATCATTTATTTGCGGTAGAAACCAAAGTTGAATATTAACCATTTATTGATTGAGGTGTGAACAATTTTTTACAGTAGTTAATTTTAAGTATAATGTAAAAGACAACTATATTTCGAAACCCAATCAAGTATCCATAGAAGTCAATGAGAACTCGGACAGAAAACAATGGTAATTTTCTGTTGATAATGCATGAATCACAAAAATGCAGCATTTATAGACCAAAAGACCATATTTTGAAAGAGCATGTTAAGAAAGCACGAGACTCCATCGAACTACAATATTGTTCCACCCAACAAAACAACAAAGGGAGAACATCCTGTAAAAAAAGGAATAAATAAAACTTCATGGCATGCTTCACCATAAAAGCAGCAACCTTTGTTCATCAGCTGCAGTCAAAGTATGCTTCCATTAGAAATATGATAATTAGAAATAAACTCTGAAAGTGGAAAGAATAAATTAGGAAGCAAAAAGGACAAGAAAAGTGGATCAGCATACAACAAAAAGTCATCTTATCCAAAACGGGGGCCTCCAGTTCCACGACGCTCATACGGTCCAGAACGATCACGATTATATCTTTCACTACCAGACCCCCTTCGACTACCTGCATCTCTGCTACGCCCACCAAACCGATCTCCATTTCGATCAGGACCTTAAGAACCACCATCACTGCCACCACTATAACGACCCCCCTTTAAAATATTAAGATGAAAATGGAGAAAAAGATAGGAAATGTAAGAGAGATAATGGAAAGATGCAGGGATGAAGATGCACTAAATTGAAGTAATTTAAAATATTAAGAGTTTATTTTTTAGAATTAGGATTAAATTATAAAAATTGAGGGTTAAATTTATTGAATTTCTTTGAATTATGACTAAATTGATTGAATGTGTAACTATGGAGGACTAAATGTGCTATTATACAAAAAATTTAACAGCCACTTTGCCTCTTTAATGGAGGTTAACGACACAGTTACCATTTTGTAACAAAATATAAAGTTTAATTGCCAGTTTGTAATTTTTGAAAGTTTGGTTACCATTTTGTTTTTTCGGGAATAGTTTAGTGACCATCTGTGTACTTTACCCAATATTTTAACTCATAAAATTTTATTTAATCTTATTTTATGGTCGTTTTGTTGGGTTTAACGCGTGCATGTCTAAATGGGCTTTACAGTGTACCTGATGGAATTTTAATCGAGTAAAAATTTCTGAAAATAAGGTTAAGCTATATAATCATGTTCAAAATCCAATAACTAAATATTTTAATTCATAAAATTTGATATAATCTTATTTTGCGGCCATTTTGTTGGGTGTAAGGCGTGCATGTCTAAGTGGGCTTTACAGTGGACCCGTTGGAATTTTAACATAGTAATTTTTTTGAAAATGAGGTTAAGCTATATAATCATGTTTAAAAGTCCATAACTGTTGAGAATAAAAGAAGAACAAGAGAAATAAAGTAATGAGAGAAAATTTTGTATTGTATTCTGAATTTGAAGTGTGTACAATGCCTTCTTCAAAGTCTATATTTATAGGCACAAGGAGGAAACCTAATTGTAACCCCAATAATAAAATACAATAAAATCTCATTTAATACAAGAATATTCTCGTAAGTAAATCTTCTTAAATTGGGAAACAATATGATATAAATGAGAAGAGAATATATAGTAAAGGACATCCACATTTAATAATATTCATAACACTCCCCCTTGGATGTCCTAAAATATGTACCTTATTAAAACCTTACTAGGAAAAACCCAGTGGAACAAAACCCCAGTGAAGGAAAAAGAGTACACTATCCTTTGATACGCATAACAGGTTGCCTCATTAAAAACCTTACCAGGAAAACCCATTGGGACAAACCTTGGTTAAGAGAAAAGAGTGCAAACGCGTATTTACTCCCCCTCATTTATGCATCACTAAGATCTCTAAGACGATGCAATCCAATTTTAAAAATCAACTTCTCAAATGTAGAAGTAGGAAGCGCTTTAGTGAATAGATCTGCTAAATTTTCACTTGAACGGATCTATTGGACATCAATGTCTCAATTCTTTTGTAGATCATGAGTGAAGAAAAATTTTGGTGAGATGTGTTTTGTTCTATCACCCTTTATGTATCCTTCTCTAAGTTGTGCAATGCAGGCTGTATTGTCTTCATATAAGACCGTCGAAGCTACTCTTCCGGAGCATAAGCCACAATTTTCTCGAATGTGATGAACTACAGACCTTAACCATACACATTCACGACTAGCTTCATGAATAGCTAAAATCTCAGCATGATTAGAGGAAGTGGAAACAATTGTATACTTCATAGAGCGCCAAGAAATTGCAGTACCACCATATGTAAATACATAACCAGTTTGCGATCGAGCATTATGAGGGTTAGAGAAGTACCTCGCATCTGTAAAACCAATCAATTCTGTTTTGGATAGATTAGGAAAAAATAATCCCATGTCTTTCGTACCTTGAAGATAACGAAATATATGTTTGGCCTTATTCCAATGTCTTCGGGTTGGACATGAACTAAATCTCGATAGCAAATTTACAGCAAATGATATGTTAGGTTGTGCATGACTAGAAAGATATATTAGTGCACCAATGGCACTTAAGTCTGGTACTTCCGGACCAAGAAGATCTTCATCCTTATTTGGGGGACATCCAACGACCTAACAACCATTGGGGTGCTTAACGGATATGCGTTATGCATGTAAATCTTCGTAACACTTTTTCTATGTATGTTGATTGATGCACAAGGATTTGATTGATGCACAAGGATTCCATCCTTTAGGTGCTCAATATGCAATCCAAGACAAAATTTTGTCTTTCCAAGGTCTTTTATTTCAAATTCTTTCTTTAGGTATTCCATTGTCATTGAGATCTCTTCAAGAGTCCCGATGATATTCAAATCATCAACATACATAGCAATAACAATAAATCTGGAGCTAAATCTCTTGATAAAAATGCATGGGGAAATTTGATCATTCTTATAGCCTTCCACTAATAAGTATTCACTGAGGCGATTATACCACATGCGTCCAGATTGTTTTAATCCATAAAGGGATCTACTCAATTTGATTGAATATTGTTCTTGAGAACTTGAATTAACTGCTTCTGGCAGTCTAAATCCTTTTGGAAGTCTCATGTAAATATCATTATCAAGAGGCCCATACAAGTAGGCTGTAACAACATCCATTAGGCATAAAGTAAGTCCTTCTTTTATTGCCAGACTCATAAAAAATCTAAAAGTAGTTGCATCCACCACTGGGGAATACGTCACATCATAATCGATTCCAAGTCTTTGTGAAAACCTTGTGCAACCAAACGAGCTTTATATCTCACAATTTCCTCTTTTTCATGAAAACCTATTTATATCATACAGGTTTTACACCTTTCGGTGTACGGACTACTGGTCCGAACACTTTCCTTTTCGAAAGAGATTTTAGTTTTGCCTCAATTGCCTCTTTCCATTTTGGCCAATCATTTCTTTGTTTACATTGTCCAATTGACATAGGTTCGTGATCCATATCATCATCCAAAATCTCTAGTGCTATATTGCATGCAAATATATCATTGACGTCGATTTGATTTTGGTTCCACTTATTACCAAACATGATATAATTTATTGAGATCTCTTCATTTTCAGGTACCTGGGTCATGTCTAATGTCTCTTCTAGAGACTTTTTATAATTTATTGATTCCTTAGTCGGACCATCATTAGATATAGCTCATTTTCTTTTTCGAGAATTCTTATTTTTTGGAACCTACCGGTCTTTCATGCTTCAAGCATTCTCTAGACTCATTAGCAACTAGAGTTTGCCCTTCAAGGACATCAATTTTAATTGGAGCATTCACAGCTGGTATATGTGACTTAGTCACTCTTTTAGGGTCAGTAAAAGCATCTGGCAATTTATTTGCTAAGTTTTGTAAATGAATTATCCTTTGAACTTCTAGTTCACATTGTTGGGTACGTGGAACAAAATGAGATAATGATAATTCATTCCAAATTATTTCTTTACCCAGCTATTTAGTCTCTCCCCCCTAATGTTGGGAAAACTGACTCATTAAATGACAGTCAGCAAATCGAGCAGTAAATAAATTTTCCGTTAAAGGCTCAAGATATTTCATTATTGAAGGAGATTCAAATCCAACATATATTCTCAACCTCCTTTGAGGACCCATCTTTGTGCGTTGTGGTGGAGCAATCGGAACATATACAGCACACCCAAAAATTCTAAGATGGGAAATATTTGGTTCCTAACCAAAAACCATTTATAATGGGGAGAACTTATGATAACTTGTTGGTCTGATGCGAATTAGTGATGCAGCATATAACATGACAGTTCACCAGTATTATCAAAACGAATTGTCTTTATAAGAAAATCTAGAAAATGTGCTAGTAATTTTATCAACTAAGCAAGTAACCTCGAAAATGCCAAGTTATGGTTGATAACAAGGATACATATGGCCATCTAGTCGATGCATCAATTAAAACTATAAAATATCTAAATGGTCCACAAAAAGGGTGTATGGGCCCATATATATCACCCTGTATCTATTCCAGAAAACTAATAGATTCATAATCTATCTTAGCTAGTGATGGTCGAATAATTAGTTTGCTTTGAGAGCAAGCATCACATGCAAAACATTACTTTGAAGAATCTGTCAGTTCTTCAATGAATGACCACATAAAGTGTCAATAATTTTTCACATCATAATTGAACCGATCATACCAAATAATAAAGTTATTAGTAAACTTCTAGCTTATAATAGCATGAGCTTCAATTTGTAATAATTCTTGTTTAATACAATCCGGATGACAGTAGATGTAGTTTTGTCAAGATTTTCTTATTGCCTTGGGTTATACTCGTAATATGGAGATATTCATCATCCCCTTGACTAATAGTCTCAATATGATATCCATGTCTATGAATATCTTTAAAATTCAATAAGTCTCTTTGCGACTTTGACGAGTATAACACATTGTGACTATGAAATTGAGTTTCATTAGGCAATATCATATTTGCTCTTTCGGAGCCTTGTATGATATTAATACTTCTAGATATAGTACTTGCATTATTTTCTTGCATTTTAAATGGGAAAAATATGCATAATTATGCACCTTTCAATATGTGCTTTGTTTCATTCACTTCGGGGAATGAAAAAAAATATTAAATATAACACATATCAAATCAATTTTCTATCAAAGATAATGTCTCAAGAACTTATTAGTCTTCCGGAGCATTGATATTTTAGTACTTTGATATATAGTACTCATATTTTCCCGTACATTTAAATGAGAAAAATATTTTTTATGCTTAAGTATAGTATAAGTACTTGCACTGTCTGCTAAGCATAAATTATCACAATTCATTCAAAGGATGATAAATAAATGTTTTAAAATATTTAAATATATATAATATAAAACGTAAATAAATAATACGTAAAGCATATTAACATAAAGCAAAATTGATCAATTATTCCTTCTAGAGATTATAAGAAAATAAAACAAATAGCGAATTATTCCCTTCAGGGGTTACGAGGAAATCAACAATATCCAATTGAGTTGGACCAACAAAGCCATTATTTTCCCCATTTTAATAAACAAAATTTGTTTATATTTTCTATCATTCATGATAGTAGATAAGAGTCCATAATGCTTCAGCTTTTGACAAGTACGAGATCAATGGTTTGTACCATTGCATTGATAACATAAAGATTTTAATATGATCTCCATCACTCTTATCATCCTTATAATCTTACTTATGGTGAGTATGATCAGGGAATAAAATGATCATCTTGTCCATGTCTATGTTCATGGCCTCAATCATGACGACAATTGCTAATGTGACATTTATTATTTCTGCTATAAAATATCGCATTCACTTCAAGGAATGGAGTGGAGCCAATAGGTCTTTAAAACCCTTTTCATAATATTGTGTATGTAGTACAATATTGTTTGCGTGAATTATTCACTAGCCATATAGTGAAATATAATGTTTGCATTCACTTCAGGGAATGAAACAAATCTAATAATCACATGGAATAAACATCATGCTTGCATTCACTTCAGGGAATCATCTGAAAATTCATGATGTTGCAAAAAACCTTTGGCCATGGGCCATTTTATTTTCAAGGTAGATAGATTTGCCTTGTTATTTTTCGTATCAGAAGTCTTCTTCAACGTAAGTTCGTCAAGTTCTTGTAATGGAGATCATCTTCACACTCTTGCTTGCCTAGGTAATTGCATCTAGGAGGGTGGGTTAGAGCCGCTTGAGGTTGCTTGCTTATATAATCGTGTCTAAGAGGGTGCCGAGGACAAAATATCCTACAACATCTATCTCGTCATCATCCATTCATTGGAGAGATTCGTGTCGTTTGCTAGTGTTTGCCTATTCAATTGCGATTAGGAGGGTGCCAAGGACAAATCTACCCAACACCGCCACCATCAAATTCATCCTATCTCATTTTCTAGATCAAGATCATGCTTTATTATCGGTTTGCTGAACGTGGAGTTTGGGGTTTTCTCGGATCATATTAGTGAGTTTGCTAGGTTAATTGTGATCTAGAGGGTTGCTAGATTTTGAGGTGATTCTTGGATCCTAGCTTCCGTATCAATTGGTAATCAGAGTCTTGGTTTAGGTGTTTGAAACAATTATCTTTTACTGTTGTTTTAGTAGTTGAGAAAAAAGAAAAAATATATAATTCTCTATATAGATCCTAGTTTTAATATTTCATTCCTGGAGACATCTCAAGAGACTTGAAGGTTGTGATTAACAACTCTTAAGATTCGGGACGAATCGTTTTCAACAGGGGGAGAATGATACATGTATGGGGGGCTAAAATGATGCATTGTAGCCAAAGAGTTGAAGTTGTTTTATAAGTCTGGAATTTCATCCGACTTGCATCGAATTTTCGGATGGGATCCGGGCACTTCTGAGTCTACATGTCTTCTTCAAACATATTCGTCTGTCTCTTAGCTTTCCAACGCATCTTGAAACACATCAATCCGACATCGGGAGCTCAAGTTATGTCCATTTTAGTGAAGATTGTGCGAGCAGAAATCTCTATACGATTTTATCACGGGAAATATTATTTATTACGAATTTTCAATAATTTTATTGATTATTTGTACTTAAATTTAATCTAGGATTCTTTATGAAGATATTTAGATGATTTAAGATTAGACTTGTTATTTATTTATTAGTTTTTTAGGTTAGATAAAATATGTTTATTTATTTTATTATTATCTTTACTTTTCCTAATTTAAGTTGAACTTTTCATTTGTAGCCTATTTAAAGGCATATTTGCTTCACTAATAAGAACAACATCATGAATTTATGAGTTGCAAAAACCTTTGGCCATGGGCCATTTTATTTTCAAGGTAGATAGATTTGCCTTGTTATTTTTCGTATCGGAAGTCTTCTTCAACGTAAGTTCGTCAAGTTCTTGTAATGGAGATCATCTTCACACTCTTGCTTGCCTAGGTAATTGCATCTAGGAGGGTGGGTTAGAGCCGCTTGAGGTTGCTTGCTTAGATAATTGAGTCTAAGAGGGTGCTGAGGACAAAACAACATCAACAATTCACAAGCCATCTTCATCTTCAACCTTCATACCATCTTCCATAATTCAATAAACAAAGCTGGAATTTTCATATTTGTTTTACCTATCTTCTTCTTAATCTTTTCCAATCTTTTTATTTATATTCTTATTTCTTATCATCTAATCCTTCATCTCGTTTTTCTTTCTTTAAATTTCCAGCCTTGAATCTGAAAAATTCAAGAAAATCCCTTCTCTTTTCTCTTGAATTTTCAGATCTGCCCAAACTTCCTTGATTGAGTCTAGAGCTCCTAGTTCTTGCAACAACTTGATTGAAGGCTTCCAAATCCAAGATTGCGCTACTCTATCAGCCTCCCATAAAAATTCTTGGATCAAGACGAATTTTCGTAACTTGAACTTGGGAGAAGTCTATAGTCGAGTTTTTCAACACAGAAGAATTATTGCTTTCAAGCAAATATAGACTTTATAACAGTCATACAATTAAAGAATAATTGATCAACCAAGATATATAATACTTACCAAACTTAAAAATCAAGACGCCAAATAAAAAAACCTTATACGTATTGAATTTGCCTTCAGTGTTTTTATTTTGAATGAGATTTTCAATCCAATAAAGTACCACACTGGAACTTGGTTCATCCTCGGCGAACCATAAAGCAATCACACTTTTTCATCACAGTGTTTTGTGAACCTTAAAAATCAAAACGTCAAATTAAGACAAATAATAATAAAAATTAATCTCAAATATATATAAAAAGCAAAAGTAAATGAGAAAAAATTGTTGAGGTGCATATAGCCCATGGAACTCGAAAAACATCATTGTCAAGTGGCAGTCCAATCCACTGCTTTCCTGAAAGTAGCGCTTGGTCATTCTATCACCATAGTTTTCAAACTAAGTTGATCTCGTAGGTTTTGTTGAAGTCTCGATATTTTTTCCTGGAGTTATATATATCCAACCCTTCGAAACTCTTAGGCCCAAAATGATGAAGCCTCTTTACATGGGTCTTGCGAGGTGTCTCAGATTGCCTTAAAATAACTTGCACCACATGCAACAGGGCAGAGGTAGGGTCACGGAAGTGACCCGCCTCTCCACTACCAGTTCCACCTTCCATCAACCCTTTTCTAAACTCAACAACTAAGGTGGCACATCAGGATTCCTAGTCTTATAAAGTACACTTAAATTTAGGGACTTGTATTCACTAGAGACCTTACCACGACCTCTATCTTATTTTGCGGCCATTTTGTTGGGCTTTAAGGCGTGCATGTCTAACTGCTTTATAGTGGACCCGTTGAAATTTTAACCGAGTAAAAATTTCTAAAATTGAGGTTAAGCTATATAATCATATTCAAAAGCCCATAATCAAATATTTTAACTCATAAAATTTTATTTAATCGTATTTTGTGTTTGTTTTGTTGGGCTTAAGGCGTACATGTCTAAATGGGCTTCATAGTGGACCCGTTGGAATTTTAACCGAGTAACAATTTCTGAAAATAAGGTTAAGCTACATAATCATGTTCAAAAGCCCATAATCAAATATTTTAACTCATAAAATTTGATTTAATCTTATTTTGTGACCGTTTTGTTGAGCTTAAGGTGTGCATGTCTAAATGGGCTTTATAGTGGACCCGTTGGACTTTTAACCGAGAAAAAAGTTCTAAAATTGAGGTTAAGCTATATAATCATATTCAAAAGCCCATAAACAAATATTTCAACTCATAAATTTTTATTTAATCTTATTTTGTGGCCGCTTTGTTGGGTTTAAGGCGTGCAGGTCTAAATGGGCTTTACAAATGGATTGGTTGAAATTCTAACCGAGTAAAAATTTCTAAAACTGAGGTTAAGCTGTATAATCATGTTAAGAAGCCCATAACTAAATATTTTAAGTCATAAAATTTTATTTAATCTTATTTTGTGGCCGTTTTGTTGGGTTTAAGGCGTGCAAGTCCAAATAGGCTTTACAATGGACCCAGTGAAATTCTAACCGAGTAAAAATTTCTAGAACTGAGGTTAAGCTGTATAATCATATTCAGAAGCCCATAACTAAATATTTTAAGTCATAAAATTTTATTTAATCTTATTTTGTGGCCGTTTTGTTGGGTTTAAGGCATGCATATATAAATGGGCTTTATAGTGGACCTGTTGGAATTTTAACCGAGTAAAAAATTCAAAAATAAAGGTTAAGCTATAGAATCATAATCAAAATCCCATAATCAAATATTCTAACTGATAAAATTTTATTTAATCTTATTTTGTGACCGTTTTGTTGGTTTTAAGGCGTGCATGTCGAAATGGGCTTTACAGTGGACCCTTTGAAATTTTAACCGAGAAAAAATTTCTAAAATTGAGGTTAAGCTATATAATCATATTAAAAAGACTATAATCAAATATTTTAACTAATAAAATTTTATTTAATCTTATTTTGTGTTCGTTTTGTTGGGTTTAAGGTGTACATGTCTAAATGGGCTTTACAAAGGACCCGTTGGAATTTTAAGGCGTGCATGTCTAAATGGGCTTTACAATGAACCCGTTGGAATTTTAACCCTGTAAAAAATTCTAAAATTGAGGTTAAGCTATATAATTATAATCAAAAGCCCATAATAAAATATTTTTACTCATAAAATTTGATTTAATCTTATTTTGTGTCTGTTTTGTTGGGTTTAAGGCGTGCATATCTAAATGGGCTTTATAGTGGACCCATTAGAATTTTAAATGAGTAAAAATTTCTAAAAATGAGGTTAAGCTATATAATCATGTTCAATGGCCCATAACTAAATACTTTAATTCATAAATTTTGATTTAATCTTATTTTGCGGCCATTTTGTTGGGGTTTGGGCGTGCATGTCTAACTAGCTTTATAGTGGACCTGTTGAAATTTTAACCGAGTAAAAATTTCTAAAATTGAGGTTAAGCTATGTAATCATATTCAAAAAACCATAATCAAATATTTTAACTCATAAAATTTTATTTAATCGTATTTTGTGATTGTTTTGTTGGGCTTAAGGCGTACATGTCTAAATGGGCTTCATAGTGGACCCGTTGGAATTTTAACCGAGTAACAACTTCTGAAAATAAGGTTAAGCTACGTAATCCTATTCAAAAGCCCATAACTAAATATTTTAATTCATAAAATTTGATTTAATCTTATTTTGCAGCCATTTTGTTGGGGTTTAATGCGTGCAAGTCTAAGTGAGCTTTATAGTGGACCCGTTAGAATTTTAATCGAACAAAAGTTCTGAAAATGAGGTTAAGCTATATAATCATGTTCAAAAGCTCTTAATCAAATATTTTAACTCATAAAATTTTATTTAACCTTATTTGTGGCCATTTTGTTTGGTTTAAGGCGTGCTTATCTAAATGAGCTTTATAGTGGACTCGTTGGAATTCTAACCAAGTAAAAAATTATAAAATTGAGGTTAAGTTGTATAATCAAGTTTAAAAGCCCATAACTAAAAATTTTAACTCAAAATTTTATTTAACCTTATTTTGTGGCCATTTTGTTGGGTTTAAGGCATGTATGTCTAAATGTGTTTTACAGTGGACCTGTTGGATTTTTAACCTTGTAAAAAATTCTAAAATTGAGGTTAAGCTATATAATTATACTCAAAAGCCCATAATAAAATATTTTAATTCATAAAATTTGATTTAATATTATTTTGTGTCTGTTTTGTTGGGTTTAAGGCGTGGATGTCTAAATGGGCTTTATAGTGGACCCGTTAGAATTTTAAACGAGTAAAAATTTCTGAAAAATGAGGTTAAGATATATAATCATGTTCAATGGCCCATAACTAAATATTTTAATTCATAAAATTTGATTTATTCTTATTTTGCGGCCATTTTGTTGGGGTTTAAGTCGTGCATGTCTAATTGGCTTTATAGTGGACCCGTTGAAATTTTAACCGAGTAAAAATTTCTAAAATTGAGGTTAAGCTATATAATCATATTCAAAAGCCCATAATCAAATATTTTAACTCATAAAATTTTATTTAATCGTATTTTGTGTTTGTTTTGTTGGGCTTAAGGCATACATGTCTAAATGGGCTTCATAGTGGACCCGTTGGAATTTTAACCGAGTAACAATTTCTGAAAATAAGGTTAAGCTACATAATCATGTTCAAAAGCCCATAATCAAATATTTTAACTCATAAAATTTTATTTAATCTTATTTTGTGCCCGTTTTGTTGAGCTTAAGGCGTGCATGTCTAAATGGGCTTTATAGTGGACCCGTTGGACTTTTAACCGAGCAAAAAGTTCTAAAATTGAGGTTAAGCTATATAATCATATTCAAAAGCCCATAAACAAATATTTCAACTCATAAATTTTTATTTAATCTTATTTTGTGGCCGCTTTGTTGGGTTTAAGGTTTAAATGGGCTTTACAAATGGATCGTGTAATTCTAACCGGTCTAAATGGGCTTTATAATCATGGACCCATTGAAATTCTTTAATTCAGTAAAAATTTAATCTTATTTCTAAAATTGAGGTTAAGTTGTATAATCATATTCAAAATTCTAACCCATAACTAAATATTTTAAGTCATAAAATTTTATTTAATCTTATTTTGTTTAATCTTATTTTGTTGGGTTTAAGGCGTGTATGTATAAATGGGCTTTATAGTGGACCCGTTGGAATTTTAACCGAGTAAAAAATTCAAAAATAAAGGTTAAGCTATTGAATCATAATGAAAATCCCATAATCAAATATTCTAACTGATAAAATTTTATTTAATCTTATTTTGTGACCGTTTTGTTGGTTTTAAGGTGTGCATGTCGAAATGGGCTTTATAGTGGACCCATTGAAATTTTAACCGAGTAAAAATTTCTAAAATTGAGGTTAATCTATATAATCATATTAAAAAGACCATAATCAAATATTTTAACTAATAAAATTTGATTAATCTTATTTTGTGTTCATTTTGTTGGGTTTAAGGTGTACATGTCTAATGGGGTTTACAAAGGACCCGTTGGAATTTTAACCGAGTAAAACTTTCTAAAATTGTGGTTAAGCTATATAATCATGTTCAAAATCCCATAAATAAATATTTAACTCATAAAATTTTATTTAATCTTATTTTGTGTTTGTTTTGTTGGTGTTTAAGGCGTACATGTGTCTAAATGGGCTTTAGTGGACCCGTTGGAATTTTAACCGAGTAAAAATTTCTAAAATAAGGTTAAGCTACATAATCATGTTCAAAATTAAATAAATATTTTAACTCATAAAATTTGATTTAATTTTAAAATTTGAGGTTAAGCTATATAGTGGACCCATAATCATAATATAAATCATGTTCAAAAGCCCATAATCAAATATTTTAACTCATAAAATTTTATTTAATCTTATTTTGTGGCTATTTTGTTTTGGTTTAAGGTGTGCATGTCTAAATGGGCTTTATAGTGGACCCGTTGGAATTTTAAACGAGTAAAATTTTCTAAAAATGAGGTTAAGCTATATAATCATGTTCAGAAGCCCAAAACTAAATATTTTAATTCATAAAATTTTATTTAATCTTATTTTGTGGCCATTTTGTTGGGTTTAAGACGTGCATGTTTAAATGGGCTTTATAGTTGGACCCGTTGGAATTTTACTTGTAAAAATTTCTAAAAATGAGGTTAAGCTATATAATCATATTCAAAAGCCCATAAATAAATATTTTAAGTCATAAAATGTGATTTAATCTTATTTTTCGGCCGTTTTGTTGGGTTTAAGGCGTGCATGTCTAAATGGGCTTTACAGTGGACCCGTTGGAATTTTATCGAGTAAAAACTTATAAAATAGAGGTTAAGCTATATAATCATATTCAAAAGCCCTTAATCAAATATTTTAACTCATAAAATTTGTTTTAATCTTATTTTGTGGCCGTTTTTTTGGGTTTAAGGCGCATGTCTAAATAGGCTTTATAGTGGACCCGTTAAATTTTTAACCAGTAAAAAAATTCTAAAATTGAGGTTAAGCTATATAATCATATTCAAAATGTCATAATCAAATATTTTAACTCATAAAATTTTATTTAATCTTATTTTGTGTTTGTTTTTTGTTGGGTTTAAGGTGCATGTCTAAATGGGCTTTACAAAGGACCCGTTAAAATTTAAACCGAGTAAAATTTCTAAAAATGAGGTTAAGCTATATAATCATGTTCAAAAGCCCATAATCAAATATTTTAACTTATAAAATTTGATTTAATCTTATTTTGCAGCCATTTTGTTGGTGTTTAAGGCGTGCATGTCTCAATGGGCTTAATAGGGGACAAGTTGGAATTTTAAACGAGTAAAAAGTTCTAAAATTGAGGTTAAGCTATATAATCAGAATCAAAAGCCCATAATCAAATATTTTAACTCATAAAATTTTATTTAATCTTATTTTGTGGCCGTTTTGTTGGGTTTAAGGCGTTCATGTCTAAATAGGCTTTACAGTGGGCCTGTTGGAATTTTAACTTAGTAAATTTTTCTAAAAATGAGGTTAAGCTATATAATCATATTCAAAATCCCATAAATAAATATTTTAATTCATAAAATTTGATTTAATCTTATTTTGCAGCCATTTTGTTGGGGTTTAAGGCGTGCATGTCTAAGTGGGCTTTATAGTGGACCCGTTGGAATTTTAACCGAGTAAAAGTTCTAAAATTGAGGTTAAGCTATATAATCATATTCAAAAGCCCATAACCAAATATTTTAACTCATAAAATTTGATTTAATATTATTTTGTGGTCGTTTTGTTGGGCTTAAGGCGTGCATGTCTAAATGGGCTTTACAGTGGACTCGTTGGAATTTTAACCGAGTAAAAATTTCTAAAAATGAGGTTAAGCTATATAATCCTGTTCAAAAGCCGATAACTAAATATTATAATTCACAAATTTTGATTTAATCCTATTTTACGACCATTTTGTTGGGGTTTAAGGCTTGCATGCCCATGTGGGCTTTATAGTGGATGCGTTGGAATTTTAACCGAGTAAAAAGTTCTAAAATTGAGGTTAAGCTATATAATCATATTAAAAAGCCCATAATCAAATATTTTAACTCATAAATTTTGATTTAATCTTATTTTGAGGCAGTTTTGTTGGGTTTTATGGCGTGCATGTCTAAATGGGCTTATTGTGGACCCGTTGGAATTTTAACCGAGTAAAAATTTTTGAAAATGAGGTTAAGCTATACAATCATATTTTAATTCATAAAATTTGATTTAATCTTACTTTGCGCCCATTTTGTTAGGGCTTAAGGCATGCATGTCTAACTGGGATTTACAGTGGACCCGTTGGAATTTTAACAAGGTAAAAATTTGAGAAAATGAGGTTAAGCTATATAAACATGTTCAAAGGCCCATAACTAAATATTTTAAGCCATGAAATGTGATTTAATTTTATTTTTTGACCATTTTGTTGGGGGTTTAAGACGTTCATGTCTAAATGGGCTTTTTAGTGGAGTCGTTGGAATTTTAACCGAGTAAAAATTTTTGAAAATGAGGTTAAGCTATATAATCATGTTCAAAAGCCCATAACTAAATACTTTAAGTCATAAAATGTCATTTAATTTTATTTTTGGCAGTTTTGCTGGGGTTTAAGGCATGCATGTCTAAATAGGCTTTATAGTGGACCCGTTAGAATTTTAATGGAGTAAAAAGTTCTGAAATTGAGGTTAAGCTATATAATCATATTAAAAAGCCCATAATAAAATATTTTAAATCATAAAATATGATTTTATCTTATTTTGTGGCCCGTTTTATTGGGTTTAATGCATCCATTTCTAAATGGGCTTTTCAGTGGATCTGTTGGAATTTTAATCGAGTAAAATTTCTGAAAAATGAGGTTAAGCTGTACAATCACGTTCAAAAGCCCATAAATAAATAATTTAAGTCATAAAATGTGATTTAATTTTATTTTTGGCAGTTTTGATGGGGTTTAAGGCGTGCATGTCTAAATGGGATTTATAGTGGACCCGTTAGAATTTTAATTGAGTAAAAAGTTCTGAAATTGAGGTTAAGCTATATAATCATATTAAAAAGCCCATAATCAGATATTTTAAATCATAAAATATGATTTATCTTATTTTGTGGCCTGTTTTGTTTTTCTTAAGGCGTGCATGTCTAAATGGGCTTTATATTGGACCCGTTGAAATTTTAACCGAGTAAAAAGTCTTGAAATTGAGGTTAAGCTATATAGTCATATTCAAAAGCCCATAATCAAATAATTTAACTCCTAAGTTTTTTATTTAATCTTATTTTGTGGCCGTTTTGTTGTGTTTAATAAGGCGTGCATGTCTAAATGGGCTTTACAGTGGATCTGTTGAAATTTTAATCGAGTAAAATTTCTAAAAATGAGGTTACGCTATATAATCATGTTCAAAATCCAATAAATAAATATTTTAATTCATAAAATTTGATTTAATGTTAGTTTACGGCCATTTTTTTGGGGTTTAAGTTTGTATGTCTAAATGAGCTTTACAATGGATCCGTTGGAATTTTAACCGAATAAAAATTTATGAAAATGAGGTTAAGCAATATAATCATGTTCAAAAGCCCACAAATAAATATTTTAAGTCATAAAATGTGATTTAATCTTATTTTTCAGTCGTTTTGTTGGGGTTTAACGCGTGCATGTCTAAATGGGCGTTATAGTGGATCCATTGGAATTTTAACCAAGTAAAAAGTTCTTAAATTGAGGTTAAGCTATATAATCATATTCAAAAGCCCATAATTAAATATTTTAACTCATATAATTTTATTTAATCTTATTTTGTGTCCGTTTTGTTGGGTTTAAGGCGTACATGTCTAAATGGGCTTTACAATGGACCCGTTGGAATTTTAACGATTAAATTTTTTTGATAATGAGGTTAAGCTATATAATCATGTTCAAAAGCCCATAACTAAATATTTTAATTCATCAAATTTGATTTAATCTTATTTTGCAGCCATTTTGTTGGGGTTTAAGACGTGCATATCTAAGTGGGCTTTATAGTGGAACTGTTTGAATTTTAACCAAGTAAAAAGTTGTAAAATTGAGGTTAAGCTATATAATCATATTAAAAAGCCCACAATAAAATATTTTAACTCAAAAAATTTGATTTAATCTTATTTTTTGGCCGTTTTATTAGGGTTTAAGGCATGAATGTTTAAATGGGCTTACAGTGGATCCGTTGGAATTTTAACCGAGTAAAATTTTTTGAAAATGAGGTTAAGCTATGTAATCATGTTCAAAAGCCCATAACTAAATATTTTAAGTCATAAAATGTTATTTAATTTTATTTTTCAGCTATTTTGTTAGGGTTAAAGCGTGCATGTCTAAATTGGCTTTGTAGGGACTCGTTGGAATTTTTTTTGAAGAAAATGTGGGCCTTGTTAAAAACCCCACTAAAGTCACCATCGGTCTTAGACCTATAGAGACCATCTAAGGGGAAAAAGTACCCATATTCATTATATTAAAGGTGATGGAATCTCGTTGCTTACAATAGAGTGTATGTAGTCGGGATAAATCGAATCGAAAAAGATAGACGACAAGGATTGCATGGCCTTAGAGGCAAGTGTATGTGTGACAAAATTAGCCTCCCTAGGTACAAACTGAACATGAAAACCCTTAGAACTTGCAAGCAGAAGGCGGGCATTCTCAAATAGAGGCCCGAACAAGGATAAATCATCTTCTTGGTGATTCAATTTGTTAGCGACCATGGCAAAATCAGCTTCAACGATAACATTGGACCAACCTCGTGTATGTCCAACTTGAATACTGGCTATAACTACATAAAGCTCATCCAAAGTAGCATTTGTTGGGAAATTCTGGTACACCCCATGTCGCATCGAAAAAATTATTCTGCGTATTTTGCCAGTGGTCAATGTATGAGGAACGAATCCGGGGTGGAAATGGGATGAAACGTTACCTTAAACAAATCTAAAAAACCGTAGGGAGTTAGGAGAATCCAATTCTTCTAGCACGATATCGAATCCTACTCGTCACAACAACGTTTCGACCTCTACGCAGTCCACCCGAATAAAATGAACAATATTTTACTTCTCTAACTGTTAGAGATGTTTTTTGTAAAAGGCATGTCTTCGGCTACTAGACCTTATGCCTTTATATAGCATTCAAAAACTTAATTCTAATTAAATTCAGAGTCATTAAATATACAATATATTTAAACGAATATAATTAATTATGTTTCTTTAGAGAAGATATATATTTTAATAGTATTTGATAATTAAAATAATTATCTAGTATTAATATATATAAAAAAGATTATCTATAATTGCAATAATTTTAATAATTTTAGTTTTACTTATTACGTGTACAACAAGTTTGTACACATGCTATCTAGTCGATATTTGTTCGTTTCAATCATAGAGTTTGACCCTTGTAGGTTCCTGTAACGTTAGTAGTAATATCTAGAACAATTCTAATATTACAAGCAATGAGTGGCATCTAGCAATGCATCATTGCTACCTAAGTTGCAGGAAGTCGTGGTTCGACATAACCTTTTTCGTGATTAACTCTTTTTATGTATTACATTCTTTTGTCCCCATATCTAGATCGGACACAAGTAATAGAATAGTCACACTTGTATAATCCATCTAATATTTCTTGATATCTTGAGTAGACTATTATAAACGAATAACTATGATATCTCATATAAATTTATTCGAGCATGGCCAAGCATTTTCTAGTCTCACTCAATCAAGTGGCCTATGATATTACTCCTATTATGTAGGAGGGACACATCCTATCTTGATCAACCATATTCCGCTACATAGATTGTGACATATCCAATATTAGTCTTTATAGTGTAGTCAGTTACGACACACGTTTGACTGCATCAAAATATGTCACTCACGACGTTGAAATAATGATGATCTCAAGTCTAAGAAACATGCTCATAGCGGGTCAGTCCAGTATATCATTCTCTAACACATACTTATGTATTGATTTTGACATCTTCATGTCAATGACAACACTTTTTCATCAATCAACTACATATTAGTCTTAATATATTACTGTTGTCCATGCCCACAATAATACTCGAGTAAGGACATTTAAGAATAACTATATTATTCTAAGGAATTTATTATAATTCAGTTTATTTATAAATACATAAAATAAGACTAAAAAATAATAATGACTTTATATTAATAAACATAATAAAATAAGTATGTCTTTTACAACCATCTCATGATTGGTCTTTGGGCATACTCCAACAACGTTTAGTCAGCCAACTGAATGTTGTGCTAATCTACCAAGAACCATACCTTTATCGTCCCTTGCAATAACTCATATTGATGCGCCCTTGGAAGCTGGGAGGAAAGCGCCATCTGTATTGATCTTAACTGTCCTATTCCCCGGGGGTCTCCAACGTGGCCTTGTTAACACTGAGTCATTAGTTTGAGGTGGCCGGGCATGGTTGGTCAATGTTCCATCAAAGAAGTTGGGGCTCGTCGTTATGGCAGCTACGTAGTCTCGGATAAGGCCTTGAGTGTTTAGCACTATGAGCCAAGGAGGTTGCAGACGATTATTATGGACCCATTCATTTCTACGATTCCATAAATTCCAAAGAACTATAAGGAATAAAACAAAGGTGTCACATGGAAGAATGGATGCCCCTTTTTCTAGCCACGAGAGAGTAGATGTGGTAGTGCTGTAAATAAGCTCATGTTGAAGACCAACCAAATGTAGCACCTCAGTTGAACTCGGACAGTCACGTAAAACATGGATGGTGGTTTTAGGGGCTAGGTGGCAAAGAGGGCATGTGCTCAGGGCCAGGTTTTGTAACACCCCAAAAATCGGTCTAGTTAAAATTAGGTTCCAATGATTGAAAATTTTGTATCATAATGGTCCAATCAATATAATGACTCTAATTTTGTACTCAATTGCATTGTAATGAACTTCAATTGAGCCTAATTATTGATCTTGGACCTTTTTGGAGGAATTGAAAGTCATTTAGTGACTTAATTGAGAAGATTGAAAGTTTGGGGGTAAAAGTGCAAACTTGGGAAGTTGAGGGACCACCCTCATAATTATGTCATTTTGAGATCTGAGTCACCTCCTTGCTTGGGTAATCTCACTTGAAATGCTGAGTGTTGATGGAGAAGATGACAAATTGTCATCTTTGTTTATTGTTTCAAGGGGATAAGGAAAAGGAATATATATTAATATATACAGCTTACCCTTTGAAAGGGAAACCTTTACTGGTTATTACTTCCCAAATATAGGAAGTGTTTTCCAACACTTAAGAATCCATTTTTGAAACCAAGCCTTACCCCTTCACTTTCCATCTTCCTTGTTAAAGTGTAAACCATGCACCTCCATTGTTGTCTTCTTCACCAAGCTCAAGCAAGCACCTTCCTTGGTTGCTCAAGCAAGCACCTTCCTTGGTTGCTCAAGCTTTGTAACACCCCTACCCGGTCTAGAAGATAAACTGGCTTAGGGCGTATTACCAAACAACAAACAAACTTTCTTGATAAACTTAGTACAATTAACCAACAAGTCTTTAAGGAGATGGAAAATTTGAAACCTTTTTTTAAGTCGATCTTAAAAGAATTCAAATGCAAACAAACAAACAATTAAGCATAAGCTATACACCTCAACCTTTAGTTTCAAGCATGATCTTATAATCCATATATTTCAGATTCACAAAGTATTTGCATTAATACAATTGCCCTAAGAAATACTCATCTTTCGTTCACATTACTATATCTAAATGGTTATAACTTGTATTCCTTAACCACAACTAAGACACAAAAATTAATATTTAAGATTGCTCAAGCGGATAACATACAATTAATTAGTGATCTATAAACTTACTAATATCAATTATGTTAAGTCTTGTTATTCAAGATTATCATCAAGCATAGCATATCACATCTAATCAATTAACTATAGCAACAAGTACTCAAATAGCAAGTCTAACTAGGCTTAATCAACAATCAATTATTCGATTTTCATAACACACATAGCTTAACCATGATATATTAAAGACCATTTAGATTCGGATACTAGAATCAAGTTATTTCAAAGAATATGTCAATCATAACCAGCTATACACAACTTTTACTTGGCAATACCGTACAATTATTCATTGTCACATTATTAGTTAATCATACCTTAACCAAGTTTAGTATATCTTAAATAATAAGTATCCATTCAGTCATCAACATAACTTAACTAAATCAACAAGTAAGCATTCAAATGTCATGATAGTGTTACTAGTCACTCATTCATCATTAAAACACCACACTCAAGTGTCTAACCTTAAATTTTCCAGATATTAAACATTTAAACAAACTTTGGCTACTTTAACCTAACCAAGTATTAGGGCTACATTATCATGTCATATATATAACACATGTTATAGAATATATAAGAACATACGAACACTCACACAATGCATGATGGTCTATCTACTTTAGGCATATACATATATCTAATCTATCATACCAGCATCATATCCATTATAATAGTTCAAGGAGCAAGCAACCAAAAGACACATATGAAGTGCCCATTACAAAACTTCAAATACTACTAGAGCTCATATATATACATATATGATCAAAAAATGCTCTAAATGCACAATGCATACATATGGACTATGTGCCACCATCTAGGAGTACTTAAGAAATTACAAAATGTACTTCTCGACACTTGTGATCTCGTCCAAGCTCAAAACACAACCGATAGCAAATTACCCTAAAAGACAAAAAAGTATAAAGTAAGCGAATGCTTAGTGAGGTAGTAATATATCCACCAAGCATAAAAAAAATTCTCTATTTCATGTGTTTATTCTTTCTTCATGTCTAACGAGTCCAGATAAGTCTTAGTTGTAATTGAGAAATAGGTCACTATAGATATACTGTCTCAAACATGGCTTTATTTATAGAGTCTATCGAATCCATACGATACAACAAACTTGATATAAATCAAGTTATCATAATTACAAGATTATAAACATAGCATTATGTCTTATTCCAATGACACAAGTATCATATAAATATTAATTACTTAATGCTCAAGTTATCAAGTCGATTTATTAGAGTGGCTTACTTTTCACAATTTCCTTACACATGACCTTACACAAGCAAGTATTACTTGCCTTACAAGTTATTTATTATAACTTAACACATATATAGATTTCCTTATCACACGAGGTATCAAACTCTTTGGATATTCGAATAAACCATAAATGTTTAAACATTCGAATCAATAACCAACAGGTATTTGATCATATCATAACCATTTAAGCATTCAAACAGTTTCATTTATACATATACTCATATTATCAAGCATATTAATTCACCCAAAAAGGACACTCAATATTTACAGTGAACATTTTCTTCTTATTAAACAAGTCATTATCAAGATTTAACCAATTAACTTATAAACTTTATTTTATCATAACTTACGACATATAAAGAACTTATTACCTAAGAAATCAAACATAACATCTCGTATTCAATAGTTACTTAACTCAAATTATTAATCATAATTTTCTTTTTTCATCATTTCCATTGTTCATGTCTAACATTAACTTGTACAATAAGCTAGGTAGTATAAAGTAAGAATTTGAATCGAGCAATTGCTTATAACATGATTATTCAACAATTCATATGCAAAAGTATTTATACCCTCAATTGAAAACTATATACAATTACAACCTCATTATTCTCCTAAAACTTGATTTATATTCAAGAATATATGAAATACTTATTATGTAAATTATATCAATACTTTCTTAATTTAGTTGTATAGTTTCTTATTCATATAGCCTTGAGGATCAAGTAACATCCTAGGTACACGAATCCCCAACCAACTGTCACCAAAATCAAAATGGTACTCGCAGTACTGGTCAATCCCTCCTACTGTCGCCAAATAAGGACCGTAGTCCACCCTAAACACGAGCTCTATGGACTCTATGGCATTCCAACTATACCTATGGCTAACTCGAAACCAAGGACTTTTCACATAGTCTTATTAGAATTAAGGTTGAGCCCAACTCTTTATTCATATAGTTATGAACTTGTCACATTCTTATCATAATCAAGACATCAATGAACTTAGCTTTTTAATTGTTCATTTCAATAGCATATACAATTCGTATATAAAATTCTCACTTTTATAATCCTTTTCTTAACCATATAGTAGCATAGCAAGATTACTTATCATACATACATAGACTTGGCTATGTGCATAGGTCTATAATCATATCACCACATAAATAAGGCTCCAAAATTATCACATTATATTAGAATCTGAATTGAACATAGTTCTACATTCTTTTAATCAAATGTTCATAATTTATATCATAACATATCAACCATTTTTCAATCAATTGAAGCTTTCAATTATATCTTATATTTCAAACATGTCATCTATGCATAACAACACATATATAACTTTCCATGTAATCGAGTATTTAACCAAGTAATGTGTCATAAATACTTTATATTTAAGTAGTTACCTTGAATCCAAGTTGGATATAAAGCATAATTAGCCCAAAATTAAAACAAATAGCTTTAATCGATGAAAGATGCTCGAGAAGGTTACAAACCTAACCCGGGACTTTAAACTACACTCACCTATTAATCTGAGCTAGTTTTGCTCTCGAAACACGATTCCTTTTTGCTTTTCTACAACCCGGTCTACCTTAAGCCTTACTTCATCAATCTCTTCTTGGTCTAAGTATAACAAATATTATAACTATGTATCAGAATCAATCCCTAACATTCAATTGTTCATAGAACAGTTCACTATTCAAGAATCCAGTGAATTTCACGCAAAACAATCCCATATATTTTTCCTCATATCCAAAATAGTCCATTCACATATTATACGTACTTATATACATGAAAGCAGCCCTTAACATGTTTTTATGTACTCAAAACAATTCAATGCTCATTTATATACTACATACATGTTTCAAGTAGTCCATTATATGTTCATGTTTACTCAAAACAGTACAATCATGCTTTTATATATTTTGTACACCAAAACGGTCCACTATACCCACTTATGAATCCAAATAGTTTTTATCTCTTTTCTATGTCAAATTTCATGTATTTACAATAAATCCAGAATAGTTCTTATTCTACTAAAAATAGTCCTTATTTTTAGTGCAAAACTATTTTTAGTGCAAAAACAGTCCCAAAATAGAATTCAGAGTTTCAAATCAGTCCCTCCATTTTTGGGAAATTAAACTCCTACTTCTGGATTTGTCAAAACAACCCAAACAGTCTTTTAACATTGGCACAATTGTGTATGTTTAAAAATGGTCCATATTAGTTACAAACATTCACAGCAGTCCCTAATAGTTTTGCATCATTTTTTAAAGATGCAAAATAGTCTCAAATTCTTACTTAATCACATATATCCACATATATCAATTCGATTGAACCACTAATTCAATAGTCAAGCAAGTTTAGCATCATAATTATTGTGAAATTACATATCATGGCAACTAAATCATGCATAACATTCAAATGGCCAAGAACTTCACAATCATACATGATCGAAATCCTAAGAAGATGATATACATAATTTCTACAAGTTACATACATGGCTCATTCTCAAATTAAGCTCTATAGTAAAAGAATGACATAGCTACTTACCCTCCCCTCCTTAAGGTTCGAATAACACTAAAAATTTTGAGCAATTCACGCTCAAATCTTCAAAACTTCATGGCCAACATAATTCTCTTCTCTCAAATGGTTTTTGAGTAATTAGAGGAAGAGGATGACAACATGGAATTTCTTTCCATGTGGCTGACCCTTCCTCCTTCATGGTTCCATCTTTGTGCCATGTGTTTAAGACCCCAAGAAACTTTCCTTTATCATGCAAGCACCATAGTTCACTTGATGTTCATTTTAGTCCTCTCTAAAAAGACTATTCAAGTTCTCTTCTTTTCTAATTTGACCCAATACACTTAATAGGTCCAATGTAGCATGAAATTCTGTAGCATGAAATTCTTTAGTTGATAGAAGCACTCGTTTTTATTCTTAATTGAATAGCCTTCCACCTTGTTTTACTCTAATTTGGTTTTAAGGTCTTATACAAATACTTCCAGCTTTATTCTAAAATGAATTGAACAAGTAAGCTTTAAAATCTTAACATACTTCTAGACCGGTGTTTGGGGCATTACAAGCTTCCTTTGATTTCTCTACATCATTGGAAAGCTCTTGGATTGATGAGCAAAACCCCTCAAATAATTTGTTGATTCCATGGATATTTGAAGCTTAATTTTAAGATTAGGTCTTGAAAGTCAAAGTTTGAACCCATTTGTTATAGGCTTAATTCCATGGAACTAATGTGGTCTACAACCTTTATTAAGATTGGATATTGATTTTGAATCATTAATTATGATTGTAACAAATTCCCTAATTTTTTCCTAGCTTAAGCTTTGGAAGATCAACCACCATCTCCTACTAGAGCTAATGGCAAGGGAATTGCAATCCAAGAGCCTTAAGAGCTACAGAAATCAATGTGAGTGTAGTTAGAGTCTCAGGATCAGGCTAGGCTCCTTTCCCAATTTCATTTTCATTGAATATATATTGTTAACATTGATAATAAGGTCATTGTATTGAACCCCTCTAGGGTGTATTGGTAGGCTTCGATAAGCTTCCTTATTGAACTATTAAAACATTGAGTATCGATTATTGTCATTGAATATTGAATATTGTCTTTGAATCACGGAGCGTCGAACATTATCATTGAACTATAGAGTATTGATTATTGTCATCGAATCATTGAATATTGACCATTGACATGCCATTGAAAAGATCATTGTATTGTTATTGATTATTAGATATTGACCATTGAACTATTACCATTGTCATTGAATTATTGAACATACTATTATTGGCCAACTATTGTTATCTAACTCACCGGATCATTGAAATGGACCTAAGAGTCAATATATTGTTATTGAATCATTGAACCAATTGATATTGATAACGTATTGAATATTAGCCTAAATTACCGGACCTTGGATTTGAGTGGACATTGGATACAATTGGCATGCCATAGGATTTATAAGCTCATTGGTACGAGTGGACTATGGTCCTTGGGCTACGGCCTTTATATTGGCGAGGCGGAGGGATGTTGTGTTGGTCAATTGGCGAGGCGGAGGGATTGGACCTTTATTGATTTTGCCAGGTGTAGAAATTTGCTTATCCATTATCTTGATCAATCCAAGGGTTATTATTGATCTATATGAATTATTGATATTGAATAAAGGAACCAATTATATTGAACTTGTTGCATTGATATTGAACTTTGATGAAATGCCATGAAAATATTGCCTAAGCATGCATTTGAATGCATATTGTATTTTTTGTATTGTTGTGACTACCTTACTAGGCAAAGTATGCCTAATGCATTCATCTTCATGCATTTTCAGGTTAAGCAAAGTGGTTGGGAGATCGGACAACCTTTTTAAAGATTTTGGCAAGTCTTACAAGGGTGAATGTAATGTTTACTTCCTTACATACTCCTAGAATGGTGGCATAGTTGTGGTAATAGTCACGTGTATGCCTTTTGATATGTGTATGCTATGTATGTTATGATAATGCTCAAATAGGCTTAAAATGACTTTTGGTAAAAGCTTAATTTGGTAAAAATTAGCATAAGTGGCCAAAAAGGTGAAAACCTATTAAACGGATTCAAATAGCCTTGAAATTTTGCATACTGATAAAAATGTGTGTTAAAGACTTGCTAGCAAAATCTTATTGCATTTGGACTTTGATCAATAGGTTAAATTGATCAAAAACCAGATAAAATCTATCATTACAGTGCATGGAGTATCGATACGGGTGATGTCGTATCGATACGGGTATGCATATTTGGACATAGTTAACATCGGTTAACATGGTGTATTGATTCGTCAATGGGCGTATCGATATAAAAAGTCAACACTAGAATTTAGAAAATTAATTGCATTGATACAACCTACAAGGCGTATCGAAACGAGTCAACTTGGTCAACTCGTATCGGTACGGTACCCCAGCTATACCGATACGAGTCTTGTCCATTAAATTCTGATAATTATATAATATGCATTGCGTATCGATATAGGTAGACACCGTATTGATACGGCTCATTGATTCTTAACTGTTTTAACGGCCATGATGCAGGCATATCGGTATGGCCTATCAAGTACATATATCGAAGCAGGTAAATCTTTTAAAAGTTAATTGGAATAAGTTTGAAACAATGCATATTGGTCACTGAATAGTGTATAGTTTAATTGAATGGGTAAATGAACTATGATTAACATGAAATTTGTATGATCATTGAATATAGGTTGGATTTCATTATAGTAAGATTCATTTTAGAAAAGAACCTCTAAAATACTGAAGTACAAATTAGTCCTTAAAACTTGTAAAAGTTTAAAATTGGTCCCGAGTTGATTAACATAGCTTCGTATTAAGTTATTAGAATCACCGTACCACTATTGCATTGTTGTTAATCATAAAAACATTAAATTATCGAATATTGATTAAGAATTATTACACCGATCATCACATTGTTCACTAGTAACATATTCCGACCCGTTTCTCAACCAAGCCAAGAAGGGGGTGTTGATTTGTAGTATCAAAGCTAGAGTTTAGTCGATTCTAGGGCTAAACTACTGGTTATTGTATTATTATTGCATTGCATTATGCCACTTAGGAGTTATTATTGTATATTTTTTTGACTTGCCGACTAATCTGATCTCTTTCCTATAGATGTCTAACTCTAATGAAGCTCGCATAGAAGAGCATGTTATTGGCTCCTCTACCCATGGTGAGGAGATTAGAGGTGGAAACCCTCCCCCACAGCAGAACCCTCTGGCACAAGATCCTGAGCTCGAGGCAGTAACTGCTCAAGCTGAATGTTATCGTAACATGGCTGACATGTTTAAACAATTTATGACTTCTATGAGAGCCGATCAAGCTCCACAACCTACTGCACCAGTTATCCAATATGTTCGAGCCCCTATTGACAAGCTATCTCAGCATTGGGCTTATACCTTTACCGGTCAATATGATGACAATCCTAAGATTGTAGAATACTATTTGGATAACACGCTGCAAATCCTGAACAAGCAACTACAGTGTTCGGATGAATACAAGCTAGAATGCACCATCGCATTGCTGGCTGACGAAGCACTTCAATGGTGGGAGACTACTATTCTGACGGTTCCCGAAGAAGCTATAACTTGGGAGTTTTTAATTCAAGAATTTTGTAATAAATACATCGGTGAGTACTACCTCGCGGAGAGGCATAACATCTTCCTCCATCTTAACAAGGTGGACGATCCGTGGAGCAGTACATCCATGACTTTTGCAAGTACTGTCGATACGAAGTTGAATATACTAAGAAGGAAGAAGAGAAGTGTAGAATGTTTATTGATGGGCTTAGTGACGAGCTGCGCCCTATGTTCACAACTCTAGGCATCACTAATTTTTAGGACCTAGTGAATCGGGTCAAGGCTACTAAAGCTACTCAAAAAGCATAGAGATTTAGAGGATATAGCAGATCCGAGAAGAGACAATATGATGATTCCCGTCCTCCAAATCCTAACAAGAAAGGAAAGTTTCGAGGTCAGAAGCAGAATGTTTATCCCCAGCCTTCTCAGTCTAGGAATATTGCTAGACCGCAGGCGATAACCAAGTCATTTGCAAAGGCTACTTCAATTGAGTGTACTGGAGGTTTGAGACGAGCCATACAACATCCAGTATGCAATTATTTCCATAACAAACATCCCGTGGGACAATGTCGCAAGTAGTCTAGAGCTTGCTATTTCTGTGGTGAACAGGTCCATTTCATCTAAGATTGTCCATTGAATACCAACAAGCTTGTTACCATACCAACCGCTACAACATCACCTGCTCAATCTTATCGAGGTAAAGGATTGAAGAAGGGTTCATCGGGAGCTGCAAGGAGACCTAGTGGCTCAGCTAAGGAGTCAAATAGACAGGATTCAAAGGCCCCTACTCAAATGTACCATGTGAGGAGCCGAAAGGAGGAGGATGATCCTGACATTATTGTAGGTACCGTTGAGTTGTAATCTCATTCTATTTATGCATTGATTGATCCTAGCTCCACACATTCTTTTATTAGTACGATGTTGGCTAAGAAGTATAAGATTTCCTTTGAACCCGTAGTATCTGAGATCTTTGTAACCAATCATTTGGGTGATTGTGTCACCATAAGCTTTGTATGTAAAAATTTTCTCTTATTGATCCAAGGGATTCTTTTTCTGGCCAACCTATTAGCATTACCAATTCATGAATTTGATGTTATAATGAGACTAGATTGGCTTAGTGAACATCAAGCTTGGGTGGATTGCTCTAAGAAAAAGTTATACCTTCGAGGCCTTGGCAAGGAGAACATCACCTTGATAAGTTTGAGAAACTCGTTTTTGTATGATTTGGCCTTGGAAACCAAGGATAAATCTCAATTTCTTAGTATCGATATTGTGTGAATTCCCTGATGTCTTTCCTGATGAACTTTTGAGTTTACCTCTAACCCGTGAGGTGGAATTCAACATCGAAATGCAACATGGAATGGCCCCATTTTCATTGCACCTTACCGTATGGCTGCAGTTAAGCTTAAAGAGTTACAGGCTCAAATTCAAGATTATTTTTGACAAGGGTTTTATTCAACCGAGTTCTTCACCTTGGGGAGCTCACGGTCCTCTTTGTGAAGAAAAATGATGGATCCATGAGGCTATGTATTGACTATATGCAATTGAACAAGGTGACCATTAAGAACAAGTATCCCCTACCGAGAATTGATGACCTGTTCGATCAGCTTAAGGATGTCGTTGTATTTTCCAAGATCAATCTAAGGTCAGAGTACTATCAAATGGGAGTTAAGGAATGCGATGTACCCAAGACTACCTTTCATACTAGGTACAAGCACTCTGAATTCTTGGTGATGCCATTTGGGCTAACGAATACACCGACAACCTTTATGGACTTGATAAACAAGGTTTTTAGACCCTATCTAGATAAATTTGTAGTGGTATTCATTGAAGACATATTGATTTATTCCCAAAATGCTGTGGAACATTGAAACCACCTTTGAATTGTGTTGCAAACCCTGACAGAGAACTAGTTGTTTGCTAAGTTCTCCAAGTGTGAGTTTTGGCTCACCGAAGTTGCCTTCCTTGGGCACATTGTATTGGCTTTTGGCATTCAAGTATATCTGAAGAAAATCCAAGCTATCCTAGATTGGAAACCACCAAAGAACATCATAGAAATAAGAAGCTTTTTGGTCTAGCTGGCTATTACCGGAGATTCGTGAAAGGATTTTCCATGATAGCAGCTCCATTGACAAAGTTATTAAGAAAAACACTCCTTTTGTTTGGACCAAGGAACAACAAAGAAGCTTTGATAAGCTAAAGCAAGTTTTGACTCATGCACCCATCCTAACCCAACCCGAGTCTGGCAGAGACTACACAATATGTAGTGATGCATCACATCCCAGGTTAGGATGTGTTCTTATGCAAGAGGGAAAGGTCATAGCTTATGCATCCCGACAACTTAAGCCACATGAAATGAACTATCCTACGCATGACCTGGAATTGGCTGCAGTTGTCTTTATTATAAAAATTTGGAGGCATTATCTCTACGGGAGAAATGATACCTCTTTATCAATCACCAGAGGCTTAAATACCTGTTGACTCAAAAAGAGTTGAATCTTTGGCAACGGAGATGGATTGAACTCTTTAAAGACTATGACCTAGTCATTGACTATCATCCGGGCAAGGCCAATGTTGTAGCTAATGTACTCACCGCAAACCACAGCCTGGTAAGTACCGTCATTGATCATTGAACCTTATATTGTCATTGCATCGAGTTGATTGAATAATCATTGTGTTGTAGCCCCTCGTGCTATCAATACTCATTTCTGACTTCGAAAACATCGTTGCCTAGTGGCTGAACTCCAGGTTCAGTCTACTATCGTATCAAGAATTAAAGCTTTGTAGAATCAAGATCCTCAATTATAGTCCCTAGTTTCCAAACTACAAAATGGAGATGAATATAACTTCAAAATTAATTCTGAAGGTCTTTTGTGCTATTGTGATCGGGTTTGCGTGCCCAATGATGAATCCCTCCGTACCCATATTCTAAAGGAAGCTCATTCAAGCTCTTTCTCTGTACACCCGGTTTAGTGAAGATGTATAAGGATCTCTAAGAACTATACTAGTGGCCAGGCATGAAACAAGCCATAGTTGATTTCGTGTCTAAGTGCCTTACATGCCAGCGTGTTAAGGCTAAGCATCGTGTTCCTACTGGCTTATTGCAACCTATTAACTTACCACAGTAGAAGTGGGAGAAAATCACCATGGACTTTGTCAGTGGTTTTCCCTTGATTCCCGTTAAACATGATGTTGTATATGTCATTGTATATCATTTTACCAAGTCAGCTCACTTCTTACCGATTAGAATGGACTACGGTCTTCCAAAGCTGGCTGACTTGTATATCAAGGAAGTTGTAAAACTTCATGGAGTACGAAATTCTATAATCTCCGATTGAGACCCACGTTTTGGTTCTCGATTCTAGAAATCATTGCAGGGTGCCTTGGGTACTAGAGTTAACCTTAGTACTGCATTTCAACCTCAGTCTGACGGCTAGTCAGAAAGGGTAATCCAGGTAAATGTCGAAAACTCCTTCCATCGAACCAATGAAAATAAGCAATGTTATTGAAATCATTCTTTACATATTCTGGAAGACATGTTTCGAGCATGTATCATCAATTTTGGTGGATCTTGGGAGAAATCCCTATCTCTTATCGAGTTTGCCTAGAACAATAGTTATCAAGCTTCCATTTAGATGGCACCTTATGAGGCATTGTATGGTAGACGTTGCAGAACTCCGTTGTGTTGGTCTAAACTCGGCAAAGGTAAGATGTTGGGCCCTGACCTACTTCGGGAAACTAAAGAAAGGGTTACCATCATCCATGATCGCTTGAAGCCAGCCTTTGATCGACAAAAAAGGCCTATACTGATCTTAAGCAAAGGGATATCCAATACGAGGTTGGTGAAAAAACCTTCCTTAAAGTATCACCATGGAAGAAGATTTTTAGGTTGGGTAAGAAAGGGAAGTTGAGTCCCCAATTCATTGGACCCTTTGAGGTTATTGAAAAAGTTGGCTCAGTTGCATACCGTTTAGCATTGCTCTTAGAATTAAGCAGGATTCATGATGTCTTTCATGTGTCCATGATTCGTAAGTACCGATCCGACCCTTCGCATATCATTGAATCGGAGTCTATTCAAATCTAACTAGATTTGACCTACGAGGAAAAATTGATACGGATTCTAGCAAGAGAAGTCAAATGGCTTCATAATAAATCTGTGCCTTTAGTCAAAATGCTTTGGAGGAGCCATTTAGTGGAAGAAGCCACTTGGGAACTGAAAGAGTCGATGAAGAACCAGTACACTCATCTCTTTGATTTGGATGAAAATTTGAGGATGATTTTTTTATAAGGGGAGAATTGTAACACCCCAAAAATTGGTCTAATCAGAATTAGGTTCTCGTGATCAAAAATTTTGTTCCATAATGGTCCAATCAATGTAATGACTCTAATTTTGTACTAAATTGCATTGTAATGAGCTTCAATTGAGCCTAATTATTGATCTTGGACATTTTTGGAGGAATTGAAAGTTATTTAGTGACTAAAATGAAAAGAATGAAAGTTTGGGGGTAAAAGTGTAAACTTGGGAAAGTTGAGGGACCACCCTCATAATTATACCATTTTGAGATCTGAGTCACCTCCTTTCTTGGGTAATCTCACGTAAAATGTTGAGTGTTGATGATGAAGATGAAAAATTGTCATATTTGTTTATTGTTTCAAGGGGATAAGAAAAAGAATATATATTAATATATATAGCTTACCCTTTGAAAGGGAAACCTTTATCGATTATTACTTCCCAAATATAGGAAGCGTTTTTCAACACTTACGAATCCATTTTTGAAACCAAGCCTTACCCCTTTACTTTTCATCTTCCTTGTTAAAGTGTAAACCAAGCACCTCCGTTTTTGTCTTCTTCACCAAGCTCAAGCAAGCACCTTCCTTGGTTGCTCAAGCTTCCTTTGATTTCTCTACATCATTGAAAAGCTCTTGGATTGGTGAGTAAAACCCCTCAAACAATTTGTTGATTCCATGGATATTTTAAGCTTAATTTTAAGATTAGGTCTTGAAAGTCAAAGTTTGAACCCATGTGTTATAGGCTTAATTCCATGGAACTAATATGGTCTACAACCTTGATTAAGCTTGGATATTGATTTTGAATCATTGATTATGATTGTAACAATTTCCCTAATTTTTACCTAGCTCAAGCTTTGGAAGATCAACCACCATCTCCTACTAGAGCTAAAGGTAAAGAAATTGTAATCCGGGAGCCTTAACAGCTACGAAAATCAAGGTGAGTGTAGTCGTCTCTTGGGATTAGGCTAGGTGCCTTTCCTAGTTTCATTTTCATTGAATATATTATTGCTAGCATTGATAATAAGGTCATTACATTGAACCCCTCGAGAGGGTGTATTGGTAGGCTTCGGTAAGCTTCCTTATTGAACTATTGAAACATTGAGTATCGATTATTGTCATTGATTATTGAATATTGAATATTGCATTGAATCACGAAGCCTCAAACATTATCATTGAACTATAGAGTATTGATTATTATCATCGAATCATTGAATATTGACCATTGACATGCCATTGAAAAGATAATTGTATTGTTATTGATTATTGGATATTGACCATTGAACTATTACCATTTTCATTGAATTATTGAACATACTGTTATTGGCCAACTATTGTTATGGAACTCACGGATCATTGAAATGGACCTAAGGGTCAACATATTGTTATTGAATCATTGAACCTATTGATATTGATAATGTACTAAATATTGGCCTAAATTATCGGACCTTGGATTTGAGTGGACATTGGATACAATTGACATGCCATAGGATTTATGAGCTCATTGGTATGGGCGGACTACGGTCCTTGGGCTACGATCTTTATATTGGCGAGGCAGAGGGATGTTGTGTTGGTCAATTGGTGAGGTAGATGGGTTAGACCTTTATTGATTTGGCGAGGCGTAGAAATCCACATATCCATTATCTTGATCGATCCAAGGGTTATTATTAATCTATATGAATTATTGATATTAAATAAAGGAATCAATGATGTTGAATTTGTTGCATTGATATTGAACATTGATGAAATGCCATAAAAATATTGCCTAAACATGTATTTGAATGCATATTGTATTTTTGGTATTGTTGTGACTACCTCACTAGGAAAAGTAAGCCTAATGCATTCATCTTCATGCATTTTCAGGTTAAGCAAAGTGGTTGGGAGATCGGACAACATTTTTGAAGATTTTGACAAGTCTTACAAGGGTGAATGTAATGTTTACATCCCATACATACTCCTAGAATGGTGGCATAGTTGTAGTAATAGTCACTTGTATGCCTTTTGATATGTGTATGCTTTGCATGTTATGAGAATGCTAAAATAGGCTTAAAATGACTTTTTGTAAAAGCTTAATTTGTTAAAAATTGGCATAAGTGGCCAAAAAGGTGAAAACCTAGTAAACGGATTCGAATAGCCTTGAAATTTTGCATACTGATAAAAATGTGTGTTAAAGACTTGTTAGCAAAATCTCATTGCATTTGGACTTTGTTCGATAGGTTAAATTGATCATAAACCAAATAAAATATGTCATTACAGTACATGACGTATCGGTACGGGTGATGGCGTATCGATACGGGTATGCATATTTGGACATAGTCAACATTGGTCAACATGGTGTATCGATACGTCAAAGGGCGTATCAATACGAAAAGTCAACACTAGAATTTGGAAAATTAATTGCATCGATACGACCTATAGAGCGTATCAAAATGAGTCATCTTGGTCAACTCGTACCAGTACGGTACCCCAGTTGTACCGATACGAGTTTTGTCTATTGGATTCTGATAATTATATAATACGCATTGCGTATCGATACATGTAGACATCGTAGCAAAACAGGCTCAATTGATTCTTAACTGTTTTAACGATCATGACATAGACGTATCGGTACTTCCTATCGAGTATCGATAATGGAACAGGTAAATCTGTTAAAAGTTAATTTAAATAAACTTGAAACATTGCATATTGGTCACTGAATAGTGTATAGTTTAATTGAATGGGTAAATGAACTCTGATTAACATGAAATTTGTATGATCATTGAATATAGGTTGGATTTCATTATAGTAAGATTCATTTCAGAAAATAACCTCTAAAATAATGAAGTACAAATTAGTCCTTGAAACTTGTAAAAGTTTAAAATTGGTCCCGAGCTGATTAACATAGCTTCGTATTGAGTTATTAGAATCATCGTACCACTATTGCATTTTTGTTAAGCATGACAACATTAAATTATCGAATATTGATTAAGAATTATTACACCGATCATCTCATTGTTCACCGATAACACATTTTGACCCAATTCTCGACTAGGCCAGGAAAGGGTGTTACAGGTTTGCCGATTGTAATCTTTTAAAAGTTGGCAGTGCATCATGACCCGCCTTCTATCCAAAAGACCGAACCTTAGGAATTATAGGCATCTTTGAAAAACTTCAAAATACGCGATGGCCGATTTAACGGCCTAGGTGGCTTTTGCAAGAATAGATATCCTGATCTAACTGAGTAGATGCCAGAATCATGGCTAATCCAAAGTATCGTGTCTCGATTGTCATTAATAATAGGGACATGGAGGATTGTGTTTGTATCATCCAAATAAAAATAGCAACTGATGCGGTCTTGCCATAGAGTTTACCAATATGCTTGATTTGCCTGATCGTAAATAAAGTAGCTTTTGTGTTGTAAAACTTGCAATGATTTTTGGATGGTTTAAAGGATGATGGTGTGTAATAATATAAAAAGTGATCAGAATAAAGATTCTGGAATTTTGGATGGTTAATATGATCGATGGTGGTGATAGAATTGGATGATGGAAGATGAGAGGTAGTTTAGGACTTGAGAATTGAACCAACACTAAAAAGTGTGACCCGAACCCTATAACGGTCTCTAAATGAAATAAGGATCTTGACCCACTAGTTAAGTAAAACTAGGAACCAAAGATATCAAGGTTTGATTCAACAAGTAGAACTTGAAGGATCGATAAAGTTCTCAAAAGAACGAAAGTGATCTCTCAATTTTTCTGAAATCAAAGTGTGCCTTACAATTGAAATATCAGCCTCTATTTATAGGCTTTACAAAATAAAGTGATCATCCAACATTATTAGGGTGGTGTAAAGGGATAATGAATTAAAAAAACTTTGAAATGTGTGCCTTTACCGCCCAATGTAATCATAAGCAAGCATGTCAATTTTCATGTGAATGTAAGCAAGCAAGTCACATGCAAGCACCTCTCTAGAATTGCCGTCCATTTTAAACGTAAGCAATCACCTTCAAAGCTAAGAAAGCATCTCAAGCAAGCACCTCCAAAGTTAAGCAAGCATCTCAAGCAAGCACCTCTCCAATAGTCACAATTCTTTGAATCACCCTAATGATGTGTCTATCCATTGTCCTTGCATAACACCTGTAAATACGAGAAATATGATAAAAAATAAACAAGGTAATATAATACATGCTAAATATAATAGATATATTTTATATGATTAAACTAACTCTAGTGCTGGTAAAATAAACAATAAACAACATAATAGAAAACATGTGCACACTAAAACTATAATAATCAAATGGAACATATGCATCAGAAATAAACATGCAACATGTTGCATGGACTCCTTTTCATGTTGCAGGGCATTGATTCAACTTTGACAGCTTCAATAATCTTCCATGAATGACTGCAATTGTTGTTGACCGCATCTCTAAATTTCCTTGTCGTTTCATGAGTAATGGGCCTAAAGGAAATTCTTTCGGATCCAATGGTGATGGTGGCGCCATGATCTCATCATCTTTCCGTTCTTGAGAGCGATTTGTCCTCAAATCGTTACCTTGTTCAAAAAGAGATAAGTTTGAAACGTTAAAAGTAGCATTGACACCAAACACTCCCATAAGATCTATATTGTGGTCATTATCATTAATCTTCCCAATACTTAAAATGGCCCATCCCCTCTATATGATAGTTTAGATTTCCTTTGTGCTGGAAATCGTTCCTTCTTGAAGTGTATCCAAACCCAATCGTCGGGTTCAAAGTTGACTCACTTTTGCCCTTTATTTGCTTGTTTTTCATATTGCTTTATTCTTTTCTCAATGTTCTCTCAAACCTTCTGATGAAGCTTTTTCATGAATTCAGGTTTGTTTTTCCCATCCAGGTTTAATGCTTGATCAATAGGCAAAGGTAACAAATCCATAAGAGACAATGGATTAAACCCACATACAACCTCAAATGGTGTGAATTTGGTGGCTAAATGAATGGATCTATTGCAAGCAAATTCCACATGTGGCAAGCTATCTTCCCACAATTTTGGATTCTTGCTAATCAAAGACCGTAACAAAGTTGAAAGTACTCAATTTACCACTTCGGTTTGTCCATTAGTTTGAGGATGACAAGTTGTAGAGAACAATAGCTTTGTCCTAATCCTGCTCTATAAAGACCTCCATAAATGACTTAAAAACTTTATATCTTGATCTGAAATGATTGTCCTCAGATGTCCATGTAACCGCACAATCTCCCTAAAAAATAGATTAGCAATATTGCAAGCATCATCACTTTTATGACACAAAATAAAGTGCGTTATTTTTGAAAAGCTATCGACAACCATGAATTTGGAATCTCTACCATTCTTTATTCTAGGAAGTCCTAAAACAAAGTCCATGGAAATGTCAACCCAAATCTCTTTAGAGATTGGTAATGGCGTGTACAACCCTTGAGGTTGAAGTCTTGATTTCCCACTTTTGCAAGTGATACATCTCTCACAAATTCATTCCACATCCCTTTTCATTTTTGGCCAAAACAAATGCTCTTGTAGGATGTTTAACATCTTGTTAACTCTGAAATGTCCCATAAGCCCCCCGCTATGGACTTCCTTCACTAAGACCTCACGCGCACTACTTTGAGGGATGCAAAGTTTCCTTTCCTTGAATAAGAACCCATCATACCTATAAAACTTATCAAGTGCACCTTTCTCACATGCTTTAAAGGTCTCTCCAAAATCAAGATCATCAACATAGATTTCTTTAAGAAATGCAAATCCAATAAGTTTAGATTCAAGAGAATTAAGAAGCACATACCTCCGTGATAAGGCACCATCAACAAAATTCTCTTTTCCTTCTTGTACTTGATAACGTATGGGAATGACTCAAGGAATTCCACCCATTTGGCGTGTCTTTTTGTTGAGTTTGTGTTGTCCTTTGATGTGTTTCAATGACTCATGGTCCATATGCACAACAAATTCCTTCAACCATAGGTAATGTTGCCATTTTTCTAAGGCCTTGATCAAAGCATACATTTCCTTGTCATATGTTGGATAGTTCAAGGTTGCTCCATTTAGTTTCTCACTAAAATATGCAACTGGACGTCCCTCTTGTGATAAAACAACACCAATTCCTACACCTGAAGCATCACACTCGATCTTGAATGTCTTATCAAAGTTTGGTAAGGAAAGCAATGGTGTCGTTGTTAAGCACTCCTTAATCTGATTAAAAGTCTGTTCTTGCTCAATATTCTAAAAGAAACTTGCATTCTTTTTAATCATGTTAGTTAAAGGAGCAACAATGGTACTAAAATTAGGAATGAACCTTCGATAGAAATTGGCCAATCCATGAAAGCTCATTGCCTCGCTAATGCTTGTAGGCATCGGCCACTCTTAAATTGCTTTTACCTTCTCATGATCAACCTCCAAGCCTTTAGAACTTACTACAAATCCTAGAAACACAAGATTGTTTGTACAAAAAACACATTTTTTTAAGTTAGCATAAAATTTCTCCTTTCGAAGTGTATTCAAAACAAACCTGAGATGTATTTCATGGTCCTCCAAAGAATGACTATATATAAGAATGTCGTCAAAATAAACAACGCAAAACTTACCAATATAATGTCATAAGACGTGATTCATCAGTCTTATAAATGTGCTAGGTGTATTTGTTAAACCGAAAGGCATCACAGTCCACTCATACAAACCTTGTTTTGTTTTGAACGCTATCTTCCATTCATTACCTTCTCTCATCTTGATTTGGTGATATCCGCTTTTAAGATCAATCTTTGAAAACACACTAGAACCACTCAATTCATCCAACATATCATCTAGGCATGGTATAGGATGTCGATATTTGATTGTGATCTGATTGATTGCTCGACAATCCACACACATGCGCCATGACCCATCTTTCTTGGGTACCAACAGATAAGAATGACACATGGGCATAAGCTCTCTCGAATATAGCTTTTTTCCATCAATTCTTGTACTTGTCGTTGTAACTCCTTAGTTTCCTTGGGGTTACTCTTATATGTTTGTCGATTGGGTAATGTAGCACTAGGCACAAAATCAATTTAATGTTCTATACCACGAATAGGTGGTAAACCTCCTGGATTCTCGTCCGGTAAAACATCTTCAAAATTCTGCAAAAGAGAAACAATAGAAGAAGGTAATGTTGCATCGAGTTTGTCAGTGTTTATAAAATTCTCCTTATACAAAAGCACAAGAAATGTTTTCCTCGCCAAAACACATTTTCTAATTTCACTACATCTCGCATATGCGTTCATTTTAAGCTTCTCCCCCCCGCTTTCAATTTCACTCTTGCCCTTCCCTCTTTTACTAGTACTTACTATTTTTCTCTCATTCTCTCTCTCATTTTTCCTCTCATTTTCTTTTTTTTTTTTCTTTTAATCCTTGGAAACTCTTTTTCAAATGCAATTGATCACCCTGCACTTGTTGCGGTGATAAAGGGGTTAGCGTGTGCTTCATTCTTTCAAAAGTGAATAAGTATCGATTCCTATATCCGTCATGATTCACTCTTCGATTAAACTGCCAAGGCCTCCCCAAAAATAAGTGGCTGCCATGCATGGGCACAACATCACATAGGACCTCATCCTTGTATCTACCCGAAATGAACCTTGCCATGGTAGATTTAATGACTTCCTCTATATTTGCTCGTATCATTGCCATCTCCATCTCTTTAAAATAATCTTCCACACTCATGTTGCCTTGTTTGAGGTTCTGGAGTTTCTGCATTAATTCTCAATGATAGTAGGCTGATATAAATCTCTTCCTCATTATGCCTTTCATTTCCTCCCACGTGGACACCGGACGTTTTGTATTTCGTCGTCTGTTCATGGTTAACTGGTTCCACCAAACTATTGCATAATTAGTGAAATCAATGGATGTTATTTTTACCTTCTTTTGTTCAGAGTAATTGTGACAATTAAAGATGTGTTCGATCTTCTGCTCCCACTCAAGATAAGCCTCCAGATCTATTTTCCCTTGAAATGGCATAATGTTCATCTTTATATTTGCAAGGTTATCATCAAACCTTTCTTGATTCCTTCGATGTGGGTGTTGGTTTTGTACAACGACGGGCCGTTTGTAGTCGTCCACAATTTGCTCAATTTCCTCTTCTTAGACACCTTGTCCTGGGTTACCTTGCGCTAGAACAGTTAGGGCTCCCATAGATTTCTCTTCAAGGCCATCAATCTGCTCATGTATGGACTCGAGTTTTTGATCCATAAGTCATCCCAATTCTCGAACAAGTGCTTGAAATTGTAGTCTTGGGATTCCTCTTGTTTGTCCTTCATTAGACTCCCCTATATTCTTATCTGCGTTCATGCTGCCTGTTTACTCTAAAAAAAAAGAAAGAGAAAAATAAAAAAAAAAATCACTTGTTCTCTTGGGTTTTACCTCACATGTACTCACTCTCTCGTGCCTTTTACCTCTCTTTTTATCTCAAAAGTTCTTGAATCAAACTTACTCAAAATCCTCCAAAATACTTGCTAAATCAACTGCAAAATAAATGTTAAGGTTTGGAAAGATATGGTGTATAAGGTAGGCTTAGATGAAAAGGCTTACAGTTCAAAGTTAGAATATTGAAATGAAGAAATAACAATTCTAAAACAAGGAAAAATGTATAAACCCTTGTTATTGATTTGCTTTCTTTTTTTAATCTTTTTTTCTTTTTTTAACGATAATTCTTTTCTTTTCTTTTTTTTTTTTTTTTTTTAGCAGCAAAACACAAAGGCTTACTTGATTTAGCCTAAGCTCTAATTACCATCTGATGCGATCTCGTCATAGAGTTTACCGAGATGCTTGATTTGCCTGATCATAAATGAAGTGACTTTGTGTTGTAAGACTTGCAACAATTTTCAGATGGTTTAAAGGATGATGGTGTGTAATGATATAAAAAGTGATGAGAATAAAGATTCTAGAATTTTGGATGGTTAATGTGATAGATGGTGGTGGTAGAATTGGATGATGGAAGATGGGAGGTAGTTTAGGACTTGAGAATTGAACCAGCACTCAAAAGTGTGACCCAAACCCTATAACATTCTCTAAACGAAATAAAGATCTTGACCCACTAGTTAAGTAAAACTAGGAACCAAAGATATCAAGGTTTGATTCAACAAGCAGAACTTGAAGGATTGATAAAGTTCTCAAAATAACGAAGGAGATAAAACTCTCAATTTTTCTAAAATCAAAGTGTGCCTTACAATTGAAATATCAGCCTCTATTTATAGGCTTTACAAAATGAAGTGATCAGCCAACATTTCTAGGGTGGTGTGAAGGGATAATGAATTTAAAAAAAAAACCTTGAAATGTGTGCCTTTGTCGCCCAATGTAATCATAAGAAAACATGTCAATTTCCATGTGAACGTAAGCACCTCTCTAGAATTGCCATCCATTGTGAACGTAAGCAAGCATGTCAATTTCCATGAGAACATAAGCAAGCACCTCCAAAGCTAAGCAAGCATCTCAAGCAAGCACCTCCCCAATAGTCACAATTCTTTGAATCACCCTAATGATGTGTATATTCATTGTCCTTGCATAACACCTGTAAATACGAGAAATATGATTAAAAATAAACAAAGTAATGTGATGCATGCTAAATATAATAGATATATGTTATATGATTCAACTAACTCTAGTGCTGGTAAAATAAACAATAAACAACATAATAGAAAACATGTGCACACTAAAACTATAATAATCAAATGGAACATATGCATAAAAAATAAACATGTGACACGTTGCATGGACTCCCTTTCACGTTGCATGAATCTTCCTGATACATGTATGGGGGGCTAAAATGATGCATTGTAGCCAAAGAGTTGAAGCTGTTTTATAAGTCTGGAATTTCAGCCGACTTGCATCGAATTTTCGGATGGGATCCGGGAACTTTTGAGTCTACATGTCTCTTCAAACATATTCGTCTGTCTCTTAGCCTTCCAACGCATCTTGAAACGCATCAATCCGACATCGGGATCTCAAGTTATGTCCATTTTAGTAAAGACTGTGCGAGCATAAATCTCTATACGATTTTATCACGAGAAATATTATTTATTACGAATTTTCAATAATTGTATTGATTATTTGTACTTAAATTTAATCTACGATTCTTTATGAAGATATTTAGATGATTTAGGATTAGATTTGTTATTTATTTATTAGTTTTTTAGGTTAGATAAAATATGTTTATTTATTTTATTATTATCTTTACTTTTCCTAATTTAAGTTGAACTCTTCATTTGTAGCCTATTTAAAGGCATATTTGCTTCACTAATAAGAACAACATCATGAGTTTATGAGTTGCAAAAACCTTTGGCCATGGGCCATTTTATTTTCAAGGTAGATAGATTTGCCTTGTTATTTTTCGTAGACGTAAGTCTTCTTCAACGTAAGTTCGTCAAGTTCTTGCAATGGAGATCATCTTCACACTCTTGCTTGCCTAGGTAATTGCATCTAGGAGGGTGGGTTAGAGCCGCTGAGGTTGCTTGCTTAGATAATCGCGTCTAAGAGGGTGCCAAGGACAAAATATACTACAATATCTATCTCGTCATCATCCATTCACCGGAGAGATTCGTGCCGTTTGTAGGTGTTTGCCTATTCAATTACGATTAGGAGGGTGCCAAGGACAAATCTATCCAACACCGCCACCATCAAATTCATCCTATTTTTTTTCTACATCAAGATCATGCTTTATTATTGGTTTGCTTAACGTGGAGTTTGGGGTTTTCTCGGATCATATTAGTGAGTTTACTAGATTAATTGTGATCTGGAGGGTTCCTAGATTTTGAGGTAATTCTTGGATCCTAGCTTCCGTATCAATTGGTAATTAGATCCTTGGTTTAGGTGTTTGAAACAATTATCTTTTATTGTTGTTTTAGTAGTTGAGAAAAAAGAAAAAATATATAATTCTCTATATAGATCCAAGTTTTATTATTTCATTCTTGGAGACATCTCAAGAGACTTGAAGGTTGTGATCAACAACTCTTAAGATTCGGGACGAATCGTTTTCAACAGGGGGAGAATGATACATGTATGGGGGGTTAAATGATGCATTGTAGCCAAAGAGTTGAAGCTATTTTATAAGTCTGGAATTTCAGCCGACTTGCATTGAATTTTCGGATGGGATCCGGGCACTTCTGAGTCTACATGTCTCTTCAAACATTTAGCTTTCCAACGCATCTTGAAACGCATCAATCCGACACCGGGATCTCAAGTTATGTCCATTTTAGTGAAGACTGTGCGAGCAGAAATCTCTATACGATTTTATCACTAGAAATATTATTTATTACGAATTTTCAATAATTGTATTGATTATTTGTACTTAAATTTAATCTACGAATCTTTATGAAGATATTTAGATGATTTAGGATTATATTTGTTATTTATTTATTAGTTTTTTAGGTTAGATAAAATATGTTTATTTATTTTATTATTATCTTTACTTTTCCTAATTTAAGTTGAACTCTTCATTTGTAGCCTATTTAAAGGCATATTTGCTTCACTAATAAGAACAACATCATGAGTTTATGAGTTGCAAAAACCTTTGGCCATGGGCCATTTTATTTTCAAGGTAGATAGATTTGCCTTGTTATTTTTCGTATCAGAAGTCTTCTTCAACGTAAGTTCGTCAAGTTCTTGCAATGGAGATCATCTTCACACTCTTGCTTGCCTAGGTAATTGCATCTAGGAGGGTGGGTTAGAGCCGCTTGAGGTTGCTTGCTTAGATAATCGCGTCTAAGAGGGTGCCAAGGACAAAATATACTACAATATCTATCTCGTCATCATCCATTCACCGGAGAGATTCGTGCCGTTTGTAGGTGTTTGCCTATTCAATTGCGATTAGGAGGGTGCCAAGGACAAATCTATCCAACACCGCCACCATCAAATTCATCCTATCTCGTTTTCTACATCAAGATCATGCTTTATTATTGGTTTGCTTAACGTGGAGTTTAGGGTTTTCTCGGATCATATTAGTGAGTTTGCTAGATTAATTGTGATCTGGAGGGTTCCTAGATTTTGAGGTAATTCTTGGATCCTAGCTTCCGTATCAATTGGTAATCAGATCCTTGGTTTAGGTGTTTGAAACAATTATCTTTTATTGTTGTTTTAGTAGTTGAGAAAAAAGAAAAAATATATAATTCTCTATATAGATCCTAGTTTTAATATTTCATTCTTGGAGACATCTCAAGAGACTTGAAGGTTGTGATCAACAACTCTTAAGATTCGGGACGAATCGTTTTCAACAGGGGGAATGATATACATGTATGGGGGGGCTAAAATGATGCATTGTAGCCAAAGAGTTGAAGCTGTTTTATAAGTCTGGAATTTCAGCCGACTTGCATTGAATTTTCGGATGGGATCCGGGCACTTCTGAGTCTACATGTCTTCTTCAAACATATTCGTATGTCTCTTAGCTTTCCAACGCATCTTGAAACGCATCAATCCGACATCGGGATCTCAAGTTATGTCCATTTTAGTGAAGACTGTGCGAGCATAAATCTCTATATGATTTTATCACTAGAAATATTATTTATTACGAATTTTCAATAATTGTATTGATTATTTGTACTTAAATTTAATCTACGAATCTTTATGAAGATATTTAGATGATTTAGGATTATATTTGTTATTTATTTATTAGTTTTTTAGGTTAGATAAAATATGTTTATTTATTTTATTATTATCTTTACTTTTCCTAATTTAAGTTGAACTCTTCATTTGTAGCCTATTTAAAGGCATATTTGCTTCACTAATAAGAACAACATCATGAATTTATGAGTTGCAAAAACCTTTGGCCATGGGCCATTTTATTTTCAAGGTAGATAGATTTGCCTTGTTATTTTTCGTATCAGAAGTCTTCTTCAACATAAGTTCGTCAAGTTCTTGCAATGGAGATCATCTTCACACTCTTGCTTGCCTAGGTAATTGCATCTAGGAGGGTGGGTTAGAGCCGCTTGAGGTTGCTTGCTTAGATAATCGCGTCTAAGAGGGTGCCGAGGACAAAATATATTACAATATCTATCTCGTCATCATCCATTCACCGGAGAGATTCGTTCCGTTTGTAGGTGTTTGCCTATTCAATTGCGATTAGGAGGGTGCCAAGGACAAATCTATCCAACACCGCCACCATCAAATTCATCCTATCTCGTTTTCTACATCAAGATCATGCTTTATTATCGGTTTAATGAACGTGGAGTTTGGGGTTTTCTCGGATCATATTAGTGAGTTTGCTAGATTAATTGTGATCTAGAGGGTTCCTAGATTTTGAGGTAATTCTTGTATCCTAGCTTCCGTATCAATTGGTAATCATAGCCTTGGTTTAGGTGTTTGAAACAATTATCTTTTATTGTTGTTTTAGTAGTTGAGAAAAAAGAAAAAATATATAATTCTCTATATAGATCCTAGTTTTAATATTTCATTCTTGGAGACATCTCAAGAGACTTGAAGGTTGTGATCAACAACTCTTAAGATTCGGGACGAATCGTTTTCAACAGGGGGAGAATGATACATGTATGAGGGGCTAAAATGATGCATTATAGCCAAAGAGTTGAAGCTGTTTTATAAGTCTGGAATTTCAGCCGACTTGCATTGAATTTTCGGATGCGATCCGGGCACTTCTGAGTCTACATGTCTCTTCAAACATATTCGTCTGTCTCTTAGATTTCCAACGCATCTTGAAACGCATCAATCCGACATTGGGATCTCAAGTTATGTCCATTTTAGTGAAGACTGTGCGAGCAGAAATCTCTATACGATTTTATCACGAGAAATATTATTTATTACGAATTTTCAATAATTGTATTGATTATTTGTACTTAAATTTAATCTACGATTCTTTATGAAGATATTTAGATGATTTAGGATTAGATTTGTTATTTATTTATTAGTTTTTTAGGTTAGATAAAATATGTTTATTTATTTTATTATTATCTTTACTTTTCCTAATTTAAGTTGAACTCTTCATTTGTAGCCTATTTAAAGGCATATTTGCTTCACTAATAAGAACAACATCATGAGTTTATGAGTTGCAAAAACCTTTGGCCATGGGCCATTTTATTTTCAAGGTAGATAGATTTGCCTTGTTATTTTTCGTATCAGAAGTCTTCTTCAACGTAAGTTCGTCAAGTTCTTGCAATGGAGATCATCTTCACACTCTTGCTTGCCTAGGTAATTGCATCTAGGAGGGTGGGTTAGAGCCGCTTGGGGTTGCTTGCTTAGATAATTGCGTCTAAGAGGGTGCCAAGGACAAAATTACTACAATATCTATCTCGTCATCATCCATTCACCGGAGAGATTCGTGCCGTTTGTAGGTGTTTGCCTATTCAATTGCGATTAGGAGGGTGCCAAGGACAAATCTATCCAACACTGCCACCATCAAATTCATCCTATCTCATTTTCTACATCAAGATCATGCTTTATTATCGGTTTGCTGAACGTGGAGTTTGGGGTTTTCTCGGATCATATTAGTGAGTTTGCTATATTAATTGTGATCTAGAGGGTTCCTAGATTTTGAGGTAATTCTTGGATCCTAGCTTCCGTATCACTTCCACTTTGCAGGGCCTTGATTCAACTTTGGCAGCTTCAATATTCTTTCATGCATGATTGATTGCACTTATTGTTGACCGCATCTCTAAATTTCCTTACCCTTGCACGAGTAATGGGGCCTAAGGGAAATTCCTCTGGGTCGAATAGTGGTGGTGACGCCATAATCTCATAAGCGAAGGAGTTTTTGCCTAATCCCAGGTAGGTTGCGCTCCTAACATGAAATCACGGCAACGAACTGGTATTTCATCGTTGTTCGTATAGTCACCATATAAGTGTAGCGCATATGCACCACCCTAGTTATCCGAGTGTACATGAATCTTGCTATTGATGTCAGATCTTTGAAAGAACCTGAAGTACAGCTTATGCATGGCTTGGTGAAGACTTTTCCAAGTGAATGAAGAATTCTTAGGGGCTTTGGGGTCAAAGATATTCCTAGAAGGAAAGTATCGTGCCTTGTAGACACGCGATAATAGCGAATCAGGCTCAGTGATGAGTCGCCAAATTTGCTTGCCTAACAAAGCAACATTAAAGAGATGCATATCGCGGAAGCCAATTCCCCCAGCATTCTTAGGGGTACAGACTGAATCCCAAGCAATCATAGGCCAACCCTTTTTGTTGTTGTGACCCGACCACCAGTAACAACGCAAATATTTATATATATCATCAATTATGTTTTGAGGCAACAAGCAACATGACATGACGTACTGTGGCAATGATTGAATAACCGATTTGTTGAAGACCTCTCATCCGCTGAACGAGAGTAGATAATTGTTCCAACTTGCCATTCGGGAGTTAACTTTGTCTCTAGTAAACCCAAGTTTTGCCATTTTATTCTACCCGATTAGAAGATGAATTCCTAGATAAATTCTTGGGTCATTAACTTCGGGGACATAGAGAATACCATATACAACTTGCTTATAACCCAGAGTGGTAAGGGGACTGAAGAAAATGGTATATTTTTTAAAATTCATCGCTTGCCTCGAGGAGGAAGCATAAAGATGAAGAATTTCTTTAACTTGAGTTACTTCCTGGATATTATTCTGAACGAGAATCATACTATCATCAGCTAAAACAAGATGATTGACCTGAGGACCATATCAACTAGTGCAAAGCCCCTGCAGACGTCTTGCCTGCTGCTCGGCATTGAGTGTAGCCGATAGTCCTTGTGTGCAAATGAGAAATAGAAAATGAGAGAGAGGATCCCCCAACCTTAGACCTCGTTAAGGGTAGAAAGTGGGTGAGAGCAAACCATTAATCTGTGCCACAAAGGAAACAGATGATATGCAGCGCATAATGAGATCCACCTATGCCATATCAAATCCCAATTTTAACATAGCATTCTTTATGAAGGACCATTCAACCCTGTCGAATGCCTTCTCCATATCTAGTTTAAGGGCTACTCCTTGAAAATGATTACTACAATTCAAATGTAGTGAATGTACTAATTCGTGGCCGACCAAAATATTGTCAGTGGTGCTCCGTCCTCTAATGAAAGTCACCCTATTACCACTAATACAAGTGGGCATTACAATTTTCATACGATTGACAAGAATCTTTGCTACAATTTTATAGATTACGGTGCATAGACTAATTGGCCGGAGTTGGCGTATAGAGTTAGGTTTAGCCACCTTTGGTATTAAGATCATGTAACCCCAAATCATGACTTAGAATTTTAAATGTGATCCTTATGTGATTCGAATTAATTGAAATATCCTTAAGAATAATCAAATTGTGAAATTAGAACTCAATTGAAAATTTTGACAAGTTAAGAGCAATATTATAAGAGCTTAAAAGAATATATTACAAAACTTGGATTTTGCATGCAAAAGTTTCTAAGAATGTAAAGGCATGGACACTTGTTGTATGTGTGAAAACATGTTTGAGGGGAAACTTTGTAAACTGACATTTGGGGAGAGGTTGATAATCCAAGCTTGTATCATCTTCTTCCTCCCTTGCCATGGCCGAAATTTCACCTAAGTGAGAAAGAGAGAGAGAGAGAGAGTTAGGTTCATGTAATTATTTCTTGCACTTTTGGATAGAATAATTTAAGGATAAGGTAAGCATTCATTCTTTTTCTTAAACTAAATTCTGAATTGAGAAATTGTGAGAATTTAGGTATACTTGATGTTATTAGATTTTAGAGATTTTAATCCATGATAGGAATTGGTGAATAATGAACACGTGACTTTGTGAAATTTTGATGTAGTTTAGAAATACTAAAATTTCCTTGGTGATAAGTCTTTGATGAATTGTTAAGTATGTATGTGTATGGTTATAATCGGGGCTGTTTTAGGAAGCATTTAGGGGCTGTTTTGACAAATTAAAGGACTTGCTTTGTAAATTTAAAAATAGGGGCCGTTTTACAAGCAAAAATCAAGACTATTTTTTTTATATATATGGATGTGTATAATTGCAAATGTCATGTTTTATATATGTATGATGCTTGATAAATTGGTTGAACATGTATAAGTAAGAATATATATTTATAAATATATATATATATATATATATGAATTAGGACTGTTTTGAAAGTATACAAAAATGTAAAGGACTGTCATGCATTTATATGGATGTTGGGGACTATTTTTGGGGTGTTTGTAACATCATGGACTGATTTGTAAGTACATAACTAAATATCATGTAATTGGGACTGTTTTGCACTATACATAAATATTAAGGAATGTTTTGCATTGATATCAATGTTAATGAATTTTTATGTGGATATCTATGTGAATATATAAATATTTAGGATTTTTTTAGACAATTAAAAATGTTTGGAATGCTTGGTGTGAATTTGTGAGTATACATGGATAATGAATTATCTTGTAAGTAAAGAAATAGTCTAACACATGAATATACTTTTATAAGGTTAGATCAAGAAGGAATTGAGGGATTAAGAAATAAGGTGGATCATTCGATGGATAAACAAAAAGGGGTCGTGATTCACGAACGAAACTAGCTCGGATAAAACTGTGAGTGTAGTTTAAAGTCTTGGGTTAGGCTTATAACCTTCCCGAGCATCCTTCGTTGACTAAATTTATTATTTCTAAATTTTGGGCTAAGTTATGCTTTAAATCTACCTGGGATTCGAGGTAAGTGTTTAAATATAAAGTAGTTATGTATATATTATTTGGTTAAATACTTGATCACATGGAATGTCATATGTGTGTTGTTATATGTGACTAATATGATAAATCTTAAACCTTAATCTAATTGAATAAACAAATATAAGTGGTTGACATGTCTTGAAATACAAGATATATTTGAAAGCTTCACTTGAGTGAAAATGGTTGTTATGTTATGAAGTGAGCTATGATCATTTGATTATAAGCATGTAAAATAGTGTTCTATTTAGATGTGATGTGATAATTTATGAAATTTGTTTATGTGTTGATATGATTATGGACCTATGCTTATAGCTAAGTCTATGTGTGTTTGATGAGTAACCTTGCCATGCTACCACATAACTAAGAAAAGGATCATAAATTGAGAACCTTGTATATGAACCATATATGTATATAAATATGTGTACTTGAGATAAACAATCAAAATTTAGGATTACTGATGTTTTGATTATGGTAAAATATGTTTGGGAATGCTAATTATATTTGAATGACACACACATGGTTGGACTTGTGGATCTTATGAAGTAAGCCTTTATGGCATGTTAGCAAGAATATGGAGCAATGCTCATCCTTGATAAGAATATGACAAGTTCATAACTATATGAAAAGGAGCTAAGCTCCACCTTGTTTCTGATAAAATAAGATTATGTGAAAGCCTTGGTTTCGAGTCGGTCTTAGGTATAGTTGGCATGCCATAGAGTCCATAGTGCTCATGTATAAGGGGGACTACAGTCCTTATTTGGCGACAGTAGGAGGGAAGTGTTGTGGTCACTTGTCGACAGTAGGAGGATTGACCGGTACAATTTGTACCTTTTGTTGGCGATCGTTGGTTGGGGATTCGTATACCTAGGCTGTTACTTGAATCACAAGGCTATGTTAAAGGCTTATAATGAAAATTTCAACTAAGTTAAGGGAGAATCTTAATATCTTGTGAAATAAAAATCTATGCCTACAATATGATATATTTATATCTTAAATGACAATTAAAATGTATCTTTGGAAATTTTTGAATGATATTTGGTGGAAATAGACACGGTTGCTAAAATGTTACATGTTTGAATGGTTGAAGTACTAAAATGTTTATAGTCTGCTGAATAACTATGAAGGTATGCATATGTCTATTTCATATGTATCTTATGTGATAAGAAATTAATAACCATGGTATATTGTGTTGGTATTTTATACGATAACAGGTTAATTATCATAATATGTGAAGTTTGATAACTTAAATGATAAGTAAGATTATGTTAAAAGAGATCATGAAAGGTTATATCCTAGAGAGATATGAACCTTATAATAACAAGTATTTTAAGCATCATTACCTAAGGATTCTTGAACTTTCTTGTAACTTAAGATATGTAAATTTTGAGTATGCCTTGCAAATGAGTAAATGATTCGACTCTCCTAATTATTTTACTTGCTCGATTATTATGAAAGTATGTAAATTCATGCCTTATTCAAATGATACGAAATAGAAGGGTTAATGGAAACTTCTATTAAGATAAGTAAATTATGTTCAGGATATGCCACGTTTAATGAATTGCTTGATAAGTAGCCCATGTATATATATATATATATACACATGTATAATACGTTGGACTGTTTTGTCTAAATTTCAAATACGTTGGACTGTTTTGTCTAAATTTCAAATACTTTGGACTGTTTTGTCTAAATCTCAAATACATTGGACTATTTTGTCTAAATCATAAATATGTTGGACTGTTTTGTGTAAATCTCAAATATGTTGGACTATTTTGTCTAAATTTCAAATATGTTGGACGGTTTTTTCTAAATTTCAAATAAGCTGGATTGTTTGTATAAATTTCAAGAATCCTGGACTGTTTTGTATAAATTTCAAGCATGCTGAACTGTTTTGTGTAATTTCAAGTATGCTGGATTATTTTGTACAATTTACAAATATGTTGAACTATTTTGTAGAATTTCAAAAGTATGTTATACTGACCTGACGCATATATGTGTGTATATACGAAGTGTATTTGGATTGATTTGCATGGATATAAAAGCATGTAGGATTGTTTTGGTATGTATGTATATGTATGTACATTAGTAATTGGATTGTTTGGTACATATATATAAATACATGTTGGAGTGTTATATATATATATATATGCTTTTGGATTGCTTGTAAACAAAAAATAAAGTAACTTACAAATATGAAATATATGATTGGTGTCTTACATGGCAAGTAAACCACGTTAATGACCTATATGTTCAATATCGCTTATGATATTTTCGAGCTTTGTGAATAAAATGTGTTGTAATTGATTGAGCTTGATACTTACCTATCCTTGTTAGATATGAAGGAAGAATAGAATTACTTTTAGAGTTGTTAATTCATGCTTGGATTATTTGAACTACCTTACTAAGTATATACTTATCCTATCCTTTCATCACATTTCAGGATCAAATCTACTTCGATTGTCTTTTGATCTTGGACAAGATCACAAGTGTTAGAAGTATGTATTGTATTTTTTTTTTTTTGAGGTACTCCTAGATGGTGGCACATAGTTAATATGTATGCATTGTGCATTTAGTGTATCTTTTAATCATATATGTATATTTACGCTTTACTAGTATGCAACGTTATGTAATGGGCCCTTTATATGTGTCTTATGGTTGCTTGCTCCTTAAATTATTATTTTGATGATGATGTTGGTACGATAGATTGGTTACATGTATATGTCTAAAGTAGATAGAACATCTTACGTTGTTTGTGTTAGTATAGTTATATATATATATATATATATATCCTATAACATGTGTAAATTTTAAATGATAGTGTAGTTCTAATACTTGGTTAAGTTAAAGTAGCCAAAGTTTGGGTAAATGTTTGATATCTGGAAATTTTAAGATCATGGATGATTGAGTGTAGTGCTTTAATGATAAATGAGTGAGTAGGTACACTAGCATGACATTTGAATGCTCACTTGTTAACTTAGCTAAGTGATATTGATGACTGATTGGATATTTATTAACTAAGACATGCTAAGCTTGGTGAAGGCATGATTAATTAATAATGTGGCAATAAATAATTGTATGATTTTGCTATGTGAAAGATGTGTATAGCTGATTAGGATTGACGTATGCTTTGAAATGACTTGATTCTAGTATTCGAACATAATATCGTTCTTATGTAAATGGTCTTCTATATATGTCTTTGGTTGCTATACGGTTAAGCTATGAGTGTTATGAAAATTGAATGTTTGATTGTTGATTAAGCTAAGTTAGACTTGTTATCTGAATACTTGTTGCTACAGTTAATAGACTGGATGTAGATTGGCTATGCCTAGTGATAATTTGGGATAATAAGACTTGACGAAATTGATACTAGTAAGCCTAAAGACCACATTAATGGTATGTTATACTTGGATAATATTATTAAGTATGAATTTATATGCATTAGTTATGGTTAAGGAATACAAGTTATAACCACTTTAGAAATAATAATGTAAACAAAAGATAAGTATTCCCTCGTGAAAGATGTAATAATGAAAATTACTTTGTGATCTGAAATATTTAGGGATTTTAAGAATATGCTTCGAACTAAAAGGTTTTAATGTAGTGCATATGCTCGATTATTTGTTTGTTTCCGAATTGAAATTTACGATCATTAAAAAAATCCTATAAAGCTTTCAAATTTCTATCTCCTTAAGACTTGATGGTTGATTGTTCTAAAGTTACCAAGAATATTTGTTTGTTGTATGGTAACACGTCCTAAGCAGGTTAATCTTCTAGATCAGGTAGGTGGTGTTATAGATCAAGACTGTGTGGTTTACTGAAGCCATGTATGCATCTCCATTGAGGATATCCAGACATAGCTTTATGACATCCTTGTCAATCGTATCCCAATGCTGCCTATAAAAGCTGCTTGGAAATCCATCGATACCCGGGGCTTTCCTTGGGTTTATATCACTAAATGCAAAAGTGATTTCATCCTCAGTGAAAGGCCTAGTCAAAACTATATTCTTATCAATAGTGATTGAGGGAACAATATTTTCAAGGATTAAAGAGTCAATAGTCGGATTCGAAGAGGCGAATAAGTTCTGAAAGTAAGTAGTGACTACTCTCATAATTTCATCCGTACCTCGTTTCCAAACATTGTTGTGATCAAATAGACCTTTAATATTATTTTTCTTTCTTCTTCTAGATGCACGACCATGGAAAAAATATGTGTTCTTATCACCCTGAGAGAGCTATGTTATTCGAGAGCGTTGTGCCCAATAAGTTTCCTTGTTATCAAAGAGATATTGAAGTTCAGATTTAGCTGCCAAAAGGGCCTCCATGTCATCATCAGAAATTTGACTTCGCATACATGAATTAATTTGTTTGTTTAATTTAGTGATGCTATGGTGGGAGTCTATACGTTGCTGGTCTTGCCATGTCTTAAGGCAATCCCCAACAGCATGAATCTTATCAATGGTTGAACCAGGTGCTGCTGCCTAGGCTCTTTGCACTGTTAAAACACAGCTTGCATTATGGGCCCAACAGTTTTCAAATCAGAAATGGTCATTTCAAGCTGTCCGTGATTCATACGGAACGGTGCTAGTTTCTAGAAAAATAATACAATGATCTGAGTCCGCGTTATATTCAGATACAACATGATATCCGGGATAAGCATTAAGCCATGATGAAGTAGCAACAAAGTGAACAAGATGCTCTAGAATGGATGAGGTATTAGGACCATATTTGGTCCAAGTGAGCCAACCCTTGGTTGGCTTACAATCAAACAATCAATTTCAGGATAAACAATCCATAAAACTATCAATTTGTGATGTAGCACGCCAACAACCTCATTGTTTCTCACTATCAGAAAGGATCTCATTGAGATCTCCCCCAATTAGTCAAGGGAGAGTCGATGAGTTACTTAAGATATCAATTAACTCCCAAGTTTTATATTTTTTATTTGTATTAGCATAGCCATATATTTCTAAAAAGTGATAATGGTCAAGATTTGTATGAATATTGATATCGACATGGTGACCATAATACGAAATCAAATCGACGGTAATATTATTATTATTCCAAAGGAGCATGAGGTCAAAACAGGTACGACTGCTATCAACAGTGATACAGCCTTGCATATTTAAAGCATGTTTCAAACGATCATTACTAGAGCTATTTAATCGAGTCTCACATAAAAAAACAATATCAGGATGAAAACGGGCAACAAACTGCCCTAAAGATCGAACTACATGAGGCTTACCAAGACCTTGGCAGTTCCAACACATAATTTTCATTTTTCTCAGCGGGGTTGAGTATCAACACCCGCCGAAGAGTTTTTAACGCTGCTCATCCCAGCTGTAGAAAAGGAGAATGAATTTGATTTGGAAACAATGTTATTTATTACCTTGTAGAGAATTAAAATACATACACTAGAGAGGATTCATCTAAATTAAAGTTTATTCCAACACTAAATACGGATGAAGTCATGCCAAAGATGATATTTATATTCAAGATTAAATCAATTTTACCCAAAAGGAAAACCTTCAAAAAATTAAAGGGAAGCATCAAATATGGATCACCATAAAGCAAGGAGTAGGTTGTATTTGATTCTTGTAATAAATCCGTATTTGAAAATCCAATACAAGATTTTTGGAAAGTGATTTTAAAGGCATCTAAAACCATAAATGGAATGATTCTTAAAATACATGGATATGAGTCAAAGATAGCATATAACTTGTATGGACAAGGAAACTTAGTGCAAGGTAATGGTGGAATTTTAGTTGGTAGAAAAGGAAATTTTCCCACTGAAAATTCTAGGATATAAGTTAGGTGGAGAATAAATGGTCCAACACTAATTATTATTGAATTCGAAACATAAAAAGCATATAGTATAGATAGACCAATGTTCAAATAAATAGTCATGAAAGATTCATTTTAACCAAATTAGGCCAATGTTCTAATCAGAAATATTCATCCAATATCACGATTGAAATAGTTCTTAATTTGAATTGATTCGAATTAAAAATTGAAGTCAATTTTGAATTGTCATTTATACCAAAAACTGGTGAAGCATGAAATAAAAGAAGATATGAATCGAAAACAAATTTGAATGATCCCAAGTAGAAGTTTAATATATATATATATATATATATATATTAGTGTAAAATCCTCTAAATTAAAATGAATTCCAATTCTAAGTATGGAAGATTTCAAGTCAATGTAAAAAATAAAAGATGATAATGAAGTTAATTTGCACAGAATTAAAGCCAATTCAAAGTTGGAAAGTAAAGTAAAATATGGATTTAAATCAGGAATTAAATACATGTTTGAATTTATCAAGCAAAATTTAAGGGTAATTAAAGTGGTGACAACATGTATCACCAATAAATAGCTTCCTTGCATATGTAGATTCAATCCAAAGGTAATTACAATTTTGAAATACATAAAAACATCAATTAATGTTGAATGCAATCTAATTTTAGTGTAAAGAATCAGAATGAAAACTGCCAATTGAAAAAGTAGTAACCGAAAGTCAATGTTGATTGTGTAAATGGAAATTAAAGACACCAAATTGGTTATTAACATAGAGGTTTCCGAAAATGAGGTAACAACAAAAATCAAGCATAAATTGGACTTAACTAGAGGCAATTCTACTACAGATTTGGTATGTTGCTTCGATTTAGGAACTGTACTATATGAGATATGGATGAAAGTATTATTAAAAGAATACTTTCCAGATTGAATAAAATGAGTTTAGGATGTAAATTTGAAAATTTTAAATTTAGCTTTAAATTTTCCAACCAAATTTTAAGGATAATTAATGTAATGACTTTTAAAATTAGATAAATACCAATTAATGGGTAAATAAATTTATTTTTGGCAATAAAAAAATGATTGCCAACTATATCAAAGATGATAATCAATTTTATTATAACTCCCAAAATTATTTTAACAAAGGAAATTAATTTAGCATTGTAATTCGGAAAAGAAATGTTCCAAAACAAAGTTGAGTCCAGTTGAGATATAACATATATCTTAAAGTTTACATAAACTAAAAACATGAAAAGAGCTAGAATAGATTTTGTGTTAAGATTTAGGTTTAAATAACACAGATAAGAATTGACTCTATTTAACATTAACTCCAAATTGAGAGTAGCAACTACATCCAGAAGATTAATGGATAGTATGAAAGATGGACTATGATCGATTTCTAAATGAACCATTTCCTTCCAACAAACTCAGAATGTCAAATAAGATTGTAATGAATTATTTGTGAAAAAATGAATATGATCACTATGGACGACCGTACAAGACTCGTAAAGGGAAATAAAGAGAATCATATTGAAAATTGATTTTAAAAGTGATATTAACAACAACAAAATGAGACAAAGAAAAAATATAATCCAAAGGATCACCTTTAAACCAAGGGAACGTATTCTCACGAAAGTTCATTTAAAGGCTAAAATACAAGATGTAACTTTTAATAAAAAATGAGATTAAAATCAAAACTCAGCCCAATTCAATCAAAGATTTAGATAAAGTGTAAAAATGTGCTTCTGAAGTGAATATTTCAACACAAAAGGATCCCCAAGACAGTATGAGTTGTTGAATGACTATAGCCAACAAACTTGATGAGTATTGTAAACACCATTGTTGTACATGTTTATATAAAATATAGAACCAAGGACGTAATAGCCTAGAGATCAACAAACACAACCAAGGCCATGAAGACCAGGATATGAGCCATAAAGAGACAAATAAAGTAGATGCCAAAAGGCAACAAATAAACCCTTTCCCTTGAGAAATACAGGAGGTAAAAAGAGTAGATTTGGAGAGACTTAAAAGATTAGTCATGCCATCATCAACGTTATTAATCAGTCTCTTCAAGAAGCATGAGAAAAAACTCATGACATATGTACCAATTTTTGAAGATATGAGAAGAACATGATTGAAGACAAAATATAGTTAAAAATTAATCAAATATTGCCAAACAATAATCCTTATACAATATCTAAGACATCCTAAAATTCCACAAAAAATTGAATTCCAAAAAGAGTCATTCAACTCTAAGCAAATGAAAAAAATACAAGGTGATAGAAATGACTTACCTCTCAAAACAAATGAATTACTCCTAGTCCAAAAAAGAAAGATGAGGACGCAGAGTAACCAAATATCAACCCGAATCACAAAGATCCAAAACAATGCCCATATGATGCCATATCTTTCGGAATATGATGATAAGCCATATCTTCCGGTAGCAGAAATAGTGGACGGCAACAACGGGAATTGGTGGCTTGCCAGAGAATGATGAGAGGGAGGAAGTTGGTGAAAATAGAGAAGGAAAAGGCGAAAAGATGGATGAAAAGGTTCAGAGAATTGAGAGAGAATGTTCTAAAATTGAGGTTAAGCTATATAATCATGTTCAAAAGCCCATAATCAAATATTTTAAATCATAAAATTTGATATTATCTTATTTTTCGGCCGTTTTGTTGGTATTTAAGGCATGCATGTCTAAATGAGCTTTATAGTGGACCCGTTGGAATTTTAACCGAGTAAAAAGTTCTAAAATTGAGGTTAAGCAATATAATCATAATCAAAAGCCATAGTTAAATATTTTAACTTAGAAATTTTGATTTAATCTTATTTTGTGGCCGTTTTGTTGGGTTTAAGGCGTGCATGTCCAAATGGGTTTAAAGTGGATCCGTTAGAATTTTAACCGAGTAAAAATTTCTAAAAATGAGGTTAAGCTATATAACCATGTTAAAAAGTCCATAACTAAATATGTTAAGTCATAAAATGTGATTTAATCTTATTTTTTGTATGTTTTATTGGGGTTTTAGGCTTGCATGCCTAAATCAGCTTTACAGTGGACCGTTGGAATTTTAACCGTGTAAAAAGTACTAAAATTGAGGTTAAGATATATAATCATATTCAAAAGCCCATAAATAAATATTTTAATTCATAAAATTTGATTAAATCTTATTTTGTGGTCGTTTTGTTAGGGTTTAAGTCTAAATTGGCTTTACAGTGGACCCATTGGAATTTTAATAAAAAGTCTTGAAATTGAGGTTAAGCAATACAATCATATTCAAAAGCCCATAAATAAAAATTTTAAGTCATAAAATGTGATTTAATCTTATTTTTCATCCGTTTTGTTGGGGTTTTAGACGCATGTGTCAAAATGGGCTTTATAATGGACTTGTTAGAATTTTAATTGAGTAAAAAGTTCTAAAATGAGGCTAAGCTGTATAATCAAGTTCAAAACCCATAACTAAATATTTTAAGTCATAAAATTTGATTTAATCTTATTTTGCGGCCATTTTGTTGGGGGTTTAAGGCGTACATGTCTAAATGGGCTTTGCAGTAGATCCGTTGGGATTTTAATGGAGTAAAAATTTCTGAAAATGAGGTTAAGCTATAGAATCATGTTAAAAAGCCTATAAATAAATATTTTAAGTCATAAAATATAATTTAATCTTATTTTTCAGCCGTTTTGTTGGGGTTTAAGGCGTGCATGTCTAAATGAGCGATACAGTGGACCCGTTAAAATTTTAACCAAGTAAAAAGTTCTGAAATTGAGGTTAAGCTATAAAAAAATATTCCAAAGCCCATAATCTAATATTTTAACTCATAAAATTTGACTTAATCTTATTTTGTGGTCGTTTTATTGGGTTTAAGGCGTGCATATCTAAATGGGCTTTATAGTGGACCCGTTGGAATTTTAACCGAGTAAAAAGTTTTAAAATTGAGGTTAAGCTATATAATCATATTCAAAAGCCCATAATCAAATATTTTAACTCATAAAATTTGATTTAATTTTATTTTGTGTCTGTTTTGTTGGGTTTAAGGCTTACATGTCTAAATGGGCTTTAAAGTGAACCCGTTGGAATTTTAAATGAGTAAAAATTTTGAAAATGACGTTAAGCTACATAATCATGTTCAAAATCCCACAACTAAATATTTTAATTTATAAAATTTATTTAATCTTATTTTGCGGCCATTTTTTTGGGGTTTAAGGCGTGGATGTCTAAGTGGGCTTTATAGTAGACCCATTAGAATTTTAACCGAGTAAAAAGTTATAAAATTGAGGTTAAGCTGCATAATAATATTAAAAAGCCCATAATCAAATATTTTATCTCATAAAATTTGATTTAATCTTATTTTTTAGCCATTTTGTTGGGGTTTAAGGTGTGCATGTCTAAATGGGCTTACAGTGGACCAGTTGGAATTTTAATCGAGTAAAAAAATTTTGAAAATGAGGTTAAGCTATATAATCATGTTCAAAAGCCCATAACTAAATATTTTAAGTCATAAAATGTGATTTAATCTTATTTTTCAGCCATTTTGTTGGGTTTTAAAGCGTGCATGTCTAAATAGGCTTTACAATGGAGCCGTTGAAATTTTAACCAAGTAAAAATTTCTGAAAAGAGTTTAAGCTATATAATTATTTCAAAAGCGTATAATCAAATATTTTAACTCATAAAATTTTACGTACTCTTATTTTGTGGTCGTTTTGTTGGGTTTAAGCCGTGCATGTCTAAATGAGCTTTACAGGAATTTTAACCGAGTAAAATTTTTTAAAAATGAGTTTAAGATAGATAATCATGTTCAAAACCCATAACTAAATATTTTAATTCATAAATTTTGATTTAATCTTATTTTGCGGTTATTTTGTTGCGGTTTAAGGCGTGCATGTCTAAGTGGGCTATACAGTGGATATGTTGGAATTTTAACCGAGTAAAAATTTCTAAAAAAGAGGTTAAGTTATATAATCATGTTCAAAAGCCATAACTAAATATTTTATTTTATAAAATTTGATTTAATCTTATTTTGTGGCCATTTTGTTGGGGTTTAAGACGTACATGTCTAAATGGGCTTTACAGTGGACCGGTTGAAATTTTAATTGAGTAAAAAGTTTAAAATTGAGGTTAAGCTATATAATCATATTAAAAACCCATAATCAAATATGTATCTCAAAAATTTTGATTTAATCTTATTTTTTTCGCCATTTTGTTGGGGTTTAAGGATTGCATGTCTAAATGGGCTTACAATGGAACTGTTGGAATTTTAAACGAGTAAAAATTTCTGAAAATGAGGTTACCATATATAATCATGTTCAAAAGCCCATAACTAAATAGTTTAAGTCATAAAATGTGATTTAATCTTATTTTTCGGCCATTTTGTTGGGTTTAAAGCGTGCATGTCTAAATGGGCTTTAAATGGACCCATTGGAATTTTAACCGAGTAAAAAAAAATTAAAACAAGGTTTAGATATATAATCATGTTCAAAAGCCCATAATTAAAAATTTTAAGTTAGAAAATATGATTTGATATAATTTTTCAGCCGTTTTGTTGTAGTTTAAGGTGTGCATGTCTAAATGGGATTTACAGTGGACCCGTTGGAATTTTAACCAAGTAAAAAGTTTTGAAAATGAGGTTAAGCTATATAATCATATTCAAAAGTCCATAATCAAATATTTTAACTCATAAAATTTGATTTTATCTTTTCTTGTGGCCGTTTTGTTGGGTTTAAGGTGTGCATTTATAAATGGGCTATACTTGCGACCCGTTTGAATTTTATCCGAGTAAAAACTATGAAAAAGAGGTTAAGCTATATAATCATGTTCAAAATCCCATAACTAAATATTTTAAGTCATAAAATTTGATTCAATCTTATTTTTCAGCTATTTTGTTGGGGTTTTAGGCGTGCATATCTAAATGGGCTTACTATGGACCCGTTAGAATTTTAACCAAGTAAAAATTTCTGAAAATGTGGTTAAGCTATATAATCGTGTTCAAAAGCCCATAACTAAATATTTTAAGTCATAATATGTGATTTAATCTTATTTTTTGGCTGCTTTGTTGGGGTTTAAGGTGTGCATGTCTAAATGGGCTTTATAGTGGACCCGTTGGAATTTTAACTGAGTAAAAATTTCTAAAACTGAGGTTCAGCTATATAATCGTGTTCAAAGGCCCATAACTAAATATTTTAAGTCATAACATGTGATTTAATCTTATTTTTCGTCCGTTTTGTTGGGATTTAAGGCTTGCATGCCAAAATGGGCTTTACAGTGGACCCGTTGGAATTTTAACCGAGTAAAAAGTCTTGAAATTGAGGTTAAGCTATATAATCATATTCAAAAGCCCATAATCAAATACTTTAACTCATAAATTTTGATTTAATTTTATTTTGTGGTCGTCTTGTTGGGTTTAAGGCGTGCATGTCTAATTGGGCTTTAGAGTGGATTCGTTGAAATTTTAACTGGGTAAAAAATTCTGAAAATGAGGTTACACTATATAATAATGTTCAAAAGTCCATACCTAAATATTTTAAATCATAAAATGTGATTTAACCTTATTTTTCGTCTGTTTTGTTGGGGTTTTAGGCGCGCATGTCTAAATGGACTTTATAGTGGACCCGTTGGAATTTTAACCTTGTAAAAAGTTCTAAAATTAAGGTTAAGTTGTATAATCATATTCAAAAGCCCATAACTAAATATTTTAACTCATAAAATTTGATTTAATCTTATTTTTTGGCCGTTTTGTCGGGATTTAAGGCGTGCATGTCTAAATTAGCTTTACAGTGGACCCGTTGGAATTTTAACCGAGTAAAAATTTCTCAAAATGATGTTAAGCTATATAATCATATTCAAAAGCCAATAAATAAATTTTTTAAGTCATAAAATGTGATTTAATCTTATTTTTCGTCCGTTTTGTAGGGGTTTAAGGCGTGTATGTCTAAATAGGCTTTATAATGGACCTGTTGGAATTTTAACCGAGTAAAAAGTTCTAAAATTAAGGTTAAGCTGTAAAATCATGTTCAAAAGCCCATAACTAAATATTTTAATTCATGAAATTTGATTTAATCTTATTTTGTGGCCATTTTGTTGGGGATTAAGGTGTGCATGTCTAAATGGACTCTACAGTGGATACGTTAGAATTTTATCCGAGTAAAAATTTTTGAAAATGAGGTTAAGCTATATAATCATGTTCAAATGCCCATAAATAAATATTTTAAGTCATAAAATGTGATTTAATCTTTTTTCAGCCATTTTGTTGGGGTTTAAGTCGTGCATGTCTAAATGGGCGATACAGTGGATCCGTTAGAATTTTAATCGAGTTAGAAGTTCTAAAATTGAGGTTAAGCTATTTAATCATGTTCAAAAGCCCATAATCAAATATTTTAACTCATAAAATTTGACTTAATCTTATTTTGCGTCTGTTTTGTTGGGGTTAAGGCGTGCATGTCTAAATAGGCTTTACAGTGGACCCGTTGGAATTTTAACCGAGTAAAAATTCCTAAAAATGAGGTTAAGCTATATAATCATGTTCAAAAGCCCATAACTAAATATTTTAATTCATAAAATTTGATTGAATCTTATTTTTCGGCCGTTTTGTTGAGGTTGAAGGCGTGTCCCGGTGGTCACGCCTAATATGAACAGTCAACTTACTCAGGACTTCCCAATGGATAAAGTTGTTACTACCTTTTGGGACATCAACCCAAAAATGGCCCCTGGAATTGATGGCCTCCCTAGTGGTTTTTTCTGACAAAATCAACCCAAAAGCTATGGATCTTCTCCGTGGTTGATGGGACATAGCCTATAATAGTGGTTTATTCTTATTCACGAGATTTCGACTTCGACAACTATGAAGCAGCTCCGGCCCATTAGCTTGTATACTGTTGTTTATAAAACTGTGGCAAAAGTCCTTGTTAATCGTCTGAAGCCCATTCTTCCCTTTTGTGTTAGTGAGAACCAAGTTGCTTTTGTTAAAGGATGCATGATCTCATAAAACATTCTCGTGGCCCATGAGATTGTTCATTCCTTGAACGCTCCGCGTTCTGCGGCTACTCGGGGCTCTGCTCTTATGTTAGATATGGATAAAGCCTTTGATTGGGTGGAATAGTCTTTTCTCCGTGCTGTGATACTAAAGATGGGCTTCGCCACGTCTTGGGTAGATCTTATTCTTCTCTGTGTCTCCTCGGTTACCTTCTCTGCCCATGTGAATGGGAAACTTACAAATAACTTTCGGCCTCACCGTAGTCTACGGCAAGGGGACTCCCTCTCCCCTTTCTTTTTCGTCTTTGCACACAGGGTCTCTCTGCATCTCTTCTCACTGTGAAACAAGAGGGTCGTCTTTTGTGCCAGCCGCCACGGGCCTTCTGTCAATCATTTACTCTATGCGGATGATAGCTTAGTTTTTATAAGAAATGAGCTCTATGAAGCTCAATGGCTTAAGGATATTCTCCAATCCTATGCTTCATCCTTTGGTCAACATGTTAATTTTGAAAAGTCTACCATCCTCTTCAGTCCGCGTACTCCTTCAGATTTCAAAACGGTTGTCCACTATCTCTTTGGGGCTCAAGAGGTTGATGATCCAGGTACCTATCTCAGAATTCCTCTCCTTATTGGTCGTAACAGGTCTGAGGCCCTCGGTTTCATGCATGATAGAGTTGGCACTTGGGTCACCAACTGGACAAAGCACTTGCTCTCTTATAGTGGTTGAGAGGTCTTTCTCAAGTCTGTAGCCCAAGCCTTACCTCAGTACGTTATGTATTGTTATTTTCTTCCACAAAATCTGATTGACAATATGACTCGGTCTATGAGTAGCTACTGGTTGTCTGGCCGAAACAATAGGCGTGGTTGGCCTCTTGTCTCTTGGGCCAACGTATACACCCCTATGTCTGCTGGAGGTCTTGGCTTCAACGATATGCATCGTTTTAATGTTGCTCTTCTTGGCAAGCAACTATGGCATTTTATTTCAGATCCAGGCTCCCTGCTTTATTGTGTCTTCATGGCCAAGTACTTCCCTTCTGGGAACATGCTCCATGCCCCCGCTCCCCCGAAGCATGAAGGGCTTTATAAAGCTTTGTCTCAGCTACGGGGTGGTTTCTTTTGGACTCTGGGTACTAACAGCTCAGTTCGCCTTTATCAGGACATGTTGGGGGGATGTTCGCCCATCTTCCTCTCGACAACTCTCGTGATAGTGACGAATTGTCAGTCTGCTGGCGTGATTTTATGATCCTAGGACAACCTTGCTAGAATGAACGTCTTGTTCGTGATGTCTTTTCGACTGATGATGTGGATACTATTTTGCATGTTCAATTTCTGCCACTCGCCTAGACACCCTTATCTGGGGGGATCATGACTCGGGCCTTTATTATGTCCGGTTTGGATGCCTTTTTTACAGTGTTTGACCCCTTCGACGGCTACGCCTTCATGGATATGGAAGTTTCTCTCAAACTTGCTGATTATCCCCAAAGTTTGCACCTTCGGTTGGCGAATTGGACACGAAGCACTTCCTACCGGAAGCCAGCTTCACGCTGCAGGCCTCTCCCTTGGTTCTTTCCCTCTGTGCTGGCACGACTCAAAGAGATTCTTCATGCTCTCCATGATTGCCCCGCTTTAGCTGAAGCCCTACGTCTGGCAAGACTCCCTCAGGGCCTTATCTCCAGCCAAACGGACACTACCCTTGCTTGGCTTGAGGAAGCTGCTACCTTACTATCTCTGGACTCTCTTGCCCTTTTCCTTGTCGTGCTATGGTATCTCTGGCGACGAAGAAATAACTGGGTCCATGAGAAGCTTCTACAGCCCATTTGGGTTTTGGTATCTAATGCCCTTTGTCTCCACCGTGATTATTGTGTTGTGAATATGCCTCACTCCACCCTACAGTTGGCATCTACTTTCTCAGCTCTTTCTGCGCAAGGTTGGCGACCACCCTCTGCTGGACAAATCAAAGTGAATGTTGATGGCAGCTTTGATCCATCCACTTACTCGGCCTCTGTCGGTGTCGTTGCCCGATGTGAGAAAGGGGCTGTTGTCAGCGGTTTGGCCTGCCCTATTGGCCATTGTCTGGATGCATCATTTGCGGAGGCCTCAGCCCTGATTGCTGGACTACAATTGGCTGTCGAGAAGGGGTGGTCCAACGTACTTTTTGACTTTGACTCGGCTATGGTGGTGAACAAAACTAATAGATTTGCGGCTGATTTACCTCTTCTCTCTAGTTTCCTTACTCCAACCCGAGATATTTTACGATCCCGTGGTCACCTCTTTACGATTTCGTATGTATCACGGTCTGCGAACTTAGCCGCTCATAACATAGCTACCTAGGACCTTCGGTCCTCTATCCCTTTGTATTTAGACTCGGTTTGTCCCGAGATTATTTCCTCTATTGTACGCGATGACTTGTCATCCTTTTCTTAGTAATAGTATTTTTGGGTACTCTTTTTCCCCCTCTTAATGAGGCCCATCCTTTTTCAAAAAAATTAAGGCGTGGATGTCTAAACGGGCTTATAGTGGACCCGTTAGAATTTTAACCGAGTAAAATTTTTTGACAATTGAGGTTAAGCTATATAATCATATTCAAAAGCACATAATCAAAATTTTTAACTCTTAAAATGTGATTTAATCTTATTTTTTGTCCGTTTTGTTAGGGTTTAAGGCGTACATGTCTAAATGGGCTTTACAGTGTACCCGCTAGAATTTTAACTGAGTAAAAATTTATGAAAATGAGGTTAAGCTATATAATCATTTTCGAAAGCCCATAATCAAATATTTTAACTTATAAAATTTTATTTAATCTTATTTTGTGGTCGTTTTGTTGGGTTTAAGGCGTGCATGTCTAAATGGGCTTTACAGTGGATCCGTTGGAATTTTAATCGAGTAAAAATTTCTGAAAATGAGGTTAAGCTATATAATCATGTTCAAAAGCCTATAAATAAATATTTTAATTCATACAATTTGATTTAATCGTATTTTGCGGCTATTTTGTTGCGATTTAAGTCGTGCATGTCTAAGTGGGCTATATAGTGGATCTGTTAGAATTTTAACTGAGTAAAAATTTCTGAAAATGAGGTGAAGCTATATAATCATGTTCAAAAGGCCATAGCTAAATATTGTAAGTCATAAAATTTGATTTAATCTTATTTTTCGGCCATTTTGTTGGGTTTTAAGGCGTGCGTGTCTAAGTAGACTTTACAGTGGACCCGTTGGAATTTTAACCGAGTAAAAAGACTTGAAATTGAGGTTACGCTATATAATCATGTTCAAAAGCCCATAATCAAATATTTTAACTCATAAAATTTCTTTAATCTTATTTTGTGGTTGTTTTGTTGGGTTTAAGGTGTGTATGTCTAAATGGGCTTTACAGTGGATCTGTTGGAATTTAAAGTGACTAAAAATGAGGTTCAGCTATATAATCATGTTAAAAAGCCCAAAACTAAATATTTTAAGTCATAAAATGTGATTTAATTTTATTCTTCGGCTATTTTGTTGGGGTTTAAGGCGTGTATGTCCAAATGGGCTTTACAGTGGACCCATTGGAATTTTAATCGTGTAAAAAGTTCTAAAATTGAGGCTATGCTATATAATCATATTCAAAAGCCCATAATCAAATATTTTAAATCATAAAACTTGGTTTTATCTTATTTTTGTGGTCGTTTTGTTGGGTTTAAGACGAGCATGTCTAAATGGGCTTTACAATGGACCCATTGGAATTTTAACCGAGTAAAAAGTCTTGAAATTGAGGTTAAGCTATATAATCTTATTCAAAAGCCCATAATCAAATATTCTAAGTCATGGATTTTGATTTAATTTTATTTTGTGGCCGTTTTGTTGGGTTTAAGGAGTGCATGTCTAATTGGGCTTTACAGTGGATCCGTTGGAATTTTAACCGAGTACAAAATTCTAAAAATGAGGTTACGCTATATAATCATGTTCAAGACTCCATAAATAAATATTTTAAATCATAAAATGTGATTTAATCTTATTTTTTGTCCGTTTTGTTGGGGTTTTAGGCGTGCATGTCTAAATGGGCTTTATAGTGGACCCGTTGGAATTTTAACCTTGTAAAAAGTTCTTAAATTGAGGTTAAGCTGTATAATCATATTCAAAAGCCTATAACTAAATATTTTAACTCATAAAATTTGATTTAATCTTATTTTGCAGCCGTTTTGTTGGGTTTTAAGGCATGCATGTCTAAATTGACTTTACAATGGACTTGTTGGAATTTTAACCGAGTAAAAATTTCTAAAAATGAGGCTAAGCTATATAATCATATTCAAAAGCCTATAACTAAAATTTTGAAGTCATAAAATTTGATTTAATCTTATTTTTCGCCCGTTTTGTTGGGGTTTAAGGAGTGCATGTCTAAATCGGCTTCATTTTGGACCCGTTGGAATTTTAACCAAGTAAAAATTTCTAAAAATGAGGTTAAGCTATATAATCATGTTCAAATCCTATAACTAAATATTTTAAGTCATAAAATGTGATTTAATCTTTTTTCATTTGCTTTGTTGGGGTTTAAGTCGTTGGGGATTAAATCTAAATGGGCATTAGAGTGGATCCGTTGGAATTTTATCCGAGTAAAAAAGTTTCTAAAATTGAGGTTAAGCTATATAATCATGTTCAAAAGCCCATAATAAATATTTTAAGTCATAAAATTTGATTTAATCTTTTTTTGCGTTCATTTTGTTGGGGTTTAAGTCATGTATGTCTAAATTGGCATTACAAAGTGGACCCGTTGAAATTTTAACCGAGTAAAAATTTATAAAATTGAGATTAAGCTATATAATCATATTCAAAAGCCCATAATCAAATATTTTAACTCATAAATTTTATTTAATCTTATTTTTTGGTCGTTTTGTTGGGGTTAAAATCGTGAATGTCTAAAAATTTTATCTTATAGTGGACCCATTGAAATTTTAACCGAGTAAAAATTTTTGAAAATGAGGTTAAGCTATATAATCATGTTCAAAATCTCATAATCAAATATTTTAATTCATAAAATTTGATTTAATCTTATTTTTTGTCCATTTTGTTAGGGTTTAAGGCGTGCATGTCTAAATGGGTTTTAAATGTACCCGTTGGATTTTAACCGAGTAAAATTTTGAAAAAATTGAGGTTAAGCTATATAATCATATTCAAAAGCACATAATCAAATTTTTTCAACTCTTAAAATGTGATTTAATCTTATTTTGTGTCCATTTTGTTAGGGTTTAAATAATGCGTACATGTCTAAATGGGCTTTACAAAATGGACCCCGTTGGATTTTAACCTAGTAAAAATTTATGAAAATGAGGTTAAGCTATATAATCATTTTCAAAAGCCCATAATCAAATATTTTAACTCATAAAATTTTATTTAATCTTATTTTGTGGCCATTTTTGTTGGGTTTAAATCATGTTCAAAAGCCATAACTAAATATTATAACTATGTCTAAATGGGCTTTATAAGTGGACCCGTTGGAATTTTAACCTAGTGAAAATTTTTTTGAAAATGAGGTTAAGCTATATAATCATGTTCAAATGCCCATAAATAAATATTTTAATTCATAAAAATTGATTTAATCTTATTTTGTGGCCATTTTGTTGGGTTTTAAGTCGTGCTTGTCTAAATAGGTTATATAGTGGATCTATAGGAATTTTAACCGCATATAAAAAAAAGCCATAATTCTTTAAAAAAATGAGGTTAATTTTGTAGTTATATAATCATGTTTAAAAGCCCATAAATAAATATTTTAAGTCATAAAATTTGATTTAATCTTATTTTTATTTTGTGGCCATTTTGTTGGGTTTAAATGCTAAGTGCATGTCTAAATGGGCTTTATAGTGGATCCGTTGAATTTTTAACCAAGTAAAATTTTATGAAAATGAGGTTAAGCTTATATATAATCATATTTAAAATCCATAATTAAATATTTAATACATAAAATTTGATTTAATCTTATTTTGTGGTATTTTTGTTAGGTTTAAAGGTGTGCATTTCTAAATTGGCTTTATAGTGGACCCGTTGGAATTTTAACTAACAAAAAAGTTCTAAAATTGAGGCTAAGCTTTATAATCATATTCAAAAGTCCATAACTAAATATTTTAACTCATAAAATTTGATTTAATCTTATTTTGTGGTAGTATTGTTGGGTTTAAGGCATACATGTCTAAATTGGGCTTTAGAGTGGACCCATTGGAATTTTAATCAAGTAAAAAAATTTTTGAAAATGAGTTTAAGCTATATAATCATATTCAAAAATCCCATAATCAAATATTTTAACTCATAAAATTTTATTTAATCTTATTTTTGTGGCCGTTTTTTTTTGTTTAAGGCGACCCATTAGATGTCTAAATAGGGCTTTATAGTGGACCCATTGGAATTTGAATTATTTTAATCGAAAAATTTTTGTAAAAGTTCTAAAATTGAGGTTAAGCTATATAATCATGTTTGAAAGCCTGTAACTAAATATTTTAATTAATAAAATTTTATTTAATTTTATTTTGCATCCATTTTGTTGGGGTATAAGGCGTGCATGTCTAAGTGGGCTTTATAGTGGACCCATTGAAATTTTAACAAAATAAAAAATTTGTAAAATGAGGTTAAGCTGCATAATCATATTCAGAAGCCCATAATCAAATATTTTAAATCATAAAATTTTATTTAATCTTATTTTTTGTCCATTTTGTTGGGTTTAAGGCGTACATGTCTGAATGGGTGTGGACCCGTTGGAATTTTAAAATAGTAAAAATTTATGAAAATGAGGTTAAGCTATATGATCATTTTCAAAAGCCCGTAATCAAATATTTTAACTCAAAAATTTTTATTTAATCTTATTTTGAGTCCTTTTGTTGGGTTTAAGGCGTGAATGTGTAAATGAGCTTTACAGTGGACCCGTAGGAATTTTAACCGAGTTAAAATTTATGAAAATGAGGTTAAGCTATATATTCATGTTCAATAGCCCATAACTAAATATTTTAATTCATAAAATTTGATTTAATCTTATTTTGTGGCCATATTGTTTGGTCTTAAGTCGTGCATGTCTAAGTGGGCTTTACAGTGGACCCGTTGGAATTTTAATAAAGTAAAAAGTCCTAAAATTGAGGTTAAGCTATATAATCATATTAAAAAGCCCATAATCAAATATTTAACTCGTACAATTTGATTTAACCTTATTTTGTGTCCGTTTTGTTGGGTTTAAGGCGTACATGTCTAAATAGGCTCTATAGTGGACCCATTGGAATTTTAACACGGTCTTAAAAGTCTTTCAAAGGTTTGAAAGTGGTTTTGGGGGTTTAGGATAAGTTTGAAACACTTACCTAAGCTCGGAAGTAAGTTTCCCTCTTTTACTCTTCAATATTGGTTCGGATATGAGCATGTGTGATTCATGTTTTAGTCGTAAACATGGTTTGCTTTACTTACTGTTAATGCATGATTTTAAAGTACATATGCAGTGACTTAAAGGTATATTTAATGCTAGTGAGCATTGGTATTTATTCCGGTCGAGAAAGTGATATTGCTATGGCAATGTGATTTGCATATGTGGGGATTTATGTGTAATGCATTGTAAAATAGTGAGTAAATGGTTTTGAAAATGATATATTGGCTATGTGACAAGGCGAGAGAACATTCGGATATAGTTAGCATGCCATAGGATAAAGTGCACTATAATATGGGTAAAAATTGATCGTGGGTTAAGAGTCTTTGAGGTATAGCGGTCGGCTACCCGGACTATGCGGTTATAACTTGGGTTGAGCGATCGGTTCCCCTTATTGATGTAAAGCTTGTGGTCGGCAAGGTTGTAAAGTCATGCGGTCGGAATGGGGTAGTCTTGATGATGGTCGATCATTAAGGAAGATCCCTGTATCCGATGTGTAAAGTCAATGGTCGATCAACTAAAGGTTAGCGGTTGGCTAATCAAGGATAGTGGTCGACTATTCGGGGTCACTATAATTGCCAATATATGAGAATTTTAATGTTTAACTATTTAAAATACTTTGGGATTTAAGCATGATTTTGTATATAATGCTTTGGGACTTAAGCATGATTTTGTATTTGATACCTTGGTATTAAGCATGTGGAATATATGTACTGATTTGCATATGGTTGATGTTCATGTTTTGATTTGAAACTATTGGAACTTGCTATGTCGTAAGCATGGTTTGAAAACAAGTGTTGATTTTCAAGGGTTTTTAAATGCATCATTGTTTAAGAGCATCCTCACTAAGCAAGTGTGATTATGCTCTCTTTTCTCTAATGATGCAGAGCATTAAAGCTTGGTGCCAGCAAAGGCAAGGATTAAGTGATTCAAAGACAAGACTATTTGAGTACGAACTCGATTTTAGTTTTCGGTTAATAAGGCAATGTGTTAACCATGGATTTTGGGATTTGTAATTCAGTTTTCCTTGGTTTTGAGCATGTATAATGCTGTGATTTTGGAGTGTGATTGTTGACGTTTAGTTTATCATGCACCGTTACCTATGGTTGACGTTATATGGTTACTTAGGTATGCATCTAGATGGTTTTCCTTGGATGACATGTTTTGATGGGCTAAACCTACTGAGTATGGTCTTGATGCGTTGATGGTATGGTGTTCTTGTTGTTATAATTGTTTAGTTGGGCATTTTAGTATGTTTAGTGGTGAGTTATAGGGAGCATGCCTCTAGACCAATCTTTTGGGTGGCATAATCTTGTGTTGTAGTTAAACCTTGGTGTATGTGTTGTTAAGTGTGATGTTGGATGCTTATATGTGTGTATGCAAGTTGCTAGGACCTAAATGCATCTAGGTTTGTGTGATAAACCAGCTAAAAATGTCATTACAGGTCCAGGCGTATCGAAACAGGTGTCCTCGTACTGGTATGGCTAGGCCATTTCAGGCATAGCATTTCGATACGCGGGAGGGTGTTTCGATACAGTCCTGACTTTTTAAGCTTGATGTTTCGGTACTCGAGCAAGTGTTTTGATACGGTCATAGGCATTTTTGCCAGGCGTACCGATACGCGAACAAGCATTTCGGTACGAATTTTAGCTATTGGAATATGAGCTTTTGAGAATGTATAGGCATATCAAAACACGAGTACGCGTACCGATACGGGTACCGTTAAGTTGGTTAATTTGGAATCTTGAAAGTTTCTGGTTCTTTCATTTTGGTCCTTGAGTCTTGGGAATGCAATTGTATGAGTTGGAATGATTAATTTGATCTAGAATTTATCATGTTGGCATGTAAATGGACTAATTGAGGATTGGTAACCTTAAATTCAATTTTGGTTTTGTAATTCTAATTATTTACGTTTTAGTCCCCAATTCCATCTAGGATGCGATTTATTGTTCTTTTGTGGCTCGTTCCCTGTTCCAAGATGGTATCATTTGCCTAGTTCTGATTCCTGGTTCGTTTGTTTCTTTTACCTTCTTGAGTCTTCAGCGGTGTATTTCTGCTCTTCATGATGCCGAACTCTATTGTTGCTCTCTCCGATGGTGGTGAAGGTGCTGGATCTGCCTCCTCCAGCGGTGGTAAGATGTTTACGAACAAAGAGTAAACGTTATACTCGATGAGACTAATTTTTTGGTTTAGAAACAGCAAGTTCTTCTTACGGTGCGCAGTCATCGTTTGGAAAAGCTTCTCACCGGCAAGCTCAAGGTGCCTCTGGAGCGTGTTCGATCTATGGACGGTACCGAGGTTGATAACGAAGATTATGAAGTCTTTGTAGCTCAGGACAGCGCTCTAGCCTCCTGGCTACTGTCTACTATGAGTCCGCATCTCTTGACTCACTTTGTGGGCGCAGAAACGTCTACTGAGATCTAGAGTATTGTGATTGAATTCTTCAGCAGTCGTTCCACTACGACGGTCACGAGTCTTCATTTCTGTCTTCGATCTATTCGGAAAGGGGATCTGAGTATGCGTGTTTATATCTCGAAGGTCAAAGAGATATGTGATGCTCTGGCTTCTTGTGGAAGCCCTATCTCCACCACGGAGCAAATTGCTTCTACTCTGAATGGGCTTTCTGTGGAGTACAAACCATTTGTTGCGGTTATTACAACAAGTCCAAAGCTGCCCATGCCTATCAGTTGTTTTCTAAGCTTGTGCGTACACAGTTTGGTACTGAGATAAAAGCTGTTTAGAGTGATTGGGGAGGAGAGTTCCGTAGTTTGTCAACGGTTCTAGTAGAAGCTGGTGTAATACATCGTGTGACATGTCCACACACATCGGAGCATGATGGGGTAGTTGAGCGAAAGCATCGTCACATTGTAGAGCTTGCCTTCACTCTTCTTGCACAGGCCTCTCTGCCTTTGCACTTCCGGTCGTATGCGGTTGTAAGTGCTGTGTTTTTGATAAATCGTTACCCACAAAAGTTCTTAACGATGTGTCCCCTTCTGAGAAACTTTTTAGTAGGGTTCCTGATTATCATCTTATGAGGGTTTTTGGCTGTCGGTGTTTTTCATATTTACGACCTTTTCAAAGTCATAAGTTAGAGTTTCGATCTCAACCGTGCACTTTTCTTGGTTACAATCCTCATCATAAAGGATATCAGTGTCTCACACCTCAGGGTAAGGTTGTAATTTCTCGTCATGCAGTGTTTAATGAGGTGTTGTTTCCTTCTGTAGTAGATAAGTCCTCAGCTGGTGATGTGCCGAAAGGTGCTACTCTAACTATATTCCAGTCTCCACCTTTGCGTGTCGTTCCTGATGTTGTCTCTCGAGGTCAACGTTTAGAAGGGGAACCTGTGGTAGTTGGATCTACTGGACCAGCTAAGTTCAGCCGTGCTGTTAGCCCTCAAGTCTCAGCTGCTGGTGCCTCAAGAGGTACTACTTCACCTCATCCTACTTCTGGTGCAGTAGATGCTGGCCCCTCTAGTCTCACTCCTGGTGCAGGGTATTGTTCTGGCTCCACTCTGCCTTTGTCATGTTCTTCAGTCCAAAATGTTGGTGATGTGCAGGTTCATGTCCCTAGTTCTTCAGTTATTTCCAATCCTGTGGATGATTGTTCTACTGTGGATAATTCTTTGAGGCCTGCTGATGCTCCTGTACCAACAGGCGAGGTTTGGAATACTCATTCCATGGTCACAAGAAGCAAGCATGGGATTTTTAAACCCAAACTATATACTGCTACACCCACAACTGGAGTAGATATTCCTGAATCTATACATCAAGCATTACAGTCTCGTGAGTGGAAGAAAGCTGTTTATGCCGAGTATAATGCTCTTGTTAGCAACGGTACTTGGAAGTTGGTTGTGCTACCTGAGGGACGAAGATCAGTCGGCTGCAAGTGGATCTTTCGGGTCAAGCACAATCCTAATGGGACAGTGTCACGGTACAAGGCACGTCTTGTGGAAAAGGGTTTCTCCCAGATTCCTGGTCAAGACTTTAAGGAAACCTTTAGTCCTGTTGTAAGATTTTATACCTTGAATGTGCTTTTAGCAGTGGCAGTCAATAACAACTAGAAGCTGCGCCAAATTGACATTAATAACGCTTTCCTAAATGGTGAGTTGGATGAGGAAGTTTACATGGATCAACCCCCGGAGTTTGAGCAAACTTACAAAAAGCTCTCTATGGGCTAAAGCATGCTCCACGTAATTGGTACAACAAATTGCGAGAGTATCTTGTTCACATTGGCTTTCGAGAGTATAAAGCTGATACGTCATTGTTTGTTTGCAATAATGGAGATGTCGTCACTTACTTGATAGTGTACGTGGACGACATCATTCTTACTGGAAGTTCAACACATGAGGTTGATAATGCGGTTTTGAAGTTAAGTAATAAGTTTGCTCTCAAGGATCTTGGTGAGCTGACATACTTTCTGGGTATTGAAGCTCGTCGTGTTGGTGATTCTTTGCTTCTGAATCAGTAGAAGTATGTACTTGAGTTGCTGCAGAGAACTAAAATGGACAAAGCAAATCCTGCTCCTGCACCAATGGTGTCTTCTACCAGGTTGGTGAAGGATGGTGGTGGTCCCTTGGCCGATGCTCATGCATATCGAAGCGTAGTTAGAGCGTTGCTCTATGTGTGTCATACGCGTCCTGATATCGTGTATAGTGTGCATAAGGTGGCTCATTTTATGCATTCTCCATGTGAGACTAATCTCGCTGCAGTGAAACATATTCTTAGGTATTTGGCTGGCACTTTACAGTTTGGGTTAGTGTTTACCCCTGCAGCTAAAGGATTAGTGAATGTTGTAGCGTATTCTGATACAGACTGGGGCAGTAGTCTTGATGATCGCAAATCAACTACTGGGTATTGTGTGTATATTAACAATTTCTTGGTGGCTTGGTGCTCGAAGAAACAGAAGTTTGTCTCTCGTTCCACTAGGGAGGCAGAATATCGGAGCATTGCAGATGCTGTGGCTGAGGTAACATGGGTGAAGGCTGTGCTAGCTGATTTGGGTGTTTCGATAGCTACGGTTCCAGTCGTATGGAGTGACAACACGAGCGCCATAGCCTTGTCTGCCAATCCAGTGTTTCATTCAAAATCCAAGCACGTAGAACTTGATGTACACTTTGTGCGTGAAAAGGTGACTCAAGAACAAGTGTTAGTGAACTATGTTCCGGCTGAGCATCAAGTAGCTGATGGTTTAACTAAACTGCTGTCTAAGTCTTATTTCCAGTTGTTTCGAGAAAAGCTGAATGTTCAGTCTCAGTAGGAGTGGGGAGAAGCAGGGAGAATATTAGAGGTTGTTGAGGGTCAACGTTTGTTTCCCGGCTTACCTAACTAAATTCGGTTACATTTGGTTAGGCTCGTGTTTGGTTAAGCCCATTTTCTGCTTTAACAAACTGATTAATTAATAATCAGGGTTCTTATATTTGGGCTATATAAAAGAAAAAGATTTCTTTGAAATCCTGGCAGAATTGAATCTTTCTTTGGTAAAACAGCCTACATTCTAGAAAGATCATCTTCTCTCTCTCGTTTCAATTCTCTTTCTGATTTTCTAGGGTTTGTCTCTTCTTCTTTTCCCTGTTCCAAGATTAGTTCATCTGTTGATCAGTGTAACACCCTTAACGTATACTCGTATACTGAATATACGTAAAAGATGCTACTAAGTTAATAAGAAAACTTGACTTAAAATTTTTTATACCAATTTGCCTCGCAATTTAACCCTTTCTTGATTTTAAATTAAAAATTGTTCTAGGCTGTTGTAGCTAGTTTTGACCTTGAATTATTTTATAAAATTTATAAATGTGTTTTCGAAATAAAAATATTAATCAGGGTGAAAATTAGGTACCCTGTCTAGACCATTTCTTAATATTAATTTTTATTACGCGGTTAGAGTTAAACAATATTTAACTATGTCATAAATCATAACTATTTGTAGCAATTCATTTTCTAAGTCCATACATTCATATTAATATATATATCAATATGCTTAATTTTACCAAAGCAGTGATTCACTTAAAGTTACAAACCAGTTTACTCCTTTAAAATACTTACTAACATATACTTTAACATTTGTACATGCCACTCGATATCAACTACTTTAAAGATGTACATACCGTAGTCACTTTAATAACTTGATCTTTCCAGAAGACAGCCCCTCCTCACTAGGCTATCTCGGAGAACCTACGTGTGAAACATCATCACACGTTAAGTACGAACTTAGTGAGGAATTAAAAATAGTTTATCAAAACAAGAAATGATACAGTTCAATATATCATGTCTAAAGTGCATAAAATTTCTCTATAATCGCAATATGTCCAGAATGTCATTATATCATATATCATCATTACTATATAAATCATGTATCATATTGTCATAAGAATCATGCATCATTTCTATCATGTGTCATCACTATCATGTGAATCATGAATCATCTTTATCAAGTATAACATGAATGTCAAGTAATATTTCTTTCATGTATGTCATATACTTCTCTATCATGTAACATGTAACTTCTTTTTCATATATCATGATATGATGTAACATCTTGTTATTATTATCATCGTGTCTGGCTAGAGGCCCATGGAGAAACCCCGTAGCCTATCTGCACCGTAGTGCCACGTAGAGTACGTACTCGAGAGGACGCTCTTTGCTCCTCATATAAGGACACTTTTTGCTCCTTATATTAAAAAGACCACGCTAGTGCCATTTGCACCCCAAGGTGTATCTTGTTTCATTTTAATCTTTGTTATTAACCATATTCCATGTATAAACATGCATTGCCATTATGCATAATAAAATTTTTAGCTCGTATTTTACTAGAGCTTGCATTTATTGAAATATGCAACATATCAAATTTTATACAATAATGCAATATTATCTCCAAATTAGGGTCGACTTATCACAAGTCTTCCCTTTTTTCATCGTTATGCAAGTATATAAAAATGCACTCACTTGTTTATGCCAGACAGCCTCACTAAGCTTATTCGATATTCTTTTCCTTCTTTTTGTTACTCGGGTCTCCCTCAAACTCCTTTTGAATTGTAGAAGATCAATCGAACACATTTTATCACTATTCTTTATTAGACTTGAATCTAACATTACTAACTAAATTTCAAGACATGATTATTCGAATATAAAATATTTTTGAAATTTTCCCCAAATTTTCATGTGATTGCCGAATTAGGCCCTAGGTCCTTAGTGACCATTTTGAACATCAATCAATTGTTCAAACTCAATTTGAACAATTTCCATTACTATTTACTTATTTTGGACTATTATCTTTTTAGCCCTTAAACTTTAATAAAGTGACATTTTAGTTACTACACCATATTTATACACGTAATTCATGTACAAATTAATTCTTTACTCAATTCCATCATTTCTAGAATTTTCCTTTAACTTTCAACTTTGTCCAATTTAGTCCTTCAAGATTCCTTTATTTCGAAATAAGTCCTTAAATTTTTCCTTTCTCGACATTTCAATCCCTTAACTTCCATAATATGCTTGAATCTTCAATTCTATAAATTTTCCATAAATTCAAGACCAATCCCTAATTTTTCCTAAATTGCCAAATTGGTCCTTCAACTTCCAAAATTTTTCATTTTAGCCCTCATCAATTCAAGCTAATTTCATCATAAATCAATAATTCCAATGCTAAAATAAAATTTTCAATAATTCCCGTAATTCCTCCTTTTATTCAAAATGGTCCCTAAATATCAACTTGGGGAAATTATTTAATCTAACATAAAAATTAAGCTTCCAACATCATAATCCATTCAATATCATCCTCAATTGATTCCCTAACCAAAATCCCCAATTCTTAGGGTTAGGGTTTATAACTTCAAACAATAAATTAATCCAAATTCAAGCTTGATTCCATGTTTGTAACATTAATTCTACACAAAACAACCTTAATTTCTTCATATTCTATCAAACTCATAATCATCCTTACCCATGAACATGAACCAACTTGACTTTTATCATGCAAAAATACTATCAAATTGAAGAGAATCAAGTGTAGAACAATTTACCTAAATAAATTTTGCTTGAAGCTTGCCTTGATTCTTCAATTTTTGACTTGAAAGTTTGAATTTTTTTCTTTCCCCTTTTCTTCTCTAAGTTTCAAACAGCAAGCTGAAGATGGAGATGATTTTTTTATCATCGTTTAACCTATTTAATCCATGTGTCTAATTAAATGAATTTAAAATTCATTTAATTAGTGAAATTACCATTTTGCCCTTTTATTATAATGGCCAAGATTTAATCTCATCCAAATCAATGGCCATGATTTAATCCATGTATAAATCTTCTTCCTAAAATGCCCTCAAAGTTTCAAAATATTTCAAAAATTAAATCCATGGCAAATGTCCGATTTGCCCTCCAACCAAACTTTATTTACTAACAAGACTTGAAAATTGCCATTCCATCACCATCTAACTAAATGTAGTTAGAATCCAACCAAATATAATAAAATATTCATAAAATAATATTTTATGAATTTTCCATAATTTCTTAGAACTGTCTTTAAAATTTCAGTTCGATCCGATATACCGATAATTACCGGGAACTTTAGCGGATACATTTCCTGTCAGAAATCTTATCTCCATAATCCATTTTGAATATTATTGACTTAAAAATAATCATTTTTATCAGTCAAAATATTGAATATGAGACCTTCCCATTAGGTCACCCATCCTTATACTGCTCTGGTTTGAGCACGCTTAACAAATTTCATTCGATCCAAAAATTCTAATAGTATAAGCCTCGTACGAAAAATCTGAGTAACACGGAAATGCCACTCTTGGGGGTGAACTATTCATTTATGGGTTAACTTACATAACTTTTGAAAATTATACTTTGCTCCCTAAACTTTTCCAAAGTTTACACTTTAACCCCTAAACTTTCAAAAATTACAATTTGGTCACTAGTCCAAAAATTGGGATATTACAATTCCTCCCCTTAAGAAAATTCATCCCCAAATTTTTAACGCTTACTCTTTTCAAACAATTTTGGATACTGCTTTGTCATTCTCTCTTTGGTTTCCCAAGTGGCTTCCTCAACCTTATGGTTCCTCCAAAGGACTTTAACTAATGGAATTTTCTTGTTTCTTAATTTTTTAACTCCATGTGCTAGGATATTCACTGGTTCTTCTTCATATGTCAGATCTAGTTGCAGCTCGATTTTCTCATGAGAAATTACATGTGAAGGATCTGATCGATACCTTCGAAGTATGGACACGTGAAACACATCATGAATCTTACTCATATCCGGAGGTAAAGCCAGTTGGTAAGCCACTAGTCCAACTCTTTTTAAAATCTCGTATGGCCCAATAAATCTGGGACTAATCTTTCATTTCCTCCCAAATCGTAGCACTTGCTTCCAAGGAGAAACCTTTAGGAACACTTTTCTCTCACTTCATACTTAATATCTTTTTTTTCTTTTCTGCATAAGCTTTTTGTCGATCTGCTACGGCCTTGAGATTATGTTGAATAATCCTTACTTTATTCTCCATGCCTTGTGTTAAATCAACTACTCCAATGTTTGAGTTATTCATGACATTTCGATCTTGCAACTCGAACCAATTGAGAGGAGTTCGGCACTTTCTTCCATATAATGCTTCGAAATGTGCCATCTTAATACTTTCTTGGTAACTATTATTACAAGCAAATTCAGCTAAAGGCAAGTATTTTTCCCATGATCCCACAAACTCGATTACATAAGCTTGTAGCATATCTTCCAAAATCTGTATGACCCTTTCAGATTGCCCATCTGTTTGTGGATGAAAAGTTGTACTAAAATTTAATTTAGTAACCAACGCTTCATGTAATGCACCCCAAAACCTTGAGTGAATCTTGGGTCTCTGTCTGATACTATCGATACTGAAACACCGTGTAGTCTTACTGTTTCCCGAACATAAAGTTCTGCATATTTTATCCAGTGAATAATCCATTCGAACCGGGATAAAATGAGCAGACCTTGTCAGTCGATCCATAATAACCAATATTGAATCCTTTTTGCTTGGTGTAGTTGGCAATCATGTTATAAAATCCATCGTCACCCATTCCCACTTCCATTGGGGAATAGAGAGAGGCTGAAGCAATCCAGAAGGTACTTGATGCTCAGCTTTTACTTGTTGACATGTTAAGCACTTTGCTGTGAATTCCGAGATTGCTCTTTTCATTCTTGGCCACCAGTATCAAGTCCTCAAATCTTGATACATCTTGTTACTTTCTGGGTGCATAGTCAATGGACTATAATGGGCCTCTGTTAATATATCCTTCTTCAAATTGTCATTATCAGGAACATACATTTTACCTCGATAATAGAAACAACCATTAGGCTTGATCTCATAGTCATGTACTTCTCCAGCTTTAGCTTGTCTCCTTCTTTCAAGACATTCTTCATCTGTGGACTACAAATCTTTGATTCGATCCAACAAAGTTGGCTTTACCTAAAATTTTACTGTCAAGGAACCATCTCGTTCCAATGACAACTGTGCATTCATCATGCGCAAAGCAGAAAATGTCTTTCGACTAAGAGCATATGCGACTACATTAGCCTTCTCAGGGTGATAATCAATAATCACATCGTAATCATTCAAAAACTCGACCCATCTTCTTTGTCGCAAATTCTAGTCACTCGTGCACTATGTCCAAGAGGATTACTGGCAATCACATTACTAGATATTTTCTCCATAGGAATCTTTCTTTGTTCTACTATTTTAGTGCTAATGTACAAGTGAATCGATCCCGGATCAATTAAAGTAAATACTAGTTCACCCAAAAGTCGAAACGTACCTGCAATAATGTTTGGATGATGCTTTTCTTCATCCATACGAATATTGTATACTCAAGCTAGAGTTCAAAATTCCCTATTGGATGCAGCCTCAGAAAATCCTTGTGTCGATGTCTTAGGTTGTCCACCACCACGACCTCGACCTCGAGAAGATACAGTTGTAGATTTTTCAGTCTGAGTAGGCTTCTTACACTGCCCCTTCGGACAATCCTTAATATAATGCTCAGTACTGCCACATCTATAACAGACTCATGTGACTGTTCGGCAAACTCCCAAATGTATCCTTCTACAAATTTCGCACTCTAGAATCGTAGGCTTGCTCGATCCAATAACTAACGTCTGAGCATTCTGCCATTTCTTTGTAGAAGGATTCTTTTGAGTAAATCCAAACTCAGCTCTGCCTTGTGATAGATTACCTCTACCTCGTTTAGACTGTGTCGAGGTAGAAGTATCACTGTACCTTTTCGTCGCTCGAGATGACTGATCTTTAAATCGTTCCAAAAAAGCTCTCTCCATCGCCTTTGCTATGTTCACATCTTCTTGAAAGTTTGATAAATTCATGCCCAATAGAATCTCTTTGGGCCTTGGGTGAAATTTCTCTATGAACCACTGACATCGAGACTTTTCAGTTGGCATTAACTCAACTGCATACCGACTCAGACTATTAAAATTTAACTCGTACTCATAGACAATACGAGTATCTTGTTTAAGATCCAGGAACTCCTGTAGCATCTCTCTCTTGATTTTTTCTCCAATATACTTGACCTGAAATGCTTCTTGGAAAAATGTCCAAGTTATTTCAGCAGTCGGTACTAGCTTCATGGCATTATACCACCAAATACGAGCATGTCCTCTTAGTAAGGAGATAGCTCCTTCCAATTTTTCAACATTGGAGCAACCAAGCCCTTCCATCTTGATCTTAACATCATTCAGCCACAAGTCGGCAGCCATCGGACCACCTTCTCCATGAAATTCTGGAGCTCCCAAATTTTTAAGTTCTTTTGTAGTCGTTGCTCTAACTGGCGTAGGTACCGGAGCTGGTGCTGGAAGCTGAAGCCTATTTACCATAGCCTCCAAAGCTTGTACTAATGTTCCATATTCTTGCGCCGGAGTTCTCTGTTGCATTGGTGGTTCAGCCAGGGCAGAAGCGGGAGGTAGAGCTTGCGGTACAATGTTATTCCCACTTTGAACCTCCTCTTGTTCCCCGTGATCCATCGCTTGTCGTGACTCAGCAGTATTCGTGATACGAGCACGAGAAGGGTCAAAATAATCATCTTGAAAAAGAAGTTGAAACTGCTTTGCAAGTCAGAAACATCATTCAACTTGCGAAGCATTTTTGGATGGGATCCAGGCATTTATGGGTCAACATGTCATCTTAAAACTTGTCCGGATGCAAATTAGCTTTCCAACGCATCATGAAACGCCTCAATCGGACAACTGGATCTCAAGATACATCTATTTTAGCGAAGACAGCGCATGCAGAAATTCTTATACGGGATTAATACGAGATTTTTGGATAATTACGAATTTTCAAGATTTTATTTGATTATTTGTAATTTAAATCAATATAGGATTCTGCAATATCTATTAGGATCAGATTTATTTAATTAGGATTTTATTTTTAGCATTTATTTATTATTAGAAGTTACTTATCTAATTAGGAGATTAGATTTTAGCATTTAATTATTGTATTTAATTCCTAAGTTTAGTATGATTAAAACTTCTCCATGACCTATATAAAGGAGGCTTCACCCATATTGTAATTCAGATTTCATTGATTAATAAAAAGTTCTCTTTGGAGATTTTAGTATTCTTTGAGTTTGCAAGTGTTCGGTAAACTTGTCTAGAAGCCATCTTCAACATAAGATCATCGAGTTCTTGTGAGGGAGATCATCTTCACACTCTTGCTTGCCTAGGTAATTGCATCTAGGAGGGTGGGTTAGAGCCGCTTGAGGTTGCTTGCTTAGATAATTGCGTCTAAAAGGGTGCCGATGACAAAACAACAACTATCAATTCATCGCGCCATCTCCACATATTCAAGCTTCCTCCATTGACGTCACCACCATAAGCAAATCTGAATTTTTAGATTTGTTCTTTATTTTGGTTCGATTTGTTTTTCTCTTTATTCGAATTTGCGCTACTCTATCATTTGGTATCGAATTCAGGTCATTCTTGAGGATGTCATTGAGCAACGTATTGGATTTTAACATTTTGGGAACTCGGTGTCATTATTGTTGTCGACTAGATCATTCAGGGTATGATTGTCCGGATAAGTTTTATTTTCAAGAAAAAATTTTGAGAGATATGTTGTCTGAATTCATGTCTTCTAATGATATTGAAATCCGTGATCCAGAGCATGATCAAGAAATTTGTTCTTCTAAAGACCATGAGGAAGACAATACCATCGAGAGTTTAACCTTGCCTATTGATGAGGAAGAAATTATAAGTTGTGTGCTTGTTTCCAGTGACAAACCTACTATTACGATTCAAGATGATCATCAAACGACAAACACCGATGAAGGTACCTTACAATCAAAAGATATCATTGAATGTTTTCAGAATTCTACTTATACTTATTCCTCTTTTAGCATTAATAACAATTTTGAAGATGATAATGAGTTACTTTGCGACTAAAAGAACAATCGTGATGATCCCAGTGAGAAGGAACTTGTAAATTACATTGCAAAAAGAGACTCTGCAAAATGATCCTTCAAGACGTCTTCTCTTCCATGGTACTTTGATGAACTTCCTCCATTTACTGATCTAGATTCGAGGGCGAATATTTTTGAGGAGTGGGGGAATGATACGAGCATAAAAGGGGTCAAAATAATCATCTTGGAAAAGAAGTTGAAACTGTTTTGCAAGTGAGAAACATCAGTCAACTTGCAAAGCATTTTTGGATGGGATCCAGGCATTTATGGGTCAACATGTCTTCTTAAAACTTGTCCGGCTACAAATTAGCTTTCCAACGCATCTTAAAACGCCTCAATTGGACATCTGGATCTCAAGATACGTCTATTTTAGCGAAGACAGGGCATGCAGAAATTCTTATACGGGATTAATACGAGATTTTTGGATAATTACGAATTTTCAAGATTTTATTTGATTATTTGTAATTTAAATCAATATAGGATTCTGCAATATCTATTAGGATCAGATTTATTTAATTAGGATTTTATTTTTAGCATTTATTTATTATTAGAAGTTACTTATCTAATTAGGAGATTAGATTTTAGCATTTATTTATTGTATTTAATTCCTAAGTTTAGTATGATTAAAACTTCTCCATGACCTATATAAAGGAGGCTTCACCCACATTGTAATTCAGATTTCATTGATTAATAAAAAGTTCTCTTTGGAGATTTTAGTATTCTTTGAGTTTGCAAGTGTTCGGTAAACTTGTCTAGAAGCCATCTTCAACATAAGATCATCGAGTTCTTGTGAGGGAGATCATCTTCACACTCTTGCTTGCCTAGGTAATTGCATCTAGGAGGGTGGGTTAGAGCCGCTTGAGGTTGCTTGCTTAGATAATTGCTTCTAAAATGGCGTCGATGACAAAACAACAACTATCAATTCATCACGCCATCTCCACATATTCAAGCTTCCTCCATTGACGTCACCACCATAAGCAAATCTGAATTTTTAGATTTGTTCTTTATTTTGGTTTGATTTGTTTTTCTCTTTATTCGAATTTGCGCTACTCTATCATTTGGTATCGAATTCAGGTCATTCTTGAGGATGTCATTGAGCAACGTATTGGATTTTACCATTTTGGGAACTCGGTGTCATTATTGTTGTCGACTAGATCATTCAGGGTATGATTGTCCAGATAAGTTTTATTTTCAAGAAAATTTTTTGAGAGATATGTTGTTTGAATTCATGTCTTCTAATGATATTGAAATCCGTGATCCGGAGCATGATCAAGAAATTTGTTCTTCTAAAGAACATGAGGAAGACGATACCATCGAGAGTTTAACCTTGCCTATTGATGAGGAAGAAATTATAAGTAGTGTGCTTGTTTCCAGTGACAAACCTACTATTACGATTCAAGATGATCATCAAACGACAAACACCGACGAGGGTACCTTACAATCAAAAGGTATCATTGAATGTTTTCAGAATTCTATTTATGCTTATTCCTCTTTTAGCATTAATAACAATTTTGAAGATGAGAATGAGTTACTTTGCGACCAAAAGAACAATCGTGATGATCCCAATGAGAAGGAACTTGTAAATTACATTGCAAAAAAAGACTCTGCAAAAGGATCCTTCAAGACGTCTTCTCTTCCATGGTACTTTGATGAACTTCCTCCATTTACCTATCTAGATTCGAGGGCGAATATTTTTGAGGAGTGGGGGAATGATACGAGCATAAGAGGGGTCAAAATAATCATCTTGGAAAAGAAGTTGAAACTGCTTTGCAAGTCAGAAACATGAGTCAACTTGCAAAGCATTTTTGGATGGGATCCAGACATTTATGGGTCAACGTGTCTTCTTAAAACTTGTCCGGATACAAATTAGCTTTCCAACGCATCTTGAAACGCCTCAATTGGACATCTGGATCTCAAGATACGTCTATTTTAGCGAAGACAGCGCATGCAGAAATTCTTTTACGGGATTAATACGAGATTTTTGGATAATTACGAATTTTCAAGATTTTATTTGATTATTTGTAATTTAAATCAATATAGGATCAGATTTATTTAATTAGGATTTTATATTTAGCATTTATTTATTATTAGAAGTTACTTATCTAATTAGGAGATTAGATTTTTAGCATTTATTTATTGTATTTAATTCCTAAGTTTAGTAGGATTAAAACTTCTCCATGGCCTATATAAAGGAGGCTTCACCCACATTGTAATTCAAATTTCATTGATTAATAAAAAGTTCTCTTTGGAGATTTTAGTATTCTTTGAGTTTGCAAGTGTTCGGTAAACTTATCTAGAAGCCATCTTCAACATAAGATCATCGAGTTCTTGTGAGGGAGATCATCTTCACACTCTTGCTTGCCTAGGTAATTGCATCTAGGAGGGTGGGTTAGAGCCGTTTGAGGTTGCTTGCTTAGATAATTGCATCTAAGAGGGTGCGGAGGACAAAACAACAACTATCAATTCATCACGCCATCTCCACATATTCAAGCTTCCTCCATTGACGCCACCACCATAAAGCATATATGAATTTTTAGATTTGTTCTTTAATTTGGTTTGATTTGTTTTTCTCTTTATTCAAATTTGCGCTACTCTATCAATTCGACATTATTCGATACTGCAATAACCTATTCATACATATGTACGGGGAGAAAAATCAAGTTATACAAATAGTACATCAGTAATATGACATCCTAGAGGCATGTACTTAAAAACAAATCACATTAGACTCGGTTTAGCCTTCAGAATCGGCTAAACCTGTAGCTCTGATACCAATAAAAATATAACACTCTTAACGTATACTCATATACCGAATATACATAAAAGATGCTACTAAGTTAATAAGAAAACTTGACTTAAATTTTTTATACCAATTCGCCTCGCAATTTAACCTTTTCTTCACTTTGAATTAAAAACCGTGTCAGGCTGTTGTAGCTAGTTTTGACTCTGAATTATTTTATAAAATTTATAAATGTGTTTTTAAAATAAAAATATTAATCAGTGTGAAAACTAGGTACCCTACCTAGACCCTTTCTTGATATTAATTTTTATTATGCGATTAGAGTTAAACAATATTTAACTATGTCATAAATCATAACTATTTGTAGCAATCCATTTTCTAAGTCCATACATTCATATTAATATATATTAAATATATATATATGCTTAAGTTTACCAAAGTAGTGATTCACCTAAAGTTACAAACCAGTTTACTCCTTTAAAATGCTTACTAACATATACTTTAACATTCGTACATGCCACTAGATATCAACTACTTTAAAGATGTACATACCGTAGTCACTTTAGTAACTTGACCTTTCCAAAAGACAGCTCCTCCTCACTAGGCTATCTCGGAGAACCTACGTGTGAAACATCATCATACGCTAAGTACGAACTTAGTGAGGCATTAAAAATAGTTTATCAAAACAAGAAATGATACAGTTTAATATATCATGTATAAAGTGCATAAAATTTCTCTATAATGGCAATATGTCCAGAATGTCACTATATCATGTATCATCATTACTATGTAAATCATGTATCATACTGTCATAAGAATCATGCATCATCTCTATATGTATATCATGTGTCATCGCTATCATGTGAATCATCTTTATCAAGTATAACATGAACATTTCTATCATATGTCATGTAATATTTCTTTCATGTATGTCATATACTTCTCTGTCATGTAACATGTAACTTCTTTTTCATATATCATGATATCATGTAACATCTTGTTATTATTATCATCGTGTCTAGCTAGAGGCCCATGGAAACCCTGTAGCCTATCTGCACCGTAGTGCCATGTAGAGTACGTACTCGAGAGGACGCTCTTTGTTCCTCATATAAGGACGCTCTTTTCCTTCTTTTTGTTACTCGGGTCTTCCTCAAACTCCTTTTGAACTGTAAAAGACCAATCGAGCACATTTTATCACTATTCTTTATTAGACTTGAATCTAACATTACTAACTAAATTTCAAGACATAATTATTCGAATATAAAATATTTCTAAAATTTCCTGAAATTTTCATGTGATTGCCGAATTGGTCCCTAGGTCCTTAGTGACCATTTTGAACATCAATCAATTGTTCAAACTCAATTTGAACAATTTCCATTACTATTTACTTATTTTGGACTATTATCCTTTTAGCCCTTAAACTTTAATAAAGTGACATTTTAATCACTACACCATATTCGTACACTTAATTCATGTACAAATTAATTCTTTACTCAATTCCATCATTTCTAGAATTTTCCTTTAACTTTCAACTTTGTCCAATTTAGTCCTTCAAGATTCCTTTATTTCGAAATAAGTCCTTAAAATTTTCCTTTCTTGACATTTTAATCCCTTAACTTCCATAATGTGCTTGAATCTTCAATTCTATAAATTTTCTATAAATTCAAGACCAATCCCTAATTTTTCCTAAATTGCCAAATTGGTCCTTCAACTTCCAAAAATTTTCATTTTAGTCCCTCACCAATTCAAGCTAATTTCATCATAAATCAATAATTCCAATGCTAAAATAAAATTTTCAATAATTCCCCTAATTCCTCCTTTTATTTGAAATGGTCCCTAAATATCAACTTGGGGAAATTATTTAATCTAACATAAAAATTAAGCTTCCAACATCATAATCCATTCAATATCATCCTCAATTTGATTCCCTAACCAAAACCCCCAATTTTTAGGGTTAGGGTTTATAACTTCAAACAAGAAATTAATCTAAATTCAAGCTTGATTCCATGTTTGTATCTACACAAAACAACCTTAATTTCTTCATATTCTATCAAAATCATAATCATCCTTATCCATGAACATGAACCAACTTGACTTTTTATCATGCAAAAATACTATCAAATTGAAGAGAATCAAGTGTAGAACAATTTACCTAAATAAATTTTGCTTGAAACTTGCCTTGTTTCTTCAATTTTTGACTTGAAAGTTTGAAATTTTTTCTTTCCCCTTTTCTTCTCTAAGTTTCAAACAGCAAGCTGAAGATGGAGATGATTTTTTATCATCGTTTAACCTATTTAATCCATGTGTTCATTTAATTAGTGAATTTACCATTTTGCCCTTTTATTATAATGGCCAAGATTAATCTCATCAAAATCAATGGCCATGATTTAATCCATGTGTAAATCTTCTTCCTAAAATGCCCTCAAAGTTTCAAAATATTTCAAAAATGCCATCCATGGAAAATGTCCAATTTGCCCTCCAACCAAACTTTATTTACTAACAAGACTTGAAAATTGCCATTTCATCACCATCTAACTAAATCTAGTTAGAATCCAACCAAATGTAATAAAATATTTATAAAATAATATTTTATGAATTTTCCATAATTTCTTGGAACTGTCTTTAAAATTTCAGTTAGATCCAATTATCGATAATTACCGGGAAATTTTAGCGGATACATTTCCTCTCAGAAATCTTATCTCCACAATCCATTTCGAATATTATTGACTTAAAAATAATCCTTTTTATCGGTCAAAATATTGAATATGGGACCTTCCCATTAGGTCACCCATCCTTATACTGCTCTGGTTTGAGCACGCTTAACAAATTTAATTCGATCCAAAAATTCTAATAATATAAGCCTCGTACGAAAAATCTAAGTAACACGGAAATGCCACTCTTGGGGGTGAACTATTCATTTACGGGGTTAACTTACATAACTTTTGAAAATTACACTTTGGTCCCTGGACTTTTCCAAAATTTACACTTTAACCCCTAAACTTTCAAAAATTATAATTTGGTCACTAGTCCAAAAATTGGGATATTACAATCAGTCGTCGTTTATTTTTCGTCTTGACTCTGTTGTTAGTTTTGCAGCTGTATATGTGGATGATATTTTGATGACTGATAATTCAACCTCTCATATTACCAAGTTCATCAAGGAGTTGCATCTCAGGTTTTTTGTTAAAGATCCTGGTCAGGTTGACTATTTTCTTGGGTTAGAGGCTGACTGAACTTCTGAAGGGTTATTTTTGAGTCAACGGAAGTATGTCTCTGAGTTGCTGAATAAAGTTCATTTGAGTCACACGAAGCCAGCTGATATTCCTATTGTTGCCTCTGCTAAGCTAAGGAAGGTGGTAAAGTTTTTCGTAATGTTCACTTGTATCATAACGTTGTTGGTGCACTACAATATGTTTATCATACTAGGCCTGACATTTTGTTTGTCGTGAAGATAGTCACACAGTTTATGCAAAGTCCAATGAAGCAGCACTGGGTTACTGTCAAACGCATTCTCAGATATCTATAGGGGATGCTTGACTTTGGTCTTTTCTTTTCTGCCTCTGCTCCTACCTCTATTGGTCTAGTGTCCTTTGCTGATCCAGATTGGGGTAGTGACGCGGACGATAGGCATTTCGTCTCTAGCTATTGTGTTTATCATGGGTCATATCTGGTTTCCTGGAATTCTCGCAAGCAGCGTGCGGTGTCTCGGTTCACAATCGAGGTTGAGTATCCAGTCTAGCAGATCCAGTTTCTGAAATAGTATGATTTAAAGCAGTTCTTAAAGATATGGGTTTTCATGTTCTTGATGTGCTTATCATCTGGTATGATAACATCAGTGCGGTTTCAATGTTAGCCAATCTGGTGCTTCACGTTAAAACCAAGCATGTTGACTTGGATCTTCATTTTATTCGGGAAAAGATTATGGATCAACAAATTGAAGTTAATATGTTCCAGCAGATTTTCAAGTAGCAGATGTGCTCACTAATCCTCTACATGTGTTTAAATTTTAGGAATTTCGAATACGTTTTTGGGTGTTCTCCAAACAAGCAATTTCAGAACAAATGAATTCGGGTGAATATCAGAATAATGGATTAGGAATAACTGCCCAACGACCTTTAACAGATAAACTAATCTTGGTTAAATCTGTTATGAGCTTAGAGGCGGGCTATATAAACCACGAAATGTGGCACTGGCTTAACAAGTCAATGATTAAGGCCTACATAGTAAATATATCTAAATATCTCTTTGTATTTTGTTCTATGCTTTTCTAGAACTCTCGGTTGTTTACAGCTGTACATCATTCTTTGAGTGCACATATCTCAATACTTAGCCAGCACGCAAGTTACGACCATCCTTTTAAAGGAGATGAATCACCGACGGTGGAGGGTCATCCAGCGTCACACACTGCAAGTCATCAATGTTAGCCAAATGAGCCAAACCATCCGCAACTGCGTTCTCATCAATACATGTTCTAATCGAACCATCCGTGCACGTTGCAACAGTTTCGAAACATGGTGCAAAATCGTCGGTTATTCTCAAGGTCAATAATTTGGATGCCCTCGCATTGATTAAGAATCGTTAGTCTATCCTAATTTTTTAAACTCTTCACATATTTTTATTGTATTTCATTTTTAATTAATCAAATTAGCGACTGTTAGTCAAAAAATATTTTTGATACATTATTTTATTTATATCATGTTAGCATGACTAGGGGTGAGCATAACTCGATTCAACTCAAAAAACCGATTTTTTTTTTCAAATTGAGTTATTTGAATAAAATTATTCGAGTTGTTCGAGTCAACTCAAAATTTTATTTCGAATTTTGAGTTCTAGTCGGTTTAGAAATTTGAAAACCAAATATCCGAAAAATTAAAAATTTTTATACTACGTCTTTTATTTATACACGGCGTAAATTACACTTGTGATTTTGCAAACCCAGTGTTTCACTTTGTTACTCATTTTCTCTGCCTTTTTCCCCTTTTCACGTTATAAAACTAAAGCTAACCCTAAATCCTTAAAAATTGAAATTCCTCAAACTAAATTTCTTAATTGCTTTGTTCCTAGTCGGGTCTTCATTCCAGACTTCCAGGATTTCTGTTGGCGTGGTTCTCCATCGAAGCTCCAGGACTTTCATCGTAAGAAATTTTCATCTTTGAAATTTCATATTAGATGTTCCTGTAAAATTTGAATATGTTTCTTTCTTTTTTTGGTATTGTTAGGTCTTTCTTCTTTTGAATGGGTTCATTGATGATTCATCGTTGATTATTTGATTGAGTTTTGCTTTTGGGATTAACATGTTCATACGATCTGAATATTTATTAATTTTGTTGACTGGATTTTAGATTTTCTTAATTTTATTGAGTGGGCAATTAAATGTTAAGTGTCCATCATTAATTTTTTGGGTTTTGGATTAACATGTTCATACGATCTGAATACTTGATTAATTTTCTGACCTCTATTGTTGTTTGTTGAACAGAAAAAGAACATGACGAGCATCTTAGAGTCTCAATCTCATGTTTGTAATTCATAATGTTAAAGCAAAAGTGGGTCCTAAATCCCTCTGATTTTCATCTAATGTTTTAATGTCTAGTTATGAACAAACAAACAAAATTCTAATGTCTAATGAATGTTCTAATGTCACGTACAACTTTTTTCCCATCAACCTTGACGAGTATCTTGAGAAACTTCAAGACATGAAAGATGGTAATATTTAATTTTAATTATTATCGTTAATTGCCGTCATTATTTATATTTTAACTAATATTTTTTTTTTATTTTGTTAGAATTATCAATAATACTTGATAATTAAGAAGTTTCCACACAATTGCCGACACTCTACGAAGCGGTAGAAGGAGTCTAAGGTATTCGACAATGTAATACAAAAACTCAAGAAGAAGTATTTTGTTGCATTTTGATTTTTGGACTATTATCACTTTGCTTTTCATCGGTTTGTTTCATCTTGTGTAGTTGATTATTGTTAGATTTCCTAAACTATATTGTATTCTTATTAATTTGTTTGAGGGTTTTTTTTTTAGCGTGGATATGATGTTAAAGTGCTTTTCCTAAACTACACCAAGTTTGGTATATAGCGGCGCTCTTCGCGGCATTTTAGGAAAAATGCCACTAAAAATGATATATAGCGGCGTTTCGTCATAAACGCCACAAGAACTAGTACTTTAGTGGGATTTGTACTACAAACGCCGCAATAGGTTTCATTTTAGTGCGTTTATACTACAAACGCCGCAATAGGTGTCATTTTAGTGGCGTTTTGTAACAAACGCCGCAATAGGTGTCATTTATTGGTGGCACTTTGTCAAAAACGCCACAATAGTTATTGTTCTTTAGTGACGTTTAGTTAAAAATGCTGCAAAAGGTATAGCTCTTTAGTGGCGTTTAGTTAAAAACGCCGCAATTGTTTGGTAATTTAGTGGCGTTTTCAAAACAAACGCAACAATATGTTAAACTCACCATTTTGTTTTGACGGTTTAATACTTCCTATCACATTCTCCCTCACCCTGTGATCCCCAAATCAAATTACCCAAATTCCCTAATTCCTACAGCGATCTCTCCTCCGCCTCCCTTCTCCTCGTCTTCGTCTTCCACAGTTTCAGTCATGAGATTGTCTCCATCTTCAACAACACGCTCGATTCGCCTGTGCCGCAATAGGAAAGACTCAATGTTTTAAGGATGAATTCACTTTCGGTTTGCTTCCCTTCGAAAACCCTTCTTTCCATAAACGTTATTTTTTTATTTCCTTATTTTGATTTGTTATTTCTTCTAAATTATTTCAGAACTGATGGATAAGCACATTTCAATTTTTTATAATTATTATTCTTGTTTGCAATAGTATACTAATCAAGTTGGTCTCAGTGGATTTGGTAGAAGCCAATTCTGTTATTTACCGTATTTTTAATAGAGTAGGAATGAAAATGTCAACTTAGGCTATGTTGGTTTTGTATTGATTAAGAGTGCAAATACAAACTTTATTTGTGCCTTTTTATTATTTCCGTGTGTTAATATTTTCTCCATCTTCTCTAATTGCTTATCAAAAACTGTCACCTATTCTTTCATGATTCACTTGGATTAGTGTGCAAAAGGGTAGTAATAATATAATCACAATTCAGTTGGATCGTATGCAGTATTTTGGTTCATAGTGGTGGGGTACATGGTGGGCACTACTATGCTTATATCAGGCCAACCCTCTCAGAATTTTTCTTGATTCTATGCTCGAAGAATACCGCGATATCATCGCCAAATATATCCAAATCGTGTACCTGTAAGTTTTGGTAAAACCCTTGCTTTTTCATATTTATGCCTTTGGGGGTTTTGTTTTTTCCCCCTATAAATATGATAAATTTGGCACAAATGATAATGTTTTGTATCTCATATATATGCAACAAAATGAAGAAAAATGCAACTCTAAGATTTGCATGCTCATGATCTTTTTACTTGTATAGTTTAACTGTTATTTGATTAAGGCCTCTTACTCCAGTCATGAAATTAATAACCGAACGAATATAGAAAAATCCAGTCCCCCTTTGGTTCAGTAAAAGAAAATAAATCAATTTACATACAAGTAATCTTTGTGATATTGAACTTCCAATCTGTAAGAGAGGACAATAACCTATCTATTATGAAGACATGTTAGAAGAATACAAAAATATTAAGATAGTAAAGAAATGAAGATCTCAAATTTAAAGTATGCTCTAAACTTTTCAGGGAAACAAGTTACTAAACATGGACAGTAATATCTAGCACAAGCAAGCATCCTCAGAGAAATTGAAGAGGCGAAATACAGTTTTCTCCTTGTGGCAAGTCTTAATCTTTTACTTTTTTGGTAAGTTATAAGTTTGGTGTTATCAGATTAAGCTACTTAGTTGTTAAACTGCATTTGTCCACTTTCTACAGTTCTTGCTTAAGCTCATTTTATGTGAAGTACACCTTGAATGAAATGATAAGATTTGTAATTTGGTGAAAACTTGTAGTGAAGCTAGCATATATAGATATCTAGAATGTAACACCATGATGTGTGGCTTTTGTTATGGCTTCAATATGGCCCAAGGGGATACATTATTTTGTTTGCTAGGGTTGTCTAGTTATTCAAATACCGTGATAGAGAAAGTCATAAAGAACTGTTGAATTTACTTGTAAAATATTTGACTTCTAGAGAGACCAAGATGTTAGACTTAAAGTTGGCTATGAGTATTCGAGAAGGTACACTTTGTTTCTTTTTAATTAACATTATTGCGGTCTCTTTAACCTGAAATTATTTCTGATGTTGAAAGTATTCATATTCAAAACTATTAAATAGAACGTTGAGTCAATTTTTGCTTGACTCTCCAAGAAAGAAATCTATCTATGCTTTGTTTCCTTTGATGAGAACTTGTAAATTCCTTTGTTTTACATGCCTCTTTGTTTAAGCTTGCTTTTGTGCTAGAAATAGTTTTTATTATCATTTTCTTTATGAAATTTGTCGATTAAGCGTTTTATTGATGAAATTTAGGTTGCAAAGGAAGGTGGTGAGAAATGAAAATCCATGTCAGGTAAGTTTTTGGTATTCAATTATTTTAATCACAATTTGTTTATTCATTACAAATCAGTGTAGTGATAAATTATGATAATGTGTTTTGATCTTATCAGGAGAAGAAGTGTTACATTCATAAAGTTGTTGAGCTCAAGATGGAGTATGAGAAAGCTTTGGAGGAGACAGAGTATGAGTGGGTCGGGAAAAATAGATTTAGGAACGCAATATGTAAAGGGAATTAAATTGCGACAAAATGTACTTTTTATAATAAAATAAATATTTTGTTCAACAAATATTTTAAATTAATTGTGACTATTTTTGGAATGAAATAAATATTTTATTTATTAAAATATTTTGAATATGTAATTTATACTTTTTTTTGGAAAAATAGTGTTACTCGTGGCGTTTGTAAAGACAAACGCCACTAAAGAACAGTTATTAGTGGCGCTTGTATAAACAAACGCAACTAAAGATCAGTTATTCGTGTCGTTTGTAAATACAAACGCCACTATAGAACAATTATTAGCGGCATTTGTAAAGACAAACGACACTAAAGAACATTTTTTAGCAGCGTTTGTTTTTACATACGCCACTAAAAAACAGTTATTAGCGGCATTCTTAAGTCAAACGCCACTATAGATCTTGACTTTTGCGGCGTTTTTTGCCCAAAAACGCCCCAAACTGTTGCGGCGCTGCTTTCAACGGCCCGAGAAAGTTTTTAGCGGAGCTAAAAACGCCGCTATAGGGCTAAAAAAACGCCGTTAAAGACATGTTTTGTTGTAGTTGGTATGATTTTGAAGTTCAACGAGTTTAAATTTTATGGTCTTATCTTATTTTGAGGATTTTATTAATAAAATTTATTGATTGAGCTAAAATATATTATATATTATATAATTTTAGATGATATTTAATTTATTAAATAAAATTATAATTCTTATTATACATGTGAAAAACAATATGAATATATATATCTTATATGGTTAGATAAAGTCGTTTAAAATTAGAATTAATTCGTACTGTAACATTATAAATAATTACAACTAAGTTCGAATAGAAACTTGAATAACCCGACTTGAATTTTTCAACTCGACTCGACTTGAAAAATTTTCGAATGAAAGTTCGAATGATAAAATTAGACTCGTCAACTCGAATAACTGAATTTTTTTTGACTTGACTCGACTCGATCGAATGCTCACTCCTAAGTATAACTTTTCATGTTATTAAGTTTTTACTATATTTTTATATGTATTCATATTGTATAATTATTCCATGTAGGGTATGTAATTCAAATCCAGAGTAAATATGAAATAAATAGGTATATAATGTAATGATAAGATTTAAGTCATTTATCCTCTTAATTATATGTTACTTTTTAGAAATGGTAACTGAATTTTATTAAAAAAAATAATGGAATGTATCACACACACATAGAACGCACTAAAGAAAAGAAAAATATAATTAAGGATTATGTCCACCAAGAACCTCATACAAACATAAAAGATGAAACTCAAAAGTGCAAAGAAAAATAAACTCTTCCCTTGATATTGATGTACATCGTTAAAGAACCCAAAAACCTTAATGAATCTCTTTGTTTCTATCCAAACGAGACACTTTATAAGGTGAAAAGGGAGTGGTGAGCGAACCAAACTATCAGGCAGATTGCTTCGCTACACAGTTCTGATTACATCAACAAATAACCACCAAAAAGGATCAAACTTGCTATGACCACTGACAAACCCAAATCAGAAACAAAGTATCGTGGAGATCTTTGTACGAGCACCAAACGACTGTTAAGGTGTGCAAAAATTGTGTCAAATGGTAGAGGAAACGTACCACAAAAATAAAAGAAAATGTGCCACAAAGGTAAAAGAAAAACATGTCATAAAGGCAGAGGCAAAATGCATCACAAGAATGGAGATTCTTATTAAAAATTAATTTTTTTTATAAAAAAAAACAATAAAAAATAACAAACACCAACAGCTGACAACTAACACTAAAGTCAATATCATCATCTGCCAAACAAAAATAGATGGAAAAAAACTTGCGCCTAGGTGGAGGAGAGAAAACCAAGGGTTTTTTCCCCTCGGAAGAATTTTACCAAACATTACTTTTCAATTCTAATTATATGTTATTTGGTTTAAGTAAATTCAAAGGACAAAGAACAAAAATTTACCAACAACCAATTAATCTAATAGAATAAATATTAGATCTTTTAAGTAAGGTTAGAGGTTCTAATTTTAACGTTGTGGATAGAGCAAATTAAGATAAGAGGGTTGTCCTCAATGCTCCAACAAAAATGAAAATTTCTATAAATCTAACAGAAATTATTTAATTAGCCCATTAAGCAATTTTGATTAAATTAAAAATTGGTAAACTACTCAGGTTGACCACCGAACTATGTTATTTTGACCATCGACGTCAATCATACCACTAAACTTTTAAATTGGTCATATTTTGACCACCGCCGTTTAAAAACTAACAGGGGGTGACGTGGCAGTTAACGAAAATTTGTAAAATTATACATTTGGTCCCTATATTTACCTATTATATCAATTTGGTCATAATTTTAATTTAATTCAAAATTTTAAGGCTCCAATACGATGATGGCACGTGTCACCATCTAATTAGACAAATTTTCTATTAATTTTAATTTATTTAATTTAATATTTTTCTCTAATCACAAGGTGACACATGTCGCCATGTGATTAAAAAGAAAATAGATAAAATGAAGGTTTGCAACTAAGGGGAATCAAACCCAGAACATTTGGGTCAAATTGGCACACTCAAACCACTAAGCTAGAGCAACTGCTATGAAAAATTCTATCAACAAGTTTATTTAAATCGTAACTTATGAAATGGGGATGAAAAATTAACATCTTCTTAGCTCTGCTTTTCCTCATTGTCTCTCAAAGAATCATCTTTGAGAATTTTAGTTTCCCGTGCTCAAGACTCTCTCTCTCTATATATAACATCAAGCAGAGTACAATACTTTTGCATTATTGGCAACAGACATATATGAATATTTGTGCATACCTGAGAACATGGTTGCGCCCATATGGCTTAAGCTTGCGGGGATAGGACCTTCCAATTGATTGTTAGTGAAGCTAGCCACCTTCAGACTCTGCTTAAAATCAGGTATTGGACCAGAAAATTGATTCCCTTCTAGTCTCAACATTAGAAGCTTGGGCAACATGGTTAGCGATGATGGGATTTTACCAGTGACGTAAGAGCTGAATGATTTGCTAATGACTCCCTAAATTTTCATTTCACAGATGATTCTTTGAGAGATGAGAAGGAGAAGCATCACGAAGAAGAAAGTGTTAATTTTTCATCCTCAATTTACAAGTTATAATTTAAATAAACGTGTTGATAGGATTTTTTTATAATAGTGGCTCTAACTTAGTGGTTTGAGGGTGCCTTAAAATATTGAATTAAATTATGGTGGTCTAATTGACGAGTTACCTAATTCGGTGGTTAAAATAGGTACGCTCAAATATTTCGTTGGTCACCTAAGTAGTTTACCCTTAAAAATTTGCAACTTAAATAAAAATTGAAATTAAATTTAATGATCGATCACGCATGAATTAATTCATGACTTTTTTTTCTTTATCAAAATCAGAGTATCAACTGTCAGATAATTTGTTAATTTTTCCTCTTTTATATTGCATAATACGAAAACTAAAAAAATACAAATACATAAATATGTTAAGAATATCATAAGTATAATTATATCTATAATTATAACATTAGGAAAAATATTACGAACCCGGCAGAGAATACAAAAATTACGGATAGAGATATTCTGCTCCTTTTTTGTGTCTCTATTTATGCCTCACACTAAAAAATCAGATTTTGAGTTTAGGGTTAAAATTTAAGATTAGGGTTTAAGGAACTAGGGACATTATGTATTTTTTAGGATTTAAAGTTTATGGTATAGGACTTATAATTTAGGGTTATGGCTTAGAATTAATTTTTTTAGTGTTGGGACACCAAAAATGGCACTGAAAGGGGCATAGGTAGGGATGACCATTTGACCCAGACCCGAAGGGTTTCAACTCAACTCGATCTTATAGGGTCGGATTTTTTTTAAAAAAATTCGGGTTCAGGCCGGGTTTGGTTTGGCTTTAAGATAAAAAATACCCTACTCGATCCGACCCAACTCAAAATAATAGTTTAATTTTATTCTAAATATTTAAGTATAATTACTACAATGCCCCTCTTTTTATATATATTTTTCAATTATTTCTCTATTTTGTCTAATAAAAATAGAATAATTATTATGATGCTCCCTCTCTATTTTTATTTTTTCAATTAGCTCCTTATTTTATCGAATAATAATAAAAATTATTACTTTTTTCGAGTTTTTACTCTAAAATTCAGGTTCAGACGGAGTTGGATAGAACATCATAAAATGTCGGGTTGGGTCGAGTCGAATTTGGATGGAGGTGTTAAATTTTGGGGTCGGGTACGGATCGGCTAAAAATCCTATCTAACCCGACGTATGGCCATCCGAGGATTTTCTCCGAAAATTACGTAGAAATTTTTCATGGTTTGTTGTTGCTTGTAACAGCGGCAAAAGCTAACTACTCTCACACCGTGTGAAAGCAGCCATGGTGATCAGAGATCATAATGAATGAACGGCGATGGTCTTTATGAGCGGAAGATGAACGGTGGTTAGAGATAAATAATAAGTTGAAAGTATATAGTCAATAAAATTGAATCAGAATTTTTTTGAATAAATATAGCCAATAAAAAGTGAATCAGAATTTTACTAATAAAACTGAATCAAAGATTGGTGGTTATATGTATTAGGCTTATATAGTTCAAGTCCAACTAACTCAACAAACAAACTAATAATATCTGATCTTCTAACACACACCAATGCAAAGCTCCTCACTTTTATTTTCCAATGTTGTCTGACTCACACTTCTTCTAAAGTTTGCAACTTTCAGACAACAAGAAAGAAATCTGTCTCGAACTTCAACTCAAAGTATGGAACTTCTTTTTTGTTGAAAAACACGTTGATAGCACAATAAGGAAGTCCCCCTTAAATTATTGAAGATATGGTTTCAACTTCCGTATGTAATGAAAGTTGGAAGATTTATTGGGGTTTAAAAATTGCGAGTGTAGTTTGGGTTGAGTTTGTGATTTTATTGACAAATTATAGAAACCCCATCTGGGTTTTAAGCTCTGCAAATGGCTAGAGTAAGGAAAAGAAGTATACACCTAAGCAAACTTTGCTCGTTTCCGTGCTGTCGTCGACCTAGTCCGACCGATGAACACGCCCGAATAGGGCAGAAAGGGTACTCTAGAGTGGTGTAGTGTAATGAACCTGGTAGTCAAGAGCAAATTCGTTTGAGGTATAGGGGAAATTATGTTTCCACTACCAAGTACACTGCAGCTAATTTTATCCCAAAGTCTTTGTTTGAGCAATTTAGGAGGGTTGCAAATGTGTACTTTCTCGTTTTTGCTTGCGTCTCGTTTAGTCTGTTGGCACCGTATTCGGGGCCAAGCATTCTTGCGCTGTTGGTCGTTGTGATTGGAGCTACAATGGCCAAAGAAGGCATCGACGATTGGCATCGAAGAAGTCAGGTGATTCTTGAAACCTTAATTCAATTTCCAAATGTTAGTCCTGTTAGTTTGCTTCCCAAATGTTATAGGTTCAGATTCGACTCTCTTTGTAGTCAGTAAAACCGAAACTGTAAAGAAGAAAGAAATGGTTATAATCTGTATTCAGATTACTTGAATACTGAAATGTTATTCGTGTCATCTTTATTGATACTGATCTGCTTCCTTATTTGGTTCTCATATGCATTTCTTTTCTTTCGGTTTATGTGAATTATCTGAACTAGTTTTCCACGGTTCCAGGACATAGAGGCCAACAATCGTAAGGTTGAAGTTTTTGATGGAAATTGCCCTTTCAAAGAAACCAAATGGAAGGATATCCGAGTCGGTGACCTTGTTAAGGTGCATAAGGATGAATATTTCCCGGCCGATCTACTCTTACTTTCTTCATTCTACGAAGACGGTGTTTGTTACATTGAGACGATGAACCTTGACGGAGAGACTAATTTGAAGTTGAAACATGCCTTAGACGTAACATCCAGCATTCGTGATGTAGAGACCATTAAGGGATTCAGAGCTGTGATCAAGTGTGAGGAGCCGAATGAACATCTTTATTCATTCGTTGGAACATTGTATTACGAATGTCAACAGTACGTACTTTCCCTACAACAAATCCTTTTGAGAGGTTCTAAACTGAAGAATACTGATTACATCTATGGTGTGGTTATTTTCACCGGACACGATACGAAAGTGATGCAAAATGCTGTGAACCCTCCTTCGAAGAGGACAAGGATCGATAGGACAATGGATAAGATATTTTATATCCTTTTCACTGCTCTGGTTTTGATATCATTCATTGGGTCTCTATTTTTCGGAATCGAAACTAGAAAAGATAATGGTGGCAAGTATGGAAGGTGGTATCTTCGACCGGATAGCACGACTGTATTCTTCGACCTGAGGAGACCTTCGTTGGCCGCGTTTTTGCATTTCTCGACGGCTGTTATGTTGTACGGATATTTGATACCCATATCATTGTATGTTTCCATCGAGATTTGCAAGGTTTTACAGAGCATTTTCATTAACCAAGACCAGGCTATGTATGATGAGGAAACCGAGAGGCCGGCACATGCACGGACATCTAATTTGAACGAGGAACTCGGTCAGGTCTATACTATACTCTCCGACAAAACTGGGACTTTGACATGTAACTCGATGGAGTTTATGAAGTGCTCAATTGCTGGCACAGACTATGGTCGTGGCATGACCGAGGTAGAAATTGTATTGGCAAGGAAGAGAGGTGAGATGATGGATGATGCAATGGATATTGATACAGCGGAACCCGGAGAATCTGTTAAGGGCTTCAACTTCCGAGATGAACGCATTATGAACAGGAAATGGGTGAAGGAGCCTCATTCGGATGTCATTAAGAAGTTCTTTAGGGTCTTAGCAATTTGCCATACAGCCGTTCCTGAAGTAACAGAATCCGGGCAGATTGTTTATGAAGCCGAGTCAGCCGATGAAGCAGCCTTTGTTGTTGCTGCGCGAGAAGTCGGTTTCCAGTTTTTCGTAAGGAATAAAACCGGCACACAACTGCATGAATTGGATCCTAGTACTGGGGAAACAGTTGACAGGTAATCTTTTGGGAACCTTTTCACATCACTTTTGATTTTATGTTCTTAATGCAAACTTTGGTTTACATTGCATATGAATGAATAAGTTTCTGCAATTCAGAGTATACGAGCTTCTTCATGTGTTGGAGTTCAGTAGTGCTCGCAAAAGGATGTCCGTAATTGTAAGGAGCCCAGAGAAACAGTTATTGCTCCTTTCTAAGGGTGCAGACAGGTCAGAACCCACATTCAGATATATTTGGTGGAATTTTATGCAGTTGTAAATACATTTGCTGATGTAGAATTTCATTTATCACTGTTATTCAGCGCGATGTTTCAAAGGCTTTCAGAACACGGCAGGATGTTCGAGTTCCAGACCAAGGAGCATATAGAAAAGTATTCCGAGAAAGGGTTACGAACCATGGTTCTCGCTTATTGTGATTTCGATGATGATGAGTATAAATTGTGGGAAGAAGAATATGTGAAGGCCAAAACTTCCGTAGGTGCAGATTGAGACGATCTAGTGGAAAATTTGGCTGACATGATCGAAAGGGATTTAATTCTTTTCGGTGCTACAGCTGTTGAAGACAAACTACAAAAGGGGGTCAGTTACTAAATTCCTTGTTTTTCTTCCGACAATCATGTCCGATACATATTCGGACATATAGAGATATAACACTCCAAAAACTCTCTGTATACATACTCAACTTTAAGCAATTGAACATACTCAAGTTGAACACATGTCCGTATCCAACTTTCACACTCAAGTTTGAGTAACATAGTTGTAATTTGCGTACAAAGATAAGTTTAAGGTTTGTATAAATAGCTATACTTAAGGTTGTATAAACAGCTATATTTCTCTGTTACGTAGGTCCCAAGCTGTATTGACAAGCTTGCAAGGGCTGGAATCCGGATATGGGTTTTGACCGGAGACAAGAAGGGAACCGCTATTAATATCGGGTTTCTAACAAGTTGAATCCAACTAATCGAGTATTAATATCGGGTATAAACATAAGTTTTATAAGTTCTATATTTCTACAGGTATGCATGCAGTCTTCTAAGACATGGAATGAGACAGATTGTGATCACGCTCGAGTTGCCAGTAATCGAAGCCCTTGAAAAACAAGGGGATAAGGACGCCATTGCAGAGGTATAAGCTACATTGTCTTAAAGTGACGTTAATGCAGGCTTTACTGGGTGGAAAATCTAAATCTATAATTATTATTAGGCTTCTCTTGAAAGTGTAAAACAGCAAATACGAGACGGAAAATCTCAAGTAGCTAAAGAAAATAAGATCGAGTTTGGTTTGATTATCGACGGCAAGTCCTTGTATTTTGCTCTGGACGAAAATCTCGTAAAGTGCTTTATGGATCTAGCAATGAATTGCGCTACTGTTATATGTTGTCGATCTTCCCCAAAACAAAAGGCCGTTGTAAGTATTGTGTTTAGGAGAATCGAGTAAGCTATGGGAGTTTCATTAAGTGTCTCGGGCTTTGGCATGAAAATTATCTGATATGCAGGTTACAAGACTCGTGAAATCTGTAACAGGAAAAACAACACTAGCAATTGGTGATGGTGCAAACGATGTTGGCATGATTCAAGAGGCCGATATTGGAGTTGGCATCAGTGGTGTTGAAGGGATGCAGGTAAACATATATATTTCATTTCCATAGTCATCAGTAACCGGTTTTGGTACTGATTTGTGGTTGATGCTTGACGGTTCATCCATGTTATAAGAACAATTCAATGATTGTAACATGATCTATTACTAATATGAATTTGCAGGCTGTGATGTCAAGTGATTTTTCAATTGCTCAATTTCGTTTTCTGGAACGTTTATTATTGGTGCATGGCCATTGGTGTTACAGGCGAATAGCAAAGATGGTAAATTGTTCAGTCCTGATCTCCTCTATCTCCCTCTCTCTGGAACTAAACCGAGATAATCCAACAATTTGCCTGTGCATAGAGATAACTATATTTTTCTTGTAACTGCAGATATGCTATTTTTTCTACAAGAACATCTCTTTTGTATTTACTTTGTTTTGGTTCGAGGGGTACGCTTCTTTCTCCGGTCAGCCAGCTTATAATGATTGGTACATGTCATGATATAACGTTTTCTTCACTTCACTTCCTGTAATAGCTCTCGGTGTTTTCGATCAAGACGTTTCAGCCAGATTTTGCCTTGAGGTAAACGGTTCTTTGTTTTATTGTTATAGCTGCACTACTGCAACATCACTCGGGCTGACTATCTTTTTTCTTTTGCAGTATCCTTTCTTGTACCAAGAGGGTGTACAGAATTTCCTCTTCAGCTGGATCCGTATACTTGGCTGGATGTTCAATGGAGTACTTAGTTCCATAACCATATTCTTCTTAACCACCAACTCGATAACCGGTCAAGCATTCCGGAAAGACGGTCAAGTTGCCGATTATTCGGTTCTTGGGCTGACAATGTATACATGTGTAGTTTTGACGGTAAATTGTCAAATGGCGCTCTCTGTCAATTACTTCACATGGATCCAGCACCTCTTCATATGGGGCAGCATTATCCTTTGGTTTATATTCTTGTTGGTTTACGGTTCGATTCCGCCGACGTTATCGACAACTGCATACAAGGTTTTCATTGAAGCTTGTGCTCCAATCACTCGGTTTTGGCTCACCGCCCTTCTTGTTGTTATTGCTACACTGCTGCCTCTGTTTTCCTATAAGGCTTTTCAGATCCGGTTTCGACCTATGGAACATGATAAAATACAGACACGAAGATTGTGAGGCTTTTCGGTGACTTCGCCTTCGGAGATTCGGATCAGCGTCTAAAGGTAAAGATTAGGTTTTTCTTTTCTCGGTATATGTTTTATCAGTGTCTTAGTTTAAGTATACGTTAAGAGTAGAGTGTGAAGATGGGAGGAAATCAAATCCCAACATATGATATGTATTTATTTATTTTTCATAAGCTTAACCCATAAATGTTGAATGAAGTTTGGTGATGAATTCTTCAATTTTTCCAACAATAAAAAAATGTCCAAATGTTTTCCTTACGAGTCCCTTCACTCTAACCCTAACATCCCCCGCTCTAACCCTAACATCCACCACTTCTGACAAGTCTTTTTCTCTAACCATTCCATTAAAGCGAAACTATATTCATATAAGGGTAAAACTTTGCTACACAGGCTGTGTAAAATTAATTTTACACAAGTCTATGTATTTATACTATAAAAATCCAAATCATATATTCCTAACCCTAAAAAACAAAACCCCATATTCTAAACCTTAAACCCTAAATTATAAACACTAACCTTAGATTCTAAACCTTACAACCTAAACTCCTAAATTTAAACCCTAAACTAAAGCTCTAACTCCTAAAACTAAAAGACACGTGTAAACTAAAGTTTACACGGCCTGTGTATCAAAGTTTTTTCCTTCGTATAATACATTTCTCAATATATATATATATTGACCGTTCTTGTTAAGGTATTGGCGGAATAAATATATGCTCTTTTTTTTTTTAATCCAAAACGATCCACCAACTAACATCCGTTGGCTAAGATCTTCATGGATACAGCTAGTGCATGCATGAGCATCGATTGTTTTCACCTATCTACCCCCAAACGGCACCAAATCCGTCATTCTTCATTCACCCAAGTTATGGCTGATAGAACTTATTCAATTCTTAATTTTTTTAGATATTTAAAATACATATTTATATTTGTATATACTAAATATAGATTAAAAAGAAAAAATAATCACAGAACTTACATGAAATGGTAAGAGTCTTTTCTACCTTAGGGATGTTAGTGGAGCAGGTTTCGTTGGGATTCGCCCCACATCGCATTCAATTGGGCAATGATGGTTACAAATTTCGCAGGTTGTGGGGGTGGGGAAGAAGATAAAAATTAGATTTGCCGTGGGTGGTGGGGAACGCGTGAATATGCCTTTGTTCTTGCCCCACCCCCACATGCTCCAACTGATCTTATAACATATTAATATAAATATTATTAAAAATATAATATCAATTTGGATCATAGTCAAATTTAAAATAATTTATATTGACTTGTCTTGGAATATTAATGAAAAGTTATATATATATATAATTAAGCTTGAGATTGATAAGATTAAATATATAAATATTTTTAAAATATCAGTTTGAATCAAAGTCAAATTTAAGATAATTTATATTGACTTATCTTGAAATATTTATGAAAAACTATATATATATAATATTTATATTTATTGATTTCTTCTTATTGTTGCATGCCGTTAAGCTTTCCTTTTAAGGTTTGTTTTCTTCTGCTCAGTGCTCACCTATGGTATGTTATTCTTCTATTCTTTTTAATTTTATTTTTTATAATATTGTATGTTATTTAGATTCTATTGATACTTTTCTTATTTTTAAAGGTTATTTTTTATTTTCTTTTTAGTTCTTTATATATTATTTATTTGTTGCAACAATTGAAATATTATTGTACATGTTATTTGTGCTATTTTTGGTCCTTTACAATAAATTTTAGTATCTTTTTAGTCCAAACTTTTGTGTTGTACAAAATTTAATTTCATATATTATTATTTTTTTAAAAATGATGACAGTTGGAATAATGTCACATATGTGGTGAGAGTGCAAAAGACAGGTGTTTCATACTTTTCTCGTAACAAATTTGATTTATATTTATTTAACTAATATTTATAAATATATTATATGAATGGGTCATGGAGCAGGTAAAGAGAGGATTAGGTGGGTCTTAAGACCCACGTGAGTGATGGGCCAGGGATGGTGTTAGTCTTGCGGGTTGCCGGGCATAGATGATTTTAAATTTTGTATTCGCAGCGGGTCGTGGGGTGGGAATGGAGATGAAAATTCTTGACGGGGATGGGTGTGGGAAAAGTACCCTTCGCACCCTCCCGTCCAATTGACATCCCTATCCAACCTTAATCAATAGTCTAGGGTTCAATATTTGCATTGAGCACAAAGTAACTTTAAAACTTGTAGTTGTCGTTTATGTCACACCTTGATCCCTATTCAAAGCACTACATTCGGGTCACCCAAAATTCGATCTAATAAATTTCCCTTTAAAATCATAAGTTTAGCCATTATCAACATCAAATTCATTCATAATTCAATTGTAATTAGATAAACATTATAAATCGATTTACAAAATAGGAGCTCCGATTTTAAAACATCGTATATCAAAATAATATTTCAAATAAAGTTTACAGACTCAACTACTGTAAGGTCTTATGAATACAATATCCCAAAACTAAACATCTAGTATTGTACTCTAAAGCGATGCGTTGCTAGGAAATCCCTACACGTTGTGCTCCTAGGTCACGATCAACCTACGAACATAAACAACGATTCTGAATGTTGAGCTTACAAAACTGAGTGGTACATTTCTACTCTATCACAATTCATAATTATCATAAAATAAGCATGCAAGATAAATATAGTCTGGAGAGCATAGATAAGCATTATTAGAATGCTTAACTATGTTGTTAAGTGATGGAATTTGAAGTTTAATGGCAAGGGGACAACTTTGAATAATTTGGAAATATTGAGATGAATTCCAAAAGAATTCATTTTATGGTTAACATTGATGTTATAAAATGGAATTAGTATCGATTGAACATCGAAAGTATTTTTAGGAATTTTATTCCTAATATGTGCCTATTTTGAATTTTAAAGATAATGAAAAAGTTCAAGAGTAAAGCTAAAAGCGATAGTAAGGTTTACTAGTGAGGCATCAGGTGAGTGCAATGCATACATAACATGATACATGGATGTTTTATACATCATTAGGAAGACTTGCGATAAGTCTACCTTTATATTGGCATGATATTTATGTCATAATCATATATTTAACATGTTCTAAATATGTCAAAAGTTGAATATAAATGCATATATCACTAGTTATATATGATGTTATATTATGAATGTTATTTCGGGTATGAACTGCCCAATGTTAAATTATGTTGATATACATTGCCATGGATGAAATAAATATGGAATATATGCCCAAGTATGTCATTGAGGGACAGGGTATAGTTGGCATGCCATAGAGTCCAGTAGCATTTTGCATACTCGGTTTAGCACTAAAGTGTATATAAAGGACACTTAGTGTAAATGGTTAGCACAACCTTATGTGCGGATGGTTAGCACAGCCTTATGTGCGGATGGTGGGCACAACCTTGTGTGTATTAGCACTTCGGTGCATATTTGACTCGAGTACCTAGGGTCCTCATAGGTTTATATTTGGGCTATGATTTATTGGTAAATGATAAATAAACAGGTGAAAGAGTTATGAACTCTCAAAGTAAATGGAAAGTATATTGGTAAGAAATTTATATCCGGTTTATATTATGTTAATACATGATTAACATGATGATAATGCATATCTAGTGATCATAATGCATGAAAATTTTATATGTTAATTGTTATAGTTATGTTATATTACACTGATTATTATTATTATTATTCATGTCTCACTAAGTATATACTTAGCATGTGATGGTTTTCACGCGTAGGTAAAAAGTAGAAACCAGAGTAAGGAGCTGGCATCCTACTTATCAGGAATATAATCATGGTATCAATAATAACATCTTTTGATGTGTTTTGATAATACTAGATGGAATGTATATGTTAAACTTAGTATGTTTTATACTAGTTTACACATGGTTTGTGATAACATATAAACTAGTCAAGGTTTATAGTGAATGATGAGTAGTTATATTATATTTAAAATCGGGTAATGATTAGAAAATGTTAAATAGAGTAATCAGATAGATTTTTATTTTAGCCAGTTTTTAGGCAGTTATATTCCTTATATATCATAGATAAGAATTGTTAAGTTGCTGCCTGAAATCGGGCTTTATTTGATGGGATAAAAATTTGAAATATAATTCTACGCGATAAATGGTAAAATAGATAATTTATAATTTTTCTTATAAATATTAATGTGATATGTTGGTATATATTCTTTATGTGACACTCTAATTAGTAAGGGATATAGAATACTGGTTAGGGTGTTACAGTACAGGTACTCAAGACTTGGGTATCGGTACTCACACACGTACAGATACCAAAACTACTCACTGGAATTTCACGAACTTGCGCGTACCAGCACGGGTCGAACAATACTAATACTTCTTTAAATTGCGTACTGGTACAAGTTGAACACCATATCGATACTCGTCTCATAGTTCATCCTTGTTTTTCATTAGAACAAGGGGTACCGGTACGGGCTCCCCCCGTATCGATACTGAAGCTTAGAAATGGCTTCATGATAAGTCATTAATTTGTATGTTTTTCTTATATTAAATCCTATGTTTTAGCACATTAATATATCTTAAAGCCCTTAATTCAGTTCCTATTTGATTTTGCAGGTGTTTTTGGGCCTTAACGATGTTTTATACGTAAAAGCTGAGTTTTAGCACCATTTTGGCGTCATTGGGAAATCCTTTGCGCAAAACCAGTAGCACTCGCAAAATAAGGCATGGGCACGATGCAAGACAGACTTTTTGACTTGGAGGACAAGCAATCCTACTACAAGTGACTTCTACTTTTACCATAATTAGAGTTGTTTATGATTGTTGCATTTAATGTAAAGTATTCCCCTTTATTTTCCCCTATAAATAGAGATCAAAGGGTGAAGAGAAATCAATAGGAAGTAGCTGAAACCCTCCCCCTCTTCTTGTGTTTCCGCCAACCACCATGAGTGGCTAACTCCCCCTTTTTCTAGTCAAGTGTAGTTACAAGGATATTATTTCAAGTTTTTAGTGAGATTTCTTGTTCCAAATTATCTTTATCTTTATTCAAGTATTTTCATATCTTTTGTGCTTCATCTTCATGTGTATGTTTGGTTACATATATGCTACAACCAATTCAATGGTATTTGATACAAGTGGTAAAGAAATTCGGGTTCGATTTCTAAAGGTATAAATTTATGTTCTTAATAAGTTAACGGGTTCGTGCTTAAGAAGAATATGGATCTGGTGATCTCTTGAGATCATTAATGCTATGTGATAGATTGTAATTCTTTAGTGGTATCTAGGAATTTAATCTTGATAATAAGAGTTAATCTTTTAATAGTATTTAATTGATAATCTAGCTTAGAAGAGATTGGGTTATTTGGTGGTATTCATCTAATCTAAAACCAAGCTATTTGAGATTGATGTTGATTTATCTTTTATGGGTCAATGATCTAAATTCTTGATTTAATATTCCAAGTTCTACCTTGACTAGAGTTTCAATTTATATTGAATTCTTCCTTACTTCAAATGCTTTCTTTAATTCAAACCACAAACTCCTCCTTTACTTAAATTGCTTTACTTGTGAATTTAATTTCTTAACCGCTCTCTGTGGGATCGACCCTACTTGCCGCTACTACAAATCCAAAGAACAAGTAGGTATTATTTTTTTGATGAATTCGACACCCATCAAAAAATTGGCGCCGTTGCAGGGGAGTGGTGTCAAGAAGCTAAGCTTACTTTTATTTAGTTTATTTTCTTTTTCTACTTTTATTCTTCGTTCTTCTCATGCAGATAAGCTTTATTTGTTCGATCCTAATATTGACAAAACTAAAAGGCGACTAAGGAAGGAAGAGAAGCAAGGCAAACAATCAGCCACACAAGAGGCTGACTTGGAGAGCACTCAAACCGAAATACCCCTTGAAACTGACAACATGGCTAAAAAACTCTTCGAGAACTCACCGCACCCAAAATAGCCACACAACCACTATGCATCGATTACCAAGATCCTGAGGTACCATTCAAATTAAAATCTGGACTAATACATTTTCTTCCTACTTTCAGAGGACGCGAGAATAATAATCCATACAAACACTTGAAGGAATTCCATATGGTGAGCTCGAGCATGAAATCCCACAATGTCACCATGGATCAAGTCAAGCTACAGGCATTTCCATTCTCTCTAGCTGATCATGCAAAAGATTGGTTATATTACATACCATCAGGATCGGTCGAAACATGGACGGACATGACAAGGTTTTTCCTTAAAAAATATTTTCCAGTCTCAAGAGCCACCAACATTAGAAAAGAAATTTGTGGAGCTCGACAAAAAGATTATGAGACGCTTCATGACTATTGGGAACAATTCAAACAACTTTGTGCAAGCTGTCCGCAACATATAGTGTTCGACCAACTACTCATCCAATATTTCTATGAGGGTTTATTACCCATGGAAAAAAGGATGATGGATGCCACAAGTGGAGAAGCAATCGTAAAAAAACTCCTACCCAAGCCAAAGACCTCATCAACATTATGGCCGCGAACTCTCAACAATTCAGTTCAACACATGACACAGTCTTTTGATGTGTTAATGAGGTAAATATTTCTTCCTTTGAAGATAAGATTTCGAGTTTAACTTCTCTTGTTCAAAAATTGGCATTAGGTAATGCACAACAAGTCAAGGCATGTGGGATTTGCACAAGTCAAAATCATGCAACTGATATGTGCCCCATGCTCCAAGAAGAGAGTACCGAGGATGCCAATGCCATTGGAGGACCTTACGGCCAAAAAAAGTACAATCCATACTCAAATACATATAATCAGGGCTGGAAAGACCATCCAAATTTGAGCTATAGGTAAAGGAACAATCAACAAGGAGGTTATGCGCAACCATCTTCATCGGCGAAACCACCCTTGGAGGATGTCGTATACAAACTTGCCCACAACCTTGAGCAATTCCAACAACAGACGAGGTCAAGTATTAAAAACCTTGAAACACAAGTAAGTCAATTTGCCTCATCTCTTAGTCAATCCGAATCTCGAGGTAAGTTACCTTCTCAAACTATTGTGAATCCGAAACAAAACGTGAATGCAATTACTTTGAGAAGTGGCAAGAATTTGTAGGATTCTTCACCCAAGGAGGACGCCGAAAAGGAAGAAGGGAAGGCTAGCAAACCAACAAAATTTTGGCAAACCCCTTTTCTCGACAAGGATGGAAAATCGCACAAGCCTGAACAAGAGAAGAGAGATGTCGACACAAGCAAGATAACTCAACCTATCATTGTGCAACCGCCTTTTCCTTAAAGGTTCTCAAAGACCAAGAAAGAGGAGCAAGAAAAGGAGATTCTTGAGACATTCCGCAAAGTCGAGGTAAATATTCCATTAATTGATGCTATAAAACAAATCCCTCGCTATGCAAAATTTCTCAAAGAATTATGCACGTACAAGAGGAAGTTGAATGGTAACAAAAAGATAAGAATGGGTGAGAATGTGTATGACGTACTTAAACGGAAAATTCCTGAAAAATGCAAAGATCCAGGTATGTTCACTATCCTTTGTCAAATCGGAAGCATTAAGATTGAAAACGCCATATTAGATTTAGGAGCATCTATTAATGTTATGCCATATTCTATATATTGTGCTAACAATATGGGTCCTCTTAAAGATACGTGTGTGATCATACAGCTTGCCGATAGATCAAATGTCTATCCGAATGGAGTCTTGTAGGATGTTTTGGTGCAAGTCAATGAACTTGTATTTCCCTCTGATTTTTATGTTTTAGATATAGAGGAAAACGATTCGTCTAGTCCTAATTTGATTTTGTTAGGAAGACTATTCTTGACAACATCTAGAACAAATATTAATGTGCATGATAGGGTACTTACCATGGAATTTGATGCAAAGTCAGAAAATTCAATATCTATGATGCCATAAAATACAATGAAGATGCATGTTCATTGTTTGCTTTAGATGTTACTAACTATACAATGTAGGAAACCATCAAAGAACTTGATTGTGATACGACCGAAGAACACCTTCAAGCATTCAAGGACATCATACCATGGTATGCTGACATCGCAAATTACCTAGTGACGAGGATGTTACCATATCACTTGTCTAGGGTAGAAAGAGATAAAATAAAAAGTGATGCCAAATATTACATATGGGACGATCCATACCTATGGAAGATAAAGGCTGATCAAATAATCCGCCGATGCATACACCAACATGAGGCTCATTCAATCCTCCAATTTTGCCACACCGAAAATTGTGAAGGACACTTCGCTTCAAAGAGGACGTCTCAAAAGGTACTAGAGAGTGGATTTTATTGGCCCACTTTATTCCGAGATACATACATGTTTTGCAAATCTTGTGAGAAATGCCAAAGGATAGGTAATGTAGGACGCCGAAATCAAATGCCACAAACACCAATTTTATTCTGTGAAATCTTCGGTGTTTGAGGCATAGATTTTATGGGTCATTTTCCTTCCTCATTCAATAATACCTATATACTTTTGGACATCAATTATGTATCAAAGTGGGTAGAAGCTAGAGCTACTCGAACTGATGATTCAAAAGTTTTCGATTTTGTCAGGACTAATATCTTTTCTAGGTTTGGGACACCCAAGGCCATCATAAGCGATCAAGGGACACATTTTTGCAACAAAATTATGAAGAACTTGCTGAAAAAGTACAATGAGGTACACGGAGTCTCTATCGCATATCACCCTCAAACCAACAGTCAAGCCAAAGTCTTTAATAGAGAAATCAAGTCCACATTAGAAAAGACCGTCAAACCCACACGTCGAGATTAGAGTATACGTATCAACAATGCTTTGTGGGCATATAGGACAGCCTATAAAGCTCCCATAGAAATGTCTCCTTATCAGATTGTCTACAAAAAGCATGTCATCTACCCATTGAATTGGAACATCAAGCCTATTGGGCGGTCAAGCGATTCAACATGTCGATCGATGCAGCCAGTGAACATAGGAAGTTGCAATTACAAGAACTTGAAGGAATTCACAATGATTCCTACAACAATGCAACTATCTACAAGGAGAAAACAATGGCCTTCCATGATCAAATGATTTCTAGAAAAAATTTCAAAATTGGGCAAAAAGTTTTACTTTACAAATCTCGATTGAAATTTTTTATGGGAAAGTTAAAATCTAGGTGGGAAGGACCTTTTGTTGTCACTAACATATTTGCTAATGGTGCAGTTGAGATACAAGACATGGACACCAACAAGGTCTTCAAGGTAAACGGACATCGATTGAAACCATTTTATGAAGGATTCGTTGAGAGGAATGAATAAATGACCGAGTTGGAAGAACCGCGCTATGAGGATTAAAATGAGTTATGTCTAGCCAAAGACGTTAAAGAAAGACGCTTCTTGGGAGGCAACCCATGATTTTTATTATTAATATTATGTCCTTAGTTTAAGTTTTTATATATTTTAATTTCATTAATTATTGCAATTTTTATTTCTTAGGTACAGGAGAAAGAAACACTCTAGAAATAAAGCGTGCCCACGCCCGCTGAACCTGAACCAAGAAGAAACACTTGAAGAATAAGGGTGCCCACGCTGTGAAGATTTCATGAAAAATTTTGGAGGGAATTTTTACCACTGGTGGGAAAAGCAAAAATTGGTGAAAAATTTTGGCCCCCTTTCCTACAAGATAGGTGCCGAAATTTGGAAAAAATGAGGGAAATGTTTGCTTTAATTTAAACGTATATAATCTTTAAGTCTTTCAATCCAATCAAAACTTTCTATCTTTCACCTTTCTTGTTTTCCAAGAATTTGAGATTCTTTATAAAGAGATATAACCTATTCACTTTTCATCTACTATCTTCTTTCATAAATTCACCCTTGTTCTTGTTCTACAAGAAAAAAGATTTCTCTTTCTCTTTTCTTAAGGATCTTCCAAACACCAAAGGAAATCTCACCAAGAAATCATTCAAGCAAGCCAAGAAAGAAGAGTCAAGAAATGAGGGATGGAGGAAGATACCTTGGATAGCTGTCGCCGGTCGAAGAGTAGCCTGAGCAGCCATCGGTTCGCGCTTCCTCATCTCGCACTCGCAACTGCCGCCGCACGCTACCCCCTCTAATCAATGCTTCCCATGTCGACAATCTCACGTTCATATCTTTGAAAACACAAGAAAAGGTTAGCCGACATACAAAAAAGAACCATCCAAGGCTGTAAGTACATTCATCATGAAACTCTTTCTAGGCTTGGATTGTTAGAGAATGTAAGAAATTACTTTTATGCAATTGGTTGGATAAACTACATGACTATTACCTTTCCTATTTATGTTGAATTGTTATGGGAATTTTATGCTTCCTATGAGTTTAAGGATGAAGGGTGATGCTCCTAATGTTATTAAATTCTGATTGATGAACAAACAATTTTCTTTATCCATTACAAAATTTAATCTTGCCATGAGATTTATTTCTAACGACTATGCACTATCTAATGACTATGTATCGAGCTTGTGTGACTATAGTGCAGATTTTGATCCCACAATCCTCTTCCAAGAATGGTTGATGAGAACCTCGAGGTATAACCCAAGCCACTCAAAAGATCATGAACTAAAAAATTTGGCACTAAAATGCATCCATCGATTCCTAGCATATTCATTCTCCGGTAGAGTGAACTCGGCAAGCATATTAAACAAAGCCGAATTTTTCTTCCTTTGGTGCATGGTAAAGGGGATAAAAGTAAACCTCAACTATTGGTTCGCGCAATAACTTGATGCTATAGAAAATAAAAAAAGTAAGCCCTTGATCCTTGGTTCTTATATTTTTCATTTAGCGTTCAAAGATGACTTTCTTGCCGCAAATACTAACCTGCAGGTAGTGAGACAAATGGAGCCAATCAACATTAATTGCTTACAAACAATGAAGATGCTCGGTAAGGAATCAAGGGGGAACTTTGTCATGAAGTTGCCTTATGTAACCACAGAGGAAGCATCATTTTCGCAAGCCATCACCGCCGAGCAATGTCTAGCTCGCTTGGAATATCGGATGCAATGAGTAGAGGCGAACCGAAGGGCATTCTTCGAACATCCAGAGTTCGACCCTCAACACCCCCTAAACTGCCGCATGCCGCATGAGGGAGCACTCTTCTCCCTTAACTTTTTATTTGCATACTTTTATTTTCTGCATGTAGGTTAGGGAACATTGAGGACAATGTTAGGTTTAAGTGTGTGGGGGATTAATTTGATGTGCTGAATTTGTGCTAGAACCATGGGATTTAATTATGTAAAATTGCTTGCCTCTTGATGAATTTGAGTATCACTTTCACGTAAAAATTTTTCTTGAACTTAACATGTGGAATTTTTTGAGAAAATTGGATCCCTAGGTAAAGATGAGATTGATATGGGAAGTAAAATAGGATTGATAAGATCTTGTTAGACTTGCAAATCGTTTCTCATATTAATTGATTTGATAGTCGGATGCATAAAAATTAGACACAACAAACCACTTTGTGAGACTTGAACCTTAACAAGCATATATCTTTGTGCTTTATATTTTTCTTCATTGAGTGATTGTCAAGCATGATTAGATTACTTCTAGAACTTGTGATGTTATGCACGTTGAGACCACATAGGATCAAATTACTTGAGATGATTAAGGCACCTAGGTATGAACCTTGAGCCAAAAAGCCTACCTTGGTAAATATGACCATTAGAGAACCACTTTTGAGCCTAAGCCTATTGTTTGGAAATTAACCACATTACAAGACTAATTCCTTTTTGTTGATTTCCCCAATTTGCACCCGAAATTGAAGAACTACATACTTTCCTTACTAAAAAAGAGAAAAAATCAAGCAAAAGAAAAAGAAAATGGAGAAAATCTTGAAAAACAAGGAACATAAATCAAAACGAAATTTGTCTTGTTTGTTCAAAAAGAAAATTCAAAAGAAAAGACAAGAAATGTGAAAAAGATTGAATCCTTGTTTCTCCCAAAATTAAGTGCAAAAGCTTGATACAAAAAAGGAGTGTGAAGTTCTTCGATTCAAAAAGCCTAAAAGTCTTTCTCATCACACCTTGTCCTAAACCCCGTTACAACCAAATTCAAAGACCTTTTGATCTTGTAATTCGATCCAACTAGTGGTGGAGATGTGATATATTTGCAGGCCTATGGTAAGTATCTTTTCATGCTTTGACTTGAGTGTTGTTGACCCTTAAACACTTTGAGCGATATTGAGTGAATCTTTTGTAAGGGTGTTTGATTTTATTCCATCTTGACTTCATGATAATTAATTGGGATATCATTTGCTTGTGCTAATTTGCAAATCATGATTTATTACTTCTCTTATCCTTTCTTTGTTACCAAAGGGACCCTAGATCTTGAATTTCAATATGCTTGAGGACAAGCATAATCTAAGAGTGGGGGTATATGATAAGTCATTAATTTGCATGTTTTTCATATATTAAATCCTATGTTTTAGCACATTAATCTATCTTAAAGCCATTAATTCGGTTCTTATTTGGTTTACAGGTGTTTTTGGGCCTTAACAATGTTTTTTACGTAAAAGCCGAGTTTTAACACATTTTGGCATCATTGGGAAATCCTTCGTGCAAAACCACTAGCACTCACAAAATAAGGCATGGACACGACGCAAGACATACTTTTTGACTTGGACGAAAAGCAATCCTACTACAAGTGGACTTCTACTTTTATCATAATTAGAGTTGTTTAAGATTGTTGCATTTAATGTAAAGTCTTACCTTTATTTTCCCCTATAAATAGAGATCAAAGGGTGAAGAGAAATCAATAGGAAGTAGCCGAAACCATCTCCCTCTTCTTGTGTCGCCGCCAACCACCATGAGTGGCTAACTCCCCCTTTTTCTAGTCAAGTGTAGTTACAAGGATATTATTTCAAGTTTTTTGTGAGATTTTTTGTTCCAAATTATCTTCATCTTTATTTAAGTATTTTCATATCTTTTGTGCTTCATCTTCATGTGTATGTTTGGTTAAATATATGCTACAACCAATTCAATGGTATTTGATACAAGTGGTAAAGAAATTCAAGTTTGATTTCTAAAGGTATGAATTCATGTTCTTAATAAGTTAACGGGTGCCTAGGAAGAATATGCGCTTTGGATCTCTTGAGATCATTAATGCTATTTGATATATTGTAATTCTTTAGTGGTATCTAGGAATTTAATCTTGATAATAAGAATTAATCTTTTAATGGTATTTAATTGATTATCTAGCTTAGAAGAGATTGAGTTATTTGGTGGTATTCATCTAATCTAAAACCAAGCCATTTGATATTGATGTTGATTTATCTTTTGTGGGTCAATGATCTAAATTCATGATTTAATATTCCAAGTTCTACCTTGACTAGAGTTCCAATTTATATTGAATTATTCCTTACTTCAACTGCTTTCTTCAATTCAAACCACAAACCCCCTTTACTTAAATTGCTTTACTTGTGAATTTAATTTCTTAACCACTCTCTGTGGGATCGACCCTACTTGCCGCTACTACAAATCCAAAGAATAAGTAGGTATTATTTCATTGACGGATTCGACACCCATCAAAAAATTGGGGCTTCCCAAAGCTCAAAAATCAACCCAACTCGTCTCTAACCATCCCAAATCCACCCCAGGTGGTTACTAAAATATACTAGATTAGTTATGAGCTTATTAGAGTCATCTAACATCATTTATATCATCAATTTTGTTACTTTGATTACCTAGGGCAAGCTTCCCCCATACAACACTCACCATATCATACAATCAAGCAAAACAATTATTTTATGATCTTCAAAAAGAATAGGAGTCAGAGATGTGCTGACCTTTTAGCAAAAATCTCGAATTTGCTTTACCCAAATACTTTCCTAAAGCTTCCTCTTTGCCTCAAGCTTGGAAAGACCCTTTAACCTCTTTCACATGCCACACAAACATGAAAATCGAATCAAAGCTTGAACTAACCATCATGGTGAGCTTAGCTACGAAATTACAACTTCAAAAATCATGGAAAAGCTCCATGGAACCCTCAAATTTTAAACCTCTAAAAAAACCCATAATTGCAAACCTTACCTTTCCATCACAATATTATGTTTTTCTTGAAGTTCTTGAAGAGGAGATTAACATACTTGAATCTTTAATGTTGGAACTAGGTTTGAAGAAAGATAGAATGAGGGTGTGTGGGAGAAGGAAAGATTAAGGAAAATGGTGATTTCACCTTGTCCCTTATATCCCCCTACGTGGAGCCAAGCAAATTAAGGGGGAATCATCCTCTCATTTAATTTAGGGTATAATCTTCCCATAAAACATTTAATTTTCTCCCTTGTTACAAATTGGTCACTTCTCAAGCTTGCAAGGTCCAATTCTCATCAAATTATGCCTAGACTTAGCCTAATGAGTCTGTAACACCCCTTCAAGGTCTGGTAGGATTCTGGTTAGAAAGCGTTACCGGTAAATAATACAGTTGATTGGCTTACTAAAATTGATGACTTGGACTATAAATAATGAATTATTATCATTTATTCAATGTAATGTTTGTCTATATTCAATACAAACGATTCGCATCGTTAGGAGGGTTTAATTAATAACATATACAAGTTTGAGGACTAAATTGCAAATCTTACAATCTTTAGGGACTTGTCCCGAATTAGGCTTACCCATATAAAATCCCATACCTGATTACCTTATATGCAAAATTTCATGAGATTTGGAGTTCATTTACCCTCTCAATTAACCCCTATTCAGAACAGTGACCATTTTGCAAATTTCCAAAACCAGTTAACTAACTTACCTATATTAGTACCGGTACTCAAGAGGCCGTACCAGTATGCCCCCTTAATGTTTTCTTTTAAACCTAAATACTGTATCAGTATGCATCATACAGTACCGATACGAGTATTCAGTACCCTCGTATCGGTACGAGTCCATTATCGTACCGGTACATAATCCTTAAATTGACAAATTGAAATGTAAATGGGTATCAGTACACCACCAACCATACCGCTACCCGTCCTATAGTAAAATTTTAGTGTTGTTTTGGCGTATTGATACTCCTGTAGCAATATCGGTACACCTTAAAGCCTTATACTAATTTTTGCAAGCCTGTACCGGTATGACATCCCTTGTACCAGTAAGCACAGATGACCATTTTTCTAGTTTAGCTTACCATTGCCTGCACGACACCACCAGTACCGGTACGCTTGTACTTGTAATGTCATATTTTATCTGGTTTTCGTCCAATTTAAGGGCCTTAACCATGACCAAAGTTAGCCAAATTTTACCAATAAGCCTAAAAACCTCAATTCTACTTGCATGTCAAATTTTACATTAAAATGAATCCATTTACCCGATTTTCCCTTATTAGTGCATTTAGGGCTATTTACCAATTTTGTCAAACCATAAACATACAATATTTCATATTTTAACCCATTCGACATAGTGAGCCTTATGTACATACAAAATAGGGCTAAACTAACATGTTTAGACCCTATGATACCTTGCTAGGAGTTTAAGCACAAAGTTTACATTACATGTAACTTGGTGACTTGCTTCAAAAACCTACATGCTCCGATCCTCGATCCGACTAAACTTTAACCTTGAAATGCATGGAAATGAGATGCATTATACTTACTTAGCCTAGTGAGGTAGTCAATGACAATAGCATAAATATCTATGATGACAATAACATGTATATAAATGTAAATGCATCTCAAATCAAATCTTAACAATATTTTCACATCTTATTCCTTGGATCGATATGTAATGTGGATTCGTGAATTCCCAACCAACATCGCCAACAATAAATGGTCAATATCCTCCAACATCGCCAATAAGACCAATATCATCACATCCCGCCAACATCGCCAAATATAGCCTTAGCTCAAGGACCGTAGTCAACTCTGTACCAATAAACTCATGAATTCTATGGCATGCCAATTGTATCCCATGTCCATTTGTATCCAAGGATTTAATACTTAACAATATCAATAACAAAAAAATAGCAATACAATAACAATATGAATACAATAACGGTAACGATATCAATAACGGTAGCAATGAAAATACTATATAGCATGATCAATTTAATCTTTCTCAATGTTTCAATGATATCAATAGTGATGCAATGCTTCAACAATTAACTTGACAATGTAATAAGCTTACCAATGACACCTTTAACAAGGTTCTCTTACGTTAATACGTTGATTAATGATGATGATGCAATAATTCAATATCAATAAATTCGGGAAAGGCACCAAGCCAATCCCATGACTCTGACTACACTCACCGATATTTCTGGGGCTTTCAAGGCTCCCGGATGGCAACCCCTCTATTCTTGATCTTGATAAGATTTAAAGGATTTGGTGATTCTTCACCTTGATTTTCTTGAGCTACAAAGAAACAAGGATTTCAATGTCGGTAATGAATTCATAGCAACTTAATAGCAATGAAAAATGATAACAGATAAGCTACGATATCCCTAGAGAATTTTTAGGTTTTCCTTGATTCTTAAACTTGAAATTAAACATTGTTTTGCCATGGAATCGACAAACCAATTGAGGGGAAATGCTTACCCAATTGATAGCTACAATCTAGGATCAAGAAACTTAAGAAAATCGAAGCTTGAAATACCCTCCAATGGAGGTGCTTGTTTGTTTAAAGCTAAAGAAAGAAGATGATGAAGATGGTGGCTTCCAAATTAACCGGGTAAGCTTTCTAACTCCTTTATTTTCTTTTACTATTTCATTTGTTTAGATTACCTTTGAGTGAAGAAACTTCACCTAAAATGTCCACGTATGTTATGACAACTCTTGAGGAAGGGCTAATCGCAAGGTTAGTCCCTCAACTGTTCATTCTTTATATTTTCCCCCCAAACTTCCAATTTTCTCAATTAATCACTTAAACAATTTCCAAAGTTTACAATGAGGTCCTTAATCTATATTATTACTTAATTGTGATTCAACAATCTGACAATTGACTACTCGGTCAAAGGTTAACTCTATAATTTGACTTTTTGACTCAAAATTTCCACTTGTCTGAATTAAATTTTTACTAGGCCCGATTTTGGGGTGTTACAACTCTCCCCCTTAAGAAAAATTCATCCTCGAATTTTACCTGAATTGAAGAGATGTGGGTACTGATTTCTTATAGTCTCTTTCGGTTCCTAGGTAGCTTCTTCCACCTTGTCCATAACACTTTAACTAGAGGAACTTTCTTCTTTCGAAGTCTTTTGACTTCCCTTGCCAATACTCATATTGGTTCTTCCTCATATGTTAGATTGGGTTGGAGTTCTTCTGATTCAGGTTCAATAACATGATATGGATCATATCTGTACTTGCGAAGCATCGATACATGGAATACATCATGAATCTTACTCAACTCCTGAGGCAAAGCTAGCCGGTAAGCCATAGGACCAACTCTTTTAGTCACCTCAAAAGGTCCAATAAACCGGGGATTTAGCTTCCCTTTTTTACCAAAACGGAGAATCTTCTTCCATGGAGAGACTTTTAAGAAAACCTTTTCACCAATCTCGTACTGTATATCTCTCCTCTTAAGATCAGCATAGACTTTCTGTCGGTCAAAGGTAGCCTTCAAATGGTCATAGATGGTGGTAACCCATTCTTCAGTTTCTCAAAGTAAGTTATGGCCCAACATCTTGCCTTCACCGAGTTCAGACCAATATAATGGTGTCCTCCATTTCCTGCCATACAATGCTTTATACAGTGCCATGCCAATAGATGATTGATAACTATTATTGTAAGCAAACTCGATGAGAGGTAGGGACTTCTCCCAAGTTCTTTTGAAGTCAATCACACATGCACGAAGCATGTCTTCCAATATATGAATTGCCCTTTCTGATTGGCCATCAGATTGAGGGTGAAAAGTTGTACTAAGATTGACTCGAGTTCCTATAGCTCATTGCAAAGCTTTCCAGAACCGTGAATCAAAACGTGGATCTCGATCGGAGATGATTGACTTAGGTACTTCGTGGAGTCTGATAACTTCCTTGATGTATAAGTTAGTTAACTTAGGAAGACCGTAGTCCATTCTGACAGGTAAGAAATGAGCTGACTTGGTAAAACGGTCAATAATGACCCAAATAGTGCCATGCTTAGCTGGAGTCAACGGTAAACCACTAGAAAGTCCATGGTTATTCTTTCCCACTTCCATTAGGGAGGTTCAATAGGTTGCAATAATCCCGTAGGAACATGATGCTCAACCTTGACTCGCTGGCAAGTAAAACATCTTGACACGAACTCTGTAATAGCCTTCTTCATACCATGCCACGTATAATTCCTGCATGTCTTTATACATCTTCACCGACAATAAAGATACTTATGATTCTCAATACATTCGTCAATACTTAGGATTCACTATTTAATTAATGATACTTACCAGGCAAAGGTTTACAGCTAAGTGCATCAGCTACAACGTTGGCCTTGCCTAGATGATAATCAATAACAAGATCATAGTCCATAAGAAGTTTCATCCATCTTCTTTGACGAAGATTAAGCTCTTTATGTGTCAACAAGTACTTAAAGCTCTTGTGGTTGGTGTATAGGTAGCATTTTTCTCCATAGAGATAATGCCTCCAAATCTTTAAGGCAAAGACAACCACAGTCAATTCGAGATCATGAGTAGGGTAGTTCATTTCATGTGGCTTATGTTGTCTCGATGCATAAGCAACAACCTTTCCCTCTTGCATCAATACACATCCTAACCCTTGATGTGATGCATCACTATACACGGTATAGTCCTTACTAGACTCAGGTTGGTTAGGACCGGTGCATGAGTCAACACTTGCTTAAGTTGGTCAAAACTGAATTGTTGCTTCTCGGTCCATTCAAAAGGAGTATCCTTTCATAGAAGTTTGGTTAATGGTGCTGCCAATATAGAGAATCCTTTAACGAATCTTCTATAATAACCAGCAAGACTGAGAAAACTACGAACTTCACCAACATTCTTAGGTGGCCTCCACTCAATTATAGCTTGGATCTTCTTTGGATCGACTTGAATGCCTTCTGCAGATATTACATGCCCTAGAAATGAAACTTGAGTGAGCCATAACTCACACTTAGTAAACTTGTCATACAATTGTTTCTCCCGAAGGGTTTAGAGTACAATACGAAGATGGTCACAATTTTTAGCCTGATTCTTGGAATATATCAATACATCATCGATGAACACTACCACAAACTTATCAAGGTAGGGTCTAAAAACCCGATTCATGATATCCATAAAGGCAGCCGGTGTATTGGTTAACCCAAAGGGCATAACCAAAAATTCGTAGTGGCCATACCTTCTACGGAAGTCTATCTTGGGCACATCACATTCTTTAGCTTTCATTTGATAGTACCCATATCTTAGGTCAATCTTAGAAAAGACGGTTGCATCCTTGAGTTGATCAAACAAATCATCTATTCTCGATAAAGGATATTTATTCTTGATGGTGAGCTTATTCAATTGTCGGTAGTCAATGGAGAGACGCGTTGATCCATCATTCTTCTTAACAAAGAGGACTAAAGCTCCCCAAGGTGAGGAACTTGGCTGGATGAGACCCTTATCTAATAGGTCTTGAATTTGAAATTTAAGCTCGGTGAGTTCAACCGGTGCCATTGGATAAGGTGCAATAGAAATCAGAGTAGTTCCAGGTTGCACTTCAATCCCAAATTTAACTTTACGGGTAGGTGGTAAACCTGGAAGCTCATTGGTAAACACATCAAGAAACTCTTGCAGGGTATCTATATCTTGTAACCGAGGTTCTTCCTTGCTTGAACCAGAATACAACAATGATCTCTTACCCCTAGAGTCTATAAAAGTTACACTCTCTTTGCCAAGACCTCTAAGATACAAATTCTTCTTTGAACAATCTACCCAGGCTTGATGCTTTTTGAGCCAGTCAAGCCCTAATATTACATCAAACTCATGTATAAGGGCCATAAGATTGGCCAAGAAAGGTATCCTTTGTACCATGAAGGGACAATTCTTACATACTAATCTGATTGCAACACTATCACCTAAAGGATTGGATACAGTGATTTTGGAGGCTATAGGCTCAGACGCCAACTTAATTCTTTTAATAAACATAGTACTTATAAAGGAATGAGTGGATCCAGGACCAATCAATGCATAAACAGGGTGAGTATGCAGTTTAATAGTACCTGCTATAATATCTGGATCCTCCTCCTCCTCCTCCTCCATGCTTCTCATGTGATAAACTTGAGCTGAAGCTTTAGATTTGTCAGTTAGGAGTTCTTGTAGAGCCACCAGGTCTCCCGGAAGCTCCCGATACAACTTGTTTCTACTCCTTACTCTAGAAAGACTGAGCAGGGGATGTTGTAAACACTAAATTTTGTCCGGGTTTAAATTAAAAATGCTTGAAATAAGATCAATCCACATCACCATTTTAATACCAAAAACCTTATACCCTAAGCCCAAAATTACATGGCCCATTCCATATGATTTTTTATAATAAAAAATATAAAAAAGAAATAAAAATCCCAACTCCTTCCTCATTAAGGCTTTACTCCTATTTGATGGATGAATGCCTCAATCTTATTGGATGAACAACTACTTAGTGAGTAAGGTCTTGAATCTCATTGGCTCTATTTTATGGGATAAAAAATATAATATATATATATATATATACTACCCCTAGCCGCATAAGGGGATTCCATTTTTTTTATCTTTTTTAAACACGGCCAACATTCATTTCCCCCAGGAATTCTCCTCCTTTGGCAGCCCATAACCATCACTCCACTGCCCATTATTCGTTTTCCCCTAAACAATCCCTACACCACCAAGCCACCAAATTATTTTTTTATTCGAATCACCAACCCTTAAATCAAGTTTTCAACCCCAACAATAACGATCCGTAGATTTATTGATCGAGCATATATTTGGGTTTGATATTTTCTTTCCTTGTTTACGTATGTGTAATCATTCTTATGATTTAATGAAAATATGGATGAGATTTGTTGGTATCTTCTTTATTTATTTAAGTTTTTTATATGTGTTTTTGTCTAATTTATTTGTTTGTGTTATGTGTTTATTTTATTTGTTGGATGTGGTTTAGTTTATTGTTTGTTTGTATGTTCTTAGGATAGTTTAGCTTTTTAGAATTTGTTTTAATTAATTTAAAACATGTCATTGGCTTATTGGGGTACGTGTTTAAATTAATTAAAATGAATTTAGTTTAGGTTTTTAGGTTGGTTGAGGCCTTAGTTAGTTTAGGGTTTAATTTAATCTAATTAATTTAAATTATGTACTCGGCTTATTGGGGCATAATTTTAAATTAATTAAATTAAATTTAGGGTTAGTTTGAGCCTTAGTTAGATTTAAGGTTCGAATCAATTTAAGTCATTTAAATTTACCCTTGGCTCATTGGGGTAAATGTTAAATGCATTAAATTGGTTGGACAATTCTTAATTACCCTTAGGTTAAAATCAATATTTGACTTAGATCACTTAGTTTAAAACATGATTAATTAATTCGATTCATTTTAGATAGTCTCCTTGGCTTATTGGGATACTAATTTAAAATTAATCGAATTAATTATTATGGTTCAAGATAATCTATAAATTATTAGGATCTTTCTAGTTTTTAAGGATTTAATTAATTTAGGAATAATATTAGACGAACCTAATTATTAATTAGATCACTAATTGAATTTTCATAATTTGGGCCTTTTTAGGTTAGGGCTTTAGTGGGCCTAGGATTTTATTTGTGCGCTTCTTTTTCATGCATTTTAATTGTTATCCATTTAACCTTTAATCCTTTTAATTTACATTGTTAATTAATCAATTTTAATCATAAAAGGAGGTATTCATTAATTTTGATATTTGTATCGAACAGTCCTAGCTCATGGGATGTTGACCAAATATTCGAATTAATCCTTACCGTCTAAAGGTAAACTGTAATTTGAGATAAAATTTTGACAAGTCATACCATCATGTTTAACTGCTTGCATCATGCATAAAGGTGATGAACAAAGTTCGAACCACAAATTAACACAACAGTCGGGCTTATTCGATGTATGTTTAATCTATGGTCCGAGGTATCGTCGCTCTTGTTAATTAAATGTTCAATTAATTCAAATTCACCAATTTGACCAAACCTGTATAATTAAAACATATATTCAACCACGAATACTTTAATTAAATTCAATTTAAATTTCGATAATTTTCATCAATTAAAAGCAACATATATTTTGGTACTGGTTTCTGGGAGTGATGGGGGTGCTAATCCTTCTCCACGTGTAACCAACTCCCGAACCTGTTTTTGAATAAATCTCTAGTTTTATGGTGTCCGGCCTAATTTAGTGGCCGGTGGCGACTCCAAGTTTTTTATTTTCAAAAATACGAAAAGAATTCCCTGATTTTCTAAAACCCCTACCTTTCAAGAAATTTCTCATAAACTTGAATATTTTCTAGTGATCCGGAAAATTTAGGTCGCTACAACTGGCGAATCCCCTGGGGATAAATTTTTTACAAAACAAAAAGCGAGTTAAGACAAGAAAATATATGTTGCCTTTAATGATGGAAATTTTGAAATTTTACATTGACTTCAATTAATTTGTTCTTTTTTGAAGACATGGCTTTAATTGTACGGGCTTTGATAATTGGTGATTTTGAATTAATTAATCATTTAATTTCTAAGGAATCATCAACAGGTGTTGCATCATGATCATCAAGCTCTATACCCGAACTCTGTCCCTTGAGTGGGGTGAAACGCCACATACCCACGTGAGTATCCCTCCACGGGTCAGCAATTCACTTACGGGATCCACGCCTTTGATACGTAAGCAACCCTTCACGTCACTAGGCCGTGCTTTCCCTCGAACCGAATCTAATTTGCAAGCCTGTAATGGTCCAGAATTGGGGTTCTTGTTGCCTTAGTAGGTAATAAGATAGGTTCGGGTATCCTTGATTAGAACTGAACCCACATGCGTGAGAATCTAAGAAGCCCACCCCGATTAAAGCCATACAGACATCCATAGTGAGTTAAAATTCATGTGTTTAGGTTTTTGCTTTTCTTTCTTGGTTACTTTGCTCTGCTCTTTTTTTCATTTGATTAATTTATTTTTTCTGTCCATTACTAACATGTCCTTGTGTTTTCTTATTTATACCTTGCCATATCATTAAGAAAATATTGATTTGGAAATATTCTGAAATTAAAAGCTTGATCAATGGGAGATTTGATACATGTCAACGATGAGAAGAATTTTGAGGAATCCCCATAAAAGGATGATTGTCGGGGGGTAGATCCGAGTAAAGAGAAACTGAGGTTCAGAAGCTCAAGGACCAAGTTACAAGCTACAAAGGGGCAATCCAAGAGTATCAGATACCGATGATGGAACGACTCTGAGATGCTGCTTAGAATATTCGGGGGCAAGAGACGAAAAATTTGATGGTTCAATTACGATGAATTGCCCAATGGCTCCAGTTCTAGCACGAGATGCTATCGAACTTCAAGAATACGCAAAGGAAGAGTCGAAAAATGAACAAAGGCCGTCTTGTTGTAGGTTGTATGTCCAACGATTTTCTTTCATTGTTATAACGGAACAATATCTCCATCAATACAAGTTGTTTAAGAAGGATATTTGCTAAATCAATGTTCTTCTTTGCATTCATGCATGTGTACATTATGTCGCATTTGTTTGCAAAAATTGCAAAATGTTGGAATTAATTAAAGGTTTTCATATGAAAGAACTTTGGTGTTTCATATTTGCATTCATTTGTGCATTTTTAAGTGTTTACTTACAATCATTTCTATTCTGCATACGTTGTATAACATGCATTAATTCATGAAACAATAAAATTAATTGTTGGGGATCTCGTGCCAGCAATCAAAGATCTTACACCAAAGAAAGCAAATGGAAAGAAGTTTTGCTAAAACGGAATCCAATTGGAGAGGAGCATTCACCTCAAAAAATAGAGAGAGCAAAGCGAGGACTTCGAGCCAGTACAACTTTAGAAGTATGAACGACCTAGTAGCTAGGGTGGATAAGCTCGAGGAATGAACATTTGGTTGGAAATTAAAAGGAGATGATGGCATATGTGAAGAAATTCCAAGAGGTAGCTATGGGGCAAATCAATGAATTGATGGATATGATAGCCAAAGGAAAGAGTTTGGTAGAAGACTCAGTCGTGCAAAAGGAGATTAGAAAACCAAGCGAAAGCTAAAATTACAACTTGAAAATAAAATCAATCTACATCACTATTTTAATACCCAAAACCTTATATCCTAAGCCCAAAATTACATGGCCCATTCCATATGATTTTTTATAATAAAAAATAAAAAAAGAAATAAAAATCCCAACTCCTTCCTCATTAAGGCTATACTCCTATTAGATGGATGCCTCAATCATATTGGATGAACAATTACTTAGTGATTAAGGTCTTGAATCTCATTGACTCTATTTTATGGTATATATATATATACTACCCCTAGCCGCATAAGGGGATTCCATTTTTTTTTTATCTTTTTTACACACGGCCAACATTCATTCCCCCCCAGGAATTCTCCTCCTTTGGCAGCCCCTAACCATCACGCCACTGCCCATTATTCGTTTTCCCCTAAACAATCCCTACACCACCAAGCCACCTAATTATTTTTTATTCGAATCACCAACTCTTAAATCAAGTTTTTCAACCCCAACAACAACAATCCGTGGATTGATCGATCGAGCATATATTTGGGTTTTGGTATATTCTTTCCTTGTTTACTCATGTGTAATCATTCTTATGATTTAATGAAAATATGGATGAGATTTGTTGGTATCTTCTTTATTTATTTATGTTTTTTATGTGTTTTTGTCTAATTTATTTGTTTGTGTTATGTGTTTATTTTATTTGTTGGATGTGGTTTAGTTTATTGTTTGTTTGTATGTTCTTAGGATAGTTTAGCTTTTTAGAATTTGTTTTAATTAATTTAAAACATGCCCTTGGCTTATTGGGGTATGTGTTTAAATTAATTAAAATGAATTTAGTTTTGGTTTTAGGTTGGTTGAGGCCTTAGTTAGTTTAGGGTTTAATTTAATCTAATTAATTTAAATTATGTGCTCGGCTTATTGGGGCATAATTTTAAATTAATTAAATTAAATTTAGGGTTAGTTTGAGCCGTAGTTAGATTTAAGGTTCGAATCAATTTAAGTCATTTAAATTTACCCTTGGCTCATTGGGGTAAATGTTAAATGCATTAAATTGGTTGGACAACTCTTAATTACCCTTAGGTTAAAATCAATATTTGACTTAGATCACTTAGTTTAAATCATGATTAATTAACTCGATTTATTTTAGATAGTCTCCTTGGCTTATTGGGATACTAGTTTAAAATTAATCGAATTAATTATTATGGTTCAAGATAATCTATAAATTATTAGGATTTTTCTAGTTTTTAAGGATTTAATTAATTTAGGAATAATATTAGACTAACCTAGTTATTAATTAGACCACTAATTGATTTTCATAATTTGGGCCTTTTTAGGTTAGGGCTTTAGTGGGCCTAGGGTTTTATTTTGTGCGCTTCTTTTTCTTGCATTTTAATGTTATCCATTTAACCTTTAATCCTTTAATTTCACATTGTTAATTAATCAATTTTAATCATAAAAGGAGGTATTCATTAATTTTGATATTTTTATCGTAACAGTCCTAGCTCATGGGATGTTGACCAAATATTCGAATTAATCCTTACCGTCTAAAGGTAAACTGCAATTTGAGATAAAATTTTGACAATTCATACCATCATGTTTAACTGCTTGCATCATGCATAAAGGTGATGGACGAAGTTCGAACCACAAATTAACACGATAGTCGGGCTTATTCGATGTCGGTTTAATCTATAGTCCGAGGTATCGTCACCCTTATTAATTAAATGTTCAATTAATTCGAATTCACCAATTTGACCAAGCCCGTATAATTAAAACATATATTCAACCATGAATACTTTAATTAAATTCAATTTAAATTTCGATAATTTCCATCAATTAAAAGCAACATATATTTTGGTACCGATTTTCGGGCGTGATGAGGGTGCGAATCCTTCCCCACGCGTAACCAACTCCCGAACCCATTTTCGAATAAATCTATGGTTTTATGGTGTCTGGCCTACCTTAGTGGCCGATGGCAACTCCAAGTTTTTTATTTTCAAAAATACAAAAAGAATTCCCCAATTTTCTAAAACCCCCATCTTTCAAGAAATTTCTCATAAACTTGAATATTTTCTAGTGATCCAGAAAATTTAGGTCGCTACAGATACATGAATTACCGGTGTAGAAGGCTTGGAAGCATTCATTAAACAATCTTTAATGTAGTGACCTTGCTCACCACAAAAGGAACATGCCCCGAATTGTCTATAGCACTGTCCCGCTGGATGCTTTCTCTAACAAAAATTACAAACAGGGTACTGTGACTCACGGCCCAAACCTCTGATACTCTCAATGAAGGTTGTTCTTGTAGCAGATTGGGTCATAGCTTGCGGCTTAGCAAAATTGCCTGATCGAGAAAATTGTTGATGATACTATTACTTGAATCCTTGTTGTTTTCCTTTCTTATACAATAAAGGTGGGCAAGAAACATCTTGATGCCTTTTTTCAGATCAAGCCAGCCCACTAAACCTCTACGACCTCTGGGCAGCTTCAGTAGAGATCACTCGATTCACAAACTCTTGAAAGTCTTTAATCCCCAAAGCGGTAAACAAGGGCCGAAGCTCATCACTCAAGCCTACAATGAACATTATGCACTTCTCTTCTTCTTTCTTAATATACTCCACTCCGTACTTGTAGTATTTGCAAAAGTCATGGATGTACAGTTCCACCAGCCTCCCGCCTTGCTTAAGGTGCAAGAAAATATCCCACATTTTAGCCATGTAAATTCACTAATATACTTCTTAAACTCACGTAAGAAGAACTCCTAGGTTATAGCTTCTTATGGAGCGATAAATATCGTGGTTTCCCACCAACACAAATCCTTATCTGCCAATAAGGTTAAGGCACATTCAAGCTTATGCTCATTTGAGTATTGTAATTGTTTGGTCAAAATTCTTATCGTACTATCTAACCAGTGTTTTGCTGCTTTAGAATCCTCACTAGCCTTACCTGTGAGGGTAGTGGCTCGGCGTTGAGCTAATTTATCGATAAGGGCTCGACTTATAGAAGTGGCAGCTATAGAGTATTTTGTAGACTGTTCAGATTTAAGGGTAGCCATAAACTATTTGAACATCTCAGTCATGTTCTTGTAACATTCAAATTGAGCAGTTTACAAATATTCAAAGATTCTTGTAGAGGAATTTGTGGATTCGGAGGGTTCTCCCCTCTTTTCTCCTCGCCGTTTTTTGAGGAGCCAACGGTATGCTCAACTTCTTTATGAGCTTTATCGGAGTCAGACATTATTTACTATAAAAGAAAGAGGATCATATCAATAACAAGTCACAATTTAGACAAAATAAACTCTTAGGTGGCATATACAATTCAATAACACTACAATAGACTTCAGTTTAGTCATAGAATCGACTAAACTCTAGCTCTGATTTCACAAATGTAACACCTCCTTCCCGGTCTGGTAGGATTCTAGGTCAGAAAGCGTTACCGGAAAACAATACAGTTGATTGGCTTACTAAAATTGATGACTTGAACTATAAACAATGAATTATTACCATTTATTCAATACAATGCTTGTCTATATTCAATACAAACGATTCACACCAATAGGAGGGTTTAATTAATAACTTATACAAGTTTGAGGACTAAATTGCAAATCTTACAATCTTTAGGGACTTGTCTCGAATTAGGCTTACCCATATAAAATCCCATACCTGATTACCCTATATGTAAAATTTCATGAGATTTGGAGTCCATTTACCCTATCAATTACTCCTATTTAGAACAGTGACCATTTTTCAAATTTCCAAAACCAGTTAACTAACTTAACCTATATCGGTACCAATACTCAAGAGGCCGTACCGGTACGCCCCTTTAATATTTCCTTTTGAACCTAAATTTCGTATCCGTACGTGTTATACAGTACCGATACGAGTATTCGGTACCCCCGTATCGATATGGGTCCATTACCGTACCGGTACACAATCCTTAAATTCCCAAATTGAAACGTGAATGGGTATCGGTATGCCACCACCCGTACCGATACCCGTGCTACAGTAAAATTCCAATGTTGTTTTAGCGTGTCGATACTCCTGTAGCAGTACCGGTACACCTTAAAGCCTTATACTAATTTTTGCAAGCTTGTAACGGTACAACATCCCCTATACCGGTACGCACAGATGACCATTTTTCTAGTTTAACTTACCATTATCGGTAATACACCACCCGTACCGGTACACCTGTACCTGTAATGTCATATTTGATCTAGTTTTCATCCAGTTTAAGGGCCTTAACCATGACCAAAGTTAGCCAAATTTTACCAGTAAGCCTAAAAACCTCCATTCTACTTGCATGTTAAATTTTACATTAAAACGAGTCCATTTACCCGGTTTCCCCTTATTAGTGCATTTAGGGCTATTTACTAATTTTATCAAACCATAAACATACCATATTTCATTTTTGTAACCCATTCAAGATAGTGAGTCTTATGTACATACAAAATGGGGCTAAACTAACATGTCTAGACCCTATGCTACCTTGCTAGGAGTTTAAGGACAAAGTTTACATTACATGTAACTTGGTGATTTGCTTCAAAAATGTCATTGCTCCGATCCTCGATCTGACTAACCTTTAACCTGAAAATGCATGGAAATGAGATGCATTAGGCTTTGTTAGCCTAGTGAGGTAGTCAATGACAATAGCATAAATATCTATGATGACAATAACATATATATTAATATAAATGCATCTCAAATCAAATCTTAACGATAATTTCATATCTTAATTCCTTGGATTGATATGTAAAGTGGATATGCGAATTCCCAACCAACATTGCCAACAATAAATGGTCAATATCCTCCAACATCGCCAATAAGACCAATATCATCTCATCCCGCCAACTTCTCCAAATCGAGCCTTAGCTTAAGGACCGTAGTCCACTCTGTACCAATGAGCTCATGAATTCTATGACATGCCAATTGTATCCCATGTTCATTCGTATCCAAGGATTCAATACTTACCAATATCAATAACAATAACAATAACAATAGCAATACAATAACAGTAATGATATCAATAACAGTAGCAATGACAATACTATATAGGATGATCAATTTAATCTTTCTCAATGTTTCAATGATATCAATAGTGATGCAATGCTTCAACAATTAACTTGACAATGTCATAAGCTTACCAATGCCACCTTTAACAAGGTTCTCTTATGTTCATATCTTGATCAATGATGATGATGCAATAATTCAATATCAATAAATTTGGGAAAGGCACCAAGCCAATCCCTTGACTCGATTACATTCACCGATATTTTTGAGGCTTCCAAGGCTCCCGGATGACAACCCCTCTATTCTTGAGCTTGATAAGAGTTAAAGGATTTGGTGATTCTTTGCCTTTATTTTCTTGAGCTACAAAGAAACAAGGATTTCAACATCGATAATGAATTCATAGCAACTTAATAGGTACGAAAAATGATAACAAATAAGCTATGATATCCCTAGAGAATTTCTAGGTTTTCCTTGATTATTAAACTTGAAATTAAACATGGTTTTTCCATGGAATCGATAAACCAATTGAGGGGAAATGCTTACCCAATCGATAGCTACAATCCAGGATCAAGAAACTTAAAAAAATCGAAGCTTGAAACACCCTCCAATGGAGGTGCTTGCTTGTTTAAAGCTAAAGAAAGAAGATGATGAAGATGGTGGCTTCCAAATTAACCGGGTAAGCTTTCTAACTCATTTCTTTTCTTTTACTATTTCATTTGTTTAGATTACCTTTGAGTGAAGAAACTTCACCTAAAATGCCCATGTATGTGATGACAACTCTTGAGGAGGGGCTAATCGCAAGGTTAGCCCTTCAACTTTTCATTCTTTATATTTTTGCCCCCAAACTTCCAATTTTCTCAATTTAGTCACTTAAACAGTTTCTAAAGTTTACATTGGGGTCCTTAATCTATATCATTACTTAATTGGGATTCAACAATTCGACAATTAACTACTCGGTCAAAGGTCAACTCTATAATTTGACTTTTCGACGCAAAATTTTCGATTGCCAGAATTAAATTCCGACTAGGGCCGATTTTGGGGTGTTATAGAGTCCACTTACCCAATCTAACATGAAGGTCCATAACCCATGTCAACGCCCATTTGTTGACTCAGAAATTCGGGTTGTTACATTCTATCCCTAAATAAGCCAATATAACACAAAAGATTATACACTAAACTCACTCCAATAAATACCTTAGGAAAAAATCGAAATAATATAACATGAACCATGCTGCCGATATGCTAGTAAAGTAACCCGTTTATCTTGTTTACTCTTATTCCAATTAAACTCAAGAGATGAATTTCAAACTCCAACTAGACATGTTAATTTATAAATTAACAACCCAAGCTCTCTTTATCCACCTGTAATGTTTAAAAAACAATATTTTTTGAATAGTCTAAATGTATTTATAAGGTAGTATTTGTTTATAAATATTCTTAACCCTTTGACAATGCATACATATCTTATAGACAGAGCGATTGAACCCGAGTCTCCTAGGACAAATATTATCCAGTTTTCTATCGAGACCACTTGTTGAGTTCAAAAATAGTATTTTTAAATAATCTTAAAATATTAATAATTTAGTATATATTAAATTTTTTTACGATTATCTATTAGTAACTAATAAAATAATATATATTTATAATAAAATTGAGTCCCTAAAAAGATAGGTGTTGATTAGTTGTAAACAAAATTAAAGATAAAAGAAGTCACCCCCGTCTAGAAAAATACAGCTCAATATTTTGAGAATGATTCATGAGCCATGAATGAATCAAACAAAATCCCTTAATATAAGAAATTTTTGTAACCATATTAATTATATAAATAATGTTTCCCAAATAGCAGGCCAACTTGTTAGCCTATGCTTCCTGAACAAGTTTGATTTTCATCAACCAACGCCATGCCTTACTTTGCTTTGTCCATGCTTTACAATCTAGAAAGTCGGCCTCATTTTCTAGATTGAGAGAAGCTCTGATTAAATCTTAAAAAAATTACTCAGCTGAGAAATATTTAAAATATTTGTTCAATTCAATCGTTAAATAATAATCAATATTTATTTGCAACCACTTTTAAATAAAAAATTCAATTAATTCGAAATCATACGTAGAATTTGAACCAACAGTAAAACAAAAAATAATTAAAAAGAAAACAACTTTCAAAATTGTCAATTACAAACTTATTTTCTTTAAAAAAAACAATTTCTTTGCTTTTCGTATATAGATAGGGTCACACGCTTCTCAAAGAAACTTTAAGAAAAATTGAACTCCCTTTCAGCTTTACCTCTTTTATTTATGATCCGGAAGCTTCAGATGCAGAACGACGTCTCGGAAGTATCGTTTTGTCCCAGTTTTAGCATCTATTCCTCCATAACAATAAGCTCGTTGAAAAAGCCGCCACGGTTGGCTGGGACACCAAAGGCGACGCTGTTCTCGGTTACGAAAATTTGAGTTCGCTAATAATCTCGGTGAGAATCCTGAAACGTCCTCGTCGTTTCCAATCTTCAACCGCGGCGGTGGTCGCAATGATGACGTGGTGGAAGAAGCTATTCGGATTCCGTTGAGGAATCTGTTTATCGGTGACGGGTTTTTTTTGTCGTCATCGTCGTCGGAGGTGGACGAGCTAGAAGGATTTCCGACCAATATGTACTGCGTTTGGAAACTAAACAGTCGGCGGAATCGTCGCCGAACAGGTGTAAGAAGAGTAAGTCGACCGGATCATCATCTTCGAAACGGTGCCGCTTCATAAAGGATTTCCTTAAGAGAAGCAACAGTGAGGGTATCGTCTCGTCTTCGTCGTCTTTGTTTTTGAATTTTCGTAAGAACGAAGAAAACGTGAGTGAAAAACAACAAACATGAAGAAGAAGAAGAAGAAGAAGAAGAAGAAGAAGAAGAAGAAGAAAAGCGAAGGCGAAGGCGACGTAATAAAGGCCAGGATGATGTAGAGAGACGAGAAATCGTCGGCGAATGAAGGCTGTAACGTCAAAAATAAGGAGTTGAAAGGAGGAGACAAACGACGGTCCTATTTGCCGTATTGACGGGACTTGGTTGGGAGTTTTGCCAATGTTAAGGTTTAAATAGAAATTCCCATTTTCTAATAAAATCCAAGAAGTCAGATTATTGGAAATGTAAATAGTGTACTCCCTCCGTCTCTAAAAAAATATCTTTAGTTGACTTTTTAAATAGTTTTATGATAAAAAATGTATATAAAAGATGTGTTAAAAAATAAATAAAATGATAAATTTATTATTAAAAAATTAAAAATTATTTTGTTGGAAAACTAAAAAAAAAAGGGTAGAAAAGAAAACGTGCTTAGTAAAAGTTGTTGAGTTTTTCAATGAGACAATTTAAGTAAGACAATATTAAAATATAAAATAGATAATTTTTATGAGACAGAGAGACTATTAATTTGTATTATATTAAATAATTTATTTTAAAAGTACAAAAATATAACATTATATTGTTACAAAAATACAATCATAAATAATATGTTAAACCAATCAACACATTCTTTTGGTTTTTCAAGGTGAAAGTACTACAGAAGACCCTATACTAGATGGTAGATTGCATTTTTGTCGTCTGCTAAAAAAATAAGTTAACTTTTTTGCAGCCAAAAATGGTAAGTTAGTTCCTATACAATTAATATTGAGTAAATTAATATCTTCATTTAAAATTTTATTGTGAGATAGCACTTTCCCTAGGATTCAGATATACTGACCGTGGTGGCATTGTCATCTAGTAGACTGGTTCTGTTGAGATCATCAAAACCCTAGAAAATTTTCTCTCTCGCGCCGCTTCCCTTGCTTTCCTTCTAGGGTTCTTCGTTAAGTTTCACTATCGGTGGCGTCTCTTTTTGATGTGATCACGACCACTAGAGACTTGGTAAAATTACCTAAAAGACCTATCACTCGTTTTAGGGTTAAAAGATTTTGAGAGACTATGAGAAATGTTTTCTCTCAAAACTGGAACTTATATATGGAGGCTTCAAATTCAATTGAATCTTGTAATTTTTTGCTCGGGCAAGAGTTTGCATGATAATTTAATTAGTTTCACATTAATAAAATAACATCCATTTGCATGTTTTCTAGCTGTTATAAGCATTCAATACATGATTTGATTTTCATGAATAAATTAACATTCATTTGCATGTTTCATAGCTGTTGTGTCTTGATTTTCATGAATAAATTAGCATTCATTTGCATGTTTAAATTTTGTAACATCTCGATCCCGATCCGGATCCGAAGTACTACATTCCGGTCGCCTAAAATCCGACCCAAAAAGTTTTATTTAAAAACCATAGATTTAGCCTTTATTCAAAATATTAAATCATCAAATATTTCATATAATTAAATAAACAACATAAATCAATTTACAAAATAAGAGCTCCAAGTTTATACACTGTATATCAAAATAATATTTCAAAATATAGTTACAGACTCAACAGTTGTAAGGTTCTATGAATACTCAGCCCACTACATACAAGTATTGTACTCAGGCAATCACCGCTTCTTGGAATCCCAAACCGATTGTGCTCCTCGAGCTCCCGGTTAATCTAACAACCTACGCAAGGAAACAAAGATTCCGAGCGTTGAGCTTACAAAGCTTAGCGGTACACATCTACTCTACTATACTTCATGCTAATCATAAACATAAGCATGCAAGCTAGTAAAAACAATAAAGAGAGATAAATAAACACGTGACGCTACCACTAGTCGCCTAAACACATGCTCTCATCATACATGGCACACAAGGCCCAACCATACCCGGGATCTCACCAGATCATTTGGGTAAAAGCACACAAAGTCATAACCACAAACTTGGAGTGAGGTTTGGTGTCACACAACCTCGGAAACGTACACTCATACTCGACATCTCTCCTCAAGTATCTTCGAATGATGCCTGGTGTCACACAGCCTCGAGAATGTACATTCGACATCTCTAACCATGGTGTTACAACACGCTCTCTAGGTATCCAGATCCCATCAACCAAAGATGACTCAACCAACCAAGTTTCGATATAGCACACATCATTGACAAAATTACCATAGCTCTATGATTTCTATAAATTATCAAGCCACTCATTTAAGTTTACCGAGTTGTTAAGACATTATGGATGAGTACATTAATTATTCTCATTAATTGTCTCAATTAATTAATATTATCTCATTAATTAAGTTATAAGTCAATTCATTAATCTTCCACATCGATTTTCATCTTTATCTACCATTATAGATTATTCAGCTCTGTGGGTGCTAGTTCTTGAACACAAGTATTGGTATGGTACCCTTGGGTACCATTACTCACACGCATACCGATACTGACATTGCTTACTCGAAATCTTAAATTTTCCAAGTACTAGTACGGGTTGACCCGTACCGATACGGCCCCCAATCGTGTACTGCTATGGCCGAAGCCCTTAGCAATACCCTACTCATAGGTTCATACCATTTTTGCGAATTACGATGTTACAACACTTTATTCGATCCTTAAAGCTTTTTAAAGTCATTAGGGGTTTTTACTAATACATTCAATCAATTAATATTAATTATCAGCTTCATGCCCATTTAATCAAATATTACCGCTATTAATCTCTTAAGCATAATTTTCATTGAACATGTCAATTTCATACACTAGCACCAAAGCATCACAATATATAATTTAATTCATTTATCAAATAATTATAGGAATATCCGAGCGGCCCTACACGGTCTTTAAAGCTTATACGAGTCTTGAAATATTCTCAATGTCATCTTGCATCACACATATATCAAGTCTCATAATATCGGTCTCTAAACATGCTAATTTATCATCAACCTACTTTGCAAACACTAACATGCAAAGCAATCACATTTATGATGCTCATGAAGCATTAGTAGTTCGAGGTGTATTAACTTCGAGCACTAGCAATAAATCCTCATTCAAGCTTCCCTATTACACCACTTTGTTTTGATATTCGATCTCGAATATTCCTCAAATAAATATGAATACAATATATATTAATTTCTAGTATTCACTAATCAATTCATAAAGTCAAATGCGTAAAAATAGCTTACTAGGTTCGAATTTGGACAAACTGTGCCAACAAACTTAGAACGTCGAAAACCCCCAGGCAGGGTCACCCGAAAAAAGTCAACGGTCAGTCCACGCTTGGTCAAGGTCCAGCGATCTGGTGCGGCGTAGGTGTACAATAGCTATGGACGGTCAATATTGGTCCACACCTCGGGAAACAATCCTGTGCAGCAAGTCGCAGGTGTAACACCCATAATGTATATCCGTAATACGAATATACATTACAGATGTTACTAAAAACATATACTAATTTTTTTTAACTCTTCGGTAAACAACATTTTCTATAAATTTCAACTGAAAACAATTCTAGACAATTGTAGCTAGTTTTAACCCTGAATTGGTTTATAAAACATAAAATTTAGTTATTTAAAAGAAAATATTGTTCAGGGTGAAAATGTCGCTTGTTGCCTAGACCCTTTCTTGATTATAAAAATTCTGAGTGATAAGATTTAAATTCTGGTTAAACCGTTATACTTTTACCTTATTGGTAACATTAGTTCATTTTCATATTCCATGTATCCTTGTACTATCATACTTCAAAAATATATATACTTTAAAGCTTGCAAAACAGTTTTCTTGAAAATATAATTACATGCCCATAAGTTCCTGACTATTTTAAAGATGTACGTACTTTCACTTACCTATGTGTGAAATAAAACACACGCTAAGTACAAACTTAGTGAGGCAGTTAAACTTATTTATTTAAAAAACATGAAATAATGTAATACAATGTGTCATATATAAAAGTGCATTTCTTTTTCTCTATAACATGGCAAGTATACCACAATGTATATATGTTATGTATCATAACTATCATATAAATCATGTTATTATTGCATATTATATTCTCTATCATGGACATTCTTTCATCATGTAATCATTTACATATCATGTACTCTATCATGATCATGCTTCCTTTATGCCATCATTTGCATAACATGTATTCTATCATGGTCATGTTTTCATTATGCCATAATTTGCATAACATGTATTCTATCATGTATGTCATGTCCTTCTCGGTCATGTGACATGTAACTTCTTTTTCATGTATCATATATTCATGTAACATTTGTATCATGTATCATATAACATATCTAACAAGTAACATGTAACATGTAACATCGAAATCATATATCATGTAACATCTGTATCATGTAACATCTCTATCATGTATCATGTAACATCTCAGTCATGTAACATCTCTGTCATGTAACATATCTATCATGTATCATGTTCTTTCATGTAATCATCTTGTTATATTACCATTATGTCTGGCTAGAGGCCCATGGAAACCCCGTATCCTATCTGCACCGTAGTGCCTTGTGGAGTACGTACTAGAGAGGACGCTCTTTGCTCCTCATATAAGGATGCTCTTTGCTCCTTATATTAAAATACCTCGTTAGTGCATTTTGCACTATGGGCTTGGATCCCCAGGGTGTATCTTGTTTCATTTTAATCTTGTCATTATCCATATTTCATATATGCATAATGCATAATCATTTATGCAAACAATCATTCGTACCTGGTATTCCATCAATCTTGCCATGTTGAGCAATTTATCATATCACATATGATAGAGAAATGTAATGCCAATTTCAACATAATGCAAACATATAGAAATGCACTCACCTTGGCCATTTATTAATATGCCTCACTAAGCTCTATTGATCCTTTCCTTAATAGTACCTCGAACCTTCTTTAGATTCGGATCCAACTCATTTATCACATGAATATAAGTAAACATTTATTAGATTCACTTCTAACAATATTTTAATTAAGCTATTTAATCATTCAACATAAAAATTTTCCATAATTTTCTTTCCTTACTTATACTGTTCACAAACTCATTTTTGGTCCTTAATGACCATTTTGATCTTCAAATAATTCCTCCAAGCTTGCTAACCAATATTAGACACAAATTGTCCCAATTTCAATTTTCTGTCAACTTGCACTACCATCAAAGATTTACTTCTACAGGGTAGAATACATACTGAATCTTAATCTCCTTTATACCGTAGAAACTAGATTCGATAACGGTTCTAACGGTATAAGACACATAATTTAATAAAATCTACAAAAATTATGAAAATTCATCAAACTCCCGTTTACAAGGTTGTCATGACAGAAATTGTTCTTTAATTTTTCTGACCTTTATTCGATTAAAAATTAATATCTTTTAACTCTAACTCAAAATCAGTTTCCGTTTGTTGGAAACGAAACTAGATTCGATAAGCTTTTCAACCATATAAACTAATAACCCAAATTCAATTTTTACTATTTATGGCAAATTTTCAAAGTCAAATTCCAATATTGAATTTTGGAATAGACTGCAATTCTGTTTTCTGACCATTCATCACTTAAAAATTCATATCTTTTGATATATGAATCGAAATCAATGACCGTTTGTTTTAAACGAAACTAGACTAATAAATCTTTACATCGATATAAAATTCACCATCTAACTATTTTTGTAGAATTTATGGTGAATTTTCAAACTTACTGCCAAATCCAGTTTTCCTACCCAACTTCCATAAATACCTTCAAACTTTATATTAATTTCTCTTTACTTTGCTATTTGTCAATTTGGCCCCCTTAGTGGATTCAAACCACTAATGTATCATTTTCTTCATCAAATAATTATTCAAAAAAATAATTCCCTCTAATTTTTCGTTCTTTCTGAAATAGTCACTAAAAGTGTAAAGATAAGGATTCAAGCTTCTTAACTTTGCAAATTAGTCCTCAAATCAACATTACTACTTGAATTATATTATTTCAACTAAAACTAAGATTTAATCCTTCTCTAAAACCTCATTTCTGAATTGGTCACTTAACTTTGACAATTTGTCAAAATGGTCACTAATTTGATTCAACATCGGTTTAACATTCTAACTTCAATTTCGCATCTCCAACTTCAATAATAACATAAATACACTTCAAAATCATAAAAATTTTGGTTAGTCCTTTAACTTTTAGAATTGTTGAAATGGTCCATATACCTTTAATTTAGGGTTTTGCTTCCAAAAACAAGTCAAGCTTACTAGATCATTTATCCAACATCACAAACCCTAAATCAAACTTGAATCCATAAACCCTAATCATCTTCATACAAACTAAAATATTTAGGGTTTAAATCTCAACTCAATAACTTGATTTTAACATTATACTAGCTTGATTTCAACTTGAATTTCAACATGAAATCATAAAATTCCAAAAGCCCCAAACTTTTTCATAAACCCTAATTTCTTCTCATGCAAAAATTCTCATCAATCAAGAATATTTTCCATGAATTATTTACACCAAAGGATATAACTTGAAGAGTAGAACAACTTTGCAGTTGAAAATATTACCTGAAAATCGAGTTTCGGGGCTTGAATCGAACTTGGAAAATTTCTCCCCTTTCCCCTTTATTTTCGAAATGAAGAAGATGAAGAGTAGTATTCATCTTTTGGTTCTTTAACTCTCAATCTCTACAATTATGCCACTTGTAAGTATAAATGAATTTTAAATTTATTTAAATAGTGAAATTACTAAAATGACCTTTTAATCCAATGGTTGAGATTTAATCTCATCAAAATCAATGGACAAGATCTTATCCATGTGTATTTGACCTTTCAGAATTGCCCTCAAAGTTTCAAAATATTTTAAAAATGCCATCCATGTCAAAGGACCAATTTGCCCTCCAACTAGACTTTATTTACAACAAGTCTTAAACATTGCCACCCCATTAAAGTTGAACCAAATTGGTTCCATTACAACCGGATTCATTCCAAAATATCTTATATTTTTATTTATGGCATTTATTCAATCCAAATATTCGAATTTCACTCAATACGATTTCCAAATTTTCTTTCTTTGAGCTTTATTGCTTTATAGTCACTCCATCAAAATCTAACTAAATCTAGTTAGAATCCAACCAAAAATAATAAAATATTCATAAAATAATATTTTATGAATTTTCCATAACCTTTGGAATTGTCTTTAAAATTTTAACTCGATCCGATGTACTGATAATTATTGAGAAGTTTATCAAGTACAATCCCTACTTGAAAATCTTATAACAATAATCTATTACGAATATTGTTGACTCATGCTGAATCCTTTTTATCAATAAAAAACACTAACATGGAACCTTCGGAGTAGGTCACCCATCCTTGTGCTACTCTGGGCTGAGCACATTTAACAATTTTTATTCGATCCAAAATACGATTTCCAAATTTCTAAACTTTATCGCTTTATAGCCATCAATATAAACTTCGTACAAAAAATCCGAGTAACACGGAGATTTCACTCTTGGGGGTGAACTATTCATTTACAGGGTTAGATTGCATAACTTTTGAAAATTACACTTTGGTCCCTAAACTTTTGCAAAGTTTATACTTTAACCCCTAAACTTTCAAAAATTATATTTTGTCCACTAGTAAAAAAATTGGGATATTACAATTCTCCCCCTCTTAAGAAAATTCGTCCTCGAATTTTCATTGTTTACCCGTTTCAAACAATTTCGGGTATTACTCTTGCATGCTCCTTTCAGTTTCCCATGTGACTTCTTCCACTTTATGATTTCTCCAAAGGACTTTAACCAGTGAAATTTTCTTGTTCCTTAACTCTTTGACTTCATATGCCAAGATTTTCATTGATCGTTACTCATATCTGGAAGTAACGCCAGTTGATAAACCACTAGTTCAACTCCTTTTAGAATCCCGTATGGCCCAATAATTCTTGGACTAAGCTTTCCTTTTTCACTAAAACGTAACACCTTCTTCCAAGGTGAAACCTTTAGAAACACTTTGTCCTCAACTTCATACTTAACATCTTTCTCTTCTTATCTGCATAAGCCTTTTTGTCGATTCGCGGCAGCCTTGAGATTATTTAAATAATTACTACTTTATCCTCTATTTCTAGTGTCAAATCAACCCTCCAACTTTTGGGTTCTACCAAACATTTTGATCGTTTAGCTCAAACCAATAATGAAGAGTTCAACATATTCTTCCATACAATATTTCAAATGGTGTCCTCTTAATATTTGCTGATAACTATTGTTACTAGTAATCCTATTACAAATTCCATTGTCACTCGTTCTCACTTCCATTGGGAAATAGAAATAGGCTGAATCAATACAGAAGGTACTTGATGTTTGGCTTTTACTTGCTAGCATGTCAAGCACTTTGTCATAAATTTCGAAATTATCTTTTTCCATTCCTGGCCACCAATACCGAGTCTTTAGATCTTAATACATTTTGCTACTTCCAGAGTCATAGTCAATGGACTATGACAACTTCAGTTAAAACTTCTTTCTTCAAATCACCATTATCAGGAAAGTAAACTTTTTCTTGACAATATAAGCAACCATTTGACTTAATTTCATAGTCCTGTGTTTCTCTTGTTTCAACTTACTTCTTTTCTTTTCTCTTATTTTTATGAGTTTTGAGTTGCCTTGATGCACAGGCTACTACATTAATCTTCTCAAAATGATAATCTATAACTTCATTGTAGTCTCTTAGGAACTCAGCCTATCTTTTTTACCATAGGTTCAATTCTTTTTTCATCATTAGTTGCTTTAAATCTTTGTGATCCATATAAATATAGCACTTTTCACCAAATAAATAATATCGTCAGATCTTTAAAACCATAATTACATCCATCGTCTTTAAATCATGTGTTGGGTAATTTCTTTCATGGGTCTTAAGCTGGTTCATAATATAAGCTACTACACGATCCTCTTGCATTAATACACATCTCAAACCACAATGAGATGCGTTACTATATAAAATATATTCCTTTTCATGCTTTGGCTATATTAGAACTGATAATTCTGCCAAAGCTTTCTTTAACTTGTCAAGACTGTCTTGACATTTTTCAACCCATTCAACCGAGACTTCCTTTCGTAATAACTTGTACCCTTTTAGGATTAACTCTTATTCCTTCTTTTACATGTCCAAGAAATATAACTTCTGTTAACCAAAATTCACACCTGGAGAATTTGGCATATAACTGCTTGTCTCTGAATATTTGTAGTACTATTCAGATATGATAATCATGATCAACTTTTATCTTTGAATATACCAAAATATCATCTATGAAAACTACTACAATTTGGTCCAAATAGGGTTGAAACATCCTATTCATTAAATCCATAAATGCAACAAGTGCATTTGTAAATCCGAATGACATTGCTATAAACTTGTAGTATCCATAACGAGTTCTAAATACTATCTTAGGAATATATTCTTCGTGAACCTGTAATCACTCATTTTTGACCGGGTTTTAGTGTTATTAGTATTATTTTAATAATAATATTATTAATATAAAATTAATGAAAAATAATAATAATAATAATAATAAATATATTATTATTAATAAAAAAATTAAAAAAAGAGAAAGAAACTACGTGGAGCAGCATGCTCCACGTCACCCCCATTTCACCCACCCCTTGCCTATATAAAGGCTTGCAATGGGGCAGCCAATCACAGGCCAAAATTGCCATGAAATTGGCAAGAAAATTGGCTCCCTAATTGGGAGCTAGGCCGGCCGCAAGGCTGGCCGGGGTTGGGGGCAGTGCCCTCGGCCCCAGTTGGTTCGATCCAACATTCGATCGGGGTCCTATTTTAGATCTGATCTAGTTCATATTTTTGGAGAGGTCATGGTAGATCTCAATGGGGTTCAGTCGGGGTTCGTCATTCGAGCTCCTAGTTAGGTATATTTTATGCCCTTTTTATTTGTGTTGTAATTTTCATAATTCAATGAAGTATTAGTTATTTTAAAATTGTATTCTTATTTTTTAGTTTGTATGTTTATTTATGCTTTAGATTAGTATTCATTTATGTTTTAGATTAATATTTTATTTATGTTAGATTCATTTTTATTTATGTGTCAATTTCTGGATCTGGTACGAAAAGTGGTGTGGTATCACTTTTGGTCATACAACACCTACAAAAGGTAAAGAAAAAAAAAACGAAACACAAAAATAAAGCTATTAGAGACAACTACAAACTTAAATAAAGAAAACAGAGTTGCAAGTAGAAACATAAGGACAAAATAATGCCATCCCTGGTAACAGTTCCAAAACTTGATCGGTGTGAAAACGTCACACTATTAGTGCAAGCTACACCGTCGATGAAAGAATAGAAACAGGGAAATCATGTTTAAATATCGATCCCATGAGGATAGTGCATTAAGCATATACTTATGTACCTGTAATACAATTTTTAAGAGTGGTAATTGTGGGTGCAATGGTGGTTGCAATAAAAGGATAAAAATGTGAATAAATGAATAAATGTGGTAGCAATAACAAAGTGTAATAAAAGATAGAGAAATATGAGAATAAATCCTGGATCTACTTGGTTCAGCTCGGCGGAAAAATGAAGTACACTTCAAGGGAAAATGATGGTTTAATCAGTGATGAGGTGGTCAGCTTGAGTTTAGCTTCCATTTAACCTTCAACCATTGACTCAGGATGTGGATTGTCTTCAACTTTTTTCTTAAGTTGAGACTATAGCCCTTAGAATAAGTGGATCAACTTTCATTGCATCCAATCAATTTTTGTTGTAAAACTTGTTAATCTGACTTGTCGCTGCATCCATCGATGTCAGCGGCTAGTTTAACACTCTCATGCAAAACTTAAATCAGATCCAACAATTAAAGCTTAAGAAAAAGCTAACACAAATGTATATTAAACTAAAGAAAGAGTATCAACAAGCTTATAAAAGCTCCAGAAAATTAAACCATCTTTAATTTGAGCACAAAATGCAAAATAAATATCCACAAACATCAAAATAAAGAAGACTTTAAGAAGATAACAATGTATTTCCTCGATTAAGCACTTGCTTCCTTTTTTCCTCGGATAAATCTGCCTCACTTCACCTCGGATCTCCAAAAACAAGCTTAAGCTACCATGGAAGGAGGGAGGAAGCTTGGAGGTTGAAGATGATATGAAAAATAGGAAAAGCATGACTCTTTCCCCTCCAAATTAGTCTTTTTATAGGCCACCCAAGGAAGGACACATGTCCTACAGTTAACTGCGTACCTAGAGCCATACAAAATTTATTACAACAAACTGGACAACTAGCAGATTCGTCTTTATCCTTAAGCATACTAGACAGCTGGTAGATGCAATGTCAAACTGGCTGCAGTGGTGAAAACTTCCTCTACAGGGACATTAGAAATGCAACAACAATGAGGCAAAATAGGTTGAAATATACAAAACACAAGCCACTGAGACTAAGTTAGAAAAAATGCAGAAATAGACATGAAAATGCATAAATGGATGCAATGGACACAAATGTGGGGACAAATAGACCTATAAATTAAGGGAAAATACATGCTCTTTAAAGAGTTGTCAACGGGTTTACAAGATTTGACTAATAAAGCTCAAAGATTGTTGGATGTGTGCTTGAATGCTTTAGACTTGATGAATGGTTGTTGGAGAAGCTTTGGAAACTTGATTTTGTACTATTCATTGATTTCTAGCTGTTTGGGTAGTTGGGATATTGATTATAGCCGTTAGGCTGCATTTTTCCCAAAATAAATGATGTCTAGCAACACTGGTATCGGTACACGAATCGCTATATCGGCACCTGCCATAACAAGAAAGAGTCGTTGCAACGAAGGGGTACCGGTAAGCGAAAGGGCATATCGGTACGGAGTGTGAACTTTACAAAGGGTATTGGTACTGTTTTTGCCGTACCGATACTCATTTTGTCACTAGAATCCATGAAAGTTTTGGTTAAAAGATCATATCGATACGCCCTTAGGTGTATCAGTACGTGTTAACTAATTTTTAAAGTTATGGTTCCAATAAAACTGACAAGGCAACGGTCGAATAATAAATGAAAAGATTTATAAAATCTTTAACCCTTGTACTGGTACGCTACAAGCCGTACCGATACTCAAAAGCAATTTGGTTTCCAATATCAATAAGACGTACCGATACGCACATAGCCATATTAGTACCCTATAGCTATTATGCATAAAATAGCTATGGTCATTTTGTAAAGAAAACAAAGTTAGGGACTCAATCACAAATTCCAAAAATTAGGAGTCCTTGTCTGAATTTTAGATCATGATCATGGAATTCATTACATAATAATCTAGCATGTAAGTTTTCAGCTTAATTAGGAGTTTTTAAGTCATGCAATGAAACATGTCATAGTTAATGGAGCAAAATGTAATTAAGACAAATTCTTGGTCCTTACAAGGATTTAATATCATAATCGTACTATTCATTTCACAATATATATATATATATTTAACTTAAATAGAGGTTTCTAACTTAATTAATTTGGTACTTCATGTTTTAAGGACCAACTTGTAAATTGCAGAAATTATGAGTCCTTACTTTGATTTAGAAACATACATGTAAGATTCAGTTTGCAGCATACATACTTGTAAGTGTCTATACAATTCAGAAATCTCCAAGCCCTTTTATTTAATCAATTAGTGATTAGGGACTAAAAGGTAAAGTTTGATAATCTGATTCAGGTTTATAACAAAATTACCTACCTTCGGTATCGCTACTCGATAGGCCGTACCGGTACACCTACATAAATCCAAATTCCAGTAGCTACTTTTCATATTAGTATGAGACTCATACCGATACGTTTTGCACCAAATGGCACATGAGTTTTACTTGTATTAGCCTAATTTAGCCATGCAAATGTCCAAAAAACCATTTCATGAAATTAAACTGTATATTTCAAACTTCTTTATCTTTATCACTACGTCCATGTTTCACAACATCCAAACATCCCATAATTACACACTTAGCATGCTTAAACAAATATTTAGCATAAAATGACTTCATATCACCATGCAGACATATAAAATCTTACTATGTAACATATTAATGCATATCCTATGTTTCATATAGCATATAAACATGGGTCACACTCAAAGATATGTCATAACATGTTTATACATATCATGATTATATATATTTTAGCAACCACATAGGAGCATATTATACATGTTCATACCGTTATCAACAATATCTTATTACCCATTAGATCATTTAAGCCAATGTGCACCTTGAGTTTTCTTACTCATCCATGATATAACATGTTTGCATATTGTAATCACTCATTTTTGTCCGGCTATGTATAATATTATTAGTATTAATATAAGTGTCTATGTAACACCCTCAACGTATATTCGATACTTGAATACACATTAAGTATGTTACTAACTAATTTACCCTAATTTTCAGACTTGTAATTTTTTTATCTCAACAAAGTAGTTCAGTGGTTGGCCCTTTTTCAGTTTTCATAATCACTACACAATAAACAACCAACTAAGTTTAAAACCGTTTAAAGCATCTTTTCTAATACTCTTAATTTCTCAAAACTTAGTCATGTTTCTAGTTCTTACAAAATAGCTACTTAAATTCAATTCATGCCCCACTAGACTAGGATGTGGTGATACTTACTGATAATGCAGATTAACTTGATTGAATGATGTGCAGCTCCTCCTTTGTTATCTCTTTTGAAGTACCTATGTGTGATACACAACACATATTAAGTACAACTTAGTGAAACATAATCATAATAATATAAACAATAATTATAATAACATAGCTCTGCAAGATGGCAAATGATTTTCAATTGCAGTTGATAACATTTTATCATATATAGAACAACCTTACTTTTGTAGTTCATTTGTCCAATATAATATCTAAATCACAAGATTTGATATGTCTTATTAGTCTTGTGTACATTAAGCTTTTTAGCTTAACTACTTGCATAATTGCATTTCAAGTATTATAGCCAAAGTATAAAATCAAGCCATTTGTAATGCAGAATTAATCATGTATCATGGCTATCTTAAGAGTCATATCATCATTGTTCATCAGGTGTTCACATGCATAAAAATTCTTTCAACATAAACATGTTTTCAATATGATTCATATCATCATTATTGTATGTTCATCTAGTATTCACATTCATAATAACTTCTTTGACATAAACATGCTTTCAATATGTTTCATGTCATCTATCAATTCTATCATAAAATCATGATATTTATGGTTCATGATCATCAAGGAGTCATACTTTCATCACGTAATCAATTGCATATTATATTATGTAACATGGTTATACTTTCCTTATGCAATCAATTTCATATCATTTCCTTTATCATAATCATACTTTCATCATGCAATCATTTGCATATCATATCCTTTTTATATAGCCATGCTTTCATTATGCAATCATTTGCATATCGTATCCTTTATCATAGCCATACTTTCATTATGCAATCATTTGCATGCGTATCCTTTATATATATATATAGCCCAAAGTACAAAATCATGTGATGCCATGGTACACGAGTCATCACGACACCGTAGTGTCTACGATGCCTTAGCGTCTACATCGCCGAAGCGACTGAGATGAGTACGTACTCGAGGACGCCCTTTGCTCCCCATCCTAGCACATTTTGTGCCTTTTAACACCGTAGTGTTTGGACTGACTCCGTAGAGTCTTTCCTGCACCGTAGTGCTTTGACGCAGTTGCTAAGACCCTATCGATATCCAAATATACCAAAGATTCTCATGTGAACCTATAGTATATGAGTCCGACACCGTAGTGTCTACAACGCCATAGCGTCTGATGGTGAGTACGTACTCGAGGACGCTCTTTGCTCCTCATACCTTCAGCACCGTAGTGCCTACTTTATCTCAGCACCGTAGTGCCTACATTAATACCTTCAACACCGTAGTGCCTACTTTATTTCAGCACCGTAGTGCCTATATTATTACCTTCAGCACCGTAGTGCCTACTTTATCTCAGCATCGTAGTGCCTACATTATTACCTTCAACACCATAGTGCCCTACATTAATACCTTCAACACCGTATTGCCTACTTTATCTCAGCACCGTAGTGCTGGTTCGTAGCAGCTATGACTATTTTTGGATATCCAATTAATACCTTCAACACCGTAGTGCCTACTTTATCTCAGCACCGTAGCCTTTTATTTTCACTGAAAAGTTGAAGGGATTTTTTTATAAAAGGGAATATGTTATGTAATGTACAGAGATTGATAATGCTACGGTTGGAAATAATTTGAGCATGAAGTAAATATAGAGGAGCCATAAGTGGGGCACCGAGTATGCATTTTGCTCCAAGAAGGGTGGCTAATAGATACCTATAGAATATTTTCAATCTTTTGTACAAAGACATCATATCTTTATAAAAATCCTTATAAAGGACTATTGGCGAATCAATACCTCATTTGCATTCATTGTGATAGTTCATACTTATTGTTTGCCTTTTACATTTTAGACATTTATGATACATTTCATGTATTAATTAAATAATAAAATTTTATGGCTTTGACAGCATTATTCGAGAACCAGTTGAAAGAAAGAATAGAACAAATACTCGAGCAATTAGAAGATAGGTTCGAGAAGGAAATTAAAAAGAAAAAAAAGGAAAACTAGACATTTTCAATACAAGATATTTTTGTTTAGTCCCTAACTTGGTCATTCCTACGGATTTCAAGATTCCTAAATTCGTGCAGTATGACGGTACAAGTTGTTTGAGAGTTCACTTGACCATGTTCTGCGAAAAGATAGAGGGCTACATAAAGAATAAAAAGTTGATGATCCACTACTTCCACGATAGTTTGGCGGGACCTGCTGCGATATGGTACAACCGATTGAGCAAAAATCAAATTCGGTCATGGGGTGACCTAGCCAATGCCTTTTTGAGCCAATATAGGTATGCTTTAGAATTGGAGCCAAGTCGACAATTTATTTAAAGCACAAAGATGAGATCAAATGAAAACTTCAAGGATTATGCTCTAAGATGGCGAAGTTTGGCGGCCCAGATTCAACCTCCCATAACTGAAGAGGAAATGACTCCCCTGTTTCACGCGTCACTTTCCCTTCCTTTCTTTGATATAATGTTGGAGTAATCGAGAAGCAAATTTGAGGACTTCTGGCAGTGGGAGATAGAATAGAGTATGCAGTCTAAAAAGGAAAGTTGGGGTCTAAGTTTAGAGACCAAACTAATGAGGAAATACAAAAAAACTGGTAAATGAGTGTTGTCTCCAAAGCACTCATAATCGCAAAAGAAGAAGGCCCGTTGATCCTTCTGAGTCATCAAGAAAAGTTCCCGAACAAGTGCAAACTTTGAGGTATTTGGGGTACCCATTTTAGATATATTTCCTCGTCTGGTTGAGGGTTGCCACATCATTCCCAGATTGATGAAGATTACACCTAACTCATCCGCCCATAGTTTTGACCCGACTAGTACATACGATTTCTATATGAGGGCACTGGGGCATCCTTCTAAGAAGTGTAGACCATTGCGGGAAGAGATTAAGAAGCTAATTAGTAATGGAGTTTTTACCCAAGAATTGATCCAGCAATGGAAGGTGCAAGAATTGGGGCAAGTTTGTACCGTGCCAAGAAGGCCAGGACGAGTTAACACCTGAAGGATAATCTAAAGCCCTATCTTTTATCTTGTCTATGATTTTGACTTTAGATGTCGTCTTGGTATGACATCTTTGCATTTAAGAGTGTCTTTTGAAGTAATGCATGGAATTAAATCTGATACCTTTATGCCGAAGTAGCAGAGATCTTTTTGTAAAAAGGGCATGTGTGATGTTTGGCGATTTTCATTCCAATGAAAAATGCATTTTGCTTAACATACAATGGCCTTGAAAGCATGTATATGTATATCTCTTCTTGCCTTTGTAGGTTACTGGATATCGATTGCAAGATGCAACATCGATTATGAGATCAATTGGATGTTGTGATAATGATGAGGTCTAATTTTCCCCCTAACAGACTCTGGTCAGGAAAGCAAGATTACTACTCCTTTGATGACATTCGGTGAAGAAAAAGCTCTAAAATTTAACCATACAAAGTTGACTGAAATTGAAATTCTAAGCGTAGACTTCTATGCACTAATAGATTATAGTTAACAATTGAAATATAAGTATATGTGCATAAAATAATAATGAATTATAATTAAAATTTGTAAATAATAATAATAATGAATAGAGAAAAAGCACTCCTATGTTCAAAGCCTAGTAATAGGCATGTTCGGATATGAGTGTGGAAATTTTGACGCACTTTGCTAAAGCAATATGATAAATAAGGTTGCAATGCCTTAGCTTCATGAGTGATGGTAATATTTTCAAACCATGACTATGTTGAGTAACTCAGGGTAGTGTTGTTTGATCTATCATTATCCTCGAGGTAAAGGACTGTGATGAGTTCATTTCCCTAAATAATAATAATGAATAAATGAGGAGAAGGAATAAGAAGAAAGAAATGAACAATAGCATAAGTATAATTGGCAGCACACACATGCACCTAAAACCTTATTCTTAGAATGATATTTTTGCACTCTAACAGTTAAACAAGTCCATTTTTTTGGGTGGAGTAAATAATGAGAATTGAGGAGTAGTCTTTGTAGCAATGTGATAATCATGAGGATGAACTGAGTCATGTGAGCAGATTTTACGACTTTGAATCGCCACAACATTCAAAGTCTTTATACACACAATCTATGTTTGGAATGATCACCGAAAGGTTGAATCTGAGACGCTCTTGCACTTGATATCTAGAGCTCCTATTCTGTTTTTATTATTATTATAATTCTGGTTTCAAGGTCCTGTATGTTAATCTAAAGGACACCCTTCATTGGAATGACAATTAGCAAATTGACAGTTTTAAGCAACAAAGATTTCCATGTATTACTTCAAGGATGAGATTCATAATACAAGAATGTGGATGCAATTGATCGACCTAATGCAGAGTGATGACCCATCGATGACTGTGATGAAGATGAGGGCAAGAGTTCATATGTCAGACAGCTCAAGGGCTTAAAGCAGGTTTCAGCCATGATTCGTTGAGTGGTTTAGAGAAACAAAGAATGAACCTAGATGAAAATAAGATCGCAGAATATGAGGAAAATTTAGGGATTTAACACTAAATTTCTAAAATGTTTGACATTTAAAAAAAAAACTGATTTCCTTATCGTTTCTTCCAAACATTAATTTTTAAAAATGTTTGGCATTTTTTCAAATTTCGATTCTTATAATATTTATCATTTCTTTCAAACATTAATCGTCAAAAATGTTTAGCATTTTCCCTAAATTTTGATTCTTTTAATATTTATTATTTCCTCCAAACATCAATTTTCAAAAAATAATGTTTGGCATTTTTTTTCGAATTTCAATTCTTCTTAATATTTATTATTTCCTCCAAACATCAATTTTCAAAAAAAATATTTAGCATTTTTCTTCGAATTTTGTTTCTTTAAATGTTTATTGTTTTCTTCAAATATTAGCTTTTAGAAAAATGTTTGACTTCTTTCGAATTTCATTTTTTTCCAAACATCAGTTTTCAAAATGTTTGACGTTTTTCTCTTAAGTCTTGATTTTTTTAGATATCTATAGTTCTTTTCCCTAAACATTAATTTTCAAAAGATGTTTAGCATTTTCTCCAAGTTTTATTTTTAAAACGACAGCTTATTTTAAAATTTTTAAATGAGAATTAAAGTATAGGGACTGAGAGTTGGTTCTCGCTGAGATGCTAGAAGAAGATTAAAGATGAGTTCATGGAGTGAAGGCATTTTACTCACCCAAATGATGAGATAGATGAAGACTCCAAGTTTTGAGTCGAAGATGAAGAAAATAGTTGAGCCCAGGATCGAATGTGGCGATGTTGAATGAGAAGAATGATGAAAGTCCCTACCTAAGGTTAGAATAGGGACTAGAAGAGGGATTTGCAAAATGGGTAAAGACCCTGAAGAAGAAGAAGAAGAAGAAGAAGAAGAAGAAGAGAATTACTCACGCAAGAGGATTAAAAGGGCGAGTCAAATACGAGATAGAGATTTAATTGATGAAGAATAAAGAGTATACTGCAAAGAAAAGAAGTGAAGAAATATGAAGAATGAACTTTCAGGGAATAAGATTTTAAAACAGATTTTTAAAAAAAAGAAGAAAAAAAGAAGAAGGAAAAAATAAAGAGAAAGAGAAAAACAGAAAAAAAAGAGAAGAGAGAAAATAAAAAATAAGAAAAAAAAGATAAAAGAAGAAAAATAGAGAAGAAAAGTGTTACATTACATGCATTATATAGATAGGGGCATGCTAATTTAGAAGCATTTTGTGTGTTTTAGACAGGTATTTAAAGATTACCAAAGATTTTGGTTTGCAACTTCATGTTGAAGAAGTAGATCTTATTGAAGATTTCTACTGGTAGCCATGTTGGCGTGAATCCAGATCTTAAGTCCTTCAAGGCATCAGTAAGTCCTTCGGGTATGATGATAAGTCCTTCGGGCAATCGATAAGTCCTTCGAGCATGGTGATAAGACATTCAGGCAATCAGTAAGTCTTTCGGGCATGATGCTAACCTTATTGTGATGTTAAGACTGGTAGAAACTAGGACATCATTTTAAGGGATATTGGTAGCCATGTTGGCATAAATCTAGATTTTAAGAGAGATATTGGTAGTCATCTTGGCGTAAATCCAGATCTTAAGTCCTTCGAGCCATCAGTAAGTTCTTCGAGCATGATGATAAGTCCTTCGGGCCACTGGTAAGTCCTTCGAACATGGTGATAAGACCTTCATGCCATCAATAAGACCTTCAGGCATGATGTCAAGCTTTCTTTTTGAATGTCGAAAGGAGTATGAATCGGGACATTGAAGAGATTGAAGCTTGAAGATTTGGCCGAGGAAGAGCAGAAAGTTCCAAAAGAACACGTGGCTCCAAAGCCAAGGATAGGGAAGTAGGACAAAAGTGAGTGCTTTTGATCTTTGCTTTGTTCTCGTTTCACAAGAACAAGCAAAGAGGGGCAGCTATAATCACCCATTTTTGTCTGGCTATGTATAATATTATTAGTATTAATATAAGTGTTTAAGGACTAAATGTGTATGTGTTAATGTGTATTGTGTTTATGTTATTATTATTAATATGAGTATGTGTTATATGATTGTGTATGGATATCTATTAATGTTTGTATGTATTATGATTAATGGTATTGCATGTTTATTAATTATGTATGAATATGTATTATATATGTTTGTATATGTGTATTTATGTGTATGTATATATGTTTGCATATGTATGTATATATATATGTATGTTAATTTTATTATTATTAATATTGCTATTATTATTAGCTAATATTATTATTAATGGGATGTATATATAAATTAAAAAATAGATCATATTAAACAATAAAAGCCCATTTTAATTTAATTTAAAGTACAAGTCCATTTACAACCCAAAACTAAAATATTACAACGCCCAATCTGCCAACCCAATAACTAAAAACCCTAAAAAATCAAAAACCTAATGCATATCTGATCTAACATCATCTTCTTATGCGCAGCCAACTGTGGACCGTTGGATTAGATTTTGATCCAACGACCATGATCGAAGCACAAAAACCCCTCAGCTACCACGTATATGCACGTGCGGGCTGTCCGTCTCCCTACGCGCGCGTATAGTAGACGTGCAAGACCGTCTGCCTTCCCCTCGCCATGTGTCATGATCTTTGACCACCACGTTATCACCAAGATCGCATCTGGGTTGTCTGATCTTCAAGCAATCTTAGCCGTTGGATCAGATCTTATCCAATGGCCAAGCATGAATCTGGTTGAGAAACCCTCTATCTGCCCTTGCCATGTGCCCAACTGCCCATTCATCCTGCTGCCGTCGTATGATTTCCTCACTGAATTCAACCACCAGCATGGGCAACAATCACAAACACACAAAAAAGGAAAAATTAGAATATCGTCATCCATAGTGTTATCATTTATTGTTGCTTATTGATGTAATCAAAAAAATTAGATAAAAGGCAATGTAATTAGACCTACCATTGTACTGAGATTTTCCAGAATCAATAACACACACACAAAAAAACTTTCAGAGGTAAATTTCTGCCTATTTTTATTTCCAGTTCGAATAAAAAAGGATTTAGGGTTTATACCTTTCTGGTCTATGTCTGCTGCCTTGCATGGTGGCCGAGGTTGGTTCCGCCGATGAGCGACACCTTTCGGTCACCATCCCTTCATCTCCCCTTTTTACTAGTGAAGGTTTAAGTGTTTAAGTTTTAAAAGGGTTTTGAAAAAGGGAATTTTAATGTTTCAGTTTTCCTAGATCTAGGAAAAAATGAGTTTTTTTTCTTCTAAAAATCTAAGTAGGAAATCGGTTTTAGAAGAAAAATAGTTTTTTTGGGTTTTCCAACGCCGAGAACGAAGGCTAGAGGTGACCAACGGTGGCCGGCAGTTGGCCATGGTGGTCGGAATGGCTAAGCCACTGCCGAAGTCTGGGTGTGGCGGTGGTTTCTGGGTTTAGGCTTTGAATGTTCTTCATGTTCATGAAAAACATTCATCATGTTCTTCATAAAAAAGGGGTTTTAATCCAAAATTGAGGATTTTTTGGGTTTTGGAGTGTTTATAAGAGAGGGCAGAAGATTTTCAAGAAGCGAAAGGAATGTATTAAAAATGGCAAAAAAGGGTTCAAAATTTGGCTAAAGGGGTGTTTATATAGATCTTAATTTTTTAAAAATGGGTTAATAGCACAATAAACCCCTCCGCATTTTGGTATTTGCAACGATAGTCCTTCTGTATGGGGAAATTATTTCTTAGTCCCTCAATGTTTTCATAACTTTTCAATTTAGTCCTTAAATTTATTGAAATCAATTTTTAAAGGGGAAAATTACTTTAGTTGTCCCTTTGCTCATTTTTCTTCTCAGCTTTGGCCTGCCACAAGGGAATATTACACGATCGGTCCCTATAAGTATTAACCGGTTTTCAATTTAACCTGTAATTTTAGTATTTGTTTGTTACATGAAAATTTATAGTTTGGCCCCTCTTTTTTTACAGTTCTCAATTGGGTCACTTCTCTCATAAATTAGGTTGTTTATGGGCAGATTAATTACTGTATTAGTCCTTGCAGATTTTACTTGAAATTAAATCTTATTTTATTTAGTTTTTGTTTTATTCTTTTCTTTTTGTATCTTTAAATGTTTTTTTACATTTTAGTTCATGTTTGCTTATATTTGTTCTAAGCATTTATTTTTTTATTCGATATGTTTTTTATTTTTATCGTTTATTAGTTTGTCTTGTGAATATTTAAATTCATACATATATGGTATTCAAGACTGTGTAATAATATATGTAATATTTGTATTATGTTATATTTATATGTTTGCTTTTTATTTCTTGTTTAATATCATATTGTTTATGTTATTTATTTTTGTTAATATTCATGCATTTTAATATACCGTATCTAATTTGTTGTATATAGTGTTAAGCCTCTTATTCCGGTATTCTAGTGGGAGTGTCATCCCGATCTCCGGGTGTCATATCCTTTAGTACCATGGATATCGAGACAAATTTAATATTGTTACGTGTAAATGCATTTTAGGTATTAATTATTAAATTAAATCAAATTTTGTATTTTTCTTAATAATTACAATACGAACCCTTAGGTACCAATTTTGGGCATAGCGGGGGTGCTAACCCTTCCCCGTACGTAACCGACTCTCGAACTTAGAATCTCTGGTTTTGTTTTCGATGTTCGGTCTACCTTATCCAAGTGACCGGTGGCGACTCACAGTTTTCCTAAAATCTCCCATTCTTCAAATATTTTTCAACAAAAGCGGGAATCCCCCTATATTATGTTTTCTTAATTTTTCGTAGCGGCCATATAAAATTAGTCGCTACACATATTACCATTCATGCACACACATTTCTATACCATAACGCATTCATACATGTCCATGACATATGCCACCATTCTAGGAGTTATATGGAGTACGTAAACCTTACTTGGAACTTTGAGAAATGACTTGCAACATCCTTCCACTATTGATCCTTAACTAGCTTATATCATGAAAATACATGACAAAGAAATATATTAGGCTTACTTAGCCTAAGTGAGGTAGTGACCTTGTACAACAATTTATATGTATATGATAATCATGGACTGTAATGAAAACCAAATACAGGATGGCATCAATGCATACATACCATGTCTTGTACATGTCTTACTTGAGTTCATAGTTATGTCTTGAGCATATCTTATTGGAGTTCATAGACATGTCTTGCTAATGAATTATTCTCTTTTCATTTTTGTCATAACATTTCATGTATTTTCATAAACTTGCCCTTGGATCACAATCATACACAGGGTACACGAATTCCACCAACATCGCCAAATTCATGAATGGTCAATCCCTCTACCTCGCCAATAATCAAGACATATATCCCTCTGCCTCGCCACATAAGGGTCGTAACCCAAGTACCTTAGCCCACAAGTACATGAGCTCAATGAATTCTATGGCATGCCAATTCTACCCAAAGTGCTTTTTCCAAGAAATGTTCAGTTCATGATCTTAACATATTAGAGCTTTATGCTCTCTTGCATCACATAGTTCATGTAATATATAGTTTTTTCCTAATAGAGCCTTAGCTAACTTGTAACACATAGTAACTTGTTTGTCATAAATCAAGTTTTCATGGAACTGTCATGCTTGCTTATCATGTCATGCTTATTTTACGTACTTATCTTGCTTTTCATATAATACACCCTACCCGCGTTGGAAGCAAACCAGTTTGGGAGCGTTACCAAGTACATTACAAGCAAGAATGGGTTTACTCATCCCTATTAGATGAGTTACTTATTTAACAAGTAACCAAACATTCATTACTTAACATGTAAGTAATCACCTTTACATACATTATAGGTTACCAAATTATTCAATTAACATCATCATACATTCAACATTCGATAACCTAAGAGAAAACATGCTTCCATTTTCATTTCATAGTTCCTTAGATTGATACATGTAACATTTCATACATAATATACTAGACATGATCATTTGAACGTACCTTGATTCCAAGCAAGCCAAATGCCAAGCTTACCATTCGGCAATTACCACTCAAGCTTATAAAAGTACATAAACAACATGGTATGTTTACACAAGTAATTATCACATAAGGCATTTGAATGGTACAAGGTTAGATGATCACTTTGAACATTCCATGTATACAAATCAATATGCGCAGCAAAATTACTTTCATTACATAGAATTCAAGTTCATTTTTGATTCACATAATCAATCAAGTTAACAACATGATATGCCCATTCAAAACAACATATACATATACAAGTTCAAGTATTCAAAATGCATGCACAAGACATTATATACAAACTAAGTGCCACCAACTAGGGGAGTACAAAACAAGTATGAATCATACTTTAGCTAATCTTGTGTCTTGCTTCAAGCTTAAGGAAGTTAGACTTCAAGATCAAGAAACGATTGAATCCTTAATCTGTGGTTGGGAAGAATGAAAACAAGAGTGATAAGTACAAGATTGTACTTAGTGAGGTAGCAACTAGTTCTAACCATTTTAGTAACATGTATCAATTAGCTAAGTTTGAACCTAGTCAAGATTTATAGAAATTGAACTAATCTTTATATACCAAGTAGTTCAAGAATCAAGTAACTCAAGTATCAAATAGTTCAAGAATCAAGAATTTCATGTAGCAAGTCATACAATACAAGGTTCAAACATAGAAAATTATCATTTCCAAGAGTTTCATGCCAAGATTCAAGTATTACATGTCAAGCAATTCAAGTATTTCAAGGATTCATGTCAAGATTCAAGTATTCAAGCTTACATGTCAAGTAATTCAAATATTCAAGGTGATATTAGTTCATTTAATATCTTTAACACAATCCTTGGTTCTTAGTTTGATTAGGTAATCAAGTCTCCAACCAACTGTCACCAAAAGATGTACCGTAGTACGGAAGATGTACCGTAGTACTGGTCAACCCTCCTACTGTCACCAAAGACCATACAAACGTACCCTCTGTCTATCGCCAAATAGGGGCCTTAGCCCTGGAGCGTAGTCCACCTTGACACAATGAGCTCTAGACTCTAAGGCATGCCCTTCTACCTATTCAACTAGCAACCAAGGTTGGTTGATTGCACTTATTTTATTCAAGAATTTCAAGTTTAGAGTCATGTATGAATCAAGAATCAAGTCAATCAATGTATAGCAATATCATGCTTTAGTCCTTAGACCAATTGAGCCTTAGCTCTTTAATTTCATTTCACATTTCATGTGTTTCATGCTCAAGGCAAACCATTCATGTTCAAGGCAGTACATTTCATGTTCAAAGCAATGCATTTCATGTTCAAGATAATACATTCGAGTAGCATTCGACAATTCACACCCAAGGCATTAAGAATCAAGCAATTCTAATTGTACAACACTTCAAGGATGTAGACAAGTTTCATATATTATCTTATTTCATGCTTCCCTTATTATTTATATTCAAGTTAAATTCGGTTCATTATCATGGCATATCCATAGCAAGAAAGTATCCATGCATATTTGGTTAGGACCTAAGTCCTAACCCTATTTGTAAACTACACTCACAATACTCCAAGCTTAGCTAGTCTTGGATCCAAACTCCTTTGTGTTTGCCACTAGCTTGGCCACTCCTTTCTTCTTCCACAAGATTTACTCCTTGTTATAAAAATTCATACAATTAAATCAAGGTCAATACAAGGTACATTCATTTCTTCAAATCAAGACAACAATACACATAATTCATTCATTTCAAAACATCAAGGCTGCTGCTGCCAGACAGCTTCTGCACTGTTTACTAAAACATGCATAACTTTCATTATGTACGTCAGAATTTCAATTCGTTTACACCGTTTGAAAGATAACTTAATTGTATTTCTAACCATATAGGCCTTGCATTTTAGTTCTTTTCCAATTAATACAGTTTTTAGCTTAAAACAGGGCATTTTACATCACTGGACAGTTTGCACTGTCCTTAGTATTTCTTCTCCACATTTCATTCTACAATCCAGAATTCAATTATGTTTTATCCTAATGAATTTAGACATGTTAAGACATTTTCCATAAAATTTCCAGCCTTAAATTCTCTTTGTACAATTTATGGTAATTTTTCAAAGTTACTGTCCAGAACAAAGTATTCTGGGCAGATTACACTAGTTTGAGTTTTTAGCTTCTTTAATCACTTGGATGGTACTTCTAACATGTTAATTCAATTTATATGTATAATCATACAAGTATAGGTTAGTTCAATTCACCTTTTAATGTGCTCAAAACTGAGCATTATATAAAATCAAGCATGTTTACACAATCTTCAACTAGCAATGTGATCAAAATAGTTTCATGCCATGATACATTCAAATCATACCAATTTAGTACTAAATTTTCCCGCAATCTCCCAGCAACCATTCACATATAATAGCAATTTAATCAATAACACTCAATATTTCAAGAATCTTAGAGCTAGCATCACTATAACATTCATAACAATCATCCTATTCAAACTAGGCAACAAGAACATCAAAATTTCCAGATTTAAGCATGTAATTGAAGAAAGGAATCAAGCATTTACCTTCCTCGTAAGCTAATTTGATCAAAACAAATTCAGGAACATGAATGGAAGATGATTCTATGAAGTTTTCTCTCTCAAACTCTCCCTCTCTAATTTTCGGCCAAGCAAGAACAAGGTTGAAGAAGATCAAATTTTTGTTTTCTCTTTCTTTCAACAAGCGTGGCTGGTTCATACACCCTTAATTGCCACATGTGGATAATCCTTGCCACAAGTATTCCATTATATAATAATGGTCTAATTATACATGCAAGTTTGTTGTTTCACTCTTATTTCAATTTGGTCCTTTTAATTTGGCACTCTAACTTGTTGGCTATAACATTTTAGTCCTTTAATTATGTTAGCTAATGTTCTTCCCTCAATTAATTTCCAATTCTTTTAATTTGACTAACATCTATTTCAATTAGTTAATCACTTAAATAGTGGTAACTTTCCTAGGCCCGGTTTAGGGTGTTACAATTCATTCCCCCTTAAAATAAATTCGCCCTCGAATTTACCTGAGTTGAACAAGTGAGGATATTGATCTCTCATCGTAGCCTCAGGCTCCCAAGTTGCTTCTTCCATTTTATGATTCCTCCATAACACTTTCACTGAAGAAACATTCTTGTTTCAGAGTCTTCTAATTTCTTTGTCAAGTATTCATATTGGCTCTTCTTTATATGATAGGTCGGGATTCAACTCTACTTCTTCAGGATCAAGGACATGGGATGGATCAGATCTATATCTTCAGAGCATAGACACGTGAAAGACATTATGAATCTTGTCAAATTCACTGGGAAGAGCTAATCGATAGGCCACTGGCCCTATCATTTCAATGATTTTAAACAAACCAATGAATCGTGGACTGAGTTTCCCTTTTCTTCCAAATCAAAAGACTTTCTTCCAAGAGGACATTTTCAGGAAGACCTTGTCTCCAACATTGTATTGGATGTCTATCCTTTTCAAGTCTGCATATGCTTTCTGCCTATCAAAGGCTTGCTTCAATCGATCATGTATGATTTGAACTTGTTCCTCGGTTTCTATGAGTAATTGAGGTCCCAATACTTTGTTTTCTCTCAATTCAGACCAGCACAAGGGAGTTCTACATTTTCGTCCGTATAGAGCTTCGAAGGGAGCCATCTGAATAGATGTCTGGTAGCTATTGTTGTAAGCAAACTCTACTAGGGGTAGAGATTTCTCCCAGTTCTTTCCGAAGTCTATAACAGAAGCACGTAGCATGTCTTTAAGTACTTGGATGATTCTTTCAGATTGTCCATATGATTGAGGATGAAAGGCTGTACTAAGGTGCACTTTAGTTCCAAGGGCTTTTTGCAAGGAATTCTAGTATCGGGAAGCAAATCTAAGGTCTCGATCGGAGATTATAGCTGTAGGTACACTGTGTAATCAAATCACTTCACGGATGTATAGCTCGGCTAAGGTTTCCAAGCTCATGTTCATTCGAATAGGGATGAAATGAGTAGACTCTGTGAATCTATCAACAATCACCCACACATCATCATTCTTTCTTGGAGTGGAAGGAAGACCAGTAACGAAGTCCATTGTAATCCGATCCCATTTCAACTGAGGGAATTTGATTGGTTGGAGCAATCCAGTGGGGACTTGATGCTTGGCTTTGACCCTCTGACAAGTTAAGAATTTTGAAACAAAGTCTGTGATAGCCGATTTCATGCCTGTCCACCAGTATAGTGGCTTTAGGTCCTTGTACATCTTAACCGATCCAGGGTGAATCGAGAAAAAGCTTTGGTGAGCTTCTTGTAACATCTCATGTTTTAGTTATTCGTTGTTAGGAACACATACTCTATTTTTGAAATAGAAGAGTCCATTCGACTTGAGGGAGAAGTTAGAATTAGACTCAGAGTCTAGCTTAGACATGATATTCTGAAGATCTGGATCAATTTGTTGTAGTTATTTGATTCTCAAGATTAGACTATATTGAACTTGAAGTTCAGACAAGAATTTTCATCCTTTGGATAAACGGAAATGAGCATTGATAGCCAATGAAGCTATAAATGAATGGAAAAGTTCATTAAGGGAGATTTTTGAATAGTTACTTGTAAGTCAAGAAAAGTCTAATTCGAATGGATTATTCTAGGATTTATATTTAAGGGTTTACCCGAGTATGGTCTACGACTAAGGGCATCAGCAACCAGGTTTGCTTTCCCCGGATGGTAGTCGATAACTAAATTGTAGTCTTTAAGTAACTCTAGCCATCTCATTTGCCTCAAGTTCAAGTCTTTTTGAGTTAGAAGGTATTTGAGGCTCTTGTGGTCTATGAACAAGTTGCATTTCTCCCCGTACAAGTAATGTCTCCAGATTTTGAGTGCAAACACGATAGCTGCCAATTCTAGATCGTGAGTATGGTAGTTTGACTCATGTGGTTTTAGTTTTCTTGAAGCGTAAGATACCACATTTCCATCTTGCATTAGGACACATCCTAGTCCCAAATAAGATGCATCACTGTAAATAGTGTACTCCTTGCCCGATACTGGTTGGATGAGAATTGGAGCATGAGTCAGGGCTTGTTTAAGCTAATCGAAGCTTCGTTGTTGGTTCTCCGACCAAACAAAGGTTGTATCTTTGCGAGTTAACTTAGTCAAACTTGCGACAATGGATAAGAATCCCTTGACAAAACGTCGATAATACCTGGCTAAACCGAGAAAGCTTCTGACCTCACCAACATTCCTCGGAGGTCTCCAATCCAGGATAGATTGAATTTTGCTCGGGTCTACTTTAATCCGTTCTGCCGAGATAACAAGTCCAAGAAACGACACTTCTGATAGCCAAAATTCGCATTTAGAGAACTTTGCAAACTATTGACGTTCTCGAAGAGTTTGCAATACAATTCAAAGGTGTTCAAAATGTTCTTCCTTATTTCGAGAATACACTAGAATTTCATCAATGAAGACGACCACGAACTTGTTAAAATAGGGCTTGAATACACGGTTCATGAGATCCATGAAAGCGGCCGGAGCATTCGTTAACCTAAATGGCATTACAAGGAATTCAAAATGGCCATATTGAGTACGAAAGGCTGTCTTAGGTACATCTTCTTCTTTTAACCTCATTTGGTAGTATCTCGATCGTAGATCGATCTTTGAGAATACTACAACATCTTTGAGTTGATCGAAAAGATCTTCAATCATTGGGAGAGGATATCGATTCTTGATAGTAAGCTTGTTCAATTGTTTGTAGTCAATACAAAGTCTCATAGTCTCGTCTTTCTTCTTCACAAACAAGACTGGAGCACCTCAGGGAGACGACCTAGGCCTAATGAAACCCTTGTCTTGTAGCTCTTGGAGTTGCTTCTTGAGTTCTTTCAACTCAATAGGTGTCATTTGATAAGGTGTGATGGACACCAGAGTTGTTCCAGGTTGGACATCGATCCCAAACTCTACTTCTCTGGTTGGAGGGAGACCAGGGAGTTCCTCAGGAAAAACATCGAGATATTCAGATACAATAGGCACACTAGGTAAGCCGAATTCAAGTTCATATTGTAAAATCATAGCAGCAAAGATTGAGGTCGGTTTATTGTCAATTAGAAGAATTGATTACTTTCCTAAACCCCGGAGGTAAAGTCTCCCATTTAGGCAATCTACCCAGGCTTCATGCTTGCTTAACCAATCTAGTCCCAGTACTAGGTCGAACTCACAAGTTGGTAGTACATATAGATTAACAAGAAAGGGTACATTTCGAATGAATAGGGGACAGTTTCTACAGATAAGACTTATGTTTGTAATCCCCCTATAGGGTATGAAACTACAAGGCTTTGTTTTACAGTTTCAGGTTTTAAGTTCAACTTTTCAATCAAGGCTGAGCATACAAAAGAATGAGTGGATCCCGAGTCTATTGAAGCATAAACAAGAGTCGAATTTAACTCAACAGTACCTGATATAACATCGGGTGATTCTTCATCTTCTTTTCCCTGAATATGATAGATTCGTGCAGGAGCCCGAGATTCCTGGTGAGTAGGAGCATTCGAATGTTGTCCTTTGCCTTTCCCTTGATTTCCAGACTAAGCTTGTCTAGGACCTTTGTTTCGAATGGAAGGAGCTGAGCTAGTATTTGCAGGAGTTCGTTTCAAAACCTTGTTAGGATTTTGAGGACAATCCCTAATATAGTGATCGGAGGCTCCATATAAGTAACATAGATTCTGTTGAGTTCTACACTGACCAGTATGGTGTTTCTGAAAAAACTTGCAAGTAGGATATTGAGCAGCTTTACTGAAATTCCCCGTACTATCAACAGAGATATTCGGGGTTGAAGGCTTGGTTATCGATTGGGGTCTCAGTAGGTAGTTGCTTTTTTGAGCATGAGTGTAATTCGAAGAGTGATCCCTAGAATATTTGGACTTCTTTGACTGCCAGTGAGGCTTGTCATCATTCCTGGATCGTTTGTCTTTCCATGAATTTCCACTTTTGCATTTCTTAGAGGCTTTCATCTTCGCCTCGGTTGCAATGGCCCGGTTCACCAGATTTTGGAAGTCAGTGATACCCAGAGCAGTGAATATTAGACTTAATTCATCATTCAATCCATCGATAAACATCCTACACTTGTCAGCATCAGTCTTGATGTATTCCGACCCGTATTTGCAATACTTGCAGAAGTCACTCACGTACTGTTCGATAGGTCGGCCACCTTGCTTGAGGTACAAGAAACTCTTCTGGCGTTCGGCCAGGTATTGTTCACTGATGTATTTCTTCTTGAATTCCTTCAGGAAGAATTTCCAAGTTACAGCTTCAGCAGGAGCAGTCAGGGTAGTGGTTTCCCACTAGCTCATAGCTTTGTCTGCCAACAGGGCTATAGCACATTCGAGTTTGTGTTCATCAGAACAAGGCATTTGTTTGGTCAGGATTCGAGTAGTGGCCTCTAACCAATACTCAGCTATTTCGGGATTGGCTTCATTAGTACCGGTGAAGGTATAAGCCCAGTGTTGAGCCAGTTTGTCAATAGGGGCTCTAGTTGGAGTAGCAGCAAGAGGAGGAATAGGATGGTCTCGTTTCAAGGTAGTTACAAGATGATTGAACATCTCATTCATGCTTAGGAGATATTCTTGTTGCACATGATTTATAGCAGGAGCTTCCTGTTGAGCAGTAGCTTGGGCTCTAGGTTCAGCTCGTTGCTGTAGAGGATTCTATTCCATCCTCACACTATCTCCTTCATTTGAGGAGCCTACGGGACTTTCATCATCCCGAGCGATCCTTGTATCCGACATTCTACATTTAAATAGAACAATTAGGAATTCGATTTAGTTAAGCAAAGAAACAAGCTATACAATACAAGTCTCCTAGGTGGCAAAAGTATCCTATATGATGCAAGAGAGCTAGGTTTAGTCCTATAACCGACTAAAAAGCTCTGATTACCAAACAAATGTAACACCCCCTACCCGGATTGGCAGCAAACCAGTTCGGGAGCGTTACCAAGTACATTACAAGCAAGAACAAGCAAGAATGGGTTAACTTATCCCTATTAGATGAGTTACTTATTTAACAAGTAACCAAACATTCATTACTTAACATGTAAGCAATCACCTTTACATACATTATAGGTCACCAAATTATTCAATTAACATCATCATACAATCAACATTCGAATAACCTAAGAGCAAACAGGCTTCCATTTTCATTTCATAGTTCCTTGGATTGATACATGTAACATTTCCTACATAATATACTAGACATGATCATTTGAACGTACCTTGATTCCAAGCAAGCCAAATGCCAAGCTTACCACTCGTCAATTACCATTCAAGATTATAAAAGTACATAAACAACATGGTATGTTTACACAAGTAATTATCACATAAGGTATTCGAATAGTACAAGGTTAGATGATCACTTTGAACATTCCATGTATACAAATCAATATATTTACCCATCAATATGTGCAGAAAAATTACTTTCATTACATGGAATTCAAGTTCATTGTTGATTCACAAAATCAATCAATTTCACAACATGATAGGCCCATTCAAAACAACATATACATATACAAGTTCAAGTATTCAAAATGCATACACAAGACAATATATACAAACTAAGTGCCACCAACTAGGGGAGTACAAAACAAGTATGAGTCATACTTTAGCAAATCTTGTGTCTTGCTTCGAGCTCAAGGAAGTTAGACCTCAGGATCAAGCAACGATCGAATCCTTAATATGTGGTTGGGAAGAATGAAAACAAGAGTGATAAGTACAAGATTGTACTTAGTGAGGTAGCAACTAGTTCTAACCATTTTATTAACATGTATCAATTAGCTAAGTTTGAACCGAGTCAAGATTTATAGAAATCGAACTAATCTTTATATACCAAGTAGTTCAAGAATCAAGTAACTCAAGTATCAAATAGTTCAAGAATCAAGTAGTTCAAGAATCAAGTAGTTCATGTAGCAAGTCATACAATACAAGGTTCAAGCATAGACAATTATCATTTCCAAGAGTTTCATGCCAAGATTCAAGTATTACATGTCAAGCAATTTGAGTATTTCAAGGATTCATGTCAAGATTCAAGTATTCAAGCTTACATGTCAAGTAATTCAAATATTCAAGGTGATATTAGTTCATTTAATATCTTTAACACAATCCTTGGTTCTTAGTTTGATTAGGTAATCAAGTCTCCAACCAACTGTCGCCACAAGATGTACCGTAGTACGCAAGATGTACCGTAGTACTGGTCAAGCCTCTTACTTTCGCCAAAGACCACACAAACATACCCTCCGTCTATTGCCAATTAGGGGCCTTAGCCCTGAACCATAGTCCACCCTGACACAATAAGCTCTAGACTCTAAGGCATGCCCTTCTACCTATTCAACTAGCAACCAATGTTGTTTGATTACACTTCTTTTATTCAAGATTTTCAAGATTTTCAAGTTTAGAGTCATGTATGATTCAAGTCAATCAATGTATAGAAATATCATGCTTTAGTCCTTAGACCAATTGAGCCTTAGCTCTTTAATTTCATTTCACATTTCATGTGTTTCATGCTCAAGGCAAACCATTCATGTCCAAGGCAGTACATTTCATGTTCAAAGCAATGCATTTCATGTTCAAGACAATACATTCGAGTAGCATTCGATAATTCACACCCAAGGCATTAAGAATCAAGCAATTCTAATCGTACAACACTTCAAGGATGTAGACAAGTTACATATATTATCTTATATCATACTTCCCTTATTATTTATATTCAAGTTAAATTAGGTTCATTATCATGGCATATCCATGCAAGAAAGTAGTTATGCATATTTGGTTGGGACCTAAGTGCTAACCCTATTTGTAAACTACACTCACAATACTCCAAGCTTAGCTAGTCTTGGATCCAAACTCCTTTGTGTTTGTCACTAGCTTGGCCACTCCTTTCTTCTTCCACAAGATTTACTCCTTGTTCTAACAATTCATACAATTAAATCATGGTCAAGACAAGGTACATTCATTTCTTCAAAACAAGACAACAATACACATAATTCATTCATTTCAAAACATCAAGGGTGCTGCTGCCAGACAGCTTGTGCACTGTTTACTAAAACATGCATAACTTTCATTCCGTACGTCAAAATTTCAATTGGTTTACACCATTGGAAAGCTAACAAAATTTTATTTCTAATCATATAGGCCTTGCATTTTAGTTATTTTCCAATTAATACAGTTTTTAGCTTAAAGACAGCGCAATTTACATCACTGGACAGTTTGCACTGTCCTTAGTTTTTCTTCTCTACATTTCATTCTACAATCCAGAATTCAATTCTGTTTTCTCCTAATGAATTTAGACATGTTAATACAATGTCCATAAAATTTCCAGCCTTAAATTCTCTTTATACAAATTATGGTAATTTTTCAAAGTTACTGCCCAGAACAGAGTATTCTGGGCAGATTACACTAGTTTGAGTTTCTAGCTTCCTTAATCACTTGGATGGTACTTCTAACATGTTAATTCAACTTATATGTATACTCATACAGGTATAGGTCAGTTCAATTCACCTTTCAATGTGATCAAAACAGAGCATTATATAAAATCAAGCATGTTTACACAATCTTCAACTAGCAATGTGATCAAAACAGTTTCATGCCATGATACATTCAAATCATACCAATTTAGCACTAAATTTTCCAGCAATCTCCCAGCAAATTCCAGCAAACATTACATATACATAGCAATTTAATCAATAACACTCAATATTTCAAGAATCTTAGAGCTAACATCACTATAACATTCATAACAATCATCCTATTCAAACTAGGCAACAAGAACATCAAAATTTCCTGATTTAAGCATGTAATTGAAGTAAGGAATCAAGCATTTACCTTCCTCCTAAGCTAATTTGATCAAAACAAATTCAGGAACATGAATGGAAGATGATTCTATGAAGTTTTCTCTCTCAAACTCTCCCTTTCTAATTTTCGGCCAAGCAAGAACAAGGTTGAATAAGATCAAATTTTTGTTTTCTCTTTCTTTCAACAAGCATGGCCGGTTCATACACCCTTAATTGCCACATGTGGATAATCCTTGCCACATGTGGATATTCCATTATAGAATAATGGTCTAATTACACATGCAAGTTTGTTGTTTCACTCTTATTTCAATTTGGTCCTTTTAATTTCACACTCTAACTTGTTGGCTATAACATTTTAGTCCTTTAATTATGTTAGCTAATGTTCTTCCCTCAATTAATTTCCAATTCTTTTAGTTTGACTAACACCTAATTCAATTAGTTAATCACTTAGATACTGGTAACTTCCTTAGACCCGGTTTAGGGTGTTACATTTCATGTAATGCCATTTCATACTAATGAAACATAAATAAGTTTACCAAGCTTTTCATACCATAAATGCCACCATGCTTGCTCTATGTAATCTCCATGAATCCTGTCACCGTATATGACAAGAAAACCTAACATTATATGAACAATGATAAACCGAGGTGACACCATGTCATCCTGGGTCATAAACTTGGCAATGGACTTTTGAATGAGGGGTGAGCGTTCTATCGAGTCGAGTCAAAATATTTCGAGTTATTCAAGTTGACGCATCATATTTTACAACTCAAACTATATTTGAAATTTTTTCGATTCGTATTGAGTTTATGAAATTTGAGCCGAGTCGAGTCAAGTTTTTGAGTTCCTATACAAATTTAATTGTAATTATTTATCATGTTATAGTACTATTTGATTCTAATTTAAATGACTTTCTGTAATCATATAAGATATACATATATATTTCTTCATATTTTTTCATATGTGGCATATATTTTTTATATTATATTATATTATTATATATATTAGAAAAAAAATGAGGGACTTGACTCGAACTTAAAAATCAATCCACTAATTATTAAAAATTTTGAGTTATTCGGGTTATTCAATTTTCTATTTTACAACTCAAACTTTAATTGAAATTTTTTTGAGTCTAGTCGAGTTTATGAAATTTCGAGTCGAGTCAAGACGAGTCAAGTTTTTTCCGCCTCGAGTTGAGTCGAAAAAATTGATTTTTTCAAGTTGAGTCGAGTTTTGCTCACCCCTATTTTGAATGTGTTCATTTTAATCACTATAATCATTTAATTTCGATTTTTAATTTCGCATTTATTTCAATTTATTCATCCTATTTACTGAATTTTTTTGTTTTAGTTTGGATTCTAGTTTTATTCTTAGTTTATTTTAGTACCTAATTATTTTTAGGATTAGTCTAGATTGTTTCCCTAGGTTTAATTATTTCAATTATGTAACACCCTAATCAGTATTCTATAATAAATACCAATTAAAGTATAACATGATTTTTTTAGAATCATTTACCAAATTTTTATCCTATCGGATTAAGTCCGATTTCAGGCAGCAACTTAACAATTCTTTTCTTTAATGTATAAAGAATATAATTGCCTAAACACTGCCTACAATAAAAGTATACTCGACTACTTTATTTACCCCTCTTTGATTATTACCTGATTTTAAATATAATATAATTACTAATCATCTACTATAAACATAAACTAGTCAATATGTTATTACAAACCATATATAAACTAGTATATAACAGACTAAATTTTAACATATACATGCCATCTAGAAACATCAAAAGATGATATTACTGATACAGTTTTTATAATTTGAATAGGTAGGATGTTCGTTCCTTACTCTGATTTCTGCTTTTTACCTAAGCGTGAAAACCATCACACGCTAAGTACATACTTAGTGAGGCAACAATAATATCTAGTGCAAATAACATAACAAAAATAATAATATGTAACCATTTTCAGGCATTTTAAATCACTAGATTTGACTTACCTTCATGTTAATTGTACATAAATATGTTATAAACCGGATATACATTTTCTTACCAATATACTTGCCGTAAATTTCAAGAGTACATAAACTCTTTAACCCGTTTATCAATTATTTACCGATTTCACAGCCCGATTTCATAGCCCAATTTTATAACCCAAATATAGACCTATGGGGACCCTGGATACACGAGTCAAATATGCACCGAAGTGCTAATTCCCATACATTTATAAGGTTGTGCTAACCACACACTAAGTGTCCTTTATGTACAATATAGTGCTATCCCGAATTCTCGATTATGCAGCGTGCTGCTGGACTCTATGGCATGCCAACTATACCCTGTCCCTCAATTGACTTATTTGGGTATACTTTCCGTATTTCTTCCATCCATGGCAATGTATATCAATATAATTGAACATTGGGCAGTCCCTTCCCGAAATAACATTCATAATATACCATCATATATAACTAGTGATCCATGCATTAATAATTCAACTTTTTACATATTTAAAATATGTCAAATATATGATCAATGACATAAATATCATGTCAATATATAAACCAAGTAGAATTATCGCAAGTCTTGCCAATGATGTATAAAACATCCATGTATCATGTTATGTATGCATTACACTCACCTGATACCTCACTAGAAATCTTACTGTCGATTTAACTTTATTCTCGAACTTTTTCCCTGTCTTTTGATTTGCTTGTAATACCATCTTGATCACGGTCATGATCTATAAAATCACCCTTTACCGAATACATACATTTCAAAGCGTATGTTAGTATCAATCCAACATAGGCATATATTAGGAATAAAATTCCTAAAATTCCTTCACTATCCGTATCCATCAAAATTTACAAAATAACCATAAAATGGATTCTTTTAGAATTCACCTCAACTTTCCAAATTATTCAAAGTGATCCCTTGCCATTGAACTTTAATTTCAAGCACTAAACTACATCTCCAAGTATTCCAAGAATACTTTCAAACTTAACATATAACTTTCTAACCAATTTCCATTTCAATCCCATATTTCCTTTAATTTGCTATTTGGTCCTCAATACTTAGCAAACTTCTCAAAATGATCTAATTGAATCTTTTAACATAAAATTTCAGCATAATACATCAACTTTTCAGCATTTGTACCTTAACCCTTAAATTTCCCAAAATATACAAAAAGGTCCCTATAACTTAACAAAGTTCCAAATTGGTCCAAACAACATTCTAAGCCTTATAACATGTTTCTCACATGATTTCTAGCCTTAGGGAAATTTTCCAAAATTTTCCCTAACACTCTTCCAATATACCGAATTTGAAAGGTTAATACATCCAAAATTTCCAACTTGATTCAAGCACGAATTCAACTTCTAAACCTTATTTCCAAGCATCTATAATTATTCCCATCTCAAAATCAATTCAAATTTAACTTCCTATCAAAACCCTAACTTAAACCAAATTAGTATTTAACTACTTCTAAACCTTATTTCCAAGCATCTATAATTATTCCCATCTCGAAATCAATTCAAATTCAACTTCCTATCAAAACCCTAACTTAAATCAATTCAAGCACGAATTCAACTTCTAAACCTTATTTCCAAGCATGAATTTAAAATTCATTTTAATGTCTAATAACCTTTTTACCCTTGAAATCCAATGCTCCATATCATGCCACATGTTTACCTACTCATCCAAGGGTAAACAATAATCCAAGTAGTTAGTGATTACCAACTTTGCCCTTGGAAATTCCCAAAATTACCATCTTGCCATTTTTCATCCAACGGCTCATATTTAACATGGAAAACTTACTTTAATCCAATGGTCCATGTTAAATCCTACCATTTTATGACATGGAAATGAATTTTTTAACCTTGCCTCATCATCCTTTAAACTATCTTAAATTTCCAATTCGATCCGATTATCCAAATATTTTTCTAAACTTTATCGCTTAATAGCCAAAAATACAAACTTCGTACGAAAAATTCGAGTAACACGAAAACATCACACTTGGGGGTGAACTATTCATTTATGAGACTAAAATACATAAGTTTTGAAAATTACAATTTAGTCCCTAAACTTTTCCAAAGTTTATACTTTAACCATCAAACTTTCAAAATTTTCATTTTGGTCACTAACCAAAAATTTGGGATATTACAATTCTCCCCTTAAGAAAATTCATCCTCGAATTTTCCTTACTTGGTTCAAAAAGGAACATATACTACTTTTTCATTGTTTCTTCTATTTCCTAAGTAGCTTCTTCCACTTTGTGATTTCTCCACAAAACTTTAACTAGAGGAATCTTATTATTCCTTAATTGTTTTTCTCCTCGAGTTAAAATTCTTACATGTTCTTCGTCATAGGTCAAATCCGACTGAATCTCGATCTATTCTAGTGTAATGTTATGTGAAGGATCTGATCGATATCTCCAAAGCATGGATACATGAAATACATCATGGAACTTACTCAACTCAGGTGGTAAAGCTAATGGATACGCCACTGGACCAACCCTTTTTAAGATTTCATAAGGGCCAATGAATCTTGGACTAAGCTTTCTTTTTCGTCCAAAGCGTAATATCTTTTTCCAGGGTGAAACCTTCAAAATACTTTATCTCCAACTTCGAGCTCAATATCTTTTCTTTTAATATCTGAAGATGACTTTTGCCTGTTTGCGACAGCTTTGAGATTATCTTGAATTATCTTTACCTTATTCTCCGTTTCTTGAACAAGATCTGGCCCGATGATCTTTCGATCCTTTAACTCAAACCAATTCAACGGTGTTCGACATTTTCTTCCATATAAAGCTTCATAAGGTGCCATATCTATACTTGATTGATAACTATTGTTGTAGGAAAACTCAGCTAATGGAAGATATTTTTCCCATGAACCTACAAAATTAATTATAGATGCTCTGAGCATATCTTCAAGTATCTGGATAGTTCTTTTCGATTGTCCATCTGTTTGGGGATGGAAAGCAGTGCTGAAATATAGCTGAATTCCTAATGCTTCATGTAGAGCATTCCAAAACCTCAAAGTGAACCTTGGATCTCTATCAGAAATGATAGACGTAGGAGCTCCAAGCAATCGAACAATTTCATTAATATATAATTCTGCCAACTTGTTCAAGGAGTAATCTGTTCGAACTGGTATGAAATATGTCGTTTTAGTCAAACGATCCACAATCACCCATATCGAATCTTTCTTACTTAGCGTCAATGGTAAACCTGTTACAAAATCCACTGTAACTTTTTCCCATTTCCACTATGGAATTGAGATCGGTTGTAACAACCCTGATGGAACTTGATGTTCTGCCTTTACTTGTTGACATGTTAAGCATCTAGCAATGAACTCAGAGATAAGTCGTTTCATGTCAGGCCACCAAAATCGACTCTTTACATCTTGATACATTTCGTTGCCTCCCGGATGCATAGTTAAAGGACTGAAATATGCCTCCGAAAAGTATTTCTTTTTCTAACTCCTCATCTTCAGGAATATATATGCTTCCCGTATAGTATAGGCACCCATTTGATTTTATTTCATAATCTTTAGATTCATTTTGTTCCACTTATTTCTTCTTTTCCAAACATTTCTTATCCTTTGCTTGCAACTCTTTAATCCTTTCTATCAAAGTAGGGTTGATCTGAAGCTCAACCATTATTGTACCATTTTCCTGCAATCTTAATTGAGCATTCAGCATTCTTAAAGCAGAAAATGTCTTTCGGCTAAGTGCATCTGCTACCACATTAGCCTTCCCCGAATGGTAATCAATGATTACATCGTAGTCCTTGATCAATTCTATCCATCTTCTTTGTCTCAAGTTAAGCTCCTTTTGAGACAACAAATATTTCAAACTTTTATGATCCGTGAAGAAGTAGCACTTTTCACCATATAAGTAGTGACGCCAAATCTTCAAAGCGAATACCACTGCAACCAACTCCAAATCATGAGTAGGATAATTCCTCTCATGAGTTTTGAGTTGTTAAGAAGCATACGCTACAACCTTGCCTTCTTGCATCAATACATATCCCAAACCATTATGGGATGCATCACTATACATAGTGAAATCTTTTTCAGATTTTGGTTGTACCAAAACATAAGCTTTTGTTAATATCTTCTTCAATCTATCGAAGCTTTCCTAACATTTATCTGTCCAAATAAATGGCACATCTTTCCTTAATAGCTTAATTATTGGAGCGGCAATCATAGAAGAATCTTTCACAAACCACCGATAATAACCAGCTAATCCCAAGAAACTTCTCACTTCAGAGACACTTTGAGGAACTTTCCATTCGATTTTTTGCTTGAACCTTCTTAGGATCAACTCGAATTCCTTCTTTAGAAACTATGTGTCCAAGGAAAGCTACTTCAGACAACCAAAATTTACACTTTGATAGCTTTGCATATAATTTCTTTTCTCGGAGGATCTGAAGAACTCTCAAAGATGAGTACCATGATCCTCTTTGATTCTTGAATAAACCAATATATCATCTATGAATACCACCACAAACTGGTCCAAATATGGCTGGAATATCCGATTCATCAGATCCATAAAAGTTGTCGGTGCATTTGTAAGTCCAAAAGGCATTACTACAAACTCATAATGCCCATATCTCATTCTAAAAGCTATCTTTGGTATATCTGTTTCTTTGATCTTCAAGTGATGATATCCCGATCGAAGATCAATTTTAGAAAACATCGTTGCTTATTTAAGTTGATCAAAGAGGTCATCAATCCTTGGTAAAGGATATTTATTTTTCACCGTCACTTTATTAAGTTGACGGTAATCCACACATAACCTCATGGATCCATCCTTCTTTTCCACAAATAAGACTCGAGCTCCCCATGGTGATATACTTGGTCGTATAAAACCTTTATCCAATAATTCTTGTAATTGAGCCTTAAGCTCTTTAAGTTTGGTATGAGCCATTCTATAAGGTGCTATTGATATTGGTGTTGTTCTAAGGAGCACATCAATAATAAATTCCACCTCTCGATCAGGGGGTAGTCCTAGTAATTCATCCAAAAAAACATTTAGAAATTCCCACCCCGTGGGTATATTTTCCAGATCTATCTTTGCCTCTAGAGCATTTATCACATGAGTTAAATAAGCTTCATACTCATATGATAATAACTTTCCAGCAATTACAGCTACAATATCCTTACTTATATAATTTTGCCTCTAGAGCATCTATCTTTGCCCCGTGGGTAGTCCTTGATCTTGCACATGCATATTTCTTTGTTCCTGAGCTACTGGCTCTATATCTGATGTTCCTGAGGTGGATTCTGATTCACCTCGTTAGTTCCACTCTGAGCAGGCATATTTTGCTCAAATGCTTGACGAGATTCTCGATGGTCTGACATCTGTTAATGTCACAATCATCCTTTATAAGTAAGGAGTAACAATACTAATTACTAGGCATCTAATTATATTCATACAAATATCAGTAATCTTGACATCCTAGTGGCATATATATAATTCCGATTACCGACTATCTATATACCCGATTTATGTCCAGAACCGGCTAAACCAATAGCTCTAATACCAATAAATGTAACACCTTAATTAGTATTCTATAATAAATACCAATTAGAGTGTCACATAAAAAAATTTAAAATCATTTACCGAATTTTTATCATATCGAATTAAGTCTGATTTCAGGCAGTAACTTATTCTTTTCTTTAATGTATAAAGAATATAATTGCCTAAACACTACCTAAAATAAAAATATACTCGACTACGCTATTTATCCCTATTTGATTATTACCCGATTTTAAATATAATATAATTACTAATCATCTACTATAAACATAAACTAGTCAATATGTTATTACAAGCCATATATAAACTAGTAAATAACCGACTAAATTTTAACATATACATGCCATCTAGAAACATAAAAATACATAAAAATATGATATTACTGATACTGTTTTTATAATCTGAATAGGTAGGATGCCCGTTCCTTACTCCGATTTCTACTTTTTACCTACGCGTGAAAACCATCACACGCTAAGTATATACTTAGTGAGGCAACAATAATATCCAGTGCAAATAACATAACAAAAATAATAATATGTAACTGTTTTCATGCATTTTAAATCACTAGATTTGACTTACATTCATATTAATCATACATAAATATGTTATAAACCGGATATACATTTTCTTACCAATATACTTGCCGTAAATTTCAAGAGTACATAAACTCTTTAACCCGTTTATCAATTATTTACCGATTTCACAGCCCGATTTCATAGCCCAATTTTATAACCCAAATATAGACCTATGAGGACCCTATATACACGAGTCAAATATGCACCGAAGTGCTAATTCCTGCACATTTATAAGGCTGTGCTAACCATACACTAAGTGTCCTTTATGTACACTATGGTGCTATCCTGAATTCCCGATTATGCAGCGTGCTGCTGGACTCTATGGCATGTCAACTATATCATGTCCCTCAATTGACTTATTTGGGTATAATTTTCGTATTTGTTCCATCCATGGAAATGTATATCAATATAACTGAACATTGGGCAGTTCATACCCGAAATAACATTCATAATATACCATCATATATAACTAGTGATCCATGCATTAATAATTCAACTTTTGACATATTTAAAATATGTCAAATATATGATCAATGACATAAATATCATGCCGATATATAAACCAGGTAGACTTATCGCAAGTCTTACCAATGATGTATAAAAACATCCATGTATCATGTTATGTATTTATTGCACTCACCTGATGCCCTACTAGAAATCTTACTACCGATTTAACTTCACTCTCGAACTTTTTCCTTGTCTTTTGATTTTCTTGTAATACGATCTTGATCACGGTCACAATCTATAAAATCACCGTTTATCGAATACATACATTTCAAAGCGTATGTTAGTATCAATCCAACATAGACATATATTGGGAATAAAATTCCTTCACTATCCATATCCATCAAAATTAAAAAATAACCATAAAATGAATTCTTTTAGAATTCACCTCAACTTTCCAAATTACTCAAAGTGATCCCTTGCCATTGAACATTAATTTCAAGCACGAAACAACATCTCCAAGTATTCCAAGAATACTTTCAAACTTAACATAAAACTTTCTAGCCAATTTCCATTTCAATCCCATATTTCCTTTAATTTGCTTTTTGGTCCTCAATTCTTAGCAAACTTCTCAAAATGATCCAATTGAATATTTTAACATAAATTTTTAGCATAATACATCAACTTTTCAACATTTGTACCTTAATCCTTAAATTTCCCAAAATATGTAAAAAGGTCACTAGAACTTAACAAAATTCCAAATTGGTCCAAACAACATTCTAAGCCTTATAACATCATTCTCACATGATTTCTAGCCTTTGGGAAATTTTCCAAAATTTTCCCTAACATTCTTCCATCTCACATGATTCAAGCATGAATTCAACTTCTAAACCTTATTTCCAAGCATCTATAATTATTCCAATCTCAAAATCAATGCAAATTCAACTTCCTATCAAAACCCTAACTTAAACCAAATTAGGATTTAACTACTTTCAAGTAGTTTCAATCATCATACAAGCTTGGATATAATTCTACAACAACAACTACATCAAAATCTCATCTTAAAATATCATATATAAACATCCTCTTCATCCAACCAAAACACAAAACTAAGGTTTCAAGCAAGGAAAGCATGAACAAATGGTACCAAAATATAGAAAATTTTATGTAGATCAACTTCATGTTTCATGCTTTCTTCCAAAATCTAACCAAATAAGCTTGAAAATCCAAATAAATTTTTTTCTTCTCTTACCTTGGTAGTGTTCGAACAAGGAGAAAGATGATGGAGAAATCTTGAATTTTCTTTTAATTCAATTTTGTCCTTAATATAATTAAAATGAATTTAAAATTAATTTTAATGTCTAATGACCTTTTTACCCTTGAAATCTTATTCTTCATATCATGCCACATGTTTACCTACTCATCCAAGGGTCAAAAATAATCCAAGTAGTTAGTGATTACCAGCTTTGCCCTTGGAAATTCCCAAAATTACCATATTGCCATTTTCATCTAATGACTCATATTTAACATGGAAAACTTACTTTAATCCAATGGTCCATGTTAAATCCTACCATTTTATGACATGGGAATGAAATTTTTAACCTTGCCTCATCATCCTTTAAACTATCTTAAATTTTTGATTCGATCCGATTATCCGAATATTTTTCTAAATTTTATCACTTAATAGCCAAAAATACAAACTCCGTACGAAAAAATTGAGTAACAAGAAAACATCACACTTGGGGGTGAACTATTCATTTACGAGACTAAAATACATAAGCTTTGAAAATTACAATTTAGTCCCTAAACTTTTTCAAAGTTTATACTTTGACCATCAAACTTTCAAAATTTTAATTTTGGTCACTAACCAAAAATTTGGGATATTACAATTCTCCCCCTCAAGAAAATTGATCCTCGAATTTTCCTTACTTACTTGGTTCAAAAAGGTATAGATACTGCTTTTTCATTGTTTCTTCTGTTTCCCAAGTAGCTTCTTCCACTTTGTGATTTCTCCGCAAAACTTTAACTAGAGGAATCTTCTTATTCCTTAATTGTTTTTCTCCTTGAGTTAAAATTCTTACATGTTCTTTGTCATATGTCAAATTTGATTGAATCTCGATCTATTCCAGTGTAATGTTATGTGACAGATCTGATCGATATCTCCAAAGCATGGATACATGAAATACATCAGGGACCTTACTCCACTCAGGTGGTAAAGCTAATTGATACGCCACTAGACCAACCCTTTTTAAGATTTCATAAGGGCCAACGAATCTTGAACTAAACTTTCTTTTTTGTACAAAGTGTAATATCTTTTTCCAGGGTGAAACCTTCAAAATACTTTATCTCAAACTTCGAACTCAATATCTTTTCTTTTAAGATCTGAATATGAATTTTGCCTGTCTGTGGCAGCTTTGAGATTATCTTGAATTATCTTTACCTTATTTTCCGTTTCTTGAACAAGATCTGGCCCGATTATCTTTCAATCCTTCAACTCAAACCAATTCAACGGTGTTCGGCATTTTCTTCCATATAAAGCTTCATAAGGTGTCATCACTATACTTGATTGATAACTATTGTTGTAGGCAAACTCAGCTAATGGAAGATATTTTTCCCATGAACCTACAAAATTAATTATACATGCTCTTAGCATATCTTCGAGTATCTAGATAGTTCTTTCTGGTTGTCCATCTGTTTGGGGATGGAAAGCATTGCTGAAAGGTAGTCGAAATCCTAATACTTCATGTAGAGCATTCCAAAACCTCGAAGTGAACCTTGGATCTCTATCAGAAATAATAGACATAGGTATTCCATGCAATCTAACAATTTCCTTAATATATAATTCTGCCAACTTGTTCAAGGAGTAATCTGTTCGAACTGGTATGAAATATGTTCTTTTAGTCAAACGGTCCACAATCACCCATATCGAATCTTTCTTACTTAGCTTCAATGGTAAACCTGTTACAAAATCAATTGTAACTTTTTCCTATTTCCACTGTGGAATTGAGATCGGTTGTAACAACCCTGATGGAACTTAATGTTCTACCTTTACTTGTTAACATGTTAAGCATCTAGCAATGAACTAAGAGATAGCTTGTTTCATGCCAGGCCACCAAAATCGACTCTTTACATCTTGATACATTTTTTTGCCTCCCGAATGCATAGTTAAAGGACTGAAATGTGCCTCCGAAAGTATTTCTTTTTTTAACTCCTCGTCTTCAGGAATATATACGCGTCCCCTGTAGTATAGGCACCCATTTGATTTTATTTCATAATCTTTAGATTCATTTTGTTCCACTTGTTTCTTCTTTTCAAAACATTTCTTATCCTTTGCTTGCAACTCTTTAATCCTTTCTATCAAAGTAGGCTTGATCTGAAGCTCAGCCATTATTGCACCATTTTCCTGTAATCTTAATTGATCATTCAGCCTTCCTAAAGCATAAAATGTCTTTCGACTAAGTGCATCTGCTACCATATTAGCCTTCCCCGAATGGTAATCAATGATTACTTCATAGTCCTTGATCAATTCTATCCATCTTCTTTGTCTCAAGTTAATCTCCTTTTGAGACAACAAATATTTCAAACTTTTATGATCCGTGAAGAAGTAGCACTTTTCACCATATAAGTTGTGACGCCAAATCTTCAAAGTGAATACCACTGCATCCAACTCTAAATCTTGAGTAGGATAATTCCTCTCATGAGTTTTGAGTTGTCGAGATGCATACGCTACAACCTTGCCTTCTTGCATCAATACACATCCCAAACCATTATGGGATGCATCACTATACATAGTGAAATCCTTTTTGGATTCTGGTTGTACCAAAACAGAAGCTTCTATTAATATCTTCTTTAATCTATCGTAGCTTTCCTGACATTTGTCTGTCCAAATAAATGGCACATCTTTCCTTAATAGCTTAATTATTGGAGTGGCAATCATAGAAAAATCTTTCACAAACCATCGATAACAACCAGCTAATCCCAAGAAACTTCTCACTTCAGAGACACTTTGAGGAACTTTCCATTCGAGTATTGCTTGGACCTTCTTAGGATCAACTCGAATTCCTTCCTTTGAAACTATGTGTCCAAGGAAAGCTACTTCAGACAACCAAAATTCACACTTTGACAGCTTTGCATATAATTTCTTTTCCCGGAGGATCTAAAAAACTACTCGAAGATGAGTATCATGATCCTCTTTGATTCTTGAATAAACCAATATATCATCTATGAATACCAACACAAACTAATCCAAATATGGCTGGAATATCTGATTCATCAGATCCATAAAAGTAGTCGGTGCATTTTTAAGTCCAAAAGGCATTACTACAAACTCATAATGCCCATATCTAGTTTTGAAAGCTGTCTTTGGTATATCTGCTTCTTTGATCTTCAATTGATGATATCCCGATCGAAGATCAATTTTAGAAAACACCGTTGCTCCTTTAAGTTGATCAAAGCGGTCATCAATCCTTGGTAAAGGATATTTATTTTTCACCATCACTTTATTAAGTTGACGGTATTCCACACATAACCTCATTGATCCATCCTTCTCTTCCACAAATATAACTCGAGCTCCCCATGGTGATATACTTGGTCGTATAAAACCTTTATCCAATAATTCTTGTAATTGAGCCTTCAGCTCTTTAAGTTTGGTAGGAGCCATTCTATAAGGTGCTATTAATATTGGTGTTGTTCTAAGGAGCGCATCAATACCAAATTCCACCTCTCGATCAGGGGATAGTCCTAGTAATTCATCTAAAAAAACATCTGGAAATTCCCACACCGTGGGTATATTTTCTAAATCTATCTTTGCCTCTGGAGCATTTATCACATGAGCTAAATAAACTTCATACTCACATGATAATAACTTTCCAGCAATTACAGCTACAATCTCCTTACTTATATAATTCTGCCTTTCTCCCTCAAATATTATTTCTGAACCATCTGACCCTTTTGAAATGACCAGCTTGTCCACAATAATAACAGTCTCCACCAGCGAACCAACATCGACCAGAATGCCTCTTTCCACAATGTTCACATTCTAGAGGAGGACGAAATCTGGAACCCCGAGTACCCACAGTAACAGTCTGAGTTTGTTTAAATTTCCCTCCTAAAAATCCCTTTTTAGCAGAGGAAGCTGAAGTTGCTTGGCTTTGATGTAGAAAACCTTTACTGCGTTTAAATGATGACGCAGCAAAAGAACTTTCAGATCTTTTTCCTGACTGGACCTAGTTTCCTGCTTTTTCCTTAAGGTCTAGTTTCTCTATAGCTTTAGATCAATTCACCGCCTCTTGAAAAGTGGTGAAGCTGCGGGAAACCAAAATCCTTTTATACTGAGAGTCCAACCCAGCTATAAATTTATCGATCCTGGATTTTTTGGTTGGAAGAAATTCTTCTGCAAACCGGCTCATTCTATTGAATTCACATTCATATTCATAGATCGTCCTACCCGATTGCTTCAAATCCAGGAACTGCCGCCTCATTTCCTCAATGAACAGATCCTCAATATACTTTTCTTTGAATTCCTTCTGAAAGAACTCCCATGTAATTTGTTCTAGGGGAACCCCTGCAGTGACTAAATTCCACCACACGCTCACTTGCTCCATTAGAAGGGATACTACACCTTCTAGCTTTCCTTGATCATCACAAGGAATTCTACTCAACATGATCTTAATATCATTCAACCAATAATCTGCAGCCATAGGATCAGCATCAGTGTCATGTCACCTTTAAATTCTGGTGCTTTCATTTTCCTTAACTCCTTTGGAACTGATATCGATGCTTGCCGATATATGATAGCATCCAATTCTTGAAGAAATAAGCCTTGATCTTGCACAGGCATATTTCTTTGTTCCTGAGCTACTGGCTCTACATTCTGCTGTCCCTGAGGTGGATTCTGATCCACATAGTTACTTCCACTCTGAGCAGGCATATTTTGCTCAAATGCCTGACTAGATTCCCAATGATCTAACATCTGTTAATATCACAATCATCCTTTATAAGTAAGGAGTAACAATACTAATTACTAGGCATCCAATTATATTCATACAAATATCAGTAATCTTAACATCCTAGTGGCATGTATATAATTCCGACTATCTATATACCTGATTTATGTCCAGAACCGGCGAAGCCTGTAGCTCTGATACCAATAAATGTAACACCTTAATCAGTATTTTATAATAAATACCAATTAGAGTATCACATAAATTTTTTTAGAATCTTTTGTCAAATTTTTTATCCTATCGAATTAAGTCTGATTTTAGGCAGCAACTTAACAATTCCTTTTTTTAATGTATAAAGAATATAATTGCCTAAACACTACCTAAAATAAAAATATACTCGACTACTCTATTTATCCCTATTTGATTATTACCCAATTTTAAATATAATATAATTACTGATCATCTACCATAAACATAAACTAGTCAATATGTTATTACAAACCATATATAAACTAGTATATAACCGACTAAATTTTAACATATACATGCCATCTAGAAACATCAAAAGATGATATTATTGATACCGTTTTTATAATCTAAATAGGTAGGATGCTCGTTCCTTACTCCAATTTCTTCTCTTTACCTACACGTGAAAACCATCACGCGCTAAGTATGTACTTAGTGAGGCAACAATAATATCCAGTGCAAATAGCATAACAAAAATAATAATATGTAATCGTTTTCATGCATTTTAAATCACTAGATTTGACTTACCTTCATGTTAATCATGCATAAATATGTTATAAATCGGATATACATTTTCTTACCAATATACTTGCCATAAATTTCAAGAGTACAAAAACTCTTTAACCCGTTTATCAATTATTTACCAATTTCACAGCCCGATTTTATAGCCCAATTTTATAACCCAAATATAGACTTATGAGGACCCTAGATACACGAGTCAAATATTCACCGAAGTGCTAATTCCCGCACATTTATAAGGTTGTGCTAACCATACACTAAGTGTCATTTATGTACACTATGGTGCTATCCTGAATTCCCGATTATGCAGCGTGTTGCTGGACTCTATGGCATGTCAGCTATATCTCGTCCCTCAATTTACTTATTTGGGTATAATTTCCGTATTTATTCCATCCATGGCAATGTATATCAATATAATTGAACATTGGGCAGTTCATACCCGAAATAACACTCATAATATACCATCATATATAACTAGTGATCCATGCATTAATAATTCAACTTTTGACATATTTTAAATATGTCAAATATATGATCAATGTCATAAATATCATGCCGATATATAAACCAGGTAGACTTATCGCAAGTCTTACCAATGATGTATAAAAACATCCATGTATCATGTTATGTATTTATTGCACTCACTTGATGCCTCACTAGAAATATTACTGCCGATTTAACTTTATTCTCGAACTTTTTCCTTGTCATTTGATTTGCTTGTAATACGATCTATAAAATCTTCGTTTATCGAATACATACATTTCAAAGCGTATGTTAGTATCAATCCAACGTAGGCATATATTAGGAATAAAATTCCTTCACTATCCATATCCATCAAAATTTACAAATAACCATAAAATGAATTCTTTTAGAATTCACCTCAACTTTCCATATTATTCAAAGTGATCCCTAGCCAGTGAACTTTAATTTCAAGCACTAAAAAACATCTCCAGGTATTCCAAGAATACTTTCAAACTTAACATAAAACTTTCTAGCCAATTTCCATTTCAATCCCATATTTCCTTTAATTTGCTATTTGGTCCTCAATACTTAGCAAACTTCTCAAAATGATCCAATTGAATATTTTAACATAAATTTTCAGCATAATACATCAACTTTTCAACATTTGTACCTTAATCCTTAAATTTTCCAAAATATGCAAAAAGGTCCCTAGAACTTAACAAAGTTCCAAATTGGTCCAAACAACATTCTAAGCCTTATAACATCATTCTTCCAATATACCAAATTTGAAAGGTCAATACATCCAAAATTTACAATTTGATTCAAGCATGAATTCAACTTCTAAACCTTATTTTCCAAGCTTCTATAATTATTCCCATCTCAAAATCAATTCAAATTCAACTTCCTATCAAAACCCTAACTTAAACCAAATTAGGATTTAACTACTTTCAAGTAGTTTCAATCATCATACAAGCTTGGATATAATTCTACAACAACAACTACATCAAAATCTCATCTTAAAACATCATATATAATCATCCCCTTCATCCAACCAAAACATAAAACTAAGGTTTCAAGCAAGGAAAGCATGAACAAATGGTACCAAAAGATAGAGAATTTTATGTAAATCAACTTCATGTTTCATGCTTTCATCCAAAATCTAACCAAATAAGCTTGAAAATCCAAATAAAAAATTTTCTTCTCTTAACTTGGTAGTGTTCGAACAAGGAGAAAGAGGATGGAGAAATCTTGAATTTTCTTTTCATTCAATTTTGGCCATTTTTCCTTAATATAATTAAAATGAATTTAAAATTCATTTTAATGTCTATTGACCTTTTTAACCTTGAAATCCAATACTCCATATCATTCCACATGTTTACCTACTCATCCAAGGGTCAAAAATAATCCAAGTAGTTAGTGATTACCAACTTTGCCCTTGGAAATTCCCAAAATTACCATATTGTCATTTTTCATCCAATGGCTCATATTTAACATGGAAAACTTACTTTAGTCCAATGGTCCATGTTAAATCCTACCATTTTAAGACATAGAAATGACATTTTTAACCTTGCCTCATCATCCTTTAAAATATCTTAAATTTTCGATTCGATCTGATTATCCGAATATTTTTCTAAACTTTATCGCTTAATAGCCAAAAATACAAACTCTGTACTAAAAATCTGAGTAACACGAAAACGTCACTCTTGGGGGTGAACTATTCATTTACGGGACTAAAATACATAACTTTTGAAAATTACAATTTAGTCCCTAAACTTTTCCAAAGTTTATACATTAACCACCAAACTTTCAAAATTTTCATTTTGGTCACTAACCAAAATTTTGGGATATTACAAATTAGATCCCTAAATAGCTTAGAATTTTAGATTTAGATCCAAATTAATTTAAATAATTTAAATTATACTAATGGCTTATTTGAGTGTAGATGTAAACCCTAAATTGATTAATAAACACATCTTAATTAATGATTTTTAATAATAAAAAGATGTGTTTATTAATGTGGATATTCGAGTGGAAATATATAAACTTATTGACCAGATATTCATATTAATTTATATTGTCTAAATATAATTTTTAATTGGTTAATAATCTGATAATTCATAACATCATGGTTATCTGTTTGGGTCATGCATAAAGGCAATGTTTTTAATTTGGACAATAAATTAAATGACGGTCAAGGTTGTTGATGTTGGTTTAATATATTGTTCGGATTTAGAAACACCCTTATTAATTAAATGAATAATTAACTGAAACCCATCAAATATTAAAGCCAATTTAATCAAAGCTTTTATTCATTAAAGAATATTTAATTAAAGTCTAATTTTAATTTTAACAATTTCCATCGATGAACGCAACGCATAATATTGGTACCGATTTTGGGCATTATGGGTGCTAATCCTTCTCCCCACATAACCAACTCGCGAAACCTTAAAATGAACCTCTAATTTTGTTTTATGGTGTCCAATCTACCAAAATGACCGATGACGACTTTTTTTCAAAATATTTTCAAAATTCACATAAATAACCCAAAATTTAATTTATTGAGCAAATAGTTGTTATGACATATTTGTCATTGCTATTTATGAAATCTGAGATGCCTACTCACACAGTTGACCGCCTCCACTTGCCCTATGTTACGACCATGTCGTCCAGGCCCTGATCGGCATGTCGTACTCGGAAGCATTGTCTCATGATCCTTCAGGCAACATGCGCGTCAAATACCGTATCCCGTAGGGCCTAGCGAAGGCTAGGTGCCAACTCCTGACTTACACAGCGAGTACGATATGGGGCCCTCTGGCCCCAAACCGTCCCTAGGAGATTCTCCTAGAGAGACATTTGTGCCATCCACTTGGCCCCAACGCCCGCACACCTAGGCCCCACGTGAGCCTAGGAGAAGGTCACTCCACCAAGGCACCTCGGCTGCTAGCACATGGCGAGGGGGATGGTGGAGACCTAACACCATACCACTTCCCCTTAAAGAGCTAAATAAACTTACCAAGTATGACACGAGTAGACATTGCTTCGTCCCAAAAGAGGACATTTTCTAGACAGAGCCTTCATTGCCTTCCCAAAGCATCCCGACTTGCATTATTGACTTGGTAACTCCTTAGAGATTGCTTATATCAACGCTCGGTCCACCTTCGCTCGGTCCTGAATGGGCTTGTCAAGGCAAGATCACAATACAATAAGAGACAGCCTTGACATTCTCCCACACTTCCTCTTATCGATGTCCTCATCGATGTATCCCAATAAGAGATGGTCTTGACATTCTTCTGCACTTCCTCTATCGATGCCCTCATCGATGTAGTCTAAGAAGGGATGGTTCTGACATTCTCCCCCACTTCTTCTATCGATGTCCTCAATGATGTTGACACCTGTTCTTCATCACTTGATGAGTTGATATGGACATCTGTGGCAGCTTATCTTCAATCTGTGCTTGACTTAATACGCTTCTCTAGTCCCATTATCTGAACATTCATACGAATAATTCAAGCCTCGATCCTGGGTTCTCTTGATTTCCTTATGACTATATTACACATGCATGACCATCTACACCGATCATGAACTCATTATGACCCAATTTTGCTCCTTCAATGTCGAGTGCTAGATCCATGCTCCCACTCGAACATGTGCCGCATAATATTCTTATGTTACACGATCTTGCCATAGACCTACAAAACACAAAGTAACATACCTGGGCCATATGCAAGTGAACTATGACTCTTCATGCAATGGCTTGCTCCTCGACATTAAGCACATTCACCCAAACGCATCCCACCTTATAGTGAGACCTTCAAAGCATAGAATGTGTAACCATATTGCCACTATCTAAGCGCATAAGTACATCCCCGTGTTGCACTTAGTTGCTTAAGGATGCACAAGGATTTCTAGTTGCCACCACAGTACATAAATGTACGTTGTCTCTTTTTTACTTTCTTTATCTTACCTGTAGTACAAGATATGCAAGTGAATACATCAGTGATTACATATTCACACAAGTCTCGAATGATACCTGGTTGGTCCACAATCCCTTACGCATTCACCATTTGCCAAGTGAATGTACACCAATGCCCACTAGAACAATCTTGTTCGTGAATACACGCATCCTGGTTTTCTAGCAATTAATAACATATTTTCCCACAAGCCAATCCACTTTAATGTTATCCAATGTTCAACGCACAACTTGTCTCGCTTCTCCTCTGTACCATCTTGTCGACGTCCTCGTCGACTGAACAAAAAGAATTCCTTCGTTAAATAAAGGCACCATTATAACATGAAAACACTAAGTTTCCATCCATGTCACAATCATCCGCCATGCCTACTCCAATTACCAGAGCGCTTGGCGTGATTCGCAACATTTTCCTACCCTGCCTACTCTGATTCCCGAATCGCTTGGCGTAGAGTCGGCACAATCCTACCTTGCCTACTCCCTTCTCGGGATCACTTCGTGTAGAGTTTGCCCGCACTACCTACTCCACTCACAAGAGCGCTTGGTGCGGAGTCACCACAATCCTACCCTACCTACTCCTTCCCTGGGAGCGCTTGGTGTAGAGTCAGGCCAATCCTACCCTGCCTACTCCCTCCCCCGAGAGCGCTTGGTGTAGAGTCGGCGCAATCCTACCCTACTTACTCCTTCCCCATGAGCACTTGGTGTAGAGTCTCACAATCATACCTTGCCTACTCCTTCCCAGGAGTGATTGGTGTAGAGTCCTATTTACCTACCCTGCCTACCTCAATTACCAAGGCGCTTAGCATAGAGTCCAGTTTACCTACCCCTACCCTAATTACTAGGGCACTCGGCGTAGAGTCCATTTTACCTACCCTGCCTACCTCAATTACCAAGGCGCTTGGCATAGAAGTTCACCTGCCCTGCCTACCCCAATTACCAAGGTGCTAGGCGTAGAAGTTTACCTACCCTACCTACCCCAATTACCAGGGCACTCGGCGTAGAATCCACCTACCTTAATTACCAGGGCGTTCGGTGTAGAAGTTTACCTACCCTACCTACCCCAATTACCAGGGCGCTCAGTGTAGAAGTTTACCTACCCTGCCTACCCCAATTACCAGGGCACTTGGCGTAGAGTCATGAATTTCCTACCCTGTCTACCCCAGTTACCAGGGCGCTCGGTGTAGAGTGCACAACTATCCTACCCTGTCTACCCCAATTCCCAAGGCGCTCGGCATAGAGTTGCAAATATCCTACCATGCCTACCCCAATTACAAGGGTGCTTGGTTTAGAGTCATAAATATCCTACCCTGCTTACCCCAATTACCAAGGCACTTGGTGTAAAGTCGGGAATATCCTACCTTGCCTACCCCAATTACCAGGGCGCTTGGTGTAGAGTCAAAATATCCTACCTTGCCTACCCCAATTACCAGGGCGCTTGGTGTAGAGTCGATCGTCAAAAGGGACACCCTCCGTGCAGGAATGCTCAACTAACCTATCTCAAAAGCCTTACTCTGATACCAACTGTTACGATCATGCCGACCAGGCCCAGATCAGCATGTCGTACGGCAGTTGAAAGTGACTCATCCTAAACAAGTTAGCCTTCAACTTGTCTTTTTATCTAAGGACTTAATTCGGAAGCGTCGTCTCATGATCCGCCATGCAACATGCACGTCAAATACTGTATCCTGCAGAGCCTAATGAAGGCTAGGTGCCAACCCCTGACTTATACAGCGAGCGCGATATGGGGCCCTCTGGCCCCAAATCGTCCCTAGGAGATTCTCCTAGAGAGACATTGTGCCATCGACTTGGCCCCAATGCTCGCACACCTAGGCCCCACGTGAGCCTAGGAGAAGGTCATTTACACCAAGGCAACTCGGCTGCTAACACATGGCGAGGGGATGGTGGAGACCCAACACCATACCACTTCCCCCTAAAGAGCTAAAAAAACTTACCAAGTATGACACGAGTAGACGTTGCTTCGTCCCAAATGAGGACACTTTCTAGACAGAGCCTTCATTGACTTCCCAAAGCATCCCGACTTGCATCATTGACTTGGTAGCTCCTTAGGGATTGCTCATATCAATGCTCGGTCCACCTTAGCCCGGTCCCGAATGGGCTTGTCAAGGCAAGATCGCAATACAATAAGAGGCAGCCTTGACACCCTATGCTCGGCATACTGGTCACTCAAGCAAAACGAATATTGTTGTTTTCACTTTCACCGCTAAAGGCGGCACAACACTGCCATTTGTAAAAAAATGACGCCCTTTTAAAGTGGAATATTATCAAAAGACTGAATCGGTCTGACCACTGACTCCAATCGTCTAACTTTTGGAGATCCAATGACTTTAAGTCATTCCAAAGGTTAGCCTGAGTTCATCTCAACCATCTTTATGAAATTGGAAGACCCTTGTAGAGGCCAATATTGCAAAAAACACATTTTCACCCCCAACATCTTTACTTGAATATGGCCGAAGTTACCATTTCGAGTCTTCGATTCACACCGAAAAGAAAACACTTCTAGGGCCTAAAGACCCAATATTTGAGTTGTGACCAAGTTGCCTCCGCCTTATACTCACCCTTAAGAGTTATTAACATTAGTTCTTTGATCATTCTATAAACAGATCAACAAATAGTATAAGGAAACCATTTGACTGGCCAAACCTGGTCTAAAAATGGGGACACGCCTGAGATAATAAGCAAAGAAAGAAAGTAAAGTCAAAATGATAGTTTTCATTCAAAATACATGTTGGTCATTACAAAAATTGCTTACGGCTAACTAGGCGAAGGGGGGTCACAGAGCCTATCATGAAGCTCACAACAACATCAATCCCATCATGAGTTTCTCCTCAATTGATTCGCCAATGAAGTCCTTGTCACCATTCATCGAATTATCAACACCAAAAATTTTAGCAGCTATCATTGTTTTGGGGGCTTTCTCGTCAGGAAGACCATTAACAGAACCCTTGGCACCAGCTTCCAAAGTACTTCTGATCTCTAGAATATTCATAGCCTCCAAGATCAAGGCGCGGTTGTTATACATTGGGTCCACAACATATAGCTTGATGGCTTCATGGTGATCCACCAATTTCTTTTCAGAAGGATTAAAGGGGTCAAATCTTATCTCATTTTCTTTATCATAGATACATCTCCAGCACACCAAGTTCCAGCTCCTCAAGTCAACTAGGCTAAGCATGCCTTGAATAGCACAAACTATGTTACATTCACACCTATCAGTGAATTTTTCAAATTGAGTCAACTTTTGATCGGCCTGGATAACTATCTCGTCTGCCTCTTGATTGTAGAGCGCAACCACTGAACTTCCACTTCAATGGCAGCCAATGCTTCAATCTTGTCATCTAGCTCCACTTTAACCCTCTTGGTTTCCTTAGCACTACTTGCAGCCACCTCCTTCTCCATTTGCACCTTAGCTTGGGCTGCCAACATTTCTTTACTAGTTGCTACGACGTTATGTATCCACTTCAACAGTTTGACTTCAAGCCTATAGCCCACTCAAAAGCCTTATCAGCCTCTACTTTTGATTCGACGGCAAGGCTTCAAGCTTTCTCTAGAGCTTCGACTGACCCATGAGCTTTGACCAATTTTGGCCTAAGATCGGCCACTTCTTCCTCTAGTACATCAACTTTGGCATTGGAAATTTGAAGCTCCACCTCTTTAGTTGCAACCTCCCCCAGATCGTTTCCTTTCTTTAGTGACTTGGGCAAAGGTAGCACTAATCTCCTTTTCAACCTCACAAAGAAACCCCCCACTTTGGTCATTGAACTCAGCGCATGCAAACTTTGTCTGGGTAAATAGCCTAATAATTAAAAAACAATGTCCATTTTACATTGAAGTCAAAAGCACATACCCAATTCAGCTACCCACTACCCAATTGAATACATGACCCATTACATCTACCCTTTTACATTTCATGACCCATAAAAAACAACCCAAAATCCATTACACCCGTTTAGACCCAACAGGTGCCCTAAACCACATATGATAGTCCGCACCCTAAACTCAAATAAAACCCCTAATCTAAACAACTTCTACAGTCATCGCATAGCCTCAAGCATTTGATTTGGGAGAGATTTGACGGTCCAAATCATCCCAGATTTTGGCCTTTGGTCTTCACATACCCATGCTCGTAACTCGTCCAACTGCCTTAGGAACAACTCGCTTTACATGCTAGAACAGCGAAGACCACTAGTCTCTCACACAAAAAACACATATGGTCCATTTTCTTTCCGTACGGAAGCCGCCACACATGCAAACAATTACATCAAGGGACAACAAGACAAAGGGCATCAACTAATCAAAAGCAATGGCATCCGAATATAAATTAGAAAGGAAAAGCAACATGACGGGATATTTTTTGGGGGGATTAAGATCATTTTGAACCATAATATTTAGGGAAATTGAGAGCAGTCGATCAAAAAAAACATCGAGCAATAGGGTTTTTTTCTTTTCGATTTCAATTAGAAAAGGACACAGAGAAAATGTTAAAAAAACTCAAATTCTCGCTTACATAGGGGGAGATTTACAAGTGGTTTGATGTTGAAATCCTCCCAATGATCTTGTAGAAGCAATTTTGGGTGGTTGTTTCGCCATCAAAAATCTCACTGTCCGCTAAAAAGGGTAGAAATGGAATGGTTTTTAGTGGTGTTTGGTTCGGTTTTGGGGAAATCCAAGGGTAGATTTAGGTTTAGTGTTTCTAAAAGATCTATTCAATTTTCATATTCTTTTTCAAAATAAGTTGGTCAAATTTTGGTGGAAATCTCTTAAAGGTAATTTTATTATTCTATCTTAAAACTAGGGTTCTTCATTAATATTCCCTAGTAATTGGCTCTTGTTTATTGTTTTATAATTTGATTTGCAATTTGATTCAAGAAATTTATTTTTAATGGTGATTTTGCTTAAATTTGTTTGTAAAACATATAAGTCAATTAATAATGTGAAATTATAATTCAGGGAGAAGACATGTATGCTGCCTAGACCCTTTCTAGATTTTAAAATTGTTACGTGATAGACGATAAACAATAGTTAAACCATGTAAAACGTCATCATCGTGTTTACTAATATGATAACTCTAATTCATTATTACTAAAGTTAAACATTATTGTAATTTATAGCTAACTTATAAGTTTATTAATACAAAACAGCTGCTAATTAAAAATACGTATGCATGCCCACTAGTCTAGGATGTATAAGTACATACTGAAGTTTTGCCGGCAGTAACTTGATTCTCAAAACTGCAACTCCTTTTTCGCTAATGCTAGTTCGAAACCTACTTCTTAAAAGAACACACACTAAGTATAACTTAGTGAGGCGAAAAAAATATCTTATAATTAAATAACATAACAAGATAACACAGTTTTTGTAAAATGGCAAGCGAGTCCTAGGACAGTTTATATCAACTTATCATATCATTGAGGTACAGACAGAATTCAAATAATTATGTTTGTAAACATACCAGAACATATCAAGTATCTGAGTTTATTCACAAAGCAGATTAGTATTTCTTTTAAGATAATAGCCCAAGGTATACTATATGAGATCAAGGTACGCGAGTCATATGAAATATACACCGTAGTTCTAACTAAACAAACAGATGAGTACGTACTCGAGGACGCTTTTTGCTCCTCATATAAGTTCCTCTTTCGTGCACTTAGCACCATGGGCTTAGATCCCCCAAGGTGGATGTGACACTGTAGTTGTCACAATAACAAACAGATATCAGAACCAAAAATGCAACTGCTAAGACTCTATGGCACGCCAACTATACCCGACTCTCGTGATGTAATACTTGGGAAACAAATATAATATGATCAAATGTTATCAGATAAATAGAATGGGCAGTTCATACCCTAAATAAATCAAATATAATGTATATGGCAAACATACCGTCTTAAGGACAAAAATAGTATACATATCACTTATCATGCGATTTCCATAAATCATAATATAAAATTTTTGACAATATAATATTATTACAAACTTTTAAGGTTAACTTATTGTAAGTCTTCTTTTGAGTAACATCAGATACATATAATCATTGCACTCACCTGAGTAGCACAAGAACCGGCCTCACTGGCTTAATTTTGTTCTTTTTCCTTGCTTCTCGCACTAGTGCCTCCTTTAGAATTCTCGGGAACTGCAGAGTACTAATCGAACATATGCACAATACTTTTTAGACTCGTATCTAATATTATTTAAACATATTACAGAATATTCTTAATTGAATATAAAATATTTCCAAAATTTTCCTTTATTCTTTAGTAATTGCTGAAATAGTCCTTAAGGACCTTAGTGACCATTTTGGACAATAAACCAATTATTCAAGTTTGAATAATAATTTCCCCATATTTCCATTATTATTCATCTACTTTGAACCTTTACTCTTCAATCAATAACCTTTGCTAAAGTGACATTTTAGTCACTAATATTACAAATAACTTGCAAACATGTACCAAATACTTAATCCAACATTCCTAAAATTTTCTCAAAGTTTTCCTTTGATTTTAAACAAAAGCCAAATTGGTCCTCCTTTAAACCTTCACTTGCCGAAATGGTCCCTTGCCATTTCCTTGTTTGTCATTTTAATCCCTTGCCTCCTAAAAATCAACACTAACTTCATATAACATATTCGAATCATAAAATCACATATTCAAATTTTACAAAATTAATCCAACATTTCTTCATTTGACCGAATTGGTAACTAACCTTTCAAAGGTTTGATTTTCATTCAAAAATCATCCTAACATGCTTAAATTAATTTTCCTATCATATATTCTTCATTTCCATCATCAAACCAAAATTCAAGAATAAACCCTTCTACTTTTTACCCTTAGCCAAAATGGTCTTTTATTATTCAAGGACTTATTTTTTATCCAATTGACAAATTTAAGCTTGTATAATATTAATCTCTTCAATGCCATCACTAGAATAAAATTCAAAACAAAACCCCTTAAGTCTTTATTCAAGCCAAAATGATCACTTTGGAATCTAGTAAAGGATTTTGCATTCCAACTTCATATTCATACTCTATGTTTCATAAATCATCCAAATTCTTCCTTAATTCAAACTCTAAATAAAATCCCAAATTCTACTGTCAGGGTTTATAACTTTGAACATGGAATTAAGCTCAATTCAAGCTTGTCTTCATCTCTACAACGCTTGATTTACTTAAATTAAGCCTTAATCCTAAGATGGTTCATGAAACTCCAATTTCTCTCTCTTCAAGAACATGAACTACTCTTCATATTACCATGCAAAATTACTATCAAAAGAAAGAGCATTAAGCATAGATCATTTTTTTTCAAAGCAACATTTTGTTCATCTTGAACTCACGAAATGCATAAGAAAAATGAGCAAATTTTGTTCATCTTTGACTTATAATATTGAATTTAATACAATATTGCCACTTGTAATTAATTAAATGAATTTTAATTTAATTTAATTAATTAATCTTAAATTCAAGGGCTTAAATTAATCCTATCATCAGTTAATGGCCAGGATTAAATCTTGATATGGGAAATTACTAAAATGCTCATGTCACTTCCAAAATATTTCAAAATTGCCATTGGAGGAAAAATGACTAACTTGTCCTCTACTATTCACAATTTCATCTAGTTTGCCACTTTGTAAAAATTCAACTAAATCTGGTTGGATTCTAACTATACATACTAAAATATTCATAAAATAATATTTTATGAATTTTCCATAACTTTTGTAATAATCTTTAAAATTCCAATTCGATTTGATGTACCGATGATTAACGAGAATTTTTATCGGATACAATTCCTCTTAGAAATCTTATAACAATAATCCATTACGAATATTATTGACTCATAGTGAATCCTTTTTATTCAAAAATACTGACATGAGACCTTCCAATAGGTCACCCATCCTAATTGCTCGATCAAAAATAGATTTTCACATAAACTCCGTACTGAAAATCTGATTCCCACAAATCAATTTCCTGTAATCATGTCCTATTTATCTGTGAAATAAAAAAATTTATTAGGAAAATTATTCCTTAGGAGCCTATACTTTTCCCATTGTTAGACTCTAGACACTAACTTTTGATATACTGTCATTTTGATCACTAAACTTTATCCTTCAATTCTTATTCCAATTTTTTTATCAAATTTTAACCACACTTTGCAAGTACCTTATTCAGCTTGCTTTCTTTCACATGATGCCTTATAATCCCAAAAATTCCTTTTCTAAAGCTCCCAATTTAAGAAATCCTAACTTTTTCATTTTTGTTGTTTTAGTCACTAAGTTAGCCTTTAAGCTATAATCTTAGTACTAAATGGCCCTTAATTAACATAACAAATTTTTGGGTATTACATTCTTTCCCCCTTAAGAAAATTTGCCCTCAATTTTCAAAACGTGCCTATTTTGAAAAGTTGTGGATATTGTTCTTTCATTTTCTTCTCGGTTTCCCAGGTGGATTTTGTATATTGTGATTCCTCCAAAGGACTTTAACCAATTGAATTTTCTTGTTCCTCAATTCCTTAACTCCGTACGATAAGATTTCCACTTGTTCTTCTTCATATGATAAATCTAGTTGTTGTTCAATTTCCTCTGGAGTAATGACATGTGAAGGGTATGATCAATACCTCTGAAGCATAGACACGTGAAATACATCGTGAATCTTACTCATCTCTGGAGGTAAGGCCAACTGATATGCCATTGGGACAACTCTTTTGAGGATCTCATAAGGTCCAATAAAACTAGGACTAAGCTTTTCTTTCTGACCAAAACGTAGCACCTTCTTCCAAGGTGACACCTTCAGGAATACTTTGTCCCCAACTTCAAATTCAATAGCTTTTCTCCTTTTGTCCGCATACACCTTTTGTCAACCTGGTACTTCTTTGAGATTGTTCTGAATATTCTATACTTTGTCTTCCATTTCTTGAGTTAAATCAACTCCATTTTTTTGGATTATTCTAAATATTTCAATCTTGTAACTCGAACCAATTGAGAGGAGTTCGGCACTTCCATCCTACAGTGCTTCAAATGGTGCCATTTTGATGCTTGACTGGTAGCTATTTTTATATGCAAATTCAGCTAAAGGCAAGTACCTCTCCCAAGATCTAGTGTACTCAATAATACTAACTCGAAGCATGTCCTCCAAAATTTTAATAGTTCGCTCTGATTTTCCATCCGTCTATGGGTGAAATGTTGTACTAAAATTCAATTTAGTACCCAAAGCCTCATGTAAAGCTTCCCAAAACCTCAAGGTAAACCTAGGATCTCTATTTAATACTATCGATATCAAAACACCATGCAGTTAGATTATCTCCTATACATACAACTCAGCATATCTATTTAGATTATAATCCATATGGAATGGGATAAAGTGTGCCGACTTTGTCAACTGATCCACAATAACCCAGACCAAATCCTTTTTGCTTGGAGTGACCAGTAACCCTGTTACAAAATCCATTGTTACTTTTTCCCATTTCCATTGGAGAATAGAGATAGGATGAAGTAGTCCAGAAGGTACTTGATGTTTCACTTTGACTTGTTGACATGTTAGACATTTCATTACAAACTTTGATATTGCTCTTTTTATTCTCGGCCACTAATATCGGGTCTTCAAATCTTGATACATCTTGTTGTTTCCTAGATACATAGTAACAGACTATGATAAGCTTTCATCAGAATCTCTTTTTCAAATTGCCATCGTCGGGAACATAAACTTTCCCTTGATAATATAAGCAGCCATTTAACTTGATTTCATAATCTTAGGCCTCCCCAGATTTAGCTCGCTTCCTCTTTTCAAGGCATTCTTCATCCATCGCTTGTAATTCTTTAATCTGATCCAGCAAAGTTGATTTAAGTTAAAATTTTGCTGCCAATGAACCATCATGTCTCAAAGATAATTGCGCGTTCATTGCATGCAGAATATAGAATGTCTTCCTGCTAAGAGCATCAACTACTACGTTAGCCTTTTCGAGATGATAGTCGATTACCGCATCATAATCTTTTAGGAACTCGACCCATCTCTGTTGTTGTAGATTCAAATCTTTTTGCGTCATCAAATACTTCAAACTTTTATGATCAATGTAAATATAACACTTTTCACCATACAAATAGTGTTGTCGAATTTTTATAGCAAAATCACAGCTTCCATTTCTAGATCATGAGTTGGGTAGTTTTTTCATGAGTTTTGAGTTGTCGCGATGCATAGGCTACAACACGACCTTCTTGTATCAGTACGCAACACAAACTACAATGGGATGCATCACTATATAGTATATATTCTTTCTCCGGATCTGGTTGTATTAGAACTGGTGCCTCTGTCAAAACTTTCTTTAATTTTTCAAAACTCTCTTGACACTTCTCTATCCACACAAATGGAACATCTTTCTGTAGCAGCTGTGTAAGTGGTAAAGCAATGATGGAGAAGTTCTGCACAAAACGTCTATAATATTCGGCTAATCCCAAGAAACTACGAACTTCAAAAACATTTTTCGGTGCCTTCCATTCAAGAATGGCTTGTACTTTATTGGGATCAACTCATATTCCCTCTGTCGATACCATATGTCTAAGGAAGGTTACTTCTAACAGCCAAAATTCACATTTGGAAAACTTAGCATAAAGCTGCTTGTTTCTTAATGTCTACAATACTACTCGAAGATGGCGATCATGATCAGCTTTTGTCTTCGAATACACCAAAATATCATCTATAAAGACCATAATAAATTGATCCAAATAGGGTTGGAAAACCCTATTCATCAATCTATAAATGCGACGGGCGTATTAGTAAGTCCAAATGGCATCACCAAAAACTCATAGTGTCTATAGTGGGTCCAAAATACTGCCTTTAGTACATCTTTTTCTTTAACTTTTAGCTGATAGTAGCCCGATTGAAGATCAATCTTTGAGAACACTGCTGCACCTCTAAGCTGATCAAATAAATCCTCAATCCTTGGTAACGGATACTTGTTCTTTATGGTTAACTTATTCAGCAGTCGGTAATCTTTGCACAATCGTAAAGAATCATCTTTCTTATTTATGAATAACACTGGAGCACCGCATGGTGACACACTTGGTCAAATGTAGCCCCGATATAAAAGGTCTTGCAACTACACTTTTAGCTCCCTTAACTCGGTTGGAGCCATCCTATACGGTTTCATTGATATCGGTTCTATTCCAGGATAAACATCAATTTCAAATTGTACCTCTCTATTTGGAGGTAATCTTGGTAACTCATCTAGAAACACATTTGAGAATTCTCGCACAATTGGATATCCTCTATCTTCTTGGTTGAAGCTTGCGTATCCACCACATAAATTAGATACTCCTCACATCCATTACACAACAACCTCATGGCAATCACTGCAGAGATCACTGAACCCAAACAATTATTTCTTTCTCCCACTACGATCACCTCAGAACCATCGGGTCCTGAAAGTACCAATCTCTTCTTTTTACATTTAACAACAACATCATATGCAGATAACCAATACATTCTAAGAATAACCTCAAATTCATAGAATGGTACTTCTATTAAGTATCCCGAAAACTCAACCCCTTGAATCACTAACACACAATTCTTGCACATCTTAGTCACTCTTATACTATGTCCAAGTGGATTATTGGCAATCACATTACTAGTAATATTCTCCACAAGATTCTTCCTTTTTGTGACCAACTTAGAGCTAATATTCTCCACAAGATTCTTCCCAAGTGTAGTTTCCTGTAAAACTCACACTTTGGAATTGGAGGTATGCTCGATCCAGAAGACGATGACTAAGCATACTAAGACTTTCTTCCTAAAAGATTCTCACATGCATATCTGAATGTCACCTTACTTTGAAATTTATTACTTTTACCTCGTTTAGACTACAGTGAGGTAAAAGTCTCACCGAGCCTTTTTGATGCTCTGGAAGTCTGAGCTCTAACACGTTCCATATAGGCTTTTTCCATGGACTTTGCCCTGTTCACTGCATCCTGGTATATTGATAAGTTCATACCCAACAGGAACTCTTTGGGCCTCGGGTGAAGCCCCTCAATGAACCAATCACAGTGGGATTTCTCAGTTGGCCTTAGATTAACTGCATACTAACTCAGTTTATTGAATTCTACCTCGTACTCGTATACAGTACGAGTACCTTGCTTAAGATCTAGAAATTGTTGCATCATCTCTCTCATAAACTGATCATCAATATACTTGGCCTTAAATGCTCTTGGAAAAATGCCCATGTCACCTCTGCAGCTGGTACTGACGTAGTGGTATTAGAGCACCAGATGTGAGCATGTTCCCGTAGCAAAGATACAGCTCCCTCCAGTTTCTCAGCATTCGTACAATCTAACTTTATAGCATCACCTTAACATCATTTAACCATAAATCTGCATCCATCGGACCACACTCTCCATGAAATTCAGGAGCACTCATTTTCTTGAGCTCCTTAGCAGTCGATCACTTTGCAGGTACAAGAGCTGGAACTAGAATTGGTGCAGGCGCTGGAGGCTGAAGCGTCGCAACCATTGCTTCTAATGCCTGAGCTAATGCCCTGTATTCTTGAGCTGGGGCTCCCTGCTACTCATGTGGCTTAGCTGGGGCAGGAGCTAGGGGCGAAACATGTTGTACCTCATTACTACCACTTTGAGCCTCTTCCAAGCCCTCATGATCCTTCGCATGATGAGATCCCACAGTGTCCGACATTATCTACTATAAATATAATCAAGAACATGTTAATAAGGAGCAACACCAAGTTATACCAGTAATACATCAGTAACATAACATCCTAGGGCATGTACACACTAACAAAATTATATCAGACTCAGTTTAACATCCAAAATCGGTTAAACCTATAGCTCTGATACCACTAAATGTAACACCCTTAACTTATACTTGTAAGCCGAATACACATTAAAGATGTCACGGTATTGTTTAGATGAATTCCAGGCTTGTAAAAAAATTAAACAAATTCCAAAATTAGTTTTACAGTTTCATCTTTTTCCTCAGTTTCAATTAAAAACTGTCTCAATCAAACGCAGCTAGTTTCAACCCGGAATTTGTTTGTAAAACATATAATTCAGTTAATAATGTGAAAAATATATCAGGAATTAATAACTGTCTCATCTTCGTTAATAATGTGAAACATATAATTCAGTTAATAATGTGAAAAACATATAATTAGTTTGTTTGTAAAACATATAATTCAGTTAAAAACTGTCTCATCTTTTTTCACAAAAATTAATAAAATCTACAAAAATTTATAAAAATTCTCAAAATCTCGTCACAGTATAAGATTTTCAAAATTTCTGTTGTCCTGTTTTCTGACCTTTCATCGAATAAAAATTCATAACTTTTAGTACAAACCTCAAAATCAGTCATCGTTTGTTTTAAAATAAACTAGACTTAATTTTCAGTGCATACATGTAAAATTCATCATTTAATTCAAAAAGTGGAATTTATGGTGATTTTTCAAACCTACTGCCCAGTGCAGAATCTTAAGACTGTTTTTACCTATTTCGATTATTAGTCTACAAAACTATTTCTAAAGCATTACAAATTACCTAATAACATTACTAAATCATGTTTCAACTATAAACATCATCATCTATAAAGATATTAGAGCTTGGTTTATACAAAATACAAGAGTTTAATTTTATACATGCCACTAATCAAAATACCATATAGGATGTCAAAATGATACTATGATAACCTGTAGTATGTGCTCATCCGCAAAATAATCCAAGCTATTGCTGCTTACCACCGTATCATATCAACCTATGTGTGTACAAACAAATAACACACGCTAAGTATGTCTTAGTGAGGCATTATAAGTAGTCATAAAATTAAAATAATGAAATAAATGAAAACATGGTTAAGCAAGTTCATATCAAATCTTTCTTATAATTTAAAATCATCATACATAAGAAATGGCGACTTTCATATACTTCACTTTATAATTAGCCCAAGATTTGTATAAAGAGAAACTAAAGTATGCTAGGTCGGTACTCCTTGAGTACTAGTCACCGAAGTGACGATAACTTGTAGACACATAAAGTGTCGAAAACATATAGACACATAAAGTGTCGGTAAACATATAGATCCGAAGATTGGTGTGTAGCTACACTACAGTCCCAGACTGCTAGACCTCTAATGGCATGCCACTATACTGTAACTCTCTATCATAAACTTGGGTAATAAATCCATATCATTAACTTGTAAATTATCATTTTGTAAATGATTCATATATCACCATTATTCAATAATAACTTGCCAAAATAAAACATAATAGGGAAGTTCATACCCTATCATGTACTAACCTTTGTCCTTTGCCTGTAAAACATCATATAACTTATACAAAAACCATGTTATTATTTCAATAAAATCAAGTAAATAGAATTCTTAAAAGTCTACTAAAATACATTTTGAAACATATGGATGCACTCACCTTATATGCCCCACTAATTACTTGTATCAAAAAGGTGTTTACTCTAGAACTTTCTCTTTATCTCTCGACTTGTTTCGGTCTCGAACTTGTTCAGCTACTTGTAAACATCCATCCATAACACATACAATTAAATGTATATGTTAGATTATCAATCCACTAAGTACATTAATATGAGAAAAATCATAGAAAATTCCTTTAATGTACTAATAACATATCAATACTTTCTTCAATTTAATCTACCCCTCCACTTCATAACTTCCTAGAAATTCTCATTCCTTTCACTCATACTCAATCACCCCACTTTTGAATTTTCACATGTTCAACAATGCAACCATTAAAATAAAGCTTAGGTGATAACAATCAACCTAAATACTTTAAATTAACATTTCACAAAATTTCCCCAATAGTTTAGGTAATTGCTGAATTGGTCTTTAACATTCCAACATGGGATTTTTGCTTCCAACAATACTTTAAAGCATGTAAAATGCATAATTCTTCATAACCAACAATAAAATAAATTCCTACACTTTAACCCTTAATTTTCCATAATTGACAAAATGGTCCATCACTCAAGCTTTCAACATTCCAACTACAACCAAATATGAAAAACATCATTTTAAGTCATGTCCCTCATCAAAATAAATTTTGACATAACTTCCCCTAATTTTCCAACTTCACCAAAAATTCTCCATGTTTTAAATCTTAATGTTTTCATTACTATAAGCATAATAATAACACTACAACACGATTTCCAACTTGATTGAATCATAAAACACACGATTTCAATATGTCCTTCATCCACCCTATCTTCCAATTTCAACTTAGAGACATGAAAACCATATAAAAATAGTATCAAAAGAAAGAGAATTTCATAGAGATTAATTTCTTATTTCATGTCTCAAACCAAAAACCAATCCAATCAAGATAAAAATTGAATCAAAATTTTCGATTACCTAGTGTTGAAGCTCACGGCAACTTGGAGAGAAAGATGAACAAATTTTCCCAAATTTTTCTTTCTTTATTTTGATGCCAAATGTCTTTAAATTTGGCTAATTAATAAAAAATCTCTAAAATAGTCAAATGACTATTTTGCCCTTGAATTATAACCAATTGCAAGCCAACACCTCATCCTTATTATATTCTATAATCAATTTATGTTAAAAAGTATAGGTGAAATGACTAAATTGCCATTAATAAAATAACATATCTACAAAAATACCATTCCATCACCTACACAAAATACTAAATAGAAAAGAATCTAAAATGATTCAAAACCATAATTTCATATTCCTCGGGTCTTCTTAAGACTCCCTTCAAAATTTTACAACATTCTGAGCTCGTACGATTACCCGAATTCCATTTTAAACTTCAAATATAATTTCCCAATAATGGAAACATCAAATCAAACCATAATTTTTATATTCGATCAACACCCTTAGGTGATCTATTTATTTATAAAACAAAAATAATTATTGGGAAAATTCCAAGGGCTCAAATTAATCTGATCATCAATCAACGGCTAGGATTAAACCTTGAGGTGGAAAATTACTAAAATGCCCATGCCACTTCCAAACTATTTCAAAATTGTCATTAGAGGCAAAATGACTAACTTGTCCTCAACTATTCACAATTTCATCTAGTTTTCCATTTTGTAAAAAATTATCTAAATCTAGTTGGATTCTAACTAGACATATTAAAATATTCATAAAATAATATTTTATGAATTTTCCATAACTTTTGGAACTATCTTTAAAATTCTAGTTCGATCCGATGTACCGAAAATTGCCCAGAATTTTTATCAGATACAATTCCTCTTAGAAATATTATAACAATAATCCATTACGAATATTATCGACTCATACTGAATCCTTTTTATTAGTAAAAAATACTGACATGGGACCTTCCTAGTAGGTCACCCATCCTAATTGTTCGATCAAAAATAGATTTTCACATAAACTCTGTACCAAAAATCTGATTCTCACAGATCAATTTCCTATAATCCTGTCCTATTTATCTATGAAATAAAATTTTATTAGGAAAATTATTCTTTAGGAGCCTATACTTTTCCCATCTTTAGACTCTAGACACTAACTTTTGACATACTATCATTTTGATCACTAAACTTTATCCTTCGATTCCAATTCCAATTTTTATCGGATTTTAACCACACTTTGTAAGTACCTTATTCAGCTTACTCTCTTTCACATGATGCCTTATAATCTTAGAAATTCCTTTTCTAAAGCTCCCAATTTAAGAAATCTTAACTTTTGTCATTTTAACACTAAGTTAGCTTTTAAGTTATAATCTTAGTACTAAATGAACCTTAATTAACATAACAAATTTGAGGTATTACATTTACATTTTATTTTTTTGTTCAATAAAGTATGATTCTTATTGATGAAAATCATACAAGGAGCTACCACCATGTGCCTCGTTAAAAGCGCTTTAAACTTAAAATGGGAAAATTTAGTATACAAGGTGATGTTACAAAACAAGAAAGGACCAAAAAACGAGTGCGTATATTAGCAAAAGAACAATACCAAATGTCGATGTCGTTTTTGTCCGGGCCAAAATTAGTTGGGCCATCAAAAACCTCGTCAAACGTTTGGAGTCGCCATCGGTCGTTTTGGGTTGAGTACGACTAAAAAAATTAGTACCTAAGAGTTTTGGTTGTCTAAAAAATCTCAAAAAGGGGTTAATAACACCACTAAAAAAAATAATTATGTTGTCAAAAATATGAAAAAAGATGTGGTATGCTCAAAAATATAAATGCATCAACTAAATCAAACAAGAAAAAAAATGACAAATTAAAACTTAATCAAATAAATTAAACTTACATTATTAATCAACCTCAAACTATCCACCTAATTAAACTAAAACTATTTTAATTAGAAACCAAATCACAAATTAATAAAAATACTAAAGTCAATTAGTGATCATATTTTAATACAAAAATCAAATCAAAACATAAATTAAAAAGCTTAATTATTAATTAATTTTATGAAAGAGGATCTAATTTAGAATATTAATCACATGACCAAATTATTAAGAACACATGCAAAAAGGTGATCTAAATACAAAGCACCTAAACTATGAATGACCAAAAATGTGAAAATACCCTAAGCCTAAAAAAATGCGGAACAGCTAGCAGATCCATCTCCCAAGATTGCAGCGATTTTCCAAAAATATTCAATAGTCTTAAGCCATTGACCAGTCTCAAATATACCCGATTGGCCTCTGCAAGGTTCATTTATTTTTTATTCATTTTTAACAAGATAGCAGATAAATGAAAAGCTCCCTCTCTTCACTCTCACACACGCACACCACCGGTCGCCGCTACTCTCACTTACGAAGGCTCTAAAACATTCTTCCTTTACCCTTGAGTCTGAAAATCAAGTCAATTTCAATGAAATAAAAACAAAACGAAGCAAATCTGAAGAAAGAAGTTCGAAAGTATACCTTGCTTTTGGATCGTGTTGTTCTCGAAGTATATCGGTCCGGGGGTTTCTGTGGTTTCTTGCATCGTTCGGATTCGGATGGTGATATTCTGGTCGTCAGAAAAAAGAATGAATCGTGCTTCAACCTTTCTCTTTGTTTCAACTTTTCTCTTTTCTTGGATAGCTTTGTATTCGTGGATAACCGTCTCCCCTTTCAAACGACAATTAGGGGTTTATATAGATATCAAATTTAGTTTTTGATGATGGTGAATGAAAAAAATTTAGCGATATCAAGATAGAGTTTAAGTTTTAGTAGGATTTAAATTGTACTTGAGATGAGAGTTGTATGGTAATAGGGAAGTTTGAATGGTATATGGAATCAGATAGAGGGGAATGTGACCAGGAATTGCGGAAGCATAGTCCCGATGGAAGTTTGATTCTATTGGTTGGTGGTGGCAGTCAATGTTGGGGTTGAATGGTTTAGGACGTGGGTTTAGCTCCGGGTTCGATTAGTTTGGGCTTTGAGTTTGTATTTTTTTGGGTATGTATTTTTATTATTTTAATATTCGATGGATAAAAATTTGGTGTGTACAGCTGCTATTCTTTGCTTATTGCTCGAGCAAGAGAAATGAAACAAAGACTAAAAACAACGAATTTTTCCATTGAATATTAAAATTGCAAATATGACGCCCCCCCTCGTCCTGATGGCGTTGAATATTAAAAGTATAAACTTTAGAAAAGTTTAGGGATTGAAGTGTAAATTTTCTAAATAAGTAATTTTATTCAGTATAAGAGTGGATCGGATATCGGTTTTAAGAATTAAGATGCAGTAAAAGGTACTAAATTTGGATCGAATAAAATTGTTAAGCGTGTTCAGGTCAGAGAAATGTTAGGATGAGTGACCTCTGGGAAGGTCCCATAAAAGCGTTTCTTATCAATATTTTGGACTCAGTAAGGGTAGAGAATATTCGTATGGATTATCGATAAAGGATTTCTAAGAGAAATTTTATTCTATAAAGATTTTGAATAATTATTGGAATAATAGACTGAGTTAGGAAAATTCAGTCTAAGTCCTTGGGAAATGAAATTTTTATGAATATCGGGATATCAAATCGAACTGAAATTTCAGAGGATGCTCCATAAGCTATGAAAAAGTCATAAAATAATATTTATGGAATAGTGGCCGGTTGGAAATGAACTAATTTAGTTGAATTGTAATGGGATGGCAATTTTAAAACAAGCTAGTAAATAAAAACTAGTTGGAGGGCAAATTGGTCATTTTGCCCCAATGGCATTTTTGAAATATTTAAAAAGTTACAAGGATAATTTTGGAAGAAGGAAATAGAAGAGTATATCTTGGCCCTTGATTAATGATAAGATCAATCTCAACCGTTGGATTAAAAGGGTATTTTAGTAACTTCACTATTTAAATGAATTTAAAATTCATTTATATTTACAAGTGGCATATTTAGACGAATTAAAAACAAAATGGTCAAAAAAGATGAATATTTATTCATCTACAATTTCGAAAATGAGGGGAGAAAGAGAGAAATATGGAGAAGAATTTTCTAAGCTCGATTCAAGCCCCGAAACTCAATTTTCAGGTAATCTTTTCAACTACAAAGTTATTCTACTCTTCAAGCTCTATCTTTTGATGTCAATAATTCATGGAATACATGTTTGATTGATGAAAATTTTGATGAGAAAGAGATTAGGGTTTATGGACTAAATTGAGGGTTTTGAGATTTTATGATTCTATGTTGAAATTAAGTTGTTATGATGATAAAATTATGTTTTTGAGTTGGGATTTAAACCCTACATATTTTAGTTTGTATGAAGATGATTAGGGTTTATAGATTCAAGTTTGATTTAGGGTTTGTGATGTTGGATAAATGATCTAGTCAGCTTGAATTTGTTATTTGGAAGCAAAACCCTAAATTAAAGGTATAAGGACCATTTCAGCAATTTTGAAAGTTAAAGGACTAATCTAAATTTTTATGATTTTTGAAGTGTATTTATGTTATTATTGATGTTGGAGATGTGAAATTGAAGTTAGAATGCAAAACCGAAGTTAAATCGAGTTAGTGACCATTTTGACAAATTGTCAAAGTTAAGTGACCAATTCGGAAATGTGGTTTTAGAGAAGGACTAAATTTGATTTTAGTTGAAATAATAGAATTCAAGTAGTAATGTTGATTTGAGGACTAAATTGCAAAGTTAAGAAGTTTAAATCCTTATCTTTGCATTTTAATGACTAATTCGAAAAGAAGGAAAAATTAGGGGGATCAATGTTGAATAATTATTTGATGAAAAAGGGTGATAAGTTAATGGTTTGAATCAAGTATTGGGACTAAATTGAAAAGTAGAGAAGTAAGGAGAAGTTAGTATAAAGTTTGGAGTTATTTATGGAAGTAGTGTAGAAAACTAGATTATGGCAGTAAATTTGAATATTCACCATAAATTCTACAAAAATGGTTAGAATGTGAATTTTATATCGATGTAATGATTTTCTCGTCTAGTTTCGTTTTCAACAAATGGAAACTAATTTCATGTTCCAACTAAAAAGATATGAATTTTTAAGTGGTGAAAGGTCAGAAAATAGTATGGCAGTCTGTTCCGAAATCAGCACTGGAAATTGACTTTGAAAATTTGTCATAAATAGTACGAGTTGAATTTGGGCTATTAATTTATATGGTTGAAAAGCTTATTGAATCTAGCTTCTTTCAGAACAAACGGAATCGAATTTCGAGTTATAGATTATTTTATAGAAATATTTCTTTGAAGATAGTGCAATCTACCAGAAAATGAGAATTGATGCATTTTGTATCTAAATGTTGGTTAACAAGCTAGAAAGAAATAATTGAAGTTCAAAAAGGTTATTAAGGACCAAAATGAGTTTTTGGATGGTATAAGGATGGAAGGAAAAGTATAGAAATTTTATGTAGAATGATTCGATACTTTGATTAAAATATCGTTAGAAATGAATCTAACAAATAGTATTTATATTCATGTGGTTAATGAAGCCGAACACGAATCAAAGAAGATTCGAGATACTATAAAGGAAAGGATAAAGTAGAATTTAGTAAGGCATACTATTACATGGCCCAGGTGAGTGCATTTTTATATGTTTGCATTATGCTGAAAAGGGGAAGACTTGAGATAAGTCGACCCTAATTTAAAATTACATTGCATTTCTTCATAATACGTGATATGATGCATGATTCAACATGGCAAGCTTGACGGAGTACAAGGTATGTACTACTGTTTGCATAAATAATGATGAATCATGTTCACATAAGAAAAATGACAAGATTAAAATGAAACAAGATACACCATGTGGATCCAAGCCCATAGTGCAAAATGCACTAACGAGGTGTTTATATAAGGAGCAAAGAGCATCGTTATATGAGGAGCAAAGAGCGTCATCTCGAGTACGTACTCTACATGGCACTACGGTGCAGATAGGCTACGGGGTTTCCATGGGCCTCTAGCCAGACACGTGGATAATATAACAAGATGATTACATGAAAGAGCATGATACATGATACAAATGTTACATGATACATGAAAAAGATGTTACAAGATTACATGATACATGAAAAAAAAAGTTACATGTTACATGACAGAGAAGTACATGGCATACATGATAGAAATGTTACATGATACATGATAGAAATGATATTGATATATGATAGAAATGTTACATGATACATGATAGAAATGTTACATGATGCATGATAGAGATGTTATATGATACAGAATAGAGATGATTCATGTTATACATGATAATGATTTTTTATAATTTACATGATACTGTTGATTCATGATTCACATGATAGCAATGATACATGAAACATTGATATTGTGACATGATTACCATTTATAGAAAAAAATGTACTGTACTTTATATATGACATACTAAATTATATCACTTCATGTTTTGATAAACTATTTTGAATGCCTCACTAAGTTCGTACTTAGCGTCTTATGCCACATGTAGGTTTCCTAGAAATCGTCTATCGAGGAGGAGCAGAAACTTGGGAAAATCAAGTTACTAAAATAAGTTCAGTAAGTACATCTTTATCATAATTTGATAGACTAGTGGGCATGTAAGTATTTTAAAGTTGAATTGTCTACAGCATAAGTTTACAACGTAATTATATGCTTTCATGGATGGATAAGTTTAGAAATACGAATTGTTAACAATAGCAAAATCTTTGGTATGGTTAAGATGTTGTTTAGCCCTAATCGCATAAAAAATTTAAAAATCAAGAAAAGGGTCTAGGCAGCTTAAGTAGTTTTCACCCTGAATTATATTTTTATTTCAATAATTCAATTATAAATTTTGTAAACCAATTTAGGGTCAAAACTAGCTGCACCTAGACGACATAGTTTTAAATTTAAAACCGAGAAAAGGGTTAAACTACAAATTAAATTTTGGTATAAAAAAAATTTAGTCAAGATTTCTTCCAATGATTTTGTAACATCTTTAATGTATATTCGGTCTACGAGTATACGTTAAGGGTGTTACAGGCTCCTCCTCATAAGTCAAATCTGGTTGAATTTCGATCTCTACCGGTGATATCACATGAGTAAGATCTGATCGATATCTTCTAAGCATCGAAACATGAAACACATTATGAATCTTGCTCAATTCCAGAGGCAACGCTAATTGATACGCCACTGGGCCAACTTTCTTTAAAATCTCATAAGGACCAAGAAACCTCGGACTTAACTTTCCTTTACGTCCAAAGCGTAACACCTTTTCCAGGGTGAAACTCTGAGTAACACTTTTTCACCAACCTCAAACTCTATATCTTTTCTCTTTAAATCTGCATAAGATTTCTATCGGTCTAATGCTTTCTTAAGATTGTCATGTACTATTTTAACCTTATCTTCCACATATCGCATCAAATCAGGTCCAATCAAACTGCGATCTTTAAGCTCGAACCTATTTAACGGTGTTCTGCATCGCCTACCGTATAAGGCTTCATAAGGAGCCATCTTTATACTTACTTGATAACTATTATTATAGGCGAACTCATCTAGTGGAAAATACTTTTCCCACGAGCCTTCGAATTCAGCTATACAAGCTCTAAGTATATCTTCAAGAATCTGAATTATCCTTTCAGACTGACCATCTGTTTGAGGGTGAAAAGCAGTACTGAAATTTAATTGAGTCCCCAATGCCTCATGTAAAGATCTTCAAAATCGCGAGGTAAACCTCATATCTCTATCTGACACAACAGATAAAGGTACACCATGTAATCGTACAATTTCCTTAAGGTACAACTCAGCATACTTATCCATTGTATAATCGGTCCGGACTGGGATAAAATGAGCAGACTTTGTCAATCTGTCCAATACCACCCAAATAGCATCCTTTTTGCTCGGAGTCATTGGTAAGCCTGTCACAAAATCTGTCGTGAAATTCTCCCATTTCCACTGGGGAATAGAAATCGGTTGTAACAAACCCGATGGCACTTGATGTTCCGCTTTCACTTGTTGACATGTCAAACACTTAGATACAGATTTTGTCACTGTTCTTTTCATACCTAGCCACCAATACCTGCTCTTTAAATCTTGATACATTTTATTACCTCCTGGATGCATCATCAAAGGACTATAATGAGCTTCATGTAGAAGTTCCCTTTTTAACTCTTCATCATCAGGAACATATAATATGTTCTGATAATAAAGACATCCATCATTCTTAACTTCATAGTCTTTAATCTCACCACTTTCAACTTGCTTCAATATAGTTGAACACTCTTCATCTTTATTCTGGGGCTCTTTAATACAATCTAACAAGGTAGGTTTGATATGCAAATTTGCAATCAAAGCACCATCATTTCTCAAAGTTATCTGAACATTCAATGTCCTTAAGGCAACAAACGTCTTTCGACTCAATGCATCAGCTACGATGTTTGCTTTTCCAGGGTGATAATTAATCACAAGATCATAATCCTTAATCAGTTACAACCATCTTCTCTGTCTCAAATTTAATTCTTTATGTGTCATCAAATACTTCAAACTTTTATGATCTGTGAAGATATAGCACCGCTCACCATACAAATAATGACGCCAAATCTTCAACACAAAAACAATTACAACCAACTCCAAATCATGAACCGAATAATTTCTCTCATGCATTTTTACTTGTCTGGAGGCATATGCTATTACCCTTCCTTCTTGCATTAATACACACCCCAACCCATTATGGGACGCATCACTATACAATGTGAAATCCTTTCCCAATTCTGGTTGTACAAGCACTGGAGCTTCAGTTAAAATCCGCTTCAACTGATCAAAACTCTCTTGACATTTATTAGTCCAAACAAAAGGTACATCCTTCCTTAGTAGTTTCATGATTGGTGCAACGATCATCAAAAAACCCTTTACAAAATGGCGATAGTATCCTGCCAATCCCAAGAAACTATGAACCTCTGTAATATTCTTGGGGGGTTTCCATTCAAGAATAGCTTGGATTTTTTTAAGATCAACTCTAATTCCTTCAGGAGAAACAATATGGCCTAAGAAAGCCACCTCTGATACCCAAAATTCACATTTGGAGAGTTTAGCATAAAGCTTCTTATCTCTCAAAATTTGTAATACTACCCGTAAATGGGCATCATGCTCTTTTTCAGCCTTTGAATAGACCAATATATCATCAATAAACACTACAACAAACTGATCTAAATACGATTGGAACACTCTATTCATTAAATCCATAAATGTTGCATGAGCATTTGTGAGGCCAAAAGGCATCACCACAAACACAGCTGGTCCTTTCAACTAGTCAAATAAATCATCGATACTTGGTAAAGGATACTTGTTCTTAATTTTCATTTTGTTCAATTGCCGATAATCAATACATAGCCGCATCAACCATATTTCTTTTTAACGAACAATACCGGTGCTCCCCAAGGCGATACACTAGGTCGTATAAAACCTCGGTCTAGTAACTCCTGCAATTGGGCCTTTAGCTCTCTCAAGTCTGTAGGAGACATCCGATAAGGTGCCATCGATATCGGTTCAATACCAGGTAAAACATCAATTCCGAACTTTACTTCTCGATCCGGAGGTAACCCTGGCAATTCCTTTGAAAATACATCCGAAAAATCCTGAACTGTTGGAATACTATTTATATCTATCTTTGGTGATTGAGTATCCACAACATGGGCTAGGTAAGCATGACATCCTTGGTACAACAATTTCTTTGCTTTCATTGCCGAGATCACATTTCTCAACCCATTAGATCCTTGACCATTCAATATTATTTCTACACCTTCCTTACTTTTCAATACTAGCCGTTTCAAACGACAATCCACTATAGCTTGATAGACATGCAACCAATCCATACCCAAGATTATTTCGAACTCATGAAAAGGCAATTCCATCAAATTAGCTAGGAATTCAATCCCATGTATCACTATTGGGCATTGCTTACCAATTCTATTCACCCGAGCACTTTGGCTGATCGGATTTGTTGCAATAACTCCACTAAATATAGGTTCTAAGATAATCCCTCAATCTCAGACTAACTTAGAGCTAATATATGAATGAGTAGATCCCAAATCTATCAATGCAAAAATAGGTTCCCCATAAAGTTGGAAAGTACTTGTACCAATATCTGGTGCATCCTTATCATCATCAGTGCAGATGTGGTAGACTCTCGCTGGAGTCTTTAATTCCTTGTTGGAAGTAGCTTCAGATACACCCAGACGATTAACTCCTAAAAACTTCTGATTACCTTGATATCTTCCTTTCTGGTTCTAAACTACTGATCTTTCTGACTTATATGGTCTATTGCTACTCCTCGAACAATCTCGGAGGAAATGATCAGTAGAACCACAACCAAAACAAGCTCCCATAACAAGTCGGCATTATCTATAATGGAATCTGCCACAATGGTCACAATGGCCACAATGTTCATAATGAGCCGGGCTTTGAATCTCTAGGTGAAATGCTGGCAAAAGAGGTAAAAGTTATATGTTGGAAAAATATAAAATAGTGCCAAAATGAGTATTTTGCATGCAAGTATACACGGTTTGCAAGTAATACAACACTTAAGCTGAGTAACGATCCCACAGAGAATGACTTGGAATTTGATTGCTTTGATTGTCACTTGCCTTAAGAAAAATGTTGATTTGATTTGAAATTGGTTTTGGAAAATAATTAGGAAGTAAAGGAATGAAAGTAAAGTAGAGACGTTGGCAAAGAAGGTGCTTTAATGAATGATGAGCGTTGGTAGGGAATGCCTGGTTTTCACGCTATTCATGCCAGCCCTTAATAACATGTCTTGGCATTATTTGTCGAGCAGATTCAAAATTAGCAAAGCCTCTCTCGATGGTCATTGCCCTAAATTGATCATGTAAAAACCCCTATATCTCTATAGTGCATGATTTTAAATAAACCAATTTGATTAAGATCCAATTTATACTACTAAGGGATAGATTTCACTCCCGAAGTAAGTTCATCTACTTGAACGAATTCTCTCAAAGCTTCTCTCCTTAGTATTCAACAACTTAATCGTTGCCACCCCAAGTCTGTTAAGATATTGAGAAGCAATAGGTCAACAGTGCCAGATCTCGCTTCGCATAGTATTTAGGAAATATTAAAGTATGCCGATAGTGAAAACATTGCCAAGGCAAATTTATTATTGAAAACTAAAACATAAAAATAGCGTTCAACGCAAACATCCCCCACCAACTATGAAATTAGTTCATGGTGAGAGACTTAACCAAAAAACCACAAACATTTCCCAAGTACATCATAATTTAAAACAAAATAAAATAACTTGAAAGAGAAAATGGGCTAGAAGGGGTCTATCGATGCAGCCCTTCATGATCCAGGCTTCTCAGCCAAGTTGGTCGGACCACCATTTCTAGGTGCAGCCGGTTGTGAATCATCACACACCAACTCCTCACTCCTCACTCCTACCTTCTCCTCCTAAATGCTAGCTTGGTTGGTGTTTAAATAGGCGTGCGAGGAAGGGATATGATTAGCTCTTCGAATTTTGAACTTCAACTTCCCAAGAGATAAGGGATTATCATCTTATCCAAATTTGAATGAGAGCTGGTCAGGCTAGGGCTGACGTCATACTGCCGATGTTGCCTTGGCGCCCAAGCTTGGCATGAATCTACTAACAAGTCTTGGCACCATCTTATCTGTTATTTTTCGGAGATTAATCCAATTGCTATCTTTTCGGAGCCTAATCATTTCCTATTTTTTCGGGGTCCAACAGCTTCTTGGAATGGCATCAAGTTCACTTCTCTGCCAACCGGTGCTTGGCATTGTCTGGTCCATCTATGCCAACAACACTCGACATTCTCTCTGGCACTCCTTCCTGTGTTGCTTTTCAGGGTCAAATCCTATGCCAAACCTGCAAAATTGGCAACAAAATTTGCCAATAAAACAACCCTTCACACTGGTATAGACAAAACTTTAAACTCCTTATGCAAATGCATGATTCTAACATCCTAATGCAACTAAAATGTACCTAAAAACAAGCAAAAGCATTGTAAGATTTGCATTAAAAACAGTACTTTTGGAGAGGTAACATACCCTCAAACCTAACTCATTGCTTGTTCTCAAGTAATGCAAACAAAATAAAAACAAAAACTATGAAAAAGTTACCTCGAAAAAATTTTGGTTGAATGCTAACACGTGCTGGAAAGTAGAATTTGGCTCTATTTCTATCCTAAGTATCTCAGTGCAATAATGCCAAGCAGGTAGTAATTCAAGTGCAACAATATAACTCTAGTCTAAGTTCATGAAAAGTGCAGATGTGTAGGCAATATGCATCAAGTATCATGTTACTCCCTTAGCCAATTTTACTACCTAAACTCATATTTTTATCTTTTTTTTCTTTTTCTTTGCCAAGTGTTTATGTTGGCATTAACTTAAGCTTGCTTCGTGACACTATTTGGCGTGAGAGATAAGAGGGAGCATACCACGAATCCTCACCTTAATCTAGACATCACTATGCTTTCTTTTCAACTCATACTCTAAGGTTTTGGACTTGAAAACTAAGAGGGAGAAAACCACGAAGCCCCAAGTAACTTATTATCCCTAGGTAGAAGAGAGTTCATTTTATTTTTTTCTTGCATTGGCAGAACATTGATGCCTTATTTATTTATTTTTACCCTGGCATCATTTTTTTTTCTAAATCTGAGCATAGTTTCAAAAAGTCTAAGTTTGCTAAGGAACTAGATACATATTACGTGTTAAGTGCAAGTTCAATTCCCTAAACTAGAGATCAATTGCCAAGCAAACCTGGCATACTGCGCTGCTGGCATGGCATGACAACTAAAGATTAAAATTTCCTCATTGGACATACACCTAGATCAAATTAAACTTGCCTAACAAATGCTAACATTTTTCAAAATTAAACTGAGGCAAAATTTTCTTTTTTCTTTTTTTAGTGGTTTGGTATACATCTATCTAAATGGCATGGCAACAGAATTTAGACATGAAATGTATGGCATGGCATAAATGTGAGAAAATGCAATCCCCAAACCCAAGATGTGCATTGTCCCCAATGCATGAAACAACTCATATATACAAGAAAATAGAAAAAAATTTAAAAATGCATGATCATGTAAATGCAATGGAATGAAATGTAAAGGAGTATAGGAAGAAGAGGACTCCCCTTCAGAGACTATTTGCCGTGCGGCATGGATTTTTCTTCTCAAATGGCCCTCAATCAAGGGCCATGTGCTTCTTTCTTTTCAGGCTCGATTTTGAAGCGGCAGTGGAGGCTCCAACTTCCTCCTTTTCCTTGGCAGGCTTTGATGCAGCAGGTGCGTTTGTGGCATCAAATGGCGTATGTATATCAGGTGTCACTGGTGACTTGGCTTTGGTTTCCTTTGTTTCAGATGAAGAATCAAAACTGGCAGACTCGACTTGAATTGGAGACAACGGGACTGTGGCATCGGACGGGGTATGAACTGGACTAGCTGGCATGGCATTGTCGCTGGCAGAGAGCTCGGCAGAGAAGTCTAGAAACTCTGGCACAAAATTAGTTGATAATTTTGTAAGAGCCTCTCTGATCACAACATCCATGGCCTGGATATAGTGTCGCATCTTGACATTGAGCTCATCAGCCTTTTTCAGCTTTTGGAGAATAATCTCCTAGCGTTGGTGAATTTGGGACAACATTGCCATTGAATTGTCTGGCACAGTTTTTGGCATGGTTGCTGGCGCGGCCCTTGACTCCTTGGGCTTTGGCCTGGGTACCCTTTCCTTTCCCTTCCCCTTGTCCTTGGGCTCAACAGCAACAAGATTCCTCTATATAGAAACAGTCATTGTTGTTCCCTTGATCGTTTGCCTTTTATCTGTATCATGCCTTGGCATATCATGGAACATACAAACGTTAGAAATCAACAAAGGGAAAAACAAGCTGCCAGTACCTTTCGCTGCTCACTTGTAAGTTTCCTCAACAATGAGCTTGCCAACATTGATTTTGCGCCCCATAACAATGGACTACAACAGGATCATCATTTCTTTCGATAGGGTCTCGTTATGGGATGTGAGCATCAGATTCACCTTGAGAAAGTGATTTTATCCTCTCCGTTAGGGCTTCAATGCCAGCCTCTTCACCGTACGACGCCCCTTGGATGACACAGTCCATGCCGTGCTAGGCTCACACAGATCTACCAGCAGCCTCTTTCTCTTGGCAGCGTTCATTGATTCAGCGTACTCGAAATACTCATTCTCTGCATCATCTAACTCAAACATATTATTGATATACCCTTCATCGAAATGAAGACATTTACCTCTAATCATCAAGAATGGTGAATCCTTGGTCACAAGGTACGCATAGAATTCTTGGACGATTGTGGCATAAACCTCCCTATTTTGCTGGCAAAACTGAGTCCATTTCTGCAAGTTAATCGTAGATATGACTTCCGGAGGGAAGCCATTGTTCATATCTATGTTGAGGTCGAAGTGCTTCTCATAGCAAAAATTCATCAAGGCAAAATTAGATTCGAACTTTTTCTCGATCTCTTCGTTGAAGAATCACTTGAAAGGGATAGAGGATGAAGCCATTGAAACTCGTTGAAGGAACATGAAACGATGTTGAAAGATGAAGAAAAAGACGATTCGGGTTTTGCACTTGCTTATCGAAAAGAAAGTAAAAAGTGAGAGAGAGATGTTTGGTTTCTTTAACCGGTAAATGTGAGAAATTGAAAGGTTTTGGGTTGGTTGAGTGTTTTGATGGGATTAGTAATTAGGGATAATGATGGGAAATAAAAAGAATTAATTTAAAAATAGGTGGAGTGATAAGGTTGAAGTGATAAGGTGATAGGTGATAAGATAGGGTAAGGATTGTAGTGATAAGGTGATTGGTTTGAAATTTAAATTTCAACCAAAATTTTGGGCGGCTAGGGTTTAAGGTTAAAAGAAAAATACTCTCTCTTATTGAATGGGCCGGTCAAGCTAGGGCTTTTCTCATTCTTCCAAATTTAACACCCCCGCATGCCAAGCTATTCTGGCACTATGTCTGGCAGACTTCTCTATTGGGACATCAACTCCTGCCAAACAATCCTAGCATGTTTCTGGCATTGCCCCTGACATCGTTCCTGGCATGGTTCATGGCATAATGAATCTGGGCAACTCAAAGGAAACCTTTCAACACAACAAAGGAATAAAAACTTGAAACTTAAAAAGAAAGAAAAACAATTAAAAATCTAAAAACAAAGAAAAACACTAACCTAATATTTACAAAAGTTCAAACCTAATGGTGTTTTCATGTTACCTCTACCAAGAGGATTACCTCTTTGGCATTGTTCTGATCACCTTCCATGTAGTGCTTTAAATGTTGGCCATTCACCTTAAAAATTTCGCCCGTCTTCAAGTTCTTAATGTCCACAGCTCCATGATCATAGGGCTTCACAACTTCATAAGGGCCCGTCCATCTCGATCTAAGTTTCCCTAGAAAAAACTTAAGCCGTGAGTTGAATAACAAAACACGTTGGCCTACCTCAAACTGTCTTGGCATTATCCTACTGTCATGCCATCGTTTTGCCTTCTCCTTATAGATCCTGGCGTTCTCACAGGCTTGTGTTCTGAATTCTTCCAATTCATTTAGGTCTAGCAACCTTTTTTCTCCAGCAGCTCTTCATACCATGCAAAGTGTTCTGATGGCCCAATAGGCTTTATGCTCAAGTTCCACTGGTAGATGGCATGGTTTGCCGAAAACAAGTTGAAATGGTGACGTACCCAAAAGGGTTTTAAATGCAGTCCTGTAAGCCCACAATGACTCATCTAGTCTCAAGGACCGGTCCTTCTTTAATGGATTAACAATCTTTTCTAAGATGTTTTTTATATCTTTATTTGAAATCTCAGCTTGCCCATTTGTTTGTGGATGATATGTTGTGGCAATTCTCTGTTGTATACCATACCTGTACAAAGCTTTAAAGATTAGATTACACTTAAAATGGATGCCCTCATCATGAATAATCACCCTAAGTGCACCAAATATAGTAAAAATGTGTTTATGCAAGAACTTGGCAATAGCCTTGGCATCGTTCGTTGGCAGGGCCACAGCCTCTACCCATTTAGATACATAGTCAACAGCCACAAGAATATATACATTACCAAGTGAGGGTGGAAAAGGACATATAAAGTCTATCCCCATACATCAAATAAATCCACATGCATAATGTTTTGAAGCGGTAGTTGGTGTCTGCCAGAGATGTTTCCTGTCTGTTGGCATCGATCACATGCCTTGGCATACTTGTGGGCATCCTTATATAGTGTGGGCCAAAAGAATCCTGACTGCAGTACCTTGGAAGCAGTCTTTACCCCAGCAAAGTGACCTCCATATGGCGCAACATGGCATAGATGCAATATGTTATGCTGTTCATCCTCAGGCACACACCGGCAGATCACTTGGTCAGTACACTATTTGAACAATATTGGCTCGTCCTAGTAGTATCGCCTAACTTCCCGCAAGAACCTCTTCTTGGCATTGTATGCCAAGTCTAGTGGCAGAATGTTACTTACCAAGTAGTTGACAATGTCAGCATACCATGGCATGACATTAACTACAAGCAAATACTCGTCAGGAAATTCATCTCTTATAAAATTAGTCTTACCATCTTTAAGATGATGCTCTAAACGTGAGAGATGGTCAGCTACTAGGTTTTCACTACCCTTCTTGTCTCGGATCTCATGGTCGAATTCTTGAAGTAGGAGCGTCCATTGGATTAGTCTGGGCTTGGCATCCTTCTTTGCCAAGAGATACTTCAATGCCGAATGATCTGCAAAAACCACAACTTTGTTACCAATTAAATAAGATCTAAATTTGTCAAAAGCAAATACAACCGCAAGAAATTCTTTCTCGGTCGTAGAGTAGTTCAGTTGTGCTTCGTTCAAGGTTCAACTGGCATAATAGATGGCATGAAAAACCTTGACATGCCTTTGTCCCAAGACTGCTCTAACGGTATAGTCGCTGGCATCGCACATGAGCTCGAAGGGCTCACTCCAGTCCGGTGCCACAACTATAGGGCATTGATCAACTTCCTTTAAGATCCTGAAATGCTCTCAAACAAGAATCGTCAAATTCAAAAGTGGCATTATGTTCTAACAACAAGCATAAAGGTTTAGCAATTTTTGAAAAATCCTTAATAAAGCGTCGATAAAAAACCGGCATGTCCTAAAAAACTCCGTATACCTTTAACGCTCGTTGAATGTGGTAGCTGTTTAATTACCTCAATTTTTGCTTGATCCACTTCTAACCCTCTCTCAGTTACCTTGTGCCCGAGAACAATGCCCTCCTTCACCATGAAGTGGCATTTTCCCAATTCAATACTAGGTTTGTCTCTATGCATCTCTTCAAGACTTGCTCCAAACTCATAAGGCATTCCTCAAATGTTTTTCCAAACACTGAGAAATCATCCATGAACACTTTCATGTTGTGCTCGATCATATAAAAAATAGACATCATTCAACGTTGAAAAGTTGTTGGTGCATTACATAGGCTTAATGTCATCCTTCTAAACGTAAACGTCCCATTAGGGCACGTGAACGTGGTCTTTTCTTAATCATTAAGGGCGATGGCAATCTGATTATAACCTGAATAACCATCCAAAAAATAATAGAAAGCTTTACCTACCAATCTGTCTAGCATCTGATCAATGAATGGCAATGGGAAGTGGTCATTTCTCGTGGCATTGTTCAGCCTCCTATAGTCCATGCACACTTTCCATCCTGTGATTGTTCTGGAGGGGATTAACTCAGCTTCATTGTTTTGTACCACGGTCATGCCACCCTTTTTTGGCACGCATTGCATCGAGCTAACCCAATAGCTATCAGAAATGGGATAAATAATCCTGGCATTAAGCCATTTTATAATCTTTTTTTTCACTACCTCTTTCATGCTTGGGTTTAGCCTTCTTTGGCCTTCAATGGTCTTGCCATGGTATTCCTCCAAGATAATCTTGTGCATGCAAATGGTTAGGCTAATACCTTTAATGTCTGCCAAGGTCCAGCCTAATGCTTGTTTATAATCACGTAATATTGCCAACAATCTTGCCTCATGATCATTAGTGAGACTAGTGGCAATGATCACCGACAGAGTTGAGTGTTCACCTAAGTAAGCATACTTCAAGTGATCTGGCACTGGTTTCAGTTCCAAAGCTGGTGGCTCCTCAATTGATGGTTTAGGTGCCTTGATTTCTCTACCGGACAACTGTAGTGGTTCAAAATAACTTGCCTCTTTAGCCTCCAAGACTGGTTCTTCTGGTTCCTCAAACAGATCAACTATGCTATCTAAATTGTTGGCATCAAATTTTGTATCCTGGCATAACTGTGTCGTGTCCAACGTGTAAATGGACTTTGTCATCTCCTCTGCTTGGCACTCATCAGGTTCATCTGCACATTTTAAAGCTTGAAACACATTAAATGTAACTTGCTGGTCATTCATGTGCATTGTTAGTTCCCCTTTATGAACATCAATCAAAGCCCTACCCGTAGCAAGAAAATGTCTCCCCAAAATAATCGGGACATTAATAGCAGCCTCATAATCCAAAATGATAAAATCAGCTGGAAAAATAAATTTGTCTACCTTTACCAACACATCCTCAATCTTACCCTTGGGATGTGTATAGGATCGGTCTGCCAGTTGAAGTGTCACCATGGTAGGTGTTGCTTCTATGCCAAGCTTCCGAAAAACTGACATTGGCATCAAGTTGATGCTAGCTCCTAGGTCACACAGTGCCTTGCCCATAAATTTGTTGCTAATGGTATAGGGAATAGTAAAATTTCCCGAATCTTTCAGCTATGGTGGCAAACAATTTAGGATCATGGCACTGCATCCTTCGGTTAGAGAACAGTTTCAAAGTCTCCCAACTTCCTTTTTTTGGACAGAATGTCCTTCATAAATTTGACATAGTTGGGCATTTGTTCAAGGGCTTCTACAATGTTGATTTGCAATTGCTTAAGAACCTCCAAGAATCGCTTGAATTGCTGGTCTTGCTTATGTTTTTGAAGCCTTGCTAGAAATGGTGGTGGCGGATAAATGCGTGCCTGCTCTGCTGGCTTTGCCAACGCATTGCTGGCATCAGTCTGTTTGGCCTCGGTGCTGGCATCAGTGTGTTGTCTGGCATCGGTTCTGGCATCATCTATTTTTTCTTCCTCTTTCTATGCTTCCTTGGGATTATCTGCTGGCACAGGCTTATCAGCTTGGCGATTAATTGGCTGTTTAGCAACCTTCTCTATCTCACACTGCTTACAACTCTTAAGAGTTATAGCTTTGCACTGCTCATTGTCTTTGTGCCGAGCATCTTCTGTGTCACTTGGCAATGTTCTCTGGGGTCGATTGCTGAGTGCATTGGCAATCTGCCCTAGCTGAACTTCCAAATTTCTCATTGATGCAGCCAAACTCTGGACTGTGGCATCATTCCTCTCCATGTACTCCGTGAGTGTGCCTCATTGGTTGAATCTCTGCCCTTTCTAAAAAAAATTTGTGCTTTTTGTGGCATGGCATTATGATAGAATGCTAGCATGGCATTGTTATTCTGCCTCTGGGTATTCTAGCTCTGGGCATTGTACTGGTTACCTCCATGATTTCCCCATGATAAGTTAGGGTGTTGTCTCCAACCTCCATTACAAGTATTAGAGTTATTATTATAGTAACGATTAACATTGCCAACAAAATTTACTGATTCAGGGTTGGCAGGGCATTCATCCACATGATGATTCTCTCTACAAATTGTACATAAATGATATAATGCTTTGACTTCCTAGGACTCGTTGTTCTTTTGCAATGTTCTTACCATGCTAGTAAGGTTGGAAATCTCGGCATGAATGGACGTTAGTTCATCAACCTAAAATTTCCCATTGGTTTTAGTTTCGGTCCCAAGTCTCGCAACAGGATATTCAAAATCATTGATTGGAATCCTCTCTAAAATGTCAACAGGCTCAGTATATGTTTTGTCAAGCAATGAACCGGCTGCTGAAGCATCAACAACAGTCCTTGTTTGTGCGTTCAGTCTATTGTAAAAGGCTTGGATCTGGGATCAATTCAGGAATCGATGCATAGGACACCTTCTCAATAAGTCTTTAAATCGTTCCCAGGCATCATATAAGGTCTCATCCTCAGCCTTCTTGAATATAATGATCTCACCTCGCAGCTTGGCAGTGAATGTTGAGGACTGGAACCTTGTCAAGAACTTTTGGTATAAGTCTGCCCATGAAGTAACTGAGCCAGGTGGCAAGGAATTAAGCCAAGCCTTTGCTCTGTCTCTCAAAGAGAAAGTAAATAACTTCAGTTTCACGGTATCTTCAGGTACTCCATTTTGTTGGAATACCTGGCAAATCTCCATGAGCTGTTTTAGATGTTGCCTTAGATCTCCAGTGAGTGCTCCATCAAACTGACCTACATTCAAAAGAGTTTGAATCATTACCGGCTTAAGTTCAAAATTGACAGTGTTTACCTCTGTGCCAACAAGTCCTGGCATCAGATTGTCAATGGTTGGTGCCGAATGTTCTTTAATAGGTCTCTCATTAACAACTGGGATAACATGTGGTGGTATCTCATTATTGAGTGGATTTCCTCCATTGTTCACCACACCATTCCCTCCATTACCTTGGTTTTGCATCTCTCGAAATCTTCTTTTTAACCTCCGCAAGGTTTTCTCAATTTCCAGATCGTATGGCCACTTGTCCACCACAGGATGGCTTCTAGTCATACATCGACAAAAATAAAAAGTAAAAACAAAAACAAAAATAAAAATAGAAAAAGAAAGACAAGTAAGAATTTAAAAACAATCAATTTTGTTGCAATCCCCGGCAACGGCGCCAAAAACTTGTAGACTCTCTAGGTGAAATGCTGGCAAAAGAGGCAAAAGTTATGTGTTGGAAAAATATAAAATAGTGCCAAGTTGAGTCTTTTGCGTGCAAGTATACACGGTCTGCAAGTAATACAACAGTTAAGCTGAGTATCAATCCCACAGAGGTTGACTTGGAATTCGATTGCTTTGATTGTCACTTGCCTTAAGAAAAAGGTTGATTTGAAATTGGTTTTGGAAAATAATTTAAAAGTAAAGGAATGAAAGTAAAGTAGAGACGTTGGCAAGGAAGGTGCTTTAATGAATGATGAGCGTCGGCAGGGAATGCCTAGTTTTCACGTAATTCATGTCGTGCCAGCCTTTAATAACAACCTGTCTTGGCATTTGCCGAGCAGATTCAAAATTAGCAAAGCCTCTCTCGATGGTCATTGCCCTAAATTGATCATGCAAAAACCCTTATATCTCTATAGTGCATGCTTTTAAATAAACCAATTTGATTAAGATCCAATCTATACTCCTAAGGGGTAGATTTCACTCCCGAAGTAAGTTCATCTACTTGAACAACTTCTCTCGAAGCTTCTCTCCTTACTATTCAACAACTTAATCATTGCCACCCCAAGTCTGTTAAGATATTGGGAGCAATAGGCCAACAATGACAGCTCTCGCTTGGCATAGTATTTAGGAAATATTAAAGTATGTCGAATAGTGAAAACATTGCCAAGGCAGATTTATTATTGAAAACTAAAACATAAAAACAGCGTTCAACGCAAACATCCCCCACCAACTATGAAATTAGTTCATGGTGAGGGACTTATCCAAAAAACCACAAATGTTTCCCAAGTACATCATTATTTAAAACAAAATAAAATAACTTGAAAGAGAAAATGGGCTAGAAGGGGTCTCTCGATGCAACCCTTCAAGATCCAGGCTTCTCGGCCAAGTTGGTCAGACCACCCTTCCTAGGTGCAGCCGGCTGTCAATCATCACACACCAACTCCTCACTCTGATCTTCTCCTCATAAATGCTAGTTTGGTTGGTGTTTAAATATGCGTGCGAGGAAGGGATATGATTAGCTCTTCAAATTTTGAACTTCAACTACCCAAGGGATAAGGGATTATCATCTTATCCAAATTTGAATGAGAGCTGATCAGGCTAGGGCTGATGTCATACTGCCGACGTTGCCTTGGAGCCCAAGCTTGGCATGAATCTCCCAACAAGTCTTGGCACCATCTTATCCGCTATTTTTTCGGAGATTGATCCAATTACTATCTTTTCGGAGCCTGTTTATTTCCTATTTTTTTGGGGTCCAATAGCTTCTTGGCGTGGTATCAAGTTCACTTCTCTGCCAACCGGTGTTTGGCATTGTCTGGTCCATCTATGCCAACAGCACTCGGCATTCTTTCTGGCACTCCTTCCTGTGTTTCTTTTCAGGTCCAAATCCTATGCCAAACCGGCAAAATTGCCAACAAAACAACCCTTCACACTAGCATAGACAAAACTCTAAACTCCTTATGCAAATGCATGATTCTAACATCCTAATGCAACTAAATGTACCTAAAAACAAGCAAAAGCATTGTAAGATTGGCATTAAAACAATACTTTTTGAGAGGTAACATCCATCATGGAATCTGCCACAATGGTCACAATGAGCTGGGCTTTGATATTTCCTTGAACCTCATGTTTTTGCAGTAGAGGCTTGCGAACCTTTGGACTTCCTTGATCCAAACCTTTGTTTGAAGGATGTAGTATATTTTGCTCGGTTTCTTTGATATAAGCCCTTGCCTCGCTTAGATGATGATGAACCAAAAGATCCTCTATGGCTTTTTTCTGAGATTGCACACTGCTAGTTTTTCTAGTCGAACTTTTTCCATCCCTTTTTCTCGGTTAACATCATCTTGAAATCTAGTGATATCCATAGCAATCAACACCTCGTTATAATCAGGATCCAATCTTTCAATGAAGCAAGTGGTACGATCATTCTTAGTAGGAATTAGCTTTGAGGCGAAACGGCTTAATTTGTTAAATTCACACTCGTATTCATATATCGTCCGATCACCTTGCTTAAGATTCAGAAATTCATTTCTCATTTCGCGAATAAACATATCACCAATATACTTGTTATGGAACTAGCGAAGAAAGAACTCCCAAGTAATCTCTTCATGAGGACAAGTAGTGACATTTATCCACCAAATACGTGACTGCCCTTTTAGTAAAGACACATCTCCTTCCAACTTCTTCCGATCATCACAATGTAATCCTTCGAGCATGATCTTTAAATCATTTAGCCAAAGATTCGCAGTAACAGGATCTTCGTTGGTGAAATCTGGTGCTCCCAGCTTCTTTAACTCTTTAGCAATAGAGATTTGCGAAGGCCGATTAATAATCATCTCTAAAGCTTGTAAAAAATTTCCTTGACCTTGTTCCGGTATTCCAGGCTGAACCAGAACATTTTCGTCAGACTGTACTATCGACTGAACAAAACTAACTCTTTCACCAATCTCAGGGTCATCCTGGCCCTCTATATGGGTCGCCTGACGCAATCCTACACTCCCAGACATCTGTACTCACAATAACATTTCAGGTTAGTAAGCAAGCATATCAACCATACTAGCGTCATCAATAGTAATTATGACATCCCAGTGGCATGTATACACTTTCAACATTTATAAATCATATTTTCATTCTAGAATCGACTAAACCTATAGCTCTGATACCAATAAATGTAACACACATTCCCGTATTCGTTTCCAAATACGAGTCGGTAATGTTATAAAACATTATTGAAAAATATTTCAAAATTTGAATCTTGTAAAATAGTATTATGTACCTCTTTAAACATTTTTGTTTCTAATGGAGAGTCCAGAAATTGGAATTCAACTCTCTTTACACCGATAAAAACTAAATTCAAATATGATTCTAACGGTATATTCCACAAAAATTAATAAAATCTACAAAAATTTATAAAAATTCTCAAAATCTCATCACAGTATAAGATTTTCAAAATTTCTGTTGTCTTGTTTTCTGACCTTTCATCGAATAAAAATTCATAACTTTTAGTACAAACTTCAAAACCAGTCATCGTTTGTTTAAAATAAACTAGACTTAATTTCCAGTGCATACATGTAAAATTCATCATTTAATTCAAAAATTAGAATTTATGGTATTTTTTCAAACTTACTACCCAGTACAGAATCTTAAGACTGTTTTTACCTATTTCGATTATGAGTCTACAAAACTATTTCTAAAGCATTAAAAATTACCTAATAACACTGCTAAATCATGTTTCAACTATAAACATCATCATCTATAAGGATATTAGAGCTTGGTTTACACAAAATACAAGAGTTTAATTTTATACATGCCACTAATCAAAATACCATATATGATGTCAAAATGATACTATGATAACATGTAGTATGTGCTCGTCCGCAAAATAATCTGAGCTATTGCTGCTTACCAGCGTATCATATCAACCTATGTGTGTACAAACAAATAACACACGCTAAGTATATCTTAGTGAGGCATTATAAGTAGTCATAAAATTAAATAATGAAATAAATAAAAATATGGTTAAGCAAGTTCATATCAAATCTTTCTTATAATTTAAAATCATCATACATAAGAAATGGTGACTTTCATATGCTTCAACTTTATAATTAGCCCAAGAATTATATAAAGAGAAACTGAAGTATGCGAGGTCGGTACTCCTTAAGTACTAGTCACCGAAGTGACGATAACTTGTAGACACATAAAGTGCCGAAAACATATAGACACATAAAGTGTTAGTAAACATATAGATCCGAAGATCGGTGTGTAGCTACACTACAATCCCGACTGCTAGACCTCTAATGGCATGCCACTATACTGTAACTCTCTATCATAAACTTGGGTAATAAATCCATATCATTAACTTGTAAATTATCATTTTGTAAATGATTAATATATCACCATTATTCAATAATAACTTGCCAAAATAAAACATAATAGGACAGTTCATACCCTATAATGTACTAACCTTTATCCTTTGCCTGTAAAACATCATATAACTTATACAAAAACTATGTTATTATATCAATAAAATCAAGTAAATAGAATTCTTAAAAGTCAACTAAAATACATTTCGAAACATATGAATGCACTCACCTTATATGCCCCACTAATTACTTGTATCAAAAAGGTGTTTACTCCAGAACTTCCTCTTTATCTCTCGACTTGTTTCGATCTTGAACTTGTTCAGCTACTTGTAAACATCCATCCATAACACATACAATTAAATGTAATATGTTAGATTATCAATCCACTAAGTACACTAATAGGAGAAAATTCATAAAAAAATCCTTTAATGTACTAATAACATATGAATACTTTCTTCAATTTAATCTACCCCTCCACTTCATAACTTCCTAGAAATTCTCATTCCTTTCACTTATACTCAATCACCCCACTTTTGAATTTTCACAACTCAATCCCATGTTCAACAATGCAACCATTAAAATAAAGCATAGGTGATAACAATCAACCTAAATACTTTAAATTAACATTTCACAAAATTTCTCCAATAGTTTAGGTAATTGCCGAATTGGTCCTTAACATTCCAACATGGGATTTTTGCTTCCAACAATACTTTAAAGCATGTAAAATGCATAATTCTTCATAACCAACATTAAAATAAATTTTTACACTTCAACCCTTAATTTTCCATAATTGACAAAACCAACTACAACCAAATATGAAAAACATCATTTCAAGTCATGTCCCTCATCAAAATAAATTTTGACATAAGTTCCCATAATTTTCCAACTTCACCTAAAATTCTCCATGTTTTAAATCTTAATGTTTTCATTACTATAAGCATAAAAATAACACTACAACACAATTTCCAACTTGATTGAGTCATAAAATACAAGATTTCAATATGTCCTTCATCCACCCTATCTTCCAATTTCAACTTAGAGACATGAAAACCACATAAAAATAGTACCAAAAGAAAGAGAATTTCATAGAGATTAATTTCTTATTTCATGTTTCAAACCAAAAACCAATTCAATCAAGCTAAAAATTGAATCACAATTTTCTCTTACCTAGGGTTGAAGCTCACGGCAACTTGGAGAGAAAGATGAACAAATTTTCCCAAATTTTTCGTTCTTTATTTTGATGCCAAATGTCTTTAAATTTGGCTAATTAATAAAAAAAATCTCTAAAATAGTCAAATGACTATTTTCCCCTTGAATTATAACCAATTGCAAGCTAACACCTCATCCTTATCATCTTCTATAATCAATTTATATTAAAAAGTATAGGTGAAATGACTAAATTGCCATTAATAAAATAACATATCTACAAAAATGCCATTCCATCACCTACACAAAATACTAAATAGAATCGAATCTAAATTGATTAAAAACGATTTAAAACTATAATTTCATATTCCTCGGATCTTCTTATGACTCCCTTCAAAATTTTACAACATCCTGAGCTCGTACGATTACCCGAATTCCATTTTAAACTTCAACTGTAATTTTCCAACAATGAAAACATCATATCAAACCATAATTTTTATATTCGATCCACACCCTTAGGTGATCTATTTATTTATAGAATAAAAATAATTATTGGGAAAATTACCATATTGGTCCTTGAACTTTTCTCAACTTTTCACTTTAGCCACTTAACTTTAAAATCTAACATTTTAGTCACTGAACTAAAACCACCAACTTACAATCCTTTAAATGAATTTTAATTTTATTTAATTAATTACTCTTAAATCCAAGGGCTCAAATTAATCTGATCATCAATCAATGGCTAGGATTAAATCTTAAGGTAGGAAATTACTAAAATGCCCATGCCACTTCCAAAATATTTCAAAATTGCCATTAGAGGCAAAATGACTAACTTGTCCTCAACTATTAACAATTTAAAGTTGGATTAAATCTAGTTGGATTCTAAATAGACATATTAAAATATTCATAAAATAATATTTTATAAATTTTCCATAACTTTTGGAACTATCTTTAAAATTCTAGTTCGATCCGATGTACCAATATTACCCAGAATTTTTATCAGATACAATTCTTCTTAGAAATCTTATAACAATAATCCATTACGAATATTATTGACTCATACTGAATCCTTTTTATTAGTCAAAAATACTGACATGGGACCTTCCCAGTAGGTCACACATCCTAATTGTTCGATCAAAAATAGATTTTCACATAAACTCCGTACCGAAAATCTGATTCCCACAAATCAATTTCCTATAATCATGTCCTATTTATCTATGAAATAAAAAATTTTATTAGGAAAATTATTCCTTAAGAGCCTATACTTTTTCCATCTTTAGACTCTAGACACTAACTTTTGACATACTATCATTTTGATCACTAAACTTTATACTTCGATTCCAATTCCAATTTTTATCGGATTTTAACCACACTTTGTAAGTACCTTATTCAGGTTACTCTCTTTCACATGATGCCTTGTAATCTCAGAAATTCCTTTTCTAAAGCTCCCAATTTAAGAAATCCTAACTTTTGCCTTTTTGTCATTTTAATCACTAAGTTAACTTTTAAGCTATAATCTTAGTACCAAATGAACATTAATTAACATAGCAAATTTGAGGTATTACATTTACATTTTATTTTTTTTGTTCAATAAAGTATGATTCTTATTGATAAAAATCATACAAGGAGCTACCACCTTGTGCCTCGTTAAAAATGCTCTAAACTTAAAATGGGAAAAAAGAGTACACAAGGTGATGTTACAAAACAAGAAAGGACCAACAAACGAGTGCGCATGTTAGCAAAAGAACAATACCAAATGTCGATGCCGTTTTTGTTCGGGCCGAAATTGGTTGGGCCTTCAAAAGCCTCGTCAAACGTTTGGAGTCGCCATCGGTTGTTTTGGGTTGGGTACGACTAAAAAAATTAGTACCTAAGAGTTTTGGTTGTCTAAAAAAATCTCAAAAAAGGGTTAATAGCACCGCTAAAAAAATAATTATGTTTTAAAAATATGAAAAAAGACGTGGTATGCTCAAAAATATAAATGCATCAACTAAATCAAACAAGAAAAAAATGACAAATTAAAACTTAATCAAATAAATTAAAATTACATTATTAATCAACCTCAAACTATCCACCTAATTAAACTAAAACTATTTTAATTAGAAACCAAATCACAAATTAATAAAAATATTAAAGTCAATTAGTGATCATATTTTAATAAAAAATCAAATTAAATCAAAACATAAATTAAAAAGCTTAATTATTAATTAATTTTATAAAGGAGGATCTAATTTAAAATATTAATCATATGACCAAATTATTAAGAACACAAGCAAAAAGGTGATCTAAATACAGAGCTCCTAAACTATGAATGACCAAAAATGTGAAAATACCCTAAGCCTAAAAAAATGCGGAACAGCTAGCAGATCCATCTCCCAAGATTGCAGCGATTTTCCAAAAATATTCAATAGTCTTAAGCCATTGACCAGTCTCAAATATACCCGATTGGCCTCTGCAAGGGTCATTTATTTTTTATTCATTTTTAACAAGATAGCAGATAAATGAAAAGCTCCCCTCTCTTCACTCTCACACACGCACACCACCGGTCGCCGCTACTCTCACTTACGAAGGCTCTAAAACATTCTTCCTTTACCCTTGAGTCTGAAAATCAAGTCAATTTCAATGAAATAAAAACAAAACGAAGCAAATCTGAAGAAAGAAGTTCGAAAGTATACCTTGCTTTTGGATCGTGTTGTTCTCGAAGTATATCGGTCCGTGGGTTTTTGTGGTTTCTTTCATTGTTCAGATTCGGATGGTGATATTCTTGTCGTCAGAAAAAGAATGAATCGTGCTTCAACCTTTCTCTTTGTTTCAACTTTTCTCTTTTCTTGGATAGCTTTGTATTCATAGATGACCGTCTCCCCTTTCAAACGACAATTAGAGGTTTATATAGATATCAAATTTAGTTTTTGATGATGGGGAATGAAATTTTTTTAGCGATATCTAGATAGAGTTTAAGTTTTAGTAGGATTTCTTGAGATGAGAGTTGTATGGTGATACGGAAGTTTGAATGGTATATGGACTCAGATAGAGGGGAATGTGACCAGGAATTGCGGAAGCATAGTCCCGATGGAAGTTTGATTCTATTTGTTGGTGGTGGCAGTCAATGTTGGGGTTGAACGGTTTAGGACGTGGGTTTAGCTTCGGGTTCGATTAGTTTGGGCTTTGAGTTTGTATTTTTTGGTATGTATTTTTATTATTTTAGTATTCAATGGATAAAAATTTGGTGTACAACTGCCACTCATTGCTTATTGCTCGAGCAAGAGAAATGAAGCAAAGACTACAAACAACGAATTTTTTTATTGAATATTAAATCTGCAAATATGACGCCCTCACTCGTCTTGATGGCTTTGAAGATCGAAAACTCACTTCCTAATATAATATGCACCTCGCTCATCTTGAAGGCGCTAGAATTCGAGAATTCATTTTTTAATGTAAGATGTACCCCGCTCATCTCAAGGGCATTAGATTGTGCTTATTTCATGCCATATCCTTTTCATGATTCTTTTTTTCTTTACCTGAACCGATCTTCATCATTCTGATGATGGCATGCCTTGAGGTCTTATCAATCTTTTAATATCATACAAAAGGTCTTCTAGATGGCCTTGAAAACTTATTTCCATTTTATCATGCTCAAAAGATTTACTGGTGGTTTGAAGGTCTTAGCATCTTGCTCGAAGGACTTTATCGATGGCCAAAAGAACTTATCATCATCATCATTTTCACATCATGTTGGAAAGACTTATTGATGGCCCGAAAGACTTATCTTCATTTTCATCTTAACATCATGCTCAAAATGCTTATTGATGGCCCGAATGACTTATCTTCATTATCATATTAACATCATGCTCGAAAGACTTATTGATAGCCCAAAAAACTTATCTTCATTCTCATCTTAATAACATGCTCGAAAGACTTATTGATGGCCCGAATGACTTATTTTTATTCTTATATTAACATCATGCTCGAAAGACTTATTGATGTCCCGAAGGACTTATATTCATTCTTATCTTAACATCATGCTCGAAAGACTTATTGATGGCCCGAAAGACTTATATTCATTATCATCTTAACATCATGCTCGAAAGACTTATTGATGGCCCGAATGACTTATATTCATTCTCATCTTAACATTATGCTCGAAAGACTTATTAATAGCCCAAATGACTTATTTTTATTCTTATCTAAACATCATGCTCGAAAGACTTATTGATGGCCCGAATAACTTATATTCATTCTCATCTTAACATCATGCTTGAAAGACTTATTGATGGCAGGAAGAACTTATATTCATTCTCATCTTAACATCATGCTCGAAAGACTTATTGATGGCCCAAAGGTCTTAATCAACATACCTGAGATTCAGGTAAAGTTGACACAACTTGTCTGGAATTTATTCTCTTTTCCCAAAAACGCATTTATCATTTTCTTCACGTCATGCTTAAGAACATACGATGACCATTTCTTGAAATAACCTATTCTTTTCAAATAATGAATATACATGTCTTAAAAGCACTTATATCAACATGTTATGGTTTGAATGCATCGATATATGCATGCTCAAAATGCATCAATACCTACGTGATTATGCAGTGTATTTTTCTCAGCCACTTTCTGTCATATTTGAACAGGCCCTCATGCTCTTTTTTGAGATCTCGCATTCTTCTCAGTCTTCCTAAGATGGTGTAAGTTTAGCCTACCACTTGTTGCATTAGTCTTAGACTTCCTTTCAGTGACATACTCCATTCTGAGTTTGTTTTCCACTGCTCAATCAGCTTTTGAGTCAATGTTCCATTATCTACGAGCTTATCTATCTCTTCCAGTAGTGGTCTACAATTCCTAATAGAATGCCCATATGCCCCAATATGAAAGTAGCAAATATTGTTTGGATTGAAACTATGGGCAGAAGGGTTTGGTATCATCTTCATTGGCCTAGGAACGAGGTATTGACCTTTGATTAAATAAGGAAATAAATATAAGATAGGTATTTGGAAGATCTGAAGAGGCTTGCTTACCCAAGAGATTTTTCGTGGGGAAGTAAAATTCAAAGTTAACATTTTTCTCTTACGATTATAAGGACTTTGGAAACTGCACTCGTTCACGATTTGGTCATCTACTGTTTCTTGAGCAATTTGATTTTTAGATGTGTACTTCAATTTCCCTTTACGAAACGCATCCTTTATTGATTCCCCAACCATTAAAATTCTAGTAAAGTCATTTGTTAGGTTCTTGAGCATTAGATCGTAGAATGGAGCTTCAAGGGTATTGACAAATATATGAGCCATTTCTTTCTCTGTCATCAAAGGTTTTACCTGTGCTGCTACGCTCCTCCATCTTAACTCACACTCATTGAAGTTCTTTGTATCTCTTATCTTCATGTTCTACAAAAACTGACGATATGAAGCTATGTCCATGACATCTTTGTACTGCTTCAAAAATACATTGGCCAAATCCATCAATGATCGAATTTCTCCTTTAACTAGCTTGTTATACCATACCGCACCCGGTCCAACAAGATTCTCATTGAAACAATGAATCAACAATTCCTCATTATTTAGATAACCAGTCATTTTTCTACAAAACATTGTGATATGGATCATAGGACAACTAATACCATCATACTTCTTGAAGTGAGGGGCCTTAAAGTCTTTTGGAATAACCAGGTCAGGGACTAAGATTAGTTCTCTTGCCTCTAACTTTTTGAATGAGCTTTTTTCTTCTAGTATTCGAAGTCTTTCTTCTAACTGATGACATTTGCCATGAACTTCAATTGTCTTAGACTGAGCTTCTTCAATCATGTTCGTTTCTACTTTCATATCATTTTTCAGAAAAAAATTATCTTTCAACGTGTGGTAGTAAACTTGTTGATCTTCAGACAAAATAGATTTCCCACAAATTAGTCTTTAATGTCTTGATGCCCCATGAAGAAAAAAAGGAAGGCAATGTAATGTTGTATGTTTAGATACAAAAATGTGTGCAAGAAGGTTCTGATCCAAAGATTAAAATTTTTTATTGGATAATAAGGATTTATTACATTAAATGACAAGTCGTAACAAGCCATAACACCTAACCTCTTTATCTCCTATGGAAAATGTAATTTTATTCAATGATCTGATATGAAATCAACCTTTCAACTCAACAAGGTACATCAATTATTGGGGGCTAATACTTGCAACATTAGTTGCCAAATCAAACTGGTTCTCTGCATTGAATTTACATACTCCAAGTTGTAAGAGGTGTTGAACATTGCGCTTAAAGGCAGTACAATCTTCAATGAAATGTCCTGGCATGCCGAAATGATTTTCACAATGAGCATTAACATCATACCACTTCAGATATGGATGAATTAATGGCTTTAAATGGAGTGGTGTGACCAATCGAGCTTCAAGCAATTTGAAGTATAATTCCTTGTATGTGATAGGGATAGGGTCAAACTGAGGTAACTTCACTTTTTGGTCCCTCTTCAAATTCACCAAATTAGACTTTTTGATGGGTATCAGGCGATTTTCAATCGAATTTTCTTTCACCTCCTGTGGAACAGAGACTCCTACATGCCCATTCCCCTTGACCGAAGTAGTCAACATACCCATCAGCTTGGACATTTGATCTATGAGCTTGTCTTGGAACTTCTCCAATCGGATCCTCATTTCTAGCTGGGATCTCAACATTTGTTGATGCAATTCTTTCTGAGACTTTTCTATCCTTTCCAAGCGTCTTGCGAGATCAAACACGGTAAACTGGTGATTAGAGTTCATTGCCTTCTCGTCTAGAATCGAAATAATCTTTAGATCAGAACCAAAGATGTAGATGAATCTTGATGTTACCCAAATGCAATACTTGACTAAATGAATGTTAAACATGATTTACTAAGTAAATGAATGAATGTTTGATGGGGGAAATACACAAAAGGTGTTGATTTAGAATTAACACTTCATGAAACAATCTTCGTAATCTTAATCACGAAAACCTTCTACTTTGAGTGACAAATCATATGTCAACACCTACATATCATGAACATGATACATGTGAGGGAAAAAAGACATAAAAACATTGTTAGCACATCATAAACAAATGAATATGTACAAACATAAATTTAATGCATGGTAAAAAGTGTGTTTGTGTACATATGTAGGTGAACACTAACAATTCGGGTTCGTCATAGCTCTAATTGGGTAGGCTCCTTTGGCTTATTACATGTGGTTCATGGTTCTAAAGATAGGTAACCAAATTGTCCTTACTGACCTACAAAGGTCAATAAGAACCTCAATCCTCACCGATTATAGGCTTCTACGGACCGAGTTTAGTTTAGGGGGCTCACTCTAAGCTTGTACAGAGGTTTTACCTCTCAAAGACAAAGAGTATGTAAGCCCCAAAAGCAGCAAACTATCATGTACGAAGGTTTTACCTCTCGAGAAATAGCGGTTGCAATCAATTAAATGGGGCAAAGCTCGGGTTGAGAGCTTATGATATGCTTGTGTGCAAAGGAACATTGAACACGAGGTGACCACGTGTTGAACAATCTCCATAAAATATGAAAACCTTCAATTTTTGAGATCACCAATAGCTCAAATTCCTTTTTCCATTTTTTGAGACAACCTATACCCTTTTGTGGATTGACTCTCTAACGTCCCAGTGGAGTTTCCAAGCTGTCAACGTTGTTTTTGTTTAGGCCAAAATTGGTTGGGCCATCAAAAACCTCGTCAAACATTTGGAGTTGCCATCGGTCATTTTGGGTTGGGTACGACCGAAAACCTATAATACTAGTCAGCGTCAACATCGAGATCATCGTCGGGTCTAGGAGTTGGTTATGAGTGAGAAAGGTTATAGCACACCACTACGTCCAAAATTGGTACCTAAGGGTTTTGGTTGTCTAAAAAGGAATCTCAAAAAAGGGGTTAATAGCACCACTAAAAAATAATTATATTGTCAAAAATTTGAAATGATGTGGTATGCTCAAAAATATAAATGCATCAACTAAATCAAACAAGCAAAAAAAAAAGACAAATTCAAACTTAATCAAATAAATTAAAATTAAAATATTAATCAAGCTCAAATTATCCACGTAATTAAACTAAAAATATTTTAATTAGAAACCAAATCACAAATTAATTAAATTATTAAAGCTAAATAATGATCATATTTTAATACAAGGACCAAATCAAATCAAAATAGAAATTAAAAGGCTTATTTATTTGTTAATTAATTTTATGAAGAATGATCTAATTTATAACATTGATCACATGACCAAATTATTAAGAACAAAAGCAAAAAGGTGATCTAAATGCAAAGCTCCTAAACTATGAATGACCAAAAACGTAAAAATACCCTAAGCCTAAAAAACATGCGGGACAGCTAGCATATCCATCTCCCAAGATTGCAGCGATTTTCTAATAACATTCAATAGTCTTAAGCCATTGACCAACCTCAAATATAGCCGATTGGCCTCTTCAAGGGTTTTTTCTTTGCAAGATAGCAGATAAAAAGATAAGCTTCACTCTCTTCACTCTCACACCACCGGTCGCCGCTACTCTCACTTCAGCGATGGTCAAACAAAAAAACCAAGGCTCTAAAACACTCTTCCTTTACCCTCGTGTCTAAAAATCAAGTCAGTTTCAATGAAATAAAAACAAAATGAAGCAAATCTGAAGAAAGAATTTCGAAAGTATACCTTGCTCAAACTATGAAATTCGCCCTTGGATCGTGTTGTTCTCGAAGTATATCAGTCCGGGGGTTGTTGTGGGTTCTTCCACTATTCGGATTCGGATGGTGATATTCTGGTCGTCAGAAAAAACAATGATTTGTGCTTCAACCTCTCTCTTTCTTTCAACTTTTCTCTCTTTTGGATAACTTTTTTGGTGTATTCGTAGGTAACTTGTCTCCCCTTTCGAACGAAAATTAGGGGTTTATATAGATATTAGATTCAATTTTTCATGATGGGGAATGACAAGATTTTAGGGATATCAAGATAGAGATTAAGTTTTAGTAGGATTTAAATTGCAGTTGAGACGAGAGTTGTATGGGGATAGGGAAGTTTGAATGGTATATGAAATCATATAGAGGGAGAGGTAGCCAGGAACCGCGGAAGTGGAGTCCCAAATTTTGGCTAGTGACTAAATTGTAAATTTTAAAAGTTTAGGGGTTAAAGTATAAACATTGGAAAAGTTTGGGGACTAAAGTGTAAATTTTTTCAAAAAGTAATTTTATTCAGTAGAAGAGTGAATCAGATCGAAATAAGTACCTTGATATCGGTTTTAAGAATTAAGATGTAGAAAAGGGTACCGAATTTGGATCGACTGAAATCGTTAAGCATGCTCAGGCCAGGGAAATACAAAAATGAGTGACCTTTGGGAAGGTCTCATAAAAGTGTTTCTGATTGATATTTTGGACTCAATAAAAGTATAAAATATTCGTATGGATTTCAAATAAAAGATTTATACGAGAAACCTTATGTTATAAAGATTTTCAATAATTATCAGAATAATAGACTGAGTTAAGAAAATCCTGTCTAAGTCTTTATGAAAGGAATTTTTTAAGGTTTAAAAGTATCATGTGATAAATAGTGAGTTGTATTGGACACTTTCAAAGTTTGTAAAAATCCGAGGAAAATTGAAATGGGAATTGAAGTTCAGTGACCAAAATGAAAATTTTGAAAGTTTTGTAGCCAAAGTATAAACTTTGGGAAAGTTCAGGAACCAAAGTGTAAGTTTTAAAAGTTATGTAAGTTAACCCAGTAAATGAATAGTTCACCCCAAGAGTGACACTTTCGTGTTACCCGGATTTTTCGTAAGAGGCTTATAATAATGGTTATAAAGCTTTAAAGTTCGTAGAAAGAAAATTTGGAAATCGTATTGAGTGAAATTCGAATATTTGGATCGAATAAATGTCATAAATAAAATATAAGATATTTTGGGACATGTCCGGTTGGATTGGAACCAATTTGGTTCAATTGTAATGGAATGACAATTTTCAAGACTTGTTGTAAATAAAGACTAGTTGGAGGGCATTTGCCATGGATGGCATTTTTGAAATATTTTGAAACTTTAAGGGCAATTTTGAAAGGCCATACATGGATTTGATCTTGGCCATTGAGTTTTGATGAGATTAAATCTTGGCCATTCGATGAAAAGGGCATTTTAGTAATTTCACTATTTAAATGAATTTAAAATTCATTTATACAAGACAAGTGGCTAAATTGGATGAAAATAAAAAGATGAAGACTATTCTTCATCTTCAAATTTTGAAATATGAGGGGGAGAAAGAAAGAAAAATGAAGAAAAAATTTCCAAGTTCGATTCAAGCCCCGAAACTCAATTTCAGGTAATCTTTCGAACTACAAAGTTGTTCTACTCATCAAGCTCTATCTTTTGGTGTAAATAATTTGTGGAAAACATGCTTGATTGATGAGAATTTTGTATGATAAGAAATTAGGGTTTATGGACTCAAATGGGGGTTTTGAGATTTTATGGTTCCATGTTGAAATTCAAGTTGAAATCAAGCTTTTGTGATGTTAAAATCATGTTATTGAGTTGGGATTTAAACTCTACGTGTTTTGATTATTATGAAGATGATTAGAGTTTATGGATTCAAGTTTGATTTAGGGTTTGTTATGTTGATTAATGATCTAGTAAGCTTGATTTGTTGTTTGGAAGCAAAACCCTAATTTAAATGTTTAGGGACCAATTCAGCACGTATAAAAGTTGAAGGACTAACTCTGATTTTTATGGAATTGGTGTGTATTTATGTTATTAGGGATGTTGAAGATATGAAATTGAAGTTAGAATGCAAAACCGATGTTAAATCGAGTTAGTGACCATTTTGACAAATTGTCAAAGTTAAGTGACAAATTATGAAATGAGGTTTTAGAGAAGAATTAAATCTAATTTTTAGTTATAATGATGGAATTAAGATAGTAATGTTGATTTGAGGACTAAATTGCAAAGTTAAGAAGCTAGAATCCTTATCTTTGCATTTTAGTGGCTATTTCGGTTAAGAAGGAAAATTAAGGGAAACTATTGTGAATAATTATTTGATGAAGAAGGTGATAAGTTGATGATTTAAAGTAAATAATGGGACTAAATTGACAAATAGAAAATTAAAGAGAAATTAGTATAAAGTTTGAAGTTATTTATGGAAGTTGTGTAGGAAAACTAGATTTGACAGTAAGTTTGAAAATTCACCATAAATTTACAAAAATGGTTAGATGGTGAATCTTATATCGATATAAATATGTGTTCGTCTAGTTTCGTTTCCAACAAACGGAAACTGATTTCGAGTTTTGAGCAAAAAGATATGAATTTTTAAGTGATAACAGGTCAGAAAAACAGTTTAGCAGTCTGCTTCGAATTTAGTCCTGGAAGTTGACTTTGAAAATTCGACATAAATCGTACAAGTTGAATTTGGGCTATTAATTTATATGGGTGAAAAGATTATTGAATCTAGTTTCTTTCAGAACAAATGGAATCTAATTCTGAGTTTTAGATTATTTTATAGAAATAAATTTTTGAAGGTAGTGCAAGCTGCCAAAAAATGGAAATTGAGACATTTGGTATCTAATGGTAGTTAGCAAGCTTGGAAGAATTATTTGAAGTTAAAAGTGGTCAATTGGGGACCAAAATTAATTTTTGGACTGTCTAAGGAAGGAAGAAAAAGTTTTGGAAATTTTACATATTCGAATAATTAGATTTGATAGCATATTTAGAATATTGTTAGATTTGAATCTAACAAATGGTATTTATATTTATGTGGTTAATGAAGCCGAACACGAATCAAAGAGGATTCAAGATACTATAAAGGAAAAGTTCGAGTAGAATTTAGTGAGACATACTATTACATGGCCTAGGTGAGTGCATTCTACTTACTCTATTTATGAAATGAGAAAGACTGGTGATAAGTCATTCTCGATTATTAAAAGAAAAGGATTTGAATTTTATTAAATGATTTTGAAATGCTCTATGAATGATTTTCGGGTATGAATTGCCCAATGCATATTTTTACATATTGAAATGATTATCTTGATCCATTGATATTATCGACAATGAAAGAAATGTTTATAGTAGTAAATTATTTGAAAGCCCATTGTATAATTATTAAGAGTCTTGGTATATTGGCATGCCAAAGAGGTGAAGTATATTAATATGATATTATTGTCAAGTACAGTAATGAGACAGTGAGCTGTGTTCTACGGCTATGACCTATTGGATAATACTGCTGTTAAGTTACAGTAGTGATATAGTGAGTTGTGTTCTACAACAATGACCTACTATTATTATTGATGTCGTTATGTTACGGTAGTGTTTACAGTGTTACACTGACATTGATACATTGGTATTGATACATTGATATCAATACATCGATACATTGTTTTATTAATGGCACAACTAAATAGTTGTTGTCGGGCACATGTGCATACTCATCATTGACTCGCATACCATATATTCTCATCCATAGTACATTGGGCTATATTGAAATTGAAAGTACAATGGATCGTATTGACATAACCTGTATTGTATATATATATATATATATATTAATATATGAGATGTTGATTTTTTACAGGTTACATGACAGAGGAACGACTTCGATAAGTCATTCTATACGATTTTAAATTCTTATATGTTATATTCAGTAATTTATTTATTATGAATTTTTTATTAAAATTAAAGTGCTTTTATTTGATTTATAAGTTTTGCCTCACTAAGTTCGTACTTAGCGTGTGTTTGTTTCACACGTAGATTAAGATGGAGGTTTTGAAGAGGTGTCGAGCATGCTGATCAAGCTTCAATAAGCAAAACATCAGTAAGATATTCTAGCTTATGATAATCTCTAGTGAGCATGTAATTATTTCATTGCTAGTAGAGTATGATGCATTAAATTAGACTAAATGATAGGTAAGTAATCAGTTTTGATGATGAATCGTATATGGATAAAACAAAATAAGGCATTAGCATTGTAACATAATAAAGCTAAGGTAGAAAGGATAATTACTTTGCTAATAAGAATAATCGATAATCCGTAAAGATTTTAAAGTCAAGAAAGGGCCTAGATAGGTTTTCACCCTGAATTGAACTATTGTTTTTAATGATTGCCAAATATATTTTAAAATAATTAGTTCAGGGTTGAAACTAGCTAATTGCACATAGGTTGTGTTTTCAAGAAAACCGAGAAAGGGTTAGATTTACAAACTAAAATTTGTAAATACTTGTACAAATAAATTTATAAGTCAAGATTTCTTTAAACAACTCCGTAACATCTTTAATGTATATTCGACTTACGAGTATGCGTTAAGGGTGTTACATTTAATGGTATCAAAGCTAGGTTTAGCCGGTTCTAGATGCTAAACCGAGTATGATATGATTTTTATTAGTAAATACATGCCCCTAGGATGTCATATTACTGATGTACTGATTGTATGACTTGATGCTGCTCCTCATTAGTATAAGGTGAAATGATACTAGAATAAGGAAAGTAAAATGATAATGGATTTCATCAGTTGACGAATCTTAGAGGTTAAGAAAGGACCCACAGAGGATTTGATACAATACTTATAAGATACTTGGATACGAAGGAGTAAGAAGAAGAAGTATCTTTACTTTAGAAATATATATGTTTGAAGATAACAATGTCACTAGATGCCGCAGATGTAATCTAGCGATATACTCAAGATAAATTAAGGATTGAAGTTATGATGGAAATAACTCAGTGGTATCTTATTATAAGATGTTTGTAGTGTCAGTACATAGGGGAGAGTTGGAAAGTTAAATAATGATATTGCTGAGATGATTAGAAAAGAAACTAAGAAAAAAATTGATCTGTAAATAGATTATATTTGAAGCTCAAAAAAAGATGTTAGGTATGAATCAGTCAGAGGTTTTAACTTTCGGCATCTGTATATAATAAAGCATTGACTGTGAAAAAGTTTAAGTTTTGGGAACCTTAAAGGTTATGATGAAAGAGGATTTATAACTGCTTATTTGAAGATGAAAAATGACAAAACTTCTATAGAAGATTTGAGATGTATTAATATTGAAAAGTTAGAAGAAGTAATATTGATACAGATGAGGAAGTTTGGAAAACTTCTTAGAAAAGTGATAAAGAATTGGATATGGTGAATTGTTCATAAGCAAATTATTTCACTGATTTCTGAACTTTGACAAGGTATTCACATTGTTTATGAGGAATAGTGTGAGACCAGTGGGTTAAGCCAATATGCCAAGGGCATATTAATAGATCTTATCTTCAGAAGTAAGCAAAAGTCTATAGTATATGTACTTATGTTTTGGGGGCATTGACTAAATTATTTACATATCAACACTCCTGAATAAATTGAGATGCAATTAGATTTGATACAAGAAGAGGAGTTAGTAGAAATATTGGTTTATGGATTTAAAGAATTAAGGAATAAGAAATTTCATTGACTGAAGTTTTGAGAAAAAAATCACAAGGTCGAAGAAGCCACTTGGGAAGCTGAGAAGAAAATAATGAAGTAATATCCATAAATGTTTAGAACAGGTATGCATTGAAAATTCGAGGACGAATTTTCTTAAGGGGGAAGAATTGGAATATCCCAAATTTTGGCTAGTGACTAAATTGTAAATTTTGAAAGTTTAGGGGGTTAAAGTATAAACCTTGGAAAAGTTTGGGGACTAAAGTGTAAATTTCTCCAACAAGTAATTTTATTCAGTAGAAGAGTGAATCAAATCGAAATAAGTACCTTGATATCGGTTTTAAGAATTAAGATGCAGAAAAAGGTATCGAATTTGGATCGATTAAAATTGTTAAGCGTGCTCAGGCCAGGGAAATACAAAGATGGGTGACCTTTGGGAAGGTCCCATAAAAGTTTTTCTGATAGATATTTTGGACTCAGTAAAAGTAGAAAATATTCTTATGGATTTCAAATAAAGGATTTCTTTGGGAAACCTTATTTTATGAAGATTTTCAATAGTTATCAGAATAATAGACCGAGTTAAGAAAATTCAGTCTAAGTCTTTATGAAAGAAAATTTTTAAGGTTTAAAAGTATCATGTGATAGATAGTGAGTTGTATTGGGTACTTTCAAAGTTTGTAAAAATATGAGGAAAATTGAAATGGGAATTGAAGTTCAGTGACTAAAATGAAAATTTTGAAAGTTTTGTGGCCAAAGTATAAACTTTGGGAAAGTTCAGGGACCAAAGTGTAATTTCCAAAAGTTATGTAAGTTAACCCCGTAAATGAATAGTTCACCCTCAAGAGTGACACTTTCGTGTTACCCGAATTTTTTGTAAGAAGAAAATTTGGAAATCGTATTGAGTGAAATTCGAATATTTGGATTGAATAAATGACATTAATAAAATTCTAAGATATTTTGGGACATGGCCGGTTGGATTGGAACCAATTTGGTTCAATTGTAATGGAATAGTAATTTTCAAGACTTGTTGTAAATAAAGACTAGTTGGAGGGTAAATTGGACATTTTCCATGGATGCCATTTTTGAAATATTTTGAAACTTTAAGGGCATTTTTGAAAGGACATACATGGATTTGATCTTGGCCATTGAGTTTTGATGAGATTAACTCTTGGCCATTCGATGGAAAAGGCATTTTAGTAATTTCACTATTTAAATGAATTTAAAATTCATTTAAACAAGACAAGTGGCCAAATTGGACGAAAATAAAAATATGAAGACCATTCTTCATCTTCAAATTTTGAAATATGAGGGGGACAAAGAAAGAAAAATGAAGAAAAAATTTTCCAAGTTCGATTCAAGCCCCGTAACTCAATTATCAAGTAATCTTTCGAACTACAAAGTTGTTCTACTCATCAAGCTCTATCTATTGGTGTAAATAATTTGTGGAAAACATGCTTGATTGATGAGAATTTTGTATGAGAGAAATTAGGGTTTATGGACTCAATTGGGGGTTTTGAGATTTTATGATTCCATGTTGAAATCAAGCTTTTGTGATGTTAAAATCATGTTATTGAGTTGGGATTTAAACTCTACATGTTTTGATTATTATGAAGATGATTAGAGTTCATGGATTCAAGTTTGATTTAGGGTTTGTGATGTTGGATAAATAATCTACTAAGCTTGATTTGTTGTTTGGAAGCAAAACCCTAATTTAAATGTTTAGGGACCAATTCAGCAAGTTTAAAAGTTGAAGGACTAAATCTGATTTTTATGTAATTGGTGTGTATTTATGTTATTAGGGATGTTGAAGATATGAAATTGAAGTTAGAATGCAAAACCGATGTTAAATCGAGTTAGTGACCATTTTGACAAATTGTCAAAGTTAAGTGACCAATTAGGAAATGAGGTTTTAGAGAAGGATTAAATCTGATTTTTAGTTATAATGATGGAATTAAGATAGTAATGTTGATTTGAGGACTAAATTGCAAAGTTAAGAAGCTAGAATCCTTATCTTTGCATTTTAGTGGCTATTTCGGTTAAGAAGGAAAATTAAGGGAAACTATTGTGAATAATTATTTGATGAAGAAGGTGATAAGTTGATGATTTAAAGTAAATAATGGGACGAAATTGACAAATAGCAAAGTAAAGAGAAATTAGTATAAAGTTTGAAGTTATTTATGGAAGTTGTGTAGGAAAACTAGATTTGGCATTAAGTTTGAAAATTCACCATAAATTCCAAAAAAAGGGTTAGATGGTGAATTTTTATACTTATATAAAGATGTGTTCGTCTAGTTTCGTGTCTAACTAACGGAAACTGATTTAGAGTTCCAAGCAAAAAGATATGAATTTTTAAGTGATAAAAGGTCAGAAAAATAGTTTAGCAGTGTGCTTCGAATTTAGTCCTGGAAGTTGACTTTGAAAATTCGACATAAATCGCACAAGTTGAATTTGGGCTATTAATTTATATGGGTGAAAAGCTTATTGAATCTAGTTTCTTTCAGAACAAATGGAATTGAATTCCGAGTTTTAGATTATTTTGTAGAAATAAATCTTTGAAGGTAGTGTAAGCTGCCAGAAAATGGAAATTGAGACATTTGGTATCTAATGGTAGTTAGCAAGCTTGGAAGAATTATTTGAAGTTCAAAGTGGTCAATTGGGGACCAAAATGAACTTTTGGACAGTCTAAGGAAGGAAGAAAAAGTTTTGGAGAATTTACATATTCGAATAATTAGATTTGATAGCATATTTAGAATATTGTTAAATTTGAATCTAACAAATGATATTTATATTTATGTGGTTAATGAAGCCAAACACGAATCGAAGAGTATTCAAGATACTATAAAGGAAAAGATCGAGTAGAATTTATTGAGCATACTATTACATGGCCCAGGTGAGTGCATTCTACTTACTCTATTTATGAAATGAGAAAGACTGGTGATAAGTCATTCTCGATTATTAAAAGAAAAAGATTTGAACTTTATTAAATGATTTTGAAATGCTCTATGAATGATTTTAGGGTATGAATTGCCCAATGCATATTTTTACATATTGAAGTGATTATCTTGATCCATTGATATTATCGAAAATGAATGAAATGTTCATAGTAGTAAATTATTTGAAAGCCCATTGTATAATTATTAAGAGTCTTGGTATATTAACATGCCAAAGAGGTGGAGTATATTAATATGATATTACTGTCAAGTACAGTAATGAGACAATGAGCTGTGTTCTATGGCTATGACCTATTGGATAATATTGCTGTTAACTTACAGCAGTGATATAGTGAGTTGTGTTCTACAACAATGACCTATTATTATTATTGATGTCGTTAAGTTACGGTAGTGTTTACAATGTTACACTGACATTGATACATTGTTTTATTAATGGCACAACTAAATAGTTGTTGTCGGGCACACGTGCATACTCATCATTGGCTCGCATACCATGTATTCTCATCCATAGTATATTGGGCTATATTGAAATTGAAAGTATAATGGATCATATTGATATAACCTGTATTGTATATATATATATATATAGATGAATATATGAGATGTTGATTTTTACAGGTTACATGACAGAGGAATGACTTCGATAAGTCATTCTATACGATTTTAAATTCTTATATGTTATATTCAGTAATTTATTTATTATGAAATTTTTATTAAAATTAAAGTGCTTTACTTTGATTTATAAGTTTTGTCTCACTAAGTTCGTACTTAGCGTGTGTTTGTTTCACACATAGATTAAGATGGAGGATTTGAAGAGGAGTCGAGCATGCTGATCAAGCTTCAATATGCAAAACATCAGTAAGATATTCTAGCTTATGATAATCTCTAGTGGGCATGTAATTATTTCATTACTAGTAGAGTATGATGCATTAAATTAGACTAAATGTTAGATAAGTAATCAGTTTTGATGGTGAATCGTATATGGATAAAGAAAAATAAGGCATTAGCATTGTAACAGAATAAAACTAAGGTAGAAAGGATAATTACTTTGCTAATAAGAATAATCGATAATTAAAATCAAGAAAGGGCCTAGATAGCGAATCTAGTTTTCACCTTGAATTGAACTATTGTTTTTAATAATTGCCAAATATATTTTAAAATAATTAGTTCAGGGTTGAAACTAGCTAACTGCATATAGGTCGTGTTTTCAAGAAAACCGAGAAAGGGCTAGATTTACAAACTAAAATTTGTAAATACTTGTACAAATAAATTTATAAGTCAAGATTTCTTTAAACGACTCTGTAACATCTTTAAATGTATATTCGATTTACGAGTATACGTTAAGGGTGTTACAGTCAATGTTGGGGTTGAATGGTTTAGGACGTGGGTTTAACTTCGAGCTCAATTAGTTTGGCCTTTGGGTTTGTATTTTTTTGGTATGTATTTTATTATTTTAATATTCAATGGGTAAAAATTTGGTGTGTACGCCCAACCTCCAACAGACCCAAGAATGCACACTCCTAATACCCAGATCACCAAGCACCATACCAACCCTTACTGCCAACCACGACTACACTTTTAACCAAATTACAATCACCCAATCTGTGCACCAAAATTCAAAGAACATATATCCCAAATGGCTCAAACATCTCCACCGCTACATCACTCAAAGGTATGCACGAAACCATGAAGTATGACCAACCCCTCCTTTGCCAAGACATTCGCAAAGCCATTCACCTCTTAAAGAACATGTGTGAAACACACACAAGACATTGCAATATAAGCTGCATCAATCTGATCAAACCAACGCCACAACTTCCAAGGACGACAAACCTGATTAAGAACCCAAGAGATGACCACTATAGAATTGATCGATAATTATTGCTATAGCATTACACCACTCGATTGTACCAACATATCCAAAGCGAATGCAATAGCCCAAAAACATAGCCAACACCTGAACCTCACCATCGCATAAAACACCACCACAACCAGCAGGTCTAGGTTTACATCGTGTGGATCCATCTACATTAAATTTTAACGTACCCGTGGGTGGCACTTCCCAAACCAACCCTCAACGAATCATTCCTCTCCCACCCAATTGCATACACAAGAGAGGTCATTCCCACCATTACGACTCCATTAAGGTCTCACACAATGAAGCCTTAATCCAATACAAGCTATGCAATTTAATTAAGAAAAATAATTCACCACCCACCAGCCTTTTCTTATTAAAATAATTCATATTTTAGTTGTGTAAACATATTGTGAAATGAGGTTTTTGATATAAATCCCAAAACTATTTAATTGCTTAATTTTTAAAGGTGATAATTGGTTAATTTTGGTTGTTATTGTTGATTAATGATTGATGGAGGTATAAGGATGTTTTTATTATGTTAATTGATGTTAATTGATGAGTTTTAGATGATAGAATCATAGATTTGTGACCGGTTGTTGATTGGACGAGATTAGAAGTTGTTTTCGACGTTTTCGGATAGATTTTTAGAAGTGTATTGATAAGGATTTAGGGGGAATGTTTAAGGGTGTGGTTGGAATGCATTTTGATGCATTATTCATTTGGTTTTATATTGTAAAAACAGAGGAAGGCCAAGTAGAGATTGCCTTGTTGATATCAGATCGTTTCAGTAGCTTGTGACGCATCGACAAGCGAGGTGTTGCGTATCGGCGAATGTAAAAGTATCTTGGCACTCTAAAGAGGTTTGATTTGTGGCTTTGGGAGTTTAGATTAAGCCTATCAAGCTTAAATAAGACCGGAAGTAACTTTTCCTAATTTTTCCATTTGAATCCTAGTTATTATGAGAGCATGATTTGCATGTTTTGATTTAAAAGCATAAGCTGAAATACTTACTGTTTTTATGCATAGTTATATGTTATGCAATGGTTTATCAAGCATGGGAATGCCTATGTGCACTAATATTATAACAACCCAAATTTCTGAGTCAACGGGTTGGCGTTGAATCAGGTTATGGACCTTCGTGTTAGATCGGGCAATTGGACCCATTGAGCCAAGTTTGGACTTAATTGGATAAACATTGGATCTTGCAAGCTTAGAAGGTGACCGTTTTGTAAAAGGAGAAAACCTTAGGGGTTCTATGTTGCAATTAGACCCATTTTTGAAATAAAGGCTTAATACCCTTTATTCCTTTGGCTTTTTTCACGTGATAAAATGGGGGACAAGATGACATCATTCATCTCTTTTCTTCTTGCTTCTCACATCTACTCTTATATTCTCTCTTTCTCAACCCTTTTTCTAAACTCTAAAGATATGAACTTTATCAATCATTTCTCTCATCTAAGACCCAAGAATTGAGTATGTTAATACCCTCCTCATAAGCTTCAAAAATGTGTCTCATTTTCTCAAATAGGCATCTAGGAGTTTAGCAAAGGTACATTGCTCAATGAACTTGGCAAGAGTGATTTGGAACCCTTAAACACAATCTCGAATCTCTATAAAATTTGATCACCTAAAAAATGGATACAATGAAACATAGTAATCTTATACAACTTAGTGAGGCATCAACTTGTACAAAAATGGTTGGCATAAATGCTTAATAAATTGATCTTGTACATGACAGGACTAAGTAATTTAATAGGCTTGCATTTAAAATATAAGCTACATGAGACTTATCATACTAGAACTTAACTCACATGGTATGTAACACCATCTATACATGAATTAACATAATTGCATTGTTTAATCTTATGATGATACATAATTTTTTGTCCTTGTAGTTCTTCGAAGATAAGAATTTTCCATACTTAAACATAACATGCTTGATAGATGCAATATTACTTGTCATATTTACACTTAAACTTATATACATGTAAAATACTTGGTAACTTATAATGCTTAGACATATTATGAATTTATTATCAAAATGATGTAACTTATCATGCTTATAATCATTCCTTTGCCCATTGGACTCTGAGTAACTATGGATGTGCGAATTCCCACCAACTTGTCGCCAATACCATTGAGTAAGGTCATTCCCCCAATCTATCATCAAAGACCACAATCATCCCTTATAATCACCAAAGGATCATAATTCATACCTATACATGAGCTTAATGAATTCAGTGACATGCCAATTGTATTCAAACCTTACTTAATCATCCAAGGGCATTTATATAGTTTATCTTGCAAGTAATCAATAAGATTTCAAGATTACAATACTTATCATAGATGCATATGAATGACTTATCTCACTTATCAAAATTAAACATATAAACCTTACCTTAACTTACAAATAAAATAAATGAACACATGATTCCATGAAGCTTGTATCTTTGACTTGAATATTAACATAACACAAAGTGCAATTGAAATAAACATACAATTATCAAAAGGATTGTAAGCTTACTATTTCACAAAGGTTGCCACTTAAATGTGCTCTATTTGAGCTTAAAACATATATATGAATTATAATTCAAATACATCAAAGAAAAAGTAATGGAATGCCACTGAATCATTCCAGAACTCAAAACGACGCTCACTGAATAATCTGAAGTTACAGAGCGATCTGAAATGCTAAACCAAGCGTAGTTTTCCTTAGCTACCATTACGGAATTGGTGATTCCATCACTATAATTTCATTCAACATGAAATTAAACAAAGAATTCGTCAATGGAAGTATTACAACATGTGATATCATAATCACTAACTTGACATAGAAATCCTAAATTCAAAGAATTAGGCTTTGATGTTCCAAAGCTCTAAAAATCATGGAAAATTACCACAAAGTTAGAATCCGCTTAACTTCACTTATGGATTCTCAATTATATAAAACCTTTAACTTTAAGATTTAGGGTTCTTGAACATTTATGCTCCAAACTTAATAGAATACAACCAAATGAAAGCTAAGAGTAAGAGCTTACCAAATATGAATTTGGATTTAAGAATTGGTGGCTGATTTAGAAGTAATTAGTAAAAGGAGAGTTAGGGTTCTTGAAGCTTTGAAAATGGTGATGAAAGCTTGGAGAAGATGACCCAAAGGCTAAAAACTTTCTCTTTCTTGATCTCTCCAACAAGTGGGGTTTACCCCAAAATATAACATGATTTTCCTTTAATTCAATAACAAAAGATCATCATAAATTATTCCATATTGACACATATTGAGCATGACTAAGCTCCAAACAAGATTTGGATTAATAACTAGCTTAATCTTCAAGCTTTTCACCTCTTGCACTTAATCAACTTAACTTTACTTACACTCTAACTCTAAACTTCTTGTTTCACATTTTTTTAATTTAGTCCAAAATCCTTGAAACTTCAAATTGAACTCAATAAAATGAAATTAATATAATTAAATAGTTTGAGGACTAATTTCGAACATCTAAAGGTAAATTCTGATTAATTATCTGAAATTGAAAAATTACTGAACTGGTTTTAGGGACGTTGCAATTCCCCTTAAGAAAATTTATATTCGAATTTCACTCAGACTTATAATATATATCTCGAGTTGTATCGTTAGTCTCTTCAGAAGTTAATTAGAGAAAATCTATGTTTTTGAGTTCCTTGACTTCCTGAGCGAAAAGTCTTAACATATCTTTCTCAAGGTAAAATTAGACTAAGTCTTAATAGATGTCGGTTGAATCACATGATATGGATTAGAGCAAAACTCGTGGAGCATGGAAACGTGGAATATATTATGAATCCGACATGAATCGAACGGAAATTCCAATTGTTAGATTACATATCCACCTTTTCAATTTCTTCCAACGGATTGATAAGACGAGGTTTGAGTTTTATCTTTCATCCAAATCAAAGAAATCTTCTTCCACGGAGATACTTTCAAAACTTACTTAGTATCTCTTCGTTTGAGCTTTTTGTTTATCAATAAAAGATTTCACCTATCATCAATCATAGTAATCATTATCTTCTATTTTCTTAGAGCAATTCAAAACTTAACATATCGTCTTTCCCCTTTATAGGCCAATAGAACTTAGTACGTCATTTACATTCATATTGAGCTATAGAAGGGGGTTACTGGAATTGAAGCTTAATAGCTAATATCGTATGCATAATTTACTTAGAGACAAAGGTTTCTTCTAATTGATTTCAAATATGTTTAAACATGATATATGTAACACCCCTACCCGGTCCGGTAGAAAATTGAGTCAGAGATGTCACCAAAGATTAATGAAAACAAAAGATCGAGAATTTAAATCAAAACAAGTTATTTAGGCAAAATAATTAATTCTTAAACAATAAAGACTAATTTGTAAATTTTCAAAATTTGAGAGACTAAAGTGTAATTTCTTAAAAGTTTAGGGACTTTACTGTAAACTTTTATTAAACTACTTCTTAATTGGTTTTAGGTCATATTTTGACATTTTAGGAATGTTTTAGTCATGAAGTCAAGCGTTATTTCAAACAAACTAACAATAATCAAAAGTATATAGATTAAGCTAGCTTAAGAAACATAAGCTTACTTACACCGGTTAAAAATCGAAGTTTACTTACACCAATTAAAATGCAAAGCATACTTACACTAGTTAAAATGCAAAACATACTTACACTAATGCAAAATATACTTACATCAGTCAAATGCAAGGCATACTTACACTAGTCAAATGCAAGGCATACTTACAACAGACAAACTTCAAAGTATACTTGCACCGGTCAAATGAAAGGCATACTTACACAAGAGAAATGCAAGACATACTTACACTAGTCAAATTACTTCAAATTCATGCAAACAATATTACCAAATCATATCCTAGAGCTTATCATATCAAAGTTCTTATCCAAAGTTCATTTTCATACTTTATACACATGCCAAGCATAACAAAAATTACCGGGATAAAACAATCATGTTATACTTATTACATGATTTCTAATTACACCATATTCACAACAAAACATATCAAAACATCGCCATATCAAATCATTCCTAATTCATATGCCACCGTACTAGGAGTTTTGAAAAAAAATCAGTACATTACATCAAATATGTCAAGGTGACTTGCAACTTTCTGGCATTATCAACTAATACGGGGATTTTACACCTAAAATGAATGAAACAAACCAATGTAAGCTTATATAGCTTAGTAAAGTAGTTGAATTAATCAAATATGCAAGTTAAATCATAAATAAACATTCAACCATTAGCATGATCATCGAAGCATATTTCGACCTTATTATTTCACATGTCAAAACATATAAACATATTCACATAAGTATTAAACTTTATCATATTGATTTCATTATTTTCCTTAGATTTCAAGTAAGACTAGGGTACACGAATCTCCAACCAACTGTCGTCATATAAACAGAGAATGGTCGAACCCTCCTACTATCACCAATGACCAACAAACACATCCCTTCTACTAGTGCCAAATATGGATTGTAATCCACAGATCTTAGTCCCCTAAACATGAGTTCAAATAGATTCTATGACATGCCAATTATACAAAAAGCTATCTTGAATCCAAGGTTTCGTTATCAATTTACTTAATGTCACATAAATGAGTTTAAAACTCTCAAAATATCACATATCATAATTGAACATAGCTCTAAATCTTAGCATATTGTCAAAAGCATAGCGTGACTCATATTTGAGCATTAAGCTCAATGATTTATTATTTAACCAAGTTCATACTCTAGCTAAAAGATCCATATTATCATGTTAATTAACATAGCCCGTACGAAACACATACAAAGCATGAAACATGTGATTAAGCTTACAAAGCTTACCATACATAGCTTTCCACCAAGATTGCTCTAAGTGAGTTTCCATAACATATCACAACCGTATAAACGAATCATAAATTAAAAACAACCGTATAAACCAATTCAATCTCGAGACTCAAACTACACTCTCATATGAAGCTTTTAACCATGGAAGAATATTTGAAGAAGATGAGGATGAGACCTCTCTCTCTTTCCCCTTGTTTTTGTGAGCTTTTGCCCTCAGTGAGTAATTTTATTCATTTGTTTTATGAATAAACGCAAGAATTATGTCATCTTACCACCTAGCAAAATGACACATTACTTATTAAATTTTAGTTTAATAACAAACTTAATTACTCTATATTTCCATCTCTCTCACACAGGTCCTTCTATACCACTATCACTTATCCTACCACATTTTGCATTCTTCCAAAGTAGTCATTCACCTCTAAATATCAATTAGGCCTAATTAAACAGAAATTGATCGAACCTAATTAGTCCAAAAACTATTTTAAGTTATCGAAATGAAATTTCCAATTATTGGCAATCCTGTTAACTATTGGACCAATTTTAGGAATGTTACAATGTGAGTATAACTTATGGGGGCCTAAATTATCTTTTCTGACTAACCGTTTGTCTGGGAATGAACAAAGACTTCCAGAATATAGAAACAACAAAGTTCATTATAACTCATTTCTAATTCAATGAGGTAACTCAATTGGTTGCAAGAGTCCAGAGGGGATTCGGTGTTTAGTTTGACTTATTGACAAGTCAAACACTTGGAAAAATACTCTACGATTGCTTTTTTGTCTCAAGACAACAAATAAGTTATCGGATCCAGACTTATGTTCATGGTTATCATGTACATAAATTTGATTACAAAAGCAAAGTAAGTTATCAGAATTAACAAAGAAATCCAAAATCAAGATTATTCTGAATCTTATCAAAGATAACTCAGAGTATGTCATCTAACTACTAAAGATCTTGAATTCTCGAAACAATGACAGACTAAATTCGAATCTCAACAATTAGGCTTTGATTCTTTTATAGTCTAAAATGGAAATTTATAGCCTTTGAGGTATTCGATGTTTTGTGAATGAGTATAATAATCACAATGTTCACTTTTCTGGGGTATTAATCAATATTCAAGTTATAATCTTTCAAAAGTTTCATCCTATGTCTTTGTCGAAGGTGTCCATTCAATAATTACTTGAATCGTTTCAGATCAACTCGTTTTCCAGCAGAGGATATAACATGATCGAGAAACGAAACCTTAAAAAGCCAAAATTCATGTTTACCAAGCTTAGCAGAGAACTTCTACAACAAGTCTAGATGCATCATGCAATCCTAAATATTGTGAATCACATTGATTCACCGAAGTGAATCCGAAACAAATCAAACAAAATTTACTCAAAATTAAAACTCAAACGTTCCACAACATGTCTAGATGTCCTAAATTGTCCCAATAAGCAGCACGTCAAATTTCATTCAAATCAGAATCACGAAATATGCTCAATTATAAATTCTATCACTTTAGGGACTAAATTGTAAAACATACCAAATACAGGGCCTACTAAAATTTAAACTTACCGAACTATAATTAAAAATATTTCAAGTAAACTTGCAAAATTTCACATTAATTGGGCGACAATAACCCAATCAATTGATGCACGAACGCTTAGTGACTGAAATGCAAAGTTTCAAAATATGAAAGATTCCATAACTAAAATTAACTACCGGCTATACCTGTAATTGGGACACCTTATCGATACTGGAATATAATAGGGCTCAATTTGATACCGGTAAGGAACATGGTGTACCGATACTCAGTCACAGGTAACGATTCTCACCTAGGTCATACTGACACTCAGGCCCCATTTCGGCCCTAGGGAGAATCACACGTACCGGTACGGGTTATAGAGTGTATCAATACAGACCTACAAAATTGCATAATTAGGACTCGAATCCCAACCTAAAACCATTCAAACCAAGTCCAATAAACCTAGGCATAATTCTAAAGTTATACTAACATTAAACATATAAACTCAAATAACTTCATACCAAATTCCAGTACAAATTAAATTCAAACAAGGAATCTAACGGCATGCTCCCTAAAAATGCAAAATAATTTATAATATGCACCAAATGGTCAAGACTCTAAGCATAGGTCGTAAACTAAATAAAACTCGAGGCATATGACCGTAAGAACACTAGGGGAACAAGTAAACTGTCCAACCGTTATTTAAGCCATTTAGAACATTAGACCAACACCCATCAAACTTGCATAGAAATAAAATAAAATGGAATGAAATAAAACCATATTATATTTGTTACTCAACATAAATATAATATTTCATCATTATTCATATTATACGAGTTCAACCAAATTACCAAACCTTATACAAAACAAAACTCACCAAAAATTATCTCACATTGTCATATTACAAATAGTGGTAAAACCATGAACATACTATTTAATATGCATGTCTTGGGATCATTCCTTGTCATGAACCACAACCCCAAAAATTATCAATTCACTGCATTAACGAAGAAAAGATAGCGTAAGCATATAATGCCTAGTGAGTGAGCTCAAAAAAGAAAAACATCAAAGCATTTCCAAAAGTAAAACCATTAATAAGATCCATTTTTAAAACATATCAAATTTATAATTTAATCATTAATCAAACCAATGTAAATATTATTTTTTTAATTTAGAATTAACCAAAATACCAGTGTGCAAAGCTTTTTCAAAAGATAATGCGAACCATACTTATTCAAAACATATCTTATCATATAGTTTAGAAGCTATATTGACATTTCTTGTGACCATAATCATATACAAAATATCGGATACACAGATCAAACTTTAAAAATGTGGGCTTAGGTCCCCACCCCCGTTTTCAAAACAAACTTGTATACCTCAAAGCGATTAGTCACCCGACCTTATGATTCACATTCAAAAAATGAATGTAGTCACCCGACCTTATGATTCACATTCAAAAAATGAATGTAGTCACCCGACCTTATAAATCAATGGCTATAGTCACTCGACCTTGAGAGGCTTACAAACATATAGATGATTGACCGATTAGACTCAAAGAGTCCATCAACAAACTTTGAAAATATATAGAGTACTCTTATCTTATAACCAATTATATCCGACCATGATTTTCATTGCCATAAGCCAATATAATCAATTGAAACATGTTTACTTGCTGTTTTTTCTTATGCATTTAACAAATCGGAAACATATTTGAATGGTGGTGCTCAAAGAAATATATGCAAATCATATCGGATCAAATAATAGTGCTATTAGGAACTTTCATGCTTGTATAAACATAGCATAGAAAACTTTCATGCATAAAAGCAAGTATTCATAGAACTTGTTTACAAAACAATTCATTTAAATCATGTTTTCATATTGCATTTCAAAATCCATTAGCAAAATTAAGAAAACCTACTTCCGGGCTTAGCTAATATTGCTAGGCTTAAACTAAACCCCAAAGCCATAATTCAAACCTCTTTAGAGTACCAAAACAAAATTGCACTCACCAATACGCTACCGCCTCGATGCCAACATCTCGACGTATAACTGAAAATTGTCCAAATGCTTGCCAACCTCTATGAGTAAGAAAAAATGCAAGGTTTAATATACATATGACCACACAAAGGTAACCACTTTATTAAAACACTCGCATGGCACAAATTGCCTAAGAGAATTTCTCTCTTAACTCAACCCCCGTGACATAACAACTATTTCCATTCACCAACTTCATATGAAATGTAAAGGAAGTAGTTGTTGCACTGCAAAATTTAAAATCCTTCAAAAGGACTTGCGACAGCCTACTTGTAACCCTCTCGACCCGACCTAGTCGCTAGACCTGAACTAAGAGGATCACATTAGGTTTACCAAAGCAAACCCAAACTAACTAACTTGACTTAGGTCCATTTTTATTTTATCTTGTCTACATGCATAATTAAGTCTTATAGTATACATACGAGCAATGGTTCAAATCTCATACGATTCGGACACTAAATGGGCACTCAATTGTGAAATTAAGCATTTTAGGGACCAAATTGAAAATCTAGAAAATTATAGGGACTTTACCAAATTTCATGTTACCAATCATTAATTAAGTAGGTTTCATGCATTCATGTATATTTTTAACTAAAAAAACATCTGAACTCATGCAATTGATATACAAACATTTAGGGACTAAAACATAAGAATCTAAACTTCAGACTAAACCTAACAGCCATTAACTAACATGCGTATCGGTACACAGGATTCTATACCAATACGGTCTGATGTGTACCAATACTCAAATCTTGATACAGATACGGGCAACTCTAGTGGCCAAAGGGTCGTACCGATACCCAACTCTAATTTTTCACCTATGGGCAATTCTAGTAGCCAAGGACCGTATCGGTACGGCTCGCCTTGTACTAGTACCCAAGCTTAATTTCCACTTGCGTGGTCTTGACCAGGCCTTGTGTACCAATACAGAGGATACCATACCAATATGGGCAAACATGAAATGCCCATTTTACTTGGTTTTCACCCCCAAACATTGTAGCATGCTTCTTAAACACATTCAAATACTTGGCCTACATCTACACACATTAGAACGAACAATCATGCATTTACAAGAATCAACATTTAAGCTAGAGGCATGCTTCCTAGTTGCATAAAATCAACATACTCAAAAAATGCAATCCAAGGCTTAAAACAATCTAAAGATGCTATCAAACATTCATACTTGTCAAACAAGACTTGATCATGCTACCAAAACTCAACATAAGCATACAATCAACATTTTCATAACATGGCATGTCAAGACATATCAATCTAGTTCATAGTTCAGCCCAAATCACATCATTATCATGCTTATAAACTCATCAAAACCAGCAAGATATAAGATCTAAAAAAACAATACTAAAACATATCCCAAATCTCCTAAACTAAAATGACACATTGCCGTATTAACCACAAACTCAAAACTAGTTGCATACTTGATATTAATGAAGTCCTTGGAATCCCTTTGCCTCGAATGCCGCCTTAAACCTTGATTTCTCTGCAAAGATGAAATGAGAGCGTAAGCAATGCATGCTTAGTGAGGTAGCTCTACAAGTATTCATCAATGCAATCTAAAACTATTGTAAAACCATGTATTTCTTGCAAAATATATCACGCTTGTTCAAATCATATGCATTTTGCTTTCATTCTTGTAAAATATGCCATGCTTATGTAAATCATATGCATTTTGCTTATATTCTTGCTTTTCCTTTATATCCTCATATATTGGCAATTAGTGTGACCAATTAAAAACCTTTATCCCTTTATAAATCTTATTGGATACGCGTATTACCGATTGATTTCTTTTAATCACCTTTTACCTTATTGCCTTCAGCCTGGGTAACGTCTTTCAATTACCTTAAAGTCGCGGATTCAATCGCTTAGTGGGTAACGTCTTTCAATCGCTGAATCGAGGAAATATATTGTTATCTTCTTAAACTTTTCTCTATTTTGATTTTTTGGAGATTTACTTTGTATTTTGTGTTTATCTTGATGATGCTTTAATTTTTTTTTGGATATTTTATGAATATTTGGAGAATTTATCAGTAATTATTTTATCCTGTACATAGATTAAACAGATCATGGAGAAAATCTGATGTAGATCTCGGGAATAAAAATGTAGTATAAGATATCAAATTTCGATTGAACTGCAAAGTTAAACGTGCTCAAGGCATAGGATGGGTGACTTATTGGGAAGGTCTTATGTCAGTACTTGAAACCGATAAAAAGGAATCAGTTCGAGTTAATATTATTCGTATGGATATCTGATAAAGAATTATTAAGAGAATTTTTATCTGATAAAGATTTCGGGTAAAATTATCAGTATATTGGACCGAGTTAAAATTTTAAGTTTGACTTCATAAATATGGAATATTTTATTTCATAATATTATTATTTTTTTAGATATGGAAATAAAGAATTTATTTGATAGCCCGGTGAAGGGGTATCGCAGAAGAAGTAGTAAGTGAATATCAAGAAATCGGATCGAATCGAAATTTCAGAGGCTACACCATAAGTCATGGAAAATTCATAAAATATTGTTTTATGAATAAATTATTAAATGGGTGGATTGTGATCTAACTAGAATAGTTGGATTTTTACAAAATGACAAAATTAGTGATTTAAGTGACTAGTTTTGGTAATTTGGTCACAATGGCAATTTTGAAATATTTTGAAAGTATCATGGGTAATATGGTAATTTCCCATGTGAAATAATTTCTCTAGTTTGGTTAGAGTTGAATGGAATTTGGTTGGAATTGAACTAGAATGGTAACTTGTAAATTATGATTCGGTTGGAGGTTAATTTTGGGAAAATGACTAAATTGAATAAAAAATTCAATTTATTATTACATGTGGCATAAATTAAAAAAAAGATGAACAAAAATGTTCATCTTCCTCCTCTTCAATTCGAAATAATACATAAAAATGGGGGGGAATACACAAAAAAATTTCCTAGGTATTTTGAAGGCTCTCGAACAAGATTCAAGGTATGTTTTGATAGAAAGTTGATCTATTCTCAATTCTCTTTCATTTGATAGTAATTTTATCAAGAGTTGTGAAGATTTGATTATGTTCTTGAAGAGAGAGAAAATAAGGTTTCATGTTCTATGTTTAGATTGAAGCTTGAACCATGCAAATTTAGTGTTGTAGAGATGAAATCAAGCTTAGATTGTGATTAATTTTATGTTTAAGGATTAAAACCCCTAACCCTAGAATTTGGTATTTTATTTAGGGTTTTGAAATTGATGATGAAATGAAAGATTGATGATATTAGAAGCTTGATTTTGATGCTAGAATGAAAAATCCTCAACTAGTCCTTTAAGTGACTATTTTGGCATGCTTGGTAAATTAGGGAAAATATTGTGAAAATTATCCTAGTGATGGATTTGAAGAGATTATTAATTTAGAAGCTTGATTATGGCATTTGGACTAAAATAAAGTCTTTGAAAAGTTTAGACACCCAAATTTGGCAAGTAGGAATAAATTGGGGATTTAATGTTAATTCTTGGAAATGAAGAATATATGTTGGAAAATTTATTTAAGTATGTTAGAATGTTGTTGGATGAAAAATGAGCCTAGAGAAGCCAAGTGACCAATTCAGCCACATGGAAGAATAATGAGAAAATTTTATGAAAATTATGATTATGAGATTTTATGAATCGAATATGTTGTATGAAGTTAGAATTAAAATTAGAATGCATAGGGACCAATTCAACAAGCTTCAAAGTTAAGGGACCGAATCTGAATTTTATGAAATTGGAGTGTATTTATGTAATTAATGATGTTGGAGATGTGAAATTTAGAATGCTAAACCGATGTTGAATCGAATTAGTGACCATTTTGACAATTTGTAAAAATCAAGTGACCAAATAGGAAAATGAATTCTTAGATGGGGATTAAATCTGATTTTTTTAGATAAAATAATAGAATTAAGGTAGTAATGTTGATTTGAGGACTAAATTGCAAAGTTAAGAAGTTTGAATCCTTACATTTGCATTTTAGTGACTATTTTGGCAAAGAAAGAAAATTAGAGAAAATTAGAGGTACTATGAAGGAAAGGATCGAGTAGAATTTAGTGAGGCATGCTAATAAATGGCCTAGGTGAGTGTAATTTTTATTTATTTATTATATATGCGAGATGAATGAATGCATTTTTATCTGTTTATATAATGATGTGAAGAAGACTTGCAATCAGTCAACTTTGATAATAATAAAAATGTATGTTATCAAAGAAATATTAAATAGCATATGTGATACATGGATTTAGCATAATAATTTATTTGAGATAAATCGGATTACAGATTTTGGGTATGAAATGTTCATTATCGAATTATGGTTGATAGCATTGATGATTTGGATATTGAAGGTAAAAGTATTATATTGTTACGCTCAAGTACTAGTGAGACAATGTAGGCACTTCGATGCTGAGACAATGTAGGCACTTTGGTGCTGAGACAATGTAGGCACTACGGTGCTGAGACAATGTAGGCACTGTGGTGCTAAGACAATGTAGGCACTACGGTGCTGAGACAATGTAGGCACTTCGGTGCTGAGACAATGTAGGCACTTCAGTGCTAAGACAATATAGGCACTACGGTGTTGAGACAATGTAGGCACTTCGGTGGTGAGACAATGTAGGCACTACGGTGCTGAGACAATGTAGGCACTTCGATGCTGAGATAATGTAGGCACTTCGGTGCTGAGACAATGTAGGCACTACAGTGCTGAGATAGACACTAAAGTGTTCTGCGAGGAACAAAAGGGCGTCCTCAAGTACGTACTCATCTCAATTGCTTCGGCGATGCAGATGCTACAGTGTCGTGATGACTCGCGTACTATAGCATCACATGATTCTGTACTTTGGACAATATTAGAGAATATGAAATGCAAATGATTGCATGATGGAAGTATGACTATATTAGAGAATATGATATGCGAATGATTGCGTAATGAAAGCACGACTACTTGATGATCATGAACCATTGATATCAGGATTCTTAAGATAGTCATGATATATGATTATTCCTGCATTATGGATGACATGATTTTATACTTTGGCTATAATACTTGAAATGCAGGTATGCAATTAGTTAAGCTAAAAAGTTTAATGTATACAAGACTGATAAGATATATGGAATCCTATGATTTGAATATTATATTGGCTAAATAAATTATACATGCAAGGTAGTCCTATACATGTTTAAAATGTTATCAACTGCAATTGGAAATTGCTTTCCAATCTGCAGAGCTGTGTTATTATAATCATTGTTTTACATTATTATGATTATGCCTTATTAAGTTATATTTAACGTGTGTTTTGCATCACATATAGGTACTTTGGAATAGATAGTAGAGGAGGAGCTGCACATCATTGGATCAAGTTAGTCGGTATTATCAGTAAGTATCACCACATCCTAGTATAGTGGGGCATGTATAGATGTAAAATTCATAGCTATTTTGTATGATCTATAAGCATGACTTAGTTTGAAGAATTAAGAATATTAGAAAAGATACTTCAAATGATTTTAAACTTAGTTGGTTGATTATTGCGTAGCGATTTTAAAATCAAGAAAGGGTCTAGACAGTACACATAGTTTTCACCCTGAATTATATTTTCATTTTAATAACTGTTTAAAGTATTTTATAAACCAATTCAAGGTCGAAACTAGGTGACTCTAGACAGATTTGTAATTTAACGAAAACCGTGAAAGGGTTGTTTAATCAAATTAGTGTTGCATACTAAAAAAATTTACAAGTATGAAAATCAGTGTAAAATCAATTAGTAACATCTTTAATGTGTATTCGAATATCGAATATACGTTAAGGGTGTTACATTTAGTGGTATCAGAGCAAAGGTTTAGCCGATTCTGGAGGTTAAACAGAGTCCAATATGATTTTGCTAAAGTGTACATGCCCCTAGAATGTGATGTTACTGATGTATTGCTTGCATAATTTGATGTGGCTCCTCAATAGTATGAATGAGACTCTAATGGTTATAAGAAAAATAAGATATTGTTAGATTTTGTCAGTTGACGAATTTCGAGGGTTAATAAAAGACCCATAGTCGATACAATACAATGAATAAATATGATAGTTAACTCCTATTCAGAATGAGTTATCTTTATAATAGAGAACTGGTACATTAATTATAAGAAGATAGAGGATATTCCGATGGTAAGGGAATTTCCAAATGTGTTTTCAAATGAATTACTAGGATTACCTTCCGACAAAGAGGTGCAGTTAGATATTGACATTTAATTCGAGAATTAGAAGACAAAGTGAGTATTCTTTAAAATAATCCTAAAGCAGATGCAGATCGACAGTAGGCACATGCGAATAAAAAGAAAAAGAATATTGAGTTTAAATTCAGAAACAAAGTATGTATGGAAGTTTCACCTTAGAAAAAAGTACTATGCTTTGGTTAAAGCAGCTGCAGATCGACAGTATGCACATATGGATAAAAGGAAAAAGAATATTGAGTTTAAATTCAGAAATAAAGTATGTATGGAAGTTTCACCTTAGAAAAAGGTACTATGCTTTGGTCAAAAGGAAACCTTGGTCTCAAATTCATTAGATCGTGTGAAACTCTTAAAAGAAAGATGGACAAATGGCTTATTAATTGACTTTACCTTTGGAGGCGAACAAGACTCGCGATATATTTCACGTGAATTTGCTTCAAAGGTATCGATCAGACCTTTTTCACGTTATCAACCCAAAAGAAGTTATCGTTACAACTCGATATTTGACGTATGAAGAAGAACCGATGAAAGTCTAGACAGTACACATAGTTTTCACCCTGAATTATATTTTCATTTTAATAACTGCTTAAAGTATTTTATAAACCAATTCAGGGTCGAAACTAGGTGACTCTAGACAGATTTATAATTTAATGAAAACCATGAAATGGTTGTTTAATCAAATTAGTTTTGCATACTAAATTTTTTTTACAATTCTAAAAATCAGTGTAAAATCAGTTAGTAACATCTTTAATGTGTATTCGAATATCGAATATACGTTAAGGGTGTTAGAATAGCAATATCACATTCCCGACCGGAATAAAAACCAATGCTCACTAGCAATTAATATACTTTTAAACCACTGCATATGTACTTAAAAATCATGCATTTACAATAAGTAAAACCAACAATGTTTACGACTAAAACATGAATTACACATGCCCATATCCGAACCGATATTAAAGAGAAAATGAGGGAAACTTACTTCCAAGCTTAGGTAAGTGTTTCAAGCTTAACCTATACTTCCAAAAGCACTTTCAAACCTTTGAAAGACTTTTAAAATCGTTTCCACTCACCGATTCCACTTCGCCTTGCTTGCTAACGCGAAACAAGCTCCCAGCAAGCCTCAAACCACCTCAAGATGCTACGCCTTGATTATCCCCTGTTTTGGCCACACCAAACCAAAGGAAACATGCATTAAAATGCATCCAACTCTCTGTTTTAAACCAAAATCCCGCAGCTCTCAAGATGCCCACTCAAAACTCATCCGAAACTTACCAAAATCAACCTCAAACACTTCTCAATCTTAACCCAGCATAATATAACGATTCAATACATCAAACATCATCAAATAACATCTAAAAACCATTTTACAACATCCTTTCACTTCCAGCTAAGATTAAACTCCAAAAACAACCCAAAAACCATTAGCTAACAACCTAAATAATTAGAGATTCAACCAATTTCGGGATTCTATTGATAAAAACAACTTATCCACATTATAATACATCCAAAATAAGATTGGAATCAATCCTCAACAATGGAAAAACAAATCCAATTTGAAAATCACAAGATTCCATCAAATAAACCTCAATTAAGCAAAATTCCATAATTAATTAATTAAAACTCATTAGAAAACATATATAAAGGGTCAAGAACTTGGGAATTTCAGTAAAGAACCTTTCATTAGAGGAGAAGAATGAAACCTACCTCCAATAAGTGAGTTTCCCCTTAATTGGATGTTTTCCTCTTGAAAAGCAATGAAATTCAATAAGATGTTTGGAAAACAAGTTAAAGAATCATTTAGCAAATCAAAGAATTAAGAAACAAGATCATTACCTTGAATCTCTTATAGGAAAAAGAGTGTTTGGCTGAGATTATTTTGAGAGAAAATATGAGAGGGAGAAGTTACGTCAAATTGTGATTTGGAAAAATAACTACCTTTTAACTAAATCCTTTTTAATTCCCTTAATTAAAACTCTTTTAAACATAATCCTAATTAAGATAAAACTCAGTTTAGACCAAATGGTAAAATAGCTCCTTAAAGATTCAAAGTTTTGACTCTTTACAAAATAGTCACCTTTAAAAACAATTTTCAAAAATTGCATTTTGGTCACTACCCAAAATGTCACCCTTCCAACGTTCATTTTCCAAAATTGCTTTCACCAATATTTTTAATATATTAAAACATGATTTTTAAACATTTTTCCATATTTTTATCTTTTAGAAAAATATTTGCCCCCGAATCTGACTCGAATCTCTAACCCGGTCCACCAGACCGTCTAACTAGCCTTAAAACCACTAGGCCCAAAACTGGGTGTTACAAATGTTGAGTTGGTAGTCCTATCGTGAAGGACTGAATGAACTTGCCGCCGGAAATGAGGAGTTTTATAACTCTCAATGAATTCAATCCCAAGAGCTTAGTTTGTTCTATTGAGAAGAACTTATTGAATTTACCGATTAAAGAGGTTGAGTTTTTGTTCTTAATGAATTCTTATCCCAGAGTTTTGGTGGTTCATTTTATAAATGAACTTGAAGAATTCACCTATTCTTTTGAGAGGAAGAGCTTGAGGGAAAAGCTCTTAATTATTTCATAGCTATTATTTGAGTGGTTTATGTAGAGATAAACCTGATGAAATAACCTATGTAAGTGAGAAGGATTAGTCACCTTCTATGAAAAATGTTGGGCTATTTTGTAGTACACTTACTAGAATCTTGAGGTCAGATGGTTGTACTTGTTTACATCTGTATATTTTCTGACACATCGAGGATTTCGGTGGATGAATGGATTAGTTGTGTGTTATGAGTTCACCCCTATCTTAGAAAGTTCCAAATTCGTTCACTTATCTAAGAGAATAATTACTTATTCCACTGTGTACTAGTTCCAGATACGTTCACTAATGCTTAAGCAACTAATCTCACTATTGCTCTTCTCACGTTTTTAAACTCAATTTTATTACTCTATTTTCAAAAGATACTTTCGCATTTGTGGGGGATTGTTGGATAATGCTCAAGTTAAGTATCCCACATTGGGTTAGAAAGTACCTTGGGCTTGGTTTATATAGAGGTCTTAATAGCCTTCATTGTTGAAGATTAGTAGACAAGGGCCCCGCACGTGTGCTGATAGCGGCTTTATAGAAAATTGGGAAGAATTTCTTTAAACTTTTTGAACTCAGCGTAAACTGCTAAACAGCTTGTTAATTTCTAGATATAAATTACGTGTATAGTTTAACGGTCAGTTATGTTTTCACTACAGGATATGATAATTAAGCAGCTGTAATCGAATGTACAAATTGTACATTCAAATGAACAGTCTGTCTGTAATCCTGTAATTACTTTAACTGATAGCTTTGAACTGTAATAATTAGCTGTTAAATGTCAGATTAAAACAACAAATAATTCAGCAGATTAAAAGATAAATCTGGACTGTTTTCAGTACTTTATTAAGTGCTGATATTACATAATTAATAGTAGATATCAAAAATTAAATGGTTGTTACATTGTCTTTAAAACTAATTTTATTATCCGATTTAATGAGGATTTTATCTGTCGGACGAAAACACCCATGCGTTTTCACTATAAATAAGAACAATTTTTATTCCATTTATATACGGAACAAGTTTCTTACACTCTAGTTTTAAAAGAAAAATTCCTGCTGAGTTCTTTCCAGTTTTCCAAAGAGAAGAGCAGTACCACCGGATTCCACTCTGAAATTTGGATGTACAAATTGTCGGAGCGACCGCGCTAACCTCTGGGGACAAACCGCCTATAACAGCAACTACATCAGTTGGGGTGAATTTGTTTCTAAGGCATTGGATTCGAACCATGACACGGTTATATTAATATTAATGTTATTTCATATTATTCATCTTGTCAATAATAACGCCCTGTTTTGCAGTAATCTTACAAACATTTGTTATAACATTCTTGTGGTTTTGACTTCATGTTTGACAGTGTGGATGAGCTTTTTTATGACTTGTGGTATTCCTTGTTTTGGTTCATTATTATAGAGATTCATTTTCTTAATCACAGCTTTATCTCCTCTCTTCAGCATTCTTCCAGTATCATGCATGACTGCTACATAGATTCCCATATGTCAATTATGATTCGAATTTCGGACTTATTAGACGTCATCTATTAAAGGTTATGGTTGAACGGGCCAACTGGACTATGGGTTTAGAAGAACCAAACCAACTTGGAGTGGAACATTTTGTTATTGGCTCACAGTCGCCAATGGACCCCAATGGAGTGACAATAACATGACAACATTACAAGGTATGTGACAGAAGGTAAGCATGTGTTTTTGAGGCCCAACTGCAATGTCACTCATTTGTGTTTCAGACATGTTGTAAAGATGACAACAAAGGTGTTGGCCTGTTGGGCTAATCTTTTAATTGCTTTATAATGTTGACATTATTACAGATACCATACGACACATATAAGAATATTCAACTTTCTAACAATAAAATATGCATCATTTTTCTCAGTAAGGAAGTCATGTACTCGCAATGCTACGCTTAAAATATTCAGCTTTGATGCAGTTCTAGACCTAGTGGTGGCTTTTTCCCAGCGAGATGAGTCAAGCCACCTCCGGTGGACTCAGTGGTTTGAATTTCTAATTCAATTGCTAACTGTACAAGTTAACTGAACTCCAACCTTCTCTCAAATTATATGGTAGGACTAATTTCCAGAAGATTGAAAATTGTAGGGCACGGAAAAGGAATAGTGAAAAAGTGGTTGCAAATAGAGGTCATGGCTAGAATGTTGGCATCCAAAACAAAATATGTGAAGGAGCAGCAGAGCTAGACACGATTAGTAGCAGACAGATGAGGCGAGCCATCAGCCTTGGTTTAGAGATAGGGTCTTATCTCCATCAAGACTCCACCCATCATGTCCCTTGATTTTTCATTACAACATCATCTCATCCTTGGTGCTTTTGTTTCAACATCGTTGTCTGTCTGATCTTCAAAAAATTAAAAACAAATAAAAAAATCGATATGTTTTTTAATGACAATGAGGTGATGTGAGAGAAAGAGGAGTGTGTGGGTTTGAATCCATGGGAGAATTGATCTCCAACGTTCAAACCTCATCTACAAAGGTAGAACCTCTTATCCACTCGGCTTTCGCTTTCGTTATTATGTCCCATAAAAAATGTGATATAAATCTAGGGAGAAAATTTTATACATGATGTGCTCCCTTTCGGCAAAAAAATGGCCACGGCTTCCAACAATGGCTGCTGCCTCACCTCCTTTCTTGCTCAACCGTCTAATGCTCTCCGCCGACCCACATTGCGGCGGGCCTCCATCGTCACCACCTTTGACTCTTCCTACCCTCGTCCGAAACCGACCTGTTTTCGTGGTCCTACTCATTTGCCGGTATCATTTCTCTCTATTTCTTTTGATACATTATTTACAAGTTAAATATATCGGCTTCTAATTCGAAGAATCCTATCTTCATATTTCTGAATTCTGTCAAATATATATAGAACACGTACATATACTTCACCCATGCATATATTTGAATATTGTTTTTCTTCGAATTAAAAAAGAAAATAGAATCTGTATCATGTATTTTTCAAAAAAAAAAAAAATCTGTTTGATATTGTCAAGCAAGATTAACTGTGTGAAATGTGGCAAAGTGTGAGAATTTCACCCATGAAAGTTTATGCATGGCTTAAGAAAGACGTGGATGGTTCTTTTTGTTCTAGAACTATCCGTAGATTGCAATACTTTCAAAGGCAAGGTATGGTTACATATAATATATATTATAAATTAAGAGAAAAAGTTTGATACACAGTCCGTGTAAATTAAAGTTTATACGTGCGTTTCAAATTTAGGGGTTAAGAGTTTAGTTTAGGGTTTAAAGTTTAGGGGCTTAGGTGGTAAGGTTTAGAATTTAAGGTTTAGGGTTTAGAATCTAGGGTGTTAGGGTTTTAGATTTTAGATTTTATAGAATGGTTGTGTAAAATATTTTACACGGACTGTGTATCAAAATAAAACCCATAAATTAATAATCATATCTAATAAAAATAAATATATAAATTATTTTTAATAGACTTGAATAAAAAAATAAGTGCCAAAACTGTACTTCTTTTGAACTTTAAGTGCCTAAAGTATTTTTTGCTAAAAATAAGTGTCTAAAATTTACATCGTTACAATTTTAAGTGCATGATAGTTAACTACCGTTAAAAAAATTCGTTAACCAATCAAAACATGACACACGACATGTTTATTTTATTCTTTTCAAAATTAAAATTTAAAACAATTTTTTACACAAAAATTTAAATTTTTAAAAAATCCTGAAATTCTTCAATTTTTACAAAACATTCCCTAAATCCTTAAAAATTTTCAAATCTAAACCCTCAAATTGTCCCTGCTTTGCGGATTGGGGTTTGGGAAATTTTATGGATTTAGGAACTATTTTGTAAAAATTTGAGAATTTCGGGACTTTCTGAAATATTAAAAAAAAGTTTTTTCTTCAAATTTTTTTAAAAAAATCAAATTATTACCACGTGTCAAGCATTGATTGGTTAACGAATTTTTTTAATGGTAGTTAACTACCGGACAACGAAAATTGTAATAGTGTAAGCTTTAAACACCTATTTTTAGTTAAAAATACTTTAAACACCTAAAATTAAAGGAGATATAGTTAAACACTTATTTTTCATTTAAGATTTTTAATAAGATATCTTTATTTGATCTAATTTTAGTTGAGTGTCACGTGCTCTGTCAATTGTTCAACTAGCAGATTATTGGTAAATGGTTCCTCAAAAAAATTGTTGGTAAATGGCACGTGTGTGATTGTGATTAATTAAATCAATCAATTAGATTTCCTAATTTGATTAAATTGTGTACAAGTATTATTGTTGGGTACACGTGTATAAATATATATATATATATTTAAAACAAACGTGATTTTATTCCGACAAAACATTTGACAAAATACAATCAAGATGAACTATGCCGAACATTACAGGGGAGTTTCCTTCTGTAGCCCAATGAGCTAGAGTATGTGCCACTACATTAGCCATCCTATTAACATATTGAACTTTTATATCCTCAAAAGATCGTAAACTTTGTATGGCTTCATGCAAATGCACTCCCAAAGTCGATATGTCAGGGTGCGGGTTAGCAAGTCTATTCACCACATTAAGTGCGCCGCCTTCGATTGTAGCATTCCCCCAACCATTCGAGATGGCTAATTTAATCCCCTCGTGAAAAGCAGCAGCCGACGTTGTTTTCGCTGAATGGGTACCGTCTAGCTTCATCGCAAAATCGGCTAATACGAAGCCATCGTGGTCACGGGCAACTCTTCCTATGGCGGCCAATCTTGTCGAGGCAATAAAAGCTCCAGTGACATTAATTTTAATGGTCCCTATATGAGGTTTGCACCAACGAGAGGGTGATATGTTGGCACAATCCGCGATACAGGAGTTTGAGCCAAAACAAAATCAGATTGCAGAAGGGATGCACTAGAGATCACAGTCCTGGCCTGCAGTAAGTGATTTTCATGTGCCTTAGTATTCCTTCGATTCCAGATATTTCATAGTAATACCACAAGGGATGTAAACCGATCATTGTCCAAGACCGAAACTGCAGCCGAAAACCAGTCTTTAATCGAAGCTTGGTCTACATTAGAAAGTTTTGACATATTTAGTGATATTTATGTTTTTTTTTTACAATTTTAACTTTTTGAGTTAATTGCATCATACATCCCCAAACTATGATCATTCTAAATTAGTCCCCAAACTTTCTAACATTCCAATTTCATACTCAAACTATAACTCTCATTCTAAATTGGTCTCCAAACTTTTAAGCATTCCAATTTCATCCCCAAATTATGACTCTCATTCCAAATTGGTCCACAAACTTTTGAACATTTTAATTTCATTCCTAAAGTATCAGTATATGTCAATCATATCCTATGTTAATAAAACTGTTATAAAAATTGTTACTTGTCATGTAAACACTGATGTGTATTTTGTAATAATATGACGCGACATAAATAATAATTTGAGGATGAGATTCAAAAATTCAAAAAGTTAGGGGGTCAATTTAGAACGAGGGTCATAGTTTGGGGATGAAAATGGAACATTCAAAAGTCTCAGGATTAATTTAAAATGAGTCACATTTTGAGGATCAAATTAGAATATTTAAAAATTTAAGTACTAATTTTTTATAGTTTTGGGATGTGGGGAGAAATTAACTCTAATTTTTTAATTGTTTTGATATTTGTGGTAACATTTAATTGAAGGGTAAACTACATAAATGGTCAATAAACTTTTGGCGTGCTTTTATTTTGGTCACCAAACTTTTAAAACTTACATTACAGTCACTAAACTTTTAATTTGTGTTTTAAAATGATCACTGCCGTTAACTACCATTAAAAAATGCTGACATGACTGCTAACTTTCCTTCTTCCTATTCTCTCTCCTCCTCTATTTTTCCTTTTCCTCCCCGACAGAATTTTCAACCTTCCAATATTTTCATCTTCTATGATCTCATACCAAAATCTTTCAAATCTAGACTAGAATACCAGAATTTTCAAACAATTTTGAAACTCCTCGTAGGTGAAACTCAAATTTAAGATTCAATATCTAAAAATGGTAGTTTAATGCAGTGGAAATCTCTTGGCACTATGCAAAGAACATTGATTTTTTGATAACATTTTTACCATTTCTTATTAATTATATATTTTTGTTTTATATCTCCTAGATTGAGTTTGATTACGTTTCTTCAATTCAATATTTTAGAATTTAGCAGTTTTGTATTAAAACCTCAATTTCCTTGAAAGAAGAAAGGGTAAGGATGTAACGTCCCAATTTTTGAGTTTATAAATTGGGCCTCGAATCCGGGTTCAGATCTTTTAAGTTGGTGAATTAATTAAGAAGAATTAAAGTTGAAGCTTGATTTAAGAAAATTAAGGACTTAAATGAATAAGGGATATAATTGGGGCCCCAAAGTGGAGTCAAGAAGGAAGATAAATGTTCATTTAATCAATTTATCCATTTTTGGAGGGAGAGGTGTTATTTAAATTAAAGTGGCTGAAAAGTGGGGGGAAATAAAGAGATAAGATATTTTGGGAGGGAGAGAAAATGGGAAAAAAGAGAAAAAATAAGGGGGAGTTTTGAACTCCGATCTACCGCCGTTCAAGTCGTCGTTCGTGTCACCGCCGGGACCGTTGGATAGAGCTTCTCGAGACGAGTCGATCGGTGGTCGTCATCGTCGCTTGTTGTGGTGGGAGAAGACAAGTTTCAGGTTATTGATTGGAGGTTATTTCGGTGGCTAAAACTAGAATTTGAGGCCACTGACGTGCTTACTGCTGTCGAGATAGTGGGACTAGAGCTCACTACTGTCGTCCGACCACCGGAGGGCACCCTACGCATCTCCAAGCGCCACCGCCAAGAATGGGCATGCGAAACAGCAGGCGGGTGCACATTACTATTGTGCAGCATGCCACATTGGATCCTGCAAATAGGGTGCATCAAAGCTCTCGTGTACCTGCGTCGCACCAAATTCCTAGGGTTTGTTGACCAGGCATTGACCGATCGTTGAATTTTTCTTGGGGACCCTACCTGGGCTTTTTCGATGTTCTGAGTCCGTTGGCGTAGTTCGTTTCGCCAAATTCGAACTTGGTAAGCTGTTTTTATGCATTTGACCTTGTGAATTAGTAAGCGAATGCGAGAAATTAATAAATATTGTATTTGTATTTATGTGAGGATTGTTCGGGCTCGAATACCAGATCAGGAGGAACATTTGAGGAGCTTAATTAAGGAATTTTTGATAACGCTTGAGGTTAGTACACCTCGAACTCCGAAATGCTTCATGAGCATCACAAGTGTAATTGCCTTTCTTGTTAGTATTTGCAAAATAGGTTGACAAAAATAAGCATGTTTAGAGACCAATATTATGAGACTTGGAAATTGTGAGATGCATAGTAAGTTTGAGAATATTCAAGACTTGTAACGGCCTTAAGGACCGTACCGGGTCACTCTATAAGCATATAGATACCGATAATTTATTGATTCGTGAATTCCAATGATATGATGCTTTGTGTGCTAGTTGATTGGTTTGGTGTTTTGACGAAAACCATGTTAAAGGAAATAAATACTAGTATTCGAATAAATGATTATAAAGTCGGTAATTGATATTAAATAATTAAATAGACTAGCAAATAAACCCTAATAATTTTCATAAGCTTTATGGAGCGACTAAGGCCACGTAATCTCGTGCTATGATAAGACATTTTAAGCTAACGAGTAGGGTATTAACAAGGGCTTTAGTTGTACAGGTACGCTATTCAACATTGTATCGGTACGGGTTAACCCATATCGAAACTTGGGGAAATTTAACATTTCCAGTAAGCAATTTTAGTATTGGTGAGCGTGTGAGTACCGGTACCCGAGGGTACCATATCGATACTCGTATTCGTGTACCAATATTTGATAAGTGGAATAACCTCTAAATGCTAAATAAGAAATGGAAATTGACGTGTACAACTAATAACCTGATTAATGCCTTCATAAATGAAATAATGTGGATTAATGGATATAATTAATGCGAATGACTAATGTACTCTCCACAATGTATTAACAACTCGGTAATGCAAAAATCAATGGCGTGGTGAGGATTAGCAACAGTAGGGAGATCCTTGGGATCGTGTTTCTTGTATGCCGGGTAGGCATTTGAGTCGATGATTGATGGGATTCAGATACCTAGTTAGAGAGTTTTGCAACACCATGGTCAAAGATGTCGAATGTATGTTCCCGAGGTTATTTGACACCGGGCTTCATTCGATGATACTCGAGTAGAGATTTCGAGTATAGTTGTATGTTCCCGAGGCTGTGTGACACTGGGTCTCACCCAAAGAGTGTACGTTCTTGAGGTTGTTTGACATTAGGCCTCACTCAGAGTGTACATTCCTGAGGTTGTGTAACACCGGGCATCACTCTAGGTTTGTGGTTATAACTTTGTGTGCTTTTGCCCTGATGATATGGTGAGATCTCAGGTATGGTTGGGCCTCGAGTGCCATGTATGATGACTTGCATGATGAGTGCATGTGTTTAGGGGACTAATGGTAGTGCCACATGTTTATTATCTCTCCTTATTGCTCGTACTAGCTTGCCTGCTTATATTTATGATTAACATGAAGTATAGTAGAGTAGATGTGTACCACTGAGCTTTGTAAGCTCAGTGCTCAGAATCGTTGTTTTCATGCGTAGGATGGTAGATTGAACGGGATCTCTAGGAGCACTATAACCCCCTCGATCCAGCCTAATCGCAAGACCAAACCGAGCGAGTTACATTAGGTTTACCGAAGTAAACTGTGAAGAATTAAACCCAAAACACGTCTATTTTTTTATCTTTTCTAGATGCACAATTATTATATTTCATGTACGTACTGATCTCAGGTGAAATCCAACTCAATCAGGCGTCGAATTGACATCCAATTGATCACAAAATCAATTTAGGGACCAAATTGCAAAATAAAAAATACAGGATCTTAGCTCATTTTTTATTACCAATCTTTAATTAAGCAGGATTCATTCTTACATGTCAAAAACCAAACCAAAAAGGTCATCCAAACTCATTCAATTGCATCCACAACATTCAAGCATTAAAGCATAAGAAATTCAAACTTTAGAAAATACCAAATAACCAACTTAACTGCCATTGTACCGGTACGGACAAGGGGTGTTCCGATACGCCTTCATTAATTCAAACTCCAAAATTTTAGTAGCCAAAACTCATTCTGATATGCTCCCGTGTATCGAAATGCCTTTCATGAAAACAATGTACGTATCGAAACACCTCCCCGAGTACCGAAACACTGGTCAATTTTGCCTAGGCTTGTACCGAAATAGTTGCCTGAGTAACGGTATGCTAAGCCTGAAATGGGTTACCCGTACTGAAATAGGGACACCCGTACCGGTACGTCTGGACCTATAATGTCCATTCTTGCTGGTTTAACATGCTTTTGAGCATACCAAAGCACCCTAACATGCTTCTAACATACATCCAACATAATTAAGGATCAATCCACACCAGAGCAACTCAGTTTCAACATCAATTCATGGCATCATACTTCAAACGTAAATCTAGAGGCATGCTTCCTAGAAACCAATCAAGCAAAGCATGAAACTTTAAACCATCACCACAAACAATCTATAATGGCCATTTACAATCCAAGAGAAACCAAACAAACTTGCTCCATCAGAGAGTTTAACAAAACACCTCCCAAAACAACAACGGAAACCCTATTGCTAAATCTCAATTTAAGCCTTCCCATGCATAACGACCATATACAAAGCTTAAAGAGTAAACATGTATAAATCCCATTATACAACATAAACCATTTCAATGATACATCAACAATTATATTGGCTTACAAGTGATCATTAACCAAGTTCCTTTACCAAAATAGTTCATCGGATACACAGATTCAACAAGTGTTCTCCCAACACTTCAAGCCATCTCAACCGGAATAGCGATACAATCATAATCACGGTACATTACAACCAGGTACACTTTCAACCAACGGGGACACCAACCCCACTTATCGGTTAGATGCCTAACCCACTAACGAGAGTTTACGGTACCATATAACCCCTCGACCGTTAGGGTACTTGGATGGAGTTTTTGGTACACCAAATCAAAACCCCTCAACATCCAAGGTGACTTATTATAGTGCACTATCAATCCTATGGCCGACCAACTATATCCGATAACAGTTTTTAAAATACATCACTTGCCAATATAATTCACCATTTACAATTAGCCTCACTATTTTTACAAGCATTTAACGAAACCATTTACCAAAGCAACAAACCATGCTTTAAACACAAGTATAAACCATATACTTACAAGGATCACCTACCATGTGCATCGCTCATCATTTCATGCTCAAAATAGTATCTCATATACTTTAAATCATGCTTAAACAGTAGGTTCAACGTAAATCAAAACAAGTGCATAAAACCATTTCATTAAAGCACGACCGATAGAGAAAACCATGTTATACTTACTTCTGAGTTTAAACCAGCATTTCAAGCTCAGTTTAAACTCCCACAAATCACTTTTAAAACATTCCAAAGCTGGAATCCACGTTCTCACTCACCGATATGCGAAACTTTGATTCGACGATGCAAAATCAAGCGTGCGAAGCCTCCAAAGATTCACCGATCACTTCTGGATTCAACTCCCGTGTTTTAACCACATTACAACAGAGGATTAATGCATCTCAATGCATTCAAAATACTGCAACAACAAAACCACACGGACTTCCACCATCCTCTCACAATTACCCAACCATAACAACCGAAAACATCATCTAAATATTTCCAAACACAACCCAGCCACAATCTAACACTTCCATAATCATCAATTAACGCTTAAAACTGGATTAATTCATCCAAATACTTCCAGCAATTACACAACCACCACAACTCCACAAAAATACAAATTTAACAATCTTAACAACTAGGGATTCAAGAGTTTTGGGATTCCATTGTTAAAATCAACTTATCAGCAATATAATACATCCAAAATATGTTTAAAATCAATCCTCAACACTGGAAAATAGATCTAATTCAGATCTTCCACTATTTCATCAATTCTACCCAATTAAATCAATTAATCATTATAAAAACACAAAATCAATTTATAAATCATAAATCAATGATCAAATACTTGGGAATATCAATAAAGAACCATCAATAGAGGAGAAGAATGAACCTTACCCCTATTGTGTGATTTCTCCCTTAATTTCTTGTTTAAAGCTTGAAAAACACAAGAATCCAATAAGGTTTTGAAAATAAAAAATAAAGAATCACTTACAAATCAAGAAATTAAGAAAAAAAAGTCTCTCACCTCAGTGATTTGATGAAAATAAGAGTGTTTGACAGAAAATAAGTGGAGAGAAAAGTTACGTCAAATTTCTTTAAAAGTGATAACTAACTTTAATATCTAAAATCCCTTTTAATTATCTTTTAAAACACATGTTAAAATGACTTAATTGAAGGGAAAAATCACCAGAAAAAACTTGGTAAAATAGCTCCTTAATAATTCTAAGAACGACCCTTTTCATTTTAGTCACTTTTAAAAATAGTTTTCAAAAATTACATTTTGGTCACTAACCAAAATGTCACCCTTCCAAAACCCATTTTCCAAAATTGATTTCACCAATACTAAACATATATTAAAATATGATTTTTAAACATTTTCCATAGTTTTATCTCACCGAAAATATTTACTCCAGAATCCGACTCGAATCCCTAATCTGATCCACCGGACCGTCTAAGCCAAAAAACCGCTAGGCGCAAAACAGGGGCGTTACAAGCACTATCAGTTTGGGATTCCGGTAACGGTGATTGCCAGAGTATGATACTTATATTTAATGGGCTAAGTATTCATGGGGCCTTACATGGCAGAGTTTGTAACTTTATTTTTGAAATATTATTTTGGTATACATGTATAAACCTAGAGATTCTATTTTGGAAATTTTTTATGTTGTTTATTTAATTATATGAAGTATTGGATGATATAATGTTTTGAATAAAGGCAAAATCTATGGTTTTTAAACGAAGCATTTTTGGTCAAATTTTTTGGTGACCCGTACCTCAGATCTGGATCGAGATCGAGGTGTTACATTTAGTTGTATCAAAGCCAGATTTAGTCGGTTCTAGGAAACCTTGAGGAGGTATAGGTGTTGTAGTAAGTTGTCTAGTGAATAAAAGCCCTTAAATTAAGTTCTTACTCCTTAAGACTGGTATAGGAGTTGTATAGGTGGAAAGATGCTAGAGTTGAGGATGTGTCCTTATCCCGCAAACTGAATGGTGTTTTTGTTGTGAATAGTAGTCATTTTAAAGCTTTCAAATACGTTACGAGAGTTTGTGGCAAGGGATATTTTTTGATTTGCGAAAAGCTTCTATGATACGGGTATGGATAACCTTCATTCAAAATCGATCAGTGGATGTATGTTAGCTAGGGGACCCTTTGTGTAACCCCATTGACCGAATTAAGGACGCCACATTAGGTTTACCGAAGCAAACCCAAACTAATAACCTCAACCAGTATTTTTTTTCCTTTTTATCTTGCCTAGATACTTAATTAACCCCAAGGTATGATGTACAACAACGAAAGACTAATCAAGCATTCGATATGCAAAACTTAACACTTTAGGGACCAAAATGGAAATTCTATTAATTAAGGGAAGAAATTATAAATTTATGTTACCATCCCTTAATTAGTTTCATTATATGCCGCTGTGTGAATTTGCATCATCCCTTGTAAATTTATGGAAATTCTAAAAATCTCAACTTACCTTTTCGTCCAAACCTCATCACCTTCTTCCAAGGTGAAACTTTTAGAAACACTTTATCACCAACCGTAAACTCCATCTACCTACTGTAACGCCCTAAAAATGGGCCTAGATGTGAATCGGGTTGGACCAGAGGTTCGAGAGATCCGGTTTAGGCGATTTGAATAGTTTCGGGAAAGTAAATTATTAAATTGATTTTTAAGGTAAAATAAAATATGGAAAAATGCTCTAAATTACTTAATTAATATTTTAAGTAAATCAATGAAGTCAATTTGAAGAAATTAAATCTAATTTTAAGACATTTTAGTCTAGTGACTAAATTGAAAGTTTTCAAAACTGTTTTAGTGACTAAATCGAAAAAGGATCAAAACTTAGAATCTTTAAGGAGCTATTTGACCATTATTTTTCAACAGATTTCTCTCTTAATTTAGGCTATGTTTAAAGTATTTTTAAATGGTTTAATAATTGGATAAATGAGGATTTAATTAAAAAGATCTTTATTTCCCAAAAACACTTTCTCATGCAACTACTTTTCTCAAAATCTTTTCTCTCAACTTTCTCAACAACCAAATGAGGTTTCTACTTCTAAATCTACAGGAATCAATCTTCATTGATTTCCTTTTTGATTTCTATTTGATTTCTTCAAATACCTTTACAAAATATTTTTGGATTTCATCAAAGCTTGGCCAATTAAGGAGAAATCAGCAATTAGAGGTAATTTTCATTTCTCTCCACTAATTAAGGGTTCTTTATTGAAATTCCCAAGTTCTTGATCCTTTGTTAATGATTTTTGTATGGAATTATGTTTTAAACATTTATTTGTTAATTAAATTGAGTTTTATGTGGAAATTGAATAGAAATGGAGTTGGATCTATTTTGGAATGATTCTAATTGATTTGGATCTATTTTAAGATGTGTTTTGATGTTAAAAGGAAAGGTTAATGAAAGAAATCACAGAACTATAAGATTGCTAATTTTCTAGGTTGTTTATAGTTGGTTTTTGATGTGATCTTGGTGTTGTGGTGTTGCTGGAGGTATAAGGACGAGTTTTGAATGTTTTTGGATGTTAATTGATGTTTTTATGAGGTTGAAATCAATAGGTTTTGCCTGGGCTTTGCTTAGATGAAGTTTGGTGTTGATTTCGGTTGTTTCGGATAGGCGTTTAGTGGTTTTGAGGTAGGCGAAGTTGAAGTTGTTGTTTGCTAAAGGTTTGTGATGCATGGAAGTGCATTAATCCTCTATTTTTGTCTGGATAGAATAGGAGAATCGAATCCTTTGGCTTTTGGAGACATCGCAGAAGCTTTGGAGGCTTGAACGCATATCGACTAGTGGGCGATTGGTTGTCGGTGAGTGAGAACGTGTTTTTAGCTTTACAAAGGTTTGAACATTGTGTTTTAGGGGTTTAGATCACGCTTGACATGCTGGTCTAAGCTTGGAAGTAAGTATAGGATGAATTCTGTCATGAACTGTAACCCCCTCGGCTCGACCTAGACGCCCGATCGAATAGAGTGAGCTATATTTGGTTTGCCGAAGCAAACCGGAGAAAGGTTACGAAAAGTCAGTCCATTTTTCCTTTTATCTTGTCTAGATGCAAATTATTAATCTTACATGTACATGCTCACAGCAGGTGAAATTTCGAAGAAAATGAATCACGAAAAGACAACCAATTGCATCGTATTCATTACGAGGACTAAAACGTAATTACTTTAAATTATAGAATCAAAATTGAAATTAAGGTTACCAATCCTCAATTAGTCCATTTACATGTCCATATCTCAAATTTCATGTCAAAATCATCAACCATATACATACAATTACATTTGCAATACTTAGGGATTAAAACTCAAGAGACCAAAAACTAGATTCCATGACATTACCTGTAAAAACTGCCGCTTGTACCTATACGGACACAACTGTACCGATACAGAGCAACCACGTGTACCGGTACATAGTGTTCCGTATCAGTACGCCACGTCAATTTGCAAAATATTAAAGTCGTACCGGTACGAGTCCTTGGTGTTCTAGTACACAGGGTTTTCCCCAAAAAGAGACTTTCCAGTAACGAGTTCCTGTACTGATACACCTTATCCCGTATCGGTACGCCAAGCTTAAATTGCTTATCCGTACCGGTACTCGACTACCCATGCCAATACCGAAAGCCCTGGTTTGCCTAGTCGTACCGATACTGTCCCTTGTGTTTCGATACACATAGGTTTGTAATGTCATTTTCTTCTGGTTTTTCACTTAAATCTAGATGCATTTAGATCCTAGCAACTTGCATACATGAATATAAACATTCAACGATACATATATCAACACTTGCACCAAGGTTTAGCTACAAAACAAACTTATGCTACCATATGGTTTAATTTATAGGCATACTCCCTAAAACACTCCACCAAACATACCAAAATGCTCAAATAAACATTTACCAACACAAGCATCATACCAACATCACTTTAATACCAAATTCAACATGTTAAGCTCATCAAAGCATGCCATCCAAGCAAAACAATCTAGATGCATACTTAGGTAACCATATAACATCAACCATAGGTATCGGTGATACTATGCTTAACAACATCAATCAAACTCCAAAATCACAGCATTACACATGCTTAAACCAGGGAAAAAAGAATTACATATCCCAAAATCCATGGCAAACACATTGCCTTATTAACCGAAAACATAAACCGAGTTCATACTCAAAATTGCTTTGCCTCTTGGATCACTACGACTTTGCCTTTGTTGCCCTCAAGCCTTAATGCTCTGCATCATTAGGAAAAAGAGAGCGTAAGCACACTTGCTTAGTGAGGATGCTCTTAAAACAATGATGCATTATAACCCTTGAAAACCAAAACACTTGTTTTCAAACCATGCTTACGACCTAAGCAAGTTCCAATGATTCCAATTCAAAGCTTGTATATCGACTATATACAAAAAGATATATTCCACATGCTTAAATCCCCAAAGCATTTTATACAAAACCATGTTTGAATTCCAAAGCATTACATACAAAATCATGCTTAAATCCCAAAGCATTAAAAATAGATTCAACATTAGAACTCTCATATATTGGCAATTATAGTGACCCCAGATAGTCAACCACTATCCTTGATTAGTCGACCATTAATCTTTAGTTAACTGACCGTTAACTTTAAACATTAGATACACAGATCTCCCTTAATGACCGACCCTCATTAAGACTACCCCGTGCAGACCGCATGAATTAACAACCTTGCCGATCGTGTAACCCCCTCGACCCGGCCTAGTCGCAAGATTGAACCGAGCAAGCTATATTAGGTTTACCGAAGTAAACTGGGAAGATTAAACCTAAAACACATCCATTTTTTTCTTTTATCTTGTCTAGATGCATTAATTCTTTCCTACATGTTCATACTGACCTCATGTGAGCACTCATCTCAATCGGGCATCGTAACGACATCCAATTGGCCACAAACACATAATAGGGACCAAAATGCAATTTCTGCAATTTAGAAGGACTTTTCTAATTTTTAAGTTACCAGCCTTTAATTAGGTATATTTCAAGCTTACATGTCAAAAAGTAGCTCCATACGGTCAACCAAGCTCAAATAATTGGCAAGACAAGATTCAGGGACTAAAACGAAAGAAACACTAAAGCCATTAACTAACTTAACTGCCTCGAGTATCGGTATGCACACTTGAGTATCGGTATGCCTTTTCCATTTCTGATTCCAAAAATTCCTGTAGCCAAGTTCTGTACCGGTACGACCACGCGTACCGATACACCTTACCAAAACTATAGGCCCATACCGATCCTCAAACCCGTGACCGAACCCCATGCCAAACTCATCTTTCCCGTACCGATACACAAACCCGAGTATCGATACGCTACTCTTAAAAAGCATTTCCATATCGATACGCCTAACCCGCGTACCGGTACCACAAGCCCAAAATGGCTTCCCATACCGATATATGAACACGTGTACCGGTACGCCTGGACCTTAATGGTCACAAATGACTGGTTTAACATGCTTATTTCAAAACTAAACCATTTCATCGTGCCGCAAACTCTCATACAACACTACCAAGATGCAACAACACTCTAAGCACCATAAATACCACAACCAATTAGAATTCATACATCCCATGATATTCTAAAGGCATGCTTCCGAAAATTACTTTGCCAAACATTTCAAAATACATAAATAGGCCAGTCTCAGCATATGCATCATAACAACACAACCCACACAGCATAATAAACTTGCTCAAACCATCACAACATGGCAATCATCAAGAAAGCTCTAGATGCATACCTAAGCAACCATTCATCCACAACTACAAGCAAGTATTCATCATCAAGCTTAGTGAGGATGCTCGTCAAACAATGATGCATTAAAGCCATTTGAAAATTATATGTTTGTTTTCCAAAACATGCTTACAACCAAAGCCTTCCATGATTCCAACCTAATCAAATCATAACAACCGTTATATAACAACATATACATTCCATGCTTAAATTTCAAAGCATTATAAACAAACCATGCTTAATCCCAAAGCATTAAAACAAGGTTCAACACATGAACTTTCACATATATTGGCATTTATAGTGACCCGGATAGACTACCTCTATCCTACACACATATCAGATACACGGATTTCTCATACCATGCCTTGTTAAACTGCATGATATCCCAAACCGTAAGTATACCAACCTTGCCTAATTAAACCGCGAGATCTCACCCTTGCCTAGTTAAATCGCAAGTATATTGACCTTGCCTAGAAGATCACCATCAATTTGGGTTGCCTAGTTAAACCGTAAGTCCCTAAATGAGGTCCCCAATAGTTCGAGTGGCCTAGTTAAACTGCCATACCTCAAGGACCCATAGCCACGGTCAATTTTGTTCACATTTTACAGTGCACTTTTAATCCTATGGCATGCCAACTATATCCGATTGTTTTCATCAAGTCACATAGCCAATATACCATTTACTTACTGTTTTACAATGCATTAAACAAAACATCACATATGCAAATCTCATTGCCAATGCAATAACACCATTCTCAACCGGAATGAAAATCAATGCTCAATAGCATTTAATATACTTTTAAACCCCTGCATATGTACTCAAAATCATTCATTTCCATTAAGTAAATCATACCATGTTTATCACCAAAACATGCAAACGACATGCTCATATCCAATTCGGTATTCAAGAGCAAAATAAGGGAAACTTACTTCCGAGCTTAGGTAAGCGTTTCACGCTTACCCCAAACTCCCAACAACCTTTACAAACCTTTGTAAAGCATCTAAAACCAGTTTCCACTCACCGATATGCCTCGCCTTTCTTGCCAACACGAAACAAGCTCCCAATAAGCAACCAAACTACTTCAAGCTTCGTCGCCTTGATTATCCCCTGTTTTAAACACATAAAATGAGAGGATAAATGCATTAAAATGCATTCAAACCATTGCCTAACAGCAATCTCTTGCAACACCCAAGTTGCCCACTCAAGAACTGTCCGGAACATACCGAAAACACCATCAAACGCTTTCGAAACTTAACCCATCCATAAAACAGCATTTCAACCCATCAAACAAAACCTAATAACATCCAAAAACTCTTTCCTAACATCGTTTTACCTCCAACATATATTAAACTCGATTATCTCCACAATAACTCAAAATTAGCAACCTAAACAATTAGAGATTCAAGAGTCTCGGGATTCTATTGATTAAAACAACTTATCAACATCAAAACACATCCAAAACATATATTAAATCAATCTCAAATACCAGAAATCAGATCCACTTCGAAAATCACCATATTTCATCAATATTTCAAAAATAACTCAATCAAACATTGATAAAAATTGAAATCACATTACAACTTATAAATCAAGGATCAAATGCTTGGGTATATCAATAAAAACCATTTAACAGAGGAGATCACGGACCTTACCCCTGTTATGTGATTTCTCCTTGAATTGACTTGTTTAAAGCTAAGAAAACATAAAATTCCAATGAGATTTTGTAAAACAAAGTTAAAGAATCAAGTTAAAATCAATAATCTGAGTGGAAACAGTTCCTCACCTCTAGATTTTGATGAAATTCTGAGTGTTTGGAAGAAAAGAAGTTAAGAGAAAAGGTTTAAGAAAAAGTTACTTGAGTTTCTTTTAAAAGCTAATAACTAACTTTAGATATGTAATCCTTATTAAAACTCTTTTAAAACACATGCTTAAAATGATTTAATTGAAGGGAGAAACCACCAGAAAACACTTAGAAGATTAGCTCCTTAAGGATTCTAAGGATTTGACCCTTTTTATTTTAGTCACTTTAAAACAGTTTTCTAAAAATCTCATTTTGGTCACTAACCCAAAATGTCATATTTCCAAATTCCCTTTTCCAAAATTGATTCCACCAAAAATCAATATATATTAAAAGATGATTTTACCTATTTTTCTATATTTTTATCTCACCGAAAAATATAAGATCCCAAATCCAACTCGAATCTCTAACCCGATCCACCAGACCGTCTAATAAACCTCAAATCCGCTAGGCCCAAAACTGGGGTGCTACTACTCTCCCCAACTTAAGAAATTTCGTCCCTGAAATTACATGGAGGAAACAGATGGAGAAATTGCTCTTTCATATCCGCATTGCTTTCCCAAGTAGCCTTCTCAACACCTCGGTGACGCCACAAAATCTTCACAAGCTCTATCATCTTACCACGAAGGAATTTCTTGCTGGTGTCGAGGATCTCTACAGGTTTCTCATCAAAGGATAGATCCGGCCTCAACTCCACATCCTCCAACGGCGTAACATGCGATGGATCTGAACGATGTCTCCTCAACATCGAAACATGGAACACATTATGAATTTTCTCCAACTCGGGAGGCAACCTCAACCGATATACCATAGGACCCACACGCTTAATAACCTCGTATGGTCTAATAAACCTCAGACTAAGCTTACCCTTACATCCGAATCTCATCACCTTTTTCCATGGTGACACTTTCAAGAATACGCAATCGCTCACCGCATATTCCACCTCCTTACACTTCAAATTCGCGTAAGATTTTTGCCTATCTGCAGCCACTTTCAACCGGTCGCATACAAGCTTAACCTTCTCATCTGTGTCTTTCAACACATCCGGTAGAGTAACATGTTTTTCCCCCACCTCAGCCCAACATAAGGGCGTACGACACCTCCAGCCGTATAACGCCTCATAAGGTGCCATCTGTATACTCACCTGGTAACTGTTGTTGTAAGCAAACTCAACTAAAGGCAAGTGCTTCTCCCAGATTCCTTGAAACTCGATAATACAACACTTCAGCATATCCTCTAAAACCTGGATAACCCACTCAGACTGTCCATCCGACTGTGGATGATACGCAGTGCTAAAACTCAACCTCGAACCCAAGGCCTGGTGCAAACTCCTCCAAAACCTTACCGTAAACCTCAGATCCCTATCAGAAATGATGGATTTAGGTACACCATGCAAGCGCACAATATCCGTTCTATACAAATCTGCCAACTTGTCCAAGGTGTATTTTGTATGCACTGGTAGGAAATGTGCACACTTGGTGAACTGGTCAACAATCACCCAAACAAAATCCTTCTTAGCTGGTGTCAACGGCAAACCTATTACAAAATCTATAGTGATTCTCTCCTATTTCCACTCCAAAATTTTCAGCGGTTGCAATAACCTAGATGGAAATTAATGTTTAGCCTTGACCCGCTGACATACCATGCACCTGGAAACAAACTCAGCCACATCCTTTTTCAACCAAAACAAGTAGTATACCTCTTTCAAATCACGATACATCTTAACACTACCAAGATGCATAGAAAAAGGACTAGAGTGCGCCTCCGACAAGATTGTGTGCCTCAACTCTGAATCATCCGGCACCACTATTCGACCCTTGAAACACAAAACTCTATCATCATCAAAATTAAATTCCTTCAGATTACCATCAACTATGTCCTTAACATGCTCAACCAACAAATCATCATACAGTTGATTAGCTTTAATCAACTGTGATAACGTAGGCTTGACTTGCAATTCAGCCAGCAAACTACCCTCCCGTGTCACACTCAACTTTGCAAACATAGCTCGAAGCTCAACCGCAACCTTACGACTTAATGCATTCGCCACTACTTTGGCTTTACCAGGATGATACTCAATTGTCAAGTCGTAATCCTTAAGCAACTCTAACCATCTACGTTGCCTAAGATTCAAATCTTTCTGGGACATGAAATACTTCAAGCTCTTGTGATCCGTAAAGATCACACACTTCTCACCATAGAGGTAATGTCGCCAAATTTTCAAAGCCAAAACCATGGCCGCAAGCTCCAAATCATGAGTTGGATAATTGAACTCATGAATTTTCAATTGCCTCGATGCAAAAGCCACAACCTTCTCATCCTACATCAGCACACAACCTAAGTCACCATACGACGCATCACTATAAACCACAAACTTCTTCCCAGATTCAGGCTGAATCAACATAGGAGTATGGGTCAAAACATCCTTCAACTTCTCAAAACTGTGCTGCTGCTTCTCTGTCCACACATAAGGAACATTCTTCTATAACAACTTGGTCAACGGTGCTGCAATACTCGAGAACCCCTCAAGAAAATGGCTATAATAACCAGCCAAGCCAAGAAAACTATACACCTCTGATACAAACTTAGGTGGCTTCCAATTGAGAATAGCCTCAATTTTCTGTGGATCAACGTGAATACCCTCCGCAGAAACCACATGACCAAGGAATGTCACTTTCTTGATCCAAAACTCGCACTTCCTCAACTTAGCGTATAACTGATTATCCTTTAACACCTGCAACACTATTCGCAAATGCCAAACATGCTCTTCCTCGGTACGAGAGTACACGAGAATATCATCTATGAACACCACCACGAACTGATCAAGATACTCATTGAACACTATATTCATCATGTCCATAAACGCAGCCGGGGCATTTGTCAAACTGAAAGGCATGACCAGAAACTCATAATGCCCATACCTCGTATGGAACACAGTTTTATGCACATCCACATCCTTAACCTTCAACTGGTAATACTTTGTTCTTAAATCTATCTTGGAAAACACCGCTGCTCCATGAAACTGATCTAACAAGTCATCAATCTGTGGAAACAAGTACCGGTTCTTTACCGTCAACTTGTTCAACTGACGATAATCAATGCACATATGCATAATACCATCATTCTTTTTCACGAAGAGAACATGAGTACCCCACAGAGAAACACTTGGTCGAATGAACCCATGGTCCAACAACTCCTGAAGTTGAGACTTCAACTACTTCAATTCTTTTGGTGCCATCCTATAAGGAGCAATGGACACTGGTGATGTGCCCTCATATGTCTCGATACGAAACTCCACATCCCTATCTAGAGGTAAACCCAACAACTCCTCAGGAAAAACCTCAAGAAAGTCACAAACGGTCTGAATATCCACCACTCGAACACCCTTGGCTTCCGAATTCATAACAATAGCCAAATAAGCTTGGCAGCCATCAAACATCATCTTCTCCGCTCTAACAGCCGAAACCACATTGGACAAAAACTTAATATTTTCACCAACCATCACAACTTCATAGTCGTCAGCCAACCTCAAGAAAATCCTCTTGGATTCACAATCCACAACTGTTCTGTGCTCAATCAACCAATCCATACCCCATGATATCAAAACCATGGAATGGCAATTCTATAAGATCTGCAACAAACTCATGACCTTGCACCACCAAGGGACAACGCCGATACAACCTTCTTGTTGTAACTGTCTCCCCAAAGGAACTTGTAACTAACAAGCCAACATCTAAGATCTCAACAGGAACATTTAGCGTAGATGCATGTTCACTCAAGATATATGAATACGTAGACCCTGAATCAATCAAAGATAACAATGACAAGGATTGCAAAGTGAAATTACTTGCAATCACATCCATGTCATTACGACCCTCTCGGTGAGCAAAGACCCGAGTTGGTCCACCACCTTCAGGTCTCACTGCTGCAGGATGAGCCATACCTCTCTGACCATCCTCGCTCCTCTAAAAATTACCCCTGCTACGACCTTAGCCCCGAGCAGGTGCAGCAACCTGTGCTAGCACATCTCTCATAGCCCGAGGACAATCACGGTTCAAGTGATCATATGAGCCACAAATCCAAAAAGCTCCAGCATTACCCCAACATATACCCGCGTGGCGCCTACCGCATCGCTCACACTCCGGTATAACACGAGCTCCCTAAGCACCCTGGCCAACTCCACCACTACGCTTGAGATCTGGCTTATGCCTCTTATCCCAGAACCTCCTATTTTGCCTCTGAGAATAGCATAAGTCCGCCACTCTCTTACCCAAGTTCACACTTACAGCCTGAACTGGTGCACCCAAGGACTACTCGATATCCTTGGCCTGATTGATCAACACATCAAAATCCACATAATATGCATCCAAGAGATACGTCTTGATGTCCTTAACAAGACCATAACGGAACCTATTACATCTCTACTGGTTATCTAAAACCAACTCCGGAGCATACTGACTCAGCAGGACAAACTTCACCTCGTAATCAGCAACATACATGCCTCCCTGAGATAGCGACATAAACTCGCGCTTCTTCATATCCAGATACTGGGTACCAAGATACTTCCTCTTGAATGCTCTCCAAAAGAACTCCCAAGTAATGTCTGCCTTAATAACGCCAGCAATTGTGGTCACCCACCAATGATATGCATCCCCCTGCAGCAGGGATACAGTGCAACCTAACTTGCGCTCCTTGTTACATCCCATATGATTCATGATAGGAACCGTCTTTTCCAGCCAACCTTCGATTGCCTCAGGGCTCAAGCCTTAAAATTCCTTACCTCCCAAACTCCTCAAACGCTCCAAGGGTAAACCTTGATTTACCACCACAGCAGGTGTCGGTGCTTGGGCTTGCACTCCCTCCATCGCTGTTTGGAAAGCTCCCGTTATCGCCTGATCTAATGGAGTCAAATCACCATATACAGGCACTTGGTGAACCTAGGGTGCCTCACCCGCCCCAACGTCAACTAGAGAAACCACTGGAGGAGGATGAGGTAAAACATGAGAGAGATTCTCTTTTATCCCATTATTTTGCCCAACCCTGGCAGTATTAGCCATTGACCGTGTCTCGCGTTGAGCCATGCTAACAAAAGCATCAAAACACATTAGAGTTAGGCTAGCGTCAGGCAAAGGATCCAAGTAAACTTTAAAATGCATTTAAAATACTCGGTAATAGGCAATAAGTTCCCAAAACATACCCCAACAGAACATTAAACAATTACCGAACATATACACAATCATCGTATAGTTCAAACAACAACATCCTAACCTTTTGTAACCTGGCTCTGATACCAACAAGTGTAACCCCCTCGACCTAGCCTGGTCGCAAGACCGAACCAAGTAAGCTACATTTGGTTTACCGAAGTAAACCAGAAAGATTAAACATAAAACACGTCCATTTTTTCTTTTATCTTGTCTAGATGCATTAATTCTTTCCTACATGTTCATACTAACCTCAGGTGAGCACTCATCTAAATCGGGCATCGTAACGACATCCAATTGGCCACAAACACATAATAGGGGCCAAAACACAATTTATGCGATTTAGAAGGACTTTTCTAATTTTTAAGTTACCAACCTTTAATTAAGTATATTTCAAGCTTACATGTCAAAAATCAGCTTCATACGGTCAACCAAGCTTATTCAATTGCATCCACAACATTCAAGGACTAAAACATAAGAAATCAAAACTTCAGAAAATACCAAATAACAAACTTAACTGCCACCGTACCGGTACGGACAAGGGGTGTTTCAATACGCCTTCATTAATTCAAACTCCAAAATTTTAGTAGCCAAAACTCATTCTGATACGCTCCCGTTTATCAAAATGCCCTTCATGAAAACAATGTACGTATCAAAACTCCTCCCCGAGTACAGAAACACTGGCCAATTTTGCCTAGGCTTGTACCGAAATAGTTGCCTGAGTAACGGTATGCTATGCCTGGAATGGCTTACCCGTATCGAAATAGGGACACCTGTACCGGTACGTCTGGTCCTATAATGTCCATTCTTACTGGTTTAACATGCTTTTGAGCATACCAAAACACCCCAACATGCTTCTAACATACATCCAACATAATTAAGGATCAATCCACACCAGAGCAACTCAGTTTCAACATCGATTCATGGCATCATACTTCAAACGTAAATCTAGAGGCATGCTTCCTAGAAACCAATCAAGCAAAGCATGAAACTTTAAACCATCACCACAAACAATCTATAATGGCCATTTACAATCCAAGAGAAACCAAACAAACTTGCTCCATCAGAGAGTTTAACAAAACACCTCCCAAAACAACAACGGAAACCCCATTGCTAAACCTCAATTTAAGCCTTCCCATGCATAACGACCATATGCAAAGCTTAAAGAGTAAACATGTATAAATCCCATTATACAACATAAACCATTTCAATGATACATCAACAATTATATTGGCTTACAAGTGATCATTAACCAAGTTCCTTTACCAAAATAGTTCATCGAATGAACAGATTCAACAAGTGTTCTCCCAACACTTCAAGCCATCTCAATCGGAATAGCGATACAATCACAATCGCAGTACATTACAACCAGGTACACTTTCAACCCACGGGGCACCAACCCCACTCATCGGTTAGATTCCTAACCCACTAACGAGAGTTTACGGTACCATATAACCCCTCGACCGTTAGGGTACTTGGATGGAGTTTTTGGTACACCAAATCAAAACCCCTCAACATCCAAGGGGACTTATTATAGTGCACTATCAATCCTATGGCTGACCAACTATATCCGATACCAATTTTTAAAATACATCACTTGCCAATATAATTCACCATTTACAATTTACCTCACTATTTTTAAAGCATTTAATCAAACCATTTACCAAAGCAACGAACCATGCTTTAAACACAAGTATAAACCATATACTTACAAGGATCACCTACCATGTGCATCGCTCAGCATTTCATGCTCGAAAATAGTATCTCATATACTTTAAATCATGCTTAAATAGTAGGTTCAACATAAATCAAAACAAGTGCATAAAACCATTTCATTAAAGCACGACCGAGAGAGAAAACCACGTTATACTTACTTCTGAGTTTAAACCAGCATTTCAAGCTCAGTTTAAACTCCCACAAATCACTTTTAAAACATTCCAAAGCTGGAATCCACGTTCTCACTCACCGATATGCGAAACTTTGATTCGAGGATGCGAAATCAAGCATGCGAAGCCTCCAAAGATTCACCGATCACTTATGGATTCAACTCCCGTGTTTTAACCATATTACAATAGAGGATTAATGCATCTCAATGCATTCAAAACACCGCAACAACAAAACCACACTGACTTCCACCATCCTCTCATAATTACCCAACCACAACAACCGAAAACATCATCTAACTCTTTCCAAACACAACCTAGCCACAATATAACAATCTAACACTTCCATAATCATCAATTAACACTTAAAACTGAATTAATTCATCCAAATACTTCCAGCAATTACACAACCACCACAACTCCACAAAAATACAAATTTAACAATCTTAACAACTAGGGATTCAAGAGTTTTGGGATTCCATTGTTAAAATCAACTTACCAGAAATATAATACATCCAAAATATGTTTAAAATCAATCCTCAACACTGGAAAATAGATCTAATTCGGATCTTCCACTATTTCATCAATTCTACCTAATTAAATCAGTTAATCATTATAAAAAACACAAAATCAGTTTATAAATCATAAATCAAGGATCAAATACTTGGGAATATCAATAAAGAACCATCAATAGAGGAGAAGAATGAACCTTACCTCTATTGTGTGATTTCTCCCTCAATTGCTTGTTTAAAGCTTGAAAAACACAAGAATCCAATAAGGTTTTGAAAATCAAAAATAAAGAATCACTTACAAATCAAGAAATTAAGAAAAAAAAAGTCTCTCACCTTTGTGATTTGATGAAAATAAGAGTGTTTGACAGAAAATAAGTGGAGAGAAAAGTTACGTTAAATTTCTTTAAAAGTGATAACTAACTTTAATATCTAAAATCCCTTTTAATTATCTTTTAAAACACATGTTAAAATGAATTAATTGAAGGGAAAAATCAACAGCAAAAACTTGGTAAAATAGCTCCTTAATGATTCTAAGAATGACCCTTTTCGTTTTAGTCACTTTTAAAAATAGTTTTCAAAAATTACATTTTGGTCACTAACCAAAATGTCACCCTTCAAAAACCCATTTTCCAAAATTGATTTCACCAATACTAATCATATATTAAAATATGATTTTTAAACATTTTTCCATAGTTTTATCTCACCGAAAAATATTTACTCCAGAATCTGACTCGAATCCCTAATCTGATCCATCAGACCGTCTAAGCCAAAAAACCGCTAGGCCCAAAACAGGGGCGTTACAAGCACTATCAGTTTGGTATTCCAGTAACGGTGATTGCTATAGTACGATACTTATATTTAATGGGCTAAGTATTCATAGGGCCTTACATGGCAGAGTTTGTAACTTTATTTTTGAAATATTCTTTTGGTATAAATGTATAAACTTAGAGCTTCTATTTTGGGATTTTTTTATGTTGTTTATTTAATTATATGAAGTATTGGAAGATATATTGTTTTGAATAAAGGCAAAATCTATGGTTTTTAAATGAAGCATTTTGGGTCGAATTTTTTGGTGACCCGTACCTCAGATCTGGATCGAGATCGAGGTGTTACATTTAGTTGTATCAAAGCCAGATTTAGTCAGTTCTAGGAAACCTTGAGGAGGTATAGGTGTTGTAGTAAGTTGTCTAGTGAATACAAGCCCTTAAATTAAGTTCTTACTTCTTAAGACTGGTATAGGTGGAAAGATGCTAGAGTTGAGGATGTGTCCTTATCCCGCAAACTGAATGGTGTTTTTGTTGTGAATAGTAGTCATTTTAAAGCTTTCAAATACATTACGAGAGTTTGTGGTAGGGGATCTTTTTTGATTTGCGAAAATGGCTTCTATGATGCTAGGGGACCCTTTGTGTAACCCCCTTGACCGAATTAAGGACGCCACATTATGTTTACCGAAGCAAACCCAAACTAATAACCTCAACTAGTCTTTTTTTCCTTTTTATCTTGCCTAGATGCTTAATTAACTCCAAGGTATGATGTACAACAACGAAAGACTAATCAAGCATTCAATTTGCAAGACTTAACACTTTAGGGGCCAAAATGGAAATTCTATTAATTAAAGGACTAAATTATAAATTTATGTTACCATCCCTTAATTAGTTTCATTATATGCCTCTGTGTGAATTTGCATCAAAATTGGATGATTAAATACACATTGAAGATGTTACCATCCCTTAATTAGTTTCATTATATCGATACATTTTTAACACCCTCAACGTATATTCGATGATTAAATACACATTGAAGATGTTACTAAAGTATTTAACTGATTTCCTGACTTGTAATTTTTTTAAATCTAGTTTAGTAAAATAATTTTTCCTCGGTTTCATTAAATTACAAAGCTATCTAGTGTCACTTAGTTTCGAGCCTGAATTGGTTAAATAAATATTTAAGACAGTTATTAACGTGAAAACATAATTCAGGGTGTAAACTATGTGTGCTACCTAGACCCTTTCTTGATTTTAAAATCCCTATTCTATAAGCATTAACTACGTAATAATTATACCAAATTCCACTACTAAGAGTTTAAAACCATATTGTTCATCCATAATACTTAGTTTACAAGCCCACCTAAAATAAGTAAACTAACTTATAAGTTTAGTAATACAAAACAACTACTATTTAAAATACGAGTACATGCCCACTAGATTACGATGTAAGTGTACATACTATTGCTTATAAGCGATATCTCGATTTCCAAAAGTGCAGCTCCTTCTTCGATACTACTAGCCTAATCAACCTACGTGTATTACGAAATACACGCTAAGTATAACTTAGTGAGGCATAAAAATACAATATAAACCTATAACATAAATATCACCATTCCTGTAAAAAAAATGGCATGCAATTCTCTGTATAATTTATAACATTTCATCATTTATCATGGTAAATGAGAAAATAACTTATTTCAATGAATCATGGTTGCATGTAGATATAAATATTCAAATTCATAACATCATTCTTACTTTATCGGTGATAAATACGATAGACATATTGACCTATCTACCTGCATAAAAGCATTTCCTGAATTATAGCCCAATGTACAATTTCATGTGATGCTATGGTACACGAGTCATCACGACACCGTAGTGTCTACGATACTGTAGCTTCTGCATCACTGAAGTGACTGAGATGAGTACGTACTTGAGGACACCCTTTGCTCCTCATACTCGCACATTTTTGTGCTATGTAACACTGTAGTGTTTGAACCGACTCCGTAGAGTCTAACTCGACTTCGTAAACTCTATCTCGACCTCGAAGAGTCTATCTCGCAGCGTACTGCTATGATGTAGCTGCTAGGACTCTATGGATATCCAACTATACCAAAGACTCTCACACTAGTACATGGACATAACAATATAATATTTTCACATTCAATATGCAATCAATCAATACTATTATCCATAATTCAATAATGTGCAATTTATACCCAAAATCTAAAATCTGATTTATCTTTGATAAATCATTATGCCATATCAATGGTCACTTAAAGAACTAGTTGAGGATTTTTCATGTACACCAAAATGGTCACTTAAAGAACTAGTTGAGGATTTTTCATTCTAACATCAAAATCAAGCTTCTAATATCATAAATCTTTCATTTCCATCATCAATTGCAAAACCCTAAATAAAATCCCAAATTCTAGGGTTAGGGTTTATGTCTTCAAACATGAAATAAATCTAAATCTAAGCTTGATTTCCAACTCCATAACATTTGATTTACTTAAATTAAGCTTCAATCTCAACATAGAATATGAAACCCTATTTTCTCTCTCATCAATATCATGAATAATTTTTCAAATTACTATGAAAAAATACTATCAATAGAAAGAGCATTAAGCATAGATCATTTTTTTCCAAAGCAACATACCTTGATTCTAACTTTGGAGCTTTCAAAATGCCTAGGAAAATTTTGTGTATTTTTCCTCTTCTTTCTCTTGTTGGTTTCGAAAATGGGAGGATAAAGATGAAAAAATTTGTTCATCTTTTATTTTATTAATGCCACATGTATTAATTAAATGAATATTAAATTCATTTAATTTTTTAAGTCCAAATAATCCTCCAACTATGTTTTATTTTCAAATTTGCAATCTTGTAAAAATAGAACCAAGTCTAGTTAGAATCCAACTAGAATCATTAAAATATTTATAAAAATAATATTTTATGAATTTTCCATGGCTTATGGAACTGTCTTGAAAATTCAATTCGATCTGATTACCCGATAATCACTTACTATGATTTATATTTTTTGAACTATAAGATCAAATATGAAATTCTCAGATTTCTAACTTTCATACATAAAAATTATTGATATACAAAATATTCCATAATTTTGTAAAAATCAAAATCTTGAAATTTTGACTCAGTCTAATATACTGATAATTTACCCGAAATCTTTATTGGATAAAATTCTCTTAATATCCTTTATCAAATATCCATACGAATAATATTAACTCGAACTGATTCCTTTTTATCAGTCTCAAGTACTGACATGGTACCTTCCCAATAGGTCACCCATCCTAGTCCTACTATAGCTTGAGCACGCTTAACTTTGCAGTTCGATCCGGGTATCCAAATTCCACTTAAACGTTAACTATGATTTCCCAATATTTGAAATATCGGATCAAACCAGTAATTCCACATTCGATCCACACCAATAGGTGCTCTATCTATTTATGAAATAAAACACCTAAATTTTGGGAAATTGCAACTTTGGTCCTTCAACTTTTCATATTTTGACCTGTACCATACAAGTTTTGAAAACTTATCATTTTGGTCACTAAACTTTAACGTTGAATTCCCATTCCAATTTTTCCTTGGAGTATTACCAAACTTTGCAAGTACCCTATTTTGCTTAGTCTCTTTCACATGGTACTCTTAATTCTTAGAAATTCCTTCCCTAGAGTTCACAATTAAAGAAATCCTAACTTTTATATTTTGTCATTTTAGTCACTAAGTAAGCTTTTAAGCCATTATCTTAGTACTAAATGACTCTTAAACAACTTAGCAAATTTTGGGGTATTACAAGTTTGGTTGAGTATCGATACCCATTGTTATATTTCTAAATCGAGGATTGTAGTAGCTAAAACCCATACCAATACGGTACCTCGTGTACCGATCCCACTCTAAACTTTCTTAAGGGCGTACCTATATGGTGGCTACTCGTACTGATGCCCCTTTGTTATTTTCCCCAAATCTGAGCTGTATTAGACCCCACGTACCGATCCCCAAGGAACCAATATCGGTACAACTAGGCCTGTAATAACCTCTTGGCCAAACGAATTATACTTAGCACAGTCTAACATGCTTCAAACATCAAACAAAAAACATATAACATATTTAACATCATTTCCAGAATCATCCAAGCATACTAGAAGAACATTCAATCCATAGCAAATCAATCAAGAGAACCTATAGGTATGGTCTCTACCTAAGCATGCAATTCTCATCCCAAACCCACAAATCAAACCATATAATCTCATACAAGTCCAAAATACCAAATAGAACATGTCCAAAAGAGGGAGTAAGCAAAGAACCATCCCAATTACAACTTGGTCGCATTGCCCTTTATTACTACGAATTCATTTATTAAAAACCATACTTAAAGTACATTGATTCTTGGATTCCTCCTTACTCGCTTGCTACCTCGAAAACTCACTTCTCTACAATGATGAGAAAAAAGAGCGTAAGCATATAATGCCTAGATAGGGACGCTCTAAAAGCCCTCTTCAATGCATTTAAAACCATTTGAGTCAAACAACATTTTTCAACTTCATGCTAAAACATCCCATGCCCTTTTTACCTTTCCAAAACATGCATATTAAAACATATACAAAACATGTATCATGGATCTCATGCATAATCCCATATTCAAAACCTCAATTTAAGCCTTCACATGCTTATTCATCCAATAACAAAGCTTAAAGAGCAAAACATGTATAAATTACATTATACAAAACATAATTTATCCATCATGATACATTAGCTCATATATTGGCATTAAAGTGACCCCAAAACCAAATCTTTCCTTTATCAAAACACATCGGATGCACGAATTGCACAAGTTGTTCCTTAGACCACTTAACCATACATTTAATAGGAGCAAACGATACAATAAACCCCTCGATGGTTATAATGTATAATACCCATCAGCGGGAGAAAATGGTACAATCACAACCCCTCGACACACATGAGGCGACTTATTATAGTGCACTTTAAACCCTATGGCATGCCAACTATATCCGATAACATTTAATCATTGTCACTTGCCAATATATTCCATATTAAACATGATACCTCACTGTTTTTCATATGCATCGTTTAAAACAATTTCCAATGCAACAAACCATGCACTTCATAACATCAAAAATACTTTTTATAAAGCATTTACCATGCTCAAATATCATCAATATAATATCATTTGTATCATAATTATTTCTAAAACATGCATATAATGGTAGGTATCAAATCATAAACATAGGCATGAGAAAATCAACTTTGTCTAACCGAAATTGAGAGTGTAATCGGCTAATACTTACTTTCGAGCCTAGACAAATGTTTAAAGCTTAATCTAAACTCCCAAAAATCAATTTCAAACCTTTACAAGGCTGTAAATCTCATTTCCACTCACCGGCAACACAAAGCTTCACTTGCCGATGTGAAATCAAGCATTCGATGCTCCCAAACCTTCGTCAATCACTGTAGGATCGGTCTCCTCTATTTTATTCACATCATAATAGAGGATTAATGCATCATTATACATCCATAATTCCAGCAACATCAATTCCCAACATCACCTCACCAAAAACCATAAAACGTCTCCTTAAAACAACCGAAAACATCACCAAACACAAACCTAAACAAAGACCCGCCATAAGCCAACAATTTGAACATCAAATCAACATCAATTAACATCTAAAAACACTTGCAACTTTATCGTATACCTCCAACAACATCTTAACACCCCAAACTAACTATTTCCAACCTAGAAAATTAGCAATTCAATTAGTTTTGGGTTTCCTTTTATAAATACCATTAAATATCATCAAAATACGCTTTAACCATGATCTAAACCAATCAAGATTGCAATGATTCAGATAATAACCAAAATCAATAAATCTCTTAACAAAATTAACATTAAACTATTAAATCTTGATTTAATCATTAAAACATAACATAAATCAATTCCAAAGGATCAAGAAATTGGAACTTTCAATAAAGAACCTTTTATTAGAAGAGAGAAACGAAAATCACCTCTAATGGTAGAATCCTCCCTCAATTGGCTTGATTTTGATGAAATCTTCAAAGTAGAAATAGAATATCTTAAGTAAAACAAAAGAATCAAGTGTTGAAATCAAAAGTAAGATTGAAAAGATTGATTCTTGAGATTTTTAGAAAAGAAAAGGTAATTTGGCTACTGCGGATTTGAGAGAAAAGATTGGGATAAAAAGTAGTTACGTTAGAAAATGATTTGGCTAATTAAAAACAAACTAATTAAAACTCTTTTAATCCCTTTTATGAAATCCTTTTAAAAACATTTTAAATTATCCAAAATAAGGAAAAATGTCTAATAAAGTCAATTGGCTTAATAGCTCCCTAAAGATTCTAAGTTTTGACCCTTTACGATTTAGTCACCAAAAATAGTTTTCAAACTTTATATTTTAGTCACTAGGAAAAAATGTCCATAATTCAAACCTTATTTTATCAAATTGAGTTTAGCAAAACCCTTAAAGTAGTAGTTAAGTATTTTTTATCATTTTCCATATTTTATTTCGTGTTAAAAATATTTATTATGATTTAATTCCTGAAACTAGATCAAACTGACTAATTCGTTCACCCAAACCGTCTAATCTACCTAGATAACTCCTAGGCCCAAATTTGGGGCATTATAACTCTCCCCCACTTAAGAAATTTTGTCTTTAAAATTTATCTGACGGAAAAAGGTATGGGAACTGCTTCTTCATGTCATTCTTAGTTTCTCACGTGGCTTCCTCGACACTTCGATGTCGCCACAGAACTTTTACCAACTCAATGGCCTTCCCATAAAGAACCTTACTACTAGAAACCAAGATTTTCACTGGTTCCTCATCATAGGTCAAATCTGGATTCAACTCAATCTCTTCAACAGGCATCACATGCGATGGGTCCAATCTGTACCTCTGAAGCATCGATACATGGAAAATATTATGCAACCTTTCCAACTTCGGAGGTAAACTTAACCTATAAGTGACTGGACCAACATGCTCTAACACCTTATAAGGCCTAATAAACCTCAGACTCAATTTACCTTTTCGTCCAAACCTAATCACCTTCTTCCAAGGTGAAACTTTTAGAAACACTTTATCACCAACCGTAAACTCCATCTACTTACTGTAACGCCATAAAAATGGGCCTAGATGTGAATCGGGTTGGACTGGAGGTTTGAGAGATCCGGTTTAGGCGATTTGAATAGTTTCGGGAAAATAAATTATTAAATTGATTTTTAAGGTAAAATAAAATATGGAAAAATTCTCTAAATTACTTAATTAATATTTTAAGTAAATCAATGAAGTCAATTTGAGGAAATTAAATCTAATTTTAAGACATTTTATTCTAGTGACTAAATTGAAAGTTTTCAAAACTGTTTTAGTGACTAAATCGAAAAAGGATCAAAACTTAGAATCTTTAAGGAGCTATTTGAAAATTCTTTTTCAACATATTTCTCTCTTAATTTAGGCTATGTTTAAAGTATTTTTAAATTGTTTAATAATTGGATAAATGAGGATTTAATTAAAAAGATCTTTATTTCCCAAAAACACTTTCTCACGCAACTACTTTTCTCAAAATCTTTTCTCTCAACTTTCTCAGCAACCAAATGAGGTTTCCACTTCTAAATCTCCAGGAATCAATCTTCATTGATTTATTTTTTGATTTCTATTTGATTTCTTCAAATACCTTTACAAAATCTTTTTGGATTTCATCAAAGCTTGGCCAATTAAGGAGAAATCAGCAATTAGAGGTAATTTTCATTTCTCTCCTCTAGTTAAGGGTTCTTTATTGAAATTCCCAAGTTCTTGATCCTTTGTTATTGATTTTTTATGGAATTATGTTTTAAACATTTATTTGTTAATTAAATTGAGTTTTATGTGGAAATTGAATAGAAATGGAGTTGGCTCTATTTTGGAATGATTCTAATTGATTTGGATCTATTTTAAGATGTGTTTTGATGTTAAAAGGAAAGGTTAATGAAAGAAATCCCAAAACTATAAAGATTGCTAATTTTCTAGGTTGTTTATAGTTGGTTTTTGATTTGATATTGGTGTTGTGGTGCTGCTGGAGGTATAAGGACGAGTTTTAAATGTTTTTAGATGTTAATTGATGTTGTTATGAGGTTGAAATCAATAGGTTTTGCCTGGGCTTTGCTTAGATGAAGTTTGGTGTTGATTTCAGTTGTTTCGGATAGGCGCTAGTGCTTTTGAGGTAGGCGAAGTTGAAGTTGTTGTTTGCTAAAGGTTTGTGATGCATGGAAGTGCATTAATCCTCTGTTTTTGTTTGGATAGAGTAGGGGAATCAAATCCTTTGGCTTTTGGAGACATCGCAGAAGCTTCAGAGGCTTGAACGCGTATCGGCTAGTGGAAGTAAGTATAGGATGAATTCTCTCATGAACTGTAACCCGCTCGACTTGACCTAGACGCCCGATCGAATATAGTGAGCTATATTAGGTTTGCCGAAGCAAACCGGGGAAAGGTTACAAAAAGTCAGTCCATTTTTCCTTTTATCTTGTCTAGATGCAAATTATTAATCTTACATGTACATGCTCGTAGCAGGTGAAATTTCGAAGAAAATGAATCACGAAAAGACAACCAATTGCATCGTATTCATTACGAGGACTAAAATGTAATTACTTTAAATTATAGAATCAAAATTGAAATTAAGGTTACCAATACACAATTAGTCCATTTACATGTCCATATCTCAAATTTCATGTCAAAATCATCAACCATATACATACAATTACATTTGTAATACTTAGGGATTAAAACTCAAGAGACCAAAAACTAGATTCCATGACATTACCTGTAAAAACTGCCGCTTGTACCTATACGGACACAACTGTACTGATACGGAGCAACAACGCGTACCGATACATAGAGTTCCGTATCAGTACCCCACGTCAACTTGCAAAATATTAAAGTCGTACCGATACGAGCCCTTGGTGTTCTAGTACACGGGGTTTTCCCCAAAAAAAGACTTTCCAGTAACGAGTTCCCGTACTGATACGCCTTATCCCGTACCGGTATGCCAAGCTTAAATTGCTTATCCGTACCGGTACTCAAATACCCATACCAATGCCGAAATCCCTGGTTTGCCTAGTCGTACCGATACGGTCCCTTGTGTTTCGATACACATAGGCTTGTAATGTCATTTTCTTCTAGTTTTCACTCAAATCTAGATGTATTTAGATCCTAGCAACTTGCATACATGAATATAAACATTCAACGATACATATATCAACACTTGCACCAAGGTTTAGCTACAAAACAAGCTTATGCTACCATATGGTTTAATCTATAGGCATACTCCCTAAAATACTCCACCAAACATACCAAAATGCTCAAATAAACATTTACCAGCACAAGCATCATACCAACATCACTTTAATACCATATTCAACATGTTAAGCTCATCAAAGCATGCCATCCAAGCAAAACAATCTAGATGCATACTTAGGTAACCACATAACATCAACCATAGGTATCGGTGCACACTATGCTTAACAACATCAATCAAACTCCAAAATAACAGCATTACACATGCTTAAACCAAGGGAAAAAAGTATTACATATCCCAAAATCCATGGCGAACACATTGCCTTATTAACGGGAAACATAAACCGAGTTCATACTCAAAATTGCTTTGCCTCTTGGATCACTACGACTTTGCCTTCGTTGCCCCCAAGCCTTAATGCTCTGCATCATTAGGAAAAAGAGAGCGTAAGCACACTTGCTTAGTGAGGATGCTCTTAAAACAATGATGCATTATAACCCTTGAAAACCAAACACTTGTTTTCAAACCATGCTTACGGCCTAAGCAAGTTCCAATGATTCCAATTCAAAGCTTGTATATCGACTATAAGCAAAAAGATATATTCCACATGCTTAAATCCCCAAAGCATTTTATACAAAACCATGTTTGAATTCCAAAGCATTACATACAAAACCATGCTTAAATCCCAAAGCATTAAAAATAGGTTGAACATTAGAACTCTCATATATTGGCAATTATAGTGACCCCAGATAGTCAACCACTGTCCTTGATTGGTCGACCGCTAATCTTTAGTTAACCGACCGTTAACTTTACACATCAGATACACAGATCTCCCTTAATGACCGACCCTCATTAAGACTACCCCATGCAGACCACATCAATTAACAACCTTGCCGACCTTGTAACCCCCTCGACCCAGCCTAGTCACAAGATCGAACCGAGCAAGCTATATTAGGTTTACCGAAGTAAACCGGGAAGATTAAACCTAAAACACGTCCATTTTTTTCTTTTATCTTGTCTAGATGCATTAATTCTTTCCTACATGTTCATACTGACCTCATGTGAGCACTCATCTCAATCGGGCATCGTAACGACATCCAATTGGCCACAAACACATAATAGGGACCAAAACACAATTTCTGCAATTTAGAAGGACTTTTCTAATTTTTAAGTTACTAGCCTTTAATTAAGTATATTTCAAGCTTACATGTCAAAAAATCAGCTTCAAATAGTCAACCAAGCTCAAATAATTGGCAAGACAAGATTCAGGGACTAAAACGAAAGAATCACTAAAGCCATTAACTAACTTAACTGCCTCGAGTATCGGTACGCACACTTGAGTATCAGTATGCCCTTTCCATTTCTGAATCCAAAAATTCCTGTAGCCAACTTCTGTACCGGTACGACCACTTGTACCGATGCACCTTACCAAAACTATAGGCCCGTACCGATCCTCAAACCCGTGTACCGAACCCCATGCCAAACTCAGCCTTCCCGTACCAATACACAAACTTGAGTATCGATACGCTACTCTTAAAAAGCATTTCCGTATCGATACGCCTAACCCGCGTACCGGTACCACAAGCCCAAAATGGCTTCCCGTACCGATACATGAACACGCATACCGGTACGCCTGGACCTTAATGGTCACAAATGACTGGTTTAACATGCTTATTTCAAAACTAAACCATTTCATCGTGCCACAAACTCTCATACAACACTACCAAGATGCAACAACACTCTAAGCACCATAAATTCCGCAACCAATTAGCATTCATACATCCCATGATATTCTAAAGGCATGCTTCCTAAAATTACTTTGCCAAACATCTCAAAATACACAAATAGGCCAATCTCAGCATATGCACCATAATAACACAACCCATACAGCATAATAAACTTGCTCAAACCATCACAACATGGCAATCATCAAGAAAGCTCTAGATGCATACCTAAGCAACCATTCATCCACAACTACAAGCAAGTAATAATCATCAAGCTTAGCAACATCAAACCATCCTCAAAACCCAGCATAGAATCATACTTAAAATCCATAAGAAATCAGGATTACAATTCCTAAAAATCATGGCAAACACATTTCCTTATTAACCGAAAACATAAGCCGAGTTCATAGTCAAAAGTAGTTTATCTCTTGGATCCTTGCAAACCTTGCCTTTGGTGCCTCGAACCGTAATGCTCTGCATCATTAGGAAAAAGAAAGCGTAAGCACACATGCTTAGTGAGGATGCTCGTCAAACAATGATGCACTAAATCCATTTGAAAATTATATGTTTGTTTTCCAAAACATGCTTACAACCAAAGCCTTCCATGATTCCAACCTAATCAAATCATAACAATCTTTATATAACAACATATACATTCCGTGCTTAAATCTCAAAGCATTATAAAAAAACCATGCTTAATCCCAAAGTATTAAAACAAGGTTCAACACATGAACTTTCACATATATTGGCATTTATAGTGACCCGGATAGACTACCTCTATCCTACACACATATCGGATACATGGATTTCTCATACCATGGCTTGTTAAACCGCATGATATCCCAAACCGTAAGTATACCGACCTTGCCTAATTAAACCGCGAGATCTCACCATTTCCTAGTTTAACCGCAAGTATATCGACCTTGCCTAGAAGATCACCATCAATTTGAGTTGCCTAGTTAAACCGTAAGTCCCTAAATGAGGTCCCCAACAGTTCGAGTGGCCTAGTTAAACTGCCATACCTCAAGGACCCATAGCCACGATCAATTTTGTTCACATTTTACAGTGCACCTTTAATCATATGGCATGCCAACTATATTTGATTGTTTTCATCATGTCACATAGCCAATATACCATTTACTTACTGTTTTACAATGCATTAAACAAAACATCACATATGCAAATCTCATTGCCAATGCAATAACACCATTCCCAACAGGAATGAAAATCAATGCTCAATAGCATTTAGTATACTTTTAAACCCCTGCATATGTACTCAAAATCATTCATTTCCAGTAAGTAAATCATACTATGTTTATCACCAAAACATGTAAACGACATGCTCATATCCAAGCCGGTATTCAAGAGCAAAATAAGGGAAACTTAATTTCGAGCTTAGGTAAGCGTTTCACGCTTACCCCAAACTCCCAACAACTTTTACAAACCTTTGTAAAGTATCTAAGACCAGTTTCCACTCATCGATACGCCTCGCCTTGCTTGCCAACACGAAACAAACTCCCAATAAGCAACCAAACTACTTCAAGCTTCGTCGCCTTGATTATCCCCTGTTTTAATCACATAAAACGAGAGGATAAATGCATTAAAATGCACTCAAACCATTACCTAACAACAATCTCTCGCAACACCCAAGTTGCCCACTCAAAAACTATCTGAAACATACCGAAAACACCATCAAACGTTTTCAAAAATTAACCCATCCTTAAAACAACATTTCAACCCATCAAACAAAACCTAATAACATCCAAAAACCCTTTCCTAACATCATTTTACCTCTAGCATATATTAAACTCGATTATCTCCACAATAACTCAAAACTAGCAACCTAAACAATTAGAGATTCAAGAGTCTCGGGATTCTATTGGTAAAACAACTTATCAACATCAAAACACATCCAAAACATATTAAATCAATCTCAAATACCGGAAATCAGATCCACTTCAAAAATTACCATATTTCATCAATATTTCCAAAATAACTCAATCAAACATTGATAAAAATTGAAATCACATTACAACTTATAAATCAAGGATCAAATACTTAGGTATATCAATAAAAAACCATTTAACAGAGGAGATCACGGACCTTACCCCTGTTATGTAATTTATCCTTGAATTAGCTTGTTTAAAGCTAAGAAGACATAAAATTCCAATGAGATTTTGCAAAACAAAGTTAAAGAATCAAGTTAAAATCAATAATTTGAGTGGAAACAGTTCCTCACCTCTGGATTTTGATGAAATTCTGAGTGTTTGGAAGAAAAGAAGTTAAGAGAAAAAGGTTTAAGAAAAAGTTACTTGAGTTTATTTTAAAAGCTAATAACTAACTTTAGATATGTAATCCTTATTAAAACTCTTTTAAAACACATGCTTAAAATGATTTAATTGAAGGGAGAAACCACCAGCAAACACTTGGTAGATTAGCTCCTTAAGGATTCTAAGGATGTGACCCTTTTTATTTTAGCCACTTTAAAACAGTTTTATAAAAATCTCATTTTGGTCACTAACCTAAAATGTCATATTTCCAAATTCCCTTTTCCAAAATTGATTCCACCAAAAAGTCAATATATATTAAAAGATGATTTTACTTATTTTCTATATTTTATCTCACCGAAAAATATACGATCCTGAATCCAACTCGAATCTCTAACCCAGTCCACCAGACCGTCTAATAAACCTCAAATCCGCTACGCCCAAAACTGGGGTGTTACTACACTCTCCCACTTAAGAAATTTTGTCCCTGAAATTACCTGGAGGAAACAGATGTGGAAATTGCTCTTTCATCTCCGCATTGCTTTCCCAAGTAGCCTCCTCAACACCTCGGTGACGCCACCAAATCTTCACGAGCTCTATCATCTTACCACGAAGGAATTTCTTGCTGGTGTCGAGGATCTCTACGGGTTCCTCATCAAAGGATAGATCTGGCCTCAACTCCACATCCTCCATCGGCATAACATGCGATGGATCTGAGCGATGTCTCCTCAACATCGAAACATGGAACACATTATGAATTTTCTCCAACTCGGGAGGCAACCTCAACCGATATGCCATATGACCCACACGCTCAATAACCTCGTATGGTCCAATAAACCTCGGACTAAGCTTACCCTTACGTCCGAATCTCATCACCTTTTTCCATGGTGACACTTTCAAGAATACGCGATCGCTCACCGCATATTCCACCTCCTTACGCTTCAAATTCGCGTAAGATTTTTCCCGATCCGTAGCTGCTTTCAACCGGTCACATACAAGCTTAACCTTCTCATTTGTGTCTTTCAAAACATCCGGTAGAGTAACATGCTTTTCCCCCACCTCAGCCTAACATAAGGCGTACGATACCTCCGGCCTTATAACGCCTTATAAGGTGCCATCTGTATACTCGCCTGATAACTGTTGTTGTAAGCAAACTCAACTAAAGGCAAGTGTTTCTCCCAGGTTCCTTGAAACTTGATAATACAACACTTCAGCATATCCTCTAAAACCTGGATAACCCATTCAGACTGTCCATCCGGCTGTGGATGATACGCAGTGCTAAAACTCAACCTCGAACCCAAGGTATGGTGCAAACTCCTCCAAAACCTTGCCATAAACCTCGGATCCCTATTAGAAACGATGGATGGTACACCATACAAGCGCACAATATCCATTATATACAAATTTGCCAACTTGTCCAAGGTGTACGTTGTATGCACTGGTAGGAAATGTGAACACTTGGTGAACCGGTCAACAATCACCCAAACGAAATCCTTCTTAGCTAGTGTCAACGGCAAACCTATTACAAAATCCATGGTGATTATCTCCTATTTCCACTCCAGAATTTTCAGCGGTTGCAATAACCTAGATGGAAATTGATGTTTAGCCTTGACCAACTGACATACCATGCACCTGGAAACAAACTCAGCCACATCCTTTTTCAACCCAAACCAGTAGTATACCTCCTTCAAATCACGATACATCTTAACTCTGCTAGGATGCATAGAAAAAGGACTAGAGTGCGCCTCTGAAAGATAGTGTGCCACAACTCTGGATCATCTGGCACCACTATTCAACCCTTGAAACACAAAACTCTATCATCATCAAAATGAAATTCCGTCGGATTACCATCAACTATGTCCTTAACATCCTCAACCAACAAATCATCATACAGTTGCTTAGCTTTAATCAACTGTGATAATGTAGGCTTGACTTGCAATTCAGCCTGCAAACTACGTGTCACACTCAACTTTGCAAACATATCTTGAAGCGCAACCGCAACCTTCGACCTAATGCATTCGCCACTACATTGGCTCTACCAAGATGATACTCAATTGTCAAGTCGTAATCCTTAAGCAACTCTAACCATCTACGTTGCCTAAGATTCAAATCTTTCTGGGACATCAAATACTTCAAGCTCTTGTGATCCGTAAAGATCACACACTTCTCACCATAGAGGTAATGTCGCCAAATTTTCAAATCGAAAACCATGGCCGCAAGCTCCAAATCATGAGTTGGATAATTGCGCTCATGAACTTTCAACTGCCTCGATGCGAAAGCCACAACCTTCTCATCCTACATCAGCACAGAACCTAAGCCAACATACGACGCATCACTATAAACCACAAACTCCTTCCTAGATTCAGGCTGAATCAACACAGGAGCATGGGTTAAAACTTCCTTCAACTTCTCAAAATTGTGCTTTTGCTTCTCCGTCCACACATTAGGAACATTCTTCTGTAACAACTTGGTCAACGGTGCTGCAATACTCGAGAACCCCTCAAGAAAATGCTATAATAACCAGCCAAGCCAAGAAAACTACGCACCTCCGATACAGACTTAGGTGGCTTCCAATTGAGAGTAGCCTCAATTTTCTATGGATCAACGTGAATACCCTACGCAGAAACCACGTGACCAAGGAATGTCACTTCCTTGATCCAAAACTCGCAGTTCCTCAACTTAGCGTATAACTGATTATCCTTTTACACCTGTAACACTATCTGCAAATGCCAAACATGCTCTTCCTCGGTACGAGAGTACACGAGAATATCATCTATGAACACCACCACGAATTGATCAAGATACTCATGGAACACTCTATTCATCATGTCCATAACGCAGTCGGGGCATTTTTCAAATTGAAAGGCATGACCAGAAACTCATAATGCCCATACCTCGTACGGAATGCAGTTTTATGAACATCCACATCCTTAACCTTCAACTGGTAATACTCTATTCTTAAATCAATCTTGGAAAACACCGTTGCTCTATGAAACTGATCTAACAAGTCATCAATTTGTGGCAACAGGTACCGGTTCTTTACCGTCAACTTGTTCAACTGACGATAATCAATGCATATACGTATCATACCATTCTTCTTTTTCACGAAGAGAACAGGAGAACCCCACGGAGAAACACTTGGTCAAATTAACCCATGGTCCAACAACTCCTGAACTTGAGACTTCAACTCCTTCAATTCTTTTGGTGCCATCTTATAAGGAGCAATGGACACTAGTGATGTGCCCTCATATGTCTCGATACGAAACTCCACATCCCTATTCAGAGGTAAACCCGACAACTCCTCAGGAAAAACCTCAAGAAAGTCGCAAACGGTCTGAATATCCTGCACTCGAACACCATTGGCTTCTGAATTCATAACAATAGCCAAATAAGCTTGGCAGCCATCAAACATCATCTTATCCGCTCTAACCGCCGAAACCACATTGGACAAAAACTTAACATTTTCACCAACCATCATAACTTCATAGTCGTCGGCCAATCTCAAGAAAATCCTCTTGGATTCACAATCCACAACTGCTTTGTGCTCAATCAACCAATCCATACCCCATGATATCAAAACCATGGAATGGCAATTCCATAAGAACTGCGGCAAACTCATGACCTTGCACCACCAAAGGACAATGCCGATACAACCTTCTTGTTGTAACTGTCTCCCCAAAGGAACTTGTGACTAACAAGCCAACATCTAAGATCTCAACAGGAACATTCAGCATAGATGCATGTTCAATCAAGATATATGAATGCGTAGACCTCGAATCAACCAAAGATAACAACGATAAGGATTGCAAAGTGAAATTACTTGAGATCAAATCCGTGTCATTACGACCCTCTAAGTGAGCAAAGACCCGAGTCAGTCCACCACCTTCAGGTCTCACTGCTGCAGGATGAGCCATACCCCTCTGACCATCCTCGCTCCTTTGAAAATTACCCATGCTACGGCCTCGGCCCCTAGCAGGTGCAGCAACCTGTGCTGGTACATCTCTCGCAGCCCGAGGACAATGACGCTTCAAGTGATTAGATGAGCCACAAATCCAGCAAGCTCCATCATTACCCCAACACATACCCACGTGGCGCCTACCGCATCGCTCACACTCTGGTATAACACGAGCTCCCTAAGCACCCTGGCCAACTCCACCACTACGCCTGAGATCTGGCTTATGCCTCTTATCCCTGAACCTCCTATTCTGCCTCCGAGAATAGCATGAGTCCGCCACTCTCTTACCCAAGTTCACACTTACAGCCTGAACTGGTGCACCCAAGGACTACTCGATATCCTTGGCCTGATTGATCAACACATCAAAATCCATGTAATCTGCATCCAAGAGATACGTCTTGATGTCCTTAACAAGACCATAATGAAACCTATTACATCTCTGCTGGTCATCTGGAACCAACTCCGGAGCATACTGACTCAGTCAGACAAACTTCACCTTGTAATCAGCAACATACATGCCTCTATGAGATAGAGACATAAACTCGCGCTTCTTCATATCCAAATACTGGGTACCAAGATACTTCCTCTTGAAAGCTCTCCGAAAGAACTTTCAAGTAATGTCTGCCTTAAGAACGCCAGCAATTGTGGTCACCCACCAATGATATGCATCCCCCTGCAGCAGGGATACAGTGCAACCTAACTTGTTCTCCTTGTTACATCCCATCTGATTCATGATAGAAACTGTCTTTTCCAGCCAACCTTTGATTGTCTCAAGGCTCAAGCCTTGAAACTCTTCACCTCTCAAACTCCTCAAACGCTCCAAGAGTAAACCTTGATTTACCACCACAGCGGGTGCCGGTGCCTGGGATTGCACTCCCTCCATCGCTGCTTGGAAAGCTCCCGTTATCGCCTGAACTAATGGAGTCAAATCACCATACACAGGCACTTGGTGAACCTAGGGTGCCTCACCCGCCCCAACGTCAACTAGAGGAACCACTGGAGGAGGAGGAGGTAAAACATGAGAGGGATTCTTTTTTGTCCCATTATTTTGCCCAACCCTGGCAGTATTAGCCATTGACCGTGTCTCGCGTCGAGCCATGCTAACAAAAGCATCAAAACACATTAGAGTTATGCTAGCGTCAGGCAAAGGATCCATGTAAACTTTAAAATGCATTTAAAATACTCGGTAATAGGTAATAAGTTCCCAAAACATACCCAACAGAACATTAAACAATTACCGAACATATACACAATCACCGTATAGTTCAAACAACATTAGCTAGTCAAACAACAACATCCTAACCTTTTGTAACCTAGCTCTGATACCAACAAATGTAACCCCCTGACCTGGCCTAGTCGCAAGACCGAACCTAGCAAGCTATAATAGGTTTATCGAAGTAAACCAAAAAGATTAACCCTAAAACACGTCTATTTTTTCTTTTATCTTGTCTAGATGCATTAATTCTATCCTACATGTTCATACTGACCTCAGGAGAGCACTCATCTTAATCGGGCATCGTAACGACATCTAATTGGCCACAAACGCATAATAGGGACCAAAACACAATTTCTGCGATTTAGAAAGACTTTTCTAATTTTTAAGTTACCAACCTTTAATTAAGTATATTTCAATCTTACATGTCAAAAAATAGCTTCAGACGGTCAACCATGCTCAAATAATTGGCAAGACAAGATTTAGGGACTAAAACGAAAGAAAACAAAATTCACTAAAGCCAATAACTAACTTAACTGCCTCGAGTATTAGTACGCACACTTGAGTACTGGTACACCCTTTCCATTTATGATTCTAAAAATTCTAGTAGCCAACTTCCGTACCGGTACTACCATGCATACCGATACGCCTTACCAAAACCATAGGTCGTACCAATCTTCAAACCCGTGTACCGAACCCCATGCTAAACTCATCCTTCCCGTACCGATACACAAACCCGAGTATCGGTACGCTACTCTTAAAAAACATTTTTTGTATTGATACGCCTAAATTGCGTATCGGTACCACAAGCCCGAAATGGCTTCCCGTACCGATACATGAACATGCATACCGATACGCCTGGACCTGAATGGTCACAAATGACTGGTTTAACATGCTTATTTCAAAACTAAACCATTTCATCATGCCACAAACTCTCATACAACACTACCAAGATGCAACAACAATCTAAGCACCATAAATTTCACAACCAATTAGCATTCATACATCCCATGATATTCTAAAGGCATGCTTCCTAAAATTACTTTGCTAAACATCTCAAAATACACAAATAGGCCAATCTCAGCATATGCATCATAACAACACAACCCACACAACATAATAAACTTGCTCAAACCATCACAACAAGGCAATCATCAGGAAAGCTCTAGATGCCTACCTAAGCAACCATTCATCCACAACTACAAGCAACTATTAATCATCAAGCTTAGCAACATCAAACCATCCTCAAAACCCTGCATAGAATTATACTTAAAATCCATATGAAATCAGGATTACAACTCCCAAAAAGCATGGGGAATACATTACCTTATTAACCGGAAACATAAACTGAGTTCATACTCAAAAGTAGTCTATCTCTTGGATCCTTGCAAACCTTGCCTTTGGTGCCCTAAACCTTAATGCTCTACATCATTAGGAAAAAGAGAGCGTAAGCACACATGCTTAGTGAGGATGCTCATCAAACAATGATGCATTAAAGCCATTTGAAAATTATATGTTTGTTTTCCAAAACATGCTTACAACCAAAGTCTTCCATGATTCCAACCGAATCAAATCATAACAACCTTTATATAACAACATGTACATTCCATGCTTAAATCCCAAAGCATTATAAACAAACCATGCTTAATCCCAAAGCATTAAAACAAGGTTCAACACATGAACTTTCACATATATTGGCATTTATGGTGACCCGGATAGACTACCTCTATCCTACACACATATCGGATACACGGATTTCTCATACCATGCCGAGTTAAACCGCATGATATCTCAAACCTTGCCTAGTTAGACCACAAGATTTGACACCCTCGCCTAGTTAAACTGCGAGATCTCACTCTTTCCTAGTTAAACCGCAAGTATACCGACCTTGCCGAGTTAATCTGCAAGATCACCATCAATTTGGGTTGCCTAGTTAAACCACAAGTCCCCAAATGAGGTCCCCAATAGTCCGAGTGGCCTAGTTAAACCGCCATACCTCAAGGACCCATGGCCATGATTGATTTTGTTCATATTTTATAGTGCACTTTTAATCCTATGGCATAGCAACTATATCCGATTGTTTTCACCATGTCACATAGAAATATACCATTTGCAAACCATTTATTTATTGTTTTACAATGCATTAAACAAAACATCACATATGCAAATCTCATTGCCAATGCAATAACACCATTCCCAGCCGGAATGAAAATCAATGCTCAATAGCATTTAATATACTTGTAAACCCCTACATATGTACACAAAATCATTCATATCCAGTAAGTAAATCATGCCATGTTATCACCAAAACATGCAAACGACATGCTCATATCCAAGCCGATATTCAAGAGCAAAATAAAGGAAACTTACTTTCGAGCTTAGGTAAGAGTTTCATGCTTACCCCAAACTCCCAACAACCTTTACAAACCTTTTTAAAGCATCTAAAACCAGTTTCCACTCACTGATACGCCTCGCCTTCATTGCCAACACGAAACAAGCTCCCAGTAAGCAAACAAACTACTTAGCTTCGTTGCCTTGATTATCCCCTGTTTTAAACACTTAAAACGAGAGGATAAATGCATTAAAATGCATTCAAACCATTGCCTAACAGCAATCACTCACAACACCCAAGTTGCCCACTCACAAACTATCCGAAACATACCGAAACACCATTAAACCTTTCTGAAACTTAACCCAACCATAAAACAACATTTCAACCTATCAACCAACACCTAATAACATACAAAAACCCTTTCCTAACATCCTTTTACCTCCATCAAAGATTAAACTCGATTATCTCCACAATAATTCAAAACTAGCAACCTAAACAATTAGAGATTCAAGAGTCTCGAGATTCTATTGATAAAAAAACTTATCAACATCAAAAAACTTCTAAAACATATATTAAATCAATCTCAAATACCGGAAATCAGATCCATTTCAAAAATTACTATATTTCATCAATATTTCCAAAATAACTCAATCAAACATTGATAAAACATTGAAATCACATTACAAATTATAAATCAAGGATCAAATACTTGGGAATATCAATAAAAAACCATTTAACAGAGGCGATCATGGACCTTACCCCTGTTATGTGATTTCTCCCTCAATTGGCTTGTTAAAGCTAAGAAAACATAAAATGCCAATGAGATTTTGCAAAACAAAGTTAAAGAATCAAGTTAAAATCAATAATCTGAGTGAAAAGAGTTCCCCACCTCTATATTTTGATTAAATTCTAAGTGTTTGAAAGAAAAGAAGTTGAGAGAAAAGGATTAGGAAAAAGTTACTTGAGTTTCTTTTAAAAGCTAATAACTAACTTTAGATATTTAATCCTTATTAACACTCTTTTAAAACACATGCTTAAAATGATTTAATTGAAGGGAGAAACCACCAGCAAACACTTGGTAGATTAGCTCCTTATGGATTCTAAAGATTTGACCCTTTTTTATTTTAGTCACTTTAAAATAATTTTTCAAAAATTGCATTTTGGTCACTAACCCAAAATGTCATATTTCCAAATTCCCTTTTCCAAAATTGATTCCACCAAAAATCAATATATATTAAAAGATGATTTTTACCAATTTTCCCTATTTTTATCTCACCAAAAAAATATACGATCCCAAATCCAATTCGAATCTCTAACCCGGTCCACCGAATAGTGTAATAAACCTCAAATACTCTAGGCCCAAAACCGGGGTGTTACAGACTGCAAATTTTATATAAAAAAGGGGAATCAACCGCTCAACCCTAGTGATAACAACATAGTCCGAGTAGCCCTTTAACTAGGATCGATTTTTAAACATATATAGTGCACTTTATCCTATGGCATGCCAACTAGATCCGAATATTTTCTCACCTTGTCACATAGCCAATATATCATTTACAAAACCATTTACTCACTGTTTTACAATGCATTACACAAAATTCCCACATATGCAAGTCACATTGCCATAGCAATATCACATTATCGACCGGAATAGAAACCAATGCTTAATAGCATTTAATATACTTTTAAACCACTGCATATGTACTTAAAAATCATGCATTTACAGTAAGTAAAACCAACCATGTTTATGACTAAAACATGAATTACACATGATTATATCCGAACCGATATTAAAGAGCAAAGGAGGAAAACTTACTTCCAAGATTAGGTAAGTGTTTCAAACTTAACCTAAACTTCCAAAGCAACTTTCAAACCTTTAGAAGACTTTTAAGACTGTTTCCACTCACCGATTTCACTTCGCCTCGCTTGCTACCGTGAAACAAGCTCCCGGCAAGCCTCAAACCACCTCAAGATGCTACGCCTTGATTATCCCCTATTTTGGCCACACAAAACCAGAGGAAACATGCATTAAAATGCATCCAACTCTCTATTTCAAACCAAAATCCCGCAGCTCTCAAGATGCCCGCTCAAAACTCATCTGAAACTTACCGAAATCAACCTCAAACACTTCTCAATCTTAACCCAATCATAATATACGATTCAATACATCAAACTTCAACAAATAACATCTAAAAACCCTTTTACTACATCCTTTTACTTCCAGCAAAGATTAAACTCCAAAAACCATTAACTAACAACCCAACAATTAGAGATTCAACCAATTTTGGGATTTCATTATTAAAAACAACTTACCCACAATATAATACATCCAAAATAAGATTGAAATCAATCCTCAACACTGGAAAAACATATCCAATTTGAAAATCACAAGATTCCAACAATTAAACCTCAATTAAGCAAAATTCCATAATTAGCTAACTGAAACCCATTAGAAAATATATATAAAGAGTCAAGAACTTGAGAATTTCAGTAAAGAACCTTTAATTTGAGGAGAAGAACGAAACTTGCCTCCAATGAGTGAGTTTCCCCTTAATTGGATGTTTTCCTCTTGAAAAACAATGAGATTCAATAAGATTTTTGGGGAAACAAGTTAAAGAATCATTTAGAAAATCAAAGAATTAAGAAACAAGATAATTACCTTGAATCTTTGATAAGAAAAAGAGTGTTTGACTGAATCTATTTCGAGAGAAAATATGAGAGAAAGAAAGTTACGTCAAAATGTGATTTGGAAAAATAACTACCTTTTTAACTAAATCCTTTTTAATTCTCTTAATTAAAACTCTTTTAAAAATAATCCTAATTAAGAGAAAACTCAGATTAGACCAAATCGTAAAATAGCTCCTTAAAGATTCAAAGTTTTGACTCTTTACAAAACAGTCACCTTTTAAAAACAATTTTTCAAAAAATTGCATTTTGGTCACTAGCAAAAATGCCACCCTTCCAAAGCTCATTTTTCAAAATTGCTTTCACCAATACTTTTAATATATTAAAATAAGATTTTTAAACATTTTTCCATATTTTTATCTTTTAGAAAAATATTTGCTCCTGAATCCGACTCGAATCTCTAACCAGTCCACTGGACTGACTAACTAGCCTTAAAATCTCTAGGCCAAAAACCGAGGCGTTACAACTCTCCCCCTCTTAAGAAATTTCATCCTCAAATTTTACTTAGAGGAAAAAGATGCGAAAATTGCTCCAACATATCTGCCTTGCTTTCCCAAGTGGCTTCCTTGACACCTCAATGTCGCCACAAGACTTTAACTAGTTCTATCGTCTTACCACATAGAACCTTGTTCTGGAATCAAGGATTTCCACTGGCTCCTCATCAAAGGAAAAATCCAGTCTCAACTCAATATGCTTCACTGGCATAACATGCGAAGGATCCGACTCCGTAACATAGATACATGGAACACATCATGTATTTTCCCAAGCTCTGGAGGAAACCTCAACTGATAAGCCACAGGACCTATATGATCCAAGATCTCATATGGTTCAATAAATCTCGGACTAAGCTCACCCTTACGTCCGAACCACATCACCTTCTTCCACGGTGACACTTTAAAGAATACACGATCACCCACCGCATACTCAATTTCCCTACAAATCCGCGTAAGATTTTTGCCGATCTGCAGCCGCTTTCAAGCGATCGCACATAAGCTTTACCTTTTTGGCCATGTCCTTCAACACATGTGGCAAGGAAACATGCTTTTCCTCTACCTCAGCCCAACACAAGGGCGTACGACACCTCCGGCCATATAATGCCTCATGTGGTGCCATCTGAATACTCACTTGATAGCTATTATTATAAGAAAATTAAACCAAAGGTAAAAGGACACAAACTCTGCCCCATCCTTTTTCAAACCAACCCAATAGTACTTTTCCTTCAAATCATGATACATCTTGGTACTACCTAGATGCATAGTAAAAGGACTAAAATGGGCATACATCAAAATAATATGCCTAAGCTCCGAGACTTCTGGCACCACTATTCGTCCCTTAAAGCACAAAACACCAGCATCATCAAAATGAAAATCCGTCGGCTTATCATCCGATATGTCCTTAACATGAGGAACCAAAGAATCATCAAACAATTGCTTATCCTTAATCATTTGTGACAACATAGGCTTAACTTGCAACTCAGCCAACAACACACCTTTCTGTGTCACACTCAACATCACAAACATCGCCCTAAGCTCAACCGCAACCTTACGACTCAACGCATCCGCAGCCACATTGGCCTTTCCAGGATGATACTCAATTGTCAAGTCATAATACTTAAGAAACTCAAACCACCTTCATTGTCTAAGGTTCAAATCCTTTTGAGACATCAAATATTTCAAACTCTTGTGATCTATGAAAACCACACACTTCTCACCATAAAAGGAGTGTCGCCAAATCATCAAGGTAAACACCACAGCCGCAAGATTCAAATCATGAGTTGGATAATTGCACTCATTAACCTTCAACTGCCTCAACGCATAGGCCACAACCTTTCCATCTTGCATCAGAACACAACCCAAGCCAACATACGATGCATCACTATAAACCACAAACTCCTTTCCTGACTCAAGTTGAATCAACATAGGAGCATATGTCAAAACCTCCTTCAACGTCTCAAAACCTTGTTGTTGCTTCTCCGTCCACACAAAATGAACAATTTTCTTTAGCAACTTCATCAACGAAGCTGCGATACTAGAAAACCCCTCTACAAATCAGCAATAAACAAGAAAACTACGCACCTCTGATATGGTCTTAGGTTGTTTCCAATTGAGAATAGCCTCAATTTTCTATGGATCAACACGAATACCCTCCGTGGATACTACATGTCCAAGAAACATCACCTCTTTGAGCCAAAACTCGCACTTGTTCAACTTGGCATACAACTGATTATCCTTCAAGACTTGTAACATGAACCTCAAATGCTGATCATGCTCCTCCTCGCTACGAGAGTACAAGAGTATATCATCGATAAAAACCACCACAAACTGATCAAGGTATTCATGAAACACTCTATTCATCATGTCCATAAAAGTCGTTGGGGCATTCGTCAAACTAAACAACATTACCAATAATTCGTAATGCTCGTACCTTGTGCGAAACGCTATCTTATGAACACCCACATCCTTAACTTTCAACTGGTAATACCTCGACCTTAAATCAATTTTCAAAAACACCGTTGCCCCACGAAACTGATCAAACAAGTCATCAATCTGTGGCAACGAATACTTGTTCTTCACCGTTAACTTATTCAACTGGCGATAATCAATGAACATACGCTTCGATCCATCATTCTTCTTCACAAAAAGAACTGGGGCACCCTAAGAAGAAACACTTGGTCGAATGAACCCATGATATAACAACTCCTGATGCTGCAATTTCAACTCTTTTAACTCCTTCGGTGCCATCCGATATGAAGCAATAGACACCGAAGTTGTACCTTCATACGTCTCAATACAAAATTCTACCTCCCTATCTTGAGGTAAACCCAGTAATTCTTCAGGAAAAACTTTCAGATAATCACATACATCCCGATTGTCCTGCACCCGAACACCCTTAGCCTTCGAATTCATAACAATAGCCAAATAAGCTTGGCAACCATCAAACATCATCATCTCTGCTCGAGAAGCCGAAACAATATTGGACAAGAATTTCACACTCTTACCAACCACCATAACTTCATAATTATCGGCCAACTTTAGAGAAATCCTTTTGGACTCACAATCCACCACCGCCTTGTGCCCACTTAACCAATCGATACCCAAGATAACGTCAAAACCATGAAATGGTAACTCCATCAAATTCGCAGCAAATTTATGACCTTACATTGTCAAAGGACAACACCTATACAACCTTGTAGTTGTAACCGTCTCCCTAAAAGAACTAGTTACTAACATGCCAACCTCCAAACTCTCAACAGAAACATTTAGAATGATGCATGCTCACTTAAAATATATGAATGAGTATACCCCAAATCAATCAAAGAAAACAACGACAAAGATTGCAAGGTAAAAGTACTTGCGATCACATCAGTGTCGTTGCACCCCTCACGATCAACATAGATCCGCGCTAGCCGACCATTCTCCAGTTGTACAGCAATAACATGAGCCACAACTCTCTGACCATCCTCGCGCCTCTGAAAATTACCCCTGCCACAGCTTCGGCCCCTAGCAGGTACAACAGCATGAACCGGTACATCACCCATAGCACGAGGATAGTCACGCTTCATGTAACCAGGTTATCCACATATCCATCAACTCATTTTATTTCCCCAACACTCACCCATATGACGTCTACAACAACGCTCACACTCAGCTATAATACGAACACCTTGGTTACCATGGCTAACACCGCCACCACGATTGTGATCCAACTTATGCCTTTTATCACGATACCTCTTACTTTGCTTTCTGAAATTACCAAAAATAACCCCACACTTGTTCGAGCTCATGCCCGAACCTTATCCTTTTACCCTCAAGGACTGCTCAATATCCTTAGCGCGGTTTACAAGCACATCAAAATCTGTATAGTCCGCAGCCAACAGGTATGTTTTGATATCCTTCACCAACCCATAGCGAAACCTGTTGCACCTCTCAAGATCATCTGGAACCAACTCTAAGCATTACTGACTCAAATAGACAAATTTTACCTCATAATCAGCCACGAACATACCACCTTATTCCAAGGCCATAAACTCACGTTTCCTCGCATCTAGATATCGAAGACCAAGATACTTCTTCTTGAAAGCTCTTCGAAAGAATTCCCAAGTTACATCTGCCTGTAGAACATTAGCAATTGTGGTCACCCACCAATGATAAGCATCACCATACAATAACGACACGGTAAAACCTAGCTTGCACTCATCATTACAACCCATCTAATTCAGAATACGAATCGTACTCTCCAGCCATCATTCGGCTGCCTCAAGGCTCAAACCCCTGAACTCAACACCTCCCCAACTGCGGAGACGTTCTAAGGGTAACAATGGGTTAACTGCCACAACAGGTGCCGGTGCCTGTGCATGCACTCCAGCCATCGCTGTAATACCCCTTTCCCGTATTCATAGCTGAATACGAGTCAGAGATATCACAAAACATTTTTAAAACCCTCTACATTTGTAACTCGATAAAATTTTGTTTCTTTAAAAATATTACAATGTATTTAGTTTTTATTTACAGATCTAGTTATTCGCGTAAAGTTTAAATATAATATTTTCATCTTCAAATCGATTTTATTTTTAGGCAACAACTTATCAATTTAATTTTTCTTGATATAATTAATAAAACTGCCTAAACACTGCCTGATTTAAAATTCATCCAGATACCAAATATAATACAAATTCTATCAGAGCAGGCATACCCTTTTAACATACATGCAACTAGTAAATATCAAACAACATCAAAAGTTATCTTACTGATACTGATGTACCTATTATTGATTGACGATGTCCGTATATGCTCTTTACTCCAACCATTTCTTCTTTCCTACGTGTAAAACAGTTACACGCTAAGTATTTACTGAGTGAGGCAGTAATTCAAATTTAAGTGCAATTGTCATAATATCAATCTCAATATTAATTATTAATAATGCATATGATCACCTTACCATTACATGCTCATTAACATAATTAAATATGTAATAGCATATATGTATATCAAAGTGATAAGATTAGATCTTACCAATATTGGTGCCATTTTCATCCGTAAGCTTTCAATGCTTACCAATACCTTTTTCCAACTATGTCTGCAAGCTTTCAAGCTTATCATTCTATTTTTTTTATTTCAATTCAGTTTACTTAGCCCAAGGTATCGAATTAAGAGATTCTATGTACAAGAGTCATCCCCCCATACCCAACCTTTCTTGAGTATGTATATTATTTGCACCGTAGTGCTTAGCACCCTAAGTGCTTCCGTATACCCAAACCTTGCATGAGTATACCCTCATTGAGTATTAATAAAATTTGCACCGTAGTGCTTAACACCCTAAGTGTTTCCGTATACCCAAACCTTGCATGTGTATACCCTCATTGAGTATTTATGAATATTGTACCGAAGTGCTTAGAATATTTATACAGCTGTTTATGACCTTATGGATATCCAACTATACCATCGAACCTCTATATCATACATTGGGCTTTATTTCATCATTTATATCATCAATGACAACAAATATCAATTTATATTAACATTAAGCAGTTCATACCCAAAATAACATTCATAGTATACCATCATCAATAACTAGTGATCAGTGCATTTATTTCCAGCCTTTGACATATTTAAAATATGTCAAATATATGATCAATGACATAAATATCATGACAATATGTAGACCAGGTAGACTCATCGCAAGTCCTACCGGTGATGTATAAAACATCCATGCATCATGTTATGTATGCATTGCACTCACCTGGGCCATGTATTAATATGCCTCACTAAGTCCTCTTTGATCCTTTCCTTCATTGTACCTCGAACCTCCCTTGATTCGAACTTAACTTCATAATTCAAATAAGTAAAATATTTGTTAGACCCCAATCTAACAATATCTTAGACATATTGTCCAATATAATTATTTGAATACAAAATCTCCAAACATTTTATTTTCTTCCTTCTATTGTTCAAAAACTCATTATGGTCCTTAGTGACCAATTTGAACTTCCATTAACCCCTTTCAAGCTTACTAATCAACCTTAGATACAAAGTGTAACAATTCTCATTTTCTGGCAGTTTGCAGTACCTCCAAAGAAATATTTCTATAAAATAATCTACACCTTAGAATTTGATTCCGTTTGTTTTGAAAGAAACTAAATTCAATAAGCTTTTTAACCATATAAATTAATAGCCCAAATTCAACTTGTACGATTTATGACGAATTTTCAAAGTCAATTTCCAGTATTGAATTTCGGAACAGCCTGCTATACTGTTTTCTGACCTTTCACCACTTAAAAATTCATATCTTTTTACTCGAAATCAGTTTCCGTTTGTTGGAAACAAAACTAGACGAACAAATCTTTACATCAGTATAAAATTCACCTTCTAACCATTTTTGTAGAATTTATGGTGAATTTTCAAAGTTACTGCCATAAACCAGTTTTTCTACACAATTTCCATAAACAACTTCAACTTTTATACTTACTTCTCTAGTTTTCAATTTAGTCCAATTACTTGTTGTAAACCATCATTTTATGACATTCTTTATCAAATAATTATTCACAATAATTCTCCTTAATTTTCCTTCTTTACCAAAAAAGTCACTAAAATGCAAAGATAAGGATTCAAGCTTCTTAACTTTGCAAATTAGTCCTCAATTTAACATTACTACCTTAATTCTATCATTACAACTAAAAATCAGATTTATCCCCCATACAAAACTTCCATTTCGATTTGGTCACTTAACTTTGACAAATTGTCAAAATGGTAACTAATTCAATTCAACATCAATTTGGCATTCTAACTTCATTTTCTTACCTCTAACATCATTAATAACATAAATACACTCAAAATTCTAAAAATTCAGATTTGATCCTTCAACTTTTCGATTTGCCAAAATGGTCCCTATACAATTTAACTTAGGGTTTTGCTTCCAAACAATAATTCAAGCTTACTAGATCATTATTTCAACATCACAAACCCTAAATTAAACTTGAATCCATAAACCCTAATCATCTTCATAATAATCAAAACATGTAAAACTTAAATCCCAACTCAATATCATGATTTTAACATCATACTACCTTGATTTCAACTTGAATTCAATCATGGAATCATAAAATCTCAAAAGCCCCAATTTGATCCATAAACCCTAATTTCTTTCTCATGTAAATTCTCATCAATCAAGCACGGATTCCAAGAATTATTTATATCAAAAGATAGAGCTTGAAGAGTAGAACAACTTTGTAGTTGAATAGATTACCTGAAAGCCGAGTTTCAGGGCTTGAATCGAGCTTGGAAAAAATTTCTCTTTCTTTCCCTAGCCCTCACATTTTTGGCTCGAAAAGATGAATATTTGGTTCATCTTTTTACCATTATTTTAATCATATATCTATTAAATGAATATTAAATTCATTTAATAGTGAAATTACATTTTTGCCCTTTTTATCCAATGGTTGAGATTGATTTTATAATCAATCAAGGGCCAAGATTTAATATTCCATTTCCTCTTTCTGAAATTGCCCTTATAACTTTTTAAATATTTCAAAATTGCCATTGGGTCCAAATGACCAATTTGCCCTCCAACTAGTTTTTATTTACTAGTTTGCCATTCTTGTAAAAAATCAACTAAATCTAGTTGGAATCCAACCAAATATAATAAAATATTCATAAAGTATTATTTTATGAATTTTCCATATCTTTTGGATCAGTCTCCAAAATTTCCATTTGATCCAATATACAGATAAATAATCCTTTACTAAGAAATAAACTGTAGGATTCATCTTGAATCAAACTAAAAATATTTCCAACACCTGGAAATGAATTTTATAACCTTTCTCTATCATATGGCAAAACTTTAAAATTTTTCAGTTCGATCCGGGTATCCGAATTCCACTTAAACTTTAACTGCAATTTTCCCAATAATCGAAGTATCGGATCGAACCAAACATTCCGCATTCGATTCACACCCTTAGGTGATCTATTTATTTATGAAATAAAAACCCTTAGCTTTTAGGAAATTACAACTTTAGTCCCCAAACTTTTCCAAAGTTTATACTTTAGGCATAAATTTTCAAAATTTACGTTTTGGTCACTAAACTTTTAAACTTCAATTTCCATTCCAATTTTCCTTGGTATTCAACCAAAATTTAAGAATACCTTATTCAATTCACTATCTATCACATGATACCTTTAAACCTTAGAAATTTTCTTTCCAAAACCCATAATTAAAGAAATCCTAACTTTTGCATTTTTGTCATTTTAGTCACTAAGTTAGCTTTTAAGCTATTATCTTAGTACTAAATGACCCTTAATAAACTTAGTAAATTTTGGGGTATTACAATTGCCGCTTGGAAAGCTCCCATTATCGCCTAAACTAACGGAGTTAAATCACCAAATACTGGCACTTGATGAGCATAGGGTACACCACCAGCCCCAACATCGACAGGCAGAACCAATGGAGGAGGAGGAGGTAAAACATTAGGGAGATTCTCTTTCTCAATGTTATTATGCCCAATTTCGGCATTAACAGCCATTGAACGTGTTTCTCGTCGAGCCATGCTAACAAAAGAATCAAAACACATTAAAGTCAGGCTAACATAAGGCAAAGGATCCAAGACCATCTTATAAAATATTTTAAAACCTCGGTAATAGGCAATGTATTCCCAATTCATACCCCAACATGATATAAATCAAACACCGTACACATACACAATCACCATGCATAACAACCAATGATATACAATCAAACAACAACATCCCAACCTTTCGTAACCTGGCTCTGATACCAACAAATGTAACCCCCTCGACCCAGCCTAGATGCCCTATCGAATCGAGTGAGCTACATTAGGTTTGTCAAAGCAAACCGGAGAAAGGTTACAAAAAGTTGGTCTATTTTTTTCCTTTTATCTTGTCTAGATGCAAATTATTAATCTTACACGTACATGCTCGCAGTAGGTGAAATTTCAAAGAAAACAAATCACGAAAAGGCAACCAATTGCATCATATTTATTATGAGGACTAAAACGTAATTACTTAAATTATAGAATCAAAATTGAAATTAAGGTTATCAATCCTCAATTAGTTCATTTACATGCCCATATCTCAAATTTCAGGTCAAAATCATCAACCATATGCATACAATCACATATGCAATACTTAGGGACTAAAACGTAAGAGACCAGAAACTGGATTCCATGACATTACCTATAAAAAATGCCGCTTGTACCAATACGAACACAGTCGTACCGATACGGGGCAACCACACGTACTGGTACACAGTGTTCCGTATCGATACGCCATGTCAGCTTACAAAATATTAAAGTCGTACCGGTACGAGCCTTTAGTGTTATAGTACACGGGTTATTCCCCAAAAAGTAACTTTTTAGTAACTAGTTCCCCTACCGATACACCTTATCCCATACTAGTACGCCAAGCTTAAATTTATTATCCATATCGGTACTCGAATACCCATACCGATGCCGAAAGCCCTGGTTTGCCTAGCCAGCTGATACGGTCCCTTGCATATCGGTACGCATAGGCCTGTAATGTCATTTTCTTTTGGTTTTTCACTCAAATCTAGATGCATTTAGATCCTAGCAATTTGCATACATGAATATAAACATTCAACAATACATATATCAACACTTGCACCAAGGTTTATTTACAAAACAAGCTTACACTACCATATGGTTTAATCTATAGGCATACTCCCTAAAACACTCCACCAAACATACCAAAATGCTCAAATAAACATTTACCAGCACAAACATCATACCAACACCACTTTAATACCATATTCAACAAGTTAAGCTCATCAAAGCATGTCATCCAAGCAAAACCATTTAGATGCATACTTAGGTAACCACATAACATCAACCATAGGTATCGGTGCACACTATGCTTAACAACATCAATCAAACTCCAAATCACGGCATTACACATGCTTAAACCATGGAAAACAGAATTACATATCCCAAAATCCATGGCAAACACATTGCCTTATTAACCGAAAACATAAACCAAGTTCATACTCAAAATTGCTTTGCCTCTTGGATCACTACAACTTTGCCTTTGCTGCCCCCAAGCCTTAAGGCTCTGCATCATTAGGAAAAAGAGAGCATAAGCACACTTCTTTAGTGAGGATGCACTTAAAACAATGATGCATTATAACCCTTGAAAACCATACACTTGTTTTTAAACCATGCTTACGACCTAAGGAAGTTCCAATGATTCCAATTCAAAGCTTGCATATTGACTATATGCAAAAAGATATATTCCACATGCTTAAATCCTCAAAGCATTTTATACAAAACCATGTTTTAATTCCAAAGCATTACATACAAAACAATGCTTAAATCCCAAAGCATTAAAAAGATTCAACATTAGAACTCTCATATATTGGCAATTATAGTGACCCTGGATTGTTGACCACTATCCTTGATTAGCCGACCACTAATCTTTAGTTAACGACCGTTAACTTTACACATTGGATACATAGATCTCCCTTAATTATTGACCCTCATTGAGACTACCCTCATCCCTACCGCATGAGTTAACAACCTTGCCAACTGCAAGTTTTACATCAACAAGAGGAACTGACTGCTCAAACCTAGTGATAACAACATAGTCCGAGTAGCCGACTGCTATACCTCGAGGACCCTTAACCACGATTGATTTTTAAACATATTACAGTGCACTTTATCGTATGGCATGCCAACTAGATCCAAATGTTTTCTTACCTTGTCACATAGCCAATATATCATTTACAAAACCATTTACTCATTGTTTTACAATGGTTTACACAAAATCCACACATATGCAAGTCACATTGCCATAGCAATATCGCATTCTCGAACGGAATAGAAACCAATGCTTAATAGCATTTAATATACTTTTAAACCACTGCATATGTACTTAAAAATCATGCATTTATAGTAAGTAAAACCAACCATGTTTATGACTAAAACATGAATTACACATGCTCATATCTGAACTGATATTAAAGAGCAAAGGATGAAAACTTACTCCCAATCTTAGGTAAGTGTTTCAAACTTAACCTAAACTTCCAAAACCACTTTCAAACCTTTAAAAGACTTTTAAGATAGTTTCCACTCACCGATTTCACTTCGCCTCGCTTACTACCGCGAAACAAGCACCCGACAAGCCTCAAACCACCTCAAAATGCTACGCCTTGATTATCCCCTTTTTTTGGTGACACAAAACCAGAGGAAACATGCATTAAAATGCATCCAACTCTCTGTTTCAAACCAAAATCCCGCAGCTCTCAAGATGCCCACTCAAAACTCATCCGAAACTTACTGAAATCAACCTCAAACACTTCTCAATCTTATGCCAGCCATAATATAATGATTCAATGCATCAGACTTCATCAAATAACATCTAAAACCCTTTTACAACATCCTTTTACTTCCAGAAAAGATTAAACTCCAAAAACAACCCTAAATCATTAACTAAGAACCTAACAATTAGAGATTCAACCAATTTCGGGATTTCATTATTAAAAACCACTTATCCGCAATATAAAACATCCAAAATAAGATTCAAATCAATCCTCAACACTTGAAAAACAGATCCAATTCGAAAATCGCAAGATTCTATCAATTAAACCTCAATTAAGCAAAATTCCATAATTATCTAACTAAAACCCATTAGAAAACATATATAAAGAGTCAAGAACTTGGGAATTTCAGTAAAGAACCTTTCATTAGAGGAGAAGAACGAAACTTACCTCTAATGAGTGAGTTTCCCCTTAATTGGATGTTTTCCTCTTGAAAAATAATGAGATTCAATAAGATTTTTGGGAAAACAAGTTAAAGAATCATTTAGAAAATCAAAGAATTAAGAAAAAGATCATTATCTTGAATCTTTGATAAGAAATAGAGTGTTTGGCTGAGATTATTTTGAGAGAAAATGTGAGAGAAAGAAAGTTACGTCAAAATGTGATTTGGAAAAATAACTACCTTTTTAACTAAATCCTTTTTAATTCTCTTAATTAAAACTCTTTTAAAAATAATCCTAATTAAGAGAAAACTCAGATTAGACCAAATGGTAAAATAGCTCCTTAAAGATTCAAAGTTTTGACTCTTTACAAAACAGTCACCTTTTAAAAATAGTTTTTTTAAAAAATGCATTTTGGTCACTAGCCAAAATGTCACCCTTCCAAAGCTCATTTTCCAATATTGCTTTCACCAATATTTTTAATATATTTAATAGGATTTTTAATCATTTTTTCCATATTTTTATCTTTTTGAAAAATATTTGCTCCTGAATTCGACTCGAATCTCTAACCCGGTCCAGCAAACTGACTAACTAGCCTTAAAATTGCTAGGCCCAAAATCAGGGCGTTACATAAACTCAGTTTGGCAATTGATTTTATGCACTTGTTTTGAAGGGATTTAATTATTCACTGTATATGCATGTTTTGAATATGGCTAATGCTGGAAATTGACTATAGAAAGATGATAACGAATTGTGAGGTAATGCAAGTGTTGTTAATGTCTTTGAACATTGTTTAATGCAAGGCTGATTGCATTGGTTTAATGATTTTGATGATGCATATGAAAATAGTGGATAAATGATAATGAAATGAATTATATTGGCAAGTGTTGGTATGATAAGGTTTTGAGAAGTGCATCGGATATAGTTGGCTGGCCATAGGGTTTAAAGTGCACTATAATAAGTCGCCTCATGTGTGTCTAGGTGGGTAAATGTTCCATAGACTCCACCATGAGAACCGCAGTGATTGAGGTGTGTAAATGTTCCATTTTTTCTCGCTGGTGGATTTATACATCCAAAACGCTGAGGAGGGTAAATGTTTCGTTGCTCCAATTTGAACCTTTGAGGTGGGCAAGTGTGTCATTACTCCGGTTAAGGTATGTAAGTGAAGTGGTTGTAGGAACCACTTGTATAAACTCGTGTATCCGATGTTATATGGTGTTGTGGAGGTATGTTTGGTATAAAGGAGTTGTGGAGGGATGTTTTGTATGAAGGAGTTGTGGAGGGATGTTTTGTAAAAAGGGGTTGTGGAGGGATGTTTTGTATAAAGGAGTTGTGGAGGAATATTTTGTAAATTGGAGTTGTCAAGAAATGCTTTCAAAAATGGAGTTGTGGGAAATGATTATTTAAAAGCTAATAATTGGTAATGTCTCATGAAATGAATAATATGGTTTAATGTTGGGTTAACACGTTTTGCTCTTTAAGCATAGAATTTGTAGTATGCTTGGGAAAGCTTAAATCGAGGTTAGCAATTGGAACATTGCTTTTAATTCATGAGAAGAATTGCATATGTTTAAATGTGGATGTTTTGAAAAGGTTAAGTGCATGATTTTGTTAAGGCATGATGTTGGAATGGTGTTTTAAAGTGTTTTGACAAGTGGTTTTTAAAAAAGGGTTATAAATGGTTTTAAATGCATTGATTGTATGTTGTTTTAGATCACTCCTCACTAATCCTAGTGTGCTTACACTCTCTTTTTTCCATCAATGCAGAGAATTAGAGGTTAGAGGTAGCGAGCAAGCCAAAGGGCATCCAAGGACTTAAATTTGCAAAGTATGAACTCAATATAGACTTGTAGTAATAAAGGCAATGTGATCATTCATTTTTTTGGAGGGTCGTTTGCTAGTTTCCCTATTTGTACAAGTTTTATATGCTAGTGTGATCTTGCATGAGGTTTAATGTGCTTGAGACGTGGATGATTTTATGGATTGAACGTTGTCTAGGGAACATGCCTACAGACTTATGGTTAATTGTGATGGACTGGTTAGAATTGTTCAAAGTTCTGATATGTTGATGTTCAAGCATGTTGTTTATGTTATATGTTGAATAGTTAAGTGTTAAGATTGATTAAAGTGAGCCAAAGTGTCATATGTTGGACCTAGAGGTCATTACAGGTCTCATTGTACCGGTATGGTACCTCAGGGTGTCGGTACACGAGGACCTGTATAGGCTAAAATGGTGCAAATTTGCCTTACTGTACTGATATTCCTGGTAAGCGTATCGGTATACGTAGTTATGAAATATGGAGGGTTTCGATACGCGAGTCACTACTTCGGTACGATCCTTAGCTACTAAAATTCAAACTTTTGAAATTAAACAAGGCGTACCGATACGCTTGAGAACCAAATCGGTACACCAATGCTCTTCAGAACCGTATCGATACGGTGGACACCTGTACCGAAACACTAGATGTTAATTCAGTTTGAAATGCTGCTTGATGTTTAAATCTTTGCATTTTGGTCGCTATTTCTTATTTATGCAATTAAATAAGTATTAATGATCATTTTGAGTTGCGATTTGATATTAAGGCATGTAATATGACTAATTGAGGATTGGTAACCTTAATTTTGTGATAGCTCGTATAAATATAAGAAATTACATTTTAGTCTTAGGGCGCAGTTTCGAGCAATTAGATGTTGAAATGATGTCCGATTGAGTTGAGATTTTAACCATGTCTTGTATGCACAATGTAGGACATAAAAATGCATATAGAAAATATAAAAGAAAAAATGAATCAGTTCGAATTTAATAAGTTTTAGGGTTTATTTTAGTAAACTGTAATGTAGCTCGCTCGATTTGGTCTTACGACTAGACTGAGTCAAGGGGTTTACATTTGGTGGTATTGAGCCAGGTTTTGAAAAGTGGGATGGTGTTGATGTGTTGTTATGTGTGTTTGTGGAAATTGGTAAGCTGTTGATGGTTGTTTCATGTTGTTTGCTATGCACGGTGAATGTTTATATGTACAGTGTTTGATATATGCCATGTTGGATATTTTTTGGGGACTCATTGCCTTATTACTACAGTTGTAAAGTGATTTTTGGATTAAAAAGAAAGTCTTGGATCCTTGCTTGAAGCTGGCCTGATTGTTTTTGTTTTGGTGTAATTATCATACCTTAGATACGTTTTATACGATGCCACCAAGGAGAGAGTTAGGGTCGGGTAAGGCCATCGTTGAGGAGCAGGGAGTTATGAATGGTGTTGTGCTTCATGAGGTGTTGCCGCCTTCTCTGTCAAATCCACCTAAAGGAGTGGAGCGTGTATTACCCATATTTGTTGGGGTAGGGTATGGTAATTTGACGCCAGTAGAGCAAACGATAGTTGATGCTTTTCGAGCAGCTATGGCTGGGATGAGTATGCCTGTATCTGTACCAAGAGGAGTTGTGTGTTCAAAACCCCCAATGGAGGGCCTAGAAAAGTTGAGAAAGGATGAGTATAGTGTGTTGGAACCCGTGGGGTCAAAGATGGAACTGTAGGTTTAGAGCGAAGTTAGGGAATACCTGCCCATGTTGGGAGCTCTGGTTCCCGGAAGGGAGTTGCAACCAAAGTTGGGAAAGGTAGACGCAAGAGGTACCGTGATAGGAGGTATCTACCCAAGAGTGGACGTGTTGGGGGCAGTGCTGAGTTGGGGCAGTTTGGCCATGATTCCACTATTATGACACCTGAATCTGCACACTGTGGGAAAAGGCATCCGAAAGTGTGCTAAAAAAATGCTAAAAATGTGTTGGAGTTATGGTTTACGAGGCCATATAAAGTGTGATTGTCTTAAGTAGGCTAGGGGAAAACAACCATTTTTCCTGTAGTTGTTTATACATGCTAGAAATGTGGTTCAAGGGATCACCTGAGGCGTGATTTTCCGTTGCTGGCTAGGGTTGCGCGGGCTTTAACACCTATTGAGGAACTGCTAGAAGGTTGGGGGAACAACCAGGGTTATTATCATCATGATGATGAGGATCGAAGGACCGAGATGTCTGATCATTTTGGGAATGAAGGGTCCGCGAGAGTGTGAGCATCGCGAGGGATGAAATGGCATCACAGTGATTGTAGGTATTTTTTGATCAAAATTTTTGTGTTGTTTTCTTGGGTAAATTTAGGTTCTATGCATTCTTGCATCTTGAATTAGCATGAAGGGTTGTTTGATGTGTATGTTGGAATCCTTATTGTGTCATTCAAATAGTTAGCTGTGATGGATGGGCAGGGTACAAAGATATGCCGTGGATGTTCTTTGCTGGTTTAGGACCGTAGGTTGCTGAGAATATGATAGAGTTGCTATATAATGAGTTTGATGAGGTGCGGTGTAAAGATTGGTTGTACATGTACAGGGATGTTGGGAGCCTGGTTATCTCCTCGAGTAGTGGGTGTTGAGGTTTATAGTTGGTTATGTGATGGTTGTTGTTGCTTTGGGCATGAGATGTTAGAGTGTAAATCGCACTTAAAAAATCATGTTGCAAGTGGGAATTGGAGTTTGGGAGTTCAGTTTGAAAGAAAAGTTGAATGGTTTGTTATTGTTAGTCCAGTTGCGATGTTTGATAGTTTTGGTTGCGTGAAGCTGTGCTTTATCCGAGATTAGAGCTGTTGAGGTTCTTATGATAGTTGTTTGTGTACAGGAAATGGTACTAGAATGGTTGAAGTGAGTTGTAGAGTGCCCCGAGAACTCAGGATATCTATGGTTTTGGGTAGCGTGATGCTTGAGGAGTCTACGAAGTTGTTGGTAATGGTGATGTTAGCTTAGTAGTAAGTTAGGTTATCATGGGGCTGGTGAAGCTTGGTTGTGAGTTGCCGATGGATTTTAGGAAATGTATGTGTGGGGATGATGGAAAGAATGATGCTTTGGAAGTTTTAGACAGCATGTTCGTGTAGTTGTAAGTAGTAATAAGTGGTTCAAGCTAGAGGTTAGGAAAGTGTTGTAAAGTGTTGTTAGGTTACCGAATGGTTTTGTAAACCTTTAGGGCTATAGCAAGATAAGCATTTTGGAATGCTTGGGTGAGTAGGTAGATAGAGTGGTGGTACACTCTTGCTTAGGGGGATCTAGGGAGGCTTTAGCTTGAAGATCGAGGGTTGGGTGTTAAACCTTCGAACCTAGGTGGGCAGATGTTGAAAGTAGTTAGATTTAAAATAGACAATTGGGTAGGAATGTAGTTCTAGAAATGTTATCGGTGAGTGTGGATGTTCGATCATGCATAATGCATAAGCACTTATATGTATATACTTAAATATGTCTGTTCATGCATGCACATGGCATGACACTAGTGGTTTTGCATTCATCTACATAGGCATCATTAGGAGCATGTAAGTAATCATGCATGCATGTGTCCACACTTACAAATTAGTTTTCGGGAGCTAATGTAGTGGATGTATAAGGTGATTCTTTGGAGGGTTAGTTTGGGTAGGGTTCTCTGGGTTTTTCAATGGCTTGGCGGATGTGTTTTATAGAATCGAAGGGTAACGAGGGTTGTAGAGCCATAGTTGTGCTTGTATGGTAGTGGATGTTAGGTGATAAGAGAATGTGGTGGCAAGATCTTAAGAGATTAGGATGATTGTCGTTGTGTAGGGAGTGGAGTAGTAAGAAGTGGTTGAAGTTGAATAATCGAAGGAGTGAGGATCGATGGTAGGGAATAGCCTAGGTAGGCAGAGTGGTAGTTGGGTTAGATAAAGCAGCCTTGATGATGCCTTAGTGGTGCGTGTTGTCGATGTGGTGAAGGGGATATCATTGGTACCTTGTGGTAATGGTGGTGTTTAGGCTTCCAGGGTTGTTTGGTTGTGCTGTAAGGTGTTGAGATGAGAAAAATGTTGGTTGAGGTCCCTTATAGTTATGTTGTCTTGCATTCAAGGGGTGCATAGATGTTTTGCTGATTGGAAGAAGAGATCTTCTGGGATGTTGCAACCGTTGAAGATTTTAGAGTGCAAAGAGGAGAAAGGTTCATCATGGGTTTGCAATAGGGTTGCCCTAAACGTCAACTGGAAATGGTTCTCTGTTTGGGTGATCGTTGACCAGATTGCAGAGGTGTATGGGTGTTTGAGTCCATGGTTTGGGATAAAGATTTACATCTCTAGCGAGGCTTGAAAGTGGCTGCATAGAGCTTTGGGTACTTGCTTACCATTTAGTGCTTCGTGTTAGTTTTGGACGGATGGTTAGTCAAATGCGCTACCTCAGTATGGAAGGTTGTGTTGAGAGGTTGTGATGTGGTTCTCCGTGAATCTAGGGAAGATGGTTGCCTTTGGTTGAGTTTGCTTATAACAATAGTTTTGGGGTTGTGTGCAGTGGGTGCCATTTGAGGCTTTAGGTGGTAAGGAGCGTGTTACTTGTGTGAATGTAGCTTCATATCATCAGGAATTCTACTTGAATTGAGGCCTAGGGCAGTCGTCGGTATCGTTGTTGAGCAGGCGCTCTTCAAGGTTTCTACCTTGAAGGAAGGTGATGCACTTCGAGGTGCAGGAAGAATTTAAAGTCGGGGATTTTAAGTTAGATGTGGTGTAGGGATGTGAACATTGAGTGGTTTATATGTTGAGGTTATCTCTCGAATTGGGGAATTCATGATAAGTTTTTTGCATCGGTGTCGTGGTGGTGATGGTCAGATCCATTGTATATGGTGGTTGCAAATGATGTTGAGTTGTATGATTGTGTATAGTGATGGAAGGTGTGTAAAGTGTTGGGTTTCTGTAGCAAGTGAAGGAAGGGTAGAGTGTTGTCAAGGTGTGTGGTGTATTACAGTTTTGAGGAGTTCATGTGGTAGAGTATTCAGAGATGATGGAGTAGTTTTCTCGTCTGATCCGCTGGTTAAATTTTGAGGACGAAATTTCTGAAGAGGGGGAGAGTTTTAACTCCCTGTAAGTGGGCCTAGATGTGAATCGGGTTAGACCGGAGGTTCAAGAGAACCGGTGTAGACGATTCGAATAGTTTTGAGAAAATAAATTATAAAATTGATTTTTGAGGTAAAATAAAATATGGAAAATGCTCTAAATTACTTAATTAATATTTTAAGTAAATTAGTGAAGTAAATTTGAGAAAATTAAATATGATTTAAGACATTTTAGTCTAGTGACTAAATTGAAAGTTTTCAAAAATGTTTTAGTGACTAAATCAAAAAATGATCAAAACTTAGAATCTTTAAGGAGCTATTTGATCATTATTTTTCAACATATTTCTCTCTTAATTTTTGCTATTTTAAAGGAATTTTAAATGGTTTAATAATTGGATAAATGAGGATTTAATTAAAAAGATCTTTATTTCCCCAAAACACTTTCTCACGTAACTACTTTTCTCTCAACTTTCTCAGCAACCAAACTGAGGTTTCTACTTCTAAATCTCCAGGAATCAATCTTCATTGATTTCCTTTTTGTTTTCAATTTGATTTCTTCAAATACCTTTGCAAAATCTTTTTGGATTTCATCAAAGCTTGGCCAATTAAGGAGAAATTAGCAATTGGACGTGATTTTCTTTTCTGTCCTCTAATTAAGGCTTCTTTATTGAAATTCCCAAGTTCTTGATCCTTTGTTATTGATTTTTGTTATGGAATTATGTTTTAAACATTTATTTGTTAATTAAATAGAGTTTTATGTGGAAATTGAATGTAAATGCAGTTGGATCTGTTTTGGAATAATTCTAATTGATTTGGATCTATTTTAAGCTGTGTTTTGATGTTAAAAGGAAAGGTTAATCAAAGAAATCCAGAAACTATACGGATTGCTAATTTTCTAGGTTGTTTATAGCTGGTTTTTGATGTGATCTTGGTGTTGTGGTGTTGTTGGAGGTATAAGGACGAGTTTAGAATGTTTTTGGATGTTAAATGATGTTGTTATGAGGTTGAAATCAGTAGGTTTTGTTTAGATGAAGTTTGGTGTTGATTTCAGTTGTTTCGGATAGGTGTTTAGTGATTTTGAGGTAGACGAAGTTGAAGTTGTTGTTTATTGGAGGTTTGTGATGCATGGAAGTGCATTAATCCTTTGTTTTTGTTTGGGTAGAGTAGGGGAATCGAATCCTTTGGCTTTTGGAGACATCGCAGAAGCTTCGGAGGCTTAAACGCGTATCGGCTAGTGGGCGATTGGATGTCGGTGAGTGAGAGCATGTTTTCAGCTTTACAAAGGTTTGAACATTGTGTTTTGGGGGTTTAGATCAAGCTTGACACGCTGGTCTAAGCTCGAAAGTAAGTATAGGATGAATTCTCTCATGAACTCGGTTTGGCAATTGATTTTATGCACTTGTTTTGAAGGGAATTAATTATTCATTGTATATGCATGTTTTGAATATGGCTAATGCTGTAAATTGACTATAGAAAGATGATGATGCATTGTGAGGTAATGCAAATGTTGTTAATATCTTTGAACATTGTTTAATGCAAGGTTGATTGCATTGGTTTAATGATTTTGATGATGCATATGAAAATAGTGGATAAATGATAATGAAATGAATTATATTGGCAAGCGTTGGTATGATAAGGTTTTGGGAAGTGTATCAGATATAGTTGGCCAGCCATAGGGTTTAAAGTGCACTACAATAAGTTATCTCATGTGTGTCGAGGTGGGTAAATGTTATGTATACTCCACCATGAGAACCGCAACAGTTGAGGTGGGTAAATGTTCTGTTTTCTCCCACTGGTGGATTAATACATCCAAAATGTTGAGGTGGGTAAATGTTTTGTTGTTACGGTTTGAACCGTTGAGGTGGGTAAGTGTGTCGTTACTCCGGTTAAGGTATGTATGTGAAGTGGTTGTAGGAACCACTTGTGTAAACTCATGTATTCGATGTTATGTGGTGTTGTGGAGGGATGTTTAATATAAAGGAGTTGTGGAGGGATGTTTTGTATAAAGGAGTTGTGGAGGGATGTTTTGTAAAAAGGGGTTGTGGAGCGATGTTTTGTATAAAGGAGTTATGGATGAATATTTTGTAAAATGGAGTTGTGAAGAAATGCTTTCAAAAATGGAGTTGTGGGAAATGATTATTTAAAAGCCAATAATTGGTAATGTGTCATGGAATGAATGATATGGTTTAATGTTGGGTTAACACGTTTTGCTCTTTAAGCTTAGCATTTGTAGTATGCTTGGGAAAGTTTAAATCGAGGTTAGCAATTGGAACATTGCTATTAATTCATGAGAAGAATTACATATGTTAAAATGTGGATGTTTTGAAAACGTTAAGTGCATGGTTTTGTTAAGGCATAATGTTGGAATGGTGTTTTAAGAGTGTTTTGAGAAGTGGTTTTTAAAAAGGGTTATAAATGGTTTTAAATGCATTGATGGTATGTTGTTTTAGAGAACTCCTCACTAAGCCTTGTGTGCTTACGCTCTCTTTTTTCCATCAATGTAGAGAACTAGAGGTTGGAGGCAGCGAGCAAGCCAATGGACATCCAAGGACTTAAATTTGCAAAGTATGAACTCAATATAGACTTGTAGTAATAAAAGCAATGGGATCATTCGTTTTTGGGAGGGTTGTTTGATAGTTCCCCTATTTGTACAAGTTTATATGCTGGTCTGATCTTGTATGAGGTTTAATGTGCTTGAGACGTGGATGGTTTTATGGATTGAACATTGTCTAGGGTGCATGCCTATAGACTTGTGGTTAATTGTGCTGGACTTGTTAGAATTGTTCAAAGTGTTGATCTGTTGATGTTCAAGCATGTTATTGATGTTATACGTTGAATAGTTAAATGTTAAGATTGATTAAAGTGGCCAAAGTGTCATATGTTAGACCTAGAGGTCATTACATGTCTCACTGTACAGGTACGGTACCTCAGGGTGTCGGTACACGGGGACCTGTATAGGCTCAAATGGTGCAAATTTACCTTACCGTACTGATACGCCTGGTAACTGTATCGTTACGCGTAGTTATGAAATAGGGAGGGTTTCGGCACGCAAGTCATTGTTCTGGTACAGTCCTTAGCTACTAGAATCCTGACTTTTGAAATTAAACAAGATGTACCAATACGCTTGAGGACCGTATCGGTATGCCAATGCTCTTTAGAACCAAATCGATGCGGTGGACATCTGTACCGAAACACTGGACGTTAATTCAGTTGGAAATGCAGCTTGATGTTTGAATCTTTACATTTTAGTCTCTCTTTCTTATTTATGCAATTAAATAAGTATGAATGATCATTTTGAATTGCAATTTGATATTAAGGCATGTAATATGACTAATTGAGGATTGGTAACCTTAATTTCGTGATAGCTAGTATAAATATCAGAAATTATGTTTTAGTCTTTAGGGCGTGGTTTCAAGCAATTGGATGTCGAAATGATGTCCGATTGAGTTGAGATTTTAACCATGTCTTGTATGCACATTGTAGTATGTAAAATGCATCTAGAAAAGATAAAAGAAAAAATGGATCAATTCAAATGTAATAATCTTTAGGGTTTATTTTGGTAAACCCTAATGTAGCTCACTCGATTCTATCTTGCGACTAGACCGAGTCAAGGGGGTTACACTTACGCTTCAAATTCGTGTGAGATTTATGCCTATCCGAAGCCACTTTCAATGATCACCGATAAGCTTCACTCTCTTATTGGTGTCTTTCAAAACAACAGGCAGAGAAATATACTTCTCACCTATCTCATCCCAGCAAAGTGGCATACAACCCTTTTACATACAAAGCCTCATACATAGCCATTTGAATGCTCGCTTGATAACTATTGTTATAATCAAACTCTACCACGGTAGTTGCTTCTCCCACATTCCTTGAAAATCAATGATGCAACACTACAACATATCCTCTAATACTTGGATAGCACGTTCATACTAACCATCTGACTGGGGATGATACGAAGTACTGGAATTTAATCGTGTACCCAAAGCTCTATGCAAACACTCCCAAAACCTTGACGTAAAATGTGGATCCCTATCTGACACGATATTATTAGGTACCCTATGCAACCTCACAATCTCAGCAATATGCATATCCACAAACTTATCCAACATATACATCATATGCACTACCAAAAACTGTGTAGAATTTGTAAATCTATCCATAATTACCCAAACAAAATTCTTTCTTGATGGCGGCAAAGGAAAAACTAGTCACAAAATCCATGGTAATTCTCTCCCACTTCTATTCTAAAATCCTTAATGGTTGCAACAATCTAGAAGAAAACTGATGCTCGGCCCTAACATTCTGACACGCCATACATCAGGCAACAAAATCCGCTACATCCTTCTTCAAACTTACCTAATAGTAATCCTACTTTAAATCTTGGTACATCTTCATAGTACCCGGATGTATAGTAAAAGGACTAGAATGAGCCTCCGACAAAATAATGCGATTCAAAACAACATCATCTACCACAACTATTCGACCTTTAAAACACAAGACACCATCATCACTAAAACACAAATCTGTTGGATTACCTTCGATCAAATCCTTAATATGTGGAACCAATGAATCATCGTATGGTTGCTTTTCCTTGATCAATTGTACCAATAATGGTTTCACTTGCAACTTAGCTAGCAAACCCCCATCATGCGTCATACTTAACCGTGCAAACATTGCCCTCAAATCCTCCGCATCCTTCCTAGTCAGGGCATCGGCTACCACATTAGCCTTACCAAGGTGGTATTCGATCGTCAAATAATAATCCTTAAGCTACTCTAACCATCGACGTTGCCTAAGATTTAACTTCTTTTGTGACATCAAATACTTCAAACTCTTGTGATCCGTGTACACAATACACTTCTTACCATACAGATAATGTGTAACGCCCTAAATTTGGGCCTAGATGTTAGATAGGTCGGTTAGACAGTTCGAGGGAATCAGATTATACAATTCGAGCTAGTTTAGGGAATTGAATTTTAATAAATGGTTTTTGGTCAAAATAAAATATAAAAAATTCTAGAAAATACTTAATTAATATTTTAAGGATTTTGCTAAACTCAAATTGAAGGAATGAAATCAGATTTTGGGACATTTTGGTCCGGTGACTAAAGTTTTCCATCAGATTTAGGCTATTTTTAAATGGATTTTAAAAGGTTACTAATAAAACATAAAATAAAATTGACTAAAAGGACTTTAATTAACAAATTTCATTTTCTTACGTAACTACTTTTGCTCTCAACTTTTCTCTCAACATTGTAAGTAGTCAAACTATAAATTTCATTTCAAAATTCTTTGGAATCAATCTCTTTTGATTTATTTTTGATTTCTTATTTGATTCATTTGATTTCTACATCAAAATCTACTTGGTTTCTTGAAGTTTTCATCCAATCTTTGCCAATTAAGGGAGAAATCAACAATTAGAGGCGATTTTCATTTCTCTCCTCTAATTAAAGGTTCTTTATTTAAATTACCAAGTTATTGATCCTTTACAACTGATTTTTGTTATGGAATTATGATTAAATCATGAATATGGTATTTACATTGAGTTTTGATGTGGAAATTGATGGATCTTGATATAGATCTATTTTGTATTGAATATAATCAATTTAGATCACTTCGAATATGTGTTTTATTGTTAAGAGAAGATATTAATAAAAGGAATCCTAAAACTATTTGAATTGCTAATTTTCTAGGTTGTAAATAGTTAGATTTTGAAGTGATCTTGGTGTTGTAAGGTTGCTGGAGGTATAAGGACATTATAAAGATGTTTTTGGATGTTACTTGGTGATGTTAAGATGTTAAAATCAATAGGTTTTGGTTGGGCTTTGTTTAATTGGAGTATGGTTGCAATTTCAGTTGTTTAAAGGAAGTGTTTGATGGTTTTTAGTGAGGCGAAGTTGTGTTTTATGGTTACTAGAAATTAGAGATGCATGGAAGTGCATTAATCCTCAGTTTTTGATTGGGCAAAGTAGGGGAGTTAGATCCTTTAGCTTCTAGAGAGGTTGCAGAAGCTTCGAAAGAGTGATTCTCGCAATGGCAAGAGGGCGTTGTGTTGTTGGTGAGTGAAACATGTTTTACTGCTTTTAAAAGGTTTGAATATGGTTGTTGGGAGTTAAAAATAAGTTTGAAACGCTTATCTAAGCTCAAAAGTAAGTACTGGTTGATCCCTCTCTCATTTTTGGTTTTGCAAAATACAATCTCATGCACATGTTTATGATTTTGATTACCTACTGTTATATGCATGCTTTAGAAAGGAAACATGTTACAAATGATCATCCATGTTGATATTTGACTATGGTAAATAATTTATGAAAGAATTCTGAGAATGCTAGAATACATGGTTTAATGTATTGGAAAATGGTTTGATTTGATCCATATGAAAAACAGTAAGGTAATGTGGATTTATAGAGTATTTTGGCAATTGGCTGAGATTAAAAGTTATCGGATATAGTTGTCTAGCCGTAGGGTTTAAAGTGCACTATAATAAGTTACCTCATGTGTGTCGAGGGGTCAAGAGTGTGCCATGCTCTAACATGAGAACCGCAGCGGTTGAGGGGTCAAGAGTGTGCCAATTTACCCACTGGTGGATTTATACATTATAACCGTTGAGGGCTACTCTGGTTCGAGGACGTATGAGAAGTGGTCAAAGAAACCACTTGGGAAATTCGTGTATCTGATGTGTTTTTGATAAAATAGAATGGAATTAGTTTTGAATCACTTGAATGCCAATATATGATATAATTTATCATGAAAAATGGATTATGTTTTGTATAATATGGTTTATACATGAAATGCTCTTTAAGCTTGCTATTTAGATATTTTAGCATATGAAGCTTAAATTGAGGTTTATGATAGAAATCCATAATACATGTGCTGCAAATGATTTAAATGTGAATATTTGGAAAGATTATAGAAGCATGAGATGATTTTGGCATGAGACTTATACACTTGATTTGAAATAAAATTATTTTAAATGCATTGATGAGTGTTTTTGAGATTCTCTCAATAAGCTTATAGCTTTCGCTTTCCTTTCTCATCAATGCAGAGAAATAGGCTATTTGGGACAGCATGCAAGCAAGGGCAGTCCAAGAGTGAAGTGATTTACAATTATGGTTTTATAAATACTAAGTAGTAATAAGAGGCAATGTGACCAAGTTCTAGTTGAGAGGGTTATTTGGTTACTCCCTGGTTTGTACAAGTTGTATTTGATGTTTTGGATTTGAATGGTGCTTTATATCTTGCTTTGAGGGGTTGGGATTCATTTTGCATGCTTGGGTAGAGATCATGCCTATAGGAAATTGGTTTGGATATGCTATGATGTGAATGATACTCTACTATGCTTATATGATTGTGGAATTGATGCTTGAGGTGTTATATGATGATTAGGTAGTGTTTAAAGTATGTTAGATTGAGCCAAAGTGTCATATGATCGACCAAGAGGTCATTACAGGTTTGTCCGTACTAGTATGTGTCCTCAGGGATCAGTACGCGGGGACATGTCTCGACTTAATCTGGGTAAAAATGCCAAGGCATACTGATACGCCTTGTAACCGTATTGGTATGCATAGCCAAAAAATTAGCCTGGTGTCGGTACAGGGCAACTATATCGGTACGCCTTTTGGCTACTGGAATTCCCTATTTTGAATATTGAGTATCCATATTGGCATGCTTGAGGAACGTACCGATACACCTTTGAAATTTATACCCGTACCAATACAGGGTGTTATTTTACCAATACACAGTTAGTTATTTCCGTTAAAATGCTTTCTGAAGTTTGAATCTTTACAATTTAGTCCCTATTTCTTGATCATGCAATTAAACGAGTTTGGATTATTATTTTAAGTTGAAATTAACCAATGGATGTGAAACCTAACTAATTAAGATTTGGCAACTTAAATTTTAAATAATTTCTCATAAATATCCGTAATTGCAATTTAGTCCCGAAAATGCAATCTCGTGCAATTGGATGTCAATTCGATGCCTGATTGAGTTGTAAATTTCATCGTTGCTAGCATGATCACCTTAGGACTTAGTTATGCTTTCAGAAAAGATAAAATGAAAAAATGGACCGTTTTCTAAGTAATTCTTTTGGGTTTATCTTGGCAAATCCAATGTAGCTTGCTCAGTTCGGTCTGACGACTAGACTGGGTTAACTGGGTTACATTTGTTGGTATCAGAGCCAAGTTATGATTGTTGGGAGGTGCGTTATGGTTGTTTGATTTATTGTTGGTGTATGATTATGTTGTTTGGTATGTACGGTGTTTGATTTTGTGAGATTATGTTTGACATGTGATATGTTGGGGGTATAAGCTTGGGGACACAGTGCCTTATTACTACTAGTGTAAAATGATTTTTGTTTTTAAACATGAGCACCTTGGATTCTTGCTTCAAGCTGGCCTGATTATTATTTTGTTATATTTTTATGCTATAAATTCATATTTTGAGTATCAATCGATACGAGAGCTAATATCGAATACGTCCATATTCCTTGAAGAGAATGATGAGATATAGATCAATCTAAGGTTGAGGTAGCTCTGGCTTGGGATTGAAAGGATGATGAGGCTTATGTTGCAAAGTTACCTCGGTTGTGTTATTAAATTAGGGGTTAAGGATGTTTGGGTTTCAGAAGTTACGTTGTTAGGGATCCTTTCCTGAGATGTTATAGATGATGTTATCAGAGTTGTCTTTTAGTTGCGAATTTAGGTTCGGTGTTGAGACGTACTTTGGTACGACTCTCGAATTCTTTTTGCTTGTGGTGGCGAGTAGAAAGAAAGTGTAAAAGTGGTGGCATCTTTGTGTTCTGAGGTGGCGAGATGAATATTATTTGATAATCAAGTTTGGTTAATAGGCTTTGTAGTGAAGCGTATGTTCATAATTGAGGTAGGAGCAAGTTTTGGCAAGTTAAATGAGATGTTCTAAGGATGCGACTAAGTTGTGTAAGTTCTGTCCGAGAATGTTGTTAGTAAGCGTGAATTGTTAAACATGCACAATACAAAACACTTATATGTATATATCTAAATATGTCATCACATGAATACATTTGGGCAAGACACTGGAGGTTTTGTATACATGTGCATAGGCATCTATGAGGGCATATATGTAATCATGCATACATATGTTCACACTTACGAATGACTTTTTGTAGACCGATGAAACTTCTTTGGAGGTTAGCCTAGCGAGGAAGTTCTTTAGGAGCTTACAGAGTTTAGAAATTGTTAAGGTGGATTTTTGAAGGTTAAAGTTGTGTTAGATTTGAAGCAACCAAGGTGGGTGTTAGGAGTGCATGGTTTTCGAGGATCAGCTAATTGATATCAGAATTTGTTGAGAAATTTTATAAGGTTGTCGCACCGTTAGTGAAGTTGTGGTATTAGAGATGTCTTGTGGTTCGCGGGATCACATTAGGCTTGATTGTCTACAGCTGGCTAGGGAGGGACATGCTCTTGCACCTACTGTTGTACCATAGAAAGGTCGTGGCGCGGTCAATGTCATTTTCAGCATAGGAAGGATGGTCAGAGGACAGTTGCTCATACCATAGCAGTTTAACCTGAGGTTGGTGGACTAGCAAGGGTTTTCGCGCATCGTGTAGAAAGGAATAATATAGATGGATTGTAGGTACATTTACTTTGCAGTCCATACCAATGCTTTATTTGATAGATTCTGATTCTACACTTTCATACATCTTGCGTGAACATGCATGTTTGCTTGATCTACCTGTAGAGGTGTTAGATGTTGGCATGCGGGTAACTAGTTCTTTTGGTGAGACAGTAGTTGCTAGGAGGTTGTATAAGAGATGTCCTTTGATGGTTCAAGGTCATGTGTTTGAGGTTGTTTTGATGGAATTGCCATTTTAGGGTTTTGATGTAATCTTGGGGATGAATTGTTTGTCTGAACACATGACCGTTATTGATTTTGAGACCAAGCGAGCTTTGTTGAAACTTGCTGAAGATTATGAAGTTGTGGTTGTAGGCGACAATGTTAAATTCTTGTCCAGTGTTGTCTTGGCTTCAGAAGCGCGAAAGTTGTTAGAATCTGGGGGTCAATCAGATCTAGCTTAGGTTATAAACCCAACTATAAAGGAGGCGCTAGTCCAGGATATTCGTACCGTTTGTGATTTTCCATGAGTGTTTCTGGAAGAGTTGTTAGGGTTACCACCGGATAGGGAGGTAGAGTTCAATATTGAGACGTACATACGACTTCAATGTCGATTGCCTCGCATCACATGGAATCGAAAGAATTGAAGGATTTGAAGATGCAGCTTTAGGAGTTGTTGGATCGTGGTTTCATTTAGCCTAGTATGTCACTGTGGGGAGCACCAATGTTGTATGGGGAAAAAATGGCACGATGAGAATGTGCATTGATTATCGACAACTAAACAAGTTGATGATTAAGAACAAGTATCCTTTACCGAGGATCAATGATTTGTTTGATCAGTTTTGGGGTGCTACGGTGTTTTTCAAGATTGATCTGAGGTTTAGATATTATTAGTTGAAGGTGAAGGATAAAGGCGTGTTAAAAATAGCTTTTTGCACGCGTTATGGGCATTATGAGTTCTTAGTGATGCTGTTTGGGTTGCAAATGCGCCAGTAGCTTTCATGGACATGATGAATCGGGTGTTCCGTGATTTTCTAGACCAGTTTGTGTTAGTGTTCATTGATGACATTCTTATGTACTCTCGTACCGAGGAAGACCATGATCGACATTTACGAATTGTGTTGCAAGTTCTGTTGGATAATAAGTTTTATGCTAAGCTGAGCTAGTGTGAGTTTTGGATCAAGCAAGTGGTTTTTCATGGTCATGTTGTTTCAGCGAAAGGTATCTGGGTGGATCCACAGAAGATTAAGGCGATTGTGAATTGGAAGCAACCTAAGTCGGTGTTAGAGGTTTGTAGTTTCTTAAGGTTGGCAGGGTATTATTGATTCTTTATGGATGGTTTTTTTGAGGATTGCTGCTCTTTTGACGAAGTTGTTGCAAAAGGATGTAAGTTTTAAGTGGACAGAAGGTAGACAACAAGCTTTTGATAAGTTGAAGGAAGCTTTGACGCAAGCTCTAATCTTGATTCAACTTGAATCGGGGAAGGAGTTTGTAGTTTATAGCGATGCATCCTACGTTGGTTTGGGATGTGTGTTGATACAAAGAGGAAAGGTTGTGGCTTATGCATTTAGGCGGTTGAAGGTGCACAAGTGCAACTATCCTACACACAATATTTAGCTTGCTGCGGTGGTGTTTGCATTGAAGATGTGGCGGCTTTATCTTTATGGGGAGAAGTGTATTGTGTACATGGACCACAAGAGTTTGAAATGTTTGATGTCGCAAAAGGAGTTGAATCTTAGGCAACAGAGATGGTTAGATTTGCTCAAGGATTATGATTTGACGATAGAGTATCATCTGGGTAAGGCTAATGTTGTAGCTGACCCTTTGAGTAGGAAGGTTGTAGTAGAGTTGAGGGCGATGTTTTCTCGGTTAAGTGTGACGCAAGATGGAAGTTTGTTGGCGGAGTTACAAGTGAAGCCATCGTTGTTGTAGTTGATTAAGGAGAAACAACTGTATGATGATTCATTGGTACCGCATATTAAGGATATTATGGATGTCAATCAGACGAATTTTGTTTTAGTGATGAAGGTGTTTTGTGATTCAAGAGACGAGTGGTTGTGCCGAAGGATGAGGAGTTAAGGCACACTGTTTTGACTGAGGCACATTCGAGTCCGTTTGCTATGCATTCGGGGAGTACAAAGATGTATCAGGATTTGAAAGAAGAGTATTTTTGGTTGGTTTAAAAAGGGATGTAGCGGATTTTGTTACTCGATATATTGTGCGTTAAGGCTAATCATTAGTTTCCTTCTGGGTTGTTGCAACCGTTAAAGATTCCAGAATGGAAGTGGGAGAGAATCACCGTGGATTTTGTGACCAGTTTGCCTTTGACTCCATCAAAGAAGAATTTTGTGTGGCTGATTGTGGATAGGTTTACGAAGTGTGCATATTTTTTGGCTGTGCATACGACGTTTACTTTGGATAAGTTGGCGGGGTTGTCTATTTCTAAGATTGTGATGTTGCACGTGGTGCCAAAGTCTATAGTATCGGATAGGGATCCGCGCTTTACAGTAAGGTTTTGGGAGTGTTTGCATAATGCTTTGTGTACGCGGTTAAACTTCAACACTTCATATCATACTCGAATTGATGGTAGTCTGAAAGCGTTATCCAAGTGTTAGGGGATATGTTGTGGTGTTGCATCATTGATTTCTAAGGATCATGGGAGAACTAGTTACCTTTGGTGGAGTTTGCCTATAATAATAGTTATCAGGCTAGTATCCAGATGGCACCGTATGAAGCTTTGTATGGTAGAAGGTGTCGCACGCCACTTTGTTGAGTGAAGGTAGGAGAAAAGTATGTTTCTTAGCCTGATGTGTTGAAGGATACCAATGAGAAGGTGAAGCTTGTTAGTGAAGGCGGCTTCGGATAGGCAAAACTCATATGCTGACTTGAAGCGTACAAAGATTGAGTATGTTGTTGGTGATAGGGTGTTTCTTAAGGTATCGCCTTGGAAGAAGGTGGTGAAGTTTGGACAAAAGGGCAAATTGAGTCCAAGGTTCATTGGGCCTTATGAAGTATTGGAGCGGGTTGGTCTAGTTGCTTATAGGTTGAGGTTGCATGTGGAGTTGGAGAAGATACATGATGTTTTCCATGTATCAATGCTTCAGAGGTATAGATCGGATCCTTCGCATGTTATGCCTGTTGAGGAGATTGAGTTGAATCCGAATTTGACCTATGATGAGGAACTAGCGAGATTTCTGGATTCAAGCAGCAAGTTCTTCATGGAAAGACCATATAGTTGCTAAAAGTGTTGTGGCGACATCGTGGTGTCGAGGAAGCCACATGAGAAAGTAAGGAGGACATGAAGAAACAATTTCCTTACCTTTTTCCGCCAGGTATATTTTGAGGACGAAATTTCTTAAGAGGGGGAGAGTTATAATGCCATGAATTTGGGCCTAGATGTTAGATAGGTCGGTTAGACAGATCGGGGGAACCGAATTAGGCTATTCGAGCTAGTTTCGGTAATTAAAATTTAATAAATGGTTTTTGGTCAAAATAAAATATGGGGAAATGGTAGAAAATATTTAATTAATATTTTAAGAATGTTGGTAAACTCAATTTGAAGGAATTAAATCAGATTTTGGGACATTTTGGTCTGGTGACTAAAATGTAAAGTTTTTAAAGCTGTTTGGTGACTAAATTATAAAAGGGTCAAAACTTAGAATCTTTAAGGATTTAATTTAATAAAATTTTCCATCATATTTTTCCTTAATTTATGCAATTTTTAATGGTTTTTAAAAGGTTATTATTTAAAATAAAATAGAAGTGATTAAAAGGATTTTAATTAACAAATTTCATTTTCTTACGTAACTACTTTTGCTTTCAACTTTCTTAGCAGCCAAACTATCAATTTCATTCCAAAATTCCTTGGAATCAATCTCTTTTGATTTCTTATTTGATTCCTTTGATTTCTACATCAAAATCTACTTGGTTTCTTGAAGTTTTCATCCAATATTTGCCAATTAAGGGAGAAATCAACAATTAGAGGTGATTTTCATTTCTCTCCTCTAATTAAAGGTTCTTTATTGAAATTCCCAAGTTCTTGATCCTTTACAACTGATTTTTGTTATGGAATTATGATTAAATCATGAATATGGCATTTAAATTGAGTTTTGATGTGGAAATTGATGGATCTTGATATGATTCTGTTTTGTATTGAATCTAATTGATTTAGATCACTTGAAATATGTATTTTAATGTTAAGAAAAGAGATTAATAAAAGGAATCTCAACACTATGTGAATTGCTAATTTTGAAGTGATCTTGGTGTAGTAAGGTTGCTGGAGGTGTAATGACATTATAAAGATGTTTTTAGATGTTAATTGATGATGTTAAGATGTTAAAATCAACATGTTTTGGTTGGGCTTTGTGTAATTAGAGTTTGGTTGCGATTTCGATTGTTTAAAGGAAGTGTTTGATGGTTTTTACGAGGCAAAGTTGTGTTTGATGGTTGCTGGAAATTAGAGATACATTAAAGTGCATAAATCCTATGTTTTTGATTGGGTAAATTAGGGGAGCTAGATCTTTTAGCTTTTGGAGAGGTTGTGGAAGCTTCGGAAGCGTGATTCTCGCAACGGCAAGAGGGCGTTGTGTTGTCGGTGACTGGAAATATGTTTTACTGCTTTTAAAAGGTTTGAAAATGGTTGTTGGGAGTTTAGAATAAGTTTGAAACACTTATCTAAGCTCAGAAGTAAGTATTGGTTGATCTCTCTCGTTTTCGGTTTTACAAAATACAATCTCACGCACCTGTTTATGATTTTGATTACCTACTATTATATGCATGTTTTAGAAATGAAAGATGCTGCAAATGATCATCGATGTTGATATTTGAGTATGGCAACTGATTTATGAAAGAATTTTTGAGAATGCTAGAATGCATGGTTTAATGTATTGGAAAATGCTTTGATTTGATGCATATGAAAAACAATAAGGTAATGCTGTTTTATAGAGTATATTGGCAAGTGGCTGAGATTAAAAGTTATAAGGTATAGTTGGCTAGCCATAGGGTTTAAAGTGCACTATAATAAGTCATCTCATGTATGTCGAGGGTCAAGAGTGTGCCATGCTCCACTATGAAAACCTCAGCGGTTGAGGGGTCAAGAGTGTGCCAATTCTCCCGCTGGTGGATTTATACATTATAACCGTTGAGGGCTGCTCCAGTTCAAGGACGTATGTGAAGTGGTCGAAGGAACCACTTGGGGAATTCAAGTATTCAATGTGTTTTTGATAAATAAAATGGAATTGGTTTTGAGTCACTTGAATGCCTATATATGATATAATGTATCCTGAGAAATAGATTATGTTTTGTATAATATGGTTTATACATGAGATGCTCTTTAAGCTTGCTATTTAGAGATTTTGGCATACGAAGCTTAAATTAAAGTTTGTGATAGAAATCCACGATACATGTGCTGCAAAAGATTTAAATGTGCATATTTTGAAAGATTATAGAAGCATGAGATGATTTTGGCATGAGACTTATACACTTGATTTCAAATAAAATGGTTTTAAATGCATTGATGAGTGTTTTCGATATTCCCTCACTAAGCTTATAGCTTACGCTTTCCTTTCTCATCAATGCAGAGAAATAAGCAAGGGCAATCCAAGAGTGAAGTGATTTACAAGTACGCTTTGAGGGGTTGGGATTCATTTTGCAAGCTTGGGTAGAGATCATGCCTATAGGAAATTGGTTTGGATATGCTATGATGTGAATGACCCTCTACCATGCTTATATGATTGTGGAATTGATGCTTGAGGTGTTATATGATGATTAGGTAGTGTTTAAAGTATGTTAGATTGAGCCAAAGTGTTATATGTTCGATCAATAAGTCATTATAGGTCTATTCGTACCGGTACGGTTCCTCAGGGATCGATGCGCAGGGAGCTGTCTCGACTTAATATGGGTAAAAATGCCAAGGTATACTGATATGCCTGGTAACTGTATCGGTACGCATAGCTAAAAAATTAGCCTGGCGTCGGTACACGGACAACTGTATCGGTACGCTCTTTAGTTACTAGAATTCCCTGTTTCAAATATCGAGTATCCATATCAGTACACTTGAGGACCATTCTGATACACCTTTGAAATTTATACCCGTATCGATATGGGGTATTAGTGTATCGATACGCAGTTAGTTATTTTCGTTAAAATGCTTTTTGAAGTTTGAATCTTTAGAGTTTAGTCACTATTTCTTGATCATGCAATTAAACATGTTTGGATGATTATTTTAAGTTGAAATTTAACCAGTGGACATAAAACCCGACTAATTAAGATTTGGTAACTTAAATTTTAAATAAGTCCTCATAATTATCTTTAGTTGCAATTTGCTCCTTGAAATACAATCCCGTGCAATTGGATGTCAATTCGACGCCCGATTGAGTTATAAATTTAACTGTTGCCAGCATGATCTCCTTAGGACTTAATTATGCATTTGGAAAAGATAAAATGAAAAAATGGACCGTTTTCTAAGTAATTCTTCTGGGTTTGTCTCAACAAACCCAATATAGCTCGCTCGGTTCAGTCTGGCGACGGAACGAGTTTAAGGGGGTTACATAATGTCTCCAAATCTTAAATGCAAACACTACTATGGCAAGCTCTAAATCATGCGTAGGATAATTTGCGCTCGTGCACCTTCAATTGTCTAAATGCATAAGACACAAATTTCCTGTCTTGCATTAGCACACACCCAAACCAACATAGGATGTATCACTATAAGCAATAAACTCTTTACCCGATTCAGGTTGAATCAAGACTGGAGCTCGCGTCATAGCCTCCTTCAACTTCTTAGAAGCTTGTTGTCTACTCTCTGTCCCACTCAGAATGAACATCCTTTTGCAATAACTTAGTCAACGGAACAACAACCCTCGAGAAACCATCTACAAAACGAAAATAATATCCTGCAAACCCAAGAAAACGACGAACATCTAACACAGACTTAGGTGACTTCCAACTCACCATCGCCTTAATCTTCTGCGGATCCACATGATTACCTTCCGTCAACACATGTCCCAGGAAAATCACTTCCCTTAACCAAAATTAACACCTGCTCAACTCGACATAAACTGATTATCCAGCAAGGCTTGTAACACAATCCGCAAATGCCGATTATGTTCTTCCTCGGTACGAGAGTACACAAGGATATCGTCAATGAACACAACAACAAATTGATCTAAATATTAATGGAACACTCTATTCATCATATCCATGAAAGCAGTAGGTGTATTCGTCAACCCGAAAGGCATCACCAAAACCTTATAATGTCCATAACGTGTGCGAAAAGCAATTTTCAGCAAATCTCTATCATTTACCCTCAATTGATAATATCTAGACCTCAGATCAATATTGGAAAACACCATAGCACCCTGAAATTGATTGAATAAATCGTTAATTTGTGGTAAAGGATACTTATTCTTAATCGTCAACTTGTTCAGTTGTTGATAATCAATGCACATTCTTATAGTGCCATCCTTCTTTTTCAGAAACAACACTGGTGCTCCCCACGGCGAAACACTTGGTCAGATGAAACCACGATCCAACAACTCCTGAAGTTGAGTCCACAACTCCTTCAACTCTTTCGGTGCTATACGATACAAAGAAATAGACATTAGAGTCGTATCTGCATACGCCTCAATACAAAACTCTACTTCCCTATCCGGTGGTAACCCAAGCAACTCCTCCAAAAACACTCCTAGAAAATCACAAATGGTACGAATATCCTAAACACACACCTCCTTCATTTTTGGGTTCAATACATAAGCTAGTTATGCTTGACACCCAAGCTCTAACAACTTTTGCGCTTATAAAGCCGAAACCACATTAGACAAGAATTTAACATTCTTGCCCACAACCACCACCTCATAATCTTCTACAAGTTTCAATAAATGTGGGTTGGTTTTGAAATCGACCACAGCCCTATGCTCGGTCAACCAATCCATACCAAGGATTACATAAAAACCATAAAACGACAACTCCATCATATCAACCGCAAACACATGACCTTGAGCTATCAGAGTACATCTCCTAAACAACCTCCTAGCAACCATTGTTTCTCCAAAAGAACTAGTTACTCACATATCCACATCTAACACTTCTACAAGTATATCAAGCAACTGTGCAGGTTTGCGTAAGATGCATGAATGTGTGGAACCAGAATCTATCAAAGAAAGCAATGACATGGACTACAAAGTAAAAGTACCTGCAATCACATCTGTGTCATTTCTTCCCCCGAGATGCACATAGATCCTTTCAGGCCCACCACCCTTAGGTTGAATAGCCACTATATGAGCAATAGTCCTCTAAGCTTCTTGCCGACGCTGGAAATTACCTTGCCCACATCCACGGCCTCTCTACAGTGTAACAATAGATGCAAGAGCCTGTCCATCCTTAGCCATCTGTGGACAAATATGTCTCAAATGATTCTAAAAACCATAACTCCAACATGTATTATGTGTATCCCAACACTTTCCCGAATGACATTTCCCACAATGCATACACTCAGGTACTCTAGAATAGGTGTTCTAACCTTGTTGTCCACGTCTGACATTACCTCTACCACATATCTAATCAGGACGATACTTCTTATCTCGATTCTTCTTGAACCAACCACAACCAACATCTGATTCTGTAACTCTTTTTCCAGAACTCGAGCCCCTTGGGACGAGAAGATAAACCTAAATTCTATTTAATATCCTTAGCTCGGCTAACCAATGTAACACCCTAATCAGTATCCTATATTAAATACTAATTAGAGTATCAAATATTTTCTTTCTTTATCGTGTAGAATCATATTTCAATTTTCATTGCATCGAATTAAGTCCGATTTCAGGCAGCAAATTGACAATTCTTATTTATGATATATAAGGGATATAACTGCCTAAAACAATAATCTACCCGGCTTCTCTATTTATTTTTTCTAGTCGTTACCGGATTTTAACTTTAATGTAACTACTTATCATTTGCTATAAACATAAACTAGTTTATAAGTTAATACAAACCATATAAAAACTAGTATGTAACCGATAAATTTTAACATATACATGCCATCTAGAAACATCAAAACACATCAAAGGATGTTATTACTGATACCGTTATTATACTCCGGATAAGTAGGATGCCGGCTCCTTACTCTGATTTCTATTTTTTACCTATGCGTGAAAACCATCACACACTAAGTATATACTTAGTGAAGCAATAATAATATCAGTGCAATATAACATAACCATAACTAATAAAATGTAACTGTATTCATGCATTTTGAATCACTAGATATGTTTACTATCATGTTAATTATACATCATATGATATAAACCGGATATAAATTTTCTTACCAATATACTTGCCATAATTTTAAGAGTGTATAAACTCTTTAACCTGTTTATCAATTATTTACCAATTTCATAGCCCAAATATAAACCTATGAGGACCCTGGGTACTCGAGTCAAAGATGAACCGAAGTGCTAATACACATAAGGTCGTGCCCAACATCCGCACATTTATAAGGTAGTACTAACCATACACTAAGTGTCCTTTATATACGCTATAGTGCTAACCCGGATAACCAAATATGCAGCGTGTTGCTGGACTCTATGGCATGCCAACTATACCCTATCCCTCAATGAATTATTTGGGCATAATTTCCATATTTATTCCATCCATGGCAATGCATATCAATATAATTGAACATTGGGCAGTTCATACCCGAAATAATGTTCATAGTATACCATCATATATAACTAGTGATCCATGCATTTATGTTCAACCTTTGACATATTTAAAATATGTCAAATATATGATCAATGACATTAATATCTTGCCAATATATAAACCAAGTAGACTTATCGCAAGTCTTCGCAATGATGTATAAAACATCCATGTATCATGTTATGTATGCATTGCACTCACCTGATGCCTCACCAGTAAACCTTACTATAGCTTGTAGCTTTACTCTTGAAACTTTTCCTTATCTTTAAATTTGCTTGTACTATGATCTTGATCACGATCTATAATATCATCGTTTACCGAATACATACATTTCAAAGCGTATGTTAGTATCATTCTAACATAAGCACATATTAGAATTAAAATTCATAAAAATCCTTCACTATCCATATCCATCACAAATTCACAAAGCAATCTCAAATCTCACAAAATAACCATAAAATGAATTCTTTTAGAATTCACCTCAACTCTCCAAATTATTCAAATGGTCCCTTATCATTAAACTTCAAAATTCAAACACTTAACAACATATTTAAGAATTCCAAGAATACATTCAAGCTTAACACATTAATTTCTAATCGCTTTCCATATCATTCCTAATTTTCCCTTAGTATGCCATTTTGGTCCTCAACACTTTAAAAACTTACGAATTGATCCAAACAACATTCTAAGCCTTGTAGAATCATTCTCACATGATTTCTAGCCTTAGGGAAATTTTCCATAATTGTCCCTAATATCCTACCTTAGGCCGAATATGAAAGGTCATACTAATCAAAATTCCAACTTGATTCAAGCATGAGTTCCACTTCTAAACCTCATTTCCAAGCTTCTATAACTATTCCCATGTTAAAATCAATCCAAATTCAACTTCTTATCAAACCCTAACTTAAACCAAATTAGGATTTTAACTACTTTCGAGTAGTTTCAATCATTATACAAGCTTGGATATGATTCTACAACAACAACTTTATCAAAAAAATAATCTTAAATCATCATATTAAACATCCCCTTCATCCATCAAAATCACAAAACTAAGGTTTCAAGCAAGGAAAGCATGAATAAATGGTACCAAAAGATAGATAATTTCATGGAGATCAATTTCATGTTTCATGCTTTCATCCAAAAATCCAACTAAATAAGCTTGAAAATCCAAATAAAAAATTTTCGTCTTACCTTGGAAGGGTATTCGAACAAGAGAGAAAGATGATGGAAATGTCTTGAAATTTCATTTGTTCCCAACTTGGCCATTTGTCATGTATTTTAAAAATAAAAATAAAAAAATCTCTTTTATAACAAAATGACCATTTTGCCCTTATAATCCAATGCTTCATATCTTGCCACATGTCTACCTACTCATCCAAGGGTCAAAAATAACCCCAGTAGTTAGTGACTACCAACTTTGCCCTTGGAATTTCTGAAATTTACCATCTTGCCATTTTTCATCCAATGGCTCATATTTAACATGGAAAACCTACTTTAATCCAATGGTCCATGTTAAATCCTACCATTTTAAGACATGGAAATGACAATTTCAACCTTGCCTTATCATCCTTTAAAATATTTTAAATTTTCGATTCAATCTGATTATCTGAATATTTTTCTAAACTTTATCGCTTAATAGCCAAAAATACAAACTACATAAGAAAAATCTGAGTAACACGAAAACGTCATTCTTGGGGGTAAACTATCCATTTACGGGACTAAAATACATAACTTTTGAAAATTACAATTTAGTCTTTGAACTTTTCCAAAGTTTATACTTTGACAACCAAACTTTCAAAACTTTCATTTTAGTCACTATCCAAAATTTAGGATATTACAACCAAGACATCAAAATCAGTGTAATCTGAAGCCAACATATAGGTCTTAACCTCCTTGACCAAAGCATATCAGAAATGATCACATCACTGTTGATTATCAGGAACCAACTCAAGTGCATACTGGCTCAATCGAACAAATTGAACCTCATATTCCGAAACAAACATATTGCCTTGAACCAAAGACATGAAGTCAAGCTTCTTCACATCTTGGTATCGAGTACACAAATACTTCATCCGAAATGTAGCACCAAAGAATTCCTAAGCCACATCCTCAGGTATCATTCCCGTTATAATGGTAGTCCACCAACTATAGGCATCTCCCTGAAGCAGGGATACAATGCAACCCAGCTTACGCACATCCTTACACTCCATCTGACCAAGAATCATCTTGGTACTCGCAAACCACTCCTTAGCTACCTCAGGAGCTAAATCTCTAAACTCAGTACCTCTCAAACTACGCAAATGCTTAAATAGAAGTCCTGGATTAACAACTATTTCCAGGCCACTGCCGGTGCCTGAACATGCACTCCAGCCACAACTTCTTGGAAAGCTCCAATCATAGCCTGAATCAATAATGTCATATCCCCAAGGAATGGACCAGGTGGAACTGGCGGCACTTACCCAACATCCACTCTAGCTAGCGAATTAGGCAAAAGAGGTGGCAACCCATTAGGATGCACTATCTCACCCTCAACTCCCTACCCACTAGCAGCATTATTCATATTCGACCTAAGCTCTCGTCTCGGTGTCATACTCAAAAATATGTATCTATAGAATGAAAATATAACCAAAAACATAATTAGGCTAGCTTCAAGCAAGGATCCAAGATGTTCATGTTTCGAAAACTAAATCCTCTTACACTTGTAGTAATAAGGCAATGTCTCCCCAAGATTCTACCCCAACATGTCATACTCCAGTCATAAAATCATATAATCAAACACCGTACATATCATACAATAATCAACAACCTGTCAAACAAACACAACTTACCTCCCAACTTTCACAAAACTTGGCTCTGATACCACCAAATATAACCCCCTTGACCCGATCTTTTTTTCCTTTTTATCTTGCCTAGATGCTTAAATAACCTTAAGGTATGATGTACAACAACAAAAGACAAATCAAGCATTCGATTTGCAAGAGTTAACACTTTAGGGACCAAAATGTAAATTTTATTAATTAAAAGACTAAATTATAAATTTAAGTTAACATCCTTTAATTAGTTTCATTACATGCCTCTGTGTGAATTTGCATCGAAATTGGATTAGAATATCAACATTAATTGAGCATTACAAAAATAGTGACCAATTTGCAAAGAATCCAGAATACATCATGAAAATACTAGAATTAACTAACCATGTACCAATACAGGTTTAAACAGTATCGGTATAAGTTCACATGGCTTGCCTGTATCGATACGTTTGGTTGAGTATCAATACCCATTTCTCTATTTCAAAATCTATGATTCCTATAGCTAAAACTCATACCGATGTGGTACCCCATGTACCGATCCAGTATAAACTTTCTCAAAGTTGTACTAATACAACGACTACTCATATTGATACCCCTTCATTATTTTCCCAAATCTGAGCTATATCAGACCCTATGTACTGATCCCTAAGGAATTAGTATCGGTACGATTAGGCCTGTAATGACCTCTTGGTTAAACGTGTGACACTTAGGCTCAGTCTAACATGCTTCAAACATCAAACAAACATCATATAACATATTTAACATCATTTCCATAACCAACCAAGCATACTAGATGAACATTCAATCCATAGCAAATCAATCAAGAGAACATATAGGAACGGTCTCTACCCAAGCATGCAATTCTCATCCCAAACCCATAAATCAAACCATATAACCTCATATAAGTCCAAAATGCCAAATAAACATGTCCAAAACAGGGAGAAAGCAAACAACCCTCCCAATTACAACTTGGTCACATTTCTCTTTATCACTATAAATTCATTTATTAAAAACCATAATATAATGCCTAATGAGGGACGCTTTAAAAGCACTCATCAATGCATTTAAAACCATTTGAGTTAAACCGCATTTTCAACTTCATGCTAAAATATCTAATGCCCTTTTTACCTTTCCAAAACATGCATATTAAACCATATGCAAATCATGTATCATGGATCTCATGCATAATCCCATATGCAAAACCTCAATTTAAGCCTTCAAATGCTTATTCATCCAGTAGTGAAGCTTAAGGAGCAAAAAATGTATAAATCACATTATACGAACATAATTCATCCATCATGATACATTAGCTCATATATTGGAAAACCAATTCTTTCCTTTATCAAAACACATCAGATACACGAATTTCACAAGTGGTTCCTTAGACCACTTAACCATTCATTTAACCAAAGCAAACAGTACTATAAACCCCTTGACAATTTAATGTATAATACCCATCAGCGGGAGAAAATGATACAATCACAACCCCTTGACCGTTGAGGTACCCATGATGGAGAGTACGGTACAATCATGTAATATCCCAAATTTTGGCTAGTGACTAAATTGTAAATTTTGAAACTTTAAGGGGTTAAAGTATAAAGTTTTGAAAAGTTTGGGGATTAAAGTGTAAATTTCCCCAACAAGTAATTTTATTCAGTATAAGAGTGAGTCGGATCAAAATAGGTACCTTGATACCGGTTTTAAGAATTAAGATGTAGAAAAGGTACTGAATTTGGATCAAATAAAATTATTAAGCTTGCTCAGGCTAGAGAAATACAAGGATGGGTGACCTTTGGGAAGGTCCCATAAAAGTGTTTTTGATCTATAATTTGGACTCAGTAAGAGTAAAGAATATTCATATGGATTTACGATAAAGGATTTCTAAGATAAATTATACTCTTTCAAGATTTTCGATAATTATTGGGATACTAGACTGAGTTAAGAAAATTTAGTCTAAGACTTTAGGAAAGGAAATTTTTTTATAAGATGATAGTGTTCATTTTTCGAATATGGAAATATGGAATTTTTGGAATAAATCTGATAGCTCGATAAAGGTTAAATGACAATAAAAGTATTTTATGAATATCGGGAAATCAGATTGAACTGAAATTTTAGAGGCTGATCCAAAAGCCATGGAAAAGTCATAAAATACTATTTTATGAATATTTTATTATATTTGGTTGGATTCCAGGTAGACTTAGTTAAATTTTTACAAGAATGGCAAACTAGTAAATAAAAACTAGTTGGAGGGCAAATTGGTCATTTTGCCCCAATAGCATTTTTGAAATATTTAAAAAGTTACAAGGACAATTTTGGAAGATTAAATCTTGGCCCTTGATTAATGATAAGATCAATCTCAGCAGTTGGATTAAAAGGGCATTTTAGTAATTTCACTATCTAAGTGGCCAAATTGGATGAAAAATAAAAAGGATGAAGACTTCTTCATCCTCAAAATTTCTAAATATGAGGGGGAGAAAGAAAGAAAAATGGAGAAAAAATTTCAAAGTTTGATTCAAGCCCCGAAACTCAATTTTAGGGTTTGTGAGAAGAAATTAGGGTTTATAGAAAAAGTTTGGGGCTTTCGGAATTTTATTATTTCATGATGAAATTCAAGTTGAAATCAAGCTAGTATAATGTTAAAATCATGTTATTCAATTGAGATTTAAACCATACGTATTTTAGTTTGTATGAAGATTATTAGGGTTTATGGATTCAAGTTTAATTTAGGGTTTGTGATGTTGAATTAATGATCTAGTAAGCTTGAATTGTTATTTGGAAGCAAAACCCTAAGTTAAAGGTATAGGGACCATTTTAGAAATTCTAAAAGTTAGAGGATGAATCTGATTTTTTTATTATTTTGAAGTGTATTTATGTTATTATTGAAGTTGGAGATGTGAAATTGAAGTTAGAATGTTAAACCGATGTTGAATCGAATTAGTACCATTTTGACAAATTGTCAAAGTTAAGTGACCAATTCGGAAATGAGGTTTTAGAGGAGGATTAAATCTGAATTTTAGTTATAATGATGGAATTAAGATAGTAATGTTGATTTGAGGACTAAATTGCAAAGTTAAGAAGCTAGAATCCTTATCTTTGCATTTTAGTGACTATTTTTGTTAAGAAGGAAAATTAAGGGAAACTATTGTGAATAATTATTTGATGAAGAAGGTGATAAGTTGATGGTTTAAAGTAAATATTGAGACTAAATTGAAAAATAGAGAAGAAAGGAGAAGTTAGTATAAAAGTTGATGTTAATTATGGAAGCTGTGTAGAAAACTGGATTATGGCAGTAAGTTTGAAAATTCCCCATAAATTCTAAAAAAATGGTTAGATGGTAAATTTTATACCTATGTAAAGATTTGCTCGTCTAGTTTCGTTTCCAACAAACGAAAACTGATTTTGAGTTCCGAGTAAAAAGATATGAATTTTTAAGTGGTGAAAAGTCAGAAAATAGTATGGCAGTCTGTTCCGAAATCAACACTGAAAATTGAATTTAAAAATTTGTCATAAATCGTACGAGTTGAATTTGGGCTATTAATTTATATGGCTGAAAAGCTTATTGAATCTAGTTTCTTTCAGAACAAATGGAATCAAATTCCGAGTTTTAGATTATTTTATAGAGATAAATATTCAAAGGTAGTGCAAGCTGCCAGAAAATGGAATTTGAGACATTTTATATCTAATGTTAGTTAGCAAGCTTGGAGGAATTATTTGAAGTTCAAATTGGTCATCAGGGACAAAAAAATGAGTTTTGGATAGTATAAAAAAGGAAGGAAATTTTGTATATTCGAATGATTAGATTTGATAGCATGTTTAAAATATTGTTAGATTTGAATGTAACAAGTGTTATTCACATTCATGTGATTAATGAAGTTTGGATCCGAATCAAAAGAAGGTTCGAGGCACTATGAAAGAAAGAATCGAATAGAGCTTAGTGAGGCAAACTAATAAATGGCCCAGGTGAGTGCATTTCTAAATGTTTGAATTACATTGAAAATGACATTGCATTTATCTATAATACATGATATGATACATTGCTCGACATGGCAAGCTTGATGGAATACCAGGTACAAATTATTGTTTGCATAAATGATGATGAATTATGCATACATGAAATATGGATAATGACAAGACTAAAATGAAACAAGATACACCTGGGGATCCATGCCCATAGTGCAAATGCACTAACAAGGTGTTTATATAAGGAGCAAAGAATGTCCTTATATGAGGAGCGAAGAGCATCCTCTCAGTACGTACTCTACATGGCACTACGATGTAGATTGGCTACGGGGTTTCCATGGGCCTCTAACTAGACATGATGATAATAATAACAAGATGATACATGATTCATATGTTACATGTTACTTGCTACGAATGTTACATGATTACATGATACATGAATAAGAAGTTACATGTCACATATCCGAGAAGCACATGACATACATGATATAAAGGTTACATGATATATGATAGAAATGTTTCATGTATTACTTGATAGAGATAATTCATGATTTACATGTTAGTAAGAATACACGATATATGATATATATGACATATTGTCAATTATAGAGAATGGGTAATACACTCATTACATGACATATCAATTTGTATTACTTTATGTTTTAATAATTTGTTTTATATGCCTCACTAAGTTCGTACTTAGCGTGTGATTGTTTCACACGTAGGTCAAGTTGGAGCACTTGAAGAGGTGTCAAGTATGTTGTTCAAACTATAATCTGCAGAAAATCAGTAAGACATTCTAAATTATGACAATCTCTAGTGGGCATGTAAACTATTTATTTACTGATAGTATATGATGCATTAAATTGAATTATAATGATAGTTTAAATAATCAGCTAGACGATGAATCGTATAGAAAAAATTAAGCTTAACTTTCAGTAGCATGTTTAAGTAACATCTATAATGTATATTCAACTATGAATATACGTTTGGGTGTTACAAATCACAACCCCTCAACACACATGAGGTGACTTATTATACTGCACTTTAAATCCTATGGCTTTCCAACTATATCCGATAACATTTAATCATTGTCACTTGCCAATATATTCCATATTAAACATGATACCTCACTGTTTTTCATATGCATTGTTTAAACCAATTTCCAATGCAACAAACCACGCATTTCTTAACATCGAAATACTTTTCATAAAGTATTTACCATGCTCAAATATCATCAATATAATATCATTTGTATCATAATCCATTTCTAAAACATGCATATAATAGTAGGTATCAAATCATAAACATAGGTATGAGAAAATCAACTTTGCCAAACCGAAATTGAGAGCGTAATCGTCTAATACTTCTAAGCTTAGACAAGCAATTCAAGCTTAATCTAAACTCTCAAAAATCACTTTCAAACCTTTACACGACTGTAAATCTCGTTTTCACTCACCGGCAACACAAAGCTTCACTTACCGATGTGTAATCAAGCGTCCGACACTCCCAAACCTTCGTCAATCACAATAGGATTGATCTCCCCTATTTTATTCACATCATAATAGAGGATTAATGCACCATTATGCATCCATAATCCAAGCAACATCAATTCCCAACATCGCTTCACCAAAAACCATAAAACCCCTCCTTAAAACAACCAAAAATATCATCAACCACAACCTAAACAAAGCCATCCATAAGCCAACGATTTGAACATCTAATCAACATCAATTAAAATCTAAAACACTTGCAACTTCATCTTATACCTCCAACAACATCTTAACACCACAGACACCTCAAAAACTAATTATTCACAACCTAGAAAATTAGCAATTCAACTAGTTTCGGGTTTCCTTTTATAAATCCCATTAAATATCATAAAAATACAATTTTAATCATGATCTAAACCAATCAAGATTGCAATGATTCAGATCAATAACTAAACTCAAAAAAATTCTTAACAAAATTAACATTAAACCTGTAAGACCCTTACCAGTATCCCATATCCATTACTAGTCAGAGTGGCACATAATGAATTGCTAATATTTCATATTAGTTATTTTTTAGAAAATTTTAATTATTCCATTTTACCATTTATTGTGTAGTATCAGTTTTCAAATTTTTAATCAACCGAATTAATTCCAATTTCAGGCAGCAACTTAGCAGTTCATACCTATGATCTATAAGGAATATAAATGCCTAAAAATTGCCTAAATTAAAAATCTACTCTAATACTCTATTTATTCTTTTCTATTAATTACCTGATTTTATACTAGTAATCCATTTAACTTTTTTATAATTAATATAACTACTCACCATTCATTATGAACATAAACTAGTTTATAAGCTATTACAAACTTTATCTAAACTAGTTTAATACCAACTAATTTTAACAAATACATGTCATCTAGTAATATCAAAACACATCAAAAGATGTCCTTACTAATACCATGATTATACTCCTGACTGGTAAGAAGCCAGCTACTCCTTACTCCGATCTCTGCTTTCTACCTACGCGTGAAAATCATCACACACTAAGTATACACTTAGTGAGGCAATAATAATAATAATATCCAATGCAATATAGCATGATTATAATTAATATCATGTAACAATATTCATGCATCATGATCACTAGATATTTATCACCATTATATTAATCATATATTAACATGATATAAATTGAAAATAAATTTCTTACCAATATACTTGCCATTTACTTTGAGAGTTCATAAACTCTTATACTTGTTTATCAATTATTTACCAATAAACCATAGCCCAAATATAAACCTATGAGGACCCTGGGTACTCGAGTCAAATATGCACTGAAGTGCTAATACACATAAGGTCGTGCCCACCATAAAACACATAAGGTCATGCCCACCATATACACTAAGTGTCCTTTATATACATTATAGTGCTAAACCGAATATGCAGCATGCGCTGGACTCTATGGCATGCCAACTATACCCTGTCCCTCAATGACTACTTGGGCATATATTCCGTATTTATTTCATCTATGGCAAAGTATATCAACATAATTTAACATTGGGCGATTCATACCCAAAATAACAATCATAATATAACATCATATATAACTAGTGATCCATGCATTTGTATTTATCATTTGACATATTTAGAACATGTCAAAGATATGATTAATTACATAAATATCATGCCAATATAAACAGGGTAGAATCATCACAAGTCTTCCTAATAATGTATAAAACTTCCATGTATCAAATTATGTATGCATTGCACTCACCTGGTGCCTCACTAGTAAACCTTACTATCGATTTTAGATTTATGCTTGAACTTTTTCCTTGTCTTTAAGCTTGCTTGTATTACAATCTCGATCATGATCACGATATATAAAAACATCATTTACCAACACATACGATTCAAAGCATATGTTAGTATCATTCTAACATAGGCGCATATTAGGAATAAAATTCCTAAAAATCATTTCGATACTAATTCCACTTAACAACATTAATGTTAACCTTAATACATTCAAAATAACATTTCAAGCCCTTTACTATTCATATCCATCATTAATTCACAAAACATTTTCAAATCTCACAATTTAACCATGAAATGAATTCTTTTAAAATTCATCTCAACCTTTCCAATTTATTCAAAATTGTCCCTTGCCATTGAACTTCAAATTCAACCACTTAATAGCATATTCAAGTATTCCAGCAATACATTCAAGCTTAACACACTAACTTCTAGTCAATTTCCATTTCAATCCCATATTTCCCTTAATATGCTATTTTTCCTCAACACTTTATAAACTTCCAAATTGAACCAAACAACACTCTAAATATTATATAATCATTCCTACATCATTTCTAGCCTTAGGAAATTTTTTTGTAATTTGTAACCCCCTAGACCCAACTATGCGACACACCTAAATATAGGAGGTCACATTAGGGTCATCAGAGTGACCCAGATAAAAAACATAAGAAAACTCTTAGAAATACATTTAAAAGTGCAAAATAACATTTCTGTTAAAACTATATTAAAATCTTGTGTATACACACTGAAATCCAGAAAACAAAATACGGACTCAATCATAAAATAAATCATGACATACATGCCCACTAATACATAGGTACCGTACTCCACGCGCAACGCCAAGGGAACTCCAAACTGATATCATTTATAAATCTATGATCGAATTTCTTTAACCTGCAACGGTCAAATAAGGTGAGCTTGGGAAAGCTCAATAATACATAACTACCAAATAATGATGTAGACACATGTATGTAAGGTAAAACATGCATATGGTATAGTATAAAACTATAACAGTGTTCTGGGAACCCACAAGTTCAAATTACGGATCATTTTAAATTTTTATCGATCCTCCAATTCAACTCCAATAGGCAGTTTTCCATGACTGCATCTATAAGGCATTAACATAGACTATTGGCGTAGGTGTTGACCTAAAAGGGGTGCATTATGTCCAAAAGAATCTCTTTGACTGTAGCATAAAAACCTGAATGCAAAATGTGTTACAGTAGCAGTAAGGAATTACCCTAGCCGAAGCATAGGAACCTGATACATTAGCAGTAAGGAATTACCCTAGCCGAAGCATAGGAACTTGATACAGTAGTAGTAAGGAATTACCCTAGCCGAAGCGTAGGAACCTAGTACAGTAATCATAAGGAATTACCCTAGCCGAAGCATAGGAACCTGATACAGTAATCATAAGGAATTACCCTAGCCGAAGCGTAGGAACCTGATACGGACGGAATCACTCTAGCCGTAGCTAAGGATCTGAGTATGGGCGCTAAACCTGGCCATTAGGAGATGGTACCATCCTAAGGGAGTACCTTAGGTCACAGGCAGAATTACCCCATCCGAAGCATGGGAACCGAATACGGGCAGAATTACCAGCCTGATTAGGCCTGAACCTACAGTCTTCAATTAGTATCCAGTACCAGTAAAGCAGTTTTGAATGGTAACGGTTAATTTCTGAAAACGGCAATAGTACGTCAAGATTCAGGATACATACATATTTTAAATTAACAAGACTAAAATGATCAGGAACCATAAATCGGTATACACGTGTCAGATATTAGGAACCAAGATTCATATTCTTACTTTATGTAAGAGATCACTTGGAATCAAAATGGATATATATATTGGTTTCCAATAATGACAATTAATCATGAATTCATGGTACACACTAGATGGTTTCATTTATCACTCAGGGGTCATGAATGTCTTAGTCGTTGAAAGTTTTGGTGTTCAAATATATTTTGGTCACTATAGACATTCTAGCTTATCTTCGATCCTTTCGAATATTTTATTTGTTTCTGAAACTCATGTACATATCCATCATTTTAGAAAATTTAGCAAATTCGGTGCTTGAATTTCAGTTATTCAGGTACTTCCAAACAATTCATTCATTTTAGTAAATTTGGTAATTTCAGTGCCTGGGGATATTTTGGTCATTTCAATCGTTCCAATCAATTCATTCTCTATTGTTATTTAGATCAATTTAAGAATAGTAGAATCTTCCAGTAATTTATCTTCAGGTGTTTATCCAGAGTTCAAGTAATCCAAGTGTTTTGATATCATACATATTTGCATCTTGTTACCGAAGTCTTTTCCCATAGAACAAAGATTTCAGATAAAGTCATCATTTTATCAGATCGAGTGTAAAATTTTAGGACATTTCCTTTGTTAGGGGTATTTAAGTCATTATTATTTCTCGAGTGTATTATCGTAATTTTTTTAACGAAATATTTTAAACATTAAATCATTTAACTCTATTTATTAGATCGAGAGATTATGTCTTATTATTCATTTACTGAACTAGGGATCCATTCGGTCTATTAAATTCCTCTTTTGAATAATTTGATCTTATCCAAATTACCATTATATTACTTCATAATTTAATTGACTCAAGCAGAGTTAAAAGTACACTTAATCGTACTCATGCAAACTTTAGCCTAGAACCAACATGTATCATAAAACATGCAAAAGGTAGTAATGTATTACCTTAAGTCCTTGCTATATCAGTCGACCCTTGAAATAACATTCGAACACTCTTGAACCTAAATTCGACGTCCCCTAGCCTCCCAGATCCAAAGATATACAATGCCTTAAGTCCTTTCTATATCGGTCGACCCTTGAAACGACATTCGAACATTCTTGAACCTGAATTTGACTTCCCCCAACCTCCCAGATCCAAAGATATACAATGCCAGACTTACCAAGTTGGCTCGATCTCTAATAGAGGCCCAAACAGCGTCGGTTGGATAATTAACGGCTTGGTTTGGGATCGACTCAATGCGAGGGAGGATGCTGCGACGGTGGAACGTCGAACGGAGGTCGATGACGGTAAAAAAACAATGTCCGTTCGAATGGGTTTAAAACCCTAGGTTCATCGAACATAAACACGACAATTTTGGGTGATAATAGCAACGGTTGAGTGAGTAGGGTTGGGGGTTTTGATCAGCCGGCGACGGGGAATAAGGTGGTGGTGGTGGTGATGGCCAAGCAGCAGCGGTGAGCTAGATCGGAGGGGGTGGCTGAAACGAATGTGGAGAGTTTTAGGGAATTTTGGTTTATTTGATTTGAACCAAAACTGAAAAATAAGGAGTCAATTTTTATTTTTAATATTTCTCTTATACTGAATTAGAAAAAGTTTTAATTAAATTTCAAAAACTCATACCAAATATGAGCTTTAGCTCAATTGGTTACCCTTCATGCTCACACAGCCAAGGTCACGGGTTTGAACCCCCTTGGCTGTAGTACCCCAAGTTCATTTCATCCATTTTTTTAAACAACTAGGGTGTTACAACTCTTATCCCATTAAAAGAAATTTCGTCCCCAAAATTTACCTGGGTCTGAGAAATACGTGAACCACTCTTCAATCCCTTCATGTACTAAAACTTACCAATCTGATACTGCTTGTTTCTTCTTAGAACTCACAGACGGTCACAAATCAATCTAACAACATCCTCAGTCACTCAAACTGACTTTGGACCCAAAAGTATCCCATCATACATCTCAGACAACTTATCAGAATATGGTATGTGAATCTATACAGAACTTTATATGGTTCCATCTAAACACTGGTCTCAAAAACCGTTATTATAAGTTAACTCCGTAGGGAATAAAACACATTCCAACTACCACAGAAGTTAAACATGAGACCCTGGAGTATCTCCTCTATTATCTGAATTACTCTGCTAGGCTGACCATCAGCTTGTGGACGATGAAATGTAACTGCAGTTCAAACAAGTACTCACGACCTCCAATAAGGTCTCCCAGAACCAGGATGTAAGCATCGGATTGCAGTTACAGAGGATATATATATAATGATACATGATACCATATTTTCAAAAAAAACTTCATCAAGTCGATCGAACATAACCAAAGTTTTGGACAAAAATTACTTACCTTCAGCAGAATTATCAGACATTAATCATTTCAGATCCTTATCCAAATTCAAATTCATCACGTGAATATGAAACACAGACAAATATCATGAGTATCCTTTACCAGAACAAATATGACCATGACAAACAAAAAGGCTTAGATACACTGATTTCAGAAATGATCTAACATTAGAGTCCTGACGCAATGGAGTACGATAACAATCTAGGGACATGTGTTTACCAGACACCCTGAGACAGATAGTCGACTGATCTACCCAGAATGACACAACTCTAAGCTTTGATACCACTAAATGTAATCCCCTAGACCCAACAATGTGACACACCTAAATCTAGGAGGTCACATTAGGGTCACCAGAGCGGCCCACATAAAAAACATAATAAAACTCTTAGAAATACATTTAAAAGTGTAAAATAACATTTCTGTTAAAAATATATTAAAATCTCATGTATACAAATTGAAATCCATAAAACAAAATACAAACTCAATCATAAAATAAATTATGACATACATGCATACTAATACATAGGTACCGTACTCCGCGTGTAACGCCAAGGGAACTCCAAACTGATATCGTTTATAAATCTATGATCGAATTTCTTTAACATGCAACGGTAAAACAAGGTGAGCTTGGGAATGCTCAGTAATACATAACTACCAAATAATGACGTAGACACATGCATGTAAGGTAAAACATGTATATGGTATAGTATAAAAAATATCACGGTGTTTTGGGAACCCACAGGTTCCAATTACCGTTCATTTTAAATTCTTATCGATCTCCAATTGAATTCTAATGGGCAGTTTTCCACGACTGCATCTATAAGGCATTAACCTAGACCAATTGGGCATAGGTGCTGACATAAAAGGGGTGCATTAGGTCCAAAAGAATCTCCTTGACTATAGCATAAATACCTGAATGCAGAATGTGCTACAATAGCAGTAAGGAATTACCCTAGCTGAAGCATAGGAACCTGATACAGTAGCAGTAAGAAATTACACTAGCCAAAGCTTGGGAACCTGATACAATAGTAGTAAAGAATTACCCTAGCCAAGCGTAGGAACCTGATACAGTAGCAGCAAGGAATTACCCTAGCCGAAGCGTAGGAACATGATATAGTAATCATAAGGAATTACCCTAGCCAAAGTGTAGGAACCTGATACAGTAATCATAAGGAATTACCCTAACCGAAGCGTAGGAACCTGATACTGGAAGAATCACTCTAGCCGTAGTTGAGGATCTGAGTACGGGTGTTAGCCCTGGCCATTAGGCGAGGGTACCATCCTAAGGGAATACCTTAGGTCACGGGTGGAATTACCCTAGCCGAAGCATGGGAACCGAATACGGGCGGAATTACCAGCTTGATCAAGGCTGAACCTACAGTCTTCAATTAGTATCCAGGATCAGTAAAGCAATTTTGAATGGTAACGGTTAATTTCTGAAAATGGCAATAGTACGTCGAGATTCAGGATACAGACATATTTTAAATTAATAAGAATGAAGTGATCAAGAAGCATAAATCGGTACACACGTGTTAGATATTAGGAACTATGACTCATATTCTTACTTTAGGTAAGAGGATCACTTGGAATCAGAATAGATATATGTATTGGTTTCCAATCATGACAATTAATCATGAATTCGTGGTACATACTTGATGGTTTCATTTATCACTCAGGGGTCATGAATGTCTTAGTCGTTGAAAGTTTTGGTGCACAAATATATTTTGGTCACTACAGACATTATAGCTTATCTTCGACCCTTTTCAAATATTTTATTTTTTCTTGAAACTCATGGCCATATCCGTCATTTTAGAAAATTTAGCAAATTAGGTGCTTGAAAATATTTCAGTGATTCATGTACTTCCAAACAATTCATTCATTTTAGTAAATTTGGTAATTTCAGTGCCTGGGGATATTTTGGTTATTTCAATTGTTCCAATCAATTCATTCTCTACTATTATTTAGATCAGTTTTGGAATAGTAGAATCTTCCAGTAATTTATCTTTAGGTGTTTGTCTAGAGTTCGAGTAATCCAAGTGTTTTGATATCATACATATTTGCATCCTGTTATCGAAGTCTTTTCCCATAAAACAAAGATTTAAGATAAAGTCATCATTTTATCAGATCGAGTGTAAAATTTTAGGATATTTCCTTTGTTAGGGGTATTTAAGTCATTATTATTTCTTGAGTGTATTATCGTCATTTCTTAACGAAATATTTTAAACATTAAATCATTTAACTCTAGTTATCAGATCGAGAGATTATGTCTTATTAACCATTTACTGAACTAGGGATCCTTTCGGTCTATTAAATTCCTCTTTCGAATAATTCGATCTTATCCAAATTACCATTATATTACTTCATAATTTAATTGACTCAAGTAGAGTTAAAAGTACACTTAATCGTACTCATGCAAACTTTAGCCTAGAACCAACATGTATCATAAAACATGAAAAAGGTAGTAATGTATTACCTTAAGTCCTTGCTATATCGGTCAACACTTGAAATGACATTTGAACACTCTTGAACCCGAATTTGACGTCCCCCAGCCTCCTAGATCCAAAGATATACAATGCCTTAAGTCCTGGCTGTATAGATCGACCCTTGAAAAGGTATTTGAACACTATTGTATTCGAATTCGATGTCCACCAGCCTCCCAGATCCAAAGATATACAATGCTGGACTTACCAAGTCGGCTCGAGCTCCGACAGAGGCCCGAAAGGCATCGGTTGGATGATTGGCGGCTTGGTTCAGGATCGCCTCAATGCAAGGGAGGATGCTGCAACGGTGGAATCTCGAATGGAGGTCGATGACAATAAAAAAAAATAAAGGCAAATCGAATGGGTTTAAAACCCTAGGTTCGTTGAACATGAACACAATGATTTTGGGTGGTAACAGTGACGGTTGAGCGAGTTGGGTTTGGGGTTTTGATCGGCTGGCTACAGGGAATAAGGTGGTGGCGGCGGTGATGGCCACGCTGCGGCGGTGAGCTAGATTAGAGGGGGTGGCCGAAACAGAGGTGGGAGAGTTTTAGGGAATTTTGGTTTATTTGATTGGAACCAAAACTGGAAAAATGAGGAGTTGATTTTTAATATTTCTCTTATACTGTATTAGAAAGGGTTTTAATTAAATTTCAAAAACTCATATCAAATATGAGCTTTAGCTTAACTGGTTACCCTTCATGCTCATGCAGCCAATGTCACGGGTTTGAACCCCCTTGGCTGCAATACCCCAAGTTCATTTCAATCATTTTTTTAAACAACTAGGGTGATGCATTGATGGTGTTTATTTTAGAGCTTTCCTCACTAAGCCTTGTTTTTTTACGCTCTCGTTGTCCATCAATACATATAATTGAGGTCTCAGAAGGCAGCAAGAAGCAAGGGGATCTTGGCAAGACTTGTTTCCAAAGTATGTTAGAGACTATACTATAATGAATAAGGGCAATGGGGTACTTGTTGTGTTTTGGGAGATGTTTTGTGAAACTCCCTATTTGAGCAAGTTTATTTAGTTGCTTTTGGGTTGTAAATGGTCTTTAAGGATTGTTTTTGGTGCTGGTTTACCTTTTGGTATGTTGGTTGGATGCATATTAGGAAGCATGCCTATAGATTTCCTCTTTGATGCATGAATCCTTGTTGTGTTGTTAGATATGTGTTGCTAGTTAGCATGAGAAATGTTTGACATGTTAATATTGTCCTTAAAGCATGTTGGAGTGGTTTGAGTATGCTTTTGGGATGAAAAATCAGCCAAATTTGACATTTTAGGCCCAGGCGTACCGATACGCGGGGGACCGTATCGGTATGGCTAGGCAATTTCAGGCTGGTGGGACCGATACGAGTCTGGTGCATTTCGATACGCCTAGGCAAATTTGGCCTGGCATACCGGTACGAGGATGGGCGTTTTGATACGAGTTTTATCCTCTAGAATTTAATTTTGCAACTTGAACCCGCGTATCGAAACACTGAGAAACTGTATCGGTACGGTTTAAAATATATCAAAAGTTCAGTCTTTTAGTTAGGCGTATCAGTACGGCTTGGTGGAGTATAAAAATTGTGTGTTTCAAACCGTATCGATACGGGCTTACCTATTTCAATACAGATGACCATTTCTCACGTGAATGTCACCTTTGGGAAGTTTTGCTTTCTTTGCAGTTTAGTCCCTAATTCTTGCCGATGCAATTATATTTGGTATGATGATCGGTTTGAGCTGAAATTTGAGATGGAAGTTTAGAACCTGACTAATTAAAGATTGGTAACTTAAAAATGAATTTTAATCTACAAATTTTCTATATTTGCATTTTGGTCCATATCTTGCAAAAGTGATCAATTGGAGGTCAATTTGATGCCTGATTGAGTTGAGGTTGCACCTGATGTCTGTATGAACATGTAGGGTTAATAGTTGGCATCTAGAAAAAAAATGGACCGGGTTTGGTTGTATCTTTTCAGTTTGTTGCGGTAAACCTAATGTAGCCTTCTTGGTTCGGTTGGGTGTTTAAGCCGGGTCAAAAAGGTTACATTTGGTGGTATAAGCCATGTTTGGTTCATTTGGGAGGTTGTTGTGTTGTTGTCTGAGTTATGCTCTATGTGTATGGTGATTATGGTATGTACGCTGGTTGATATATACGGTCATTGATATATGAATGTTGATTGTTGAATGCTATGTTGGGGATGTTTTTGGGTACCCACTGCCTTATTATTATAGTATGTAAAGTTTTGATTTTTTAAATGAAAGTCTTAGATCCTTGCTTGAGGCTGGCCTGACTATTTTGTTTTGAAATGATTATCATGCCTTAGATATATTTTAGCACGATGGGACTGAGGAGAGAGTTGCGATCTAGTGCGATTGCTACTGCTGCCGCTGGGCAAAATGCTGAAGGGGAAGTTGTGCCTCCTGGAGGGTTGCCACCGCCCCACCTAATCCACCTGAGGAAGTGGAGCAAGTACCACCTGTGTCAGTTGGGCCAGGGATAGGTGATAGGGCACCATTGATACAGGCCATGACCGGTGCTTTTCAGGCAGCAGTTGCGGGTGTTCGTGTGCTAGCACCACTGGTTAAGGGGCAAGGTTTGCAGCTTGAGCGTCTTCGTAGTTTGGTCAGAGTTGAGTTCCGAGGGTTATCGCCTAAGGCTTCTGAAGGTTGGTTGGCCAGTACTGAAAGGATACTGGGCCAGATGAGGTGCACCGATGCTCGTAAGCTGGGCTATGCTATTTCCCTACTGCAGGGTGATGCTTATTCATGGTGGAGTACCACGATATCCGGTATGGCGACGGATGTTGTGACCTGGAAGTTCTTCTGTGAAGCATTTTGAAAGAAGTTTTTGAGAGTCTGATATCAGGACGAGAAGAAGCATGAGTTTATGGCTTTGGTGCAGGGTAGTATGTTTGTTGTAGAGGTGTAGTTCGTGAGGTTGAGCCGGTATGCACCTGAGTTGGTTCCTGACGAGCATACTAGATGTGATCATTTCCGATATGGGCTAGTGCAGGATTTTAAGACATACATGCTTTCTGCTGATTACACCAACATTGATGTACTGGTTTCGTGAGCTAAGGATGTGGAGCAGAATTTGGGTTTGGCATCTGGATTGCGAGGTTCTAGCTCAGGTAAGAGAGCTGTTGATTCGGGTTATAGTAGTGGTCAGGCCAAGAGACACCGTGACAGGAGGTTTAGCCCGAGCCGAGGCATGACAGAGGTGTTGTGGGACGTGGAGTCCAGGGGCAGGGTGTCCAGGTTAGAGCATCGTTTAGCACTTGTTGGGTTTATGGATCCCAAGATCATTTGCGGCGAGATTGCCTACGTTTGGCCAGGGAGGGTCAGGCACCCACGCCTGTGGTGGCTAATACTTGTTGGAGTTGTGGATCAAGTGACCATTAGAGGCGTGATTGCCCGTTGTTGGCCCGTGGTGGGCAAGGTGTTGCACCTGTTGTTGCTCCGCAGCGTGGTCGTGGACCATTTTAGCATCGAGATGGTGGACAGAGGACTGTAGCTCATACTGTTGCTATCCAGCCTGAGGGAGGTGGATCAGCTAGGGTGTATGAGCACCGTGAGGGTTGCAATGACACTGATGTGATTGCAAGTACTTTTACCCTATAGTCTTTATCGTTGTATTCGTTGGTTGATTCTGGTTATACGCATTCATACATTTTGAGTGAGCATGCTGAGTTGCTTGATATATCTATTGAAATCCTTAATGTGGGTGTTAGAGTGACTAGTTCTCTTGGGGAGACAGCCGTGGTTAGAAGATTGTATCGTAGGTGTCCGCTGATGGTCCAAGGACATGTGTTTGCTGTGGACTTGATCGAGTTACTATTCCATGGTTTTGATATGATTTTGGGTATGGATTGGTTGACTGAACATCGGGCTTTGGTGGATTTTGAGACCAAACGGATATCATTGAGGTTGTAGATTATTATGAGGTGGTGGTTGTTGGTGAGAATTCCATGTTTTTGTATAGTGTTGTTTCGGCGTTGGAAGCAAGTCGAATGTTGGATTTGGGATGTTAGGCTTATTTGGCCTATGTTATGAATCCTGGATCAAAGGAGTTGAGGTTGTAGGATGTTCGCACCATATGTGAGTTTCTGGGTGTTTTTTTAGAGGAATTACAGGGTTGCCACCTAACTGTAAGGTAGAGTTTGCCATTGAGGTCTTTGTGGGTACAGTACCGGTATCCATTTCTCCGTACCGCATGGCTCCAAAGGAATTAAAGGAGCTGAAAACACAGTTGTAGGAGTTGCTTGACCGTAGGTTCATTAGACCCATTATTTCGTTGTGGGGAGCGTCGATGCTGTTTGTTAAGAAGAAAGATGGTACATCGCGGATGTGTATAGATTATCGATAGCTGAATAAGTTGACAATAAAGAACAAGTATCCCTTACCGCGGATACATGACCTGTTTGATTAGTTAAAGGGAGCTTCGGTGTTTTCTAAGATAGATTTGAGGTTAGGGTACTATCAGTTAAAGGTGAAAGAGGTGGATGTGCCCAAAATAGCCTTTCGTACGAGGTACAGACATTACGAGTTTCTTGTGATGCCGTTTGGTTTGACCAATGCTCTAGCTGCTTTTATGGATATGATGAACCGTGTGTTTCATGAGTTTTTGGATCAGTTTGTTGTTGTGTTTATCGATGATATCCTTCTGTACTCTCGCACTGAGGAGGAACATGGTAGATGTTTGAGAATTGTGCTTCAGATGCTGTTGGCTAATCAGCTTTATGCTAAGTTAAGCAAATGTGAGTTCTGGCTCAAGGAAGTTGTTTTTCTCAGACATGTTGTGTCAGTTGAAGGAATCGTGTTGATCCGCATAAGGTTGAGGCTGTAATGAGTTGGAAGGAGCCCAAGTCTATGACGGAGGTTAGGAGTTTTCTTGGTTTGGCGGGTTACTACCAGAGGTTTGTGGAAGGGTTCTCCAGTTTGGCGGCTCAGTTAACAAAGTTGTTACAGAAGAATATTCTGTTTGAGTGGACAAATGATAGGCAGCGAGCTTTCAAAAATTTGAGTGAAGCTTTGACACGAGCTCCAGTCTTGGTTCAACCAGAATCATGAAAGGAATTCATTGTTTGTAGTGATGCATCGTATGTTGGGCTTGGTTGTGTGTTGATGCATGAGGGTAACGTAGTGGCGTATGCATCTAGGCAGTTGAAGGTGCATGAACATAACTACCCTACTCACGATCTTGAGCTGGCCGCAGTTGTATTTGCCTTAAAGATTTGGAGGCATTACCTCTATGGGGAGAAGTGTGTGATTTATACAGATCATAAGAGTTTGAAATACCTGATGTCGCAGAAGGAGCTTAATCTTAGGCAACGTAGATGGTTGGAGTTGCTTAAGGATTATGATTTGACCATTGAGTATCATCCGGGGAAAGCTAATGTTGTGGCGGATGCTTTGAGCAGGAAAACGACTGTGAAGTTGAGAGCCATGTTTGCTCGGTTGAGTGTGACGAATGACGGAGGTTTGTTGGCTGAGTTGCAAGTGAAGCCATCCTTGTCGAAAATGATTAAGGAGAATCAACTGTATGGTGGAAGTTTGGTATCTCATGTGGAAGATATTAGGGATGGAAATCTTACAAATTTTAATTTCAACGATGATGGGGTGTTGTGTTTCAAAGGTCGAATAGTGGTGCCTGAAGATGAAGAGTTGAAGCATACTATTTTGACTGAGGCACATGCAAGTCCTTTTGCTATGCATCCTGGTAGTACTAAGATGTATCGAGGGTTGAAGGAGGAGTACTATTGGGTTGGACTGAAAAAGGATGTGGCTGATTTTGTTGCATGGTGTATGGTTTGTCAGCGGGTAAAGGCTGAGCATCAGTTCCCTTCCGGGTTGTTGCAACCGTTGAGGATACCGGAATGGAAGTGGGAAAGAATCACCATGGATTTTTTGTCTGGGCTGCCTTTGACGTAGACCAAAAAAGATTCCATTTGGGTGATTGTGGATCGGTTTACGAAGTGTGCACATTTTGTGCCTATGCATACTACATATACCTTGGACAAGTTGGTTGAGTTGTACATCTCTGAGATAGTGCGTTTGCACGGGGTGCCCAAATCTATAGTTTCGGATAGGGATCCGCGGTTCACCATAAGGTTCTGGGTGAGTTTGCACCGTGCTTTGGGAACCCAATTAAGTTTTAGTACCTCGTACCACCCTCAGTCGGAGCGCTTGATTCAAGTTCTTGAGGATATGATAAGGTGTTGTGATATTGAGTACTAGGGAACGTGGGAGAAGCAGTTGCCGTTAGTGGAGTTTGATTACAATAACGGTTATCATGATAGCATACAGTTGACACCTTATGAGGCGTTATATGACAGGAAATGCCGTACGCCCGTGTGTTGGATAGAAGTGGGGGGAAAGTTTGTGTCTATGCCTCATGTGTTGAAAGGCTCGACCGAAAAGGTAAAGTTGATATGTGAGCGCTTAAAAGCGGCTGCAGATCGCCAGAAATCCTATGCGGGTTTGAAGCGTAGGGATATAGAGTACGTTGTGGATGATAAAGTGTTTCTGAAAGTGTCGCCCTGGAAAAAGGTATTGCGTTTTGGGTGGAAAGGGAAGCTTAGACCGAGGTTCATCGGACCATACGAGTTGAGAAAGATTCATGATGTATTCACGTTTCAGTGTTGTGGAGGTATAGGTCAGATCCATCGCATGTCATGCCGGTGAGGAGATCGAGCTGAGACCAGACCTATCTTACGATGAAGAACCAGTAGAGATTCTTGATACCAGCAGTAAGGTACCACGTGGCAAAACAGTCAAGCTGGTTAAGGTGTTGTGGAAGCACCATGGTGTTGAGGAGGCCACGGGGGAACGCAAGTCGGATATGGTGAAATAGTTTCCGCACCTATTTGCTCTAGGTAAATTTCAAGGATGAAATTTCTTAAGTCGGGGAGAGTTGTAATGCCTCAGTTGTAGGGCTTAGCGGTTTAGCGGGTTTAGTAGACGGTTCGGTGGACCGAAGTAGAGATTCGAGTCGGTTTCGAGATCATATATTTTTGGTCTTGGAAAAATTATGGAAAAAATGCTTAAACATCATTATTAATTATCTATTTAATAATTTTGGAATCAATTTTGAAAAATGAGTTTTGGAAGATGGACATTTTGGTTAGTGACCAAAATGAAATTTTTGAAAACTGTAATTTTCTAGTGACTAAAATGAAAAGGGTCAAATACTTAGAATCTTTAAGGAGCTATTTTACCAATTGGTTTCTGATGATTTCTCCCTTGATTTGACTTATTTTAACATGTGGTTTAATTAATAATTAAAGAGGATTTTGTTAAAAAGTTAGTTATCTTTTCCAAAACAAAAATCACGTCATTTTCTCTCAACTTTTTCTCTCCATTCTCTCCTCAGCCAAACACTCAGTTTTCATCAAATTTCTAGAGGTGAGGTGGTTTCTAACTTGATTTTATTATATCAAATTGTTTTATAAAGATTGTTTATACAAAATCTTACAATAATCTTGTGTTTTCTTAGCTTTTCACAAATTAATTGAGGGAGAAACTTCACAATAGGGGTAAGGTCTGAGACCTCTTCTATTTTATGGTTCTTTATTGAAATTCCCAAGCATTTGATCCTTGTTTTGTGTTTCTAATCCGATTTTGATGATTTTCCAATGTTTAATTGAGTTATTTGGGGAAAATGAGTTGATTCTCGAATTGGATCAGATTTCCAGTAATAAAGGTTGCTTTGATCCATATTTTGGATGTCTAATAATGTTGGAAAGTGATTTTTTATCAATGGAATCCCGAAACTTAAGAATCTCTATTTGTTTAGGTTGTTAGTTTTGAGGTTTTGTGGTGTTTCTTTGGTTGTAAGGTTGCTGGAGGTGGTAGGTTGTTTTGAATCTGTTTTTAGTTGTGTTTTGGTGTTGAAAGTGATGTTAGATTGATAGATGTTGGCTGGGTTGTGAATCAAAGTGTTTTGATTATGTTTTCGGTGGTTGTGGAGGGTTAATTGTAGAGGTTTTGTGAGAATCCGAGAAGGATTGTAGTTGATGTGTTTCGAATGCATTATGATGCATTAGTCCTCTGTTGTTTTGTGAAAAAACGGGGGAGGTTGATACAAAAGTGATTGGAGAAGCGTTGGAGGCTTTGGATTCTTGATTTCACGTCGGCGAATTGAGGTTTCGCGTATCGGTGAGTGAAAACGTGGTTTAAAGCATTTTGATGTTTTGGAACAGAGTTTTGGGAGTTAAGGTAGAGCTTGAAACGCTTACCTAGACTCGACAGTAAGTATAAAATGGTTTTCTCTCTTGGTCATGCTAGACTGAAATGGTTTTATGCACTTGTTTTAATTTACATGTTAGCTATTGTTTAAGCATGTTTTAAAGTATTTGATATACTGTTTTTAAGCATGAAATGTTGAAGGATGCACATGGTAAGTGATCCTTGTAAGTATGTGGTTTGTACTTGTGTTTAAAGCATGTGATGTTGCTTTGGAAAATGGTTTGGCGAATGCTTGTTCAAACAGTGAGGTAAATGGTAAATAGTTAATTATATTGGCAAGTGACGTGGTTTTAAAATTGTTATCGGATATAGTTGGCCGGCCATAGGATTGAGTGCACTGTAAATAAGTCGCCTTGGATGTTGAGGGGTTTATACGGTGTACTGAATACTCCATCCAAGTACCCTAACGGTAGAGGGGTTAAACAGTACCGAATACTCCCGTTAGTGGATTAAGCGTCTAACCGATGATTGAGGTGGATGTCCCCATGGGTTGTTATGGTACCTGGTTGTTATTGTACCCGGTTGTTAATGTACCGCGATTGTTATTGTATCGCTATTCTGGTTGAGATGGCTTGAAGTGTTGGGTTAACACTTGTTGAATCCGCATATCCGATGAAATCTTTTGTTAATGGACTTGTTTAATGATCACTTGAAATCCAATATAATTGTTAATGTATTATTGAAATGTTTTTGTTGTATAATGTGATTTATACATGTTTCTCCTTAAACTTTGCATTTGGTAGTAATGCATGGGAAGGCTTTAGTGGAGGGTTAGCAATGTGACTTGCTGTTGAATAATGATACATGTAGCATATGGTTTAATATGCTGGTTTAAATGATATAAAGTGCATGTTTAAAAAGGGGCATGATGATGTTTTAAAGGGTGATGTTATGAAAATGCTTTTAAATGCATTGATGGTGTTTGTTTTAGAGTTTTCCTCACTAAGCCTTGTGTGCTTACGCTTTCGTTGTCCATCAATGCAGATAATTGAGGTCTTGGAAGGCAGCAAGAAGCAAATGGATCTTGGCAAGACTTGTTTCCAAAGTATGTTAGAGACTAGACTATAATGAATAAGGGCAATGTTGTTGTGTTTTGGGAGATGTTTTGTGAAACTCCCTGTTTTAGCAAGTTTATTTAGTTGCTTTTGGGTTGTAAATGGTCTTTAAGGATTTTTTTGGGTGCTGGGTTACCTTTTGGTATGTTGGTTGGATGCATATTAGGAAGCATGCCTATAGATTTCCTCTTTGACGCATGAATCCCTGTTGTGTTGTTAGATATGTGTTGCTAGTTAGCATGAGATATGTTTGACATGTTAGTATTGTGCTTAAAGCATGTTGGAGTGGTTTGAGTATGCTTTTGGGATGAAAAATTAGCCAAATGTGACATTTTAGGCCTAAGCGTACTGATAAGCGAGGGACCGTATCGGTACGGCTAGGCAATTTCAGGTTGGTATGATCGGTCCGGGTCTGGTGCATTTTGATACGCCTAGGCAAATTTGGCTTGGCGTACCGGTACAGGGATGGGCGTTTCAATATGAGTTTTAGCCTATAGAATTCACTTTTGCAACTTGAACCCACGTATCGAAACACTTGAGAAACCGTATCGGTACGGTTTAAAATATTTCAAAAGTTCGGTAATTCAGTTAGGCGTATCGATACGGCTTGGTGGAGTATCAAAATGGTGTGTTTCAAACCGTATCAATATAGGTTTACCAGTTTCGATACGGATGATTGTTTCTCATGTGAATGTCACCTTTGGGCAATTTTGCTTTCTTTGCATTTTAGTCCCTAATTCTTGCCGATGAAATTTGAGATGGAAGTTTGGAACCTAACTAATTAAATATTGGTAACTTAAAAATGAATTTTTAATCAGCAAATTTTCGGTATTTGCATTTTGGTCCCTAGCTTGCAAATGTGATCAATTGGATGTCAATTTGATGCCCGATTGAGTTGGGGTTGCACCTGATGTCTGTATGAACATGTAGGGTTAATAATTGGCATCTAGAAGAATTGGACCGAATTTGGTTGTATCTCTTCTGTTTGCTACTGCAAACCTAATGTAGCCTTCTTGGTTCGGTTGGGCGTCTAGGCCGGGTCAAGGGGGTTACATGTGTGACACCAGGCCTCAGTCAGAGTATATGTTCCTGAGCCTGTGTGGCACTAGCCTCAGTCCAATTTTGTGGTTATGACTTTGTGTCCTTTTGCACAGATAATCTGGTGAGATAACGAGTATGGTTGGGCCTCGATGTGAGCATGTGTGTAGGTAACTAGTGGTAGCGACACATGTTTATTATCTCTCCTTATTGCTCGTACTAGCTTGCATACTTATATTTATGATTAGCATGAAGCATATCATAATAGATGTGTACTATTGAGCTTTGTAAGCTAAGCGCTTAGAACCGTTGTTTTCGTGCATATGTTGGTAGATTGTTCGGGAGCTCGAGGAGCACTATCAGTTTGGGATTCTAGCATACTTGTATTTAGTGGGCTGAGTATTCATGGGACATTACATGGTCGAGTTTGTAACTTTATTTTGAAATATCATTTTGGAATACACTGTATAAACTTGGAACTCCTATTTTATAAATTGATTTATGTTGTTTATTTAATTATATGAAGTATTGGATGATATAATGTATTGAATAAAGGCTAAATCTATGGGTTTAAAATGATTTTTTTGGGTCAAAGTTTTAGGCGTCCTAAATGTAGTACCTCGGATCGAGATCGGGGTGTTATAGGGGCTTGAATGGAATCCCCTTCTAAAAAGCAAGAAATAAATTTTTTTGAATATAAAAAAATGAAGATGTGAAGCAATAAGCAATTTTCCTTGATGGTTTTTAGGAGATGAAAAAGATATGTGACCGTGGGGGAGGGGCTAGTGGTCCAAAATTCCATATAATGTTTATTTGACTCTTAAATATATTTGTATTTATGAGAGAAGAGTGGCCTAATCCAGGACAAGGTTAACACCCTTTTCCTTTGATGGCTAGCAATGGCTCACATCAAGAATATGGTGTTTTAGTTCTTTGAACCATTATTCAACTGAAAAAGTTATTTGTTGAAGAGTTAAGAATTTTCCATACCTAACAGTAAAATTCTTGATAGCACATATGACATCCTATTTAACCACCACATACTAATTCTTGCATTTTGTTAGACTTGGTTCTAACAATTGGAAACCGCAAAAATTTAGAAGAAGGAGGAGAAATTTTAGATTCAGAAGTAAGTTTTAATAAAGTTCAACAACATGTTTTACATCATGTGATTCTTATTTATACTAGTCTAGTCTCAGTACACGGAAAAATCGATTAATGCCTTGGGTAATTTTCTTTCTCTGGCACTTCTACGATTTATATGCATTACCGTTGGTGATTCCTCATCATTAGCCTTGTCCTGTTGACTCACTTGTACTGCTTCAACTTCACTGCTCGTGACACATTTTAGTTTAGAGTTAAAAGATATCAGTATGTGTTGTATCTCCACTAAATGCTCCAGAAAAACCCTACCTCTGAAGACAACACCACCATCTCTACGCCACGATCTGACATCATAGAGGTCGAAGCTCCTCCTTCAAACATTCATGCACCTCTTAACCCATCAGCTCCGAAGAATACTAAACTAAGACAAGAGATTTGTCATATTCGACTGAGCTTGTAGCCTGACAGCCAAGCTACCGCTATTCTGCCCGTCAATAGCCATTACTAGGCCTGGCATGATCTATGTTAACTCCTCAAAAAATGTGCTTTTGTTTTATATATTTCCATGCTTTTGCTTCACTTTAAGTACATATTAGTATATTTTGTCAATAGTTGCATGCATTTGCATATAGGAGTTAAGGAATGTACAGTTTTTAATACTAGAGTGAATGGGTATTTTCTTGACGTGGTGTGTAGGTCGTGGCAAGTTTAGAGCGCAATTGGCAGAACACACGAAAGAGAAATGCTTATAGCAGTTGGCAAAATGCAATAGGGGATTGCCAAGCTCGATTGGAAAAAGAAGGAAGTTCGATGCCTGGTTAAATCCCAATGAGTCAGAGATAGGTCAAGCCTAATTCAAAGAGAAGATAACACGCCTACAGTGGTGGTAACAAATTTCAAAACTCTAACCCTAATTAGGGTTTCCACGTAAACCTATATAAAGAAATCTAATGATGGAGCAAACGGGGGCTACGCCATGAGGAAGAGAGAGGGTAGAGGTGAACCAAGGCTCGAACCAGGCAGTTTTGAGAGCTCTGGATCCATTGAAGGGTTGCATCGATGATAATATTTTGTTGGTTTCCCCAGCCATGAACTAATCTTTTAAGTTTGCTAGGGGTGTTTGAGATGGACGATTAGCTTTTAGGTTTTTAATAATTGAATACCTTGGCTTTATTGTCTATTCTGCTTGCGCTTAATTTTACCATATTTTATGCCATACGATAGTTGTCATTGAATGCTCATTATCCCTTAATATCTTAACAGACTTAGGAGATAAGGATTAATTGCCAAATACTAAGGAGATAAACTTCGACATAAGATGTTCAAGTAGATGAGCTTACTTCGGAAGTGAATCTACCCCTTAGGAGTAAAGATTAAAACTTTGCCATGTTAATGATTTGAAAAATCACTTTAGACATATAGGTGTTAAAAGTGATTAACTTAGAGTATTTTCATCGACACAGGCAATGCTAACTTAAAATCTTCTCAGCAATGTTATTACTTGGTACCATCACCAGCGTGAAATCCAAATATCCCTTGCCAAGCCTATCAATCATCTTGGCACAAGTGTTTGCCAATCTGCTTAAATCTTTGTTTCATTTTGTATTAATTATTTTCTTAACCAATCCCGAAAACAATTCTCATCTTATTTGTTTCAATTCACAAGTATTTATCGTGTCATTTAATTCTTGGACAATTCCTGTGTATACGATACTCAACTCCCTACTATATTACTTGCTGATTGTGTATACTTGCACACAAAAAATACACGTTCTTGGCATTATTTATGTGCATTATTACGTTGAATCATCATCCCTTTTGCCAAGTAGTAGTCTGTCAACAAGTTTTGGTGCCGTTGCCAGGGATTGCAATGAGATTAATTGTTTTGACTTTTACTTATTTATTTTGTTTCGTTTGGTGTATGAACAGGAGCCGAATTGTGAAGGAAGACTTACAATAGGACCTGAATATTGAAAGGACCCTAGACAGGATAAGAATAGAACATCAAAAAATGGCTCGCAAAGGGAATGAGGGAGTCAATGGTGTCCTAAATAATGTTAACAATCAAGATAATCTAGCAATACATGATGGGATACCACCCGTACCCGTTGTTGCTATTGAGAATCTTGAAGAATGGCTTATCAAATAACACTTAGCACCAACCATGGATAATTTAATGCCAGGGCTAGTTGGTCCAGAGATAAATACAACTAATATTGAACTTAAATCGGTAATGATTCAAATGCTATTAAATGTAGGTCAATTTGATGGATCACCTACTAGAGACCCAAGGCAACAATTGAAGCAATTCATGGAGGTTTGCCAGCTATTTCAACAACCTGGTGTACTTGAAGAGACTGTGAAGCTGAGGCTATTCTCATTCTCACTAACAGATAGAGCAAAATTGTGGCTAAGTTCTTTGCCACCTGGTTCAGTTACTTCATGGGAAAAATTATGCTAGAAGTTTTTTCTAAGATTATAGCCACCTAAACTTAATGCCAAGCTGCATAGTGAAATTATTACCTTTAGGCAGGCTGATGATGATATGTTATATGATGCCTAGGAGTTATCCAAGGACCTATTGAGAAGATGCTCCATACACGGATTTCCTACTTGGACGTAAATAGAGACATTTTATAATGGACTCAATGCTCATGCCAGGACTGTTGTTGATGCTTTGACAAACAGTTCGTTGCTAGAGAAGAATTATATAGAGGCGTATGACATCCTTGAAAGGATTCCCACCAATGATCTTAAATACCATACTGCCAGACTAGGAACCGGGAATAAAGTAGCCGAAAAGTTGGAGATTGATGCATTATCATCTATTAATGCACAAATTTCCAACCTCACCAATATAGTGAAAACAATGCAAAAGCCAGCGGAAGTCCGATAAGTGAAGGCATTGGAACCATTATGCACTATTTGTAGAAAGGATCATAATGTGGAAGAATGTCCATCAAACCCATAATCAGTATATTTTGTTGGGAATTACAATCGTAATATTAACCCACATTCCAGTACTTATAATGCAGGTTGGAAGCAGCATCTAAACTTTTCTTGCGCAAATCATGGAGGGAACCATATAATGCCCAGTGCCAGAACAATGCACCACCAAGTTTCAACCAGAATACAATGCCACAAAGAGCACAAAATAATTTCCATCCAAGGTAGAGATCTACCCAGGGAACACTCTAACGGAGTATATGGAGCGAAATGTGCAATTGTTCAGAGTTTAGCAGCATCTATGTGAAACTTGGAGGTCCAGCTAGGATAGATTGCCAATGCACTCAGTAACAGACCTCAAGGAACTTTTCCAAGTGATACAGAGCATGCTCGGCAAAAAGGAAATAAACAATGCAAAGTAGTCACCCTTTAGAGTGGCAAGCAAGCCACAAATGAAACACCTACCAAACAACCAATTTTTTGCCAAGAAGAAAAGTCTATGCCAGCAGATAAACCTAAGGAAGCTGAGAAAGGGGAGGCAAGCACCAAAAATGCCAGACCTCAATCTGATGCTGACACCACTTCGGCAAAACCAGCGAAGCTAGCATTTGCTTACTCTCCACCACCTATTCCATAGAGGCTCCAGAAGCACAAGCAAGATCAGCAGTTTAAGCGCTTCTTAGAAGTCCTTAAACAACTACAGATTAACATTCCATTAGTGGAAGCTCTCGAACAAATGCCAACTATGTCAAATTCATGAAGGACATTTTGTCCAAAAAGAGAAAGCTAGGTGATTTCGAGATTGTCGCACTTACTGAGGGATGCAGTGCAATGATAACCCAAAGATTGCCACCTAAACAAAAAGATACTAGGAGTTTCACTATTACTTGCACGATTGACAATAAATTCATGGGAAAAGCACTGTATGATATGGGAGCCAGCATAAATTTAATGCCAATGTTAGTTTTCAGAACTTGGTATTGGAGAAGCTAGGCCTACCATAGTGACACTTTAATTGGCATATCGATCTTATGCACATCCCAAGGGTATGATTGAGGATGTATTGGTAAAGTTAGATAAATTTATATTCCCAGTTGATTTTATTATTTTAGAATATGAGGCTAATGTTAGTGTCCCAATAATATTGGGAAGACCATTCCTTGCCGGAGGTAGGACTTTAATTGATGTTCAAAAAGGTGATTGTATGATACGTATGAATGACCAATAGATTATGTTTAATGTGTTTCAAGCTCTTAAGTGTATGATGAACTTGAGGAGTGCCAAGTTGTTGAGTTGATGGGGTCCATTATCAATGTGGACATAGCATAGATATGCTAGAGTACAAAAGTTGATGTCATGGAGCAAGATGATGAAGATATGATAAGTGAAGAATCTAAAGATATAACCATGCTGAATGAAGTCATGAGTTATTATAGGAGACCTGAATCACTTGAGTTGGATGGCACGAAGTTCAAAGCACCTAAGTTATCTATTGAGGAACTACCAAACTTGGAATTGAAACTATTGCCAAATCACCTTAAATATGCTTACCTAGGAGACAATTCCATTTTGCCAGTAATCATTACTACTGATTTGACTGAAGACCAAGAGAAAAGATTGCTGGAGATGTTGGGCACTTATAAGCAAGCCCTAGGGTGGACCATAGCTAATATTCGAGGGATAAGTCCAACGATATGCATGAACAAAATTATTTTGGAAGATGCCCATGGCAAAACAATCGAGGCCTAGAGGAGACTAAATCCCAACATGAAGGAGGTAGTCATGAAATAAGTCGTAAAATGGCTAGATCCCAGGATAATTTATCCTATTTTTGATAGCTTGTGGGTAAACCCGGTACAATGTGTGCCAAAAAAGGGTGGAATGATCATGGTTCAAAAAAATGAGTTGATCCCCTCTTGGACTATGACGGGCTAGAGTGTGTGCATGGATTACAAGAAGCTAAATAATGCCATCCGGAAGGATCATTTTCCATTACCCTTTATCGATCAGATGTTAGACAGATTGGCAAGAAAATAATTTTATTACTTATTGGATGACTACTCAGTCTATAATCAAATAGCCATTGCTCTAGAAGATCGGGAGAAAACTATGATTACCTATCTGTATGGGACATTCATCTTTAGAAGGATTCCCTTTGGATTGTGTAATGCTCCAACAACGTTTCAGCGTTGCATGATGTCAATCTTCTCAGATATGATCGATAATAACTTAGAAGTCTTCATGGATGACTTCTCCGTCTTTGTCAAAAGTTTTGAGTAATTTCTTCAGAGTTTGGAACTTGTTCTTCGGAGATGCATTGAAACCACCCTGGTCCTGAACTAGGAAAAATGCCACTTTATGGTGAAGTAAGGAATAGTTCTTGGGCATAAAGGAACCAAGAAGGGACTGGAAGTAGACAAAGCAAAGGTAGAGGTAATCAAATAGTTGCCACCACCCCAAGTGTCAAAGGTATTAGAAGTTTCTTGGGACATGCAAGTTTTTATCATGATTTTATTTAAAGACTTCTTGAAATTTTCTAAACCTTTATGCTTACTTTTGGAACAGAATACCACTTTTGTGTGTGATGATTCTTCTTTGAAAGCTTTTTAAGAATTGAAAGACAAGTTAATTAATTCCCTAATAGTCGTGGCACCAGATTGGAATAAGCCATTCGAGCACATGTGCGATGCCAGCGACTACGCTATTAGAGCCATGTTGGGACAAAGGCATGGTAAAATTTTCCATACCACATATTATGTCAGCCGGACGTTGAATGGAGCCCAACTTAACTACACAACAATCTAGAAGAAGTTCTTTGTAGTTGTCTTTGCGTTTGACAAATTCAGATCTTACCTAGTGGGTAGTAAAGTTGTGGTGTAAATAGACCTCTCGGCAATCAAATACCTCCTAGCCAAGAAAGATGCCAAGCCCATACTAATATGATGGACACTCTTGTTACAGAAGTTTGATCTCGAGATTTGAGATAAAAAAGGAGTGAGAACCTGGTGGTTGATCATTTGTCTCGTTTAAAGCACCGCCATGAGGATGGCAACACCGCTGCCATTAGAGATGATTTCCTTGATGAACAATTACTTGTGACCACTATCCTTCCATGGTATGCTAACATAGTCAACTACTTGGTCAACAATATAATGCCATTAGACTTGTCGAGTAATGCTAGAAAGTGATTTTTGAGAGATATCCGGTAATACTATTGGGATGAGCTTTTCTTGTTCAAACAATGTGCCGATCAAGTCATTCATCGTTGTGTGCCAAAATAAGAACAACAAAACATACTTTAGCTTTACCATTCAACACCATATGGTGGTCACTTTGCTAGAATAAAGATAACAGCCAAGGTGTTACAGTCATGATTTTTTTGGCTAACTTTATTCAAGGATGCCTATTATTTTGCCAATTCATGTGGCATATGCCAGAGAACTGGAAACATTTCCAGTAGAAATCAATTGCCACTTCAAAATATCATGCTTGTGGAGATGTTTGATGTATAGGGGATAGACTTTATGGGTCCTTTCCCCCATCATTTGGCAAGTTATATATACTTGTGGTAGTAAATTATGTCTCAAAGTGGTTTGAAGCCATCGCTCTCCCAACAAATGATGCCAAGGCAGTCACCAAGTTCCTACACAATCATATCTTTACTAGATTCAGTGCCCCAGAGCTATTATACATGATGAAGGTACACATTTTAAATGCCATTTAATCACTAAAGCCTTACACATGTATAAAATCCAACAAAGAATTGACACTGCCTACCATCCATAAACAAATGGCCAGGTAGAGATTTCAAGAAAGGAGATCAAGAACATCTTGGAGAAGACAGTGAATCCAACCCGGAAGGATTGGTCATTAAGGTTAGATAATTCCTTGTGGGCGTAGAAAACAACATTCAAAACTCTACCAGGGACTTCTCCATACAAACGTATGTTTGGGACGCCATGCCATCTTCCGGTAGAGTTAGAGCACCGAGCTTATTGGGCAACCAAGAGGTTAAACATGAAGTTGAAGGCTGTAGGAGAGAAGAGTTTGTTAGATCTAAATGAGCTGGAGGAAATTAGAGCATAAGCCTATGAAAATGCCAAGCTTTATAAAGAAAAAAAATGCTATGACAACAGAATATTACCAAGACAATTTGAAGTTGGGCAAAAAGTGATATTGTTCAATTCAAGGCTTAAGTTGTTTCTAGGTAAACTCAAATCTAGGTTGTCAGGACCCTTTGAAGTTGTCAAGCCTTATGCTCATGGAGCATTAAACATCAAGGACTTAAAAACGGGGACAACATTTAAATTGAATGGCCAAAGGTTGAAGAATTATTAGAAAGGAAGTTAGAGTAATGCCAAAGAGACTATTCTACTTACGGAGATTCAGTAAATTTTGTCATCTCAGTATGCTCATTGTAAATAGTTAGGATTGTTATTTTCTTTTTAGTATTATGTTTTGAAGGGGTTTTGTGAGTTATAGTGCATGTAATTTTGCGAAGGCAGTATGCCAGAACAGGCTGGCATTTAGAAACCTATCATCATGAAGTGAAGATAACACGTGGACCCTCTTCACATCAGGTCCAAGGGAGATTAAGACTTGCTGAATGAGAAACCCTAGCAGTAGTCGCCCTAGTTAAAATTTTAAAGTTTGAAATTTTAACCATATTTCCAGCTGTTTCCTGGGCCGTCACTCTCCCACACACCAAAAATCATGATTATTCCACTCCTTTATACACGTCTTCACTGCTAAACCATCATTATCCCCACTAAATCCACTTTAAGCCATCCCAATCGCCTTCATAAACCTTATTTAATCCTCTCTTTCCTACCTAGTCAAGAACTTTTCCCCTTTTCCATTCTTTCAAACTAGCAATAACCAAATCTTCTTTCATCTTCTACATCGATCAACCTTATTTCCCCAAATTTTCAATGGCATCTTCATCAACCCCGCTTTAAACCTTCTTCAACGATGAGACAAAGAAGAAGTATAAAGAAAACTATGCAACGCGAACCTTTTGCTATGAGAAGGGGTTCGAATTCAAGGACGAGCCCAACATCGGGTATTAAATGAAGGCGGTTTCCATCGTCAACAAACACAGTTGGTTTAATATCCCAATTTTAGGCTAGTGACCAAAATGTAAATTTTGAAAGTTTTGTGGCTAGAGTATAAACATTGAAAAAATTCAGGGATCAAAGTGTAATTTTCAAAAGTTATGTATTTTAACCCCATAAATGAATAGTTTACCCCCAAGAATGACGTTTCTGTGTTACCCGAATTTTTGTACGGAATTTGTATTAATGGCTATAAAGCGATAAAGTTTGGAAAAATATTCGGATAATCGAATCGAGCTAAAATTTCAGAGATAGTTCCATGGACCTTAGAAGAGTCATAAAATATCATTTTATGGATATTTGGATGTTAAAAGAGATCAGGAAAAATTTAAATAGATCAAAATGACATGGAATGGCAATTTTGTGAGTAAGTTGATCAGTAGAGGGCATTTTGGTCATTTTGCCCAAAAGGGACATGGGGGAATTTTGAGATTTCTATTATGGATGAATAGTGGCTGATTATAATCCAACTAATTATAGTTGGAATGTTACAAATGGCAAATTAGAAATATAAATCTAGTTGGAAGGTATTTTTGGAAAGTGGAATTTATTGAATTAAAATTTCATTTTTAATGATACAAGTGTCTTAAATATATGAAATATGAAGGAATTATCAGCAAAAATACTCTCCAAAACGTTGGTGAAGAGAAAAAGAAGAGAAAATTTTACAAGCTCGATTTAAGCCCCAAATCTCGGTTTTTAGGTAATCTTTCGAACTACGAAGTTGTTCTACTCTCCGAGCTCTATCTTTTGATGTAAATAATTCATAGAATTCTTGCTTGGTTGATGAGATTTGACATGAGGAAGAAATTAGGGTTTATGAACAAATTGGGGCTTTTATGATTTTATGAATCCATGGTTGATTTTAAGTTAGAATCATGCTTGTATGATGTTAGAATAATGTTATTGAGTTGAGATTTAACACCTACATATTTCGGATTGTATAGAGAAGGTTAGGGTTTATGGATTCAAGCCTAACTTAGGGTTTGTGATGTTGGATTAATGATCTAGTAAGCTTGATTTGTTGTTTGGAAGCAAAACCCTAAGTTAAATACATTGGGACCATTTCGGCAAGCTTCAAAAATTAAGGGACCATATCTGATTGACAAGTAGAAAACATTACTACCTTAATTCCATCACAAATTAAAGGATGTATAGAGAACATATGAATACAAGCTTTATTCTAGTCATTTGAAGTAAAGTGATGTGGCTAAATTGACAAGTAGAGAAGTGAGGAGAAGTTGGTGTAAATTAGAAGTTATTTATGGAAAGTTATGTTGGAATCTGAATTATGGCAGTAAGTTTAAAAATTCGCCATAAATTCTACAAAAATGGTTAAATGATGAATTGTATATCGTTGTAAAGATTTGTTAGTCTAGTTCCATTTCCAACAAATGGAAATTGATTTCCAGTTTAGTGTTAAAAGATATGGATTTTTATTCAAAAGAAGGTTAGAAAAATTACACAGCAATGTTTGTCTGGTTAGCTCTATGACGTGAATGTAAAGAATTTTTATAAATATAGGCAGATTTTGCTAATTTATGTGTTATCGAATCTAGTTTCTACAATATAAAGGAAATTAAGATCTATTAGGTATTATGTCCTATATAAGTAAATCTTTGAAGGTAGAGCAAATTGTCAGAAAATGGAATTTCAAACATTTTGTTTTTAAATGTTAGTTAGCAAGCTCGGAAGAATTATTGGAAGTTCAAAATGGTCACTAAGGACCTTAATGAGTTTTTGAACAGTACAAGGAAGAAAGGAAAAATATTTGGAAATTTTATATTAGAATGATTATATTAGACAACATGTTTAAGGTATTGATAGATTTGAATCTAACAAATATTTTTGTTGTATTCATGTGATTAATGAAGTCAAGTCCGAATCAAAGAAGGTTCGAGGTACTATGAAATAATGGATCGAACTAGGACTTAGTGAGGAATTGTGTTAAGTGGCAATTGCATACATATCATGACACATTGATGTTTTATACATCATTGGGATGGCTTGCGATGAGCCTACCCAAATTTTATTGTCATTACATTTATGTCATGGAGCATATGATTGACATATTTTAAATATGACAAAAGTTAAATATAAATGTGTGGATCACTAGTTATATATGATGTTATATTATGAATGTTATTTTGGGTATGAACTGCCCATAATCAAATTATAGGTGATAGTATTGATGGATTTGATATTGAATGTAAAAATATTATATTGTTATGCCAAGTACTATTGTGAAGTCTTTGGTATAATTGGATATCCATAGAGTCCTAGCAACTGTGTCATAGCAATATGGTGCGAGATAGACTCTTCGGGGTCAGTTCAAATACTACGGTGTTACATAGCACAAAATGTGCAAGTATGAGGAGCAAAGAGTGTCATCGAGTAGTACTCATCATCAGATGCTACGGCATTACAGACATTACGGTATCGTTATGATGACTCGTATACCATAGGTTCACATGAAATTGTACTTTGGGCTATAATTCATGAAATGCTTTTATGCAGCTGGATAGGCCAATAAGTCTATCGTATTTACTAATGATAAAGTAAGAATGATATTAAGACTTTGGATATATACATACAATTATGATTCATTGAAATAAGTTAGTTTCTCATTTACTATGATAAATGATGAAATGTTATAAACTGTATTGGGATCGCTTGCTATTTTACAGGGAATTGTATTGCATTGTCATATGATATAATGTAATGTATGATCACATGATTTAACTAAATAGTTTACTAATTGCCTCACTAAGTTCGTACTTGGCGTGTGTTTGATTTTGCACACGTAGGTGTTTCAAGATGTTGAAGTAAGCAAGGCGTTACATCATGTTCAGAGAATTTCATCAAGCTACCATAGTAATGACATCCTACTTGAGGTTTTTGATTAATTTTAGTGGCATGTATAGATGAAATGAAATTGTCTATTTTGGTTCAGAGTCTATTATTTATTGAATAGTCATTTTGTTATTTTTGAAAGGTAAAGGGAGCTTCGATTTTGTGCTTTAATTTTATTAGAAACAAAATTTTACCAATTTTTAAGAGTTAATTGTTTTATAAAGTGTCATCTGACATCTCTAACTCTTATTTAGTAATGGATACAGGAAGGGGTGATACAATTGGAAGGTCTTTTTCCTTCAACCTTGGGAGGTCCACTCCACCATCGTCCGAGAATTTTATGTCCACCTCGCCACCAAGGCTTCACTGTTTGTGTATGTTCAGGGTAAGTGTGTTCAGTTTCACGAAGGGTATATTAATTACATGTTCAGTTTGGATGGTGCAGGGGAGGAGCACTCGGCATTTAAAGAAACTATTGATGAGCCAAGCGCTAGCTTCTCTTGAAGGATTTGTGCCAGTCAGGAACGGAGTGGAATGTATCCTCCAAGGGCAAGAAGATTGTGATGAGGTTGGCATTAAGACCACAACCGTGGGGGTGGGACAATTTTTTGAAGGCTCGCCTAATGCCCACCACTCATAATGAGACGATGTTGGAAGACATAATGGCATTGCTTTACTCCATCATGATAGGGAGGAAGATTAATGTCAACCAACTTATCATCAATAAGACTTACAAATTTTCTGGCCAAAATTATGGTAGCATGATTTTCCCTTCCATCATCTCCACCATCTGCATTCAACATAAGGTGCCCACTCTTGATTCTAACAATGTCCAAAGATGTGAGGGGGCTATCACTCCTACTCTTTGAGGGCAGTTAATTGCTAGGGAGGCATGGGAAAAGGGAAATGGAAAAGATGTCTAGCTTGCATTTGTTGCCAAGATGCCAAGGTAGAACCTTTCATGTAAATGCCAGCTGTTGTGATGACATTAATCTCCCAGATCTATCAACACCATGATCCTATTTTGTAGAAGTTCAAGAAGGCTGAGGAACAAAATTGACTCTCTTGTAATATATTAGGGCCAAAGACTGTGCCTTGAGGACAACACTTGCGGGCATGTCCACCAATCCTTTGACACCATATCCAGAGTTCCCAACTGAGCTCCATGCACTGGAAAGAATGCTAACCAGCCCTTGGTCTGCTTATACTCTAGTCTAACAATCGATGCCATAACATCAATATCACCTATCCACATAGATTTAGAACTGAGACCCAGCCTGTCGATGCTAAATTTGATGATGACCTACCTACCAAGACTGATTAGCCACCAGTGGCTCCAGCCTCTTTAGTTGTTCATATTGCTCTTGCCACATCTGAGCTGGCAAGAGTAATTGAAGAGGCCTTGCAAGAAGTAAAGGCCTCTACTGCTGCCCCAAAGCCATAGCTGAAAAGGAAGAAGTCCTTGGCACCAAATTGAGGCAGCTTTATCAAAAGGAATACTCGCATCTCTCCCCCAAAACATTTCAAAAGGGAGTCCTCATCCCCTTAACTACTTAGTTTCATATTTTTCATTTTTTGCATACTTATTTGTATATATGTGTTCTCATGCATAGAGGACAACGCACACCTTTGGTTTGGGGGTGTGTGTTACCTCGCATTTATTGCCATGACATTCATTTTTATGTTTATGTTTGCATTCTGTTATTACCATGTAGATCAGGTAGAACCATGCGTACCAGACCAATAATTTTTTTTGCCAATGCTTGATTTGGACCTGATAAATTCTCCAAACACAATGCTAACATAGTTAGATTTTTCCTAGTATAGCCATGTTTAATGGTGAATTTTGAATATCTAGTTTAGCAAGAGCCAATAGATTTAGGAATTCCTATTTGCTTGGTAATTGATCTCTAACTTGGGGTTATTTAGTCTCACATAAACACGTAGTATGCATCTAGTTCCCAAGAAAAACTTAGGATTTTTGAAACTGAACTCAGAATAAAAAAAGAAAGAAAAAATGCTAAGGTGAAAATAAAGAATAAGGCAACAATGTTTTTCCAAAGGCAAGAAATTTTTTTAGAACACTCATCCGCCTTAGAGACAATAAGTAACTTGGGGCTTCGTGGTTTGCTCCCTCATAGTTCTCAACCTTAAAAATTCTTTAGGGTATGAGTGTAATGGGTTAGCTCAGTGATGTAGTTTGGATTAACGTGGGGGATTCGTTGTATGCTCCCTCTTACTTCTCATGCCAAACAGTATTATGACGCAAACCTAAAAATATTACCAAATAAAAAAAATCTTGGTGTATAAAAGAAGAAAATATAAAATGATTATGAGTTTGGGCAGTAAAATTGACTAAGGGAGTTAAGGGGTACTTGATCGAAACCACCCACACTTCATGACCTTAGGTTAGAGTTATATTGCTGCACTTGAATTTGTTGATTTGTTGGCATTACTACTCTGAGATATTTGAGAATAGAACTAGGGCCAGATTTTACTTGCTAGCTTGTGTTGTTGTTAAACATAATTTTTTTTTACCAAGGCACTTTACTTTTCTTTTATAAGTTGAAGTTTTGCATTACTTGGGGACAAGAAATGAGCTAGGTTTGGGGTAGTGTTAACTCCTCAAAAGCTGTACTTTTATTTTATATATTATCATGCTTTTGGTTGACTTTAAGTACATATTAGCATATTTTGTCAATAGTTTTCATAAATTTGCATCTAGGAGTTAAGGAATGTATAGTTTTTATTGCTAGAGCGAAAGGGTATTTTCTTGTAGTGGTCTGCAGGTTGTGGCAGGTTTGGAGCGCAATTGGTAGAACGTAGGAAACTGAAATGCTGATAGTAGTTGGCAAAATGCAAGAGAGGATTGCCAAGCTCAGTTTGCAAAACATGGAAGTTTCAATTTGAAGTCTATCTAGTTCGGGGCATCCTTAATTCGATCAGGAACACGAGTCTCTCAACTTTAACCTAGAGGGTGAGATCTCATCATGTGGTAATCAAAGCTAGTTAATTGAGGTACAACATATCCGAGACTCCGTTTCTTCCCTAGAAACTTTTCTTTAGGAAATGAAAAAGATGCTACAAGCGTGGTGGCAGTGTTAGCCAGGGTAACCAGGGAGCTCGTGTTGTAGCTGAGTGTGAGCATTGTGGTAGGTTCCACACGGGTATGTGTTGGGGAAGTTTTGGAGGTTGCTGGGTATGTGGATCTCCTGGTCACATGAAGCATGATTGTTCTCGTGTTGTGAGAGATGCATCAGTTCATATTGTTGCACCTTCTAGGGGCCAAGGCTGTGGCATGGGTAATTTTCGGAGGCATGAGGATGGCCAAAGAGTTGTGGCTCATGCTTCTACTGTACAACCAGAGAATAGTGGGGCAGCTTGGATCTATACTCATCATGAGGGTCGCAATGACAAAAATGTGATCGCAAGTACCTTTACTTTGCAATCCTTGTCATTATTTTCCTTGATTGATTCGGTGTCTACTCATTCTTATATCTTGAGTAAGCATGCATCTTTGTTGAATTTTCCTGTTGAGATCTTGGATGTTGGAATGTTAGTAACTAGTTCATGTGCCGAGACTATTACGACTAGAAAGTTGTATAGGCGGTGTCCTTTGGTGGTGCAAGGTTATGAGTTTGCAGTGGATTTGATAGAGTTGCCATTCCATTATTTTGATGTTATTTTGGGCATGAATTGGTTAAGTGAGCATAAAACGGTTATGGATTGTGAATCCAAAATGATTTTCTTGAGGTTAGCCGATGATTATGAAGTTGTGGTGGTTGGCAAGAATATGAAATTCCTGTCCAATGTTGTTTCGGCTACCCGTGCTAAAAAGTTGATACAAGTAGGTTGCCGAGATTATTTGGCTATTATGATGAATATAGAGGCCAATGGTGTTCATGTGTAGGACATCTGGGCTATTTGTGATTATCTAAAAGTTTTTCTTGAAGAGTTACTGGGTTTACCTCCAGATAGGGAGGTGGAATATGGTATTGAGACGTACGCGGGTACGACTCTGGTGTCCATTGCTCCTTATCGAATGGCACCAAATGACTTGAAGGAGTTGAAGACGCAGCTTTAGAAGTTGTTGGATCATGGGTTCAGTTGACCAAGTGTTTCGCCATGGGGTGCTCCTGTTCTTTTTGTAAATAAGAAGAATGGTACGATACGTATGTGCATTGATTACCGATAGTTGAATAAATTGACAGTGAAGAATAAGCATCTTTTGTCGAGGATTGATAATTTGTTTGATCAGTTTTGCGGGGCAGCGGTGTTTTCTAAGATTGATTTGAGATCGAGGTATTATCAGTTGAAGGTTAAGGAGGTGGATGTGCATAAGACTGCTTTTAGTACAATGTACGAGCATTATGAGTTCTTGGTGATGCCGTTTGGCTTGACGAATGCCCCGGCTATGTTCATTGATATGATGAATAGGGTGTTCCATGAATATCTTGATCACTTCATGGTGGTGTTTATTGATGATATCCTTGTGTACTCTCGTACCGAACATGATCAGCATTTGTGGATTGTTTTGCAGGCCTTAAAGGATAATTAGTTGTATGCCAAACTGAGTAAATGTGAGTTTTAGCTAAAGGAAGTGATGTTCCTTGGTCATGTGGTTTCTGCGAAGGGTATTCATGTTGATCCACAAAAAATTGAGGCTATGCTCAATTAGAAGCAACCTAAGTTCGTGTCGGAGGTGCGTAGTTTCCTCAGGTTAGCTGGTTATTATTATCATTTTGTAGGTGGGGTTTCTAGTATTATGGCACCGTTGACGAAGTTGTTGCAAAAGAATGTCCCTTATGTGTGGATAGAGAAGCAACAACATAGTTTTGAAAAGTTGAAGAAAGTTTTGATGCATGCTCTTGTGTTGATTCAACCTGAGTCAGGGAAGGAGTTTGTGGTTTATAGTGATGCGTCTTACGTTGGTTTGGGTTGTGTGCTGATGCAAGGTGTCAAGGTTGTGGCCTATGCGTCAAGACAATTGAAAGTTCATGAGCGCAATTATCTGACTCATGATTTGGAGCTAGAGGCTGTGGTATTTGCTTTGAAGATTTGGAGACATTATCTCTATGGAGAGAAATGTGTTGTTTTTATGGATCACAAGAGTTTGAAATATTAGACGTCTCAAAAATAGTTGCATATTAGGCATCATAGATGGTTGGAGTTGCTTAAGGATTACGACTCGACAATCGAGTATCATCCTGGAAAGGCTAATGTGGTGGCAGATGCGTTAAGTCGTAAGTTAGTGGTTGAGCTTAGGGCCATGTTTGAGAGGTTGAGTGTGACACGAGAAGGTGGGTTGTTGGCTGAGTTGCAAGTTAAGCCGACGATGTAAAAAATGATTAAAGCAAAGCAATCGTTTGATGATTCTCTTGTTTCACATGTTAAGGACATATCAGATAGAAATTTGACGGATTTTCATTTTGATGATGATGGGGTTTTGTATTTCAAGGGTCGAATAGTGGTGTTGGATGACTTGGAGTTGAGGCATACTATTTTGACAGAAGCACATTCTAATCCTTTTACTATGCATTTCGGTAGTACCAAAATGCATCCTGGGTTGAAAGTAGTGTACTATTGGGTTGGTTTGAAGAAGGATGTGGTAGAATTTGTTTCTAAATACATGGAGTGTCAGAGGGTTAAGGCTAAACATCAGTTTCTATCCGGGTTGTTGTAACCGTTAAGAATTTCAGAATGGAAATGGGAGAGAATCGCCATGAATTTCATGTCTGGGTTGCCTCTGACACTGGCTAAAAAGGATTCCATTTTGGTGATTGTTGATCGGTTTACAAAGTGTGCACATTTTCTGCCAGTGCATACGACGTATACCTTGGACAAGTTGGCGAACTTGTATGTTGCTGAGATTGGGTGTTTGCACGGGGTCCCTAAGTCCATTGTTACGGATAGAGATTCGAGGTTTACAGTGAGGTTTAGGGAATGTTTGCATTAGGCTTTGGGTATAAAGTTAACTTTCAACACCGCGTATCATCCTCAGTTGGATGGTCAGTCTGAGCGTGTTATCTAGGTTTCGAGGATATGCTGAGGTGTTGCATCATTGAGTTCCAAGGAACCTAGAAGAAGTATTTATCTTTGGTTGAGTTTGTGACTAACAATAGTTATCAGGCGAGTATACAGATGGAACCGTAGGAGGCTTTATATGTCTGAAAGTGTCGTACGCCTTTGTGTTGGGATGAGGTTGGGGAAAAGCATGTTTCCTTACCAGATGTGTTGAAAAACACGGATGAGAAGGTAAAGCTTGTGTGTGATCGCTTGAAAATGGTTGTGGATCGGTAGAAATCTTATGCGAATTTGAAGCGTAGGGAGATTGAATATGCGGTGGGGGTCATGTGTTCTTGAAAGTGTCATCGTGGAAAAATGTAATGCGGTTGAGATGAAAGGGTAAGCTTAGTCCGAGGTTTGTTGGACCATATGAGGTTGTGGAGCGTGTTGGTCCTGTGGCTTACCGTTGAGGTTGCCTCCCGAGCTAGAGAGAATACATGATGTGTTCCATGTATCTATGTTGCGGAGGTATCGGTCGGATCCCCCGCATGTTATGCCGGTGGAGCATATAGAATTGAGGCCGAATTTATCCTTTGATGAGGAACCGGTGGAAATCCTTGATTCCAGCAGCAAAGTTCTTCGTGGAAAGACGATTGAGCTTGTTAAAGTTTTGTGGCGTCATCGTGGTGTCGAGGAGCCACTTGGGAAAGCAAGTCGGACATGTTGGAGCAATTTCCGCACTTGTTTCCTCCAGGTAAATTTCAGGGGCAAATTTTCTTAAGTGGGGGAGAGTTGTAAAGCCCTGGTTTTGGGTCTAGTTATTTTGGGGTTCGTTTTAAGGGTTCGGTGGACCGGTATTAGGGATTTAAGTCTGTTTCGAGATTAAATTGGATTAAGCATTTTTGAAGGTGATAAAAATATCGAAAAATGTTCTAAAATCATTATTTAATATATTAAAGATTGTGGTGAAATCAATTTTGTAAAATGAGTTTTGGAAATCAGACATTTTGGACTAGTGACCAAAATGTAAACTTTGAAATTTGTTTTTAGTGACTATTTTGTAAAGAGTCAAAACTTAGAATCTTTAAGGAGCTAATTGCCCAAAAATCCAATCTCAGACTTTATCCTTTAATTGGATATTTTAAAAGTGTTTTGGAAAATATAAATAGGTTGGGGAGAATTAATTTGATAATTAAATCTTTAAAACAAAAATCACGTAACTAACTTTCTCTCAAAATATTTTTTCTCTAAATCTCTCCAGCCAAACATCACTCTTTTGTTCTAAATCTTTAGGTAAATCTTTATTTTCTTAAATCTTTTGTTTTCAAATGATTTCTTGTTGATTTTTATCAAAATATCATTGTTTTAACTTTGTTTTTCTCATGTAAATCATCCAATTAAGGGAGAAAGCATCCATTAGAGGAAATGTTCGTTCTTCTCTTCTAATGAATGGTTCTTTACTGAAATTCCCAAGTTGTTGATTCTTTACAATTGTTTCTAATGTGCTTTGGGATTTAAGCATGAGATGATTTAATGCTTTGGTATTTAAGCATGTGATTTTTAAATGTTTTTGCATAAGGATAATATGCATGTTTTGACTTGGAATCAATGAAAATGCTTTGGTTATAAGCATGGTTTGAAAACAAGTGTTAATTTTCAAAGCGAATTTAAATGCATCATTGTTTTATGAGCGTTCTCACTAAGCATGTTTGCTTACGCTCTCTTTTTCCTAATGATGCAGAGCATTGAAGTTTGGGGCAGCAAAAAGTGATCCAAGAGCAAAGACTATTTTGAGTATGAACTCGGTTTAAGTTCCCGGTTATTAAGGCAATGTGTTCGCCATGTTTTTGTGATTTGTAATTATGTTTTCCCCTGGTTTTTGAGCTTGTTTAATGATGTGTTTTGGAGTTGGACTGATGTTGATAAGCATGTAGTTGATTCTTGCTTATGGTTGTTGTTAGGTGGTTTCTTAGGTATGCATCTAGTTAGCCTTGGTTGAATGCCATGTTTTGATGGTTCTAACATGTTGCTTTTGTTGCAATGGATATGTGAGTAGTTGATATATGCTAGTAAATATCTAATTGAGAGTTTTGGTATGTTTGGTAAAGTGGTATAGGGAGCATGACAATAGGTTGATCTTGTGAAAGCATATGTTTTGTTTTGGTTGTTAAACCTTGGTGCAAAGGATGGATTATGATTGGATGATTTATTGTCTGCATGAATGTGAGTTGCTAGGATCCAAATGCATCTAAATTCGATTGAAAATAGCTAAAAATGCCATTTTGAGTCCAGACGTATCAGAACGTATCCCCTAATACCGGTACGGCTAGGCCATTTCGGGCATAGCATTTTGATACGTGAGGAAGTGTTTAGATACGGGTAAGCCTTTACAGGCGTAGTGTTTTGATAGGGTAAAGACATTTTGGTTGAGCGTTTCGATACACGAGGGACCATATCAGTACGATAATGAGCTACTAGAATCTGGTTTTTGAAAATGGGCTAAGCGTACCAAAATAGTTGTACATATATTGAAACGGGCTACAGTTAATACGGTTATTGAGATGCTTGCAAGTTTTTGACTCTTTCGATTTGGTCCCTGATTGTTGTGAATTCAATTGCTTGAGTTTGGATTGTCGGATTGAGTCGATATTTGACATGCAAGCATGTAATATGACTAACTGAGGATTGGTAACCCTAATTTTAGTAATGGTACTTTAATTTACCATTTTTATGTTTTAGTCCCTAAAATGTATCGTACGTAATTGGTTGCCTTTCCGTGGTCTGTTTCCTTTGTGATTTCATCCACTGCGAGCGTGTTCACTTAGGATAATAATATGCATCTAGATAAGAGAAAAAGAAAAAAATGGACTAGTTTTCGTAATCTTTCTCCTGTTTGCTTCGGCAAACCTAATGTAGTTCACTCAGTTCGGTCAGGCGTCTAGGCCAGGTCGAAGGGGTTACATCCTTATTTAGCCTTTTTGCTATAGCGGAGTACCCTTCTGATTTTCTTTTCTCTCTTTTGAAGCACTCTATTTCTTAATCAATCATTTTTAATCCATGTGCCTAAAAGAATTCTCACATTCAAGTAGCTCGATTGGGCTTTTCTAGGGGATTTTCTTATCATCAAACATTATCGAATGAGTAGTAGTCTTGCGTCTCGTAGTTTACCCACCAGAGCGTACTATGCAGGAAATCATACTTCATCGTGATCACCACATTCAATTGATCTACGAGGCTAAGAAAGAATATACATATATTTTTAATTAAAAGATGCATCATTTCATTAAAATGGAAAAAGTAGCAAACATAACATATGCCCTTACAAAAAGATCCTTACTACTTTCGGGCAAAGAGTAGCAAAGTTGATTCCATGCATTACTTCAAAAGAAAATTCAAAATGAAAGGAAATATAAACAAATGAACTCCGATGAAGGAAAACTGGGAAATCAACACCTCCCAAAAGTCAGGTTCACCACTCTTTTTTCTCAAAACTTCAAAAGGTCGGTCTTAATCAAACATTAAACTTTATTTTTCAGGGCTCCACAATCCTCCGTAGTATGGCTTGTACTTCCCACATGGTAGTCACACATGGAATTAACATCATAACCCTTGGGATAAAGAGGATCTTTTGGTTTGGACCGAACCAGGGTTAGAAGCTTCCTCTCAAAAAGCGTTGGGAGCAAATAAGTGTACGAGATCGAAACTAGATAAAGAACCTTTGGAGGCTTTGTAGACCATGATGATTGATTACGGTAGTGGCCTTGAGGCTAATTGGTTGAGTGAGAACCCACCATATGAACTTGAGGGTCATCTTCTTTCTGAGGGGTTGTGTTGTAGGGGTTGTTTATTTTTCCCTTTTTTATAGCATCCTTGAGTCGCTCTCCAGTCATGACCAATTCCGTAAAGATAACAGCAAGATGGCTTATCAAGCAATCATACAACACCCCTTTTAGAGTATCCACAAACATATGAGCGATTTCTCTTTCTTGAATCGAGGATTGAACCTGAGCTGTCATGTCTCGCCATCGTTGAGCGTATTGGCAAAAACTCTCATCGAAATCGATTCAGGATTATCTCTATTATATGTTTGTACTATTATGTGAAGGCTTTGGAGACTGCCATATCCTTCCAATTCGTTTAGATTCGAAATACTATCTCTGACATTTTTCGCATTACTGAGGGTCAGACCAGATGGAACATGATTGGATACACCGACCTGATCTGATGAAGTCACTCCTTGCGGAGGTATTGAGGTAGTGTTGATAAAGATCGGGGAGTATGAAGGATCTCCCAAGTTTTTTATGGGATTTTCAACGGTACCTTTTCCATTTGGGTTCTCATTTCGCTTGAGCTCTAACAGCTGAGGCAACTCCTTCATCATATCTTGTTGGGATTTGATTATGGTCTCCCTCAATTCTAGCTGAGCCCGCTCTACTTGCCCCCTTAGATCAGCTTCTAACTTAACAAAACTTTCTTCCATTTGCCTTTTTTTGTGTCGAGTAAAGTGTGAGTGCAGAATCTTCGATTACTGGCACGAGATCCCCAACAGTTAATTTTATTGTTTCATGAAAATGATTGCAAGCAAACACTTAAAAGTACACAAATGAATGTAAATATAAAGCACCAAAATTCTTACATATGAAATCTTTTAATTAATTTCAATAATTTTACAATTTTTTGCGGATAAATGCGATATAATGTAAACATGCATGAATGCAAAGAAGAACACTGATTTGGCAAATATCTTCGTTAAACAACTTGCATTAATAGAGATATTGTTTCATTACAACAATGAAAGAAAACTGCTAAGATATACGACCCAAACCAAGACGGCCTTTGTTCCTTTTCTGACTCTTCCTTGGCATATTCCTAGAGTCCGATAGCATCCCGTGCTAGAAACTAAAGTTATTGTGCAATTCCTTCTACTTGGGCCATGACGTTTGCTTTCTCTTGTTCTTGCCCCCAAATATTCTAAGCAACATCTTAGAGTCGTTCCGTCAACGATATCTGATACTCTTGGATTACCCTTTGTGTCTTGCAACATGGTCCTTGAGCTTCTGAACCTTGGCTTCTATTTCCTCGGATCTACCCCTCGACCAATCTTCTTTTTGTAGAAACTCCTCCGAATTCTTCTCATCGTTGTTACGTACCAAATCTCCCATTGATCAAGCCTTTAATTTCAGGCTATTTCCAAATCAATGTTTTCATTATGATATGACAAGATATAAAAATAAAGAAAATGGAAAACATAAAGGAAACTAGTTAGTAATGGACAAAAATAAAGAAATAAATTAATAAATTGAAAAAAAAACAAAGTGAATTAATCAATGAAGAAAAGTGAAAACATAACCACATGAATTCTAATTCGCTATGGTTATCAGCATGGCTCTAATTGGGGTGGGCTTCCTAAATTCTTATGCATGTGGGTTCGGTTCTAATCAAGATAAAAGAAAAAAATTATTACTAGGAAGCTAATAATTTGCATCTAGACAAGATAAAAAAATTGAACCGATTTAGGTTATTTAGCTCGGGTTTGCTTCAGCAAACCTAAAGTGATCATTTTAGTTCAATTTTGACTAGACCGTGGTAAAGGGTTACGTTTGGTGGTATCAAAGATAGGTTTACAAAAATTAGGATGTTGTTGGTGTTTGTTTAATGTTGTTTGCTATGCACAATGTTTGTTTATAGCACGGTGTTTGACTTATGCTAAGTTGGGGTATTTTGGGACATATTACCTTATTACTATTGATATGAAATGATTTTGAATTGAAATGGAAATCCTAGATCCTTGCTTGAAGATGGCATGATTGATTTCGTTTTGGGTGCAATTATTATGCCTTAGATACGTACATATACAATGCCACCGAGGAGAGAATTACGATCTAGCAAAAACGTTGCGGCAGGAGGTGGGGAGTTGAGGGCGAGATTGTACATTGGTGCCTCCTCTGCCTAATCCTCCTGAGGGAGTAGAACAAGTACCACTTGTACCAGCTGGTCCAGTGTTTGGTAACATGACTCCTTTGGTTCAGGCGATGACAGAAGCTTTTCAGGCTGCGATGGTTGGAATTAATGTACTCGCACCATCACTTGCTACTGCTAATCCAGGATTGTAGTTAGAGCATCTTTGTAGTCTCAGAGGAGTTGAGTTTAAAGGGTCAGCACTCGAGGCATCCAAGGAGTGGTATGTCAGTACAGAGCAGATTTTGGTTCAGATACTGTGCAGTGATAAGCTTAAGCGGGGATGTGTTGTATCCATGTTGCAGGGTAATGCCTACAATTGGTGGACCACTGTAATCACGAGCATGTAAGCTGGTGAGGTGACATGGGAATTCTTTCAAGCTGCCTTCAGGAAGAAGTATCTCGGAGTTAGATGCTTGGATGAAAATAAACATAAGTTTATGGCTTTGGTTTAGGGTAGTGTGACAGTATCCGAGTATGAGGTGCAGTGCATGAGGCTGGGCCTGTATGCGCCTGAGTTGGTGCTAGATGAAAGGCATTGTTGTGAACGGTTTCGATATGGTTTGGTGTAGGATCTTAAGACATACATGTTGGCCACTGATTACACTAATTTTGACGTGTTGGTTACACAAGCGAATGATATTAAACAGAGTTTGGGTTTATCTCACCGTTTCAAAGGTTCAAGTTTACGGAAAAGAGCTGCAGATTTTGGTTCCAATGGTGGTTAGTCTTAGAGGCACCGTGATAGGAGGTTCTGTCCAGACTCGAGACATGGTGGCGATGGTACATGATAAGGATCATATGGATAGAGTGCTCCGGTCTGATTTGTGCATAATGTAGTTGTGTCTTTGGATCGAGGGATCATCTGAGGCGAGACTACCCACATTTGGCCAGAGAGAGGCAGGCTCCTGCGGTCGTAGCTGTAGTTCTTGTTGGAGTTATGGGTCGGTATAACATATGAGACGTGATTTTCCTTTGCTTGCTAGAGGTAGACAGGCACAAGCACCTGCTATTGCACCACATAGAGTTCGTGGGCATGGCTGTGGTACCTTCCAGCGGAGGGAGGAGGGACAAACGAATATGGCACATATAGTTGCAATTTGACCCAAAGATGGTGGACCGACAATGATCTATGCTCATCACTAAGGGAGGAATGACATGGATGTTATAGCAGGTACTTTTACCTTGTAGTCTATGTTATTATTGTCTTTGATAGATTCTAGGTCTATGCGTTCATATATTTTACATGAGCATGCACATTTGCTTGGTGTACCGATAGAAATGCTTAATGTGGGTATGCAAGTAACAAATTATTTTAGAGAGATAGTGGTTACGAGAAAGTTATACCAGAGATGTCCTTTGATGATTCACGGACATGTGTTTACTGCTGATCTGATGGAGTTGCTGTTCCATGGCTTCTACTTGATCTTGGGTATGGATTGGTTGTCCAGGCATCAAGCGGTGGTCAATTTTGAGACCAAGCGGGTTTCGTTAAAGCTTGCTGATGATTATGAAGTGGTGGTGGTGGGTGAGAATGTTAAGTTCTTATCCAATATGGTTTTAGCTTTCGAAGCACAAAAGTTGTTAGAGTGTGGGTGTCAGGCATACCTAGCCTACGTTATGAATCTGAATGTGGAGGAAGTGCATACTAGGGATATCTGTACTTTTGTGACTTTTCAGGTGTATTTCCAAAAGAGTTTCCTAGTTTGCCACCAGACAGGGAGGTGGAGTTTTGCATTGAGACATATGTTGATTCAGCTCCGGTGTCGATTGCACCATATCGCATGGCACCAAATGAGTTAAAAGAGTTAAAGATGCAACTCCAGAAGCTGTTGGACTGTGGTTTTATCCGGCCTAGTGTTTTACCATGGAGAGCACTGGTGTTGTTTGTGAAGAAAAAATATGACACTTTGAGGATGTGCACTGATTATCGGCAACTGAACAAGTTGACGATTAGGAACAAGTATCCTTTTTCGCAAATTGGTGACTTGTTCGATCAGTTTTGGGGTGCTACGGCATTTTCCAAGATTGATTTGAGATCTGGATATTATCAGTTGAAGGTTAAAGACAAAGATGTGCCTTAGACTGATTTTCGTACGAGGTACGGGCATTATGAGTTTTTGGTGATGCAATTTGGGTTGTCAAATGCTCCTGAAACATTTATGGACATGATGAATCAGGTGTTCCATGAATTTTTGGATCAATTCGTAGTAGTGTTCATTGATGATATTCTTGTGTACTCTCGTACCGAGGAGGATCATGATCGACACTTGCGGATTGTGTTGCAGACCTTGTTGGATAACCATCTTTATATCAAGTTGAGAAAGTGTGTGTTTTGGATTAGACAATTGTTTTTCTCGGTCATGTGGTATCGGCTGAAGGTATTCGTGTTTCTGCTTCGTTGACCAAGTTATTGCAAAAGAATGTACGGTTAGAGTGGATAGAAGCTAGGCATCAAGCTTTTGAGAAGTTGAAGGAAGCTTTGATGCAAGCTCCAATCCTGATTCAACATGAGTCAAGGAAAGAGTTTGTGGTTTATAGTGATACATCCTACATTGGGATAGGGTGTGTATTGATGCAATAGGGGGAAAGTTGTGGCTTATGCATCGAGGCAGTTGAAGGTGCACGAGCGCAACTATCCTACGCATGATCTTGATTTCGCTGCAGTAGTATTTGCCTTAAAGATTTGGAGTATAATACCTCAAAATTTTGGTTAGTGACCAAAATGTAAAACTTCAAAAGTTTGGTGACCAAAATGTAAAATTTGAAAAGTTTAGTGCCAAAGTGTAAATTTTGAAAAGTTTAGGGACTAAGTTGTAATTTTCAAAAGTTATGTAATTTAGTCACGTAAATGAATAGTTCACCCCCAAAAGTGGCATTTTCGTGTTACACAAATTTTTAGTACGAAGTTTGTATTAAGAGCTATAAAGCTTTAAAGTTCAGGAAAAATATGAATAATCGGATTTAATTGAATAAATGAGAAATCTTTTATGAGATATTTTAAGAGATATTTTATTAAAATAAGTCAAGGGTAAAAGGGTAATTTTCATGTCTTATTTTAATGGAAATTAATATGGGTCATTGGATTAAAGATTACTTTTCCATGTGTAATCTTACCCATTGGATGAAACATGGCAATATGGTAATTTTTGAAGATGGCAAGGGCAAAGTTGGTAATCACTAACTCCTTGGATTGTTTTAGGCCCTTGGATTGGTATGTAGACATGTGTCATGGTATGGAGCATTGGATTTCAAGGGTAAAAGGGACATTTGGCATTAAAATGAATTTTAAATTCATTTTAATTATATTAAGGACAAATGGCCAAAATTGAATTAAAAGAAAGTTCAAGACTTCTTCATCATCTTTCTTCAAGTTCGAACACCCATCTAGGTAAGAAGAAAATTTACCCATTGAACCAAAATTGAATTAAAAGAAAGTCCATGAAATTCTCTATCTCTTGGTACCATTTATTCATGCTTTCCTTACTTAAAACCTTAGTTTTAAGGAATTGATGGATGAAGGGGATGTTGATTTAAGATGAATTAATGTTAGTTTTTGATGAATATGATGTTGTGGAATCATATTAAAGATTGTATGATGATTGAAACTACATGGAAATAGCTAAACCCTAAATTGTTCAAACTTGGATTTTAGTATAAAAGTTGAATTTGGATTGATTTTGATTTTGGAATGATTGTGAAAGCTTGGAAATGATGTTTAAGTGTTAATTGGACTAATTTCGAAACTTGGAAAATCATAGGGATGATTTCGATAATTTGTAAGAATTAGGGGAAAATTATGGAAAAAATTCCATAAAATTGGAAGTGTTGAGATTATGATTTTATAAGCTTTAAAATGATAGAATGAGTTGTAAATGTTGGAAGAAATACAAAGTATTGAGGATGAAATGACTCATGTCATGAAACTAATATTTTGAAAATATTAGGGTGTTTATATGAGAATTATTCCTATATTGTTTATGTGTTGGTAAGATACTAGCATATAATTTTGAAATGTATTTATTGTATTTTAATACGCTTGTATACTGTCAACAAATCGAGATCGAATTAGCAATCGAGGAAAGGAACGGGACCAAAGTTGAACTTAGTGAGGCTAGTTGGATATTGACAAAGTATAAAGTGTCAAGGTGAGTGCATTATATGCATGGAAAAAATATTATATTCAGTTTGAAAGACTTGTGATAAGTCTGTTATAATTACATGCTTGATGATTATATTAATCTTGATATTTGACATAGTAGAAATTGTCAAAGGTAGAAGAATTACATGCATTGATCATAGGTAATTTAATTTTAATATGTTTATGTTATATTTAGGGTATGAACTGCCCAATATTTAAATTATATTGTCATGGGTGAATCGAATATGGAATTGGAAAGTATGCCCAAATAAGTAATTGAGGTATAGAGTATAGTTGGTATGCAATAGAGTCCAGCGGTTTAGCACTTTGGTGTGGTTTAATAACACTTAAGTGTGGTTTCCTAGCACTTATGTGCAGTTTATTAGCACTTTGCTGCAGTTTTGACTCGTGTACTCAACTCCTCAAACTATGTTGGGCAATAATTTATTTGATAATATATGGTAAATAATTTAGAGAGTAGGTAAACTCTCGGATAATGGCAAGGATATTAATAGGATTTATAAATCCATAATATATTATGTTAATATTTGATTAACATAAGGAAAATAAAAGAATAGTGATCTAATTGCATGTTTACTTTATTATTATTATAATTCAAGCATGTTGATTTATGTTAAATAATTATAATGCCTCACTAAGTATATACTTAGCGTGTGATGGTTTTCACGCGTAGGTTAAAATCCTGGACAGGAGTAAGGAGTATCAGCATCATCATCCTGAGGGATAATAGTCGTATCAGTAATTTACATATTTGATGTATTTTGATTATCTCTAGTTGACATGTATAAAATAATAGTAGCTTGCTTTAACTAGTCTAGATATGATTTGTAATATTAATATCTAGATAAGTGGTTACTTTATAATGGAGATTATATTAGTTTAAAGAAATTACTAGTAATGGAAATCGGGTAAAGATATAAATTTGATTTTTAGAATAATCAAGATCATTTTTAATTTAGGTAGTTTTTAGGCAGTTTTCTTAATTAAAATATGTAGTTATAAACTGCCAAGTTGCTTCCTGAAAACGGAAGCTATTTGACGGGTTAAAAATTAGTAATTGGTTTTTACGCGGTAAACTAGTAAATTTGAAAATTATCATTTTTAACTAAATTAGTAGCAAAAAATGTGGTTAGTCTTTATGTGACACTCTATACTAGTATTGGATAATAAATACTGGTAAGGGTGTTACATGGAGGCATTAACTTTATGGTGAGAAGTGTATTGTATACACGGATCGCAAGAGTCTGAGGTATTGATGTCACAAAAGGAATTGAATCTTAAACAACAGAGGTGGTTGGAGTTCTTGAAGGATTATGATTTAACAATTGAGTATCATTCGAGTAAGGCTAATGTCGTAGCTGATGCTTTGAGTAGGAAAGCTGTTGTAGAGTTGGGGGCTATGTTCGTGAGGTTGAGTGTTACTCGTGATGGTGGGTTGTTGGCTGAGTTGCATGTTAAGCTATCTTTGTTGCAGTTGGTTAAGGAAAAGCAACCTTATGATGAAGCATTGGTACCGCATGTCAAGGACATCATGGATGGAAATCCTACAAATTTTCACTTTAATAGTGATGGAGTGTTTTGTTTTAAGGAGCAGATAGTAGTGCCTAGTGATGAGGAGTTGAGGCGAATGATCTTGACCAAGGCACATGCTAGTCCATTCGCTATGCATCCCGATAGTGATAAAATGTATCGAGATTTGAAGAAAGAGTACTATTGGGTGGGTTTAAAGAATGATGTGGCTAATTTTGTTGCTAGATGTATGGTATGTCAGTGGGTGAAGGCTGAACATGAGTTTCCTTCTAGGTTGTTGCAGTCGTTGAAATTTCTAGAGTGGAAATGGGAGAGGATCACCATGGATTTTGTGTCGGGGTTGCCGTTAACACCGACTAAAAGGGATTCAATTTGGGTGATTGTTGATCAATTTATGAAGTCTGCATATTTTCTGCCAGTGCATACGACGTATGCCTTGGATAGATTGGCGGATTTGTATGTTGCTAAAATTGTGAGGTTGCATGGGGTACCTAAGTCGATTCTTTTGGATATGGATTCATAGTTTATAGCGAGGTTTTGGAAATGCTTGATCGAGCTTTGGGTACTCGCTTGAATTTTAGTACATCGTATCATCCTCTGACGGATGGCTAATCTAAATGTGTGATTTAGGTTTTGGAGGATATGTTGAGATGTTGCATCATTGAGTTCCAAGGAACCTGGGAAAGGCAGCTGCCTTTGGTTCAGTTTGCATACAATAATAGCTATCAAGCTAGTATAAAGATGGCACCGTATGAAGCCATGTATGGTAGGAAGCGCCATACACCTTTATGTTGGGTTGAAGTTGGAGAAAAGTGTGTTTCTATGCCTGATGTGTTGAAAGACATGGATAAGAAAGTAAAGCTTATTTGTGAACATTTGAAGGAGGCCTTGGATAGGCCGAAATCTTACGCGGATTTGAGGCGTAGAGAGGTTGAGTAGCTGTTAGTGAAAAAGTGTTCTTGAAAGTTTTGACTTAGAAGAAGGTGATGCGCTTTAGGCATAAAGGAAAGTTGAGTCTGAGGTTTGTAGGACCCTATGAGGTACTGGAACGTATTGGTCATGTAGCCTATCGGTTGAGGTGCTTCATGTGTCCATGTTACGGAGGTACTGTTCAGATCCGTCACATATAACTCCAGTTGAGGATGTTGAGTTACGACCGGATTTATCTTATGATGAGAAACCAGTTGAGATTCTTGACTCCAGCAGTAAAGTTCTTTATGGCAAGACAATTGACTTGTTAAGGTTCTGTGGCGACATCGCAGTGTTGAGAAGGCCACGTAGGAGAGTAAGTCAGACATGGTTGATCAGTTTCCGCATCTATTTCCATGAGGTAAATTTTGAGGATGACATTTCTTAAGGGCGAGAGTTGTAATGCCCAGGTTTTGGGCCTAGAGGTTTTCTAGGTGGTTTAGACAGTCCGTTGGATTAGGGGATTCGAGTCAGTTTCGGGATTTAAATTGGATTAAATATTTTTTGAAGCAATAAAAATATGGAAAAATTATCTAAAATCGTTATTTAATATGAAAATGATTTTGGTAAAATAATTTTACAAAATGGGGTCCCGAAATTGTACATTTTAGTTTGTGACCAAAATGTAAAGTTTTCAAAATAGTTTTTAGTGACTCTTTTGTAAAAGGGTTAAAACTTAGAATCATTAAGGAGCTATTTGACCAATCTATTTCATTAGATTTTCCCCTTAATTTGGGTTATTTTTAAAAGGGCTTTCAATTGGTTTTATTATTAAAATTAAAAGGGATTTAATAAAAGTATTTTTAGTTATACAAAATCACTTTCTTACGTAACTACTTTTCTTCCAACTTTTTCTCTCAACTTTCCCAGCAGTCAAACTAATATTTTCACTCCAAAACTCTCAGGAATCAATTCTTATTGATTTCCTTTTAGTTTTCTAATTGATTTCTCTAATTTTATTACAAAGACTACTTGGATTTCAACCAATCATTGCCAATTAAGGGAGAAATCAATAATTAGAGGTGATTTTCGTTTTTCTCCTCTAATTAAAGGTTATTTAATGAAATTCCCAATTTCTTGATCCTTTGCTTATGATTTGTAACTTGTTTTGATGGTTTAATTGAAGGAAAAAGGTTAAATCAAGGTTTAATTGGTGGAATTAATTTGAACTCGTAATGGTTATGTTTTCTCATGATTTGATTTGATTTAGATCATGATTTTGATGTTGAAAGATGTTAATAAGATGGTTAAATCATAGGAATCCCGAAATTAATTGAATTCCTAATTTTCTAAGTTGTTAGTTATGAGTTTTTGATGAGTTGTAGAGGTTTAAGGATGTTAGAGTTGTATTTTTAGATGCTAATTAAAATTGATTAATGAGTTGAGATGTTAGATTGGGACTGGGTGATGTTTGGAAGAGGTTTGATGTATGTTTCAAATATTGAGGGATGGTTTTTGTTAAAGGATGTTGAGCATATGTGTTGTTGTGTTGTTGATTGCATTTTGATGTAATGTACTCTTTTGTTTTTGTATGGATAAAATAGGGGAAGTTGGTCCTCAAGTTTGAGCTTTGGTTTTGGAAGCTTTGGAGGCGAAAGTACCATATTGGCAAGCGAGGCTTTGCGTGTCGGTGAGTGAGAACATGTTTACAACTTTGAAAAGGTTTAAAAGTTGTGTTTGGGAGTTTAGATCAAGCTTGAAATGTTGGTCTAAGCTCGGAAGTAAGTAAAGGATAAATTCTCTCTCGAGCTCGGTTTGGCGAATGGTTATTTATGCACTTGTTTGAAATGGTTTGGATTACTCACTGTTATTGCATGAAATGAGCATGGTTTAATCCTGGAATTTGACTATGAAATGTTGTTGATGCATTGTGGAAGGATGCATGGTTAATTAATGTTTTTGAACATTGTTAAATGCAAGGTTTGTTGTATTGGTAAGTTGGTTTAATTGATGCATATGAAAACATTGAGTTGTTGTTGATAAGTTGAATTATATTGGCAAGTGATGGAATGGAAATGGTTTGAAAATGTTATCGGATATAGTTAGTCGGCCATAGGATTGATAGTGCACTATAAAACATCGCCTTGTATGTTGAGGGGTTTTGATCCGTGTATCGAAAACTCCATCCAAGTACCCTAACGGTTGAGGGGTTTAGATATTTGTACTAAAGACTCCCATTAGTGGGCTATGTGTCCAACCAATGTGTGGGGTTGAGAATGTACCTTTGATTTCGAATGAGATGGCATGAAGTGTTGGGAACACTAGTTGAATCTGTGTATCCAATGTTATGTTTTGTAAAGTGGAACTTGGTTAATGATCACTTGTAAGCCAATATAATTGTTAATGTATTATAAGATGGATGATGTTGTTTAAAATGAGTTAAAACATGTTTTACTCTTTAAGCCTTGCATTGCTAGTATGCATGGGAAAGCTTAAATTGAGGGTAGCAAATGGGACTTTGCTATTGAATCCTTGATACATGTTGCATATGGTTTAATATGTCATTTTTGAAAATATTAAGTGCATGGTTTAAGCAAGGCATGATGTTAAAGTGTTGTTTTAAAAGTGTTTTGAAAAGTTGTTTTCAAAAGATGTGTAATGTTTTAAAATGTATTGATGGTTCTTGGTTTTTGAGCATTCCTCACTAAGCCTTGTGTTCTTACGCTCTATTTTTCCATAAACGCAGATTATTAAAGGTCAAGGACAGCGAGGAAGCAAGGAAGGAACTCCAAGGACTTGTTTTCAAAGTATGGTTTGAACGTTACCTAGTAGTAATAAGGGAAAAGTGTCAAATGTTAATTTGGGAGGGTTTTTGTAACGCCCCGATTTTGGGCCTAGCGGTTTTGAGGCTTGTTAGATGGTCTGGTGGATCGAGTTAGGGAACCGAGTCGAATTCGGGAGTAAATATTTTTTGGTAAGATAAAATATGGAAATGGTTAAAATTGTACTTTAATATATGATTAATATTGGTGAAAACATTTTTGGAAAAGAGGTTTTGGAAGGGTGGCATTTTGGTAAGTGACCAAAATATAATTTTTTGAAAACTGTTTTTAAAGGTGACTAAAATGAAAATAGTCAAATTCTTAGAATCCTTAAAGAGCTATATTACCATGTTTTGGTTGATGGTTTCTCCCTCCAATTAAGATATTTTAACATGTGTTTTAAGGATAATTAAAAGAGTTTTGTTATTAAAAAGTTGGCTATTGGATTAAAAGAAATTTCACTAACTTTTCTCTCAACTTTTTTCTCTCCACTTCTTTTCTGCCAAACACTCTTATTTTCGTCAAATCTCTGAGGTGAGAGTCTTGTTTTCTTAATTTCTTGATTTGTAAATGATTTTTATCTTTGATTTACAAAACCTTATTGAAATCTTGTGTTTTCCTAGCTTTAATCAACCAATTGAGGGAGAAATCACACAATAGAGGTAAGGTTTGTTTTCTCCTCTATTGAATGGTTCTTTATTGGTATTCCCAAGTATTTTATCCTTGATTTATGGTTTATAATCTGATTTTATGATTTTGTAATGATTAATTGATTTAATTTGGCAAATTTGATGAAATAGTGTAAGATTCGAATTGGATCTGTTTTCCAGAGTTGAAGATTGATTTTAATCATATTTTGGATGTATTATAATGTTGATAAGTTGTTTTTAACAATGGAATCCCGAAACTCTTGAATCCCTAGTTGTTTAGGTTGTTAGATTTGTGTTTTTGTGGAGTTGTGGTTGCTGTGTAGTTGCTAGAAGTATTTGGATGAATTAATCATGTTTTTAAGTGTTAATTGATGATTATGGAAGTGTTAGATTGTTAGATTGTGGCTGCGTTGTGTTTGGAAAGGATTAGATGATGATTTCGCTTGTTGTATTTGGGTAATTGTTAGAGGATTTTGGAAGTTGTAATCACTCATTTTTATCTAACCTCTAAGTATTATATTAACATATTAGTACATGATTACATGTAGGTGTGCGTGTGTATATGTTAATGTATTATATAATGATATAAGTGTGAGGGTATGCATATATTGATATGGTGTATTACGTACCTATTAATATACGTATGATATGGTTATATTTATGTTAGGAGTATCGTACAAATAGATGTTAGTATATGAGTAGGTCTATATGTGTTTGCATGTGTATATTAGTGTACTTGTTATTATTGAATATATACGAATAAGTGTTGCATGTATTATTAAGTATATGTATGTGTGAACGTATTTCATCACAATTGTATGTATGTATACGTAAGTACGTATGTATCTGTATTTACTATTATATTAATATACTAATATGTATGGACAAAACTGGAAAAATAATAGGAAGCCAACTTAAATTAAAATGTCTACATTGCTACAAAAAATAATAACACAAGGCCCGGTTGGCCCAAGCCCAAGACCCCATTTAACCCTAATTATTTTTGTGCAGATAACTATGGGCCGTTGGATCAAGATCTTATCCAACGACCACGATCAAGGAAGGATAAAATATCTAGCCAGCCACGTGAACTACACGACTGGACGGTTCGAGTGCCACGCGCGGACTCTTCGATATCCCACGCGTGCGTGAGTCCCACGCGCTATAACCCCTCGACTGCTGAGCCCCACGTCGCACGATCTGGAGCCGTTTCACCGATTGAGGTTTCATCTGGGCCGTTCATCCTTCAAGCCAGCCCGACCGTTAGATCAGATCTGATACAACGGCCGAGAACGCCTCTGACCGAAGACAACTCCCCCACACCGCCACCATGCTTCCACCATGCCGGTCTCCAACCACCGCGTTCAAACATATCAGAACAACACAAAAAAAGAGAGATTATGTCAGTATCAGTTCAGATCTAAAAAAATAGATTATATTACTTGTTACCAAACCAAAGAGACAGGGATATATGTATGAAACAAGTAATTGTAAGGCAGTCAAGTTGTAATCGGAAAGAAAAAAATACAAAAAACAACAAGTTTTCAGTGGTAATACTCTTCTCTTTTCTTACTTCTTTGCATGCATACAAAAAATATACGTAGTAATAACAAAAAAGGGGGATTTAGAGGTGTTACCCTCGTCGTCTGTGGATCTCCCCTTACCAGTGACAAGCCTCTTCGGCTTTCCCAGGCCGAATATGGTGAACTGAAGGGAGTGGGAGGCCCCTTTTTGGTTTCGTTTTGGGTTGAATACAAACAAAAAAGGGTTTTTTTCGTTTCGTATTTCTTAGATCTAGGGAAAGAGGTGAGTCCCAACGTAGATCTAAGTTCATATTCGGGTTCAGTTGGAAAAGAGGTCGGTTTTGGGTGTCTTTTGGTTCGCCGGTGCCGGCTAGCGGCGGAAAGCCGCCGGTTTCTGGGTTCATCACAGGTTCAGGGAGGATTTGAGAGAAAATGAAAGAACGAAGGGTTATTATAAAATCGGTTTTGAAATAAAATGAGGAAAAATTTGGGTCTGGGCTGAAAAAAAGGATTTTATAGGTGTTTTTATTTTGTGAAATAGGTAAATTCGGAAATAAATCCTCCCGTGTTTTTGATATTTTCATTTCTGTCTCGCCGCATGGTATATTTACAATTCTAGTCCCTCTTATATTTTAAAATCTTGCAATCCAATCCCTAAATCAAATTGAATTAGTTTTTAAATTGAGAAATTACCTCACTAGTTCCACCGCGTTTTTAAAATTTTCATTTCGAGTCTGCCCCTTGGTCCAATTACAGTTTCAATCCTTGCAAGTTCGGTCATGCTTGCATTTTCGTCCCTAAATCGCATGTTATTGTCCTTTAATTTCTGCTACTGATGTTTATTTCTTTTCATTTTAGTCCTGTTTCCATGTAAATATTCATGTTCGTTTATTATAATCGTGTATGTTGATGTAGCCTTTTGCCTTATTATATATCCCTCGTATATGCCTTGTATTTTCATGTTTACATGTATATGTATGTTAAGTTTATGATGATTATGTATCTTTATGTATTTGTTCGGTTATTCGTATCACGCATATTATGTTGATATTCTAGTTGGCTCGTACACAACATGTTTTGTATTTTAGCATGTATTGTATGTTCTCTTGGCTTTTAGGTTACGTGTTAGTATATTTTCTTTTCATGTATAATACCTTGTTCGACATATGTTGAAATGTGTTTTACTTCTAATATGTATGTCGTCTTGGAATATGTGTTTTTGTTCACACATGTATTTATTCATGCCTTGTTATTGTGATATGTAAAATTTGTTTTTATTTACTATTAAGATTAATATGTATATATGTATGTTTTATTTACGTATTTTATTTATGTTAGATTAGTATTCTATTATGTTAATATTTATTTGTATTGTATTTAAATTATTTGTCATGTTTTATATTTTGCTCACTAAGGTTGCATAATGATATATAAATTGTCAATGGGGTGCCCTTTTATCCGAGCGTAAACGGGGCCAGTATTAGGCGTAGTGATAGTGGTTGGGCGTTTACCCTCGGATAACGGGGCCTTTAAAATTTATTTGCAATTATAACCGAATTTTAAACTAATCGTCACTTTAATCCGGAAAATTTAATATTAATAAAGCGGTAATTATTAAAGTACCAATTTTGGGCGGTGTGGGGGGTGCTAATCCTTCCCCATCCGTAACCGACTCCCGAACCCAATAATTTTTAAATCTCTGGTTTTATGGTGTCTGGCCTATCTAAGTGCCCGGTGGCGACTCCAATTTTTAAATAAAAGGCGGTTTTTTTAAAACCCCACGGAATAAATATTTTAATACCCGAAAAATTCATAAACACCTTCGAAAACCCACCTTTTTTTTAGCAAAAAGAGGACCTCGCTACAGATGGCGACTCCGTTGGGGACCATTTTTGTTTTTTTCAAAAACAAAAAAGAGAGTCAAGCTTTTTCAAATAATTACCGCTTTAATAATATTAGAAGTTCCGGATTAAAGTGACTATTAAATTAATATTCGGTTGTAATTGCGCGTTTATTTTAACGCATTTAAATTTGGCATATAAACCCGTTTTTTTAAGTGGGGGGAAAACGCTAATGCTTTCGTGGAGATATCGTTCCCCCGTATGGGCCTATCAAGTACCTTCGGGGCTCGAGTACCTTATGCTTTCGTAAGGATATCGTTCCTTCGTACGGGCATAAGCGAATGGGTCCCTCTGAATTGAACCCGGTTGAAAGGAGCCTATAATGGGTGATGATCGGGGGCCTTGCTACTCTTAGTAGAGGACAGCAAGGACAATTCGGGTACCTCCTAGAACCAAGACTGCATGTAGAGAATACATAGAAACCTACCCATTTAAAGACATGCGGATAACCTTAGGTTTTAGACGGGATAAATAGGATTATTTTGTGTGTTTATTCTGTTTAATTTTGTCCTTTTATTTATATATTTATTAATTTTATCTGGTACTGACTTGTTTTCTTTTCGCTTTTGTTTTTCATACATCATACATTTGCATCACATAAAGGTTCTAGATAAAGTGGTTTGCCCGATCAGAAAGTCTTTCACCATGGAAAAAAGGTGTCTTAGGAAAGAAGAGCTTAATTTGTCAGTCAGACATTGGTCAGAGGTCAACCAGAAAATCCAAGGGGACAGTTCGCCGAACAAACGCGTAATAGCAGGGTACACTTATGTGAGTCTCCAACAGAACAACTTATGGGATCTTCAAAGCATTTGGGAAAGATGGGACCGAAGACTACAAGATTTGTTCTGCGATAGTTATGGCGACATTGCACAACTATTATATGTTCGGGTTAACCAGCCCCTGCTCCGAGCTATAGTCCAGTTCTGGAATCCGGCCTTTTGCTGCTTCACCTTCAATGGGCAGGACATGATGCCTACAGTAGAAGAATACACTGCTTTACTTAACCAGAAGAACATTCAGGAAGATTGGATCTACGCGAAGCCTCCGACGAATCAGAATTACACTGCGAAGCTCAAAACCTTTGCGGGAATGAGTGACGATTGGGTTAATGGCCTGCTTCAGCTCCGAGGAGACAATACAGTTTTTGCATGGGAAAGTATTCGGGACATCATACCGACACATCCAGACGAGGCAAAGAAAATAGACCTATTCGCCTTAGGAATATATGGCTTGGTGATCTTTCCAAGAGTACTTGGGAACATTGACATAGCCATTCTGGACTTGTTTGAGCGGGTAAAACGGAAAGCAAACCCAGTACCAGAAATCTTGGCCGAAACTTTCATTTCCTTAAATGCTAGCCGAAAACATGAAGAAGGACGTTTTTGAGGATGTGCACAGCTGTTACAGGTATGGATTCGGAGTCACATGTGGAAGACACCGACGAGGGTCCTGCCGGGGATATCCTTCCAAGGTTTTTCGCCTTTACGGGAGTACTTAGCACAAGAATGGCGAGAGGACTTGAAAACAAAAATGTGGACTAGTTTCTTCAGGAACATTCAAGACGAAGACATAGCATGGAGGGTCCCATGGCTCGGTAAAGTTAATTACTTTCTATATAGTTGTGGCGATTTTAACTGGCTGATGATGTTGGGATTGCACGGAGGGATCGCCTGTGCTCCGGTTTTAGTGTCTCGACAGTTCGGATCACGACAGTTCATTCCCAATACCGTCGGGTTAAGCCAAACTAAATTTCCCTTCAAAGGGGAGTTCAAAGGGAAAATTCAGACCATCATGAGGGCCTAGGACCATTGTTACCGGATCATGGTGGAAGGAGGTACCGAGCACATGACTACCCCAGACTACGATCTTTGGAGACGTTTGAGGGTTAAAATGTGATTCCAGAATCTGATCAAGGACCAGAAGTGTCACTCGAGGAGCTTACAAGGGTGGTACCATCTGAGACTGACATCTTACGGAATGAACTCGAAGAAATTAAAAAGAAAATGGACATCCAACAGACTCAACATGCAGGCGAGCTCTATAAGGCAAGCTTAGAGGTTGATGAACGGGACGGGATCATTAGGCAGTTGAAGAAATTAAATGCAGATTTGAGTGACAAGAACGCTCTTTATCAAAAAGATGCCCTTCTACTACAAGCAAAAATACAGAAGGCCGACCGAAGTCAATTCATAGCTGTGGAAAAAGAAAGAATGAATGGTATCCGTTTGGTGGAAGAAGAACGAGAAATCAGCAAGAGAGCGATCGAGAAGGAGATAGAAAGCTGCCAGTCGGCTATGGAGGAAGAAAAACGGTCCTCCAAGAAGGCCATTGACCAAGAAAATGAAAGATTCAGGCAAGAAATCAACAAGGGAAAACAAGCTGTCCATCATGAGAGAGAAAATGTCGCCGTATGGAAAAGAAAGTCCATGAGTAGCCGGAATAGACTGTTAGAGATGCAAAAATTGTACGATGACACTATTCAAAGTCTGGAGCAAAGCCAAAGTCAGAATGGCGAATTAAAAGGAAAGGTGGCGGAAGTTGAACACTCCCTTCGAATGTACTGCCAGAGAAATGGCTTCATTGAGCTACAAGAAAGAGAGCGCGGAGTAAGCATGTTACGAGCATGAATTAAGTCCCTCGAAGCAACTGTTGAAGATTACAAGGAAAGAATTAGTGTGTTCGAGGAGGCTGCAGCCGGAGGGGACACCTATTGGCAAAAGAGACTGCGTGACGCTGCCCGGATGGTACAGGATAGGGACCAATATTACGCAAACTTGATGGTGGACATACAGCGAGTCGACAGGAATGTGAATGATTTGGACATCGAGGCTGAAACACTCCGACCTTTCATAGTCCCAGAAATGGAAGAAGCTCCCAAGTTCAGCAAGTTGCTCCAAGCAATTGGAAGATTAGGAGATAGAGCTAGAGCTTATCTATAGGACTCTGTGTTGTAATTAGATCTTTTGTATTAGGAATCTTTATTTTGTAATACGAACTCTGTTGTAATCTAGACCCTTTAATTCCCGTGGAAGTAGTTCAAAAGGGTGATTACCAGCGGAATCAATACCTTATCTGCATACATTCTACCATTGCATCATGACATTCGCATCATTATACATGCATTTATTTTCTTGCAACCATATTAACGGTATGAATATTGTGGCAGTGTGTGTAGTTAACCCGCAATCATTCATCATCCATACCTTACCCGATTACAAAGCAAGATCATGGAAGACAGGATAATCAGTCTAGAAAAAGGGCAAAAAGAGCTTGAGACAAGGCTTGAAGAGGCCCAAAGAAGCCTCAGTGACCAGATTGCTCAGTCACAAGCATCGATAGTATCCGACATAACCGTACTGTTGGCTAAAAGCCTTGGAAAAAGAGTGGAAGGAGAAACCGTTCAAGAGCTAGAAGGTACCCCAGCTCACTACAAGGTTCAACCAGCTGCACCGAATCCGGCTAGAAAGATGTATATCGACCCTGCTGGAATGTCAGCTAGTCTTCAGATAGGGGCACCTGAAACTCAACCCCTCGACACTGAAGCACCCTATGAAGAGGAGGTGCCGGACCTGAACATGGTTGAAAGAATCAGGATCGAGGTAGAGAAAAAGTTGGAGGAGAGGTTTCACCTCATGGAGGAAAAATTTAAAACGTTACAATCTATGGAAGAGTCAGGAAATGACGCTTGCGACTTAAGTCTGGTGTTCGATCTTGTCCTACCACCAAAATTTAAAACACCAGAGTTCGACAAATGCGATGGAACCACTTGTCCTTCCGCGCACATAACAATGTACTGTCGGAAGATGGCGGCCTAGCTTAAGGATGAAAAGCTACTGATAAACTATTTCCAGGACAGCCTAACTGGAGCGGCATTACGGTGGTACACGCAGTTGAGCAAGGCAAATGTTAAGACATGGAAAGATCTGTTGAGAGCATTCATTGAGCAATATAAGCATGTAACAGATATGACCCCCAAAAGAATTATGTTGGAAAATATGGGGCAAAAGTCCAACTAAAGCCTGCGGCAATACGCCCAAAGGTGTCGGGAAGTGGCCGCCCAAATTCAGCCACCCCTCCTAGAACATGAAATTACGACGTTATTTGTTAATACTCTGAAAGGGGCACTCTTTGATCGCCTCATTAATAACACAACGCAGTGCTTTGCTGACTTAATCAAGACTGGGGAGTCCCTTGAATTGGCAATTAAGAGTGGTAGAATTGATAGCGGGGAAGGGTCTCAGAAATATAGCAAGAGGAATGAAGTAAACGCCACCAGCACTTATACCACCCCGAAGAACTTCACAGTCTCACAGCCACAAGCACCTATGGGAAAAACGCAAAACTCGAATCAAAGAGAGGAGAGAATCTCCAGAAAAGAGAAAGAGAGGAAAACTTTCACTCCCCTACCTGTTTCGTACTCGGAACTTTATTCCCAGTTGTATGAAGCGGACCTGGTCCGTCCATACATCGTTACTCATGTCAATCCGCCCTTCCCTTCTTTGTATAATCCGAACGCGCATTGCGACTATCACGGCGGTATCCCTGGACATTCCACTGAGAACTGCCTTGCCTTCAAAAAACTTGTGCAAAATTTAATCGATTATGGGATATTGAAGTTTGAAGAACCAAGTGTAGCTACTAACCTGCAACCTAATCATGGGAGCAAAGGAGTAAATGTTATTGAAGAATACTTTACCAGGAGGATTAAGGATGATGTGTCAGAAATCAAATCTCCTTTATGGTGGGTATTTCAATAGTTATGCATGGCCCGTGTGATTGACAAAGGCATGATAATAAGGCAGAAGGGATGTGGAGTGTATTGCGAATTCCACCAGAACGAAGGACATGACATCCAAGAGTGCGATGAGTTCAAGAGATTGGTACAACAATTGGTGAATGAAAAGCAAATAGAATTCTTCGAGGAGCCCATGGGGAATAAGGGATTGGACGTACATATGACGGATAGCCCCAAATCTAAATACGGGAAGGATAGACCTTTTATCATCTCTCCCAGGCCAGGGAATGCAGGTGCCTCCCAAGGAGAAACCAACAAGATAAGTCCCAGGATCATCATTTCAGCACCATCCCCATTCCCATTCAAGGATATGCGGCAAACCCCCTGGAATTATGCTATAAATGTGACCACGCCAGAAAAACTAGAACATGGTCAGGTAAAAGAGCCTACGCTAAAAGACCAACAAAGCTAGAGCGATGTAAACGTTGGTGAGCCAGTCCATTTAACAAGGAGCGGCAGATGTTATTCCTCTGAGGCTTTGAAAGCAGTTGAAACAGATAAGGGGAAGAATACAGCAGTTAGCCCCACGCAGATATTCGGAGAAGAACCTCCCCCAAAGATGAATGAGCCGGTAACTGAGGCCCAAGCCAAAGAATTTCTGAAGTTCTTGAGACATAGCGAGTACAACGTAGTGGAACAACTACAAAAGCAACCGGCTAGGATCACAGTACTGGAATTACTCTTGAATTCAGAAAAGCACCGGGAGATGCTATTAAAAGTACTAAATCAAACTTTTGTGCCCTAGAATATTTCTATAACAAACCTGGACAGAATAATGGGGCATATCACTGCCTATAATCATATAACATTCAGTGATGATGAGATCCCCGAGGGAGGAATGGGGTCCACCAAAGCCCTTAACATCACAACTCATTGCAAAGGGTATGTAGTACCTGGCGTACTAATTGACAACGGGTCAGCATTGAACGTCTTGCCTATGGTGACCCTGCAGAAACTACCAATAGATGGTTCTCACCTAAAGCCCTGCCACAATACAGTAAGAGCCTTTGACGGTACGCAAAGAGGAACAATGGGGAAATTGAGGTGCCTCTATTGATTGGACCGACCGAGTATGTGATCGACTTTGTGGTAATGGACATAAAACCATCTTACAACTGCTTATTGGGAAGACCATGGATACACTCCGCAGGAGTTGTCCCCTCATCATTACATCAGAAATTAAAATTTGTAGTCGAAGGCAAATTGGTCACAGTAGAGGCTGAGCAGGAAATTGTTGCTTTCGTGACATCGGACGCCCTCTATATTCAAAATGATGAAGATACAGCAGAATGCTCATTCCGAGCATTAGAACTAGTGAATGCCACGTTCGTTTCAGAGGGAAGTTGGATCCCCTACCCCAGGTTATCTAATTGTACCAAGATGACCGTCGCAGAAACTTTGGGCCGAGGAGCCAAAGTAGGAAAGGGGCTGGGGAAGAAATTACAAGGAAACCTAAGAGCCAAAAATATGATAACCAAGAAGGATCGTTTTGGGCTGGGTTACCAACCAAGTGTCCAACAGAGAAAAGACGAATACAAGAGAAAGGAAGAGCAAAGAAAGGCCAGATTTAAAGGAGAAGACATTTCGTGGAGACCAATGTCCTTTCCTAGTTTAAAAACCACTTTTGTCTCTGGAGGATTCTACCAGCCAGGTCAAGAGGTTGAAGTGGAAATTAAGGTAAATGACGTACTCAACCAGGAGGAGACATTCAATGAATCATTTGAAGGGATGTACATCAACATGATAGCTGGAAAAGACCGAGGCAGCAAAATGTTGACCAACATCTGCCCCTACCGTCCTGGGCAAACACTCGATAACTAGAGCTGCATTGATCTACCTGTGGTTTTTAGGAATAGATCAGAGTAATGCTCCGAATCAACCTTTTGTTTTGCCCGTAAACAATGGGGATCTCTTATATAGGGCACCTATGTTAACTTTTTCATTGAAATGAAAATATCCCCACTTTCCTGAATGACCAAAGTTTCATTTATTTCATTCATGCATTCTTCATGTTCATTCCCTTCATATAAAGCCGTCTCCTTCCCAATACAATTCATTCTCATTTAATGCAGGTCGCTCATGATACTGGATCCAATCCTGGGGTGAATTTTGAATGCCCTGAGGTCTCAAAGGGAATTGAGGAAGGATATGATAAGATAGAAGGTGAGGTCCCGTAGTTAAAGAGGATGGTGGCCAACGAAGAAAGGCAGATCATGCCCCCCCCCCCAAGAAAAACAGAAGTTGTAAACTTGGGGACTGAAGAAGAGAGAAAAGAAGTAAAAGTAGGAACACCGATTTCTTCAAAAACCAAGCACAAACTGATAACCCTACTTCAGGAATTCAAGGATGTTTTTGCCTGGACTTATCAAGACATGCTAGGGTTGAATACCGATATAGTGGTGCACAAATTGCCAACAAAACCGGAGTGTAAACCAATACAGCAAAAATTGTGGAGAATGAGACCATATATGTTGTTAAAGATCCGAGAAGAAGTAAAAAAACAGTTTGATGCTGGTTTCTTGGAGGTAGCCAAATACCCCGAGTGGGTTGCAAAAATTGTACCGGTACCAAAGAAGGACGGGAAAGTTCGTATGTGTGTAGATTATAGGGATCTAAACCAAGCCAGCCCTAAAGACAACTTCCCCTTACCACATATTGACAAGCTGGTTGACAACATTGCAGGGCACTCATGGTTTTCATTCATGGACGGCTTCTCAGGGTACAATCAAATAAAGATGGACTCTAACGACATGGAGAAAACTACGTTCATAACCATGTGGGGCACTTTTTGTTATCGGGTGATGCCGTTTGGGCTTAAGAACGCAGGGGCAACATACCAAAGAGCAATGGTGACTCTTTTCAATGACATGATGCACAAAGAAATAGAAGTATATGTGGACGACATGATTGCCAAATCCCGAACAGAGGAAGAGCACCTACAGAACTTGAGAAAACTATTCCAAAGACTACGGAAGTACCAGCTGAGGCTCAATCCTGCCAAGTGTACCTTCGCCGTTACTTCTGGAAAACTCCTAGGGTTCGTGGTAAGCAGAAGATGGATTGAGATCGATCAAAATAAAGTGAAAGCCATCCAGGATCTCTCACCACCCCACACTCAGAAGGAAGTTCACGGTTTCCTGGGGAGGTTGAATTATATCTCTTGTTTCATTTCCCAATTAACCGACCGATGTGACCCGGTCTTCAGACTTCTTAGAAAGAATAATCCTAGTGTGTGGGATGAGGAATGTCAAAGAGCCCTAGAAAAGATCAAAAAGTACCTGACAAATGCTCCAATTTTAGTCGCACCAGTACCAGATCGACCATTAATTCTCTACCCGACAGTTTTTGAGAATTCAATGGGATGCGTATTGGGGAAACACAATGAGTCAAGAAAAAGGGAGCAAGCCATCTATTACCTAAGCATGAAATTCAATAATTGCGAAACGCGGTACCCGCCAGTGCAGAAGCTGTGTTGTGCTCTAGTTTGGGCTATCAAGCGGCTTAAACAGTATATGCTGTTCCATACTACTTGGTTGATATCCAAGCTAGACCCATTGAAGTTCTTAATGGAAGCGCCAGCACTAACAGGAAGGATGGCCCGATGGCAGATGCTCTTATCCGAATTCGATATTGTATACGTTAACTAGAAAGCTGTAAAGGGGAGTGCCGTAGCAAATTTCCTAGCTAGTCGTGCTTCGGACGACTATGAGGCATTGAACTTTAATTTCCCAGACGAAGACTTGATGTGCATTACAACCGAGGAAGAGGTTTCAGATGATAAATCATGGAAGCTTTACTTCGATAGAGCCTCTAACACCCTCGGACATGGGATAGGAGCAGTGCTAATTTCTCCTGAGGACGTCTATTATCCTTTCACCAGCAGATTGGAATTCTTCTGCACTAACAATATAGCTTAATACGAAGCTTGCGTTATGGGACTGAACTCAGCTATTGAGAGAAAGATTAAGGAACTTCAAGTATTCGGAGATTCATCCTTAGTAATTTACCAATTGCGCGGGGAATGGGAAACCAGGGACCCGAAGTTGGTCAAATATTATGAATTGATTCAAGAGCTCACTAAAGAGTTCGAAAAGGTCAGCTTCAATTACCTGCCCCGAGAAGAAAATCATATGGCAGACGCCTTGGCAACCTTGGCATCCATGTTTAAAACAAACACCGGGGCAGAAATGAAGCCCATTGAGATGCGGACGTTTGAAAGGCCTGCTCATTGTTGTAATGTACAGAAAGAGATTGAAGGAAACCCATGGTACTATGAAATCTTGCAATATGTCAAGCTTCGAAAGTATCCAGAAGGGGCAAATGACAATGACAGAAAGACACTCAGAAAAATGGCAACAAGATATGTCCTAGATGGGGAGATCCTATATAGGAGAAGTCATGATCAGACATTGCTGAGATGTGTGGATGCCCGGGAGGCGAAGGAGATTTTAGCCGAAGTACATGACGGGCTCTGTGGAACGCACGCCAACGGGCTGTCTATAGCCCGAAAAATTATGAGATATGGTTATTTCTGGTTGACCATGGAGGGAGATTGCATCGATTACGCCAGGAAATGCCATAAATGCCAAATTTACGCTGACAAGATTCACGCACCCCCATCGCCTTTACACACCATGAATTCTCCGTGGCCTTTTGTGGCATGGGGCATGGACAGCATCGGGCAGATTCATCAGAAAGCTTCCAATGGACAATGTTTCATTTTGGTTGCCATAGACTATTTCACTAAATGGGTAGAGGCAGCGTCTTACGCCAACATCACAAGGACTACAGTATGTAAGTTCTTAAAGAAGGAAATTATTTGTCGATACGAATTGCCAGAAAGGGTCATCACCGACAACGCTTCCAATCTGAATAACAAAATGATGACAGACGTGTGCACTCAATTCAAGATAACACACCATAATTCCACAGTCTATCGTCCTAAAATGAATGGAGCAGTGGAAGCAGCAAACAAGAACATAAAGAAGATCATAGCAAAGACGACGGATACCTACAAGGATTGGCATGAGAAGTTTTCGTTTGCCCTTTTCACCTATAGGACGTCCATTCGCACATCAACGGGGGCAACACCCTACTCCTTGGTGTATGGTACCGAAGCAGTACTCCCCATCGAGGTAGAGATCTCGTCTCTCCGGGTCTTAAATGAAGTAAAATTGGAGGAAGCCGAATGGGTGCAGGCTAGACTCGACCAGCTAAATCTCATTGATGAAAAGAGACTAAAGGCCATTTGTCATGGTCAGATGTACCAAAAGCAAATGATGCAGGCATACAACAAAAAGGTGCGCCCAAGAGAATTCAAAGAAGGGGATCTTGTGCTCAAGAAAATCCTCCCGATTTAGAAAGATTCTCGAGGAAAGTGGATGCCTAACTGGGAAGGGCCGTTCGTGGTAAAATAGGCCTTCTTAGGAGGAGCCTTAATCCTAACAGAAATGGATGGAGACGAGCTGAAAAACCCTGTAAATTCTAATGGTGTTAAGAAATACTATCTTTAAAATAAAAAAAAGAACAAAAATGGAGAGCTCAAGGCGAAAACCCGAAATAGGGCGTCTTGAAGCATAGGGAGGACCCGAGTTAAAAACCCGTAAAGGGCGGCTCGGGTAAATTGAAAAGCTGGATATCCAAAGAGAAGGGTATCCCCATGAACACCGTGAAGAGGGAGCTTCAGGCAAAAAAAATTCTACGCCGGTTGACAGGATCATGTATCATTCATACCGAAGATAATGAGGGATCTTGTATTTTATACTTAATTTTTCTTCTTTCTCATGTGTGTCATACCTCTTTTAAGATATCCCAAGCCCTTAATCATAATAAAATCGTGTTTTTGAGCATCCATTCCTTGCCTTCTTGTTAATTTCAGGCAAATAAGCTAACATAGGCTTATGGTAAAACAAGAGATTTCTGAGCATTACTATGATCTAACCTTAAAAATGCAGGTGATTAAAGAAAATGATGTTAACTTCGCCCTCTAGCTCCCTACATAACGGCTGTTGATAGGGAAGGCGGAAAGCTTCAAACAACCGAATAGGATGACCAATGGCGTACATCCTGCTTATTCAAGGAAAGCATGCGAGATAACAAGAGATATCTCTCAGGTGAAAACCCAGAAGGGCACCCCTCAAAAAAAACTCTCTAAAGCGAAAACCTGAAAGGGCACTTTAGAATCCCAAGTCGTAAATGGAGAAAAAGAAAGGTTGGAATGGTTGAACCCGACAGTGAAGTGGGGTATCGACGCCCGTGAAAAAGGAGAAAGTGAACAACGAGATCGAATAAGGACCAAAGCAAGCCCACCAAGATATTGACACTCATGCATCATGAATAGTCAGACATCACTAGGATTAGGAGAATGTCAATTCATTTGTCATAGCATTTTGTTTTATCTTAGACAGGTATCTATGGATTCAAAGAGACATCGGTAGCCATCGTGGTGTGAATCCCAAATGTGAAGACAATGGTTTTACATACAAAAGGCCTATGTTTCCAAACGTCCACAGAGAGCAGTTCTATATAGGAAGAACTCCCAGCCGAAGGAATTCACCCATGATACACAAGGTTTTATATAGGGAAAACCTGTTGTGTTGAAAGCGAAGAGTTTTATATAGGAAGTGCTCAGAGCTCCACTATCTTAGAGTAAAAGATTCTATATAGGAAGAATCCGTAGCTCCAAGATTTTAGAAGCTGAAAGTTTTGTATAGGAAGGACTTACAGCTCCAGGGTGAAGACTAGCAGTTCTATATAGGAAGAACTCCCAGCCGAAGGAATTCACCCATGATACACAAGGTTTTATATAGGGAAAACATGTTGTGTTGAAAGCGAAGAGTCTTATATAGGAATGGCTCCGAGCTTCATTGTCTTAGAGTAAAAGATTCTATATAGGAAGAATCCGTAGCTCCAAGATTTTAGAAGCTAAAAGTTCTATATAGGAAAGACTTACAGCTCCAAGGTGAAGACTAGCAGTTCTATATAGGAAGAATTCCCAGTCGAAGGAATTCACCCATGATACACAAGGTTTTATATAGGGAAAACCTGTTGTGTCGAAAGCGAAGAGTCCTATATAGGAAGGGCTCCGAGCTTTACTGTCTTAGAGTGAAAGGTTCTATATATGAAGAACCTGTAGCTCTGGGATTTCAGAAGCTAAAAGTTCTATATAGGAAGGACTGACAGCTCCAGGGTTTGAAAACTAGCAGTTTTATACAGGAGGAACTCCCATCCGGAAGAATCCATCAGCGACGCAAAAGGTTTTATATAGGAGAAACCAGCGTTGAAGGTGAAGAGTCCTATATAGGAAGGACTCCAAGCTTTACCGTCTTAGAATGAAAAGTTCTATATAGGAGGGACTCATAACTCGAGGCTTCAGAATAAAAGGGTTCTATGAAGAAAGAGCCTATAACTCCAAGATCGGAAGGTGACGAAGCTCTATATAGGAAGAACTTACGAGCCTAAAGATTCAGCTAAGGAAAAGCGGAGAGTTCCAGAAGAGCACGTGTTTTCGAAGCTACAAATAGGGAAGTCGGATAAAAATGAGTGCTTATGAATCTTTGCTTTGTTCTCATTCCATGAGAACAAGCAAAGAGGGGCAACTGTAATCACTCATTTTTATCTAATCTCTAAGTATTATATTAACATATTAGTACATGATTACATGTAGGTCTGCGTGTGTATATGTTAATGTATTATATAATGATATAAGTGTGAGGGTATGCATATATTGATATGGTGTATTACGTACCTATTAATATACGTATGATATGGTTATATTTATGTTAGGAGTATCGTACAAATAGATGTTAGTATATGAGTAGGTCTATATGTGTTTTCATGTGTATATTAGTGTACTTGTTATTATTGAATATATACGAATAAGTTTTGCTTGTATTATTAAGTATATGTATGTGTGAACGTATTTCACCACAATTGTATGTATGTATACGTAAGTATGTATGTATCTGTATTTACTATTATATTAATATATTAATATGTATGGACAAAACTGGAAAAATAATAGGAAGCCCACTTAAATTAAAATGTCCACATTATTACAAAAAATAATAATACAAGGCCCGGTTGGCCCAAGCCCAAGACCCCATTTAACCCTAATTATTTTTTGTGCAGATAACTATGGGCCTTTGGATCAAGATCTGATCCAACGGCCACGATCAAGGAAGGATAAAATATCTAGCTAGCCGCGTGAACTACACGTCTGGACGGTTCGAGTGCCACCGCGCGTGCGGTCCACGCACGGACTCTTCGATATCCCACGCGTGCGTGAGTCCCAAGCGCTATAACCCCTCGACTGCTGAGCCTCACGTGGCATGATCTGGAGCCGTTTCATCGATCGAGGTTTCATCTGGGCCGTTCATCCTTCAAGCCAGCCTGACAGTTAGATCATATCTGATCCAACGGCCGAGAACGCCTCTGGCCGAAGACAACTCCCCCACACCACCACCATTCTTCCACCATGCCGGTTTCCAACCACCGCGTTCAGACATATCAGAACAACACAAAAAAAGAGAGATTATGTCAGTATCAGTTTAGATCTAAAAAATAGATTATATTACTTGTTACCAAACCAAAGAGATAGGGATATATGTATGAAACAAGTAATTGTAAGGCAGTCAAGTTGTAATCGGAAAGAAAAAATACAAAAAAGAACAAGTTTTCAGTGGTAATACTCTTTTCTTACTTCTTTGCATGCATACAAAAAATATACGTAGTAATAACAAAAAAGGGGATTTAGAGTTGTTACCCTCGTCATCTGTGGATCTCCCCTTACCAGTGACAAGCCTCTTCGGCTTTCCCAGGCCGAATATGGTGAACTGAAGGGAGTGGGAGGCCCCCTTTTGGTTTCGTTTTGGGTTGAATACAAACAAAGAAAGGGTTTGGGTGTGTCTTTTGTTTCGTATTTCTTAGATCTAGGGAAAGAGGTGAGTCCTAACGTAGATCTAAGTTCATATTCGGGTTTAGTTGGGAAAGAGGTCAATTTTGGGTGTGTCTTTCGGTTCGCCGGCGCCGGCTAGCGGCGGCCGACGGCGGAAGGGACGGCGGAAAGCCGCCGGTTTTTGGGTTCATTACAGGTTCAGGGAGGATTTGAGAGAAAATGAAAGAACGAAGGGTTATTATAAAATCGGTTTTGAAATAAAATGAGGAAAAGTTTGGGTCTGGGCTGAAAAAAGGCATTTTATAGGTGTTTTTATTTTGTGAAATGGGTAAATCGGAAATAAATCCTCCCGCGTTTTTGATATTTTCATTTCTGTCCCGCCGCATGTTATATTTACAATTCCAGTCCCCCTTATATTTTAAAATCTTGCAATCCAATCCTTAAATCAAATTGAATCAGTTTTAAATGGCGAAATTACCTCACTAGTCCCACCGCGTTTTTAAAAATTTCATTTCGAGTCTACCCCTTGGTCCAATTACAGTTTCAATCCTTGCAAGTTCGGTCCTGCTTGCATTTTCGTCCCTAAATCGCATGTTATTGTCCTTTAATTTCTGCTACTGATGTTTATTTCTTTTCATTTTAGTCCTGTTTCCATGTAAATATTCATGTTCATTTATTATAATCGTGTATGTTGATGTAGCCTTTTGCCTTATTATATATCCCTCGTATACGCATTGTATTTTCATGTTTACATGTATATGTGTGTTAAGTTTATGATGATTATGTATCTTTATGTATTTGTTCGGTTATTCGTATCACGCATATTATGTTGATATTCTAGTTGGCTCGTACACAACATGTTTTGTATTTTAGCATGTATTGTATGTTCTCTTGCCTTTTAGGTTACGTGTTAGTATATTTTCTTTTCATGTATAATACCTTGTTCTACATATGTTGAAATGTATTTTATTTCTAATATGTATGTCGTCTTGGAATATGTTTTTTTGTTCACACATGTATTTATTCATGCCTTGTTATTGTGATATGTTAAATTTGTTTTTATTTACTATTAAGATTAATATGTATATATGTATGTTTTAGTTACGTATTTTATTTATGTTAGATTAGTATTCTATTATGTTAATATTTATTTGTATTGTATTTAAATTATTTGCCATGCTTTAGATTTTGCTCACTAAGGTTGCATAATGATATATAAATTGTCAATGCGGTGCCCTTTTATCCGAGCGTAAATGGGGCTAGTATCAGGCGTAGTGATAGTGGTTGGGCGTTTACCCTCGGATAACGGGGCCTTTAAAATTTATTCGTAATTATAACCGAATTTTAAACTAATCGTCACTTTAATCTGGAAAATTTAATATTAATAAAGCGGTAATTATTAAAGTACCAATTTTGGGCGGTGTGGGGGTGCTAATCCTTCCCCATCCGTAACCGACTCCCGAACCCAATAAATTTTTAAATCTCTGGTTTTATGGTGTCCGGCCTACCTAAGTGGCCGGTGGCGACTCCAATTTTTAAATAAAAGGCGATTTTTTTAAAACCCCACGAAATAAATATTTTAATACCCCAAAAATTCATAAACACCTTCGAAAACCTACCTTTTTTTAGCGAAAAGAGGACATCGCTACAGAAGTTTGTGAGGATTTGTTGTTGCAGTGTTTTGAATGCAATGAGGTTCATTAATCCTATGTTGCAATGTGATTAAAACAGGGGAGGTTGATCCAGAAGTGATTGGTGATGCTTTGGAGGCTTCTGTTACCTCTCCAAAAGTACTATTTTTAATGCCAATCTTACAATGCTTTTGCTTGTTTTTAGGTACATTTAGTTGCATTAGGATGTTAGAAGCATGCATTTGCATAAGGAGTTTAGAGTTTTGTCTATGCCAGTGTGAAGGGTTGTTTTGTTGACAATTTTATAGGTTTGGCATAGTATATGGCCCAGAAAAGCAACACAAGAAGGAATGCAGAGAGAATGCCGAGTGTTGTTGGCACAGATGGACCAGACAAGGCCAAGCACCGAATGGCAGAGAAGTGAACTTGATGCCACACTAAGAGGCTGTTAGACCCCGAAAAAATAAGACATGATCAGGCTCCGAAAAAATAGTAATTGGAACAATCTCTGAAAAAATAGCAGATAAGATGGTGCCAAGACTTGTTGGCAGACTCATGCCAAGCTTGGATGCCAGGGCAGTGTTGGCAGGATGACGTCAGCCTTAGCCTGATCAGCTCTCATTCAAATCTGGATAAGAAGATAATCTCTTATCCTTTGGGCAGTTAGAATTTAAAGTTTGAAGAGCTAGTCTTATCCCTTCTTTGCACGCCTATTTAAACACTAACCAAGCTATACTTTAAGGGGAGGAGGAGAAGATTGTATCGTGAGGAGTTGGTGTGTGTATGACGATTAATGACCGGCTGCACCGTGGAAGGGTGGTCTGACCAACTTGGACGAGAAGCCTGGATCTTGAAGGGCTGCATCGAGAGACCCCTTCTAGCCCATTCTCTCTCTCAAGTTATTCTATTTTGTTTTTAAGGATGATGTATTCTGAAAACGTTTGTGGATTGTTGGTTCACTCCTTCACCATGAACTAATTTAATAGTTGGTGGGGGATGTTTGGTTTTTATGTTATTTTCATGCTTTAGCTTTTAATAATAAATCTGCCTGGGCAAAGTTTCATCAATTCGGCAAACTTTAATATTTCCTAAATACTCTACCAATTGAGAGCTGGCACTGTTGGCCTATTGCACCTTAATATCTTAACAGACTTGAGGTGGCAACGAATAAGCTGTCGAATACTAAGGAGAGAAGCTTCGAGAGAAGTCATTCAAGTAGGTGAACTTACTTTGGGAGTGAAATCTACCCTTTAGGAGTATAGATTGGATCTTAATCAAATTGGTTTATTTAAAAACAAACACTATAGAGATATAGGGGTTTTTACATGATCAATTTAGGGCAATGACCATCGAGAGAGGCTTTGCTACTTTTGAATCTTCTCGGCAAACACTGCCAAGACAGGTTGATGTTAACGGCTGGCACGACATGAATAGCGTGAAAACCAAGCATTCCCTACCAACGTTCATCATTCATTAAAACACCTTCCTTGCCAACATCTTTTCTTTTCTTTCATTTCTACTTTTTAATTATTTTCCAAATCCAATTTCAAATCAAATCAACTTTTTCTTAAGGCAAGTAACAACCAAGGCAATTGAATTCCAAGACAGTCTTTGTAGGATCGATACTCAACTTACCAGCTGTATTACTTGCAGATCGTGTATACTTGCACGCGAAAGACTCATTTTGGCACATTCTTATATTTTCCAATACATATTTTCTGCCACTTTTGCCGGAATTTCACCTAGAGAGTCTACAAGTTTTTGGCACCGTTGCCGGGGATTGCAACGGAATTGATTGTTTTTAAATTTGTACTTGTCTTCCTTTTATTTTTATTTTCGTTTTTATTTTTACCTTTCACTTTTGTCGGTGTATGACCAGAAGCAATCCTGTGGTGGATGAGTGGCCATACGATCCGAAAATTGAGAAAACCTTGTGGAGGTTAAAAAGAAGATTTCGAGAGATGAACCAAGGTAATGGTGGGAATGGTGTGGTGAACAATGGGGGAAATCCACTTAATAATGAGCTACCACCACCACCTCCTGCCCCAGTTGTTAATGAGATGCCTATTAGAGAACATTCGGCACCAACCATTGACAATTTGATGCCAAGACTTGTTGGCACAGAGGTAAATGCTGTCAATTTTGAACTTAAGCCAATAATGATTCAAACTCTTTTGAATGTAGGTCGGTTTGATGGCGTACTCACTGGAGATCCGAGGCAACATCTGAAACAGTTCATGGATATTTGCCAGCTTTTTCAACAAAATGGATTACCTGAAGATACCGTGAAGCTGAAGTTATTTACTTTTTCTTTGAGAGACAGAGCAAAGGCTTGGCTTAATTCCTTACCACTTGGCTCAGTCACTTCCTGTGCAGACCTATGGCATAAGTTATTGACAAGATTCCAACCGCTAACACTCACTGCCAAGCTGCAGGGTGAGATCATTACATTCAGGCAGGCTGAGGATGAGACCTTATATGATGCTTGGGAAAGATTCAAAGACTTGTTGATGAGGTGTCCTACGCATGGATTCTCGAATTGGACGAAGATTCAAACCTTTTACAATGGATTGAATGCACAAACAAGGACGGTTGTTGATGCTTCAGTAGTTGGCTCATTGCTTGACAAGACATATACTGAGGCTGTTGACATTTTAGAAAGGATTGCAATCAATTATTTTGAATATCCTGTTGCAAGACTTGGGACTGGAACTAAAACCAATGGGAAATTTCAGGTTGATGAACTAACATCCATTCATACCGAGATTTCCAACCTTATGAGCATGGTAAGAACATTGCAAAAGAACAATGAGTCCCAAGAAGTCAAAGCATTAGACTCATTCTGTACGATCTATGGATAAAATCATCATGTGGATGAATGTCCTTCCAACCCTCAATCGATAAATTTTATTGGCAATGTTAATCGTTACTATAACCCTAACTCCAATACTTATAATGCAGGTTGGATACAACAACCCAACTTAACTTGGGGAAATCAAGAGGTAACCAGTACAATGCCCAGTGCCAGGATACTTAGAGGCAGAATAACAATGCCATGCCAGCATTCTATCAGAATGCCATGCCACATAAAACCCAAAACAATTTTCAGCAAGGGCAGAGACTTAACCAAGGAGGCACTCTCACAGAGTACATGGAAAGGAATGATGCCACAGTCTAGAGTTTGGATGCGTCAATGAGAAATTTGGAAGTCCAGTTTGGGCAGATTGACAGTGCACTCAGCAATAGGCCCCAGGGAGCATTGCCAAGTGACACAGAAGATATAACTCTTCGGAGTGGTAAACAGTGCGTGATGGAGAAGGTTGCTAAGCAGCCAATTAATTGCCAAGATGAGAAGCCTGTGCCAGCAGATTATCCCAGGGAAGCAAAGAAAGAGGAAAAAAAACAGATGATGCCAGAACTGATGCCAGAGAGCACACTGATGCCAGCATCGATGCCAAACAGTCTGATGCCAGCAGAGCAGGCACGTATCTATCCGCCGCCACCATTTATAGAAAGACTTCAAAAGTATAAGCAAGATCAGCAGTTCAATCATTTCTTGGAGGTTCTTAAGCAATTGTAAATCAACATTCCACCTCAAAATCTAACAATTTACAACCTAGAAAAATAGCAATTCACTTAGTTTCGAGATTACTTTTATTAATCTCTTCTCATAACATTAAAACATAGCTTATAAATGATCTGAATCAATTACAATCAACACAAAACTAGATCCATATCAAGATTCATCAAATTTCTTATCAAAACTCAGTTAAAACCTTAAAAATCATGATTTAATCACAAACACATAGCAAAAGTTAGTTGTAAAGGATCAAGAACTTGAGAATTTCAATAAAGAACCTTTAATTAGAGGAGAGAAACAAAAATCACCTCTAATTGTTGATTTTCCCCTTAATTGGCAAGATTTGAGTGAAATTTCCAAGAAAACAAATATAATTTGGTGTAGAAATCAAAGGAATCAATTAGGAAATCAAAAGGAAATAAAAAAGAATGATTCCTGAGAATTTTGGAGTAAAATTGATAGTTTGGCTGCTGAGAAAGTTGAGAGCAAAAGTAGTTATGTAAGAAAATGAATTTGGTTATTAAAATCCTTTTAATCAAATCTATTTTTTATTTATTAACCTTTTAAAAACCATTTAAAATAGTCTGAATTAATGGAAAATCTGATTAAAAACTTTGGTAAATTAGCTCCTTAAAGGTTCTAAGTTTTGACCCTTTTACGATTTAGTCACCAAAACAGTTTTGAAAACTTTATATTTTAGTCACCATACCAAAATGTCCCAAAATCTGATTTTATTTCTTCAAACTAAGTTTCCCAAAACCCTTAGAATATTAATTAAACATTTTCTAACATTTTCCATATTTTATTTTAACCAAAAAACATTTATTAAGAATTAATTCCTAAAACTAGCTCGAATCGCATATTCTGTTTTCCCCGAACCGTCTAATCAATCTAACTAACATTTAGGCCCAAATTTGGGGCGTTACAGGTAGACACCATGCCTATAGGTTCTCTTGATTAATTGATATGGATTGGATGTTTACCTAGCATGTTTGGATGGTTGTAGAAATGATGTTAAACATGTTATATGATGTTTGTTTGATGTTTGAAGTATGTTAGACTGAGCCCAAGTGTCATATGTTTGGCCAATAGGTCATTACAAGCATAGTCGTACCGATACGGGTCCTTTGGGATCGGTACGCAAGGTCTGATATGGCTCAATTTGCAGAAAATATCAAAGAGGTATCGGTACGAGTAGCCGCCGTATCGGTACAACCTTGAGAAAGTTTATACTAGATCGGTACACAGAGTACCATACCAGTATGAGTTCTAGCTACTGGAATCCTCTAATTTTGAAATGTGCAATGGGGATTGGTTCTCAAATAATCGTACCAATACGAGTATGCCATGTTGACTCGTACAAATACGTGCAAGCCTGTATCGGTATTGGGTTAGTTAATTTTGGTATTTTCATGATGTATTCTAGATTCTTTGCAAATTGGTCATTGTTTTTGTAATGCTCACTTAATGATGATATTGTGATCAAAATTTGATGCAATTTCACGTAGAAGCATGTAATGAACCTAATAGATGGTTGGTAACATAAATTTGTAATTTAGTCCTTTAATTAATAGAATTTACATTTTGGTCTCTAAATTGTTATGTCTTGCAAATGGAATGCTTGATTCATCTTTCGATGTTGTCCATCACACTTAGGGTTAATTAAGCATCAAGGTAAGATAAAAAAGAAAAAATGGATTGGTTTAGGTTTTTTGTTCAGGTTTGCCTTAGAAAACCTAATGTGGCATCCTTGATTCGGTCATGGCGGCTAGGCTGGGTTAAGGGGGTTACATTTGGTGGTATTAGATCCATGTTTGGCAAAAATTGAGGGTTTTGCGAAAGTTGGGAGGTAAGTTGTATTTGTTTGGGAGGTTGTTGATTGTTGTATGATTTGTATGGTGTTTAATTATATGATTATATGACTGAAGTGTGATATATTGGGGTACAATCTTGGGGACACATTGCCTTATTAGTACAAGTGTAAAAGGATTTTGTTTTTCAAATTTGAATATCTTGGATCCTTGCTTGAAGCTAGGCTAATTATGGTTTGGTTATATTTTCATGATATAGATACATATTTTGAGTATGCCACCCTGACGAGAGATTAGGTCAAATACAAGTTGCTGATTCAGATATTGGTGGTGGTCGATTCAAGAAGAATCGAGATAGGAAGTATCATCTTGATCAGAGATGTGGTAGAGGTCAGAGTACCTATGCTGGAGTACCCGATTGTAGGCATTGTGGGAAACATTATCTAGGAGAGTGTTGGGCTATAGAGAATACATGTTAGAGTCGTGGCTCGCAGGATCACTTGAGACGTGATTGTATGCAAATGGCTAAGGATAGACAGGCTCCTTCACCTTTTATTGCACCACAGAGAGGCCGTGGTTGTGGCTGAGGTAATTTCCAGCATCAAGAGGAAGGTCAAAGGACTGTTACTCGTACTGTGGCTATTCAACCTAAGGGTGGTGGACCTGCAAGGATCTATGCGCATCACGAGGGAAGAAATAAAATAAATGTAATTGTAGGTACTTTTACTTTGCAGTCTATGTCATTACTTTCTTTGATAGATTATGGTTCCACACATTCATATATCTTACGCGATCATGCACGTTTGCTTGATATACCTGTAGAAGTGTTAGATGTGGGTATGTAAGTAGCTAGTTTTTTTTGGAGAAATAGTAGTTTCTAGAAGGTTGTTTAGGAGATGTCCTTTGATGGTTCAAGGTCATATGTTTGCAGTGGATATGATGGAGTTGTTGTTTCATGGTTTTGATGTAATCCTGGGTATAGATTGGTTGACCAAGCATAGGGTTGTGGTCAATTTCGAAACCAAGCGAGTTTTGTTGAAACTTGTTGATGATTATGAAGTGGTGCTATTGGGCGAGAATGTTAAATTATTGTCTAATGTAGTTTTGGCTTTAAAAGAGAAAATGTTGTTGGAGCTTGGGCGTCAAGCATATCTAGCTTATGTTATAAACCCAAATATGAAAGAGGTACGTGTTTAGGATATCCGCACCATTTGTGATTTTCTAGGGTGTTTCTGGAAGAGTTGTTTGGGTTACCGCCAGATAAGGAAGTAGAGTTTTGTATTGAGACATATGCAGATGCTGCTCTATTGTCGATTGCTCTGTATTGCATGGCACCTAAAGAGTTGAAGACACAACTTTTAGAGTTGTTGGATCATGGTTTCATCTGACCAAATATGTCACTGTGGGGAGCACCAGTGTTGTTCGTGAATAAGAAGGATGACACTATGAGAATGTAAATTGATTATCGGCAACTGAACAAATTGACGATTGAGAATAAGTTTCCCTTACCGTGAATTGATGATTTGTTCAATCAATTTTGGGGTTCTATAATGTTTTCCAAGATTGATCTAAGGTCTAGTTATTATCAGTTGAGGGTAAAGGATAAGGATGTGCTGAAAACTGCTTTTCGTACATATTATATTCATTATGAGTTTTTGGTGATGCCTTTCAGGTTGACAAATGCACCTATTGCTTTTATGGATATGATGAATAGGGTGTTCCATGAATATTTAGATCAATTTGTGGTTGTGTTCATTGATTTATATCCTTGTGTACTCTCGTACTGAGGAAGAACATGATCGGCATTTGCAGATTGTGTTGCAAGCGTTGCTGGATAATCAGCTATATGCCAAGTTGAGCAAGTGTGAATTTTGGTTAAGAGAAGTAATTTTCCTTGTACATGTTGTGCCGGCAGAAGGTATTCGTATGGATTCACAGAAGATTGAGGCGGTGGTGAGTTGGAAGCCACCTAAGTCTGTGTCAGAGGTTCATAGTTTTCTTGGGTTGGCAGGATATTATTATCATTTTGTAGTTGGTTTCTCGAAGGTTGCTGCTCCATTGACTAAGTTGTTGCAAAAGGATGTTCATTTTGAATGGATGAAGCGTAGACAACAAGCTATTACAAAATTGAAAGAGTATTTCATGCGAGCTCTATTGCGTGTTTTGAGTGCTTCGTAATTGGTGCAAGTATACACATCGCAAGTAATAGTATAGTACAGATATCGTCTATATAGGGATTGTTGAAACTCTAATTTCTAACTTCTTGCACTAAAAAGTGAAATGAATAGTGATGGTAGGTGTTTGGAATTAACAAGTAAAATAAACTAATCAAAGTAAAATTAAGAAAAAAGTAATCGATTAAGAGAGTAGGCTGGGTTATGAGTAGGGGTGCAGTTGCCGAATGAATTGTCATGGCAATTGATTGCTGAGACAACTCAATTGTCGTGGAAACTAAGACCGACTGAATTATTGTGGCAATTGGGTTCCTTCCTTCAAAGCTCGACGAAGTGTTCTTCACTGTCATCGAGTTATCCCTAACAGAAGAACTGGTTAATTGTGCATGCCTTGGTGATACATCCCTGCGTTAACCTTGGGTGAAAAACAACCGATCTCGCACTCTTTTTAGCCGTTGAAATCCGATCCTTATCCCTAAGCCGAATTAGTTCCCACTAACGAACGTTTGAATGAGAACCATGTTCATTCATTTTGTGAATCCAACTCTTCCAAGTATAGATAACTCTCAAGATCCTCTCCCAATTCACTCGAAATCAAAAATAAGAATCAAGAATGAACAAACCTTGAATTTAAATTGCAATCAAAAACCTAAATCATCCAATCATTTATCACACCACAAACCCAAATAACCCTAGCCAGTTTAATTTAGTTTATAGCTAGGTAAAAAGAAAATACAATCAAAATAATCCCAGACATGGATCTTATGAACAAGAATGAAGAAGAAGAAGTGTTGGAATTATGCAATCAACCATTTTCTCTCTCTCGAATCCCCCTCCCTAAAAGTTGCGATTTGATCTTCTATTTGTAGGAAAGTTTGCGATTAGATTTGTTGTTGATGAGGATAGGAAAAATTCTTGAATTAATTTGAATAAGAGAAAATTAATCTCTTTTATCTTTATCTCCAAGAAACTCTTCAAAATCTAAGCATTTATCCCTATCCAATTCTGCGTGTAAATCCAAATATGGGGAATTATCCCTTGCTTTTCATATTTATCCTGAAAATGAGCGAAATTATCCAGTTTTATCCAGATAAGCCGCGACAATTAGCTTCGGCAACTCCTTTAATATTCTCCTTATTTGCCACAACAATCCATTCAGTATTCTTCTTAATTGCCACGGCAATCCCTACTTGCCATAGCAATCATGTCCTGCAAAAAATAAAGCACACCAGCAGCGAATTTTCTACAAAAACCAACCAAAATGCAATACTAAACTTAATAACTAAGGAAACTAAGAAATTATGCATGAATGCCTACCAATGCAACTAAAATAAGCCTAAGTTTAACAATAATATGAGTAAAAAGGGTAAGAAAAATAGTGCTTTTACACACTCATCACACCCCTAAACTCGAACTATTACTTGTCCTCAGGCAATGTAAAACACTAACAATTACCTTCCAAGGCCCTTACCTCCAGAAACCATCTTCTTACCCGACTTCAACCCTCAGAACCATGGCATAAAAATTTCATTACCCTTCAACCATCGGTAAGCATAGACAGTCACTCGAAAACAATACTATAACGCTGGTGCAAGTGTGTGAACATAGCTATAAACAAGTCAATCAAAAGGATTCAAAGAAGATTTTTTCTTTTATTATCTTTTTTTTTTCTTTTTTAAAAATATATTGTCGAGGCAATTTATTAACAAACCATGGCATTTTAGGGTTTCAGCTCATCACAACTACTTTTCTAGGCTCGAAGATAAGATGGAGCAAACAACGAACACCCTAGCCTATTGAGCAGAGTCATCCTGTGAAGTCTTTCATTCACTCATGCTAATTTGTCTTTCCTACTTAATAATTGCCAAGCATACCAGAGTAACATAGCAGTAGAGTGTAACATGAATACAACTACCATGAGATTATAACATGAATGCAACTAACTATGAAAAAAAATCCCCCAAGCTCGAGATAAGCATTGTCCTCAATGCATGCAAAACTAAACAAATGAAAAGAAAAATAAAATGCAAATGGGTTAGTAGGAGAGGTCATCACCTTGAATGACTAGTTTCCTTTGAGCCATTTGCTTGGTCCTTTTTAAGGATCGTGGTAGCTATTGACCAAAGCTGGTGGTGCATCTTGAACTGTATTTTCTACAACCTCCTCACTCGGTTCATCTTCCTTTACAACCTCCACTATTTTAGAAGCTTTACGCTTCGATTCCAATTTTGAGGGTGTGGCCGGCAGAGATTTTAGTAGTGTAGAAGAGGAGTCGCCTGAATTTCTAAAACCATGAAGAGATTTAGTACTGGTTGGTTCAACAATAGGGTCCTTACCTTTTTGTGGGACAGCTGTTATCGCGGCAATGTTGCTATGTGTTACCTCTCCAAAAGTACTATTTTTAAGGCCAATCTTACAACGCTTTTGCTTGTTTTTAGGTACATTTAGTTGCATAAGGTTGTTAAAATCATGCATTTGCATAAGGATTTTAGAATTATGTCTATGCTAGTGTAAATAGTTATTTTGTTGGCAATTTTGCAGGTTTGGATAGTATTTGGCCCAGAAATGAAACACATGAAAGAATTCCAGAGAGAATGCCGAGTTGTTGTTAGCAGCGAAGGACCAGAAGAGAAATGCCAAGCACCATTGGCAATAGGATACCAGAAGTGTTATGCCAAGAACCCTTGGCAATGCCATCCCAAAAAAATAGGACCAGATCAGGCTGCGAAAAAATAGCATTTGATCAAACTTCGAAAAAATAGGAAGGCAAAAAAATAGGATGCCAAGTCTGTCTGGCACAGATGAATCAAACGATGCCAAGCGCGGCTGCTAAAGGATCAACGACATATGACGTCAGCCCTAGTGAAAACTTGATCAGCTTATCACCTTATCAGCTTATCACTTTAAATCTGGATAAAATGATCCATCCCTTATCCCTTGCGCATTCAAATTTCAAACGTGAAGGCTTATCCTAGGGCTTATTCGCATACCTATTTAAAGAACGATCAAGCAAGCATTTGGACGAACTTGGAGAGGATTTCATTGACGATCGAAAAAGGAAGGTTGTGTGGTTCGACCAGCTAGACCGAGGGCTTGGAGCCATTGAAGGGCTGCATCGAGAGACCCCCTTCTTGCCCATTCTCGTTGTTTAGATATTTTTATTTTTTTTAATGATGATGTATTATGAAAACGTTTATGGTTTTTTGGTTAAATCCCTCACCATGAACTAATTCAATAGTTGGTGGGGGATGTTTGCGTTGAAACGCTGTTTGTATGTTTAGTTTTTAATAATAAATCTGCCTTGGCAATGTTTTATCTATTCGGCATACTTTAATGTTTTCTAAATACCATGCCAAGCGAGAGCTGGCACTCTTGGCCTATTGGGCCTCAATATCTTAATAGACCTGGGGTGGAACGATCAAGTTGTTGAATACTAAGGAGAGAAGCTTCGAGAGAAGTCGTTCAAGTAGATGAACTTACTTCGGGAGTGAAATCTACCCCTTAGGGGTATAGATTAGATCTTAATCAAATTGGTTTATTTAAAAGCATGCACTATAGAGATATAGGGGTTTTTACATGATCAATTTAGGGCAGTGACCATCGAGAGAGGCTTTGCTAATTTTGAATCTGCTCGGCAAACAATGCCAAGATAGGTTGTTATTAAAGGCTGCCACAACATGAATAGCGTGAAAACCAAGCATTCCCTGCCAACGCTCATCATTCATTAAATCACCTTCCTTGCCAATGTCTTTACTTTACTTTATTTCTTTTCTTTTCAATTATTTCCAAAACCAACTTCAAAACAAATAAACTTTTCCTTAAGGCAAGTAACAATCAAGGCAATTGATTTCCAAGTCAATCTCTATGGGATCGATACTCAGCTTGCCAGCTGTATTACTTGCAGACCGTGTATACTTGCACGCAAAAGACTCATCTTGGCACTGTTTTATATTTTTCCAACACATATCTTTTTTCCCTTTTGCCAGCATTCACTCTGAGAGTTTACACTATGTGCAGCGTCAGTTGCATGGGCAAGTAGTTCAGTAGGGAATATAGGGGAAGGGATGGTACTGTCGGGATAATTCTCTATGATAACTCTCGTTAGGGCTACATCACAGTCCTTCATGTACCGCATGAACATCAGCTGTCGTGCCTTTATTTGATCCTATTGTCATGTTAGCAGCTGAAGGATTTTGGCGATACCTTCTATACTTTCCGTGGCATGTACACTTACCGTGGCATGTTTGGTTGCCTTGGCAGTTGCTGGAACAAAGGGTTTTTTTCCCAGCTGTTTGATATTTTGTTGGTTCCTCAGGCATCATACACATGTATTTTCTCCGGAACCATCTACTTTTCTCGGTCAGTTTCTCATCTATAGCATTGGCTGACACGTGTTCTTTTTAACACAATCTTGATATCTAATCGGGGAAAAAGAGTGCCCCCACATCCTTTTGGCTACAAGAATAAATTTCATCATCAATAATTTTCCCAATATCTATAGAACGCTTGTGCAAAATAAAATGAGCAGTAATAAACGAGAATAAGAAACCATAGTATTATGAGTAATAGGCATCAAACGGGTTTTAAGGAAGTTGTTCCATAATTTGGCCGCAGGCTTCAATAGGATGCGGTTCACCGTTCCCTTCAAGGTTCCTTCGTTCCCCGTGGCTCCCTCAACAGTGATATCGTGGAAAACTTTTTCAGCTGTGATGTTTTCAACAAATACCATATTCTCGTCCTTCTCAACATACAACCCAAAGTATGCATTGATTACAACATAATCAACAAGAATGGCCCTACCATGCACATAAACACAAGGGTTATCTGGAGTGGAAAGATGTGAATAAAATTCCCCTACCTAAGAGATGTTTCCGGGCTTTGGTTGTTCGCAAAAAATCTGCCATTTATGGTTCTCGATGATCTCAAAGATTGAAGCTTCAAGGCCATAGTTCTTTAGGGAAACATCATATTCGAACCCTTGCTATTTCCACACCCTCCGATTTGCAAACTTGGCTACGTACCGCTTCTCAATGAGTGAAGATGCAAACCCATGGAATGAGGGCTCGATTGCTCGTGAAGAACTTGCTTTGGGCATAGTCTTGAGATTCTTGGTCATGGCTATTTGGGTTCTTGATTGGGAAGAAAAAAATGAAAAGAAAACTTAAGAGTTCACAAAGAGGAAAGAGGAGTAAAGGAAGAAGGTGGAGTACGTGGGAGTTAATGAGGGTTTAATTGTTGAGTGAAGATTTGGTAGAAGTGATGGATGGATATGCAATCAATGAGGGTAAAGAAAAGAAAAGAAGACAAGGATGGGGATAGGTTGGTTGTGTGGCTAGGATAGAAAATGAGGGAAAAAATTTTAGGGTGAACATTTTCAAAGGGGTGATTAAATCCCCTATGAAATAGCCGAAACTTCTAATTTAAAGGGTGATCAAATCCCCTAAAAACTAGCCCATTATCCAACTTCCAAGGGATAGATTCAAATGAATCTCTATCCATGCTCAACTTCTTCTCCTTTTTCAACTCTTATCCTAAAATTCAAAAAAAAAAGATGAATATTAAATAAAGATAAAACTAAACCAAAACAAAAATAAAGAGATAAATGATAAAAATAAAGAAAAATATTAAAACAAAAAATAAAGATAACAAATAAATCAAATAAAAAGAAAGGATAATAACTAAAACCTAAAAAATGAAAGATAAATAAAATTTAAAAATAGTCAGAAACAGTAAACAAAAACTAAAAATATAAAATGAAAAGTCTAAAAATTAAAAACTCTTAGAAAGAGCAATTTCATGCATCTTCTAAGGATACAACCTCCTTACCGCGAGTCACATGTGCACCAACGTAGTGCTTCAACCGTTGTCCATTAACCTTGAACTCATGTCCATCCACTGTCGATTTAACCACCACATGTAACACCCATAACGTATACTCGTAGTTGAATATATATTATAGATGTTACTTAAACATGCTACTGAAGTTAAGCTTAAAATTTTTTATCCCTATGCGATTCATCGTCTAGCTGATTATTTAGACTATCATTATAATTCAATTTGTATGATTTATGGCAAATTTTCAAATTCAAATTCCAGTATTGAATTTCGGAACAGACTGTTGTTCTGTTTTCTGACCTTTCATCACTTAAAAATTCATATCTTTTTATATACAAATCAAAATCAATCACCGTTTGTTTTAAACGAAACTAGACGAATAAATATTTACATCAATATAAAATTCTCCATCTAACCATTTTTGTAGAATTTATGGTGAATTTTCAAACTTACTACCAAGTCCAATTTTCCTACACAACTTCCATAAATAACTTCAAACCTTATACTAATTTCTCCTTACTTTGATGCTTGTCAATTTGGTCCCCTTACTTGATTCAAACCACTAATGTATCACTTTCTGCATCAAATAATTATTCAAAAATAATTCCCACTAATTTTTCGTTTTTTCTGAAATAGTCACTAAAAATGCAAAGATAAGGATTCAAGCTTCTTAACTTTGCAAATTAGTCCTCAAATCAACATTACAACTTGAATTCTATTATTTCAACTAAAATCAGATTGAGTCCTCTAAAACCTCATTTCTGAATTGGTCACTAATTCGATTCAACATTGATTTAACATTCTAACTTCAATTTCACATCTCCAACTTCAATAATAACATAAATACACTTCAAAATCATAAAAAATTAGATTAGTCCTCTAACTTTCAAAATTGCCGAAATGGTCCTTATACCTTTAATTTAGGGGTTTGCTTCTAAATAACAAATTCAAGCTTACTAGATCATTTATCCAACATCGCAAACCCTAAATCAAACTTGAATCCATAAACTCTAATCATCTTCATACAAACTAAAATATGTAGGTTTTAAATCTCAACTCAATAACATGATTTTATCATCACAACAACTTAATTTCAACTTAAATTTCATCATGAAATCATAAAATTCCAAAAGCCCCAAACTTTTTCCATAAACCCTAATTTCTTCTCATGCAAAATTATCATCAATCAAGCATGTTTTCCATGAATTATTTACACCAAAGATAGAGCTTGAAGAGTATAACAACTTTGTAGTTGAAGAGATTACCTGAAAATCGAGTTTCAGGGCTTGAATCGAGCTTAGAAATTATTCTCTCTTCTCCCCTCTCATCTTCAAAAATCCATGGATGAAGAATGGTCTTCATCTTTTGTTTTAATCCAATTTGGCCACTTGTCTTGTATAAATGAAATTTAAATTCATTTAGATAGTGAAATTACTAAAATGCCCTTTTAATTCAATGGTTGGGATTGATCTTATCATCAATCAAGGGCCAAGATTAAATCTCCCATTTCCTTCTTCCAAAAATGCCCTTGTAACTTTTTTAAATATTTCAAAATTGCCATTGGGGCAAAATGACCAATTCTCCCTCCAACTAGTTTTTATTTACTAGTTTTCCATTCTTGTAAAAATTCAACTAAGTCTAGTTTGAATCCAACCAACTATAATAAAATATTCATAAAATAATATTTTATGACTTTACCATGGCTTTTGGACCAGCCTTTGAAATTTTAGTTCAATTCGATTTCCCGATATTCATAAAATACTTCTATTGCGATTTTACCTTTTCTGAGCGATTGGATTTATTCCAAAAATTCCATATTTCCATATTCAGGAAATAAACTCTATTATCCCATAAAACTTCCTTTTTCAAGGACTTAGACTGAATTTTCCTAACTCAGTCTATTATTCTATAATTATCGAAAATCTTCATAGAATAAAATTTCTCTTAGAATTCCTTTATCGATAATCCATACGAATTTTCTCTACTCTTACTGAGACCAAATTATCGATCAAAAAAACTTTTATGGGACATTCCCGAAGGTAACCCATCCGTGTATTTCTCTGACCTAAGCACGCTTAACAATTTCATTCGATCCAAATTTGGTAACTTTTTCTGCATTTTAATTCTTAAAACTGATATCAAGGTACCTATTTCGATCTGATTCATTCTTATACTGAATAAAATTACTTGTTGGGAAATTTACACTTTAGTCCCAAAAACGTTTCCAAAGTTTATACGTTAACCCCTAAACTTTCAAAACTTACAATTTAGTCACTAGCCAAAATTTGGGATATTACAATTCCTCCCCTTAAGAAAATTCATCCTCGAATTTTCAATGCGCACTGCTCCAAACATTTACGGATATTATTTCCTTATTTTTTCTCGGCCTCCCAACTGCTTCTTCGACCTTATGATTTTTGCCTCAAAACTCCAATCAATGAAATTTCTTATTCCTTAATTCTTTAATTCCATAAACCAATATTTATACTAGCTCCTCTTCATGTATCAAATTTAATTGCATCTCAATTTATTCAGGAGTGTTGACATGTAAATAATTTAGTCAATGCCCCCAAAACATAAGTACATATACTATAGACTTTTGCTCACTTCTGGAGATAAGACCTACTAATATACTATTGGTCCAACTCTTTCACGATTCCTTGAGGTATAACAGTTCTGAAACTAAGTTTTCCCTTTTTGACCTATACAAATCATCCTTCATTTTCAAATAAACAATCATAACTTCTCTCTTGCTCTGACATTTAAGTCTCTCAACAGCTTAAACATTTAAACAACCAATGCTTTATTATACACAGTTGCCGAAGGTTACAACCTCTTAGGTACTTCTTGATCTTGTACTCGAGCCCCCTACTGCACCAGTAGCTCAATCTAGGTAAAAATCGGAAAAAAAAGTTCATACTTGATTTCATTGTTACTGCTACGGGTATCTTTATAACCCTTGCGATCTGAGACTCTTGTTACTGTCTAGAAACATTTATAGGGAAATTTCAATTATTCGGAACAATCCTCAACTAAACACACTTCCTTTGACTTCATTAAGGAACTAATTCCTTCTAAAAAATTAACGTTTCTTCTTATAATCACTTCTAACTTGTGCACAAATAAGCAATCTTATCTAAATTACACTTCAGATTCCCGAGATGATACCTTCACCTTCTAGTATTTGATCACTTAGATCATTAGAAAAACCTTTTTCCAGCAATCCACGTTATTTTAATGCTTGCCATACTCATCATCTTATATTACTGATTGTCTTCATCAAAACCTTTCTGAAAAGAGATCTTAAGTTGTCCATTACACTTCAGCCCTACCTTTATAAGGCTCTGCTGTCAACTATTCAGGTAGAATTAACCTCTTAGTTGACTTCTCTAAATACTCTTTGGTTACACGTTCAATACACTTTATCGATAATAGACTTCCAATCTTGTTCAGTATGTACTCAAATATTACTTTCATCATACTTTTAATCTAGATTATTTGTCTTCCTAATCTATCAGGCTTCACAGTTGACATCTTATAGTACTAATGTCTCCTTAAAGAAATAATCGTTCTTACTTAGGTCGTGTCTGATTTAAAGACTTTTCAAAGTTTTTTCTAACATTTGAGGAGTCTACACTGTAACTCTTTCCATGTTTTCTTTGATTATTCTTACAATATAGTTTTATACTTTTAGTACTCTGACTGATTCATACCTAACATCTTCTTTTCGAGCTTCAAACATAATATCTTTACAGATCAATTTCTTCTTAGTTTCTTTTCTAATCATCTCAGTAGTATCATTACTTAACTTTCCAATTCTCCCTTATATGTACTAACAATACAAATCTTATAATAAGATACTACTGACTTATTTCCATCATAACTTCAATCCTTAACTTATCTTGAGTAAATCGCCAGATTACATCTGCATCAACTATTGACACTGTTATCTTCAAACACATATATATCTAAAGCAAAGATACTTATTTTTCTTACTCCTTCGTATCTGAGTATCTTATAATTACTATATCATCTCTTTACTATGCAGATAACTTATTCTAAACAAGAACTAACTTCTAGACTTATTTTACTGTATCATATCCACTATGGGTCCTTTCTTGACCTCTAAGATTCGTCAACTGACGAAATCCATTATCGTTTTACTTTCCTTATTCTATTATCATTTCACCTTATACTAATGAGGAGCAACATCAAGTCATACAATCAATACATCAGTAATATAACATCCTAGGGGCATGTATTTATCAAAACTCCATATCAAACTTGGTTTAGCATCCGAACCGGCAAACGCTTGCTCGATACCAATAAATGTAACACCCATAACGTATACTCGTAGTTGAATATACATTATAGATGTTACTTAAACATGCTACTAAAAGTTGAGCTTAATTTTTTTTTTTATCCCTATACGATTCATCGTCTAGCTGATTATTCAAACTATCATTATAATTCAATTTGTATGATTTATGGCAAATTTTCAAATTCAAATTCCAAAGATTAAATTTCGAATGCATCATTATTCTATTTTTCTAACCTTTCATCACTTAAAAATCATATCTTTTTATATATGAATCAAAATCAATCACCGTTTGTTTTAAACGAAACTAGACGAATAAATATTTACATCAATATAAAATTCACCATCTAACCATTTTTGTAGAATTTATGGTGAATTTTCAAACTTACTATAAAGTCTAGTTTTCCTACACAACTTCTATAAATAACTTCAAACCTTATACTAATTTCTCCTTACTTTGATGCTTGTCAATTTGGTCCCCTTACTTGATTCAAACCACTAATGTATCACTTTCTTCATCAAATAATTATTCAAAAATAATTACCACTAATTTTTCGTTTTTTTCGAAATAGTCACTAAAAATGCAAAGATAAGGATTCAAGCTTCTTAACTTTGCAAATTAGTCCTCAAATCAACATTACAACTTGAATTCTATTATTTCAACTAAAATCAGATTAAGTCCTCTAAAACCTCATTTCCGAATTGGTCACTAATTTTGATTTGTCAAAATGGTCATTGATTTAACATTCTTTAACATTCAACTTCAATTTCACATCTCCAACTTCAATAATAACATAAATACACTTCAAAATCATAAAAATTAGATTAATCCTCTAACTTTCAAAATTGCCAAATGGTCCTTATACCTTTAATTTAGGGTTTTGCTTTCAAATAACAAATTCAAGCTTACTAGATCATTTATCCAACATCACAAACCCTAAATCAAACTTGAATCCATAAACCCTAATCATCTTCATACAAACTAAAATATGTAGGTTTTAAATCTCAACTCAATAACATGATTTTATCATCACAACAACTTAATTTCAACTTAAATTTCATCATGAAATCATAAAATTCCAAAAGCCCCAAACTTTTTCCATAAACCCTAATTTCTTCTCATGCAAAATTATCATCAATCAAGCATGTTTTCCATGAATTATTTACACCAAAAGATAGAGCTTGAAGAGTATAACAACTTTGTAGTTGAAGAGATTACTTGAAAATTGAGTTTCAGGGCTTGAATCGAGCTTAGAAATTTTTCTCTCTTCTCCCCTCTCATTTCAAAATCCATGGATGAAGAATGGTCTTCATCTTTTGTTTTAATCCAATTTGGCCACTTGTCTTGTATAAATGAAATTTAAATTCATTTAGATAGTGAAATTACTAAAATGCCCTTTTAATTCAATGGTTGGGATTGATCTTATCATCAATCAAGGGCCAAGATTAAATCTCCCATTTCCTTCTTCCAAAAATGCCCTTGTAACTTTTTTAAATATTTCAAAATTGCCATTGGGGCAAAATGACCAATTCTCCCTCCAACTAGTTTTTATTTACTAGTTTTCCATTCTTGTAAAAATTCAACTAAGTCTAGTTTGAATCCAACCAACTATAATAAAATATTCATAAAATAATATTTTATGACTTTTCCATGGCTTTTGGACCAACCTTTGAAATTTTAGTTCAATTCGATTTCCCGATATTCATAAAATACTTATATTGCAATTTTACCTTTTTCTCGAGCTATTGGATTTATTCCAAAAATTCCATATTTCCATATTCAGAAATAAACTCTATTATCCCATAAAACTTCCTTTTTCAAGGACTTAGACTTGAATTTTCCTAACTCAGTCTATTATTCTATAATTATCGAAAATCTTCATAGAATAAAATTTCTCTTAGAATTCCTTTATCGATAATCCATACGAATTTTCTCTACTCTTACTGAGACCAAATTATCGATCAAAAAAACTTTTATGGGACATTCCCGAAGGTAACCCATCCGTGTATTTCTCTGACCTAAGCACGCTTAACAATTTCATTCGATCCAAATTTGGTAACTTTTTCTGCATTTTAATTCTTAAAACTGATATCAAGGTACCTATTTCGATCTGATTCATTCTTATACTGAATAAAATTACTTGTTGGGGAAATTTACACTTTAGTCCCCAAAACGTTTCCAAAGTTTATACGTTAACCCCCTAAACTTTCAAAACTTACAATTTAGTCACTAGCCAAAATTTGGGATATTACAATTCCTCCCCCTTAAGAAAATTCATCCTCGAATTTTCAATGCGTACCTGTTCCAAACATTTACGGATATTATTTCCTTATTTTTTTCTCAGCCTCCCAACTGGCTTCTTCGACCTTATGATTTTTGCCTCAAAACTCCAATCAATGAAATTTCTTATTCCTTAATTCTTTAATTCCATAAACCAATATTTATACTAGCTCCTCTTCATGTATCAAATTTAATTGCATCTCAATTTATTCAGGAGTGTTGACATGTAAATAATTTAGTCAATGCCCCCAAAACATAAGTACATATACTATAGACTTTTGCTCACTTCTGGAGATAAGACCTACTAATATACTATTGGTCCAACTCTTTCACGATTCCTTGAGGTATAACAGTTCTGAAACTAAGTTTTCCCTTTTTGACCTATACAAATCATCCTTCATTTTCAAATAAACAATCATAACTTCTCTCTTGCTCTGACATTTAAGTCTCTCAACAGCTTAAACATTTAAACAACCAATGCTTTATTATACACAGTTGCCGAAGGTTACAACCTCTTAGGTACTTCTTGATCTTGTACTGAGCCCCCCTTGCAAAGAGCTCAATCTAGGTAAAAATCGGAAAAAAAGTTCATACTTGATTTCATTGTTACTTTGCTACGGGTATCTTTATAACCCTTGCGATCCGAGACTCTTGTTATTCTTGTCTAGAAACATTTATAGGAAATTTCAATTATTCGAACAATCCTCAACTAAACACACTTCCTTTGACTTCATTAAGGAACTAATTCCTTCTAAAAAATTAACGCTTTCTTCTTATAATCACTTCTAACTTGTGCACAAATAAGCAATCTTATCTAAATTACACTTGATTCCCGAGATGATACCTTCACCTTCTAGTATTTGATCACTTAGATCATTAGAAAAACCTTTTTCAGCAATCCACGTTATTTTAATGCTTGCCATACTCATCATCTTATATTACTGATTGTCTTCATCAAAACCTTTCTCAAAAGAGATCTTAAGTTGTCCATTACACTTCAGCCCTACCTTTATAAGGCTCTGCACAACTATTCGGTAGAATTAACCTCTTAGTTGACTTCTCTAAATACTCTTTGGTTACACGTTCAATACACTTTATCGATAATAGACTTCCAATCTTGTTCAGTATGTACTCAAATATTACTTTCATCATACTTTTAATCTAGATTATTTGTCTTCCTAATCTATCAGGCTTCACAGTTGACATCTTATAGTACTAATGTCTCCTTAAAGAAATAATCGTTCTTACTTAGGTCGTGTCTGATTTAAAGACTTTTCAAAGTTTTTTCTAACATTTGAGGAGTCTACACTGTAACTCTTTCCATGTTTTCTTTGATTATTCTTACAATATAGTTTTATACTTTTAGTACTCTGTGACTGATTCATACCTAACATCTTCTTTTCGAGCTTCAAACATAATATCTTTACAGATCAATTTCTTCTTAGTTTCTTTTCTAATCATCTCAGTAGTATCATTACTTAACTTTCCAATTCTCCCTTATATGTACTAACAATACAAATCTTATAATAAGATACTACTGACTTATTTCCATCATAACTTCAATCCTTAACTTATCTTGAGTAAATCGCCAGATTACATCTGCATCAACTATTGACACTGTTATCTTCAAACACATATATATCTAAAGCAAAGATACTTATTTTTCTTACTCCTTCGTATCTGAGTATCTTATAATTACTATATCATCTCTTTACTATGCAGATAACTTATTCTAAACAAGAACTAACTTCTAGACTTATTTTACTGTATCATATCCACTATGGGTCCTTTCTTGACCTCTAAGATTCGTCAACTGACGAAATCCATTATCGTTTTACTTTCCTTATTCTATTATCATTTCACCTTATACTAATGAGGAGCAACATCAAGTCATACAATCAATACATCAGTAATATAACATCCTAGGGGCATGTATTTACTGAAAACTCCATATCAAACTTGGTTTAGCATCCAGAACCGGCTAAACGTTTGCTCTGATACCAATAAATGTAACACCCATAACGTATACTCGTAGTTGAATATACATTATAGATGTTACTTAAACATGCTACTAAAAGTTGAGCTTAATTTTTTTTATCCCTATACGATTCATCGTCTAGCTGATTATTCAAACTATCATTATAATTCAATTTGTACGATTTATGGCAAATTTTCAAAGTCAAATTCCAGTATTAAATTTCGGAACAGACTGTTATTCTATTTTTCTAACCTTTCATCACTTAAAAATCATATCTTTTGATATATGAATCGAAATCAATCACTGTTTGTTTTAAACGAAACTAGACGAATAAATCTTTACATCGATATAAAATTCACCATCTAACCATTTTTGTAGAATTTATGGTGAATTTTCAAACTTACTATAAAGTCTAGTTTTCCTACACAACTTCTATAAATAACTTCAAACCTTATACTAATTTCTCCTTACTTTGCTATTTGTCAACTTGGTCCCCTTACTTGATTCAAACCACTAATGCATCACTTTCTTCATCAAATAATTATTCAAAAATAATTACCTCTAATTCTCCGTTCTTTCTGAAATAGTCACTAAAAATGCAAAGATAAGGATTCAAGCTTCTTAACTTTGCAAATTAGTCCTCAAATAAACATTACTACTTGAATTCTATTATTTCAACTAAAATCAGATTAAGTCCTTCTCTAAAACCTCATTTCCGAATTGGTCACTTAACTTTGACAATTTGTCAAAATGGTCACTAATTCGATTCAACATCGGTTTAACATTCTAACTTCAATTTCACATCTCCAACTTCAATAATAACATAAATACACTTCAAAATCATAAAAATTTAGACTAATCCTCTAACTTTCAGAGTTGCTGAAATGGTCCCTATACCTTTAATTTAAGGTTTTGCTTTCAAATAACAAATTCAAGCTTATTAGATCATTTATCCAACATCACAAACCCTAAATCAAACTTGAATCCATAAACCCTAATCATCTTCATACAAACTAAAATATGTAGGGTTTAAATCTCAACACAATAACATGATTTTATCATCATACAACTTAATTTTAACGTAAATTTCATCATGAAATTGTAAAATTCCAAAAGCCCCAAACTTTTTCCATAAACCCTAATTTATTCTCATGCAAAATTCTCATCAATCAAGCATGTTTTCCATGAATTATTTACACCAAAAGATAGAGCTTGAAGAGTAGAACAACTTTGAAGTTGAAGAGATTACTTGAAAATTGAGTTTCGGGGCTCGAATCGAGCTTGGAAATTTTTCTCTCTTCTCCCCTCTCATTTTCAAAATTCCATGGATAAAGAATAGTCTTTATCTTTTGTTTTAATCCAATTTGGCCACTTGTCTTGTATAAATGAATTTTAAATTCATTTAGATAGTGAATTACTAAAATGCCCTTTTAATTCATTGGTTGAGATTGATCTTATCATCAATCAAGGGCCAAGATTAAATCTCCCATTTCCTTCTTCCAAAAATGCCCTTGTAAATTTTTTTAATATTTCAAAAATGCCATTAGGGCAAAATGACCAATTTGCCCTCTAACTAGTTTTTATTTACTAGTTTGCCATTCTTGTAAAAATTCAACTAAGCCTAGTTGGAATCCAACCAACTATAATAAAATATTCATAAAATAATATTTTATGACTTTTCCATGGCTTTTGGATCAACCTCCAAAATTTTAGTTCGATTCGATTTCCTGATATTCATAAAATACTTATATTGCAATTTTACCTTTTCTGAGCTATTGGATTTATTCCAAAAATTCCATATTTCCATATTCGGGAAATAAACTCTATTATCCCATAAAAACTTCCTTTTCCATGGACTTAGATTGAATTTTCCTAACTCAGTCTATTATTTTGATAATTATAAAAAATCTTCATAGAATAAAATTTCTCTTAGAATTCCTTTATCGATAATCCATACAAAATTTGTCTACTCTTACTAAGTCCAAATTATCGATCAAAAACACTTTTATGGGACCTTCCCGAAGGCCACCCATCCTTGTATTTCTCTGGCCTGAGCACGCTTAACAATTTCATTCGATCCAAATTCGGTACCTTTTTTTGCATCTTAATTCTTAAAACCGATATCAAGGTACCTATTTCGATCCAATTCACTCTTATATTGAATAAAATTACTTGTTGGGGAAATTTACACTTTAGTCCCCAAACATTTCTAAAGTTTTTACTTTAACCCCCTAAACTTTCAAAATTTACAATTTAGTACTAGCCAAAATTTGGGATATTAAACCACATCCCTAGGAGAATAAGGTTTTACAACCTCAAATGGCCTAGACTATCTTGACTTCAACTTCTCGGGGAAAAGCTTAAGGCAAGAATTAAAGAGAACACTAATTGCCCTAGAAAGAATTGTGATGGCAATAGCTTCTTGTCATGCCAACGTTTGGTTTTCTCTTTATAGATCTTGGCATTGTCATAAGCTAAGGTACGAAACTGTTCTATCTCGTTCAGGTCTAGTAGACACTTTTTGCACTTTCCTGATCCATATTCATGGTCTTGATAGCCCAATAGGCCTTATGCTTGATCTCCACTGGCAGGTGGCAAGTCTTGCCGTACACAAGTCTGTAGGGAGACGTGCCTAAGGGTGTCTTGTACGTTGTTCAGTATGCCGAAAGTGCGTTATCAATTCTCAAATACCAATCTTTTCGAAAAGGATTAACAACCTTCTCAAGGATCTCTTTCAATTCGCGGATGGAAATTTTAGCCTGCCCATTAGTCTGCGAGTGATATGTCGTGGCAATTTTATGTGTCACTCCAAAGTACTCCAACATCGTGGCAATCTTTATGTGTGCCCTCATTGCTGATAATTGCCCACGGTGTCCCGAATCATGTAAAGATATTCTTCTGCAATAATTGTTGAACAGTCTTTGAATCGTTCTTGGGAACTGTAACTGCATCTACCCATTTAGACACATAGTCCACGGCGAGTAAGGTATAGAGGTTGTTGAACGATGATGGGAAGGGCCCTATAAAATCGATGCCCCACACATCAAACAATTCGACCTCAAGGATATTATGCAATGGCATCTCATGCCGCCTTGATATGTTTCCCGTTTATTGACAATGATCACTCCCCTTGTAGAAATCATGGGCATCTTTGTAAAGAGTGGGTCAATAAAAATCGGACAGTAAAACTTAGGCTGTTGTGTGAGTTCCTCCAAAATGGCCTCCGTAAGGTGAAGAATGGCATTGTCGAAGCACAATTTGTTGTTCCTCCTCAAGAACACATTGTCGTATGACCTAATCTATACATTATTCAAACAATAGAGGATCATCCCAATAATATTGCTTAGCATCATGTTGGAACCACTTCTTTCCTTGGTTAGTAAGGTTATAAGGTAAAATACCGCTAACTAGAAAATTTACTAGATCTGCATACCAGGTTGTTGCTGTGGCAAGTAAAAAATGCTCATCCGGGAATGCATCTTGGATCTCCAAGGAGTTATTGTCTAGATCGTCCATGTCCAGGCATGACAAGTGATCAGCAACCTGGTTCTATGTTCCTTTCCTATCCTTAATTTCGATGTCAAATTCTTGTAAAAGCAATATCCAACGAATTAAACGAGGTTTGACATCTTTTTTAGCAATTAAATACTTAATTGTTGAATGGTCAGTTTGAACAATTACCTTTGTACCAATCAAGAAGGAACAGAACTTGTCAAATGTGAAAACTACAGCTTGTAGTTCCTTTTCCGTCGTGGTGTAATTTAATTGAGCACCATTAAGGGTTTTACTAGCGTAATATATCACATGGAAAATCTTACCTTTTTGTTGTCCTGAAACAGTCCCTACCGCATAATCGCTCACATTATACATGAGCTCAAAAGGTAAGGACCAATCAGGGGAATAACAATAGGTGACGTGGCAAGTTGCTTTTAAAGGGTGCCAAATGCCTTGGCGCAAGATTCATCAAAATTAAAAGCCTTGTCCTGTTTAAGCAAGTTACACAAGGGTTTAGAAATCAAGGAAAAATTATTAATAAACCTTCTGTAAAAACCTGCATGTCCGAGAAAGCTTCGGATCCCTTTGACTGAATTTGGTGGTAGAAATCTCTCAACCACGTCCACCTTGGCTTTGTCTACCTCGATTCCCTTTGATGAGATCTTGTGCCTGAGCGCTATACCTTCATCCACCTTAAAGTGGCACTTCTCCCAGTTTAACACTAGGTCAGTTTCTTCACAACGGGCCAACACCTTCTCCAAATTTCCAAGGAAAATGTCAAAACTGTCTCCGAATACTGAGAAGTCATCCATGAAGTTTTTGAGGAAATCTTCCACCATGTCAGAAAAAATTACCATCATACATCGCTGGAAGGTTGTTGGGACATTGCATAATCCGAACGACATCCTTCGAAATGCATATATACCATAAGGGCACGTGAAAATGGTATTTTCCTGATCCTCCGGTGCTATGGAGATTTGGTTATACCCTGAGTATCCATCAAGAAAACAATAAAAAGATTTACCTGCAAGACGGTCAAGCATTTGGTCAATAAATGGTAAAGGAAAATGATCTTTCCTAGTACATTTATTTAACTTGCGGTAATCCATACAAAATCTCTAACCAGTGACAGTTCTAGATGGAATGAGTTCATTATTTTCATTACTTACCACCGTTATACCTCCCTTTTTCGGTACACATTGTACCGGACTTACCCATGCACTTTTAGAAATAGGATAAATGATATCGGCATCAAGCCACTTGATGATCTCTTTTATCACAACTTCCTTCATGGTAGGGTTAAGCCTCATTTGTGCCTTAATGGAGTTTTTATGATCATCCTCTAACAAGATCTTGTGCATACACACTGCCGGACTGATTCCCTTTAGGTCTGCAATTGACCAACCTATTGCCTTTTTGTGCAGCGCCAACATGGCAATCAACCTCTCTTCATGTTCAGGCTGTAACTTAGAAGAAATGATTATGGGCAAAGTTTATTGGCTCCCAAATAAACATATTTCAATTGCCCTGACAATGGTTTTAACTCTAAAATAGGGGGCTGTTCAATGGAAGGTTTCTCAAGTTTACATTCCTTACTTCAATAATCAAGAGATTCGAAACTTTTACCTAGTCGACTTACCATCCATTTTTCCTTTTGTTGTGCCTCAGTGTCTGACTCTTCAGGCTCTTCTGACTTAACAACAGAATTGTCGTGGCAATCTCTTCTATGTCAAAATTAAATTATGTGGTGGCCTAAATAACTTGGCATTCTTCTGGATCATAAGCATGCTTTAAGGTTCTAAAAACATTGAGCATGACTTGTTGATCATTCACTCTCATGGTGAGCTCACTTCTTTCGACATCAATCAAGGTCCTTCCCTTTGCTAAGAACGGTCTCCCAATCATCTGCTTCACAATCCAAAACAATAAAGTCAGAGGGAAAAAATAAACTTATCCATTCTTACTAAAATGTCTTTAATCTTTCCCTCTGGATGCACATAAGTTTTGTCTGCAAGCTGTAGCATGATTGTAGTGGGTTTCGCCTTCCCTATGCCCAATCTTTGAAAAATAGATTTTGGCATAAGGTTTATGCTTGCTCCAATATCGCATAACGCCTTTCTGACATAGTGATTGCCGATTGCACAAGGTATTGTAAAACTGCCAAGATCTTTTAATTTGGGTGGCAAATGGTTGTGCAACATTGCCATACACCCCTTCCGTCATAGCAACTGTCACGAACTCTCTGAGCCTAGTTCGCTTAGAGACAATGTCTTTAAGGAACTTAACATAGTTCGATATTTTTTCTATTGCTTTAACCAGTGGCAAGTTGATGTGGCTTCAGGATGTCAAGAAATTTCTTGAACTAGTATTCATGTTTTTGCCTCTTCAGCCTATGTGGGAATGGTGGTGGAATTCTGATCTCTTCATCTTTTCCCTTCTCATCTAGTTTGGAACTCTTGGATTGACTTGTCGTGGCAAGTGGACTTGCTGTGGCAACTGCTGAAGGCTCATCATCAATGATTACCGTGGTATTGTTGCTGGATACATCTTTTTGAACGGGATTACTATCCTCAGATTAGATAGGTCCATCATTTTCTTTTGATCCACTTCGGGTGGTTATCACCTTACATTGTTCATGGATCATTCCTTGTACAACCTCAGTGTCGCTGGGCAAACCTCCTTGTGACCTTGTTTTTAGACTCTGATTAAATTACCTGACTTGCGACCCCAATGCTTTTAAGGCTGCTCCTTGATTCTGCATTGTCATCTCGGCCCTGTTAATAATCGCGTCAGTATTTTTCATGAAATTACTACTTTCAACCATATAAGATTCAGTTTTCATCATAAAAGCATTTATATAGTTTTCCAAAGAACTTGATGATGTTGTTTGTTGCTGTAGCATTTGTTCCATGGCATGTTCTGCTAGAATCCTGATGGTTCTGCATCCTAGCGTTACTGATTATTGGAGTTGTTCTGGTTACTCTATGAAAAATTGATATGCATTTTCCAGGCCAAATTATACGTGTTGGAATATGCATTTTTGTTTCGGTTGTAGTTTCCAACATAAAAACTGGACTCTGGGTTTTGCAGACACAAAAAGGGATCATGGTCAGCATTACATAAATCACAAAGTGGACCTATTACCTTGACCCCCTGTGTGTTGCTGGGTCTCTGCATATTCTTAACCAAATTGGTTAATGTCGATAATTGTGCTATAATAGTATCTGACAATTATAGCTCAATTGCCGAGTCATTTCGCCTGACAATTCCCCTTCTAGTGGTTGGGAACTAATAATCATATTTGGCAAGTCTGTCCAAAATCTCAATAGCTTCATCTGGTGACTTGTCTAGAAGCGTGCCATTTTGCCGAGGCATCTAGCATCACCTCGTCGGTAGGTTGACTGAATTATAGAACATCGTTACTTGCGACCAATCTCAGAATTCGTGCATGGGCATTTGCGTAGAAGTTCTTTGTACCGCTCCCAAGCCTCGTACATGGAGTCATCATCTACCTGTCGAAAAGAAGTAATGTCATTATGTAGTTTATCAGTCATATTTGAAAAACTAAATCTAGAAAGGAAACTCCAGCATAGATCTGTCTGAGATTCTAAAGATTCGGATGTGATACTATTTAACCGTGTTTTCTCCATATCCCTCAGTGAATAGGGGAATAATTTTAGCCTTAGGATGTCCTCAGGGACTCGTTGTTGCTTAAATGAATCGAAGATTTCTAAGAAGGATTTGAGATGTTGTTTGGCATCCTCAGTCGCTGATCCTCCAAACTGACCAACAATATTGATCATATTAAACATCGCAGGCTTCAACTCAAATGGACGGCTTGAATCTCAGGTGTGACAACTCTTGGACTGAGACCATCAAGATCTTGCACTAAGTAGTCCCGAATGGGTCTATTTCGTACGATAATAGGTTGATCTGGTAGAGCTACTACGACTCATGCTGTGGCATTGTAATTTTTGTTGGCATTCATATTGCCAACTGGATCATTAGGTGGATCTGCCATTTCTGCTCTCAACTCACTTCTTCGTCTACAGAAAACAGGTTTGATCTTTGGCTCAAATGGATAATCTGGTGCCATCGGTCTTGTCCTGGTCATACACCAATGCAAAACCAAAGTTATTAGCCTCTTGAAATCGAACGCAGAAATCAATAAAATAAACAAAGGTGCAAGAAAATAAAAACAAATTTGTTATTTCCAATCCTCGGGATCTGCGCCAAAAACTTGTTGCGTGTTTTGAGTGCTTCGCAATTGGTGCAAGTATACACGCCGCAAGTAATAGTATAGTAAAGATATCATTTCCACAGGGATTGGTGAAACTCTGATTTCTAACTTCTTGCACTGAAAAGTGAAATGAATAGTGATGGCCGGTGTTTGGAAATAACAAGTAAAATAAACTAAGCAAAGTAAAATTAAGGAAAGAGTAATCGATTAAGAGAGTAGGCTGAGTTATGAGTAGTAGTGCAATTGCCGAATGAATTATCGTGGCAATTGATTGCTGAGACAACTCAATTGTCGTGGCAACTAAGACCAACTGAATTGTCATGGCAACTTGGTTCCTTCCTTCAAAGCTCGGCGAAATGTTCTTCACTGTCTTTGAGTTATCCCTAACCAAAGAACTGGTTAATTGTGCATGCCTTGGTGATACATCCATGCATTAACCTTGGGTGAACAACAACCGATCTCGACTCCTTTTAGCTATTGAAATTTGTTCCTTATCCCTAAGGCGGATTAGTTCTCACCAACGATCGTTTGAATGAGAACCATGTTCCTTCATTTCGTGAATCTAACTCTTCCAAGAATAGATAAATAGATAACTCTCGAGATCCTCTCCCAATTCACTCGAAATCAAAAATAAGAATCAAGAATAAACAAACCTTGAATTTAAATTGTAATCAAAAACCTAAATCATCCAATCGTTCATCACACCACAAACCCAAATAATCGTAGCCAATATAATTTAGTTCATAGCTGGGTAAAAAGAAAATACAATCAAAATAATCCAAGATATGGATCGTATAAACAAAAATGTAGAAGAAGATGTGTTGGAATTGTGCAATCAACCCTTTTCTCTCTCTCGAATCCCCCTCCTCAAAAGCTGCAATTTGATCTTCTATTTGTAGGAGAGCTTGCGATCAGATTTGTTGTTGACGAGGATAGGAAAAAACTTGAACTAATTTGAATAAGAGATAATTAATCTCTTCTATCTTTATTTCCAAGAAAGTCTTCAAAATTTGAGCATTTATCCCTATCCAATTCTGTGTGTAAATCCAAATCTAGGGAATTATCCCTTGTTTTTCGTATTTATCCTGAAAATGAGTGAAATTATCCAGTTTTATCCAAATATGTCGCGGCAATCAGCTTCGGCAACACTTTTAATATTCTTCTTAATTGCCACGGCAATCCCTTTAGTATTCTCCTTAATTTCCACAGAATCCCTACTTGCCACGGCAATCCTGTCCTGCACAAAATAAAGCACACCAGCAGCCAATTTTCCACAAAAACCAACCAAAATGCGATACCAAACTCGATAACTAAGGAAACTAGGAAATTATGCATGAATGCCTACCAATGCAACTAAAATGAGGCTAAGTTTAACAATAATATTAGCAAAAAAGGTAAGAAAAATAGTACTTTTACACTTTTATCAAGCTCCGATCTTGATTCAACCTGAATTGGGTAAAGATTTTGTTGTTTATAGTTATGCATCCTATGTTGGTTTGGGGTGTGTGTTAATGCAAGACGGGAAAGTTGTGGCTTACGCATCTAGACAACTAAAGGTGCACGAGCGCAATTATCCTATGCATGATTTAGAGCTTGCTACAATGGTATTTGCGTTGAAGATTTAGAGACATTATTTTGTATGGTGAGAAGTGCATTGTGTACACGGATCACAAGAGTTTGAAGTATTTGATGTCACAAAAGGAGTTGAATCTTAGGCAACGTCGATGGTTGGAGTTGCTTAAGGATTATGATTTGACAATTGAGTATCATCCGGGTAAGGCTGATGTGGTAGCCGATGCCCTAAGTAGGAAGGTTGCGGTGGAGTTGAGGGCAATGTTTCTATGGTTAAGTATGTCATGTGATGGAGGTTTGTTGGCTGAGTTCCAAGTGAAGCTAAGATTGTTACAGTTGATCAAGAAAAAGCAACCGTATGATGATTCGTTGGTTCCACATGTTAAGGATGTGATGAAAGGTAATCCGACAGATTTTCGTTTTGATGATGGTGTCTTGTGTTTTAAGGGTCGAATAGTTGTTCCAAAAGATGTTGATTTAAGGCACACTATTTTGATGGAGGCTCATTCAAGTCTTTTTGTTGTGCATCTGGGTAGTACGAAGATGTATCGAGATTTAAAGGAAAAGTATTATTGGGTTGGTTTGAAGAAGGATGTAGTGGAATTTGTTGCCCGATGTATGGTATGTCAGCGTGTTAAGGCTGAGCATCAGTTTCCTTCTAGATTGTTGCAACTGTTAGGGATTCCAGAATAGAAGTGCGAGAGAATTAGCATGAATTTTGTGACAGGTTTGCCTTTGACACTGTCGAGGAAAAATTCTGTTTAGGTAATTGTGGATCAGTTTACGAAGTGTGCATATTTTCTGGTAGTGCATACGACGTATAAGTTGGATAGGTTGACATATATATATATATATATATAATACCGAGATTGTGAGGTTGCATTGTAATATCCCATTTTTTGTTTAGTGACTAAAATGTAATTTTTGAAAGTTTAGGGTTAAAGTATGAACTTTGGAAAAGTTTAAGGAACAAAGTGTAATCTCCAAAAGTTGTGTAAGTTAACCCCGTAAATGAATAGTTCACCCCCAAGAGTGGCATTTCTGTGTTACCCAGATTTTTCATACGACGCTTATATTATTCGAATTTTTGGATCGAATAAAAAATTGTTAAGCGTGCTCAAACCATAGTAGTACAGGGATGGGTGACCTACTAGGAAGGTCCCATATTCAATATTTTGACTGATAAAAAGGACTCAGTTTAAGTCAGTAATATTCGTAATTGATTGTGGAGATAAGATTTTTAAGAGGAAATGTATCCGATAAAAATTTCCTGGTAATTATCGGTATATCGGATCGAACAGAAATTTTAAAGACAATTCCAATAAATTATGGAAAATTCATAAAATATTATTTTATGAATATTTTATTACATTTAGTTGGATTCTAACTAGATTTAGTTAGATTTTTAAAGGAATGACAATTTTCAAGTTTTGTTAGTAAATAAAGTCTAGTTGGAGGGCAAATTGGATATTTTCCATGGATGGCATTTTTGAAATATTTTGAAACTTTGACGGCAATTTTGGAAGAAGATTTACACATGGATTAAATCATGGCCATTGATTTTGATGAGATTGAATCTTGGCCATTAGATTAAAAGGGTAAAATGGTAATTTCACTAATTAAATGGATTTTAAATTCATTTAATATGACATGCGGATTAAATAGATTAAAGGATGATAAAAAATCATCTTATTTTCTGCAAGGGCTGTTCGAAAGTTCAAAGAAAGAAGGGGAAAGAATTTTTCCAACTTTCAAGCCAAATTTTGAAGAAATCAAGACAAGTTTCAAGCAAAATTTATTTAGGTAAACTGTTCTACACTTGATTCTCTTCAATTTGATAGTATTTTTGCATGATAAAAGTCAAGTATGAGTTTTTGTATGGATGAAGATTGATTGTGGAAATTGAAGTTGATGATGGAATTAGACTTGTAGATAGTTAAATTGATGATTTAAACATGGAAATAAGGTTGAAATTGGATAAATTCATGTTAAAGATTATAAACCCTAACCCTAAAATTTGGGGGTTTTGGTTAGGAAGCTAAATTAAGGATGAAATTGATTGAATTATGATGTTATGAGACCTATTTTGATGATATGATGAATAATTTCCCCAAGTTGTAAATTTAGGGACTATTTCGAAATTATGGAAAATTAGGGGAAATTATCAAAAAATTTATTTTTAGCATTGAAATTATTGAATTATGGTGAAAGTAGCTTGAATTGATGATTAAGGACCAAAATGAAAAATTTAGAAATTCAAGGACCAATTCAGCAATTTAGGAAAAATTAAGGATTGGTCTTGAATTTATGGAAAATTGATAGAATTGAAGATTTAAGCATGTTATTAAAGTTGAAGGATTGAAATGTCAAGAAAGGAAACATGAGGGACCAAATTCGAAAAGAAAGTTTAATTAAGGACTAAATTGAATAAAGTTTGGAAGTTAAAGGAAAATGTATAAGGATGTTAGAATTAAGTGAAAGGTTTAATTGTGCATTAATTTAATGTGCAAAAGGAATGTAGTGACCAAAATGTCACTTTTATAAAGTTGAAGGACTAATAAGGAAATAGACCGAAATAAGTAATTAATTATGGAAAATTTTCAAAAATGGGTTTGAACAATTGTTTAATGTCCAAATTTGGTCAGTAAAGATCTAGGGACTAATTTGGCAACTTGTAAAGTATTTGGGAAATTTTTAGAAATATTTTTATATTGAATAGTCAAGTTTAAGAATTAAATTACCAGTTTTAGATTTAAGTCGAACACAAGAATGGTGATGTATATATCAATTGGTTTTATACAGTTTCAAAAGAAAAACGAAGGAGACCTAAGTGATAAAAAGAATGATAAGAATCGTGAGTAAAGCTTAGTGAGGTTGTACTGCACTAAAACAGGTGAGTGCATTTACATGTTTAATTTATAATTAGGAAGACTAGCAAATAGTCAACCCTAACTATAAATAGTGTTACATGATATGTATGTATGTTGATCTATGTTGCCATGAATATATATATATATATATATGATGAAGCATGTGATATGAATGATTATTTATATGATTGATCATGATGATGGATTGATGATAAAAGAAAAGCCCAAGTATTATGTATGAGAGTCCATGGTATAGTTGGCATGCCATGGAGTCCCTAGCAGCTGCATTATTAACGTTTATATTATAATTTCATGTTTTGTGACAAAATGAATGTGTCACATGCACCCTGGGGATCCACGCCCACTATGTCCGAGTGCACTGTCAAGGTTCTTCATGTTTATGGGGAATAAAGAGCTTCCCCGAGTACGTACTCATCTTCACGTCGTGTTTGACACTACGGTGTCATTTAAAGATGACTCGCATACCTTGGTCTCATATAGTGTACTTTGGGCAATGATAAATGAATCATGTCACGTATATGAAATATGTTATGTAATTAAATCATGTCATGTATACGAATTATATCACGTATATGAATCATGCCACGTATGAAAATCATGTCATGCAAATGAAATATGCCACGTATGAGAATCATGTTATATAAATGGATCATGCCATGAATATGAATCATGTTATGTATATGAACCATGTCATGAATGCGAATTATGTTATGTATGTGAATTATGTTATGTATACGAAAATGTTATATATATGATCTATGTTGCGCATATAATTTATTTGATGATGATAGAGTATTGGAACCATGATGAAGTTAGAAATTTGTGACATGTACATTAATATCTAGTGACTATGGAAACCTTGATAGTACTATCCTATCTTAGGTAGAGAACTTGTTATGATATCATACGATAAGTATTATTTTACTTTATGTTTGTTAAATGAAATTATGCCTCACTAAGTTCGTACTTAGCGTGTGTTTATTTCACACGTAGGTTCTCCGAAGTAAAGTAGCGAGAAGGAGCAATATTTTGTTAAATCAAGTTATAATAGTAGTTCATTGTATGTACATTTTAAGTTATAATTTTGATGTCTAGTGGGCATGTACTCGTATGTATGTAAGTTTAAAGTATAACTGTTTTGTAAACTTAAGTTTATAATGTGTTTACATACTATTACGAATGTATGGACTTAGAATATGGTTTACTACAAATGATTATGATTTATGACATAGTTAAATATTGTTTAATCCTAATTGCGTAATAATTTTAAAATCAAGAAAGGGTCTAGGCAGGGTACTTAGTTTTCACCCTGAATAATATTTTTATTTCAATAACATTTCTATAAATTTTATAAAAAAATTCAGGGTCGAAACTAGCTGCCATAGGCTAATGTATATTTCAATTTAAAACTGAAAAGGGTTAAATTACAAGATAAAATTTGATAAAAAATGTTAAGTAAAGTTTTCTTAATAACTTTGTAACATCTTTAGTGTATATTCAGTCTACGAGTATACGTTAAGGGTGTTATAATTTTATTGGTATAAGAGCTATAGTTTTAGCTGATTCTGGAGGTTAAACTGAGTCAAAAATGATTTTTTATTAAATACATGCCCCTAGGATGTCAATATTACCGATGTACTATCAGTGTAACTTGATTTTGCTCCATATATATATATATATATCAATAGGTTATCGTAGTATACGATAATGTCGAGTACTGCTGGGTCGCGTCAAGCAAGAGATAGCGGGAATTAGGAGGAGGTTCACAGTGGGAGCAATGATGTTCAACAGGCTCCACCTCCCGCTCCTGCCCCATCAGACCCACCGGTGCAACAAAGAGCTCCGACACAAGAATATGGGGCATTAGTACAAGATCTTGAAGTTATGGTAAATAGACTTCAGCCCCCAACACCAGTACCAGCTCTGGCACCCGTGCCAGTTAAAGCATCAATAGCGAAAGAACTTAAAAAGCTCAAAACCCCAGAATTTCATGGAGAAGGTGGGCCGATGGCTGCTGACCTATGGTTAAATGATGTTAAGATCCTAATGGAAGGGATTGGTTGCACCAATGCTGAAAAGTTGGAAGGACTTGTTTCCTTATTGAGAGGACATGCTCGTATCTAGTGGTCCAATGCCACGGAGTTAGTACCCGCTGCTGAAATAAATTGGACATTTTCCTAGGAGGCATTTAAAGCTAAGTATATCGGGGAACAATTCAAAAGAGAAATGTTGCAGCAGTTCTTGGATCTTAATCAAGATACTCATACAGTTTATGAGTATGAGTTAGATTTTAATAGACTGAGTCAATATGCATCTGAGTTGATGCCAACCGAAAAGTCTAGATGTGAATGGTTTATTAAAAAGCTACACCCAAGGCCCAAGGAGATTTTATTGGGCATGAATTTGTCAAACTTCCAAGAAGCTGTGAATAGAGCGAAAGCTATGGAAAGATCCTGTATGGAACGAGTCAAAGCTCAGTCTTCTCGAGCTTCCAAGAGGTCCGACGAGACTTTTACCTTGACACAATCTAAACAAGGTAGAAGTAATAGATGTCAAGGTAGAAATGAGTCTGGATTTACTCGAAAGAATCTTTCATCAAAGAAATGGCAAAATGCTCAGACGTCAACTGTCGGATAGAGCAGGCCTACGATTCCAGAGTGCGAAACTTATGGAAAATGACATTTGGGAGTTTTCCGAGTGGGTTCAGGAGTTTGCTACAGATGTGGTAGCACTTAACACTTTATTAGAGATTGTCCAGAGGGCCAGGCAAAGAAATTGAACTAGTCTAAAAGATCTTTATCTACTTATCCCTGAGGTCGAGGTTGAGGTGGTGGAAAACACAGGACATCAACTCAGGGAGCCTCTGAAGTTGCATCAAATAGAGAATTCAGGACCCCAGCTCGAGTGTACAACATTCGCACAGATGAAGAAAAGCATCACCCCAACATTATTGCAAGTACATTCCAACTTTTAGGTGAACCAATATTTACTTTAATTGATCCGAGTTCGACTCATTCATACATTAGCACTAAAGTAGTAGAACAAAGAAAGATTCCTATGGAGAAAATATCTAGCGATGTGATTACCAATAATCCTCTTGGACATAGTGCACGAGTGACTAGAATATGTAAGAATTGTCCTTTAGAAATTCAAGGGATTAAGTTCCCGATAGACTTAATAGAACTTTCATTCCAAGAATTTGAAGTCATTCTTGGAATGAATTGGTTATCTGCATATGATGTAGATGTAAAATATAAGAAGAAAAGGTTGATACTTCAGGGACCCAAAGGTTCTGAAGTAATCTTTGTGGGAGAAAGAACTGACTGTTTAAAGTCAGTAATTTCTGCAACGACAGCTCAAAGGCTGTTATGTAATGGATGCGAAGCATGTTTGGTTTATGTGGTAGATACTCGAAAGTCTCCTAAGAATATTGAAGACATCCCAAATGTAAAGGAATTTCTTGATGTATTTCTGGATAAGTTACCAGGATTGCCTCCGGATATGGAAATACAGTTTCGGATCGATATTTATCCTGGAACTGAGCCTGTATCAATGGCACCATATAGGATGGCACCAACGGAGTTAAGAGAACTAAAGGCTCAATTACAAGAATTGCTAGACCGGGGTTATATTCGACTGAGTATATCACCACGGGGTGCTCTGGTGCTATTTGTGAAGAAGAAAGATGGTTCCCTATGATTATGTATAGATTATCAGTAATTGAATAAAGTAACCATTAAGAACAAGTATCCCCTACCAAGGATTGAAGATCTATTTGATCAGCTCAGAGGTGCAGAGGTGTTCTCAAAGATAGATCTTCGATCGGGGTATTATCAGCTCAAAGTTAAAGAATAAGATGTACCAAAGACAACATTTAGAACTCGTTATTGACACTACGAGTTTCTGGTAATGTCGTTTGGACTTACATATGTGTCTGCTGCATTCATGGACCTGATGAATAGGGTATTCCAACCCTATTTGGATTAGTTTGTTGTGGTCTTCATAGATGATATTTTGGTTTATTCAAAGCCCGAAGCTGAAATAACTACCATCTTCGAGTGGTACTGCAAACTTTAAGAGATAAGCAACTTTATGCCAAGTTTTCTAAATGCGAGTTTTGGTTGTCAAAAATAACTTTCCTTGGACACGTAGTGTCATCAGAAGGAATAAGAGTTGATCCCAAGAAAATACAAGCTATTCTTGAATTGGAAGCGTCAAAAAATGTCTCTAAAGTTTGGAGTTTCTTGGGATTAGATGGATATTACAGGAACTTTGTGCAGAATTTTTCCATCATTGCTATGCCTCTTACCCAGCTGCTACGAAAGGGTATTCCATTTGTATGGATAGAGAGGTGCCAGGAAAGTTTCGAAAGATTAAAGAAAGTCCTGGCTGAAGCACCAGTTCTAATCCAGCCAGAACCATGAAAAGAATCTACTCTGTACAGTGATGTATCTCATTGTGGTTTGGGTTGCATATTGATGCAAGAAGGTCGTGTGGTAGGCTATGCATCAAGGCATCTCAAAACTCATGAAGAGAACTATCCAACGCATGATTTGGAAATGATAGCTGTGATTTTTGCTTTGAAAATCTGGCGACATTATTTGTATGGTGAAAAGTGACATTTACATGGATCATAAGAGTTTAAAGTATCTGATGACGTAGAAGGATCTGAATTTGCGACAACGAAGGTGGGTTGAATTTTTAAAGGATTATGATGTGGTTACTGATTATCACCCTAGGAAGGCTAATGTAGTCGCAGATGCTCTTAGCCGGAGACATTTTTTGCTCTGCGCATAATGAATGCACAGTTATCGGTGGGACAAGATGGTTCCTTAATAGCATAATTTCAATTAAAGCCAACTTTATTGGATCAAATCAAGGATTTGCCGACTATAGATGAAAAATGTATTGAAAAGAGATGACAAGCTGAAACTGGGGAAACACAAGATTATGAGATCAAGCCCAATGGTTGTCTATATTACAGAGGTAAAATATATATTCCTGACGATGACAATCTAAAGAAAGAGATATTAACAGAAGCCCATTATAGTCCATTGACTATACATCCAGGAAGTAACAAGATGTATCAAGATTTGAGGACTCAGTACTGGTGGCCAGGAATGAAAAGAGCAATCTCGAAATTCACTACAAAGTGCTTAACATGTCAAAAAGTAAAAGTCGAGCATCAAGTACCTTCTGTATTGCTCCAGCCTATCTCTATTCCTCAATGGAAATGGGAGCGAGTAATGATGGATTTTATATTTGGATTGCCATCTACACCAAGCAAAAAGGATTCAATATGGATTATTGTGGAACGACTGACAAAGTCTGCTCACTTTATCCCAGTTCGAATGGATTATACACTAGATAAATATGCAGAACTTTATATTCGAGAGATAGTAAGACTACATGGTGTCCCAGTATCAAGCAAGTATTAAGATGACACTTTTCAAAGCATTATATGGAAGAAACTGCCGAACTCCTCTTAATTGGTTCAAATTGCAAGATCGAAATGATCAAAATAACTCAAATGTTGGAGGAGTGGATTTAACGCAAGTTATGGAAGATAAAGTAAGGATTATTCAACGTAATCTTAAGGCTGCCACGGATCGACAAAAAGCCTATGCAGATAAAAAAGAGAAAAGATATTGAGTATGAAGTGGGAGAAAAAGTGTTCCTAAAGGTTTCTCCTTGGAAGAAAGTACTAAGGTTCGGGCGGAAAGGAAAGCTTAGTCCCAGATTTATTGGGCCATACGATATTTTGAAAAGAGTGGGACCAGTGGCTTACCAATTGGCATTTCCTCCAGATATGAGTAAGATTCATGACGTGTTTCACGTATCCATACTTCGGAGGTATCGATCAGATCCTCCACATGTAATTTCTCCTGAGAAAATCGAGCTGCAACCAGATCTGACTTATGAAGAAGAACTAGTGAAAATCTTAGCATATGGAGTTAAAGAATTAAGAAACAAGAAAATTCCACTAGTTAAAATCCTTTGGAAGAATAATAAAGTTGAGGAAGCCACTTGGGAAACTGACAAGAGAATGAAAGAGCAGTATCCAAAATTGTTTGAAAGGAATGTACGTTGAAAAATTCATGGACGAATTTTCTTAATGGGGAGGAATTGTAATATCCCAATTTTTGTTTAGTGGCTAAAATGTAATTTTTGAAAGTTTAGGGGTTAAAGTGTGAACTTTGGAAAAGTTTAGGGACCAAAGTGTTATTTACAAAAGTTGTGTAAGTCCCCAAGAGTGACATTTCTGTGTTACCCAGATCTTTCATACGAGGCTTATATTATTCGAATTTTTGGATCGAATAAAAAATTGTTAAGCGTGCTCAAACCAGAGTAGTACATGATGGTGACCTACTAGAAAGGTACCATATTCAATATTTTGACTGATAAAAATGACTTAGTTTAAGTCAGTAATATTCGTAATGGATTGTGGAAATAAGATTTCTAAGAGTAAATGTATCCGATAAAATTTTCCCAGAAATTATCGATAAATCGGATCGAACTAAAATTTTAAAGAGAGTTCCAAGAATTTATGGAAAATTCATAACATATCATTTTATGAATATTTTATTAAATTTATTTTGATTCTAACTAGATTTAGTTAGATTTTTAAAGGAATGTCAATTTTCAAGTCTTGTTAGTAAATAAAGTCTTGTTGGAGGGCAAATTGGAAATTTTCCATGGATGGCCTTTTTGAAATGTTTTGAAACTTTGAGGGCAATTTTGGAAGAAGATTTACGCATGGATTAAATCTTGGCCATTAGATTAAAAGGGAAAAATTGTAATTTCACTAATTAAATGGATTTTAAATTCATTTAACATGACATGTGGATTAAATAGATTAAAAGATGATAAAAATGATCTTATTTTCTCCAAGGGCTGTTTGAAAGTTCAAAGAAAGAAGGGGAAAGAATTTTTCCAACTTTCAAGCCAAAATTTGAAGAAATCAAGACAAGTTTCAAGCAAAATTTATTTAGGTAAATTGTTCTACACTTGATTCTCTTCAATTTGATAGTATTTTTGCATGATAAAAGTCAAGTATGAGTTATTTTATGGATGAAGATTGATTGTGGAAATTGAAGTTGATGATGGAATTAGACTTGTAGATAGTTAAATTGATGATTTAAACATGGAATTAAGGTTGAAATTGGATAAATTCAATGTTAGAGATTATAAACTCTAACCCCAAAATTTGGGGGTTTTGGTTAGGAAGCTAAATTAAGATGGAATTGATTGAATTATGATGTTATGAGATCAATTTTGATGATATGGTGAATAATTTCCCCAAGTTGTAAATTTAGGGACTAGTTCAAAATTATGGGAAATTATCAAAACTTTTATTTTAGCATTGAAATCATTGAATTATGGTGAAAGTAGCTTGAATTGATGATTAGGGACCAGAATGAAAATTTTGGAAATTCAAGGACTAATTCGGCAAATTAGGAAAAATTAAGGATTGGTCTTGAATTTATGGAAAATTGATAGAATTGAAGATTTAAGCATGTTATGAAAGTTAAAGGATTGAAATGTCAAGAAAGGAAATATGAGGGACCAAATTCGAGAAGAAAGTTTAATTAAGGACTAAATTGAATAAAGTTTGGAAGTTAAAGGAAAATAAATAAGGATGTTAGAATTAAGGGTTTAATTGTACATTAATTTAATGTACAAAAGCAATGTAGTGACCAAAATGTCACTTTTATAAAGTTGAAGGACTAAAAAGGTAACAGTCCAAAATGAGTAATGAATTATGGAAATTGTTCAAAAATGTGTTTGAACAATTGTTTAATGCCCAAATTGGTCACTAAAGATCTAGGGACTAATTTGGAAACTTTTAAAGTATTGGGGAAATTTTCAAGAAAAAAATTATATTCAAATAGTCATGTTTAAGAATTAAATTAGCAGTGTTAGATTTAAGTCGAACACAAGAATGATGATGTATATGTCGATTGGTTTTATACAGTTTCAAAAGAAAATGAAGGAGACCCAAGTGACAAAAGAAAACAGGTGAGTTCATTTACATGTTTAATTTATAAATTGGAAGACTAGCGAATAGTCAACCCTAACTATAAATAGTGTTACATGATATGTATGTATGTTGATCTATGTTGCAATGAATATATATATATATATGATGAAGCATGTGATATGAATGATTATTTATATGATTGATCATGATGATGGATTGATGATAAAAGAAATGCCCAAATATTATGCATGAGAGTCAATGGTATGTTTGGCATGCTATAGAGTCCTTAGTAGTTGTATTATTCACGTTATGTTATAATTTCATGTTTTGTGACAAAATGAATGTGTCACATGCACCCTGGGGATACACGCCCACTATGCTCGACTGCACTGTCAAGGTGCTTCTTGTTTATGGGGAGCAAAGAGCGTCCTCGAGTACGTAATCATCTTCACATCATGTTTGACACTACGGTGTCATTTAAAGATGACTCGCATACCTCAGTCTCATATAGTGTACTTCAGGCAATGATAAATGAATCATGTCACGTATATAAAATATGTTATGTAATTAAATCATGTCATGTGTACGAATTATATCACATATATGAATCATGCCACGTATGAAAATCATGTCATGTAAATGAAATATGCCACGTATGAGAATCATGTTATATAAATGGATCATGCCATGAATATGAATCATGTTTTGTATATGAACCATGTCATGAATGTGAATCATGTTATGTATGTGAATTATGTTATGTATACGAAAATATTATATATATGATCTATGCTGCGCATATAATTTATTCGATGATGATAGAGTATTGGAACCATGATGAAGTTAGAAATTTGTGACATGCACATTAATATCTAGTGACTATGGAAACCTTGATAGTACTATCCTATCTTAGGTAGAGAACTTGATATGATATCATACGATAAGTATTATTTTACTTTATGTTTGTTAAATGAAATTATGCCTCACTAAGTTCGTACTTAGCGTGTGTTTATTTCACACGTAGGTTCTCTGAAGTAAAGTAGCGAGAATGAACAGTATTTTGTAAATCAAGTTATAATAGTAGTTCACGGTATGTACATTTTAAGTTATAATTTTGATGTCTAGTGAGCATGTACTCGTATGTATGTAAGTTTAAAGTATAATTGTTTTGTAAACTTAAGTTTATAATGTGTTTACATACTATTACGAATGTATAGACTTAGAATAAGGTTTACAACAAATGATTATGATTTATGACATAGTTAAATATTGTTTAACACTAATCGCGTAATAATTTAAAATCAAGAAAGGGTCTAGGAAGGGTACCTAGTTTTCACCCAGAATAATATTTTTATTTCAATAACATTTCTATAAATTTTATAAAAAAAAAATTAGGGTCGAAACTAGCTGCCATAGGCTGATGTAGATTTCAATTCAAAACCGAAAAGGGTTAAATTACAAGATAAAATTTGATAAAAAAACTCAAGTCTTCCTAATAACTTTGTAACATCTTTAGTGAATATTCGGTCTACGAGTATACGTTAAGTGTGTTACATGCATGGGGTACCTAAGTCTATCATTTCAGATAGGGATATGCGTTTTACATCAAGGTTTTAGGAGTGTTTGCATAGAGCTTTGGGTACACGGTTGAATTTCAGTACTTTGTATCATCCTAATTCGGGTGGTCTGAACGTGTTATCCAAGTGTTAGAGGATATGTTGCAATGTTGCATCATTGATTTTCAAGGAATGTGGGGGAAGCAACTATCATTGTATAACAATAGTTATCAAGCGAGCATTCAAATGGTGTCGTATGAAGCTTTGTATGGTATGAGATGTCGTACTCCACTATATTGGGCTGAAGTAGGGGAGAAGTATGTTTCCCTGCCTCATATGTTGAAAGAAACCAATGAGAAGATGAAGCTTATCAGTGATTGGTTGAAAGCGGGTTCGAATAGGCAAAAATCTTATGCTGATTTAAAGCGTAGAGAGATTGAGTTTGCGATTGGTGATAAGGTGTTTCTAAAAATTTCGCCTTGGACGAAGATGATGAGATTTAGACGAAAGGGTAAGTTGAGTCTGAGGTTCATTGGGCCTTACTATGTGTTAGTGCGTGTTGGTCCAATCACTTATAGGTTAAGGTTACCCGCAGAGTTGGAAAAGATGCATGATGTTTTCTATATATCGATGCTTCAAAGATGTTTTCTATGCTTCAAAGGTACATATCAGACCCATCGCCCGAATTTGACCTATGATGAGGAATTAGTGAAGTCTTGGCTCCTAGTAATAAGGTTCTTCGTGGGAAGACTATTGAGTTTGTAAAAAGTGTTGTGGCGACATCGAGGTGTTGAGGAAGCCACGTGGGAAAGTAAGGAGGAAATGAAGAAGTAGTTCCCTTACCTTTTCTGTCAGGTAAATTTCGAGGACAAAATTTCTTAAGTGGGGGAGAGTTGTAACGCCCCGAATTTGGGCCTAGAAGTTAGCTAGGTAGATTAGACAGTTTGGGTGAACCAGATTAGTCGGTTCGATCTAGTTTCGGGAATTAAATCGTAATAAATATTTATGAAACTAAATATGGAAATGGTGAAAGATACTTAATTATTATTTTGAGGGTTTTGATAAACTCAATTTAATGAAATGATTTTGAATTAAATGACATTTTGGTTTGGTGACTAAAATGTAAAGTTTTCAAAACTATTTTGGTGACTTAATTGTAAAAGGGTCAAAACTTAGAATCTTTAAGGAGCTAATTTACCAATGTTTTTAATCAGACTTTTCCCTTAGTTTAGGCTATTTTTAAATAGTTTTAAAATCTTTATTAAATAAAAATAAAATAGATTTTATTAAAAAGATTTTTAAAAGATGATTTACTTTTTTGACGTAACCACTTTTGCTCCCATTTTTTGCTTTCAATTTTCCTAGCAGCCAAACTACCTCTCTTGCTCCAAAAGTTTTAAAGTTAGTTTAAATAATAAATTGGTGGTTCTTTGTTATAGATCTGATTTGCGGTGGTTTTAATTGATGTAGATCACATCTAAGATATGTTTTAATGTTATGAAAAGATATTTGTAAAAGAAATCCTGAAACTAATTGAAATGTTGATTTTCTAGGTTGTGAATAATTGGATTTTGAGGTGATTAGGGTGTTAGAAGGTTGCTGGAGGTATAAGCTGAAGTTGAAAGTGTTTTTAGATGTTAGTTGATGTTGATTAGATGTTCAAATCGTTTTTTTATGGATGGGCTTTGTTTAGGTTGTGTTTGGTGATGCTTTCGGTTGTTTTAAGGAGGCGTTTCATGGTTTTTGGTGAGGCGATATTGGGAATTGTTGCTGCTGGGATTATGGATACTTAATGATGCATTGATCCTTTATTTTTGTGTGGTTAAAATAGGGGAGATTGATCTTACAACGATTGATGAATGTTTAGAATCGTCGAACGCTTAATTTCGCATCAGCAAGTGAAGCTATATGTTGTCGGTGAGTGGAAACGAGATTTACAGTCTTATAAAGGTTTGAAAGTGATTTTGGTAGTTTAGATTAAGCTTGAAACTCTTGTCTAAGCTCGAAAGTAAGTATTAGATGATTACACTCTCAATTTTGATTTGGCAAAGTTGATTTTCTCATGCGTACTGTTATATGCATGTTTTGGAAATGGATTATGATACCAATTATCATATGTTGATGATATTAGAACATGTAAATGGTTTATGGAAAGTATTTTGATATTATGAAATGCATGGTTTGTTCCATCGAAAATTGGTTTAAATATTGCACATGAAAAACGATAAGGTATCATGTTAAATATGGAATATATTGGCAAGTGACAATGATTAAATGTTATGGGATATAGTTGGCATGCCATAGAGTTTAAAGTGCACTATAATAAGTCACCTCATGTGTATTGAGGGGTTGTGAATGTATCGTATTCTCCACCATGGGTACCTCACCGGTCGAGGGATTATGATAATGCTATTTTCTCCCGCTGATGGGTATTCTACATTGTAACTATTGAGGGGTTTATTGTACCATTTGCTCCCATTAAATGTATGTTTAAGTGGTCAAAGGAACCACTTGTGAAGTCTGTGTATCCGATGTGTTTTGATAAAGGAAAGGATTGGTTTTGGGTAACTTTAATGTCAATATATGAACTAATGTAACTTGATGGAAGAATTATGTTTTGTATAATGTGATTTATACATGTTTTGCTCTTTAAGCTTTGTTATTGGTTGAATAACCATGTGAAGGCTTAAATTGAGGTTTTGCATATGGGATTATGCTTGAGATCCACGATACATGTTTTGCATATGGTTTAATATGCATGTTTTTCAAAGGTAAAAAGGGCATGAGATATTTTACCATGATGTTGAAAATGCGGTTTGACTCAAATGGTTTTAAATGAATTGATGAGTGTTTTTAGAGTGTCCCTCACTAGGCATTATATGCTTACGCTCTCTTTTCTCATCATTGTAGAGAAGTGAGTTTACAAGGCAAGAAGCAAGCAAGGAGGAATCCAATAATTTATTTACTTCAAGTATGGTTTTAATAAATGAATTTGTAGTAATAAAGGGCAATGTGACCAAGTTGTAATTTGGAGGGTTGTTTGCTTACTACCTATTTTTGGTTATGTTCTATTCGGTATTTTGGACTTGTATGAGGTTTTATGGTTTGATTGTGGGTTTGGGATGAGAATTGCATGCTTGGGTAGAGACCATGCCTATAGGTTCTCTTGATTGATTTGCTATGGATTGAATGTTTACCTAGCATGTTTGGGTAATTGTAGAAATGATGTTAAAATGTTATATGATGATTGTTTGATGTTCGAAGCATGTTAGATTGAGCTTAAGTTTCATTTGTTTGGCCAAGAGGTCATTACAGGCCCAGTCGTACCAATACGAGTCCTCTGGGATTAGTATGCGGGGACTGATATGGCTTAATTTAGGGAAAATATCAAAGGGGTATTAGTACGAGTATCCACCATATCGGTACGCCCCTGAGAAAGTTTATATTGGATCGGTATGCGGGGTACCGTACTAGTACATGTTTTAGCTACTGGAATCCTCTGATTTTGAAATGTGCAACGGGGATCGATACTCGAATAACCGTACTAATACGAGTATGCCACGTTGACTCGTACCAATACGGTGCAATCCTGTATCGTTACGGGGATAGTTATTTGTGGTATTTTCATGGTGCATTCTGGATTCTTTGCAAATTGGTCACTGTTTTTTTGTAATGCTCAATTAATGACTGATCCAAATTTGATGCAATTTCACACTAATGCATGTAATGAACCTAATTGAAGGTTGGTAACATAAATTTGTAATTTAATCCTTTAATTAAAAAAATTTACATTTTAGTCCCTAAACTATTAAGTCTTGCAAATCGAATGCTTAATTCGTCTTTCGTTGTTGTTCATCATACATTAGGGTTAATTAAGCATCTAGGCAAGATAAAAAGAAAAAAATGGACCAGTTTAGGTTTTTAGTTTGGGTTTGCTTCAGCAAACCTTATATGACGTCCTTGATTCGGTCTTAGTGGTTAGGCCAGGTCAAGGGTTACATTCTTGTGATAGAATATTTTATTTGTTTTATTATTTTTTTAAAATAATATTAAATAAATAATCTTATTAAATAATCTTATTATCTAGATTTGATTGGATTTAAATTTATTATTAGATAAGGAATATATTTTAAAATATATTATTTATCTATTTTAAATAAATAATATTATTTAATAAATCACAACATCTAGATTCTGGTTGAATTTGAATCCCTCATCACGTAGAGGAATTCATTTTAAATTATAATTTATTTAAAAGAGTTTTAATTAAATTATAATAGTGAACTCAATCTAACCCTAATCAAGTTATATATATGTATGCCAAGGGTTTTGACTTGAGTTTTTTTAATAGCCACGAAAACCACAATATCTATATTTTTGAAACCAAGAGAGGAACTAGCATTCTGATAGCTGTTCATCATCCATTCACGTGTGGATACTTGTAGAGGGCGGTCGTCTTTCAGAAAGGCAGCGCCTCAGCACAACGGGATTACTAAATCAAAGATCAAGATATCCTTTTGATATCCTCTATCGTACATTAATATGATTGCGTGAGATCTTGACATTTATTTTGTAGGATAATATTTTCGTTGCGATTATTTGCATGATTAGATCAGTTTATTTCCTATGAAACCCAACAATATCCTCATCCCATCGATGTTCAAAACATCACGATGCTACAGGGATGAAGAAACTTATATCCCATACCGATAGAAGCACGAGGATTCTACAAACAAGTGATAATTCCTCCAAAAGGAGAGGCCTCACCCGTAAATGTTCGATGCCACAAGAGTGTTCAGAAAAGCTTCACCCTATAACGCTCAATTATAAAAAGGGTACGAGATGCCTTCACCATATATACTATAATCCCTCCAAGAATAAGAGAGGCCTCCACCCATAAGCACTCGATGCTACAAGAGTGTTGAGAAAAGCTCCACCCCATAATGCTCAATTATACAAAGTGTGTGAGATGATTAAACCCCACATATATCAATCTCTCCAAGGGTATGAGATGCCTCTGAAAGAAGATGCCTCTGTCTCGCCAAATGTAGTGAATGTCACAACCCTACAAAAAACGGAGATGCATGTGCCTATGCCTTCGAAAGGAGATGCCTCTAATTTTGGGCCTAGGTGTTAGCTAGGACGAGTAGATGATTTGGTGGGTCGTATTAGACGATTCGAGTTGGTTTTGGGATTAAGCTAAAATAAATAGTTTTGAAAGGCATAAAAATATGGGAAAATATCCTAAAATCATTATTTAATATGTAGATGTTTTTGGTAGAATAATTTTGGAAAATGGAATTTCAAAATTTGACATTTTGGGTTAGTGACCAAAATGTAAAGAATGAAAAGCTATTTTTAGTGACTATTTTGTAAAAGGGTCAAAACTTGGAAACTTTAAAGAGCTATTTGGACAAAGTCTAGTATAAAAATTGCCGAGGAGGAGCATGATTGACACTTGTAGATTGTATTGCAAGCCTTGTTGGATAATCAGCTTTATGCCAAGTTGAGAAAGTGTGATTTTTGGATTAAAGAAGTGGTATTTTTTGGCAATGTTGTTTTGGTAGAAGGTATACGGGTAGATTCGTAAAAGATTAAAGTGATTGTGAAGTGGAAGCAACCAAAGTCGGTGACGGAGGTTCGTAGTTTCTTGGGGTTGGCAAGTTATTATCTTCGCTTTGTGGATGTTAACTAAGTTGTTACAAAAGGATGCACGTTTTGAATGGACGGAGGTTAGACAACAAGCTTTTGAGAAGTTGAAGGAAGCTTTGATGAAAGCTCCAATCTTGATTCAACCTGTGCCAGGAAAAGAGTTTCTGGTCTATAGCGATGTATCCTACGTTGGTTTAGGGTGTGTATTGATGTAAGATAGGAAAGTTGTAGCCTATGCGCCTAAGAAGTTGAAGGTGCATGAGCGCGATTATCCTACGCATGATTTAGAGCTTGTTGTGGTGGTGTTTGCATTGAAGATTTGGAGGCATTATCTATATGGTGAGAAGTGCATTGTGTACACGGATCATAAGAGTTTGAAGTATTTGATGTCGTAAAAGGAGTTGAACCTTAGGCAATGTAGATGGCTAGAGTTGCTCAAGGATTATGATTTGAAAATTGAGTATCGTTCGAGAAAGGAAAAAGTCGTGGCCGATGCTTTGAGTAGAAAGGTAGTTGTTGAGTTGAGGGCCATGTTTGCGAGGTTGAGTGTGATGCATGATAGGGGTTTGTTGGCCTAGTTTCAAGTGATGCCATCTTTGTCACAGTTGATTAAGGAAAACCAGCCTTATGATGAGGCGTTGGTACCACATGTTAAAGATATCAGGGATGGAAATCCTATGGATTTTCACTTTAATGATGATGGGGTGTTATATTTCAAAGATCGGATAGTGGTGCCTAGTGATGATGAGTTGGGGCAAACTATTTTGACCGAGGCTCATGCTAGTCCTTTTTCTATGCATCCCAGTAGTACCAAGATGTATCGAGATCTAAAGGAAGAGTACTATTGGATGGGTTTGAAAAAGGATGTGGCTCATTTTGCTGCCAGGTGTATGGTGTGTCAGTGTGTTAAGGCTGAGCATCAGTTTCTGTTCGAGCTGTTGCAATCGTTGAGGATTTTGGAGTGGAAATGAGAAAGGATCACCATGGATTTTGTGTCGGGTTACCTTTGACACCAACTAAAAAGGATTATGTTTGAGTAATTGTTGATAGGTTTACGATGAAAGGGTGAAGCTTATTTGTGATCACTTGAAAGTGGCCTCGGATAGGTAGAAATCCTACGCGGATTTGAAGCATAGGGAAATTGAGTATGCGGTTCGTGAAAAGGTTTTCTTTAAGGTTTCACCTTGGAAGAAGGTGTTGCGCTTTGGGCAAAAAAGAAACTTAAGTCTGAGGTTTATTGGATTGTATGAGGTGTTGGAAAACGTAGGTCATGTGGCTTAACGGTTAAGTTTTCCTCTTAAGTTGGAGAAGATTCATGATGTGTTTCATGTATCCATGTTACGAACGCATCATTCGGATTCGTCGCATGTGATGCCAGTGGAGGATATTGATTTGTGACCGAATTTATCCTATAATGAGTAACCGGTAGAGATCCTTGACTCCAGTAGTAAAGTTCTTTGAGCCAAGACGATTGAGCTTGCTAAGGTTTTGTGGCAACATCGCAGTGTTGAGGAGGCCACGTGGAAGAGTAAGTCAGACATGAAAGAACAATTTTCGCGCCTGTTTCTATCAAGTAAATTTTGAGGACGAAAATTTTTAAGTGGGCCCCATTTTTGGGCACAAGTGTTAGTTAGGTCGAGTAGATAGTTCGGTGGGATAGATTAGAGGATTAGAGTCGAATCCGAGATTAATTTGAAACAAATAGTTTTGAAAGGGATAAAAATATGGAAAATATCCTAAAATCATTATTTAATATGTAGATGTTTTTGTTATAATCAATTTTGGAAAATGGAATTTTGAAATTTGACATTTTGAGCTGGTGACCAAAATATAAAGAATGGAAAATTGTTTTTAGTGACTGTTTTGGAAAATGGTCAAAACTTAAAATATTTAAGGAGCTATTTGGCCAAAGTCTAATATCAGACTTTTCTCCATAATTGGCTATTTAAGTGCATGTTTTGTAAGGCATGATGATGATGTTGATGATGTTTTGAAAGATGTTTTAAACTTGCTAAGCGATTTTAAATGCATTGATGGATGTTTGTTTTAGAGCACTCCTTACTAGGCCTAGTGTGCTTACGCTCTCTTTTTCCATCAATGTAGAGAATTAAAGAGTTAGAGGCAGCAAGTAAGCAAGGAGGAATCCAAGGACTTGATCTTCGAATGTTTGGTTTAGATTTAGACTCGTAGTAATAAAAGCAATGTGGTTCACTATTGTTGGGAGGGTTGTTTTGCTAAACTCCATGTTTGTGAAAATTTTGAATGTTGTTTCAAACTTGATTGAGGCTTAATATGTTTGTGAATGGTTTAGAACTATGTTTTGAATGTTGGGTAGGAAACATACCTATAGATGTTGTGGAGAATTGGATCATGATTGATTGAGTAGTTTAAATTGCTTGAATAACTATGTTAAGTATGCCTTTGATTATTTATGATGTTTATGTAAGGTTTGGTAATGTTTAAAGTGAGCCAAAGTGTTATATGCTGGTCCTAGAGGTCTTTACAGGCCTTTGCATACCAGTACAAGTCCCTCGGTTTCAGTACGTAGGGTCTAAGAAGGCTTAGAGCAACGAAAATTTACAAAGGGTATTGGTACACCTAGCCATCGTATCGGTACGCCTAGAGGAAATTATACACTGGTTTTGGTATACGGGCTCCCGTACTAGTACTATAATAACTCAAAATTTTGGCTAGTGACCAAAATGAATAAAATGAAAGTTTGTTGGCTAAAGTATAAACTTAGGAAAAGTTTAAGGACTAAATTGTAATGTTCAAAATTTATGTATTTTGGTCCCATAAATGAATAGTTTACCCCCAACAATGACATTTCTGTGTTACTCAATTTTTTCATACATAATTTGTGTTAAAAGCTATAAAAGGATTAAGTCCGAGAAAATTTTGGATAATCGGATCGAATCAAATATTTGAGATATTTTGTTAGATGATAAGGCAAGATTAATAATATCTTTTACATGCATTAATTTGGAAGGATTTAACATGGACCATTGGATTTAAGTTGATTTTCCATGTTAAATATGAGCCATTAGATGAATAATGTCAAGATTGTAATTTTGGAAAATTACAAGGGCAAAATTGATAACTAATTAACTTCTTGGTTTATTTTTGACCTTTGGATGAATATTTTTACAAGTGGTAAGCTGGAGCATTGGATATCAAGGGTAAAATATTGATTTGACTATTAAGGAGATTTTTTATTAAATATGATTAAATAATGCCATTTGGCATGAAAATAAAAAAAGAAAATTCAAGACTTCTCTTCATTTTCTCTCCAACGTGAGTTTTGAAGAAACTAAGGTAAATTTTAATTTTCTCCCTAAATGCCTTGGATTTAAGTTTTGGTATATGAAATGCAAAGTTGATCCTCTTTGAATTCTCTATCATTTTGTATAAAAAATTCATGGATTGGTTAAGCTAGCTCATGAAATTGAAGGATTAAAGTTTATGCTTTATGGATATAAATTTCTTTGTAGTTTGATTTTGAAGGATTAAGTGTTTAATTAGCTTTTCTAAGCTTGATTTCATGTGTAAAGTAAAACCCCTAATTTTGGCAAGTTAAGGTTAATTTAGGGTTATTGGATTCAAGTTTAATTTGGAGATTTCGTGAAAGAAAAATGTTGAAATAATATAATTAAAGGTTAATTGAGGTGTTGGAATGGTTAAAGGAAGCTAAAGATGTGAATTATGAAATCTGCCTAGAATTTTAGTCTTTAATAGTAAGTTTGAAAATTCAACAAAAATTCCATAAAAATGATTAAAAAGTGAGACAAATACCATTGTATTCCTAGTTCAATCTAGTTTCGTTTAAAATAAACTGTGACTGATTTTGATTTGTATATCAAAATATATGAATTTTTAAGTAATGAAAGGTCAAAAACATAGTACTAGTCTGCTCCTAAATTCATCACTTGAATTTGACTTTCAAAATTTGTCATAAATCGTACGAGTTGAATTTGGGCTATTAGTTTATATGGTTGAATAGTTTATCGAATCTAGCTTCTGTTAGGAATAAACAAAATCAAATTCCAAGTTGTAGATTATTTTATATAAATATTTCTTTGAAGGTAGCACAAAGTGACAGATTATAAAATTAGTACCTTATTGGTGTTATTAATTTGTGCATGTAAGGGATGAATGTGAAGCATTCAAGTAAACACGAGAAATCATAAATTTAGTTGAGAAAGCAATGAAAAGCTTGATGTTCTCTTAATACACGCATTTTAGTTTAGGATAAGAAGTGTCAAGGTGAGTGCATTTATATGTTTTAAAAGTATTTAGGAAGACTTGCGATAAGTCGACCTATATGATTTTACCAAATTGGTAATGTTGTTTTTATGTGAAATATAATATTTTCACAGGCAAAAAGAGATGATTTTGTACATGATAGGGTATGAACTGCCTTATTATGTTTTGTTTACAATAATTTTATTATCATATATTGATGATTGTTATAGAATGAATTATGGTAGAATGGAGTAAGAATTTCTCTATTATTTTGATTTATCAATGATGATATTTTTACCATCTATAAAATGATATCTTGCAAAGGTAATGGTATTGTTTTATTGCCCAAGATTACTATTAGAGTTATATTATAGTGGCATGCTATAAGAGACCTGCATTGTAGCTACACTTGCCACATAGTGGTTAGCATTCTGGGAATGCATTGATCTTCGGATCTAGTAGTCTGGGACTATCGTCACTTTGGTGACTAGTGCTCTGGGAGAACAATGAGCTCATATTAATGTAATGTTTGACTTTCTCCTTAGGGGAAATGGCTAGTACTCTAGGAGTACATGATCTCGTATACTTAGTTTCTCTCTATACGTGATACTTAGGCTATTGGTATAAAAGAACTTTTAAATAATGATTTTTATAAATATTTCATCTTTGCTTTAAGGCAATATTGATTTGAAATAATTTTATAAGGGAATTGTTTATATTATGTATACTTAAAGACTGATTATTATTTAATTTTATGATCAACTTATAATGCCTCACTAAGTTCGTACTTAGCCTGTGTTTTGTGTGTGCACACGTAGGTTGTTGGAGACATTAGGTGTAAGTAAGGCGTTGCATCAAGTGCAAAAAATTTCCATCAAGCTACTTCAGTAATGACATCCTACTTTAGGTTTTTAATTAATTTTAGTGGCATGTATAAATGAGATAAATTTGTCTATTTTGGTTCAGAGTCTGTTATTTATCAAACAGTTGATTTATTTTTCATAAGGTAAAGGAGCACCGATTTTGTGTACAAGTTAATTTTAAATATGTTTAAAGGTTTTAAATTTATTGAATTTTTGAATAAAAAAATCATGTCATTGTTCTGTGACATTTGTGACTCATATTCAGTAATCTAATAAAGGGAATGAGGTGTTACAAGTACGTTTTTTAGATATTGGAATCTGGATTTCGAAAATAACTCTTAAGGGATTGGTACGGGGGTGGAGCCGTATCGGTAAGGGTTTGCTTAGCACACTGTATCGATACGGGTTTCAGTTCTGTTAGTTAAACCGTATTGATACAGTTCTTTCCATATCGGTACGGGGCATATTTCTTTAGGTTTTTATCTGCTGAAGCTTGATAGTGTGCATTTTGGTCCCTGAATGTTATGTATGCAATTATATGAGTTTGGTTGATTATTTTAAGCTGAAATTTGACATGTGAGCATGAAATTTGATTAATGATGGATTGATAACTTGGAATTTAGTTAAGTCCTTGTAATTTGTGGTAATTATGTTTTGGTCCCCGAAGTGCATGTTTGAGCAATTAAACCCTATTTTGAAATCTAATCACAATGATAATGTATCCGCTAATGCATGTTCACCCTATGATCTAAATTGATGCATTTAGACAAGATCAAAATGAAAAAATTGACCCGATTTAGGTTATTAGTATGTGTTTGCTTCGGCAAACCTAATGTAGCCCTTTTAGCTCGGTTTCAGCTAGACCGGGTTATGGGGGTTACAACATATATAACCCCAAGGGGATGTCTACGAACAAATAAGGAACACAATTCAACTAAAAGCTCCGCTCATTAGCGCACGTTTCCATAAAAGAGTCGAGTTACCTCCGCTCGATCTATGTTTGCCGCTCCAAGAATGTTAATTTTCCCCTACAATATGACCGAGCCCCAACTCGTTCCACTTTATGACATTTACAATAGCGGCAAAATGCTCATGCTTATTAACAATTACATCTACAAAGGTATAAGATACTTGTGTTTTGTGCTAGAGTAAGCACACAATAACTACGAACACACATAAGCCTCCCAAAGGGATATCTCCATGCCTCTTAGAAAAATCCTCTATAGATTAAAAGGTGAAGAGCCCCCAAAGATATATCCGACCACTCTCGGAGGGAGAGATGTGAGCGCACTTAGTATAAAATCAGCAGATGGCATGGTGCAACGCAAACTACATGATGTAGCACTTTCTATCTCTTCTTGGTTGTTGTTGAAGATGACTCCCATTGATTGTAGGATCTAGGAAGGCAACAAGTATTCCTGCAAGTAAGATATGCTGCAAAAAGAATGTTTAAAGGTAGGTGACAAAAAAGTGAAAAGGGTGGGTTGAAAATGATGAAATAAAAGGGTGAATTTGTTAATTGGCTTTTATAATCCCCTTCTGATCTCACACGCTCAAGTTGTCTTTTTTCACTCCTTTATCTCTTGTATAATTCTTTAGAGAACTTACACAAGACTTGGCAAGTGATGTAATTTGTGCGTCAATTGAAAAGGTTAGTGTATGAAAAGGAAAATATAATGTAATGGTAGGCTAAGAATAGAAAGAAAAGAAAAAAAGGGTCACTTACAAACAAGATACTTACAAACTTCAACAATCAAAGTCTTGAAATGGCTTCAGGATCGGTTGTTGAAGTTGATGTTGTTGTGTGCTTTCTCAACCTTTCTTGTGATTTTTGAAATTTTCTTTGCTGTTCTTTTTTTTTTTATACTTTCAAATTCTTTTTTTGAGAGGAATAAGAATTCTAATTTTTTTATCTGCTTGCACGAAAAATTGACTTACAAGGTAGGCACTTGCTTGTTTCTACCAAAAGATCTGATTACCATATGATGTAGCACGTCCTGACTCTTCTTAGTTGTTGTTCAAGACGGCTCCCTTTGATTATAGGATCTAGAAGGCAACAAGTATTCCTACAAGTAAGATAGGTTGTAAAAAGAATGATTAAAGGTGGGAGATGAAAAGTTGAAAAGGGTGGGTTGAAAATGATGAAATACAAGGGTGAATTTGTAAGATGGTGATGGTGTAAAGGATGTCTGGGTATGGTGATGAAAGGGGCTGAAAAATGAAGGTAGTATTCAAAAGAATTCAAGGAAAAAACTATGCTATAAAGAGCATAACCCTAGACCTTATAAGAACGCGATTGAGCGTGGTAACAAGGAGTTTGACCCACTAGATAGCGATCTAGGAACCAACAGTATCTAGGTGGAATGAAAAAGTTGATGCCATAAATACAAGTACTTGATAAGTCGATAAAGTTCAATGAAGAACTTGAAGAGAGAAAATTCTCAAAAAAGGAAATTTTAGAAACTGTATGAGATGTCTACAAAATGCCAAGGCAATGCCTATTTATAGGCTTACAAGGGGGTGGCCAAAAAAGAACTTCTTTGCTTAAAAGGGTCGTGACTTTTCGATGAAGCATTTGGGTGAAAAGTTGTAATTCTCGTATGAAATTCCAACCTACACTTACTTCGGTAATCTGGACATATCTAGAGCTCCTGATATTGGATTGATTCGATTCAACATGCATTGGAAAGCTAAGATATAGGAGAATAAGTTTCATGAAGACATCACAACCTAGTTATGCTTGGATCCTGCTCGAAAATGGAAAGCAATTTGAGTGACGTTTTTGGTGATAAGTCTGCCCAATAAAGAGTGATTTCCATTGAGTTGGTTGGAACTCTTCGTTTTGGCGCCAAACTTGCTGCCCTCTCTTGGTGAAGGGTGTCGTGTCCTTTGGTTGCTTCTCTTCATGATTATGGTGTCTTTATGAATAGGCACAACTTGTAGGGTCATGATGCTTCAATGGATGGTGACCGTTGGCGAAGAGACACGACAGTTGGTGAAGATGCACTACTCTTGGTGAAAGATCATGAATTGAAAGGTACCCATTGGTGAAGAGGTATGTCTTGAAATGACACCTCTTGGCGAAAAGGCACGACTTGAAAAGGTACCTTTTGGTATTTTGTTGAAACACTTTTTTTATGAAAAGACACAGTTGTTGGAGAAAAGGCATGACTTTTGGTGTTGAGCTACTACTAGCTGCTTGAGCTAACTCATGCTGGTTGAGCTACACTTGAGCTACTTCTAGCTGATTCAGCTTCCTCTAAGCTAAGTGAGCTATCTTCGAGCTGAGTTGTGTTGCATTCCTTCAATCCCCTTGTTGTGTGAGCTGAAAAAGACCTAAAATAAAACAAACTCAAATTAATACTTATAATATAAAGTAAAGATGTGATATAAGTTAACTAAGCTTAAATAAAGATGTGGACTATAGGTTATGCATATAATAATCATATGATTTACATTTCATAATATATAATGAATGGAACCATACAATAATATCCTAAGAAATGATAAGCAGTCATGGACTATATATGAACGAAATTAATGACATGATATGTAAAGCATATAATAACATGGAAATGCATAGGTATGAATAAATATGATGCATAAATGAAATAACTTAAATTAAGGAATGAAAGAACTCCCTTAGAATCCATCATGGCAAACATCCAAGGTATGAGAAGTGTATGGGAAATGTTGGGGATGGTCAAGATCATATCACTACAAATAGAAAAACAACACATGGGGGCTACTTATCAAAACTATGATTTCATTAGCATACGCAAATGTTACAAGGCTCCTATGTCACTTACATACGCAGAGCATATTAAGATTCTATGAAACCTTCTAACTCAGCAACAAACGGGTTCACAACTTCAACTTCCAACTGATCACTTGCCACTAAGGAGCTTCTAATTCCAACCACTGCGAGACCATCTGCACCGTACTCTGTGAGGTTATCTGTCTCAAAAGCCTTGGCCTGATCTCCCCCACCCGCGTGAGATTGTTTGGAGCCGTCCACGTCATTCAAAGCCCTAACACCCATGGGAAACATTGAGGTAACGGCCGCGGGACTAGAAGGATCTTCGTCATCATATTTCTCCATGCAGACGTAGGGAGATAACCCTATACGGACCAACTCCCAGCTTTCCCTAAGGGGTTGTAGAGGTCAAAGTCTACATCTCCCTCTGCGACCTCCTAATAGCAACGAAAATCTAGATCGGATAAGTTCAAAGGACCAGCAAAGACCTAGATAGCACATACCAAAGTACGCTTCATACCTATTGGCATAGCCGTCAAACTCTTTGAGCTTTTCCTCCGCAGCTGACCTAATGGTCCTCTCACGCTTAGAGCCTCCGCTAAATCCCTCTTCTCCTCTTGAGCCAGAGCTATTTCTTCCTCCCTTTTTCCTTAAATTAGTGGTCACCTCTAAAGTCACCTCCCTCTACGACTCAACTTCAACCTCAACAGTAGCCCATCTCTGTCCCTCATGTTTGGCCTCTGCCTCTACTCCCCTTTGAAGATCTTGTGCATGTTTTAAATGTTGCTTCAAGGCTTCAATCTCACCGGCTAGGTACGCAACCGTATTGTGGGCTTCGATCATCTCTTCTTCTTTGGCCACCAATGTTATACATTGACCATCATAAGTTGCCTCAGCCTCCGCAAGGGCTGAATGAGCTTTCTCGTCTATCATACAAAAGGAATTCTACAACCTACTCTCTACTAGACCAAAGATTCCTCAAAAGTCAGGAAAAAATGGCACAACCACCTCTGTCGCTGGTGACCCTATATCAAGCATGTGTTGCAGCCAGGACTCAAAATGATTTTTAAAAAAACAACAAAGTTGCCACCAATCTTTTTTAGGTGTGATTGGATCACCTAAAAATGGTTTATTGTAATAAAAAATATTTTTTTATTAAAAACAACAATTTTGGTCTACGAAAACATAAAAAACAGGTTCGAGTCAGTTTACGGCGGGGAAGGGTAAGTACCCCCACAATGCCTAAAAATTGATGCCTAGACGATTACAAGTTATCTTAATGTCATAATTTGCAAGTTCGTGTGAAATTTAAATTATTGTCCATTTATGAATGTGAATTCATTTTAACGGCCCCACCATTCGGAAAGTAAACAAATAATGACCGCCAACACTTCTGGCGCTAACCCAATTTACCCCATTTAGTGGGACATCGCATGTCAAACATGACATAAAAGGCATTTAAGAACATAATTATTTAAATTAGAAAGTTAATGTTTCCCTAACTATCCTAAACAAATTATTATTAACCAAATTAAAGGACTAAGTAGTCTAAGAATGAAATTTATCTAAGGTTTAAATTTTAAGAGTCAATTTATTAGAGGAAACTAAGCCTAGGTCAACTAGAATAAACTAAACTATACTAGGAATCTAATCAAAAAGGTTTCTAAAATTAAATTAAGGACTAAATTAAAGGGGCCTAATTTAAAGGTTTTAAACTTAGCTTAAAGATCTAACTAAAAGATGTTAATATTAGAGATTTTTAAGGAAATTAAATTAAAGCAACATAATACATAAAAATAATAAGAAAGTAAGTAACATAAACCTAAATTGCATAAAATTAAACATACACTAAAATTAAACGAACATTAAAGAAAAAGGGATAAAATTAGTGATTTTTAAAATGTGCATCCTTCCCTTGATTGGATTTACACTTAATTAACGAGCCAAGATTTTAAGAAAATTCAAATCTAAAATAAAATAAAAATAAAAATAAACAAGACTATAAAAAGATTCAATAGTTTAAAAGCTAGAAAGATTATTAATTAGAATAATAAATAAAATTAAGATCAAAATGATGATAAAACCTAAAAAGAAATTAAATTAAGTATGAAACAATGGTTAAGTTGAAAAGAGATAAAGTTAGAAGCCAAACTAAAAATAAAAAGGGAGTAGATTGCATAAATTAAAAAATAAAGGGTCGATATGAAATGCCCACGAAAGATGGGCACGGGTTCTAATCTGGATCTAGGTCAAGTTTTTGGATACTATAAATAGCAAGAAAAAAAAGAACAAAAAACACTTTTATTTTAGAATTTCATCCGAAAATGGATTAAGCCCACCCCTCTTTATTTCATATGAACTGTTCTTCCTGTTCTTCATGAAATGAAGAACGTAGTGAACGCCCGCCGTGTCAGCCGCCATCCACCGACGCTGGCCACGTTAATCGGTGGTGGAATCTCAAAAAAATCCCTTTTATGATTCCTTTTTAAAACCAAAGCTCGAATACCCTTTTTGAAATTATCCAAAAAAATTTAAAACATGACCCAGATTTAAAGAAACATTTCGAATCCTTTTCTTTTAAAAAACATTTCAACTTCTCGATGACCTTTTGTTAGATCCTAAGTATGGAATTTAAACAGCATAAGGGAGATGAACATCCATCATCGGGGATATAGCCTCAAAACATTATTTGCGGCAGCGGCTCAGAAAACATTTGGGTAAAAAAATATATCACTTTCTTTTTTTAATTCGAAATGAAAATAAAGACAAAAAGAAATACCTAGAACTTGTGTTTTTTCTTCTTGTTATTGCTCAAAACCCGTGTAGTTTTAACAATGAAATGGATCGACATTATATAGACATATTACAATGATGTAAAGAATAGAAATTAATATTTAGTGATTTTTTTTCAATATTATAATGTGATTCCATTTCCCTTTTGAATCAATTTGGTCTTGATTTACTTTCCCTTTTTGATTTGATTCCACTCAACGATTGATTATTTTCTCTCTTTTTCTTGTATGATTGGATAAAATTAGGTGACTACAACTTCCCCTCTTTGCTTATTCTAGCAAAAACCAGAATATGGCAAAGAATAAAAGGCACTAATTTTATCTGGTTGAACTACAAATTGTTTGTTAGGTCTGGTCTCACGCACTTCTATAGAGAAAAAGTTGAATTACCCTCCTTCAAACCTGAGGTAGCGAAAAGAAAATGTGATCCTTCAAACCTAAGGACTTCAAGCTGAAAAGAATGGATGATTTTATCTTTCGAACCTAAGGAATACAAACCAGGCTCAACTCCTTCAAACCTGAATAGTGGAAGGAAACTCGGATTCTTCAAACCTAAGGACATCAAGCTGAAAGGAAAGAATGATCTGCTCCTTTGAACTCGTCAAGGACAAACCAGGCTCCACTCCTTCAAACCTAAGTAGTGGAAATAAAATCTGATCCTTCAAACTTGAGGACTTCAAAAGGAAGGGGAATATACTCTTTCGAACCCGTGGAGGACAAACCATGCTCCATTCCTTCAAACCTGGTAGTGGAAAGAAACTTTGATCCATCAAACCTAAGGACTTTGAGCTAAAAAGAAATAATGATTTGCTCTTTTGAAACCAGATGAGGACACTAGGCTCCACTCCTTCAAACCTAAGTAGTGGAAAGAAACTTTGATCGTTCAAACACGAGGACTTCAAGTTGAAAAGAAATGATGATTTTCTCCTTTGAACCCGAGGAGGACAAATGATCAGTGAAAGGACATTAAACAATTTTTGCAAGCGTACACAATCGATGCAAGTAGTAGACATATGTAAATCTTTCGGATATTGATCCCACGAGGACTGTTGTTCGGTTGTCTACAAATGTCAGTGCAATAAGTAAGAAAAATATGGTAAATGCAATAGGTAATGATGAAGCAATGAAAGGTAAATGATATAGGTAATGTTAAAGCAATGTACTGGAATTAAAATAGAAACAATATAATGATAGCAGCGAGGTTCCCCCAGTGAATCATCAATAGAATAATGAATGCTAGGAAGAAACAAAAGAAAAGATGATTATCGATGCAATAAAGCACATGAATATCTTACCAATCTCAACTTCTACCCTTAATCAAAGAATTATATGAGCCCACTCACCACACCTTCTAGTGATGGATAAATAAGAAAATACAAGAACAATTTAGTTAACTTTCGTTGTACTCCCATTCAACTTTCATTGTCACGATTGTTAACTTGAACTGTCACTGCACCTCTCGGTGACAGTGGCTGCAATAAACAATTTCGTGCATGAAAACATTCAAACACAAAGATCAAAAGATAGAGGAAAAGCTTAATAAGATAAACAGTCAGTCAACACTCATAAAGTATTTTCATACAAAATGAAATTAAATCATAATCATTGACCTTTAAACAAAAAAACATTAAGAATCGATTGGGGAAAGCTATTTCTAGCTAACTCGATTACTCCTGACGCTTCCTCTTGCCTCGCACTCGTCATGGCTACTTAATTTTGCATTGGATTCAACTCGGTTTCCCCATGGAAGCTTTAAGCCGCCATAGCCATCAAGAGAAAGCTCCAAAACCAAGGAAAAATATGATAAGATATGAGCCTTCCTTTTTAGGGTAAGAATATATGTATAACATATATATGCTTATCACTTTCTAATTGGGTGTTTACAAGTGCCCTTCATATATTTTCTAGATAAAATTTCGTATAAGGTAGCTGTACTAATGGACATCTCATAATTCTTTGATTTTACCCTGACAGCTGTCATTACAGAGACAATGATTGTTTCAATGCGTTGACATCATGTCCGAACAAAAAATGTTGTAACTAACTGTCAGCTCATTGTCCTATGATCTTATCTTCTCACCAGCGTCTTTCGATCTTATCTTTTTTATAACTGTTAATGCAGCATAGTTTTGGATGCAATCAAAACAACACTTCTACAGCGACATCCCAATGCGGTGACAGTCTTGGCTGCAATTCTAGAAGAACTCATGTAGGGACATTAGCAGAAAAAAAGTGATAAATTCAAGGACAATTTAAGAAAGAGCTATCGAGTTAAGAAAATGCAAATAAAAAGATAAAAATGTATTCAAATGTTAACTAAATGGGGACAAAACCAATAAATAAGGCAAACACACATGCTCTTTAGAGTACCATCACACCCCAAAACTTAAATTTTTGCTTGTCCTCAAGTAAAATAAAAAATGGCAAGGTTAGGCACCAATTGATGAACATTATAGCTACTTGAATCATCTCAACTATCAATGAATCAATTACATCTACATGATAGAAGATTGCATCGACATCTCAGGAATATGAATGAATGAACTTGCAATTCATCAAAGCTAGAGTCATGCCTTACATCTCAAATTCCTCCAACCTAAACATCCTTTATTTCATTATACTATATAAGCATGTAATATAGATTTTTTTTTCTTTCTTCATTTTTGAAGTAGATAGGGATATCAAAGAATAAATGCACCCTAAGATCCTGAGAAGTATGTTGTTGTGTAATGAATCCCATAGAGTACTCCATTGCTTTGACACACACTCATACAGCTACAACCTTTGGCCAGATTCATTTTTCTAATGCATGCATTGTAGTGTTCCCCCTTAAGCTACTTTCATTAAGCTCCCACATTGGAGATATGATCTATAATATATAGTAGCAGCTAAACTAGGCAGATTCATCTAAGATCTAAAAGATGGTGATAGTTATCCATTACTTAAGCACTAAAATTCATTCATAACTAAATTCTAGTACAACATTCATCACATGTATCCAACAAATTCATTGACAATCAACAAGATTCAAGATTTAAGCATCGAATGTAAGAAAAAAATTATAGCACAAAATTAACCTTGCATTTGCTTAGAATTTTATTTTATTTTTTATATTTTTTTGAAATGGGGGTGCATTTCAAACCCTTGATGTATACCCCCACACTTAAACATTGCATTGTCCCCAATGCAAAGAACATAATGCAATGACAATGCAATGGCCATACGGATACAATGACAAAATGCAGTAACAAAAGGAAAACAACAACTACATGAAATGTATGATAAGAACAAACTATAAAAAATAAAAGCAAACTAAATCAGTCTTTTTTTGCTATCGATGTGACTGCATGGTGCTTCTTCTCGCTGCAACATTCTCTTCTCAGTATTTGCATCCATAGCCTCAGATACAGTGATAATTTCTGCAGCAGCATCTTCTTCTTCTTTTCTATTAGCTTAGTTTTGTCTGCAGATGCCTTCTATTGTTTAGGTTAAACTTTGGTATCATCAACCTCCTCTTATTTGGAAGAACACACCTGTGAAATCTGAGTGCACCCATAATAAATGCCAATTTATTATTTTGTTGTGGTAGAGATTGCCTTGGAGAGTCGTTTCAAATACTTATTGTATTATATCCGCACTCTCCATTGAGTAACAATTATGCCCAAAAAGAGTTGGGCCAATGTAATTGCAATTATTTTGACTTGTTTTGCCTTGGTGAATGTGTCTTTCTTTCATTTTCCTTTGAAGTCCATGCGTACCCTCCACCTTGCTATTATTCTAGAAGGCATAAATTCAATGTGAGAAACATTTTTGACATCCAACCATTTGATTACCTCATTCTCATCGACTTCCATCATAGCTGAATGTAGCTTTCATTGTAGTGACATTTGCTGCTCCAGGCAGTTGTTGTAGCAATCCTCTACTAGAATTTTGTGTAAATCAAGTGAAAGACCAATTCTTTGAAAGTTTTCAAGCATCCAACCACCAATTTGTTCATGCTTTTTAAACATCTCCATTACTAGAGATTTTGGTGCAGCAATAATATCGGAGGGAATCACCATGGATAGAGTATCTTCTCCCAAATGATCATACCCTTCTTTTGATGACTTCAAATATAGCATCGTTGGTTCCTCAAGAGATACATGCTTAGATTCCATTGACAAAGTATTGTCATCTTGTTGACCCTGCACGTAATCATGAACTTGTGGTAAAGGTGGATGTGAGGACACTTCAGATTTCGCCGACACTTTGGATTGGCTGACACTTCAGGTTGTGTCGACAATGTCGATTACCGTACATTTGGCATGTGAGTGAAAAATCTTGGAACATGATTTTTTGAGACATCAACTATCTCAGCAACAATCTTTTCGTGATGAGTCACTTCATTATTTTCTGAAGATGGTTCATCCGAATCCCTAATTGGCTTACCACTCTATTTACCTCTCTTTAGAGTGATAACCTCTCAATGTTCCTTCTCTCAGGGATTGGGATTTTTAGCATCACTTGAAAGTCAGCCTTGCGGTCTAATATTCAATGTGGATGCAAGCTATCCCAATTTTTCTTTTAATACGCAAATCGAAGAGGACTCCCCTTGAACAATTTTTCTATTCGAGTTATATGCTCTCGCATCAAAGCTTCAAGAGATGCAAAGGGATAAGATATCAAAGCTTGGGTATATTGTTGTTGCATAGGTGCTTGAACTTGTAGATGAGGGATCTAAACATATTGTGGCTGCACATGATTTTGTTGTTGATGCATCTGAGATTGTTAATTGAATTGTGACTATAGTGGAGTGTAATTCCCTTATCTTGGATTATAAGTGCCTCGGGACCAAGTATTCTCATATTGGAATGTCCTAGCATTTTGCCCAGAATTCTAAATTCCCCAAGACTTTTGATTGCATGCAGAAGCATTATAGGAATTACCATAAGAGTTGTTCCATATGAGTTGTGGACATTCTTCATAAATGTGGTTGTCACCACAAATCTCACGATTAAATAGAGGGACATCTACTCGTTGAGCAACTTGAATAGGTGTAACTTCATTAGTTCCTTGAATATTATTTATCATGTTTTCTAGAGAATAAATCTGAGCTCTAAGAGAAGAAACTCCATCCCACTCAATAATGCTGAGAGTAGATTTTACTTGAATCGCTCTTTGAATAGGATATTGAAAGTCGTAGCTGGAGATCGTGTAATCCTGAATGGTTCGATGTCTATCATTCGACAAATTTGTTGCTCTCTCTTTTTAGCACACCTAAAAAATGAAAAAAACTAAAAAAATAAAGTTAGTAAAAAATGCAATGACAAAAATTAACACCAAAAGAAAACTATCCCCAGTAACGATGCCAAAACTTGATCGGAGAAATGACGTCAAACGATTTGTGCAAGCGTACACGGTCGATGCAATTATAGTAGACAGATGCAAATCTATCAGGTATCAATCCCACGAGGACGGCTGTTTGGATGTCTACAAATGTCAGTGTAATAAGTAAGACAAATAAGGTAAATAGGATAGGTGATGTCCAGGCAATGAAATGTAAATGACATAGGTAAAGTCGAAGCAATGTACTAAAATTAAAACATAAACAATATAATGATGGAAGTGGGGTTCCCTCGGTGATTCGTCAACAAAATAATGAATGCTAGAAAGAAACAAAAGAAAATATGATTGTCGATGCAATAAAGCACATGAATATCTTACCAACCTCAACTTCTACCCTTAATCAAAGACTTATATGAGCCCACTCACCACACCTTCCTATAATGGCTAAATAAGCAAATACAAGAACAATTGAGTCAACTTTTGTTGTACTCCTATGCAACTTTCGTTGTCAGGTTGTTAACTTGAATTGTCATTGCACCTCTCGGTGACAGTAGCTGCAATAAACTCTTTCGTCCATAAAAATATTCAAACCCAAAGATCAAAGGCTAGAAGAAAAGCTTAATAAGATAAACATTCAGTCAACATTCATAAAGTATTTCCATACAAAATGAAATGAAATCATAATCATCAGCACTTAAACAAAAGAAACATTAAGAACCGAACAGGAAAAGTTATTCCTAGCTAACTCGATTGCTCCTTGATGCTTCCTCTTTCCTTGCAATCATTGTGGCTGCTTAATTCTGCATCGAATTCACCTCGGTTGGCCCATAGAATCCATAGCCATCAAGAGAAAGCTCCAAAACCAAGGAAAAAGATGATAAGATATGAGCCTCCCTTTTTAAGGTAAGAATATATGTAAATATATCCTTATCACTTTCCAATTAGGTGTTTGCAGGTGTCCTTCATAGATGTTCATGATAAAAATTTGTATAGGACAGTTGTACTAATGGACAACTCATAATTCTTTGATCTTATCCTGATAGCTATCATTGCGGCGACAATGACTGTTTCAATGCGTCGACATCTTGTCTGGACAAAAGTTGTTGTAACTAATTGTTAGCTTATTGTCCTTTGATCTTATCCTCTTGCCAACGTCATTTAATCTTATCTTTTTTACATTTGTCAATGCGGCGACAGTCCTGGATGCAATCTCAACATCATTTATGCAGCGACATTGGTATTGTAGTGACATCTCAATGAGCTGACAATCATGGCTATAATTCTAGAAGAACTCATGTAGCGACATTAGCAAAAAAAATGTGATAAATTCAAGGGTAATTCATGAAAGAGCTATTGAGTTAAGAAAATGCAAATACAATGATAAAAATGCTAAAATGTATGCAAATGTTAACTAACTTGGGACAAATTACCAATAAATAAGGCGAAAACACATGCTCTTAGAGTACCATCACACCCCGAAACTTAAGCTTTTGCTTGTCCTCAAGCAAAATAAAAAAAAAAATAGCAAGGTTAGCCACCAGTTGATGAAAATTATAGCTACTTAATCTTCTCAACTATCAATGAATCAATTACATCTACATGATAGAAGATAGCATCGACGTCTTAGGAATATGAATGAATGAACTTGCAATTCATCAAAGCTAGCATCATGCCTTACATCTCAAATTCCTTCAACCTAAACAACCTTTATTTCATTATACTATATAAGCATATAATATATTCTTTTTCTTTTTCTTTCTTTTTTTAAGCATCGAGGGATATCAAAGAATGAATGCACCCTAAGATCCTAAGAAGTAAGATGTTGTACAACGAACCCCAGGGAGTACTTCATTGCTTTGGCACACACTCATGAAACGATAGCCTTTGACCAGATTCAATTTTGCTAACACATGCATTAAAGTGTTCCCCTTAAGCTACTTTCATTATGCTCCCACATTGGAGCGTTCTTTATTTACACATAATAGGATCTATAAACATATATAATAGCAGTTGAACTAGGCAGATTCATCTAAGATCTAAGAGATGATGCTAGGTATCCTTTACTCAAGCACTCAAATTCATTCATAACAGAAATCTAATACAACGTTCCATCACTTATATCCAAGAAATTCATTGACAATCAACAAGATTCAAGATTTAAGCATCGAATGTGAGAAAAAAAGTAGAGCACAAAAAGAACCTTGCATTTGCTTAGAATTTTTTTTTTTTGAAATATGATGCATTTCAAACCCTAGGTGTATACACTCAAACTTAAAGATTGCATTGTCCTCAATACAAAGAACATAATGCAATGACAATGCAATAGCCATATGGATAAAATGACAAAATGCAGTAACAAAAGGAAAACAACAACTACATGAAATGCATAATTAGAACAAACTAAAAAAATTAAGAGAAAACTAACTCAGTGTTCCTTTGCTCCTGATATGACTGCATGGTGCTTCTTCTCGCTGTAGCATTGTCTTCTCAGCATTTGCATCCACAGCCTCAGATGTAGTGACAATTTTTGTAGCAGCATCTCAGAATTTAGACGGCACGAGGGAAATAAACATCCATCATCGGGGATGTAGCCTCAAAATGCCATTCACGGTAGTGGCTCAGAAAACATTTGAGTAAGAAGTTGCATCCCTTTCTTTTGCAATTCGAAATAAAAATAAAGATGAAAAGAAATATCTAGAACTTATGCGTTTTTTATTATTATTGCTCAGAATCCGTGTAGATTTTACAATGAAATGGATTGTCGTTATATATCCATATTACAATGATAGAAAGAATAGAAAAGAATAATCAATCATTTTTTCCAATATTACAATGCGATTCCTTTCCCGTTTTGAATCAACTTGGTCTTGATTTACTTTCACTTTTTGATTTGATTCCACTCGATGATTGATTTTTTTTCTTTTGTTGCTTTTTCCCTACATGGCTGGATAAAATTAGGTGACTAAAGTATGAACAAAGTTCGTATTCCCCCAAATAAGCAAGATAATGTAAGTAAACACATTGACTTACTCTCAACTGAAACTGAGTGGTTTACAGTCTCCCCCTCTCCATCCTTCTGAGAAACCACATTAGCAGGCACTTTTAGAGCACTCACCCTACCTCCCAAAGCCACAGACGCAACCATAGATGCAACCTTGGCACTTTTGCCAGGCGTGACGGTCCCGAAAGGCACACTCCATTTGATAATAACCATAGTAGGAGATTTCTCCAAAGTCTTTTTCTTTTTTTCCTTAAGAAGAATCTCTATCTGCAAATCCTCCGGTGAATGAAGCTTCCATTTCTTGCTATCAAGGAAAGCGGCCACGGCACAGATCTTGTAACACCCTTAGCGTATACTTGTAAATCGAATATACATTAAAGATGTTTCAGAGTCGTTTAAAGAAATCTTGACTTACAAATTTATTTGTACAAGTATTAATAAATTTTAGTTTGTAAATCTAACCCTTTCTCAATTTTCTTGAAAACACAACCTATATGCAGTTAGCTAGTTTCAACCCTGAACTAATTATTTTAAATATATTTGGCAATTATTATTAAAAACAATAGTTTAATTCAGGGTGAAAAATAGATTCACTATCTACGCTATTTCTTGACTTTAAAATCTTACCGATTATTCTTATTAGCAAAGTAATTATCCTTTCTACCTTAGCTTTATCCTGTTACAATGCTAATGCCTTATTTTGCTTTATCCATATACGATTTATCATCAAAACTGATTACTTATATATCATTTAGTCTAATTTAATGCATCATACTCTACTAGCAATTAAATAATTACATGCCCACTAGAGATTATTATAAGCTAGAATATATTACTGATGTTTTGTAAATTGAAGCTTGATTAGCATGCTCGACTCCTCTTCAAATCCTCCATCTTAACCTACGTGTGAAACAAAAACACGCTAAGTACGAACTTAGTGAGGCAAAACTTATAAATCAAAGTAAAGCGCTTTAATTTTAATAAAAATTACATAATAAATAAAATACTGAATATAACATATAAGAATTTAAAATCGTATAGAATAACTTATCGAAGTCGTTCCTCTATCATGCAACCTATAAAAATCAACATCTCATATATTCATATATATATATATATAAATATATATATATATAATACAAGTTATATCAATATGATCCATTGTACTTTCAATTTCAATATAGCCCAATTTACTATGGATGAGAATACAAGGTATGCGAGTCAATGATGAGTATGCGCATGTGCCTGGCAACAACTATTTAGTTGTGCCATTAATAAAACAATGTATCGATGCATTGATATCAATGTATCAATACCAATGTATCAATGTCAATGTAACATTGTAAACACTACCGTAACTTAACAGCATCAATAATAATAATAGGTCATTGTTGTAGAACACAACTTACTATATCACTGCCGTAACTTAACAACAGTACTAACCAATAGGTCATAGCCGTAGAACACAGCTCACTGTCTCATTACTGTACTTGACAGTAATATTATATTAATATACTCCACCTCTTTGGCATGCCAATATACCAAGACTATCAATAATTATACAATGGGCTTTCAAATATTTTACTACTACGAACATTTCATTCATTTTTGATAATATCAATGGATCAAGATAATCACTTCAATATGTAAAAATATGCATTGGGAAATTCATACCTGAAAATCATTCATAGAGCATTTCAAAATCATTTAATAAAATTCAAATCATTTTCTTTTAATAATCGAGAATAACTTATCACCAGTCTTTCTCATTTCATAAATAGAGTAAGTAGAATGCACTCACCTGGGCTATGAATAGTATGCCTCACTAAATTCTACTCGATCTTTTCCTTTATAGTATCTTGAATCCTCTTTGATTCGTGTTCGGCTTCATTAACCACATAAATATAAATACCATTTGTTAGATTTAAATCTAACAATATTCTAAATATGCTATCAAATCTAATTATTCGAATATGTAAAATTTCCAAAACTTTTTGTTCTTTTCTTAGACTGTCCAAAAATTCATTTTGGTCCCCAATTGACCACTTTGAACTTCAAATAATTCTTCCAAGCTTGCTAACTACCATTAGATACCAAATGTCTCAATTTCCATTTTCTGGCAGCTTGCACTACCTTCAAAGATTTATTTCTATAAAATACTATAAAACTCCGAATTCTATTTCGTTTGTTCTGAAAGAAACTAGATTCAATAATATTTTCACTCATATAAATTAATAGCCCAAATTCAACTTGTATGATTTATGGCGAATTTTCAAAGTCAATTTCCAGTGCTAATTTCGGAATAAGGCTGTCATACTGTTTTCTGACCTTTCACCACTTAAAAATTCATATCTTTTTAGTCGAAACTCGAAATCAGTTTCCTTTTGTTGGAGTCGAAACTAGAATGCAAAGATAATGATTCTAGCTTCTTAACCGAAATAGCCACTAAAATTCAAAGATAATGATTCTAGCTTCTTAACTTTGCAATTTAGTCCTCAAATCAACATTACTATATTAATTCCATCATTATAACAAAAAATCAGATTTAATCCTTCTCTAAACCTCATTTCCAAATTGGTCACTTAACTTTGACAATTTGTCAAAATGGTCACTAACTCGATTTAACATCGGTTTTGCATTCTAACTTCAATTTCATATCTTCAACATACCTAATAACATAAATACACACCCATTCCATAAAAATAATATTTATTCCTTCAACTTTTAAACTTGCTGAATTGGTCCCTAAACATTTAAATTAGGGTTTTGCTTCCAAACAACAAATCAAGCTAACTAGATCATTTATCCAACATCACAAACCCTAAATCAAACTTGAATCCATAAACCCTAATCATCTTCATAATAATCAAAACATTTAGAGTTTAAATCCCAACTCAATAACATGATTTTAACATCACAAAAGCTTGATTTCTACTTAAATTTCAACATGGAATCATAAAATCTCAAAACCCCCAATTGAGTCCATAAACCCTAATTTCTTCTCATACAAAATTATCACCAATCAAGCATGTTTTCCACAAATTATTTACACCAGAAGATAGAGCTTGATGAGTAGAACAACTTTGTAGTTTGAAAGATTACCTGAAAATCGAGTTCCGGGGCTTGAATCGAACTTGGAGTATTTTTCTCCTTTTTTATTTCTTTCCCCCCCCTCATATTTCGAAATTTTAAGATGAAGAATGGTCTTCATCTTTTTATTTTCATCCAATTTGACCACTTGTCTTGTATAAATGAATTTTTAAATTCATTTAAATAGTGAAATTACTAAAATGCCCTTTTCATCTAATGGCCAAGATTTAATCTCATCAAAACTCAATGGACAAGATCAAATCCATGTGTAATTGGCCTTTCAAAATTGCCCTTAAAGTTTCAAAATATTTCAAAAATGCCATCCATGCAAATGTCCAATTTACCCTCCAACTAGTCTTTATTTACAACAAGTCTTGAACATTGTCATTCCATTAAAATTGAACCAAATTGGTTCCAATCAAACCGGCCATGTCCCAAAATATCTTAGATTTTTATTTATGGCATTTATTCGATCTAAATATTCGAATTTCACTCAATACGATTTCCAAATTTTCTTCTTACGAACTTTAAAGCTTTATAACCATTAATATAAGCTTCGTACAAAAATTTCGGGTAACACGAAAGTGTCACTCTTTGGGTGAACTATTCATTTATGGGGTTAACTTATAGAACTTTTGGAAATTACACTTTGGTCCCTGAACTTTCCCAAAGTTTATACTTTGGCCACAAAACTTTCAAAATTTTCATTTTGGTCACTGAACTTCAATTCCCAATTCAATTTTCCTCAGATTTTTACAAACTTTGAAAGTACCCATTTTAGTTATTCTGATAATTATTGAAAATCTTCATAACATAAGGTTTCTCGTAGAAATCCTTTATTTAAAATCCATACAAATATTTTCTACTTTTACTGAGTCAAAAATATTGATCAGAAACACTTTTATGGGACCTTCCCCAAGGTCACCCATCTTTGTATTTCCTTGGCCTGAGCACGCTTAACAATTTCATTCGATCCAAATTCGGTACCTTTTTCTGCATCTTAATTCTTAAAACTGATATCAAGGTACTTATTTCGATCCGATTCACTCTTCTACTGAATAAAATTACTTGTTGGGGAAATTTACACTTTAGTCCCCAAACTTTTCCAAGGTTTATACTTTAACCCCTAAACTTTCAAAATTTACAATTTAGTCACTAGCCAAAATTTGGGATATTAAAGTTCTTCCCCCTTAAGAAAATTTGTCCTCAAATTTTCAATGCGTACGTGTTCCAAACATTTACGGATATTAGTTCCTAATTTTCTTCTCAGCCTCCTAAGTGGCTTCTTCGACCTTGTGATTTTCCCTCGAAACTTCAGTCAATGAAATTTCTTATTCCTTAATTCTTTAATTCCATAAACCAATATTTTTACTAACTCCTCTTCATGTATCAAATCTAATTGCATCTCAATTTATTCATGGGTGTTGACATGTAAATAATTCAGTCAATGCCCCCAAAACATAAGTACATATACTATAAACTTTTATTCACTTCTGAAGATAAGATCCATAAATATGCCCTTGGCATATTGGCTTAACTCACTTATCTCACACTATTCCTCATAAACAATGTGAGTACCTTGTCAAAGTTCAGAAATCGGTGAAATAATTTCCTTATGAACTATTCACCATATCCAATTCTTTATCACTTTTCTAAGAAGTTTTCCAAACTCCGTCCTCTGTATCAATATTACTTCTTCTATCTTCTCAATATTAATACATCTCAAATCTTCTATAGAAGTTTTGTCATTTTTCGTCTTCAAATAAGCAGCTATAAATCCTCTTTCATCATAACCTTTAAGGTTCCCAAAACTTAAACTTTTTTCACAATCAATGCTTTATTATATAGAGATGCCAGAAGTAAAACCTCTTACTGATTCATACCTAACATCTTCTTTTTGAGCTTCAAATATAATCTCTTTATATATCAATTTATTTCTTAGTTTCTTTTTTAATCATCTCAGTAGTATCATTACTTAACTTTCCAACTCTCCCTTATGTACTGACAGTACAAACATCTTATAATAAGATACCACTGAGTTATTTCCATCATAACTTCAATCCTTAATTTATCTTGAGTATATCGCCAGATTACATCTGCGGCATCTAGTGACATTGTTATCTTCAAACATATATATTTCTAAAGTAAAGATACTTCTTCTTCTTACTCCTTCGTATCCGAGTATCTTATAATTATTGTATCATATCCTCTATGGGTCCTTTCTTAACCTCTAAGATTCATCAACTAACGAAATCCATTATCGTTTTACTTTCCTTATTCTAGTATCATTTCACCTTATACTAATGAGGAGCAGTATCAAGTCATACAATAAGTACATCAGTAATATGACATCCTAGGGGCATGTATTTACTATTAAAAATCATATCATACTCGGTTTAACATCTAGAACTAGCTAAACCTTTGCTCTGATACCATTAAATGTAACACCCTTAACGTATAATCGTAAATCGAATATACATTAAAGATGTTACGGAGTCGTTTAAAGAAATCTTGACTTATAAATTTATTTGTACAATTATTTACAAATTTTAGTTTGTAAATCTAACCCTTTCTCGATTTTCTTGAAAACACGACCTATGTGCAGTTAGCTAGTTTCACCCTGAACTAATTATTTTAAAATATATTTGGCAATTATTATTAAAAATAATAGTTCAATTCAGTGTGAAAACTAGATTGGCTATCTAGGCCCTTTCTTGACTTTAAAATCTTTACGCGATTACCGATTATTCTTATTAGCAAAGAAGTAATTATCCTTTCTACCTTAGCTTTTTTCTGTTACAATGCTAATACCTTATTTTGATTTATCCATGTACGATTCATCATCAAAACTGGTTACTTATCTATCATTTAGTCTAATTTAATGCATCATACTCTACTAGCAATTAAATAATTACATGCCCACTAGAGATTATCATAAGCTAGAACATCTTACTAATGTTTTGCAGATTGAGCTTGATCAGCATGCTCGACTCGTCTTCAAATCCTTTATCTTAACCTACGTGTGAAACAAACACACGCTAAGTACGAACTTAGTGAGGCAAAACTTACAAATCAAAGTAAAGCACTTTATTTTTAATAAAAATGCATAATAAATAAAATACTGAATATAACATATAAGAATTTAAAATCGTATAGAAAGACTTATCAAGTCGTTCCTCTGTCATGTAACCTGTAAAAATCAACATCTCATATATTCATATATATATACAATACAGGTTATATCAATACGATCCATTGTACTTTCAATTTCAATATAGCCCAATGTACTATGGATGAGAATACATAGTATGCGAGTCAATGATGAGTATGCACATGTGCCCGACAACAACTATTTAGTTGTGCCATTAATAAAACAATGTATCAATGTATCGATGTATTGAAATCAATGTATCAATTCCAATGTATCAATGTTAGTGTAACACTGTAAACACTACCGTAACTTAACGGCATCAATAATAATAATAGGTCATTGTTGTAGAACAAAACTTACTATATCATTTCCGTAACTTAACAACAGTACTAACCAATAGGTCATAGCCGTAGAACACAGCTCGCTGTCTCATTATTGTACTGGACAATAATATCATATTAATATACTCCACCTCTTTGGCATGCCAATATACCAAGACTCTCAATAATTATACAATGGGCTTTCAAATAATTTACTACTACGAACATTTCATCCATTTTAGATAATTTCAATGGATCAAGATAATCACTTCAATATGTAAAAATATGCATTGGGAAATTCATACCCGAAAATCATTCATAGATCATTTCAAAATCATTTAATAAAATTCAAATCCTTTTCTTTTAATAATCGAGAATAACTTATCACCAGTCTTTCTCATTTCATAAATACAGTAAGTAGAATGCACTCACATGGGCTATGAATAGTATGGCTCACTAACTTCTACTCGATCTTTTCCTTTATAGTATCTTGAATCCTCTATGATTCGTGTTCGGCTTCATTATCCACATAAATATAAATACCATTTGTTAGATTCAAATCTAACAATATTCTAAATATGCTATCAAATCTAATTATTCGAATATGTAAAATTTCCAAAACTTTTTGTTCCTTTCTTAGACTGTCCAAAAATTCATTTTGTTCCCCAATTGACCACTTTGAACTTCAAATAATTCTTCCAAGCTTGCTAACTACCATTAGATACCAAATGTCTCAATTTCCATTTTCTGGCAGCTTGCACTACCTTCAAAGATTTATTTCTATAAAATAATCTAAAACTAAGAATTCGATTCTGTTTCTTTTGAAGAAACTAGATTCAATAATATTTTCACCCATATAAATTAGTAGCCCAAATTCAACTTGTACGATTTATGGTGAATTTTCAAAGTCAATTTCCAGTGCTGATTTTGGAACAGACTGCCATACTGTTTTATGACCTTTCACCACTTAAAAATTCATATCTTTTTACCCGGAACTAAAAATCAGTTTTCGTTTGCTGGAGGCGAAACTAGACAAACAAATCTTTACATCTGTATAAAATTCACCATCTAACCATTTTTGTAGAATTTATGGTTAATTTTCAAACTTACTGCCAAATCTAGTTTTCCTACACATCTTCCATGAATAACTTCAAACTTTATACTAATTTCTCCTTACTTTGCTATTTGTCAATTTAGTCCCATTATTTACTTTAAATCATCAACTTATCACCTTTTTCATCAAATAATTATTCACAATAGTTTCCCTTAATTTTCCTTCTTAACCGAAATAGCCACTAAAATGCAAAGATAAGGATTCTAGCTTCTAAACTTTGCAATTTAGTCCTCAAATCAACATTACTATCTTAATTCCATCATTATAACTAAAAAATAGATTTAATCCTTCTCTAAAACCTCATTTCCGAATTGGCAACTTAACTTTGACAATTTGTCAAAATGGTCACTAACTGATTTAACATTGGTTTTGCATTATAACTTCAATTTCATATCTTCGACATCCCTAATAACATAAATACACACCAATTCCATAAAAATCATATTTAGTCCTTCAACTTTTAAACTTGCTGAATTGGTCCCTAAATATTTAAATTAGGGTTTTGCTTCCAAACAACAAATCAAGCTTACCAGATCATTTATCCAACATCACAAACCCTAAATCAAACTTGAATTAATAAACCCTAATCATCTTCATAATAATCAAAACATGTAGAGTTTAAATCCCAACTCAATAACATGATTTTAACATCACAAAAGCTTGATTTCAACTTAAATTTCAACATGGAATCATAAAATCTCAAAACCCCCAATTGAGACCATTACCCTAATTTCTTCTCATACAAAATTCTCATCAATCAAGCATGTTTTCCACAAATTATTTACACCAAAAGATAGAGCTTGATGAGTATAACAACTTTGTAGTTCGAAAGATTACTTGAAAATCGAGTTTCGGGGCTTGAATCGAACTTGGAAAATTTTCTCCAGTTTTCTTTCTTTCTCCCCCTCATATTTCAAAATTTTAAGATGAAGAATGGTCTTAATATTTTCATTTTCATCCAATTTGGCCACTTGTCTTGTATAAATGAATTTTAAATTCATTTAAATAGTGAAATTACTAAAATGCCCTTTTTATCGAATGGCCAAGATTTAATCTCATCAAAACTAAATGGCCAAGATCAAATCCATGTGCAATTGGCCTTTCAAAATTTCCCTTAAAGTTTCAAAATATTTCAAAAATGCCATCCATGGCAAATGTCCAATTTGCCCTCCAACTAGTCTTTATATACAACAAGTCTTGAAAATTGCCATTCCATTAAAATTGAACCAAATTGGTTCCAATCCAACCAGGCATTTCCCAAAATATCTTAGATTTTTATTTATGGCATTTATTCGATCTAAATATTCAAATTTCACTCAATACGATTTCTAAATTTTCTTTCTACAAACTTTAAAGCTTTATAACCATTAATATAAGCTTCGTACGAAAAATCTGGGTAACACGAAAGTGTCACTCTTGGGGGTGAACTATTCGTTTACGGGGTTAACATACATAACTTTTGAAAATTACACGTTGGTCCCTAAACTTTCCCAAAGTTTATACTTTGGCCACAAAACTTTCAAAATTTTCATTTTGGTCTCTGAACTTCAATTCCCATTTCAATTTTCCTCAGATTTTTACAAACTTTGAAAGTAGCCAATACAACTCACTATCTATCACATGATACTTTTAAACCTTAAAAATTTCCTTTCATAAAGACTTAGACTGAATTTTCGTAACTAAGTCTATTATTCCGATAATTATTGAAAATCTTCACAACATAAGGTTTCTCGTAGAAATCCTTTATTTAAAATCCATATGAATATTTTCTACTTTTACTGAGTTCAAAATATTGATCAGAAACACTTTTATAGGACCTTCCCAAAGGTCACCCATCTTTGTATTTCCTTGGCCTGAGCACGCTTAACAATTTCATTCGATCCAAATTCGGTACCTTTTTCTGCATCTTAATTCTTAAAACCGATATCAAGGTACTTATTTCGATCTGATTCACTCTTCTACTGAATAAAATTACTTGTTGGGGAAATTTACACTTTAGTCCCCAAACTTTTCCAAGGTTTATACTCTAACCCCCTAAACTTTCAAATTTTACAATTTAGTCACTAGCCAAAATTTGGGATATTGCAGAGCTGACTTGAAGGAGTTGATCCCCAACCAGGAACTCCGCACCAGCTTCCTCGATCCTCTTAAGGTCATTCGAAGAAAAAACACTCAAAAGACCACCAACGTACGCAACAACAAGAATAAGTCATGAAGAACTCTCACCACCCCCTGCGGCCAATACAGACACACCACCTATAAACGCTACATCTTCATCTAGAACATTTAGAGTGCCACCGCCACTGGAAAAATCCTCTATTTGCTCCTCTGTAGAATAATCTTCAGTCTAATCCCTTAAAACTGTCAGATTAGCCTCTAAAACTAATCTCTTTCTCTTCTTCATATGATCAGGGTACCATCAAAAGCGCCATAGCCTATAACGGTAACCCCATAGGTAACTAGCCATTTACCTTCTTCGTCTACCGCCCCAATGAGTACCTAGGCCACATCCTCCAAGCTACCATGCACCAAGCTGTCCCACATGACATTATCCCCAAAATGGGATTGAACCCCTCTAACAAATGTGAAACTCTATAGCCGTTAGGGCTTTACACATCCAGGCCAACCTTGAACACCCGTCGTAGAGTGATGTCCCTCTCAACCTCAGCTCATCCTCCCTCTTTTAGGATGGTGAACTGACCTAGCTCATCCTCATTCAGCTCTGGCACATACTTCTGTGTGAACTCTTTAGGCACTTTCCACTTCAAGGGAAAACTGAAACCCTCGGCCAGCCTTCGCTCTACCCTTATACACTTGGAACGATCCAAACCAAAACTCTTGAAGCCATTCCACCCCACAATGGCTTCCTCCACGGTACACTCCTTGGTACACCTCTTCACAAAGCTCACCGACAATGATTTCAAAGTCATCGGACTAAGGGTAAAGAGCTTCCGGAACACTACCATAGATAATCGCCACTCTTTCTCCATACACATTAACAAAAAGCCGATGATGACTCACCATGACACACCGTCTAACTACCCTAGAGCTATGTCGTAGTCCTTTAGCACATCACAAACAAAAGGGATGAAGCATCAAATAAAACCCTGCCTCTAACTAGTAGAGAGGCAAATAGAACCATAACGGCAGCCCATTCGTCCCGTTACTGTGATCACTCAAGTAGAATCTTCCTTTTGGAATACTAAAGGAAAACTCAAATTTGGACCAGGAAAGACCACAAAACTCCAACAATCTCATCGCCTCGTTCCTCCCCACCTTGGACTCCACTTCTACTCTAATAGCATCTATGGTGTAGTTTGTCTCGGCCTTCTTCACCGTAGACTTTCACCTTTCGGCATCTCCTATTGGTGTTAGATGAGCAAAGAAATGAAAAAAAAAGATAAGAAAACTAAAAGCTCTCTCTAAAGTAAATAAAAATGAAGCCTATGACTTAGCCATTTTTCGTAACTTATAGCGCAACAGGGAAGCCATCACCAAAAGCCAGAATCTTGGTAGCGACACCAAAAGCCGACGACTTAACCATTTTTCATAACTTAGCCTAAAGTTCCAAGTCACTCACAAGGTGCCACGAATACAACACTTGAAACCCAAACCATCACGATAGTTCCCAAGAAGCGCTCCCGCTCTAAAGGAAGCTAAAACGTCAAATCAGGTCTTAGTTGAGTGTCACTTTATAACATTCCTTCGACTAAGGGGGACTGTTGTAGCAACCTGGGTTTTCTAGTCAATGGATGGGCATTGACCTAAGCCTTGGGCTTTCAGCTTTTGGGCATGCTAAGGGTTTAGGCTTGGTCTTTGGCCACATGGCTAGTTGGGGGAGTGTTATTTGGGAAGAGTAGGGAGGGTAAGATGGGAATTTAACCCCATTTCAAAATGGGGTTGCACCATCCTTGCTGTTATTGGAAGGAAGATGCAAGATAAGGGGGACAAAACCCCTTTTGCTTATATCACCTTCATTAACATCATCTTCCATCCATCTCTCCTCTATTCTTTCATCATCCCTTGAGTTTAGCAAGAGCAAAATCAAAAATTTAGTTTGTATCTTAGATTCTTGGAATTCTAGAGGCAAGAATTGAAATCTCCATGGAGCAATCTACATTTTGAGACCAAAAAGCTTGCAAAATAGTGGCAAGAGAAGGAAAAATGTGATTCTAGGGTTGAGGGCATGAAGAGCCATTTGGGGGATGATTTTATGTAATTTAATTCATTCTAAACTCTTACCTAATATTTAGAAGTGTAATGTTTTCCTTTTACACTTATTTGATTAGCAAAGGAAGTGGGGGAAGCTTCCAACACCAAACAAAGGGGAAAGAAGTAAAAGGCTTGCTTGCTTGTGGTAGTTTTTGAGTTGGTTGACAAGGTTAGTACATCTCTAACTTATCTTATTTCATGCCTTTCCTAAATGATTGATTGCTTGGCTAAATTACATTTCGGGCAAGGGTTAGAGAAAATCATGTTGTAATGGGGAGATTGATGATGTTTGATGTTATGGGAATGTTTGAGTGGCTCTTGACTGGACAAAAATAGCATAATAACACCCAAGTGATTTGGGGTTCTGATATGGGTGGCTAAAAGTAATTTTGAAAGTAAACTCAAGTTGGAAAAACTAGTTCTGGGTTCGTGTATCGGTATAGGTTGAACCCGTACCGATACAGAGGGGATTTCCAGCTTAAACCAAAGGAATTGGTGCTCATGTACCAATACTACATTTAAGAAGTACTGATACGGGTCCTTGTGTACTAGTACGGTGAATTCAGTACCAATATAGAACCAATTATCAAAATTCTAGTAGCCACTTTTGGTACCAATACAGTCGAGCCAGTAGTCGTGCCCAGACACAAGTATTATTACCTAGTTGGGCGTATTGATACCCACAGGAGCCACTACCTAAAATATTGATATTTTTTGTGTGGGCCTTGCATGGTTTCTTGGTGAGCCCTATATGATTGATGAATGGTAAGAATGGATTTTAAATGATCACGTACGTCAATACTTGGCCAAAATATGTACTCGATGCTCTGTGATCTCAGGTGTAACATTATGAGTTGTTTCTCATTTCTAGGTGATCTCGGGTATAACCAAGAATGCTAGTATTCGATGCTAGGTCATTCTTGAATACGATAATAATTTACTTGATGCTAGCTGTTCCCGAGTACTTTATGGTTAACTTGATGCTTTGTGATCTCGGGCTATGAGAAATGCATAATAGTTTGGCTTACTTTATATCGTTGCCTAAATATTGATTTATGCTTGCTCATATTTATGAAGTGCATGAAATAGTGTATAGTAGAAATGTACCACTGAGCTTTGATAGCTCAGCGTGCAGATTTTTTATTTTCGTACGTAGGTTGACATGTAGCTTGTTCGAGGGAGCACGTCATCAAGGATTCCAGCACTGATTTGAAGAATATAGTATAGTACCTAAATTCTTGTATTGGGCTATGTATTCGTAGAACCTTAAATCTTTTAGGTTTGTAAACTCTTAATTTTTCTTTTGAAATACGGTGATTTAATCTTGTATGGAACTCCTTATTTTTAAATTTAATCTTATTTATGGAAACATTTTATTAGGATTTAATTGGTTTTAATTTGTGGCTAAACTTGAGGTTTTAATTCAAATAAAATTTTAAATGCTCGGTTAGAGGTAGCCCGAATGTAGCATCTTGGATCTATTGGGATTAGGGTGTTATATTTAGTGGTATCAAAGCCTAGTTTTAGCCAGTTTTAAGAAATCTCGGGGTATATGGGAGTCATGGTAAGGTGTCTAGTGAATACAAACCTCTAAGAATTTGTTGTACTTCTCCAAGACTGGGAATCTGATGTGTATCTTACCATTTCTTGTGATTCCATAATTTGACCATGTCAGGTAGAGCTAACCATGGCCAGGGTTGTCATGACAAGAGTCGTGCACCCCTTGGGGACGACTATGAGGATGAGTACATCCCCAAGATAGAAAGAAATGACGTTGGGGAAGACGATGCGACCTACTACCGAAATCTAAATGGCTTCCTTCATTGACTCGTTAGGGCCTTTTTGAGACCTTTAATTTACTGCGAGAGACTCTCGTAGAGGGAATCTACCACTATAGGTTCAAAGATTTCTACGGTCATGGTGATTGTGAGCTGGTTACTATGGATCAATAGTTGCGAGATGTTCAGTGGGCTTCCAGACAAATTTGTGAAAACCAAAAGACAAGCTTGATTGCATTACCTCCCTACTAAAGGGTAATACCAGAGAATGGTAGGAGACTATGGAGAGTGATTGTACCCTGCCCTACCTATATATGAGTATTTCCTTAGAGAATTCAAGAACAAGTATGTTGGAGAAACCCAGATGGATGTGCTAAGGGACCAATTATCCCATTTGATGCAAGGGAACCAGTCAGTGTTTGAATATGAACAAGAGTTCTTACAGATGAGTATATTTGCTCCAGAGTTAGTTGTAACTGAGGAAATAAGGTGTAAGAAATTTCGTTGGGGTTTAACACTCGAGCTTTAGATGTACATGGCAGCTGACCTACACAAGACCTTTGCGGAGCTGCCAACAATGCGAGATCACTTGAGTAGGTTGGGAGTTTGATTCAAAGATATACTGGAGGGTCCCAAAGCCAGTATAAGACCTATGAGATTGAGGGTTCATCACAGAGATTTGGCAAGAGGTCTAGGGGTTCAAGAGGAAACTCTCAGAACCAGTCATAGAGGTACAATCAGATATCTGATTCAAGTTACCGTGGAGGGCACTTGACTTCCTCATCGATGATGGATTTATGAGGTTCTAATAGGTCTGCTAATTTACCCACGTGTGGATAGTATGGCCAGCACCATTCCGGGGATTGTTGGAAGAAACCTAATACATGTTATGGATGTGGATCTCTAGATTATTTCATTAGAGATTGCTCATAGGCTGTATACGACGCTCCAACCCAGTCTCAGAGGTACTCCTATCCGGACAGAGAGGTAGAGGTTTAACGGGAGGGGGCTAGAGTACCACGTTAGGTTATAGGAGTAGTGGCGCTGACAGGTCTACAACTAGAGCTCTAGCACGATAGTATGTCATAAGGGCCAAGAAAGATTACGATGCCACCATTGTGATATCAAGTAACTTCTCTTTATTTTATGTTCCCATGGTTGTATTAGTGGACTTGGGGTCCACTCATTCATACATTTGTGGTGAGATTTTCCCTAAAGGGGTTATCATGGTGGAGAATCTAGATATTAGAGTTCGAATGACAAGTCTTATGGGTTTTGATGTGTTGGGTAGATAAGGTTTATCGTCAGTGCCCGATTAAGATTCAGGGACATGTTTTCCCAGAAGAACTAATGGAGTTACCTTTCCAAGAATTTGATATAATATTGGGAACATATTGTCTTTTTGAACACAATGCTAGTCTAAGGTGTAGAGCAAAGTGTTTGAAGCTTCAAGAATTAGATGGAGAAAATTGTTGGTAGGGGCGAGAGGAATCATTGCTTATCTTATGTAATTTCAGCCATGTTAGTGCATGAGAAATTGATTTAGGATTGTGAGGATTTTCTATCTCATATGGTGGACACCAGGATTTCTAGTCCTTCCGTAGATAGTCTTCAGACGGTGCGTAGTTTTGTCGACATTTTTCCATAGGAGTTGCCAAGTTTTCCATCTAATAGAGAGTTAGAGTTCAGAATCAAAGTGTTTCCAGGGACGGCACCAGTGTCCATCTCTATGTCTCATATGGCACCGACTGGCTTAGGGAATTAAAGAATCAACTTCAAGAGTTGCTTGAGCGAGGATTCATCCGAATAATTTTTGTCTTGGGGTATCCATATTATGTTTGTAAAAAAGAATGATGGGTCGGTGAGATTATGAAAAGACTATCGACAGCTCAGGGAGGTAACTATAAATAATCGTTATCTTCTTCATAAGATCGATGATTTGTTTGACCAATTAATTGGTTCTTGCGTGTTTTCTAAGATTGACTTGAGGTTAGGGTATTATCAACTGAATATTAATGATGAGGATGTCCACAAAATGGACTTTCGGACACGGTATAGACATTACGAGTTTTTGGTGATGCAATTTGGCCTCAAGAATGCTCTAACGATATTCATGGATTTGATGAATAGAATATTCCAACCCTATTGGATCAGTTTGTAGTTGTCTTCTGTCGACGACATTTTGGTGTACTCCAGTTTTGAGGAAAAGCATGATTACCATCTCTGCGTTATGCTTCAGACCCTTCAGGAGAAGGCTTTGTTTGCTAAGTTCAGCAAGTGCGAGTTTTGGTTGTCAAAAGTAGCACTTTGGGGCCATATTGTATCAGTGGAAAGGATTTGTGTAGACCCACAGAAGATCCAAGCCGTGATTGAGTGGAAACCACCGAGGAATATTTCAGAGTTCTGTAGTTTTCTTGGGTTAGCAAATTACTACCAACATTTTATTAGGGGGTTCTCCATTGTAGCAGCCCTTTTAACCAAATTGCTTAAAAAGGAGTTCTATTTGAGTGGAACAAAAAAAGACAACAAAGTTTTGAACAGCATAAGGCCTATCTAATGGAGGCACCAATTTTGACCCAACCAGAACCGAGTAAACATTTTTTGGTTTTCAGTGATGAATCCTTGAATGGACTTGGTTGTATCATTATGCAAGAAGAAAAGTTTATGTCTTACGCATCGAGGCAACTCAAGATTCATGAGCGGAACTATCCTACTCATGACTTGGAGTTGGCAGTAGTTATTTTTGCCCTAAAAATTTGGAGATATTATTTATATAGGGAAAAATGTTACATCTACACAAACCACAAGAGCTTAAAGTATTTTGTCACATAGAAAGAGTTAAATTTGAGGCAACGTCGATGGATTGAGCTACTCAAGGATTATGATTATGTGATTGAGTATCACCACAGAAAGACTAACTTGTTTGCGGATGCGTTGAGCCGAAAGTCAATGGTTTATTTGAGGGCCATGTTTGCCTTTTTGAAGATGACCAATGATGGTGGCCTTTTGGCCAAACTTCTTGAGGAACTAGACTTGGTACAAGAGATTAAGAAGACTCAAGCACTAGATGAAGATCTAGTTGCCAAGATTGAGATGGTACAACGGGGCGAGACAACCAATTTTGGAGTAGGAGATGGGATTTTGTATTTCTAAGGTCGTTTGTGTGTTCTAACCATTGATGAGTTGAGAGCCTGGATCCTCAAAGAAACCCATAGTAGTCTTTTTTCGATTCACCTGGGCAGTAACAAGATGTATCAAGACTTGTGACCGTTCTGCTGGTGGCCAAGAATGAAAAGAGACGTCTCCGAGTTCGTGACTAAATGCTTGGGTTGTCAACAAGTCAAGGCCGAAAATAAAGTTACTTCAAGAATGCTTTAGCAAATTCAGATTCCACAATAGAAGTGGGATCGTGTGATGATGGATTTTTTGATCAGTTTACTGATGACAAAAGGGAAACACAATGCAATTTGGGTCATAATGGCTAATGTAACCCCCTCGACCCGGCCTAGACGCCCAACTGAACCAAAAAGGCTACATTAGGTTTGTCGTAGCAAACTGAAGAGATACAACGAAAACGGTCCATTTTTTTCCTTTTATCTTATCTAGATGCCAATTATTAACCCTACATGTTCATGCAAACAACAGGTGCAACCCCAACTTAATCGGGCATCAATTTGACATCCACTTGATCACACTAGCAATTTAAGGACCAAATTGAAAATACAGAAAATTGTAGGATTTAAACTCACTTTTAAGTTAGCAACCTTTAATTAGTTCGGTTCCAAACTTTCAACTCAAATTTCAGCTCAATCCGTTCAATCTATCACATACAATTACATTGGCAAGATTCAGGGACAAAAATGCAAAGAAAGCAAAACTGCCCAACTGTCATTAACAGAAATCGGCCTCAAGTATCGGTATTGGTGTTACCGTACCAATACGCTACAGACCGTACTGATACGCCACAAGCCGTACCGATACGCATTAACAAACTTACCTAAATTTTTGGATTTTAAACATTCGTACCAGTACGCTTACGTGGGTATCGGTACACGGGTTTGGGTTGAAAAAGTGAAATTCTAGAGGCTAGAACGTGTATCGATACATACATACGTGTACCCATATTGGTATTCCAGGCTAAAATTGCCTAGGCGTACCGGTACATACATACGCGTACCGATCCCCCCATGCCGAACGATGTCTAGACGTACCGATATAGTCCCCAACGTATCGGTACGCCTGAACCTATAATGTCCTAAATTGCTGGTTTTTCACCCCAAAAGCATTCCCAAACCATTCCTACATGCTTATAACACAACACCAACATGCCAAGCATATTACAAGCATTCGAGCTTCACAAAATCAACATCACAACATAGCATCATGAGTCAAAATATGATCTATAGGCATGCTCCCTATTATGCAACCAACCAACATATCAAAAGATAAACCAGCATCAAAACCAAACGTTTAAGGCCATTTACAACTTAAGAGCAACTAATGAAACATGCTCAAACAGGGAGTTCCACAAAACATCTCCCAAAACACAACAAGTTCCCCATTACCCTTATTCATTATAGTCTAGTCTCTAACATACTTTGGAAACAAGTCTTGACAAGATCCCCTTGCTTCTTGCTGCCTTCTGGGACTTTATTTCTCTGCATTGATGGACAAAGTGAGCGTAAGCACACAAGGCTTAGTGAGGAATGCTCAGAACAACACCATCAATGCATTTAAAACCATGTACTTTACGTCATCCTTTAAAAACATCATGCCCTTTTAAAACATGCACTTTACATCTTTAAAACCGGCATATTAAACCATATGCTACATGTATGATTATTCAACAGCAAGTCACATTTCTAACCCTCTACTTAAGCCTTCCCATGCATTACTACAAATGCAAAGCTCAAGGAGAAACATGTATAAATCACATTATACAACATAAACATTTCAATGATACATTAACAATTATATTGGCTTACAAGTGATCATTAAACAAGTCCATTAACAAAAGAGTTCATCGGATACACGGATTCAACAAGTGTTAACCAACACTTCAAGCCATCTCAACCGGAATAGCGATACAATCACAATCGTGGTACATTAACAATCGGGTACACTTTCAACCCACAGGGACACCAACCCTAATCATCGGTTAGACGCTTAATCCACTAACGGGAGTTTTCGATACCATATAACCCCTCAACCATTAGGGTAGTTGGATAGAGTATTCAGTACACTGTATAAACCCCTCAACATCCAAGGTGACTTATTTACAGTGCACTCAATCCTATGGCCGGCCAACTATATCCGGTAACAATTTTAAAACCACATCACTTGCCAATATAATTAACCAAATAACATTTACTTCACTGTTTTACCAAGCCATTTCCAAAGCAACAACCATGCTTTAAAACACAAGTATAAACCATACTTACAAGGATTACTTACCATGTGCATCCTTCAGCAAAACATGCTTAAAAACAGTATATCGAATACTTTAAAACATGCTTAAACAGTAGGTACTTGAACATTAAAACCAAGTGCATAAAATCATTCGAACAAGCACGACCGAGAGAGTAAAGCCACTTTATACTTACTTCCGAGTCTAGGTAAACATTTCAAGCTCTAACTTAACTCCCAAAACTCTTTTTCCAAAACATCAAAACGCTTTAAACCACATTTTCAATCACCGATACGCGAAACCTCGATTTGCCGACGCGAAATCAAGTATCTGAAGCCTCCAACGCTTCTCCAAACACTTCCGGATCAACCTCCCCTATTTTTACCACAAAACAACAGAGGATTAATGCATCATAATGCATTCTAAACACAACAACCACAACCCTTCTCGGATTTCCACAAAACCTTCACAACTAACCCTCCACAACAACTGAAAACATAACCAAAACACTTCAATACACAACCCAGCCAACATCTATCAATTCAACATCATTTTCATCGTCAAAACACATCTAGAAATAGATCCAAAACAACCTACCACCTCCAGCAACCTTACAACCACAGAAACACCACAAAATCTCAAAACTAACGACCTAAACAAATATAGTTTCTTAAGTTTCGGGATTCCATTGATAAAAATCACTTATCAACATTATTAAACATCCAAAATATAAATCAAAGCATCCTTAATTATTGGAAATCAGATCCAATCCGTGAATTAACTCATTTTCCCCAAATAACTAAATTAAATAATAAAAAATAATCAAAATCGGATTAGAAACAGAAAAACAAGGATCAAATGCTTTGGAATTTCATTAAAGAACCATACAATAGAGGAGATCTCGGACCTTACCCCTATTGTGAAGTTTCTCCCTAAATTGATTGGTGAAAAGCTAAGAAAACACAAGGTTATTGTAAGATTTTGTGTAAACAATCTTTATAAAACAATTTGAAACAATAAAATCAAGTTAGAAACCACCTCACCACTAGAAATTTGATGAAAACCTGAGTGTTTGGCTGAGGAGAGAATGGAGAGAAAAAGTTGAGAGAAAATGATGTGATTTTTGTTTTGGAAAGTAATAACTAACTTTTTAACAAAATTCTCTTTAATTGCTAATTAAAACACATGTTAAAATAAGTCCAATTAAGGGAGAAATCATCAAAAACCAATTGGTAAAATAGCTCCTTAAAGATTCTAAGTATTTGACCCTTTTCATTTTAGTCACTAGGAAATCACAGTTTTCAAAACTTTCATTTTGGTCACTAACCAAAATGTCCATCTTCCAAAACTCGTTTACAAAATCGATATCACCATTATTAAATACACAATTAATAATGATTTTAGAGCATTCTCCCATAATTTTCCAACACCAAAAATATACGATCCCGAAACTGACTCGACTCTCTACTTCGGTCCACCGGACCGTCTAATAAACCACCAAACCGCTAAGCCCTAAAACCGGGGAGTTACAAATAGATTGACCAAGGCTGCACACTTCTTACCAGTGTGAATGGATTACTCCTTGGAGAGGTTGGCCAAGTTATGCATTGAGGAGATTGTGAGACTTCATGGTCTGCCATCATTAATTATCTCTTATAGAGATCTGAGGTTTACTTACAGGTTTTAGAAAAAATTGCATGAGGAGTTGGCCACCAAACTGCATTTTAATACAACTTTTATCCCTAAATAGATGATCATTCTGAAAGTTATTCAGATTCTCGAGGATATGCTTCAGTGTTGTATCATAGATTTTGAGGGTAGTTGGGAAGAGCATCTTCCGTTGATTCATTTCGCCTATAACAACAACTTTCAAATGAGCATCTAAATGGCTCCGTTTGAGGCATTGTATAGACGTAAGTGTAAAATTCCTTTATGTTGGACCGAGTTTAACGAGAGACAAATCGTAGGCTCTGACCTGATCAGACTGATTGAGGATAAAGTTCAAATAATCAAGGACCATTTGCAAGCAGCTTTTGATCAACAAAAGGCCTATGTAGATTCACATCGTAAGCATATCAAGTACGAGATCGGTGACAAGGTGTTCCTTAAAGTGACATCGTGGAAATGAGTCATACGCTTTGGGCACAAAAGAAAGTTAAGTTTGAGGTTCATTGGACTATATGAGATTATCAAGAGAGTTAGACCGGTGGCTTATCATTTGGCCTTATCATTTGGCCTTACCACTGATACGGTGTTACCGATACGATCCCTGAAGACCTGTACTTGTATGGACTATCCTGTAATGACCTCTTGGTCGAACATATGACACTTTGTTTCAATCTAACATACTCCAATCAGCACTTAATCATCGTATAACACTTCAAGCAACATTTTCACAGTCATATTATAAATCCTAGTGAGGGAATCTCAAAAACACTCATCAATGCATTTAAAACCATTTTACATTCAAATAAGTATTAAAGCTCATGCTAAAACATCTCATTCTTCTATAATCTTTACAAATATGCACTTTTAAACAATTGCAACACATGTATCATGGATTTCTAGCATAAACCTCAATTTAAGCTTTCTCACGCCAAAATCTCAAAATAGCAAGCTTAAAGAGCATTTCATGTATAAATCATATTATACAAAATGTAATCCATTTCTCATGATACATTATATCATATATTGGCATTCAAGTGACCCAAAAACCATTTCAATATATTTATAAAAACACATCGGATACAATGATTTCCCAAGTGGTTCCTTCGACCACTTTACATACATCCTCGAACTGTAGCAGCCCTCAATGATCATGATGTATAAATCCACCAGCGGGAGAATTGGCACACTTTTGACCCCTCGACCACTGCGGTTCTGATGGTGGAGCATGGCACACTCTTGACCCCTCGATACACATGAGGCAACTTTTTATAGTGCACTTTAAACCCTATGGCTAGACAACTATATCCGATAACTTTTAATCTCAGCCACTTGCCAATATACTCTATAAAACCACGTTACCTTACTATTTTACATATACATCAAAACAAACCAATTTCCAATATATTAAACCATGTATTCTAGTATTCTCAAAACTCATTTCATAAACCATTGGTCGTACTCAATAATCAGCATATATGATCATTTGCAAGATCTTTCATTTCTAAAATATGCATATAACAGTAAGTAATCAAAACCATAAACATGTGCATGAGATTGTATTTTGCAAAACCAAAAACGAGAGCAAGATCAAACAATACTTACTTCCGAGCTTAGACAAGTGTTTCAAACTTAATCTAAACTCCCAAAAACCATCTTCAAACCTTCTGTTAACCATGTTTCTACTCACCGACAACCAAACTCTTTACTAGCCGATGCGAAAATCAAGCTTCTAAAGCCTCCGAAATCTCTCAAAAGGCTAAAGGATATATCTCCCTATTTTACCCACACAAAAATAGAGGATTAGTGCACTTCCATGCATCTCTAAACACAGACCCAACTCCTCAACTTCGCCTCTCTAAAAACCATCAAACGCTTCCTTAAAACATCCGGAAACATCACCAAACTCAACCTAAACAAATCTCAGCCAAAACCTAACTATTTTAACATCTTAACATCATCAATTAACATCCAAAAACAACAACATAACAACCTTATACCTCCAACAGCCTTACAACACAAAGATTGCCTCAAAATCTAACTATTTACAACCTAGAAAATTAGCAATTCACTTTCTTTCGGGATTTCTTTTATTAATCTCTTCTCATAGCACTAAAACATGTTCCAATTGTGATCTAAATCAATTAGAATCAACACAAATCAGATCCATTTCAAGATTCATCAAATTTCTCATCAAAACTCAATTATAACATTAAAATCATGATTTAATCACAAAAATGTAACAAAAAACTGTTGTAAATGATCAAAAACTTGGGAATTTCAATAAAGAACCTTTAATTAGAGGAGAGAAATGAAAATAACCTCTAATTGTTGTTTTCTCCCTTAATTGGCAAGATTTGAGTGAAATCTCCAAGAAAACAAATAGGATTTTGTGTAGATATCAAATGAATCAATTAGAAAGTCAAACGGAAATGTAAAAGGAATGTTTTCTGAGAATTTTAGAGTGAAATTGATAGTTTGGCTGTTGAGAAAGTTGAGAACAAATGTAGTTACGTAAGAAAATGAATTTGGTTATTAATATCCTTTAAATAAAATCTGTTTTATTTTTAATTAATAACCTTTTAAAAAATTTAAAAATAGTATAAATTAAGGGAAAATATGATTAAAAACTTTGGTAAATTAGCTCCTTAAAGATTCCAAGTTTTGACCCTTTTATGATTTAGTCACCAAAAACAATTTTTGAAACTTTACATTTTAGTCACCAAACCAAAATGTCCCAAAATCTAATTTTAATCCTTCAAATTGAGTTTTCTAAAACCCTTCGAATATTAATTAAACATTTTCTAATATTTTCTATATTTTATTTTAACAAAAAACTATTTATTATGAATTAATTCTTGAAACTAAATCGAATTGCCTAATTTGGTTCCCCCGAACCGTCTAATCGGTCTAACTAACATCTAGGCCCAAATTCGAGGCATTACAACTCTCCCCATCTTAAGAAATTTCATCATCGAAATTTACTTGATTGAAAAAAGTAAGGAAACTGCTTCTTCATGTCCTTCTTACTCACCATAACACTTTTACCAACTCAATGGTCTTTCCACGAAGAACCTTGCTACTAGAATCTAGAATTTTCACTGGTTGCTCATCATAGGTCAAATAAAGATTCAACTCAATCTCCTCAACAAGCATCACATGCGACGGGTCTAATCTATATCTCCGAAGCATCGATACATGGAAAACATCATGTATCTTCTCCAACTCCGCAGGTAACCTCAACCTATAAGCAACTGGAACAACACGCTCCAACACCTCATAAGGCCCAATGAACCTTGGCCTCAACTTTCCCTTTCGTATAAACCTCATCACCTTATTTCAAGGTAAAACCCTAAGAAACACTCAATCTCCAACAGCAAACTCAATCTCCTAATGCTTCAAGTTAGCATATGACTTTGGCTGATCCGAAGCCGCCTTCAATTGATATCTAATAAGCTTCACCTTCTTATTGGTATCCTTCAACACATTAGGCAAAGAAACATACTTTTCTCCTGCCTCCGCCCAACAAAGTGGCGTACGGCACTTTCTACCATGCAAAGCTTCATACGGAGCCACTTGAATACTAGCCTAATAACTATTGTTATAGGTAACTCCACCAACGGTAACTGCTTCTCCTACGTTCCCTAAAAATCAATGATACAACACCTTAATATATCTTCCAAAACTTGGATAACGCGTTCAGACTGACTATCCGTTTGAGGATGATACGAAGTACTGAAATTCAACCGCGTACCCAAAGTCCAATGAAAACACTCCTAAAACCTCACTGTAAAGCGCTGGTCCCTATCTGATACTATAGACTTAGGTACCCCATACAGCCTCACAATCTCAGCAACATACAACTCTGCCAACTTATCCAAAGTATACATCATATGCACAGCCAGAAAATGTGCACACTTCGTAAACCTATCCACAATCACCCATACGGAATTCTTCTTTGATTGCGTCAAAGGCAAACCGGTCACAAAATCCATGGTAATTCTCTCTCACTTCCATTTTAAAATCCTTAACGGATGCAACAACCCAGAAAAAAACTGATGCTCAACCTTAACACGGTGACAAACCATACATCGAGCAACAAAATTTGCTACATCCCTTTTCAAACCAACCCAAAAATATTCCTCTTTCAAATCCTGATACATCTTTGTACTTCTCGGATGCATAGCAAAATGACTCGAATGTGCTTCAGACAAAATAGTGTGCCTTAACTCATCATCCTTTGGCACAACCACTCAACTCTTGAAACACAAAACACCCTTATCATTAAAACAAAAATGCGTCTGATTGCCATCCATTATATACTTGACATGCGGTACCAATGAATCATCGTACGGTTGTTTATCCTTGATCAACTGCAACAATGATGGCTTCATTTGCAACTTAGCCAACAAACCACCATCTCGCGTCACACTCAACCGAGCAAACATTGCCCTCAACTCCACCACAACCTTCCTACTTAAGGCATCAGCTACAACATTAGCCTTACACGGATGATATCTAATCATCAAATCATATCCTTGAGCAACTCCAACCATCTTCGTTGCCTAAGATTCAACTTCTTTTGCAACATCAGATACTTTAAACTATTGTGATCCATGTACACAGTACACTTTTCACTATAAAGATAATGCCTCCAAATCTTCAATGCAAACATCATTGCAGTAAGCTCTATATCATGCGTAGGATAGTTGCGCTTGTGCGCCTCCAACTACCTAGATGCATAAGCCAAAGCCTTTCTTCCTTGCATCAGCACACACCCCAAACCAACAAAGGATGCATCGCTATACACTACAAACTATTTTCCTGACTCAGGTTGGATTAGGATCGGAGCTTGCGTCAAAGCTTCCTTTAACTTGTCAAAAGCTTGTTGTCTACCCTTTGTCCACTCAAAACTTACATCCTTTTGCAACAACTTCATCGAAAGAGTAGTAATCTTCGAGAAACCATCCATGAAATGACGATAATACCCTACTAACCCTAAGAAACTGCAAACCTCTATCACCGATTTAGGTTGCTTCCAATTCACAACTACCTCAATCTTCTGTGGATCCACTCGGATACCTTCTACAAAAACAACATGACCAAGAAAAACCACTTCCTTAATACAAAACTCACACTTGCTCAACTTGGCATAACGCTTATTCTCCAACAGAATTTGCAACATAATTCGTAGGTGTCGATCGTGATGTTCCTCGGTAAGAGAGTACACAAGAATGTCATAAATGAACACCACCACAAATTAATCCAAAAATTCATGGAATACCCGATTCATCATATCTATGAACGTTGTAGGTGCATTGGTCAACCCAAATGGCATCACTAAGAACTCATAATGTCCGTAATGCGTGCGAAAAGTTGTCTTCTGCACGTCTTTATCTTTCACCTTCAACTGGCAATACCCAGATCTCAGATCATCCTTGGAAAACACCGTATCACCTTGAAACTGATCAAACAAACCATCAATCCTTGGCAATAGATGCATATTCTTAATCGTCAACTTGTGCAGTTACCGACAGTCAATGCACATTCTCATCGTACCACCCTTTTTTTCATGAACAACACTGGTGCTCCCCACGGTGACACACTAGGTTAAATGAAACTACAATCTAGTAACTCCTAAAGTTGAGTCTTCAACTCCTTCAGTGCCATGTGATACGGTGCAATCGACACCAGAGCTGTATCCGCATATGTCTAAATACAGAACTCTACCTCTCTATCTGGTGGTAATCCTGACAACTCTTTCAGAAACACTCTTGGAAAATCACAAACAGTGCGGATATCCTGGACTTGCACCTCCTTCATATTTGGGTTCATAACATAAGCTAGATATGCTTGACCCTCAAGCTCCAACAACCTCCACATCTTCAAAGCCAAAACTATATTGGACAAGAATTTAACATTCTCGCCTACAACCACCACTTCATAATCCTTAGCAAGTTTCAACAAAACTCGCTTGGTCTCAAAATCAACCACAGCCCTATCCTCAGACAACCAATCCATCCCCAAGATTACATCAAAACCATGAAACGGCAACTCCATCAAATCAACTACAAACATATGCCCTTGAACCATCAAAGGACATATCCTAAACAACCTCATAGCGACTACCGTCTCACTAAAAGAACTAGTTACTCACATACCCATATCTAACACTTCTACAGGTATATCAAGCAAACCTGCATGCTCGCTCAAGATGTACGAATGTGTAGAACCAGAATCTACCAAAGAAAACAATGGTATGGACTGCAAAGTAAATGTACCTACAATTACATCTGCATCATTCCTTCTCACACAATACGCGTAGATCCTTGTCGGTCCACCACCCTCAGGTTGAACCACAACGGTATTAGCAACTATCCTCTGACCATCCTCTATTAGCTAAAAATTACCTCGATCGCACCCATGGCCTCTCTGTGTTACAATAGCAAGTGCAGGAGCCTGTCCATCCCTAACCAACTACGAACAATCATGCCTAATGTGATCTCGAGAACCATAGCTCCATAATGTACCAAGGGTACCCCAACACTCCCCTGAATGTCGCCTACCACAACGCCTTCACTTAGGTGCTCGAACAAAGGTGTTCTGACAGTGATGTCCACGCCCAGCACTACTCCTACCATGTCTTGGATTAGGACGATACCTCCTATCTCTAAGCTTCCTGTACTGATCTTTGCCAATATCTGTCTCGACAATTCTTTTACCAGTAAAAGAACTCCCCGATTGAGAGGACAATCCCAAATTCTACCATATAAGCTTAGCTCAAGAAACCAAGACATCAAACATTGTGTAATCTGTAGCCAATATATAAGTCTTCACTTCTTTAACCAACCCATACGGGAAATAGTCACATTGTTGTCGTTCATCAAGAACCAGCTCAAGTGCATACTGGCTCAATTGAACAAACTAAACCTCATACTCAGACACAGACATGCTCTCCTAGACCAACGCCATAAACTCATGCTTCTCTTCGTCTTGGTAACGAGAACCCAGATACTTCGTTCAGAATGCAGCACAAAACAAAACCCATGTCACATTTGTAGGTGTCGTACCCGCAATAGAAGTTGTCTACCAAATATAAGCATCCCCCTGAAGCAAAGATATTATACAACCCAACTTACAAACATCCGTACACTTCATCTATCCAAGAATCCTATCAGTGCTTGTGAACCACTCCTCAGCTTCCTCAGAAGCTAAACCTCTAAAATCGATACCTCTCAAACTAATTAAACGCTTCAACGAAAGGCCCGTAATAACAGCTGTTGTAGGTACCTATGCAGGTACTTGCACTCCAGCTATAGCTATCTGAAATGCTCTAGTCATCGACTGGATCAATGGTGTCATATCCCTAAAAACTGGTCCTTGCGATGCCTGAGGCACACCATCCTCAGCTCCAGCACCAATATAAGGAATGGTGGAAGAGGAGGCAACTCATCATTATGTCCATCCACAACACTACCCATATAAGCTCTTGTCTCTTGTCTCGGTCCCGTTTCTCGAAAATATGAGTCCAAAGCATGATATGCAATAAAACAAATAATTAGGCCACTTGAAGAAAGAATCCAAGTCGCTCATGTTTTAAAACAAAAATCATTTTACACTTGTAGTAATAAAGCAATGTGTCCACAAGCTTTTACCCCAACATAGCACATATCAAACATTAACTCACAAAATCGCACACCGTGCATGCTATTCAATAGAATAATACAACAACACATCAAACAACCATAACCCACCTCCCAACAATCATAATCTATCTCTGATACCAACAAATGTAACCCTCTTGACCCGGTCTAGTCGTTAGACCAAACCGAGCGAGCTATATTGGGTTTGGCGAAACAAACCTGAAAGAATTACATTGAGAATGAACCATTTTTTTCATTTTATCTTATCTAAATGTGTAATTAGGTCCTAAGGTGATCATGCTGGCAACGATGAAATTTATAACTCAATTGGGCGTGTCGAATTGACATCCAATTGAACATAATTACACTTCAAGGACCAATTTGTAATTTTAGGAAATTATGAGGACTTCCTTAAATTCAAAGTTACCAAAACTTAATTAGTCAAGTTTCATGCATACCGGTTAAATTTTAACTTAAAATAATCATCCAAACGTATTTAATTGCAAGATCAAGAAACAAGGACTAAACTGCAAAGATTTGAACTTCAAATAGCATAATGCTAGAAATAACGGTCGACGTACTGGTACAACCCTTATCCGTATCGCAATGGGCGCATTTTATAAAGGGGTATCGATACGGTCCTCAAGCATACCGATACGGGTATTAAATCTTTGAAATAGAGAATTTTAGTGGCAAAAGGGTATACCGATACGGTGCTAGGCGTACCGATATGCCTGTGCAATTTTGCACAAAATTGAGCCGAGATGGGCCCTGCATACCGATCCCTGAAGACCCGTATAGGTACAGACTGGCCTATAATGACCTCTTGGTCAAACATATAACATTTTGGCTCAATCTAACATACTCCATTTAGCACTTAATCGTCATATAACATTTCAAGAAACACTTCCACAATCATATAGGCATGGGAAAGGATCATTCACAACATAACATATCCAAACAAAGATCCTATGAACATGATCTCTACCCAAGCATGCAAAACATATCCCAGCCCCTCAAAGCAAGATATTTAATATCATACAAGACCAAAACATCAAATGTAACTTGCCCAAACTAGGGAGTAACCAAACCAACCTCCCAATTACAACTTGGTCACATTGCCTCTTATAAAATCATACTTGAAATTACTTTTCTCTTGTATTGCCCCTTGCTTGTTGTCCAAAAGGTCTACTTCTTTGCATTGGTAAGAAAGGAGAGTGTAAGCTTATAAAGCCTAGTGAGGGAATCTCAAAAACACTCGTCAGTGTATTTAAAACCATTTTACTTTCAAATGAGTATTAAAGATCATGCTAAAACATCTCATGCTTCTATAATCTTTACAAATATACACTTTTAAACAATTACAACACATGTATCATGGATGTAATCACTCATTTCTATCTGGTTTGTAAATACATATTAGTATAATCATTAGTATATTAGTGTTGCATGTATACATTGTATTATATTATATTATATGTTTATTATGTGCATGAGTGTTATTAATATATGTGTGCATGTACTATGTATGTATACGTATTAACGGTATGTGTGTTGCATGTATACATTGTATTATATTATATGTTTATTATGTGCATGAGTGTTATTAATATGTGTGCATGTATATTATAAACTATGTATGTATACGTATTAACGGTATGTGTGTCACGCATGTATCTATAGTTAGTACGAGTGTATTTGTTTTACGAATAATGTGTGTAGATGTCATGTTAATTATGTGTATGATTATATATGTATGTATGCTAGTATGTTATATTAATCAACGTTTGCATAGGTATATACGTATGTATTGTTGTATGTGTATTGCTGTTATAACTAATACTAATATTAATATTATTGGGCTAATATAAAATGAAATCCAAAAAAATATATATTAAACCCAAATAAATAAATTGCCAGTCCAAGTCCATTTACAAGTATAATATTATTACAAGGCCCGGTTGGCCCAAACCCAAAACCTATTTAATTCTATTTATTTTGGTGCAGATGACTATGGGCCGTTGCAGATCTGATCCAACGGCCACGATCCAGCCAAGACAAAATATCTGCCAGCCGCGTGCACTACACGTCTGGACGCTTCGAGTACCACGCGCATGTGCGGTCCACGCGCGGACTCTTTAATATCCCACGCGTGCGTAAGCCCCACGCGCTCTGACCCCTCGACTGCTGAGCCATACGTGTCACGATCTGGAGCCGTTTCACCAATCGAGGCTTCATCTGGGCCGTTCATCCTTCAAGCCAGCCCGACCGTTAGATCAGATCTGATCTAACGGCCGAGAACGCCTCTGGCCGAAGACAGAGCCCCCACACCGCCACCATGCTTCACCATGTCGATCTTCAACCACCGCGCTCAGACATGTCAAAAAAGCAAGAAAAGAAATGTTATGTCAGTTAGCAGTCCAGATCTGAAAGAAAATAATATATTACTTGTACCAAACCAAAAGAAAGGCATATTTGTAGGAAACAAACATTTTGTAAACAAAAAGTGGTAGTCGAAAGAAACAGAGAGTGGTAATCGAAGAAGGAAGCTTTGTTATAAAACTGAAAAAATGAAACGAAATGAGGGAAATTTGAGCCGGCCCAAAAAAATGCGTTTTATAGGTGTTATTATTTCGTAAAATGGGGAAATTACGTAATAAATCCCCCCGCGTTTTTGATATTTTCACTTCTGTCTCGCCGCATGGTATAATTACAATTCCAGTCCCCCTGATATTTCAAAAGCTTGCAATCTAGTCCCTAAATTACACCGAATCAGTTTTTAAATGGTAAAATTACCCCTTTAACCATCCAGCGTTTTTGAATTTTTCATTTCGAGTCTGCCCCTTGGTCTAATTACAGTTTCAGTCCTTTCAAGTTTGGTCATGTTTGCATTTTCGTCCTTAAATTGCATATTATTATCCTTTAATTTCTGCCACTGATGTTTATTTCTTTTCATTTTAGTCCTGTTTCCAAGTAAATATTTATGTTCGTATTATAATCGTGTATGTTGATGTAGCCTTTTGCCTTATTATATATCCCTCGTACATGCCTTGTATTTTTATGTTTACATGTATATGTGTGTTAAGTTTATGATGGTTATGTATCTTTTTGTTCAGTTATTCGTATTAAGCATGTTATGTTCCAGTTGGTTCGTACACGACATATTTTGTATTTTTGTATGTATTGTATGTTCTCTTGGCCTTTAGGTTACGTGTTAGTGTGTCTCCTTTTTATGTATAATATATTGTTCTATATGTGTTGAAATGTGTTTTATTTCTAATATGTGTGTCTTCTTGAAATATATGTTTTTGTCCACATACGTATTTATTCATGCCTAGTTATTGTGACATGTCAAATTTGTCTTTATCTACTATTAAGCTTGGTATGTATATATGTTTTTAATTACGTATTTTATTTATGTTAGATTAGCATTCTGTCATGTTAATATATATTGCATTTAAATTATCTGCCATATTTTATATTTTGCCTCTAAGATTGCATACCGAGATATAAATTGTCAATGCGGTGCCCTTTTATCCGAGCGTAAACGGGGCCAGTATCAGGCGTAGTAATAGTGGTTGGGCGTTTACTCTCGGATAACGGGGCCCTTAAAATTTATTCGCAATTATAACCGAATTTTAAATTAATCCTCACTTTAATATGGAAAATCTAATATTAATAAAGCGGTAATTATTAAAGTACCAATTTTGGGCGGTGTGGGGGTGCTAATCCTTCCCCATCCGTAACCGACTCCCGAACCCAATAATCTTTAAATCTTTGGTTTTATGGTGTCCGGCCTACCTAAGTGGCCGGTGGCGTCTCCAATTTTTAATAACATACGATATTTTCAAAACCCCTACGGAATAAATATTTTATATCCAAAAAAAATCACAAACACCTTCGAAACTCGTTTTTTTGTTTTTTAGCGATAAAAAATGGACATCGCTACAGATGGCGACTCCGCTAGGGAAACATTTTTTTTGTTTTTAAAAAAACAAAAAGAGAGTCTAGCTTTTTGACATAATTACAGCTTTAATAATATTATAAGTTCCGGATTAAAGTGACTATTAAATTAACATTCGGTTATAATTGCTCGTTTATTTTAACGCATTTAAAATATGGCATATAAACCCGTTTTTTTAAGTAGGGGAAAACGCTAATGCTTTCGTGGAGATATCGTTCTCCCGTGTAGGCCTAGCAAGTACCTTCAGGGCTCGAGTACCTTATGCTTTCGTAAGGATATCGTTCCTTCGTGCAGGCATAAGCGAATGGGTCCCCCTAAATTAAACCCAGTTGAAAGAAACCTATAATGGGTGATGATCGGGGGCCTTGCTACTCTTAGTAAAGGACAGCAAGGACAATTCGGGTACCTCTTAGCACCAACACTGCATGTAGAGAACATAGAAACCCACCCTGTTAGAGCCATGCAGATAACCTTAGGTGTTTTAGACGGGATAAATAGGTTTCTTTGTTTTTGTTTGTTTACCTTATTTAATTTGTCCTTTTATTTGTGTATTTATTAATTCTATCCAGTACTGACTTGTTTCCTTTTTTTTGCTATTTTTTTCATGCATTATTACATTCGCATTACATAAAGGTACTGGGTCAAGTGGTTTACCCGATCAGAAAGTCTTTCACCATGGAAAAAAGGTGTCTTAGAAAAGAGGAACTCAACTTGTCTGTTAGACATTGGTCAGAAGTCAGCCAGAAGGCCTAAGGGGATAGTTTACCAAGTGAACGCGTGATAGCCGGGTACACCTATGTGAGTCTTCAACAGAACAACTTAGGGGATCTTCAAAGTATCTGAAAAGAATGGGACCAGAGATTACAAGATAGATTTCGTGATAGTTATGGTGACATTGCACAGTTGATGTACATCCGGGTCAACCAGCCCCTACTCCGAGCCATTTTTCAGTTCTGGAATCCTGCCTTTTGCTGCTTCACCTTCAATGGACAGGACATGATGCCCACAATAGAAGAATACACCGCTCTTCTTAATCATAAAAATGTTCAGGAAGATTGGATTTACGTAAAACCTCCGAGGAATCAGAATTACACTTCCAATCTCAAAACCTTTACCGGAATGAGCGACGATTGGGTCAATGGCTTGATCCGACTTCGAGGAGATAGTACAGTATTTGCATGGGAAAACATTCGAGACATCCTACCTGCACATCCAGATGAGGAGAAAAAGTTAGACATGCTTGCCTTGGGAATATATGGATTGGTGATCTTCCCAAGAATTCTGGGAAACATTGATGTGGCCATTCTAGATTTGTTTGAGCGGATAAAATGGCGAGCAAACCCAGTACCAGCTATTTTGGCCGAGACCTTTATTTCTCTAAATACCAGTCGGGAGCACGAAGAAGGGCATTTTCGAGGATGCGTACAACTGTTACAGGTATGGATTCAGAGCCACATGTGAAAGACACCGACGAGGGTTCTGCCGGGAATATCCTTCCGAGATTTTTCTCCTTTACAGGAATACTTAACAAAAGAGTGGCGAGAGGACTTGAAAACAAGAAAATGGGCCGGTTTCTTCAAGAATATCCAAGGCGAGAACATAGTATGGAGAGTCCCGTGGCTCGGTAGAGTTAATTACTTTTTATATAGTTGTGGTGATTTCAATTGGCTGATGATGTTAGGATTACATGGAGGAATTGCTTGTGCCCCACTTCTGGTGTCCCGACAATTCGAATCGCGACAGTTCATTCCCAACACCGCCGGGTTAAGCCGAACTGAATTTCTTTTTAAAGGGGAGTTCAAAGAGAAAGTTCAGACTATCATGAGGGCTTGGGACCATTGTTACCGGATTAGGGAGGAAGGAGACACCGAGTACATGACCACCCCAGACTACGATCTTTGGAGACGTTTGAGGGTAAATGATATGATTCCTGAATCTGATCATGGACCAGCAGTGTCACTCGAAGAGCTTACAAGGGTGGTACCATCTGAAGCTGATATCTTACGGAATGAACTCGAAGAAATTAAAAAGAAAATGGACATCCAGCAGACTCAACATGCGAGCGAGCTCTATAAGGCAAGCTTAGAGGTTGACGAGCTGGACGGGATCATTAGGCAGTTGAAGAAATTAAATGCAGATTTGAGCGATAAGAACACTCTTTTTCAAAAAGATGCCCTTCTATTACAAGCAAAAATACAGAAGGCCAGTCGGAGTCAATTCATAGCTGTGGAAAGAGAAAGAATGAATGGCATCCGTTTGGTGGAAGAAGAACGAGAAATCAACAAGAGAGCGATCGAGAAAGAGATAGAAAGCTGTCGTTTGGCTATGGAGGAAGAAAAACGGTCCGCCAAGAAGGCCATTGATCAAGAAAAAGAAAGGTTCAGGCAAGAAACCAGCAGGGGAAAACAAGCTGTCCATCATGAGAGAGAAAGCGTCGCCGTATGGAAAAGAAAGTCCATGAGTAGCCGAAATAGACTGTTAGAGATGCAAAAACTGTACGATGACACTATTCAAAGTCTGGAGCAAAGCCAAAGTCAGAATGGCGAATTAAAAGGAAAGGTGGCGGAAGTTGAACACTCCCTTCGAATGTACTGCTAGAGAAATAGCTTCGCTGAGCTGCAAGAAAGAGAGAGTGAATTTAGTCCCTCGAAGCAACTGTTGAGGATTACAAGGAAAGAATTAGTGTGTTCGAGGAGGCTGCAGCCGGAGGGGACACCTATTGGCAAAAGAGATTGCGTGACGCTGCCCGAATGGTACAGGATAGGGACCAATATTACGCAAACCTGATGGTGGACATACAGCGAGTCACCAGGCATGTGAATGATTTGGCTGTCGAGGCTGAAACACTCCGATCTTTCATAGTCCCAGAAATGGAAGAAGCTCCCAGGTTCCTCAAGCTGCTCAGGGCAATTGGAAAATTAGGAGATAGAGCTAGAGCTTATCTATAGGACTCTGTGTTGTAATTAGATCTTTTGTAGTATGGATCTTTATTTTGTAACACGAACTCTGTTGTAATCTAGACCCTTTAATTCCCGTGGAAGTAGTTCAAAAGGGTGATTACCAGCGGAATCAGTACCTTATCTGCATACATTCTTGCATTGCATCATGGCATTCGCATCATTATACATGCATTCATTTTCTTGCAACCATATTAACATTATGAATATTGTGGCGTTGTGTGTAGTTAACCCGCAATCATTCATCATCCATACCTTACCCGGTTACAAAGCAAGCTCATGGAAGACAGGATAATCAGTCTAGAAAAAGGGCAAAAAGAGCTCGAGACAAGACTTGAAGAGACTCAAAGAAGCCTCAGTGATCAGATTGCGCAGTCGCAAGCATCTATAGTATCCGACATAACCGCATTGTTGGCTAAGAGTCTTGGAAAAAGAGTGGAAGGAGAAACCGTTCAAGAACCAGAGGGTACCCCAGTTCACTACAAGGTTCAACCAACTGCACCAAACCCGGCTAGAAAGGTGTATATCGACCCTGCAGGAATGTCATCTAGTTTTCAAATAGGGGTACCTGAAACTCAACCCCTAGACGCTGAAGCACTCTATGAAGAAAAGGTGCCAGACCTGAACATGGTTGAAAGGATCAGGACCGAGGTAGAGAAAAAGTGGGAGGAAAGGTTTCGCCTCATGGAGGAAAAATTTAAAATGTTGCAATCTAATGAAGAATCATGAAATGACGCTAGCGACTTAAGTCTGGTGTCCGATCTTATCCTACCGCCAAAATTTAAAACGCCAGAGTTCGACAAATACGATGGAACCACATGTCCTTCCGCACACATAACAATGTACTACCGAAAGATGGCGGCCTACCTTAAGGACGAAAAGCTACTGATCCATTGTTTCCAGGACAGCCTAACTGGAGCGGCGTTACGGTGGTACACCCAGTTGAGCAAGGCAAATGTTAAGACATGGAAGGATCTGTCAAGGGCATTTACTGAGCAATACAAGCATGTAACAGATATGACCCCCAGTAGAATTATGTTGGAAAATATGGGGCAGAAGTCCAACGAAATCCTGCGGCAATACGCCCAAAGGTGGCGGGAAGTGGCCGCCCAAATTCAGCCACCCATCCCGGAACATGAAATTACGCCGTTACTTGTTAATACTCTGAAATGGGCACTCTTTGATCGCCTCATTAATAACACAACGCAGTGCTTTGCTGACTTAATCAGGACTGGGGAGTCCCTTGAATTGGCAATTAAGAGTGGTAGAATTGATGGCGGGGAAGGGTCTCGGAAGTATAACAAGAAAAATGAAGTAAACGCCACCAGCACTTATACCACCCCGAAGAACTTCACAGTCTCACAGCCACAAGCACCTGTGGGAAAAACGCAACACTCGAATAAAAGAGATGAGAGAATCACCAGAAAAGAAAAGGAGGGAAGAACTTTCACTCCCCTACTTGTTTCGTACTTAGAACTTTATTCCCAGTTGTATGAAGCAGACCTGGTCCGTCCATACATCGTTACTCCTGTCAATCCGCCCTTCCCTTCTTGGTATAATCTGAACGCGCATTGCGACTATCATAGCGGTACCCCTGGACATACCACCGAGAACTGCCTTGCTTTCAAAAAACTTGTGCAGAATTTAATCGATTCTGGGATATTGAAGTTTGAAGAACCAAATGTAGCCAATAACCCGCTGCCTAATCATGGGAGCAGAGGGGTAAATGTTATTGAAGAATACTTTACCAGGAGAATTAAGGATGATGTGTCAGAAATTAAATCTCCTTTACGGTGGGTATTTCAACAGTTATGCATGGCCCGTGTGATTAACAAAGGCATGATAACAAGGTAGAAGGGATGTGGAGCGTATTGCGAATTCCACCAGACTGAAGGACATGATATCCAAGAGTGCGATGAGTTCAAGAGATTGGTACAACAATTAATGAACGAAAAGCAAATAGAATTCTTCGAAGAACCCATAGGAAAGAAGGGGTCGGACGTACACATGACGGATAGCCCGAAATCTAAATACGGGAAAGATAGACCTTTTATCATCTCCCCCAGGCCAGGGAATGCAGGTGCCTCCCAAGGAGAAACCAGCAAGATAAGTCCCAGGATCATCATTTCAGCACCAACCCCATTCCCATTCAAGGATATGCGGCAAAACCCCTAGAATTATGCTGTAAATGTGACCACGCCAGAAAAACTAGAACATGGTCAGATAAAAGAGCCTACGCTGAAAGACCAACATAGCCAGAACGATGTAAACGTTGGTGAGGCAGGCCATTTCACAAGGAGCGGCAGATGTTATTCCTCCGAGACTTTGAAAGCAGCTGAAAAAGATAAGGGGAAGAGTACAGCAGTTAGCCCTACGCAGATATTTGGAGAAGAACCTCCCCCAAAGATGAATGAACCGGTAACTGAGACCCAGGCCAAAGAATTTCTGAAGTTCTTAAGACATAGCGAGTACAACGTAGTGGAACAACTACGAAAGCAACCGGCCAGGATCACAGTGCTGGAATTACTCTTGAGTTCAGAAAAATACCGGGAGACGTTATTAAAAGTGCTAAATCAGACTTTTGTGCCCCAGGACATTTCTGTGACAAACCTGGACATGATAGTGGGGCATATCACTGCCTATAATCATATAACATTCAGTGATGATGAGATCCTTGAGGGAGGAATGGGGTCCACCAAAGCTCTTAACATCACTACCCACTGCAAAGGGTATGTAGTACCGGGCGTACTGATCGACAACGGGTCAGCATTGAACGTCTTGCCTAGGGTGACCCTACAAAAACTGCCAATAGATGGTTCGCACCTAAAGCCCTGCCACAATTCGGTAAGAGCCTTTGATGGTACGCAAAGAGGAATAATGGAGAAAATTGAGGTGCCCCTATTGATCGGACCAACTGAATATGTGGTCGATTTTGTGGTAATGGACATAAAACCATCTTACAGCTGCCTCTTGGGAAGACCGTTGATCCACTCCGCAGGAGTTGTCCCCTCATCGTTACATCAGAAATTAAAATTTGTAGTCGAAGGTAAATTGGAACGCCCCCTATATTCAAAATGATGAAGACGCGGCAGAATGCTCGTTCCGAGCATTGGAACTAGTGAACGCCACGTTTATTTCGGAGGGAAGTTGGATCCCCTACCCCAGGTTATCTAATTGTACCAAGATGATCACTGCAGAAACTTTAGGCCGAGGAGCCAAAGTAGGAAAAGGGCTGGGGAAGAAATTACAAGGAAACCTAAGAGCCAAGAATATGATAACCAAGAAGGATCGTTTTGGGCTGGGTTATCAACCAAGTGCCCAACAGAGAAAAGAGGAATATAAGAGAAAGGAAGAGCAAAGAAAAGTCAGATCTAAAGGAGAAGACATTCTGTGGAGACCAATGTCTTTTCCTAGTTTAAAAACCACTTTTGTCTCCGCAGGATTCTACCAGCCAAAGTTTCATTTATTTCATTCATGAATTCTCCATGTTCATTCCCTTCATATAAAGTCGTCTCCTTCCTAATACAATTCATTCTCATTTAATGCAGGTCGCTCATGATTGATGATATGAATGATACCGGATCCAATTTTGGAGTGAATTTTGAATGCCCTGAGGTCTCAGAGGAAATTCAGGAAGGATATGATGAGATGGAATGTGAGGTCCCGGAAGAGTTAAAGAGAATGGTGGCCAACGAAGAAAGGCAGATCTTGCTCCACCAAGAAGAAACAGAAATTGTAAACTTGGGGACTGAAGAAGAGAGAAAAGAAATAAAAGTAGGAATGACAATTTCCTCAAAAACCAAGTACGAACTGATAACCCTACTTCAGGAATTCAAGGATGTCTTCGCCTGAACTTATCAAGATATGCCAGGGTTGAATACCGACATAGTGGTGCACAAATTGCCAACAAAATCGGAGTGCAAACCAATATAGTAAAAACTTCGGAGAATGAGACCAGACATGTTGTTAAAAATCCGAGAGAAAGTGAAAAAACAGTTTGATGCTGGTTTCTTGGAGGTATCCAAACACCCCGAATGGGTTGCAAACATTGTACTGGTACCAAAGAAAGACAGGAAAGTTCGTATGTGTGTAGATTATAGGGATCTAAACCGAGCCAGCCCTAAGGACAACTTCCCCTTACCACATATTGATACGCTGGTTGAAAACACTGCAGGACATTCATGGTTTTCATTCATGGACGGCTTCTCAGGGTACAACCAGATAAAGATGGACCCTAATGACATGGAGAAAACTACGTTCATAACCATGTGGGGCACTTTTTGATATCGGGTAATGCCATTTGGGCTAAAGAACGCAGGGGCAACATACCAAAGAGCAATGGTGACTCTTTTCCATGACATGATGCACAAAGAAATAGAAGTATATGTGGACGACATGATTGCCAAATCCCGAACAGAGGTAGAGCACCTACAGAACTTGAGAAAACTATTCCAAAAACTACGGAAGTACCAACTGAGGCTTAATCCTGCCAAGTGTACCTTCGCCGTTACTTCTGGAAAACTTCTAGGGTTCGTGGTAAGCAGAAGAGGGATTGAGATCGATCCAGATAAAGTGAAAGCCATCCAGGATCTTTCACCACCCCGCACTCAGAAGGAAGTTTGCGGTTTCCTAGGGAGGCTGAATTATATCTCTCGTTTCATTTCCCAATTAATCGACCGATGTGACCCGATCTTCAGACTTCTTAGAAAGAATAATCCTGGTGTGTGGGATGAGGAATGTCAAAAAGCCCTAGAAAAGATCAAAAAGTACCTGACAAATGCTCCAATTTTAGTCGCACCAGTACCAGATCGACCATTAATTCTCTACCTGACAGTTTTTGAGAATTCAATGGGATTCGTATTGGGGCAACACGATGAGTCAAGAAAAAGGGAGCAAGCCATCTATTACCTAAGCAGGAAATTCAATGATTACGAAACGCGGTACCCGCCAGTGCATAAGCTGTGTTGTGCTCTAGTTTGGGCTACCAAGTGGCTTAGACAGTATATGCTGTACCATACTACTTGGTTGATATCCAAGCTAGACCCATTGAAGTTCTTAATGGAAGCGCCAGCACTAACAGGAAGAATGGCCCGATGGCAGATGCTCTTATCCGAATTCGATATTGTATACGTTAACCAGAAAGCCGTAAAAGGGAGTGCCGTAGCAGATTTCCTAGCTAGTCGTGCTTCGGATGACTATGAGGCATTGAACTTTAATTTCCCAGACGAAGACTTGATGTGCATTACAACCGAGGAAGAGGTTTCAGATGATAATCATGGAAGCTTTACTTCGATGGAGCCTCTAACGCCCTCGGACATGGGATAGGAGCAGTACTAATTTCTCCTGAGGACGTCTATTATCCTTTCACCATCAGATTAGAATTCTTCTGTACTAACAATATAGCTGAATACGAAGCTTGCGTTATGGGACTGAACTCAGCTATTGAGAGAAAAGTTAAGGAACTTCGAGTGTTCGGAGATTCATCCTTAGTAATTTACCAATTGCGCGGGGAATGGGAAACCAGGGACCCGAAGAAGTTGGTCAAATATTACGAATTGATCCAAGAGCTCACCAAAGAGTTCGAAAAGGTCAGCTTCAATTACCTGCCCCGAGAAGAAAATCAGATGGTAGACGCCTTGGCAACCTTGGCCTCCATGTTTAAAACAAACACCGGGGCAGAAATGAAGCCCATTGAGATGCAGACGTTTGAAAGGTCTGCACATTGTTGTAATGTACAGGAAGAGATCGATGGAAACCCATGGTACTATGACATCTTGCAATACGTCAAGCGTCGAAAGTATCCAGAAGGGGCAAACGACAATGACAGAAAGACACTCAGAAAAATGGCAACAAGATATGTCCTAGATGGGGAGATCCTATATAGGAGAAGTCATGATCAGACTTTGTTGAGATGTGTGGATTCCCGGGAGGCGAAGGAGATTTTAGCCGAAGTACATGATGGGCTCTGTGGAACGCACGCCAACGGGCTGTCTATAGCCCAGAAAATTATGAGATATGGTTATTTCTGGTTGACCATGGAGGGAGATTGCATCGATTACGCCAGAAAATGCCACAAATGCCAAATCTACGCTGACAAAATTCACGCACCCCATCACCTTTACACACCATGAATTCTCCGTGGCCTTTCGTGGCGTGGGGCATGGACGTCATCGGGCAGATTCATCCGAAAGCTTCCAATGGACACCGTTTCATTCTGGTCGCCATAGACTATTTCACTAAATGGGTAGAGGCAGCGTCTTACGCCAACATCACAAGAACTACAGTATGTAAGTTCTTAAAGAAGGAGATTATTTGTCGATATGGATTACCAGAAAGGGTCATCACCGACAACGCTTCCAATCTGAATAACAAAATGATGACAGACGTGTGCACTCAATTCAAGATAACACACCATAATTCTACAGTCTATCGCCCTAAAATGAATGGGGCAGTGGAAGCAGCAAACAAGAACATAAAGAAGATCATAGCAAAGACGACAGATACCTACAGGGATTGGCATGAGAAGTTGACATTCGCCCTTTTCGCCTATAGGACGTCCATTCGCACATCAACGGGGGCAACACCCTACTCATTGGTGTATGGTACCAAAGCAGTACTTCCCGTCGAGGTAGAGATCCCGTCTCTCTGGGTCTTAAACGAAGTAAAATTGGAAGAAGCTGAATGGGTACAGGCCAGACTCGACCAGCTAAATCTCATTGACGAAAAGAGACTAAAGGCCATTTGTCATGGTCAAATGTACCAAAAGCGGATGATGCAGACATACAACAAAAAGGTGCGCCCAAGAGAATTCAAAGAAGGGGATCTGGTGCTCAAGAAAATCCTCCCGATCCAGAAAGATTCTCGAGGAAAGTGGATGCCCAATTGGGAAGGGACGTACGTCGTAAAAAATGCCTTCTCAAGAGGAGCCCTAATCCTAACAGAAATGGATGGAGACGTGCTGAAGAACCCTGTAAATTCTAATGCCGTTAAGAAATACTATCTTTGAAAAAAAAAGAGAACAAAAATGGAGAGCTCAGAGCGAAAACCCGAAACTGGGCGTCTTGAAGCAGAGGGAGGACCTGAGTTGAAAACCCATAAAGGGCGGCTCGGGTAAATTGAAAAACTGAATATCCGAAGAGAAGGGTATCCCCATGAACATCATGAAGAGGAAGCTTCAGGCAAAAAAAGAATTCTACACCGGTTGACAGGATCATATATCATTCATATCGAAGATAATGAGGGATCTTGCATTTCATACTCAACTTTTCTTCTTTCTCATGTGTGTCATACCTTTTTTAAGATATCCCAAGCCCTTAATCGTAATAAAATTGTGTTTTTGAGCATCCATTCCTTGCCTTCTTGTTAATTTCATTCAAATAAGTTAACATAGGCTTATAGTGAAACAAGAGATTTCGGAGCATTACTGTGATCTAACCTCAAAAATGCAGGTGATTAAAGAAAATGATGTTAACTCTGCCCTCTAGCTCCCTACATAATGGTTGTCGATAGGGAAGGCAGAAAGCTGCAAACAACCGGATCGGATGACCAATGGCGTATGTCCTGTCTATTCAAGGAAAGCATGCGAGATAACAAGAGAGATCTCTTGGGTGAAAACCCAGAAGGGCACCCCTCAAAAAAAAAACTCTCTCTAAAGCGAAAACCCGAAAGGGCACTTTAGAATTCCAAGTCGTAAATAGAGAAAAAGAAAGGTTGGAATGGTTGAACCTGACAGTGAAGTGGGGTATCGACACCCGTTAGAAAGGAGAAAGTGAACAACGAGGTCGAATAAGGACCAAAACAAGCCCACCAAGATATTGACACCCATGCATCATGAATAGTCAGACATCACTAGGATTAGGAGCATGTCATTTCATCTGTCATAGCATTTTGTCTTATCTTAGACAGGTATATGTAGATTCAAAGAGACATCGGTGGCTATCGTGGTGTGAATCCCAAATGTGAAGACAATGGTTCTACATACGAAAGGCCTATGTTTCCAAGCTCCAGAGAGAGGTTCTATATAGGAAGAATCCTCCGCTCTGAGGCTTCAGAAGCTGAAAGTTCTATATAGGAAGGACTGACGGCTCTAGGGTGAAGACTAGCAGTTCTATATAGGAAGAACTCCCAGTCAAAGGAATTCACCCATGAAACACAAGGTTTTATATAGGGAAAACCTGTTGTGTTGAAAGCGAAGAGTTCTATATAGGAAGGGCTCCGAGCTTCAATGTCTTAGAGTGAAAGATTCTATATAGGAAGAATTCGTAGCTCCAAGACTTCAGAAGCCAAAAGTTCTATATAGGAAGGACCGACGGCTCTAGGGTGAAGACTAGTAGTTCTATATAGGAAGAACTTCCAGTCGAATGAATTCACCCATGACACACAAGGTTATATAGGAAATCTTGTTGTGTTTGAAAGCGAAGAGTCTTATATAGGAAAGGCTCCGACCTTCACTGCCTTAGAGTGAAAGGTTCTATATAGGAAGAACCTGTAGCTCTGAGATTTCAGACGCCAAAAGTTCTATATAGGAAGGACTGACGGCTCTAGGGTTTGAAGACTAGCAGTTCTATATAGGAGGAACTCCCAGTCGGAAGAATCCATCAGCGACGTAGAAGGTTTTATATAGGAGAAACCAGCGTTGAAGGCGAAGAGTTCTATATAGGAAGGACTCCAAGCTGCACCGTCTCAGAATGAAAGGTTCTATATAGGAGGGACTCATAACTCGAGGCTTCAGAGCGAAGGGTTCTATATAGGAAGAGCCTGTAGCTCCAAGATCGGAAGGTGACGAAGCTCTATATAGGAAGAACTTACGAGCCTGAAGATTCAGCTAAGGAAGAGCGGAGAGTTCCAAAAGAACACGTGTTTCCAAAGCTACAAACAAGGAAGTCTGATAAAAATTAGTGCTTATGAAATCTTTGCTTTGTTTCCCAATCCATGAGAACAAGCAAAGAGGGGCAACTGTAATCACTCATTTTTATCTGGTCTGTAAATACATATTAGTATAATCATTAGTATATTAGTGTTGCATATATACATTGTATTATATTATATTATATGTTTATTATATGCATGAGTGTTATTAATATATGTGTGCATATACTATGTATGTATACGTATTAACGGTATGTGTGTTGTATGTATACATTGTATTATATTATATGTTTATTATGTGCATGAGTGTTATTAATATGTGTGCATGTATATTATAAACTATGTATGTATACGTATTAACGGTATATGTGTCACGCATGTATCTATAGTTAGTACGAGCGTATTTGTTTTACGAATAATGTGTGTAGATGTCATGTTAATTATGTGTATGATTATATATGTATGTATACTAGTATGTTATATTAATAAACGTTTGCATAGGTATATACGTATGTATTGTTGTATGTGTATTGCTGTTCTAACTAATACTAATATTAATATTATTGGGCTAATATAAAATGAAATCCAAAAAAATATATATTAAACCCAAATAAATAAATTGCCAGTCCAAGTCCATTTACAAGTATAATATTATTACAAGGCCCGGTTGGCCCAAACCCAAAACCTATTTAATTCTATTTATTTTGGTGCAGATGACTATGGGCCGTTGGATCAAGATCTGATCCAACGGCCACGATCCAGCCAAGACAAAATATCTGCCAGCCTCGTGCACTACACGTCTGGACGCTTCGAGTACCACGCGCGGACTCTTTGATATCCCACGCGTGCGTGAGCCCCACGCGCTCTGACCCCTCTACTGTTGAGCCACACGTGTCACGATCTGGAGCCGTTTCACCAATCGAGGCTTCATCTGGGCCATTCATCCTTCAAGCCAGCCTGACCGTTAGATCAGATCTGATCTAATGGCCAAGAACGCCTATGGCCGAAGATAGAGCCCCCACACCGCCACCATGCTTCACCATGCCGATCTTCAACCACCGCGCTCAAACATGTCAAAAAAGCAAGAAAAGAAATGTTATGTCAGTTAGCAGTCCAGATCTGAAAGAAAATAATATATTACTTGTACCAAACCAAAAGACAGGCATATATGTAGGAAACAAACATTTTGTAAACAGAAAGTGGTAATCGAAAGAAACAGAGAGTGGTAATCGAAAGAGTCCAGTTGTAATCGAAAGAAAAAATACAAAAAGGTTTTCAGTGGTAATACTCTTCTCTTTTTTTTCACTTTTGTTGCATGCATACAAAATATACGTAGTAAATAAAAAAAAACAAAGGTTGAGAGTCGTTACCATCTTCGTCTGTGGATCTCCCCTCACCAGTGATAAGCCTTTTCGGCTTTCCCAAGCTGAACGTGGTGAACTGAAAGGAGTGGGAGACCCCTTGTTGGTTTCGTTTTGGGTTGAAATAAAAAAGTGGGGGTTTTTTGTTTCGTATTTCTTAGATCTAGGACGGATGAAAGCTTTTTCTCCGAATCCAAGTTCGGATTCGTGTCGATGGTGAAGAAGGGTTCATTTTGGTGTGTTTTTTGGGGTTCGCCGGCGCCGGCTAGCGGCGGCGAAGAAGACGGCGGCCGACCGCCGGATTCTGGGTTCATCAGGAAGGTTGAGAGAAAATGAAGAAGGAAGCTTTGTTATAAAACTGAAAAAATGAAACGAAATGAGGGAAATTTGAGCCAGGCAAAAAAAATGCATTTTATAGGTGTTATTATTTCATAAAATGGGGAAATTACGTAATAAATCCCCCCGCGTTTTTGATATTTTCACTTCTATCTCTCCGCATGGTATAATTACAATTCCAGTCCCCCTGATATTTCAAAAGCTTGCAATCTAGTCCCTAAATTACACCGAATCAATTTTTAAATGGTAAAATTACCCCTTTAACCATCCCGCGTTTTTGAATTTTTCATTTCGAGTCTGCCCCTTGGTCTAATTACAGTTTCAGTCCTTTCAAGTTTGGTCATGTTTGCATTTTCATCCTTAAATTACATATTATTATCCTTTAATTTCTGCCACTGATGTTTATTTATTTTCATTTCAGTCCTGTTTCCATGTAAATATTTATGTTCGTATTATAATCGTGTATGTTGATGTAGCCTTTTGCCTTATTATATATCCCTCGTACATGCCTTGTATTTTTATGTTTCCATGTATATGTGTGTTAAGTTTATGATGGTTATGTATCTTTTTGTTCGATTATTCGTATTAAGCATGTTATGTTCCAGTTGGTTCGTACACGGCATATTTTGTATTTTTGTATGTATTGTATGTTCTCTTGGCCTTTAGGTTACGTGTTAGTGTGTCTCCTTTTTATGTTTAATATATTGTTCTATATGTGTTGAAATGTGTTTTATTTCTAATATGTGTGTCTTCTTGAAATATATGTTTTTGTCCACATACGTATTTATTCATGCCTAGTTATTGTGACATGTCAAATTTGTCTTTATCTACTATTAAGCTTGGTATGTATATATGTGTTTTAATTACGTATTTTATTTATGTTAGATTAGCATTCTGTCATGTTAATATTTATTGCATTTAAATTATCTGCCATATTTTATATTTTGCCTCTAAGATTGCATATCGAGATATAAATTGTCAATGTGGTGCCCTTTTATCCGAGCGTAAACGGGGCCAGTATCAGGCGTAGTGATAGTGGTTGGGCATTTACTCTCGGATAACGGTGCCCTTAAAATTTATTCGCAATTATAACCGAATTTTAAATTAATCGTCACTTTAATCCAGAAAATCTAATATTAATAAAGCGGTAATTATTAAAGTACCAATTTTGGGCGGTGTGGGGGTGCTAATCCTTCCCCATCCGTAACTGACTCCCGAACCCAATAATCTTTAAATCTCTGGTTTTATGGTGTCCGGCCTACCTAAGTGGCCGGTGGCGACTCCAATTTTTAATAACATACGATATTTTCAAAACCCCTACGGAATAAATATTTTATATCCAAAAAAAATCACAAACACCTTCGAAACTCATTTTTTCGTTTTTTAGCGATAAAAAAGGGACATCGCTACAATGGATTTCTAGCATAAACATCAATTTAAGCTTTCTCACGCCAAAATCCCAAAATAGCAAGCTTAAAGAGCATCTCATGTATAAATCATATTATACAAAATATAATTCATTTCTCATGATACATTATATCATATATTGGCACTCAAGTGACTCAAAAACCATTTCAATCTAGTTATAAAAACACTTCGGATACACGGATTTTCCAAGTGTTTCCTTCGCCCACTTCACATACATCCTCGAACTGGAGTAGCCCTCAATGGTTATGATGTATAAATCCACCAGCTGGAGAATTGGCACACTCTTGACTCCTAAACCACTATGGTTCTCATGGTGTAGCATGGCACACTCTTGACCCCTCGACACACATGAGGCGACTTATTATAATGAACTTTAAACCCTATGGCTAGCCAACTATATCTGATAACTTTTAATCCTAGCCACTTGCCAATGTACTCTATAAAACCTCGTTACCTTACTATTTTACATATGCATAAAAAACAATTTCCAATACATTACCCATGTATTATAGTATTCTCAAAACTCATTTCATAAACCATATCATTTGCAACATTTTTCATTTCTAATATATATATATAACAGTAAGTAATCAAAACCATAAACATGTGCATGAAATTGTATTTTGCGAAATCGAAAACGAGACCAAGATCAACCAATACTTACTTCTGAGCTTAGACAAGTGTTTCAAACATAATCTAAACTTCCAAAAACTATCTTCAAACCTTTTTAAAGTAGTAAACCATGTTTCCACTCACGGACAACCAAACACTTTACTAGCCGATGTGAAAATCAAGCTTCTGAAGCCTCTGAAACCTCTCAAAAGGATGAAGGATCTATCTCCCCTATTTTACCCATACAAAAAATAGACGATCAATGCACTTCCATTCATCTCTAAACACGGTAACACAACTCCTCAACTTCGTCTCTTTAAAAACCATCAAACGCTTCCTTAAAACATCTAAAAATATCACCAAACTCAACCTAAACAAAGCCCAGCCAAAACCTAACTATTTTAACATCTTAACATCATCAATTAACATCCAAAAACAACAACATAACAACCTTATACCTCCAGCAACCTTACAACACCATGTTCACCTCAAAATCTAACTATTTACAACCTAGAAAATTAGCAATTCATTTAGTTTAAGGATTCATTTTATTAATCTCCTCTCATAACATTAAAACATGTTCCAATTTTGATCTAAATCAGTTAGAATCAACATAAATCAGATCTATTTCAAGATTCATCAAATTTCTCATCAAAACTCAATTATAACATTAAAATCATGATTTAATCACAAAAATATAACAAGAATCAGTTGTAAATGATCAAGAACTTGGGAATTTTAATAATGAACCTTTAATTAGAGGATAGAAACAAAAATCACCTCTAATTGCTAATTTCTCCCTTAATTGGCAAGATTTGAGTGAAATCTTCAAGAAAACAAATAGGATTTGGTGTAGAAATCAAAGGAATCAATTACAAAGTCAAAAGGAAATATAAAAGGAATGTTTTCTAAGAATTTTAGAGTGAAATTGATAGTTTGGCTGATGAGAAAGTTAAGAGAAAAGTTGAGCACAAAAGTAGTTACGTAAGAAAATGAATTTGGTTATTAATATCCTTTTAATACAATCTCTTTTTTTAATTAATAACCTTTTAAAAACCTTTTTAAAATAGCCTAAATTAAGGGGGAAATATGATAAAAAAAATTTGGTATATTAGCTCCTTAAAGATTCTAAGTTTTGACCCTTTTACGATTTAGTCACCAAAAATAGTTTTGAAACTTTACATTTTAGTCACCATATCAAAGTGTCCCGAAATCTGATTTTAATCCTTCAAATTGAGCTTTCCAAAACCCTTAAAATATTACTTAAACATTTTCTAACATTTTTTCATGTTTTATTTTAACCAAAAACCATTTATTATGAATTGATTCTCGAAACTAGCTCGAATCGCCTAATCTGGTTCCCCCGAACAGTCTAATCAGTCTAACTAACATCTAGGCCCAAATTCGGGGCGTTACACTTTGGAGGAATTGTGACGTGGAATAGGCCACTTGGGAAATTGGAGATGACATAGAAATGTCGTACCCGCATCACTTCAAATTAGGTAAATTTCGAGGATAAAATTTCTTCAAGGAAGGGACAGTTGTAGCGACCCAGGTTTTCGAGTCAATGGATGGGCATTGACCCGAGCCTTTGGCTTTCGAGTTTGGGGCCTAGTAAGGGTTTAAGCTTGGTCATTGGCCTCGTGGCTAGTTGTGGGAGTGTTATTTGGGAAGGGTAAGATGGGAATTTCCTTTTTAAAGGGGTGCATTAACTTCATCTTTCATCCATCTCTCCTCCATTCTTTCATCTTCCCTTGAGTTTAGTAAAAGCAAGATCAAAAGTTTAGTTTGTATCTTAGATTCCCGAAATTCTAGAGGCAAGAATCAAAATATCCATGGAGCAATCTACATTTTGAGACTAAAAGCTTGCAAAATAGTGATAAGAGTGGGAAAATGGGATTCTAGGGTTGAGGGCATGGAGAGATATTTTAGGGCTGATTTTATGTGATTTAATTCATTCTAAATTCTTACCAAATCTTTAGAAGTGCAATGTTTTCCTTTTACACTTGTTTGATTAGCTAAGGAAGCGGGGGAAGCTTCCAACACCAAGGAAAGGGGAAAGAAGTGAAATACTTGCTTGCTTCTGGTAGTTTTTGAGTTTGTTGACAAGGTTAGTACATCTCTAACCTATCTTATTTCATGTCTTTCCTAAATGATTGATTGCTTGGCTAAATTGCATTTGGGTAAGGGTTAGAGAAAAGCATGTTGTAATGGGGCTTTGAGTTTGAATGTTGAGATTGATGATGTTTGATGTTATGGGCATGTTTGAGTGGCTCTTGAGTGGCCAAAAACACCATAATAACACCCAAGTGAGTTGGGGTTCGGATATGGGTGGCTAAAAACAATTTTGAAGTAAACTTATCTCAACGCCCTTGAAGAAATATAACGTTATAAGCAGGGCCTTATGCAAACGCCTTTGGAAACGTTGTAGGCGGAGCTTATCTTGATGCCTTTGAAGGAACTTAGACATTATAGCCAGAGTTTATCTCGACGCCTTTGGAGAAACATAAATACTATAGGAGGAACTTATCTCAACGCCCTTGAAGAAATATAACGTTATAAGCAGGGCCTTATGCAAACGCCTTTGGAAACGTTGTAGGCGGAGCTTATCTTGATGCCTTTGAAGGAACTTAGACATTATAGCCAGAGTTTATCTCGACGCCTTTGGAGAAACATAAATACTATAGGAGGAACTTATCTCAACGCCCTTGAAGAAATATAACGTTATAAGCAGGGCCTTATGCAAACGCCTTTGGAAACGTTGTAGGCGGAGCTTATCTTGATGCCTTTGAAGGAACTTAGACATTATAGCCAGAGTTTATCTCGACGCCTTTGGAGAAACATAAATACTATAGGAGGAACTTATCTCAACGCCCTTGAAGAAATATAACGTTATAAGCAGGGCCTTATGCAAACGCCTTTGGAAACGTTGTAGGCGGAGCTTATCTTGATGCCTTTGAAGGAACTTAGACATTATAGCCAGAGTTTATCTCGACGCCTTTGGAGAAACATAAATACTATAGGAGGAACTTATCTCAACGCCCTTGAAGAAATATAACGTTATAAGCAGGGCCTTATGCAAACGCCTTTGGAAACGTTGTAGGCGGAGCTTATCTTGATGCCTTTGAAGGAACTTAGACATTATAGCCAGAGTTTATCTCGACGCCTTTGGAGAAACATAAATACTATAGGAGGAACTTATCTCAACGCCCTTGAAGAAATATAACGTTATAAGCAGGGCCTTATGCAAACGCCTTTGGAAACGTTGTAGGCGGAGCTTATCTTGATGCCTTTGAAGGAACTTAGACATTATAGCCAGAGTTTATCTCGACGCCTTTGGAGAAACATAAATACTATAGGAGGAACTTATCTCAACGCCCTTGAAGAAATATAACGTTATAAGCAGGGCCTTATGCAAACGCCTTTGGAAACGTTGTAGGCGGAGCTTATCTTGATGCCTTTGAAGGAACTTAGACATTATAGCCAGAGTTTATCTCGACGCCTTTGGAGAAACATAAATACTATAGGAGGAACTTATCTCAACGCCCTTGAAGAAATATAACGTTATAAGCAGGGCCTTATGCAAACGCCTTTGGAAACGTTGTAGGCGGAGCTTATCTTGATGCCTTTGAAGGAACTTAGACATTATAGCCAGAGTTTATCTCGACGCCTTTGGAGAAACATAAATACTATAGGAGGAACTTATCTCAACGCCCTTGAAGAAATATAACGTTATAAGCAGGGCCTTATGCAAACGCCTTTGGAAACGTTGTAGGCGGAGCTTATCTTGATGCCTTTGAAGGAACTTAGACATTATAGCCAGAGTTTATCTCGACGCCTTTGGAGAAACATAAATACTATAGGAGGAACTTATCTCAACGCCCTTGAAGAAATATAACGTTATAAGCAGGGCCTTATGCAAACGCCTTTGGAAACGTTGTAGGCGGAGCTTATCTTGATGCCTTTGAAGGAACTTAGACATTATAGCCAGAGTTTATCTCGACGCCTTTGGAGAAACATAAATACTATAGGAGGAACTTATCTCAACGCCCTTGAAGAAATATAACGTTATAAGCAGGGCCTTATGCAAACGCCTTTGGAAACGTTGTAGGCGGAGCTTATCTTGATGCCTTTGAAGGAACTTAGACATTATAGCCAGAGTTTATCTCGACGCCTTTGGAGAAACATAAATACTATAGGAGGAACTTATCTCAACGCCCTTGAAGAAATATAACGTTATAAGCAGGGCCTTATGCAAACGCCTTTGGAAACGTTGTAGGCGGAGCTTATCTTGATGCCTTTGAAGGAACTTAGACATTATAGCCAGAGTTTATCTCGACGCCTTTGGAGAAACATAAATACTATAGGAGGAACTTATCTCAACGCCCTTGAAGAAATATAACGTTATAAGCAGGGCCTTATGCAAACGCCTTTGGAAACGTTGTAGGCGGAGCTTATCTTGATGCCTTTGAAGGAACTTAGACATTATAGCCAGAGTTTATCTCGACGCCTTTGGAGAAACATAAATACTATAGGAGGAACTTATCTCAACGCCCTTGAAGAAATATAACGTTATAAGCAGGGCCTTATGCAAACGCCTTTGGAAACGTTGTAGGCGGAGCTTATCTTGATGCCTTTGAAGGAACTTAGACATTATAGCCAGAGTTTATCTCGACGCCTTTGGAGAAACATAAATACTATAGGAGGAACTTATCTCAACGCCCTTGAAGAAATATAACGTTATAAGCAGGGCCTTATGCAAACGCCTTTGGAAACGTTGTAGGCGGAGCTTATCTTGATGCCTTTGAAGGAACTTAGACATTATAGCCAGAGTTTATCTCGACGCCTTTGGAGAAACATAAATACTATAGGAGGAACTTATCTCAACGCCCTTGAAGAAATATAACGTTATAAGCAGGGCCTTATGCAAACGCCTTTGGAAACGTTGTAGGCGGAGCTTATCTTGATGCCTTTGAAGGAACTTAGACATTATAGCCAGAGTTTATCTCGACGCCTTTGGAGAAACATAAATACTATAGGAGGAACTTATCTCAACGCCCTTGAAGAAATATAACGTTATAAGCAGGGCCTTATGCAAACGCCTTTGGAAACGTTGTAGGCGGAGCTTATCTTGATGCCTTTGAAGGAACTTAGACATTATAGCCAGAGTTTATCTCGACGCCTTTGGAGAAACATAAATACTATAGGAGGAACTTATCTCAACGCCCTTGAAGAAATATAACGTTATAAGCAGGGCCTTATGCAAACGCCTTTGGAAACGTTGTAGGCGGAGCTTATCTTGATGCCTTTGAAGGAACTTAGACATTATAGCCAGAGTTTATCTCGACGCCTTTGGAGAAACATAAATACTATAGGAGGAACTTATCTCAACGCCCTTGAAGAAATATAACGTTATAAGCAGGGCCTTATGCAAACGCCTTTGGAAACGTTGTAGGCGGAGCTTATCTTGATGCCTTTGAAGGAACTTAGACATTATAGCCAGAGTTTATCTCGACGCCTTTGGAGAAACATAAATACTATAGGAGGAACTTATCTCAACGCCCTTGAAGAAATATAACGTTATAAGCAGGGCCTTATGCAAACGCCTTTGGAAACGTTGTAGGCGGAGCTTATCTTGATGCCTTTGAAGGAACTTAGACATTATAGCCAGAGTTTATCTCGACGCCTTTGGAGAAACATAAATACTATAGGAGGAACTTATCTCAACGCCCTTGAAGAAATATAACGTTATAAGCAGGGCCTTATGCAAACGCCTTTGGAAACGTTGTAGGCGGAGCTTATCTTGATGCCTTTGAAGGAACTTAGACATTATAGCCAGAGTTTATCTCGACGCCTTTGGAGAAACATAAATACTATAGGAGGAACTTATCTCAACGCCCTTGAAGAAATATAACGTTATAAGCAGGGCCTTATGCAAACGCCTTTGGAAACGTTGTAGGCGGAGCTTATCTTGATGCCTTTGAAGGAACTTAGACATTATAGCCAGAGTTTATCTCGACGCCTTTGGAGAAACATAAATACTATAGGAGGAACTTATCTCAACGCCCTTGAAGAAATATAACGTTATAAGCAGGGCCTTATGCAAACGCCTTTGGAAACGTTGTAGGCGGAGCTTATCTTGATGCCTTTGAAGGAACTTAGACATTATAGCCAGAGTTTATCTCGACGCCTTTGGAGAAACATAAATACTATAGGAGGAACTTATCTCAACGCCCTTGAAGAAATATAACGTTATAAGCAGGGCCTTATGCAAACGCCTTTGGAAACGTTGTAGGCGGAGCTTATCTTGATGCCTTTGAAGGAACTTAGACATTATAGCCAGAGTTTATCTCGACGCCTTTGGAGAAACATAAATACTATAGGAGGAACTTATCTCAACGCCCTTGAAGAAATATAACGTTATAAGCAGGGCCTTATGCAAACGCCTTTGGAAACGTTGTAGGCGGAGCTTATCTTGATGCCTTTGAAGGAACTTAGACATTATAGCCAGAGTTTATCTCGACGCCTTTGGAGAAACATAAATACTATAGGAGGAACTTATCTCAACGCCCTTGAAGAAATATAACGTTATAAGCAGGGCCTTATGCAAACGCCTTTGGAAACGTTGTAGGCGGAGCTTATCTTGATGCCTTTGAAGGAACTTAGACATTATAGCCAGAGTTTATCTCGACGCCTTTGGAGAAACATAAATACTATAGGAGGAACTTATCTCAACGCCCTTGAAGAAATATAACGTTATAAGCAGGGCCTTATGCAAACGCCTTTGGAAACGTTGTAGGCGGAGCTTATCTTGATGCCTTTGAAGGAACTTAGACATTATAGCCAGAGTTTATCTCGACGCCTTTGGAGAAACATAAATACTATAGGAGGAACTTATCTCAACGCCCTTGAAGAAATATAACGTTATAAGCAGGGCCTTATGCAAACGCCTTTGGAAACGTTGTAGGCGGAGCTTATCTTGATGCCTTTGAAGGAACTTAGACATTATAGCCAGAGTTTATCTCGACGCCTTTGGAGAAACATAAATACTATAGGAGGAACTTATCTCAACGCCCTTGAAGAAATATAACGTTATAAGCAGGGCCTTATGCAAACGCCTTTGGAAACGTTGTAGGCGGAGCTTATCTTGATGCCTTTGAAGGAACTTAGACATTATAGCCAGAGTTTATCTCGACGCCTTTGGAGAAACATAAATACTATAGGAGGAACTTATCTCAACGCCCTTGAAGAAATATAACGTTATAAGCAGGGCCTTATGCAAACGCCTTTGGAAACGTTGTAGGCGGAGCTTATCTTGATGCCTTTGAAGGAACTTAGACATTATAGCCAGAGTTTATCTCGACGCCTTTGGAGAAACATAAATACTATAGGAGGAACTTATCTCAACGCCCTTGAAGAAATATAACGTTATAAGCAGGGCCTTATGCAAACGCCTTTGGAAACGTTGTAGGCGGAGCTTATCTTGATGCCTTTGAAGGAACTTAGACATTATAGCCAGAGTTTATCTCGACGCCTTTGGAGAAACATAAATACTATAGGAGGAACTTATCTCAACGCCCTTGAAGAAATATAACGTTATAAGCAGGGCCTTATGCAAACGCCTTTGGAAACGTTGTAGGCGGAGCTTATCTTGATGCCTTTGAAGGAACTTAGACATTATAGCCAGAGTTTATCTCGACGCCTTTGGAGAAACATAAATACTATAGGAGGAACTTATCTCAACGCCCTTGAAGAAATATAACGTTATAAGCAGGGCCTTATGCAAACGCCTTTGGAAACGTTGTAGGCGGAGCTTATCTTGATGCCTTTGAAGGAACTTAGACATTATAGCCAGAGTCCTTGAAGAAATATAACGTTATAAGCAGGGCCTTATGCAAACGCCTTTGGAAACGTTGTAGGCGGAGCTTATCTTGATGCCTTTGAAGGAACTTAGACATTATAGCCAGAGTTTATCTCGACGCCTTTGGAAAACATAAATACTATAGGAGGAACTTATCTCAACGCCCTTGAAGAAATATAACGTTATAAGCAGGGCCTTATGCAAACGCCTTTGGAAACGTTGTAGGCGGAGCTTATCTTGATGCCTTTGAAGGAACTTAGACATTATAGCCAGAGTTTATCTCGACGCCTTTGGAGAAACGTAAATATTATAGGAGAAACGTAAATATTATAGGCAAAGATTATCTCGAATCTTTTGGAGAAATATAAATATTATAGGCAGAGCTTATCTCGACGTCTTTGGAGAAACATAAATATTATAGGTGGGGCTTATCTCGACGCCTTTGGAGAAACATAAATATTATAGGCAAAGCCTATCTCGACGCCTTTGGAGAAATTGTCATGTACGAGGGTTGAGACATCTCGTACCCTTGTAGAATCGAGCGCTAGGGAGTGGAGCTTTTCTCAACACTCTTGTAGAATCGAACGCTAGGGAGTGGAACTTTTCTCAACACTCTTGTAGAATCGAGCGCTATGGGTGATGGAATCTCCTTTAGTGCTCTCGAATGGTTTCTCCTGAGAAGCGTGGAGGTATTTTTTCAGGGGTGCCCGTGTATTTGCAGAGTTGGCACATGTAAATATCTCCCTTAGGAGGCATTTTTTTATTTATAGAGCGTGTATGCCTCTGTTGGCATGGGGGTTCAAACTTCTCATTCCTTGCGATACCTCATGTGTCGAGTAGACGGAAGCATCCCCTTTTAGGAGGCTTGTAGAGTGCAGATTGGCATTGGGTATGTAGTTCCCTCAGCTCTTATAGAATCGCAATGCTCTGAGCATATATGGGGTGGAGGTGTCATTCATTTTTGTAAAATTAGTTGAAAGTCGAGGTCCAGTTATGACCCTTAGAGAGATGGACACGAGCAAGTTGGAGTTTTGTTTGGAGCCTATGGGGACCGAGACAACCCTCTTGGATTACCTTTTTGCCTTCGCGAGGCCATCCGTGGGGCAGGGTAGAGTCATATCTGTGCCTTTTGTAGAAACAGACGAATACTCAGAGATGTTGCATTTGCGAAGATGATCTCCGAAAAATGCAATGTAGATACTTAAGGAAATATGTAATTGTTTTATAGTAAGTTCGAATGTTGCTCTAGGACTGTACCAAGTTCCTAGGTTGATCGAATAACATGGGTTTCCCCAATACTTGAAGGTTTGGAGAAGTGTGTTTATGTAGTAGAGGTCATTCTTGGAGAGATGTTTGTAGAGAACTTTGTTGAAATTGGGAGTCGTATGAAACTTGTTGTGGTGTAAATTCTGCTTTTATTTCATTTGTTGGCGGGTCTTCCGCACTTTCTTTAGTCTTGTACATACTAAAGCAGCTAGAAGGGGAGGTTTCCCTATAATACACACATTTTTACATTTACATCATGGAGTATCTGTTTCGAAGATGTCCTATTTTCGGGACACTTAAGGTGGCAGGCTATACCTACTTTTTACACGTAAGAAAATTTTTAAAATCAAAAAGTCTTCAGCTAACTCCTCTTATACATTCAAGGCTAGCCTTTGCAGCCTTTGTCGATGCTTCTTCTTCTCATCATCGGAGGCGTCTTTCACAAAATCTGGTGGCTGACACCCCCTTGAGAGTTTATTTCTTGCACGCTCGTAGCATCAACTTTCAGTGAGTGCGTCTGAGGTGACACTGTTTACTTGCGTTGGCGGTACTACCTAAGGGCCCGACTTTGTAGGACTTCACGGAGGGCCCAGCTTCTCTAGCTACCCTCGTCCCTTGGTTTCAAGTGGTTCCGAATATCTATTGGATTGTTGACCCTCACCGACGCTTGGCTTATCGCCATCAGCACGCGTGATGAGATATTGCTATCCTTTTGGTCCCACAGTGCTACCTTCAGATGTTGGCGGTAAAATATCGTTAACCTATTTTCTTCATCATTCTCCTCGTCGTCGTATGTGTCGTCGCCAGTGGAAGCCGATGGTCGGGATGAATGGAAAGTTGTCAGGAACGGGAGAACCATCACAACTGATTCTTCCGATCAGAAAGTGTTCCACGCTCACTGCACCAATTGTTGATGTCAATTTTAGGCGACACCAACTAAGTAGGTAGAGACTGTGGCAGGCGAAAGGTGTGAGGCAGACGATGGGTGGTTCACTCTTCCGTCGAAAGATGAGCCGAGAGCTACAAAGGACCATGGTTGGTCATTGAAGTGGGTGGTTCACCCCTGGTTGACTTGGGGCCGAGAGCAGCTGTCGGCATTGAGCCAGAGCTATTTAGGAGATGAGAGAAAAAGATGAGCAATGATAGTTCTTGTAGAGCGTTGGGGAAACAAAGAGCCATCCCCTTTTATTTTTGGTCTAAGGGGTATTTCTATCCCCTTAGCATTGTAGGCCGAGTGATGGCTGATGAGACCGTGTCAGACCTAACATGGCTACGACAGATAGCAGCTCGGCTGACAGACTGGTGTTTAGTTTTATTTGATGGTTGTCTGATCATGGCGTGATAGGAGAATGTAGAGGTCTTCGAAGACTGAGTCTAAAGATATGGAAGATGCCTGGAAAGGAGGTGTGACGCGGAGATGGCGGTCGGTGATTTACCCATTCTGATGTGGGCGGAGAACCACAATAATTTTGGAGACGTTTGGCGTGGGCACAACAAAGATGAACCATTTTTAAACTTATATCATTTAAATTTGGATGCGAGTCTTAATGTCCTTGAAGTTAGGAATGTATATTTCTTATATCGGTATGGATCCAGCATATATGTAAGACGTTTACATTCAATTTGTCCCAAAAAAAAAGTTAGTGTATTTAAATAGTCATATCTAAATATGGGTTAGAACCAGCTATCGGGCACAAGTAGATTTCATCTGTTTGCAGGTGAAAGAAATCGTAGTGATCGGACATTATGCCTGCGGTGGAATCAAGGGGTTGATGTCCTTCCCATACGATGGAACCACTTTAACGTAAGGCTCCAATAATGGAAGTGAAATTATGATTAGGATGAATGCAGTAATTTCATCGAAGATTGAAATGCCTGCCAGGAAGCATTGACTACACCTTATACAATAGTTTTCCTAGCTCTACCGTAATCTTAGCATTTAATGTGTATTCCTGAATAATTTAATTAATTGATCATTTCATTTTACCAAAATTTAATGTTAGCCAGATTAGGATAACCTTTAAATTGAAAGGAGTCTTCTTAGCGGCCTTGAAGGAGTGAAAGAAGAAAGAGAGAAG